>JASJET010000122.1:7720000-12642500 GCA_034092305.1 Diaprepes abbreviatus | reverse complement strand
TTCTAAGAGTGTTTATAAATGAATAAATTTATCAATTTTTTTATCATGAGTATCTCCGAAATATATGTAAAAATATTTTGAAAACATACCAAGAGCAAGACTACTGGTTATAGTTCAAGAGCCCAGTGGGTTTTCATAGCCATCAAAATTTTCTTTTGTAAAATAATAAAATGTGTACAATAAACTTACTATAATGCGATATTGTATTATTCCAGTTTGTTCCTCAAGTCTCCTGCTGTCATATCTGGATAAGCTTTTTCACTTCTCTGAAAAGTTTGTAAGATGTCGATACGGTGATGGTGATTGCAGATATAAAATATTTACATTAATCGGTGTAATCATTCTGTCAACAATCTAGTAGAAAAAACAATACCACAATAAAAAATACTCCAAATTAAATTAGTACTTCTATACTAACAGTAATTGAAAGGTGAAAAATAAACACAGACAGGCAGAAACACGTCCTACCATATGGTTATAAATGTTGCTTCTGGGAATTTATTTTAAGTTGTTTTAATGTAACGTATAACTAATATTTGTTTATTATATAAATATTGTGTCGTTTCAGTGTAATCATATCCGTCTCCACTACGACTGTCAATTATGTTGGTCAAGTGGTCCACAATGGCGTTTTTTTTCGAATACTGAATACATCAAAATATTTCTTGCAGTGAATTTCAGTGGGGCAGCATAAATGTATCTTATCACTTTTCAATTGTGTAGCAAAAAAGAGGACAAGTACACACTCGGGTTCTTGTACCGAGATAGCCCCACTAATTTACAGTACCAACTAACTAAACTTTATTATTCTGTGACTAATGGTCGGTTCAAACGACCAAACATTATCAACTACCACTAAGAATTTCCACTATCAACTTTCACTAGCAAATTAAATGATACAATTTAATTTCATCTCTTCGCAGTTCCAACCAAAAATTAATCAGTTATCAACTAAAAAGTAAACTTTTAGTTTTTTAAATTGCCGGAATAGTTCGTGTCCGCTTTCGGATGTTATCGGCTGAAAAAAAATTGACAGGTACATTAAAATATAAAAAATAATATTATAAACAAATAAAACTTAATAAAAATGTGTCACAAAATAGTCGAAACACTTTAGAATATAATGAGTTAAACAACCACAATAAGAAGCAAAACATTTAGGTTTTTCTTTTAGTTTAGAACTTCGATGGACGATTTTGATTCGTCATCCTTAATTTTTACTAATAGTTAGATTCTGAAGTATAATAGAGGCATTTTTATTCTAATAGTGTAAGTGTTAGTTGATAATTTTTGAAGTGTGAACCAACCAATACGGTCCATAGTCTGTATTTACGGGGCATCATTTATCTTGCGGGCTTGTAGATACTTTGATTTGTTGTTGATTATTATTTTAACCATATCTTTTACGAAAAATATTGTTTGAAAATATCTTATTAATTTGTAGACGAAAGACACATGCAAATTGTATTATTCACATGTAAATTTCGCTGGTATAATATTCAATTTGTTGTTATATTTGGGGAAACGACTTCACAAAACAAAAAAAAAAGAATAAAAATATAAACGATTCTGAATATATCGATATTTACAACGACATGGCTTGTTAATATTAGTTATCAAATGCCAACGCCAATTTCCTAAATTGTAATTTCCCGAGGTAATTGAATTTTTTCAATATAAAATAAGCGAATTAAATCTGGGTAAGTATCCTCGTGCCCCAAAAAATTACTAACTATGTAAGAGAACGAAGAATCCCTAAGCCTCAGCCCTAATTTCTTTTAAATGTGAATCCAAATTTTTCTATTAAATTAATTTTAAATAAATTTTAATTATGCAAAGCGATCAGGGTAGGAGGCATTATTTACATATGTATACCCATTTAATATTATTTTTTTTAAGTTGATGGCTTAATACCATTAAAATCTCATATCTAGCGAGGCTGGCTTAAACAATTTTTTAAATTTTAAATTTTTTTTTAAATCTTTTAAAAAATTGGATATGTAAGATAAGTGTAATTTAATATAGCTTTTTAATTACTTTTGTGTTATTGAATTTTTCCGACCAGAGAAATATTCGGTTGAGGTCTAAAAGTCGATAATAATAATGTAGTGTCTTTATTTTAAACTCGGCGAGGTTCAGTACACAACTACTCAACCTGAATATACAGGATGTTTCCAATTAAGGGCAAAAAATTTTAGTGTAATTCTTGTGCTAATTTTAAGCATAAAAATTCACATAAACATATGTCTGATAATGCTTAGTTTTGGTAGGATGTTAAAATTTATTATTGTTTTTAGTTTTTTAAATTTATATTATTTGTTTTCAAAGATATTTAAGTCTAATTTGGAACACATAACACTTTTTACAGTTCTCACAAAAAAATGATTATTATGTAAAATAATACATAGGGTGGCACTTTTTTCAAGTGTGTAAAATTTTACATACTTGAACTTTTTTTCTTCGGGTCACTGACTCGATTTGACTATTCAGTTATCTTTCCTACATTATTGCGAAACTTTTTTTGCCTTTCAAGTTTTCCTCTGAAAGTCAGTAGTTTTTGAAAAGCGTATTCGTTGAAAAAAATCCTGGAGTATTCTTTATCCTTTAGTAAAACGCAATAATGAGATTTTTCAAATTTTCAACAAAGATTTAAGAAAACTCCAGATGCAAAAATCCAAAGGATGTAGGACGGAAATCAGGCAGGCCAGTGTTGAGTGCCTCCTCGAACTATCGAACGATTTGGATAAACTGACTCTAAGTGACGATGCAAATTGATATTGAAATGTGCTAGAGCACCATCATACATAAACCATTATTCTTGTCTTGAGGAGGAACCTATTCAAGAACACAGGTTACTCTTCCTCGAGAAAGTGACAATATTGCTCGCCATTTAATCTTAATGGAAGGAAACATAAGACAGTTAGAGAATCACCTATTACACCAATACATACATTTTCTTCAGCCCAAATGTTATTGTTGTGAAAATTTCTTATGGATTCCCTTGAAAACTTTGCTTTGCTCATCAGTAAACAAAATACGAGATAAAAGGCAGAGGAGATTGGGCAATCATTTGAAGTATCCATTTGCAAAAAACTATACACGGCAAAAAATCTCGAGGTAAAAGCTCCTGCACTAGCTGGATATGGTGAGGATATAATTGGTGTTTCTTAATAATTCGGAATACTGCGGAATTGCTTATATTTAATATATTGGCAATTTTTCTCGTACTTGTTTTAAAAGATTCTTCTATTAAATTAAAAACAGCTTCCTCTAGCGCTACGGTTCTTACCTCCTGAGGACGTCCACAAAACAGAAATTCGTTTTGAGAATGTACCATCTTCGATGGAGACGAGCAAATGTGTTATAATGAGGTAACCTACGTTGTGGATATAATTGAGCATAAATCTGTTAAGCTTCTAGTGCATTTCCATTAGCATGACCCTAAACAAAATGCAGATCTGTTATTTCAACATTCGTAATCGCTGCTGTTTTTACTACTTTTTTTACTTACTTTACATTAAGAGTGCATAAAATAAATTACACTTATCCACAGAAATTTTAACACATTAGAATAAAAAAAAATAGTATGACAAATTAGGTGTGAACTTATTAGACAACAGTCTATTATATCTTTTTGTCCCTTAATAAACCACTAATACAGAACTTAATCTGAGATGCATCTGAACATATTTTATATTTTTGTGGAAAAACTATTGAGTTTTAGAGACAGACAAAACAGTGTTACAATAAGATGGAAAAGCTAATTGAAAAATCAAATCGAGTCAGTGGCGCCGAAAAAAAAAGTTCGAGAGGGTAAAATTTTATTGACCCAGAAAAAGTATTGAAAAGCATGGTTCTTGGGTTTAGACCGTGTCATATTGGAATTATTATCCAACATTTCGCTTACGATTGCACGATGCATCTTCAGGGATCTTTACTCCACGAGATTAGAACACTGAATGACTACCGACGAGCAACAGCCTGGTATTTATACCCGACTGGTGCTCAGCGGACCGTGAATCAGCGCTATAATCGATTTCCACGTGTGATGTAGACTGTAACTCGCATCTCTATTAATATTATTTGGATATTTACAAATTTCGATTGATTCTCGAATTTTCCGTTTAAAAAAACCACTGCACTGATGCTAGCACCTTAGTTTCTTTTACATTAAAAGTGTGACATGAGCAATGCTGGTGTTCAACTACAGCATATTGTACAATTTGTTTCTTTTTTATACATCTTTTATGTTTCTTAAGCCTAGTGGATATAGACTGTCCTATTTCACCTACATACACTTGACCACAAGAGCAAGGTATCTTGTAAACGCCTTTCATATCTGAAATGGAATTGCGTCCTTTGGAGAATTCAAACATTCTCCAATTTTCTAACGTGGGTTGAAAATTGTCCGTATGTTTGATTTTCGGATCAATCTGGTAATCTTATCGGTGGTTCCGTGTATGTAAGGTAAGACAACACTGTCCATATGAAGTTCATTTATGACATTTTGTTGAGGAGTTGGGTTTTTATATTTATTAATAGAACGTCTTATATCTCCAGCGCAATGTCCGTTCCTTTTCAGCGCATTAGTCAGTTTTCTGTTTCTAATTTCCGTGATTGTACGTCATATATTGAAAGTGCTCTGTATACCAAAGAGTTAATGACGGATTGTTTTTGAGAAGGATGATGGTGTGACGTTGCATTAAGATACCGAATTTACATCTCTTTAAAAGAAAAATCGAATCCTTTGTTAAAAACTCTTGACACTTTGTCCAAAGATTAAAGACCATCCAATTAGAGCCCGGAGATATATTGGTCAGCTTTGATGTAAAATCCCTGTACACAAATGTTCCTATAGATGATTCAGTTTCCATAATATCTGACATATTACGAAACAACGACATGGACTCCACCCTACTAGAATGAATTAAAGTATGTTTGTTTCCACTTATTTTACTCTTCAAGGAATTTTCTACGAACAGACTTCGGGAGCGGCCATGGGATCTCCGCTATCATCTGTGGTAGCTAATATTTTCATGGAAGCTTTCAAAGAAAACACCTTGTCTTCTTTTCCTCTAAAACCTAAATTCTGGGGCAGATATGTAAATGATACGTTCGTAATTTGGCCGCATGGTGCAGATAGCCTCCATGATTTCCTGGATCATCTAAATCAACAACACCCAAGCTTAAGATTCACTATGGAAACTGAATCAAATGATGTTCTTCCCTTTCTTGATGTACTAGTACAAAGGAAAGAGAATGGCAAATTAGGACATTCTGTGAACAGAAAACCAACATATACAAATCGATATCTCAATGCAATGTCATACCATCATCCGTCTCAAAAACAATCCATCATAAACTCTTTGGTACACAGAGCACTTTCAATACTTGATGAACAATCACAGAAATCAGAAACAGAAAAATTGACTAATGCTCTGAAAGGCAACGGATATTTGGCTGAAGATATAAGACGTTCTATTAATAAATATAAAACCCTAACTCCTCAACAAAATGTCATAAATGAACTTCCTACGGACAGTGTTGTCTTAATTTACATACACGGAACCACTAACAAGATTGCCAGATTGCTACGAAAATCAAATATATGGACAATTTTCAACACATGTAACAAAGTTGCACAATGTTTGAAGTCCCCAAAGGACGCAATTCCATTTCAAACAGAAAGCGTTTACAAGATTGCTTGCTATTGTGGTAAAGTTTATGTAGGTGAAACAGGATGGTCTATATCCAATAGGCTTAAGAAACATGAAAGATGTATAAAAAAGAAACAAATTTTACAATTTGCAGTAGCTGAACACCAACATTGCTCAGGTCACAATTTTAATGTAAAAGAAACTAAGTGCTTTTATCAGAGCCTGGTTTTTTAAACGTAAAATTAGAGAATCAATCGAAATTAGTAAATATTCAAATAATATTAATAGAGATGCGGGTTACAGCCTACATCACACTCGGAAATCGATTGTAACGCTGGATCATTGTTCTCTGAGCACCAGTCGAGTATAAATACCGGGTTGTTGCTCCTCGATAGTCATTTAGTGTTGTTATCTCGTCGAGTAAGGGCCGTGAAGATGTCTCGTGCAATCGTAGGCGAAACGTCAGATAATAATTCCAATTTTACACGGTCTAAACCCAAGAGCCATAATTTTCAATTTTATATGTTCTAAATCTGAGTTAATTATCTTTAAAAAAATTATATACATTTCAAAAACTAAGAGTAATAATGAAATATTAAACCTGTATCTTAAAAACTAAGCGATAACGGACATAGGTTTATATAAACTTTTATGCTTAAAATTAGCCCAAAAAAAAACTCTTTAAAACTTTTCGCACTTATTTGGGAACACGTTGTATAAATAAACTTACGAATCATCACACTAATATTAATACAATATTTAAACTAATGCTAATTAATTGTTTTGAAGATTTATCAGATAAAAAACATGCCCATATAATTTAACAATCAGCACAGGATATTTATGATAAAAGATCTAACCTCCTTATATATGTATTAAGTAACTTTAATATGCTTCTTTAAAACCGGACAACGAACATTCTTCGATAGCCATAGGTATAGAATTGTAGACGTTATGAACTGTAACATATAATAAAAATATTTTGTAAATCGGGCAGTTCAATGCAGTGGAACTATGAAAGATGTACATTGCGAGTGTCTACGCTATAAATTGCAGATCTATACTACCTATTCTGTGAGTACAATCGAGTGCCTGTATGCACGGCTTTTTGAACAAAAGTAGACATATATAATTTCCTTTCGTCATACATGTTTAGCTACCTTGATTGTGCTAACCAAAGAGAAATATGATCTCCCCTACAAATTCCATCTATAAATCTTACACAAGACTTCTGAATTTATTGTATTCTATTACTTGTCAAAACATCCAGTCAAAACCCATATACGAGACCACCATAATTTACATGACTAGAGCATCACAAAGCTTTTCCTTTAAGTATATTATGGTTACAATATAGACTCATTAAGCCTACTTCTTTTGTGTTATTGCTTTTACATGAGATCTAAAACGTAAATTTTCATATATTAACTAAACAAGATGTTTTACCGTATCTGGTTTTACAACTACACCATTTATAAAGATAGCAATAATATTATTATCCTCCATTGTTTCTCCAAAATGGATTAATCTTGACTTAGAAACATTTAACCTTAACCCGTGCTTCACCTTCACCACCCCATAATCATTTTTAAAAAATTAATATCTCAGGAAGAAAGAAATCTATTTACTGCCGTGCTTAACTTCTTGCCTATATTTATTCTCCTTTCTAGCAGTTAAAGGGAAGAATAGTTGCAAACCATTTATTTCACGTAAATACAACTCTAGTTCCCTCCATATGCGTTTCGATCATTTAATGGTCTCATCAGTGGAGGTGTATGGAACCAAGAGCAATATTCGCAGGAAACAACTATATAAAATATACATTCCGAGACATGTCGGCAGTATATTAAACCTGCCAACTTTTCAATGTCAGACTGAAAAATATTGCTAGTCGCACGACATCTGTACATTCACCGAAGTAGTGAGAAACTTAAAAATTAAGATTTTAGTAAGAAATAAAGAAATATTTTTACTGCCGTGTTTAACTAGTTGCCTATATTTATTCTTCTTTCAAGCTTTTAAAGGAAATAATATGTATAAACAGTTTATTCGCAGAAAATATAGTGTTTGTATATATTTACTTTTAACTGCTTGAAAGGAGAACAAATATAAGCAAATAGTCACATATATTTTCTAATGCCAGATTTAATCTAGCAATAGACTTTTCTGGCTTATTATTTCTGTAATTAATATAAAGCTGGGTGTCATCCGCAACTTGGTGCATACACAGTTATAATTAACTATCGATCCATAGTATATTGTAAACAAAAGGCCCTAATATGGATCTCAGATTGAAATTCATTGTTAATAATTACCTAACTCCTATTGATCAAATAATCCTACGTCAGTTCCACTGAACTAAATAAGAAGCAAAAATATCTGAAATTTGGAAATAGGAGGTCATGTCGTATGTGACTGGCCGAAGATGCGAGAATTGTTCTATATTCTAATATAAATACTTAAACCTCTCCCTTCTAGCTCTTTTAAGGAAGGTAGTTGATGTAAATCGCCAATATTTTTGATTTTGTAATATGTTGTACCACAATAAAAAATCATTATACAAGTACTCTTTTTTACGTACCACCCTTTTAAACGATAAACCTGCCTAAAAATGCATTTTTCGTAATATATCGAAAGATAATCATTCTTTCTTAATTAATTCATCAGTGTAATCTAACACATACGGGTTTTCATCGCCATATTATTTTAGGAGTTGATGTAATGTTTTTAACAATTTTTGATAGAATCAACTTTCCTTTTATCAGCACCATTCTTAATGAAACGCAGCTAATTTCGAAAATGTCATATCGTAAAGTGTATAATAAAATGACGTACGCGCTAAAAATAATTAATGAATTAAACCATCGAGAACAAAAATTCCGCTCTTATTAAGGCCTTTCCAGGATGAATAATTTAGCTTTTGTATATGTTCTCACAAGATACCAGAATACGCCAATTTTATATTTTAACAACAGTATCAATTTTAACAATTCTGGTAATTATTTCGAATAAGTAAAATATAGAAAAACGAAGTTTTGTTAAAAAATTTCGAGGTCGTAGAATACAACTCTGGACTATTTTTTTAACTAATTTTTCTGAAAAACCCACAAACACTGCGTTTCACTTCATAAGGCATTTTTATTTTTGAAGAAAACACCGAACTTTCATATTTATTTTGAATGGTGCTAGTTAAAATACTTTGTATGTAATATATTTCAACTATTTTTTGCACAAACTTTAGCAAAGAAATTTGTAAAACCTTTATATCAATGAAAAAGCAAAAATACGTTCCATAAACGTCATCGATCAATGAACTATTGAAAAGAGGAAATATTCGTTGCGACGTTGCCAAATGTAAAATATTATCGTAGTATATATAAACTATAAAATTTGTCCATTTCGGTCAACGATTTTTGTAATGTAACAACAATGGTAAAATTAGTCTTAACCAATCTAAATTTATGGTTGTTATAAATCGATACATGTTTAACTTGGTTTTAGATAGTTTAGAAAATAGAACCGAATCTGAGCTAACCTAAACTGATGTAGATATATTAAATAAAAAATGTTATCGTCTAGCACAGACTACGTGAAGACGGGATAAAATATGCCAGGAAGGATATTAGGAAAAATCTGCTGCAAAAAAAAATATGGCTAGTAGAATTATAAGACCAACATGTATAAAAATAAATTGAGATTATAAATTCGATGTGAAAAGGTTATTTTTTCGCATTAGATAATAGAAAAAAAGGCGGCATAAAGAAGTAGCTAATAAAACCAAGCTATCCTCTTCTTCATTCTCAATAAAACCTGGATTTAAAAATTCCTGGTATATGTTTTTGTGGCCAAATTTTTTTTCTGCCTTTCTTCTTGCATTTTGTTTTCACTCAACACTTTTGCTAACAGTGACAAATGCAATATGATCCTGTTAAAATGGTTAATATTTGAAGGGAAAATCATGCCTTATATAAAATTACAGGAGAGAAACAGAAAACAGCAAATATGTTTTTTAAAACCTTTAATACTTGGAGACATAATCGTACCATCAAACGGGATGAAACTAATCAAAATTTCTAGTTTTTGCTTTTTTTTTCGGTTCTTTTACAGAAAGAAATATGTTTGAAAGCTTGAAGTTTCAAGCATTTATAACTGTCAACAGTGTCAAAATAACCACAGTTTTTTTAATTTTTTTTTTAAGTTGATCGGTCTTACTCCTTATTAGGGGGTGAAATCGATCAGCCGTTTAATTTCACGTATATTATTCTTTAGCAACTTCAAGGGTGAAACCGATTCTTAATTAAAAAACTACTGGTATGTACTGACTTAACAACAAGCCAGCAAAAATCTTAAACGTATAGAAATAAAAAATATAGTTGGGTAGATACCTACAATAAAAAAAAAGAATAAAATTCAAAATATATTTGATTTAAGATTATAATCAAAAAATATATATTGCCTTCTTCTTGAGGACTTTCCAAAATTTTTTTTCACTATTTGGTTCTGTTTAACTTCGAATATGTTGGCAATGAAATTGTTGTACAAAGTGTTTAAGGTCAGAAATTTGGTTTATGTTGTTTTACTTCCTCTTAAACTCTTAAACCGACTTTATCAATAGTTGTGTTTAAAAGTCCTATGAAAACGGTTTTTGGAGGACTCTCCTATTTTTAATTTTCCAATCCTCTAAGGTCTTCTTCCATGTATTCTTGAGGGGGCAACATTAGGCAACATCTAGAGGCTGTAGTAAGTTGATTGAATTGGGGGGAAGCAGAACAAAATGAGTGTTGTTATTTTTCCAGGCTTCTACAACACAGAATGTTCAATAACTGCCGAGATTATCACCTAACATAACTTTGTTTTCCTCCAATGAGTTAAAATATGGCAGCACAATGAACCAGTCCTCAAATGTTTCAACATCAAACCAGCCGCTTAGAGTTCTGTCATATCAGCCATTTGGAAAGTCGCCCCCTTTCAGACTTGCTTGGTTATATATACAATATTTTCCATCTCCTGCCACCTCGAACATTACGCTCGTGTTTGATTTAGATACCAATTACTCTATGGGCAGGTTTTTTGCGTTTCTGACAACCACCAAACCCTGGCCTTGATTGTCACAAAAATTTGTCACGTCGTAGTGTATAACTTTAATGGAGGAACGCTATCGATCGGCCAATTCTGTATAGTACTTTTGAACTACCCTAGATGTTACCGTTCCTATAACCCTCTTTGTGTTATCGTATCTGCCCATAAACGATTTGAACCAGTTGACTCTTGGAAAATTGTTCTCAAAGGGTTTCTTGGTTCTTTCAGCCTAAGTTAAATATTGTTGTATCATATACCTCACATAGATATATCCGATTGGCTCCCAATTTGTCGTTCTTCGACTTTAGGATCTAGATCAAGTTAGCTATCTGATTAATATTTTTCAGCCAATAAACTTTTCAGGAAAATATTTTCCGATATCTTGGGATATTTACGTGTATTAATTAAAATGATCTACCCTGTATATACTAGAAGCAAGAAACAGCAAATCTATAGTCACCTATAATAACATTTTGACATGGGTAAATTCTATATGATATTGTTAAAATTGATGACTTGTTAAAATCTTTATAATTATCGGGCTTTAAGATTAAAGAGAGATTGTGGTTTTCTTTATCTCAAAAGGTTCATTTACTCATTTATTTTTAATTACGCTCAAATTTTGTTTATATTACATGTTACTGTTACTAAATAAGTCTTTACAACTAACAAAAGCTATTTAAATCTCTATATGCAGTTTGTATAGGTTTATTCAGATTATTATTAAAAAAAGAAAATAATTCTAACATAATAACTTTTCCTTCACTATCTATCTCTTCTCATTTAGAAAATTTGAAATTTCTAAGCATATTTTAAAATAATTCTCTTACGGTAGGCTATTCAAAACATTTTAACCACGTAAATAATAAATTTTATCCGTAGTTGTATACAACACCAAAATAAACAACCGAAACTCTTTGATTCTGAGAAATCTCCAAATATCAGTTTTGAATGGAATTGTATCAAAGAAATATTTAGTCTGCCATAGTAAATTCACTATTTTCAATTTTTATTTAATTTTAGATTAGTAATATAGGCCCCCAAAACCAATTTTTATTTAATTTTAGATTAGTAAAATAGGCCCCCAAAACCTCCCCATACCAATATTTAAAGAACATGAGAGATACATTTTCAAGTCTGACATATTTTATTCTGTATATTGAGTTTATATACGCCCCAAAAACCTTCAATGTCAATTTTGGACAAATTCGGAAAAATGTAAAATTTTTTAAAAATATTGTATCTGTCATAATAAGCTAAAAAATTAACTTCAGATTTATAACCTACGACTCCGATAAAACCTGAATATCAAATTTGAAAAAAATATGAATATCGTAAAATGTTGAACCCATCATATTAAATAAAAAAAAAATAATTTTACCCTCTTGATATAATCTAAATCAACACCCACGAAAACCCCTTAGTACAAATTTTGGACAAAATTCAAAAATGTAACATTTTTAGACCGTCGATAATAAACCGAAAATAATTTTAAATCCACTATTTACACCCTCCAAAACGACCCACTACCAATTTTGAACAAAATCAAAAAATGTTAAATATTTAGTCCGCCAGATTGGAGTCGCCATATTGAATCTTTTGAAAATATTTTAAAGTTTATATTTCACACGCTCAAGAACGCCTCTATAAATTTTGGGTACAATTCTAGGACGCCATATTGGATCCTGTTTATTAAGTATTTTAAATGTAGCGTCTCCCTTTTTATAGGGTACGGCAACGGATGCGTACGGCAGTTCAATATGTCGGAGGCTAGGTTCGTATCTCTTTTAGAGATAGTTGTGCTCTGCTTTGATTACCCAATAGGTGTCACCTGTTTTACATTATCTGTGTTACTTACCCAGTGATTAAACAGGAAAACACATAGGTATGAGGAATGATTTTAATTTATTGACTCCTGGTGTATAGCTCCCATAATGAAACGATTTAATTAAAACAAAATAGCAATTCCATTTTATTCCAAAAAAAATATTATGCACACAAATCAGAATGGTACCTACAATTTTTTTATATACTATTTCTTGATAACTATTGGTGTTACGTCGTTTTAAAAGGTTATATAAAATTGGGCCGCAAACGTTCTAGAACCTTCAATTGCCAAGAAAGTAATTTTTATAAAGAAAGTTATCAAAAAGTTCTTACATTTTATTATGTCAAATGAAAATATATTTATATTATTTTATTTGCATGTAAAAAAATTCATGTAGAGTTCCAATTCTCTAAATTAAAGTTTTCTCCTACCTGGTCTATGCTATGGTACCTCTCACTTCTATTTATTTGATCCAGCGCTGTTGTTAGGATTCTTGTTGTTGTTTGTGGATGACTGAGGGTTTCACAAGGCCAATCCCAACTCACCAACCAAACGCAGGGTGAGGGTTAAAATCGTGGTGGTAACACGGACAGGAAAAATAGAGCCGGAACCATCAGAAAGCCTTAACAGCCGAGAAAGTCAGAATGGAAATCACAGTAAAAGGAATGAGATGAAGCCCAACGATGAAAAAGAACTTGCGTCAGATAGCTCTGAAATAAAATGTTATTTTTACCATATGTTCGTAAAGATAAGGAGCAAAATCTTACCTCATTGATTAGTGGACTTTAACGAAAAAAACACTTGACCGACTCCCCTTTCAAATCTAATGGCAGGACTGGTCTACTGCCTTCGACGGTTCAACAGTAAAGGGAACGAAAATGAAAATATCTCTCGCAACCAGACGTGACAAATCTTAGGGATATTTGTTGTTGCTTTTGCCAACCTTATTCTCAACCTGGAGCACCTTAACCTAGTTCCGAACTTATATTGATTACCTGGTACATCAAATATTGGCGAGACATGGAAAACTATCAAAAAGAAAATTATGATCAAACAGTCCAAAGTTACTAATCATGATTAAAACAAAGTTCAAAAAAATTGCTACAAATTCCATATTGTATTCTCAACCTTAAATGACCGGTCTCGACATGCCGTGCTCGTGTCAACTAATCGGGTACATATCCACAACAAATGCTAACTGAACTATATCACCGACTATAACCTTATATTTTTAATACTGAAATGGAATGTAAATAAATGAGAATTTATTAAAAATAAAATATTTTACGACTTTTAAATTCAAACCAAATAATGTGATATATAAACTACAGCAATTTACAAACTGTGTTAAGAAGAAAGAGTGATAAGTTACAAGACCAAAAGAGTTGTGAACCAAAAAAAAAACAAATTCCATGTTTACTATTTTAAATTACAGGATAAATAATTAAATTTAATCAGGTAAAAATATATAAATTATGTCATATTACTAAAAACATGTAGCATTGATGCAAACTGGTAAATTTAAATGCTACATAAAAATAATTTCAGATTCATAATGTGCTACTCAAAAAACTTTCCTATACTAATTAAAAAATTATTTCTTTAGTCCTCCATATTGAATTCTGAAAAAATAATTTCAGATTTATTATGTACTCCCCACTATTAATTTTGGAGAAAATCAGACAGTCTTAATTTTTGGTCCGCCATATTATCAGCACCTTGGATTTTACTGCACCAATTTCATTCAAAATAATATGGCACCAGCGCAGCAACTTCCTGAACATAAAGTATAAAAATTCATTCAAGTCGGTGTCGCCGTTCCGAAGTAATTGGGGTACATTAATCCAGACCAAACGTTAAAATATATATATATATATATATATATATATATATATATATATATATATATATATATATATATATAGCGGTGGATTTGAGAAGTTTCTTCTTTTAGTAACCGGTAAAAATAAAAACCGACTTCATATAAACTGCACAAAAAGACAAAAAAAAATTATAAACTGCTTTAAATTACAGTCATTTATTTAGGCGGCGTAATAGTCGAAGGGATTACTTTTAAATTAATTCTAAGTGGATTGGTTTTTTTAACCGACCTTTTGTCAGTATTGTTGATATAGCTCTGACTTGTGTTTTATTTTTTTGGCGTTATATTAGAGTCGTCTTGTGTATTTTAAAGGTTAGGTTTTTAAATTTAAGTCCGCTTTCGAAAGGGTGCTATGTAAAGAAGAAAATCTACAATTAATAATTTGCTTGCAATTTAGGAAAGTTCATAATTCATTTTTTACCTTTTAATGCAATATTTTTGAGATGCTCAGACCCAGCGCTCAACTTTTGAAATGCTTAACTTTTCTCTATTAGACATAAAGGACTAAAATGTTCCAGAAAACTTAGGGTGTTGGAAATTCAAAACTTCGCCGCTTACTTTAGCGATAGTATGTGCGGAAGCGTAAAAATTGACAGCACAACTTTAAAAATTATTCTCTACGCCAATAATACTACGAAACAAATTTTAATTTATTTGTTGTATCTTGTATGGAAAGTGCACTTTTTGTTAATTTTGGGGCGCTGCGCGCCGAACCCAAAAAGACATTGAAATTAAGAACTTAGTTGTAATTTTCAAGAACAAGTTATTTTTTTTTATTTTTAACAAAATAATAAAAAAATACATACTTTTACCCTTGTACAGACATTAAATATCTTCCATTTTTGCTTTTCTTTTGTGAATTATTTCTGGAGCAACTATAACAAGAGCCCAATAGTAGTCGGAAAGCATGAATGCATTCCACTTTCCCTAATACCTTTTCTCCATTGTTGATAAATCTTGATGGTAGTGTTCGTCGCGCTCATCACTTACAGCTCCGCAGTTGTCAAGAAAAAAGTCTAGATGTTAGTGTAAGAAATAGATCTTTAGAGGCATATTGCAACCCATTTTTTTATACGATGACAGCATATTTTCAACAAGAGTAACGTAGTTGTCAGCTTTTTTATTTCAGAAGACATTAGTGACCACGAGGCGAAAGTCATTCCAAGCATTTTTTCCAATATCTGATAGAGTGCTGTTAAAATGTTTGTCTTTCAGAATATTTTGAATTTCTGGCCCAACAAAAATACCTCCTTTAAATTTTGCTTCACTTCGCCTTGGGATTTTCCGCTGCAGGTATTGAATAGCTGGCCCATCTGTATTCAACGCCTTAACAAAATTTTTCATTAGTTTTTTATTTGGCCCAATTTAATATGCAGTGGTGGCAACCTGACTCTAATGATTGTCGAACGAACAAGTAGTTTCTCTTGTAATAAAGTGCCTTTGCCTGAATGTCCCTTTCATACAAAAAACAGCAAACCTAACTGCGACATAAGTAAAAGTGCAATCATCTTTAAGTCGCCACAGATCTGCCATTGGTGCTCATCGTATCATATACTTGTCAATAGGTAGTTCATATTGTCGTATGATTCTTTCATGTGAACTGCATATCCAACAGGAATAGACGGTAAAATATTTCCCATTTGCAATAGTACTGCTTTTAAACTCAATGTTGAACAGTCTATAAACAATATCCATTCCTCTGTCTTGTAGTTTATATTTAAAGCTGCCAATAAGCCGCTAATGTTATTGCATAAAACCAAGTTCTCTTCCATATTAAAAAATGGTGCTAGGCGTTTATGACGTTAACGAAAAACACATACTGAAACATCGTCTTCTAATAAATCTTATTTTAAGCCCTGAACTGTTGGGACTTCGTATATGGGGGGTTATGCCTGGAGATCCCCCATGTGGTGTTGCCAAATTGTTCAAAATTATCTTAACTGGGGAAAACGTATATTTAGCAACGTCGCACCCCCCTATTGTTATAACAATTAAACTATATCATGTACATTCCTGCGGTTACATTTTTAATATATTGGGAGACCTGACATCACATATCTCTAAAATTTGAACTAATATTAAAAAGATAATTTTACTTTCAGTTTTAGCACACCAAAGTGATTAGATTTTGTTGATTTTATTTTAGATACATTTTGACTGTTGTCCAGTGTAGTTGCTGTGGCAACTCTGACCTAAGCTTATTTTTAAAGTAATACCATGCAAAATAAGTGCCTAAAATTTGACTGAGATATACGGCCAAAAAAAACTTTATATTTGTATTCAGCGACCGACAAAACATAAAAGGAAATTAGTTCTAGGGATTAGAACACCCATAGTCACTACCCGGTCATTTTAGACGTAAGTTCCGCTCATCTATTACTTTTAGAAGTTGAGAAACCAATTTTTCTCTAAAACCAGGGAGGAGGGATTAATTTGAAATCCGACTATTTACCTTTGAAACCAACATTAAAGCAATTAGGAAACAAATTGTTAGGTAGATAAGAATTCTGCCAAAAATTTACTTCATATATAAACAAATATCTGAATTTCGAGTTCCAGGTGCAGTGGTAAGTTATTTCATTTGATTTCTATAAAATAGGTAATTTTATATAACAGGAGCAAAATTTACTCAATAGCTTGAGTCCCTATTTTGAGCAACCACGACATCAAAATTTATTTATTTTTTTTTTTAAAAACCAACATAGTTCTAGTCTAACATTGACGTATAATGTTGGATAGTGCCCGAGATTTTTTGACCGATTTCTAAAAAGAGCGATTCTAAATTCGACCGCTAGGTTTTATTATGTTTTTGCGTTATGTTCAGGAAGTTTCTGCGGGGGTCCCACATTATTTTGACAGAAGTTGCTTCAGTGAAATCAAAAAGCTAATTTTGTCTGCAGTTTTTCAAAATTGTTATGGGGAAGCTTTTGGGATCATACATAACGAATCCAAAATTACTTTTAACAATTCATTATGGCGGTCCAAATCAGGAGCGGATCCAGCCTTTCTCTTTGGGGGGGGGGCGGTGATATCACAGTATGGAAAGCGAAAGCAAGTTGTCGACAGGGGGAAAGATGCCAGAAGCATTCCCATTTGTAGTGTAAAAGTTAGGGTCGGGTCTATTTTTCTGAATTCGGGGAGGGGGGGGGAAGCCAGCAGCATACACATTTCTAGTATAAGAGCCAGAATCGGGTCTATTATCCTAAACTTAATGGTCTTGGGGGGGGGGGGCGATCGCAAGAAAAAACAAGTTGTCAACGAGAGGGTGGAAGCCAGCAGCATACACATTCCTAGTATTACAGCCAGAGTCGGGTTTGTTTTCCTACACTCATAGGTTTTGGAGGGGGCGATCGCAAGAAAAACAAGTTGTCGTCGGAGGGGGGGGGGGGGAGTGGAAGCCAACAGCATACACATTCCTAATGTAGGAGTCAGAATCGGGTCTATTTTCCTAAATATAAAGCTCTTAGGGGAATGATCGCAAGAAAAAACAAGTTGTCATCGGGGGGGGGGGGGGGGGAGTGGAAGCCAACATCATACACATTCTTAGTATAAAAGCCAGAATCAGGTCTATTTTCCTAAATATAAAGCTCTTAGGGGGATGATCGCAAGAAAAAACAAGTTGTCGACTGAAGGGTGAAGGCCAACAGCATACACATTCCAAGTATAAGAGGCACAATCGGGTGTATTTTCTTAAAATCTACGATCTTGGTGGCGGCGATCGCTCCCACTGTACCCCTCCCCCCTTGGATCCGCACCTGGTCCAAATATGGGGGATTATAAATGTTGTCTAAAACTGACATAGGGGGCTTTTAGAAGGTGTGAATTACGAGTTGAAAATTAGTCTTAAAAAATTCAATATGGCGAATCCCGTAGGGAGGACTAAAATTTTTTTATCTGTCGATTTGTCCAAAATTGGTATAAGAGGGTTTTAAGGGTATAAATTCTGAAGTTAAACTTATTTTTACAATATTCAATACGGTGAACTAAAACTTAACAATCTTTAGATTTTGTTTAAAATTAGTACTGGAGGTATCTAAGAGTGTAAATAACAAACTTAAAATTGTTTTAATAATATTATAATGTTAAAATTCTAGCATTTAGATTAAAATTTTATTAATTGTTTAAAATAACTTTTGAAGTTCAGTGTGGCGGATTCAAAACACGGTGAGCTGAAAATTGTACGCTATTCAATTTTTCTTGAATGGTATTACGGAAATTTAAAAATCATAGGTTTCGAATCTTATGTTCATTTTTCACAATTTAAAATGACAGATACAATATGAGCCACTAAAAATTTTACGTTTTTTTCACTTTGTCCAAATTGATATTGGGGGGTTCTGGGGACGTATAATACGGATCCTAAATTAATTTATTCGACCTCAATATCCTCAAGGTTTTCCGATATCGGTATTGAGGAGCTTTTGGGGGCCTAGATTTTACTATAGCAGACTAAATATTTGTTTGGTACAATTCCATTCAAAACTACTATTAGGAGAATTCTAGGACTCAAAAATTAGTACTTTTTTATGACCTTAGAAATTTAACTCAGTAAAAATCGGAAATTAATATTTTAATAAAAAAATTAAACCAACTTTTAAAAACAAGAAAAGCGAGAAATAACAATGGACATTTTTTTACGTTTACGAGGTAATGGATTGGTTACGAAATTTGTTAGCAACCACGTTTTAACGCCTTTCCGGGTTACGATTAGCGTTACCCAGCTCTTAAGTTTGGTCACGATCCTGGTTAGGATGAATTATGACCTTAAAATTTATTGTTTATATATTCTTTTATTTGAAAGAGGATATTTTATTTCTGTTGTCATTTTTTGTGATGAATTGAATTCAGCAAAAGTAAAATGATCCATATCCAATGATAGTAAACAAGTAGTGTTATTTATTCATTCATCATTTGTTACTTTAAGAAAAAGTATTGCTGCCATGCCACTATAGCTTTCTTGCCTGTTTAGTGATATTTAAAATAAGAAACAAAAAGAAACATCAAAAATCATCCAGAAACAGGTGCAATTTCGAACACAAATTTATGGTTACGTTAGGTTTTCAATTTACAAAAATACGTTATCGCGTTTGGTCAGGAAATCGTTATGTAGATCATTAAAAACGTTACTATTTTATGTCAAAGTTATAACCCGTAACCCATAACCTGGTAAACGTCAAAAAATGCCTAATATAAGGTTTCATATCAAATTAAAATTTTTTGAAATCGGCGCTTAATTATTACTAAATGAAACAAATTACTACTAACACAAAGCACATACAAGCTACGGAAAAAATTACAATTTCATATAAAATGTATTGTTAGTTTTTGCTTTTTAGGGCTTTGTTAGGCTAGATTCTCAGTATAGGGCTCGATACGCTCTCAGTCCGGTAAAATATTCTTACAGGAGAAACAATGAACCTATTCACACTATCGCTTTCGCGGAGATTTCGATATCGTAAACTCTTTTTAATTAAAAAAAATTGTATTGAACCGAGATCGCATCGAGAGCGGCACTATAATGAGAATGAAGCCTGAGAAGTAGGTTCAATTTTATTGATAAATATAAATATTTTTTTATATTCATAAAAATATGCAGAAAAATAATATTTAACTCGACTAGTATCATATATTAGATAATTAGACACCCCTCTCTTCCAATACCTAAACATAAACAAACCATAAAAAAATCGAAACAAATAAAGACAATGACACCACTTACAAACCTGTTCAGTATACCTAATTAGATTATATTACGCATAATATATTATTTAAATTTATATTATATAAATTAATAATTATAATTTATTTGGGATACTTTATTACTTTAAGAAATAAAAATAGTGGAATAAATTAACTCGATTTTTTATATTTCTCATAAAATGATATATCAGATTGTAATTTTATTTAGTATGTGAAATTCTCGTGAGTACTTTTTATTAATTTTTTGCTTCTTATGTTGGGAATATATATCATCGGAAATTGAGAAGGAAAATAAGAAGAAATTCTTATTAAATGAACTGATTAATCTAAAAAAGTATCAGTACATTTACAATCAGAAATTTTTCAACAACAACAACAACAAAAAATGCATTAAACACAGACACTAAACTATATTGGTCTTATATCAATATATCTATATCTTATAAAGATTCCTAAAATTGAGCTAGGATAGTGTGTCACCATAAACTATTTAGATATTTAATTTAAGAATTTTGTGTCACCCATAAACTATTTAGACATTTAATTTAAACGTAAAACGAATTTTCAGAATATAGTTTTAAATGTTCCGAGTGAAATAAAATTTTTAACCATAGACCCTTGTATTGGTTTTAATAAAACACCAGGTATAATTTTTCTATTTAGATTTCACCGTTAATTCCATTCATATTTCATGTTATCTTATATCTAAATTAACTAGTTTTCGAAATACTTATTATCATCTGACAATTATCTGTTTTATCAAATTAGTTTTTGATTATCTGGTTGTTACGTTTTTATTTTTCCTGTATAATTTCCTATCTAAAATAGTAATGTTTACGCTTACCTCCTCGATCATTTATGTGTTTTGTTTCTTTGGTTTGGGAACATATTTACGAATGAAAGAAAATATCTTGTTTATAAGAATTAGGTTCACAATTATGGTATTACAATTGATGGTCATTGTTCGATGGTCCTTGTTGTTGTTTGGTTTAGTTCGTAAGGCTTCTCTCCTTTGTACCTAAAATATAGAAAGGTATTAGTCTTGTACAGAGTGGCTCGGTATAGAATATTTAGTTAGAAATTCTTAATTTAAATTGTCTTTTAGGGTTATTGTTACCTTCATCGAGAGACCTCGAGTGAGCAGATAATCATTTGGCTGCAGTATCGACAGATTTCTGAGTGGAAGCTCTCTGGATACTGCTGGATCTTCTATGTCTTCTAGGTAGTTTAATTTTCCCATTGTGTCAATTATCGTGCGACTATGAGAGATTCTATTAAGCTAAAAATGGAAAAACTACCTTAGTGTCAAAATATAAATAAAGTTTAAGGTTAGAATCGACTCGACTTTTCTTGCGAGACAGTTTTACTTCAACAAAGCTTTTTATTGCTATAAATTTTTGAACCTACCACAATTGTCCTAGTTACTTGCTAATAAAATTTCTTATAATAATTTTAAAATATCATATTTTTATTTTTCATTGTTTTGAGGACTTGTCAGTTGTCAGTCGATATACAGATCCCTGTATCATTTCCCGCCGTTTCCGTGGACGTTTTTCTGGGGACATGAAAAAAATCTTAGAGTGATAAGGACACTTTCCTTGCAGAGTTGCACCGAAAAGGTCACTTGGCAATTTTGCTAGTTTTGAATTGAAAGATTCGGGTCCTTGCCCAAATTTTTTTCTGTTCCACCACAAAAAGGCTACATTACATCACTGGTAAGTCTTTGTTTTAATTTTTGTTTTAATCCTGAAGTATTAATAATTGTGGGTATGTTTAAGAAGAAAAGGAATAAACAACCTAACTCACTCGTAACATAAAAGGTTGAGTTCTTTCTAAGTCCATCTTTTGTTTTAGGCCTTTTTCTTTTCCTGTTATTCTCTTGCTTTCCTTTTGTCGTTTCTACCCCTATTGTCCTTATTTGGATCATCATCGGGGCCTTCTTGCTGATATCTCTACGGCACCTGCCTTGTATGCTGTACATACCACCACACCGAGTGATCCAGAGCCTCAACATCAAGACATCAAAAAGCCGCCGTCAATCAGGTTTTATGTGTCTGTGTCGTTTCAGGGAATTATAGACTTTTAACCTGCTTAAATTTTGTCTTCGGTGAAACCTATAAGTTTAAAGACCTCATAGCGTTTTATTTTCTTTTGTATATATAATTGTTAAATAATCAGAGTACCTACCTCTTTAAAAACTATTGGGTTTCCTCATATGGTACAACATATTGAATCGTGCAACCATATGCAGTTGATATCTCCACGTATGTAAGGGGCACATCTGTAAACTCCAGTAAACAGGCCTATTTACACGGGTAGAGTGCACTCAATATTATCACTGTATACATATATTTATTATTTACCATAAATCACTTTTTCATAGTTAGAATCACGGCCAAAAATAATGAATTAGAGTATAATTATTTTTATTAAATTTATCTTTGAAAGTGTTAATTGTCAAAAACCACCTGCTTAAACAGCTGGCTGTCACAGGCTTATTCTTTTGACCAGAGAAGCGCTGGGCCACGCTTAGCTGAATTTACTCCGAGAAACGTAAAATATATACTTGTTTTTAAAAATTTTTTGGGTGTTTTCTTAGCGGTAAAGTAGATTTCCTGTTTTGTTTTTTGATCGGTCTCTGCCTTAACCTTTAGGGTACTAAAACAAGTGGCGCATTTACCTAGACCACTCTCCATTCCCTTGGGAGCTAGCCGGATGAGCCCTAAAAGGTAGAGACTATTACAGAGCCACCTGATTAAAGGAAAAAAATAAAGTAGACTCAAATCAAACATCAAAAAGTCTTTTTTTTTTCTAACAAGACTTAAACTTATTAATTTACAACAACACATTTTCTTTCATTCTTACAACTATCCGGATTTAAAATTTTTTTTTCTAACAAATTTGATAACTCTTGTTCTCCCAACGATTATTTTGTTTTTCCCTTGCATGGTGTATATCTAAAATTATTTTTTACATTGTTTCTGGATAAATTCTTATATTTTCATTAAAGCTGAATTTTCTCTCAATAACTTTTCAATCATACAATTATTGTAGTATGTTAAATGAATTCCAAAAATACGTTTCGATAAACAGAAGATATTTTTTAAAACTAAATTCATTAAATCAATGATTAATGAAAAAGAGAAAGTCCGATAGCGCTCCCACGAAACACATAACAACTGATGAACGCGTGCTAAGAATGAGTAATTTGTAATCAGTATAATTCCCAAAGGATCTCAACGCGTTGGTTTTTGAGTTAATTTTTCTGCTTTACTTACCATCACTAATACGCTATTTGACTCTAATAAAAATAGACACATTGTTGTCATCTTTATAGATTGCAGCGTAAAAAAGCGTATTTTATTAATTCTCTCCCGTTAAAAATGTAAAGTTAATAAAGAATTTTTTATGTTTGATCACGTGGTGAAAAACGCTTCTCTATTGATTGCAACTCTGGTGATGTCACATATAAGTAACAAAGAGGATGTCATGGAAATTACGAATTGTCGCGGGTTGACACTACCCGTCTGATGAGTTCAGAAGAACCAAGTAATTAACTCACTGTGTCTAACTAAGCTCCTGCTAAGTGAAAGCCAAGATTCACATTTTCGTATCACATCCTTCAACAAATACGATTGAGGGCATACACTCGAGGAAAGTGTATCTTCTAACTCTGAATGTATGGTGTGTTAACGGCAACTTGCCGATCATAGATAAAATATTTACTAGATCCACTATATTTAATCTCAAAAATAGCTAATTTACGACAATAAAATATAAACATCGTAAAACAACGGTCGACATGCGCACTACAAAATAATGAGCTGACCATCGACAGGACCGAACTTCAAAAATCTATTTAGTTAGTTCAATTAGTCATAAATGGTGTCTGAATGAAGCAAGTTATTAGAGTTGCAATCATAAAGAAGGCGGTATCATCAACTTTCTTGTTCTGGGAGTCACATCATTTGAGCACTAATGATATCTGAAGCAGAAGTGAATAATCCGGTCAGTGTCTGTACCGATGGGAGTTAGTTCAGTCGTTGCTTATACCGTGAAAGTAAAATTGTGAAGGAAATATGTTTTACTATTTGTCTCAACTATTGTTTCCGTTGTCTGTGTGCGTGAACTTTCTTGTTGTGGTATGGGAGAGATTGATTAACTTTTTTAAGTTCCGGAAATTTATTCTCTAATTATGAAAAAATATTTATGACCTTTTTTTCTTTTTCATTTCTTTTTTTTTACATTTTTTTAGAAAATATTGATACGAAATGGGTTTGCAAAGAATATGTCATGCTGTATTTAAAAATAATTTTATATATTAATATCTTGCTGCTGTAATGGCGAACGGAGCATATGCTAAAAATGTTATTTGAAATAAAATAAGTAAACAAGCCCATTGTTTGGGATGATATAAAAATATACCAATAAAAGAAATTCAGATTTGTCTAACTTATTTTATAATATTTTGCTTCTCTTAACATATTATTGCATTTTTAATTGGAGGATATAAAAGTGAGGATTACAATGAAAACATGATATAATGTTGATAATTTCTTGAGTGATTACGGACATAACTAAATATTAATTTACTTCCAAAACCAGTACTAATAGTGAACAACGCTTCCTAACGCCATGTCTTGAATCATTCAGATTCAGGCGTAGAAAATAATAAATTATAGAATGGCTGCAAAAAAAACTTTGAGTTAGTTGGAAACATCGGTTAAATATAAGCTGGATGAAGTTATGCAAGAATATAGACATTGTGTTGTATGCGTGTTACCGTTTCATCCAGAACTTTTTAGAATAATTTAGAGCTTAGAAATTCTAGCGCCAATATTCGATTCTGGCTAGAATCAGTTTATCTTTTGGTTAACATTTGGAAACTGCTAAAAATATGGAAATTTAATGTGATGCGAAAATAGAGCCAATATGTAATTAAGATTTTGTTTGAAATATGTATATTCAAGCAAAATTTACAGAAAAAATATAATTCTTAGACAGACTATAAATTCAAAAACGTTGTAAAGCAACACTATTTGTTTACCCTATGGAGAAAAAGGAAAATTAAACAAATAAGTTATGTACACATTTTTATTAAAATTATTATTCGCCTGCAAACAAAACCAATTTGGAAAACTTTTTTCTTATAGATGCTCCTTTTATTTCTTCGGTTTGTTTCTTTGGAAAACTAAAAAGACCTTATTTTTACATACGCAAATATAATATTGTGAATTAATTTTGTTCGTGGATTTTCCACTAAAACATGGTCAAATAAATTATTATTAAGAAATAAAAATATGTTGTCATCTTCCATAATTTTTTAACTCATTTGTGTGACAAAAATGTCCTAGAAATTAGATTCTTTAAGCATCTATATAAATCTGTCTAAATCTCAAGCAACTCACAAGGCAAAAATGAACACAATAAAATTTTTGTAAAAAAATTGAACAGACTTCTAAAAGTGCGCTAAAAAGTGAAACATATAAATTTTTATATGAAACTGAAATTTTTGAAGTCGGCGCCAAACTAATACTTAACAAAATGTGATTTGCATAAACAGATTAAAAATACTTTATTTGTAATTGCTTTCTTACCATAATTTGTATACATTAGTAGTTATTTATTTCAATTACAAGTAATTCGGCGCCTACTTCAAAAAGTTCAATTTCATTTAAAAACTTATAGTTATTTCACTTTTTCGCGCACTTTTACAAGTCGATTCAGTTTTTTTTATAAAAAACTCTTTTGAGTTTTAGAACTCATTATGATATCCATAAATTATTTGAACTAAGTACTAATCGAGATTAGTGTACCTCGCGCAATGATTACAAGGTGGCAAAAAAGTACCCATTTTATCCAAAGTTGTAAATCACTCTAAAATGAACCAATAAAAATTCTTTGGTTCTTAGAGTTTTCCAAATACCAGTTTTCCAAATCCATTATCTTAAATTTCAAATTAATTTAGATTAGTAATATAGGCGACAAAACCTTCCAATATCCATGTTTAAAGAATCTCAGATGTAAATTTCTTAGCTCGATATATTTTATACTTCATATTGAGTTTGTATCCGCCGCAAAAACCCCAAAATATCAATTTTAGACAAAATCGGAATATGTAAAATTTTCTTTCCCTCATATTGTATCTTATCAACCTAATAGTTGTAAAAAATTAACTTTATAGTCGTAATACACGACCCCGAAAACCCTCTAATACTAAATCTGAAAAAATGCGAAGAAGGTAAAATTTTCAACCCACCATATTGCATTCGCTATATTGAATTTCAAAAAAATTATTTTAGGTCTTAATCTAATCTAAATCTAAATCCTTCAAAGCCCTCTAGTGCCAATTTTGGATGAAATCCGGAAATTTAAAATTTCTAGACTTATATTTGCTACTTACATAATCAAAAACGATTCAATCTCACCTTTGAAAAAAATCGAATCAATATGACATATTGAATCCTGAAAAAATACTTTTAAATTCATAATTTACACCCTCAAAAAGCCCCTATATCAGTCCGGAAGAAAATCGAAAAATATAAAATTTTTAGGACACCATATTGAATCTGCAGATTTTTACAAAAAATATTTAAATTCATAATTAACACTAACAAAAATACCCCAATACTCATTTTTGACAAAATCGGGAGATGTAGAATCTTTAATCCGCCATCTTGGATCCACCATATTGAACTTTTAAAAAATAATTTTAGATTAGTTACCCTGAAAACTCCCTCGTACCAATTTTGGAGAAAATCGGACAAAATTGATTTTTTGTCCGCCATATTGAATATTTTAAAAATATTTTGGATCCATTATGTGCGACCCCAAAGACTCCCCCACATCAATTTTGGAGAAAATCAGACAAAATTAAATTTCCTTGTCCCTCATATTGGATCCGCCATATTGAATTTTTTTTAAAATTTCAGATTAGTTGTGTACGACCTCAGAAATTCCCACATTCCAATTTTGGAGAAAATCAAACAAAACTAATTTTTTGGCCGCCATATTGTCAGCGCCATCTTGGATATTACTGCATCAATTTTTTCCAAAAAAATATGGGACCACTTCAACTTCCTGAACAACGTAAAAAATTTCATTCAAATCGGTGCCGCCGTTCCGGGGTAATCGATGTACATACATAAAAAAAACATACATACTCGACGAATTGAGAACCTCCTTCTTTTGGAAGTCGGTTAATAATCATGTTTTAAACTATTTAAATTTTCTTGTTTAGACATTTTAAGCTTGAAACTAGGGTAACAATCTAAACTCGGCAATATACAATAATTATTCTTAAGATAAGTAAAGCTCAAACTTGATCAAGTTTATTATCTGCATGATGAAGATTAATCGACATTTGTGCCAATAAATGTAAGACAAATGGACTATATAACATTGGTTATTTGTTGCAGCAATAGAAATTTATCATCAAATTTATCTCTACTTTGCTACTGAATTTCTTTGAACACTAGAAAAAAATATCGAAATTGACTTTATTTCTTTTGTGATAAGGCTGGAATTGGACTAACATTACTTTTTTGTCCAAGTTTACGAACAGATAAGACAAGACGAATTTTTAAAGAGGACTTTAATTCTTCCAAATTGGCATAATTTCCTTTGTGGTAAGGTTTTAGTTGTACTAAAATACTTTTTTCTAACTACAGGAACAGATAAGATAACTTTTTAAAGATGACTATAATTCTTGAACGTAGTGAAAAAAATTAACATCTTGTAGTTTTAGGCATGTACAGTGTGTCCACTTTTCGATGGTTTGACGGGTTATCTCCGTTATTAGCAAAAATAGAATTATAAGTTTTTGTGGCCCTGTACAGGGTGAATCAACGATTGGATGTAGTAGGTTTGTGCCTTTTCGGTGAAATTAACAAAGAAACTATATTTATTGTTTGATACAGTTTACTTTTACGCAGATTTTAAAAATATTTAGGACTCTACAGGGTGAGCCAAAAAACTAGGACAGCATAAAGTTGTATTTTTTTAAATAGAACACCCTATATACGAATCGTATTTTCGATTTAGCTTATAATTTTAAATCTTTTTTATTAAGGGTGTACTATAACAAAACTTTATAGTTTCTGAGATAATTAAGTTTAAAGAAAAAAGTCACATTTTCAAGCATCAATTCAATCCTAAATAACGTTTTCAATTTTGTTATAAATATATTCAAATTTGGAATTTGGCAAGGTCAAGGACAAGTTAACATAATTTTTACCTAATATTTGCAATAAAAGCTACAGGGTGTTGAACACATCGGCTCAAATTTGAACAAGTATAAATGAATAAATATCTTTTTTTTTTTAAATGGTACACCCTGTATATTTTCATGTTATTTAATAGAGTAATAAAAACCCTAAAAGTTTTGTTCAATATATCCTATACCTATTTATAATAGTTTTTGAGATATTTCAGTTTTTCTTATTTTCCATACTTTTTTACAGAAATAGTCTTCATTATCATAGTAGCCATGTAAAAACTACAGAAACAAACAGAATGTGGTTAAATATGATGAAATACATTATTCGTTATATTACAATGGCAATAGTTTAATTAAATATAATGTGAAAAAATTAACACAACAATAACGACAAGGCAAATATATATTTACTTTTATACTAATTTGAAACAAAAAAATTACCTATTAAATACTGAGATTAATTATTTCTTTTTAATAAGTGTTCGAATAAACGACCCTCTTGTGCAATGCACAAATTTAGTCTTTTTTGCAGATTTTCTCGGACCCTGGACAAAATTAGTGGCGTTATTGTTCTACAGGTATCCTTAATCCTGTTTCGCATATCTTCCACTGTTGTTGGTGGATTAACATACACCTTATTTTTAATATAACCCCATAGGAAGAAATCTAATGGGGTGATGTCGCAAGACCTTGGTGGCCACTCAATGAAACCCCCACGTCCAATCCATTTTTGCGGATATCGTTGGTCCAAAAACGCACGAACTTCACGATGGTAATGCGGAGGCGCACCATCGTGCTGGAACCACATACTGTCGAGCTCATCCCTATCGAGACCTTGAAGCAGTTGGGGTAGTTCTTCTTGTAGAAAGTTCAGGTAACTATGGCCATTTAGTGGTTCATTAAAAAAGTTGGGTCCAATAATTCGATTATGATGAATACCACACCAAACATTTAATGACCAGTGGTTTTGATGTTGCACCTCTCTAATCCAAAATGGGTTTTCTGTGGCATAATAATGCATGTTGCGTCTATTTACGGCACCGTTACTTCTAAAAGTAGCTTCATCACTAAACATTACCTTGCATAATAAATTTGGATTTAATTGAATCTCCGCATTTATTTTACGACAAAAGTTTACACGACTTTCAAAATCCTGTCCATGTAATTCTTGGTGTAATTCCATGTGATATGGATGATACCTATATTTCTTGGTAGTACGATTAGCGGTGGATTGTGATGTTTCACATAATGCTGCTAACTGACGGCTACCAATATAAGGATTTTCCTGAACATTTAACAATACTTGTAGTTCTTTTTCTTCATTAGTTACTGGTTTGTTGACCACTTTACGTTTTGGATAATCAACAGTACCAGAAGAATCAAATCTTTGCATTAAGTTTTGAAAAGTATGGGTATTAGGCTGGCGTCGATCAGGATACTTCATTTTGTAAATTCTTTGAGCAAGAAGGCAATTTTTTTGAGCCTCTCCTATTGTATAAATCATATCTATTAACTCATTCTTTGGAAAATTCATTTTACAATATAAGATGAATACAAAAAAACCAAACTACACTACATAAAAACCAAAAGAAGCGACTGCGGTTATAAATTTGACACACAGAAAAATGTTCTTTTACATTGTTTTTGCCATGGCTACTATGATAATGAAGACTATTTCTGTAAAAAAATATGGAAAATAAGAAAAACTGAAATATCTCAAAAACTATTATAAATAGGTATAGGATATATGGAACAAAACTTTTAGGGTTTTTATTACTCTATTAAATAACATAAAAATATACAGGGTGCACCATTTTAAAAAAAAGATATTTATTCATTTAAACTTGTTCAAATTTGAGCCGATGTGCTCAACACCCTGTAGTTTTTATTGAAAATATTAGGTAAAAATTATGTTAACTTGTCCTTGGCCTTGCTAAATTCCAAGTTTGAATATATTTGTCACAAAATTGAAAACGTTATTTAGGATTGAATTGATGCTTGAAAATGTGACTTTTTTTTTAAACTTAATTATCTCAGAAACTATAAAGTTTTGTTATAGTAAACCCTTAATAAAAAAGATTTAAAATTATAAGCTAAATCGAAAATACGATTCGTATATAGGGTGTTCTATTTAAAAAAATACAACTTTATGCTGTCCTAGTTTTTTGGCTCACCCTGTAGAGTCCTAAATATTTTTAAAATCTGCGTAAAAATAAACTGTATCAAACAATAAATATAGTTTCTTTGTTAATTTCTCCGAAACGGCACAAACCTACTTCATCCAATCGTTGACTCACCCTGTACTGTGATTTAGTTTATTAGAAGCTTTTAAAAAGTATATAACATTATTGATTATTTCTATTGAGCCTTAAATTTATGCATTTTAAAAAAAAATCACATCCTGTTAGTTAAAGAAACAAAACATCAAAATCATGTCCTCTGGGATTTCTGTCTGAATATTTAGATATTCGTTATATTTTTGTACTGAAATTTTTAACTACTCAGTTTTTTATATGTCAGGCTTTGTAAGCTTTAAGAATAAAAAAAAATTCTACATGCTTGTTTGTTATATTCAATGCGATGAAAATGTAGATGGAGCGCTAGAAGTGTTTTTCAACAGATTTGAGAATTTGTAGATCCTCAGAGAGAAGACAGTCAGATAAATGAATATTTTTGAGGATAAAATCAAATTTAATTCAACATGGTTCATTTTCTAAATCACGGTCTAAGATCTAGAAAAAAAACCATAAGATTGATGAAATAAATATATTAGTTTTTTGAAACAAATCCAAGTAGTTCTTGGAGAATAGTAGAAGGTTCTGTAAAAGTGAGTAAGTCAAGGGTTCAAACAATCTTAAAACACAAGTTTAAATCACATGAATATTACCTGGTGCAAAATTTACATCCTGGTAACACACAGCGCCGAGAAGAGTTTTGTAACTAGTATTTGAAAAATAGAGAAAATAATTTTGAAATAACCGTTAAATGGTCTGACTAGGCTTACTTTATCATCGCTGGTATGTTGAATTAATAGAATAATAGGTTTTGGCCTCAGGAAAATTAACATTTGATATATCCACAGGAACAGCAAGGCACGTTAGTTCTGAGTGTTTCATGTTTTATATTTGGAACAAAAATCATATATGATAAATATAAATGTAGCCTTACCGTAAATAAATATTTACAAATTCTGCAACACATTATTCCGGAATTAAGAGAAGAAGTGCCCTTAATGCGACTGCAACAAGTGGGAGCTCCCGCTTACAATACGAAAATTTCAAGAGCATATCTGAGCACTAGTTTTCCAGGCGGCTGGGTTGGGACAAAATGACCTATAAGATGACCCACACAGGTCTCCCGATTTGTTGATTTCTGACTTTTTCTTAAGGGCATAGGCACCTCAAAACTAAAATTTTTACCGTCCAGTACCAAGCCACGGCGGATTTAAAAAATGCGAATTAAAGGGCCTTTAGAGGCTTTCAGGCGCGATCTTTTATTATTTCAAATGCATTGAAGAAAATAAGAATTAAGTGTGAAACTTGTTTAAGGCGTAATGGGGAAAAATTTGAACAATGTGGAAAATTTTTTAGTTTAACCTAATGCACAACTGTTTGTGGTTATAAAGTAAATTAGATTAGGAATTCGAAAATATACCTAGCCCTGTTTTGTTCATTAACATACTGTGGATTCTAGTAGTACCAGTGATATGTTTTTGAAAAGCTTGTAACGAATTCAATCATATTGTTCAATATATAATCTCCTAGGACACCCTAACACACATAATATTATATAGTTAAAAAAAGGAAAGTTTGATTTATTTCTCCGAAAGAGTTGAACACATCCTGAATTCTACATGAAAAACCTCAATAGTTCTATCTTTTAACTCTGCGATAATTTCCAAAATAACTGAGATGCGAAGGGTGCCCCAAAATGCATAATTTTCAAAATAGCTCGGTATTTCCAAAACGAAAAGGTTTATGGAAATTCTGGTAATGGCATGGTTCGTTTCTTAAAAAAGTAGCACAGTGCCACAAAAACCTTATCTTTCTCTTTGGACTAATAACGGAGAAAACTTTTAAAACCATCGAAAATTGGACACCCTGTACAATATCAAGCTCAAAACTTTATTGGAATTAAAATCAAGAGCGACCAGTTAATTTATTCAGTGGATCAATTTTAATTAAAACAAATTAAGAGAGACGCACATTCTGCAAATTCTGCGTGTTTATGTTTTGGTTTTGACTGATACAAACTAAATTTCAGAAAATTAATTTTGGTACCGCTGAGAGTATTTTTACAAAAAAGAAAACAGTTAATTAATGATTCAGAATAAAAACCGTACTCGGGATTTTTATAGATTCTATGATCTTTTGATGCGACATCATTAATTTCTTCTAAATCATTAACTAGTGAAAATTTACCGCATATTGATTGTACAAATTCCTATAATTTTTACAGAAATATATTATCTATTTGTATATCGACAAAACAGTATCAATGATGTGTAAGATAGCGATGTACAGGGGTAACCTCAAATGATTTGGTTTTTGTGGAATAACAAAAAAGTACTGAGCAGGGTGCTTTATACGTTGTAGATCATACCTTTTGGTTGGCATTGGCTTCGCCCCTCTTCAAAGGCCGTTGTTGTGTCAGTTTGGGCTCAGATGGTGTGCCAATACAATTGTCTCGCTGGAGGAGAGTGGTCCAGTTGGAAGGAAGATTATGCGAATCAATCTTGTATTATATTGTTCTATGTTGGTGATTTGCTGGCAGACAAAATTTATTATTTCCTATGCTGAGTTCATGTTCTTCTACCCTGGCTGTTATTGGTTTGGCCTATGTATGTTATACTGCACATGCCGCATGCAAACTTGAATATTTCTTAATTTTCCAGATTGATTTTATCCTTTGAGTTTCTTAGAAATGCACCTATTGCTTTATGTGGTTTGGAGGCCGAAGATATGTTATATTTCCGGAGCAATCTGCCAATTTTATTTGTTGTGCCTTTTATGTATGGAAATATGGTGATCTTATTTTTTGTTTGGGTTTGTGGACACTTTAATATTGCTTTATTTATAGTTGTCGATTTATAGCAACTTTATTTGAGAGCTTTTTTTGTTTAATAATTCTTTTATTTTTCTTTGTTGTCGGTTAAGTTTCTTTTTTATAAAATCTTTTATTCGCAGGTTAGAATATTAGTGAAACATATTCAAAAGTTCCATTTTTCAATAAAAATTTTCATTAAAAACTTGCAAAACAACTTTTTAAAATACTTTTTTTTATATAAAACTTTTTCAGCAGATACAATGATGATCGTGCCGAAATAATCCTTTTCAATAAATTATTAAGTGTTTATTTGTTGAGATATGTAATCTAAATTATTACAGCAAAACAAAACAGACTATCCAGAAAATTTATCTTCCATGGAATCAAGATCGGTTGTAAGCTTTAAACCTTCTTAGTGAATCGGGCTGTTAAAGTTTAGGTGAAACGGGGATTTCAGGTTTGACCAAAAAAGTACTGTATGTATATATATATATATATATATATATATATATATATATATATATATATATATATATATATATATATATACATATATATATATATATATATATATATGAATAGTTTGGTTATTCCGGGTTTCAATCCGTTCGTTCAAAAAATCGTTTTCACAACGTTTCGCCAAAATCTCATTTGGCATTTTCAAGTGCGGTTCGTCTCGTTACTCGCTGAGAACTGATGGTGGCCTCTGAAGAATTTCGAGTTTTGTTTAGTTGGCTCGCTGCCTGATTGGGTGGGCGGCTTCGTAGGCTCCTCCCCTCTCCCGAGTGCGATATATTTTGTTCTTGTATGCAGGTCTCTCGTGTACTAGTTGATTTTTGTTGTATTCTTTCTTGATTTTTTATTAATGTTTTCCATGTAGATGAAAAATTTATAGCATCGTCTCGTTTATTTAGCTGTCCTGCTTTTTCGATTTCTAGGGCCTCTCTTATGACGCGTACCTTGTAGTTCTGTACCGGTGCTATTTCTTTTGTTTTTTCGAAATCGATGGTATGTCCGGTTGTTTGGTGATGTTGAAATAGGGCCGAAGTTGTCTGTTTGTTTTTGAGGCTGTTTTTATGTTCTTGGATTCTTGCTGATATGCGCCTGTTTGTTTGTCCTATATAAGTTTGATGACAATCTGCACATGGAATGCTGTAAACGCCATGATTTTCAAGGTTGGTCTTGTCTTTGGGATTTCCCAGGATGTTGGCTATTGTTTTTTGTGGTTTAAATATGGGCTGTATGTTGTGTTTTCTTAAGATTCTTCCGATTCTGTCTGTTATTCCTTTTATGTATGGTATTATGGCTTTGTTCCTTGTTTGATCTTGGTCTTTGGTCTTTGTTGTAGTCTTTTCTTGTCTTTTTATGGCTTTCTTTATGTCTGCTTGTGAGAAACCATTCCGTTCTAGAGCTGTTGAAATGTGTCTTATTTCGTCTTGTTTTGTGTCAGGTTCTGTTAGGCGGAGAGACCTTGATACTAATGTGTTGACTACTGCCTGCTTTTGAGAGGGATGATGATGTGACGCTGCATTGAGATATCGGTCAGTATGTGTGGGTTTCCGATATACGCTGAAGCTCAAGGTGTTGTTGAGTTTCCTAGTTAATAGCAGGTCCAAAAAAGGAAGTTTCTTTTCTTGTTCGATTTCTAGCGTGAATTGGATTCTGTGGTGGATATTGTTAAGATATATGAGGAAATCGTCCAGGTGTTCTTTTCCATGTGGCCATATTATAAAAATATCATCGACATAGCGTTTCCAAAATTTTGGTTTTAAAGGTGCCTTTTGCAGTGCCTCTTGTTCGAAATATATCATGAAAAGGTTGGCTATGACTGGTGAAAGCGAGGACCCCATAGGTGCGCCATCTGTTTGTTTGTATATATGGTTATTGAACATGAAGTATGTGTTCTTTAGGCAGTGTGCTGCAAGTTCAATTGTGTAGTCTGGAAAATCCTCGTTCATGGCGATTTTGTCCAAAGCCTCATCCAATGGTATGCTTGGATATAGCGATTTTATGTCGAGGCTTGCTAAGATGTCATTTTCTTCGAGGTGAATGTTTTTGATCATTTTAGTCAGATGCTCGGAGTTTTTCACAAAGGAATCAGCCAGTTCGACTCTTGGTTGCATGATACTTGCTAGATATTTTTCCAGTTTTTGTGTAGGAGATCCCACGGCGCTCACTATTGGTCTGAGTGGTGCATTTGTTTTATGTATTTTTGGTAAGCCATATAGTTTTGGACATCTGCTTGATTTTTCTCTTGGTATTATAGATTTTTCAATTTCTGGGTCTAGTTTTGAGGCTTTAATCTTGGCTTTCGTAGTTTTTTCAAGGTACGTCGTTGGATCTCTGTTGGTTTGTTTGTAAGAGGCGTCTTCGAGAATTTCTGACATTTTTTGCATGTATTCGTTGGTGTTCATTACAACCGTGACATTTCCCTTATCTGCTGATAATATTGTTATTTCCTTATTCTTTTTTAAGGATGAGAGGGCTTGATGTTCAGCTCGCGTTAAGTTTGAGTTGGGAGGCCGGCTTGATTTCAAAATTTGTGCTATGTCTTGTCTGGCTTGTTCGGCATTTTCTTCAGGGATGTTTTCTAGGGCAGCTTCTATATTCGAAATTATCTCTTCTAAGGGGACTGTTTTTGGCGTTACGGCAAAATTAAAACCTTTAGACAGAACTAATTTCTCGGATTCTGTTAACTGGTGGTTGGAGATGTTATGGACAACTTTGTTGCAGTCCAGTGTTTGCTGTGTGTGGACAGTATTGCGTTTTTGTAGTGCCTTAAATTTCTTCTGTTGTTTTCTTACCTTAAGCTGAGTGTCTGATTCCGTTCTCCAACAGGATACTTTTTCTATGTCATTCCACAGAAGATGATGGATTTTGTGGGTTAAAGCTAAGTGGAGATTGTAAAGTTCTGTTTCAGTCCTTGATAGAATTCTTCGTTTTTCTCGGATTTGTTCTCGAAGAAGAGCTTTTCCAGCGGTCTTAAGGATTGAAATAGTTCTTCTTGTCTTTAAATGGTACGAGAGTTTGGTGCAAGTTGGTTTTAGATTGTTGTTGCGGCATCTTATTATATCGCAGAGGAGGGCTGATTTCTTCGATCTCAGTTTCTCGAAACGTTTAACATTTGAAAAGGTCTCCTCCCCGTAAAGGTGTAAAATGTTATATCGTAGATTTTCACGGATGGTAGAATGAATAGTTTGGTTATTCCGGGTTTCAATCCGTTCGTTCAAAAAATCGTTTTTACGACGTTTCGCCAAAATCTCATTTGGCATTTGGTGAGACGAGAGACCTGCATACAAGAACAAAATATATCGCACTCGGGAGAGGGGAGGAGCCTACGAAGCCGCCCACCCAATCAGGCAGCGAGCCAACTAAACAAAACTCGAAATTCTTCAGAGGCCACCATCAGTTCTCAGCGAGTAACGAGACGAACCGCACTTGAAAATGCCAAATGAGATTGTGGCGAAACGTCGTGAAAACGATTTTTTGAACGAACGGATTGAAACCCGGAATAACCAAACTATTCATTCTACCATCCGTGAAAATCTACGATATAACATATATATATATATATATATATATATATATATATATATATATATATATATAGTACTTTCGTAAAGTAGCGGATAAATGCAGTATAGAATAAATGTATACTTGTTTGGAAAAACGCTCGGACCAGTCGAATTTTATTTTCAGTTTAGAGTTTTTTTGCGTGATAACGAAATATTCAGGGTAACTTCAAGAAGGAGCTAAGACGGCATCGATATTTTTTTGGTGTATTTTTACGAGAGAATGTCGATCAGATCCCCGTGTGGTGCCTGCCAAGATTCTTATGATTTTGAGATCAGGCTTGCATTAATCCTTGAGCTTGATGGAAGATCTATTCAGTCTGTATGATAATTGCTCTGGGATTAGCATTTTGTTTTTCTCTAAGTACTATCGTAATCTAGAATTTATCTTCGCTCTAGGAGCTTACCAAGGTGGGAGGTTAAAAAATAGGTCTGTAGGATTCAGGAGATGACGGAGGCTTGCCTGGTTTATGAATGGGAACAAGTATTTCGACTGTTGCGGAATTCGTCCAGTTGACCATATTCCATTGCATATATGAAGAAGTGCGTTTACGCCTGAGATAGGAAGATGTTCGATCACAGGGATCCTAATATTGTCAGGACCCGGGGCAGTGTTTTTGCTGCGTTTGAGGGAGAAATGGAGTTCAGTAAGTGTGAGTGGAAAATTGTATGAAAGGAGGGGAGTAGATGGATTGTCCGACGGAAAAATATTTTGATTAGGGTCGTGTAAGGATGAAAAGTGGGAGGCAAAATTTGTGATATTATGGAAGGAACAGAGATAAGTAGCTCATTTTGAATGATGCCCATTATGCTGTTGGTGGGTTTCCCTTTTAGGCGGTTTATTTTATTCCATATTTCCCCGCTGGGTGTATTTGTATCAATGGAAGTTACAAATTTGTTCCAAGATGTTTTTTTGGCTTCGTTTATGAACCTTTTTGAGAGAGCTCTTAACTTTTCAAATTCTACTAGGTTAGCAGTGCTTGGTTGTCTTTTGAATCTGTTACGAGATTTGTTGCGATTCTGTTGCTTGTTTGCATTCGGACCAGCGACAGAAATTTTCCCCTTAGGAGTTTTGAACTTAGGAATACTGGACTCACATGTCTTGTGAATGGTGTTTGAAAATTCATTCAAGTTTTCGGGGTAGCACATAATGGATCCAATATATTTTTAAAAAATTCAACATTGCTGATCCAATATGGCGGACAAAAAATCAATTTTGTCCGATTTTCTCCAAAATTGTTACAAGGGAGTTTTCAGGGTCGTACATAACTAATCTAAAATTATTTTAAAAAAGTTCAATATCGTAGACAAAAGAATCAATTTTGGTCGATTTTCTTCAAAATTGGTACGGGGGAGTTTTCAGGGTCGCACATAACGAATCTGAAATTATTTTTAAAAAATTCAATATGGCGGATTAAAGATTCTACATCTCCTGATTTTGTTTAAAGTCAGTATTGGGATATTTTTGTTAGAGTTTTTTTGAAAAAGTCAATCTGGCAGATTCAATATGGTGTCCTAAAAATTTTACATTTTTCGATTTTCTCCCAAACTGATATAGGGGGTTCTTGAAGGTATAAATTATGAATTTAAAAGTATTTTTTCTAGTATTAGGTTGATAAGATACAATATGAGGGACAAAAAATTTTACATATTCCGATTTTGTTTAAAATTGATATTGTGGGGTTCTTGAGGCGTATGCAAACTCATTATATAGTATAAAATATATCGAGCCAAGAAATTTACATCTTAAGTTCTTTAAACATCGATATTGGATGGTTTTGGGGTCTATAATACTAATCTAAAATTAATTTGAAATTTAAGATAGTGGATTTACTATGACAGACTAAATATTTTTTTGACACAATTTTACCGGTATTTGGAAAACTCTAAGAACCAAAGAATTTTTAGTGGTTTATTTTAGGGTGATTTACAACTTTGGATAAAATAGGTACTTTTTTGCCACCTTGCAGTCATTGCGAGGTACACTAATCTCGATTAGTACTTAGTTCAAATAATTTATGGATATCATAATGAATTTTAAAACTAAAAATAGAAAAATAAAACTTTTATAAAAAAATTGAACCGATTTCTAAAAGTGCGCTAAAAAGTAAAAAATAAATATAAATTTTTATATAAAATTGAACTTTTTGAAGTCGGTGCCAAATTATTTGTAAATGAAATAAATAACTACTAATATATACAAATTATGGTAAGAAAGCAATTACAAGTAAAGTATTTTTAATCTGTTTATGCAAATCACATTTTGTCAAGTACTAGTTTGGCGCCGACTTTAAAAAGTTCAATTTCATATAAAAATTTATAGTTATTCTTCACTTTTTAGCGCACTTTTAGAAGTCGGTCCAAATTTTATTATAAGAATTTTATTTAATTGCAAAAGAAAGTATTGATCAGACGATTTTAATATCTCACTAAATTGACGTGTTTTACGAATGCGCAATATAAAATAAACCGTATAAGACAAGTAAAAAAAAAAGTTGTCGGACTGGTCAAACTAAAGTTTCAGAAGAATAGGAATCACGTCGAAATATAGAATACGACTAACGCTGTTTCACAACTAGATGAAAAATGCTTAAAAAATTGTGAAAATTATAGCAAATTTAAGAATTAATAAAAAGACGATGTTTCAAAAATATATGCAAAAATGCGATAAATTTTACCAAATAACAGTATTGTTTTGAGGTACTAACTCTCTTGCATTAACCTAATTTAGAAATAATTTTACAGGACCATCTGAATCATCTGAAAATACCTCACTACTGTCAAAAATTTTTCACAAACGACAAACTTAAATTTTTTTTTCAGCTCATACCTGAAAATATTTTTATCGGACCACTTTGGGGATCATGCTGAAAACAGCATCAAAATATCTCATTCCTATCAAAACAAACATAAAAAATATCCATGTCTAATTGATAACATCCTTTTTTTGAAGTGAAATCGGAATATATAACACACATAAATAATTAAGATGACGTGAAATAGTAATTAACGTCCACTGTAATATCCGATTATAGTGATATTTTAAATGATTGATTAGATAATAGTTTTTTTTTTTAACTATTAAAACTAACTTCCTTTAAAATATTACAAACGTAACGTAATTTGCATAAAATTTAAATTATAACTAGCTCACTGGAATTTAAAAATATATTTTTTATAACCTTTTTGCCCTTGTTTATTTATTCACATAAACACTATTTACTGTTAAGTTCACAAATAATTAATTTTTTTTTTAAATCTTTATGCAAATGTTTAAATAATCTACTTATATCTTTGTTTGGTATTTAAAGCTGATGATTTTTACTGATTAACTAATTAATTTTTTATTGATTACCATATATAAAACCTACCTTAAAACAAAATATTGAAATTAATTATGTGGAATATTAAATATTTAAAGTAAGTAGCTAGTTTCTGTGGTAGCATTAATACTAATCGTACTTTACAAATTTGTATTTTATATCTCAGGAACGACTAATATTCGAAATAGTGGAAAGACAGAAATTTTTTGCTGATTTTTGCATATCGCCTATATTAGAGCCATGGAACATAAATGTAAAGTTTTTAGCAGTCAGATATATTTTCCCCCCTCAAAGAATTTTCACTTTCACACCGTATTTTCGGATCTTTTCCTTTAAATTATGCCACTAACACACAATAGGCATGATGACTGCAATGAAGAATCACTGAAACTATGACTTCAAGTAATTATATAGGATAGACAGATTCTAAAAAACACACTTATTTTCAGATTACAAGCGAGATTATATTTATTTTAGTAAAAATAAAAACACAATATATAGAAATCGGCCATATTAGATCGAACACCAATCAGAAGCGCGTGACGTCACGCTTTGGTAAACATCACATGAGTCCTTATTGTTTATCGCCTTTATCGTTCGAATTGGTCTTTATTTGCATCGTTAACCAGATATTTTGTGGATAAAACTATCAACTGTGTTAGTTTCGTGCTACCAAAAGTACAACAACGTCATGGAGCAAGGATTTATCAAGGCCAATAGCTCAAATTTGCCAAAATCGACTCCTTAATCCTGGAGTCGAGGTTAACTGGTGCACTGTTTAAACTTCAATCTGGGCAGCTTAACTTCTGAATTTGTATAATATATTTACTTATACTGATTTATCAGTTGATTTTGGAAAGGTGGTAGGTGCTTCTAGATCTTCAATTGTGTGCAAAGCTAAAAAATAAAAATAAGTACTTGTGAAGAAACTGTAACTATTTACACATTATTATGTACTATAATTTTTGCAACAGACTATAATAATAATAATAGGTACTACAAAGATTGTTTGAAATCATAACTACCTATAATGTTATGAAAAAACCGGCAAATAGAAAAGATATACACTTGAATTCAATAAAAAAAGTTATCGGTATAAAAAAGCAATGGGTACGTACCTGAACTTTCTGATGAAGTGCCTGCGAGTTCTAAATGTTCTGTAGGTGTTTTTGTTTGTGCTATATCTTTCTCACAGTCTTCAATTAGACACCTTCTTTGTTTTTTGAGAACATACGGACGCTCAGCGGTGTGAGAAGTTCGTTTGCTTCTACCTAGTTAGCATTCAAATCTTCTAGATATACACCCTGACTTCATGCGCACTTGTAAAACTGAACCCTTTACAAGGTACTGTATATAATTTTCCATACCATTTGGTAACTGGAAAAAGAAAAAGCTTTTACTTTGGAACTTTCAATATAATACAGTAATAAAGAAATTAAATCTAACTTCAAATGGTATCGACAGTGTTATTGACAAATATTTACCTTACATATATTTTGTTTGCGAGCTTCGCCGCTTATTTATATAAAACAAATACTTACATCAAAATGATATTAGCAGAAATAAATTACTGAATTAACGAATACAGAAGCCGGGTCTCGCCTTGCAAGATTTAGCCACGTATTTCTGATATTTTTCTTCATTGGCACGTTAATAAATAACTTATTTGGAGTTTTTATCGATGTATTATTACATCGAGGAACTGCACAGCATCGATACACATTAGAATTTATGATTATCGCACAAAATAATGGAAAATATGAATCGAAATAAGCAATAAGATGCAATTTGTCAAGTGTTTACGAAAGGGTGACGTCACAGATGGACGCCATTACTATTCTAGCGTTTTGGTGCGAAATTTAAATTGTATTTTAAAAAGGTTAGTTTTTCCTTCAAAACATTAATTTGCCATAAAAAATGCACCACCTGGCACTGTTCGATTTGCTTTTAGGGAAAACGACAGGTTAGTAAGTTATTTTCCAAAAAAAAAAACTTGTTTCTGTTTTATCATCGCAGCATCATGACATGAAAAATGAGAATGATAAACCAGAAATAATTCCATACTATAACTAAATTAAAGCCGGCGTTGATACGCTTGATAAATGTGTCAGAGCATACAGTTGCCAATACGGAACTCGGTGATGGCCGATGGCGATTTTCTAAATCTAATTGACATAGTTGCTTATAATTCCTAAATATTATTTGTAAAATCTAACGAAAAATGGACAATTGATAGTCTTAAAAGCAAATTGGGACGAAAAGTCGTCCTACAACAACTAGGAAATGAACTGTGTCGATTGAATATGGAAAACCGCTCAAAAACAAAAGGATTGCAAAATAACCATATTGCAACATTAAAAATATTTGGTTTTGAATGCACTCAAGATCCTCCTATAACAAGGGGAACTCTATGCAACAATACTACTGACATTAAAATGCGTCAAACTGTACAGAAGATTCCCAAAAAAGGGAGATGCACTATTTGTCCTAGATCAGTTGACCGGAAGAACATGAAATCATGTTCCAAATGTGTCAAATATGTCTGCCCCAGACATACAGCCACTTAAGTGAAAAATACTATTCGAACAGGTATTGAATATATAATTAGTTTTAACACATGACTGATTTATTTGTTTCTTTATATTTTCATATATTTTTGATGTAGATTATCGTTATGTTGTAATATTTTCAATGATAATAAACAATGCATCATCTTGAAAAATATGTTTTACACTAATTAATTTATTTGTAAAAGGTGTCCAAATCCTTTCCCAAATTTATGAAGTTAAACGCTGACCCCCACATCCAAGTTAGAAAAAAGCTGTGATCAGTCGCAGCGCTCCGGGTACACAAATACGTTCTCGGTGCGACTGTTAATTCACATCGCAAAGTCATTCATCAAATGATATATTTTTCCATATTCTACTTACTTGCACACTTAGTCGCTTTAGAGCGCATATATTTTTTTACAAAGTTGAACCATCGTTAAACCCCACATATTTTAATATGATTTGCATCAGACGAAGAAGCTGGCCACTTCATGGTAGTCATGCATGATTCTTTAATTCACTCGCAACAAAAGCAACTACCGTATTTCGGCTCATCGACTTTTATTAGTATTTATGAGTAATAATCAGGTCCAAACCAGCATTTAGCAGACATTATTAAACACTTTCCATAACTTCTCTTCATTCCCACTGCATTCAGAATTTCAGTAAATAGATAGAATAACTCAAACCCCTGGAGCATCCCTAGGCATGCATTTTACAAGGTGTTTAACTCTTCCCTGAATAGTTCTATATTGAGTGGTACACCGAGCTTCTTTAACTGAAGTCCAGGTACAAAATTGTAATGGACAAAAAGTTCATTACGACTTATGTTTATTTTATGTTAATTAACTTAAAATATTCTACTAAACGAAGGAATCTTTTGCCACTCTATATATAAATTGGAACTTTTGCAGTGTATATTTTATATCTTTCCCAGAAAACGTTATCTATAAAAGAAAATATAAATCAGTTATCAAACTTAAGCATATCAGTTTTATTACTTTAGGGTGGTTTATATGTTTTCTAAAAAAATATAAACCCAGACAATTTATGATGTCATGATATCTAAACGATCATCCCCCCGGTGATTACTTTTAAAATAAAATAAATCTGTCAAAGAATCTATATTGTTTTATAGTCAACTTTTTAAAGCGTCTAGGATTAAGAGATATTTTCAACATGTAGTCACCAGGCAATCACCAAGGAAATATTGTATTTTTAAAGAAATAATACAATTATTTGTTTATATATAAAAGTTTTGACTGTTGGTCATTTTTTTGCCTATTTGACAAAAATAAGAACGAATTAAATGTAAAAAATAGCTAAAGGTGTGAGTAGTATTTTTCCATGATCTTTAATTGATAGAAAGATATAGAATAGTTTGATTAACTTTTTGTATGAAAAAAAGTTTTAAGATGCTCAGGTCGAATCCATAATTTAATCCAACATAAATAAGGTTAACGCCCTCTACAGATGAAAGATTAAAACTTTCGGGAACAAACGCTGGGTGGTACTAACGTGAGTGAGCAAGGATTCCGAAGGTTGCAAAGTTTGGTGGTGGCTTCAAAAAATAATTATCATCAGTTACGATTTGAAATTCGTTAGAGGCTGTACGTTTTGAAATCTGTCAGAGAAAGTTACGTTCTACGTATATTACTGATTTAGTTAAGAAAGCTTCTATTTTTGATTTTTCATTTGTCTTCGGACAAGTTAAGGGAAAATTCTATTTTAATCTGTATTGAAGAACGGCGACTTTAGTGCTGTTTTGTATAAATAATTTAAATTGTATTTTCTCGTTTTTATTCTTATTCGTGACTAATTTTTAGAAACCTATTTAAACGTATCTTTCCGAAAATTGGGTTTAGTTCACTGTGATTAAAATAACGGTCGGCATGAGTATTTATTTTATTTACTTTCGAACTATTTTATCGAGTTAATTTTATGTTTCTCATAGAAAATAATATCGTTCTTATTAATTTTGATTGAACAGTTTAAGTAATTTGGTAAACTTGTTTCCTTTAATTTAATAAAAATTATTACGCGATTAATCTTGTGCTCACACTGATGTGAGGCCAGATCTGTCCAGTTAGATAGCGTTTCCTGAATCTTGAAGTTGTGATTGTGGTATTGGTAACCTCTAATAACTTGTAGTTATTTAGCACTAAAACTTCAGGAGCTAAGATCTACCAGATGACTACAGTGCCTTTGCCACAGTGTATTTTATTTACAGGTTTATAAAATAGCTGTTAACTAATATGGGACAGCAGTAAATCGTGCACGCAACGGCCATATGCTACCAAAATATACCACTAGCAGGAGTTCACGATCAAATTCTGCCACAAAATGAAGAATGGTCAGTAAAAATAACTTTTGATCAATCTCTATCGATGTTCTCTTGTATCCGTTTTTAAATGCGATTTTCAGATAGTAAAGGTTGTTTGTTGCCTTATTGTTCTATACTTAATGCCACTTTCACCATGTTGGTGATTAGGAAAACACATATTTCCTATCTAGTTAAAATGCTTTGCCCATCTTGAGTAATGACCTTATCTTGATTTTTTGTAGTCACACATATTAAATCACGATTTCGAAGAATAGCCCACATATATATATATATATATATATATATATATATATATATATATATATATATATATATATATGTGTGTGTTGAAGAAGTGAAATAAAGCATACTGTTGTATCGTAGCTTGCTTCCTGGTTTCCAGCAAAAATGGTGTCAGGCCAGGACTTTTCGCTGGTTTCGGGTCGTCAAAACACAGTGGGTCGAAAGCACGGATTTGATATTAAAAATAAATTCGGATCCAACAATAGCAGACTGAAACTTTAAAATCATGAAAATAAATTCAAAAAACGCGGTTCAACGCTTTAAAAATAAAATAAAAAGAATAATTGTATTGCGCTTGACTTCAAGGTACATTTTAAATATAATACTATAATAATAAATACATGGATATCGATAATCGTTAAAAAGGCGAAAGTACTTTTTCCTCTATGCTTAAAACTTCTTAATAAATACCAATGCAAATAATTTGTAACTAATATAATATTTATTGATTCACATAAATGAATAAATAATACGACTGTAATAAAAATAATAAAAAGAACTATTTAATCACTGCCTTCTTTGTCAACAGCTCTTTTTCATTCTCCAATACGTATGAATTGTTATCCGAATACTTACTATGTCAAAAAGAGTGTAAGTATCCATCGACGCCAAAAGTTTTGGAACACATCCTCCATATTTTTTCTCGAGAAGATTTTCGGGCAAAGTCTAGGCGATAGTTACTTATGAACTTATCCGGTTGATTCTTGTGCATCTTTCGATAGTTTACCTATCGGTAATATTGCAAATGTTATGATGTCTAGTCAGTGGAGCGTCATTTATGGATTCCTGTTGGAATGTTGTACCAAGAATATCTTTTGAAGAATAATCTTGCTATTTGAAGTTTGTATTTCCAAATCTTCTCTATTGCAGTTTAATGTCCGCTTCCAATAGTTTGCAAAATGACGGGAAACCGGAGGATCAGTTTTCGCTTTACTCTTGTTATAATGACTGACTCATCGCTGTTCTCGAAGAAACGTCGAACTATATTGCCATCGTTAGTGCTTCCTAAACCTTTCTTTGGCATGTCAACAAGAAGTCCTAATCTCTCTCCTCAAAGGCCTGTTGGATGGTAGCCTTTGTCTGTGCTTTCACCTCTTTGTCTTTCTGCTTACGAGCTTGCCACTGCTGTGTGTCACGTTGATACGACACATACAAGCAGCATTCGAAGAATCTAATACATGCGTGTAGAGCAACAGTTGTAGCTTGAAATCCTCTGTATTTACTGGGACACAGTATCATTGTTGTTGAACTGAGATGTTTGGCAGAGGTAATAACGTTAGACTGGTTTCGCTCTAGCATTCACCTAGCGGTCTATCATCGTCATAGATAAGTTGTACTGTACTGAAGCTCGGGTCGCAAAGAGAACTCTTTTATATGGTGCAAGTTGTCTGATTCGAGTTCATAATTTTCTATTTTCGTTAAAGACTTTTGTTCGGTTTTCTTAATAAATTCAAATTTCAGAGGCCCGCAATTCATAGTAGACGAGGGTTTGGAATTGTACAACACAATCTGTTCTTCTTGAGTTTGCGTGTTAATACCTGCTAATTGAAGTGGAATAAGAGAGGTTAGCAATAAGTTTGTATCAGAAATATTCGAATCAGTGAATTTCATTTTGTACTGACTCTGACCTGATGTTCCATCGAAGCCCCACTTGCAAATGAAACTCATATCTATATATCTAATTTATCGATTTGTTCAAGGGCATCTAATTGAAGCAATTTAATTCGATCCACTGTATGATCCAGTAAGCCTTGGAAGTTAACCTCGGCTTTGGATTTAGTGAAAGTTAGATACTTGTCATGTGGATAACATGCTTTTTTTGTATTTTACACACCAAAGTAAGGCGAAAATATATTACTGCCTTTCTGTTTAGCCCAATTTTTTAATCGTTGAATTGTAACTGAGCACGACGCAACTATAACTCTGTTGCCTTTGACCTGAGACGAAACTTTAGAAAGAATAGACTGACCGTTCATATTACCGAGGTTTAATAGAAACGTTATTATAGCCAACTTTCTATTTTAAATTTCTTAACTACAAATTATTTTGAATTCTAACCCACTAAGCCCGTCTAATTTAATTCGGGACAGAAGATCGTAGGGAACGCCTACCGCAATATTACCCCCGCTAACTTCCGTGCTACACGAAGACGAGCAGTACCTTGAAACGAATGAGAGGGCGTATTTACTTTTCGTCTAAACTTCTAACGTAATCGATGGAATTTGGAATATTTAATGACTATTTGATACATTGACTGTTTTAAATACATCAAATAGTTGAAATACAAAAAAAAAATAGTTTTTGCTGGGCACTGAGCGTAAAAAAATTGATATTTCTGTTACAAAATAAACATTTATTCTAATAAAAATACTAGTGAAACGCAACGGTAATTTCTAAGTAAATAAGCTAATAGACCACTTTAAAATTAAAAATCATTTTCAAAAATAAACTTTTGTTCTGATAAAAAAATAAAAATAACACGTGTTTCCTGGTCATTCGGAAAAATTTCTTGATTATTCGCAATTTGTAACAGCGATATTTGTTCCGCTTTAAAATATTCCGAACTGTTCGAGCGTTCATATCAAGTTACATACTATTGCAGGGAAAATTAATTTCTGCCAAACTACAAACGTCAGTCTCTCGATTTGCTCGTTCTTCAGTAATTTGTGGAACCGGTTGCTCCTCATTATTATCAGTGTATTTTATACAAATTTTTAGACAACCGATTGTCCCAAATTTTTTAATAATTTCCGAAATTCTAAATTTTTATAGAACTGGATGATTTTTGCACGTAAATATAAATCTGCTGATTATTTACCAGAATAGTGTACCACTTAATAATCTGCTCTTTTTGTTCCGTGGAATAAACTACCATTGTAACAAAAAAATTTGTCGCGAAACACGGTACTTACGTTTTGACGGCCTGATTGAAAGCAAATAACTTGGAATCCTCTTATTGTGCTAGGGCGTGGCGTATGCTGCCGCCCGCTCTCACCGCGCCAACATTGTATTACCCCTCACCCTAGGGCCAAACTGGTAATTTACACGTATGTCGATACTTATGACTGTCTCATTCTGATTTGATGAATAATATAGTATTTTCTTTATCTTACTTAAGAAATGTCCAGTTTTTGGTTTGGATTTTCCAGACCTGTATATATATATATATATATATATAGCTATTTCACTGTGACTGGGAAGTTGCTATCGTCTGCCAGAGTACACTCATATATATATATATATATATATATATATATATATATATATATATATATATATATATATATATATGTACATATATATATATATATATATATATATATATATATATATATATATATATATATATATATATATATACTTAATTTAAGTCATAGTTTGAATGCGAGCATACCGATGTGATCTTTAACGGCACGATTATTAACTTTTGCCAGAACTTCAGAATAGTTTTGACATAATAATTGAACTCGAGTACAAATATTTAATTATTAGGCTAATAATTCGTTAAAAAAACCTTGAAGTATAAATAATTGTATATTATATATTCTACGTGTTCTTTATCTTTTTTTGGACTCACAAGAGACAGACATTCAATTTTTGACTTTTGCAGGGATAGTGACGTTATCCTTTTTTCTTTAAAATATATTCTAAGATTTTTCAAGAAGTGTTAGCTTCATCTTTTCATTTCTTTGTAAAATTTGGCACATTTTTTAAAATAATGAAATTTGTGTAGCTTGACAAATTAGTTGTCATCACAAATCTGCTGGACAAATAAAAAAGTACGCAAAAATGCATGACACGTAAATATAAAAACCATGTAAATCGTTAGTTGTTAACTGTATTTTATTTAAATTATTTTATTAAAAATAAAACTAATGTCACAATGGCAATATGCACTAATTTATCGACAATATTGACCATTTTTGGAGCATTAATATAATTCAATAATATGCCTTTCCTAGTATAGAATAAAGTCGATTTAAAAATTTTCGGCAATAATATATTTGAGCTAACAAACATAAGTATAGAATAATATATTTTCATGCATTCTCTTTAACTAATTTCCCATTCTAGCTACGTTGCAAGCTTTACTTTATTTCAAAAATACCGCCTTTATATAGAGCACTCAGGCTTCCAAAATATTAACTTATCGTTAATTTCTGACAACATTAAGATTGCACTAAGCCTACGGGTTTTTTGTAATAATGAATTACATAGGAAGAGGTAATAAGGAATTGTCAAATAATTAATATTGAAGAGCATAAGTACCTTCCAAACGATAATAGATATTACCCCATAATACCCATCTGAATAAAATTTAATATTTTCATTTTACCACTTGATGGTAGCTAACGGTTCATTTATTTTTCAATAATAATTTGTTTCCGTGTAATGTTCCGGCTTCGGTTTTGTTCAATATTATTCAGATCAGGTATTTTATTTTACAACTGCAATTATTTACATTTATAGCATAGTATTAGAAACTAACTAAATAGTGCAGGTAATCATATTTTCTCAAGCATGTGAACAAAACAAATTTTAAAAAATTTCAACACAAAATTAGATGAAATAGATTTTTATTGAAATTTATGTAGTCAATTTATTTATTATTTTTAGGTATATTATTAAGAAATTGTACCTATTGTTTTGTAGTAACGGGAATTCTTTTTAATTTTTAAGTTAGGGTAAGTAAAGGTATTGCCGGTCACTTAAGCAAAAATAGTCGCAAATCTACCATTAGTCAATATTTGTTCATTAAATTTCTTAATAGTCAAATATAAAGTACTTTTCTAGCATAGTCACAATTATTGAGATCAATAAGTATTAAAATTCTGACATCATCAAGATTTAAAAAAAAAATCAGATTTGATCGGTACTAAACGCCATAGCAGGTAATACCAGTCACTAAGTTTATAATACCGGTCAAGCTTTGTTAAGGTTTAAGTCACATAATCCTCAGAATCATATCTTAATCCTGAGTATGCAGAGTGAGTCCAAAGGCCACATAGTAAACACCTCTACCAAAGTTTGTTGTGTTGTTCATAATCGTCACAGTATTTTCAGCGTCGCGCAGGTCTATTTCTATTTCCAAGTTCTTTGTCACTGTTTACATCTTTGTCTTGAAGAACTCTCTTCTTAATTGTTTCAGATCAGATTTTACTTTTCTTTTTCTTGTTGTTTTGTTTTCAGTTTTTATTGTGGCAGTTACGTTTTCTTCCCTCCTGTCACCTTTCTAATTCCTTTCTCGATCAGAGTTTCCTTGTTAGAAATTCCCCTTATAACTATTGGATGTTGTTTACGGGATACATATGTTTTCTTGTCTGGTATTTTTTTTGGTGTCGGCAGAAGATCCTTAGCCCAGGTGGTTTTTTGAACGCCTGAAGTTGAGGAAAGGGCGTTGCCGTAACTTTTAGTCGGTAACGGGATTTTCTAAGTCGTTGCATTTTGTATAAAGGCTGGTCGATTTCTTCAACGAGGAGTAATGGCAATTTCAGTGTGTTTGTCTGTTGATGAATTGATGAATCTGTCGGTTAAGTAAATGATATTATTCGGTCATCTGGGGTTTTATTACCACGGTTACGTATTTCTTCTCCCTCATTGAACATAGTTTCAGCCGTGTTGGTAATGATGTTATTGCTTTTGCAATATTCAGTAACTATTCATAGTACATCGAACATCAGAAGAAACTACATCATAGCGAAACGCGTTATGTGGCATGGAGAAGTTTTCGGAGTTGCACAAAACCAATATAAAATGATTTTTAAAAATTTCAATACTTCGGCTCCTAAGGATTAAAAATTTTACATTTCTTAAATTATTCGAAAACTGTTTTGAGGATAGTTTTTGGGGGTGTATATTACGAAATTAAAATTATTTTTGAAAATTTCAGTATGGTGAGTCCAAAAAGTAGGGTGTTGTTCAATTTACTTTGGATAAAATGGATACTTTTTAGTGACCTTGGGAACATTGCGAGGTACATTATACATTCTGCTTAGTACTTAGATCAAATAATTAACGGATGTCATAACGAGTTTAAAACTAAAAATCGAAAAATAAAATTTTGAAAAAAAACCTAACCGACTCCTTAAAAAGCGTAGAAAAGCGAAAAATAATAAATATATTTTTATGAGAAATTGAAATTTTGAAGTTGGCACTTAATTATTACTAAATGAAACAAATCACTACTAATACTAGATACAAACAAGCTACATATGTTATTATTTTTCGCTCATTAACGCTTTTTTAGAAATCGGTTAAATTTTTCTAAAAAATTTTTATCTCATTACACATCAGACAAGTTTTAATCAACAGTGTAGCTTCAAGCAACTTTTTAACTCGGTTTAGTTGCCATGGAGTTAGTAATAAAAGAAAATAATTTCTAATTCTTATATTTGACAGTTTCAAAATTTGGCTGACTCTTTATTGCGCTCGATAATTTGACATCTAGATCATATTTGAGAATATGAGTTTGGCTTTTAATGGAAACATTTTGTAAGAACATTGTCGACTATACAACACAATTTCATAAATAAAGGTACATTAACTACTTTAAATTTTCAAGCCTTTATGAGTGCCTAAAATGGTAACGTTAAGAAATGAGAAATAGACATGTTGTCTGTATTCAAATAAAAACATAATTTTACCGCGAAACGGTAGTTTCCATAATAGAAATCCTAAAAAACACAATATTTTCCTTTATTTTCAAGGAATTAAGTTTTTAATTAGTAGTTGAAATGTAATTAAATTATTCTCATGTCACGTGAAAACGAATACCAATCAAAGTGCATGACATCGTTTGTTCGCAAACATCATCACTGCCAAAGGCTACGTTGTTTGGTTAACATTATTTTATATGGATTTCTGTGTAGTTTCCTCGAAATTTGCTTACTGCCCCCTTTAAAAACTACTTTAAGGTGTGTTCCTATGACGAAAAGTTAATTTTTTTATGTAAATAGTTCGATATTGCCCAAAATTGATTGCTTTACGGTGGCCAGTTTCTTCGCAACAAACAGTAACTTCTCTGCTGAATTTAGAAATTTGGAGACCTCCAAGTAAGTAATATACCAAGAATTATGATTTCTGTAACCGATAATGAATGCATAATAGTGACCATAGATATTTATAGGCTCAAAAGATTTAACTGAATAATTTAAAAAAGTAGTATGATTTTGAGATTATGTTTTTTCTTTTATTAAATATATTGTTTCAGTTTGTGTGCTTTTACTTCTAAATTTATTACATATGGACACTTGTATTGATTTATCTGTTGTTATTTATTGACACATTCCTGGTTGACTTATATATGAGAAGAAAAGTTTACCTTATAAGTATTTCACAGTTTATTGTAAATGTAAGTTCTAATGGGTATATTATTTATCTGAGATTGGACCTGCTTGAATCTCAGCCTTAAAAATACTTTGTGTAGAATTGGCTTGTTCTATTTCTTTTTCACATTCCGCTATTATTTTTAATCTTTGCTTTTGACTGCTAATGGTCGAGTTGTTACTTTTTCTGTTTAGGTTGATATCCAAGCATCGTTGGCAAACAACCTCCTCTCATTCGGACATGTGATACCGAGCTCATCAAATGATATTCTTTACAGTTCTCCATACCATTTGACAACTAAAATAAAACAAGTAAAAATATTATTATCCAGCTTTGATTGCTTTATTTTTAACCTCAAAATTCCAATTTTCATCTTTAAGAACTTCAAAAATAATAACTTTTAATATAAGAAAAATAAACGAATATTATTAAAATTTACATCAAGATGATCTTCACGAAAATACGTTTTGGATCCCGTAGGCATAAGTGCCGGATCCCTGCGGGCTAGCTAAAGTCATATTTTCCTGTTTTTTTCCGAATGTGGAAGGTGAATAAATGTTTTTTTAGGTGTTTTAATTGTATTAGTTTTACACTGAGGCACCGCACAATATTTATAAAACTTAGAACTCATCTTTTGTTACAAAAAATACGAAAAAACTTTATATCACCTTATCAGTTTACCAGTTTTTGTCAACATGTGAACAACGGTCACGTGATAAGTATTGGCTTTTTGGGGCGCAATTTGAAACGCAGTTTAAAATGTATGATTTTTAAAGTATTTGTTGCATTAAAAAAATGATATTAAATATAATGGGCTATATTAGGCATGCATATAAACACTTTCCCAAAAACGGCCATCCCTAGTGTGATAATTTCATTTATAGAACATACAATAGATTATACTCTTACGAGCCAGTAAATATTGGTCATAAAATTTAGGGAGTTGAAATAAATGATCCAGTATGTGATTGTATTTATTGTCTTCCTGGTATATTTCAGAATATTTATTTATTACACTTCTTTTATCTACAAAAAAAATTATATTCTATAATAAAAAAACAAGTTTTTTTTATTGTGAATTCAATAATAAAATAGAATCATCAAAATTATATGAGAGAAATTAATTTTGATATAAACTTAACTTAAAAGTTTATAAAAAATAGTTATTTGCTAAAATAGGCTGTCTACCTGAGTATGCGAACAAGATTTTCAAGAGTATCAAATTATTATTGTTTATTGAATACTTGTTTTTTTTTATATATCAAAAAAATCTTGTAGGTATGGCCAGAAAAAAAACTCTGAAATATTAGCAAACTATGTAATTAATTAATTTTTATATTTTTTACTAATGACGTCAAGGACACATTCAAAATCAAATGAGATTAAAAGAAGAGTCCATGCTTTCTATTCTACGACTATTAATTTTAATCAAAATTTTACCATTTCTTAATATTTGTTTATAATGGTAAAAAAGCAGCATTTTATCAATTTTTTATATTCAAGGTATTAAATACCGAACTCGGGTATTAGCGACATTGAAAATTACTTATTGCTGTAATCATTCTAATATTCTTCATTAAACTGTTCTGCGGTCTTTAATATTTCTTTATCAATCAAAATCATTTGTAGAAAAAATTACGGTGTGTTCAGTTAGAGCCATCTTCCTTTAAGTTACAGAAGTTCTGCAGTTCATTCTGCAACCTGTCACGATTGTGTCATAAACAAATATTTTTAACATTTCTATGCCCTCCGTACTTTTTTTTTTATTCTAAATTTCGAAAAGGTTCTGAAATAAGAAATCTGGAATTCTAGTCGGCTTAATTTAAGGATTAATACAGGCAGTTATAAAATGGCAGCGTAGAATTATTATTATCAAAAACAACATTAATTAATGAAAAATCACTAAATAGTAGTGTGTTTTATAAGAGAAAAAATAAATATGCAAAATAAGAAACTTTAAGTTTCCTAAAATGACTTCCATTTCCACCACTTTGGAAGTAGCTATATACACCATTTGATTATCACTGTTCACCTAAACAGCGTTTCCCAAGTGATAGTTCTCGAATCCTCAAGTGTTCGCGAACTTTGTAAAGGGGGTTCGCGAAAAAAATATTGCAATTGTTACATCAAACAGCGCGACAGGTAATAATCTCTAACTCGACGAGTAGCCGCGCCGCTTGCTATGTGAGAACATTCTCGGATGAGCAGGAAACTTCTACTTCGGCGAACCAAGACTTTTCCGGAAAAAGAATAACGTCTGACATTATAAAAACGCCGCAGTCACGTAAAAGAAAAAGTGTAGTGGAACTGAATCATAAAATGGAATTAAAACCTCGAGTGAATTCAACAAGATAAATGAGTGAGTAGTTAATGCATAGTGTATACATAAATATTAGGAGTGTATACCAGTTAAGTGATGTATCTTTGTGCAAATAAATTACAACAAATACCCAAGCTCTACAAATCGTACGTCCGTATGTGGAACGTGAAAGTAAATAATTATAGTAGTAGTTTGTCAAGCCTAGCGAAAAGCTAAACGAGCAATTAGTTGTTTCTTGTACTTCAATCTCTAATTTGGAACCAACACAGGGTGGCACTTTTAGTGTGCTACCGTCTCGCCAGAAAGAAAAAAAATAGGCGAAAAGGGTGAGAAGAAAGATTTCGAGTTAGTTACAGAATTGCAAGATCTTGACAAGCACATACAGTGGCAGAAAATTTTACTGGGCCGTGTGCTAGAGACATTACTAAGTGTATACTTGCGGAAAAAGCAGCAAAGCATATTGATCTCGTTTCCTAAACAAACAACACAGTGTCACGAATAATTAATGATTTGGCAAATGATGTGGAAAGTGAACTTTTAAAAGGAATAAAATTTAATTATTTCGCTATTCAGATTGACGAGTCAACCGATGTTGCGAACGGTGCAGTATTGCTTGGCTATGTTAGATATATTTTTAACAATTCAATTCAAAAAGATATATTATTTGCAAAATTATTGAACAACTATATGACTGTTTTGAAAAAATGTAATAAATTGCTCTTTTTTTTTGGCTGTGTGCAGTGATTGGGAAAAATGAATGACCGGAAGATTTTCTGGTTTTGTCGTGTGGATATAAAAGATCAACGAGAATACTGAATGAACTCAATGCTGTATTCATACACAAGCACTGGCATGTAAGCGCATTCCTGCAGAGTTATTCAGTACTTTGAGCGACACTGTAAAAATTGTAAATTTTGTAAAATCGCTTGTTACAAATTTCCATCTAATTTGTGCACTTTGTGAGGATTTTGGAAGCCTTCACGTTTCTTTACTACTTCATACAGAGATTGGATAGTTTTCTCGTGGCAATGTTTTGACTCGCTTGTTTGAATTCTAAAGTACAGGCATTTTTTCATGACCATCACTTCAGTTGTTCCGTTGTGTATCTGATATTGTTTGGTTGCAAAACCTTGCATACTTAGCCGATATTTTTTTCAGAATTAAGTTACTTAAATTTGTCTTTATAAAGCCCAGGTATCACCATTTCCAGTATGCAAGATAGAATAGCAGCCATGCTAAAGAAGTTAAAATTTTGGATTCAGTGTCTGCAGGTGATTTGGTACGAATGTTTTGGTTCTCTCAGTACTATTTTATTAGAAAATGAAATTCAACTTAACAAAAATATTAAAAGGGATATTAGTGAATATGACAAACAACTTCTATTAACGTTCAAGGACTATTTTTCTAATAAACTTATGATATCTGGATTAAACATCTGGATACGGAATCCTTTTCAAAGAAATATAGCTTCGGATACTTCTTTAATTTTACTGGAAAAAGAAAAGGTCATTAATTTATCTTCTGATAATTCCCTAAAAACTGTTTTTAAAAATCAATGATTAATTGATTTTTGACTCAATGTAAGAAATGAGTATCCTGTTTTGGCGCCTCTTTGTACAACATATCTATGTAAGAAAAAATTTTCAATATAAACTTACGTGAAAGATAAATTTAGAAACAAGTTAAATGCAGAAATTGATCTAAGACTTAAACTTTCAGACATCAAACCATATTTTGAATTTCTTTGTTTCTGTAAATGTTTGACGATTGTGTTTTAGTTTTTCGTTATGAGCTGTTATTTAGTATGGAAAATAAATTTGAATAATCCAATTTTATATTTCATTTATTGTTCCTAATGACTACACAGGGAGTTCGCGAATTTTTTTCCGTTTTTAGATGGGGTTTAAAAGTGGAAATCACTGATCTATTGGAAACCTTTAATAATACTGAAAATAATTATATTTAATCCTTGTAAACATCGCACATAAACTGTTAATTGTAATGTATTTGGATAATATGATTTCATGCTCAGGCGGTCACAAATCGAATAAATTTTTAACAAGAGGCTCGTGTTAAAATCAATACTGGGATATAAAAAACATGTACACACAACACATACATGTTTTTTTTATTACCAACTAGCTGATTATTTCACAGTTGTTTAATTAATGTTTGTACAATCGATTGGTCATATTGTCCGATAAATTTTATGAGCCATTTTCGATTTCCTGCTTTCGGAGACGCAGCGTTTACAAGAATTTTCGCAAATATAAAAGGTCTCGGAATTCAAATGAAGCCGTTCACATTACATATATATATATATATATATATATATATATATATATATATATATATAAACTATATACAATGAGAAAAAGGGGTTTTGATTGTCCAGGATAAACAAAAAACTACTCGATAAATTTTCTCTCGAAAAACTTTAGCTACATTAATAAAACATAACTTTAAAAAGATAATACTTCAATGAGTAATATACGCGGTCGTGCTATGTAATATGCTGGCTTTCCGTTAGGCGACGGGCACATTGTAGTGTGCTTCACGTAACAACTTTCGCACAATTGTGTCTACCCATAATCCCTAAAGAGTTCGCTGCTGTTATTATTAATTCAAGATTTTTTTTGAATTTTCGAATATCAAACAGATATAATTCATTTGGTGTTTCGGTGAATATTAAAATTGTGCCAAGCTTCATGATGGAAAATAAATATAAAGAGTATGTAGCATCAAAACGTATATATCTCTGCAATTTAAAAATAGTTTCAATTTTTACTGTACTTGTTAGGCTCTTTTACAAAAAATCATGCCGACACTGACAAGAAATTATATCCAGAACTGTTAATTCAGATAACCAATACATTCTCCTACCAGGAAATCAAAAGGTGACAAAGAATATCATAAATCCCGAACTTCCACAAATTTAGTGCTGTTAGAAGGTGAGTTGGCTACATTATCCTCCCTCGAGCAAAACCCAGACGAAGGCTGCTAGTATTATAAATTTTCGAATGGTGTTTAATTATCTTTTCGTTTAGAAGAAGCTTTTATTTCAAGGTTGTAGGCAATATTGAAGATTGACTAAAATATGGTTGTCGAACTTGCATTGTCTTTATTTTCGTTTGTCTTTACGATATTTCGATTAGGTTGTATCTCTAATCCTTATCCAGTATAAACTGAATGTTTTGTCTTAAGACTACGAGTTTATATAGGAACTGTTTCCATTGAATCGCAAAGTGTCGATTCACTGAACATATCTAAATGATTTGATTTTACGAAGTAGTGGTGGCCAAATAGGTATCTCAATACTGGGTTTACTGAAGATTCCATATACATTGCTGTAGCTTCAGACTATTGTATTTGATGTTGTTTATCCCAGGCGTATTCTACAATACCTGATCCCGACGTTGACCATTTTGGTGTATGAGCTTTATGTTTCTTAATTCTGACTTCTAATAGTCGTTTAGTTTCTTCAATATACATTTCACCACACTCACATGGAACTTTGAAAACACATTCTTTCTTATCGGTAGTTTTTGGTTTCGATTTTGTTAAATAAGCTCTAAGTGTATTTCCTGATTTAAAGGCCGTTTTTATAATATTACTTCAGGCAATTTATCTTATTTTCTCCAAAGTTCCTTTAATATACGGAATTGTGAAGAAAGAATGTGTCTTGCTGTCCAGTGGTCGTTGTTCTAAAGTCATTCATAACATCAATTAATTTTAGATGATAACCATTCTATTGTAAATCAGATTTAATGTTTGTAACCTCTTTTTCCAATGAATCCGCATTATGGCATATAGATATACCGCGATTATAGAGGTTGCCTATAATTCCCCATTTTGTTACAACAGAATGATTAGAACTATGGCCAGTATGAGTTGTCTTCCTGTATACTGAAGTTTTAATAGTTTCGTTTGAACGATGACATCTAGGAAGGGCTATTGATTATTTACTTCTTTTTCCATGGTAAAGTTAATTGCAGATCGAATGTTGTTCAGATGCTTCAAGAAATCTTTAAGTTCATGATCATTACCCTTCCATGCGATGAAAGTATCATCGACATATCTCAACCAGAGTTTCGGTTTCACTGTTGCACTTTCTATGCCATAAGTTTCGAATCATCACACACACACACATATATATATATATATATATATATATATATATATATATATATATATATTAAATGATACAACATAATGAGATCGAACAATGTTATCACTGGACAGGGTAATGGACCTTTTGGAGTATTGCATGCGTAGTGCTTACTTTCAAGTAAAGGACAAGTTCTACGCTCAGGATGACGGGCTTCCAATGGGTTCCTCACTCTTTCCAGTTGTTGCCAATATATATATATATATATATATATATATATATATATATATATATATATATATATATATATATATATATAAAATAAAATAGAATCAAATATTGGCGACGCGGACATGAAATTTTGTCAATCTACATGATTCTCGTGTTAAAAAGTGCGGAGCACTCCAAAAAAGTAGTTGCCAAAGACTAGGTATCTTAACACTGGGTTTACTGAAGGTTCTATTATTATTTTTAATGTAAGCTGCTTCCATAAATTTTCTTTTTTTCTTGTTGGGTTCCATATATGTTGCCGCAGCTTCAGACTATTTTATTTGGTGTTGTTTATCCCAGGCGTGTTCTACAATCCCTAATCTCAACGTTTTCCTTTTTGGTGTATGAGTTTTATGTTCCTTAATTCTAACTTCTAGTGGTCGTTTGGTTTCTCCAATATGCATTTCACCACACTCACATGGAACTTTATAAACACATTCTTTCTTATCGGTAGTTTTTGGTTTCGTTTTTGTTAAATGAGCTCTATGTGTATTTCCTGATCTAAAGGCTGTTTTTATATTATAACTTCTGGCAATTTGTGTACGGAATTGCGAAGAAGGAATGTGTTTCTTGATGTCCAGTGGTCCTTGTTCTAAAGTTATTTATAACATCGTCAATTAATTTTAAAGGATAAAACTGTATATCGGATTTAATGTTTGTTACCTCTATTTCCAATGAATCTACATTATTGCATATAGGTATTGCGCTATTATAGAAGTTGCGTATAATTCCCCGTTTTGTTACAATAGGACGATTAGAACTATGGTTAAGATATTAGCTAGTATGAGTTGGTTTCCTGTATATTAAAATTTTAATAGTTTCGTTTAAACGATTTACCATGACATCTGGGGCAATTAATCATTTACTTCCTTTTTCATGGTAAACTTAATTGTAGGTCGAATGTTCTTTAGATGTTTCAAGAAACCACTAAGTTTATGATCATTGCCCTTCCATACGATGAAGGTATCATCAACATATCTCAGTCAGACTTTTGGTTTCACTGTTGCACTTTCTATGGCATGAGTTTCGAACCAATCCATATATATATATATATATATATATATATATATATATATATATATATATATATATATATATATGTACATATATATATATATATATATATATATATATGTATATATATATATATATATATATATATATATATATATATATATATATATATATATATATAATAAATAGATAAGTTTTTGTCCGTGTACAAACCATCATCTCCCCTTTGCATCCTATAAAGCTGAGTTTAAAATCAAAAAACAGCAAACAAGACGACAAAGGCGACATCTCGATGGTCCACTTGATAACACAAGAACCACACAGATTAACAAAGTTTGTAAAAAACCGCTATATGGTGGCGCGACGGTGAATTAAAACAGAAAAATGTAAAATCGAGTATACGAAACACGTTGCCCAACGGATACGGGTCGCATTTTTCGGTACTGACAAGCAAGCCTACCGCTCATTTCAGCAGCCAAAGCCACGTGTCGCACCAAACGATCCCACCATGAGAACAACGTTTAGCGTATTTCAAAGCCAAACAAGTAAATAAATAAATAGATAAGTTTTGTCCGTGTAATTTACAATAAAATAGAATCAAATATTGGCGAAGCGGACGTGAAAATTTGTCAATCTACATGATTCTCGTGTTAATACACGCTTTGAAACACGCTAAACGTTGCTCTCATGGTGGGATCGTTTGGTGCGACACGTGGCTTTGGCTGCTGAAATTAGCGGTAGTCTTGCTTGCCAGTACCGAAAAATGCGACCCATATCCGTTGGGCAGCGCCTTTCGTGTATTCGATTTTACATTTTTCTGTTTTAATTCACCGTCGCGCCATCATATGGCGGTTTTTTATAAACTTTGTTAATCTGTGTGGTTCTTGTGTTATCAAGTGGACCATCGAGATGTCGCCTTTATCGTCTTGTTTGCTGTTTTTTGATTTTAAACTCAGCTTTATAGGATGCAAAGGCGAGATGATGATTTGTACCGAATGCGGTGGCCTGACGAGTCCCATATTAGGACGAAACAGCGCTATCGCCATCTGTCGGACCCGGAGTTTTTCCATATTTTGGAGTGCTCCGCACTTTTTAACACGAGAATCATGTAGATTGACAAAATTTCACGTCCGCGTCGCCAATATTTGATTCTATTTTATTTTATATATATATATATATATATATATATATATGTATATATATATATATATATATATATATGTATATAATTATTTTCTTGTTTCTTGAACCATATATTATATCATTTTTCTTTTATTTTGTCTTTTCTTGGGTTTAGGTTCTATATTTAATAAATACATAAAAACTGTTTGACGTTTCGCCCTTTATTCAAGGCATTTTCAAAATATTTGCTATCTAAAAATATATAATTAAATTACATCACATAAAAACATATTCACCATTTTCGAAAAACAAACAAGACACTTAAATAATAGTTAAAACTTTAAAATCTCTTAAAAATACTTAATTTTACCGGTACGCACCTTGACATTTTGCTGTTTTGTTTCTGAATAAAATTTAAATTTTGCATCGTTTACTGAGGATACGTGGAATGCGAATGTATTTTGTTTTTTTAATATTTTTTATATTTTACAATGCATAAAAAAACAAATATGGTATATGTTTGGTTTTATGTTTAAGAGGATATTTCATTTTGATTCTTATTTGACTGGATCGAATACTTAATGTTTAAATTAAATATACAAAAAACGCCTCAACAGCGTTAAACAAACACACACAGGACGAAAAACACACTTTTGATTATAACAGTACCATTATAAAAAACAAAGATATGAATTACCAAAAATTACAGATAAAAGAAATGATTGAAATTAAAAAAGATAAAAACACGGTTAACGACAGAACAGATATGGGAAATTTGAGCCACATTTACGCAAACCTAATTTAAACATTAAGTATTCGATCCAGTCAAATAAGAATCAAAAATGAAATATCCTCTTAAACATAAAACCAAACATATACCATATTTGTTTTTTTATGCATTGTAAAATATAAAAAATATTAAAAAAATAAAACACATTCGCATTCCACGTATCCTCAGTAAACGATGCAAAATTTAAATTTTATTCAGAAACAAAACAGCAAAATGTCAAGGTGCGTACCGGTAAAATTAAGTATTTTTAAGAGATTTTAAAGTTTTAACTATTATTTAAGTGTCTTGTTTGTTTTTCGAAAATGGTGAATATGTTTTTATGTGATGTAATTTAATTATATATTTTTAGATAGCAAATATTTTGAAAATGCCTTGAATAAAGGGCGAAACGTCAAACAGTTTTTATGTATTTATTAAATATAGAACCTAAACCCAAGAAAAGACAAAATAAAAGAAAAATGATATATATATATATATATATATATATATATATATATATATATATATATATATATATATATATATATATATATATATATATATATATATATATATATATATATATATATATATATGGATTGGTTCGAAACTCATGCCATAGAAAGTGCAACAGTGAAACCAAAAGTCTGACTGAGATATGTTGATGATACCTTCATCGTATGGAAGGGCAATGATCATAAACTTAGTGATTTCTTGAAACATCTAAAGAACATTCGACCTACAATTAAGTTTACCATGAAAAAGGAAGTAAATGATCAATTGCCCCAGATGTCATGGTAAATCGTTTAAACGAAACTTTTAAAATTTTAATATACAGGAAACCAACTCATACTAGCTAATATCTTAACCATAGTTCTAATCATCCTATTGTAACAAAACGGGGAATTATACGCAACTTCTATAATAGCGCAATACCTATATGCAATAATGTAGATTCATTGGAAATAGAGGTAACAAACATTAAATCCGATATACAGTTTTATCCTTTAAAATTAATTGACGATGTTATAAATAACTTTAGAACAAGGACCACTGGACATCAAGAAACACATTCCTTCTTCACAATTCCGTACACAAATTGCCAGAAGTTATAATATAAAAACAGCCTTTAGATCAGGAAATACACATAGAGCTCATTTAACAAAAACGAAACCAAAAACTGCCGATAAGAAAGAATGTGTTTATAAAGTTCCATGTGAGTGTGGTGAAATGTATATTGGAGAAACCATACGACCACTAGAAGTTAGAATTAAGGAACATAAAACTCATACACCAAAAAGGAAAACGTTGAGATTAGGGATTGTAGAACACGCCTGGGATAAACAACACCAAATAAAATAGTCTGAAGCTGCGGCAACATATATGGAACCCAACAAGAAAAAAAGAAAATTTATAGAAGCAGCTTACATTAAAAATAATAATAGAACCTTCAGTAAACCCAGTGTTCAGATACCTAATCTTTGGCAACTACTTTTTCGTAACATTAAATCATTGAGGTGTGTACAGTGAGCGAAACTTTGCGCTTCAACGGACACAGTTCCTATATAAGCTCATAGCCTTAAGACAAACATTCAGTTTATACTTGTTAACGATTAGAGATACAACCTAATCGAAATGCAATGCAGGTCCGACAACCACATTTTAATCAAGGTTTTAGTTTGTCTTCTTATATTATATCATTCCCTGTGACAATTCATAATCATAAAGTTTCCGTGGATTATTACTAACCGATTTGCTGTTCCTCTTGTATTTAATTTCAATATCTTCGCTTAGAAGAAAGTTGAAAGAATACGAGGTCATTATTGTTTCAATTTTATTTTTAAATCGATTAAATTTAACATATCATTTAATATTTTATTAGAATAATTAATAAGTCTAGTAATTTTTAAAATAGTAATTTCTAACAGCCACCATGAGAAGTAAAATTACTTAACCCATTGAGTGTATATCTCGTTGAAAGAAAACAGTTCTCTTCTATAAGCTCAAGTTGGCCTAATTAACTTAAACAATATCAAATCTTTTTTCTGAAATATATTTCTTTTCCACTCGATGGCATGTTGTCAGAATTTGCTTCACTACAAGTTACAAAGAGTTACACTTCCTGGGGACGAAGCGAGAAAACTAAAAATAATTTAATTTTTGGATTACTTGCATGAATACATTAATTTTTTTTTAAACGCCTAAATTGGTAGTTTCGGCGGTCCTTAATTTTAAGAACATTTGTGCTTTGACGTATTAGGATACTTATTTTATTTAATAAAACAATCGAATGGCGACTTTAAGTACGAATTTATACACTAAGATGAATGTAAGTATGTACTAATTAGGCAGACGAAAAATAAAATGTAACCTCCTAACCTATTCTAAATCATAGTAATAGCTTCTTTCCGAATGCTGCTTTCTCATTTTTTAATTTTAAATTCATCTATTAATTTTTTATGGGTTTTGACAGACTTAAATATGAAGTAAACTAAAACGAATTCAACCGAAAAAAGAAGTGGACGAAAATATGTTTTGTAGTTTTATGTAAATTAGTATTTTCTTATATATCATTGGCTTTTGCGAACTTTTCCTTCACTTTCGGGAAAATAAAAATCGTCATTTTCTGATACATACTGTAACTGGTAAACCTTCTCCGTCATCTCATCGGATTTATTGCTGAGGGAATATTCAGATATTCAATATTATGTTTGCTTTTTCTTGACAAACCAGACACTTCTGTCATGCAAAAGTAACAGTCATTAAAATGATTTATTGGTTTTCGCCAAATCACTGGAACTGCAAAAAGCATAGAAGAGCGTTTGATTTAACCAATAACTTCGATTTGCCGCTCAGACAACATATGTGAGGAGCTCAGTCCCGATCTTGATCGCCAAAGTACTTATGATTTTGGTCATTTTGTTAATTAAGTTATTAACAGGTTTTACACCGAAGAAATCAAGAAATAGACGGGTTTTGTATTTCAGTGTATGTTTTATTAATATCGGCCAAGCGCTTTCGGTCTCTCTATCGGACCATCCTCAGGGCTCAGACCCTAGAAACAAGGAAACAAGAGAATATGGTCAGTAAATAAGTTTACTCAGTACTGTTCTAGTTTTAATTTTAATTTTGAAAGTTTTTAAAAATTTTTTAATTGTATACATCTTGTTCTGTGTGGAGGCTATGCTCGCGACTTTTCTCAAACTACTATTGGCTTGTTCGCGCACTTCGCTTCTTTATCTAATACTGACCATTTCTCGTGCTGAACCAATACTGATGATATGACTGCCGGCAAGCTCCTTTTATAGCCGTTCCATACTTCTGGTATTTTCTAGAAACATAGGGATCGGAAGTTCGAAAAGCGACTGCGTACTTCTTGGGCCATCTATAAGTAGATTCGGCTATGAGGCAGCGTGAAATTTGGAACTATATGGGTTTAAATGGGCACTTCTGTTATTTTAAGACCTAGAGGGCTGAAACTTCGTGGTTGATTTGTTATCTCTAGACACCCCAAGTGATGTTGCCCGATTGCGCACAATTCGCCTAACTTATGGAAAACGTAAATTTGGCAGCATCGCGCTCCGGCATATTACCAATAACTTTTTAAATTAATGTGATTAAGATACTCATTTATTTTGCTGAAAAAATCATAGATCAAAAATCTTACATGTAAGGAAGTTTCTATCATCATTTTCTCATTTAGAGACTAAAAATTCCTTCACATTCCAACCGCAAATTGGCTCTATATTTTTTGATATTATTATTTTATACCTTGGTATATTAGCTGCTCAAATTTGCTTAAAAAGCGATATTCTGAGTGTTGACTCATGTGATGATGTGGGAATTTGTTATTTAGATTTTTCAGTTTCAAGAAAATACCTGTATAAATAATATATAAAATTCACCTTAGTAAATTAAGAAAGTCACCAACATGTACACATTTCAAACTATATATCAAGCCGAATATTTAAATTACTGTCAAAACTTTTAATTAATGAACAAAGCGTTGTCTCACATATCAAGAAATAAGCTAAAATCCTTCGCATAATTCATAGATAATGCGCCACGCATAAAATATTGCCCTTGGGGTTAGATAAGATATGCTGAGATTAAACATAAAATTAGCTTTTCCTAAAGTTAATCTAATTTTCAATAATTTCGATATTACTTTAGATTTACGAGCATAATATAGCTCTTCAGAAACAGAAACGCAAAAAGTGTATAAAAAGTTTATAAAAGAGTCATAGCGGCTTCTAAAATGAGAGAGAAAGAGAGAGAGAGAGAGAGAGAGAGAGAGAGAGAGAGAGAGAGAGAGAAGAGAGAGAGAGGGATGGATTTTGACGCGTCGAAAATATTAGTGTTTTACCGTCTAACCCGGGTTGTTTTGAATATTATTTCTACTACTTTATAATTTACTCAGCAGTTGGATGTCATTTAGGGAAGAAATTACATTATTAAAATTTCGCAGAGATAGAATATGAGTAGGGCTACCCGAGATTCTGTACAAGGAACTTGGGAGGGATAGGAAAACTACAAAAATAGGTTAAATGCTTAAAAAAGTGTTCCACCATGCAGAAAATAAATGTCATAAATTGACATCGACTGGCTATGTGGAGCAAGCGCAAAAAGAAATTTCGTAGTAAATTTGTTGCATGAAGTTAGCAATGTGAGAACGGGAAACCAGGGCTGGGTTTGCGACACGATCGGCGTCCCGGCGTATTCTTTATGTTTAATGCGGTTGTTTGCCATCGTCCTCGACGCTTATTTTCTTTATTGTGCGGTGCAGTATCATTAGCTAAATTTCGGAATTTATATCTGTGAATGTTGTCAAGACATTTGTATACACTTTAATTTGTAACAATGTATCAGTGTATGGTATTGTTTTGTAAATCGCGTGGTTCGATTCCGGAAATTCATTATTTTCGGTAAGTATCTACGTTTTTTGTATTACATCAATATGTGAGATTATACTGAAGATCTTTTAATAGATCGACGATTTTAAAGTTTTGTTTGGGCTAGTGTGTAGTTTTTATCATATTTTTCATTTCATTTTTTTTTTGATCAGAAATTAATTATTTTAAAGTTTAGAACGTACATGGAAAACACTTTACTTAGTAATAACATAAAAGAGGAGTAACATATAGTTAATTCCTATGGCCAGATCCTTTTTAACATTGTAGATAAGATAAAATTTTATTTAGAATTATGTTTAAATTTCTTCTAAGGCAGTCTTTATTTCATCAGTCGTCTTATAACCTGAACTTTAAATTGTAATTTTTCAATATAACAACATAAATAAGAGGTTTCTCAAATCCAGTCCTGTCCCTTTACCTGCTGCGCAAGTGCAGCATAGTCACATTGAGGGGAGTACAGAGTTACATGAGGAACCAAATTTAGTTTACCCCTTCCAACTTCCTTGATTCTGTACCTGTTACGTTGATTTTGATAAATGGGGCAGACAAAAAGAATGTGTTTTATGATCAAAGGAAGAACACATGTAAGACAGAGGTTGATCTTGATTTTTTATCAGGTATTTGTGTGTAAGGCGTGTATGATCGATGCACAGTCTAGTAAGTACCACAGATTCTCTTCTAGTAAGTGAGTGGTGTGTTGTATTATTGAAATAAAAGTGTTTAATGTTGTGAAGTTTATTTTGCTCAAGGTTAAATCACATTCGAGTTGGATGAGATTGTTAACGAGGTTGTTGGTATAGGTGTTAAGATCTTGGATATAGAAGATTTAGTCTATGGCGATGGGATTAAGCGAGGAAATCGACCCTTTCATTACCCAGTATACGTACGTGGCTAGGGACCCACAGGAGGATTATGTATTTATTATGTATACGCTCCCTTTCATAGAGATATTTGATTTCTTTGGTCAGAGGATGTGTAGGATTGTAAGAAGAGATGTTTTGAATAGAACTGAGTGAATTAGTAGCTATTATCCGTTTTGTGTGGGAAGATGATACGATGTGCTTTAGGGCACTATATATTGCGTAAAGTTCTGCAGTTAAAATAGTGGTGGTTTTGTGCATTATAAATGATTTTTGTGTACTTGAAGAGTAGATTACTGCACTGGTTTGAGTGACAGTTTTAGATCCATCTGTGTAGATAATATTAGAATCCTTATATGTGGTCTAAATTAATTGATCGCAGGTTTTTCAGATCAATTGAGGGGAGGTATTGTGTTTATCATATATGGTGAGAGAGAGGTCTTGCACCATGGAGGAAATGTGTAGCCATTGTTATGCAGTATAAAGCAAGGAGGCAAAATAATTTGCAATTTTCCCTTAAGCTCTTGGAATCTTTGATTAGAACTGGGGGGGGGAGTATTTGTTAGAGGGAGGTATCCATGGATAGGTGGTTCTGCATAATGCAGGTTTATTGTATTTTTACGAAAGAATGTCGATTAGATCCCCTTGTGGTGCCTGCCAAGATATTTATAATTTTAAGAATTTGATTTGCCTGGAGAGAATGTAAGGTTTTTATCGGACGATCAAGTGACCAGGGAGTTAAGAGAGAATTGGAGGATCGAGGAGCTATAGTTAGGGTTAGCCGAAGAATGGTAGAGTAAGATGTCATCACCAAATATTTTTATTTTCGCTGTATGATCTAGGTGTTTGGTGACGTCATTTATAGCTAAAAGAAAAAATGTGGGGCTAATAAAGGAGCCTTGAGGGACCCCACCATTGAGAGTGGATTTAGAGTTTCGTATTTTAACGGCAAAGACTCTATTGGATATATGATAGCATATTGCCCATTATGTCAAGATTGGTAAGTGAACTGATGTTAATCATCAAGTTTGTCGAAAGCTTTATTGATGTCCATAAAAACGGCTGTTAGATGTCTGCGAAGATGAAAGGAATTTTGTATTTCAATTTCAAGACCTGCGAGGTGGTTGATGGAAGATGTGTTTGGTCTGTATGTTAATTGTTCTGGGAATAACATTTCGTTTTTCTCTAGGTGCCATAGCAATCGCGAATATATTATTCGATCAAGGAGCTTACCAAAGTGGGAGGTTAAGGAAATGGGTCTGTAGGATTCAGCACATGACGGAGCCTTGCCTGGTTTATGAATGGGAACAATGACCGAGTGTTTCCACAGTTGCGGAATTCGTCCAGTTGACCATATTCGACTGTATATATGAAGAAGTGCGTTTAGGCCTAAGGAAGGAAGGTGTTTGACCATAGGGTTTCTAATATTGTCAGGACCCGGAGCAGTGTTCTTGCTACATTAGAGGGAGAAATGGAGTTCAGTAAATGTGAATGGAAAACTATAAGAGAGAAGGGGAGTAGATGGATTGTCCGATGGAGAGATATTTTGATTAGGGTCGTGTAAGGATGAGAAGTGGGAGGCAAAAATTTGTGATATATTGGAAAGATCAGAAGTTATTAGTTCATTTTGAATGATGTCCTACTATGCTGTTGGAGGGTTTTTAGGCTGTTTATTTATGCCATATTTCCCTGCTGGATGTGTTTGTTTCAATGGAAGTTACAAATTTGTTCCAAGATGTTTTTGGCTTCTTTTGTGATCCGCTTTAAGAGAGCTCCTTTTAAATTCTACTAGATTGACAGTGTTTGGGTGTCTTTTGAATCTGTTAAAAGTTTTTTGCGATTTTTTAAAGCTTGTTTGCATTCGCCGTTCCACCAGGAACAGGATTTTTCCCCTTAGAAGTTTTGAACCTAGGAATGCTGGACTCACACGCTTTGTAGATAGCGTTTTTATGCTTTTTGGGGAAGTAAGTGGTAATAGCTCCTGGTTCAAGTTGTTAGTTCCAGTTCCAAAAATATAGCCCTGGATAGTAAGGATTGCTGCGCCATCAGAGGCTCTGTTGCAGTCTAGGCGATCTTTGCGCGTTATGTTGAAGTTCCTCAGGTAGGGATTGTCTAAGGGTTTAAAGTTGGTTTCTTAAACAGAGACAATTTGCGGTTGAAATTGTTTGATTGGTAATTTGAGGCCACCTTTATGAGTATTCAACCCATTGCAATTCAATGTAAAATTGTATGAAACATTATTTGTGTTTGTATTTGTTTGTATTGCTGGAGTTGATTGAAAATTCGTTTTGGGTGTCTTGGGAAGTATTTAGGAGGAGTGGAGTTGGTGGGTGGTGTTTATGAGAGGAAGATAAATATTTATCTAATGGTGGGCGTTTGTACTGAGTGCATATAGACACAAAGACTGTATTCTTTGCTGCTATAGAGCTGTATAGCAATATGAAGTTGGGGTTTAAGTCGTTGAATATTTTCTTAGCTTCGTAATAGGGTATTTTATTTATGGTACATATTTTCTGTATCTGATACTCTTTTTATACACCTTGCAGCCTTTGTATCGGGGAGAGGGCTCTTCTTGACAAGTGACGCAGATGGGTTTTAAGTTACATGGAGTGTCAGGGTCCCGCAGGATGGGCATGTAGCTAGAGATTTACACTTGTTTGCAGCATGTTTGAAATATTTACAGTTGTAACAACGAAGTGGAGTGGGTATATGATTCCTCACTCTGACTGATAGGTGTCCTGCTTCAATTTTGTCGAATAAAGAGTCTATATTAAATGAGAGGATAAACGTGGATGAGGGTTTTGCTGGATCCCGAGAAGGTATTCTAAATACGCTAGTTACTCCCTGTTCTTCAAGATTAGATAATAATTCCTCATCTGAGCAATATGCGAGATCTCGGCACGTGATGACACCTTTTAATTTGTTTAGAGCACCATGAGGTGATGTTTCTTCATCGTAAGAGTGGAATTTATCAAATTTAAGGGCGATATTAGACTGATTTTCATTACCGACTTCAATTAATAGATTACCACTGCTAATTTTGGAGGTATTCTTAAGAGTTCCGAAATATCCCCGAAGTGTCTTATGAATCAAGAAGGGAGATACCTCTATAAATGAGCCACCATTTTTCATTTTAACTGTAAAAAATTTATTATAATTTGTGATATTGGGTGAGATTCAACTCTAGGTCTTTTGAACCTAGAGAGCATTTTTGACGCCATTAAGGAACTATTAGGACTTGTGTCACAATTCGTATTGTCCCCACGAGTAGCGAAAAAAATGACGGTCACCCAGAGCATGCCTCGCATGCTGTGGGAAAGCATCACTAAAACCAAGAGGCGCCCGGTTCCTGGAGTTTCTAGACAATGACGGTTTTGCTCCCCCCAAACCACTCATCCCTGGCTTGTTCGGGGACATTGTGGGGGAGAGGGTTATCGATGGCCCCTGCCACTTGGCAAACCACCACCATCGTAGGACACTTCCTCAACAACCATCGACCCTCCGAGAACGGTTAACATATAAGACATCTCAGGACATACACAACATGACTGAGGCCCCGGGGACGTCACACCCCGTCGTTGTAGAGGCAAAATGAGACTACCTCCATAACTCCCCTGAGGGGCTTCTAAGATTAGCTACAAGGTGGAAAATAATATATATTTTTACATAACATTAAAACTTTTGAAATAGGCGCCAAATTTATACCTGAAGATGTGGTTCAAATGAAAAGGTTGAGAGATACTTCATTTGTAATTGATTTCTTATCGTATCTTGTATATATCTCGTGTTTTTGTTTTATTTAGTAATCGTTTAGCGCCGACATCAAAAATTCAAATTTCATATGAAAACTTAAATTGCTATATTTTGCTTTTTAGCCAATTCCAAGAAGTCGTTTCAATTTATTTTAAACAAATTTATTTTTCTATTTTCAGTTTTAAACTCTATATGATATCCATAAATTATTTAAACTCAGTACCAAGTGAGCCGGGTAGTGCACCTCGTCATGTTTTCAAGGTGGTAAAAAGAATTTATTTTATCAAAAGTTGCACACCACATTAAATTAAATCACAAAAACTTGTTTCATTCTGAGAATAATCCAAATATGAAATTTGAATGAAACTGTTTCCAATAAATATGTAGTCTGCTATAGTAAATCCGCCATCTTTAATTTTTAGAAATTAATTTTAGATTGTCAATCCAGGCCCCGAAAACTCCACACAACCAATATTTAAAGAACTTGAGATATGTAAATTTTCTAGTCCGGTATATTTTGTTCTGCATATTGAGTTTGAACAAATTAATTTAAGGTTCGTAATATGCACTTTAAGAACCCCCCCACCCAACGTCAATTTTGCGCAAAATCGGAAAAATGGTGAATTTTTATTTCCCCATATAGTAGCTGTCACATTAAATTGTAAAAAATTTAAACTTCAGATTTGAATTCTAGAAAATTTTAACTTCATATACGATACCGAAAACCTCTTATAGGCCAGCGGATTAGCATCTGGAAAAAATTTATTGTTAGTAGACTTCTGACTATGTAGAAACCTTCAGAATGATAATAGTAATTTTGTAGCATCTTATGTCTCATTTGTGTTTTTGGGTAAATTTTTTTTATTTAACAATTAAAATGTGAAAAAAACAGTTATTTCGAGTTCTAGGAAAAGTTATTATTTTTCAGTAAAAAAGTTTCAAACAAAAGTATGCGCATTGAAAATACCTACAAAATGGATAATTTTTTGGTTCGTTATTGCAAAAAGAACTGCTAAAATGGCTGTTTTTCCAATTCTTAATAAACAAGAGAAAAATATATCGCATTAATTTTATGCTACACCGAAAGGAGCCTCTTGTTGCGTACAACAAGTGTGCAATAATGGTTTTTTTGTACAGTGAATTTGTTTATAACATTTTGTGTTTTTTATTGTTTATTCTCAGCGATCTAGAAATCTTACAGTGATCTGCGGGTGCGCAAATGAAACCTCGAGACTTATACTTACAATAACGAAAAAGGAACAAATTAATTGTTGATTTTAAATTGTAGAAACCGATAAACAAAGTTGTAATTGTTTTCTTCTTTATAAACAAATAGAATAACTCTTCGACAAATATTGATATCGAAATGCCGATAAGTTAAGCTAATAGGTAAGATTTTGGTGCATATTTTGAAAAAAGAATAAATTCTGTATGACCACTAGAAGCTTAGTACTTGTAATAACACACTTTTCCTACCTGTAATAGGTTTAACTTTTTTGCTAACTCTTGGTGGAGTATCTTAGCGGCTGAGTCGTGCCTTTCCTTATACTCGGTTGCGGCAAACGCTTGGCATCCTCCAGTTATGTGCTGAATTGTCTCCGATGTTCGACAGTCATATCTGCATTAGTCATTTTCTATTGAGGGATCTCTAATGATGAACTTCCGATAGTTCTTCGTTGGAATAACCTAGTCTTGGATAGCTAACAAGAAGCCCTCCGTTTCCGGAAACAACTGTTCTGAAATCAACCAGTAGTTCGACGCTGAGTTGTCGACATTGTCCTGATTGACCTCATTTGGATGCCGTCCATGAAGTGGCTTCTGAGCCAGGTTTGTAACTTCTCTTGGTCTGTTTGGTGGTGAGAAGTAATATCTTGTTCCCTCAACTGTCGCGGCGTTGAATCGTCTGCCTCTAATATTGCTCGATGTAGTGTGGAAGAGTCCGCTAACCTGTAATGTAAGTTTATTATTTGTAGGTTGAGCTGCTTACCAATATCCACCAATCCTCTTCCTCCTTTGTCTTGGAAGCATTCTACGTTCAATAGCACACCGAGGGTGATATTTTTGTGCTTTTGTTAGGAGTGTCCTTATTTTTCTTTGCAGGTTTTGGATGTCCGTCCTGCTCCATTTTAAAATTCCAAAAGAGTAGCTTAGCGCAGAGCAAGCGTACGTGTTGAGCGTCTTAAACAAATGTCTACTGTTTAAGTTAGTTCGTAATACCTGCCTTACCCTCCTGACAAATTCGGTTGTCAATTCGGTTTTCATAGTACCATGGTCAATTCTTTTAGCCTGGTTCATACCTGGATATTTGTATGTTTGGTCTGCTTCCATTGCAGCTATAGTTTCACCGTTCTGCATTTCAAAAGCCCCCGGTTGTATCTTCCCTTTAACGATGTTCAAAATACGGCACTTGTCAAGTCCAAATTGCATTCCGATATCCCCGGAGAACTCCTCTACAATTTTAAGCATTTGTTCCAGCTGGTTTCTGGTAGCAGCCATCAGTTTAAGATCATCCATGTATAGAAGATGATTCACTCTTACTACCTTTTCGTTGTTATTTCTTATTACAATTATCATCATCATTATCACTCTCATCATCATCATCATTATTACTCTCTTCATCATCATCACTCTCATCATTGACATAATTATCATCATCAACAACATAATCATAATCATAATTATTTTCTCCTCTAACTTTCATCGTCTTTGAAAGTAATATTACAATAATTCTCGATCGGATAATCGCTTACACTGTAATCGTCACATGTAGTTTATCCTGCATCTCGAAAAATGATAATGCTATCAACAAATGTTGCTATTTGTTTCATGCCATATCTTGATAAATATTAATGGTATATTAAATATCAATTTAATTCTTAATATTTCTAATTAATAGTATACTGCTAACCACTGTAACAATTTTTTCGCAATTTGAAAAACACGTAAGTACGGTAAAATTACAATTATGTATAAAATGTATAAAAGTGCAACAATTTGTTTATTGCTATGTTTAACAATAATTTGATTACAAAAACCTGTCATCCATTGTCCGAATTTGAAACGTCCGAGTCATATATTTTTCCGCGCGCCGCAGCCTGAAAGAACGCCCCCCCCCCCTTCTGTTTACCTTCTGACTCTAGGAGTAGGTGCAACTTTAAACTATTGCTACATCAACAGTTTTGAAATAATTCAGTTGAAAACTGCTGCATACAATGGTTTAACCATCTCCCTTTGAGTTTCTACTTAAATAGTCTCTTAATGTTAATGAACAAATCCACTGCGATCTTTTTAAGAAAAAACTCTATCTCAGCTTCTAGTGGTCGTACATATTTTTTTTTTTCAAAATGTGCATCAAAATCTCAGCTATCGCGTCCACTTATCGGCATTTCGATATCAACAATTGTCAAGGAGAACCCCACATTTGTTTATCTGTTTCAACAATTTAAGATTAACAATTCATTTCGTTCTTTTTTGTTATTGTTAGTATAAGTCTAGAACTGTCATTTGCATACCCGCAGATCGCTGTATGACCTCTAGATCGCTGAGAATAAACAATCAAAAAAACATAAAAAGTTTTAAACAAATTCACTTTGCAAAAACTATTGAATATTTTTACTTGAAATTTTGCACATTTGTTTTACACAACAAGGGGCTCGTTTACTTGCAGTATAGTTAATGCAATATTTATAAAGAATTGAAAAACAGCCATTTTAGCAGGTTTTTTTGTAATAACTAACGAACAAATTATCTTATTCGAATGAGCCTTAGCTCGTTTTGTAGGTATTTTTAATGCGCACAACTTTTGTTTGGAAACTTTTTTACTGAAAAATAATAGCTTTTCATAGAACTCGAAAAAACTGTTTTTCATATCATAATTGTTAAAAAAATATTTCCCCAAAAAAAGGAAATGAGACATAAGATACTACATAATTACTATTATCATTCTGAAGATTTCTACGTAATGAGAAGTCTACTAACAATAAATTTTTAACCAATTATATTGGATCAGCCATGTTTAATTTTCCAAAAATAATTTGAAACTCTTAACTTAATCTTAATCTATACCATCTAAAACCCGTTATTGCCAACTTTGAACATAATCGGGAAATATAAAATTTTTTAACCGCATGGCTCATATTAATTTTTTTAATCATTTTAAATTCGGTATTCGAACAAAATTTAAAGAAGTAAAATATTTTCTTTATGTGCGACTTTAACAACTCCTCCATTTTTGGTAAAATTAGATAAAAATTATTATTTTCTCCGCCATACCATAAAGATTATCTTGAATTGTAGTGAATCAATTTTGACAGAAATACTATAGGCCTACCGCAGCATCTTCCTGAACATAACGCAAAAAAATTTCATTTAAATCTGTATCGTCTTTCCGGAGTAATCTACATAAATACATAAAAAAAACATGTACACTACTAGACATATTTCAATATAATAAGTTGAAAATTGCCTAAGGGAGGTAGAACTTGTATCTAGATCATCAGTAAGGGTACCAGTGTCATAAGGCAACTCCCAACAAATCGTTGATTGTTTGGTAGTGAACATGCACACTGGACTAAACAGGAATGGTAACTAGTATTCTTTGAAGATAAGAAAAGTTTTCCCACATATAGTCCTGATGGATGAGTTTGGGTTTAGAGAAGATGGAGTGAAAGATTTTGAAACGACACAGTTTAGGAGACTCGCCATTTTGTAGAAGAATCAATAATAGTATAGAAACACTGTATAGCTCCCTGTATGCTCAAAATGATGACGAATAATTAATACGTATTATAACGTAGAATAACTGGCAAATGCCTTGTTTCAAGAATAGCATTAGATTCCTCAAGGAGTAATTCATCGGTGAATCAACAGTATTCCATGGCGGTGTCAAGAGATAACCTGAGCAAGAAAAGGAAAATCCGTTACTATAAAGTTGTGGTTTAATGTTTTGTAAAAAAAAATATGTAACTATAGAATTTTTTAAAAGTAGCTTTTTTGAAACTTGAATTGGTTTATTGTCTTAATACTTCATGTCTTTTATGGTGAATTACTTATAAATTTAGTTAACTAATAGACTGAAAATAGTACATTTTAGTTTAAAATAAATTTACCACCAAATTTGTTCTATTGGTGGCTTTCTTTAATTGATCCATAATTCAGTTTGCCTAGTATATAGAGAATTTAAATAAAAATTTTATTTTCTAATATTCCATATTTTTTTGTGGTATATAAATGATAAATTTGAAATTTACCAATATTCCTATTGTCAAGTAACATTTGGACATTCACCATATATTTATTGGCAATCTACGAAATCCCACTATGGCAAAATATTGTATTCGCAAAGAAAACTTTAGGAGAAATGCTTTTCGAATATTTTCCAAAAGATATATTTCAAATTTAAACTGAATATATTTAAATACATTTTCGATTTTAGATAAAAAATAGAACCTTTAAATTGTTATTTCTGTACAGGGTGAGTCATCGATTGGATGAAGTAGGTTTGTGCCTTTTCGGTGAAATTAACAAAGAAACTATATTTATTGTTTGATACAGTTTATTTTTACGCAGATTTTAAAAATATTTAGGACTCTACAGGGTGAGCCAAAAAACTAGGACAGCATAAAGTTGTATTTTTTTAAATAGAACACCCTATATACGAATCGTATTTTCGATTTAGCTTATAATTTTAAATCTTTTTTATTAAGGGTTTACTATAATAAAACTTTATAGTTTCTGAGATAATTAAGTTTAAAGAAAAAAAGTCACATTTTCAAGCATCAATTCAATCCTAAATAACGTTTTGAATTTTGTGACAAATATATTCAAATTTGGAATTTAGCAAGGCCACGGACAAGTTAACATAATTTTTACCTAATATTTGCAATAAAAGCTACAGGGTGTTGAACACATCGGCTCAAATTTGAACAAGTTGAAATGAATAAATATCTTTTTTTTTAATGGTACACCCTGTATATTTTCATGTTATTTAATAGAATAATAAAAATCCTAAAAGTTTTGTTCAATATATCCTATACCCATTTATAATAATTTTTGAGATATTTCAGTTTTTCTTATTTTCCATACTTTTTTACAGAAATAGTGTTCATTATCATAGTAGCCATGTAAAATAATAAAAAGAAACTACAGAAGCAAACAGAATGTGGTTAAATATGACGAAATACATTATTCGTTATATTACAACGGCAATAGTTTAATTAAACATAATGTGAAAAAATTAACACAACAATAACAACAAGGCAAATACATATTTACTTTTATACTAAATTGAAACAAAAAAATTACCTATTAATTCTTTTTAATAAGTGTTCGAATAAACGACCCTCTTGTGCAATGCACAAATTTAGTCTCTTTTGCAGATTTTCTCGGACCCTGGACAAAATTAGTGGCGTTATTGTTCTACAGGTATCCCTAATCCTGTTTCGCATATCTTCCACTGTTGTTGGTGGATTAACATACACCTTATTTTTAATTTAACCCCATAGGAAGAAATCTAATTGGGGTGATGTCGCAAGACCTTGGTGGCCACTCAATGAAACCCCCACGTCCAATCCATTTTTGCGGATATCGTTGGTCCAAAAACGCACAAACTTCACGATGGTAATGCGGAGGCGCACCATCGTGCTGGAACCACATACTGTCGAGCTCATCCCTATCGAGACCTTGAAGCAGTTGGGGTAGTTCTTCTTGTAGAAAGTTCAGGTAACTATGGCCATTTAGTGATTCATTAAAAAAGTGGGGTCCAATAATTCGATTATGATGAATACCACAGCAAACATTTAATGACCAGTGGTTTTGATGTTGCACCTCTCTAATCCAAAATGGGTTTTCTGTGGCATAATAATGCATGTTGCGTCTATTTACGGCACCGTTACTTCTAAAAGTAGCTTCATCACTAAACATTACCTTGCATAATAAATTTGGATTTAATTGAATCTCCGCATTTATTGTACGACACAAGTTTACACGACTTTCAAAATCCTGTCCATGCAATTCTTGGTGTAATTCCATGTGATATGGATGATACCTATATTTCTTGGTAATACGATTAGCGGTGGATTGTGATGTTTCACATAATGCTGCTAACTGACGGCTACCAATAAAAGGATTTTCCTGAACATTTAACAATACTTGTAGTTCTTTTTCTTCATTAATTACTGGTTTGTTGACCACTTTACGTTTTGGATAATCAACAGTACCAGAGGAATCAAATCTTTGCATTAAGTTTTGAAAAGTATGGGTATTAGGCTGGCGTCGATCAGGATACTTCATTTTGTAAATTCTTTGAGCAAGAAGGCAATTTTTTTGAGCCTCTCCTATTGTATAAATCATATCTATTAACTCATTCTTTGGAAAATTCATTTTATAATATAAGATGAATGCAAAAAAAACCAAACTACACTACATAAAAACAAAAAGAAGCGATTGCGGTTATAAATTTGACACACAGAAAAATGTTCTTTTACATTGTTTTTGCCATGGCTGCTATGATAATGAAGACTATTTCTGTAAAAAAGTATGGAAAATAAGAAAAACTGAAATATCTCAAAAACTATTATAAATAGGCATAGGATATATTGAACAAAACTTTTAGGGTTTTTATTACTCTATTAAATAACATGAAAATATACAGGGTGTACCATTTAAAAAAAGAGATATTTATTCATTTAAACTTGTTAAAATTTGAGCCGATGTGTTCAACACCCTGTGGCTTTTATTGCAAATATTAGGTAAAAATTATATTAACTTGTCCTTGGCCTTGCTAAATTCCAAATTTGAATATATTTGTCACAAAATTGAAAACGTTATTTAGGATTGAATTGATGCTTGAAAATGTGACTTTTTTTCTTTAAACTTAATTATCTCAGAAACTATAAAGTTTTGTTATAGTAAACCCTTAATAAAAAAGATTTAAAATTATAAGCTAAATCGAAAATACTATTCGTATATAGGGTGTTCTATTTAAAAAAATACAACTTTATGCTGTCCTAGTTTTTTGGCTCACCCTGTAGAGTCCTAAATATTTTTAAAATCTGCATAAAAATAAACTGTATAAAACAATAAATATAGTTTCTTTGTTAATTTGACCGAAAAGGCACAAACCTACTTCATCCAATCGTTGACTCACCCTGTACAAAGGAAAATAAGTAGGTGCTTGTAGTTTTCTACTCGAATTTACTTGAACATCTTAACAGTGATAATAAGGCGGTATGTGTATGTGTAAGTGTGTAGAATTAAGGATCAGTTCTCTACGACATAATTGATCTATATCTATCTATCTATCTATATCTCCTTCTGCTGCCGAGGCAACAGGAATGAATTGTCGACTAGAGCAGCCTATTTCTCTGAGGAACCTTAGAATGTTCGAAGGCTTTAAAGTGGGTAATTCCCCTTCTTCTATTTAGTGTGCTTTTAAGAACCGCATTCTAGAGTTTTCTAAAGTATTGCATTCTGAAAAGATGTGAATAGAGTTTCCAGCCTTTTTCTCGCAGAGTATCCTTTCAGGTGGCAATGCCTGTCAGAATTCCTATCAAAACTCTAAGTTAGTCTTTGCTTAGGCTTATGCATTCCTTGAATCTCTTCTGGTTGCAGTTATTAAGAAGTATCTTCTCTTATCTCGTTTCTTGCTGATCAGTTCAATTGTTGGATCTTCTGCTGCTCTCTTCCTCTTCTTTTAGTTCTTCCAGCATTATACTGCTACTGGTTCCACAAAAAGGTCCAAGCCTCAGAAATGGTATCTCAGCCTATTTTGTCAAGAGCTTGTCTACGATTTCATTTTCCTCTACGCCGGTGCATCTCGCCACCCACAGAAGGATGACCTTATATTTCTTACTTAATTTGTTTAGTTCCTCTAGGCAAGATAGTCTGGGAATCTTGAGACTGATTACTTGAGAACTCAGCACACTGGTGGGTCCTTGACTATCCAATATGGTAATACTCTCTTGTCCGCAATAGTTTTTCTTTTTGCTGAATTGAATGTTTTTCCTAATGTATTTCCACTTGAAAGATGATAGGTGACTTACCCAAGCTTTCAAGGTATCAGGTTTTGGGTCCATACACTTCTACTTTAGTTCCCTCCGTTGTTTTGGAGCTATCGGTATGGCCATTTAATTAAATTCCTGTTGAATTTTTCGATGGTGTTTCTCTCCCATTCACTTTTGCGATTCAACTATCTGTTGAAGTTGAACTTCTTTTCCATTTTATCTTGGGGCATGTCTGTCGCAATTAGCAATACCCCTGGTGGTAGGGACATGTAGCTAGCGATCTATTTTCGACCACCGTAGTAAATGTATTAATGTTTCGTCCCAATACCGGTGGTGGACTCATCAGTGGGATCCACCGGTATCTTTCCCAGACATCCTTGTACTTTCCACAAACTTGGACTTCTATTTAAGTCCAGTTTTGCCGGAAAGCGGTGGTGAAATGTTATGTTCCACAACATGCCCCCCCTAAGGCATTTGCTTTCCGGCTGAAACTGTCGGACAGTCCAAACCGTTAGAAAGCACAGGCCTGAAAAGGAAGTGGAACGAACATCCTTGCTGGTCTTCCAATGGCCGGGTCAGGCTTAATCAAAGCCAACGGCGGTTAAGACCCTCGTCTGCCGCCGTCTCTGCTCGGCCACCATGTCGTATTAACGGATGATGAGTTTTTTTTTTCAATTTAAATTTAATTTTGAATTTACCGAATTTTTTGTTAGTTTTCTCCAAGGGTCTCTTTCAACTACCTTTCGTGATTTTAACTATTTTTTTTTATTATTTTTCGATTCTAACGAGACGTCACTGTATCTCGCTATTTTTCGGTATTTTTGTACCCATCTCCGAGAATATGGACCTATTTACCGGGTTAATTGGATTAATTCTTATCCTTCCGGAAACGTGGAACTCCGTTTCTGTCGGGATTAACTTATTTTAAGATTTTTTTTTGCATTATCAATTATTTGTATCAAACCTAAGTTTTAACACAAATCAGGGGTTGTTGGTGAAGTCCTGCCAAGCCTCCTGACTAGAATAAAAACTCTAGCCGCCTCACCTTTCTTCTCGCTCACCGGGATAGAAGGGTATGAGTGAAGCCCAAGAGTTAACGAAGATTAATTAAATTTTATTTTATCAAGGGAACACTTCTAAGGAATAAGCTAATTAGAAAGAGGTTATCAAGTAACACTCATTCTGGACTCTTAGTTAACTTTTTATTTAATGTTTTTTTTCAGTACTGTTTTCCGCAAGTCAAGTTCAGGATTATTTTCTCTCCCCTGTCACGTTCGGGATTTGTCAAGATCGGTATTCATAACTTTATAGCCAATACAAAGTTGACTATTAGTCGCAGTGTCAATATCAGGTTTTCTCCACTTTGTCACGTTCTGGTAATAAGGTTTAAAAGTCAGGACGCGTCGGTTCAGTAACTCGTCTTTTATCGACGGTGTCAATATCAGGAATTAAGATACGTGCACGATCTGTATTGTCTGTAGAATTTTATGTTGTCAAAGACAACTCACTTTAAGAACCACGAGCTGCCTAAAAAATAGAACAGTCAACGTGGCCCCCGAGAGCTAAGCTCGATCGGAAAAAAGAACAAGTTGACTCTAAGAGAGCAACTCGTAATGTCCTTAATTGCGCCGCTATCTTTTCGCTTTTATAGTAGTGGTGACGTCACATTCTGAATTAGGGGAAGCACCTAGCCAAAGCGCCGGTTAATTTCTGGGTTTCCCCGTTTCGGCAGAAGAATTGAAGTTTTAGCACTGTACGCCGTATTATTATTTTATTAAGGGAGTTTTCGGGCAATATTGAATCTGATATTTAATATTTTGTTATAAAATAAGCGTGTATTCACAACACCCCTCCCTTTAGACGCGGTACTGTCTGAATTTTCTTTCAAAAAAGATTAATCAGGAAGATTGTCGCTAAGTGATTTTCCGTTAATCTTTTAGCTAGAAAGGACATGATGGAAGTATCACGTAAGAGCTTATTTTATCCAATATTTTATGAAGAAGCTTTCACAACTTAATTCATAAATTTGGTCTATGTTTTAGATCCATATCTACAACGATTTTAAAGGTTCAGTTCTTAGAACCAAGAACTTGCGTCATCTGGGCAATTCTGTCCCGACTTTGCAATTATATTTAATTTTGCGACCTTATCGAACTCCCCATTTCAGCAAAGTCCCTGCTCGGGCGCCATGTCGTAATTAACAATGCCCCTGGTGGTAGGGATATGTAGCTAGCGATCTATTTTTGACCACTGCAGTAAATGTATTGATGTTTCGTCTCGATACCGGTGGTGGACTCATCAGTGGGATCCACCGATATCTTTCCCAGATCTCCTTGTACTTTCCACAAACTTGGACCTCTATTTAAGTCCAGTTTTGCCGGAAAGCGGTGGTGAGATGTTATGTTCTACAACATGTTCCAGATCTGTTAATTTCTGGACAAGAGATTAGGCCTTCGTTTTATGACTTCATCTCTCATCATCCTATATATCGTCTTCTTCGCCAAAAGCATATGTAGAGGTGTAATGTTTGAGATTACATCCATTGCAGCCATTGAGAAAGTTTTCACTACTCCATTTATTGTGACGGTTCAAATTTCATCTTAAATTTACTATGGTTAATTTGGTTAATTTTGCCTCTTTTTTTTACTAATATTTACGTTTTGGGCAACATAACATCATTTTAATTAAGCATTTTTCATATATCCTTGGTATAACAGCATATTATTCGTTGCATTTTTCGATTTTACTATATCCCGAGCCATCCCAATTTTTTTCCTAGCAAATTTTCCACCCAATTTGATTATTTTATTTATCATTCTTTGATTTGACTATACTCTTTCACTAAAAGAAATACAGCCTAATTTAATTTTTATATCTAGTTTGATTCATGGGTCATTGATTTCAGAACGCTGTACTAGGTTATTTATTTTTAAATAAGGAATTGGTATTTTCCTTTTTTGCTAGATATCGTTTTTTGTCAGTTATTCAAGTAAAATTCTTACATTTATCTATTCTAATAGCAGTTTTTTCTGATTTTTATTTTAAATAATATCATAGGTTTGTTGATATTTTTATGGACGTTATTTGTTACTGTCAAGTTAACATTTGGGCAATTTATATTCTTATAAGCAGTTGCGTGTTGGGTTGCTATTTCTGTTGTAATTTTTGTAAGGAAGTTTGGATGGGCAACTAATACCGTGTCGCTAACTGTAGAAAATACATATTTCTTAATTTAAAAATAAAAAAATAAGCAATGAATTCCAATTTAATTTAGTGCCAAAAATGTCAACGATTTATTAGTTAATAAATCTATTTAAGTTCACTGATTCGAACTGTAATTTCTTTTGTCGAATGGCTACTCATTTAAAGTTCCTTTTGACTCACTTCCTTACGCTTATACAGCGCCAGTTTGGAGCTTATCTGTAAAATAGAGCCATTTTCGCCCTCATTTTCACTTTTTTCCTATTAGAATCGACAAAAGGAGGCAGAAGACTTCCATCCCGCTAGTTTTGTAGCTTATTGCTGGATTTTGAGATTTGAAGTGCTAGTTCGTCCGGTAATACCTTTAGTATTGTATAATTTGAATTTTTGGCCTGCTTTGTTTTTTTTTGTTATTAATTAGACAAAACCTGGAAACAGGGATATTTTTGTCCGTCTAAAGCACGTTTTCAACCAGGAGTCAGTCTAGACCCCATAAAATCGGGGTCCACCCTACAGGCATTCACCCTCAGGGTACTTGTTACCGCTATACACCCTACAGGCATCCACCCTGAGGTGGAGAGGTTGGTTCTCGTATTGGTCAGACTGGTTCTTTCACAATCAGTTACTGTCTCATTTATGATGATTGATTTCGCTATTGCAGTGTATATTCTCTGCAGGATTTTAGAGTTTGTTCTCCAGCTTTTTCTCGCGAAGTTTCTACAGACCATCAGAACATTTGTAGTTTAGGCGCCGAATTCAAAAATTTTAATTTCATATAAAATTTTATAGTATTTTTGGTTTTTCAGCATTTTTTAGAAGCCGATTAAATTTTTTTTATAAAAATATTATTTGTATTTTCATACAACTTGCCACTATAGCTAGAACAAAAACTATTATTACGTGTTTATAAAGCGCAGTGGTATGATAAATGTTGAAGTTTAGGCCTGCTCGATAATCGTTCTCCCCCTGGTTCAGGATCCTGTTTTAGAACGCTGTGGACTTCTCCAACTCCAATATTTTGGTTTTTAAGCCTAAATATTGTATAGTCTCATAGAACTTTTAGATAGTATTTTTAATATTTCAAAACAAATATTAAAGCCCTTTACTGGAATTAAATTTAAAAAACCCATTCAGAAAAATGGGAAGGTACAACCAACTAAAAATAAATCGATTAACTAAAAAAAATATGAGTTTCAACACATTACAAGTTATCAGTTTTCTTTATAGATCATATTTCTCAATAAACATGTGTCTTCAATCCCTTTGTTTTACGGACCTTATTATTTTTAACCATTTACCATTGAAATCAATAACTTTCGTTGCCAGTAAATAATGCAAGGCTATTTATTTCTAATGCCAGAAATGTATTTCCAGTATTTATAGTCTTTCGTGTTCTTTTATATTCGAGAACTATATATTTTTATAACGCAACTAGAAAATTGATTTATTTAGTTTTACTTCCAAATAGCAAAATAAATACGCTGTGGTAACCATTAATAAAAGAATAATTTATTTGGACGAATAGCAACAAATGAAATTTAAGTCTTCATACGAAAATATATTTTTTATTTTTTTTGCTTTCGATGCATTGTGGCCTAGAAGTCAGTTCTAAATGCCACAACTCAAAATTAGTTGTAGTGTATTCACAATATTTCCATGAAGGTCTGAATATATATGGGTACAAACCACGTCGAAGAAAACAAAGCTCTGCCCAAAATTCAGATTAAAGTAATTGAATAACTGAGAGATACAAAAATTTGCTAGTTATCTTTATTTTGATTGGCGAGTAGCTGCTTTAAAAAAATCAACAAATCAATTATGGCGGCTCGAAATGAGCGAAAAATATACGTTGAGAAATGACTGTAAAAAAAATCATTTTGTAATAAATTCCGCTTTTAATTTTCCTATTTTTTATTGCTGTATTATGACTTAGATATTAAAAAGAATATTTTAAGTTTTACCAACAGGAAACTTTGAGGTGTGTTATTTAGATCAAAAAAGACTTTCAGTTCATTCCTAAAATTACTTTAACGATACATTTTCGATTTATTTAAGCCAGATATGTGCAAATAGAATAAATATGTCAAGATTGAGGTCAAGAATGTAAGTTATTTTAAATACACAATTGCATAAGAAGCGGCGAATCAATTATTTTGTCAACATTTTCGAGTGATCATAATAATAAATTAATTTGACTATAGTTGCTGAACACGATTCTCATATTATTTTGCAACAATATTAGTTAAAAAATTGTGCTTTGAGATTTTCTAAGATAGAAATTTTTCAGTGGAACAAATTTTCTGTTATTTTTTGTAATTTTTAACCTTTACGGACGCCACATTGAAACAGGTATTTCGATATTGAATAATCCACCATAGAATATCAATAAGCGGCCTCGAAGACTCAATAGTAAGCCATGTTGAGCAAAACCCAATTCTCGTGCGATCAATAGTATCGATTTTGTGTGAATTTTAGTGATTTTTGATTCTTACGGATGCGATTATTGGATCTGTTATTCTATAATTTGATGTTAGAATAGTGATTAACAGCCTTGAAAGGCCGGTAGTGAGCTATGTGATATGCAATTAATAGTATAGATTTGTTGTGAATTTTAGGGATTTTTGACCCTTGTGAACGTCATATTGGATCTGCTATCTTGATTTTCGCAAATAAACTATAGTAATTTCAGAAGTACATCAAATACAAAATTTTAAATCTACATCTGGTGGAACTGATCATAAAATTGTCTTTTATAACCATTCTTTTCCCAATGCTTTTTCGTCCTTTTCTAGGCGCCATATCTGGTCACTATTTTGAATTTTCCGAAAGATCCACCCTTTATTTTATTCAAGCCCTCGGTTGCGCAAAAAATTGTAACTAACTTGCTATTAAAAATAGCTACGATATCAATATCAAACTGTTCATTCTTTATTTTATTAAATAAGTAAAGGGGTATATATTATGGATCGATCGTAAAAAAATTATTACTTGCAAAGGGTTTATTTTCATTTATTTTATTGGTTTCATTCTCATTATCATGGTTTATATGGAAAATGGTTGACGTTTTCTTGGCTCCCTTATGCCGGATTCTAAGAATAGAGAAAAATTTAAGACTATAGAAATAATAAAGTTTCAACTGATACTTAGTCTTATCAAACACACACACACACATGCACATTTGAAGATCCAACAAAACTTTAGTCTCAAGAAATATGTAGCAAAAAAGAGAAAGCTTGAACTTGAATCTATGAAAACTCTGAAAACCAAACACTTGATCAAATATTAATATAGGAATTTTAGGAAATGAAGAAAGCAGATAATTTTTTAATTTTTTTTTTACTTTTAAATTTTCTCCTGACTTAACAAATAAATATTCATATAAATTACATATTATTTATTAATAGGTATGAATAATTTAAATAAATTAGTGTCAATAGTATAATTAATGGAATTATGTTTATGCGATTAAAAAATGTATTAAACTGGAGCGACAATAAAGTACAGTCACCATTACTGTTAAGTATAAAATTATGAATTTTTTTTTCATGGAGACTAAAGAAAATAAGCTAGTGTGTATTAAAATATAAGCCATTCCATTCTGGTAAAACCACAGAATGTAGCCGATGGATCATTTATGTGGTCCTAAGAATATTTGTTTTCTGGTAATATAAATTTCAGTTTTGAAAAATATTTCCAAAATATTTCAGAATAATAAAGAGTTATAAAATTATTTTAGTGAAATAAATATCTAGATAACTCAGAACAATAAGATATGCGAAAAAACTGCTAGTGTTATTATGTGAAAGTTAGTTAATTATAATGAAATAAATAAGATTTTCTCTTTTTCAATTGTGGTTAAGTTCAAAAAATTAACAATCCCATTAGAATTTCGTCTACACTTAACCATATGTTATTGAAGTAATTTTAGATAAAAAGAAAAGAGTGCGGTTAGGATTTTCTAACTATACACAACTATTTTGCTTTCAGCTAAAATAAATGAGTATCATCATGCATTTCATGTTCCTTGAAACTAAATTCTTAAATATAAATATCGCTCACAGGTCTCGTGGACTGGTTTCATTATTTCTACGATTTGTGGAAAAATAAAAACTATATCCTTAGAAAATTGTACCAGTTGGGACTTTCAGGACATTTTTTGCGATTTATTGATTAAGAAAAAGTATGTTAATATCTGTGATGATCTTTTGTTGAGATTTCTATAGGATCTAGGTCTTGATGATAAAAATATTCAGGTGATCGGCAATCAAACAGGAGAGGTGCGAAAATTCCAGTGGCACTGAGGAGCATAAAATCAAGAATATTTTCTTTTTCTAGTGTTACTCAATCTTGACGTTGAGAAAGCGTTTATCACTGCAACCACAGATGGTACTTTGGGTACAAAAGTGAACTGAATGCAGGCAATAATGGCAGGTATGCCAGTAAAATAGCAATCATTGCTGATAACATCGAGAATATTTAGGCTCTCTTAAAGCAGTAAGTTAGAATTGACAATAAACGACAAGACCAAATTTATGATAGTCAGTATAGAAAACTTTATATTAGCACGAATATTCATTAACAACGAGAAAATAGCGAGAATAAATTAACTTAAAAACTTGGGATGCCTTATCAACGACAAGTGGGTTCAGAATTAGAGATCTAGTGAAGAATAGGGCGGGGTAATACTACTTTCCAAAGGCTCGCAACTTTCTGATTGTTCGTAGGATTAACTTCTAACTTAGACACAGAATTTTATCTTTGGACATTTTCATTTTATGACATGCAGGTACGAAACCTTAAAGCTCGTCAATAAATAAATTGGAAGCCTTTGAGATCTCTGGTCTTCCTAATTTTGTAGTCACCGGAGTCAGCCAGCGTATTCGTTCTTCCGTTGTAACGTTTTTCAATTTGCTGAAATTTTCTTCTTGGTTTATTTGAACTTAAATTTTCCGAAAGAAATTTCAAATAATTATATAGAAAATGTAGTTTCAATAGCATATTACGATCCATTGCTTTCTGGGATGATAGCAGTTCTCCTTAATTTCTGGAAATATTATTACTAAAAATTTTCCTAAATAAATTTCATATCATTTTTTTCAGTTCTATTGAATATTGTTCAGAAGTTTGTGTATTTAAAAATTTTTCTTATTTGAGGTCTCACAGAAAATCATTATTTTATCTCAGCCTTTTGCCGTAAAATAAAAAAAATCATTTCCTTTTCTATTCAAGGGTATAACGAAAATCTTCATAATGCCTAATTTTGTGCGAAGTGAAAGTCAACATAGTTTTATCTGACAAGCTTGACATGCTACGTCTTTTTGCGACCTTGTGCAAAATTTCCTCGAAGAAGATCTTCTGTTAAAATGTACGGTTTGGTCTTGGCTGAGCTGTCTCATTCACATGAACAGCAAGAATATCTATTGAACTTTCCTGGCAAGAATACCAAGAATACCATATATCTGTTATTTGAAGACTTCCAGGTTTACGCTTTCTCCAGGAATAAGTTAATTTCAGACATTCCCGTGCACTGTTATCGTATCCTCCAAAAATGTTTGGCCCTTGGCAATTTAATATTGTTGTGATATTCCCAGCTCTTCGTGTGTGATCAGTTTTGGACTAACTATGATCAAAATGATACAGAGAACTCATTAGTACTGGATGGAGGATTTTAATGCATAATACTATTATTGATACTTTAAGAGTTAATATAGTATCATCGTATTTACAACTATGTAATTCACGGAAGCATACTTCCCGAACCTCTTCCGTATCTTTTCTTATCCAATCCGACCAGCTGAATACTTTATGTCATCCTGCCAACGGGTTTGAGCTCATCAATAGCTTCCTATCTTAAACAATGATAACCACTCCACCAGTCATAACATATAAGTCAAATCCTTTTATTTTTAAAATACAATTTGCCATATGCTAATCATGCTAATGATATTCTACTTGAAAGTTCTGATTTTAAATTTTTCTATTTGACGACCTAGGTTTCTATTGCAATATATGTTTTGTCCGCCTTGTATAGTCTTGCCCAGCGACGTATCTTACTCAGGTCCATTTTAATGTAGCAATGGTTTTATCACATCTTCCACTTTCGTGCATTTTCTTACTTCTTCGGTCACGTAGTGATATTCCCAGCATGACTCTTTCTATTGCTTGCTGTGGAGTACGCAGTTTATTGGCTGCTTTAACTATTAATGTGGTTGTCTCCATTTCGTAAGTCATTAGTGGAAGAACACACGAGTCAAATATTTTTCCTTCCAAATTAATGGGAATATCGGGATTTTTAAGAGCGTATCCCAATCTTCCAACGGCTGCCCGTGACATTCTAATTCTTCTATTTATTTCCGCTTCTTGGTTTTATTTCCCAAGTCTAATTAGATGGTCTAAATACACTTGTTCCACAACTCTTCATATTTCGTTGTCTCCTAGAGAAAGTTGGGTATCTTTTGGAGACACTGTTTGGGTTTTTGATAAGTTCATGCTTAATCCAACTTTCTCTGAAGCATTTTTCAACTCAGAGAGCATTTTCTGTAAGTTCTCCACATCTTCACTTATTAATATCACGTCATCCGCGAAACATAAATGGTTGAGATATCGACCATCGATGCTAAAACCCTTATGTTCCCAGTTTGTTGCTTCTTCCAGTGTTGAAGTAAAGAGTTTAGGGGAAATCGTATCCCCTCGATCAATATTTATCTTCTGTGTTTCTAGGTCCTCTGTTATCTTTACTTGCATTGTGATCTTATCGTAAATATATTTTAGAAGATTTCTGTGTCTCAATTCCTGCATTGTCCATTGCCTGAAATATGGCCCATAGCTCGACAGAGTCAAAAGCCTTGCTATAATCAACAAATGCTAGATGGATTTGAATATTATATTCGGTGTTCTGGAAGTTGATAGGAGTCAAATTTGTTTGTAAGTCTATTAGTTATAATTTTTGTAAGCAACTTGTATGGATGTAGCAGAAGATTTATGGGGCTATAATTTCCGATGTCTAATTTGTCGCCTTCTTTGTACAGAGGAATGACTCGGGCGTTTTGCCAGCTAACAGGGATTTTACCGTTTTGAAGGCATTTATTCAAAAGAATCTAGCATTACAGACCCTCCGAGTTCCAACGTTTCTTTAGATATACCATCTTCACCTGAGGCACTATCAGATGTCATTTGTGACAAAGCATGTTTCAACTCTTCGATTGTGATGTCAGACATTTCTTCTGAACCATTTGTAACATTGAGGAGCTTGATGTCTGGTTTTGGGTTAACTGAAGTTTACAGATTTGAATAGAACTCTTCCACGATGTTAGCCACTTCGCTTCGTCCATTTTTTGTTTCTCCTTCTTTCTCTTTAAATTGGTTTATATTGCGTTTACCAATTGAGTTAATGGATTTCAATACCTTCATATTTTTGTTGTTTTCTATGATCGTTCTAATACTTTCCGTGTTATGCTTCCTGATATCGTGTCTAATTTTTTTTCTGATTTGTTTGTTTGGTTGTACGTAGTCTGTTGTGCCTTTTTTCATGTTTCTTGGTTTCTTTTTTATTTTTTAAGTTATCATTAGTCGTAAATTTTGTTCTTGATATGTTTATTTTCAATCCTATCTTTACTAAAATGTTTAGTTGGCATTTGATGTATTTCTTCTTTACTAGTTGCAATTAGAATCATATTATCCGAACACCCATAGTAACTTAAGTATTCTACTTCTATCTTTATTCTCCTTTTCTTCAAATTCAGCTCTCTAAACACATTTTCGACAGCATGTGGAAACAGTTTTGAAGAAATAGTATCGTCTTGTCTCACCCATCTGCCTATTTTAATTTCAATTCGTTGATCCCGAACCCGCTCATGAAAAACAAAAGGGGTGCAATACGAGAAGCCGTTGAACAGTAGATCGAAAAAAGTTTAAAAATAAGTGAGTTACTAGAAAAATATTAAGCTTCTTACAGACAAGAGCAAGAAAAAAAGTAAGAAGAAACTCGTTTATAATATTGACACAATTCTCGGTAACAGAAACTTTACACTAGAACTAAGAGGGACAGAACTAAGGTGTTATGTATTTTTAGTGCTGCAGTGTGGACTGGAAAGTTGGATACTTTTATTAGACCATATAAACAAATTGCAGTCGTTTAGAATGTGGTACTATAGAAGGTTGCTTAGGATGACATGTTTACAGAGAAGGCCCAACATGTAATTAGAGAACTGCGGTATGAGATGCTTATACTGTTCATACAAGGAAAAATTTAAAAAAAAGGAGTATTGGTAGAAGAAGATGTATACATGTATGTGCACAGAATTAGGGTATGTACACTGCGACCTGGTAGATCTATTGTCCCCCTACTACCAAGTCGTAAGAGTTACCTTATCGGCCACAGTAGGTTCTCCAGTCCTATTGCCCTCAAGAACCTTAGGATGTTTCAAGGTGGGTAGCTCCTCTTCTTTGAGTTGGTGTGTTTCCAAGAACCGCATCCTAGTGTTTCCTAGAGCACATCACTTGAATAGAGGTTTCGTCCTCCTCCTCACAGGATCTACACTTTTCTCCTTCTACCAGTCCAAGTTTCTTGAGGTGTCCCTTCAGGTGGTTTTTACTTAAGCATATGCATTCTTCTGGTCGTAATTCCTATGAAGTATCTGCTACTCATTCCACAGGAAGTCTCTGGCGCCAGAAATGGTGTCTTAGACCCTTTCCTTGCGAGCCTGTCTACTATTTTATTCCCCTCTAACCTGGTGTGTCCCGGTACCTATATGATGGTGAGTTTATTATTCCTTCTCAAATAATTTAATTCCACTAAGCATTCTCAGACGATCTTAGAGCTAATAACTAGAGAACTCAGTGCACTGATGACTGCTTGACTATCCGACATGATGATAATCTCTTGGCGGTAATAGTTTTTTCTTTGTTGATTTGTATAGGAGAATATTCTTAGGCCTGAGAACTTTTGGGAGTTGTTTTAATTCCGCAAAACTGTTCCGAGTAGAGGCAAATAAAGTAAAAAATGATTCGATAGTAGACGACATTTAAAGAAGTAAAAGAAGAAACATTTGTCCTGACCCAAAATTGGCCAGGAAACTACTCTAAGCGTGTAGGACGCAACTAAGGATAATTTTAGGTACACCGACGGGATACAAAGCTGTCAAAGTTCACATGCTCAGAATAGGGTACGTGATCGCAGATTATGTGATAAAGTGAGGGAAGAGGTAAAGTACATTATAGATGATTGCAATTCAAATCGGAGAAGACATCAAAGTTTCGGATCAACAAATTTTAAACCATCTCGTAGCCGACATGTATAAATTAACGTAGGAAGCCGAGTTACTACAGTAAGTATAGGTGTCTAGGGTGAACACAATATATCTAGTCTGGCCCTAGTGCATTCGAGTTAGGACAAATGCATGAAAGAAAACAAAATTCGAGGTTTTTCACATGATGTCAGTTTATTTGTCAGTTATGGTTTTTATGATCAACTAAAAGCATTTGTTGCATAATACTTTACTAATCCTATTTTGTATTTCACGATTATCAGGGGCAGATCCAAGGGGGGACGGTCGGTGACTCCCCCCTCAAGGGTGAATTGGATGGGGGTAATTTCGATCCTTTCTTTGCTCTTGTGATATTGCCCCTCTCCCAAAGAGAGAGGCTGGATTCGCCCCTGACCATCATACCATCTTAACCAGCAACTCGGCCCTTATATATTTTTTGCCTAGAATCCTGAATTTATTCTTTACCGATATTTGGAATCAGTTACGATCCTACATTTTTTAATTTTTAATTGTTGTCTTTTTGAGTCCATTTTCTCTTGACGAGCATTTAATATGTTCAAATAAATATATATATATATATATATATATATATATATATATATATATATATATATATATATATATAAAATATTGTCTAACAAATTTAAATTTTTCTAAAAAAATATATTACCAATAAATAGTTTTTTTTTTTGCGAAAAGCCCAACTTTCCCCTAATAATTAAAAATAGATGAATGATAATTATTTGTTACCAATATGTTAGTTATCAATTCTATGTACAGTGTTACACTTTCAATTTGAATTGATTCCTGTAAGTGGATTTTTTGCGAAATGTCTGTAATAAGAAAAATTTTTCAAGAAAATTATTGAGCTATGGTAGTAAATTAAAATAATTATAGGTAAAATATAACAATTTTATTGATGTCAAACCTGTGTGTACGTATTTTTAATTATGTTAGATTTCAGAATTAAATTTGTTTCTTTAAATGTTACAAGCAAGAATATATGCTATATTAATTACGGAAATTGGATTTCAATTACAGAAACGCCTAAATCGTGTTTGTATTTGAAGTAGAATTACTATTTTAAGTCTACTTATTATCTTAATGGACTAGCGATGTGGGTATATCTATTTATTCTAGAATATAATAAAGTTTTAAAACCACTTTTTAAAATAATGGAAAATTATCATTAGCCTCGTTTTTAACAAACTTTAATTACTATTTAAAATTAAAAATACAGCGACGTATAGTAAAGCATGAAATAAATTGAATTTTGTGAAAATTGTCTTATTTTTTCTCTTTCGCACCTTTAATTGTGCTAGGTTTTTTTGTTCACATAAAAGGTTTAAATCAAAAGAGTTTTTAATGGCGTCCTTTCATAAATTGAAGGTTAATGTTAAACATCCCAAAATTTATATTTTTAAAATTTTATTAAAGAACATTATTACTCACGGAAAAAATATATGCAATTAAAGGAATGCTTTGAAATCTGAAAATTAGCTCGTCGTTAGTTTGTGTGTGACGTCTTGCCCTATGCCGTAAATTGTAAAATATTCTTTTGTTCCGAAAGTAAAAATTTAATAAAGTCGATAATAATAAGATTGGCATATTTTAAACACATAATTGGTGCAGCGAAGGAATACCTAGGCATTATTAATAATCACTAGTTTACATGGTTTTTGTTCTTGAAATGAGAAGTGTTTCTCGTTAACAATTTAGGTTCCCCAAGTTAAAAAAAGTATATATATTTAAAAAATCCAATACGTCACTTTTCCATGATATTATTTTTTTATTTACAAAGAAAATACATATAAAATATACAAAAGAATTAAAAATGATTTACTTTAGCCTTTTTCTGGTATTTTTTTGTATCCGTGTCTCTTACAATAGACAAACAATAGTCACCTAACATGGCTTCGTCCCAGCATCCCTGATAATTTTGCTCAAAAAAGTCCTAGTGAAAATGCTCTTTATGCTCATCGCTCACGTGTAGGAGGTTTTCAAGAAAAAAATCGAGATGCGAGTGAAGGAAATGAACTTTCGGTGACATGTTGGCACCCATTTGTTCAAAATTATGTAATAAATCTGCAACTAACTGTCGGAAATTTTAATTTTTTTTTGTTCCCTAAGAAGTCTTGGAAAATAAGTTTTGATGAAATCCAAGCGGTTCTTTCAGTATTCGAAAGACTTTATTCAGAAATATCATCGCTTAACATTTTTTTATTTGGTGATCCGATGAAAACACCTTCCTTTAGTTTCGTCTTAGAAAGACTAGGAAAAGCAGAGCATAGGTGCATAAAGTCTACGCTAGTTTTGTCTAAAGCCTTGACAAAGTTTTTCACTAAACGCAATTTTATATGAAGCGGCGGTAAAACAGTTTTTTGTGGATCTATCAGACATCTATGCTTTATATTCAGTTTACCAGGAACATATTCTTCTCTAACTGGAGGGTCTTTTTTTATAATGGCCCTGTCTAGCTCTTATATCCCACAAACACAAAAAGCAACAATATTTTGTGTAGCCGCCCAAAAATAAACCAGCTACTTTAAATCACCAATCGATTGTAATTGTAATGAGTTCAATTAGTGTGGACATTGTTTCATAACTCTCTTTGATATTTACTGCGTGACCTATCGGAATGGATGGCTTCTTATTACCATTATGTAGAAGGACTCTTCTACGCCGTTCTTCTGGATTACGAGGTTGCTGCATTTCTTGAAAAAGTCCAGTGATATCATAACAGTAACAAAATTCGTTTTCTTTCTAAAAATACATCGAAAAATATTCACGCCGCTTATGATATAAAATAACTCTTGTGCCGAGAGCTAGTAAGTTAGTTGTAGTCGTGAATCTAGTAATTCAGCTTTAGATTTAGATAGGATTAAATCTTTTATTAAATCATTTAGTTCGGATTGAGTTATTATGTATGATATTTCATAGACATCAATAAATTCATATGAATTTGAGCTTCTTCGGATTCCGTGTCAGACATCGAAGTTTTGCTGGAACAACCGCGAAGTGTTGGAACTTGCTGCTTGTCTGAACGACAGATATGTTTAGTAACCGAAGGAATATCTGCATATGTAATTTTATCCTTATGTTTGTGATTAAAACCAAATATTTTAGTGAGATAGAAGTAACAGTCATTCTCATGGTTAGACAGTTCCCTTCACAAAATATGCTGCTTTAAGTGATTCAAACATAACAAAACCGATTAGGATTTACTTTACAGAATCTTTTTGACAATTTAAAAACAAATATTCACTTAATTGAACCCTAGACATCATCGAAATTTTAGAACGAATTGAAAACAAACTAGTGGATAGTCGAAAACAAACTCTCTTGATAAATTCTGTCTCTGACGTGATAGAAATAAAAAAAAATGTATGTTTGCGTTTAGTTATTGTAAATAAAAAAATTATATTCAATTCATTTAAAGGACATAACTTTTTAGGCAAATTTGCAAATGCGGTGCCAGAAAGGGAGACACAATTTTTCCAAAGCTATTCAATTAGGCATCTGAATACCTCCTGAAAACATTTCACTTTGAGACAGAAAAAAAATAAATGATAAATATTTAAATCACATGACACATGTATGTGACATGATATGGATGCTAGGAAATAAAAGGTATATATGAAGAAGCAAAAAAATAAGGTTTAAGTATGACCTGCAAAAAATCCGAGCCAATGATAAATCGGGACGAAGAAATAACCATAACTACCATACAGACAAGTCAATAAGTGATACAGTATATATAATTAGGTTAGGTTGTGAAATTGATCACCGCAATTCAGACTATCTAAATAAAATAACGAATCAGATTTTATTTATAACACAAATAAATTGATCACTGCCTTCTCCTAGTACTGACTAATGGTCATGTTGTAAAGCAAGTGTAAAAATTGATTGAACAAGATATGTTAAACATCAAATAATCAGAGAAAAAACGAAATCGATGGATATAAAATATAAAATAAGTGAAATACATCATATATTATTGGGAAAGTCTAAAATGGAAGCTTATCGGTCGTAACCCAAGACAAAGATAAAAATTGAAAAAAAAAAATTTACACATATTCAAGCCGTAAACGATATTTAAAACAAACAAAGAACATTCCCAACTGTAAGACGTTATTCAGGTAAAAGTCTTAAAAATGTATTAAATTGAACAAGGGCCACTTTCAATATTTATTGAAGGAACGACGTTTGTTTTATGTCCATTTTTTTATTTATTGCACCGTGTTATTTAAAATATGAATTTAATAAAATTGCTGAATAACATAAATATTAAGCAAGTATACGTTTTTAGATAAAAAATTACTCTTCTTCTACTAAATCATACCTAATTTAACAGATAAGGTGCTACGTCACGGGAGAGAAAAAGAATTAAAATGAAAACGAATGAATGAAAATTAAATATTTAATGCTTCTGAACAGATGGTTATTTTTTTAGTGTTGATCGCTCCTTCTTTTAGAGCAGTGCCTAGGCTAGCATGCCGGAGATTAGGGGGGGGGGTTATATAAATTCAAAGCGCCACCTGTTTTAGGCCCGTCGGTAAGAAGAAGCGATGATATTATTGAAAACAGGAAACAACTAGATCCCAAAATAAAACACACCGATTCAAAAAACAATTAATATCTATATTTAACAATAAAAAAAAAGGATTCTGTTTTACAACTATGTGAATTCTATCTTAAACTAAAGCAATATGTGACTATTTGCTACCTGGATTAGAACAAAAAAAACAAAGAACCAATGAACAACACTACTGCTAGTATGACGTCATCTGCGCCATACGCCAAGTCGGTGTAGTTGTAGGTCCAGCTTTAATTTTCACTATCGGCTAAACTGAATAACCTTACTTTTTATGTACGGTTGTATTTCGCACTAACAAATTATCTAGTACGCCGATTTAGTCTAAAATTATGTTTACTTAAGCCTAATTAAAAGTGTTGGACTATTAATATGTGAAGTGATGTTTTAAATTACCTAGTGTATACGTATATCTTCGGTTTACAAGGTATTTTAAATGAAATTAAAAAATAATGTGTCCTGTAATTGCTCGCATAAAGTCTTATTAGTTCCCAAGCCTAGGGGAAAAAGGAAAGTACACATTAAAACTGATAATTTCACTGTTTATTACGAAGTTCTAATACCTGAAAGGCAGTTTTGTCATTAAATCCAAACATTTTCGGCAAGCTGGATAGCCGATGGCCTCTATGGAGCAGTGGTGTGTAATATGCCGGCTCTGGCATGCAAATCCAAACTTAGACACGAATACAAAGTATACAGTATAATAAGAACTATTTTTGGCATGTACCTGATTGTCTTTAAGGGTGCACCAAGTATTAAAAGTCTCAAAGATGGTCTGTTGACTTCTTAGGAGTGATCACTTTCACTATGGTGTACTTAACCAAAAAGAAATACAATAAAAACTTTGTTTATCCTCAATATCTGGCAAATGATACCTTAACACACTAAATTATGGTTTTAGCTGCAAACAAGAATAAAAGTAGTATCGTACTCTAAGAAAATCAGCAAAAAAATCTGCTTTCTGGGTTTCTGCCAGTTTTCACAACCAAGGCTTGGCCCAGACTCTCTCTACTGACACTCAAGAGCGTCAAGAAAAAAATAAGAGATTAACTAACTACACCCTTGATGAAAGTGGCAAAAGTGGAGTATTTGATACATTTCTAGACACACTTGATTTTTTTTACAAAACCGGTTTTTGATGTGACAGTGACAAAAAGTTTTAGTTTTTATTTTATATGTATTAAAGAGACTACTTGATGAAAATAAGAGTGGTGAGTAGTGGCTTGCTTGTTGGTATTTTGGTAAAATTATTTATAGTTTTGTTCATGAAATAACAAAACTTTAACAAAGGATAAAATTACCGGAATTATTAAAACCGGTATCTGTAACTAGCGTCTTTCATTGGTAAACTGAAAATGGTTCAAAAATTATTTTTTCTTGCTCATAAAGTCCTGATAGTGCCAATTTTAAATACAATATATTGAACCGTTTGTAAAATGTGGTTTATTTTTCAAAATTAATTTTCGCTTTGTAAATCCTGTATTCCTTTAAAGAGTAACATTTCGGAAAAACTTTTTTAACTTAATCAGTCTATTTAATGTCTAGTACTCGTATCATTTTACCTGATAACAACCTTTATAAACTGGTTACTCTGAATTAAAATTATATTAGATGCATGTTGGATATTCATACGATGAAATTTAATTTTTTAAATATTGAACTAGTGGCTCATAATACCCTTTTATTTAATATCATATTTCAGTATTTACTATTGACTTATTTAATTCCTATTTTTGGTCACTAATTTAATCAATTTTGCGTAATTAAATATCGTTTTCAATTTGAAGCTTTTGGACTTCAGTCGTGCCACGTTTGGCATATATCATAACATCCTCTTTACACTTTGCTATTGTAAAGTTGTATAACAATTATTATACTGACTAAGAAAACTAATGCATAAACAATATCAAGCTAAGTGAGGACTGCCAAATACATTACACAGTCTATTAAACTTTAATAAAGTAAACTATCGTTACACATTTCACCTTCATCATCATTTAAATTTTGGCTATGGTCTAAGAAACATGACACATCAAACACATTCTAACACGCACAACGTAATAATTAGATAGATTTCTGGATAAAATCAAATAGTCTTTGAAAAAATATCCATATGGATAAGCCGAGAGGATAACAAAAGGAGAAAGATGTACAGCTGAGAAAAATTTTACTAAAATCTTTAGATTGAAATTTACATGCATTAGAATTTGCAAGAAAATCGTTGTTTTGATCTTAACAGCCTCTAAAATTGCGAGTTTAAAAATTTTCATGACATGTTAAGAAAACCAATAAAGTTTTTTCCAAGCAACATAACATCTGAAATTGAAAACTTCAAAAAAATGTGCCCTTGGCAATGCCTAATATTGGTAGACAAAAATTTAATTTTAAACCCCTTCTAGAATTTCGAGTGTCGTAGCTTTTTGAACATGTCAAAAAGTTGTGAGTCTTAAAAAAAACAGTTGCTTTCTAGAATAAACTAAAATATTCACCAAATTATAACAACATAATTCAACAAAAAACGTCCTTCTATGTAAATTTTCCTTTTCATTTCACAATATTAATCTCTAAAATGTTCTATTGTCTAACCATCGCAATCTCAAATCAGTATTGATTCTTTATAACGATAACATATTTTTTTTGTCTAATTTCCATATTAATTAATAATGTCACCATATCTGATTTGTGAACTAAAAAGATAAAAAACAAAGGACAATCACATACAGGTTTAATTTAGTTTTTAATTTATTTTGATTAGTATGCACCTAAATTGTATCAACTCTATTGGATCCCTAGTTTTCGATTCTACAACATTTATTTTAAAATTTTTATAATCGTAAAATTATTATTGTATTTAAATGGAGTTAATTGATAATTTAAATGTTGTATGAAAATAATTTTTTTGCAAGTTTACAAATAACCACGATTGAAATCCATATTTTTCTAATTCTAAATCCAAAAGAAAAAAATAGCCAACAGAATTTTATCATTACAAAAAAGTACTTTTAAACCCAAGGAAAAATCAAGAAAGTTTGTAGTATAATTAGGCAAAAGCACGAAATTTTCAACAAATTTGTTGGGGTAACAACCTCCATTTTCTTTTTAAATATGAAATTAACAATTTCAATATAGGTCAAGTTTACATTAACAATAAAACCCATTCAAAAAACTTAGGACTTTCTTAGGATAATAAATAATAAGCCTTGTTTTTGGTATAAGACGTAATCAAAATATATCTCATAAACTAAATATTCTAGATTAGCTCAATATATTGCTTCACTTAATTTGTTTCTTTTACAAAGTAACAAAATTTAGGATACCGCCTTAACTATGTACCAGATTTTCTTATCGTACAAAATAAAAGACTTTAAGAAAAATCAGTTTGTTATACCATAGCGTTTCTTATAAACATATTCCGGATAACGGTACATGACAGACAAGTACACTTCATCATAAGAAATGTGAATCCTTTAAGCAACTTATATGAAACTAAATCATTACTAATCAGTGACCAAAGTTTACTTTAGCTGACCACTAATAGTCGACTATGAATGTTGGATCGACCACTAATCAATCAGTCACAATGATCAATGCTTATTGCGTTTGACTACTAAAATCTTGACAATTCAAGTTATTCCGTAAATAAGTCGCTAAAATTTATAGTGGGTTCAGTGTCAGTTAAAAGAACCCTTTCCCGGATAATTGAAGAACAATTGAGTTTGGTACTGGTTTTTGACTCCATATGTCATTTTCACCGTTGGTTGGGATATTTTCTCAGCTATCTATTTCTGTGACAAAAAAGGGGTTCTCCATTTAAAAAAATTAACTTGACCTTCAAATGATTCTGAAGGTCATGGTAGAAATTAAAGACAAGATCACCATCCAGATTTAGTAACACATTGTCATATTTTACCTGTCCCTTTAATACCGGAGCATGAATTTATATTATGTAAGTATATATTACTAAATAATCAAAAACAAATTATCTTTAAAGAATATAGAGATCTAAAAATACAAATATACCAAAATTTACGACTGATTTGGAGTCAATTATTTGAAGAAATATGTTTGATATTAAAAATATATTTGATAAAGTAGAATTTATTAACTTCAACAGAAATATATTACTAGATCCCAATGCCTCTATGAAATAAGTTAGATCTACCAACAATAATTATCCCTGGATAACTCAGAATATTATAAATTTCATGAAATTTAGAAATAATGCCTTAAGTAAATTTAAAAGAACAAAATATAGAAGACACTTGGAATATTATAAATCTCTTCACAACCTTATAACTCTAACTATTCCTAATGGAAAAAAATCTATTTGGATGCGAGGCTGCAACTATTAAAGCAGTTAGAGATAAAAAAGTTGATATCTCCGAAAATCCTAAAGATCATAATTTAATAAATAGATGTTTTGGATCTTCTATAACCGATCCAAGGCGAGATAATAATGAAATCTTGTATTTTTGTGGGAGTGTTATGAAAGATGTAATTTTAGATTCAAAGTAGTAACAGAGTAGAAAGTGGGTAAGATAATATCTAAAATAAAATCTAAAGCAAAGGGTCACGATGGATGGAGCATTGATCTGCTAGAACACTGCTTTCTTTTCATCCTGCCCTACTTGACACATATACTGAAATCATGTCCAGCAAAATTCTGTTCATCCAGAATGCTGGAAGAGGGCTCTAGTAATGCCATCTTCGACCAATTAGTGTTTAATCCTATTTATCAAAAATACTTAAAAAATAATTAACGAAAAACTTACAGAGCACGTATAAATTAACCTAATACTGCTTGAAACTTATCGTGAATTTACAAATAATCACGGTTGTTCTACTGCTCTGGCCAATATCACTGATGGTATATTTTAGGTGACTGATTCAGGGGAAATAACAGTCTTGACACTACTTGACTTTCGAAAGAGACTCTAGGCCACCGATTGCTTTTAGCAATATTTCACTATATCGATCGGAAAGTGTAATCACTATTACACTATTGCATTTTAAGGTATTTTCTAGAAAGTCGAAAGCAGTGCGTTAAATTGAGTAACCAGATGTCAGAAGAGCTATGCATAAATTCTGGTGTACCTCAAGGCTATATTATACGTCCTACGTAGATGACACCCAAATATATTTTTCTTTTAAAATGGAGAATGGAGAATGTTCTTGAAGCTTGCAAAGCTATCGATCAAGACCTTAAAACAATTCATTCAGTTTCATTGCGGCATCCTTCTGTATAATGACATTTGGAGAAAAAACCGATATAGAGAATGTTAAAAATTTTATTAATATAAAGATTGGCGATTCAGTTCTGCCAATTGAGAATAGTGTTAAAAATCTTGGTGTTGTCTTTGACAGTGCATTGGAATTTGATAAGTATGTTTCCCACTGTGTTCAGAAGACTTCTGTTAGATTAAATTTTTTTTATAGTTACCACAATGTTTGTCCATAAAGCCTAAGACTTTGCTCTGTAACTCGCTGGTGCTCTCCATTTTTAGCCACGGAGATGTAATATATGAAAACTGATTGATAGCCATTCAGAAATGAAGAGTACAAAAAGTGAAAAACTCTTATTTGCGTTTGATGTATAGAGTTCATAAATATAAAAGAAGCTTGTTATTATCATAAAATTTTATTATAATATGAAATATCTATACAGACGAAGCATTTTTAGATCTCACATGCATAAATTCAATATTTGTTTTCAAGAAGCAATAACTCCATCCCTGCATAAATATTTTCTGTTTGAACGCTCTTCTACCTACAATGTTGCTAAACTATTTGTTCTTCAATACTCTCACGCCTGTAAAATTTAGATATGTTTTTTTCTTCAACACGTCTTTGTTCAACATATAAGAAAATTGTAGTTTCTTCTTTTTCTTCAATTGCTTCAAAAAAAAATCCGTAATTTGTATCAGTATATGTAACTTAGGTGTATAAGTGTTGTTTATTTTCTTTTCTGTGTTTAATTATTATTTAGTTTTTTTTTCTTTAAGTTTGAGTTGAGTTGATCAGGGTGGATATCATTTAGATGCTATCCATATTTGGACTTCGTCTTTTCTATTTCTATATTATCCTGTATAATAATTACAATATTTTGTTAACTTTACTAGATTCAAAAATAAAGACATAATTATTGTTGTTATTACTACTATTAAATGCACACACCGTTAAATTTTTGTTTTTAATTTTTTTCTCCAACCATTTGTTTTAATCATTCCGGTACTTTTATGTCACCCTGTATAGTCTGTATGCTTTCAACTAAAAGAATACTACATACATTATAGATAATCGTAGTATGACAATTAATTTTTTTAAAGCTTGGACTAGTGGCTATTATCAATACTCTTTTTATTTAATGCCATATATCAGTATGTATTTTTAACTTATTTGATTCCTATTTTTGGTCCTAATATAATCAGTTTCTTTGAATTAGAAACATCCAGAGTTATACAGTTTTATTTAGTTATTTGCCATAAGTAACTTTAGCAATTTAAATGTAAATAATAGTCTGAAAATAGTAGTTTTTGTTTTACAAGCTGTCAAAGTAAGGGACCAAAACTTTGAAAATCTCTAGCAAATATAGTATCATTTATTACTTTGTTTGATCCAGATTTACAAGCTAAAAGGCTTCACACTCCCTCCAGGGATTATTCACTCATACCAGGTATACAAAGACACCAAAAGTATGAAGCTCTGTAGGGACCCTTTCCATGTTATCGGGTCCTAGGTGGCGGTGTCTTCTACACTTAATACAAACTTTCGGACGGTTCGCGCGGTTGCAAGGAGAACTGCCTTCTGCATCGGTTTATACAGATGCTCACTTAGGCCCACTCCCTTGATGTTCTGCAGGAGGTTCTTTGGTATCACTTTAATTGTTGATAGTATTATGCGAATCGTGTGGACGCTGTTCATTGCCCACTGTCAGCGAATTTGAACCTCCAGATCTCTGTATCTGGCGAATTTCTCATTGTATTTTGGACTTACGTTGTTGTTATTAGGTACAACAATGTCTATCAGTGTAGTACGCCTAGAAATTTTATCTATTAGTTTAATGTCCGGCCTATTATGAACAACTGTTTGATCTGTTAGAACCGTTCGGTCCCAATATAACTAGTATTCATTGTTTTCAACAATAGGCTCCGGATTGTATTTGTGATAAGGTACTTTTTCTACCTGCAATAGTTTTGACTTATCTGCTAGCTCTTGGTGAAGTATCTTAGCGGCTGAGTCGTGTCTTTCCTTATACTCGGTTGCGGCAAACTTTTGGCATCCTCCAATTATATGCTGGATTGTCTTTGATGCTCGACAGCCATATCTACATTGATCGTTTTCTATTGAGGGATCTCTGATGATGAACTTCCGATAGTTCTTCGTCGGAATAACCTGATCTTGGATAGCTAACAAGAAGCCCTCCTCAACCAGTAGTTCGACGCTAAGTTATCGACATTGTCCTGGATGGCCTTATGTGGATGCCGTCCCTGAAGTGGCTTCTGTAGCCAGGCTTGTAACTTCTCTTGGTCTGTTCGGTGGTGAGAAGGAATATCCCGTTCTCTCAGCTGTAGCGGCGTTGAATCGTCTGCCTCGCATATTGCTCGATGCAAATGTGTGAAAATGTCCGCTGACCTGTGGAAACAAGAACGTAAGATTACTATTTATTGATCGAGCTGCTTACCAATAATATCGACCAGTCTTCTTCCTCCTTGGTGTGTTGGAAGCATTGTACATTCAACAGCACTCCGAGGGTGGTGTTTATTAAGAGTGTTCTTATTTTCCCTTGCAGGTTCTCGATATCCGTCCTGCTCCATTTTACAATTCCAAAAGAATAACTGTGTGCAGATCATGCGTACGTGTTGAGTGCCTTAAACAAATTTCTACTATTTAGACTAGTTCGTAACACCCATCCTACCCTCCTGACAAATTCGGTTGTCAAGTCAGCCTTCATAGTGCGATTGTCAATTCGTTTAGCTTGTTTTATACCTAGGTATTTGTATGTTTGTTCTATTTCCATTGCATCTATAGTTTCACCGTTCTGCATCTCAAATGCTCCCGGTAGTATCTTTCCTTTGACGATGTTCAAAATACGGCACTTGTCAAGTCCAAACTGCATTCCGATATCCCCGGAGAACTCTTCCACAATTTTAAGTATTTGCTCTAGCTGGTTTCTGGTAGCAACCATCAGTTTAAGATTATCCATGTATAGCAGATGATTCAATCTTACTACCACTTCGTTGTTATTTCTAATAGTAAAGCCGTATCTGGTGGCATTCAAACGGCGTGACAGTGGGTTCATTGCAAGGCAGAACCACAATGGGCTTAGTGAATCGCCTTGAAATATTCTAATTCGTATTGGGATTGTATTAGTTACGATTGTGTCGCTGGATGGTACTTGCAATTGGATCCTAGTTTTCCAGGTTTACATGATGCGTTCGAAAAAGGAAATACTCATAAAATGATTATTGACCCTATTCATTCTCGATATTTACTCTGTTTTATTACTATATTTATATTTAATGCAACCTATTTAAAATAGTGACGGTAAAAAAATACTTATTCTAACGCTTTACGATGATCTGCCAGTCAAGGAAAAAATATGTGTTTTTAGGATTAAAAATTATTATGCCTACTGGAGTTTTTCTACTTCAGTTACTTCTTGAAATAATACAGATTTATTACCCAAATAACTTGAATTTTATTGTTGTACTTCACTAAAGTCTGTCAATTCGCTAGACCTAATTATTTTGTCAATATAAAATACATCTGGCTATTAAATTAGCCTTTCATTAAACTAAAGAATTTTTGTCAACCCCGAATACACAGACAATTTTTCAAGCTTACTATAAATCTTTAACATAGATTAGGATTCTTTCTGTGTCCACAAACCAAACGCAAATCGTTTTGCTTCAGGGAGATCACTTTTCTTTAGTTTACTAGCTCAACGCTTGACACTAAACTAGGTTTATAATTTTCGTTGAGGCATGAGAAAGTTTATTTAATTTGAAAAGAAGAGTGTAAATGTAAATATGAAATTCAATGAGATTCTTTTCTCAAAATATCGATCCAAGGTTTTTTAAAGATGAAATAAATTTATCATAATCGATAAGGCTATAAAATTTGAAAAGTGTTATAAAGAAACTAACAAACGATATATTCATAAAAAAAATAATGACTGCCAGTGAATTAAAATACTTTTAAACCCAAAGAGAAAACAAGAAAGTTTGTAGTATTACAAGGACATAATAAATTCTTAACGGCATAAAAAGCACGAAAATTGTGGCATTCCCAAAAGTTTTAAAAAGTGTGTTGGGGTTAACAGTGTCCACTTTCATTTACTCATGTGATTCTGGTGGTTTTAATTCCATTGTTTTTTTATTTATTGCATTTTATTTTTTAAAATATAAAATACATCTGTTTATGGAATTCGCCCTGTATTAAACTAAGGAATTTTTGTCAACCCAAATACACCGACAATTTTTCAAGCTTACTATAAATCTTCAACATAGTTTAGAATTCTTTCTGTGTGTACAGACCAAAAGCAAATCGTTTTACCCTAGGGAAATCTCTCTTCTTTAATTTATTTGCTCAACGCTTTACTCTAAACGAGCTTTATAATTTTCATTGAGGCATGAGAAAGTTTATTTAATTTGAAAGGAAGAGTGTAAATGTAAACATAGGAATATCAATGAGATTTTTTTCTCTAAATATTGATCTAAGGTCTTTCAAGATAAAATAAAGTTATTATGTTCGATAAGATTACAAAATATGACAAACATTATAAAGAAATTGCCAAACGATAGATTCATAAAAAAAAATAATGATAACCAGTGAATTACAATCGTTTAACCATTAAAATAGTTTTAAAATATTATATTATTATAGGGAACCTTGACTGATGCCTAGCATGCAAGAATAAAAGAGAATACTATAAATAAAATATTATTAATGATATTTTTAATGGGAGGGAAAAGGGCACAATAAATTTAAATTACTAAAATATTTTTTTACAATCAGATAGAAGTTTTATACTGTGTATACAAAAATAAATATCAGTAGCCTTCATTGGTTATACATATGAATATATATAGCTACTATGTTCATGAATTTATCGAACTTACTTCAAATAACATTTAACATTTGTGCAAAAAATATAATTAAAAAACAGTAACAACCATTCAGTAGTTTATTCATAGGTCTTAAATAACACGTAAAATTAAATTCCTCTAGATGATTTTATTTATATAAACATTTTGGGTTACAGATGTTGCTCTACAGATTCTGAGCTTGAACTGCTGCAACAATTGTTCTAATCGTCGGCATTTATAACTAGAGGGAGATCTTCTCGATCAAGTATTTGCTTTCTGTCATACTGTTACATTATGTCCCTTTTAGTCAGCCTGGTTGCGTCCTCTCATATCATCAAAATAATAGATTGAAGTATTTTACGCAATATATTTATACAACATGAGAAAGTTTTATAATACAAAAAATTTATACAAAACTTCTTCTTTCCCTCTCAAAAGAAATCTCAAAAAAGTGACCCCTTTCTCGAGCAATAATGATAGTTCCACAAGTTCACAACACCACACAGCAATATAGAACGAGAACAAACAAGGAATTGGAGGAACTATACAACCAGCCATATAGTGAAAATAATAAAAGCAGAAAGATTAAGATGGGCCAACCATGTTATGAGACAAGATCAACGTATCGTCAAGTTGGTATGGGAAGAGAACCCAGAAGGAAAGCGGCCGCTAGGAAGACCAAGGATGAGGTGGAGAGATAACGTTGCAGCAGACTTACAAACCCTAAACGTCGAACGCGCGGAGAAACTGATGATGGATCGCAGCAAATGGAGGCAGATTGTGAAGTCAGCAAAGGCCCACCCCGGGTTGTAATGCTAAAGAGAGAGAGAGAGAGAGAGAGATAAGTTCTTGCGTTAAATCACCTTGTTTCTATTTTTTTGAATACTGTTACGAAGAAAAATTGGTATTAAATTAATAACATTTTTATTTGCATTTTTCTAGATAAAAATACAGGTTCATAGTTTAAAAGTATTTTTATCTTGTTCTATTTTTCTTAAAAAATTGTCAATGACATGCATAATTTGGGATACAGGTTCTATCCAAAATTTTGCTTTCTTTGTATCAAATCCTTCCTTTTGTTTACGTATCAAAACATACCCTATTTCTGTAACTTGCAAATTTCCTTTTTTCCCTCGAAGAAAATGTATCATGAATTGCGAAATGTATTTCTTCGTGATTTCATCAATTGAAAAATAATTGATCATTTTATTTTTGATATTTCTCTGCAAAGAAATGTTTATCTATTATTTGCATTTAAACATATTGGTATTTGTCTGCACGCAAACTTGCTGAATATGTCACGGTATTGAATTTGAAATAGCTCAACAAGATAAAAATGGAATTCTTGGTAACATTATTTTTATTTTGGAGTTTTATTTCAATATGTATGTAAATATTTCTTTTTCCTCTCCTAAGTAGAATTGTTGGTAGATACTAGGTTCTCAGAACAGTCAAAATATTTAAGATTATTAAAGTACTTTGTTGTTATAGGAAATTCGTTTTGTAGGACAAAACATTTCACAGTATTATGGATTAGATCATTTGACTCTGAAGTATTTTGTGTGGATTTTGAAGCAGTTGAAATTATTTGATAAATTTTACATTTTTCTATACTATTTGGTCAAGATTATATGTTATTATTTCTTGATGGATTTTTGGTATAACTCTTTATTAGGTTGCATAGTAACTTTTGTTAGAAGGCACATGATGGTGATTATAGAACAATCGTTCTCTTTCGGGTATCTGATGCAGGAGCGTGAAGAATGCTTTGTGTTACTTCTTCCCCATATTCAAAGATTTAGAAATAAATGGCCGATTGTGTACAAAAGTAAAAGCATGTGTGAAAACATTTGTTGTTTTGATTTGGTGGTTTCATCGTGTGGCCAATTTTATGATAAATTTGGTTTATTTTATCCCTCTCAAAAGCCGACAGTAGTCAACACACTTGTATCAAGATTTCTCCGCCTAACAGAACTCGATACAAAACAAGACAAAATAAGACACATTTCAACAGCTCTAGAACGGAATGGTTTCTCACAATCAGATATAAAGAAAGCCATAAAAAGGCAAGAGAAAACCACAACAAGAACCAAAGACCAAGAGCAAACAAGGAACAAAGCCATAATCCCATACATAAAAGGAGTAACAGGCAGAATCGGAAAATTCTTAATAAAACACAACATACAGCCCATATTTAAACCACAAAAAAACAATGGCCAATATCCCAGGAAATCCCAAAGATAAGTCCAACCTTAAAAATCATGGCGTTTATAGCATTCCATGTGAAGATTGCCGTCAAACATATATAGGACAAGCAAACAGACGCATATCAGCAAGAATTCAAGAACATAAAAATAGCCTCAAAAACAAACAGACAATCTCAGCTCTATTTCAGAATCACCAAACAACCGGACACACCATCGATTTCGAAAACGCAAAAAATATAGCACCAATACAGAACTACAAGTTACGCGTCATAATAGAGGCCCTAGAGATCGAGGAAGCTAGGCAGTTGAATAAATGAGACGATACTATACATATTCCAACTACATGGAAAACATTAATAAAAAATCAAGAAACAAAAAAAAGAACCGTACTTGAAAATGCCAAATGAGATTTTGGAGTAAAAGCGATATCTTTAAGCGTGACATATATTGTTCTAAAATTAGATGCGATCATTCAATGTGACGCGTTTTTTTTTACATAGGCGGGGGAGCAGGCCGAATCGTGCTCTACGGATCTATTTTGATTACGGCAGCGGAACATCGGTCAGTGGATATTTCTCGTGCAGTCATCGGTCAAATTCTCAGCGCAGGGGTATCGGGTCGGCGGTATCTACGTATATTCGGGATATCCCTGCTCTCTCAACTGATCAACGGTTTGACTGACTGAAGGTCAAAACATTCACTCGGTGGTCGGTTCTCGGGCGCCACCCTCGGGATTCATGTGGTCGAAGGCCCACTTATGCACCGGGCAGCTTGTTACAGTGGAGAAACGGCAAGCCAGGGGTCAATTGTGCGTATTTGTGCTGGCTGCCGGCTGCCAATTGTTATATGTAATGTTAAAAATGGGACTAGGTAAGAAAACAAACGGTTATAAAACATCCTGTATCCTGTATTCCATTCTTTTATACAAAGACATGGCCTAAAACGAACTTACAATCTAAGATGGACAATAATATAAACAAATAAACGGTCTGGAGGGCAAGAGTATAGAGACGGTAACCCGGCGGTATCATTCACGACGCTATTCACGTACCTCGTACTACACGATTGCGATGCTATTGACGACGGCTTGTACGCAAATTATCGCGCCTCGTATCTAAAATCCGCGTTCACGGTTCACGGCGCTTCGTATTAAAATTCAACCGACGGCGGTCTTTACACGCGGCGGCGGCGATAAGCGTCGGGGCGGCAGTTGTTTAGCGCCTTTGTCAACGGACATCGGAGGGCACCTGGCGGTAAAACACATTCCTGGTCAATTCGGAAACAAAGCTAACCTTACGGCATCAGTGCGTGTGTGTATAGGTGACGGTAGGAAGGAAAGGAAGGAACTGACGCTGCCCGTTCTTATAAGGGTCCTCGACAATCTCGACCAATAGCGGTAGGAAATTAGGAAAGGAAGCGACACTACCCGTTCTTATAAGGGTCCTCGGCAGTGACGATAGGATGACACAACATTGCCCGTTCTTATAAGGGTCCTCGGCAATGCTGGCCATTAGAGGGGTAGGATGTAAGAAAGGCAGTGTATGGTAAACACCATATACACACAAGCCTAGCCTCACCTACATTACTAAACCAGGAAGGCGCGGCCCAGCAGGCGACCCAGTCCAGTCCGTTTGGACTGTTGACCCGGGTGGATAACGTGTAGTTCTCAGCGAAATAATGGTCTGCTCGGACTTAAATGGCCCGAGCTCCCACTACGCTGTCGTGTGACGGTGTGCGGTGATCGCGCATACGATACTGCTGTATGCGGCGCGCGATTACTATGGTCGGGCGCTCTGAAAATTTCGGAGAATTATATTTTCCGGCATAGCGCGGTGAATCTAATTATATTCCGGTAATACTAAAACTTTAAGCAATCTTTTCCCGCAAGAATCAGATTTTTCGGTTGTAAAATAAATGAATTAAATCCCGGCGAACATACACATGCCCAAAAATTTATTAACTTCGTTACAACTGATCATCTGAAATGAGACGTGAAAAAGGTAATTAAGGATTGTTTGGTTATAGTTTGCTTCAATTATTGACGCACACTATAAGAGACAGTTATAGTGAGAACTCGTTTTAAAAACTTATTTTATCAAAATATTTTATTTAAAATCTGTAATAAAAATAGTTTTGGATTAAAATATTTTATTTAAATCAGATTCTCTCCTGTATTTTTAATACTTCAAGGAACACATTTATGCAATGTTGTGACAGAAGTAATAATTTATTTCAAGAATAATTTAATCGGCATTTAATATAAAAAGTATTTTAAAGTAATATGGTAGGAACATGGAAATTATTACATATGGAGTACAAAATGAATAATTTAATTTAATTAATTATATTAATTATGTTTTACGGTTTCTAAAAATGTAGTCTATTAAAAATAATTTTTGGTGTTCTGTATTCTATTTAATTCTGTATATTTCAAAAATATAAACTGATAAAGAATAAATATATTTTTTAAAGATTTGTCGATATGCAAATAAATATGATTATTAATTTTAAAATAAATTAGTTACAAAAACTATTTTCATGAAAAAATAACAGCTATTTTCTGTTGCTCATCGTAAAAGTGGCCTTTTAGGCTCCCTAAACTTCACGTTACTATGTACTTCTGTTTGGCTATCATAACCCTAATTTATAATCCCTGGAAGATTTATTGTACATGCTGATTAATTAAAATATTATCCTTCCCGAATATAGAATATTATCTACCAAAAGGATACGGCACACGTTTAATGAATGTCGGGGACCCAACGGAATTTTAATAGGTTATTTGGCTCATAAAATCACCATCCTTCCCGTATCTAGGTTAGGCATAAACTTCGCCTACATAGACGGCCATGTTGGGACTACAATCTAAAGACACCTAGTTATTAAAGTATTAGTGGGAACTCATAGCTCTCTTGGATGATACGCTTTCACCGCTAAAGGCATTCTCGCTAATTCAGAAAATTTTTATAAATCAACCTTAATATGAAAACCATAAAACTTGGTGCGTCATATTCTGTGTGGCACTGTTGACCTATATGTATTTTGCTATACCGGAATAAAAGAAATATTTGCTAATGGTGTCCATTATAGTGTTCAATTTGAGATAAGGAGATAACAAGAAAAGGTTATCATCATCTTTCCCTAATTTTTCTACTAGTACACGAGTGGGTTCAAAACTCACCAGGGTACAGGCGCCGGAACAAACGGGGTAACTTCCAGACTTAACATAAATGTAGCACTAGGGCAGCATACAGAGGACAAACTAGAGAGCAGATTGCAACGCCTGATCAAGGCAACCAACCTGCTCACTTAGAACCGATATAACAATAAATCTGTAGACTGCAATGTAAGGGCATCCCAACCCTGGACTATTATATGACACAATTAATCAATCAATGAATCAATCAATCAATATATATATATATATATATATATATATATATATATATATATATATATATATATATATATATATAAAATGTTTTACATGATACCGATCGGGTTGAAAGCCTACTGTGAGAATATTTTATTTCTTGCGATTTTTATGTTTCATTGTTGCTGCTTGAATACATTTTATTTCTATCAGCGTAATCATTGTCTTTTTTATTCTATATAAAAGGTCGAGATTGAATTGTTTTTATTAATATTTCAATATCAATATTGAAATCCCAAAACAAGTTACTCTGTAGGATCTATGGAGTCCCATATTAGGTTAGAAACACCATCATCCATAGAGACCTCATATGTGACACCTCTATAACATAGATCGAACACACCTTAACAAAATATCTTGATAAGTCACAAATGTCAACAAACGAACTAATTAGATTATCACATAATTTCACCAATATACTAAGGCAGCGCTACAGATTCGCTCGAGATTGGCTAGGAGATCACTAAATTGGGTCATTTTAGCTGTTCCAAATTACTCGCTTGAAAGCTGAATATAAACGTCATTCACAAGAACTTAAAAGAATGCCTTATTCGAGAAGAATCCAAGTGCAAATCGTGAACCAAAGAAAATCCTAATATACTGAAATCCGTTTTAAATTGACAGGCAAACAGACAAATAATAACAATATGTAGGTATTCTCAAAGTATTGAGTGAATTCGTTGATTTGAAAGACAAATTAAGTCGATCATGTGACACAGGGAGTTTAAAATTTTACTAGATCAGTTCTCGAGTACCATATTAGCCCAGAATAGCTAAAATTTTCATTTTATTTTGGCGTTTTAAACTCGTTAATAATTTTGTGTGAAAATAAATACAAAAAAAAAGCGTTTTTGTTTTTTTTTTATACTTTAATTTCTTATGCTATCTAGTCAATGCTATTAAAGTTAAAAAAATTTATATAAAATGACCAAATAAATTTAATGTACAGTCTTGAACTTTATACCAATGCAATATTAAGAGTTACATAAATGAGAATCATTCAGGCCTACCATTAATTGAATATGTCATTTCTAAGTTTAATCAGTACTTTGACTATTCAATATTTTAGAAAAATTGAAATTTAGTTACAATGTAAGCACAAATCGCTAGTAAAGCTCTGAATGTGTGAATAGATTCATTTAAAACTACAAGAATACCTAATAAGGCTAGATTCTCATTATAGGGCCACTCTCGATACGCTCACGGTCCGGTAAAATATTTTTACAGGCGAAACAACGAATCTATTCACACTATCGGTTTGGCGAGATTTCGATATCATACTCTTTTTAACCGACTTCTGAAAGAAAGAGGTTCTCAATTCGTCGAGTATGTATGTCTTTTTTTTATGTATGTACACCAATTACTCCGGAATGGCGGCACCGATTTGCATGAAATTTGTTACGTTATGTTCAGGAAGTTGCTTAGGTGGTCCCGTATTTTTTTGGACGAAATTGGTGCAGTAAAATCGAAGATGGCGCTGACAATATGGCGGCCAAAAAAATTAATTTTGTTTTATTTCGGTATGGGGAAATTTTTGGGGTTGTACGCAATGAATATAAAATTTTTTTTTTTAATCCAATATGGCAGATCCAATATGGCGACCAAAAAAATTTAATTTTGTCTGATTTTCTCCAAAATTGGTGTGGGGGAGTTTTCGGGGTCACACATAATGGATCCAAAATATTTTTTAAAAAATTCAATATGGCGGATCCAAGATGGTGGATTAAAAATTCTACATCTCCCGATTTTGTCTAAAATCAGTATTGGGGTATTTTTGTTAGTGTTAATTATGAATTTAAAATATTTTTTTCCAAAACTGATATAGAGGGTCTTGAGGGTGTAAATTATGAATTCAGTAGCATTTTTTTCAGGATTCAATATAGCGAATACAATATAGCTGAAAAAAATTTAATTTTGTCTGACTTTCTCCAAAATTGGTGTGGGGGAGTTTTCGGGGTCACACATAATGGATCCAAAATATTTTTTAAAAAATTCAATATGGCGGATCCAAGATGGTGGATTAAAAATTCTACATTTCCCGATTTTGTCTAAAATCAGTATTGGGGTATTTTTGTTAGTGTTAATTATGAATTTAAAATATTTTTTTCCAAAACTGATATAGAGGGTCTTGAGGGTGTAAATTATGAATTCAGTAGCATTTTTTTCAGGATTCAATATGGCGAATACAATATAGCTGACTAAAAACTTTATATTTTTCGATTTTGATCAAAAGTGGGACTGAATCGTTTTTGAGGATGTAAATAGAGAATATAAAATTATTTTAAGAAAATCTAATATGTCAGATGCAATATGACCGTTTAGAAGTTTTAAATTTCTGGATTTCATCTAAAACTGGTATTAGGGGATCTTGAAGGGTTTAGATTTGAATTAGATTAAGACATCAAAATTATTTTTTTGAAATTCAATATAGCGGATTCAATATGGTGGGTTGAAAACTTTACCTTATTCGCATTTTTTCAAATTTGGTATTAGGGGGTTGGAGGGTGGTGTATTACGAATATGAAGTTAATTTTTTACAGCTATTAGGTTGATAAGATACAATATCAGGGACTTAAAATTTTACATTTTCCGGTTGTATCTGAAATTGATATTGCGGGGTTCTTGGGGCGTATACAAACTCAATATGCAATATAAAATATTTACGTCTCAAATTCTTTAAATATCGATATTGGAAGGTTTTGGGGTCTATATTACCAATTGAAAATTTATTTGAAATTTAAGATAGTGGAATTACTATGACGGACTAAATATTTGTTTGACACAATTTCATTGGTATTTGGAGAACTCTAAGAATCAAAGGATTTTTAGTGGTTCATTTAGGGTGATTTACAATTATGAATATAAAATGGGTACTTTTTTGTCACCTTGGAGTCATTGCGAAGTACACTAATCTCGATTACCACTTAGTTCAAATAATTTGTGAATATCATAATGAATTCAAAACTAAAAATCGAAAAATAAAATTTTTATAAAAAAATTGAACCGACTTCTAAAAGTGCGCTAAAAAGTGAAAAATAACTAGAAATTTTTTTATGAAATTGAAATTTATGAAGTTGGCGCCAAATTATTTCTAAATGAAATAAATAACTACTAATATATACAACTTATGGTAAGCAAGCAATTACAAATAAAGTATTTTTAATCTGTTTCTGCGAATGTCAGGTATTAGTTTGGCATCGATTTCAAAAATTTCCATTTCATATAAAAATTTCTAGTTATTTTTCACTTTTTAGCGCACTTTTAGAAGTCGGTTCATTTTTTTTTATAAAAATTTTATTCATTTAAAAGTCTGTTATCGAATCGAGAGCAAACCGAGAGCGTATCGAGAGCGGCACTATAGTGAGAATTTTACCTAAGTATGCGCCACTCGAAGCAGTAAAAACATTTCGATATATCGGTCAAACTTAAGAAACAGGAGGTGTAGAAACTACTTATCTCGCTGGGCATTATGGTGTTAACAGCTAGATTTGCCTACATTAGAGCATCTGTCGAGCCGGCGGTTGATTCCGCGAAAACTGCCTAGTGTGTTTTTAGCCTGAGAATCTCTAATTCGGATGTAGGAGAGAGAAATTTAGTAAGTCTGTAATAAAGTTTAATTCGTCAAGTACCTAATATTATGTTTAAAGGATTTTTCATAGGTTGAGAAGTAATCAAATTTAAAGAAAAAGTAAAATTATTAACCCATAAATGGTCATCGAACATCGCTTGCTATAAAATATTTTAACTAAATGTCGCCAAAACAAAAATAAAAAACGGCCTTATTTAAAATGATTCTTTCTTAAATAAAATTTGAAAAAAATGTTTAAGTTATTTTTAAAAATTCTGCGCATTAAACTTTTTGTCAATAAGCTTTTAAAATGAAAACCGATACACTATTATTGCAATAATTCGGTTAAGTTTAAATATTATATAAAAATAATATTATCTGAAAAACTGAGCAAGTGATATCCAAGTTTTAAATTATTTGCCAGAAATATCTTTTATCAATCGACAGCAAGTTATTAATTCAATGCGAGGACTAGAAACTCTTTATTTGTAATTTTCACGCCGCAAGCTCGCAACTCAACAACACAAAATAATACGTTCACTAAATTCTGTTAGACCGCCCTAAATAATTACCTAATTAGTGCACTAACTGGATAACTAATTGGGATCACCCAATCGCCCTTATTAGGGTCCTTATGACTCTAAATGCGTTTGCAGCACGCATAATTCAGAGCGTAACTCAGTTACCGTACCTTTATATGGTCGGCCTGAAATTACACTACTTTACAGCCAATTTGTGACTGTAATGTAAAAAGCAGTCTTTGGTTAATTTTTGGTCTCTAAATGTGAAAATGATGGTAAAAACTGCCTAGCACTTGATTTTTAGAACAAAAATAAATGAGTATTTTAATAACATTATTTTAAAAAAGTAATTTGTAATATACTGGAGCGCCAAAAGACGCTGCCAAATTTATGTTTTCCATTAGTTAGGGAAATTGTGCACACTCTGGCAACACCACGTGGGGGTGTCTAGGGATGACATGTCAACCACGAAATCGCAACCTTCTGGGGCATAAAATAACGGAAGTGCTCACTCAAACCCATATAATTCCAAATTTCGCTCTGTCCCGTAGCCGAATCTACTTATAGGTAGCCACTGTATACGAGAAGTACCCCGTCGCTTTTCGAACTTGCGATGTTTCTAGAAAATACCTAAAGTACGGAACGGCTATTAAAGCAGCTGGCCTGCAGTCGTATCTTCAGTATTGGTTTGGCACGAGTAGTAGTCTGTATTATATAGAGAAGCGGAGTGCGTTAACAAACCAATAGAGCTATATATATATATATATATATATATATATATATATATATATATATATATAAATATGTAGATAAGTTTTTGTCCGTGTAATTTAAAATAAAATAGAATAAAATATTGGCGAAGCGGACGTGAAAATTTGTCAATCTACATGATTCTCGTATTAAAAAGTGCGGAGCCCTCCAAAGTATGGAATAACTCCGGGTCCGACAGATGGCGACGGCGCTGTTTCGTCCTAATATGGGACTCGTCAGGCCACCGCAGTCGGTACAAACCATCATCTCGCCTTTGCATCGTATAAACCATACTTATAATCAAAATACAGCAAATAAGACGACAAAGGCGACATCTCGATGGTCCACTTGATAATACAAGAAACATACAGATTAACAAAGTTTGTAAGAGAACCGTCATATGGTGGCGCGACGGTGAATTAAAACAGAAATATGTAAAATCGAGTACACGAAACGCGCTGCCCAAAAGATAGGGGTCGCATTTTTCGGTACTGGCAAGCAAGCATACCGCTATTTAAGCAGCCAAAGCCACGTGCCGCACCAAACGATCCCACCATGAGAGCATCGTTTAGCGTGTTTCAAAGCCAAACAAGTAAATAAATATTTCGTGTACTCGATTTTACATATTTCTGTTTTAATTCACCGTCGCGCCACCATATGACGGTTCTCTTACAAACTTTGTTAATCTGTATGTTTCTTGAATTATCAAGTGGACCATCGAGATGTCGCCTTTGTCGTCTTATTTGCTGTATTTTGATTATAAGTATGGTTTATACGATGCAAAGGCGAGATGATGGTTTGTACCGACTGCGGTGGCCTGACGAGTCCCATATTAGGACGAAACAGCGCTGTCGCCATCTGTCGGACCCGGAGTTATTCCATACTTTGGAGGGTTCCGCACTTTTTAATACGAAAATCATGTAGATTGACAAATTTTCACGTCCGCTTCGCCAATATTTTATTCTATTTTATTTTAAATTACATATTTATTTACTTGTTTGGCTTTGAAACACGCTAAACGATGCTCTCATGGTGGGATCGTTTGGTGCGGCACGTGGCTTTGGCTGCTTAAATAGCGGTATGCTTGCTTGCCAGTACCGAAAAATGCGACCCCTATCTTTTGGGCAGCGCGTTTCGTGTACTCGATTTTACATATTTCTGTTTTAATTCACCGTCGCGCCACCATATGACGGTTCTCTTACAAACTTTGTTAATCTGTATGTTTCTTGTATTATCAAGTGGACCATCGAGATGTCGCCTTTGTCGTCTTATTTGCTGTATTTTGATTATAAGTATGGTTTATACGATGCAAAGGCGAGATGATGGTTTGTACCGACTGCGGTGGCCTGACGAGTCCCATATTAGGACGAAACAGCGCTGTCGCCATCTGTCGGACCCGGAGTTATTCCATACTTTGGAGGGCTCCGCACTTTTTAATACGAGAATCATGTAGATTGACAAATTTTCACGTCCGCTTCGCCAATATTTTATTCTATTTTATTATATATATATATATATATATATATATATATATATATATATATATATATATATATATATATATATATATATATATAAAGTACAGAAACGTAGCTGTGTTAACCCCGCGGATAGTTTTTGCTACATATGTGGTCAGTTTACCGCTAAGTCGTAGAAAAGGCCAATCAATAAAATGGCCAAAGTAGCTAATCATAAGTATTTTGAATGTCTTGTTAGCGATCAAGATCGGGACTTGACTCCTGACATATGTTGCCAAACCTGTGCAGTAAATCTAAGTAATTTAAATGGCAAACGCTCTTTTATGCCTTTCGCGAGAACCAACAAATCACTTTAACTACTGTTACTTTTGCATGACAAAAGTGTCTGGTTTTTCAAGAAAGAGGAAACACAATATTGAATATCCGGATATTTCCTCAGCAATAAAACCGGTTCTTCATGGAAAAGGTTTACCAGTTCCAGCACCTCCAGCAAAATGGGAGGAAGATTTGTAAATGTATGATGATAAGGCAGAACTCGATAATATATCAGAAAAGGACGATTCTTATTTTCCCGAAAGAGAAAGACAAGCGACCAATTTAATCAAACAACCTGAATTAAATGATCTAGTTCGGGACCTGCGCTTGTCCAAAGAGCATGCTGAAGAATTAGGGTCTAGATTATAACAACGAAATTAACTAGCTACTGGAACCAAAGTTACAAATTAAAGATCGTAGCCAGAAGTTATCCGTGTATTAGTCTGCAGGATAAAATGTGTGTTTCTATTAATCCAAATAGTGTTATGGAAAAATTAGGATTTGCATCAATCCGCACTAAAGGCGTTTATTTATAGATTCTTTCTAAATAAGTTTAAAATTAGTTCTGCTCCCTAAATGCAACATAAGATGCTTTATTCCTTCTGCACTTTAAGTTGACATGAAAGGAACATACGAAAGAATGTCACTTATTCTAAATGCAATAAGCTATGATACGTATAAGTAGCAATTATGTGGTGACCTCAAAGTCATAGGACTATTACTAGGGTTTCAGAGTGGATTTACGAAGCTATTGGGGTCTATATGGTTCATTTGTGGAGCGCAACTTTGCCAGATGGTCCACTTCCTCATTCCCGCGTCTTCCCGAATGATCCAGGACCATCATGAGTCTGATCATAAAGCCGTTCCTGGTCAGACTGTTCAGTTCATCTTTGAACTTAGATACCAGATGCGAAGTTACCACATTGGATTTCAGAACCATTATCGCAACTTTACTGTCTGAGCAAATGTTTATTACCCTATTCCTGTTTATGCCCTCTCACAGATATGGGCACACTGAAGAATAGCATAAATTTCCGCTGTAATGATCTTAGCACATTGTCCAGCTCTTTCATCTGGTCAAGATCCATTTTTTTACCACCAGGATCCATTTCTCGGAAAATTTTGTTTCCCTCCCAATCCTCTCTACTTGACAAAAGTATCTCTAGAGAGTGGTTGAGTTTTAAAAGCGGTACCATATAATCTGTGTATGGAGAGTGATGGACATCTCTCCACCATGCTTGCCCAGATGTCTGATGGACCCCCGTTCCAGTTTCAAGATGCTCCAAGCAACTGAGATGATAAAAGTCTTTAGGGCCTCATTCTCTATGTATAAGTGAAGAGGAAGCAGGTGTACTAGAACTTCTAAAATCCTAGTGGAGGCAGTCTTCATCGTACTCAATATACCCACACAAGCCATTCTTTGAATTTTGTCAAGTTAAAGACGACGTTTGCGCTTTGCTCTACTCAGCCACTATACAATAGTGACATAAATTATCATGAGGCGAATCACTATAATATATATCCAAATTAGCACCTGGGTGTCAGCCTCCATGTGCACCCAAAGGCTCGTCTACAAGCCCAGGAAGCACATATGACTTTCTTGTTTCGAGCCACAATATAATCATTCCAGTTTAGATGTGAGTCCAGAATTACTCTTAGACATTTAACTGTCTTCTTGTATTTTATTTCTAAAAAGTACCACCTCAGTCTTATCCGGATTTATTCCTAGTCCTTTCCTGTAGCACCATCACTGCGCGATCCACAAGGCTCACATTATTGGTCTCTTCAGGTCCGTGATATCGCAACCAGGGCACAAAGTGACCAGGTCATAGGCGTAGGCCTGTGTATTCAAACCAGACTCATTTAGTTCATTCAACAAGCTGTCCATCAAAAGTCTTTACAGAAAAAGCGTTAAAACTCCTCTCTGTGGACAGTGCTTTAACAGTTACATTGTCAAGTTCACCATATATTAGCCTTTGAGTTAACATTGTTCTGATCCATGCAACTACTGTCAGTTCAGAGCCTCGTCATTGTAGAGAATTACATATCGAATCATGAAATGTGTTGCCAAGATCTTCCTCGATAGCGATAAAAGTACCTAAGGTTCAGTTCTGTAACTAGTCTTGTGAAGAGTCGATATAGCGCCTGGTCTGTGGATTTTCCTACCTTGTAAAGGATGTAAGGGATACTGCTTCATTATTCTTTCCTTGATGTGTCGATCCACCAACTTTTTTAATGTCTTTAATTAGAAATTGGTCAGGCTGGTAGTAGTTTGTTCTTTCTATCTTGGGAATAAAGACTACTTTTGTTTCCCTCTACTCCATCGGTATATACTCCAAGCTCAAACATGAGCTGAATAATTTAACCAGGTGGCTTGTTATAATATTGGTGGAATTTTTGCAGTAAAGTTAAAAATATACCATCCTTACTAGGTGACTTTAAGAGGGCAAATGTTTCCATTGATTATTTCACCCTTTCATATGTCACTATCGTTTTAACTAACTTGTAGTCATGATATATTAACGGGAGTCTTCGTTCTTTAGATTCGCACTCATATTGATTTAAGCCTGGAAAGTGCACCCTTAGTAGCTCCTCTAGAGCCCCCTCTTCTGTCGTGGTTTAACCTTCTTCGGGAAGAGCCAGTACTCCAGACCGGGCAAACGAAGTAAATGGAAGAAAAAATGAAATATTACATTTTCTACATTAAAATATCAAAAAAAAATATTGGATCAGATTAAAAAGTTTGCATTAAAAATGAAATACATTCAAATACCACCAACTCACGTCTAAAAGTGCCTTGGTTTCCTGAAAGAGATATATCAAAAGGGACTTTATATTACCTTAGAAGACTAGCGATGGAAAGTGTGATTTATATTAAGTCCCTAATGAAAATTATGACATATCCAGTTGCTCCCATTCCAACATCCGTATGTTAAGTATGTCGCACTTGCCCATTGCTTAAAATTAAGGCGAATTAAGATCCAAATATCTGAGTAAAAGGCGCAAAATATTTAATCCAATAACTAAACATGGAGTTTGGCGAAAATGAATAGTTTTTCTTAGAGATTTCATTTTCTTTCTATAAATTTGGTAAATTTATATAGTTGGGGAAAAATTTCGAAAAGTTTCTAGTTAATAGATCTTTGACAGTTTAATTAAAAAATAATCAATGATATTATCTTTAAAAAATGCTGCAATTAGGCTAAATAATCAATAATTTTAAATTATTTGCCAGCACACAAAAAATTATATATTTTCTCAAAAACCAGATTAGATTTCAAATCCGATTAGATCAAAACAAAAAATATCTTGTCAAAAGTATCAGAAAAATAAGCTATAATAAAATCACGCAAATTCAATACCATAGAATTAGCAAAAAAGAAAAAAATAACAAGGAAATTTAAAACCGAAGCTACCAACCTTGTCAATAGAAGATTTTGCAGAGTAATCTTATCTGTCACTTGTTATAACACAAATCTCAATCAAACTTTTTTATAACAATTATTAAACAAATGGAGTCGTAACAGAAAAAAGAAAAATCGAGATCAATTTTTTCAGATATTATTTTTTTTCAGTATGGATATCCTACCCTTAAATTAAAAAAAAAAACAGTATCTCAGTGGCAATTGTTGGCTGACAAAGAAATGGTAAGCCATTAATTAAATATTAAGCTGAATACATGATAATACTGTTTTCACTACTACAGTCATGGACTGATCCGATTTTTAAATAACCAAACTTATAACTACTTATTGCTTTCTGTCTCTATAGGATTAAAACATAAAAAGTCTTAAAGAAATTGAAAATGTTAAGAAATTTAAATATTTTATAATGATTTTTCCTTTGCATTTCCATTTATTTCTTGTAAATGGTACATACTTTTAAAAAATTCTTGTTTACTTAGACCCCAACTGACCTAGATTATTTCCCTTTTTTCCTTGTACCCTTACAATCTAGCAAATACAAAGGGGTTAACAGTGTTTTAAAAGTTTTTAGAAATTCACCTTAAAACGACTACAATTTCTAAAAAAATTAGGTAAGTGTTTTCGGGCTAACATTTTAGGAGCAGATAAGGTCGTTAATTTTAAGGTCCAAAAACTAATTTTCCGGAAAGGCAAAAAAAGTAAAAGAAAAAGTATTTTGCCGTAAAACTGTTTAAGGGATTTAGTACTGGCCTTTTTCTTAATTCCCTTTTTTTTTCAATACAAAATATTTAACATTCTTCTGAAGAAAAATTTAAAAGAAAAACGGTAGTTGTGCTGGTTCGTGTAGATTTCATTAATCAAAACTCATTCAGTTTTAGGAAATTTACACTCACGCACTGTTAATTATTTTGCTCGAACTGATTCTACACTGTAAAAAGGAAATGTATTAAATTAAATGTAAATGTACTGGAAGCAAATTTTACAAACTTTTATTAAATGTCTTTAATGTAATACATTAAATTTAATAATTTATATTAGTCTAATTTATTTCATTAAATCTAATGTAATTATACATTAAAGTAAAAGTTTGACCATTACTTTTCTGGTTATCGAATTTGAAATATCTTATATTTAATGCACCAACATTAATATGACGTTAAATAATTCGGTATTTTTGTACAGGGCGAGTCAACGATTGGATGAAGTAGGTTTGTGCCTTTTCGGTGAAATTAACAAAGAAACTATATTTATTGTTTGATACAGTTTATTTTTACGCAGATTTTAAAAATATTTAGGACTCTACAGGGTGAGCCAAAAAACTAGGACAGCATAAAGTTGTATTTTTTTAAATAGAACACCCTATATACGAATCATATTTTCGATTTAGCTTATAATTTTAAATCTTTTTTATTAAGGGTTTACTATAACAAAACTTTATAGTTTCTGAGATAATTAAGTTTAAAGAAAAAAAGTCACATTTTCAAGCATCAATTCAATCCTAAATAACGTTTTCAATTTTGTGACAAATATATTCAAATATGGAATTTAGCAAGGCCAAAGACAAGTTAATATAATTTTTACCTAATATTTGCAATAAAAGCTACAGGGTGTTGAACACATCGGCTCAAATTTGAACAAGTTTAAATGAATAAATATCTTTTTTTTAAAGGTACACCCTGTATATTTTCATGTTATTTAATAGAGTAATAAAAACCCTAAAAGTTTTGTTCAATATATCCTATACCTATTTATAATAGTTTTTGAGATATTTCAGTTTTTCTTATTTTCCATACTTTTTTACAGAAATAGTCTTCATTATCATAGTAGCCATGGCAAAAACAATGTAAAAGAACATTTTTCTGTGTCAAATTTATAACCGCAATCGCTCCTTTTGGTTTTTATGTAGTGTAGTTTGGTTTTTTTTGCATTCATCTTATATTGTAAAATGAATTTTCCAAATAATGAGTTAATAGATATGATTTATACAATAGGAGAGGCTCAAAAAAATTGCCTTCTTGCTCAAAGAATTTACAAAATGAAGTATCCTGATCGACGCCAGCCTAATACCCATACTTTTCAAAACTTAATGCAAAGATTTGATTCTTCTGGTACTGTTGATTATCCAAAACGTAAAGTGGTCAACAAACCAGTAACTAATGAAGAAAAAGAACTACAAGTATTGTTAAATGTTCAGGAAAATCCTTATATTGGTAGCCGTCAGTTAGCAGCATTATGTGAAACATCACAATCCACCGCTAATCGTACTACCAAGAAATATAGGTATCATCCATATCACATGGAATTACACCAAGAATTGCATGGACATGATTTTGAAAGTCGTGTAAACTTTTGTCGTAAAATAAATGCGGAGATTCAATTAAATCCAAATTTATTATGCAAGGTAATGTTTAGTGATGAAGCTACTTTCAGAAGTAACGGTGCCGTAAATAGACGCAACATGCATTATTATGCCACAGAAAACCCATTTTGGATTAGAGAGGTGCAACATCAAAACCACTGGTCATTAAATGTTTGGTATGGTATTCATCATAATCGAATTTTTGGACCCCACTTTTTTAATGAACCACTAAATGGCCATAGTTACCTGAACTTTCTACAAGAAGAACTACCCCAACTGGTTCAAAGTCTCGATAGGGATGAGCCCGACAGTATGTGGTTCCAGCACGATGGTGCGCCTCCGCATTACCATCGTGAATTTCGTGCGTTTTTGGACCAACGATATCCGTAAAAATGGATTGGACGTGGGGGTTTCATTGAGTGGCCACCAAGGTCTTGCGACATCACCCCATTAGATTTCTTCCTATGGGGTTATATTAAAAATAAGGTGTATGTTAATCCACCAACAACAGTGGAAGGTATGCGAAACAGGATTAGGGATACCTGTAGAACAATAACGCCACTAATTTTGTCCAGGGTCCGAGAAAATCTGCAAAAAAGACTAAATTTGTGCATTGCACAAGAGGGTCGTTTATTCGAACACTTATTAAAAAGAAATAATTAATCTCAGTATTTAATAGGTATTTTTTTTGTTTCAATTTAGTATAAAAGTAAATATGTATTTGCCTTGTCGTTATTGTTGTGTTAATTTTTTCACATTATGTTTAATTAAACTATTGCCGTTGTAATATAACGAATAATGTATTTCATCATATTTAACCACATTCTGTTTGTTTCTGTAGTTTCTTTTTATTATTTTACATGGCTACTATGATAATGAAGACTATTTCTGTAAAAAAGTATGGAAAATAAGAAAAACTGAAATATCTCAAAAACTATTATAAATAGGTATAGGATATATTAAACAAAACTTTTAAGGTTTTTATTACTCTATTAAATAACATTAAAATATACAGGGTGTACCTTTAAAAAAAAAAGATATTTATTCATTTAAACTTGTTCAAATTTGAGCCGATGTGTTCAACACCCTGTAGCTTTTATTGCAAATATTAGGTAAAAATTATTTTAACTTATCTTTGGCCTTGCCAAACTCCAAATTTGAATATATTTGTCACAAAATTGAAAACGTTATTTAGGATTGAATTGATGCTTGAAAATGTGACTTTTTTTCTTTAAACTTAATTATCTCAGAAAATATAAAGTTTTGTTATAGTAAACCCTTAATAAAAAAGATTTAAAATTATAAGCTAAATCGAAAATATGATTCGTATATAGGGTGTTCTATTTAAAAAAATACAACTTTATGCTGTCCTAGTTTTTTGGCTCACCCTGTAGAGTCCTAAATATTTTTAAAATCTGCGTAAAAATAAACTGTATCAAACAATAAATATAGTTTCTTTGTTAATTTCACCGAAAAGGCACAAACCTACTTCATCCAATCGTTGACTCACCCTGTACATATGAATTAATTTTCAACAGGAAATTCTGGATAAGAACAGGCAGGCTTTGTTCTCGTTAAGAATCAAAAGCACTACTTCGGATTAGACCCGAACGATATATATATATATATATATATATATATATTTTATTCTATACTGATCGACCCCGTGTGGGGTTGCTAGATCCCCCATCGGGCGCCTCCCCAGGTGGTGGATAGGGGAACACCTCTCAGATATGAGTGGTACCGAAGAAATCAAATATTCGGGGCGAACCAAATACTAGCTTGAGAATGGGCAGCATCATTCTCAATACCAAGTTGAAGCATACCGGAAATGATCCTAGACTGATTCAATTATGGATACTGGAGGACATGACTGTAACAGTTTGTTTGGTCTCCACAATGCGATGAGAAAGGCAAGGGGAAACCATCTCATTAGATATCCCTAGTGAAATCATCATGGTGATAAAAGCCAACGAAGATACGTTTACTGATCATGGTTTTCGGAACCCAAGATCCGGCAGGGGAGGAGGAGACAAGGCCTCTCAGGTCGTTAGCCGGCGAAATCCTTGTCAGATGAGCAGAGATGACAGAGTAAGATTGAACAACATGAAGATTGGTACATGGAATGTCCGGAGCATGTTCCAACCTGGTAAGATGCATAATGTGATTCAGGAAATGAGTGAGTTGAATGTGGACATACTGGGGATTAGTGAAACAAGATGGCCCAACTCAGGTTACATCTCAACAGAAAAAGGAAAAATTTACTACTCAGGTAACAATGATAACCAACATAGACACGGGGTGGCAATAATGATCAACAAAAAATCTTCCGGAGCAGTGGAGGGCTTTTTCCCGATCTCCGATAGAGTAATAATCTTAAAACTAAGGACAACCCACGCCAAACTAAACTTGATCCAGGTATATGCCCCCACAACGGATGCAGACGAAGGGGAAATAGAAATGTTTTACCAACAAATCAAAGAAGCGTTAAAAATAACGAAAACCAGAGAAATCACGATAGTCATGGGGGATCTTAATGCAAAGATCGGAAAGGGAAAGAGTGGTCGAAATGTAGGAAACTATGGACTGGGAGAACGTAATGAAAGAGGAGACCGTCTATTACAATTCTGCCAAGAAGAAAACCTGATAATCACAAACACCTTTTTTAAACTACCAGATAGACGGTTATACACATGGCGATCACCTGCGGATAAACCAGACAAAATAGTCAGAAACCAGATAGACTATATTATGATTAGTGAAAGATACCGGAACGCTATGAAATCAGTAAAAACATACCCCGGAACGGATGTCGCCTCAGATCATAATCCACTGATCGCCAGGATTACACTTACACTCAAAAACATTAAAAACCATCAAAAAAGATATACAATAGAAACAAGGAAACTTAAAGAACCTGAAATAAAAGAAAACCTCCAACAACAGATAAATGAAAACATTAACAAACTAAACACAACCAACAATGATATTGAAGAACAATGGGAACAACTTAAAAACTGCCTACTGGATCCAAGTAAAGAGATATTAAAGCCCTCTCTAAAGAAAAAAGAAGAATGGATGAACGAAGAAATACTGAATATGATGAAGCAACGAAGGCAACATAAGAACAAAGACATTCACAAATACAGAAGAATTAATCTCGAGATCAGAGGAAAGATAAGAGAGGCCAAAGAACGACACTTTGAGGAGAAATGCAAAGAGATCGAAGACCTTCAAAATAGATACGACCTATTTAACCTACATAAGAAGGTTAAAGAAATGGCAGGGATAAGACGACTAAATCCCACTAATGCATTATTGGACAAACATGGAAAAACTATAATACAGACAGACAAAAAAGTGCAACGGTGGAATGAATACATTGAGGAATTGTTTGATGATGAAAGGGAAGACTTGGACCAGGTGGAACTGAACCCGGAAGAAATTGGACCGAATATTACGAGAGAGGAAATATTGTATGCACTAAAAACAATGAAGAATGGAAAGAGCCCCGGACCTGATGAACTTCCTATCGACATACTGAAAATCATAGAGGAGAAGAACTTCGATACCATAGTGACACTTTTCAACCAAATCTATAAGACAGGTATATTACCAGAAGAATGGTTGACCTCGTTCTTTATCTGTCTTCCCAAGAGGACGAACGCCAGAGAGTGTAGCGATCACCGCACTATCAGCTTAATGTCACACACACTAAAACTTTTCCTGAAGGTCATCCATAAACGCATATACCATAAATTAGACATGGACGTGAATGAGACACAATTTGGTTTCCGTAAAGGCTTAGGTACGCGGGAAGCCCTCTTTACACTTAATGTACTGATTCAAAGGTGCCTGGATGTCAACCAAGATTTGTACATATGTTTCATCGACTATAACAAAGCATTCGATAGAGTCCGCCACGATCAGTTAATTAATATTCTCAAGACAAAACAGTTAGACTATAACGACCTTAGAATCATATTAAACTTATACTATAAACAAAGAGCAAAGGTACGCATCGAAGAACATCACTCAGAGGAAATGGAAATCAAACGCGGAGTGAGGCAAGGATGTGTATTATCACCACTCCTCTTTAATGCATACTCAGAAGAAATCCTGAAAAAAGCTCTGGAAGGAGAAAGTGCTGGAATAAGAGTAAACGGAGTACCGATTAATAACATTAGATATGCGGACGACACGGTCATAATTGCAGAAAATATGGAGGACCTTCAGAGACTGGCAAACAGAATAGCGGAGTGTGGACATGAGTATGGACTAACAATGAACGTCAAAAAGACGAAATTTATGAGAATATCAAGAACACAAAGAAACAACGAAAATCTGACAATTAATGGAACCAACGTTGAACAAGTAGAAAAATACACATATCTGGGTACAATGATTAACTCCACAAACGATTATATCCAGGAAATCAAGACACGGATAGAAAAAGCAAGAACAAGCTTCAATAAAATGAGAAGAGTTCTCTGCACAAGAGACTTAAAGTTGGAATTGAGGATTAGGTTGGCGAGGTGCTACATTTTCTCGATTTTGTTTTATGGAATAGAATCCTGGACCCTGAATGCGACATCGATTAAAAGATTGGAGTCATTTGAAATGTGGGTATATAGAAGAATCCTAAAAATATCATGGGTAGACCACGTTACAAATAACGAAGTTATGAGAAGAATGAATAAAGAGATGGAAGTCCTGAATACAATTAAGGTTAGAAAACTGCAATACCTTGGGCACATTACACGTGGGGAGAGATACGCCCTGCTTCAGCTGATTATACAGGGAAAAATACAGGGAAAGAGAAACGTGGGAAGAAGGAGAATATCATGGCTGCGTAATTTGAGAGAATGGTATGGGTGTACATCGAACGAACTGTTCAGAGCAGCCGCCTCTAAAGTACGAATAGCTATGATGATTGCCAACCTCCGTCGCGGAGATGGCACTTGAAGAAGAAGATACTGATCGACACATTTTATCGATACACTTGGAGATATCGTCCGGTCTCTGGTTACCGTCAGTACGAGGCAGACATGTATAACTTACCATAAAAAAAAGGAACCCTTTACATAACTCATATCATACTAAACAAAAAGTTCAATACAAATTGCGCCATCTTCCGGAATCTCATGTTATGTACGTTATCAAATATGGAATAATAATAGAAATTCCTTTGTTAGGGCATATATGACTTAATTTTAATGCACCGAAAGTTGAAATATATTTTCAGTTACTTTATTGAAGTTTTAGATATCACTTAATCAAATTTAATATACAACGAACTTATGTTTGAATGAATTGGTTTAAATTCAAAATAAATGTAAATTATTCACGATTTTTGGTACAAAATCATTAAAGTTTATAGTGTATAGTTTGATTTATTATAAATATTTAATTTATTTAACAGCTAATCTTATATTACATTTAAGAATCTAAAAAGGGATTATAAAAATATTACGAATGAGTATAAAATGAAGGTATCTATATATTTGCTGTCACAGCATAATGATATGATTAAGAAGCGTTGACAACAAACACGGAGGTCAGCAGACAATGGAGATTGAAGCCACATACTATGCACTGATTATATGCTACAATGTTGAAACCTATGATACTTTATGGCTCGGTGGGTGTAGTGAACAAAAACCACTCTAAGACAGACTATTTCAGATAAATTACAGAGAATAGTCATTGAAAGAAATCCTGCTAAGTCCCTCCTCTGACAAAGTATTCAAGACTGAGGCGAGGATGGGGAGATCCAAGTTGGAACAAAACAAGGTCGGTGAAATGGACCTACCGCCGGACACATCAGAGGCATAATCTTAAACTCACTACTGGTCATGAGCAGTAATATTATGCTAAAAACCTACAACTTCAACAAACCTTACACCATTCAGGCTGACTTGATGGTAGAATCTGATCTAACATGAGGTCAGGCGGGAAACTTTTGCTGGTTTACAGACTGGTTCTAAATTGACTAGGGCACACGGCAAAATTTAGCATATTTTTTAGCAATAGGACTGCAAATCAGCTGAGGCCGCTACCACTAAGACTAAAATAAAAAAATAGGCGAGATTCAATAAACCCTATCTCTACACCAGTATGCATGCAGAAACTTGATCATGATAATAATTAAATTCATTTGTTATATATGTATTTTCCTTTCAGACAGATAATAGGAAAGAATATATACAAACAGTTTATTTCCTGCAAATACCATTCCGGTCCTCCCTCTATACGCGTTTCGACCAACTCATAGTCTGGTCAGTGGACCTGTATCGAACAGAGAGCAACATTCGCAGGAAAAAACTGATATATGAAATATAAATTCCAAAGTATGTCGGTAGGATATTGCAAACCTGCCACCTACCGACCCTATTTAAATAATTCCTATATATTTATTTCCCTTTCAGGCAGAGCAAAGAAATAAATATATACAAGCAGTTTATTTACCACAAATACCAATCTAGTCCTCTCTCCATACGCGTTTCGATTTCCTCATGGTATGTCTGTAGGATATTGCAAACCTGCCACATATCGACGTCGATGTCGAGACTGAAAAATATCGCCAGTCGAACGATATCAATGAATCACCGGAATAGTGAGAATTTTTTTTAAATATAAAATCTTAACGACATACCTTGGAATTTATATTTCATATATGTTATTTCCTGCGAATCTTGCCGTCGTCCGATACAGCGCCACTGATGAGACCATGATGTAGTCGAAACGCGTATGGAGGGAGTACCAGAGTGGTAATTGGAGGAAATAAACTGTTTGTATATTTTTTATCCTTTTCTCTGCCTGAAATACACACACATACATACATACACATATAACAACTATTTAAATACGGCAGATAGATTTCTTTATTTTTTTACTGAAATTTTGATTTTTAAATAAATTCATTTATTGTTTAAAAAGTTTCTTGTATTCATTCAGCGATTTTCTGAATATTTAAAATTACATACAAAACTCAAATTTCTATTATTGTGTCAGTTTTAATTTATTGATGAAGATTTGTCATGTGCTTCTTATCACTTGTATTGAAAAAGGCCGAAATTCAAAAAAACGCATAAAACACACAAAAATCAAGAATATAGGGCTAGTTTCTTCCAACATGTCTTTGAAAATATATTTGTCAGAGCTTTTTACGTTTTTATAGAACATGGTATTTTTATCTTTCGAATTATGAAAAATTTATAAGCATATAAAAAAGAATAACACCACATAACAGAAAAATACAAAATCTTGTCGGGTTTTTATTTTCTTCGAATTGGATATATAAATCTTGAATATTTTGAAACAACAAATGTAGGGCACTTTATTTTGACTATACCTTAAAAGAGATCTCTGAAAGAAAAGACGGTTTTATATTCTGATGGTTATCCATATTTCGATATATCTCTTAAATATAAATCTAAAAAAATAATAATTTTAACGCATTTTTTCAATAGATAATGTATGCAAAAATACAGTGTGAAAAAATAATACTATTTAGTAGACTTATCTGTAGTCCAGACAATACGAGTGTCGAAAGCTATAAATTTGCTATTAATATACATACATATATATATATATATATATATATATATATATATATATATATATATATATATATATATATATATATATGTTATGTCGGATATTCTTTCGGGTGTGAAGTGTAATCAAAGGTGTTTGGGCATCTTCTCAGGATTGCAAGGGAACTGATATTTCGGTGAAATCTCATTCACCATTTTCAGAGCTCACTGTACGGCCTCCATGAGCGAACAGACGCCCGCGACTTGGGTGCTGTCGGTCCCATGTGTACGTCAGGCACGTTCGTTTTCCGAATGTTTCTGTTCAATCAAGTTACGAAACCTTCTGCGCGTAATCGGCCCTGTTGTCAATGTTTGGGGTTGCGTTGCCGAGTTGTAATCGGTTTCGTTACTAAATGCTGCTGGTTGATGTTTTGTAAGCAGATTTTTCCAAGTATTAGGCACTCGCTGGTTATCATCTCTGCTATTTAAGTTCTTGGCCCAACAACTTAAATAGCAGAGATGACTGCCAAAATATCAACCAGTAGCACTTAGTAAGAAACAGATTACAACTCGGCAACTCAATCCCAAACAGTGACAAAAGGGTCGATTTCGCGCCGCAGGTCTCGCAACCGGATTGGCCAGAATCATCCGGAAAACGATCGCGCCCGACGTACACACGAGACCGACAGCACCCGAGCCGCGAGAATCAGTTCGCTCGTAGACACCGTACTGTGAGCTTTGAAAATATGTAATGAGATTTCACCGAAACGTCAGCTGCCTTACAGTCCTGAAAGGGACTTAGCGTATACACGGGATGAACGAAAACGAAATATAGGTCAGTTAGTAAGGTGCAAGTGTTGTTGTCGCTTGACAGTTTCGCTTGGAGTGTATATCTGGCCACCAATTCTGGATCGGACGTTTTTTGCAGTCGCCCAACTAGGGGAACACGCTGCTGGTGTGGAATTTCTTAGCTTCATTTTCGTCACTTTGAGATCTTACCAGCATAGGTGGCCCAACCAGTAGCTACGCTATCACAGGCATCGCCGTCTGGGCACTGAAGGTTGCTGAGCCATCTCACTGACGACAAGGTAAATATTCCCAAGAGGGAGCTAAAGACAGCAAAACATGGTCACAAATAAACATAAGTTACAAGAATACCGAATAGGAGAAGGGATTATAGGAACATTGAATAAGAGATGCTGCACCGTAGCTGAAAACGGTAGACGAAGGTTAGAATGATGATGATTTGGAGCTACAGAGCGATTTATTTTGGAGCTTATCGCAAATAAAAAAATAATTATTGGGTTAATTCCACTCTTTTTAAATGGGCATTCTATATATTTTTGAATATTACGATATAATTTGTTACAAGTTTTTCAAAAATATATTACGCTCTATTTATTATTAGTATTGAATACAAAATTTACGTTTTTCAAGAAAATAATCAGATTTCATTAAATGGCCCTGACAATGCCACGAAAACCTTTCCTTCTATATATATATATATATATATATATATATATATATATATATATATATATATATATATATATATATATATATATATATATATATATATATATATATATATACAGGGTGATTCAAAAATTGATCACGAAACTTAAGGGGGTGATTCTACTTGACAAAATAAGGGTAGAGCTTCATATAATTTTTTTTCAAAATGTCATTCGTTTTCGAGTTACAAGCCGTCCAAGTTCAAGTTTTTATTTTTTGTTTTTTGAATTACTCGCTTACAGGAAAACCGATTTGACTAATATTTGAAAGATAGGCTAAGTCTTCTGCGCTTCATCATTTTAGTAACAATTCACATTGATTGTTTGCCGCTAGAGGGCACTTTACCTACATTGAAAATTGTTTTTTTGTCATAATTTTTTAGTGTTGACAGCTACAATAGTTTTTGGCATAATTTCTGAAAGACTGATGCCAGGCCTTTAAAAAAGGTACTCTTTATTTACATCGCTAAACCCAACGGTTTAGACGTAAATCACCCTTAAAAATTAAGTGGTAAATTTACTTTTCTCATTTCATTACCACCAGCTACCAGGTAAATAGCTATCAAAGTATACTAGAGCTGTCAGTTTAACATCAAATAAATTCGCTTTTTTTTTAAACTATTTAATTTATAATCTTAAAATAACTAATAATGGCTAATCAGTAAATATTCATATTATGGATTATTGCGATATACATTTAATTGATAAAAATTAATGAAACAGTACTAAACAAACTAAAAAAGATTCTCAAAATGTCCCCCATTTTCTTTCATACATTTCCTAACACTCTTCAAAAAATGTCGCCTAACTCGATGAAAAATTTCTGGTGTTTCTTTAATAATTTGGCACTTTTCGATTATCCTGAAGCGAAGATCCTCGACGTTGATTACTGGAATATCGTACACCAATTGTTTCAAATGACCCCAAAAGAAAAAATCCATAGGATTAAGGTCTGGTGACCTCGCTGCCCATGCCAATGGTCCACTTCGTCCTATCCATCGCTCAGGATACGTTGCATTCAAATACTGTCGGACACGTATACTAAAGTGGGGCGGAGCTCCGTCTTGGAGGATCCACATGTTGGCCCTTACTTCCAATGGCACATCTTCCAGATACAATGGGAGACGATTTTGGATAAAATCTAAGTATACGTCACCAGTTAATGGGCCATCAAAGAAATGAGGACCAATAAGGTAATCTCCTATTATCCCTGCCCACCCATTTAGTGAAAATCTACGCTGATGTTTCGTTTCTACCACATTGTTTGGATTCTCGTAAGCATATGTGTGGATGTTGTGTAGATTTGTTATGCCATCACGAGTGAAACCAGCTTCGTCAATGAATAATATGACGCCAATTAATCGATTATCGTGTTCATACTTAGCTAGGATCTGATTGCACATTTCCAACCGTCTCGGCCGATCATCGTCATAAAGAGCCTGCACCTTTTTTGAATGAAACGGGTAGAGTTGTTCTTCTCTTAGTATCCTCCATGAACTAGCCTGACAGAGCCGCACTTCATTCCCAATTTTTCTAGTACTAATACCTGGATTATCTTCAATAATTTCAAGCACTCTTTCTTCTTGTTGCACGTTTCTAGCAGTTCTAGGTCTTCCCCTATTTCCATTATAACTTTTAAAGGAACCACATTCCGCAAGCCTCCTGTGCATAATGGAAAATGTTTGAGCATGAGGGATATTTCTTTCCGAATAACTCTCCATATAATATCTTCTTGCGAACTCTGCATTACCATTTGCTTTTCCATAACAAAAATGGATATCACAATATAAGTAAATTTACCACTTAATTTTTAAGGGTGATTTATGTCTAAACCGTTGAGTTTAGCGATGTAAATAAAGAGCACCTTTTTTAAAGGCCTGGCATCAGTCTTTCAGAAATTATGCCAAAAACTACTGTAGCTGTCAACACTAAAAAAATGTGAATTGTTACTAAAATGATGAAGCGCAGAAGACTTAGCCTATCTTTCAAATATTAGTCAAATCGGTTTTCCTGTAAGCGAGTAATTCAAAAAACAAAAAATAAAAACTTGAACTTGGACGGCTTGTAACTCGAAAACGAATGACATTTTGAAAAAAAATTATATGAAGCTCTACCCTTATTTTGTCAAGTAGAATCACCCCCTTAAGTTTCGTGATCGATTTTTGAATCACCCTGTATATATATATATATATATATATATATATATATATATATATATATATATATATATATATATATATATATATATATTTATATCCAGCCTGTCTCTTTGGGAGGGGAGGCGGTGATATCACAAAAGTATAATATAGGAAGTAGAAGCAAGTTGTCGACGAATAAGGTCGGGTTTATTTTTCTGAATTCGAAGCACTTGGGAGGGACGATCGCAAGAAAGAACAAGTTATCGTCGAGGGGGGGAGATGCCAGCAGCATACACGTTCCTAGTATAAGAGGCAGAATCGGATCTATTTTCGTGAACTGAAAGCTCTTGGGGGGGAGGGGGATCGCAAGAGAAAACAAGTTGTCGAAGGGGGGGGGGAGATGCCAGCAGCATACCAATTCCTAGTATAAGGGAGAGAGTCGGCAATATTGTCCCGAACTCAAAGCTTTTGCGAGGGGGGGGGGATGATCACAAGAAAAATAAGTTGGCGATGGGGGGTTGCCAGCAGCTTATGTCCCACGACGAAATTTGGCAGCCTACTAAAATCGATGGAGCAATTCATCTAAAAGATTTTTAAGATGGTAACATATTCGGTTATACCGATGCCTTGCTTATTTTAAATAGAACACCCTATATTTTATTTCATTTTTAGATACTCTGCAAAATTATAGATGTATTTCATATATAATTTCCTATACCTAAGTATATGTTTTTGACATATTTGAAATTTTATGTCAAATATGGCGTTTACAGGCTTAAATATAACTATCAATTTGTCCTATATGAAAACTTTTGTTATTTAATCTGGATTGGTCTCCTTCTAGTAGCGGACTTTGTTGATATTTTAATAATAAAAAAAATGCAGGGTGACTAAAAATTAACATTAAATATTAACTTGAAAAATCGTTAAAAGTGTTTTTTAACGTAAACTTCCTACAGGACTAGGAGAATTTTCTGATGCGTCCTTGTAGAAATATTATATCGATGCATCATCATTATTATAATGCAACGAAAGGAATATTATATCGGTGAGTCATCATAATTTGTTAGGTTACTTTTAATTTCTAGATTTGTATTTCGTATATTTTAGTAGCAATATAAATAAGGATAGGATAGGGGATTTAGCTTAGTTGTATTTGAACAGTGAACGTGTTAGGAAATAGTATTTAAAGAGTGGTAATTTTTTAGTGAAAATTATATCCTATTTTTTCGAGAACGGTTTCTAAAAATATTTTCTATATACAGTTGTCCCAAGTCATTTGAAACCTATATACAACAAGACAAAAAAAATAACTTGTTAATTAAAAGAAATAAGGCACCTTTAATAAAGACGGCTTTATTAATCCTGATCTAGATTTTATTTAAATTTTTTGTCAGTGAAAAACTATATCTTAAAGTAGTTCTTTTTTTTACACGTTTGATTACTATAATAACGAATTATGAGGTAAGCAAGGTAGCAAAAATTCGACCTTTCGAGTTTACAGGTACCGCCAAAGTTATCATATTTGTAAAATGAAACAAATAAATATCTAACCCTCACAATTATGGCAATAAAATTTTGATTTAAACTTTTAATTTCCACAGAACTTAAAATGTGAAATAAAATTATTCCTCAATTATTTTTGGTGCTCTTGTTTTTGAAAAGCCTACTACATTTTGTGTAAACAGGATTAAAATTTTCTTGGAAATAGGCATAATAATTTAAGATGATATAATTAATACATGAGAAACGCTAATAAATTTTCTGTACAAAAGCCAAAATAAATTTCCTTTATTTATTACTGAAAATAATACAATAACTAAAAAGAATACTTTATTGTTGCTTCAGAATTATAAAAAAGGGATTTTCACAAACTCATTAGGAAGACGAATTACCAAAAAACATAGAAACAAAAGACGTCTCATAGTAAATTTATTATCAGAGTAGTATCTTCAGATTTAAAAAGAAAATCCATTAGGAAGTAAATAATAGCAGGAAGTGCCGGTTATCATTTAGATAATGAGGAAAGCTAATAAGTAAGGGTATTTTACTAAAAAAACTGATATCTAACCAAATTTATGAAATATCAGTCAGGATAATGATGGTAAAAACAATGTAATTTAAGCCAGTAATTTCCTGGTTATTAGAGGGAAAATAAATGTTTTATTTTCTCACATAATTAGGGCTTGGTCAAATGATTAACCTTTGTTCGTAGTGTTAAATTAGCGCTGAAAGTAAAACATTTCGTAAATAGATTTAATATTATAAAATGATTTTATCTACAAAAAACATAACAAATAAATTCTTTTACCGATATGCTGATATTTTAACCATATTTATCTCAATGGACACTTCTGAGAACTGTCAATTTTATATTTTTCCTGTTTTTAATGTCAAGTTTGGACAGAAAAGGAAAAAATAATGTAAAAAAACAATGAATAAATAATATTGGATATATAATTATTTCTGAACCCGAGAAAAATTCGTTATATTAAAACTCTATGTATAAGCCAGGAATTATCGTTCTACATATATATATATATATATATATATATATATATATATTATATATATATATATATATATATATATATATATATATATATATATATATATATATATATATATATTTATATATATATATATTTATATATATATATATATATATATATATATATATATATATATATATATATATATATATACATTTGTACATATATTAAGTAGAGTGTCGCATTAATATTTATCAAGGGTCTTTATGCCTACATAACAGAGAATTTACTATTTTATTTTAAAATTACATGGAAGAAAACTTATCTCTTTTTTTATATTGTTGGCTTAAGGAACATGCAACAGCTCTCTTAAGTAGATCGTTGGTACGACACTTTACTCAAACTGCTGAATTGTGGTTGGTTTGATTTCCGATGTCGAATAATGCGACCTCTATCCTTGGAGTAGCACATTTCGTATATCGAGTTTTGATATATTCCTTTTTAATTTACCGCCGCGCCATCACATGGCGATTTTATACAACATTGTTGGTTTATGCTGCTTTTGTGTTATTTAGTGATCCATCGAGATGTCGCCCCTCTGTCTTATTTACTATTTTTCAACTATGAAATCTATTTATAGGACACAGATGCGAGATGATGGTCTGTACCGGACGCAATGGCTTGATGAGTCACATATTAGGATGAAACAGCGCTATCGTCATTTTTTGCACCCGGAGTTTTTCCATGATCTTGGAGATCTCCGCACTTTTTAACACGATAGTAATTTTTATTAACGGTCCTTATGTCCGCATAGCCGAGCATTTTCTTTCTTTTTTTATTTAAAATTACACGGTCAAAAACTTATTATATATATATATATATATATATATATATATATATATATATATATATTCTTTATTTTGTCTTTTCTTGGGTTTAGGTTCTATATTTAATAAAAACACAAAACGATTGACGTTTCGCCCTTTATCCAAGGCATTTTCAAAATTCTTTCCTCCTAAAAATATATAATTAAAATACATCACATAAAAAAACATATTTACAATTTCAAAAAACAAACAATACGCTTAAAAACAGTATTCAAAACTTTAAAATTTTTAAAAATATTTAATTTTATCGGTACACACCTTGACATTTTGCTGTTCTGTTACTAAATAAAATTCAAATTTTACATCGTCTACTGAGGATACGTGGAATGCGAATGTGTTTTATTTTTTTAATATTGTTTATATTTTACAATGCATAAAAAAAGGTATATGTTTGGTTTTATGTTTAAGAGGATATTCAATTTTTGATTCTTATTTGAACGGATCGTATACTTAATATTTTTGTTTAAATTAGGCTTGCGTAAATGTGGCTCAAATTTTCCATATCTGTTCTGTCGTTAACAGTGTTTTTATCTTTTTTAATTTCAATCATTTCCTTTATCTGTAATTTTTGGTAATTTATGTCTTTGTTTATAATGGTACTGTTATAATCAAAAGTATGTTTTTCATCCTGTGTGTGTTTATTTAACGCTGCTGAGGCGTTTTTCGTATATTTATGACCATTTAGTCTGTTCTTCAGTTATTGGCTCGTCATGCGTATATATTTTTTGGGACAATTTGTGCAAGGGGTCGAATATATTATATTTGATTTATTCATGAGAGGAGTTTTACTTTTTAAATTTGGAACAATGTATTTAATTTATTATGTGACCTGTGGCATACGATAATATCATGCTTTTTTAAAATGTATTTTATTTTTTCTTACAGCTCACTATTGTACGGTAATGCCACATATTTTTGCTGTTTATGTTCTATGTTTTCTGTTTTTACGTTATTATAAAACTTATATGTTCGTTAATCAATTATATTGGTGATAGTCTTTTCGTTGAAATTATTACTTATTAGTGTCTCTTTTACTTTTTGCAGAATTTTTGGTCGGAATTCTGGAGACGTTAGGGAGATAGCACGATCAGATAGCCCGATTATAACGCTATTTTTTTGAGTTTTTGAATGATTAGAGAAATAATTTAGATATCTACCTGACCAAATTGGTTTGGTGTACCATTCAGTTAAAATTTTGTTTTTTCTGCGTATAAGTGCCATATCTAGAAAATTTATTTTATTATTATTCTCTGTTTCGGACGTGAACTGTAATTTTTCATTGAAACTGTTAAACTCTTGGAGAATTTCATTTATTTTATTTTGTGGTACGGCTGCTATGCAATCATCGACAAAACGTTTGAAAAATATTATATGAAAATTTAATTTTTCTAAAACTTTTTCCTCTAAATATTCCATTACTAACTGAGCAATGGTAGATGAAATTGGTGATCCCATAGCACATCCATCGAGTTGTTTGTAAAAGGTATTTTCGTACTGAAAGTAATTTGTATTTAGCTACTAGGTCAACATCATCCATAAAATTATTTTTTGATAGCGATCTTTTTTTTAAAATTTCCCATTTTTCTGCTAAAATAGTATGGACAAGTTGATTTGGTATGTTTGTATACAAAGATATAACATCTAGCGAAATGAGTCTGTAATTTTCAGGTAGGTTTATTTTGTCAATAAACTTTTTAAAGGCGAATGAATCTTTATTAAAAAAATCGTTTTTGCCTGTAATATTTGAAATGCAATCTGATAAGAATTTTGATAAACTATAGAATGGCGATTGTATACAAGAAACAATAGGTCTTAGCATTTTTTTTTGGGAAGGTATTATTTTTCTTTTGATGTAAGTTCGTTGGGTCATTCTTAATATTTTTATATGTATTTTTATTCTTTTAGTAAGTTGTTCATTTTTGTCTCGTAATCTGTCTTGTTCATAACTACTGTTTTATTGCTTTTATCAGGGCTTAGAACAATGATTTGGGGATTGTCTTTGATAAATTTTTTTGTTTGATTTAATTTCTTTTTTAAATTTTTTTGGAGGCTGTTACTTTTTATTGTTTGGTGTCTTATTTTGATTTTATGATTAGTTAAAACATTAGTTACTTCAGCTCTAATTGTGCCCTTCTTGTCATCTGACTCATTGCTAATAACAGATTCAATTGAGGCTATATATTCGGTTAGTGGAATATTTTTTTCTTTTGTAACATCTAATGAGAAATTTGGATCATATGATAAAACTTCATTAACTTCGGACGGTATCGGGGTATCAGATATATTTTCGATCCTTTTGGACCTGTCGTTGTTTGTTTCTTTACAGATCTCAGGCTTTTTAAATAATTGGTTTATTTATTTATTTATTTATTTATTTATTTATTTATTTATTTATTTATTTATTTATTTATTTATTTATTTATTTATACCCATTTCACAGTTCAAAAAACCAATTAACAAATGGGTAGAACAGAAAAAAAAAACTTAAATATTTACAATGACAAAGCAAGCATACACAAATTACTAGAAACAAAACTACAAAATATTACATACTTCATTTTTTTTTATTTGTGCCATTCTGCAGCTAAATATGTCAAATTTATTTTGATTGTGGTTGTGGTTTCTACACATCCTATATAAAGGAGAGTTGTTACACACATTTGTCCGAGGTGTAGGACAATAGAATGTGGCAGATTGGCGAGCTGAAGTCCTAGGTACAAGAAAACTTATTTTTTCCAGTATATCACTACATTCCACTCTGTTATGCAAAACTTTATAGAGGAACTTGAGGTCTGTGACGATACGTCTATGTTCTAGAGAACAAAAAGAATGCCGCTGAAGTAGGATTTCATGCGGAAACCCTGTTTCAGGATAATGCCCATCAATCCGAAAGCTTAGGTATTTCAAGAAACGCCGCTGAACTCTTTCAAGGTCATTAATATGGTTTTGATAATAAGGAGACCATATTATGGAAGCATATTCCAATTTAGATCTTACAAGAGCGTAATAAAGTAAAATGAGCGTACTTTGATTCGAAAATGTTTTTGAGTTTCTAATAATGAAGCCTAATGATTTAAAACACACCTGTATAAGATCATTTATATGAGTAACAAATGAAAGTCTGCTATCAAATGTCACACCCAGATCTCTAAAGCATTCCACTCGTGGAACAGATGCTCCATCAATTTTATAATCATACACCAGCACATTTTTCTTTAATGTGAAAGTCATGACTTTGCATTTACCAACGTTTAGAGGCAGTCTGTTTTCGCTACCCCAATCGGTGACGGTATTTATTGCTATTTGTAGTCTTTGACAATCAGCATCGTTTTTTACAGAAGTAAAAATTTTAGCATCATCCGCATACAGTAGCATTGTACAGTCACCCACAATTCCATTAATAAATATATTAAACAATAAAGGACCGAGTATTGACCCTTGAGGAACTCCCGAAGTCACACACAGGGGTTCCGAGGACTGACCACAGCACTCTACTATTTGCTGCCTATCGCAGAGATATGATTTAAAAAATAGAATTAATTTTTGCGAAAGTCCAAAACAATGCAGTTTATCAAGCAGAATGCTGTGATCAAGCCTTTCAAATGCCTTTGAAAAGTCTGTGTATATTGTGTCTACTTGACCGCCCTTGTCCAGGACATCAGCCACAAACTGAGTAAAGCAGAAAAGATTGGACGCTGTGGACCTACCCTTTATAAAGCCATGTTGGGAACCACTAAATAGGTGTTTTAGCTTGAAAAATAGATGTTCATGCAGAAACATTTCAAAACATTTAGAAAAATTATTTATTATACAGACTGGTCTGTAGTTTTCTATATTTTGTTTGTCTCCTTTTTTTAACACTGGAGAAACTCTGGAAATTTTCCATTTATCAGGAAACTGTGAATTATTTAGACAGAGATTAAAGATAATGGAAAGAGGTTTTGCTAATACGCATGCACAGTCACGCAGGAAAAAGGATGGAATTTTATCCGGACCTACTGTTCCCTTTGGTTTCATTTCTTTTAAGCAAGATAGTACTTCATTTTCACTAACCTTACAAATTTGAATAGTTTGAGTGACAGAACTTTGAATATATTTATTAAAAGCATTGTTCGATGCAATATATGAAGATTTAAAAAAGTCAGCAAATGCATTTGCAATATCTGCATGGTTTAATTTTTTTTGGTGTCTTTTTTTAATTTTTCTATGCAATTCTTCATATACAAACATACCAAATCAACTTGTCCACACTATTTTAGCAGAAAAATGGGAAATTTAAAAAAAAAAAACATCGCTATCAAAAAATAATTTTATGGATGCTGTTGACATCGTTCTAAATACAAATTACTTTCAGTACGAAAATACCTTCTACAAACAACTCGATGGATGTGCTATGGGATCACCAATTTCTAGTTTTAGAAAAATTAAATTTTCATATAATATTTTTCAAACGTTTTGTCGATGATTGCATAGCAGCCGTACCACAAAATAAAATAAATGAAATTCTCCAAGAGTTTAACAGTTTCAATGAAAAATTACAGTTCACGTCCGAAACAGAGAATAATAATAAAATAAATTTTCTAGATATGACACTTATACGCAGCAAAAACAAAATTTTAACTGAATGGTACACCAAACCAACTTGGTCAGGTAGATATCTAAACTATTTCTCTAATCATTCAAAAACTTAAAAAAATAGCGTTATAATCGGTCTATCTGATCGTGCTATCTCCCTAACGTCTCCAGAATTCCGACCAAAAATACTGCAAAAAGTAAAAAGACACTAATAAATAATAAGTTCAACGAAAAGACTATCACCAATATAATTGGTAAACGAACATATAAGTTTTATAATAACGTAAAAACAAAAAACATAGAACATAAACAGCAAAAATATGTGGCATTACCGTACACCAGTGAGCTGTCAGAAAAAATAAAATACATTTTAAAAAAGCATGATATTATCGTATGCCACAGGTCACATAATAAATTAAATACATTGTTCACAAATTTAAAAAGTAAAACTCCTCTCATGAATAAATCAAATATAATATATTCGATCCTTTGCACAAATTGTCCCAAAAAATATATAAGCATGACGAGCCAATTACTGAAGAACAGATTAAATGGCCATAAATATACGAAAAACGCCTCAACAGCGTTAAAGAAACACACACAGGACGAAAAACATACTTTTGATTATAACAGTACCATTATAAAAAACAAAAATAAAAATTACCAAAAATTACAGATAAAAGAAATGAATGAAATTAAAAAAGATAAAAACACTGTTAACGACAGTCTTCATCCTTTAGGCCTCATGCTGACGTTGCCTTGGTGGTGCCGAGTTGCAAAAATAAGTTAAGGGGATATTTAGATAATGTATATGTCTGAAGGGTAGCAAAATTTGCTAACTATAGGGCAGAAGCATTTTTAGAGTGCAGCCAAATTCTATTTGGTTTCAGAAAATATTTCTGAAATGCTTCAACTTCTTCATTATTTATTATTGTAATAAGTTCGTCTTTGCATTGATAATACCAATACAGGTTCAAAGAAGTCTCTTCGGAACAAATATTTACGGGAATAAAGCCGACATTGTTTTAAAACTACACAATAGATGGTAAATTAGGTCCAATTAATGCCAGATGAAAGTAAGAAATTATAGATGTAAAATATGGTAAGGTACTACATAGTGATGTCTTAGAAAATAAGAATTAACAAGTTCAAAGCTCACCACTGAAATACCGATTTGTGAAAGAAAAAATAGAAAGTTGAATAAACTATGAAGGTTTTGAGGAATCTCATGCCAAGTACAACACTAACATTTGTTCCTCTTATGGTCGCCATATTAAATTCTTCACTATTTTACAGTTTCCAAAATGCTGTTTTCCTTTATGCAAAGATTTCACATTATTTTTTTCTAAATTAGTGATAAAACAAACTTAATATCCGGATATTTTTAATATAATGTTTAAAAAACGAACTGATATTAACTTTAACAGTTTGTTCGACGTTCCCTGATTGTTTTTTATACTTTCAGTTTAAAAATCTATACCTTTTTATGTAATAAGCCTCATAATTAAATTAAGTTGTTTCGATAGCGCTCGCATCTGAAAAATAATATTTTTTAATATTCTGACACGGTGTGGTGGCTCAACCACGCAACTAGGAAATCGCCTTATACAATTTCATCTTAGTTTTTCACTTTCCATTCCCAAACTCACATTGAGAAATTTGTTTAACTGGAAGTTTAAAATTGTTTATTCCCTATTCAATCGAAAAAATAAAAAAGAGTTTGCAAGCCATTTTTCTGTGCAATGTTTAACTACTGTTTCCTATCAAAATGTGAGAAATTACACTTTATAAATGTTGACACATCGAGAATACAGAGGGTATATTTTACTTAATATATTCTAATTTATACATTCTTGTCTAAAGTGAAATTATAAAATTATCCTTTAAAGAAGGGAACGTTCGGTAACTTTAATGAAAACTAGCATATATTTATCTAAAGAGCCCAGTTACTACAATCACAGATTTATCTGTTTTGAAAGAACAAATGTGAATGATTGCAAAAGTTTATAACAGTAAGCGTAGAACTAACTGAAAAACCTATAGTAAAAACCTCTAATTGTAGCAAGTGAGCTGACTGATGTTACAGTTTCGACTTCTGAAGAGACATATGTTTAGATTGCTTGGAATTCTACTCGGTATGTACCGTGGAAGGAAATTGAACTTGAAGCAAGAACAAGACATGTTAATAAATATAAGAAGAGTTAGAATATCATGCAAACTGGATAAGAACGAATCATTTCTGATTAAATGCTATCGAGAATTGTACAAAACTAATGGAGCGTCTTGAAGGAAACACTGCGAGCCCAATGACGGTATTCCTAAATGTACTATTCGAATATTCTTCTGTAAAGATACACAACTACCAATAAACTTTGTAGAGAGAGAATACTTTTGCTCCAAGGAAGAAACAAAGCGAAAATATTCTGGGCTAATTTTCCGGTTCAGGAATGATAAATAAATATTCCAAGGCTTAGTGAGGTTGTTACAAACGTCAATTGGGCTACCAAAAACCTACAGCCAAAAAGAAAATTATTCATGATAAAGTAGAGAGTCAATAAGTTAATGAATCGAGACCAGTATTTGGCATTTTTAAAGTGTATGGTTATCTTTGTGGAAAATTCATCAATATAAGACCCCAGTGGAATCACATTGCAAGCCACAGGTACAGCAAACTATTGCTGAGCAAACCATCCAACAAAATAAGCGAAATTCTACATTTAAGCAGACAGCAGATTAGGTTGGTACAACTTAAGGAAACTACACCCAACAGGCATATAGAATGGAGAACCAACATGTAAACTATGTGACGAAAAGGACAAAATACAGGTTAGTTGATTAATGCGGCGGTCTACCCTGCCTTCAAACAACCTGTTCATATGGAAGAGATGACACAATAAGTCACTAGGTTGCAGTGTAAGGGCTTCTCAACTCAGGTCTGCTATATCATTCAATCAATTAATCAAATAATCAATGCTACTAAGCAGAAGCAGACCACCTTATCACAAGGTAAAACTCACAGGAAAAAAGAGGGCTTTAAACCCATAAGTCTACAAGATGATATAATTCCATTGTCTATACTAACCTGATACAAGTAGGTGGAAAAAAATAATACGAAGGCCCGAAAATACTCTCTTAATTAGACTATTGTGGAAAGTACATGCCTTAAATGCTGCGTGTATATATTGTCTAGTTTACAAGTGTCATTTTTTAAAAACCTGTCCTCTAAGTTCGAAAATTATGGTTGAGGTGTCATTCGATTGGCATCTAGAAAGTTTATGAAAATTTTGGAGAGGGGCCGCTGAAAATTGTAAAAAAAACGAGTTAGGAAAAGTGCTTTGGTTTTTCGCAAATATCTCAAAAACTATTTGAGATATCTGAAATTTAAGAAAAGATCCTTAAAGGGCAGGAACGTTTCACCTCCCGGAATTATACTGACAATATTAATAATTTTAATTTTGGGGTGAAAGTCAGGGTTAAAACGGGTAGTGAAGTTTTCGTGCGCGTTAACCGAATCAGAATCTTTAACAATAAAAATTGTTTTAACCAATTAAATATGAGAATTAAGGAAAAATATTATGTATTATCTAGACACATGAATCAACAATAATTCGTTGGAAAAAAAAATTTACCCCAATTTTTTAATTAACTAAGCTTTTGTAAACTGGTTAATTTCTGCTAGTTGAAAGTTAAGCCCAGATAATTTGTAAACTAAAAATCTAAGATTTTTTACACTTCTTGGAGCTATTCTTTGGAAGTTTCTAAAAAAATTTCCGTTGAAATAATTTAAAAATTTCGATTTTTCACTTTTTTTATTAACAATTGAAGGCATCAAAACATTACAAATGAAAATAAAACAATCTAAAAATTTTTTAAAAAATCCTTAAAACAATTCATTTGCGTATAACAATTTTGTAAACAATAGTGGTCATAAATTAAAAAAAATATATTATTATATAGCTTTTAGCCACAAAAAAAAATCAAAATAATGAAAAAAATATTTTTAGATTGTTTTATTTATGTAATTTGTTGATGCTTTCAATTGTTAATAAAAAAGTGAAAAATTTAATTTTTTAATTTTTTTTAACGGGGATCTTTTTTAAAGCCTTCAAAGAATAGCTCCAAGATGTGCAAAAAATCCCAGGATATTAATTCACAAATTATCTGGTATTTTATGTTAACTTTCAACTAGCAAATATTAACTAGTTAACAAAAGCATAGTTAATTGAAAAATTTTATAAACAACTTCCATTATTTAAAATTTTACGAACAGCCTCTGTAACTCCAAAATCAATCTCTTAATACGGTCTTTTATCGGTAATAAGATAAATGTTTTTAGGAAATTATCTGTATTAGTCAAATAAAAAATAGATTTTCCTTCCATTAAGTCCGCCTGAGGACGTAATTTGAGACAAAATAAAATTAAACCATTTAAAAATATAATGATTTCTGGTTCTCTTACGCTTATTTTTGTTTTATAAGATAAGATACGAAAATTACAATAATTTTACACTATAGGTAAAATCTTATGACGTTATCACTTTTTAAAGTTAAAAAGACACCTCCAACAAGAACGACCATAAGTATAAATTAAAAACAAATTCCTGTTAATTTTATTTAGAAATACATTGTATACTATTTAAGAGATCTTGCAATTTGAGGATATTATAAATTGCTGCTTCTCTTAAACAAGGATGATTTAAATAAACTAGGTAATAATTATAAACGGAGCTTGAATGTACGTGCGAATTGTCGCTAGTGTTACATGTATATTCCAAGACCACCTTCAATAAAAAATTATTCAATAGCACTACTTTACAGCTAATTTGTGACTGTAAGGTAAAAGGTTAATTTTTGGTCTCTAAATGCAAAAATGATGGTCAAACCTCCTAACACATAAGATTTTTGAGTTATAATTTTTTTAGCAAATACGAATCAGCATTTTAATTACATTATTTTAAAAAGTAATTTCTAATATACTGGATCGCGATGTTGCCAAATTTACGTTTTCAATAAGTTAGGGAGATTGTGCACAATCTGGCAACACAACGTGAGGATGTCTAGGGATAATAAGTCAACTACGAAGTCTCAGCACCCTAGTACTTAAAATTTAAACCAATATTATTCTAAATTTCACTCTACCCCGTAGTCGAATCTACTTATAGATGGCCCCTGTATACGAGAAGTACGCCGTCACTTTTCGAACTTTCGATACCCGATGTGCCCGATGGTTTAGCATGAGTGGTGGTCAGTATTAGAAAGAGAAGCGAAGTTCGCGAACAAGCCAATTGTAAGAGCCTTGTATTAGTGTTATGATTGTGCTGAATAAAGTTAATCGACGCCTGTAAACATAGCATCACATCTCTGAACCGACGTACGCGACAGCACAAAAATATCTAAAGTGAAAAAATGTCGCTGTGTTAACCCCGCGGATAGTTTTCCCTAGATATGTTCCTTATCATAAATATTTTGAATGTCTTGTTGGCGATCAAGAACGGGATTGGATTTCTTACCTATGTTGCCAAACCTATGCAGTAAATCTAACTAATTGGTTAAAGAGCAAACGCTCTTCTATGCCTTTTGCAGTTTCAATAATTTGGTGAGAACCAACAAATCATTTTAACGACTGTTACTTTTGCATGACAAATGACAGCGCCATAATGACAACAAAGATCCTCTATTTCTCTTGCACATGCAGTTGGTATGAAGGAAATATGCGAAAGTATATCACTTATTCTATATGCAATAAGCTATGTACGTTGAAGTAGCAAATATATGGTGACATTTTGTGTCATAGGGCTTCAGGGTGGATTTACGAAGTATTGCTGATTTCTTTGTCTTTGGGACAGTAGAGCAACACAGAACCATTACCAAGTAAAAGAATGGCTTCCGAGAGATTAATATATTCCAGGTCAAGATAGTATAAAGAATATACCTCTTATTCATCGCACAAAGTACTATTAACTCCATTACACATTAAGCTGAGGTTAAAAATTTCTTTAAAGCATTGGATAAAGATGGAGATGCGTTTAAATACTTTAAACAAATTTTTCCTACACTAAAGAATGCTAAGCTTAAGGAAGGATTATTTGTTGGTCCACAAATTAGAAAAATACTAAGGGATCAACAGTTTGATCAAAAATCGAATGATGTTGAATTAGCTGCGTGGAGTTCTTTTAAAACAATTGTTTCGAAGTTTTTAGAAAACAAGGAAGTAGGAAACTATGAAAAACTTGTAGAAGAACTACTTGAAGGCTACTACAAAATGGGCTGTCGCATATCTTTTAAAATACACTTCATGCACTTCTATTTAAATTCTTTTCCAGAAAATTTGGGTGCGGTTCGTAACAAGCAAGGAGAAAGGTTTCACTAAGACATATTAACAACGGAGCAACGCTATCAATGGCAGATGAGATCCAGCAATGATGGGGTACTATTTTTGATTTCTTATGAGAGAAAGTCAACATTTGCAAAAAAGTTATGTACCATAAAGTTATTTTCATGTGTATTTTTGTAAATAGGTACTATCCTCCTTAAAATATGTTTTTTTTATTATTTTAAACTTAGTTATATTATGCAGAAATGTTTGTATTAAATAAAAATAACTGATACATTCTATAACTCAAAATCTATACGTAATGGAAAATTTTCGTTGTTGAATTCGCAACCAACATACTTTAAACTCCCACGGACAACCATTATAACATCAAGTGCAATTTTTTTTGTATTTGTTGACTAGTGTAGTTGGTCCAATATTTACATATACCTAAAAGTGAAATGGAAATATGGTCCTGTTAACCAATAAAATGCTCTTTTTTTGACTATCTTTTATAAACGGCCTTTATATATTTTACGAAAAATGTTACAAATTTTTGTATTATTTTCTTTTTTACAATGTTTTAAGGACGATAACCCATTTATGTGCATATGTATGTGCAACTAGAGTTCAGTACACTGCGACCTAATAGATCTATTATATTCCTCTTCTGCTGCCAAGTCATTAGGGATACCTTGTAGATTAGAGCAGGTGCTTCAGTCCTGTTTCCCTCGGGAACCTTAGGATGTTGGAAGGCTTTAGAGTGGGTTATTCTGTTTTTTCTATTTAGTATGCTCCCAAGAACCGCATTCTAGGTTTTTTTCGAGCGCTGCACTGTGGAAGGACGTGAATGGAGGTTTGGTCCTCTTTCTCTCAGAATCAGCGTTCTTCTTTTTCTGCCAACCCGAATTTCTTGATGTGTCCCTTTAGGATTTCAGTCAAAACTTTAAGTTGGTTCTTATTTAGACTTATGCATTTCTTGAATCTCTTCTGATAGTAGTTTCCAAGAAGTATCTTCGACGTTTTCTGTAAAAAAATATAGTTAACTGAAATGTCTAGAAATTCCTGAAAATGGCATTGTTGTCTTTTGAAAAAGAAATTGTAGTGTCATATTAAAATTCGCAAAAAACATACATTTTTAATTACATATCTTTTAGAAAACGACCTGAAACAAACATTTAATAAACATATGTAATTGGTCTTTAAAAATGTGATATTAAAACATGCGAATCAAATTCTGACATGCCCAGTATTCAAAAATTATATATTTTTGCATTGTTTATTAGCACACTGTATAATAAAAAAACTCACAAGATCGACATCGTCGCAATTAGTAAATAAGACAAGTTTCGAAACTCTGAGGAGCACATGAAAATCAACTTAGTTCTTTTTAAACTACAAGTGTTTGATAATGATAAAAATTTCTAAACGACGCAATTTGGGAAATGTCTACTCCAGTTTTATCTTGAATTTTCATTTTCCATTCTAAAACATATATTGAGAAAATTAATAAGCAAGCCGTTTTTCTGTAGATTGCATCGACTGATTGCTGTAGCCCATCAAGATGTAAAAAATTAAGTTTTTTGGATGTTGACACCTTGAGAACTAAATATTTAGAATAGAAACAGTAATAAAAATAACTTAATATATTCCAATTTATTAATTCTTGTCTAAAGAAGAATTATAAAATTATCCTTTAAAGAACTGTCATAGGTATTTTTTGATGTTATCTGCTTACCGCAGATGTGAATGCACTATGAATGAATGAATGTATGAAAAAGGGGTGGTGATACTAGATCATCGATGCCTAGGCTTCCATTGGGCCCTTTACATCCCACTATAGCCGCAGGTTATTCGAGGCTTATCGCCTTTGCGAATCCAAGCAGCCTCGTTAGTTGAACTTGCCTAACTACTTCCGGTAACAAAATTGTATCTCTGATATATCTCTGTCTCAGTCCGTGGAATGCTGGGCGCTCTCTGAGGACATGGTCAACAATTTCATCCTCCTCCAAACACCATCCGCACGTCGGGTCGTCTTCGTCACCGATTCTATGAAGATGGCCCCTGAGGTGACAATTTTCTGTTAACAATCCCACCACAATTCGCAACTCTTTCCTTCCCAAGGAGAAAAGCTTCTTAGTATGCCGTGCACTAGACCCAGTTATATATTCCTCAGCACACCTCATTCCAGGAGTTCCCCTCCACGATTCAATAAATTTGCTTTCCAGCAACGGTTTTAATTCCCTTTTGCCAATAGCAATTGGGACAGGTAATATTGGTTGGGGTCCATACGGTTCAGTCGCCGAACCCAACTTTGCCAGACGGTCTGCTTCCTCATTCCCCCGTATACCCGAGTGACCCGATGACTCATGCGCGCCTGACTGGGCAGCCTTTCCTTGTCATACCATTTAGTACATCCTTGCACTCAGACACCAGTCGCGAAGTTATGACACTGGACTTCAGTGCCAATATCGTAGCCTTGCTGTCTGAGCATATATTTACTACTCTATTCCTGTCTATGTCTCACAGAGATGGGCACACAGTAGATTGGCATAAATTTCCGCTGTGAAAATTGTCGCACATTGTTCGAGAGGGTAGTACTCTCTGACTACTATGCTCCTACCGAATACTCCGGCTCCAGCTCTTTCATCCTGTTGAGATCTATTAGTATACCACCAGGATCCATTTTTCGGGAGATTTTGTTCTCTCTCCCAATTCTCTCTACTTGGCAAAAATATCTCCAGGGAGAGGTTGAGTTTTAGAAGCGGCGTCATATCATCTGTCCACATGGAGAGGATGGACACCTCTCCACCGCGTTTTCCCAAACACCTGAGTAGCCGCCCGTTCCAATTCCAAGATGTCCCAGGCAACTGAGATGATAAACATTCTTCAGGGTCTCCTTCTCTATGTATAAGTGAAGAGGAGGCAGGTTCACCAGGACTTCCAGAGCCCTGGTGGGAGCAGTTCTCATCGCACTCAATATTCCCACACAAGCCATTTTCGGAACTTTGCCAAGTTGAAGAATATGTTTGCGCTTTGTTGTACTACGCCACCATACAATAGCGGCGTACGTTATCATGGGGCGGATCACCATAGTGTATATCCAAAATAGCACTTTAGGTGTCAGTCCCCATGTACACCCAAAGGCTCGTTTACAAGCCCAGAAAGCACATATTGCTTTCTTGGTTCGAGCCTCAATATGATCATTCCAGCTCAGTTGTGAGTTCAGAATTACCCTCAGGTATTTAACTGTTCCCTTAAATTGACGAATCCTGCCCACCAATGTAATTGTGGGAAGTCTCCCCATTTTCCTCTTTTTTGTAGAGAGTACGTTCTCGGCCTTGTCCGGATTTATTCTGAGCCCGTCCCTGCGGCACCATCGTTCCGTGATCCGGAGGGCCCGCATCAATGGCCCCTCCAGGTCCCAAACATGGCGACCAGGGCATGTGAATACACTAAGTTAAAATGAAACTCGCACATATCTAAAGAGCTCAGTTGCTACGATGATCTGTCTTTTATCTATACTTGATAACGATTTAAGATACAACCTAATAGCAACGTTGCTAAAACAAACAAAAATAAAGACAATGCAAGTTCGAGAACCATATTCTAGTCTGACATACCTGTAGTGAAATAATAAGCGTACTAGGCCAGTCGAACTAAATTTGGGAAAAAATGTAGTGTTTCTAGATATCAAAGAAGCATATTCAGAATGATGGTGCTAATTAATAATGGTTTTTTAGACTAATATTTTTTTTTGGGGCAAAAGTTTTTAATAAACAATAAAGGGTGAAAAACAGTTTTTTGAGTTGTAGGAAGAGCTCTTTAGAAAAAAAGTTCCAAGCAAAAGTTGTGCGCCTTAAGAATACCTACAAAATAAAGAAAATAACATCAAAATCGGATTATTTATTCATTATTTATTGCAAGAAAATATGATAAAATCGCTGTTTCTTCAATTGTTAATAAACAATAGAAAAACATATTGCATATACTTCACATTGCAGCAAAAGAAGCATATTGTGGCACAAAGTAAGCATGAAAAATTTCGAGAAAAAATATTCGATAGTTATTCGTTGTTTATTATTCTGTTGCAGATGCCAAATTACCATGATAAGTTATTATCAAAATGAGTGTTCGTTAGTGCAAAAGTTGCGTGCATTGCGCCCATTTTACGACAGACGCGGTGGCCCTTCAAAGTCAACTCTCCAACGTTTGGTGGCCAAATTCGGGACGACCGGTTCGGTAAACAATCAACTAACATCTCCACGTCAAAAGAACACCAAATCTGCCGAGAACATCGCTGCAGTTCGTGAAAGTGTGTAAGAGTACCCGAGACAGCCAATTCCTCGCTGTGCATAAGAACTCCGCCTTTTGCAGACTATAACTTAGCAAATTTTGCATCGAGACTTGGGCCTACACCCGTACAAGATACAACTGATCACGGAGATCAGAGTTAATGACCATCGACAACGCTGTTTGTTCACTGGCTGGGCTTCGAAGCGTTTGGAAGGAACCCTGAAAGCTGAAAAATCATCCTTAGCAACGAGGTGCATTTTTCGATGAATGGCGATATTTACAAACACATTTGCCGTATACAGGACGACGCCAACCCACACAAGGTTCACCAGGTGGTAACGCATCCGCAAAAAGTTACTGTGTGGTGCGAATTTTGGGCCGGCAGCATCCTTGGTCCATACTTTTTTGAAAACGAGGTTGGTGAGGCCATCACCATCAACGGCGAGCGCTACAGAACTATGCTAATTGATTTCTATTGGCCTAAATTGAACAATATGGAGGTAGACGATATGTAGTTCCAGCAGGAGGTGCGCTATGTGCCACACAGTGGGGGATTTGACTCCACTAGACTTTTTTCTGTGAGGTTTTAGGTCTATGCCAATAAGGCGCAATCGACCAATGCTCTAAAAGTCAACATAACCAATACCATCGCTCAAATTCAGCCAGATCTCCGCGGCAGAGTCATTGAAAATTGGACCAGTCGTATCCATGTTACCGTGAGAAGCCACAGTGGATATTTGAAGGATTTTATATTCCATATATAATGGCATACATGGCGTCTTTCAAATAAAAAAAAGAATTTCGTTAATACCTCACACATAGCTCGTTTTATTTCATTTCAACATCGACCGCGCTTATTTAAAAACCCTGTATAAAAATGTTTAGATGTTTCAGTGTAGACGTACAGCTTTAAAAATTTAAATGGATATTACAAATTATAATAAAATACGATTTTAAATCCTCCTTTTATTGGCATTAATTATAAACTTCGAATTTATAGTAATTTTTAACATATAAAAATACTCAATGGAGTCACGACAAGCACAAAAATAAAAATTTGTGTGCCTATCAAACATCTGAGAAACCTCTTCCCCACCGACCCTGAACAACATCCAAAGAAATTTATTGTCATTGAAATCTACTGGTAAGGTTTGATTCGGTGTGTTAAAGTACCAGTCGTTATCACGATCATAATATTATCTTTAATGGTGCCGTCAAAACACGCCGTCACTTGTTTATTCGTAACTACTGTTTTACGTAACGCATCGCACCATAACAGTGGCATTACAGTTTTTGATGTACTGCAGTGGAAACATTTCAAAAATATTTTTGTTTCTACAGTAGAAAAAAGACTTGCTCAACTCAGGTTTATCCCTGTATAGTGTCCAACTTCAAATGCTGTGATATCTGTAACTGCTGTGTGCTAAACGATTATTTTCATTGTATTTCAATAGTTTTAATTTAATTGCGTGTTGTGTATTTATTAGGTATCATTATAGTTATGTATTGTTTAAATACACCCTATTACTAAACTTTGGAAATTCATAACTTTTTTTCTATCAAACAGGGAAAACTGAAATTTTCCCGTCAAGTTTCTTGTTAACTACATTCAAATCTCAATAGTTGATTATTCCATATTCAAAACTTCGTCATTTAATTTTAATAAATTTGTTCTTATCGCTGGTAGTGTTGACAGTCTTTGTTAGGACTGGCCTGTTTTCCGTGATTTATCGTTTCAATTGCTCCAAAATGATAACATAAGTTAATCGTCCTGCCTTTTCCTGGACAATATGTCAACAAGAATCCTTTAATGTCCCAATGTATGTACAAGCGCGTGAAATCTGACGGTACAAATTTGAGAAGTCACTCAGCCAACAATTAGTTTTGAAATTCCGATTAGGGCTTGTTTTTAGGTAATATCACGAAAAATTAGAAACCGAAAATTCAAATTATATTTATATTTCCTGAGCTAGAGACTTAAATATAAAAAGCATGAATTTTTTTCTTCCTTATTTTCTAGTAAATCTTCTACTTATCAATATTTCCCCATTTTTGTGGGAGAAATAACTTCATATTCATGTTATGTAACGTCGAAAATTAAAAAGAAAAGTAAGTTTTAAGGACTATAATGCCGATGGTTACCACCCGGTCATTTTAAGGGTGATCCCCGTTAATCGATTTTGTTGCTTGTTAATTCTAATTAGTTTCGTTAATTAATTTAGTAAAAGTGGTACATTTAATGTGACTTTTACAAAATTGAAAACAGGATCTTTACACAGCGGTACAGAATCAAAAATAAAGTTAGTTGAGCATATATAAATATGAATTATGGTATATATTTACCTACATAATTAACCGACTTTTAAAAAGAAAGAGTTTCTAAATTCAACCGTTTTTTTAGGTATGTACGTCGATTACTCCGGAACGGCAAACCCATATTATTTTGGATGAAATTGATTCAGTAGAATCCAAGATGGCGCTGATAATATGACGTGCAAAAAAAAATATTATTCGATTTTCTCAAAAGTTCATATGGGGGAGTTTTTGGGGTCGTAACTAACCAATCTCAAAATATTCTTAAAAAATTCGTTATGGCAGATCAAACGCGGCTAATTAAGTATTTCTCGATTTGGTCCAAAATTGACATAGGAGAGTTTTTTAGGGCGTAGATTAATAATTTAGAATTATTTTTTAAAAATTCAATACGGTGTATCCAATATGGCGGACTAAATGTTTTTTTGGCCAAATCGGTATAGGGGGTTTTGAAGGTGTAGATTGCGAAATCAAAATTATTTTTTAAAAATCCAATATGGCAGACTAAAAATTTTACATCCCTCTATTTTGTCCAAAATGGATATAGGAGGATTTTTGAAGGTGTAAATTACGAATTTAAAATTATTTCAAAAGAATTCGATATGATGGATCTAATATGGCAATATCTTTTCATTTTGTTCAAAATTAGTATAGAGGGATTTAAGATGGTGTAAATTACGAATTTTAAGGAGTTTAAGGATTTAAATTAAGATTAGATTAGGAGGAAAAATATTTTTTTGAAATTTAATATGGCAGATTTAATATGGTGTGTTGATAATTTTACGTTATTCACTTTTTTTTTCAAAATTGGTATTAAATAGTTTTCGGAATTGTAGGTTACTAATCGGACGTCAGTTTTATACAAATTAATAATATGATATATACAATATGGGGGACTCAAAATTTGACATTTTTCCGATTTTGGAACTGGAATTGTTATCCAATGTTTTGCCTACGGTTGTACGAGGCATTTTCAGGAATCTTTACTCTACGAGATTAGAACACTTAATTCAGATACTTCTCAGTTTTTTATGTGAATGATGTTTTGTCAGGTATAAGTTTGGTACCAAGTTCGAACATTCCAATTTCATATGATAATTTATATTTTTATTTTTCGCTTTAAGCGCTTTTTTAGAAGCCGGTTCGATTTTTTTAATAAAAATTTTATTGACTTTTAAGAAATTCTACATTGATATGCATCCATGCATTTGATAAACATGTAAATATAAGTTCTATTTTTGATCTAATAATATATATTTTATTTTTTCAGGTAAGAAATTGAGAGAGAGGGGAATATTAGCATTAATATTGACCAGATAGAGAGGGTAAGTAATTTCAAATGTGTGATTAAACTGGCAAGTATCCTAAAAAACAGTGTATACTAAACTAGTTATAAATCTATCGGAATTTTCTTGTTCTTAGCAAATTTCTTAACTTCTGTAAGGCGACTTTGTTCTTGTTTGTCAAAAAATAAGCATTTATTTTGGGATTCTTTTTTTGGTAAATTTGCCACATTATTGAAAAGATTTAAATTTAACTATGTCATCAATTAAATGGTAAACTTACTGGTTGTTTTGCACAACGAAACGGCGAAATTAAACTTTTGTATCAAAGTAAATACAATTTTTTTAAAATAAAATTATTATAAAAAAAATTGAACCAATTTCTAAAAAACCATTATCATGGAAAATACAACAATATAAATTTTTATATGAAGTTGAAATTTTTGAAGTCAGCACCAAATTAATATATACCTGATTGATTACTGTTATTGCTTTTTTTCCCTAGCTTGTATGTATCCTGTTGATAATTATTTGTTTCATTTAGTAGTAATTTGGTGCCGACTTCAAAAATTTTAGTTTAATGTAAAAATTTATGTTGTTTAATGTAAAAATTTTTATTTTTATATTTCAGCGCTTTTTTAGGAGTCGGTTTAATTCTTTTCTAAAAAATTTAGTTTTCAATTTTTTGTTTCGAATTGATTTGAGTCTCTAAGGTCGCATAAAAGTTCTCATTTTATTCAAAGTTGTAGACCACCTCAAATTGAACAACAAACAATTCTTTAATTTCGAGCACCACTGGTGTTCCAATGCTTAGATCTATGATTTGTAAAAACTTTCTTTCAAGTCTACCTTCATAGCTGAGATAATTTAAACCTAAACTTTTTCACCATTTCGGAAAAGGTTGAAGTTCGCAGAACTTTGATCGGATGAATAACTTGTTTATAAATTATGTCATATACTATGACAGACAAGGGGCTGGTAGGGCTGTCAGGGCTGTCAGTCTTTGTCATGCCTGGCCTGTTTTCCATAATTTATTGTTCAAATTGCTCCAAAAAGGTAACATAAGTTAATTGTTCCACCCTTTCCTAGACGGTATATCAACAAAAATCCTTTAACGCCCCAATGGTTTTCCCTTGCCTATTTCCTGTTTTCATTTGATTTATCTCAGACGTGTTGCAGTGGAGTCAGAACTCCTGCACAGTAACAAATTGTTGCAAAAATGTATTAGATGGGTCTCGTAAAGAGCCAGTTTTTTGTCTAGATTCCAATGGTTTTCCCTTGCCTATTTCCTGTTTTCATTTGATTTATCTCAGACGTGTTGCAGTGGAGTCAGAACTCCTGCACAGTAACAAATTGTTGCAAAAATGTATTAGATGGGTCTCGTAAAGAGCCAGTTTTTTGTCTAGATTCAGTAAATGTACACAAAGGTTACTCGTAAAAAAATTAAGAAGGTTGGTACTTACCAATCACCCTCGGCGCCACACTAATAACCTCCAACCGAAACCAGAATGTCATCCGATGTTCAAAATCCCATAGAGGCTCATCTAGCCTACTATTTAAAGGTTAAGGATTGAGTAAATAAACACAAACTATTTCAAAGTTCAATGTTCACTTTGATATAAAAATGATTCAACAGTTGAGATATAATAGATTAATATCAATATAAAATCAGTGAGTATAATTATACATTTGAAAAATTATTTGAATATTTGAAAATTGCTATCAACGTATATAACATGTAAGTGTAGGGATGTAAAATTGATAAATGAATAAAAAAGTAAAAACCCTTCCTCCGAGTCAGTATACGAATGACACTTTTGTTATTTAATGGTAAATCCTAGCTCATGAGTTATCACGCTCATTATGCATAGTGAGATGCAGTTTAGGATATAAATCAGAGTTAATAATTACGTGCAGATCACCAACCGGACGAATTATATCTTGGGTATAAAATGGCTTAAACGTTAACTGAATGAAGTGACGTATAATGAAGTAAACGTAGATAAAATATTAAGAAAATAATTGATAAGTTATGTAACATAAAAACCTGAGGTCCAAGCGTCGTGGTACCCCTTGATCTAGCTGCGGGTAGGTCAATGTGTTGTTAAAATGACGTTGTACCCCAAAACTAAAACAGTCTTATCCGCAAAAGTTCCACAAACAGCAGCACTAACAAAACCAGGAGCAAGAAACAGGTACAAAACCCAGGAATAAACCAGAATCTAAAAACTGAAACCAAAACCATGACCAAAACTGGATAGAACTCTCGTAACTGGAGGGTTTTTCATTATTCCACAGCAACGTGTTTCTTCGAAATATGGTCTACCAAAGGGCATGAATGATCCCCAAAACGGGTTAATAAACCCCAGTTTTCAAGGCAGTTAGTCCAAACTCCAACAACCCCAAACTGCATATAACACCAAAAACCACTAGGGAGTATTGTCACAGTGCCAAACCACATAGTTAATCCCTTTTTCAGGTGAAGTAAAATCTCCGAAAACTGTCTTGATGGTTCACACGCGGTTGATTTTACAACGGCGACTTTATAAAAAGAACGATTTTTGTCAAAAACCAAATTTTAATAAAACACATAACAAAAAAAATGACTGAATTTCGCGCATGTCTGAAAAATAATGGTTGAGAACATTACTAACAATATGTAACTAATTATACACTACAGCTAACCAATTGTATATACTTCTTAAACGAACAAATATTGCCGAACGATAAATAAAGTAGAATCACGAAAATTCCACTTTATATTACTCTGTTACATTCTTTTCTCTCACGAAAATTCTCTAGAAAAGCAATATTCAACTTGAATATCAAAGCTACACCAGATGGCGTGACAATAAAATAACCTTTAAATAGATGATTGAGCACGTCAAACGTCACGAAAATGAGAGAACCAAGCTGGAAAACAGTTCAAACTTTCTTTAAAGAAAGGATAAATATTGGCTCAGGAAATACACTATTCCAATAATATTTTGAAAACAGGCACCAGGAGAGTATGAAAAAAAGATATACCTTGTTGTTATTCAGAGTTTCACCACCTTCTTGACAGATATTTGTTTACATTTTCCACTTATATTTTCACCCCATTTTTAAGGTTTTAAGAGGAGCAAGCGTTAAGGATATGGCCTTGAATGATAGACATATACATTACTGTAAACCCACAATACGATCATGCTTCCCTGATATCCGGGAAAAGGTTCAGTGCTATAAAATTCCTCAAGATTGGTCCTCATGCAAAAAAAAAGTATTTATAACGCATATCACGCTTTCAAAGCAGTGTAACTTTTAAAAAGGTAAGCCCCAAATATTTAAATTATAAGCATATTACTAGCGATAACTTAGGTTACATTTTTAAAACAAAATCTAAATGTAACAATCTTGCTGACAGTTGTTATATATGTATTCTCCTTTCAGGCAGAGAATAGGAAATAATATATGCAAACAGTTTATTTTCTGCAAATACCACTCTGATTATCGCTCCAAACGCGTTTCGACCACCTTATGGTCTCGTCAGTGGAGCTGTATCGGACCCGGAGCAACATTCGCATGAAATATATATATATATATATATATATATATATATATATATATATATATATATATATATATATATATATATATATATATAATTCAAATCCATGTCGATAGGATATTGCAAACCTGCCACCTACCGACCTCTATATCAAACTGAAAACTGACATCGAGGTCGGTAGGTGGCAGGTTTGCAATATCCTACCAACATACTTTGGAATTTATATTTCATACATCAGTTGCGAATCTTGCTCTGGATCCGATACAGGTCCACTGATGAGACCATAAGTTAGTCAAAACGCGTATGGAAAGATGACCGGAGTGGTATCTGCAGGAAATAAACTGTTTTTCTTTACCACAAAAAAAAATTACAGATATAACAATTATTTAAATACGGCAAATACTGAAATTTAGATTTTTTTTTAAATTTCTAACTACTCCGGTAATTCATAGATGCTATTATTCGAAATATATATAAGAAATGCTTAACAAAAAATGATATTGTGATGCACAAAACGTGAGTATTTGCAAAAATAAGATAAAAAATAACCAAATTAGCCATACTAAACTTAAGAAGAAATTTAAACCGTGACAAAGTATTTCGGGAAGATATGACGTGGCCAAGTTTTTCAGTGTAAAATCACTGTTGATTAAGGGCTCTTTATCATTTTCTATAATAGTTTTTCCTTGCCTGTTTTGATTTGTTTGTTTTCAGACGTCTAGCGGTGGAATCATGACTCTTCCGCAGTAACAAATCGCTGCATAAATCTGTTACTATATTTTTTAGGTACAGTTTTACAAGAAAAACTCAAAATTATAAAATAAAGATTGAGAATTCCATATAAATAAAAGTAATGTTAGAATGGCACTGCAAACGTCATCTCTAGGGAAAGTCGGAAACTTCTTACCCCTTTCTTATATATATTTTAAGAGTATCATTAAAAGAATAACTTAAGATTATAAAACAAATATTAAGGATTCTACAAAAGTAAAAGGAATAATATTTTAGTGGATTTCCCAGCACAACTTACAAAAATTTTGAACGTTTGTTGAATAACTGATGTATACTTGAACCAATGTTTATAAAATGCGTAATAGGCGTTTTGGGCCCGTTCCGTACATTGTTCTGAATTTACTCTGGAGCTCCAGATCTCATAAATATTAAACTGCAAAAATAACTTATTTTGAGAGAAATGTATTCTTGTCTGGCCTATTTCTTGTAAAGATAAATATTTCTACATGATGGTTGATAAATTGCCAAAAAGGTATCTTTTTAAAGAAACATTTATTTAAATTATTACATATAAAATTCCTACGTGAAATTTATTCTAACTGTATCTTTGATAAGATTGGTATATATGTCGTTTTTTTTTTTAAATTGTATTTCAGTTAGTTTTATAAATCAATAAAGGATTACATGAGTGTTCTGTCTAATATATATCTAGCTCAGAATGTGCTAAAATTCTGTATTTATACCCAAGAATATGATTTGGAAAGTAAAATGTAAATGACAACAAATAATACTTTATCGACGTCAGAATTAACAGCCATAAATTAAATTTTCGTTAAATTTAAAATGTATATCTGTCTGTATATCAATGTAGAATTATGGAATTTTTAGAATTAAAAATAAGAATGTTTTGAAATTTTGTTATTATGTGCTAATACATGCAGTGCTTCCAATTAAATTCATGACATTATTATTATTTTTATAAATACATTTGTATCAGAAAATCATATCGCAAAACTTTTTGAATCTATCCAGATATGTTAGTTTTTGACCATATTCCAACTTATAGAAGAGGCAATTCATGCCTTTCTTTACAACGTTGCCCTATTTGCTTAACTGTCATTCATTCCCCCACTTAAGTGGGGCTTGGTAAATGTTATTTGTGGATCTAATTTGGCATAAACAGAAAATAACACGCCATGGCATAAGTCGTTGTCCACTGTATCGTACAAGAAAGCTAGTGTGCCGATTTTAAGAGGTTGTCGTTTAGAGAGTTATAACAAATTGTATTACTTGCAGCACACAACTATTATACAACTAAACGGTAATCTGAAATAAAAATGCAACATTTAGTGAATCACTAGCTTGATAAATTAACAATTTCTTAAGTTACACTAATCAAATGAGATGATCCAGATAGATTTTTTTCTCGTCAAAATTATGTCACTTTAAAACACCATTCAAATTTTTCAAAAAGTATTTAATTTTACCAGTCCACACCTTAACATCTATTAGGCACTGAGGATACATGGAATACGAATGTGTTTTATTTTTCATATTTTACAAAGCACCAAAAGAACCGAAAAAACGCATATATTTAATTTTATGTTTAAGAAGATATTCAATTTTTGGTGTTTATTAACAGGATCGAATACTTAATTGTTTGTTTAAATTAGGCTGGTGTAAATGTAGCTCAAATTTCCTATATCCGTTCTGTCGTTAACAGTGTTTTTATCTTTGTAAATTTCTATCACTTCCTTTATCTGCAATTTTTTGTAATTCATATCTTTGTTTTAAATTATGACACTGTTACAATCATCAAAGTTATGTTTTTCATCCTGTGTGTAGTTTTTTAACGCTGTTGAGGCGTTTCTCGTATATTTATGGCTATTCAATCTGTTCTTTAGTAATTGTTTCGTCATGCCTATATATTATTTGGGACAATTTGTGCAAGGGATCGAATATACTACATTTGATTTATTCGTGAGAGGAGTTTCACTTTTTAAATTAGTGAATAGTGTATTCAATTTATTGCAAAACCTGTGGCATATGATAATATCATGCTTTTTAAAATGTGTTTTATTTTTTCTGACAGCTCACTAGTGTAAGGTAATGCTACATATTTTTGCTGTTTCTGTTCTATGTTTCTTGTTATTAGATTATTATAAAATTTATACGTTCGTTTATTAATTATTTCGGTGATAGTTTTTTCATTTAAATTATTATTTATTAGTGTCTTTTTCACTTTTTGCAGTATTCTTGGTCGGAATTCTGGAGACATTTTTGAGTTTTTAAGTGACTAGAGAAACAGTTTATATATTTACAAAGTTTTCAGTACGAATACACCTTTTGCAAGGAACTCGATGGATATGCTATGGAATCTACCATTTTTCAGATACTAATGGAATATTTAGAGGAAAAAGTTTTAGAGAAACTAAATTTTAATATAATATTTTTCAAACGGTTTGTCGATACCAGCCATGCCACAAGATAAAATCAGTAAAATACTCCAAGAGTTTAACAATTTCAACGAAAAAATGCAATTTCCGTCCGAAGCAGAAAATAATAATAAAATATATTTTCTAGATATGCCACTTATACACAGAAATACCAAACTTTAATTGAATGATTCAACAAACCAACTTGGTCAGGTAGATATCTAAACTGTTTCTCTAATCACTCAAAAACTCAAAAAATAGTGTTATTTACGTCTCCAGAATTCCGACCAAGAATATTGCAAAAAGTGACAAAGATACTAATAAATAATAATTTAAATGAAAAAACTATCACCGAAATAATTAATAAACGAACATATAAATTTCATAATAATCTAATAACAAGAAACATAGAACATAAACAGCAAAAATATGTTGCATTACCTTACACTAGTGAGTTGTCAGAAAAAATAAAAGACATTTTAAAAAGCATGATATTATCATAAGCCACAGGTCTCATAGTAAATTAAATACACTAATTTAAAAAGTAAGACTTCTCTCATGAATAAATCAAATGTAGTATATTCGATTCCTTGTACAAATTGTCCTAACAAGTATATAGACATGACGAACCAATTACTAAAGGACAGATTGAATAGTCATAAATATACGAAAAACGCCTCAACGGCGTTAAACAAACACACACAGGATGAAAAACATAACTTTGATGATTGTAACAGTGCCATAATTAAAAACAAAAATTTGAATAAGCAAAAATTAAAAAAGGTATAAACACTGTTAACGACAGAACGGATATAGGAAATTTGAGTCACATTTACACCAGCCTAATTTAAACAAATTATTAAGTATTCGATCCTGTTAATAAACATGAAAAAGTGAATATTCTCTTAAATATAAAATTAAATAAATGCAGTTTTTCGTATTTTTTTGGTGCATTGTAAAATATAAAAAATAAAACACATTTTCTATTTTCTTGGGTTTAGGTTTTTATTTAAAAAAAAATCCAATCAATTGACGTTTCGTCCTCTATTTAAAGCATTTTCAAAATTTTTTCTTTTTTTTTTATTTATTTACCTTCTTAAAAATATTTTTTATATAATTAAAAACATTCATACGAGAACATATCTACAATTAAAAAAAAAACAAACACTTTAAAACACTATTAAATTTAAAAAAAAATATATTTAATTTTACCAGTCCACACTTTGACATTTTGCTTATTTATTAATAATGAAATGCAACTTTTACATCGTTTATTTAGGTATTGAGGATACATGGAATGCGAGTGTGTTTTATTTTTTATATTTTACAATGCACCAAAAAACAACGAAATAATGCATACATTTACCCTCTATATATACATTCGTGATATGGTATAAGTTAACGATAGAAAAAGATTTTGCGATATCTTTATTAGAAAAGGTAAAAATGATAAAAAATGTGTAAAATTACATGATTTTTGGGAGGGTATTACATCGCACTCAACTAATTCAGTCTAATAATTGTTTTTCTTATTCTAAACATAATTAAGTACCGAATATATGAGCAAAACATTTTCTTAAATCTATAATCTATTCATTTATACGATAAAACAAATATTTTGCGGGCGAAGCCGCGACGGGTAAAATGCTAATATATATATATATATATATATATATATATATATATATATATATATATATATATATATATATATATATATTCTGTATACTGTGAAGTGTGGTTTTAATCTCCACTTTTGAATTCCTATTTTTTTATATTATATGTTATTGTTAGACGGTATAAAAGGTAATATTTTCCAGCAATTGGTAACTAAATATTAAGTAATAATTACAAAATAATAATCGATATAAATATAACAACACTTTTCTCGAAGTACCCCCTTAACAGTTTTCATTTGTTTGGCAACACCATTATTAGTTATTGTTATTTGTTAGAGGGAAATTAATGCTTTAGATCAATCGTGATGTAAATAGAATTTAATATAAACATGTATTACGTAGTCTAATCCTAAATGTAAGCTTTTCGAAGCAACAAATGTATGATCAGCTCATCTTTGGTAACTTTATAGGGCTGATAAAAGTTTTTAGTTATGAAAATTAGGCTTGATACTATTATAATTTCCAAAGTTGTTAGCACTTCGTTAAAAAATTGTATTTTGGTGTATATTTATGATTAATAAAATATTTTTTATTTGGGGGATTTGAGCGATTTGGAGGTACCTGAGAGTAAAGCTCAACTTTTTATATTTTGCTTTCAGCAGTGGAATTACTTAGACAAGGATATAAAAATCTCCTTTTACATGATCAAACAGTCAACTTTGAAATTACTTTTCTCGGAAGATGTAGGTTTAGTATTCTTCCACAATTCCAATGCATTGATGATAGAATTGAACATTCTGTGTCATGACTCATACAAGTGAAGGCTATTTATAAACTTACCAAAGACAAACTTAAAAGTTGTTCTGTTGATCAATGGAAATAAGTTATCACTAGTCCCAATTGCGTACTTGGTAGATATGAATTATAATTGTAAATTTTCCGCTCACTTAAAAGTTGTTGCTCTACTTATGGGTTTGCGAAAATGCTTCACAAAATACTGCTTCTTCCTATGTGAATGGGACAGCCGAATCCGAAACAAACATTATATCCCATAAAACTGGTCTCTAGAGAAAGTGTTTCTCCGGGTCAGAAAAATCTCGCTCACAATTCTTCGAAAAAAGATATTTACTTGCTGTCTTTACACATCAAACTCGCTTTTATCAAACAGTTTTTAAATGCAATGGACAAGACAGATGATGGATTTCAATTTTTGGAAAATAAATTTCCTCAACTTAATGAAGGTAAAATCAAGGAAGAAATTTTCGTGAGCTCTCCAATGAGACACCTTTTTCAAGATTGGACATTTATTGAACACCTAAATCGATAAGAAAAACGAGCTTGGCATATATTCCAAAACACGTGCGAGAACATTTTGGGTACCAACAAAAGTGATAAATATGTCGTTCATGTGGAAGAATTATTGTTAGCGTACAAGGCCATGGGGTGTAACAGGTCCCTTTAAGTTCATTTCCTGTACTCACACCTGGACTTTTTCCCTAAAAATTTAGGAGCAGTTCCCAGTGAATACAGGGAACGGTTCCATCAAGACATCGCTGGGTTCGAGAGGAAATTTTTAGGATAGTGGAATGCGAGCATGTTGCCAGACTACTGCTGAGGATAACTACAAGAAACTTCCACTTCAGGGTACAAAAGGAAAGCGAGCTCCAAATGAAGGTACTTTTCTTATTTTTATTTTTAAATTTAACAACGACAATAATCATCTTAACTCTTCTAAATCATAATCTATAAAAGTATTAACGAAAAATGATCAAAATAGGAGAGAGCTCGGTACTGCGCATGCCGTATTGAACAGGGGTAGATAAAAGTCTTAGATTTTTTTCTCTTTCTATCGGCCTAATGATTTCACTTAAATACAAGCTCATATCTTCCCTACTCTGTCTATAAAACCTGTTGATTCGCGCGATTATCCTAATTAAGTTACTAACCACCCTAAAAGCTATTACACCATATTGAATTCAATACCTAATCCAGTTAGGATTTTTGAATATCTAATGATCTAATAGGACGTTGAAATCTATTTTTTATATTAAAATATTCATACTACGACGTATCTTGGCAAAAATAAAATAAAATTGAAGTAATTTGTATCATTTAATCTATAATTATTCCTAATAACGGTTTTAAATAATATAAATTTTATAATATGTGACTGCGTAGTGAAATTTTATTTGAAATTTAGTATTCCTACTTTAAAAACAAAATGCTTTTAGAAGATCATGCAGTAAAGTTTGACGATGATAACTTAAAATCCAAACCATCTTAAGCCAATTTGAACATAGTTCTTGGCAATAAACTTCCAGACAAGTATTCTGAAGACAAATTTACTGCCCTATTTAGGTGGCTGTAAGCTTTTCGAATCCCTTTACTTTTACCAGCGAAAAAATTAGGCACGCTCAAAGTACAGTTTGAATTATACTAAAATATATGGCCCCAAGCATGTCTTATTGTAGTGTGATTACTAAGAATAGAAAACAAATCACAGAGTCAATGAAGATATTTAATATAAAAATTACATCGCTGATTATTTTCTGATACCTACACGCCTTCGAAATAAAACCAATCAACCGATCAACTGCAACATAATTGGTATTATCAATAAATGATAAAGGTAAAAATAGAAAAGCAGTAGGAGAAAATTTTTCTAGATTCAAAAACTACATTGAATTTAGAGATTTGAAGCTAAAACATGGATTATTGTATGAATAATTTTTTAAGTCTCATAATAAAAGGAAATAATAATAGAATGTTTTAATTTTATTGTTTCCTTTATAAGATACATCAAAACTTCAAGTTTTCCTTTATCCCAAAAGTTTTCCACTTAACGTCTAAATATTGAAACATTTCATTTAAGAGATAAACCCTTCATTTGAATAAATAGCTATCTATGAAGATTATATTATGTTTAAAATGGAATCACTTTCCCGGATTCTCTATTTTAGGCTACAGTAACACAATAGAAGTCAGAATTGTAAAATCATAATAGCTCATATGCATAAATGTTTCTCTGAGGCTGAAAATAAAGTAGGGTTTGGAACTTAAAAGCAAAATTATATCCGTTTTCGACCAATTTGGGTTAAAAATACATTTTTGTATAAAAAGAAATATTCCTGTTAAAAATATACCCCACCGAAAAGACAGAAAAATACGTAAAATACATAGTTCAGTTAAAAAGTTCTGAGACTAATTTGGTATAAAATTAGCGCCAACTAGCGCTATCTGTTTCTGAATGGAAGAACTATGTAATATCATACCTTAGTTACCCACAGTGGAGATGTGAGCGCTGTAATTTCATTTATTGGTCAATTGTGTTCATTTGAAGTAGACGCGTTTTTGCTACTGCATCACAATTTTCGCTAGAAAGCAATGAGCCTCAATCAAATTTTGTTTCAAATTGGGAAAAATTTGTTCGGAAACATTCGAATTATAGAAAGCCGCATATGGTGAAGATTGTTTAAGCCCAGCAAGGTTTTCGAGTGATATCCGTGGTTCAAGAACGGTCGACAGTCGGTGAAGGGTGATCCAAGGGAGGGGCGCCCTTTAACCTCGACTACGGATGAGAATGTTGAACCAGTGCTTTTTGCACTGTCTGGTAATAGGCGAATTACGGTTGAAATGTGGTCAGAGGAACTCAACATCAATGGAAGAAGCTTACAGCACCATATTTTGAACGATGTTCTCAGGAAAAAAAATGTGTGAGAAATTCTTTCTGCACTTGTTAACAGAAGAGCTCAGAGAGTGCCGTGTGAAAACTTCATGCGATTTAGTTAAATAAGCAGATACGCATAAAAATTTTTTAAACAAAATTGCAACCGAAGGCAAATCATGGTATTTTCGCGGGATTATTCATACGGTCCTCTATCTACTTTTGAAGCTAATTCGGCGCGTGAGATCGGAATGGTACCGCACCGGTGACTGGTTTTTGTTGCATGACAATGCGCCCGCTCATTCCCTCAATACTCGTCACACAATTTTTGGCCAAAAAGTCGATCTACATGATTCATAACACTTCCTACATGCCAGATCTGGCTCCGGACGATGAAGAGAGAACATTTTTGAAACGATGTTGAGGCGATTTAAAGGACTGTGAGCAGAGCTCTGAAACTTATTCAGAAGAGAAGTTTTCCAGGTCATTCGAGCGGCTATATGAGCGCAACAAAATTTTATAGAACGAGGGGGGAGTTATGTTGAAACTAAATAAAATATTTTTTCTAAACTCTTGTTTTCATTCGTAAAAAAAATGTCCCGGAACATTTTGAATGAACTGTATATTTAATAAAATTTGCTAATAGTAGTTTTTATGTGTTTTGATCCAATATGGAAACAAATTTATAATGGATTTGGCAGTTTAGCGAATTACGGTTGTAGCACAGAATAATCAGATAAAGTTCAAGGGTTCAATTTTCGCGACCTTGATTACAATCTCGCTATTCCTTATGTCTCACTGGGAAATAATGTTAAAAGTAGGACGAATATCACTTTGACACTGGTAACAAATAAAAAGTACCATCTTTTTTTAATTTGGATAGTAACATCACTTTCGCTCTTATTATAATCATTATTCTGACAATAGATAAAGAAATACTTACATTGAAGAATTTTTAAGAAATTAAAAAAGCCATATTTTTTCCTATTTTCGACATGCAGTTACGACAAGCGCAAGAAATTCCTCAAACTATTGTTGAGTAAAATATATTCACTACTTGGTAATAATTTCACACCCAGAATATAAAATTAGCTTAAAATTCAAAAATAAAATGATAATTAAGGTCAGGTTTGATCTAGAGTTGGCCGATATATCGACCACTTCGATTCAGTAGCCGGAAAACTGCAAATAACATATATGCAGAGCATATTCTGCCCACCTAATACCGATCACGGCGATCAGACCACCATTTAATAAAATAGGTATTTGTTGACCTTATTATTGCTGTTATGGGTTATTTAAGTTTCAATCGCTAGGTATGTCCTCAGAGTTGTTATTTGCATTTAGTTAGTACCACATCACAGTTAATTCAAAAAGTTGTATAAAATTTACAACTAGCACTAACTGTTACCGACGGCTGAACTATGTAATTTCATGCCCTAGTTAACCACAGTGGAGATGTAAACGCTGTAACTTTATTTATTGACCAGCTGTGTTCATTTGAAGTAGACATTTTTGTCATTGCGTCACAATTGTGGCTACGGAACAACGTGCCGCAATCAAATTTTGTATTAAATTGGGAAAAAGTAGTCCGAAAACATTCAAATTATTAATAATCAGGTATGGTGAGGATTGTTTAAGCCTCAGCAAGGTTTTTGACTGGTATGCGTGCTTCAGGAACGGTCGACAGTCGCTAGAAGACGATCCATGCGAGGGGCGCTCATTAACTTCGACGACCGATGAAAATGTCGAACGTGTGCGCGTCGCAGTGTCTCGTAATTGGCTAATTACGATTGAAATGTTGTCAAAGGAATCCAACATCAGTATAGAAAGCGTGCATCAAATTTTGCATCATGTTCACGGGAAAAAAATGTGTGCCAAGTTCGTTACGCACTTGTTAACGGAAGAGCTGAAACAGCGCCGTGTGGAAGCTTCATGCGATTTGGTTAAATGGGCAGAAACGTATGAACATTGAGGTATTGATCAAACGCCAAATCGCTGAGTGACTAGGCAGGACGAAGGGCGGCCCGCCAAAGTTCGAGCGATAAAGTCTAAAATCAAAACGATGCGCATTTCGTTTTTCGATTCTCGTGTTATTATCCATTGCGAATTCATGTCCCCCGGCCAAAAAGAGGAACGCACAATTCCACAAAAGTATCATGGACCGACTTTTGAAGCGGATTCGCCGCGTGAGACCGGAATTATACCGCATCGGTGACTGGTTTCTGTTGCACGACATTACGCCAGCCCATTCCTCAATACTCATCACACAATTTTTTGCTCATAAATCGATCTCCATGATTCATCAACCGCCATACTTGCCAGATCCGGCTCCTGCAGACATTTTTTTTATTCCCTAAATTGAAAATGATGGCGAAGGGAGAACGTTTTGAAGACATGGAGGGATTCAAAGGAACGTGACCAGGGGTCTGAAAGCTATTCCAAAACAGTTTTCCAGGTCGTTCCAGCGACTATACGAGCGCTGCAACATTTGTGAAGAACGAAAAGAGGATTATGTTGAAAATTAAATAAATTTTTTTTCTAAACTCTTGTTATTATTCGTAAAAAAAATAGTCCCGGAACCTTTTGAATGAACTGTGATGTTTGTTATTTCTATCTTTTACCAATATGACATTAATTAGTCGGGAAAGTAGAAAAATTATTGGGTAGGCGTATTTTTTACGTTCCTTTAAATGAATATTTCTAATTTATATATAATATAATATATTTAATTAGGTAACTACATACACACATCATTGTAACTAAAACAAACTAAATCAATCTGATAATATATATATATATATATATATATATATATATATATATATATATATATATATATATATATATATATACGTATTTAATATTCATATCGCTGGTAAATAAGAATATCATTATCGGAGAGTAAACATCGCTGCTATATCGTCCACTTCAGGTTCAATCCAATAATCTGATTTAATCCGTGTCTGCCCGAACATGAATGAAAAGATCCTCTGATTATCCAGTGCGCAAAGAAATTTGATTCTGGTGAGAACACCCTTGGTCGCATCAGATTAATGTGTGGTTATGATTACAATAAAAGAAATAACATAATGCACATGTTAAGTGAATAATTAGAACATAATCCTCAAACCTCACTGATAATTTTTAAACGAATTGGAATATCAGATGGAATGATCGCTTACCAGTAGTTAGTAACACTGGTTGGAACTGTTTCTGAAACGAATTTGTTACAATGTGCATTTATTCAAACATGTTTTTTTTTTCATTTTTTATGTTTTTATTTAAATTTGCTATCTAGAACAGGAATGTTTACTATATCGTGAGATCTTATCAAAAGATTGCTTCTGTTTTTTGTCGGAACTTTTTATTTGTTCTTTTCTCGAGATTTTCCAAATAAAACTTGTTATCGCAGGTGATACCAGTATAACTGAAACAAAACAAATAACAGTACACTGTGCTTTAATAATTATTTTATCATTCTGATTATACGACATATATGTCACTGGATTATTTTTAATTGCTTGACGAATAATCAAAGGATGAAATTAGTTCACTTCGAACTTGAATCACTTATTTATTATCATTGTATTAAATTATGAAAAATATATTTATTGATTTTATATTTGAGCTTTTATTGGTATCATACTTTTAATAAAAATATGATTTTGTTTTTTGGAATGAACGACTTCATTAAAAAACGACCTTTCTAAGAAAAATAAATAGAGGTCAAATCTAATAACAAAAAAAAATCCTAAAGTGTCCCTTAACGGACATACCGAGCCTTAAAGGGGTACCCAATGATTTATCTTATCGGCTCTAAGTTTTGAACCGACTGGTATAATTTAATGAAATTTTAATATTTTATAGAGGCCATAATAACTCTTTGAATTATACTTGCAGCCAAACTCGTTGGGTCTAATTTTTGACAGACCTGAAAATTGATTTTTTAAATATTTCCTCTTCAAAAATTGAGTCATACAAATAAATGGACCTATAAGGTTATTTCCGATAATATCAGACCACACACTTACAATAAACCTTTTTTGGTGTTTGTTTTTATTTATAGCGTGCGGGTTTTCATCATCCCAAAAATGTAAATTGTGTGAGTTTATTTGCCATGTCTTGTAAAACCTGGGTCATCAATAAAGAAAATATGGTTAGAAAAATTTAGATTTAGGGTAGGTTGCTGTATAAACCAGTTGGAGAATTGAAGTCTTGCGGGATAATCATCCAGAGACATAGAGTGTACATTTTCAATGTGATACGAGTGAAGTAACTGTTCTGTTAAAGTTTCATGTACAATCCATTTTCTAACAATGTTTTGTGTCGTGAGCTTCCCTATGCTGTGTGAGGGTTGTAAGAAATATCTTGCAGAATTTGTTCCTCTACTTGAGGGTCTCCTGCTCTCCTGGGGGGCCCTCACCGCTACGTCGCTGCAAAAATGACCGGGAATAAAACATGTAAAAAATTAACTCTAATAATTATTTTCTAATCATCTTTTACGTGTTTCTCTTAGGCTTCGATCAACCCTTTGAAATGTTTCTGGACTTGGCAATGTTCGAACTGGAAATCTTCCAGCATAAAGTCTTCTTGCTTTCGAAGAATTTGACTGCGCTTCACCATAAATTAAAGCACATCAGGACACCCTGTGTATTCTGTCTTTACCTGTTTGTATTTAGCATTAGTATCTATTGAGTTTTTCGCACAAAAACTGATTTATCTAGAAAACCGCTAATTTTATCAAAATAATTAGGAGTACCTTTTTTTGAAGAGGAATAACCAGAGTATCTAAAAATCAGTTTTCAGCTCTGTGAAATTACACCTGTAAAAAATTAGGTCCCACGAGTGTGGCTGCATGTCCGTTCCTGATTTCTCTGATAATCCAAAATATCTAGTGTGGTATGATTTAATGCGTATTTATAGCCTCTATAAAATATTAAAATTTCATTAAAATATACAAGGCGGTTCAAAAATTTAAAACCAATAAGGTAAATCGCTGGTTCCAAGTTAAGGCTCATTATCGATTAAGGGGCAGTTTAGGAATTTTTTTTCTATGACCAAGTATGGTTATTTTGACCTTCCTTGTATGCTCCTGAGAAATTGAGAAGTAAAAAGGTATTTACCGGGTATCCGGTATATAATAAAAATTAAAAAATGCTAAATATGTAACAAAGCCGAGAAATTGCCCCGCCATTTTTAGAATTTAGAAAATTTTTCGGCTTTCAAATTTTCCTCTTGAATTTTATGGCTCAAATCACCTCATCAAAAGAGAAAATTAAATTAGTTATAAAAATATAAATTTTTGATTAAAACAATGGCTGAATTTTTCTTTACTGAAAAAGAACTAATCTCAAATTTTAAATCTCGATAATTTTATTGAAAATGATTGTTTCGGAAAACGGGAAAATCTTGTACATTTTTCTGGTTTCTGTAATGATTTTGAAAATATCTCATTGTATGGTTTGAAATAGAATAGAGTAATTTAAAAAAGAAAAAAAATTATTGTATCTTCCCGTCCATTTAGGTTACAAGAAAAAAAATTTAATTGAAGAAACACATAACAAGGAACCCTCGAAAAAAATGCATCAAAAAAAATATAATTTTTGAAAAAATCGTTTTTGTTTTCTTTCTGAAAAAGGCCGCCATTTTGTTAATTTTGAAAATATTTCGGTTTTCAAATTAATGACTTACGTGACCTTAATCAAAAGAGAAAACTGAATTGCGTCAATTAGTCATAAAAACATATATTTAAAAAAAATACTTCCATTTTTCTTCACTGAAAAAGCACTAATCTGAACTTTAAAACCTCGATAAGTTTGTTGAAAATGATTTTTTCGTAAAGCGGCAAAATATTATACATTTTTCTGGAAAAAAAATTATGATTAAAGAAGCACATAACAAGGAACCCTCGAAAAAAAATTCATGTAAAAAATGTAGCTTTGAGAAAACCGCTTTTGTTTTCTTTTCGAAAAACGGCCGCCATTTGGTTTCTTTTAAAAATTTTCGGTTTTTAAGTTTGTGACTTATGTGACCTTAATCAAAATGGGAAACTGAATTGCGTCGATCAGTCATAAAAATATACATTTTAAGCTCAACTTTAAAATCTCGATAAATTTTTTGAAAATGATTTTCTCTCAAAACGGCAAAATACGTGGAAAATATTTTATTTTTTTTTGGAAAGTTTTTTGAAAATTTTCACTGCGTTCACTTTAAGAAAATTAATTATGAAAATTCTAAAAACTGTTAACAGGAAAATATTTTATTTAAATGAATTTAACTAACATGAGTGTGTACACCAACGAATTTCCCGTAGAATTAACCAGGGCTCCAATTACGAGACTAAATTTCCTGACCAATTTACCATGACAAGTTTCCATACTCCGAAAAATTAGATAAAACGGAATGAATTTGGTGTCTATATTTTTACCTACATTTTTTAAAGTTAGGTGATTCTGGCCCGTAATTGTGTAGCACAGGGGCGGATCCAGCCTCTCTCCTTGGGGGGGGGGGGCGGTGATATCACAAAAGTACAGTATGGCAAGCGAAAGTAAATTGTCGACGGGGGGGGGGGGGGGGACACCAGCAGCATTCCCACATCTAGTGTAAAAGGTAGGGACGGGGCTATTTTTTTGAATTTGAAGCTCTTGGAGAGGAAAGCGATCACAAGAAAAAACAAGTTTCCGACAGGGGGTGGGAAGATGCGATCAACATACACATTCCTCCTATAAGAGGCAGAATCGGGTCTATTTTCCTGAGTTCAAAGCTCCTGGGGGGAGGGGTTATAGCAAGAAAAAAACATGTTCTCAAGGGGGGGGGGGTTGCCAGCAGCATACACATTCCTAATATAAAAGGCAGAATCGGTTCTATGTTCCTGAACTCAAAGCCCTTGGGAAGGGGAGGGGCGATCGCAAGCATACGCATTCCTATACTCTATTCAAGAACTAGAGAGAGTAATAAAACTGTTACCGAAACCTCCAACGTACCTGCTTCAGTGCCCCCGGTGACAGAACTGCCGTAAATCTAATTATATTTAAATATTGTAAGCTTTTATAAATTTACTGCAACCATAAAATTTCTGATAATTCAATTTAATTTCTGTCAGTGAGCAAAGTACACCTTACAGTGTATCCTTAGTGATTTATTTTGTTTGTGCTTGTTTTTATATATTATTTGAGATTAGTGAGATACCCAAAAGATGGAGGGCATTTTTTCCTCAACGAAAAACTTATTACGATGAATGTTTATGATGCCTTAAGATATTAATATCTAGATAATAATGTTAAAAGCTGTGTTGAGATGTGTTCCAATATAACAGGAGTTCGAAAATCTATCATGTACCGAACACTGATGGAGAAAAAAACGACTGGAATTGTTAGTAATTCCAAGCTATATTCGATCACAGGCAGACGAAAAACCTCGTTGGAAGAAGAGATGTAAACTGTAATAAAAGGAGTTGTACATACATTTTATTATGAGAAGTAGATCTCAACCGTCGACAAAATTCTAACTAAAGTCAATGAAGATCGGGATTTGCCTGAAATTAAAAGAACTGAGCTCTGGAAATTGCTCAGAGAACTTAATTTTTGTTGGGAAAAACCAGATAGGAAATCTGTTCTTATAGATCGTCCGGAAAATGTCCGTTGGTGAAGGAAATTTCTCTCCCAAATAAAAGGTAGAGTTGCTGGAAATAATACAACTTACAAAATTAATAATTTAACTGGACTTTTGAAAGATTTTTTTGAATAAAGTTACTGCAGATAATTGCGAAAAATCCATATAATAAAAGAATAAAAGAAGATGTGGAAACTCGATCTCATGATCGGTGAGAGAGGAATCAATTATAATTAATTTGAGCGAAGATAGCTTCAGTGACTTTGATGACGATAAAGATACGTAATGTTTACCAGCGTTAACATAATTTATTATTTAAATTTTCTGTAACATATAAAAATTAATGACATAATGAATCCCTTTTTAGTGTTTAATTGTAATTCTGCAGATGGTTTAAGAAATAAATAAACTGGAACGTCAAATATTCCAAAAATGTTTTTAAGTAATAATAAAATCAAAAAATTTTTAATATTATATTGACGAATTTATTTTTTTTTATATATGTTTAACTTCTTGTATTTTTGATAATGGGTATTTTGTAAGTATTTAAATTATAACTTAGAATTTTTTGAGAGAAAAAGGCTACGTTTTAGTCTGAATGTGCCTAAAACGGTTTCTATGGCAAAATTAAAAATAATAAAACTACAGTTGTGATTTGTGTTAAATATGTCAAAATTATCCAGATTTTCTAATATATGTGAATTATTAAAAAATCATAAGAAATAAAATAATATTATAAAAACTTTTTATTTTAAGTTTGTTACTGAAATAATACTCTATGCCATAAATATTTAGTGATAAAATAGACCTCCTTTTGACGCCTTCCGATGCCTATGACAAGGATTAAAATCCTTTTTAACACTTCACAGTCCATTATTATAGACCAGTATTTTTGATTATAAAATTTCTAACCCATTCCTATGAAAAATATATGTGTCTAACAGATTTTGCCAAAGACACCGGACCAAAGAACACAGGTAGTTTGCGAAGAAAAAAAGGTTCTTGAGTAAACTATAGTATAAGAGGCAAAATCGGGTCTATTTTCCTGAACTCCAAGCTCTTGGGGGGGGGGGGGGGGCGATCGCCCCCACCGCCCCCCCCCCTTGGATCCGCGCCTGGTGTAGCACGACATCGAAGTATGGCTAAAAAGAAGTGATTTAAGTTTCGCTATTCAAGTAGGTCAAGATTTGTTTGTGGGTTTAGATTTTTTCAAATATTTTCGTTTTAGTTTTTTTGACTAAATTTTGTGAAGTCAAGAAAATATGACTTGTCATTAAGCAGTATAGTAACAAATCACGAACAAGTTGAAGTACTTTAAACTTGGGATCATTCAAATCTGTGCAAATGTAGATTTTTACCCAAATTGGCATTTTCAAATCTTTCCTTTTTTTGAGGTTACGAAATTCAGACTCAGAATTTAGGAAGTATAGCGATGAAATATGGCCAAATATGAATGCATTAAGTCTCAAGTGATTCAGATCGGTTATGATTTGATAGGTAGACAGATTTTTGTCCAATAATCTTTTTTTTGATCACCTGCATGATTGGATCGGACTTAATTAAGAGAACTGTATTGTATTTAGTCTTTTAAAATAATATATATTAGTAGAATATGTTTCATAAACAATGGGTTTAAGATGTCCCCAAAGAAAGAGGTTTAAGAGAGTTATAGCCAGTGATCTCAGAAGCCTTTCAATGGCTACCCTTTTGCCAATTCAATTATCTCTGATTTAATTACTGTCGAACAAGAAGAAAATAATAAGGTAGAGGAGCGGTTTGCTGGAACTGTAACATATCTTCTTGTAAAATTTAATTACCTACTTCATCAATTTAGGTCTCTATATCGTGACTTATAACAGGATTCATAGTCCCCTCACGCATATTAAGGTACATATCACTTGTGAAGTTTTTTTCAATAAAGGAACAATAATATCGTTTCAGAACTATGGACCATATTTCAGGCAATGAACAATACTTGAATAGATTCGAGATACCGAGACCTTCTTAAATACATATATGAAAAAGCAAGAATACAAGTTAGTATTAATGATGAACTAACAACCGATAAAATGGCTTTACAACGGGGAATAAGATAAGGGGACACTACCTCACCAAAACTTTTTACGCTGGCATTAAAGGATATCTTCAAACAGATGAATTGGAAAAAAAAGGCGTAAACGTAGATGGAAGATAACTTAGCCACGTTCAATTTGCAGATGACGTGGTCCTAATCGGTAGCAGCCTAGCAGAGCTACAGGGGTTGGCCCAGGAACAGAAAGTAGCTTCAGAAAAAGTTGGATTGACTATAAATCTAAAAAAACTAAAGTTCTGACTCTCGATGAAACACCAATTTACAGTAGCAGAGTAAGTCTACCTAGCTCATGACATAAAACTGGGTAAAGTAAATCAAGAAACTCACTGGAGTAAGAGAATTAGAATGACATAAACAGCCACCGAGAATCTGAGTTACGTCCTAGAGAGTCCCGAGATACCAATAAACCTTAAGATTAAAGTTTTTGACACATGCATTCTCCCTGTAATTACGTATGGTCTAGAAATAGCAAGGCTAACAGGGAAGAGAGGTAATAAGCTTCGAACGTAGTCGTGATCGCAAGAAGAAAATGTGAGAATACCCTCTGTGACACAGTTCAAAGAGGGCTTGAATATAGTAGAGAATGGTGCCAGATGATGGAACTAAACATCAACCCCACCAAAACCACCTTAGTAGCCTTCACAAGGAAAATAAATCTCAATCTGAAAACCATCAAAATGGATGGGAATGTTATTGAGTGGAAGTCAGAGGTTAAATGTCTGGGACTGACCCTAGATAATAAACTCCTCTGGAATTAGAATGAAAAAGAAGTAATCAACAAGGCTACAAAAGCCTTGATGGTCTATAGAAACTTTGCTGTAAAAAGATTGGGGTACAAATCTAAAAATCCTGCGGTGGATGTCCAGAGCAATAGTAAGACCAATGATAACATATGGTGCAGTAATCTGGAGCAATAGAACCAGTCTGGCTGACACGAGAGCTAACCTCTCGAAAATTCAAAGACTTGCCTGTGCATGTATACCCGGGGCAATGAAAACCTGCCTAATGGCCGCCATGTAAATAATCCTAAATTTCACACATCTACATATATTTCTAGAGAACATGGCACAGAGGACAATTTATAGGATGATGAGAGAAGAGGTCATTCAACGAAGGCGCAATCTCTTATCCAGAAATCAACAAGATGAAATGAAAAAGAAATTCAGCTTTGTGAAAAACTTCAGCACAAAGTTGAGTCGCAAGAGCGAATGGGACAGAAACACCATTGAAGAACTCAGCAAGAAATCCATTATATGGTATACAGATGTCTCCAAAACAACTGGGGGAACTGGAGTAGGAGTGTATGGACTACGAAAGGATAAGTCACAAAGTATTTTCCAGGCAGAAATACATGCCATTAGGATATCTATTCAATTTAACAAGGAGAAAAACTATCACAGCTGAGAGATTATCATCTTGTCGGATAGTCAAGCAGCCATCAGTGCGCTGAGCTCTCAGGTTATCAGTTACAAGATGGTCTGGGAATGCCTAGAGGAACTGAATGATTTGAGTAAGAATTTTAAAGTCACCCACATGTGGTTACCGGAACACACCGGGATAGAGGGGAATGAAATAGTAGTTAGGCTCGCGAGAAAGGGTCTTTTCTGGCATTTCTGGGGCCAGAGGCTTTCCATGGAATCAGTAGCAACGTAATGCTGGAAAAACTAAAGATAGAAGAAATCAGGAGATCCAATTATTGAACGGAGCTGCAAGGATTGAGAGAAGCGAAGATACTTCTGGAGAACTACGACCAGAAGAGATTCAAAGAATGCATAAGCTGAAGTAAAAACCAACTCATAGTTCTGACAGGGTTCTTGACGGGACATTGCCATCTCTGAAGGGATACCTCAAGAAACTCGGACTGGTAGAAAGATAAGAGTGCAGATTCTGTGAGGAAGAGGACAAGACCTCTATTCATATCTTTTCAGAGTGCAGCGCTCTAGAAAACCCTAGGATGCGGTTCTTGGGAATATACCAAATCGAAGAAGGGGAGCTATCCACCTTGAAGCTGTCCAACATCCTCAGATTCCTGAAGGAAATAGCCCTAGCTGATAAGGTAATTTTTACGACTGGGTAGCAGTAGGGGGGCACAATAGATCTACCAGATCGCAATGTACACACCCCCAACTCTACGCACATACACATACAAGCTTCGAACTACCCAGCGAACAATAGTATGAATTATATTGGGAGTAACTCTTAGATACCACATACGAAATGAGGAAATACGTCTACCAACCAAGGTACGGGATTTAATAAAACGTATGGCAAATTTTAAATGGACTTGGGTATGGCACGTTGCTAGACAGGAAGCGGATGAGAGATAGACGAAACGTATACTACACTGAAGACCGAGACGACACGAGAGAAGTGTGGGACGACCACCGAAGACATAGATCGACGACATACAACAATAGGTCGGCAAACCAGATAGCTAAAGATAGAATGGAGTGAAAAAGACGAGAGGAGTGGATGGCAAAGTGCTGCTGAAAGAAAAAAAAGAAGGATAATATAATTTCCAATAATACCTGCCCAAACATTAATTTTGTGTGGCAATTGTGTATTTCCTTCCCGAAAATCATGCTTGTTTTCGTCACTCCAGAAGCAAAAATTTTGTTTATTTACATTTTAATTTGGTAAAAAGGTACATTCATTGCTCAAACAGATATTTGGCACAGGATTGGGAATAGCGATTGCTAAATTAGACCAGGTTTCATAAAACTGTATTTTTCTATCAAAATCGTTTCCATGGAACATTTCAAGTATCGACTTTTTTTAGGATGAAATTTATGTAATTTCAGTGCTTTTTTTTCAGTCTTGTATGAAATTTTCATCTATTCTAACACTCTTATAAAGGTGCTGGTGGGCTCTGCAACACATTTTACCAAAATCTTAATTTGAGCTTCTTTATTTAGTGCTTGCCTGATATTTATTTTTCATCAAACTAGTTTCTGAAAACTCTGCTACCAAATCGAGAATATATCTTTAACTTAAATCACTATATAGATTTCTTTCATTAAAAAGCAACACCGCTCTTCATGCTCACTCCATGAATAGATATAATTTTGAATTCTTTTTCGACGAGAGTAAACCATTTTCATATTTTATTTACCTATTAAAATTATTATTACTTATTTTAAAAAGCACAACTGAACCAAGGACACCACAGTAAATCCTTAAAATTATTGTAATTTAACCATATCTCTAACTTCAATAACAATCGAGACCCAGTGGTGAGTATCGAATTTGAGACACACTGTATGCCTTTCCTTTTGCTTATGCGTATCTTTTCCTATTCTTACGAAACGCAATTCTTAAAAAGTTTATGAAATTAAATTAGAACTGTACCTTACTCTTATTTCGACACGTGGATACCCCTCTGCAGTATTTATAATAATTATGTAAATCAATTAGGTCGGCGTTCTTTAACCCGCGGTCTGCGAAGACTTTCAAGGAGTTCGCAAGCGAAATATACACCAGAAAGGAAATTTTCATCGCACGTGCCATATTTTAATAAATTTAGTGGATTTGTCCAGTATTAAACGCAACGGCTGAATTTAAGTGTATAAATCTTTTATGAGATCATAATGACCTATTTAAAATTTTAGACATATTACCGGGTGTTTTAGTAAATATTTTTTGCAACTATATGATCTATACACTCTATTAAAAATAAGAAATTTGAAATGATGTACCTTTGCTATTCGTTGAGAGAGGTAAAGTAAAGTTAAGTATAAAGGAATAGTTGTTATCTCTTTTTCACTTTTCCTAATATACACCAAGAAACTATCAATTTAACAAGACACAGTTTAGATAATTTATATTTCAAAAGTGTGATAACTACGTTGCTTTGTTTGCTGTAGATCAGCTATTCTCAAACTGTGATAAAGAGAGTTTCCCAAGGTAAGACGCAAGTCTATATGACAATACTTTTTCTTACATGAATATAGCGGAGGTTGTCATCCTAATATTGAATTTATACAATTTCACTAATTTAAACGTGTTTTTGATGGATGAAGCCTTAGTCGGGTGACCGAATGTACAACACAGCGTGTCGGAAATAATATAAAAAATGTCAATTTAACAACAGAATTTCATTATATCTTCCATACGGTGACACACAATGAATTCCACCGTGTTGTGCGTTTTATCACCAGACCAAGGTTTGACATAGAGCTATGTAATAAAAGGGTTTAGTGTAGATTTATGTTATATATATATATATATATATATATATATATATATATATATATATATATATATATATATATATACAAAAAATCAGTCCTTTTATTCCACTCCTCAAATTTCATGGCATGTGGGAGAAGATTCATTACAACCGATTTTAGACGACGTTCACGCACCTTGACCGAGAGCGAACGACGGTCACTATTGACTTTACTGAACCAGCGATATACACATTGGTGTGCATATTTTTTTGTCGTCATATATCGAATTCAGTTCATTGATGCATCCTTGAAATTGGAAAGTAATCGCACGAAAATGGTTGCCAGTCCATTTTTTGTCCGACATGAAATTTTGAAGTTATTGTACGCAACACAAAAGCGTTCTATGTACTTTAATAGCAAATTTTCAATATATCGCTTCAAATTAATCAGTCCAGTGATTTCTATTGGCATTCTTTTTTTTTAAAGAAGAATGACAACCACACTGAAATCTCTTTTCATGAGGTAAGAATATGGGAAAGCTATTTAAAGCTTTTTACGATCGTGAACAATGCAAGATAAATAGGAGGTATGTTTCTCTGAAGACAAAATTGCTAAATCAATTTCTAAACAGCACTCTAAATTCTTCGTTAATACTTATTCTGATCAATTCTTCGTGTAATATAAGATCGACTATGATGACTTAAAATGTTTATACTAAATGTGTGTCTGGAAGTCCAATTAGAAACTGACTTAGATTGAATTAGTTGAAAATTTGAAAAAGGTATTTTTTCGAACTTTTATCTGATGAAGGATTCCAAAAGAATTTAATAAAAATATTAGCTTATTTTAACAAAATTAAAAAACTAAGGATATTTTAACTTTAAAATCACCCTCCTAAAAATTTAAATATTTTTTATAATATGTCTGAGATGGTTACAAAGAAATCGCGCTTTGAATTTTTGGGATATTAAATGGTATCTACCGCCGGTCTAAAATGAACCAATTATGGGGTATATAATTTTTTGAAATATAATTTACGATTTTTCTTGGAAAAATTTGGATTCCTCAAATTTTTGTCTAAACGCTCCTCTTCATTTTTCTTTCAACGAAATGTTCGCTCTCGTATTGAAGCAACGACAAGCCACGATAACCTGGCTGGTGCTAAATTTTCAATTATAATTTCAAACAAAAGATAATTAGATAAAATTTATTTTTAATCCCTAAATACCTTTATATTTTTTGGGTGTCTTAAAATTAATTAAAAATTCAATCTATGTCAATATTAATTTGGCATTTTAGCTGCTCCCTGTTTCTGCAATTACCTATAAAAATTAATTTCACGCGATAAGAAAATTCACCTTACCAAAAAACGTTAATAAAAGTGACAATTCTGTTATTTCAGTTCTAAACTAAACTTCGATATAAAAAAAAATATATATTATAGATTTTTCAGGCACAAAGATTACTAATACAAAATAAAAATATCATGTCATGAATGCAAATATATTTACACACAAATTAGGCTGGTGACAGGCCACTATAGCTTAAGGCAACTTCTACACACAAAGGGCATCTATAATGAAGAGCCAACAGGTAATGTATGTGACAAAGTGGACCAAACAGCCAGACATCGCTCTCGAGTTGCGAAGGTCTAACGTACTGCAGATACTTTAAGGATCGATCAATCCTGAAGAAGAAGCTAGTGAGCAAACTCCTAAATATATTAGGCGATATAATAAGTTCACGAGACTGCAGAGTAAGAGCTTTTCCACTGTATCCTGCTATAATTAAGACGTACAAAATGACACTGCACTAAATCAGTTATAAATCATTATTAGCCTTTTAACACTATAATCAGACTCTTCATTCCTTGGTTCAGTACAAAATTATTGAACTTTTTTAAAACATGAACAAAAACCATTTTGTCCATTATAGCCAGGTAATATGGCATACATAGTGTGGAGAAAACAGCATATAAAAATAGTAGTATTGAAAATTTAAAAAATTATTTACAAAGTTTGCATATCTCTGTCTTAAAAATCACTAAAAAGGTTTAAGATTTAGACCCGATTTAGTTGCCTTAGAAATTAGATCTTCTGGATGACCAGTTTTGTTTTTCTTATGATATTGTTTTAATTGTATTTTAAAGGTTCAAAACTTGCTTGACTTATTGTTACCCTTGTCAGTTTAAATTCTCTACTGTTTTAAAGTTAAACCATATTAGTAAATTAGGGGGTAAAATTTCAGTAAGAATAAATAAATCTGCCGTGTTTCTATATTCTCTTTCCTTTTTCTCTGCCTGAAAAGAGAATAACATATCGGCAGACTTTGTCTTCTTCGGAACGTTTGCACAAGATGCATGAGCCTGTTTTTTGCAGCTAAAGCAATGCAGCCAAAGCTTTTTTGGCATGGACTTGGAGATGAGGTCATTGCAATAGATGTCAGTATCAACAACAGTACAAGTTTATTGTTTTCTTTCATGGCTTTTTTTACTTTGTCCACTCAGATAAACTGCTTTTGAAACTGCAAAATCACATTTACTGGTACCACAGCAGTCCTATCATGAAGTGGAAACCTAGATGGAGGATCTTGAGTTAACGACGGCCTTGCAGCAGCTGCGTTTTCAGCCCGAGATGTTGAAGGCAAATCTGGATTGTCAACTGCAACTCAGTTGTCAAAGTTGTGCATGTATTTTCGTCTGCAACTGGATCTTGCTGCATCGGTATATTTACGAAGATACTTCTTGAGAGCTACGAACAAAAGAGATTCAAAGAATGCAGAAGCTTAAGTAAAAACCAACTTAATGTTCTGACAGGGCTCCTGACGGGGCATTGCCACCTGAAGGGATACCTCAAAAAACTGGGACTGGTAGAAAGAGAAGAGTGTAGATTCTGTGAGGAGGAGAACGAAACCTTTATTTATGTCCTTTCAGAGTGCAGAGCTGTAGAAAACTCTAGGATGCGGTTCTTGGGAACACACCAAATCGAAGAATGGAAGCTACCCACCTTGGAGCTATTCAATATCCTAAGGTTCCTGAGGGAAATAGGACTGCTCTAGCCGATAAGGTAATTCTTATGACTTGGCAGCAGTAGGGTGGCACAATAGATCTGCCAGGTCGCAATGTACTGACTCCAACTGTACACACATACACATCGATATATTTGTTGTTTCAGTAGGCTCAAACGGATAATCTGGAAATATATTTGGATCAACAGGCCAGAGTCCTATTTTTTGAAACTTGTTGACTTCATTTTGTACTGTTGCCGCTCTGCCATAGGCTTTGTTTAGTATCAGTCCTATTTGGAAAGGAGTAACGACTCTATCTGGATGATTCCTAAGCCTTGTGCTCAGCTCTTGATTAAAATAGGTTTACAGTAGACAATAAAAAGAGACAACTAACGATTGCATGCGATTCGAACAATGTGATGACAAGCATATCATAATTATACCATGTTCCTTTGCAAATTTTAAGCTCTCGAATTCTTAACTACTAATGTATCCGTCTACTATCAAAAACATTTTATCATCAAAACTAGCTTTTATATGAGTCTAAAAATGCAGAAATAATTTATACAATTCAGCTCTCGTCATCCAACCCGATTTCTCTGCAATTTCTAAAGTGCCAGTTGGAGCTTCGTCTATCAACTCCTGCTTCAATAATTTATGGGGGAAAATTAGGCGGGGTAGGATAAAATGCCCATTTGTACTCATGCAACCAACGACATGAGAACCTTTTTCAGCGCTAGTTAGAGTCCCGATGTGCTTACGTCCAGTAGTAGCAAGCACCTTGTGGGGTTTTCGAACTGTTAATAGAGCTGACTTATCAACATTTTATAGCCTATGTGGGGAACTGTTGTTGCTCTTAATAATTTCTTTAAACGTATTAAAAAGCAATGCTACTTGAGGTTTATTGTAAGCTTGAGCTCTCGCAGCAGAAGCTGTTTCAGGTTTTCTTAGTGATATGTCAGAATTTTTGCGCCTGAATCCTGCCAACCATTCAGGTCCTGCCATTTTCTGTTCATTATTAAAATTGTGTGAAATATTATTGATTTCTGCAAACCGGCCAATTTCAGAACTTCTTTGTGAGTGAAACCGAACAGTTCTGTTTCTAAAAGATTTATATGGTCTCTCGATACATTTCACAAGTAAAAATGCTCCATATCTACTCAAATCATTTGTGCCTGGAACTATAATTTTATTTTGTTCATTAACATATCTTCTTAGGGTAGCTTGTGGAACGCCATATATTTTAGATGCCATCTGCCAGCCCATTTCCTTTTTCTTAACAACATTAATTACTTTTGCCATTGAAGTTTTATCCCGTTATGACGGTCAGTATTTCTTTTATAATTACGAGGCATGTTGATTGATGATTAATGACTATCTGAAAAAAACGAAAAAATGAATGTATGTCATTTTATCCGTACAAGAGGTATGTCATTTGGTCCACTTAAACATTTTATAACTCTGATAATAATAACAAAAAATCAATACAGATATTTGGATTTCGATACAATCTTAACTAGGATTAATTCGTTGATAACAAGTAGGAATCATGAAATACAGAAGAGTGTAGATATTAATTTACTTTTACGATGAAACAAAATCCAATTGACGAAAACTCGTAGAAAACGATACATTTCAAACTGCCTTCCGCATCGAATGGCCATGCATGCGAGAGTGGTGTTGCTATAGGTTGCGACCTGTTACTAAGCGGTCCTCTACATATAATTGGAATACAATCTTAACTAGGATTAATTCGTTGATAACAAGTAGAAATCATGAAATACAGAAGAGTATAGATATTAATTTACTTTTAAGATGAAACAAAATCCAATTGACGAAAACTCGTAGCAAACAAAACATTTCAAACTGCCTTCCGCATCGAATGGCCATGCATGCGAGAGTGGTGTTGCTATAGGTTGCGACCTGTTACTAAGCGGTCCTCCACATATAATTGGGATACAATCTTAACTAGGATTAATTCGTTGATAACAAGTAGGAATCATGAACTACAGAAGAGTGTAGATATTAATTTACTTTTACGATGAAACAAAATCCAATTGACGAAAACTCGTAGCAAACGAAACATTTCAAACTGCCTTTCGCATCGAATGGCCATGCATGCGAGAGTGGCGTTGCTATAGCTTGCGATCTGTTACTAAGCGGTCCGCTACATATAATTGGGTGAACTGAATTAACCGTGGTTTCGGATAAATTACTATTGTGTCATTTTGTTCACCTATGTCGATCAATCAATGATAACGGTAGGCATTATTAAAACTCGGCCGTATTAGGTGCAGCTATCTTAATTTTTTTCGGCTTAGTGCTTTCGTCTTATAGTAGTTAATTCTGCTTAGAAACTAAGCCGTATCCATATAAACAAATAAATACCTAAATAGACGTAACATACATTACTTTTATTAACAGTGGAGAAATTGAACCCAATATATGGTTAATGTAGTATAATGATTTTACCTAGCTACATAAAAAATTAAATATATTGTTATAAATTAAAAATATGAAAATAGATTGGAACAAAATTTGAAAGTTGAAGAAGATATATAAGGCTCATCTCAGGAATAGTAACTTGAGTTGTTTGAATTTATGACTCTCTAAGATTAGGGATATTAAAATACTTTTATTTACTGCACTTATTTTGTTCAAGGAGACATGATATAGGATTAGCTTAATCAAAGAAGCATGTCAATGAATGTTGCCTAGTCTTTAGGGTGACAAGTAATCACATATTTTTTTTACTTTGTTATTTTAATAATATTTTTATTATATTGAATTAATTTACCATTACATTATAAATTAATTCTCTTTCAGTTAGCTTCAGATAATTCAAACTTTTTCAGTTAATCATTTGCGTCGAAAGATTTAACTTAAATTGTTTTTGAGAAATAATCAAATCGGTGTTAAATTTCATTTAATTATTTTTAAGAATAAAATGGACCTCTAATGTGAGTCTAAAATAAAATAATAAAACAAATATTGTTAAATTTGTAGGCCAACTCGGGTTATCAAAGCACTGAAAAAAAAACACGCATGTGATTTTAAAATTTTAAGTTAGTCTAAAAATTGTTTAAGGATGTTTATAATATTTTTATTGCGAAGGCAGAATAATTAATAATTTAGTTACTCTAAAAGTATGTTCGCAGAAAGTTTTCAGTTGATAAAGAAAATATGTTGGTAGAAAAGTTTTTCTGTTTACGCCAAGAGCCAATGACTTTAAGTAAAGTTTTTGTTTATAAAATCAATTCGAGACTGATAAAAACTTGCTGAGAAATATTTGTTTTCTAAAGTAAAAGTTAGCAGACACACTTTTTAGCATGAAGATTAAAGTAAACGACAAGATTTGGTCTTAGGAGACCAATAAGAATACGTATCTATATTCCTTGGTAGTTATATTTTCAAAGTTTAAAATCGATAAGCCATAGTTTCCTTTTTTACATCTGGTTCCATAGTTTAACACAAAAAAATTTGTAATCCTGTAATTCTAAAAATTAGGCAAGATTTAAATCTTGCCCTATAAAATTTATTTTAGAGATTGATACTAATTTTATGGTCACCTAAATAGTGTGACGATTTTTCTTACAAGGTATCTATAAAAAATTTTAGTCCACAGACAAAAAAGATTTAAATTTATCCAAAAACATGCTTAAGTGATTATTGAGTTTGCGATTCTGTATTTATAGTTCTGGCGGTCCTAGACAGAACATTAAATATGGTCTTACTGAATGAAACTACACCTTTAAAGAAATTAATAATTCCAACTGAAGAGTTTGTTTTTGGGGTAATAAGGTAACAATAATTATTCCGTAAATTTATTTCAGGATTGAAAATCGTTTTTACTTTTTTTTTCACTATTTTATAACTAAAATCTATGTACTTCAACTGATTTTATGTTTTGTACTCTAGGAGGCAGGACACTAAGACAAAACTTGGTAGCAGTAACGTCGACATAGTAAATATTTCTTACAGGAAACTCGTGCTCGTTCCGCGATCTTTTGAATCAGTTCATGACAAGCGTTGCGAATTTCTAAATTTTCTTTATTAAATCTCACATTCCTACAACTTTATGGTTCTATTTACTGTTAGTTTTGATTTTCTAGTTGTAGATTTATTAAAGATTTCTCAGGTAGATATTTCAAAAGTATTTTGAAATTTTTTGTTTTTCTTTCAGTTTTAGGTTTAATATTTTCAATGTTTCAGGATTAATAGTTCATAAATGATACTTTTTGAAGTCTTTTTAGTCTCCACATTAATAGTGATGTAGCACTTGAATAGAAAAATAATACATGTCTGGGTTTTTTCAAATTTTCCCTAGTTCTAAACTAAATTTAGAAAATCAATATTTGATAACTTAACAAATAATCTTTCGTACGGTTTTGTCTTTTGGGTATCATTATTTAAGATCTTTCCTAAACGCTAAAAAATTAGCTCTTAATGTTTAACATATCAAAAGTAACTACTAGGTCGCCAAAAACTTGGCTGTAAATTAGCACATAAAATGATGTTAATTAATCTATCTGAAACATTGTTTAAACCAAACGGTAAACTACGAAACCAAAAAAAAAAACTCTACCAGGTACCATAAACGCTTTATTCTGCTTACTAATTTCTTCCAGCTCTCTTTGCCAATAAGCACTTTAAAGATTTAACGATGTAATATATTAAGTGCTTCCTAATTCATATAAAATGAAAGAAATATATGGCAGGAGATATGCATTCTATCTAGTAACATTGTTAATTTTCCAAAAATCGACTACAAAGCACGATTTTTTTCCTCATCAGACAAAAGAACCACTGAAAATAACCAGACAGTTGTTAAAGGTTGAATAACCTCTTTTGCCAATATCTTATTTACTTTTCCGTCTATCAATGTTTAAATAAGAATCAAATAATACCTCTGCTCGTAGAACTTACTATATGTCGGGAATCTAAATGATCCCAAATTTTAAAAAAATAAGCAGAAAATATCTCAATTATGCACAAAAGAAATTTCTGAAGTGTCCCATAACTCCTATAAAATAGACTGTTTACCTCTGTGTTTATCCAATAATCAATAATTAAAATAAGCTCATGTCGCAGAATCAAAATAAACATAAATATTAACCAGTATGACTGTATTCGTAACTTTCACCGGAATACTTGCTATACCATTATCTATTGTACAAAGTGTACTCCTATTGATATCCAATTTAACTCTCAAAGTTTTTAATTCATCCAAACCTTTACTACCGACAAATTTTATTATTGCTCCCAAGTCCAAAAATCTATAAAAATCTAAATCCCAAAATCTTTGATTTTAAATCAGAACATTCGAAGGATTTACAGAAGTTAATAATTCATATTCCAAAACAAGTATATATTTATATTAAATATAGTACTTAAAAGACATTCAATTCCCATTTTTCGTAGCGACGGAGGTAGTCCGCTTTTATTTAATGTGATCACGTGCTTAATGTTATTGTGAACAAGTACTGATATGTATGCTTAGATATTTAATTTTAACTCAGAAAAACTAATTTCCCGAGCCTCGAAGCAAGCTGCTAATATAAAATTAGTTCAAGGGGTAGTATTAGTACTCTAGTTTCTTATAGTTTTCTACAATATAAATTAAATAATCCAAAAGGAGTGCTGATGTCATGCTAACTTAGTATTTTCTGATAAAACATATTTGCAATTAAAACCTTTTGTAGCAAATATTAAATACGGTAGCTGGTATTCTATCAAGTAATTAAGTCACAGCAACAACATGAATCAATTAGTTCATTTAATACTTATATCCGATGTAAAACTTGGTTCCTTAACTATTCCCCAAAATTAGTAAGTAAAAATTCATTTCTCATAATAATTTAATGCATCGGACTCAAATAAATTTGAAGCTGAAAGAAATAATTCCATTTTCTTAATACCCCACGCAATATATCAGTTCTCTATAAAAGCATGTTAAAAGTTAATCCTGAAATTTCTGAAAATTTAATACTCCAATTATAATTTGAAATATTTGTAGGTAACTATTAGAAATGGTTTACAATAATACTGACATTTGTGAAAGGAAAGTATAAACGGAAGGCCATTGTTAAATTGGCTATATTTCTAGTTCCTACATAGTGACCACATTCCTGTACCTGAAGAAAAAATAATAAATTTGAACGTTTGTTTTTATTAACCGACTTCTAAAAGAAGGAGGTTCTCAATTCGTCGACTATGTATTTTTTTTTTTTTTTTTTATGTATGTACACCGATTACTCCGGAACGGCTGCACCGATTTGAATGAAATTTTTTACGTTATATAAAGGAAGTTGCTGCGGTGGTCCCATATTTTTTTAGATGAAATTGGTGCAGTAAAATCCAAGATGGCGCTTACAATATGGCGGCCAAAAAAATTAATTTTGTCCGATTTTCTCCAAAATTGGTATGGAGGAATTTTCGGGGTTGTACCTAACGAATCTGAAATTATTTTTCAAAAATTCCAAATGGCGGATCCAATATGGCGGACAAAAAAATTTAATTTAGTCCGATTTTCTCCAAAATTGGTATGGGGGAGTTTTCGAGGTGCCACATAACGAATTTAATATTATTTTTAAAAAATTCAATATGGCGGTTCCAATATGGTGGACGAAAAAATCAATTTTGTCCGATTTTCTCCAAACTTGGTACAGGGGAGTTTTCGGGGTCGCATATGACGAATCTAAAATTATTTAAAAAAAATTCAAAATGGCCGATCCAATATGGCGAACAGAAAATTTAATTTGGTCAGATTTTCTCCAAAATTGGTATGGGGGAGTTTTTGAGGTTGCACATAACGAATCTAAAATAATTTTTAAAAAATTAAATATGGCGGATCCAATATGGCCGACAAAAAAATTAATTTTGTCCGATTTTCTCCAAAATTGGTATGGGGAAGTTTTAGGGGCCTCACATAAAGAATCAGAAATTATTTTAAAAAAATTCAATATGGCGGATTCAATATGGCGAACAAAAAAAATCAATTTTGTCCGATTTTCACCAAAATTGGTACGGGAGAGTTTTCTGGGTCACACATGACGAATCTAAAATTATTTAAAAATGGCGTATTTAATATGGTGGATAAAAAATTAATTTATTTTCTTTAAATATCGATATTGGAAGGTGTTGGGGCCTATATTACCAATCTAAAATTAATTTGAAATTTAAGATAGTGCATTTTCTATGACAGACTAAATATTCATTTGACCCAATTTGATTGGTATTTGGAAAACTCTAAGAACTAAAGAATTTTAGTGGTTCATTTTAGGGTGATTTACAACTTTGGATAAAATTTGTACTTTTTTGCCACTTTGGAGTCATTGCGAAGTACAGTAATTTCGATTAGTTTTTAGTTCAAATAATTTATGAATATCATAATGAATTCTAAAACTAAAAATAGAAAAATAAAATTTTATAAAAAAATTGAACCGACTTCTAAAAGTGCGCTAAAAAGTGAGAAATAACCATAAATTTTTATATGAAATTGAACTTTTTGAAGTCGGCGCCAAATTATTTGTAAATGAAATAAACAACTACTAATATATACAAATTATGGTAAGAAAGCAATTACAAAAAAAGTATTTTAAATCTGTTTATGCAAATCACATTTTGTCAATTATTAGTTTGGCGCCGACTTCAAAAAGTTCAATTTCATATAAAAATTTATGGTTATTTCTCACTTTTTAGCGCACTTTTAGAAGTCGGTTCAATTTTTTTATAAAATTTTATTAAACTTAGTATCTTCGCAGGAAATTGTTTTATTTCTATCTACTAATGTTGATTCTATTTTTAAAGTTAAACTATAAATTTAATATTTTAACTATATTATTTTGGTCCATTAACAAGATTTACTGAACTGTAAACCATATTCTCAGAATTTTCTAGACTTTTTCCCAACGATAAAATCTTAGGAAGAGAATTTTAACGTAAAAAATACTTTGTTAATATTTATAAATCAACCAAGTTTAAAAGGAATATCTCGCTCTATCCAAAAAAGAGGGTGTAAAAATTTTTAAAAGAAAAATTTATCATCAAAACCAACTGTAGAACTTTCTGGAAGTATCACAACCAATTAAAAAAACCTTTAACGGTACTGGTATATTTTAAATTTGGAAGAACGAGGCTCTACGATAAATTATAAAATATATTTTACGTCAATTACATTATGATTTTCAGGCTTACTATGAGGTGTTGGTCAAACTGTTTCAGTTAAAATTACATCGTGTTAGGTATTCTACGTCCTCTCAAGGTAATTCTATATATTTAAGAATTAAAGTAGCATTTTTGATTTAATATTTATTTAATTCATTTAAGAACAATCAATAACCTTACACATTTTTATATAAAGAATAGAAAATGTAGAAGTAAAATTTATAGATGCTAAAGATTGTTTAAATGCAAAAGATATACTTTTTTAGATGTTGATATCTAAAGAACGACATATACAGGGTGTCTGAAAATTCCGTCCGTATACTTTGAAAGAAGATTCTACAGATGCAAACATGGAACTAATTTCATTTAAACATAGAATCTCAAATGCGTCATAAGGAAGCTATGGCTATTTAGAAGCACCCGTATGTTTTCTAATATTCAGACCAACATCAATAAATGGTATTTTTTGATGTTAAGAGTGAGCGGCAAATTTAGTTAGGAACGTTCCAACAGGAGGGAGGTTTGGTTTATTTATTCCTATTTTTCTTCCATGATACTTTTTTAAATTTCTACCTAACTATTCACATAAAAAAAGAAGTTAAAAATCACCACACTAATAATTTAGAAGAAAACTCACTTTATTTAAATCTATGCATAAATTCCAATTTATATGTGTTTAAATTAAACATCAAAATAGGCTTTTGATGACTATAAAAAACAGTAAGTGGCTTGTGGTTAATTTCAAGAAAAGAAAGGGAAAATATTAAATAAAACCCGTGTTCGGGGGCCACCTTTAAAAAACCATAGATGTATGTTCATATGAAATCTTTTTCGTGTTTTCATATGCAGTATTTCTGGATACCCTGTATAATATGTTCACAATTTTTAACAATTTTATTAATATAATTATATACATATTGGTACATTAAAAAAAATTACTGATCGAATCGTTCGAGGCATAAAAAATATTGCAAAATAATGCAGTTGTTCAACGGTTAAGGGATTGGGCTACGATCACAGGGCTAGGTAGTAGAAGTCACGCAGTCGGTAGACATTAAAAATGAACTAATTTTACATACCAAAATTAACGCCTCTACGTGAATTTAAACACAGGATTAATAGTTTAATTAATTTTCTGTGTTGTCATCAATTTTACAATAATGTATTGCATTACAAACGTATCTGCTAATATTTACAGCAAACTATATGATACATATGGACATCTTGGAAATAAACATATATAATTTACTAGAGGCTATATACAGATATAAGTATCTTCTGTTAGATGACTTCAGCAGGCCAGTCGGAAGAGAAAAATAGTGGAAAACGCCGCGACTAATTTTAGGCCTAGGTAGGGTGTATGTAATATGCTTAAGTAAATGAATTGGCAAGCCTTCGGTGTAAGCGCAGGATTTGTTAAGTGTCGAAAATAGTGTTTCAGAGCCCACAGTTAAATTATATGTCGAGTCGACAAATGGTCATAGTTAAGAACGTGATCATGACCCAAAACTTTAGCTTTACGTTTTACTATATGACATGATGGCTATATTTTAGTGACGAAATTTAAGTAATAGCTATAAATTTTTTCAATTAATTGTTGCCTCCCACCGTAAACTATAAACTAAGGAGTAGAATACGTTTTTGACAGACTGATACATAAAAATAAAGAAAATTCAATAAATAAATCCCTATAGATATATTTTTTACACATGTTTAATTTAACTTTAATAATACATTTCTAGAAGAAAAAATCCTTTTATCCGCCCATATATTTTTATATTTTTTATTTGACAACGTAAAATCCTAAATAAATTCCTATTGGAGCAATATTCAATTTGAATTCTCATGAGGCCTCAAATCCTTCTTTTGTGATTATGCAGAAAATACTTTATACTAAATAAATAATATTTAGCAAGTGATACCCTGTTCAAAAAGAAAAAAAAAACAAATCTAAAAATGATAAATGACGAGGATGGCAGTTTATATATTAAGAATTGGCAACACTGGCATTGTTAGGGGCCATCGGACATATTCATTGTAAAGTTTGATATTTTAGGCGACATACGTGCTAGGAACGTTTTGACATACGGATGCAATTTGTGTTGTTTACAGCAACTTCAAAATTTCATCTCAGTACAAAAATGAGATTAAATTTTCGGGCGATTATTTTTCACAATATTAGACTCTCAACAAGAGTGCACCAATGAACCTAATTCTTTAAATGGAGATAAAGTACCTACAAAAACCATGGTATATCGCTTGGGTAGTGAATTCAATGGTGGTCAGCATTCGCTCATACAAGTGTCACAGAAAACTCATCCAAAATGGTTTGCTGTGCGTAAATTGCTAATGTAAGATTGAGACATTCCCGGACGGCGTATATAATATATTGTAGGAATATTTAACAGTGAAAAAGTTCGTGTTGGAGCCCGCATAATTTGACAATCACTGAAAAAACGAATTCGTACCGATTCGTGCTAAGAAATGCTAAAAGAATACAATTGTCTTCAAAAAACTGTTTTAGGGTAATGACAGGTGATGAGTCTTGGATTTATGCATATAAACCCAACAGTAAACAGCAGTCAACTTTATGGGTCTTCGATGATGAGCCAAACTAGTAAAAGTTGCTTGCGCGTGTTGTCACAGTCAGTTAAAGTTTTGCTACTTCGATTAATTTTACCTTTTTTGTTGCAATTGCTCAAGTTATTGGCAAACAAAATATTTTTTCCTTAAGTATATTTCATAAATTTTTTGAATGAAAGCATTCCATTCCATGCATTTTTAGTTTAACTATGTTATGAACCTCCATATTTCTATTTCTTTATTAGATTCATTTCTACCTCGGTTATTTTTATCTTCCTGAATTTTGCTACATTCTTACACTGCAAAGTACAATTTTAAGTTACGTTTGATTATCAGTTGGGCCATTATTATTGATGTTTTACTATATTATTTATGGTTGTTTTTATAGATGCCAAAGTTCCTGTTATCTTTTTTTTTTGAGATAATTCTCAATTTTCCTGCCTACTATTCAAGTGAAATTCTTCTTTTATCAATTCTTATGGTAGTTTTCTTGAAATTATTTTCAATTATTGGGTAGATATTGTTTATGTTATTCTTAGGTTAAGGTCATACGTAACTTCAAATTTTTATTGATAGGCTATTCTGCACCGTTAACCGAATTTTCTTTTTAGGCAATTTTACGTTATTGGGTTGTAAAAAAAATCTGTTTTGTAATTTCTTGGAGAAAATTTGGGCAGGTAACATATTCTGCGTCGGTAATAGCTGGCGGAAAATATATTGCTTTAATTAAAAAAAATAATTGATGGGTTACTTATTTATTTTTGCACCGAAAATGTAGCAATGAAATAATTAGTTAATATAAAATATTTATTTCAGCATATTGTTGTTGCCCAGGGTCATTGTTGAGCTATCATTTCTTTCAAACGTGGCATCCCATTAAATTTCCATTTTGAAGTTTAAAAGGAGAAGTGTAGTTCGCAAGTATGGATAGTGTATATAAAGTGGAGAAAATGTTGTTGACTTTCGTTTTTTCCTGTTTAAAGCGACAAAGGTGCTGTAGTTTTACATCTCAATTTATATTTTACATCCTGTGGGTTTTTGGGTTGTAAAACATGTAAACTATCCTGGTAAATATGTTTAGTGGATTGGTTGTTATAACTTTGGCCTGTTTGGTATTTTGAGTTGAGATAAAACTGGAGGGAGGTATTTTAGTAGTTCTGCAACGAACGAATTCTATTAAACCCCAATAACCATCTTGAGTATAATCCAGAAACTGCAATTTATTAAAACAATCTTTGATAGATTTTTGGTTTATTAAGATTTGAGTTCAAAATTAATTCCTACTGAGTGAATTTAATGTCTAATTTGAATCTGGCCATAGTGTGCTGTTTTAAATGCTGTAAATGCTTAATTATTTCTTTTATATCAGTAAGAGTTCATTTTTAGAGTACCTTTACTGTTCAGTGTAAAATTTACTATATTTTGTTACATATTTTCTCTCTGGAATTATATTCAATCTCTTGATTCCATTCTGCGTTTAAAATTGGTGAAAATAAAATAAAATAGCATCGTGATATGTCTGTTGGCTTGACAACTTCCAGTTTGATTCCTAAATTGTTTTATTTTTTGTGTTCAATTACGATATTTCGGTACACTAGATTGGCCAAATTAAGTTGAAATTGGAAAGGGTATCAGTTAGAGGTTCATTTATTTGTATCTAATTAAAGAATTAATGCCAAAATCATAGTTTATTATAGTGAATATTGGAATTATATTTTGATCATATTTGATTTATTATTTTTGTCTTGGAGTTAAAATGCCTTTATTTTTGCTAGCTTTCAGTTGATTTATTTGACAGTAATTAATGTTAATTAAACTAAGCATGTAATATCATTCAGTGGTCTCAAATCCTAAATATTATCTATTTTATTATTATTTCCAATTCTGTGATAGTTAATTTAGTTGAGTAATTAATTGTTTTGTGTAGTAAATCTTATCATATATTTAAATAGTTATTGCTGATCACCCAGAGTCCGACTGGATTTTATTGTACGTTCGTATATTTTTACCATTATCTATCCTGAGTTTATCATTTTAGGCAGTTACTACTTTAAATTAATTATTTCTAATGGGTTACTAATTACTATTTCAGTTTTTTATATTGCTCTTACTTAAAGATCGCTTTCGATATGTCATTTATTGAATAAAAAAATTCTTGACACTTTGGCACTTTCTTTCTTTTGTAGCTTCCTTCCTATTGGTTACTTGTCGACTAATATTCTTTCTACTGGTTATTTTACTACTGATATCTTTCTTACCAATTCTTTTTACCGTTTATGTTCTTAGTTTTTCTTTCGTATTAACCTTTTTAATATTACACTGGTACCTTCGCAGTTACGTGGAGAGATCACACAGTTAGCAGTCTCACGATCTAATTAAAAGGCAAATTTTTATTAGTATCCTTTTTAGGTTTTAATGATAACCCATAATCAAATATATCTCATTCTTTTTTTTTGTAAGAAGTTGCGCTATTTTCTGCATTCCAAGGTTATGGTTTATATAGAGTTTTCATTAGGTTTTAGCACCAGTGGGAACTAGAGGATTATATGGTAAATTTTATTTAATTGTGAAATTATTTGAGCTGATAACTTTATTTTAGGCATATATAGTTTTATGCTGATCAAACTCCTTTATATATTCAATTAAAGATTCTTATTATAATTATTTTTGATTTTAAGTCAGACGACTTCGCACTGCCTTTAGGGAATATTGACTCATACCAGGCACACAAAGATACCAAAAGCATGATGCTCTGTGGAAACCCTTTCTATGTTATCGGTTCTTAGGTGTGCTGTATTTCTTACATACTTTCGGACGGTCCGCGCGGCTGCAAGGAGAACTATTATTAACGAGTTTTATTTAACACACAAGCTTATTTGCATATGCATTTTTTTTGTGCACTTGCTTATATAATTGAAAGCTAATTCCTAACGATATCGCGAAAGGTTTCTGCATTCAACCTAGCTAGAGATGCAGTGACACCCTAAATAACCTACCTCTACTCTCCAGTATAGGGGTTAGCTTGACCTTTTTGGTCGCTGACGCAGTTACTAGCCTTCAACTGTACGCTGATGATTTGGCTTTAGTATTTATTAATTAATTTTGAATTTATTGTGAGGTCTCGGCATGTAATGCAGAGCATGCGAAGGTGTTAAGTGCCTTAAACAAATTTCTACTATTTAGACTAGTTCGTAACACCCGTCTTACCCTCCTGACAAATTCAGTTGTCAATTTGGCTTTCACAGTGCGATGGTCAATTCGTTTAGCCTGTTTCATATTTAGGTATGTGTATGTTTGTTCTGCTTCCATTGAAGCTGTAATTTTACCGTTTTGTATCTCACTACGGCACTTGTCAAGACCAAATTGCATTCCGATAGCCATATCTACGGAGAACTCCTCCACAATTTAGAGCATTGGCTCCAAGTGTTTTCTGGTAGCAGCCATCAGTTTAAAATCATCCTTGATGTTTCAATCTTACTACCTCTTCGTTGTTATTTCTAATACTAAAGCCGTATCTGATGGACTTCAAAAATGGCGTGACCGTGGGCTCATTTGAAGGCAGAACTACAATGAGCTTAGTGATTCGCCTTGAAATATTCCCCCTTCGTATTGAAATTGTATTAGTTTGGTATGGTATCACTGGATGGCACTTGCGATTGGATCCTGGTTCTCCAGGTTGACATGATGCGTTCTAAAAAGGAAACATAATGATTATCAAGCCTGTACATTCTCAATATAGTTTTCAGCCACTCATGTGGCACTGAGTCGGAGGCCTTCTTATCCACATAGGCAGCAAAGAGGTTTCTTCGGTTTGTATAGGCTTGGTTACATATAACAGAGTCAACAATCAATTGTTCCTTGCATCACATTGCTCCCTTGGTGCATTCTCTCTTTTGAGTCGCAATAATGTTATTTTGTTCACAATGTTCATAGATGCGTTTGGTCTAGCAGGAGGTGAATAGCTTATATAGTGTGGGAAGGCAGGTGATTGGCCTATACTGAGCTAGGTCATGTGTGTTTTGTTGGTCTTTTGGTAAGAAATACGTAATATCTTCTGTCAGAAAGAATAGCATTTTTGCTGGGTTTAGAAAAACATTATTAATAAGATTAGCCAGTTGATGGTGTATACATCAGAAATTATTGAGCCAGTAGTTATGGACCCTGTCGAGATCTGAAGATTTTCAGTTATAGAATTTTTTGATTATTCCTGAGATTTCCTCGGTGGTAAATGGCTCCAACTGCATCTGACTGTAGTCTTGGCAAATTTGGTGTTCTTCATTGCGATGTTACAATTGGCGAGTGTGGAAAGTTGGTTTCCCCATAACTCTTCTACCTGCTCTCTGTTGGGATATATATTATCTGCCATGTTAGGTGAAGCACTTATTTCTCTTGATAGTTTCTGATAAAGAAATTTAGCGTTGTCCTCTTGGGTATCGTCATTCAGCTGTTCGTGCTGTTCTTGGACTACGGGTTCCGACTCCGGCTGCAGAGTCAGCAATCGGACCGTTGTTATTGTCAATGTCCCTGATCTCACGTTCAACTGCCACTTTAATGGTATTAGGCCGTGTTACATGAATTAGGCTGTTTTGAAGAATAAATCTATATTGGTCATTGGTTATTCTCTGTTGTGACACTTGTATGTGTAGATACTCCCTGCAGAATTCGGCGTGAAGTTGTTACCTGTAGCCGATCATCTCTCATCCTAGAAGAATAGTTATCCTGTAAAAAATTCGCATTGTTGGCTCATTCATGGACACAGTTTATTTCATGCCTTGTCTTGGTCATCCTGCTTGAGTGAGCTCTGGTTGAGGTTCTCGCGCAGCATCTTCGGCGAGTGGAGCTCTTGGAGTTGTTTGACTCTCATGCTGATGTAGTTGTTTTTGTTGTTGTTGCAATTGGTTTTCAGCAATATTCTCTCTCATGTCGTTGTTTGGTTGTTCTTCAATCTCAGGGTCTGACTGTGGTGCAGGTTCTGCGATTTGCTCATTAATTACTATTAAACTATAATATTACAGCATAAATGAGATTATTGTTTATAATATATATTTTCTTAATTTTGAATACAATCATTTGTTTCGTAAACTATAGCTGTCGGATAAGCGTTCTGGAATCATACTCATTTGAGTATGGGAAGAGATGAGAAAAATTACCACATTTAACAAATTTTAAACTTCCAGAAAAAAAAACAAGTGCTTCAAAAAATCTTAAACTTTTTCGTTAACATTTTAAGATGGAACAAATATTCAAATGACTAAAAATCCAAGACTATAAGTTATGGGATAATTATAGCAAAGTTGGCTTTGAATGATGATCACCTGATTTTGTTTATAAAACTAAACTACTTTTGCTTTTTCTTTGCCACTACCTATAAAAGTATTTACTACATTTTCTTACCTTGAGTCTACGAGCGTAAGACATTATACATATATTAACAACTATGTCTACATTCTTTCGTCTATTAACTTCCATAATTTATGGCTACTCTAAATACGTTAATAAACAACGTAAAACTTACACTGACGACCTTTAAGAAAATATAGTAAAGTATACATGACATTTATAACACTACAAATAAAAAGAATATAAGAAGATATACTTTAATTTTTACTAGAATAATAATAACTGGACTTTGACCTCTGATTCTGAAAAAAGTGTGATAACCACACCTAAGTGACAATTAAGTTTAGTATAAATATTGGGTGTCCAGTAAGTATTTCTTAATTTCTTGGGAGCATACAGGGAATGTCAAAATAATCCTACTTTGTCAAGGAAATAATTCCTAAAGTGCCCCTTAATGGAGATACTATCGCAACGTCAGTCGGTCGGTATCTGATTCGCGTACCTGTTCTAAGGGTATGCCGGTGCCATGATCTAATACGATCGCCGCTAAATTTGACATAGCATCAGCGCTAGTAACCGTTTCTGATATTTGAGAATTATTGGTCCTGTAGCACTCGTGAGTTGTTCCACCAGGAGTTGTCTCTTTTGGTTGTGTTTGGTGAAGCCTAAATGCCGATGCTTCTGGGTTAGCTAGCATTAGGTTAAACTCTATGCTACTGTCATCAATGAATCCTGGAAATTGCCTAAACTCCGCATCAAAGGATGACGTACGCACAGGGTCAGTTTGGAAACTTTGGAACATCGGACGTTGTTCCGGAAATTGAAAGGTAGGGCACCACGCAGGCGGTGCCGGAGAGCACCCACCATAAGCGCCGGACCCGACAAAAAGCCAAGCCGCCTCACCTTTCTTGATGTTTGTCTAGGGCACCTGAGGAAGATGAGCCATGCTCTTAAATTTGGAAAAAAGAAAAACTTTTATGCCGAAATTTAAAAAGGGCTATGGGGTTGTGCGTCTGGGAATCGAGCGTGGATGCTCAAGACGACTTAAGAAAAAAAAGTCGATTTTTTTTTTAATTTTATAAGAGTTCTAGGGTTTATACTAATTATTTTGTGAAGAAATAATCAGTATAGGGGGGCAAGGGTCCAGTATACTTTGTCGTGGCCAAATGTTTTTGAAAACGCAAAGATCCTAACTTTTTCGAATAAATTTATTTATTCTTCTTGCCGATAAATTGTTTAAACTTGAGTCGAACGCTAGGTCGCACCGCAAGTCGCAAATTTATTTATTTATTGTTAAAATCCTCAATGATTTTCAACACCGAAATTTTAACGCAAAAAAAGCATAGGTAATTGGACTTTATCATAAAATTTCAAAAATGCGCAAGAAAAGTATGAGTAACTGAAGACGCAATTTTATAAATTTTCAGTCGAAAACAGTAAGGGTAACAGATTTGATTTTTAAGAAGAAATTAAGATAAAAATTAGATTTTCACGAAGAACTAATAAAGGGGTTTCCGCAAGTAAATTTGGAAAATTTAACTAGCGTAATGTCTCTGGAAGGTAAGGTTTTTCAATCTAATTCTTTTTCGATTTTCACCGAAAACTTAAAATGTCTTTGACGTTAAATTTCTACAAAAAATCTTCTTAGTTTTTCTTCTTAATCTTCTGACTGAGAGAGAGAGGGAAAATTTTATTTTGTTTGTTGAGTTGTGGAAACTTAAGTTAGAATAGCTACGCGATCTTTATGACGGTGATCCGAGATTATAACACCAGTTCGCGTATACTATCCCGAATATCGCCCGTCTTTCGAACTGTAGGGTACCGGGCTCTTGGAAATAAAACCTATCTTAACTAGACACTATTTATTTTTATTCAGAGGACTCCCGATACACCGTATTTAAACCGATTTTTTTGCAATAGGTTTTTTATTTTTAAAGTTTTCAGGCGCCCCAGCCTTTGGCAATTACCCGGGTAAAAGCTATTAGTTCGTCCAGGGGCCTCGGAGATACTTTATTTTAAATTATTTTAAAAAACACTATCACGTTCAGCAACTCAGCCCTCTAAAAGATCGTCGATGTTGTAACCTCTTCTTGGCTGTTCAGCCATCCTAAAAGCGATGAAAGTTAACTACTTTTTAAGGCAACTGAAATCCGCTACTCCTCTTGAATATTCTCTTTCTTTATTAGATCTGATCTGCCACTCGTTCAATACTACTTCAGTTCTGCTACTACTGCCGATTTCTGTATAAAATCTAACGGTTACTTTACTTTCCGGGAAGTCACGTCCCAAAATCAGGTGATGTACCGACAAAGTAACGTGATATTCAAGTACAAATTTTAACGTTTAATTTTGTCGCCGAATATGCATAAATTCTTTTAAAAAATGCTTTTATTACATTTAGGCAGATAAGAAAAACAATTTACAATTGTTTTTCAACAATATAAAGCCCTTAAAGGGTACCCAGCGATTTACCTTATCGCTTCAAGTTTTGAACAGACTTGTATATTTTAATGCAATTTTAATATTTTATTAAGGCCATAAAACTCATTAAACCATACTACAGTAGACGTTTTAGATCATCAGAGAAGTCTGGGACAGACTTGCAGCCACACTCATTGGACCTAAATTTTTGACAGTTGACATTTTACAGAGCTAAAAATTAAGTTTTTAAATACTTTGGTCGTTTCTCTTTAAAAAAAAAAAGTTACTCTTAATTTATTTTCATAAAACTGGCGGTTTTTGAGATTAATCGATTTTTGAGCGAAAAATTCATAAACTACCAATGCTGAACGTGAATAGGAACGTAAAATACGCAGGGTGTGCTTTAATTTTTTGGGAAGCTCTGTCTAATACTTCGAAAGCAAGAAAATATTATGCTAAAAGATTTCCAGCTCCAACAGTGTGGGGTTAATCGGTGTTGAATAAATTTATAATGGGATTAGAATGCAAAAACAATGAAAACATCTAAATGTTATTTTAGCAAATGTTCAATATGATCTCCACGTACTTCAATACATTTTCTTATTCTTCCAATATTTTCCCGCTGCACTGCAAATAATATTCCAGCATTATCACGGACTTCTTTAGAATATTGTACTATTCTCGCTGGTAGTTCTTCTCTAGTATTTACTGGTGTAAAATAAACTAGTTCTTTTAAATGTCCCCAGAAGTAAAAATCTAAGGGATTTAGGTCTGGAGACCTTAGTGGTCATAAAACAGATTCATCTCGAAATATCCATCTCTTGTAAAACCGGCCTCATCGGTAAACAAAATGAGGTTGAAAAAATTTAAATTTAGGTCATGTTGTTATATAAACTAGTTAGAGTATTGAAGTCTTGCGGCATAATCATTCGGTGACATGGTGTGTACTTTTTCAACGTGATACGGGTGAAGTAACTGTTCTATTAGAGTTTCATGCACAATCAATTTTTTAATATTCTTTTGTGTCGTGAGCTTTCTTATACTGTTTGACGGATTATTAGCAATATCTTGCAAAATTTGTTCCTCTAGGTGAGGGTCTCATGCTCTCCTGGGAGAGCCTTTACCTCCACGTCGCGGCAAAAATGACTCTGAACATTTAAAAAATTATTTATTTAACTCTAATAATTATGTTCCAATCATCTTTTATCTGTTTCCCTTGAGCTTCGATCAACGCTTTGAGACGTTTTTGGACTTGGCAATGTTCGAGTTGCAAATTTTTAACCAAAGTCTTCTGGCCTTCGGAGAATTTGACAGCGCTTCACTATAAATTAAATGCATATCAGCATACTCTCCGTGAATATTTTTCCATTTTTTAAAATTATTTTTGGTTGAAGGCTGTTTTGACAAGTTTCGTCAATATTAATTCATTATGTTAGTATTAACAATAAGAGTCTGATTTTTACCTGTTTGAGTTTAGCATTAGTATATTTGGAGTATTTCGCATAAAAACCGATTTATGTCGAAAATCGCCAGTTTTGTCGAAATAAACCTTTTTTTTAAAGAGGAATGACCACAATATTGAAAAAATCAGTGTTTAGCTCTGTAAAATGGCATCTGTCAAAATTTAGGCCGAACGAGTGTACCTACAAGTCCATTAATGACTTTTCTCAAGATCTAAATATCTACAGTAGTATAGTTTCATAAGTCTGTATAGCTTCTATCCCCTTTAGGGCTCTGTATCTCCGTTAAAGACACTTCAGGTTAGTTCATGATTTTTTTTCTATGACAAAGTAGGGTTAATTTGACGTCCTCCGTATGCTTCCGAGAAATTAGAAAGTACTTACCGGAAATTATTAATTACACAGTTTAAAAGTTCTATTCTTGTGCATTTGACGGCTATGAAGTAATTCATTGCGTAGAGTCCGAATCCGAGGTCAGAATTGGCCTACCACGCCAGGATTTTAAGATATTTAACGTTATGTACTCGAAAAATGGGTTTTTAGGCTATATTTGAAGCTTTGTACATGAATAAATTTTTTTGGACTTTTTTTCTAGTTGCATAATTTAATGCTACCCGTCAAAATAAGCCATTGAGAGGTCACCTATGATTTTCTCTAGCATGGCCGTTCATTTTAATTTATGAAATATATCCGAACAACGTTTTGAGCGTATTTACATTAACCCTTTGAGGAATACATTTTTCAACGGTATACATTTCTCTCGAAAATTTATACTCGGGGGATTTTGGGGTCGCTGAGTATGAATGTGAAGTCAGAAAATTAAAATTTTCATTCTCAAATGTCTAAAACAATACAGCACAACAAAATTTACGAAAAATTATATTGGTATGTAAAAAATATCACTTGGGAATTTTCGAGATCGCTGATTACAAATTTTATGTCAGAAAACAGAAATTTTAATTTTTAAAATGGTGGACTCAAAATGGCGGATAGAAATTTTCAAAACACGATATTGGTTTCTAAAAACGTACTAACCTGTAATTAAGATCTCCGTAACTTGGCGAGGAAACATCGTTATTGAATGCTCAATAGCTTATTTAGTAGAACTGATGCAACTAGAAAAAAAAACAAAATAAATTTGTGCATCCTGCACATACTTCGGAAGTGGTTCCCAGCTGCGCTAGAACAATTATGACCCATTTTCTGTAGACCTATGTTATTGTTGTTGTAAGATTATTAGTATATTAAGAAATGTCTCCCAAGGTCGCCAACCTTTAGGGACAAGGCATGATATTTTCGAAATTAAAGATTTATTCTTTCTTAATGTTACGTGATCATTGAAAGCGTTTTTAGCACCGTGTTATGCTATGATATGACAGCGAAACACCCGCATTAGGCAGCATAAGCAGCGAAAGCTACATTTTTTATCAAATGAATTATGTTATATTTATATCGGAGATATAAATATAAATAGTCTTTAAGAAAAATTATCTATTGTATTCTGACTGCCACCATATTTCATGAAACTTCTGGATTTTCAAAATTATTTGTGCCAAAAATATCTTCAATACTTTGTATCCGAATACTCTTATATCTCTGAGAATTTTGTTAAGACTCCCTGTGTCTCTAGCTGGTGAGAAAAGAAGTTTTTTCAAGTTAAAATTGCTAAAACACCACTAAAGACGTTCACTATTCCAAAAATAACTTATAAATCTGTTATTAATTTCTATTGAATTTGCTTTAGCTCTCATTCTGGATTACACGTCTCTAAATCCTAATTGAAGGTTATTTTATAGAAGGAACATTTGAGGATCGGCATTTTGGAGACTGAGAAAATCTACCGAATGGAACTGAGTCTTTTAGAACCAGCAGATTGCTAAAGTTATGCAACTGAATTCTGTGACTATTAAGAGAAATATGATTGTACTCCTAAATATGCTCCCAATTTTTTCTATGAACGACATTTTGGCATTTATATTGTTTTGAATGTTACAAGGTGTTATCCAAAAATATAACGTATTATTGCGTTAGATGATTGTGATTTTCAATTTAGTTCCATACTTTTCGATATTATATGAAAGGATGGAAACGCATGAAACTGCTATCTAACCTATCTAAATAAAAATGAATGAATATGTAAAATCTTGTTCGTAGAAGTCAAGCATATTTTTTAATTGTCTTCTTTTTCTTCGAGTGTTATAACTCTGGCGTTTTTTTTCCTATTATGTTTAGAGTTCGATGCATCCAAAATCGATTTAAGAAGAGACATCAATTCAAAACTCACCAGAGAAATTTAATGTGGTGTGGTAGTATCTATTTTATAAGACCAAAAGTTTTGAATATTTCGAAATTCAGGATAGTATGTTTTGAGTTTTAAAAAGCATAGTTTGGTTGGAATTAAACTTTTCTGGTATGGGTAATTCATGTCTACCTCAAGCTTAGCTCATCTGTTTTTTTTTCTGCGGGTGTGCTTGCTTTATTTTACCAAAGCGTTTACGGCGACTTGAACTAGTAAACATTTTGTTGGTTCCTGGTAATGCTGGTTTGACTCATATGCGTTACTGAGGTAGGTTTATAGATGGTTTCAAAGCTTATCCAAGTACCCAGATAGCACAAGATTTCCATTGGATATCCAGAATAGGTACATATAATGTCCTGTATGTCCATGAACCGTTTATGGATGTCCATTAGATGTGATGACCTGTAATCTATATGGACGTCCATATCTGGATGTCCAGTGTAAGTCCATCAGACGTCCATTAATTAAATTTCGGGTTGTCGGTAAAATCGGATACTACAATATCGGCCTGTAGAATTGTCATTTCTTAACCCGCCGGCCCGCCATGATCACAAAATATCCCTTCAGATATTTTGTGCCCATTATTGTGTTGACGTCGAGCTAAAAAGGACCTTTGGAGTTTTAGTTGAGCTAAAATCAAGTGTGCTTTTTATTTGAAGAAGATGCCACCGTTAAAGGTAAGTATAGCTATTTTTAATTTAATTTTTTTTTAATTATACCAAAAATTACCGAACGAAACTACAGACATGCCTGACGAAAATTTAGTATCAAACTCGCACAAATTTGAAAGTGAACAAAATATTCAGTATCAAAACACGTATGTTAAAATATAGCTTTTGTAGCTATACTTTTTCATACAATCACTTATTTAAATGGAAATTACTACAAATAAGTGCAAATATTTTGAAAGGCCAATGAATTTTGTATCTTGTTGGTTAAAATGGAGCACAGATAGAGTTGTAAATTTGTGTAATAATAAAATTGTAAATTTTAGAGAAAATTCTCTCTGACAAAGTCATTATTGAGTAATCAGTCTAATAAGATTGCTGGCATTAATAAATGTTATCAAAATTTATAATGGAATAAAAACTGTAGCAAATTTGAATAATTATATTAATTTTTTTATGACTATTTTGGATTAAACGCTAGTAAAAGTTTACATTGATGTGTATTTTTGTGCAGTATAATTGTTAAAAAATATATAATAAAGTTTTGACAGTTCGACTCTAGGTTTAGACTTATAATTTAATTTATTTTAATTATTTTTTAGATGAATTTTCCACAGATTAGTCCAAATAAAATTCCTATGTGAAAGCCAATTTGTACCAAATTAGAGAGGATATTCAGGTAATCTTAAATAGGGAAAAAACAACAAGTATCTACAAAGAATTTTCTGCAGGAGTTCAACTAACCTTTTACTTAAGAAGATAATCAGCTGCCTCAAGTCACATAAGATCTTCAGGACAATTTAAACTTTAAAGATGCAGTAAGTTTATTACACTTCTCCTGAAATAAAAGCTGAACCTTATTCGAGTAATGCTTCTTTATGTATATGAGTCTATTGATAAAAAAAAAACTTAATTTACAGGATTATTTTATATATATTTTTTTACTTTGATTCTTAAAGTCAAAAATATTCATAGGTTAGCATATATAGAATTTACGTTTAATTATCTCAATAAAGTAATATAATTTTAGGTTTTACAATTAGCGAAAATTGGAGGAAATTATACCTATTAACTTATTAAAAGATATTTTATTGTAACAATGACAGATAGCCTTTCCAAGAATTATACATATGATGGAACAGTAAAATGCCCTTTAAAGAACTTATGTTCACTATTTGTAGGTAAGTTACCAGTTAAATATAAAAATTTGATGAAAAAAATCTCTCGGTTTTATTTGTCATACTCGTAAATAATAAGAACAAATTGGGTGGCAGATTTCACACGTTGAACTCTAGATCCTCCTGTTCTGATAATACCCAGACAAAAAGTGTGTTAAAAATTTTTTTCTGGTCTGTTGGTTTAAGCACTCTAAGCAATAACGATGTATTTGGTTTTATATATATATATATATATATATATATATATATATATATATATATATATATATATATATATATATATATATAGAGAGAGAGAGAGAGAGAGACATTTAAATTCCTACAAAACCATAAAATACTGCATCATTTAACGTTAAACCTTATTAATTTTCAGCTGCGGTAGAAGAATGGGGGGCCGATAAAAAAACAGTCGAAGACGAGATTAGACAATGGCTGAAGAGAATAAACGACAGAAATAAATCTAGAAAAAAATAATCATTGTAACAATAAAAAGTCTTTATTTAAATAATTGGTATATTTTCTATTACCCAATTGAAATTGCACCTATTACTATGGAACCAGATAACTTATTCATAGCGATCCTTCTACAGCTTGAACAATTTAAATCAATTGAAGCTATATTTTGTAGCACTTGCAATTCGACTAATTATAAAATTTTATATTCTTATATAGTAGTGTATTAAAAACTTGACAATTGTAATCAATAAGTGTAATATGTGGATGCAGTTCCTGTTACCTGGTTCGCTAATGTAATTTATATCTGTTTAATTTTTGGGACTAATAGGGCCATCTATGGTTACTTGTTATCGACGTTTTGATGACATGAGTGGTCTGTGTCTTCAGAAGTGCAGATTAATTAGGTACTGTAAGCTCTCGGACCCTAAGCAAATTCTGAAAATATCTACCATTCACGTTAGCGGAACGTCAAGAAGAGGGAACAATAGATTATGACCTATTTATCCAAAAAGCAAAATACCATCGGATAATATGTCCACAATCGGTTCAAAAATGTACAATATATGGATATCCAAAATTAGTCCTATTAATATCCAAGAATGATCCATACGTGGACAATATATGTAATCCAAAAATACATCCATGAGTGGGACAATCGTATAGTCCAGTGGATATCCATAGGATGTTGGTGAACAAATTCTGGACATCCCATGGATACCCAGTATGTCCAGCTTTGGATAAACGATGGATATCCAGTGGACTGAAGTGTGCTATTTGGGTAAAAGAATCAGTAAAAACAATTCTTTTCTTTAACTATAACCAAATAAATATAGCAATTGTATAATTTAAATACTTCTAAAATATATATGTCAATTAAGTGAAATTAAACAATTGAGTGAGAGCATTGCCATGAAGCAAGACGCAATTTTCTCATACGGTTAAAACCAGAGAAACCAGCATGTAAAATAGACTATGATCGACCATAGAGTTCCAATACGAGCTTATGCAATGGACCTCTCAGGAATATAATTTTTTTTATCTGCAACTAGCACTTAACAAGTTATCTAGCAGTGAGTGAGTCAAATTGCATTGTCCAACACGTAAGTTTTGGTTGACGCAGATATATAAATAAGGCATGTCATGTTTTGCATTTTGTAAAAACCCATTTGCCCTATTATTCTTTGATAGACTCCTCAGCCATTAACATGTTTTAATGGAATCACTATCCATTTATTTGTATATAGAAATCGCTATTTTTTAAAATTGGACGAGAAAATATAATTTTCTGCTACCCGAAATAACAACATTTCATTCTATAGCATAACATTTTTTAATTTTTATTCTAGTTATCTTTAACAAAAATCTTTTAAGGAATAGCAATTAAAATACTTCATTAAATAAATTAAAATTTATAATAATTACAAAATTATTATTTTTATAGGAGCAGTAAAACTGGTTTTAGGTGAATAATGTCTTAGATAAAAATCTCACAACATAACTTTATCGCTTTGTCTAGCTTTCTGTTCATTAATTAACATAATTTTCACATAAACGCGTCTAGATATCTGTGGCCATTTTATAATTATGAAATTAACTAAAGATGGTACAGTTACTAAACTAAACATTAATTTTATAATTCTTTGTCCAAATAATTTATTCTAAACTCAAAAGAAAAATTCTTCTATATAACAGTACATTAGTTAACAGATGTAATGATGGAAGAAGCCTAAATTAGAAATAAATAGAAAATTAATATAAAAAGATCCAAATAGACAAGTAGAAAATCCATCGTTGACTTCTTCTGTACTTTATTTCATGATATTTTTAATAGCTCCCGTGAGATCTGTTGTAACCAAGTAACTTTTTCTTCGTGGATTAGAAGTAGATATAAATAATTGATTATATCATATTTTTGTTTTCGGTTTTCGGTAACAAAGCATCTAAGATAGTTTAGTCAAAATAATTATACATCATCTTTCTGACACTTTCTCAGATATTTTTTTCGTAAACTTAAATGGAGAGTCGATGGCTACAAATTCATAAACTATGCCCCCCCCATGCTGGAAGAAAATGTTGTAAATATTGACTAACAAAATGTCTTTCTATGTCGGTTGCAAAATCATTGAATTTACTTTAATATTTTATATATAGATATGAGGGCTTTGAATTTCTTTGTTCACCGATGTTTTTATAGACTGTCTGGAAACCGTAAAAGATTTTAAAAGTCTGAAAAAGTAGTCTCGAGCTCTTGTTTGAGAAAATTAGAATAGCGAAAACAAATTACAACTATCACGATCGGTTTTGGATTTACAAGGCCATTTTGGAATTTGTCAATTTTTTAACATGTCCTATATTTTATTTATAAAAGCAATTACGATAAAACTATTAAGATATTCTTAAGGCACTTTTTTCTGCAGAAAGCAGTTCCGTAGTCACATTTTTATTTCTAGTTTTAATTACGAAAATATATTATCAATTTTTAATTTTTTAAAGGAAACACACTATATTTTCTTAAATCATTTTTTTACATTTTCCATTTTTTTAAACATTATTTTATATTATTAATATAAATTGTCAACAAATAGGCTAAAAACAAATTTTTTATTTTTCTATTTAGCTCACAGACTAGCTCATAAGAGCTGGTGGTTCTGAGGAGCCAAGTTGTGTCTATGTTAACACATTTTAGAAGACCAATAAGTTGTTAAAATACACAAATGGAAAACATATTTAAACAAAGTCCAAAAAGGCAAAAATATCAATAAAAAACTAAATTAACTACATTAAATGGTCAAACTGTTGTCCACTGATATCAAAACACATTTGGTAACGTCTTTGCACTCCTTTTCTCACAGAATTATGAATATGATTATTAGTAATACTTCGGATAGCCGCCACAAAATTTTCTTGTAAATCTTTTTCATTCATACACGGAACTGCATATAGTTATACGTTTGCTGAATGTGATTTCAGCACTGCAACGGCATAATGTAGATATATCCACTGCAATTGCATCTCACACGGAGGAATCCGCGAAAGTGGCATAAACATATATATATATATATATATATATATATATATATATATATATATATATATATATATATATATATATATATATATATATATATATATATATATATCAATATATATATATATATATATATATATATATATATATCAATATATATATATATATATATATATATATATATATATATATATATCAATATATATATATATATATATATACAACAATGGTCTGTTGGTAAATGGCAAAAGCCAATAGACGACAACACTTGCCCCTTATCACCCCGCATTGAGGCAGCGTGATAAGATATACCTCACAACCCCTTAAAAGAATGGCGAGTTTGAAAACAAATACGGACAGTGTACCCCAGGTGGGTGTCAAATCCCACACCTTGAATAAGGTCTGCCTCGAGGATTCTGGGGGAGGCAAAAATTCGCTTGTTCCAACAACTTTGTACATAGCGTCCTATAACTGCAGGTCGTTATCGAATCAAACCAAACTCACTGAGTTAGAGAATGAAGCAGTTAATATTAAATGGGATATTATAGGCATCAGCGAAGTAAGACGGAAAAACGAAGATCTCATTGAACTTAAATCTGGCAATATCCTCTATCACAAAGGTACAACAAATGGACGAACGAGTGGTGTAGGATTCCTAATCAATAAGAAATGGAAAAATAGGTTAGTCGATATCACCAACACCTCAGATAGAGTAGCTAGCCTAACTCTCCAACTATCAAAAAGATACACCATTCAAATTGTACAAGTATACGCACCAACAATCTCATACCCAGATGAAAGTATAGAGGAACTCTACAATGAAATAACGGAGGTGCTAAATAAGAACAAAAGTCAATTTAAGTATATAATAGGAGACTTCAATGCTAGAGTGGGGAAAAGAGCCAATTTAGAACAATGTATAGGAAATTTCGGATTTGGGGATAGAAATGAAAGAGGTGAAAGACTGGTTCAATACGCACATTTCCAGAACCTATCAATAGGCAACACCTACTTCAAGAAAAATCCAAATAGAAAATGGACGTGGATAAGTCCTGACGGAAAAACTAAAAATGAAATTGATTTCATCCTAACCAACAACATAACAACCCTACAAGATGTAAGCGTTCTTAATAAGTTTCGAACAGGTAGTGATCACAGACTAATCAGAGCTCGAGTAGTTCTCAATACAAGATTAGAAAGAATAAAATTAATACGAAAACCAACATCTGGAATAAATATCGCTAACTTACGAAACAACTCAGAACAATATCAAGACCTAATTAATGAAAAACTACAAGACGCAACAGATGGCTCATACTTGATGGAAACGATCCTAAACTGCGCCAAGGAAATTGGAGGACCACAACCACGTAACCACAATAGAAAACTCTCCGATGAAACGAGAGCTCTTCTGAAACAACGAAGACAAATGAAAATCAGCTCGAACATAAACCGAATAGAATACAGGAAGCTGTGCAAAACGATAAGAAAGAAGATTGCAGAAGATATAAAATCCTATAACGAGAGGCTTGTGGAAGATGCAATCGAAAATCATAAGAGCTATAAGAAGACAAAAAGCGCATTAACCATCGGTAAGAAACAAGTAATAGCACTGGTGAACGGAAATGAAAGAATAACAAACAGGGATGAAATAATAAAAATCATAACCAAATTCTATGAGGACTTATACAAAATACCGGCACATCAGGAAGTAGAGGAAGAGACAACTACAGCACAAGAAGATGTTCCAGAAGTTCTTGTGGAGGAAGTAGAAGCAGCTCTTAGGAGCATGAAGAACGGCAAGGCAGCTGGGAATGACGGTGTCACATCTGAACTCATAAAATACGCCGGAAACTCAACTTGGAAAATCTTAGCCAACATATACACAAACTGCCTAAAAGCAAGACGCATTCCGAGACAGTGGACTAGCGCTAATATAATCCTAATCCACAAGAAAGGTAGCAAAGAGGACCTTAAAAATTACAGACCAATTAGCTTGCTACCAGTAATATACAAAATATTCACAAAAATAATTAACAACAGAATACAAAACACACTTGATGTTGCTCAACCTCGAGAACAAGCAGGCTTTAGAAGTGGCTTCAGCACAATGGATCATATTCAAACACTACGAGAAATTATGAGTCGAACAAAAGAATATGATCTGCCACTGACATTAGCTTTCGTAGACTTTCAAAAGGCATTCGACTCAATATACCCAAGAGCAGTTATAGAAGCTCTAGTCGACCAGGGAGTAGATAAGCCTTACGTAGAAATGCTAGCCAACATATATAGAGAGGCCACGGCTAGAGTAAATGTATACAAAGATACCCCAGAATTTTCAACTCAGAAAGGAGTCCGACAAGGTGACGCAATATCCCCCAAGCTATTTACAGCAACTCTAGAAAGTATCTTCCGCAAAATAGACTGGGAAAATAAAGGTCTATGTATAGACGGTGAATATCTAAACCACTTAAGATTCGCTGATGACATCGTTCTGATTGCTAAAAGTCCTGAAGAACTGCAGGAACAAATTAATGATCTGAACATTGCCAGTAACAGAGTTGGCTTAAAGATGAACCTAGCAAAAACAAAAGTAATGTGCAACGATCTAATAAGAGACATTGAAATAAGAATAAACGAAACCACGCTGGAAGTAATAGATGAATATGTATACCTGTGTCAACTTATACACAAGTCGGGTTCACTACTTCCAGAAATTAACAGAAGAATCAAACTGGCGTGGTCAGCATTCGGACGAAACTCCATCATCTTCAAATCCAGAATGCCACTTTACCTTAAGAAAAGAGCGTTTGATCAATGCATATTACCGATCATGACATATGGTTGCGAAACTTGGACATTGAAGAGCGAAATGATTACGAAACTCCAAGTAGCTCAAAGATCCATAGAAAGATGTATGCTAGGGATAACAAAGAGGGATCGCAAACGAATAGATTGGATACGACGAATGACCCAGGTGACAGATGTCGTCCAAAGAATAGAATCACTTAAATGGCAATGGGCAGGTCATGTAGCAAGAAGAACTGACAACAGATGGACCACAAGAACAACTATGTGGTATCCCAGAAACGCGAAGAGGCCACAGAGACGCCCTAACATTAGATGGGACTATGACATCAGGAAAGTGGCAGGAACAACTTGGTCCCGATTAACCATCGATAGAAAGAGTTGGGCACAAATGAGTAATGATTATAAGAACACGTAATAGTAATAACAACAAAACAAGAAAAATAATAATAATAAATAAATAACTATAAAGGAACATCATAATAACAACTTAATAAGGGAGGCTGCACCATAATTTAGAAATGGTAGATAATAGCTGAAAATGATAATGATGATGATGATATATATATCAATATATATATATATATATATATATATATATATATATATATATATATATATATATATATATATATATATATATATATATATGTATTTAATATTTATATCGTTGCTAAATCTGAATATCAGTATCGGAGAGAAAACAATTCCGACCCGTTCGCAATCTCATATCTCACTAGGAGAAAAAATCAAAATCACTGTGATTCATAAATCACTATAGCTGTCTCACTACTTTTCATATATATACCAAACGAACGAACGGATGTATTCGCGGATTAATACTGAATCACAAGTTCCCATCCGTAAAACACTACGCAACAATATATGTATATATATATATATATATATATATATATATATATATATATATATATATATATATATATATATAGGTTAAGAAACTTTGATAAAAGAAATGAACTAAATAATATTATATTATATCAATATAGCTTCGTTGATAGACGTATCCATTTTTAAAAAGTTTACTTATTTAGTAAAAACTATTTTTAGTCTATTTATTATCATTTTATATCAACAATATAACATATTCTTAAAGAAAATGCAAAATGTAAAAAATACCTATTCTATTTAAAAAATTAATACTTGGTATTAAAAATCTGTAATTAAAACTAAACTTTGACTAAGCCACTGGATTCTACAGAATCAGAAACTGATCGTAATAGCCGCAATTTGTTTTAGCCATTATAATTTTCTCAGAAAAAGAGCTCGGAACTACTTTACCATATTTTTGAAATCTTTTACGGTTTCCTAGAAAGCCTATAAGAACATCCAAAACCGTCCAACCTGTTCATAGACCAATGAACTAAATTTATTTGGCTGTATATCAGTTTTTCGACGTGTTATTGTGAAGGTGTTTGACAACTGAATTTTAATATCGTCTCAATTTGTTTATTCTTGGTATATATGTAATATAAAATGGAGTATTCTAGCAGTATTTACAATATTTAATTGAGGAAGATCGGTCATTGTTTTTTTGGGAAAACCTTCTTCATTACCATACTAGATCTAAGGACTTAAATTTTCCACATAGACAAATAGTTCATTTCTTTAAACAATCGAAGTTAAAATATTTTTATTCTCAAAACGCTGCTTCATGTTATTAAGGTCGTTCATTGTCCTATCGAGTTTCTATTTATTTTCTTTGAACTCTGAGTATTCATTGATGATATAATTTTCCGTAAGGCTGTATAATTTCTGACACCTTGCCCACCTCATAGTTCAAATGATCAATATGAAAAATGCAATATTTAACATTGGCACATATATAATCAAAATTTTTTTATATTTACCTATAAAATGAAAGTATGTTGTATGTATCTCAGTAAATATCGATTGTAGAACAAAATTTTAAAACAAAAAATTTTTTCACAGTGAAATTTAGTCTCGATTTATAATATCCCGATTTTTGAACCATGTATATATATATATATATATATATATATATATATATATATATATATATATATATATATATATATTGTAAAATGGAAAATTAGGCAAGAAAAAACATTTCTTTAAGTGAGTAGTACATAATTTTAAGCGCAGTTAATGTTTTAGGGCTTGGAAACATTTAATTTACTTTCGAATTTCAATAAATAAATCCCCCCTGGAATTGCTCCCATTAATCAATTAGATTTAGCACAGTAATTTGTTAGTTCAGCATAGCGCGAAGATTCTAGGCAATCAACAAATGTTTATAACAATGTCATAAGGGCGCCAATTTGTAACCGACATCTAAAAAAAGGAGGATCTAAATGTGACTGCAATGTATTGAATGTTAAGAATGGGAGCAGATTGATAAAATTATAATGGCGGAAATAAATTACGGCTATCACTATCGATATTTGATATACATAACGAATTTCGAATTTTTCAATTTTCTAAAATTTCCTATATTTTATTTATCAAAGCAACTTCGATAAAACTAATAAAACCTTCTTAAGGTACTTCTTTCTGTAAAATTCAGTGACTTAGATATAATAAAAGTTTCAATTTCTTAAATGGAACACCCTGTATTTTTTTACATATTTTTTTGCATTTTCTTTAAGAATATATTATACTGTCAATATAAATTGACAACAAATAGGCTAAAAACAGTTTTTCTAAATACGTAAACTTTTTAAAATAGGAAAGGTCTACTAATGAAGTTATTTATATATAATATAAAATCATTTAGTTAATTTTTTAATCAGAGTTTCTTAACATATAGTATATAATATAATAAATAATTTAACTGATCTCAATTAAAAGGAATATCTAGATACTTAAAGCATTTCCAGAAGTCCCTGTTAAGAACGCTATTTATGTCCGATGAATGGAACATATTGTATATTATGTTTTAAAATAATAGGCTGTGACTATGGATAAAAAAAGAGCCACTTATTCAACTAAAGTGTGCCAGGTTTACTAGCTTGCCTACTTGCAACTTGCACGCTGTAGAGACAAAAAATTATTTCTTTTAACAGTTCTGACAAAAAAACCATTCAAGCTCACTGTGCTTGAAATTTTGAACCTAATTTACAGTCTGAGGATAGTCTCATTCTATCTCAGTAGTCAAACTGTAAAAATGTTATACCATGGTAATGGTACAGGTTTATATTCTGGAGAAAATATTCAAAAATTCATAGCATCTTGAGGGTGCAAAACTGAATATTAAGAACAATGAAACACTGGAATATTCGTATTATGACTTCCGTCAGAATTGAACTACCGAACCCATACGTATTTTAAAATGTTTCAATTGTTTCAAATCTTTTTATGTATCTAATCTGGAAAACGTTTGGTAACCACATACTTAGGATTACCCAAACCTTTTCCAGATTAAAAAACATGGATAGTGCTCCCAAGAAATGAGCGGTTACAAAAATTATGTAGAGTAGTCTTTCACTATTTTAAAAGATAAATAGACAAGGCATGGGTGATTGTAAACTGATTGTAAACTGCGTAAGCGCACACGTGTCTTATCAGGGCATGTGATTTAGGAGAACCACATGTTTAATTTTGGTAATGTTAAAGTGACATGTAATGAACCAAATAAGAACAAAAGATAATTTTTAGAAATGGTTCACCTAGATAATAACTGTATAAACATGGGAAAATATATTGAAGACCTCAGTGTAATATACTCTTAGCTTTTGGCCAAAGTAAATAATAAAGATGCTTGGCAGAGTGTATCAAGGAGACTAAATTTTTCAATTTCTCCATAATTGTGAACAAATCATGTCATAAAGACTTTTTTTTTCCACCATGATAATATTTCACAATGATATTCACAAACTTTCTAATAAAATGTTTACTTTTTCAATAATTAATTGTTCAATTAGTATTTTGCAAACAAAATAATTATAATCAATATAAATCTTTTTTCCCTGACATTGTAAAACTTATAGAATCCTAATTACCAAAAAAGCATAAAGAAAGTATTAAAATAATAGTTTAGCCATGAATTGAAATTAAAATTTTACTATAAAACAAAAATTTGCCGCTAAAGTCAATGTTGATATTACTGATCGATTTCACCAATTATAAGGGAAGAAGTTTATTTTACCACGTTTTTATTAACTCGCTTTCTTATCTATCTGTTTGTCCGGTACAAATTTTGCAATCGATTTTAAACTAACTTCCCGATGAGGTTAATACTTGAAATCTTAAACATAGCTCAAAACTGGATGACAGTGTACAATTATGACCCTATAACTGTCCTTGAACGTATATTTCAAGGTCGTTTCAAGATGAGCACTTATGACTATCTGATAAAGTTAAAATTTGTCACCTATATATGAACCCGATGACAATGTAATATTATGATCTTAAATGTATATTTCAAGCTCAATTCAAGATCAACTTCATTTCCGAATTTCTAATCAAACTGAAGTTTGATAAACATATAAATCCCTCGATAATGTAATAATGTGACCTTGAACGGATATTTCAAGATCATTTCAAGGTTAGCTTCACTCCCTATTATCTGATCTAACTGAAATTTGGTACAAAAAACAACAACGTGTTTTGACGTTTCGCCTTTTGTTTAAAGCATTTTCAGTTTTTTTTTTATTATTGTCCTTAATTTAATAATACCAATAACATTTTTCTTGGTCAAACAATCTAAAATTTAAGATACACAAATTATGTTTAAAATTCCACACATTAACAGAAAGAGTTAAAAGGTTAAAAGGGAATTCAAAAAAATTTTACAATTAAAAACTTTATATGATTTTAAAAATATTTAAATTTTTACAAAAATATGTAGGTGAGCACCTTGAGCTTGTTATATCTATTTTGATACTGAATGATAAAATGTTCTGATTGTGGTATAAGAAAAACAATACTTTTTTTATTACATTATTTTTTAAATCATTACCTATGAAGTCTTTGTTCTTTTTTTTAATTAAAATTTATAACATATAAATGTGCTAAGATGATATTCCCATCTATTGATTTTTAAGAGGGTATATTAATTTTTAATCGGATTTGTGTAAATGTGGCTTAGGTTACTTATATCAGTTCTGTCTTAAACTGCGTATATATATATATATATATATATATATATATATATATATATATATATATATATATATATAAACAGTGCCATATTGTGGCCTTGAATGTATATTTCTATATTATTTTAGAGCAAACTTTACTTGCGATTAACCAGTGAAGCTGAAATTTGGTACATACATTTAAATACGATGACAATTCAATATAATGACCTTAAATATATAGTTCAAGGACATTTCAAGATCAACTTCTGATTATCCAATTGAGCGGAAATATATATATATATATATATATATACAGTGTGACCAGTAAAGACTGAATCATAAGAGATTTTTTTTTATTAATAGCTTTATTCGAAATTTGACTTTCGCAAGAATTTCTTCTTCGATCGAGATGAAAATTAAGCAAAAAAAATACTATTCACGTGATTACCATTTTTTTTCTATTTTTAATATTTTCCAAAAAAAAATTCAAAACTGGGGTTATATCTCATAATATCGAAAAAGATTATTAGAAAAAGTTTTTCTAAATGCAATATTTAGCCCATTAGCGGTATAAGATGATTTAGATTTTTTGCTCAATTTTGTAAATTACAGCACTGTTGCAAAATAAGACAACACAACCTACAACAAAACTTCTTAGTTTTGACAATGCTTAATCTCAGATATATTTTTTAAGGTAGCGCCATATTATATGTGTATTTTTCTACAAAATCCAAATAGTTCTATTAAAATTTTGTCACATGTGATGCAAAGGTTATTTGTTTTTGATCCTGTATAAAGGAGCTTCATAAAATAGCTATTTTTGAAAACGCAGTTTGTGTCTAAAAATAATACACATTAACATTAAGAAAATAGTTTAATTGAAAAGACTCATATTTTCCAATAACAAAATCATAATATAAAAATTTAACGCATATAAAATTTATTTTCCACCTAATGTAGACTTTACTGATGACACTGTACTTGTGTATATTTTGGTATATAATCCCACTTTTGAATTCTTTTAGGAAAAAAATGAAAATTTCACAGATAATACTAATCACGTAACTACTATTTTTTTGGTTAATTTTCATCTCGATCGAAGCAGAAATTGGTGCTAAATTCAAATTTCGAATAAAGCTATTAATAAAAAATCCCATATGATAAGGACTTTACTGGTAACACTATATATATATATATATATATATATATATATATATATACATATATATATATATATATATATATATATATATATATATATATATATTTTGTTGTGAATCTTAAAATTATGTTTACTACATGTGGCTATAATATGAAACGAGAATATACTTATATATTTTTAAAGGTCAATTTTCATCTTAACAGGTTACTGGCTAACCAAATAATAAATAAAATTAATCAAAACACATAATTTTGCCAACAAAAATAAGAGTCCAATATTATTTTGAGATGACAGAAATAATTAACTTTTCCAAAACACAAATGTAGATAAAAAAAAAACACGCCACGGTATTAATTTAAATCCTTCTTCAAGACCGAACATAAAAAAAAAATGTTTTCTGCGGAAACATGGTTGGCAATGTATCATTTTTTTAAAATTAAATTACCTCGTTCCCGTATTATTCCTACATTTAACATACAAACAACAGATTATAGTATGTATGAGCTATGGACGGAAAGTTTGTAATGCAATTAAGCATTAATTAAATTAATTTTACCCATTTAATAACATTTAATTTACATGTTAATTTAATTCGACATGAAAAAATAGTATAGAATTGTTCGCAAAATTTTAGCGGTATAAGATGATGAGATTTTTTGCTCAATTTTGTAAATTGCAGCAGTGTTGCAAAGTAAGACAACACAACCTACATAAAACTTCTTAGTTTTGACAATGTTTAATCTCAGACATATTCTTTAAAGTAGCGCCATATTATATGTGTATTTTTCTTCAAAATCCAAATAGGGCTATTAAAATTTGGTCACACGTGATGCAAAGTTTATTTGTTTTTGACCCTGTATAAGGTAGCTTCATAAAATAACTATTTTTGAAAACGCAGTTTGTGTCTAAAAATAATACACATTAATATTAAGAAAATAGTTTAATCGAAAACACTCAAATTTTCTAATAACAAAATCATAATATAAAAATTTAACGCATTTAAAATTTATTTTGCACCTAATGCAGATTTTACTGATGACACTGTACTTGTGTATATTTTGATATATAATCCCACTTTTGAATTTTTTTAGGAAAAAAATTAAAAATTGACAGATAATGCTAATAACGTGACTATTATTTTTTTGGTTAATTTTCATCTCGATAGAAACAGAAATTGATGCTAAATTCAAATTTCGCATAGGGCTATTAATAAAAAAAATCGCATATGATGCGGATTTTACTGGTCATACAGTATATATATATATATATATATATATATATATATATATATATATATATATATATATATATATATATATATTGTTGTGAATCTTTAAATTATGTTTACTACATGTAGCTCTAATATGAAACCTTTAAAAATATACTTATATATTCTTAAAGGTCAATTTTCATCTTAACAAGTTATTGGCTAACCAAATAATAAATAAATTTAATCAAAACATAACATTTTACCAGCGAAAATAAGAGTCCAATAATAATATTTTGAGATGACAAAATAATTAACTTTTCCAAAACAGAAATGTAGATAAAAAACATGCCAGGGTATTAATTTAAATCCTTCTTCAAGGCCGAACTTAAAAAAAGAAAAATGTTTTCTGCGGAAACATGGTTAGCAATGTATCATTTTTTTTTAATTAAATTACCTCGTTCCCGTATTATTCCTACATTTAACACACAAAACGACAGGTATGTGTGAGCTATGGACGGAAAGTTTGTAATGCAATTAAGCATTAATTAAATTAATTTTACCCATTTATTAACATTTTATTTACATGTTAATTTAATTCGACATGAAAAAACAGTATAGAATTGTTTGCTATTTTTATTTAAATAAATCAAGTTAAAACTGCGCCATTACCATAAAAATTATAATATTCAAAAATGCACAGTGTGTTGTATTTTAAGAAATTATTGTTTTTAACAGAGTTTAAACTATGCAAATTACTGCTGTCATGGGAGAATTAAAATTGTTGCCGGATAATAAATTTTTGAATAACGGAGGGAACCTTTTGAAGTGGGATGGGCGAAGGAAAATATAATTGGACCTAATATGCGACTCACTAGACAGCCTCTTTCCTGCGGAGAAAATAATAATGAATTGATGAAGGGATATTGTCACCTGCGAGACCATCTTAAGAAGGTTGGCAATAAGGATGGCTCGATGTACAGATGATGTTAGAGGAAGATAAAACTGCTGACCATGTTATCAGAGAAGGCCCAGTCCTCAATAAACTATAGCAAACATATTTGGTAGATATAATAGTACCATTCAAAGCAGTCAATAAGGCTGCTTAGTTTTGCAGAGACAATCGGCCTCCAAGGACTTAGTGTTAAATATTAATTAAGAGCACCATGAGTGCTAAGATTGGGTATTATCATTCAGTCTATATATTCGTCAGTCGTTTTCACAACATTTCGCCAAAATATCATTTGGTGTGGCTGGTCTCGTTACTCGCTTAGAACTGATGGTGATCTCTATTTTCTCCCAGTTTTGTTAAGTCCGCTCGCATTCTGATTTGCAGAGTGGCTTCGTAGGCTCCTTCCCTCTGCAAAGTGCGATGTATCATTTTCATGTGTGCTATTTTCTTGTGTATTTGGTGTTTTTTGTTGGTTTGTTTTTTGTTTTTTTATTCCTGTTTTTCATGTAGTAGGAATATTTAAAGCATCATTCCGTTTATTCATTCATCCCGCATTATCATTTTCTAGGGCCTTTCTTATGGCAGGTACTTTGTAGTGTTATATTGGTGCTCCTTCTGTTTTTTCGAAATTGGTGATATGTCCAGTTGTTTAATGGTGTTAAAATAAAGCTCTGTTGAGACTATTTTTATTTTCCTGGATTCTTTCTGATATGCAGCTGTTTGTTTATCCTATGTATGTTTGATTGAAAACTGCATATGGAATGCTGTGAATACCATGATTTTGAAGGTTGGCCTTATCTGTCTGGCTTTCCATAGTGTTGGCTATTGGTTTTTTTGTAGTTTGGATATGGGTTGTATATTGTGTTTTCTTAAATTCTTTCCAGTCTGACCATGATTACTTTTATATATGGGATGATGGAATTTATGCTTATATTATCTTAATATTTGGTTTTTGTTTTGGTCTTCTCTCGGCTTTTTATAGCTTTCTTTATGTCTGATTACGAGAAACCATTCCGTTCTATAGATGTTGAGATGTGTTTTCTTTGTTCTTGTTTTATGTTCGATTCTGTTAGGTGAAGGGATCTTGATATTAGTGTGCTGCCTACTGCCTGTTTTTACGAAGGAGGGTAGTGCGATTATGCATTGATTTATCGGTCAGGGTGTGTGGGTTTCCGATACACGCTGAAACCCAAGGAATCGTTGGGTTTTGTATTTAGTAGCAGGTACAAAAGAGGAAAATGTCATACACGTAGCGTTTCCAAAATTTCGATTTTAAAGGTGTCGTTTGCAGTACCTCTTGTTCCAAATATACCACGAAAAGATTGGCTATAAGTGGTAAGAGTTAGGACCGCATATGTACTCCATTTATTTGTATATTTGATTGTTGAACTTATAGTGTGTATTTTTCAGACAGTGTTCTGCGAGATCAATAGTGTAGGCAGGAAAATTTTCGATCATGGCGATTTTGTCTAGTCTCATCCACCAGTATACTTGGATATAGTGATTTTATGTCGAGGTTTCTTAAGATGTTAAGAAATTGACGGATTTTGTATTTCAGTGTATATTTGAAATTATTACAATCGGCCAAGCGCTTTCGGTCTCTCTATCAGACCATCCTCAGGGATCAGACCTTGTCAAAGGGCACACCTCAACCCTGCCAGTTTGAGAAAAGTCGCAAACACCTGTGTAAAAACCATATGTCGACGTCGGACAATCCTCTCTTCTGTCTGAAATACAAAATCCGTAATTTCTTGATTTCTTCGGTGTACAACCTGTTAATAACTTATTCATTTTCACGTTATGGTGAACCAGGTAGAGAAATACCGAAATCTCTGCCTGAAGAGAGGATTATCCGACGTCGACATATGGTTTTTACACAGGTGTTTGCGACTTTTCTCAAACTGGCTGGGTTGAGGTGTGCCCTTTGACAAGGTCTGAGCCCTGAGGATGGTCCGATAGAGAGACCGAAACCGCTTGGCCGATTGTAATAATTTCAAATATACACTGAAATACAAAATCCGTCAATTTCTTGATTTCTTGGGTGTACAACCTGTTAATAACTTATTCATTTTCACGTTATGGTGAACCAGGTAGACAAATACCGAAATCTCTGCCTGAAGAGAGGATTTTTCCGACGTCGACATATGGTTTTTACACAGGTGTTTGCGACTTTTCTCAAACTGGCAGGGTTGAGGTGTGCCCTTTGACAAGGTCTGAGCCCTGAGGATGGTCCGATAGAGAGACCGAAAGCGCTTGGCCGATTGTAATAATTTCAAATATACACTGAAATACAAAATCCGTCAATTTCTTGATTTCTTCGGTGTACAACCTGTTAATAACTTATTCTTAAGATGTTGTTTTCTTCAATATGAATATTTTTGATAATTCTAGTCAGATATTCGGCGTTTCACGAAGAAATCGGCCAGTTGGACTCTTGGTTGCATTATACTTGCTAGATATTTTCCAGCTTTTGTGATGGAGAGTCCACGAAGTTCATTATTGATCCGAAGGGTGCATTTGGTTTATGTATTTTTCGAAAGTCAAACAGTTTTGGACATCTGGTCGATTTTTCCCTTGGTATTATTGATTTTTTCGCTACTAGCTCTAGATTTGAGGCTTTAATCTTGGCATTTGTAGTTTTTGTTGTTGGATCTTTGTTTGTTTGTAAGAGTCGTTTTTGAGAACTTTTTTGCAGATATATTTATTGGTGTTCATTACAACTGCGACATTTGCCTAATCCGCTGCTACTATTTTTATTTCCTTATACTTCCTTAAGGATGAGAGAGCTTGATGTTCAGTTTGAGTTAAGTTTAAGTTGGGGGGCCGACTAAATTTTAGGATTTGTGTTACGTCTTGTCTGACTTGTTCGGCATTTTCTTCAAGGACGTTCTCTAGGGCAGGTGTTATATTCGGGATAAAACTGAAGTTCAGACGCATTCTAGATATACCCTTCTAAAAATAAATTTATATTCACATCCATATTTCTATGCGTTGTTTAAAAATCAGCAAAAAATGAAGATCGCACTTTGAGAGTCTCACATACTTTCACACATGCAAAAGTATAAGTCATTATTCATCGTGGAGTCTTTTAACTCTTTTCTTAATTTATTTGCGATGTCAAACCAAAAGTATATCTGCGTTGTCTTATCATGGTTTGTGATCTACCTAGTGACTTTCAGTTGAGCAACTCCATCGAGTACTTTGGTTGCGACAATTCACTTGGGGATTCCTTCATTTTACATTCTATATCTTAAGCCTCTTCTAACGATGAATCTTTTCATCGTTCGTTGTGTTATTAGGAGCTTATTTGTAAAAATGAGAGTAGTAATATTATTTCGAAACCACATGTGAAAACTGACAAAACAGGTTTATCTTTAAACGTATCCGGATTTCTCGAAATTTAGTTAAAAATTCCAGTTTGTCATAAGCCGCCCAAGACTGTTTTAAATTTAGTTTCCTTTTCCCGACTGGACTCTATATTCCAGGAGATATATTCAAATACGGTTTCCAATATTTGGATTCACACGAGCAAGTTGTCTATGGATAAGGATGCGATGATTCGACAACATTACTTATATGTAGCCGAACGTGTCAGTATCAGTGGCAGCAGTATCTCAATGAGGTTTGGAAGCCTGAGCCTGATGTAAAAAGTTGGCTGTTTTACGGACGATTCTCTCGAAATATTATTGGATAATAAAGTTTAGACTATTACCGTGCATTAGCTGCCAGGTTAATAACCCTTGAAGTTTTTTATGCCTTATAATGTTATAAGTCATATATTCGTGTTTAAGAAAAGTTTTTAGTTATGTATGTCATACTTACTCCAATATTTAATGATGTATTTTTCAAATTATTTGTCTCAACTGTAAGATGCGCAAGATATCTGAAAGATCACAGTCTAACGGAAAATTACAATGAATACCCGAAGTTCCAAAATGTATGTAGAAATTCGAATAGCCAATCAACTACCCTTAGACTTTTTGTTTGTTTACTGAACTCATTGTTTTAGTTCTACTCAGATTAATTTTGAATCCAATGTACATAGATGCTGATGTAGTTCTACTAGAATGCTTTAAAGCTTCTCAGTAGTATTGTTATAAAAACTATATTTTCTACAAAACGTAAGTAATTCTACCGTATACAATTTGTATCGACGCCCTTCTACGGCTTATTTATTCTTTTGTCTTATTCCTCTATTAGCCGGTATTTTACCTAACTTTACGTCCCTATTTATGACAATTTGCCTACTACAATTTTTATATATAGGCAAGTCAAATTAAACTTAGAATAAAATTTAGTGTTTCTAGATGTTAGCCAGCGCGAGGATATTCGGAATGATGGTGGTAATTCATGATTTCTAAGGATTCAATTTTAATTTGGGGCAAAAATTTTTAATATAAACAATTAAGTTGTGAAAATAGTTTTTCTGAGATGTAGAAAAATTGCTTTTTAGAAAAAAAGTTCCAAACAAAAGACGTGGGCCTGAAAAATACCTACAAAATAAAAAAAATTATCAAAATTGAATTATTTTTTAATTAGTTATTGCAGAAGAACATGCCAAAACGGCTATTTCTTTAATTGTTAATAAACAGAAGAAAAACATATTGCATGTACTTTGTATTGGAGCAAAAGAAGCCTCCTGTGGCAATAAATAAGCATGGGAAATTTCAAGTAAAATATTCAATAGTTTTTTGCACAGTAACTTTACTAATAACTTTGGGGCTCTAATTAATTATTTATTGTCAGCGATTGGGAGGTTCATTTTTTTGTTTTAAATAATAGAATACTACTACGAACAATAATAGCTGAGATAGATGTTTTTTTAAATGACTCTGGCGTTGGTTATTAACACTAAGGGATTATTTTATACGGAATTAACAGCGCATTGCTTATGTTATCGTACGCGCACGTTTTCGACCCGATTATTTAAAAATTGTTGATATGCAAATAGTTTAAAGTAACAGCTTCTCCGAGAGTGTGGATGCGGTGGTGGAAAATGCCTGCAGCGCGCGGGCGAAAACGAAACTCTGACGCTTTAAATTAGATCCGCCGGAAAAATTTAAGTTTGCATTATCTCAGAAAATATTGGTCGTAAACCCTTATTGTTATCTTTATTTTTTTGATTTGTGGTATCTCGACGAAACATGAACAATGGAATATATAGTTTTCCGAGAAATATGTTTTTAAGTATAGCAGTAAACAAATTATTGCATTTTCATATATAAGCATAATAAGTCATTATTCTATTAACGATATTTTAACACACTTAGTGCATTAAAAAATGACATTAGTCCATATATATATATATATATATATATATATATATATATATATATATATATATATATATACCATTAATTAAAAACATTGAAAATCAGATTAATTTTTAATACACCATTAATTCTTATCAAAATGTAACATGAAACAATTCCGACAGTCACTGTCTGCCAAATAATTAATTTTACAAAAAAAAATACTTGAATACTTTTTATATATATTATCGGGATGAAAATTTTTTATATACAAAATTCGTTTGTAGCATTAATATTATTCGAGTAATTTTATATAGAATAGTTATTCGATTCTTCATTTCTTGGAGATCAAGACAACCTCTTTTTGGAAAGATTCATCGTCTTCATTATTATCATCATTATCATTATAATCATCTTTATTATCGTCATCATCATTATTATTTTCTTCGATATCACTTTTATAGTCGTTTGAATTACTATCGCAGTAATCTTCAATCACGTTGGATTATTGATTCTTGATGGCCATGACTGCATTATCACTTACAAGATCATCGTCAGAGATGAAATTTTCAGAAATATTGACATTTATATCAATTTCTTCGCCATTATAAGTGAAACAAAACCATGAACAACGTAAGCCATTTTTCCTGCAAGTGCAAACTTTTGTTCTACACCCTTTTTTCCATTTCCAACCTATATGTTTCAATAACTTTTGCGAAATTGAATCATTGGTTGTATTAATGGGTTGCAGCATGTTGTTATGTTAATATTAATGAATTTTGGCAATTTCAATGTACTAAGTGTGTTAAAAAAATTGTTAGTTAATTAATTATTTATTATGTTTAAAATATGTAAAAATGCAAACATTTATTTATTTCTAAGCTGAATGAAATGAAAATATTTTTTGTTTCATTGAGACACCGAAAATCAAAAAATAAAATGAAGGTTGTACTACCAATATTCACAAAAATAATCTAAATTTTTCCGAAGTAACGAATTTGAAGCGTCAGAGTCTCTATTTGGCCCACGCGCTGCCGGCATCTCTCATCAATGCACTCATATTGACTCTCGGAAAAGTTTCACTTTAGAACTATTGTCACATCAAGAATTATCAAACAATCGAGCTAAAAACTTTGGCATACGATAATTTAAACAATGCCATGTGAATCCGTGCTAAAATAGTTGTTTAATATTAATAAACATCGCCACTATGATTTTAAAAAATTCTCTATCTCGGTTTCTATTGGTCGTAGAGATTTTTTTTAATTCGGCCGAAAATATCAGCTATCACTCCTAGTTATCGGCGTTTTGATATCGTTGTTTGTCAAAGAGGTATATTATTTGTTTGCAACGAAAACATTAATGCTAACTTTGTTAATCTATCTCAAAAATGTATGCACCCGCACACAGGGGCGGATCCAGCCTCTCTCTTTGGGGGGGGGGGGGGGTGATATCACAAAAGTACAGTATGGTAAGAAAAACAGGTTGTCAACGGGGGGGGGGGGGATTGCAAGCAGCATACTCATTCCTAATATAAAAGGCAGAATGGGTTCTATTTTCCTGAACTCAAAGCTCTTGGGCGATCGCAAGCATACATATTCCTATACTCTATTCAAGAACTAGAGAGAGTAATAAAACTGGTACCGAAACCTCTAACGTACCTGCTCCAGTGCCGCAGGTAACTGAGAACTGCCGTCAATCTAATTATATTTCATTATATTTAAATATATTTTATAAATCTACTGCAACATAGAATTTCTGATAGTTTAATTTAATTTCTGTCAGTGAGCAAAGTACAACTTACAGTTTTTTCTTAGTGATTTATCTTGTTTGCGCTTATTTTTATATATTATTTGAGATTAGTAAGATACCCAAAAGACATGGCTTTCACCTTTATATTTATTCCAAAATCGTTAAACCAGGGTATTTTTCCCTCAACGAAAAACTTATTAAGATGAATGTTTATGATGCCTTAAGATAACAATATCTAGATAGTAATGTTAAAAGCTCTGTTGAGATATGTTCCAACATGACAGGGGTTGGAAAATCTACTATGTACCGAATACTGAAGGAGAAAAAACGACTGGAATTGTTAGTACTCCCAAGCCGCATTCGATCACAGGCAAACGAAAAACCTCGTTGGAAGAAGAGATGAAAACTGCAATTAAAGGGGTTGTATATACATTTTATCATGAGAAGCAGATCCCAACCATTTACAAAATTCTAACTAAAATCATTGAAGATCGCGATTTACCTGAAATTAAAAGAACTGATCTCTGAAAATTGCTCAGAGAACTAAATTTTTGCTGGGAAAAACCAAATAGAAAATCTGTTCTTATAAATCGTCCGGAAACTGTCCGTTGGTGACGTAAATATCTCTCTCAAGTAAAAGGTAGAGTTGCTAGAGATAACACAATTAATAAAATTAGTAATTTAACTAAACTTTTGAAAGATTTTTTTGAATAAAGTTACTGTGGAAAATTGGGAAAAATCCATATAATAAAATAATAAAACAAAATGTGAGAACTCGATCTCATAATCGGTGAGATAGAGGAACCAATTATAATTAATTTTAGCGAAGATAGTTTCACTGACTTTGATTAGGAATTAGATATGTAATGTTTACTAGTGTAAACACAATTTATTATTTAAATTTTTGTTTTTGTTGTATTTTATTGTTTAATGTTGTTTATATGTTTTTTTATTTTTTTATATATTTTTATTTTAGTGTGTCCCACTCTTTAATTTTATATATATTTAATTCTAATTAGCCGTAAGTTTTTTATTATTTTATTATTGTGTTTATGTCTTTTTCTTAAGCGTGTAGAATTAACATGTTTATCTTATTTTTTTGGGTCTATCGTATTTCCATATATAAAAGTAAATTAAATTAAGATATTAGTACAATAGAAATAAAAATAAGTAGGTCTAATTTTAATTACAACATAAAAAAAAAGTAATTACATTTGAATCCCTTTTTAGTGTTTAATTGTAATTCTGCAGATGGTTTAAGAAATAAATAAACTGAAACGTCAAATACCCTAAAAATGTTTTTAATTCATCAACAGTATGAAGTATATGCATTGTGTTTTTCTATTGTTTATTCAGAATTGAAAAAACAACCATTCTGGCATATATATTTTTCGCAATAACTAATGAACAAATAATCTGATTTTGATTTTTTTTATCTTATAGGTATTTTTAATTCGCACAACTTTTGTTTGGAACTTTTTTTTCTAAAAAGCCCAAAAATATAAATAGAGCCTAAGAAACGACCTTTATGCTGAACATCCTTCCGCCCGCTGATATCTAGAAACATTCAATTTTTAAAGTTACCTCTTTTGAGGCTAATTTGATTGGTCTAATATTTAAGGTTTGGTTTTAAATAAACAGAGCATTCAGGAGTTCATTAGGTATTTATGAATAAGATTTAAATTTTTCAAATCAATCAAAATCGATTCGACCGACTGGATGAAACATGAAACGATTATATTTTTTTCTGAAGAGCTAAAAAAAAACTTAAATCTAATTTATTGTGTCTTGTTTAAATATTTTTGTTAAAGTATTGTTCTACTAATCTTTTACATACATAGATATAATCATTTGAATAAATTATAAGTAATAAAATTTACATTTTTCGCGTATTAGGTATTCAAATTATCTGTAATATTTAAAGTAGTATATAGGTTAAACTGATGTGCTATTTTAATTTATAACCAAACAAAAATGAATGAATAATAAGTGGATTTAAATTTAAATTCCTTATTTTGTATTAATCTATTTTCCGTTTAAAATTACGTCCTATTTAGAATTCCTATTTATTTGAATTATTACTTTATATGAAGATGATTGGTTATAATTTATTGCTGTTTAACAGTTTTATTCGTGCAATAATCGGAAATTAGTCAGGGCCAATTAGATTGTCCAAAAACTATTGACAAATTGTTAGCTGAGTGTTTTTGTAAATTAAGGTTAGTGCTGATTGACATATATAATATAGGGAGAGCTCGTAAGAGATCTACTATTTAAATCATTTCGTTTGCTTTTCGCTATAGAGTTGCTGAGCAGTATTCTGACCTTATACAAGGCGTTCAAAAAGTTCCGGTACAGCAAAACAACTTGAAAACTAAAAGTCGGATATAAAAACATTTTAGACAAAAGTTATGGGACTTATCCCTTGCTATTACCACGTGACCTTGGATTTGACCTTAATCGTGACAATCAAGATCATTTCAAGGTCAAGTCGTTTTTTCCATTCATTTGAATAAATTGTAAGTAAGTCGAAGTTAGTGAGTCGATTCGAATAGTTGAGATGATTAGATATCTCAAAAATGTGTAAACAATCCAAATCAGTTCTGTTATGTTTGTGGTAAGGTGATTTTTGCGTCTCACAAGCGGTCTATTATTACCCCATTTATAAAAAAGGCATTTCAGCTTTAATTCGGTTGCAATATTGGAGATCAAAACAAACACTGGGTGCCACATATTTACTGTAATGCATGCACTTCAAGTCTGAGAGACTGGTTGAATAGTAAAAAAGGATCTATGTGGTTTGCTGCCCCAATGATCTGGAGAGAGCCTTCAAATCATGTTAATGGTTGCTATTTCTGTATCATACCTCGTGTTGAGCAAGGCACAGATATATCCAAGGAGATAAAATCGGCTATCAACCATGTACCTATGCCCCACAGTGACGAACTTCCTATTCTAGAACCCCCAGGACCATTCATTTACGAATCAGATAATAATGATACAACAATTTTTCTAGAAGAATATATGCCATCAACATCATGAGATCCTGATTTCACACCTAACACGTTATACCGCCAACCGCACAAAATGCCCAATCAGAATTAAACGATCTTGTGAGAGACTTACAACTTCCAAATCGAAAAGTAGATTTACTAGGATAAAGATTGCTGCATTGGAACTATTAGAAGACGATGTTTTAGTATGTGTTTTTTTTTAAACGCCATCAAGGCCTAGCACCATTTTTTAACATGAAAAAGAACTTGCTTTTGTGCAATAATATTGGCGGTTTATTGGCGGCTTTTAATATAAACTACAAGCCATAGGAATGGAGATTGTTTTTAGACAGTTCAACATTGAATTTAAAAGCAGTACTTTTGCATATGGGAAATATTTTACCGTGTATTCCTGTTGGATATGCAGTTCACACGAAAGAATCATACGACAATATGAAGTATCTATTGACGAGTATAAAATATGATGAGCACCAATGGCAGATCTGTGACGAATTAACGGTTATTGCACTTTTACTTGGGTTGCAGCTAGGCTATATCAAGTTTTGCTGTTTTTTATGTGAATGTGATAATCGGCAAAAGCATTTCATTATAAGAGAAAAGCCTGGTCCGTTCGACAATCATTAGAGCCAGGTGAAAAAAATGTACAACATATGCCATTGGTAGACCCCAAAAAGATTTTGTTGCCACCACTGCATATTAAATTGGGCCTAATGAAAAACTTTGTTAAGGCACTGAATAGAGATAGGCCAGCTTTTCAATACCTGCGTCAGAAATTATCTAGGCTAAATTAAAGAAGGTATTTTTGTTGAGCCACAGATTTTAAATATTCTGAAAAACAAACATTTTTGACAGTACTCTGTCAGATATTAAAAAAAAAATGCTTGGAATGACTTTCGCTTCGTGGTCACTAATTTTTTCGGACATAAAAAACTGACAATTACTTTATTCTTGTTGAAAATATGATGTCATCATATCAAAAAATGGGTTGCAATATGTTTCTAAAGATCAATTTCCTACACTCACATCTCGACTTTTTTCCTGACAACTGCGGAACTGTGAATGATGAGCACGGCGAACGCTTCCATCAGGATATATCAACAATGGAGAAAGGTACGAGGGAAAGTGGAATGCTTCCATGCTTATCGACTCTTGTTAGTGATGCTTAAAAAGCAATTCACAAAAGAAATGCAAAATATTTAGCGTCTCTACAAGTGTAAAAGTATGTATTTTTTATTATTTCGTTAAAAATGGAATTAAAAAAATTATTCTTGAAAATTGCAACCAAGTTTGTAATTTAATTTTTTTGATTTGTGTGCCTCATATTTAACAAAAAAAATGAACTTCCCATACAAGATACCACAAATAAGCTAAAATTAGTTGCCTAGTATATTTTGAAATAACAGATGAAATCTGCTTCAAATAAAAAAAAAATAATTTCAACATTCATAAATGGCGATTATTGTACTGATTGTTGTAAACAGTTTTGTTTTTCTATATTATAATTATAAGAAAAATTTGAACTCAGATAATTAAACTGATTTTTAAATTAATTTTATTTTCTATTGTTACCTTTGTCATCAAATTTTATTAATGTTTCTGCATACCTAGGCTTAGAAATGATTTACTAATTTATATCCACTCTCAACTTTTTCCTCTTTTTACCTATCATTTGATCCATTTTTTGCTTTATTCCTTTCTTCTTATCAATACGTTTGTAAGGAATCAATTAATCTGTTATCTAATAATCTTAATATGAGATTTATTGTAATTTCATTAGACTAAGGTCTAGACATTTATTATTTGTTCAAAAATTAGGGGTTTTGTGAAAAAACTGAACCATTAAAATTATTTATAGCGTCAAACAATTAAATATATATACAACATGAACGTACAATTCGCTGAAAAATAATTAGCTTTCAAAATGTACTGCAGAGTAATAATTTATTTTCGGTAACGAAAATGGATACTGAAAAGTTTGTTGTTTGTGAAATTTTAAATAATCGTTATTTATTCATCAAAAAAAATTTCATCCATCTTAACAAGTATATGGGGCGTTTTACATCAGATGGTCAATAAAAATGGCAAAAAACTTATAAACTTTTTTTGGCATACATAATTTTCATAGATTTTGACCTCAGCTTTCTAAGGGACAGTTTTAGTATTTTTAACCGACTTCTAAAAGAAGGAGGTTCTCAATTCGTCGAATATGTATGTTTTTTTTTAATGTATGTACACCGATTACTCCGGAACGGCGGCACCGATTTGAATGACATTTTTTACGTTATGTTCAGGAAGTTGTTGCGGTGGTCCCATATTTTTTTGGATGAAATTGGTGTAGTAAAATGCAAGATGGCGCTGACAATATGGCGGCCAAAAAAATTAATTTTGTCCGATTTTCTTCAAAATTGGTATGGGGGAGTTTTCGGGGTTGTACCCAACGAATCGAAAATTATTTTTAAAAAATTCAATATGGAGTACAAAAAAATCAGTTTTGTCCGATTTTCTCCAAAATTGGCACGGGGGAGTTTTCGGGATCGCACATGACGAATCTAAAATCATTTTTAAAAAATTAAATATGGCGGATCCAATAAGGCGGACGAAAACATCAATTTTGTTCGATTTTCTCCAAAATTAGCACGGGAGAGTTTTCGGGATCGCACATGACGAATGTAAAATCATTTTTAAAAAATCCAATATGGCGGATCTAATTTGGCGGACAAAAACATCAATTTTGTTCGATTTTCTCTAAAATTGTTATGGGGGAGTTTTCGGGGTCGTACATAACAAATCTGAAGCTATTTTAAAAAAATTCAATATTGCGGATCCAAGATGGCGGATCCATCCGGGAAAGTTCTACATCTCTCGATTTTGTCAAAAATCAGTATTGGGGGCTTTTTGTTAGTGTTAATTACGAATTTAAAATATTTTTTGCGGAACTCAATCTGGCGGATTCAACATGGCATCCTAAAAATTTTACATTTGTCGATTTTCTCCAAAACTAATATAGGAGATTCTTGAAAGTATAAGTTACGAATTTAATAGTATTTTTTTCAGGATTCAATATGGCGGACTAAAAATTTTACATTTTTCGATTTTGTTCAAATGTGGGACTGAATCGTTTTTAAATATGTAAATAGCGAATATAAAATTATTTTAAGGAAATCTTATATATCAGATGCGGTCTAGAAAATTTCTGGATTTCATCTAAAATTGGTACTAGGGGGCTTTGAAGAGTTTAGATTTAGATTAAATTAAGACGTTAAAATTATTTTTTTGAAATTCAATATGACGGATCCAATATAGTGAGTTGAAAATTTTACCTTATTCGCATTTTATTAGTTTTGGTATTAGGGTATTTTCGGGGACGTGTATTACGAATATGAAGTTAATTTTTTACAATATTAGGTTGACAAGATACAATATGAGGGAGTGAAAATTTTACGTTTTCCGATTTTGCATAAAATTGATATTGCGGGGTTCTTGGAGCGTATACAAACTCACTATGGAGTATAAAATATATCGAGCTAAGAAATTTACGTCTCAAGTTCTTTAAATATCGATATTGGTGGGTTTTAGGGCCTATATTACCAACCTAAAATTAATTTAAAATTTAAGATAGTGGATTTGCTATGGCAGACTAAACATTGTTTGATACAATTTCACTGGTATTTGTAGAACTCTAAGAACCAAAGAATTTTTAGTGGTTCATTTTAGGGTGATTACAACTTTGGATAAAATTGGTACTTTTTTGTCACCTTGGAGTCATTGCGAGGTACACTAATTTCGATTAGTACTTAATTCAAATAATTTATGAATATCATAATGGACTCAAAACTAAAAATCAAAAAATAAAATTTTTATAAAAAAAAATTGAACCGACTTCTAAAAGTGCGCTAAAAAGTGAAAAATAACTATAAATTTCTATATGAAATTGAAATTTTTTAAGTCGGCTTCAAGTTATTTCTAAATGAAATAAATAACTGCTAATATATACAAATTATGGTAAGAAAGCAAGTACAAATAAAGTATTGTTAATCTGTTTATGCGAATCTCATTTTGTCAGGTATTAGTTTGGTGCCGACTTCAAAAGTTTCAATTTCATATCGAAATTTATAGTTATTTTTCACTTTTTACCGCACTTTAAAAGTCGGTTCAAATTTTTTTTATAAAAATTTCATTTTAACTTTTTTCATTTTCTCGAGATACAATGCTATGAAAAGCGCGTGACTATCTTCCGCGTGGCATCGTGCTATACACACCCTTTTTGTTTTATTCCGTATTTCGTCACTATACTATCTAAATTACGAGTCGGTGTTTCCTAGCTTCTAAAAGTATAGATAGAAAAGATGAAAATAAGAATTTTTGACATTTATTTGCTTAAAGAACTTGTAGTCGATCAGCTTGGGGTTATCTAAATCTGTCGAGATTTGACTTGCAAGTATAGATTTTTGCCAAAATTCTCGTTTTCGTCTCTTTGTCTACATTTTTTAAGGATAGAAAATTCAGGTTAGTTATTTAGAGAGCATAGCTATTAGGTTTCGCCGAGTAGGAGTGTTTTGAGCCTGAAGTGGTTTAAATTGGATACAATTTCATTTGTAGGCAGATTTTTGTCCAATATTCTATTTTTTTGCCCAGCCTGCGGCACCGCGCAGCAGTCATTCGTGCCCTATTCAAAGCGACATATCTCGAGAAAATAAAAATTCTTTTTTTTTTACGAGCGAATAAAATTTAAAAATAATTCCGCTTTTAACTGAAAATACTAAAAAATATATTAAAAATTACTATCTTCAAGAAAAATTCAAAAAAAAAAAACTTTTTGAATTAAAACCATGAAACTGTGAAAATTTCGTTAAATGTTTAGCGTCATTGAAAAACTGAGGTCAAAATCGTGTATCCTTAAAGTTTCATTTATTCGTTTTGAATTAAAAAGTAGGTTTTTTTGCGTATAAATATGAGCTGAGAAGAGCTGATGTAAAATAAATCATATAAAAAATTTAATTGCTTTACCAATTCTTGGTTTATCGCCATTTAAATAGTATACAGAATAGGGCCGTAAAATTTTAAAAAGATTATACAAATTTTTTCCATTTAAACAGGAATCTATAAAAATTAAATAATTTTTTCAATTTTCGGCTTATCGCCTTTTGAAGAGTGAAAATGAACCGTTAAAGTCTGGCACGTTAAAAAAAATCCAATTTGTAGACAGTATGTTAAAAATACGCCATTTACCGTAGCCCTGATATTTTAAGGGAAGCATATATTTTATATTTCTTTTTATGTATATCTTGGCTTTATTAAAAATTCCAAGAAATTCGGTCTTTTACATAAGTCTCAAATAAAAAACTTTTTACTGGATATCCTAAAATCCGAAACAAACATTAATTTTCATGTTATATTTGAAAATTCCTTTGTTGCGGTCAGAAAATATTTCTAGTGCTCCAATAACGCAAGTTACGGTTATTAGCACAGCCGCTTTAATTAATAATAGTTTCATTATTGCATGGAATTTCTATCTATTTCTTTGACTACCGAAAATTCTACTATAAAATTAAGGTTTCGATCCACATGGATAAATTAAGTTATTGGATTGGAATAATTTAACAACAGTGACATATTGACTAAAATGTGGTCGGACTTGCATTGTCTTTATTTTTAATTATTTTTATTTTTACGACGTTTCGATTAGGTTGTATCTCTAATCGTTATTAAGTATAAACAAAGTAGTGGTTGCCGAAGATTAGGTATCTCAACACTCGGTTTACTGAAGATTCCATTATTGTTTTTAAAGTATGCTGCTTCTATAAATTTTCTTTTTTTCATATTGAGTTCCATATATATTGCCGCAACCTCAGACCATTTTATATGGTGTTGTTTATCCCAGGAGTGTTCTGCAATACCTGATCTCGACGTTTCCCCTTTTCGTGTATGAGTTTTATGTTCCTTAATTCTAACTTCTAGTGGTCGTTTGGTTTCTCCAATATACATTTCACCACTATCACATGGACCTTTGTGGTAGGTGGAAAATAAGATCAACGTTGGAAGATAAGAAAAATGCAGTTCAAAATCTCTCCAAACCAGAAGCATCAGCCTTAAAAGAACTTCGTAAGGATGAATCCATAAAGATTTTACCAGCGGACAAGGGAAATGCTACAGTGATAATGGACATCGTAACATACGACCAAAAAATCGGAGATATCCTGGAAAAAGGAAAATATAGACGACTAGCCCGTGATCCCATAATATCTATAGAGTCAAAAATCTACAGAACACTCAGGAAACACCAAAACAATGTACCTGATAACCTGCGATCGGCGCTCACACCACACTACAGTAAACCACCACATTTTTACGGACTTCCAAAAGTTCATTAAACGAACGTACCATTGAGGCCAATAACCAGTTCCAGAGGATCCCAACAAATGCACTGTGAGTGTGGTGAAATGTATATAGGAGAAACCAAACGACCACTAGAAGTTAGAATTAAGGAACATAAAACTCATACACAAAAATGGGAAACGTCGAAATCAGGTATTGCAGAACACTCCTGGGATAAACAACACCATATAAAATGGTCTGAGGCTGCGGCAATAAATATGGAACTCAATATGAAAAAAAGAAAATTTATAGAAGCAGCATACATTAAAAATAATAATAGAATCTTCAGTAAACCGAGTGATACCTAATTTTTGGCAACCACCACTTTGTAACATCTTTGAGGTGTGTACAGTGAAGCGAAACTTTGCGCTTCAATGGACACAGTCCCTATATAAGCTCGTAGTCTTAAGATAAGAGATTCAGTTTATACTTGATAACGATACAACCTAATCGAAACGTCGTAAAAATAAAAATAAATAAAAATAAAAACAATGCAAGTCCGACCACATTTTAGTCAATCTTCAACATTGTCTACAACCTTCAAACAAACAGTGACATATTGTTATTAAAAGTTATTCTTGCAATTGGTTGTTTAAAATTCATTTAGTAAATTAAATTAAAACCTAATCTAAAATGTATCGATCTGATTACAAGCACAGGACATGAGCTTAAAATGTGTTTTGCTTTTTCATCACATACTCTGCAAGGTTGGGTATTCGATAGGTATTAGATATTGATTATTTACGATCCCGATAAAGAATAAATTTAATTCAAAGACTAGCATCCTTACTCTACCTTTGCAAGCTCAAAATTCTGCTTCATTAAACACTCCTCGGAGAAAATTATATTTATAAATATTCATTTTCATCAGCTTCCAATTATACCCCTTCTATCCCCCGTATAGTCATCCAACGCATTTAGCTAACACCTACTATCTAGAAGAAGAATTTTCATTAAGTTGAGTAGGGTTTCTGCTCCACAAGATGTACATAAAGAAAATTAGAGGCATTAAAACAATAAAACTTTTTACTGAATAAGCCTCTCATGCTTGTATTTCCAAATTCTGAAAAGGCTTGAGATTCAATTGAACCAGGACAAGCTTTTAGACGCTTTAACTAAATCCTGCATTGATCAAAGACATTCTGCAACTTTGACAGTACGCGTCCAAATTCCTCTAAAGGAATGCACAAACAAATTTAAAATTGGCAAAGTAGTTTATCAGGGAGATTTACTCTCTTCTAAGTTATTTATAATACTTCTACAATACAATAAACTAAGAAACGATGGAAATTAACATTAACGGTGAAAAGATTAACAATCTTTGTTTTGCCGATGATATTGTTCAAATAATGGACAATGTGCAATAAGCACATATTATGTTGCATGAATTGCAGGAGGGTGCTACAGAATTTGGACTAAAATTTATTAAATCTAAAACCCTGTTCATAACAAATTTAGGGATGAATGACTCTATAAAATTAAACAAAGAAAGAATCGAGTAATAAAATGGGTATAAATATTTAGGATGCGAGATCCCTCCAAATTCCTGCACGCATTTCGATGGTAAAGGCTTTTTTTTGCAATATTTTTAAGGGGAGAACTGAAAGCTTCGATGAATGAATGAATGAAACAAAGGTGGTGATTCTCAGTCCTCGATCCCTAGACCTCATTGGGTCCTTTACTTCCCAACATGGCTGCAGGTCCTTTGAGACCGATCGCCTTTGCGAATCCAAACAGCCTCGTCAATTGAACGTGCCTAACTGCTTCCGATAACTCAATTATATCTTCGAAATATCTCTGTCTCACACAGTTGAGTACTAGGCAGTGTGCGGGAGGTCTTGACAAACAGTTTTATCCTCCTCCAGACACTATCTGGACGTCGATCATTCGCCACACCAATCTGGTGAAGAAAGCCATCAGGTAAAAATATTCAGTTAACAGTTCTACCACATCGCAGTTCTTTTTTTCTTAAGGAGAGAAGCTTTCTAGTAGGCCATGCGCTAGGTCAACTTATGTGTTCCTTGGCCTCAATATTCCCACATCTTCTACCGGCTGTAGATTTCCAAAGTTCGGTTTTTTGTTGGATTTTAAAGTGAACAAACTATACATATGTGGGAAAGGTATTATGAAAAGTTTTATTTTATGAAGACTATGGTTCTTAGTTTAAAAGCATTTCAAAAATAATTTTTATTATTTTTTTTATTTACATTGCCCTACAGCACCAAATTTCTTATTACTGGGCAAGAGAAAGAACATTGTTACTTAAATACTAGATATTAGATACGTTATGTAGGCAGTACAATAACTGTAACATAGTTTAAAAATCAATCACAAATAACACTGAACAACAACCAAAATGTATTTAAAAACAAATCGGCTAAATCTTGTCATTTTTGGTGTGCTAAAACCGAAATTAAACCTATCTTTTTATATTAGTTCAAGTTTTGGAGATACGTGATGTCATGTCTCCCTATTGCCAAATATACGTTTTCCCCAAGTTAAGGAAAGTTTGCAAAACTTGGCAACACCGCTTGTGAGACCTCCAGGAATGATCCTCTATATACGAAGTCACAACCCCTCAGGACTTAAAATAATATAATAGAAAATTCTCGAGTATTCTCTAAAAATGAAGAAGCCGTATTTGGGTATATAAGCAGCTACATGGCGGAGGGGTTAGTCAGTCGAAGTTAGTAAGCGAGTCGAGAGATTGTAAGATGTCTCGAAAGTGTGTAAATAAACCAGATTACTTCTGTTATATTTGTGGTAAGGTGACTTTTGCGTCTCAGAGGCAGTCAACTACCCCATTGATAAAAAAGACATATCGTCTTTATTCGGTTGCAATATTGGAGATCAAGATAATCAGTGGGTGCCATATATCTGCTTCAAATTTGAGAAAGTGGTTAAATAGTAAAAAACGATCTATGCGGTATGTTGTCCCGCTAATCTGGAGAAAGCCTTCAATCATGTTAATGATTGCTATCATACTTCGTGTTGGGCATGGCACAGATATATCAAAGCAGAAAAAGTCGGTTATCAACTATGCCAATATTGGGTCTGCCATAAGACCTGTGCTTTATAGTGACTTACTTCCTATTTCAGAATCCCCAGAAATAATCCCTTACGAATCAGATAACCTTACAAAGATTTCTTAAGAAGAAGATATGCCATCAACATCAAGAGATCCCAATTTCACACCCAACACGTTATACCGCAAACCGCACAAAATAACCTAGTCAGAATTCAACGATCTTGTGAGAGACTTAGTACTTCCAAAAGTAAAGCACAGTTACTAGAATCAAGACTGCAGCAGTGGAACTTATTAGAAGACGATGTTTCAGTATGTTCTTTTCATAAACGTCATAAAGGCCTAGCACCATTTTTTAATATGGACAGGAATTCAGTTTTCTGCAATAAAATTAGCGGTTTATTGACGGCTTTAAATACAAGCTACAAGTCAGAGGAATGGAGATTGTTTATAGACAGTATAACATTGAGTTTAAAAGCAGTACTATTGCATATGGAAAATATTTTACTGTCAATTCCTGTTGGATTTGCAGTTCACATGAAAGAACCATACGACAATATGAAGTACCTATGGCAGATCTATGGCTACATAAAGGTGATTGCACTTTTACTTGGGTTGTAGCTAGGCTACACCAAATTTTGCTGTTTTTTGTCTGAATGTGACAGTTGGCCAAAGGCACTTCATCAAAAGAGAAAAGACTGGTCCGTTCGACAATCATTAAGGTCAAGTAAAAAGAATGTACAACATATGCCATTGGTAGACCCCAAAAATATTTTGTTGCCACCACTGCATATCAAATTGGGCCTAATGAAAAACTTTGTTAATGCCCTGAATACAGATATGCCAGCTTTATAGTACCTGCGTTAGAAATTCCCAAGGCTAAGTGCAGCAAAAATTAAAGAAGGTATGTTTGTTGGGCCACATATTCGAAATGACTGAAAGACAAACATTTTGACAGCACTCTATCGGATATTGAAAAAATGCTTGGAATGACTTTCGCCTCATAGTCACTAGTTTTTTCGGAAATAAAAAAGTTGACAATTACGTTACACTTGTTGAAAACATGCTGTCATCATATCATAAAATTGGTTGCAACATGTTTCAAAAGATCCATTTCCTACACTTACATCTGGACTTTTTTCCTGACAACTGCGGAGCTATAAGTGAATGCTTCCATCAGGATATATCAACAATGGAGAAAAGGTACCAGAGAAAGTGGAATACCTCAATGCTTGCCAACTACTGTTGAACTCTTGTTAGAGATGCTCCAGAAACAATTCACAAAGCAAAGATAGTATATCTAGTATTTCTGCAAGTGTCAAAGTATGTATTTTTTATTATTTTGTTAAAAATAAAATAAAAAAAACTTGTTCTTGAAAACTACAACTAAGTTTTTAATTTCATTATAATTTTTGTGTTCAGTGTCCCCAAAATTAACAAAAAAAAATGTATTTTTCATACAAGATCCAACAAATAAACGAAAATTGTTGTGTAGTGTAATTATAACAAATCTCTTTGATAGAAGAATAACTACAGTTAAATATATCAAATTTGTCTTTCAGGCGATCATAAAAGGAACACACAGAGAAAGGGAAAATTGCAGTATATTAGTTTATACAAATAGAATATATGAACTCATTTGTTGGGTATCTAATAATAGCTTGTGAACAAATCTCATCCAATTTAAAGCTTAAGAAAATATATTGAATTGATATAATTTGTAAGTTAACAAAACTATTAACAGCATGTAATTTTGGTCTGTCCGTTGCACGAATAATATCTACAGATATATTTAAATCACCCAGAAACAACATGCTCAAAACGCTGTTTAAATCAGGCAGTGCATTGTGATTTCCGAATAGATCCTCATAAGCCATGAAACTAGGTGGGATATAAATAACAATTACAAACACAGTGCAAAATTTAATTTTTATACAAAATCCCAAAATATCAGTATTTTTTGAAATTAGGCCCCTAAATGAAACATAAAAATTTTGTTCAACATAATTGGATAATGGTTACTAAATTTCAGGAAATTTTATAGGCATTAAATTTTAACGTGAAAATTTTACAAAAATTCTATATAGCATATTAAAATTCCTAAACACGTAGGCAACGTTAACTTTCTAAAATTGCACCTTTTAAGTACCTAATTAAATTTTGCTCTTTAAATTCCTTACGACACCTGATTAAAATCTCTAATGTAATAAACAATTTTTATAATACCTCTTCATAAATATCCATTTTTAAAATAAATATATTAGCTACGAGAAATCAGAGCAATATTTACTGCAGTTTATTAATTATTTTAACCACTAGCATTTCATGACGTGATTAATAAGCAGGCAATTAAATTTCGTTAAGAAACAATAGCCATAGAATCAGTTTTAAATTAAAATAAATATCAATATATTTATACAAATTTATACCAATAAAAATATATTTATCCCATTAATCTTCTACAAATAGAGAATTAGGCTTTCAACAAGTAAATAACTTATAAATAAACTTGTTTACATAGTTCGTATTGGTTTAAAACTGATATTAAATTATTTATATTTTTATTTGCACTTTTTTTAAATAAAATTACAGGTTCCGGTCATTACAAAACTGAATACGTTCCCATCTTTTTCTATTGTTCTTAAAGGATTATCAACGACAAGCATAATTTGAAACTACAATTTATTGCAAATGGTATTTTCCGTCGTAAAACTAATGATTACTTTTTCTTTTGCATTCATTGATATAGATTTTATCTACATTTTTGCCTTCTCTGTATTAGATCCTTTTTTTTGTTTACATATCGATACATAATTTAAATCCGAAATCTATGAATTTTATTTGCCTTTCCAAGGGAAATGTATAACGGATTGGGCAATATATTTTCCTTTAGATTTTATGAATTAGATAATGCTTAAATTTTTTCTATTAAATCTTTCTGTACAAAAAATGTTTGTTTATTTTCAAATTGCCATCTGTCATAAACAGGTTATCAGGTTTATTTAATATTTTATGCATTTAAAAATATTGATGATTGTCTATACAGCAGACCAGTTGAATTATCGAAGTATTAAATTTGTAACAATTTAATAGAATAAAGATAGAATTTTTGATTATAATATATTGAAGCAAGGTCATTGCAATTTTTTGAGCTGCATGAAACTGCAAGAAAATTACTTGTAGGGACATCCCTGGGACTGTGGTCAACGACTAAAGCCCTGTGTGCCAGACTGGATAACAAAAAGATTGCATCGTGAAATACATACCGCTTTGTTGCGTTTAAATATGCTTCACCAAGGAGTCTGACCATCTCATATTGAAAAATTATTCTCTCTACATGGCTCTATTAAAAAACAGAAACTATCTGTTCAAAATAGGTCTTCAGAGGTCCATATACGTAGCGGTCCAAGGGCTCCATGAGATGTGATGTGTGATAAGGAAGCAAAACAATAATCAGTGTCGTATATTCTAAAGTCTTAAGAAATTTATGAGATTCATGGTTATCCATTACCAACACAACTTTTTTCTCCGGAGTTTAGTGGGTAATTTCGATGAAATGATGAAATCATTCTAAGAATTTATATCCATTGATCCAGCCGTTTTCCATGCAAGCAGTATTGGTCCCAGATGATACTCTTTCTAATAATTTTCAAACCATTCTTTTTCTACCATAAATGCGGAATGGAGGTAGGAAAGATCCAACTGCGTTGTAGCAGCAGACAACAGTCGTTCCACATTTTAAATTAACCAACCTATTTTCTTTTGGTTCTTGATAATATCTTTGGAAGCCTATTCCTTACTGTCTGAATGCCGGTTTCCTCCAAGTTGTATTTCCGAGTTGGTTAAATAGCATATTTATCTATTTCTTATTCTAATAACTCAAAAAATCAAGATATGTGAGGCGTGTTAAAACCTCGTGCTCTCGAAAATGACCCTGATTCTGTCTAATACCAGTTATTTTCAGCATCGTGGCTTTTACAAGAATGAACAATTCTCTATTCTCAAATTAGATCAGAAAAGAGCTGTTTTTTGCTGGAATGTGTTCATTTCGGTATCCTATAAAACATAACTCGATGGTAACTCTGATGCAAAAAAAAATGCGGACAAAAATGGCCACGATTTTCGGTTTTATGAGCTTATCTCGAAAAATAAAAATTGTATCGAAAAATGTTTCAAAGAAAAGTTGTAGACAACTAAAAAAACCTATCGATTCATATAACATAAGTTATAGGTGGCGCCACAAGTTATCGAAATATATGTTTTTTTCAATAAAATTTACGGTTTTTGTTTTTTTAAAAAAAGACATTTTTTAAGAAATTACCGATTTAAAATTTAACATAAATATAGGTATTGTCATTCTAAAAGAATATGTTAAACCAGGAACCTGTGAGTTTTTTATTTTCCGAGAAATTCTATGTCAAAGTTAAAAATTCGATCTCAATTTTCCGCATTCCTAATTAAGATACAATGCTCAATTTTAATGGAAATTGGTTGTATTGTTTTATATTTTGAAGATCTAATAAAAAAAATGCTTGTCAATCGTCTGTTGAGAAATTTTGCAAAAACCAAATTTTGCGCCAAAAAAATTGCGATAACTTTTCACCAGATGGAGATAAAATTTTTTTAATGCATGCATTGGATTTAGATGTATCATTTCTAATCTCAAAAAAAAATTATATTTGGATGAAAAAAAAACGTTTTTATTTTAAATTCATAATGGCGTGGCAAATGAATATTAAGGGCTCAAATTTGCAGAAGATGCTTTTTAATACCTATACTTTACCTGTGAATTTTTGGATCCAAGAAATAAACTTCCATACGATCTGTGAATCTTCAAAAATTGGGCCGAATCTATTCGAAAATAGCTGCTGCAGGCCGCTGTCGGCGGGTTGCCATAGTTCAAACGCATTGGCGCTTCAAGGAAACTTATGCATCACAAATAATATTTATAAAATTGATGTTGTTTTATTCATTTATATGATAGTAACAATTTGTTTAGTTATATTAATTATTAATTTGTTTATTAACAAAATTTTTACAAAAAATTGTAGAAAAAATCGTACAAATATTTAATTATATATTACATATTCTACTGTTTTTTTTTCCTTTATATTGTTATTATCTAACAGCTTATTAATGAAATTTTTACAAAAAATTATAGAAAAAGATCATACAAATATTCAATTATATATTACATATTATACTGTTTTTTTTCCTTTATATTATTATTACCTAATAGTTTATTAACAAAATTTTTAAGAAAATTTCTATAAGCAATCATATAAATATTTAATAATACATTAATAGTTTATTAACAAAACTATGCTCTTTAATTTTATAAGTTTGTATTAGGACAAATTAATATCATTGGTCGCTAATTATTTTCATATTTTTGGCGCGCTAGAAGCCGATGTATTATACAGATGTATAATAATATAAAGGAAAAAAACAATATAATATGTAATATATAATTGAATATATGTATGATTTTCTCTATAATTTTTTGTAAAAACTTTGTTAATAAACAAATTAATAATTAAATATGACTTAACAAATTGTTACAATCATATAAATAAATACAACAACATCAATATTATAAATATTACTTGTGATGCATAAGTTTCCTTGAAGCGCCAATGAAAAATGCACCTGGACTATGGCAACCCGCCGACAGCGGCCTGCAGCAGCTATTTTTGATTAGATTCGGTCTAATTTTCGAAGGTTCACAGAATATATGGAAATACAAGTATTAAAAAGTATCTTCTGCAAATTTGAGCCCTTAATATTCATTTGCCACGCCATTAAGAATTTTTGAAAAAAAAACGTTTTTTTCATCTAAAATTTAATTTTTTTTGAGATCTGAAATGATACATCTAAATCCAATGTACGCATTAAAAAAATTTTATCTCCATCCGGTGAAAAGTTATCGCAACTTTTTTGGTGCAAAAATAGGTTCTTGCAAAATTTCTTGGCCCACGATTGAAAAAAATTTTTTTTAATGGATCCTCAAAATATTAAACAACACAAAAAATTTCCATTAAAATTGAGCAATGCATCTTAATTAGGAAAGCGGAAAATTGAGGACGAATTTTCAACTTTGACATCGAATTTCTCGAAAATAAAAAACTCCCAGATTCCGGGTTTGACACACTTTTATAGAATGATCATACCTATATTTGTATTAAAGTTTAAATCACGTCTTTTTAAAAAAATATAAAAGCCGTAAATTTTGTCGAAAAAAAATATATCTCGTTAACTAGTAGCGCTACCTATGACTTATATAATATGAATCGATAGGTTTTTTAATTCTCTACAACTGTTGTTTGAAATATTTTTCGATACATCTTTTACTTTTCGTGATAAACTCCACATCATGTATTTGGCGTATTTCGATAAAAGATATATCTTTGATCCTATCAAATGTTCAACCTTATGATAAAAAAAATTCGATCCAAAATCAGAGTTTACCTCTCTAGTTAAAAACATTATATTCTGTGAATTGCAGTTCGACGTAGGTTCGCAAAAAATGTGCGTTTTTTTTTCGGCACCAAACACAAAATATTATTGTTGCAAACATTGCTAGGTACGAAAGAAATAAATATCCTGCATTTTAGAAATTGTGAAGTTTCACATCGCTGACACATTGATACTTTACTTGGATATTAGTTTACTTATTTTTGGATTTCGTGGTGAAATTAATTGTGAAATAATTCGGAATATGGAATACACGTTTATTGAGTACGCAGATAGCATCAGATGTATGGTTTTGCATCTTGGAATGCTTTGGAAAGGAAGCCAGAAAGTTATATCATGACAGATCAGAAAACATTTCAACGAGTTGACCAATATCTAAAGGAGAATTCCATTTAATAAGGTAATATTATTAAATTTCTTCATAATGTTAGGAAAATTTGGGAAAATAAGTACTGATACTAGTCGGGGAAGAACAGTACGTAAACTGCAGTAAGAGGAAAACATTTTAAATGCTGCATAGGATACTACTTCAACGAGTAATGGAAAATTATCAGCGCAGTTTAATACGTCGAAAACAATAAAACATAAAGTTCTTCAAGAACAACTGTTATATCCATATTATTTGAGAAAAGTGCATGAACTGATTCCTGAAGATTTTCCCTTTAGGATGCAGTTTACAAACTAGATCAGCAACGAAATAACGAAAACTTAATTAGCACTATTCTCTTTATGGATGAAGCAGTGTGACGCGTTTTTCGTAGGCGGGGTGCGGGGGAGCCGGTCGCGCTCTTCGGCTCTTCTGCGTTCACGGCAGCGGAACATCGGTCAGTGGATATTTCTCGTGCAGACAGTCATCGGTCAAATGCTCAGCGCAGGGGTATCGGGTCAGCGGCATCTACGTATATTCGGGATATCCCTGCTCTCTCAACTGATCAACGGTTTGACTGCCTGAAGGTCAAAACATCCACTCGGGGGTCGGTTCTCGGGCGCCACCCTCGGGATTTAATGTGGTCGAGGGCCCACTTTATGCACCGGGCAGCTTGTTAGTGGAGAAACGGCAAGCCAGGGGTCAATTGCGTGTATTAGTGCTGGCTGCCGGCTGCCAATTGTTACATGTAATGGTAAAAATAGGACTAGATAATAAAACAAACGGTTATAAAACATCCTGTATCCTGTATTTTATTCTTTTATACAAAGACATGGCCTAAAACTAACTTAAAATCTAAGATATACAACAATATTAACAAATAAACGGGCTGGAGGGCAAAAGTATGTTTTGAGAGCTGTTCACGGTAGCTCATTTTGTTCGGTTGCGCTGAAGACGGTAACCCGGCGGTATCATTCGCGACGCTATTCACGTATCTCGTACTATTCGGTCGCGACGCTACTCACGACGGCTTGTACGCAAATTATCGCGTTTCGCATCTAAAATCCGCATTCCCGGTTCACGGCGCTTCGTGTTAAAACTCGACCGACGGCGGTATACGCGGTATGTAACAACAACACGGCGTCGATCGGCGATAGACGGCGACGGTCTTTACACGCGGCGGCGGCGATAGGCGTCGGGGCGGCAGTTGTTTAGCGCCCTTGTCAACGGACGTCGGAGGGCACATGGCGGTAAACACATTCCTGGTCATTAGAGGGGCAGGACGTAAGGAAGGAAGTGTGTGGTAAAAACCATATACACACAAGCCTAGCCTCACCTACATCACCAGACCAGGAAGGCGCGGCCCAGCAGGCGACCCAGTCCAGTCCGTTTGGACTGTTGACCCGGGTGGAGAACGTTTGGTTCTCAGCGAAATAATGGTCTGCTCGGACTTAAATAGACGGCCCGAGCTCCCACTACGCTGACGTGTGACGGTGTGCGGTGATCGCGCATACGATACTGCTGTATACGGCGCGCGATTACTATGGTCGGACGCTCTGAAAATCTCGGAAAATGATATTTCCCGGCATAGCGCGGTAAATCTAATTATATTCCGGAAATATTAAAACTTTAAGCAATCTTTCCCCGCAAGAATTAGATTTTTCGGATGTAAAATAAATGAATTAAATCCCGGCGAACATACACTTGCCCAAAAATTTAGTAACTTCGTTACAGCAGGGTCTTACAAAAATTGTATCATAAACTTACACAACTCACATATATCGCTTGATGAAAATCCTCATGCAACTATTGTTTCACACCATCAACACTAGTTCCAATCTATTAATATCTGAGCAGGAACCATTGATAATTTTTTGATTGGACCATCTTTATTTCTGGTACGACTGAATAGAGAACTTTATTTGGAGTTTTTCCAGAAAGCTTTTCACGATTTAATACAGCACTTACCACTTGAAACCCACCGAAACATATACTACATGCATGATGGGGCACTACCTCATTTCAGAGTTGCTGTGCAGAAGCTCCTGAATAACGTCTATCCAAACTGTTACATAAGTTGAGGAGGACCTCTTGCCTAGCCTTCTCGATCTCTCGACCTAACGCCGTTGGATTTTTACATGTGGAGACACCTTAAAACCTTGGTGTATTCTACTCCAGTCGGTAGTAGTGAGGAACTCTACGGAAAATCATGTTTCATTGTGATTAAATTAGAAACAATGATAGGTTAATGTGGCGGATACAGCAGTCCTCAATTCGTCGTGTCCGCGAGTGTATCAGACTTCATGGAGACCATGTTGTACCTTCCTATGAAGTTTTAAACTATGAAGTTAGTTTAACTTTTTATTAAAACTATGATGACAAAGGAAAATTCCTCTTTTTCATATTCAACCCGACAGAAGTTAGAATGTAAATTAAATATCATTTTCTCGGAAACAGTTAGAATTAGTGACATTAATGAAGAGCACTTAATTTTTAATCAATAGTTAAAGTTATATAAAAAATATTGTCCAAAGTTCTTATCATAAAAATCGTAAAAAAAGTGAGGTCAAAATTATTACAGCTAGTCCGGCCTTGCAGCTGTGAGTATTTCACGACATTTCCTTGAATAGTAATTTATAGGGTCATACCTAGTATACACCATATTAAAAAAATTAAATATACCTGGCGGTTCAATAATTATGTGTATAAACTTGATTCCATTGCAGCTCTTTGGGAACCCATATTTCCGAAGAGATGGCCTATACGAAAAAAGTTTATATAAACTTGTAGTATTCCTTTCACGTGCTTTTTTCATATCCCGGACACTCTGTACATGGTTGTTAATTCGTGATACAAAATTTTTAAAAATAAATCCCTTAATTCTTTTTATTACTAACTTCATACACTACGTCCAAAGAGGAGATTTAGATTATGCAAATGTTATTTACAAAAATACCACTGATATCCTTGATCTTTTTTAAGACTTATATTTAGAAATCAAATTAGCCTCGATTTATTTTTAGGGCATGTGTCATATTAAAGCTATTTAACTAAATGAGAGTTATATTGTAAAAAATAAAATATATAATCTATCTTCCGTGTTTAATATTGAAAAATAATAAAACTGCAAAATATTTTAACTCTTCCAGAGAACTTTAAAAAATTATCTCTAAAGGAATTGCATTGAATAAAAAAATTATAATTTTAAGGAAACTTAAAACAGAAATTCAGGAAATATACTCTTTTTCAGAAATATTTAATTTATTAGTCTTTTTTAAAGAATATTCTCACCTAAAACAAAGAAGAACCATTTATTATTTTTAATATACTTTAGAAAGAAATTGTTGTTGTCTAACCCTATTATTTAGAGTAATAGATTTAACAGTTTTCCATGACACATTCACGCCAATATAACTATTTGCACGTAAGAGCGACCAGCAGTATTTAGACAAGCAGTTCAGTCTTATATGTCAAGTTCGTGGTCTATTCTTAGCCGTAATCAAATTACCATATTATCCAATAATAATGCGAATTTTGACATAGGAAAGCGTTTAAAATATTCTTGAGACATTGCATTCTTTCACATAGTGCTACAAACCAAAGTTCTCTTATTGTATTTAAAACTAAATTGTTTCATAGTATGTCAAGTTTTAGCTGATTTCAGTTATGCACTGTTGGATTTAAGTCTGGTCTATATGGAGGCCAGTCTAATTTTGGGAAAAGAAGTACTGATTCTGATTGGGGAAGAACTGTACATACGGCGCAATTTGAGAGAATATTTTAAATGCTGTTGATGACACTCCTCCAACGAGTACTCGAAAAATATAAGCGCAGTCTAATACGTTGAAAACAATATTACATGAAGTTCTTTAAGGACAGCTGTTATATTCATATCATTTTAAATATGTGAATTAACTGATTCCTGAAGATTTTCCCCTTAGAATGCAGTTTGCAAACTGGCGACTGGATCAGCAACGAAACAATGTAAACTTTATTAGCACTATTCTCTTCACGGATGAAGCAGGGTTTACTAAAAATGGTATCATAAATGTACACAGCTCACATGTATGGGCTGATGAAAATCCTCATGCAAATATTGTTTTGCATCATCAACATCAGTTCCAATAAATTAATACCTTGGCAGGAATCATTGGAAATTTTTTGATTTGATCATTCGTATTGCCATCACGACTGAATGGGAAAAGTTTATTTGGAATTCTTCCAGAGCGCTTTTCACGATTTAGTAGAGCACTTACCACTTGAAACCCACCACAAAATATACTAAATGCACGATGGGTCATCACCTCATTTCAGCGTTTAATTATGCGGACTATATCAACGCAATAAGTCACTGTTTTAGCTACCTATTATCCAGTGTTATCGAGAACTAATAGGAATTTTTGTCTTTTCTACGATTAATACATGTTAAAACATGATCTTTAATGCTTAGATATAAAAGTCATCGCTGATTCGTCTGGTCACTTCTATGATTTCGGTGCTTCCTTTCTAATTAATATATTCCCAGAGGATTATGTTACTGTGCCCAAGACTGAAAGAAATTGTACTACACATGAATGTTCTTATTTTCGATATTTCACTAAACAAATACTCAGGAAATCCTAACTGGCGAATTTTGGACTAGATAGAGAACTTGAAACTTTCTCGGCTTAAACCTGTTTCTACTGATTGTTTCTGAACCAACATTAAGTTGTTTTATAGTGGCTAATTTTAAAGACGCGTGGATTAGAACGCACGATTTGATGTTGATAATATACATGCAAGCTTAATAATTGTATTTTTTAGTTCCAAATAAAACTGGATTTTTTACGATTCTCTAATTTAATTGGAAGAAATAAAAAAAAAGTTATTATGGGAAATGGTTAACCCCAATTGATTGGTTTTCGACCCTAAGTCTTGAGTAATAAAATAACTTCCATTTTTATCTTACACTGCTTCAGGTCATTAATTCTACGAAATAGGTCCTTGTTTGACACGATTTACTTTAGGAAAAAAAATCCCTAACGGGCATTCCTAAATCGAAATAGAAATCCAGGATATTAAATAATTGGTTATATTAAATTGTTTTGAAAAACGCAATTATTTCATTTTCTTTTTCTGTTTTTGTCATTTTTAGGTTCCGTATTAAAGTAAGAACGATCACTTAGAAATTGTTCCCATTCTAGATAATATATTTTTTAAGTGTAAAGATCTGGTTTATTTTATTTGTACTTACTAAGTATATAGCATATAAGTTGTTGACATGCTAGAAGACCTTCTAGAAATATTGTTGTTCCGAAACCGGTTAAAAGAGTTTAGATAAGTTCCCAGAGGGGAAGATATATAATGCTCCCCACCCACGGGCTCTAAATTCTTTCCAAGGGACGACAGTGGATCCAGAGGCAACTGAGGGGTATTAAGGTGGTCAAGATTGGAGACCGCATATTAAAAAAATTAATAATAAATACTTACTTTGAAATTTTTCATCTTATTGTTATTGCACAAGCTTTTAAAAATAACATTAAGCATTTTATTTGGCATTACTTTTCTCCGTGACAAGCCTTTGCAAGTAGCTAACTGGCTTCTCAAGACAAAAATATGGGAGACTGTAATGACTTGTTAACTCCGAGAGCATTAGCAAAGCAAACAAAAGAAACCATGCAGGTCGATGCATGCAAATCTATAAAAAGTAGGGATATAGAAAATTGTTTCATTACTAGTTGTTTGCGTGGCTAATAATAGTAAGTGATAGTGAGAAGTCATTAATCATAATAAAAAATATATCGGTGATAAGAAAATCTATTGAAACCATGGCAAAATTTGATTTTCATCACGTCTGAATCTAAGAAGGAACACCGACAGTACAGTATTGAGTAGGGTTTCACAGCGCAATTGAAATAAGTACTACTAAGTGTACTCGCTTCACATTGTATTGATCGTCGTCAGCTTTCGGTTGCGAAAAAAATTAAAGCCCTCATACATCGCTCTATTATGTTATTAAATCAATCAATAATATTAAAAGCAATTCGTTGCGAGAAAGACTATTTACCCAGTTGAATTAAAACAAACAACTTCGCAATCTTGGGTATGTTTAAGCAAAATTTCAGTAGAGGTGAATAGAGCCACATTCCAACATTATGTCTCCAAGCGGGAGGATTTACTTACACTTGGACGTTTTTCATGCTAATTCCTCGGAGACGTTCTAAATATTCTAAATATGAACATACCGAATTGGTTTTTAGATCCTTGCCCAAACGCAGATACTACGGAATCATCAAAAATTTAGAAGACCTGGTCGAACTCAAACGAAAAATAGAAATTCAGAAATGGGTATCAAAGGTTTTGGCTTAAAAAATCAATACCAGGACTCCATCCTGGATTATGAAAAAAAGTTTTTTTTAACTGAATTTCCCTGATCATATGTGGATTCAGTGAGGTCGCAAATTTACTTTCCAAAAATAGAATCAGACTTGCTACTGTTCTCGTCAAAGTAGAAACTCGATGCTAACAAATTAAAATTCCTCGAGCCTAAACTATTTCATTAATTTTTTAGTTACCTATAGATTTTTATATAAATATTCTAATTCACAATAAAAAATTTTCTAGTATATTTGCTAAAGTTTTAATATTACGTGCATACGGGGCGGTCGTTCAGAAAATGTTGAGAACCTATGGCTGTCCATAATGTCCATAAAGATATTATGTACAAATGAAAAAATAAAATATTTATTTTCTACTTTACATAGAATATACTCTCCTGTGACCCCTAATACTATTACAATAGACATGTTCCCCAAAAGCCCTCAATATGAGTAGCTGTCAGGGTTTTCGTTGTTGCTGAAACAGTTGTAAAAAAAATTCAATTTTGAGTTTCTCTGTAGTAAATAATCTACATCAAAAATTTTTTACTCTTTTACTAAAGCAGTCACTGGTGAAGGGGTCTGTTTTAAGTTAGTGCAGTCAGGGTCGAGCAAGGCAATGAAAAAGCGGACCAACTTGCAAAAATTAATAATTGTCAGGTGTGCCGGAAATGTCTGAATTATATACCATGATACCCGATTCGTTTAAATTAAGAACGGCTTTTATTAAACATTACTTTGAAATTTCGGCTCAACTTAAAAAATTAGCTTATTCTAGGTTAAAATTTCAAATCCTTGAAGTTAGGAAATATTAAAAATAGTATACGAAACTTAGTTATAATTCTCAGAATATTAATATTTGTGTCTAGATAGTGTTTGATTTTCAGATAAAATCTAAATCATTAAAAAAATAATTTTTTAATGAAAATGCTCCTACTAATTTGTTTTCTCCTTGTTAAAAACTAACTAAGGAACTAAGTGACTTGAGAGTAAGCTGTTCCCAATTTATTATAGAAAGTACTTTTGAAGAAGGTTAAATTTTATGGAAAAATTTATTTCAAAATTAGAGATAGAGAGTATGTTTAAATAGTGAAAGGCGGTAATCAGAAATGAATGAAAACTTAAAAGAACATGTTCTCTTATCGTCAAAAAATTTTGTAATTCGGGTAAAGAAAAATAGAAAAGGGTTTACAAATTATCACATCATAATCAGTTCGAAGATTTGAAATTACAAGCAATATAACATCTTTAACTAACAAAACCAAAGACGACAATGTATCTATTCAAAATTGAGTGAAATATTAAAAAATTGCGAATACATAATCAGGCCTTTATTGTCCAGTAGTATTATTTAATAAAAAAATTAGAAACTTAGTTTATTTTAAAATTTTTTTAAAACTTTGGAGTGTCTATTAGTTCTATCTTAAAGAAAATCATCTTAATAACTTTTTGTATGAACTATTCATTTCATGGAATGAAGCACCGATCTATCTTACAATAACTCTAATATAACATTTTAGAGGAACAATATCGCGTTTGACTAGATCAGCGGTTCCTAAGCATCTTCCTCTTGCGAAATCTTTGTGAAGACCGGAATAAATTAGCGAACCCCCTGTGTAATCATTAGAAACAATATTAAAATGTATTTTCCATATTGACTAACCGTTAATGATGAAAATCTAAAACATAATCGTAAAACATTTACAGACAAACATTATTAAAACTAAAGTGTTAGCTTAACCTACAAAGAAAATTAATACAGGATAAATACAATAATACAAAACTTATCAATACCGTCAATGAGATATTTGTGTCTGATGAAATAAAGGAATTCAAAATATGGTTCGATGTGTCAATATGACATCATTATGTTTCCTGATACATGTAAGTCCCATTTTTACTTTTTTCGTTTCGTAGTGAAGTATTTATAACAAAAAAATATTTGTCCTACAAGAATCGTAGGGCAAATCAATTATAAATTTAAAAAAAAAACGTTTCTCAAAAATTTCAAACACCTCCATTTTTGCCTGTCGTATTTCATGTATTAGTTCAGCTTATTGCCTTGAAAAATTGATAAGAATTAGCTAATTTTCAGAATTTCATTACTAGTGATGTTATTAATTGCAACTGCTCCAAAATGAAATAAAAAATTGCAAAAAAAATCAATAAAGGTAAGTGGAAGCCTGCTTGTAGGTGTTCTTTCTTACAGAAATGCATAAATAATGAATAATGAAAAGTTATTTGTTTACAACAATTAAAGATTATGAGCATGACTTGCGTGGCGAAGAAGATATACGTTTTGACATACAACAGGTAAATTAAAGCCCTGTAGACTTCAGCAAATTATTAAAAAGCAAAAATTTCAAGAGAAAATTTGTAAAATTTTTAATTCAGGATTGGACTAGCCACAAATATGTTCTCATATATCAAAATAAAAAAGTTCTTTTAAATTATGACAAATGCTATTCGTATGAGGTATGTAACAATAAAATGAAACGATCAATTGATCACCACTTGGCATACTACCACGAAGAGGCTGTTACGAAAATAGTTTATCATGTTTGCCAATTAAACCGAAATTATAGAGTAGAAGTGCATTGCGCTGATTCTGACATTACAGAAATTATTATAAATTTGAGCATCGGAAAAAAAAATCGTATTTGAAGATAAATGCCATTCATGATAAGCTAGGAAATATTTTTTCTCGATCCTTAGCAGTTTGCCATATATTTACAGGGGAAAAAAACAACTATTTAATATTTTAAGAAAAAATACTAAAGTTTAAGTGGCTTTTATTAATTTTATAACTTCGTCTTCGCAAATTCACATCTACAGTAACGTCTTTCAAATAATTGAAGAGTACGTTTGTATGATGTACAATCTGAAAACTAAAAATGATATGGGTCGTTTTGAGCTGTTTGAAAGAACATATAAATCTTGCTGCGATATTAAAGAAGTTTTAAAAAAGAAAATATGCTCTTTTGATGCTTCATCATTACCACTAAGTAAACAAAAACTATTGCAACAAGTAAAAAAAAAAACATGTTTATCAGCAAAATTTGGTGCAACGCATACATGCGAACCCCAACAGAGAAAATACCAGAAGAGTATAGTTGGATTTTAGTTGACGAAAAATATGAATTTTATTGGTTTAACGGCCCAGAAAGTCCATCATTTTCTGAAATTGCTGAGGCTACAGGTATTCTATTAAAATTTTATACAATAAATTCATATTTATTGTGATTTCTGATGATAATAGATATATTTTTGATGGCGATAGTGATAGTGACGACGCCTGAGTAGAAAACCATATTAGTGATGACTATCACTCGGATTATTTTTTTTTTGCATCAGAAATTGCTGAAGCTACAGGTATTCTATTAATATTTTACATAACGGTTGAATATATTTTACTATATAAGTGCATTTTTAAACTTTATTGCAGAATTCGACGATAATTTGACTGATAATGACAATGTCTGCATGGAGGACTATATAAGTGATCAATATTACTCGGAGTACACATTTTTTTGCATTATATATTTTTTAAAATAGTTATAATACTCATTTATTAATAAATAAGTATGGAAAACGCGGTAAAATATTCATGTTTTTACTTTTTTATTGTTGAATAATTATATAAATTATTATATTTATATATCTCATACAACAGTTATTTATTATCCAAAAATACTTGCTGACGGGCGTTTTTTTATTTGATAACGTAGTATAAATAATTAGATCCACGTGTTAAAGTAAAAAGTTTAAAAATTTGACCGAAAACTGGAAAATTTTTTAAGATCTACATTTTCCCATTTTCAAAGGGTACATTACATAGCGAGTGCGAAATTATTTTTCTAGACAAGAATGATAATCACACTCGTCTAAAAAAATACTTTCACACGAGTTCTTTATAAAATTTTTCAGTACGACTTGCAGGAACAGCTATTATTCGCACGCTTGCGTGCGGAAAAATGCACTTTCCGCAAAGAGTGCTGAAAAAATCCGTATTGATAAAATAAATATTATTCCTCATTTTTCAGCTTTTCTGGTGGAAATTACACTACATTGATAACATATAGTGATTGTATATATAAAAATTATCTATTAAGTATATGTGTTTCTTACATTTTTCACAATATCTACAGCTAATTTAGCTATACATGTGGAATAAGAAATACATGATTTCGTAATAATTTTTTTAATCTTTTTTCTTGTCGGACTGACAATTAAACTTGAAATTTTTGTCGGACAGTGCTAAATTTCCCTCAAAAATGCATTTATCTATCAAGTGTATTTTTGTCCGACATATATGTATCTGGAAATATAATGATGTCATTGTGACATATTGAGGGTGGCGGACCCCACGTACGCCTCATGATTTTTGCCGGACAAGTTGACCATTGTGTTTTAGACGTATTAATTAAACACTGTTGCAAAAATCAGACTTACATGTATCGAGAATCATAGTGACGTCATATTGACATATTAAGGGTGTCGCACGCCCTATGATTTTTGTCGGACAAACATTTTTTCATCGATTTTATCGTAAGATTTGTCTATTATTATGAAAAAGAAACTTACATGTATCGCATTGTAATACACCGTCAAAATGACAATTTGGCGAATTGACAACTCCGAAAGGCCCCGTCGCTGAAAATTTTGCCAGAGGAAAAGTTTTTCGGACTCATCATAGGGAAGGCGCTCACGAAGTTTGGTATTTACATGAGTTAGCAAAACGTCAGGTCGCTGTATTGGGGACTAGAAATTATATCTGCTTGAAAAGGATTACGTATCCATTTGTTCGATTCAGATATAACAAGTTTATTAGGAAAATAGTCCTTGAAACTACAAGAAAAATTAATACAAGATGAATGCAATAATGCAGAACTTAAAAAATACCCTCAACGGGGTATTTGTACCTGTTTGGTGGAACAAATAAAGTTGGTTCGTCATCTGACATTTTGAGTCTTAGATCAGGTTCTGTATTTAACTTGGTTCTGTACTTAACTCCTCACATAGATACGTTGTACCAAGGGCAATAAAATTGTAATTATTTTTCCCCAAAAACACGATACTCATTTTTTACCCTGAGAAAAAATCAACTAAAGAGTGATTTTCAAAAACAGTTCTTAGGCAATTGCCATAGGATAAGTCAGTGAGCTTTTCTTTTTCCAGTAAAGTTAAGTAAGTATTATCTGCCTAAAAAGGATTACGTATCTGTTTGTGTGATCTAGATATAATAGATTTATTAGGAAAATAGTACTTGATACTACAAAAAAATTAATACAAAATGAATAGGATTTGAAAAATACCCCCAATGGGATATTCGTGCCTATTTGGTGGAACAAACAAATTCAAAATTTGGTTCGATGTCTAAAAGTTGGAGTCTTAGATCATGTTCTGAATTTAACTTGTCTCTGTACTCTTTCAGGCAAATGTATGTTGAACATCCCTCCTCACATGAATATATTGTTCAAAAGGGTAATAAAATTTTAATAACTTTTTCCTCCAAAATATGATACTCATTTCTTACACTGAGCCAAAAATTAATTAAAGAGTAACTTTCAAAACTAGTTCTTGGAGAATTGTCAGAGGATGAGTTAGTGAGCTTTCCTTTTTCCAGTAAAGTTAAAGAAGTATCCGAAGTTCTATCTGATTGAGAAAGATCACGTTGTTTCATGCAAATATAGTAAGTTTATTAGCAAAATAGTCCTTGAACGTTAATTGAAGTTTTTCGAGTAATATCCCATTTAATATTTTCCTTAAGTTGAATTCCATTTTCTAATAAAATAGCTCTTAGAGAACCAAAAGATTCGGACCAATTTACCTGCAGACATTGAATCCAAAAGTTGAATTACTTTAGCATGGCTGCTATTCTATCATACACATTAAATATGGTGATACCTGGGTGGTAGAGATAGATTTAAATAATCTAATTTAGAAGATATGTCGGCTAAGTATGGAATGATTGGTCCAGAAAAATTGCTTAAACTTCAGACTACAATTCAAACAAGCGGGTCAAAACCTTATCACGAGATAGCCTTCTAAATTCTGTATGTGATAGTAAAGATACCTAGAGGCTTCCAAAATCTTTACAAAGCGCACGAACCAGAAAAAGGGTTTGTAGCACGGGATATCATAAAATTTTGAATTTTTACAGCGTCTGTGAATATAGCAATAAGTCCATTCAATATACTCGTTGATCTTCTTTACCCGTACTACAAAATCAGAAAACGTCACTGATTTTGCATCATGGCACACAGCCAACAAGAAAACAATTTATTTAATTTTTTTATCAAAATAGTCATTGATCGTATTGAAAATTACCTCACCTGTCGTATAGATTTTCAGTGGTTTTGCTAATAATATATCTTTCTGAATGGAACATAGACAAGCAACACTTCAGCGTTTGCTACACAGGTCGATTCGTCAAGCTGAATAGAGGAATAATTAATTCCGTCTCTTTTTAAACTTCACTTTCCGCATTATTTGCCAAATTGCTAATTATCAACGATGTTGTTTAATTAGGGAACAACATCAGTTATATTTGTAAGTTTTTCTCTACGCATACACTTCGAGATGGCTTTAGGTCCATCAGATTTTCTGCCATTGAATGATGCCTCGAGAGCCATTTTACTATTTTCGTTTAAATCTGTTAAAAAAGACTGGACTTTTTATTACCTTACAATTTTAAGATACCTAACAGGTCTATCATTGTGATCCAGTTGTTTTCTTTCAGGGTGTCTACGAAGAAGAGATGGTTTTAAATTGCTGTTGGCCAGGATTTTATTACAGATTATAAAACGTGCCTTAGGTCTTGACTCTTTCCTGAAAAAATAAAAACCCACTTGTAAATAATTACTGTCATATTTTCATTTCTTTCCTTTTTTCTCACTCTGTGCCTATTTTTTCTTTGCTTTCAGTCTCACGAAACTATAGCTCATTCGCGATGGTCCAATACAGGGACTGAAGTGGGAGAAGCATCTGATTGCACGTCCAGATTTTCGTTAGACTTGACGAAACTACCCGTTTTCAACCATCAATACATCATACATATACAGAGCAATAGTTATTTACTTTCATATTAGACGTACGCACGCGCGATTGTAATTTATTTACACAAAAAGAAATCACTATGCTTGTTTATACTACTAGTATTTATATTAATACTATGCATTAACTACTAACTAATTTATCTTTCTCAAAATCACTCGAAGTTCTTAAGCTCATTGTACGATTCTGTTCGACTCTACTCTCCGTTATACGTAACTACAGCGTTTTTACATCGGAAAACGTTCTTTCGTACGCATTTGGAAAAAGTTTTGGTTGACCAAAATAAAAGTTGCCGACGCGTTCGAGTAGGTACTCGCAGCATCAGCGGCGTAGCGACTCGTCGCGTTATAGATTGTCGTCTGATGCAATATTTAATTTAAAATCCCGCCATTACATTTTTTTCGCGAGCCCCCTTTATCAAGCTCGCGAACACGATTTTATTCACTATCAATTAAATCAATTAAATTAAAAATTCTCATGGTATCTAGACTTTCAGGCAGAGAATATGAAAAATATATATACAAAATACAAACAATTTATTTCCTGCAAATATCGCTCTGGTCCTCTCTCCATACGCGTTTCGATCACCTCATGATCTCGTGAGTGGAGCTGTATCGGACCGAGACCAACATTAGTAGGAAATAACTGATATATGAACCATAAATTTCAAGGTATGTCGGCAGGATATTGCACCTGCCATCTACCAACTTCGATGTCAAACTGAAAAATATCGCCAGTCGAACGACATCTATGAACCATCGGAGTAACGTGAAATTTTTAAAAAATCAAAATTTCAGTAAGAAATAAAGAAATCTTTCTGCCGTATTTAAATAGTTTGTTATATATGTAATTCGCCTGCTAATCGGTCCGATACAGCTCCACTGACGAGATCATGAGGTGATCGAAACGCGTATGGAGAGAGGTTCAGAGCGATATTTGCAGGAAATAAACTGCCTGAAAGGAGAATTACATATATAACAAACTATTTAAATACGGCGGAAAGATTTCTTTATTTCGTACTGAAATTTTGATTTTTTAAAAAATATCTAGACTTGTTACTTTCAGAAAAAGCAAGGCCGTAATTTTTTGATTATTTATTGAACTAAAATTAATAAAAACTACTTGAAAGTATTACAGTACTAATTTAAATAAATAATTAAAGTTTATATACAGACTAATTTTAAGTTGTTCTAGTTCTATTTTTGCCATTTAGCTACTAAATAATTTTTAAATGTTCCTAATAATTTTTAGCCAATTTTAAATTATGTAAATTTTTGACGAAATTCTTGTAAGCATAAACTTTTTACATCCCCGCTAAAGTTTATATGTTGAACTAACAACCCTTATCAGATTCAAATCTTTTTTTATCACACAGAGGTCATTGAGAAGTAATAGGGCATTAGTTAGTATATTTACCCTAGATGGAATAGAAATGCATGCTTGCCTTTCAGATAAAACAAAGTGTTTGCTCATTTTAACCGCCTTTGTTTAATGAATACAGAAATTCATGTTAAAACTGATGATGTAAAACGCAATTAAGATTTAGAAATGTTTCCCCTATTTAATCTTTACGAAATTTCAAACTTTTGTTCTGAATTATCGTATTACCAGAGACCTAAAATAAATAGGGTCATTTGGGGTTAGGATATTGCGCCTATTAATTTCATAAGGTTTGCTTGCGAGGTTTAAGCCCTTAAATATCAAATTGTGTGTAACACATCAAAAACTCTTAAATACACTGCCGGTAATAAATTTGCTAATCAAGTTGTTCACGGATCTGTATTAGAATTAGTAGAATTACTTTTATTATAGATTGTAAAAATTACATAATTTTCATCTGTCTTTAGAAATGAATTTACATAGAAGTACATAGAATGGAAACATATTATATTGTAATTGTATTTCCCATTTTAGGGATTTTTAGTTTAGTAAAAAAATGTTATGGTGAACTAGATCGGAATCACAAGGGCATTCTCGGCATGACATACCGGTGGGCTTTGCGTGCTTCTGTCATCCTGAGAGCGATGCAGGTAGTAGTTTAATTACTATTAGGATCAAACATGCCAGACAGGTCGAAGGTGTGACGCGTTTTTACGTAGGCGGGGAGCGGGGAGCAAGGTCGTGCTCTTCGGCTCTTCTTCGTTCACGACAGTGGAACATCGGTCCGTGGATATTTCTCGTGCAGACAGTCATCGGTCAAATGCTCAGCGCAGGGGTATCGGGTCGGTGGTATCTACGTATCTTCGGGATATCCCTGCTCTCTCAGCTAATCAATGGTTTGACTGCCTGAAGGTCAAAACATCCACTCGGTGGTCGGTTCTCGGGCGCCACCCTCGGGATTTAATGTGGTCGAGGGCCCACTTTATGCACCGGGCAGCTTGTTACAGTGGAGAAACGGCAAGCCAGGGGTCAATTGCGGGTATTAGTGCTGGCTACCGGCTGCCAATTGTTACATGTAATGGTAAAAATGGGACTAGGTAATAAAACAAACGGTTATAAAACATCCTGTATCCTGTATTCCATTCTTTTATACAAAGACATGGCCTAAAACTAACTTACAATCTAAGGTGGACAATAATATAAACAAATAAAACGGTCTGGAGGGCAAGAGTATGTTTTAGAGCTGTTTACGGTAGCTCATACTGGTCGGTTGTACTAAAGACGGTAACCCGGCGGTATCATTCACGACGCTATTCACGTACCTCGTACTATACGGTTGCGACGCTATTCATGACGGCTCGTACGCAAATTATCGCGTTTTGTATCTGAAATCCGTTAAAATTCGACCGACGGCGGTATACGCGGTATGTATCAGTAACACGGCATCGATCGGCGATAGGCGGCGTCTCTACACGGCGACGGTCTTTACACGCGGCGGCGGCGATAGGCGTCGGGGCGGCAGTTGTTTAGCGCCCTTTATTAACGGACATCGGAGGGCACCTGGCGGTAAGCACATTCCTATTCATTACGGAAACAATAACCAACTTACGGCATCAGTGCGTGTGTGTATCGATGACGGTAGGAAGGAAAGAAAGGAACTGACACTGCCAATTCTTATAAGGGTCCTCGACAGCGTTAGCAGGATGGAACGACATTGACCGTTCTTATAAGGGTCCTCGACAATGTCGACCAATAGCGGTAGGAAATTAGGAAAGGAACCGTCACTGTCCGTTCTTATAAGGTTCCTCGACAGTGACGATAGGATGACACAACATTGCCCGTTCTTATAAGGGTCCTCGGCAATGCTGGCCATTAGACGGGTAGGACGTAAGGAAGGAAGTGTATGGTAAACACCATATACACACAAGCCTAGCCTCACCTACATTACTAGACCAGGAAGGCGCGGTCCAGCAGGCGACCCAGTCCAGTCCGTTTGGACTGTTGACCCGGGTGGAGAACGTGTAGTTCTCAGCGAAATAATGGTCTGCTCGGACTTAAATAGATGGCCCGAGCTCCCACTACGCTGACGTGTGACGGTGTGCGGTGATTTCGAATACGATACTGCTGTATGCGGCGCGCGATTACTATGGTCGGAAGCTCTGAAAATCTTGGAAAATTATATTTCCCGGCATAGCGCGGTGAAACTAATTATATTCCGGTAATACTAAAACTTTAAGCAATCTTTTCCCGCAAGAATCAGATTTTTCGGATGTTAAATAAATAAATTAAATCCTGGCGAACATACACTTGCCCAAAAATTTAGTAACTTCGTTACAAAGGTAAGAAGTCAGATTAAGAAAAATACAACAACGTAGCGTCTGAACCGGAGTGACTACAATGGTCGGATTGAGCTCATTGAGCTGTAGAGAAGACAGTCGGTTTAGTGGGGGATACTCGATGTAACTATTCCATAAAAACTGCTTAAGATGGGGGAATAACGGGTAGGAATTATTTACCTTAGGTAGGTACTGGTGGCGCCAGAGAATCCCACTCCTCTGCTGATAGCTGTCTCACGGATTCTAGGAAAGACAATAATTGATTTTCAAGAACAACGGTTGAAGAGGCGGGCTAACAACAACTACATTAGCACGATAGCGAAACAACATTAAGATCTTCACCCGTAAAACGTGCTGAGTGGAAACTGCAATCAACACTCACTCAAGCGGGACGACCACGAGAGCACAGGAAATAACCTGGGTCTATGACGATAAGAATGAACAAATTGCTGAACTTGAGCCATAGGCAGAAGTCAAGATCGAAGAGCAACAAAACAACGACATTATCTACTTAAGTGAGTAAGTAGATGTCATACATAATAGAGTTTCGCAAGTTTATATTTCAGAGGCTCATATACTAGAACATCTCATATACTAATCTACTGCGCCGCAACTGCAGCAGCTAGAGTTGTAGAGATTAGAATCATCACGAGAAAGTAGTAATATTACTGAAGCCTGCAACTTAGGATTCCGCAATGGTAAAAAAGACTTAATAAAAAATAAAAAATATTCGGAAGTCATAGAGCAGTTGACAGAATATATTAGAGGTATTAAAACATTCAAACTGCAAAAGTGAGTTGAATATTACATCAGTTACATTACCCAATGAATAGCCTTACGCAAGAATGCCTCGGACCACTAACACAAAAAAAGTGCTAAAGTATGCAACAACGACTGACTGTTCTGCTAAATGATGTTTTGCTTGAGCCGGTTTGTTACGGAAGAGGTTATGTATATTTTCCTGAATAGTCTGAATAATACAGAAGATCAATTGCAATTTAGCAAAAGGCTGTGCCAAAGGCGCAATTCGTTGCGAAAAGCATCTTATTATCGATTCTGTCATCTGCAATCAGGCGTAAGGGACCTATTTATTGCCTACGTGGACTACCAAAAGTCTTCGGCGAAAGAGTCTTCTGCTTTATATCAAGAAATATGGATGTATAAGGCCATGCAAAAGACAGTCCTACTTGAAACCACTCGAATTGTCCGGAAGTTTATGGCAAATGCAGGGGAACATAATATCAGCTAGGATTGACAGAAAGACTCCACACGAACTTCCATCTTTGTGATTTCTGAATATATCTGGGATAAGTCAATGTTTCCTGGAAGTAGTGCGAAAATCATTTGTGTAAGTATTTGGAAAATAATATTATGCAGTATATTAAATGAATTAATGTTTGCTCAGAAATCAAACTGGCTAAGATGCAGCTATCATGTTCCAGCAAAATTTTATTCACTTTTTACATACGTTTCTAAAAAATACCCATCGAAATTACGATAAAACGGAATTTTTATAAATAACAAATAAGTATACGTACAGTAGAAAACCTCTTAAATAAAAATTAAGGATGGGCGCAAGCATTTGTCTAGCAGTGTACGAAATGTAATTAAGGTTCTTCCCCTTTAGTTTTCCTCTCTGGCAGCAGTTTCCTTTTTTTCACCCGACCAGCGACGGAAACGAGAAAATATGTTCTGGTGTTAAACAACGTACTTAAGAGTACAAAATAAAATTAGTATAAGTCGAAAGGCTTTAATTTTATGAAAAAACTCTCAGATCCTTGAACTTGGTCTTTTCCGCAGTTTGAAAATCTTTTTAGTACACGGTCAAACGAGATAAGGGGTAAGTAGATCCTGACAGCCTATTTTTGGAAATTAAATAACAATTTACTTAAAAGTATGTTTTTTGCAGCTTTCATTACGTTTTCTTTTATTTCTTATTTCTCCGGTGAATACATAGATGCCACTTTGACTGCTGGTAGTTTATGGTTACCTTTTTCATGAAGATCATTTAGAAGGGCATATATTCTCTATGAATTACATGCAAGTTTTCTCTATTCTAGTTTCGACGACATAATGGTAAGGCTAGTGGAGCTCTAACAAACCTAAAATGAAACTGTATATTAAAAATTTTTATTCTGTAATATGTCGGCAGAATACTACTCGCAGAACTTGATGTCGGACTGTGAATTATCAAAAGTCAAAACAAACATCTTATTAAAATTCAGAGCGGCAAGAAATTAATAAAAATAGACAGTTGCTTTCAGTGAATTTTGCTCTTGGTTCAATAGAGCTACGATGAGACCATTAGGTGGTGGAAACTAGTATATACGAACTGTTAGTTTATGAATTTCAAAAACAGGTAAAAATAGGGGTTTTTATATGATTAGCACTACGCGATCTCCAAATAACTTGGAATATCAAGATCATCAGCTTTTAAATACTTTTTGACGTCAACCTCTGTTTTTTTTTTCTACGAAATTAGGGATTCTATTCATAAAACAATTTGGACACCAAACTCACTTTGGAAAATATCGAGGGCCAGATTCAAGGTCACATTCAATAATGAATCAACATTCGTCTGGATAATTTTGGTGTTCAAGTCTGCTTACTAAAATAGGGGCTCATATTTAACACATTTGACCTACAAATGACTTGTTCTACAAGTCATTAATATGGATAGATTCGCAATTTTTCCTACTTACCATTTCTTCTCATTTAAAAAAAGCAATGGCCCTTAAGATCAATTTAATTACACCTTTGGATGTTCTCCTCGAAACCTAACAACATTTGTTGGGTTTATTTGTTATGAAATTACATCGTTAATATATATATATATATATATATATATATATATATATATATATATATATATATATATACATATATATGAAGTAAAATGCGAACAGTAAATGCAAACTATCCTATTACGCCACCATCGAGATGATGACCTATCTGTACCACCGAGAAGAAAGTCAAAAACACCCTTCCCGCCATAGTGATAAGAGATACATGTTTCGTCTGTACTAGACTCATCAGGGTACCGACATGCACCTGGCTGTGCAAAGGACAGATCGGAAGGAAGCATGCAAATACTGAAGGCGGCTTCGCCGACTTCCCACCAGATGGCGTAAATATGGTTATGAGGCTTTCACGGATTCGTGCGTGTGAGATGCAATAGCAGTGGATATATCCACATTATGCCGTTGTAATGCTGAAATCACATTCAGCAAACGTACACCTATATGCAGCTCCGTATATGAATGAAGTAAAATGCGAACAGCAAATGCAAACTTCGTTCCAACCATATTCTTTCCGTGTTAGAGGTTGCACAGTTTGAACAAATTGCTAAGTAACACAATTTATCCTATTACATCACCATCGAGATGATGACGTACCTGTACCACCATACCGAGAAGAAAGTCAAAAACTTACCCTCCCCGCCATTGTGATACGGCAGAGGTACATGTTTTGTCTCTACTAGATTCATCAGGGTACCAACATTCACCTGATTGTGTAAGGGACAGATCGGAAGGAAGCATGCAAATATTGAAAGCGGCTTCGCCGACCTCCCGCCCGATGGCGTGAATATGTTTATGCGGCTTTCACGGATTCCTCCGTATGAGACGCAATACCAGTGGATATATCCACATTATGCCGTTGTAGTGCTGAAATCACATTTAGCAAACGTACAACTATATGCAGCTCCGTATATGCATGAACTAAAATGCGAACAGTTGGAACGAAGTTTGCATTTACTGTTCCCATTTTACTTCATTCGTATACGGAGCTGCATATAGTTGTACGTTTGCTGAATGTGATTTCAGCACTACAACGGCATAATGTGGATATATTCCACTGCTATTGCATCTCACACGGAGGAATCCGTGAAAGCCGCATAAACATATATATATATATATATATATATATATATATATATATATATATATATATATATATATATATATATAACTATTTTTGGTTTGAGTTTATATCTAAAAGTAATAAACGTTATAATTAAGACAAACAAGTACCACAGAGTCATTAGCTAAAAAGGTGGAATTTTAAATGCATTTAATTTTTATATTATGAATGTTTTATTAGAAAATTTGAGTCTCTTCAATTAAACTATTTTCTTAATATTAGTGTGTATTATTTTAGACACAATCTACGTTTTCAAAAATAGTTACATTATGAAGTTACCTCATTTAGGGTTAAAAACAAATAAACTTTGTATCACATGTGACCAAATTTTAATACCCCTATTTGGATCTTGTAGAAAAACACACATTTAATATGGCACTATTTTAAACAGAATATGTCTGGAATGAAGCATTGTCAAAACTAAGAAAAAATGGGCATAAAATCTAAATTATCAGATACAGCTGAAATTTTGCATATGGGCTAAAAGCTACATTTAAAAAAACTTTTTTAAAAAATTTTTTCGGTATTTTGAGTTATAACCCCACTTTGGAATTTTTTTTGGAAAAAAATAAAATTTGACAGATAATGCTAATCACGTGACTACTATTTTTTTGGTTAATTTTCATCTCGATCTAAACAGAAATTTTTGCCAAAGTCAAATTTCGAATAAAGCTATTAATAAAAATATCCGATACGATGTGGAATTTACTGGTGAAACTATATATATATATATATATATATATATATATATATATATATATATATATATATATATATATATATATATATATATATATATATATTAATGCCAGTAACATCAGATAGAGTGAAGGGCAAATGATACAATCTTTTCGCTAGGACCGATTATCTGTTTCTTAATGGTGACATTCCAATTGCTAAATTTTTTCACACAAACTAATTGTTAAATTTGCATGACAAAATAAATGAGAGTAGCTCCTCACGCGTCCAAACAAATGTCTTTTACCAACTTTTTATCTGCAAAATCATCAACCCACGCATACCTTTCGCATGTGTGTTTGTAAGCTGTCTAAAAAACTCGTCTATTTGTTTGCACAGGAAAGTAAAGGAGGAACCTAAATTAAATTTGAAGCTTATTTTTCGGTGTTTTCCAATATTTTTTTAGTTTACATAAAGTTCTTTTTTATTAAATTTTAAAAAACTGTGAAGTGGAGAACATTGAAAAGTAATCAAAAATAAACTTGAATTTCTCAATTAATTTAAATATACCACTTCAGAAATATTCTCTTGAAATAGGCTATCTGAAACAAATTTTAAATTGTTTCTTAAAGTTCTCAGGCTTCAACAAGGCATGGTAATATTACTGCAATATTTATCCAGTGACAAAATTAAACTCTTTTTGAACAATGCTTGTTTGTAGTTTACGTCACTGATTGTTACTTGTTTTTCATAAATTTGTAATAATTTATTACCTGTCCCTTGGCATATATTCAGCAAAGTAATCTGCGGGAATGTTATTCATAGGGCACTATTTTATAGTCATAAACAGCTAGGAAACCATTTTTTTTTCTAGTTAGCATACCAGAACCCTCTTTAAAAATATTAATGTATCCACTACATACTAGGTGTGTACACGAAAATAAATGTTATTCCTATTTTGCAATCATCGATTTTAGATGTCAGAAGAAACAGTTACCAATTATTTTATTCGTATTTAACATTCTTACTTAAATAATATTTTACATAGCATGATTAAAATGAATTTAAAAGTGATTTATTTGTGTACTCACATATTTCAGTAATCATTCGTATTTTATCATATTAGTATATTTGTTTTATTCTTTAATATTAATTCTTGTGATGACAATGTCAAAAGAAAATAACTATTTTAAAGTTCTTTCTTTTAAGACTTACAATTAAAGAAGTTTACCCACACTGCAAAAAAACTGACATTAATTTTAAAATAATGTGCTGGAAGCAAATTTCATAAACCATTGAATGCATTTAATTGTAATGCATTAAATTTAATAATTTTTAAATTAAATCCAATGTACTTATACATTAAATTTGGTATATTTTCAGTTACTTTATTGAAATTTAAGGCATTCAATTAAATTTAATGTACAAAGCTTGAATTTCAAATTTTGTGAAACTTTTCATGATTTAACGTACAAAATCTTTAAATTTGATTAAAGAACGTACATTAAATTTAAGGTTATTTTTAACAATGCTTTCGTGTGCTCTTATTTCCAAAGAAAAATATATTAAATGCTGACTAAAATGAAATTTTATAGAAATTAGTATAATCATAAGAATATTAACTGACACTAAAATTTCATATGGAGGCCGCCTGTCTGAATGCCGATCGTTGTCGGCATAGGTTAAATAAGGTAGGATTAGACAGGCCATTCAATTACTTACAGTTGATCCAGTGAGAGAATACCCATGCCTCATCAGTCTACGAACAAAGACAGTTTTGAGACCTGTTTATATTAATTTGCATAGATATCATAAAGGACTGAAAACAAAATATTATTCTTCTAATCAATGCCACACGTCGCAGAAATTCTGACAATATGGCTAGAATAAGATAGAAAGAGATAACCGAGAGAAACGAGTTTTTCGTTTTATGAATAGAGACTTTTTTTGACTTTAATCAAAACATTATTTTATTGACAGTTATCGTTCAGAGTTTTATTTACATTGTGTTTTTTAGAAATTTTGATAATTTAAAACAGAAGATTGGTTTATATAAAAGATATTAAATATTGTTTTATAATTTATTACCTGTAAATATGTATTATTTTTATGAAAAAACTAAACCTAGGCATATACATATTTCCTTCAAATCCTTTATCAGTGTAGCAATGTCAGGCGTATATAATTTTAAATTGTTGTTTACTGTATTTTATTCAGTCGTCATAACACTGGGGAACAAATGGCAACTTTTTTTTGTTTCCTGAACAAAACCAATTTTTTTAGATTCAACTACACTCAAGTAATTAAAAAATACCTATTAAAGATTTTAGTTGGCTCGCAAAAAATATCTGAATTAATTGTTACAAAATTTTAATTCCTAGGCATATATAATGAACATACAAAATATAGATAACAATATATTTTTGGTTCAATAAAAGCTATTAAATATCACATTTTTATCATTGAATCTAAAGTTTAGACACTCATTGTGCGTTTCTTAGCCTGCTTTTTAAAACCAGCCTCTGGGTTATCTCTCGTAATAGTCCAACAACAGTCGGCTAACATCTCACAGTTCCAATATCCCTGATACCTTCTTTCCAAGTTTGAAATATCCTGTTGGAAACTCTTACCGTGCTCGTCACTTACAGCACCACAATTTTCCGGAAATTAATCGAAATGAGAAACCAAGAAATAAATTTTCAAAGACATATTACACCCTAGGTTTCGGTAACACGAAGGAAATTGGGCAACCAGGTTTTTTTAGCTTTCAGTTTTTATCTTTCCAAAAAAATTTATTGCAACCTTTTTAAAGGCATTCCAAGCGTCTTTTTCCTTACCTTCCAGTATGGAATCGAATTGCGCATCTCTGAAAAGTTTCCTAATCTGGGGACCCACAAATATCTCCTCTTTAATTTTAGCGTCACTGATTCTAGGAAACTTTTCTTTTAAATAACTAAAAGGCAAAAACTTATAGCACTCTATTGCTTGATGTCACACATTTTTAAAATTCGCCAGAACGGAAACGCTTCTCTTATATGAATATTACTAGGGAAATCAAATATTCAGAGCGGACCAAAATTAGTAGCTAGTCTTAAAATTGAGCGAAGACAGAAATCAAGTGGGTTGGTTTGACTGTGAATCAGAAAACAAGCAGAGTGGTGATAATGACTATATCGATTTTTGCATAACAGTGTAGAAGGGAAAAGAAGAACCACTATGCTATTTTTACTTTCCAGAAAAATTATGAAATGGCTATAAACAAAAACGGCTCCGAATGCCGGTACTCCTTAGATAGAGCAGAAGTGCCAAGAATCTCCCGATCAGCCTCTCTGAAATCTGGAAGGAATATTCTAGAGAAAATAGGAACATAAAGCTTTCAAAATATATTCCAAGCCGATATAGTCCACAACACACTTAGTATTTTAAACAGGTCAATATTAGGATTAAGCGAAATGCGATGGTTCAATTTAGGTAAATGTGCGATAGGTAACTACATGGAATACTACGGACAAAACCGAGTGGTCACAGATTGGTTCAGTTTGGAGGATAATATTTCTGTAATGAATAGGGGAGAGGGGGGCAGCTTTAAACAGGGGCACCTTTGAAAATATGTGTTTATGAAACAATTATGGAAAGAAATTTTGCTAGTTTTTTTTTGGGTAGGGTAACCAGGGGTAATGGCGTTTACTTAAGAAAAACATGATGTATTTTTTAATTTATTTAATATAAATCAAAATTAAGAAAAGTAGCAAAGTCTTTAGTTATCGAGTAATCAACAATTTAACAACAAAAACATATATCTTTGACCTACTAGTAGTAGGAAAACATTTAAAAAAAAACATGTTTGAGCGGCATTGCCCCTGACTTTGGGTAATGCCGCTCGGGGTACGGGGTAATGACGCTCAAACATGTTTTTTTTGGAATATAACAAGTAAGATACATTTTTATTAAAGAAATATAATGAGATCAACCTTAAAAAATAAAAGTAAAGTCTACAATCACAAATTTGCATCAATTATCCCTATTTGTACGCAGGCGCGGATCCAAGGGTGGCGGGGAGGGGCGATCCCCCCCCCCAAGAGCTTTGAGTTCAGGAAAATAGACTCGATTTTGTCTCTTATAATATAGTTTATTCAAGAACTAGAGCAAGTAATAAATCATTTTTTATCTTTTTTTTGTTCGCAAACTGTGTTCTTTAGTCCGTTGTCATTAGCAAAATCTGTTGGACACATATATTTTTCATAGGAATGGTTTACAAATCAAAAATACCGGTCTATTATAATGGGCTATTTGAGTTGGATAACAATAGATATTTGGATGAGTGAAGTGTTAAACAGGATTTTAATCCTTATCATAGGCGTCGGAAGGAGGTTTATTATCACTACGTATTTATGGCAAAGAATATTATTTCCGTAATAAACTTAAAATAAAAACTTTTTATAATATTATTTTGTTTCTTATAATTTCTCAATAATTCACATACATTAGAAAATATAGATAATTTTGACATATTTAACACAAATCACAACTGTATTTTTAATTTTGGCATAAAAACTGTTTTTGGCACATTCAGACTAAAACGTAGTATTTTTCTCTCAAAAAATTCTAAGTTATAATTTAAATACTTACAAAATACCCATTTTCAAAAATACAAGAAGTTAAACATAAAAAAAAATAAATTCGTCCATATAATATTAAAATTTTTTTGGGGCTTTCGGCCATTTTATTTAATTAAAAAACATTTTTAGGACATTTGACATTTCAGTTTGTTTATTTCTTAAACCATCTGCAGAATTACAACTAAACACTAAAAAGGGCTTCAAATGTAATTAATTTTTATATGTTACAGAAAATTTAACTAATCAATTGTGTTTACAATGGTAAACATTACGTATTTAATTCATAATCAAAGTCAGTGAAGCTATCTTCGCTCAAATTAATTATAATTAGTTTCTCGATCTCACCGATCATGAGATCGAGTTTTCCCATTTTCTTTTATACTTTTATTATATGGATTTTTCCCAATTTTCTGCAGTAACTTTATTCAAAAAAATCTTTCAAATGTTCAGTTAAATTATTAATTTTGTAAGTTGTGTTATTTCTAGCAACTGCACCTTTTACTTGAGAGAGATATTTCCTTCTCCAACGGACATTTTCCGGACGATCTATAAGAACAAATTTCCTATCTGGTTTTTTCCAGCAAAAAGTAAGTTCTCTGAGCAATTTCCAGAGCTCAGTTCTTTTAATTTCAGGTAAATCCCGATGTTCATTGATTTCCGTTAGAATTTTGTCGACGGTTGGGATCTGCTTCTCATAATAAAATGTATGTACAACTCCTTTTATTGCAGTTTACATCTCTTCTTCCAACGAAGTTTTTCGTCTGCCTGTGATTGAATGTGGCTTGGGAGTACTAACAATCCCAGTCGTTTTTTTCTCCTTCAGTAATCGGTAGATAGTAGATTTTCAAACTCCTGTCATGTCGGAACACATCTCAACAGAGCTTTTAACATTATTATCTAGATATTGATATCTTAACGCATCATAAATATTCATCGTAATAAGTTTTTCGTTGAGGAAAAAAATGGCCTGGTTTAACGATTTTGGAATAAATATAGATGGGGAAGCTATATCTTTTGGCTCTAATCTCATATAATATATAAAAACAAGAACAAACAAGATAAATCACTAAGGACACACTGTAACGTGTACTATGGTCACTGAGAGAAATTAAATTGAACTATCAGAAATTTTATTGTTGCAGTAAATTTATGAAAACTTATAACACTTAAATATAATTAGATTTACGGCAGTCCTCAGTTTCCTGCGGCACTGGAGCAGGTACGTTGGAGGTTTCGGTAACAGTTTTATTACTCACTCCAGTTCTTGAATAGAGTATAAAAATGTGTATGCTCGCGATCCCCCTCCCCTTCCAAGAGCTTTGAGTTCCGGAAAATAGAACCGATTCTGCCTTTTATATTAGGAATGTGTATGCTGCTGGCATTCCCCCCGTTGACAATATATTTTTCTTGCAATAGCCCCCCCCCCCAAGAGCTTTGAGTTCAGGAAAATAGACCTGATTCTACCTCTTATACTAGGAATGTGTATGCTGCTTGCATCGGCAACTTGTTTTTTCTTGTGATCGCCCCCATCTCTCCAAGAGCTTCAAATTCAGAAAAATAGACCCTACCCAGCCTTTTACACTAGAAATGGGAATGTTGCTGGTGTCCCCCCCCCCCCCGTCGACAATTTGCTTTCCCTTGTCATACTGTACTTTTATGATATCACCGCCCCCCCCCCCCCAAAGAGAGAGGCTGGATCCGCCCCTGTTTGTACGTAAGATTAGCCTTTTTCAATTTAACAAATATAGTAAAGTTTTCTATGGCAAATCAACTTCAATTATTATAACATAATATAAAATAACTATTAGTTACTAGAGGTACGACAAATTAGAAATAGAAATATTTTAGTTTTGAACACATAAATCACAGATATATTCATCTGGCATATCCCATCCTGAACATATAGCATGAGCCCACAGTCCGCAGTTGGTGCAGCGATACCACAACTCGTTATTTTTTCCAAATTCTTCCCAAATAATACATTTGTTATAATCTTCATCATCCACATTCATTTCATCATCACTGTCATCATCGCAAAGGTGCTCTTCATTTTCACTCTCTGAAGAACTTTCTTGTAAAATTTTTCTCTTGTAAAATTTTTGTTTCATTTGTTTGTTCTTCTTTTCTTTGACAACTTTTTTTGGTCTTGATTTATCATCTTTTCCAGTCTTGTTGAGTTTCGCTAATTTTTTTTTCTTTATCCTCTAAAATTATTTTCATAGGAGTCGAAGTTAATATGGTAGCATGTTGTTTTCGCTTTCTTTGACCTGGCTTAGAAGATGGTGCAATAGTAGGTGTCGTTGCTATAGCAGCAAATGATACCGGGGTTCTTTGCTCATCAACAAGTTCTTGGTTACAAGCAACTGCCAAAACAGATTTAGAGCATTGATCCTTGTTTGATGGTCCTGCCAAAGTAGATATATGTCCGGAAATTATGTCCATACCATCAGACTGCGCATCTTCAAAATTCTGAACATTTTGGGTCTTGGTTTTCAGCGATTTGTTCAGATTCTTGTGCTATCAGCGACGATGCCAGAAAATCTTGATCAGTGAAAACATATTGGTTCAATGGGTAAATTCCCGTGGCTCGAAATCCAGATTCTGCTTTACTTATATTCGCAACTTGTACGTATGCTTTGTTGAAAATATTTGCAACATCGTATGGAGTTATTTTAGACAGTAGATGTGTCTTCATGTGCCTGTTGTATTCATCCCTATAAGCAGCTTTCAGCGGCCTATAAAAAGACACATCCAGCGGCTGTGTTCTATGAGAACTGTGTGGGGGAATGGAAAGCATTGTGATGTGGTTTTCTTTGCAAAAATTAAAACCTCGGAGGGAAATATGACTGCTGTGATTGTCCAGAATTAACAACACAGATGATTCTTGGGTAGGCTTGGCAAATGCAGCGAAATGTTTGAGCCAAGTGACAAATAAGTCTTCGTTTATCCAGCCATTTTTCGAGTTGGTGTATAATGCACCAGCTGGTTCATCTTTTTCTAATAAAGGCGTCATCTCTGTCTGGGGAAAATAAACATGGGCGGTAAAAAGTTTCCCGCTGCACTTATCGCACACATAACTGTTATGTTGCTTCCTCGTTCGCCGCTTGTAACAGATCCGACTCTTCTTTGTCCTTTTTCGGCGGGCACTTTTCCTGGGTCTGTCACCGTGGTGATATCTGTTTCATCACAGTTGTAAATATTGTTGGGAATAAACTTATGTTTTTCCATTAAGTCGCCAAGTTTATCATAGAAATGTGTTATTTCTTCTTTGCTGAAAGCAGAAATTCTGTTTAAGCTTGTCGCTTCAGCTTTGCGTATAGAAATTGAAGGATTGCGTCTCATAAAGGCGTGTACCCAATCCAATCCAGCTGTTTTACTGCTTTCATCAAAATTGTTTTTGATATTGTTGAGCTCAGCATATTTATAAACAAGTCTACGCAAATCTGCGACATTGAGTCCATAGTATAGCGAACCCAGCAACTTAACTTGTTCAGCAATTTCAGCTTCCTGCTGTTGGGTGAAAACGGACTTGCAACCTAGTTTTGGGTTGCTCATGTTTTCATTTTTTAGGCGATCTTTTAAAGTAGTGAATGGTATGTTATATTGTTTTGCGGCTTTTCTTTTTGACATATCTCCTTCAATCGCAGTTTTAGCAGATTGAAGGTCTTCTTCGGTCCAAGCTGCTTTAGCGGTGGTCCTTTGACGATTTCTTGGCATATCTACAACAATAAAAAAATAAGTCACTAAGGGGTAATGGCGCTCAGGTGAGCGGTATAACCCCAAATGGTCGTTTTGTAATTAATTTGAAAATTTTAAAAAATCACATACAATTGTTGAAAATTGATTGCATTATCATAAAATAGAATAGCTTTATTATCAGAAAAGTAAAATTAATAATTAAATAAGCATAAAGTTTTGGACTTACCCACAAAAAACACCTAACCAAAAATTAGATCAGTGCGCTCGCAAACAAAGAAACGCACTTCACGGTCGCATGACGCGAGCTGACTGTCCGTTTGCATTGCTGTCTGTTAGCGGCCCCCTCCCCCCGCGCTTCACGCGACGTCGCGTGTTGCTACGTTCCATTTTGACAGAGTTATACAGGTGAGCGCCATTATCCCTGGTTACCCTAGTGGCAACACTAATCCTGTCATAACTGTCATTTGTCACCACTGACGTTTGACAGCCTGCCGCCGAGTTACAAGGAGTTCTTATTTTCGAGTTTATATTCTAAACTTCTTCAAATGAGCGCGTAGGGATATCAGGGATCCATTTTAAGGTATGTGGAGTAGTTTTTTCCTTTTTTAGTCAGAATGTTTCATATATCATGCAATAAACTAGAGATTGATACCATTTTGAAACTTTTACTTGGAAAGAAAACGTTTGTCATTTTTCAAATACCATTGGGGCAGCTTTGAACAAAATAAAGGGGGCAGTTTTGAATATTGTTCAAAACTGCCCCACCTTTAGTCTTAAATACTGTTATTGGTAATTTTGCATTGTTTTTTATTATTTTATTTTTATATAGAATATATTTGGTAGCATAATGTTCAATAGCAATAAATATCCGTATCTTTTTAATTTAAAGGTAATAATGTTTCGCAATTACAAAAAAAAAGAGAACGAATGAAATCGATGAGCAAGACATGAAGACTGCTGTTCTACAAGTATTAACTGGTCAAATTTCGGACAAGCTGCTGACACATATAATATAAAACCGAATACCTTACATTATCGAATAAAAAAATACAAAGAATCTGAATAGTTCACTACTAAATATACCGTCACACAAGTGTTTACTAAAGATGAAGAACGGATGATGAAAGAATATCTTTTAAGGAGTTTCAAAATGAATTACGGATTAACCTACAAATAAGCACGTCAATTAGCGTATCAATACGCTCTAGCACTTGGTAAAAGTCTAAGTAAATGGACTGAAAATAAAGAAGCGGGTATAGAATGGTTAAAAGGCTTCATGAAAGGGAATAAAGATCTGAAAAACCTGAAAACACCAGTTTGTCAAGGGCAACGAGCTTCAACAAACATAATGTTGGAACTTTTTTTGATAATTACGAAAAAGTTTTACGCAAATATAATTTCACACCTGATAGGATTTATAACCTCGACGAAACAAATATTATGACGGTGGTACAAGCATCGAATGTTATTGCTCAAACAGGAACAAAACAAGTCGGCCAGTGTGTCTCTGCTGAACGTGGACAACTAATTACAATGTGTGGGATAGGGAATGCTATAGGAAACTTCGTCCTGTATTTATATTTCCCAGAGCTCGTTTTCACGAGTCCATGATTAGTGGAGGACCGCGTGTTGGTTATGCCAATAGTCCCACTAGTGGTTGGATGACTGGACCATTGTTCTTGAAAGTTCTTGAGCACATGAAGAATATAATCAGGTGTTCGAAGGAGAATCCTATATTGCTTTTGATGAAGAACCATGAGAGCTACTGCACATTGGATGCTATCAACTACAGTCGAAAAAATGGAATAGTAGTTGTTAAATTCCCTCCTCACTGCACACATCGTATGCAACCATTATATGTGGCGGTTAATGGTCCTTTCAAGCGACAGTTATCTGTGGCTTAAAATGATTGGCTTTTGAATCATCCTGAGAAAACAATAAGTAACCATGATTTAGCAGGCATCGTGACTCCATCATATAACGTGACGTACACTGCAAGAAACATGTTAGCTGGCTTTGCCACACCAGATATTTATCCATTTTCAAGGAATGCTTTTTCTGAAGATGATTTTGAGTGCGCAGAAGTAACAAATCGTCCTCCGCCACAAGCTACCATGTCTGATGAGCCTATCTCGGAAAACACCCAACAAGAAGATGATGATAAAACCGACTGTGAAACGTCAGACAACAAACAACTATTGAACGATGACTTAACTTCTGCTTTAGGATGCCCTTTGACGACTGTCGCAAATTTACTTTCGGAAACGTCAAACTTATCTGTAGCTGTGTCCGCTTCAGTGTCTGCCACATGTTCACCTAAAACTATGCTACCTGAATCTCCTGTAGCAGCTGTAAATGTGGTTTCTTTAGCACCTTCAAATTCCTTACCTGGCAATACAACTGTTTCAGAAGCTCCTATTGTTCCTGCTGATTGTGCATCTTCACTATCATATTCTGATATTTCTGCTACCTTAACTTCACCAATCAAAAGAATGAATAAAAACACTACGAGCGAATGTGACACAGTTAAAAATACAATAAAACCAGAACAGGTTAGGCCATTTCTTTAAGCACTGCCTCGAAAAGCATCAAGCAAAGACAGAAAGAAGGGAAAATCTCGTATCTTAACTGATACCCCTGAAAAAGATGAGGTACAAAATGCTTACTTTGAACGCCAGACACGGCTAAAAAAATCAAAGGCTCAAAAGAAAATAAGGGATTCTAAACTTGGTTGTTTGGAGTCACAAAATCGTTCGAAAATATCATAGCGAAAGAAAACCAAAACTATACTGACCTTTTCTTCAGATGAAATTGACTCAGAAATGCATTTGGAGTCAGAAGAGGAAGCGACAATGGATTGTGAAGAATATGAAGATACTAATAGCTGTGCAGATGAAGACTATGAAAAGGAACTTGACTGCAACGTAATAAATGTTGAAGACTTCTTTTTAGAGCAATTTTCATCCGTGAATAGTAAAAGGTCATTAATATTTGTAGGAAAAGTTGTAGAAAAGGATAACCATGGTTTGACTGTTACACTTCTGAAACGGAAAGAAGGCTTATATACAGTTTTCTTTCCTGAGAAGGAGGACAAGTGCTATGTTAGTTTTTTAGATACCTTACGTAGACTGCCTCCCCCAATTCCAGTTGCTGGTATGTCACGTACTGCGTCCATGTTTTCTTTTAAATTTATTATTATTTATTAATCATTTCTCAAAGTTGAATTTAGAGTAAAAAGCTGTTAAATATAAAAAATGTTTTTTGTTTCGTTTATTTTAAAAATGTAAGATGTCCTATGATTGATTCCCATGATTAACATTATAGTTAATTACTTCTGCGTATCCAAAGTTATTTTTTGTTTATTTTTTTTTCAAAAGTTTATTACTAATATATTTGGACTAATGTTCTTTTACACTAGTACTAGTGCAATCGCCATATTAAACTAGGTATTTTGTAATTTTTAAGTTCTAACTTGGCACTGATATTTGATTTCCATCGTTTTTAATGTTAAGTCTATTAATTAAAGTAATAAAAAGTATGATAAGTCTTTTAATTTCATTGATTTTAATGATAGTTCAAAACTGCCTCATAAGTCTTCAAAGCTACCCCAGGAGCGGGGCAGATTTGAAGATTTGACTACTGCCACTAAAAATGATATTGCGGCTATAACTTAAATATTCTTCTTCATATGATGCTGCGATTTTATAGCATAATGGTCGGGTTAAGCATTGCGGAACTGTAAAACGGTTAAGAACTAGAGAATCTTTAAATATGACACAAAGTTTTAAAAATTTTCAAATCTGCCCCCCCTCTCACCTACCTTCTTTATGCTCTTTAAAAGATTGCTATACACTTGTATGTCACATGTTGTTAAAAAGACAATGTCGTTCGCAATCAGACTGACTATATTCTATTACTAAAATACACAAAAATTCAGTAAAATCCGGAGCCGATATATTATCATATCATAACCTTCTTGTTATTGAAATACATACTTACTTTCAAAAAATGATAAATATGATCCACCGTAAGAAATTAGATTGTTTGCAACTAAAAAATCCTTTTATAGAAAACGAAATTTTTAAGCGAATGAACCAAAAGATGAAAAATATAACAAATAACTAGAAAAGCCAATAAAATACATTCACCGAAGTGCAAAGTTTCCATAGTTTTATAAAAAAGTTTTAAACTTAAAACCAGAAGTAAAATTTTTAAAAAGAGTGTTAGGTTAAAAATGACATACTTAACCTAATGGTGTGTAAGACGCAGCTGCAAAAACAAGAAAAAGTAAAGTACAGAAAGATGCAAAATTATTCAGAAAAGAGATAAGAAAAGCGATAGCAACCTGGTGTGCAGAAAAATGCCGTATCATTGAAAGTTTAAACTAAAAGAAGCACCCGGATTAAGCAGAATTCAAATGTAAAGAGTAGCTAGTTCATGGAAATGAAATTCTAATAATTGATTTAGAACATAAATTAACCATGTGGAAGAACTTTCCAAAGAACAAAGATCACATAATCATGAAATACTCAGTGGATCCTCCGGGCCTTCCATTACAATAGATGAAATAGAAAGACTATTACGAATGGTTAAAGATGAGATAGCATCAGGTCCACATGAAATCTCAACAAAGATTTAAAAAATACTAGAGAAAAATGGTAAAAATATATTATATACACTATTCAATGTTCGTTATGATCCCTAAACAAGCTATCTCTATACCTGTGGCGGCTATTCCTTAGGTTTGCAGGTTTGCACAAGCCCCAAAAAATTGCAAATTAAAATTAAACATACAAATGTATTTTTTTTTAATTTCTACTGATAATTTAATGAATAAATTTAAACCAATTTTTTACCTAGATTATACGCGAACAGCAATGAGTTATTGAAATAATTTAACTTCCTGCACCTAAATATCATTAATAATTTGTCCATAATATAGTATTTCGCCTGGAAACGTTATCGCTTTTTCGCGATGTTTTAGTTTGTTATGCGGTAGGCTATTGTTTTTTTTTACAATTTTTGTTTTTGTTTTGGTAAAAACAAAAATGAATTCCGCTCAGATTTTAATTGTAGAGCCATTCTGTGGTCGGTCATTAAGTAATAAGGCTGAAATAGGAAGGTTTGGAAGGCCTCCTTCGAATTTAAAAATAGAACAGTCCGTGCTTGGCAAAAAAAGAATTTTTACTAGGATCTTTAACCCAGACCTTTATAATAAACATACATATGTGGCTTTTTGGTTGTGAAATTAAAAATGCCCTATTTTTTGTTTCCTATTTGGAGGAGAAACGTCTTGGATAAAAGTAGATTTTACGGACTTAAATCATTCGGGGGATCGAATTCAAAAACCAAACGTTTTCGATCAAATATATGGAAAATGTTTTGAAATATTCATTTTTGGAACTTTTAACGTGGCTGCTCAATTAAGCAGCGCCTATCGAAGAAATAGTGAACTGCGCAATGAAAAACTGAGACACACTCGATACATTTGAAACATTATAATTAATTGGGTGCATTTCTGTGGAGCATTCCAACTCGTGTTACTAGATCATGATAAGTCTACGTCTTCCTCTAATCCCGGGGTTTTTCGAGGTTTAATTGATTTTAGTACCGAGTTAGACGGTGCTCTGAAATAACATTTGGGAAAGCATCGGTATTTCAAGGTACGTCAAAAATCATTCAAAACGAAATTTTACAAGCAATTTTTATTGCATGTCAAGGGAAAATTTGTAGAGAAACAAAAGAAGCTGATTATTTTTCTTTAATAGCTGACGAAATTAGTGACTTATCAAATATCTTTCAAATAGCAAGTGTCTTTAGATACATTGTACGGAGCAAGCTGGTTGAGTGATTTTATGACTTTTTAGCGCCTTTAGAACATAACGCGAAAACTTTGTCTTCTCTCATACTTAGAGAACTTAAAAAGCGTGTCAAAGGTAATAAAAACAAACTTATTTCGCAAACATTCGATAGTGCATCAGTTATGAGTGGCTCGTCGAATGGGGTGCAAGCAGTTATAAAAAAAACTATGAACATGCTGCTTATGTGCGTTGTTATGCACTTCAATTATATTTGGTAGTGTTAAACACTGCGCCCACCAATAATAGATAAAATGATTAAAAAGCGCTTACCGTATTAGGCCCCAATAAGATGGAATTTTAATTCTAGAGTTCTTTGTATCGTACTCGATACAAAGACAGTATTTTAGAGACAATGGAAAAAATCTTAGAAGACAGTAGAAATGTTAGTATCACGAACCAATTATCAGATTATGTCCAAATTCTCAAAAGTGTTTCCTTTCGTGGTAAAACTTATTTTACAATATAATGCCTCAAGTTTATTTGTTATTTCGTCAGTTTCAAACAAGACAAATTGACGCTGTTATCGCAAACAAAAATATATTATTATTTGAATCAAAACAGAAATTAAAAATAATATCTCAAACGACGTTGATCCATCTCCATTTACTTCAAAACGACGTAAGCTCGATGATTAATATAATTATTTGTCAAGCAAAAGAACAATTTAGCATTACAGGTCACTTGATGGCAGCCAGTCTTTTTTTTCGGAACAGTATGTCGAATGTAGTACATGTCTTCCCGAACAAAAATTTAAGGATACAGTTAAAATTTACCCCTTTTTTTATCGAACAAAAACTCCGTTTAAAACTTAGATCAATCAATTTCGATCAATTTCGAGACTTCTTGTACTTTATGACTATCTTTCGCAAAACATCGAGCTAAGTGAGACATTTAGTGAAGTTCTAAAACTTTTAAAAATTTTAATTACTATTCTGATAGCATCGGCTGCAGCAGAACGGTGTTTTTGTACCCTGAAATGGATAAAAACGTTTTTACCGAATACTATGATCCAAGAAAGACTTTCTGCTTTGGCAATACTTTCTAAAAAACGTCGCTTATCAAAAGCATACCTGATTTCAATCAACGGGTTATTGATAGGTTTGCTAATGTCAAAGATCAGCGTATGGATTTTTTTTTATAAATAATTCACACAGTAAGTTATACGTGCATTTTATTTTGACTGCTATATTTATAAAATTTACTACCTTCTTAATTTTTAGTTATTTAAAATACACTGCGTTGTTTCATACCAATTCAATTTGTAAAGTCTTTTATTCTTTCATCCACCCGTGCCTATTTATTTAATGCACCAGCCGCCACTGCTCTGTACAATGCAAAGCCCATCGCACAATAAGTCTAAAGTTCCATATTCTAAAAATCTTAATAATAATAATACATCGGATAATTTACTGTAAAATCGACAAATATGCTGCCTGCATCCAATTTGAATTTTGTAACGAAGTGGGTACCAAGGAAGCACTTTTAGGTGGAAAGATCATTGACTAAGCTCTAAACGAAATCTATAAAGACATAACTATCACTGGAACAACTACATGAAAATATAACAATTGAAATAAACAACAAACAACTGGAAGAGGTAAATAGATTAACATTCCTAGGAATGAATGAATGAAAAAGGGGTGCTGATACTAGATCATCGATGCCTAGGCCTCCATTGGCCATCGCATCCCACCATAGCTGCAGGTTATCGAATAACCGCCGCCTTTGCGAATTGAAGCAGCCTCGTTAGTTGAACTTACCTAAGTGCTTCCGGTAACAAAATTGTATCTCCGAAATATCCCTGTCTCAGCCCGTTGTGTGTTCGGCACTCTCTGAGGACATGGTCAACAGTTTTATCCTCCTCCAAGCATCATCTGCACGTCTCATTCTATGAAGATGGCCCCTGAGGTGACAATGTCCTGTCAACAATTCCACCACAATTCGCAGCTCTTTTCTTCCCAAGGAGAGAAGCTCATTGTACTCCGTGCACTAGGCCCATTTATATGTTCCTTAGCACACCTTATTTCAGGAGCTCCCCTCCACGATTCAATAAATTTGCTTTCCAGCAACGATTTTAATTCCCTTTTGCCAATAGCAATTGGGACAGGTAATATTGATTGGGGTCTAGACGGTTCAGTCCCCGAACCCAATTTTGTCAGACGGTCTGATTCCTCATTCCCGTGTATGCCCGAGTGACCCGGGACCATACGAGTCTGATTGTGCAGCTTTCCTTGTCATGCCATTTAGTACATCCTTGCACACAGATATTTGTCGCGAACTTACGACACTGGACTTCAGTGAGAATATCGCAGCCGTAATGTCTGAGCATATATTTATTATTCTATTCCTGTCTATTTCCCCTTCACAGATATGAGCACACTGCAGAGTAGCATAAATTTCCGCTGTGAAAATTGTCGCACATTGTCGGATAGGGTAGTACTCTCTAACTCCTATGCTCCTGCCGAATACTCCGACTCCAGCTCTTTCATCTTATTGAGATCCATCAGTATACCACCAGGATTCATTTTTCTGAAAGTTTTGTTCTCCCTCCCAATCCTCTCTACTTGGCAGAAATATCTCCAGGTAGAGGATGCGTTTTAAGAGCGGCGTCATGTAATCTGTCCCCATGGGGAGTGATGGACGCCTCTCCACTACGCTTTCCCAGGTACCTGTGTAGCCGCCCGTTCCAATTCCAAGATGTCCCAGGCAACTGAGACGATAAACGGTCTTTAGGGCCTCGTTCTCTATGTACAAGTGAAGAGGTGGCAGATTTACCAGGACTTCCAGAGCCCTAGTGGGAGCACTCCTCATACCACTCAATATTCCCACACAAGCGATTCTCTGAACTTCACCAAATTGAAGAATGTGTTTGCGCTTTGTTGTACTACGCCACCATACAGATCACCATGGTGTATATCCAAAATAGCACTTTAGGTGTCAATCCCAATGTACACCCAAGGGCTCGTTTAAAAAGCCCAGAAAGCACATACGGCTTTCTTGGTTCGAGCCTTAATATGATCATTTCAGCTTAGTCGTGAGTCCAGAAGTACTTTCAGGTATTTAACTGTCCGCTTAAGTTGAAGAGTCCTTCCCACTAATGTAATTGTGGGAATTCTCCCCTTTTTCCTCTTTTTTTAAAGAGTACCATCTCGGCTTTGTCCGGATTTCTGTCCGGATTTATTCCGAGCCCCTCCTTGCGCGCACATCATTGGCCCCTCCAGACCCCAGATATGGCGACCAGGGCACAAAATGACTAGGCTTTTGTGTACAAACCGGCATCATTCAGTTCACTCAACAGGCTGTCCACCACAAGGCTCCATAGCAAATGCGATAGCACTCCTCCCTGTGGACAGCCCCTACTTGACAGTGCTTTAACAGTTACATTGTTAAGCTCAGCATATATTATTCTCTTGGTTAACATTGCTCTGATCCATGCGACTACTGTCGGTTCAGAGTCTCGCCGTTGTAGAGCATTGCATATCGAATCGTGAGACGTGTTATCGAATGCCCCCTCGATATCGATAAAGGTACCTAAGGTAGATCGTCCACCCAAGAGCGCGTTTTCGGTTCTAGTGACGAGTCGGTGTAGCGCCACATCTGTGGATTTTTCTGTCTAATAGGCAAATTGCAAAGGATGTAAGGGATATTGCACCATTATTCCCTCCTTAATGTGTCGATCCATCAACCTTTCTAGTGTCTTTAATAAGAAATCGATCAGTCTTATAGAGTGGAAAGACTTAGGATTTGTGTAGTCTGTTCTTTCTACTTTGGGAATAAAGACTACTTTTGTTTCCCAAGCTCAAACATGAGCGGAGTGGTTTCACTAGGTGGCTTATTATAATATTGGAGGAATTTTGTAGTAAAGCTGGAAGTATACCATCCTTACCAGGTGACTTGAAAGAGGCGTAGCTAGGAAATAAGATCAAAAGTTATTGGGATCACTCGGTAGAAATAAAATACCGAATTGAATGCGGAAGAATTGCTTTTCAACGATTTGGGTGTTTACTGTGTGGTCACAACCTATATTTGAATATAGAAATCCGATATCTATGTTGTTAGGTATTTTTATTTCCTCTCTACGTTGTAGGATCTTCAATCCTTATAGAAAACTCACTTAAAATAAATAATGTCCAGAAGGATGATGAATATAAGGAAGCTATCGTATTTTGGACATATTTTAAGAAATCCAGAAAAAGATTCCATTCTTCAACGAATAATACAGTGAAAAGCAACAAACATAGTAATAGAAGATAAAAAAAAACACCTACGTCAATGGTTTAACATGACTTCAACATTTCTCTTGAGGTCAACTGTAAACAAAATTGTAATAGCTAAATTAATCAACCAATGTTAGATATTCGCATAAGGAACCCTAAGAAGAAAAAGAAGACAAATGCATTATATAATTCTAATTAAAAAATAGTTAATTTTATGGATACATTTTTAAATATTACGAAATATGGAAAACTTAGACTACGCCCTAAACGTAAGTAAAAAAAATCGAAACAACATGGTCTGTCTAATACCAAAGAATGTTATAGTTAGAGCGGAAGATATTATAATCTTTGCTAATACATACATCATTCTATCCTAAAAATCTGTATCTTATTTTTATTATTTAGTATGTACAATGTCCAACCTTGTTCTAGGACCCACAAATTCAATTGAATCGTAGAGTATGATTTCTATTCTACCATAGTCACTCATTAAAGAAGGTATTTTAGTAATTACTGCTGTACAGAAATTATTTAGAGAAAAACCAATCCTGAATTTCGTTCATGACCATTACGTCAATAGGATATAATTTAATTTAAACTAATGTATTTGAATATTAATTTATTTTAATACCTTCTGCGAGTCCTGTTTTTTTTTAATTATGTGTTATGTATATTCCCTGGAAAATATCGTTCAAATATTTGAAAAAAAAATTTTTTTTGGCAAAAGATAAAAATATATCTTTTTAAAAAGTAAGGTTTATGAATTCTGAAAGGAATCGCGTTTTGATAGATTATTAAAAACGTTTTTATTAAAAGAACCCTCTTAATATATATTTTTTAGCCATTGAGCCTAATTAAAATATTATGGTAATTTGAACTGAAAAGCTTACAGAACAAGCGTATGCTTTGCAACATACTTGCTCTGGTCTTTTGAGACCCGTCAATGTATTGGCTTCCAAAATCTATTTTCCGGGTTTGTAATTAGTCTGATTTTTTCTTACTGAGTTTTTGTCGATATTTTGTATAAATTGTTGGGTTTAAAATATTTTTACATACTAAAATACATTTTAGAAATATATGTATTTTAAATCTCGAAGCAATTAAAAATATCTTTGTGTGTGAACCAAATAAGCCATGTTTCCTAATTTGTTCAAATCGATAATCGTTTCTGGAAAAGTCACTTGTTACAAAACTTTTTTTAATAAAGGTGTAGAAATCGTTTCTCTACAATACGAGTTGTTTTGTTTTATAAACATGATTTAAGTGTGAGTATTTGGACTAGATTAGCCACGGTTTATATTTTTTATTTAATTATTTCCCCCTTTCTAGTTGAGTTTCTTTTTCTTTATAAAAAGCTGTTACTTTAAGGGCAGTAAGGGTTTTTTTTTTCAATTTGCCTAACAGCAAATGAATATAAACTCGCTAGCCTAATAAGATAACTTATTTTATGATGCATATACACAATATAAAGGTAGAATAGGGAATAATATAGCGCACAGAAAGGCGGCTCTAACCCTTCATATAAATAAAATTTCGTAGGAGACCATCTATTTACTTAAACTTCATTGGTTTGTTGTTATTTATTTAAAAAAGTTATGGATTTGTTGATGAAAAAAATTCCTAAATTAGTGCTGCTACCTGTTAAATTTTGGTTCCAAAAAATCGTACACAAATATATCCAGAATATTGTCAAAAACCTAGATAAACTATTAAAAATAACCTTAAATTTAATGCAAATTTAATATCTATCCTACATTAAATTTAATGAGTTTGTACCTAAAATCCTGAATATTTTACATTTATTTTGAATTTAAAGCAATTCTCTCAAATATCAGTTCGTTTTACATTAAATTTGATTAAATGGTATCTTGAATTTCATTAAAGTAACTGAAAATATATTTAAACTTTCTATATATTAAAATTATTTTACAGGTAACTTAACATTAAAGCAATTTACAATAATATTCATGGTACATTGCATGAGATTCCGGGAGAAAACGCAACATGTATTGAACTTTTTCTTTATTATGATTTAAGTTGCTTAAAGGACTCAATTTTCTTACGATTAACTATACATGTCTGTCGGTACTGACGAAAACCAATGAGTCCAAACACGGTCTACAGATGGCAGTAGAGTACCTACGAGAAAAATTTCCACCTTTCCTGTTAGCAAAATTTTTTGACCTCATATTAATCTTGTCTCATTAAATATGTGATAACATATTTTAAATTCAATGAACTTTAAATTTAATATATGACTACATTAGATATAATGGAATAAATTAATTTAGATTAATGCAAATCATTAAATTTAATGTATTACATTAAATGCATTTATTAAACGTTTATGAAATTTGCTTACAGCACATTTACCATAAATTTATTGCATTTCCTTTTTACAGTACACTGTAAAATTTAAAGTTTGGTCATTACTTTTTAAGTTGACTATGTATATTAAATATACAGCCAGTGTTTATTGAATTTGAGATATATTATCACATATTTAATGCACCAACATTAATATGACTTCCAAAAATTCTGAAACTACCAGGAAAAGGTGGACATTTTTTCCAAAGGTAGTGTTCGCTATCTAGACCGGTTTCGAACTCATTGGTTCCCGTCGGTACGGAGCAGATATGTATACCTGACCATATGAAAATTTAGTCTTTTAATCAACTTATATCATACGAAATACAAAAATTCAATACAAGTTGCGCCATCTCCTGGAATCTCATGCAATGTTGAATTGTAATGTAAATTCCTTTAGGATTAGGGTATATGGGATTTAATATTAATGTACAGAAATCGAAATATATTTTCAATTACTTTATTGATAATACCATTTAATGAAATTTAATCTACAACGAACTGATATTTCAATGAATTGCTTTAAATTCAAAGTAGATTTAATTTATTCGCGATTTTTGATACAAAATCGTTAAATTTAATATAGAATGAACATTAAACTTGCATTAAATTTAAGATTATTTTTAACAGTGTGTACAAGGCAAGTACTCGAGGTGTACCTTGCAGATTTTTCTGATTTTGCGACATTTGTAGTGCAACGAAGGACATTGCATATGTGCTTGACCTTATATGCTAAAATTACCATTAAAACTTTCCCTAAAAGATATTTTCAGTAATATCTCGGAAAATAATTATTTTTAATGACCAGTTTTTCTACTACTATTACTTCTATATCGCTTTATGCTGAAATAAAATATATTGGTTCTCTGAGAAACGATAAATTTCAGTTATGGGTTGTTTACCCTTGCAAGTATATTTTCTTGTAAAACGCCGAGATACGTCAACTTAATTTTTTAATTCTCTTTATATTAGTATCATTTTTAACATTGCTGTGGGTATAAATTGGTCTCAAATTATATATATAAAATAAAAATTTCTATTATTCCTACAGAATTATTAATGATTTGCATAGTTTGGTATTACAGTTTATTATAAACCTTGTTTTTTAATATAAAACTAATGGTTATCTTGTGCGTTTTACATTTATGAGTATTGATTTTATACAAATATTGCCTTCGCTGTTTCAAATTATTCTTTTTTAACTTCACATAATATAACCTAGTCGCCGATATATTATTTTCCTTTTAAGCAGGGAAAAAAGGAAAGAATATATATAAAGAGTTTATTTCCTGCAAACATAACTCTGGTCCTCTCTCTATATGTGTTTCTAACAACTCATGGTATCGTTAGTGTAGCTGTATCGAACCAAGAGCAACACTCGCAGGAAATATACTTATAAAATCTAAATTTTATTTTCCGTCCCGAAGAAAATGTATCACAGGTCGGAAAATGTATTTTCCTCCTGTTTTAATTAATTAAACAATATTTAGTTGTTTTCTTTTAAACATTTCTTTCTACAGAATTTTTCATTATTTTCAAATAACCATCCATTACAAACCAGTCATCAGGTTTTTTTAATATTCTTCGCATTTAAAAATGTTGGTGTTTGTCTGTATGTCAAACCTGTTGAATATATCCAAATACTAAATATATAATAGTTGAATAAAATAAAAGTGCAATTTTTATTTATAATATTTTTGCTTTGAAATTTTAATTCGGTACATAATTAATTATTTTTTTACATGTTTTTCTTGTTAGATTTTCGATAGTTACTATGTTTGAAATTAGACCTTTGAACCTACCAAATAATATTTTGTATTAATGAAACTATTTCAAATAGTTTGTTGTAATAATAAATTTATTTTGTAGGACTTGACCTTTTAGAATATTATGGATTAAATGGTTTTTCTGTCTTGCGGCCAGTGGTTGGAGATAAAAGCATTTTTGTATAGATTTTGGAGTAGTTAAAGATATTTCATAAGTATGACTTCTAGAATATTTGGTAAAAATTCGCATTATTTTATTTTCCTTATGGATTTCAGGTATACCTTTTTATTAAGTTTTTTTTTGGCAACTCCCATTGGAAAGAATGCGATTGTGTAAGAGCATGAAGAAGTGCTTTGTGTTACTTCTTTCCCATTTTCAGAGACTTGGCAGTAAATAGCCGATTAAGTATACCAAGGGAAAATTTGGGTGATGTATGGTTTTGATTTGGTAGTTTCACCCTGCAGCCAATTTGGAGCTAAACTAACTTTTTCTGCGATCTCAGCAACAAAGGCTTAGAATTTTCCAGAAGCCACAATTTCGTTGAGTTCTATGTAGAAGTCTTTGTACGAAGTCCTAGTAGATGTCGTTGACGATATCTACGAGATTTTTTTGGTAATTTATATAACAGTTTTTGGGATTCAAATTTGTAAGTATAACTATACCGCATTTTTGGAATTATGAGTTTTTGAAAAGGACCAATACTGTAGTAACTTTAGTCCACTAACTCTCTAGGGAAGCCTTATATTTCACAGATCCTGTTATTATTTTTGGATGATTTCGAAAATTATGTATCAAAAATTTGTAAAAAACTACATTTTTCCCAAAATAACGAGAGATGAAAAGCTACATTATTAACTGCCCCTTTTCATGATGAACACAAATGCATTATTTGGGGGACCTTTAAGGCTGACTTTACGCCCTAGCATTTTACCCGTCTTGGCTTCGCCCGCAAAATATTTATTTTATGGTATAAATAAATGGATTATACATTGTAGAAAACTTTCGTTCGTATATTCGGGACTTAATTATATTTAGAATATTAAAACAATTATCCTTCGTGGCTTCGCCCGGAAAATATTTATATTATCGTATAAATAAATGGATTATAGATTATAGAACATTTCACTCATATATTCAGGACTTAATTATGTTTAGAATAATAAAAATAATTCTTCGGCTGAATTAGTTGAATGCTGTGTTATATCATCCCGAAAATCAGGTAACTTCACATATTTTTTTCTCATTTTCACCCTTTCTAATAAAGACATTGCAAAATCCTTTCTTATTGTTAACGTATGCCATATCACGAAATTTCAAGTCAATATCTTTAACCGTTTAGGCTGTACGTTGATCGATTCTTTGATATATATATATATATATATATATATATATATATATATATATACATATATATATATATATATATATACATATATATATATATATATATATATATATATATATATATATATATATATATATATATATATTTACATATACATTTAATATTTGCTAAAAATTTTCAGAAAATGTTACACATATCCTCAAACAGCATGATATTATAGTTTGCCCAAAACATACAATCACTTGTAACTTGTAAGCACTGTTTACAAAGTTAAAAAGTAAGCTGACCCATAAAAAGAAATCTAACGTTACCTATTTCATACCATGTCCAAATTGTCCACAGAAATATATTGGCATGACAACACCATATCTAGACAGCAGATTGAACTGACATAAATACACAAAAAACTCAACGACAGCATAACAGAAATATGAGACAAAGTTGAAACATGAATTTGACTTTTCAAACACAAAGATTCTAACCCAGGAAAGAAACCACCATAAACTTCAAATAAAGGAAATGCTACCTATAATAAAAGAAAAACAAACGATCAATGACAAACAAGATATCAAAAAATTAAGCCAAATGTATTTTAACCTAATAAACTAAACCACATATAGTAGCCCTTATTGTTTTGCAACACACTGTATAATTGATATTGATAAAATTTAGTTACAAATTAGAAAAAAACTAAATAAAAAGGTTTCCAAATAAAAAAATAACAAGTTGGGACTAACCGAAGGAATCTTCAAATATGAAATAAACATGACAAAAGTAAATTGAGGTGCGTACTGGGAATAATTTTTATTTTTGTTTTTCCTTTTCAATTCACATTATTTTATGTATTGATATTTTTAATTAATATTGTATCATTTAAGTGTTAATTTAAGCCATATAAGTGTGCGTTTGTGACCATGGTAGCTGTATTTTGTTTTTATTTTAGATTATACTTTTGAAAAAGCCCACTACGTTGGGCGAAACGACAAGCACAGAATAGTAGTATTAATCTGAAACCTAATCCAAAGAAGTTACCATATATTTATATAATAAAAAACCATTCGAAAATATAAAATTGTCGGGCCACAGACCGTAATTATATTTTAGACTGTTGTAATATTTGCGGCATAAAAATTAATTTGACTTAATAACAGAACCATTAGACTTCTTTTATGTATGTAACAATTTGAAGCTATAACTTATTTTCAGTGCTAAAAGTACATATACATTTTTTGTTAAGAAAATATTTACCTTTAAATTCGCCCATTCTAGCCGTATTTCTAAAGTTGTTTCTAATGGATATTGACTTTCTATCCCTCTTTTCTAACCCAGAAGTGAATTCAATTTTGTTAACTTGAGATTTTACATTAAGTTATTTATAATAAGCTTTTTACGTTTTATTGGCTTCTTGACTTATGACTAGTATTATAATGAATATTTTAGTATTTATACATGGCCTTCTTTAATTTCCGTAATTTTATTTTTTATACATAGTATGATTTTTATATGATTTCTTTCGGAGTATTTTGTAAAACTAGAAACAAATCGTATGTAACACATCAAAAAGAAGAGATTTTGACATGTTTCAATAATCAATTAAATCATGACTTAAAAGTTGTTTGTTGGTCAAAATATACAGGGTGTCTGGTAGGAACCTCTTAATTTCTCGAAAGCATACAGGGGAGATAAAAATAACCCTACATAGTCATAGAAAAAAAATTCCTAAAGTGCCCTTTAACAGAGATAGAGAGCCCTAAAGGGATACCCAGCGATTTACTTTATCGGCTCCAAGTTTTGAACCGACTTCTATAAGTTAATGAAATTTTAATATTTTATAGAGGCCATAGAGACTCATTAGACCATACTAGAGTAGATTTTTTAGATCATTAGAGAAGTCAGGAACGGACTTGCAGGGTCACTCGTTGGGCCTAATTTTTCACATTTGTCATTTTACAGAGCTGAAGACTGATTTTTTAAATACTTTGGTCATTTCGCTTCAAAAAAGGTATTCGTAATTTATTTCGATAAAACTGGAGATTTTCGAGACAAATCAACTTATATGCGAAAAACTCAAAAGTGGCTAATGCTGAACACACAGTCTGTTGAGTATCGGGCACTCTCAAAGAACATGGTCAATAGTTTCATCCTCTTCTGGGTACCATCTGCATACCGGGTCATCCGTGATGCGAATCCCATTAAGATGACCTCACAGTCAAAAATCCTACCATGATTTGCAAATGATCTCTCAAAAAAGAAGCTCCCGAGTAAGTCATGCATTTGTTTAAATAATATATTCCTTGGCATATCTCATTTCAGGGGCGTGTCTCCAGTATTCAGTAAAGTTGCTTTTAAGCCGCAGTTTCAGTTCCTTCTTACCAACAGTATTTGGAACAAGTATCATGGGTTTGGGGCTATATGGTTCAGCTACGTATCTCATATTTTCTGAACGATCATCTTTCTCGTATCGGTGTATATCCAAATGACTTAAAAGTCTGATTGTGTAGCCATTCTTTATTAGATTATCAAGTACGTTTTTGCATTCAGACACCATTCGTGAAGCTATTACATTGGATATTGCAGCCCTACTGCTAGAGCATATGTTAATAACCTTATTTTATGTCCTTCTTACAAAGATAGTCACATTACAAAATATCATAAATTCCCGCTTGAAAGATTATTGCGTGCTACGTCAGAGAGCAAAACTCTCTGATTTCTGTGCATCCATCTTTTAGCTGCTCGAGATCCGTTTGCAAACTACAAGAATCCATTTCAGGGAAAGTTTTTTTTCTTTCCAGTCTGCTTTGCTTGGTAAAAATATATCAAGAGAAAGGTTTGGTTTTAAAACTGGCGCCGTATAATCTGGTTGTATGTGGAGCGATGGGTATCTTTCCATAAGGCTCCCTTAGCTACACAAGTAGCCGCCAGTTCCTGCTCTGAGATACACTAGGAAACTGAGATGGTGAACTGCCTCCAGGGTCTCATTTTCTATAAATAGGTGAAGAGAGATTAAAACCTTCTGCGCCCTAGAGGTGCACTCATTGTTTCTATAGAAGTCATTCTTTGAATTTTATGAAGTTGAAGACGATATTTGCGCTTGGTTGTGCTAGACCTATATAAAATAGGGGCAGATCATTAAACGAATCTATGTATCCAGTATTTCACTTTCGGTTCATGTGCACCCAAAGACTTGCTTGCAAGCCCAGAAGGCACATATGGCTTCTTAGCTCGCATCTCAGTAAAAGCATTCCAGCCCAGTTATCACTCCAGAATGACTCCCAAAGTATTTAACAGTTATATTACAGAATCCTTTCCGATGGTGTAATTATAGCTCGTCTTCAAATATTTCTTTTTTTTTTTGTTAAGAATACCATCTCAACTTTATCTAGATTTACTCCGAGCAACTTCTTTTGGCACCACACCATTACGCTATATAGAAGTTTCCATCGTCGATCTCTCCAGGTTCTGAATATCATGACCAAGGCATAGGATAGCCAGATCGTCGGCTCAGGCCTTTGTATATAAACCAACTTTGTTTAGTTTATTTTTTAGGCTGTTCACTACAAAGCTTTATAGCATTGATAATAAAACTCCCCTTGCGTACATCCCCTACTTGACAGTGAATTAACAGTTACACTATTCATCTCAGTTTATATTAAGATCTAAGTCAATATTCTTCAGATCTAGTCAAACAATATCGATTCCGAGCCTCGTCATTTCATATCGAATAGTGAGATGTATTATCGAATGCCCCTTCCATATTGATAATGGTGCATAGAACTGATCATTCATTAGCGCTATGTCTGTGAATTCCCCTGTTTGATAAGCAAATTATATGGGATGTAAAGAACTATACACTATACATACTCCTTGATATGTCGCTTCACCAACCCTTCCAATGTCTTTAGTATGAAACGTAATGATTTAAGATTTGTCTAGTATGTAGTGACATATTATTTAATTAAAGGTATCACACTAGTTTACAAAATTTACCTTTTTGTCTGTTTCCGTGAATTTTATGGTTAATAATATTCACTTATGACCTGTTTTTGCCAAATCTAACCTCAAAAATTTTTGTGCAGCTCGAGTTACTTCTTTTTTATTTTTATCATTTATGCGTATCTATTTATCGATAACGTGCGTATTTTACTGTGTTAAGATTAGTATCTGAAGTTTTTGCGTCATGAGTAGTTCAAGGAGACGCTGTTTAAACAATCCAAATCATTTTTGCTATATATGAGGAGAATATATGTTAAACAATTGTAGAAAAGTTATATCAGAATTGGTGAAAAATACCTATTTTGAGTATTTTGGGATGCTCTTAGATAAAAATGAAAAGTCTTGGGCTCCTAATTGTGTTTGTAAATCATGTGTGAAATATTTAGGATTATGGAAAAGTGGTAAAAGAAGTGCCCTTAAATTTGGAACAATGACTATTTGGCAAGAACTACAAAATCATCTCGAAGAATGTTACTTTTGTAGCGTGAACGTAAACGGTCTAAACACTAAAAATCGAGCTAAATGGAAGTAGCCAAGTACTATTTGTGTTCAGCGTCCAGTGCACCATCCACCTGACTTTTCAGTGCCTAAAAATATATCTGAACCCTTAGAACAAGACAAGGAAGGACCAAGCTCATCACAAAATGATGCTGATTTTGAAGGTATATCAAATGATCCAAAAGGGTTTTCCCAAAATGAGTTAAATGATCTTGTAAGAAATTTAAATCTTTCTAAACAAGCTTCAGAATTGTTGGCATCAAGACTGAAAGAAAAAAATGTAATTTCCGCAAATACTAAAATAACTTTTTATTGTGAAAGAAATAAAGAATTACGGCGTTATTTTTCCAAAGAAAACAGTATTACCTTTTGTTCAGACATTAAAAACTTGTTGATAAAAATGGGCTTGAAACAATAAGAACCAAGCGACTAGCATTTATTTATTGACAGCTCAAAACGTAGCCTAAAATCTATTATATTACATAATGGAAATAAATACGTTGGGGTACCTATTGCCAACAGTATAAAATTAAAGGAAAAATATTGTAACATCTCGCTAGTCTTAAATAAAATACAGTACAATGATCATATGTGGCAAATTTGTATTGATTTAAAAATGGTGAACATTCTTCTCGGTCAACAAAGTGGTTACACTAAGTTTCCCTGTTTTATATGTCTTTGGGACAGTAAGAAAGCAAAATATAGCCCAGAATTCACTAGTAGCTCGTGGCAAAATTATCCTTCCACCATTACATATAAAACTGAGCATCATGAAACAGTTTGTTAAATCATTAGATAAAGACGGAGACTGCTTTTCTTACATTTGCCAAAAATTTCCTCAGCTCACTATGGAAAAGATTAAAGCTGGTATTTTTGATGGCTCCCAAATTGGACTACTTACGAAAGATACTCAATTTAGACATTTTATGACTGAGTTAGAATTAAGGGTTTGGACAGCTTTCGTCTCTGTGATGCAGAATTTTCTCGGAAATAAAAAATCAGAAAATTATATTGAACTTATAGAAGACCTTCTGTTACAATAAAAAAATTTGGGGTGCAATATGAGCATAAAACTCCACTTCTTCCATAGTCACCTAGACAGGTTTCCGAAAAATTTAGGAGATATGAGCGAAGAGCAGGGAGAGTATATGCATTATGGAAGAGCGCTAACAGGGTTTCTGGGATACGAATATGATGTCTGACTATTGTTGGTCTTTGACACGTCATTTTCCAAAGTCTACACATCAGAGAAGAGCTTTAAAACGAAGTTTTCTAGAAATCAATGATTAACTTGATTTTTAATAAATTTTTTCTTAGTAAATATACATATTTTTTTCTGTTTTATACCTACATAGCTTAAACTCAGAAACTAGAGCTGATAAAAAAATTCTACTCATATATTTGAAATTATCATATCATTTGTAGTCAACAACAGCTAAAATTTCTTCGGAAACAGATGTACTGTTAACTAGTGTAATCTTTATTTTCAACCACCGAGTATGTAAAACAATTAAAGAGTATACCTAACCTGATTGATATCAGAAGAGGACAAACTCAGGGTGTCAAATGATTTTCTAACACAGATTTTTTATAACGCTAATTATATTTAGTTACATTTTACAGATTTCTACTTACATGTCCATACTTTATGGTATATTCATATTTGAAGGCTTTTTAACCGACTTCTAAAAGAAGGAGGTTCTCAATTCGTCGACTATGTATTTTTTTTTTTTTTTTTTTATGTATGTACACCGATTACTCCGGAACGGCTGCACCGATTTGAATGAAATTTTTTACGTTATGTAAAGGAAGTTGCTGCGGTGGTACCATATTTTTTTTAGATGAAATTGGTGCAGTAAAATCCAAGATGGCGCTTACAATATGGCGGCCAAAAAAATTAATTTTGTCCGATTTTCTCCAAAATTGGTATGAAGGAATTTTCGGGGTTATACCCAACGAATCTGAAATTATTTTAAAAAAATTCAAAATGGCGGATCCAATATGGCGGACAATTTTTTTTAATTTAGTCCGATTTTCTCCAAAATTGGTATGGGGGAGTTTTCGAGGTTGCATATAACGAATCTGATATTATTTTTAAAAAATTCAATATGGCGGATCCAATATGGCGGACAAAAAAACAATTTTGTCAGATTTTTACCAAAATTGGTAAGGGGGAGTTTACGGGGTCGCATATGACGAATTTAAATATTTTTTAAAAATTCAATATGGCGGATCCAATATGGCCGACGAAAAAATCAATTTTGTCCGATTTTCTCCAAAATTGGTACAGGGGAGTTTTCGTAGTCGCATATGACGAATCTAAAATAATTTTTAAAAATTTCAATATGGCGGATCTAATATGGCCGACAAAAAAATTAATTTTGTCCGATTTTCTCCAAAATTGTTACGGGGGAGTTTTCAGAGTCGCATATGACAAATCTAAAGTAATTTTAAAAAAATTCAATATGGCGGATCCAATATGGTGGACAAAAAATCAATTTTGTCCTATTTTCTCCAAAATTGGTATGGGGAAGTTTTCGGAGCCTCACATAAAGAATCTGAAATTATTTTTAAAAACTCAATATGGCGGATTCAATATGGCGGACAAAAAAAATCAATTTTGGCTGATTTTCACCAAAATTGGCACGGGAGAGTTTTCGGGGTCACACATGACGAACCTAAAATTATTTTTAGTGGTTCATTTTAGGGTGATTTACAACTTTGGATAAAATGGATACTTTTTTGCCAGTTTGGAGTCATTGCGAGGTACACTAATCTCGATTAGTACTTAGTTCAAATAATTTATGAATATCATAATGAATTCTAAAACTAAAAATAGGAAAATAAAATTTTTATAAAAAAATTGAACCTACTTCTAAAAGTGCGCTAAAAAGTGAAAAATAACCATAAATTTTTATATGAAATTGAACTTTTTGAAGTCGGCGCCAAATTATTGGTACACGAAATAAATAACTACTAATATAACCAAATTATGGTAAAAAAGCAATTACAAATAAAATATTTCTAATCTGTTTATGCAAATCACATTTTGTCAGGTATTAGTTTGGCGCCGACTTCAAAAAGTTCAATTTCATATAAAAATTTATGGTTATTTTTCACTTTTTAGCGCACTTTTAGAAGTCGGTTCAATTTTTTTATAAAAATTTTATTAGATAGTAAACTTTTAACCCGTACTTTAATATATTAAATTTATTAGGCAAAAACACCGAAATTCCTCTCATGATGGTATAAAATACTAAAAGGGAATGCACTAAAAACATTCATTATTTTACAATGTTTATCCAGTGCGAAAAAATTTAAATATTTGAATATGTAATATTGCTTTCTAGTTCGCAATGATTAGCTGATAAGTAAATTAGATAATTTTCTGAAATCAGTTATATTATGGACATTTTAATAAATCTATCGAAAAATATGCGGTAAATTTTCCTCCAATTTTGTCGACTAAATTTTTTTGGAATTTATTTGTGTTGCTTTGGTTAAAGTTCCATTTGTTAAAAGCTTATTTATATGTCAGATGCAAGATAGCACATAAATAAGTTTTTCAATTTACCAAGTAAAATGAAGTTTTTTTCAAAGTAAAAATGGAAATTTGTTACGCACATATGTAGTAATAAGTTAACTTGTACTTTGGGTGAAAAATTTTATAATGCTTAAACTTTATCTATAAAGGACTAAAAAGAAGAAATACCGAATATATGTCTGAATTTTTTTTTCTATAATATAACTGAAATTACTCTATCTTGACACGAATAAATCAACTTTCTGAATTTGACACGAGAACAAAAGGCTTAATTCTTTTATAAAATACTTCAATTTTTGAAGAAGTCCTTTTGATACGTTAAATTTATTTATAATTTCAAAACAATATAATTTAAATAGACAAAAAAAGTAGAAGACGATAAGATATAGAAGAAAATAAATAAACTATGAAGAAAAAATTTCGATTGTTTGCCCTGCTGATCAACTACTGTATTTTAATACGAAAATTTAAAGCAGTTCTAAACGTTTTTCAGAATATGGGACACAATTAAACCAATAATTTTTTTTAATTCGTATTTTACCATTTTTGGATTAGAATTTTTGCGTTAATGATTGAGTTTTATTACTATTTGGTTATTAGGTTCCCTGTTATGTTAATTTTTTTTTAACGGTGGTTAACAACTGAGAGGTGTAGACAGCTTAGAACCAATACATGTGACATGGTATCAGTGTACGGCAATAGATAAAATCCTTCGTAATTTTAATTTAATAATTTTGTAAAACTGTAATAAGGGCTCATCAATTTTTATAGATTTCTTTAAAATACAAGTTTTAGTAAAATGCAAGGAACCAAATGATTAAATACACACAAAAAAAAGTTACTCAATTCAAAGCAAATGTACTCATTTTAGGAAAATCTTAGCAAGTAAATATATTTTCTAACTAAAAATAAATTTTCATCCATTTGAAAATTAGAGCTACTCGACTGAATATCATATTCATCATTCTGAGATTAGAAATTCTCAAATTCACTATTCTATCTACTCCAAATAAGTTGTTTTATTACAATGGAGATTATGGAAAAATTTAACATTTTGATACTTGAAGCGAATTTACAATTCAGGTTCTTTTAAGATTTACCGATCTCAAAGTAAATAATCTGATAAATTACGGGTGAAAATGAGATCACTCCATTGAAAAATACGTAGTTATTGTAACAAATATAGATCATTTTAGACTAAGGTTACATATTCTAAAACCAAACAAAACGAAACTTAGCGTAAATATTATCATAATTAATTTGATTTAAATTATATAAGAATGTGTGTTCTAAAAAAAAAAAAAATATCTTTTCCAAAAAAATCACAAAAATATTAAGTTAAATATGGATATTTCATAACGTTACTGGGTTCTCATAATATTAAAGATTATATGTTATACAACACATTTTCATCAGTTAATTCAGAATATTACAAGAAAAAATAAATTTTAATTCAATTTTAAATTTAAGACAATAATAAAATATCGTAATCAGATATTATCGAAAAATTAATGTTTTTTTTTCCTTATTATACGGATTACCACAATTTTTTTATTTAACAAACATTTAAATAAATAGGTGCCTAACGACAGAGAAAATACAAACAACTTACAATAGAATTTCTTATAACCATTGTCAAAAATTTTATTTGTCATTTTAAAAGATCTTAATTTATACTATCAATCGACTAATGTCCTTGTCAAGTTCAAAATGAAATATTCTCAAGAAAAAAATTTTTGAATTCCCCAAGGAATATATAGGGTTGTTTTATTTTCTTTTCTGGTTTGGAAATCTTTGGAAAGCATACAGATCATTTAAAAACCTAGAAATTACAAAAAATTTAAAATCCGATATTTCTTAAAAATATTTTTAACAAAGTTACTCCTGAAAATAGAGCCTAAAAATAATATTTAGTATAAAAAATAGCTGATAAGTCTAAACAATTGTAATTTTTAAAGTAACAAAATGTAGGATCACGTATAGGTACATATATTTTTTGCAGAAAGAAGTATAAAAGAATTTTTTTGGTTAGATTCCTTGTTTAAAAAATTGCTTATAACTAATCAAATATAGTAAAAATGAAAATTATATATCCAATAATTTGATAGACAAGGTAGTACTAGGATCTAAAATGAATTCACTCAACTAAAGCACAAATCAATTTATTTACCTATTCATTGGATACATACATGTTGTCTTTAATAACTTTAATAATTCGACAAGCTGTTGGCATGTAAGATCCAACGTCATACAAATTTAACAATTTAAATTCGTTACTCTTCTTCACTTGATACAAATGACAATGGTTACTATAACCTATGGTTTCTAATAAAACGCATCGAAAATATATAATTTTTGAGCCTATTTTATGCACATATATGTATATTTTTAATATATAAAAAATTGGTATATCTTATATGGTAAATGCTTATATAAGGATATTAGGGATAAAAAATTAAATGAACCCTTGATATTGGTGAGAGCAACAGTTGTGTTCCGAATATAAGTAAAATTTTCCATTTTTGCTTATTTAGTAATAAAATAGAAGTATTTTTTATAAATACAGAATTAACATTTGAAAAAATGCATTTTTTTTAAATAGATTTTTTACATTTTCTTCTTTGTTTTTATGGCATCATCCCAAACAAGTTAAATCTTAATTTTTTTAGTGTTTTCGATCCACATTTTTAATTTTTGCGCTCCGTGTATATCTGGTAGTAGTTTAGACTAGTTTAAATTAGTTTTCCTTTATGCAAAGACTTTTATCACGAAATAAATTATTAGGAATCAATAATAAAAAAGTTTTATATATACTTCTTACTTTATAGCTAACACTGTATTTTGTTATTTCTTAAGAAATATAAAAATATATAATTTTTTTATTGATCATTGTCAATTGATCCTTTAAATCATCCGTTAGTGAATCTTTCGATATCTGGTTTCTTTATAATTTATGATTTTGTCAAAAAAGGCTATCAATTTAATTTCAAGGCTACTTGGGAACCAGGATATCTTTTCTAAAAATCAGGATTAATCTAAAATTAAACCAAAATATTAAGAACATATCAGTTCCTGTTAAAAATAAAATTAAAAAAAAAGTTTGATGTTGTAAAACATACTAGATATTGGTTATGCAATACTTTTATGCGATTCAAAAAAATAAATTTTAAATTACAGAAGAAAAGAATATGGTTAGCTTACCAACACAGGAACTCTCAGATCACATAATATGGAACAAAAATTTTTTTTAACTCTAAATGTAATTAGTGATTCTTGATCTCACTTCCATTGTTACTTTCCAGCATTATAAAGCTTTATACCAATCTTTATGTTCTGGCGGAGCCACATAATTTATTCGAAGTATGTCTCTAAAAATTACAAATTAATTTTAATTTAATGAACATAATCTTTATAAACAAAACAAGCAAACCTTCCAAATATGTTGATTGAGGAACTATGCTTTCCTCATTATTCACTGATCTAGGTGATTTTTTGTCATCGGAACGATATGATATATTTCTGGCATGGTTTACGACTTTACCCCCTTGACTTGATCGATTTACAATAAAGATTTTCTAGTTTTCTTATAGAAGCACAATAATATATTCTCAAAGGTTCTGTTGGAAATAGATTTTTGCTACTAACGAGTTGAATTCATCCCATTGTAACCTACGACAAGAAAAATATGTGACAAAAATTAGCGATTAATCATAAAATCTTTGGCATATTTTCTCGGATAATTTTTTAAAATTTTTGTATTCACTTTCTATTAGTAACCTTTTGAAATTTAAAGTGAAAAAACTTTGCTTCCCTTCGCGTTTACGATAATTTTATTGTTTTTCCTATATAACAGATATCAAGATACATAAAATTTAAACGTTCGTTATTTGACAAGAAAATTTTATTTACACGATACGTACATAATATGGAAGTAGTAACCTAATTTGAAAACTAATTATAAGCTTAAACGATGTGAGAATAAATGCCGAAGTATCTTCATTCTCCATTTTATGATTCTTAAATGTAAACCACTACGCGACCTAAAGTAGTAAACATTACTTTACTAGTTTTCCATTATTTAAGTTAATTAATTATTTTTTGAAAATATTTGCCTTGAAATTGCTTTATAATTTCTTGGGATAAGCCACAAGAAGCTAATATCGCCTCCGGATTATCAGTCCTTGCACTTCCAACAAAAAGAAGTTTCCAAATATTCATAATCAAATAGGTTAAATTCGCACCGACACCAGTCAGGGTCATCCATTCACTTTCGATTGTCATGTGCTCTACGGGTGGCAGGCGGTGATCTATAGACATTGGATCGGTAATTATCGGTTGCTTCCGGATGTAATGAGAATTTGAAATTCTCAATAAAAATAGAATCTATGCTCAATATGAGAAAATCGGAGTTTTGGTTTGAATTATTTTATTATACATAAAGTGATCCCCAAAAAGTTTTTGGCCGAATAAGTATCTCACGAATGATATTTGAGTTTCGAGTCTTGCCGAGTACAACTCAAGCTTTCAGCTGCTGTACACAGTGCTAACGTGTGAGGACAAAACCAGCCCAGAGGGTGAGCTCCGCTCAATCCTGGTGTGTTCACACCGTATAACGCCAGGCACACGACAGAAGTCAGTGTCATAAGGCAGTCGACGCTAGGTGTGCCACCGAAGGGATAAACCCCAACCCAAATACTTTTAGGTATCATCAACAACTTGCACGCATACAAGCAAGTTTTGGCAAACCGTATCCAGGTCATGCGCGACGAACCGCGTCGTCAGCAGCTTTGGTCGTGTGAATTGGTCGGAGGCCGTGAGAATACCAGGAAAGTGTTACGTGTTTCGTTTTTGTAGAACTCTTCAGATAGGCTAAGAAGCCTATTTAAGTATTTTTTTTTAATTGACACAAAAACCTTTTTTAAATTTTACGAAATGCTTATTATAAGCAGGATATTTTTTTGAAAAAGTAATTTGGTGGTGCTATTAAAGTAATATTAGCATATTATCAGGCTAATTTAATTTACTTAATTAGAAGATTTTTTTTTCAAGAATTTTTATTTTTGATAGTAAGTATTTGGCATATTTCATATTAAATATATTTGCTTAAATTAGATAGCTGCAGTTTCAAATTTAATATATATATATATATATATATATATATATATATATATATATATATATATATATATATATATATATATATATATATAAGAGAAAATTTGTAAACTCATTTTGAGCATTCTTTTTTTGTATATGTAGGCGATTCTTCTTCTTCACTACGGTAGACAATTTTATAATCGAACACCGTCTAATTCTGAAAAATATTCCACATAATATCCATTATATTATCTATAAGTTAGAATATGTTTTATAGTTAATTTTAGTTTAATCGGATGCTTAAGACGCGAAGCAATGAATTATGATCATAGCGGTTTTGCCAGGAAAAAAATATTTTCAATTACATGCGTACACCAATTAAATGTAATAATACAGAATATCTTTAACAATACTTTTTCGTGTGACCTTGTTGCTGCGACATTTATTAATTTGACTATTGACAAATTACCATCACAGTCCAAGAAGTCGACTAAAGTAAGATCAACCTTCTAAATTTCTATTAAATATGACAGCTACACGCACTCTGATTGACATATTCCTGGTATTATAGGTTTTGTGAAGGAAATGGGCATCGAAGTCTATGGTTTACATGAAGAGATTTCTAACCATTAAACATTTCTCAATATTGAGCATCACCTCCGAGAACCGGGCAGCTTTGAGAAAAATATGTAGGTAGAATTCGTATTCAAACAACTGCAACAGTCGAAAAAGAACAGCAAATTTAGAAAGAGTTGAAGAAGTCGAAAAAGAATTGTAACTTTGGAAAGAGTTGAAGGAGATCCAACTCTTAGTACCTGCTGCTTAGAACGTGAGTTGGATATACCAAAAATTATTGTAAATAATATTTTAAAGAACAGTTGTTACATACATATTACATCCAAAAGGTTCAGGAACTTTTACCTATTCATCCCCACATGCGCTTTAAATTTTGGGAATTTATTCAAAACAAAGAATTCGTAATCTATATTTTGGTAGAAAAATTTTGTCCGCCATATTATCAGCACCATCTTGGACTTTCCTGCGCCAATTTCATCGAAATGATGTGGAAACAACGTGCTAACTAACCCGAATATAACGTACATACATAAAAAAAGCAAAATACATGGCGGCCGACTTAAGAACCTCTTTCTTTTAGAAGTCGGTTAAAAGTTACGAAAATCGTTTTTATTTTTGATGAACAATTTCCAAAAATAATTGTTTATGTAACCTTACTTCCCGTCTTCTTATCTTTAATATCCTTAAATAAAATTTTATTCGTAACGTGTTTAAAACAAACGGAACCAAAACACTACAAATCATCTATAAGCCATTTAGGCTCGAAATTTTACCTATGATTTCAAGTTCTAAAATTTAGACCTGAGGTAGTAAAAGTCGGTTAGGATATTATTCATGACTTTATTATAACTTATATTGTACACATCAGCCCAGAAATGTTCTCAAAGTCAGGTATTTATTTCAACAGGTTATAGAAAAATAATAAACGATTTGATCTAAATTTATTTATTTACAAGTTAAAAGAAAACGGACGTATTTCTAATTTTTAAAAAATTAAATGCGATATTAGAAATCACCTGACGGTGCGGATATATGTTAATTTAGTTACAAGAACTTATGAACAGGAATTTTAAAAGAAACAAGGTAAAAAACAAGGAAATTACTCTAGAAGATCTGTTTCATGAGAAAATATACAAATCAAGGAATAAATTCTTGAATAAGTTTGGAGTGGATCACAATAAAATATAGAAGATTCTCCGTCAAGGGCAATTTTATGTTCCATAATCATATTTCTCTCATTGATTTCTATATAAATGTTACATAAATAAAAATTTTAGTAAACATATTTTTGCTATCAATGAAGCCATGTTTACAAAGAAGGGGTGAACAATTTTCAAAACAATCACTTATGTGCGGTAGACAATCTGTACGCTGTAAGACCAACCCATTTTCAGCACTGATCTTCAGTTAAAGTTCAGGCTCGTCTAGTAAACTGAGTTCACCTCGAATGACAGGTGAAAATTATTAAGAGTTTCTTCTAAAGAACTTCCTGGAATTATTAGAAAACGTACCAGTAAAATATGAAAGATGTCGTCGGATTTATACTTGATAAGATTTACAAACAGATGGGTATAGCGCAATGAACCAGTTTCTTGACCTCTACGCTCTCCAGATCTAACTCTTTGACATTTTTTTCCCTTGAGAACATTTGAAGTAGTTAGTTTACTGCAATGGAGAAGTGAATATTGTGGAATTTTTCTAAGATTTCGGGATGTACTTTTCACTGCCTGTGATGACTCTTAACTACGTCGGACAAGATTGTGTGAGAATCAAAAGAATGAATTTTATTTATTAAATAGACCTAAATAAGATAAATTTATTGGAAAGCTCATATATCTGTTATTTTGCAGCCTTTATCTAGACGACTTTTGGTTAAATGGTTTATTTTAAAGAATTCTAAAATTTGTTAAAATAAATTCCTTAACCTTGAAAAAAATCTATATTTATTAGTTTTTACAAATTATTACATTTATTGACCAATAAAATGGCGCAAGCATTCTTTATGTATGTAAGATTTTTTTTTAGCTTATTAAATTCTCAAAAAATTTCACTTCAACTCGCAATTGTATTCTTTATTCATGAATATTCATGATATATTGAATATTCAAATATATAAAGACGAGACGTGCAAGTAAACAAAATAAAATTATTCTTAAAACACTCTTTTTACATGAGACTACTTTTTTTGCTTTGCTTAAACAATCAAACGAATATTTCACTTTCTTTCTAAGAAATAAAACTTTTATGAAGGCATCATTCTTTAACAGAATTTAATGGTAAAAAGATATAGATAATGGCATCATATATTTTCTCTCACCAACAATGAACAACATCTTTTATTTTATAGAAAATTGTTACGTTCATCCTCTAACTAATTGAAAATTTTGAGCCGTTTACTCTCGCCGGTCAGCCAAACCTTTTAAGCTCACCTACGCTATACAGTGTATCTGAAACCGGTAGACAAATTTAAAATATATAAAATACTGGTAAACATGATGTCTTTGGCTTTAAGAAGGTATTGCTTTCTTAGTTGTTCTGTTGTGTAGATTTTTATAGTACCCAGATAGAAGAGAACTAATTTACCTGATATCCTCAGATTGCTGTAGATACGCATTTACGTTTATATTAATATTTTTTTCTTAGTGGAATGTATCAGAATATAATGTAGATTATGCGGATGCAAATGTGAATATTATTTTTGTGTTCATTATTATTAGATCTAGTATGTAAATTAGCTCTCAGTCAACTTTAAAGCTATAATTACCAAATTTGCTAAGGCTTATTTATTATTTTCGCTCTGCTAGGTCATGAATATTTAGTGTTTACGTTTGTGTTTGTTGAAATAAACATTTATATTCGAAAAATAATGTTACTGTAAAGATTTTGAATCTTTATCGGAAACATACTATAATTAAATCATAACTTTTCCCTGTAAGATTTAGTTTCAATTTTGAAAAAAAACGGTCCTTCAGTACATTTGCAATCCTTTGATTTTACTCTAATTGACAGGGCGATAATTAGAAGTTGTTTTTTTATGTTGAGCAGCGGGAGAGTATGTGCTTCAGATACTAGTAATTTATGAATATCTCGAAAACGACTGATGCTGCTACAAATGTTTTAATTCAATGGGCTGCAAACTTTTTACTTTTCAGTTTTTGCCAAATAATCAACGAGTAACCATACGTTGATGATAAGTTATTTTAAATATTACCCATCCTGAAAATGTCTAAGAATTTCGTAGAAAGCTTTTTTAAAGCGTATATAAAAAACCAGAATTATTGTGCTTGAGAAGAATTTACTTACTGCAAGAGATGCAGCTTACAGGATGTTTTTGTCTGAAGTAATAAATGATAAAATGACAGATTCATAGCTGCTATATGTAAATAAATGCATATTTAGGTGAAAATAACTCAAAAAACCTTAAGTACCACCAGTTTTGAATCAAAAGCACTACTTCAGATTGTAAGAAACTACCAGAAAAAGGGGGAAACTTTTCATATCTGGTAGGGTATCGCCACCTGTAGATCAGTTTCGAACTTATTGGTTCTCATCAGTACAGGGCAGGTAGGTACACATCTACATCAGGGGCGGATCCAGCCTCTCTCCTTGGGGGGGGGGGGGCGGTGATATCACAAAAGTACAGTATGGCAAGCGAAAGAAAGTTGTCCCGGGGGGGGGGGGCACCAGCAACACTGCCATTTCTAGTGTAAAAGGCAGGGACGAGGCTATTTTTTTGAATTTGAAACTCTTGGAGAGAGGGGGGGCGATCACAAGAAAAAACAAGTTTCCGACAGGGGGTGGGAAGATGCGATCAACATACACATTCCTCGTATAAGAGGCAGAATCGGGTCTATTTTCCTGAACTCAAAGCCCTTGGGAATGGGAGGGGCGATCGCAAGCATATGCATTCCTATACTCTATTCAAGAACTAGAGAGAGTAATAAAACTGTTACCGAAACCTCCAACGTATCTGCTTCAGTGCCCCCGGTAACTGAGAACTGCCGTAAATCTAATTATATTTAAATATTATAAGCTTTTATAAATTTACTGCAACAATAAAATTTCTAATAATTCAATTTAATTTCTGTCAGTGAGCAAAGTACACCTTACAGTGTATCCTTAGTGATTTATTTTGTTTGTGCTTGTTTTTATATATTATTTGAGATTAGTGAGATACCCAAAAGATGGAGGGCATTTTTTCCTCAACGAAAAACTTATTACGATGAATGTTTATGATGCCTTAAGATATTAATATCTAGATAATATTGTTAAAAGCTCTGTTGAGATGTGTTCCAATATAACAGGAGTTCGAAAATCTATCATGTACCGAACACTGACGGAGAAAAAAACTACTGGAATTGTTAATTATTCCAAGCTATATTCGATCACAGGCAGACGAAAAACCTCGTTGGAAGAAGAGATGTAAACTGTAATAAAAGGAGTTGTACATACATTTTATTATGAGAAGCAGATCTCAACCGTCGACAAAATTCTAACTAAAATTAATGAAGATCGGGATTTGCCTGAAATTAAAAGAACTGAGCTCTGGAAATTGCTCGGAGAACTTAATTTTTGTTGGGAAAAACCAGATAGGAAATCTGTTCTTATAGATCGTCCGGAAAATGTCCGTTGGTGAAGGAAATATCTCTCTCAAATAAAAGGTAGAGTTGCTGGAAATAACACAACTTACAAAATTAATAATTGAACTGGACTTTTGAAAGATTTTTTTGAATAAAGTTACTGCAGATAATTGCGAAAAATCCATATAATAAAAGAATAAAAGAAGATGTGGAAACTCGATCTCATGATCGGTGAGAGGGGAATCAATTATAATTAATTTGAGCGAAGATAGCTTCACTGACTTTGATGACGAATAAGGTACGTAATGTTTACCAGCGTTGACACAATTTATTATTTAAATTTTCTGTAACATATAAAAATTAATGACATTTGAATCCCTTTTTAGTGTTTAATTGTAATTCTGCAGATGGTTTAAGAAATAAATAAACTGGAACGTCAAATATTCCAAAAATGTTTTTAATTAATAATAAAATGATAGCCCCAAAAAATTTTTAATATTATATTGACGAATTTATTTTTTTTATATATGTTTAACTTCTTGTATTTTTGATAATGGGTAAGTAATGTAAGTATTTAAATTATAACTTAGAATTTTTTGAGAGAAAAAGGCTACGTTTTAGTCTGAATGTGCCTAAAACGGTTTCTATGCCAAAATTAAAAATAATAAAACTACAGTTGTGATTTGTGTTAAATATGTCAAAATTATCCATATTTTCTAATATATGTGAATTATTAAAAAATCATAAGAAATAAAATAATATTATAAAAACTTTTTATTTTAAGTTTATTACTGAAATAATACTCTATGCCATAAATATTTAGTAATAAAATAGACCTCCTTTTGACGCCTTCCGATGCCTATGATAAGGATTAAAATCCTTTTTAACACTTCACACAAATATCTATTGCTATCCAACCCAAATAGTCCATTATTTTAGACCAGTATTTTTGATTATAAAATTTCTAACTCATTCCTATGAAAAATATATGTGTTTAACAGATTTTGCCAAAGACACCGGACTAAAGAACACAGGTAGTTTGCGAAGAAAAAAAGGTAAAAAATGAAAAACTCTCCCTAGTTCTTGAATAAACTATAGAATAAGAGGCAAAATCGGGTCTATTTTCCTGAACTCCAAGCTCTTGGGGGGGGGCGATCGCCCCCACCGCCCCCCCCCCCTTGGATCCGCGCCTGATCTACATAAGAAATGTGAATAAAAAGTTCAATACGAGCTGCGCCATCTTCCGGAATTTGATGAAATGTGAACAAAAAAACTTCTTGAGAGATTTACCTAAATACTAGATGATGAAGTGAAATATTTACACCTGTTATATGTAAATAAATTCATATATAAGAGAAACCAATTGAAAACCCCTTATAAAAACAGGCGTGCTTTGTTCTAGTTAGGAATCGAAAACGCTACTTCAGATTGCAAGAAATTGCCAGGAAAAGGTGGAAACTTTTCCCATTTGGTAGTGTACCGCCACTTGCAGACCATTTTCGAACTCATATCTTCTCATCAGTATAGGTCAGGTAAGTACAATGATATATTTGCAGCTGGTATATGTAAATAAATACATATTTAGGGGAAACGAACGAAAATATCTTATACTATAAGAACAGGAAAGTTTCCTCATTTTTTCGGGAGTTTCTTCTAATCCAAAGTAGTGCTTTTGATTCCGAACTAGAACAAAGCACTCGTGACTTTATAATATAACGCTTTTTCAGTTAGCTTATCCTAAATATTCATTTGTTTAAGCATAATAAAATTAATTTCATTATCCTGAATGGTCCCGGTCCATTATCTTTTAACAGTGAGTTAATATTACTATTCTTCCCAACTTGAGCAAAGGTCTAATACTAATTTTTAAACATCAATAACTCTCTCCCTTTCAACCATTTTGGCAAGTCAGCAACACGAAAAAAAGCGAATCCTTAAATACCATCTCAAATCAATTTTTATCACTCACATTACTCTACTTCAATCATGGTTTGGACACAGCTTCCGAAAAATAGCGAACTACAAGAGTTCTTGAACATCGAACCATCGTAAAATGTTTTTCGTATTTTTGTCATACTAATTCGATATATCTTGTAAATTACTAAAGAACTCTTTTAACTAATTTTAATGCAACTATAGTTATTGGACTTTAAAATTCACTGACTTGCTTAATGGCAGAATATGGTCTTAAAAAATGGACACCATTTACCTATATTTACTAATAAAAAGTCAATATATCAAATATTAATCATCTTTCGTCGGTTTAATGTATTCTGAAACTATCTATAGACACCGATAAACAAAATTTGTAACTATATCCATAAAGGAGAACAAAACAGGAATCTATTAATCTTCTTTATTAGCAACATATCGTCTTGAACATTTGGCCTTTCATAGGTGGTCTGCTTATTTCTCTTATCATCCCTTTAGATTTTCAATGAGTTAGTTTTGATGTCAATTTATTTTTATTGTCTTGTATAATATGACCTATCCAGCCCCATTTCTGCCCGGTTAATATTATCTGCTTTTCATGTCCAGCTTCATATTTCTTCATTTAATTTCTTATCACCTAAGGAAATCTTCTCTCCATGGTTCTTGGCATTATTCGAATCCGGTTGGTACTCTTCTGTGATATAGTAGGCTAGGCTTAAGAAGCCCTTACACTACAGCCTAGTGACTTATTATATCGTCTGGTATATCTGTTCTGAGTATATTCATTCCGAATTGTCCAGTCTTTGAAGATGTCTCCAGTTGATTAAAGTTTCGCATTCGAAATTATTATGTGAGGCTGGTACTCTTCGTCACATAGTTTACATGTTGCTTCCTAATTATAGATGTCCATAGTGTGTAAATATTTCCTAAAGTGTAGTGGCCAGTTATTGGTTCTATCGCCAGTCCAATCTGTTATTTGCTTAAACGCAGGATTTGCTCAGTAATAGTTTACTGTGTCTGTGTTCCGCAATCTGGTTTCATGGGATCTTTTGCACGAATAGCAGCCTTAATAATGCCAAATATTGGTTCTGGTCCAATAAATTTGGTACTAGTAGCAGACACTTCTCTTGTAAGTCGGTTTACTTTTTTTTGCCTAAAATGCCCTTGTGTTTTATGTTAGCGCCATTATTTCCAATCCATATGTGGCTATTGAAATGATACAAATGTCGAATTTTTTTGGTTTAGATTTATGGATATTCTGTAATATTTCGAAGAAATATCTCCAGAGCATGATTTTCCTTGTCTGTAGTAATATTATGTGTTTGACTATAGTCTTTACTCAAGATCTTTGTTTTGTTTAAATTCAGTTTATGCTCTTAATTTGGGTGTCTTTAATTTAGTTCATTTACTATTTTTTCAAGTTCTTTAACTCTGATGAGATCAAGAAGATTAATAAAGCGTTGCTCAAAAAGGTCACATTTATACTGAAACCTTTCTCCTCTCTCGAGAGATTTTTAAAACTTTCTTCCAGAGGTTAAAATTTTTGGTGACATAATATCACCCTGTCTGATACCACTTATTTGTTTTTTCCAGTCTTTAAATCATCTTAATTTTTTTTTTTGTAAAATAGCATTTTGATAGATATTTTCTATAATCTTTGAATATCTAAAGTCTTACCTAATGCTCTGCAGAGACTTAAGGTACTTGTATTCATTTGATGTGTGGATGATCGATGGTATTAAAATTTAGAAAGAATCGATTTGTTTGTTCACCAATTTTTAAAGACTCTTGTGATGAACTTGTACATGTAAGATAAGATGCTTATAGGTCTATAGCTTTTTATATTTGACGTGTTTCTTTTTTTAAATATCAGTACAACTTCTGCAGTTTTGTAGGTTATTGGTGTATTACCTTCTTCTAGGTATTTACTTATGAGTATATTGATGCACTTTATGAAGGATACTCCTCCAATTTAAATATCTCTATTAATATCTGATTTTCCCATGAGCTTGTCTAGTTTTTCATTTGTATTGCTACGATTTCTTCTCTTTAAAATCGCTCACTGGGTTCACAGAATAAAACCCCTCACTTTCCACTAATATTTTCAATAATTATATTATCACAACTCTCTTATTATTACTACTTAATCTTCACTATTCAAATACTACTACATAACTTTTAACTATGCGACTAACCCTACTACGGTTATCCTATCTGTATTTATATACTTATGGAAATTCCTGTAGAAATAGAGATCATAAAAGTTCAGATCTATCTAGAAATATTATGCATCGATATACTATTCTTTACGGCACATTATAATAAAGGTGACTAATCACTTCCGAATACGAGGGCATATCAATAAATTTTCTTTTAGTCGTTCGTAACAGTATTAAAGCTTATTAGTATTCCAGAAGATGTTATTTCCGATAGCTTTTCTGATCCAACGTTAATTACATTCTATCGGCTTTGATTCACTGTTTGTGTGTTGTTGAGTTAATAAGGCTTCAATAATTTGTAAAATTTTGTTTTCCTCTGAAATAATCATTCTCTGGTTATTTTTCTTCCTCTTGAAGTTAATGTTCGTAGCACTTTGATATTTATTATATATTCTTAAATCTTTTCCAATTTTATTAAAAAATATTAATGCTGGTGATGATCTTTGTAGGTTTCTTCTTTGTTTAATAAGTTTCATAGTATGTGTCCTCAATGTGGATGTCTTTGTTGCCTTCCTGGATCTGGAACATATTTTTTTTGTTACTTGTATACCATTTTTGTTTTATCCGTCAATTGATCAATATCTAGACTTTAAATCTTCTTGTCATTCACAAATAAAGAAAAATAATATTATTTAATATACTAAAACTATCATTAACTTTAGTACACATTATTATTGTATTTATCTAAGCAATTACTCATTTTTTGATGATGTTGTCACTTAAAGTTATACAAACCTAGAATGAGAAAAACTTTAGCTCAAAAAATCTTTATTCTTAAATTGATCGATATGCACAACCTGTATATGGGTATCACATTTAGCTGATAAACAGCTTATTTAGGCAGAACGGAAGTCAAAAAAGTTTTATTTATTCAAAAAGCAAATGAGTTCATTACCAGTATTCCAGATAGTTATGATACTATTTCAGTTTATATTTTTATGGAAACGATATTCATCCAACACCGGTGAGAACATATAAAGATAAACTTCATCTGCTCCATGTAGAACATACCTCAAAGTTATATCATTAATAAGGTAAAAGAGATTAAAAGTGTGTTAAGAGACGATAGTTATGAACGAAATATGAATACAATATTTTGCTACTATTAATTTGTGTGAAACCTGTCCCCAGTCTCATCACTAAAAACATATTAATAGAAAAACTCGTCAATTTAGTTTCGTTCAAAAATAAAAAAGTTAGATACAAATAACAAAAGAAAGTAATAATTTTTAATAATTCGACTTTAGTTAAAGAAAAACCATTACCAAAATGAGGTTCGATATTAAATTAGAAAATAAGTTAAAAGCCTAAAGATAATGTAGCATATTTGTTACAGTCGCATACCACCTACAATAGTAATAAGAACGGAAACGAAAATAGGGAATGGTTTTATATAAACTAATTTTAGGTGAGGAAATAACTTACCATTTCTCTCTGTTACTAGGATTAATAAAAAGACCTCTGTTTGTTGATTGTTGTAATAAATTTCGAACTTTATCTAGTCTATGATATATTACTTATAATTGCTCTTTTACAACAGACAATTTAACGGGAAATAAATAAATACGCTTTTCATTCCTTGTAAATTATTAAGGCCGATTCTCATTTAAGACTTTTTTACACCAGGTGTCTGATCTTTAAACGCTTGTTTTCAGTTATTAGTGCCCAGACCTGATTTTTTAACCAGGATGAAATACCCGCGACTTTTTTTGATCACACTTGCGTGTCACAATTGCGGGTGAAATATTGAGGCACCTAGCCGTGGGTGACGCATTTTTATTAACCAAGGTTGTGTATATTGTTTTTATTATTGTTTCGTGAATATCTGCTATTGTAAACGTCATATTTTAAAAATTTGTATAGTGACAACAAAGAAAGGACAGTTCATTTGACGTAAGGAGGCTGTGCTGACCCCTATAGAGTTGTATGAAAATCATCCGATTCTATATAAGTTGCAAGATATTGAATACAATAATAACGTGAAAAAGTTTTAAATACTACGGAAACTGCATGTATGCTATAAGCAATCTCTGAATATAGAAGATACGAGGAGCAAAATTCATAAGTTCACATTCAAATTTAATGGATGAATGGCTTCTTTAAAAACTGATACGGGCACAGCAGAAGTATTTAATCCCATAGTGTAGTGTGGACATTTTTATAAAACCTAGAATTGAATAGTATTACTAACCTATGCAATAAAAATTAAAAATAAAAGTAGGCTAAGGAAATTGATACGAGCAATAATTAATTCAATTTTTGAAGAACAAGAAGAGGAAGAGAAGAGAAAATTAATTTATCTTTTTTTATTTCTCAGAATGAAACGAGGTTTCAAATATTTATTAATTTATTTATTAAACTTCTTAAATAAAAAAAAACTAAAAATAAAGGAAAAATATATTCATATTTTATAAAGTTATCCTTATTTGACTTAACTAACTGTTGCACAGATTAGTAATAATATTTATCTGTAAGTTTTACAAAAACCTTATTTTTTACTGAAAAAGCATGGTTAGAAATGATATGGAAACCGTAGGAAGAAAGATAATAATTAGTTAATTTAAGGAAATAAAAACATTGGATGTTAGTAACTACACAGCATAGAAATAAAAATAATAACGCTACCATGAAAATCTATAGAAGTAATTTTTGTCAACATCTCTTCTACGATTTTTTTGCAATATTTCAGTTGCATGGCTTACTAAAATAACCACTTTATTTAATACATTATTTAAAAACAAAATAAACAAAACAAAACACACAGATTAGAGAAAAATAAAGTAAGAGGATAAGAATGATTTAATTATTTGCTTGGTAAATTACACCATCTTATATATTCAATGTCCTTTCAAAATATCAAACTCTCAAACACTACAGTGTAGGGTTAACCCTCATAAGTGAAAATCAGCCTTAAGTTTCAAAAATGATTTATTATTTTTAATGCTGGGTTTTTGTCCCATTTTGTTACCCTTATGTTTAGCAGCTGTGGAGATTTTTAAGTTAAAAAACGTAGCACCTTCATTTTATGTGCATGCTTAATTACGTATTTACTTACCTGTAATAAAGAATCTGGATCCCACTGAAATGTGGGTAATGTTTAAACAACAAACAAAGCTATTCTTTATACTGACTACAGTCTGAATTTAAGAAAATCCACTCCTTATAGATGTCTTCACTGCAAGAAAGTTAAAATAATAGTGAAATCATATCCTTTATACTAAGTATTTTCAGAAAATCATATTTTGATAAAAAATGGAATGTTACAAATCTTTCGAAAAAAATAAATTTCAATTCCAATAATTAAAGTATTATCAAATTTATGTAATGGTACACTTATTCCATCCAGTCTAATTAAAGAAATTCACAAAAATGTTTACTTTTCATGAAGTACACTGAACTTTAATAAGTGACACTTGGTTTAAACGAAAGATAGATATAGGTCAAACATTTTGAGATCATGCAATTCATTAATCATACAAATAAAAAGCAAAATTATATTTAATAAATTACCGACTATAAATAATTAATTTCAATAATAGGTTTGTACAGCCACTGTTGGCAAATACTATAAGATACATTTTTGACTGCAAAAAAAATATTTGGTTAATTTTATACACCTATTCTTATAGGTGGTAATTTTTATACTCATTATGAACTTTCGAGTGCTACTAAAAATATTGTTCTCAAGGAGCATTAGATGAAATTAAAGTCCAACTAAATTTAATTAGTCTCAGTAATTGTGTTCGGTTTTAACAATATCAACAGCACATCTTAAATTTTGTTCTATTGACATATTAAATAAATCAGAACAGACATTTAAATAATGTGAAATGTAAAAAAGCTCATACAGTAATATTATTAGGCAATTCTATTCCCAAAAACTCTATAAAAAATATTCATTTTTTTAAATTGAATAAATTAAGCTAAAACGATCAAATCTCCTAAATTTAAAATTATTTTATTTCTAAAACAAGATCATTTATTTCTGGTGGGTTAAATTATGTCATCATGATTTCAATATATGAAGATACCCTTAAAAAATAGATAAAATGCTTCTGAGCAAAACTGTTTATTTTACCTAAAAACTAATAACAGAACAAAAAAGTATAAAGATATATCTTGACTGAGATGAATTGGTGCTTCCATTTAACTCTGTACTCAAACTCGTAAAATGCTTAATAAAACTTTTCTTAGGAACAGTTTAAGTGATGACAAATACCTTTTTTTATACTTGAGGCAAAATTTGTCTCAAATAATAATCTATTTAATCAAATTGTAGACAAACATTTAAATCAGAACCTTAAATTTTAATTATATTAGACTCAGGTTTTCAATTTCAAGACTTTTAGGGCTCAGTTGTTATTCTTGTACTTAAGCCTAGTAAAAATTAAAAATATTGACCTCAAATATTTCTTTTATTGGTTGAAGAAAATTTAGAAGATAATTATTTTAAATAAACTTTGACGGTGTGTAAATGACAAGTACACACAGCTAAAAGTGGATTACAAACATATATATATATATATATATATATATATATATATATATATATATATATATATATATATATATCTATATATATATATATATATATATATATATATATATATATATATATATAATTTATTTTTGTATCTTAAACCTTTCGTTAAATACTTTTTTGTAATATTTTCTTGTGTATAGGTTTTTTACAAAAAAGTTATATATTACTAATTATAAATTATATATATATATATATATATATATATATATATATATAATTTATTTTTGTATCTTAAACCTTTCGTTAAATACTTTTTTGTAATATTTTCTTGTGTATAATTTTTTTACAAAAAGTTTATATATATATATATATATATATATATATATATATATATATATATATATATATATATTAATATATGGGTAGTTTTAGTATATAATAAAGATCAGATTGTTAGGAATCAGATTGATTATAATTTAATTAAACAAAGGTTTAGAAACTCTATTTAATCTGCTAGGTCTGCCCAAGTGCAAAAATTGAATTAGATCACAATCCAGTGGTATTGGTAATGATGATTAAACCAAAAAACTAATTAATAAAATCACAAACACTGGATCGGATATCTCAAAAATGAAAGACGACGATACTGTAAGGCAGCTTATAACAGGAAAAGTAATTAAAATAAAAAATTGAATTTGATACAGAAGATGACTTACACCTAGAAACACTGAGAAAAGAATTTATTCGCACTAAATGTATTAATGAAGAGATGCCTGAATATGAACCAAGACATACAAAAATGTTACTTTTATTTTGAAAGATGTTTGATAATATCCTCCAAAACAAGGTCAGAGGAATACTACAGCTTAAAAACTTTTTTAAGCACGAAGACACAATCTACAGGATGTACGGGAAAATGAGTGAAATCAACCGAATATGACAAAAACACGTGAAAGGAATACTACAAGTTCCTATAAACTTATTTCGTATAGGTCTTCTCTTCGGAAATATGGGCTCCAAAAGAGCTGCAATGAAATCAAGTTTTTTACGCATAATTACTGAACCACCAAATATATTTCAATTTTCTTTTTAATATGATTTATACCAGGTAAGACCCTTCAAATTACTATCAAAGAAAGTGTTGTGAATTACTCACAGCTGCAAGGACGGACTAGCTGTGACACTCGCTACACCATTTTTTTACGCCCTGTATGATAAGAACTTTGGACAACGTTTTTTACATACCTTTTGACTAAAAATTAAGTACTCTTCATTCATGTCGTTAATCCGAAAAAACTGCGTTTTATTTACACTGTTAGTCCCCTAACTTCTGTCGGGTAGAATATGAAAAAGAGGAATTTTCCCCCGTCACCATAGTTTCAATAAAAAGTTAAACTAAATGCTTGGTTTAAAATCTTCGTAAGAGAGTTCAACATGGGCTCCGTGAAGTCTGATACACTCGCGGGCATGACGAATTAAGAACTGCTGTACCCGCCAACTCAGCTTTGTTCCTTATTTGCTCATACTGAATTGTGATTCTCTATAGAAGTTCCTCCCTATTATCGACCGGAGTGGAATATACCAAGGTTTTGAGGTGTCCCCATAGCTAAAATTTCAACGGCGTTACGTCGGGAGATTGAGGTCCTCCTCTACCTATCCAACGGTTTGGATCGACGTTCAAGTGCTCCCGCATTGCAACGCTGAAATGAGGTGGTCCCCATCGTGCATGTAGTCCATGTTTTAGCGGGTTTCAAGTGGTAAGTGCTCTACTAAATCGTGAAGAGCGTTTTGGAGGAACTCCAAATAAATTTCTCCATTCAATTATGCTGGCAATACCAATGGTCCAATCAAAAAATTGCCAATGAGTCCTGCCCAGACATTAATTGATTGGAACTCATGTTAATGATGCGAAACAATAGTATCATGAGGATTTTCATCAGCTCATACATGCGAGTTGTGTAAATTTTTGATATCATTTTTGGTAAACCCTGCTTCATCCATGACGAGGATATTCCTAATGGAATTTACATTATTTCGTTGCTGATCCAGTAGCCAGTTTGCAAACTACATTCTACGGGATAAATCTTCAGAAACCAGTACGTGCGCTTTTTTCAAATGATATGGATATAACAGCTGTTCTTGAAGAATTTCATGTACTATTATTTTCGACGTATTCTCCGATCAGCATCAGTACTTCTTTTCTCTAAATTTCCTAAAATTTTGAAGAAATTTAATAATATTACCTTATTATATGGAAGAGCCTACCATTCTCCCTTAGACGTTTGTCAATCGTTGAAATGTTTTCTGGTCTGAAAGAGTGCGATTAGGATATCTGTCGTGATATAACCTTCTGGCTTCCAAAGCATTGCAAGGAGCAAGACCATACATCAGATGCATATCTGCATACTCAATAAACGTGTATTCCATGTTTAGAATTATTTCACAATTAATTTCACCACGAAATCCAGTAAAGAATCAATGTTAGTGATGTGAAAGTTGACAAGTTCTAAAATGCAGGTTATTTATTTCTTTCATACCTAGCAACGTTTGCAAAAACAATACTTTAAAAAAAAACTGTTTGAATAAATAATTTTCATATTCTCTGCCTGAAAAAAGAATTATATATATATATATATATATATATATATATATATATATATATATATATATATATATATATATATATATATATATATATATATATATATATACAGGGACGGATCCAGCCTCTCTCTTTGGGGGGGGGGGGCGGTGATATCACAAAACTACAGTATGTAAGAAAACAAGTTGTCAGCGCGGGGGGGGGGGGGAGTGCAAGCAGCATACACAGTCCTGATATAAAAGGCAGGATGGGTTCTATTTTCCTGAACTCAAAGCTCTTAAGAGGGGGGGGGGGCGATCGCAAGTATACACATTCCTATACTCTATTCAAGAACTAGAGAGAGTAATAAAACTGTTACCGAAACCTCCAACGTACCTGCTCCAGTGCCGCTGGTAACTGAGAACTGCCATATATCTAATTATATTTCATTATATTTAAATATATTTTATAAATTTACGGCAACATAAAAATTCTGATAGTTTAATTTAATTTCTGTCAGTGAGCAAAGTACACCTTACAGTTTGTTCTTAGTGACTTATCTTGTTTGCGCTTGTTTTTATATATTATTTGAGATTAGTGAGATACCCAAAAGATATGGCTTTCACCTCTATATTTATTCCAAAATCGTTAAACTAAGGCATTTTTCCTCAACGAAAAACTTATTACGATGAATGTTTATGATGCCTTAAGATATCAATATCTAGATAATAATGTTAAAACCTCTGTTGAGATGTGTTCCAACATGACAGGAGTTGGAAAATCTACTATGTATCGAATACTGAAGGAAAAAAAAACCACTGGAATTGTTACACAGATGAAAAACCTCGTTGGAAGAAGAAATGAAAACGGCAATTAAAGGGTTGTATATACATTTTATTATGAGAAGCAGATCCCAACCGTCTACAAAATTCTAACTAAAATCAATGAAGATCGCGATTTACCTGAAATTAAAAGAACTGATCTCTGGAAATTGCTCAGAGAACTTAATTTTTGCTGGGAAAAACCAGATAGAAAATCTGTTCCTATAGATCGTTCGGAAACTGTCCCTTGGAGAAGTAAATATCTCTCTCAAGTAAAAGGTAGAGTTGCTAGAAATAACACAATTAACAAAATTAGTAATTTAACTAAACTTTTGAAAGATTTTTTTGAATAAAGTTACTGCATAAAATTGGGAAAAATCCATATAATAAAAGAATAAAACAAAATGTGAGAATTCGATCTCATGATCGGTGAGATAGAGGAACCAATTATAATTGATTTGAGCGCAGATAGTTTCACTGACTTTGATTAGGAATTAGATACGTAATGTTTACTAGTGTAAACACAATTTATTATTTAAATTTTTGTTTTTGTTGTATTTTATTGTTTAATGTTGTTTATATGTTTTTTTTTATATATTTTTATTTTAGTGTGTCCCACTCTTTAATTTTATAGATATTTAATTCAAATTAGCTGTAAGTTTTTTATTATTTTATTATTGTATTTGTGTCTTTTTCTTAAGCGTGTAGAATTAACAGATTTATCTTATTTCCATATAATAAAGTAAATTAAATTAAGATATCAGTACAATAGAAATAAAAATAAGTAGGTCTAATATTAATTACAACATAAAAAAAGTAATTACATTTGAATCCCTTTTTAGTGTTTAACTGTAATTCTGCAGATGGTTTAAGAAATAAATAAACCGAAACGACAAATACCCTAAAAATGTTTTTAATTAATAATAAAATGACCGATAGCCTCAAAAATATTTTAATAATATAAGGACAAATTTATTTTTTTATATATTTTTTTTGTATTTTTAACAATGGATATTTTGTAAGTATTTAAATTATAACTTTTGTTTTGATTATAAAATTTCTAACCCATTCCTATGAAAAATATATGTGTCTAACAGATTTTTGCCAAAGACACAAGACTAAAGAACACAAGTAGTTTGCGAAGAGAAAAAGGGTAAAAAATGATTTATTACTCTCTCTAGTTCTTAAATAAACTGTAGTATAAGAGGAAAAATCGGGTCCATTTTCCTAAACTCAAAGCTCTTGGGGGGGGGGGGCGATCGCCCCCCCCCCCTTGGATCCGCGCCTGTATATATATATATATATATATATATATATATATATATATATATATATATATATATATATATATATATATATATATATATATATATAACAAACAATGCTTTGTTTTTAATGCCGATAAAATATAACACACATTTTTTGCGAACCTAGGTCGAACTGCAATTCACAGAATTAGACGTTTTTAACTAAAAAGGTAATGGATTAGCGACATGAATGAAAAATACTTAATGTTTCGTCAATAGTTAAAAGTGTGAAAAGAACGTCGTCCACATTTCTTATCATAATGGGGTCATGAGTGTCAAAGCTAGCTCATCCCTGCAGCTGTGAGTCACTTTTCGATAGCAATTTGAAGGATCTTACCTGGTGGACATCATAATAAAGAAAATTGAAGTATACCTGGTGGTCAAATAATTTTGTGTAAAATACTTGATTCGATTACAATTCTTTGGGAGCTCATATCTCCGTAGTGAAGACCTATACGAAAAAAGTTTATATGAAATCGTAGTATTCCTTTCAGGAGTTTTCTTCATTTCACTTCAACTCACATAAAAATAGATAATCAGCTCACTGAGAAAATACATTTATAAAAGGGAGTAAAACAAAGTGGAATTTTATCCTTGATAATATAAACAGGGAGGCACAACAACGTGGAATAATAATAAATGGGGAAAAAGTTAACAACATTATATTTACGGATAACTCGACGGATATTGTCAGGTAGACTGAAGAAACATAAACCCATATAAATCGTATAGACAACCTCTGCATAGAATAATGAACATTAGAAAAATCAAATATGTAGTATTAACAAAGAAGCAGGCGAATTTATATTTACAGGGTACAAAAATAGAATCGGTGTAATTTTGTAAATATCTAAGAATCAGAATAATCTTAAACAACGACCCAACAAAATAAATAAGAATAAGAATTGATAGTCTACTTGGATGTTTATTAAAATATATACAGTCCTTTGCAGCCGTGATTTATCAATCGATTTAAGAATTAGAACATTTTTCAGCTACGTTTTTCTACATTTCTTTATAGAATGGGATTAGGGATATTTAAACAAGAACACATTAAAAAATTGCAACCTTTGAAATGTAGTGTTAGAGGAGGATGTCGAAAATAACGTAAATAGAAAGAACAGTAAATGTTGAAGATTGAATAAAAAAAAAAGCTGAAATAATTAGAACTATTAAAGTGAGAGAGTTACAATACTTAAGGTTTGTCGTAGGGAAAAAATACGAAATATAAAGGCTAATTATAAAAGGAAAAAATAAGAAGAGAATGAACATTGAAAGAAGAATTGCATGGTTAAGAAATCCCCGATAGTGGATAGTGGAGTAGTTAGTTTGTAAAAAATAAAAGGCGCTTTTCATATGTTCTGATCAGGTTCATTGATAATGGTTTCATTCTGTCATATTCAGGCAGTATATGATAGTTTTATATACTAGACTTAGACGTTCAGTCAAAAATAAAGGTGAATGTCGGAAATCTCCTGAATATGAAAAAAAAAACACGTGAAAGTATTACTACAAGTTCATAGAAACTTTTTTTCCTATGGGCCTCCTCTTCGATGATATAGGCTCTCAAAGAGCTGCCATAGAATCAAGTTTTTTACATATAATTATTGAACCATCAGGTATATTTCAATTTTTTTTTTAATATGATGTATACCAGGTAAGACACTTCAAATTACTGTCCAATAAAGCGGTGTGAACTACTCACAGCTGTAGGGAAGGACTAGCTGTAACACTCATGACCCCATGTATGGTAAAAACTTTGGACAACGTTTTTTTACATACCTTAAACTATTTACTTAAAATTAAGTACTCTTCATTCTTGTCGCAAATTCTAACCGTTTTCAAAAAAATGTAATTTTATTTATAACATATATTTGGCGTATTTCGATAAAAGATACATCTTTGTTCCTATGGAATGTTCGACCTTATGATTAAAAGAAATTGATACAAAATTAGAGTTTAACTCTTTAGTTAAAAACGTCTAATTCTGTGAATTGTAGTTCGTCCTAGGTTTGCAAAAAATGTACGTTTAATTTTATCGGCACCAAAAACAAAATATTGTTGGTGCAAACGTTCCTAGGTACGAAATAAATAAATATCCTGCATTTTAGAATTTTCCCATCGCTGACACGTTGAGCTTTTACTTGGATATTAATGAACTGATTTTTGGATTTCGTGGTGAAATTAATTGTGAAATAATTCGAAATATGCAATGCCATGCTTTGGAAGCCAGACGGTTATATCACGACAGATATCCTAATCGTACTCTTCCAGATCAGAAAACATTTCGACGAGTTGACCAACGTCTAAGGGAGTATGATAGGTGATTTCATTTAAAAAGATAATATTATCAAATTCATAATTCTAGGAAAAGAAATACTGATGCTGGTCGGGGAAGAACAGTACGTATGTAGTAATTAGAGGAAAATATTTTAAATGCTGTGGATGGCACTCCTTCAACGAGCACTCGAAAAATATCAGCACAGTTGATTACGTCGAAAATACTAGCACATGAAGTTATTCAAGAACAGCTGTTATATCCATATCATTTGAAAAATGTGCATGAACTGATTCCTGAAGATTTTACCCGTAGAATGCAGTTTGCAAACTAACTATTGGACCAGGAACGAAATAATATAAACTTCACTAACACGATTCTCTCCACGGATGAAGCAGGGTTTACCAAAAATCGCATCATAAATTTACACAACTCACAATCACACAATCCTCATGTAACTATTGTTTCACATAATCAACATCAATTCCAATCAATTAATGTCTGGGCAGGAATCACTGACAATTTTTTGATTGGGCCATTCGTATTAACAGTACAACTGAATGGAGAACTCTATTTGGAGTTCGTCCAGAACGCTTTTCATGATTTAGTAGACCATTTACCACTTGAAACCCGCTGAGACATGTACTACATGCACGATGGAGCACCACTTGATTTCAGCGTTGACATGCGGAAGCACCTGAATAAGGTCTATCCAAACCATTGGACAGGTAGAAGAGAACCTATTTGCCTGTCCTCTCGATCTCCCAACCTAAAGTCATTGGATGTTAACCTGTGGGGCACCTCAAAACCTTGGTGCATTCCACTCCGATCGATAGTAGGGAGGAACTTCTACGGAGAATCACGTTTTATTGTGATCAAAAAAGGAACAATGCCGAGTTAATATGGCGGGTACAACAGTCCTCAGTTCGTCGTGTCTGCGTGTGTATCAAACTTCACGAAACCCATGTTGAACCCTCTTACGAAGTTTTTTACCTGTGAGGATACCAAAAAACCATGGTGTTTTCCACTCCAATCGATAGTATGGAGGAACTTCTACCGAGAATCACGTTTCATTGTGATCAAACAAGGAACAATGCTGAGTTAATGTGACGGGTACAGCAGTCCTCAATTAGTCATGAGTGTATCAGACTTCATTGAATCCATGTTGAATGAATGACAGGGGAAAATTCCTCTTTTTCATATTCAACCCGACAGAAGTTAGTGGACTAACAGTATAAATAAAACGCCGTTTTTTCAAAAACGGTTAGGATTAGCGACATGAATGGAGAGTATTTAAGTTTTAGTCAATAGTCAAATGTATGTAAAAACGTTGTCTAAAGTTCTTATCATACAGGGTATAAAAAAATGGGGTCATTAGTGTCCGTCCCTGTAGCTGTGAGTAATTCACAAAACTTTTTTGGATAGTAATTTGAAGTGTCTTACCTGTTATATATTATAAAAAAAATTGAGATATACCTGAAGGTTCAATAATTATTTGTAAAAAGCTTGATACCAGTGCAGTCCTTTGGGAGCCCATATCTCAGAAGAGAGGACTATAGGAAAAAGTTTATTTGAATTTGTAGCATTTTTTTCATATCTGGGGGATTTTCCACATTTTCCCGGACACCCTGTATATTAAATATACATATATACGAGAAATTAGAACTGTAGTATACAAAATAACAATTTTGAGACCTGAACTAGGTTAGGCCTTACAGATATTTTGCTAACCTAAGAATATATCAGACAGAACCGATACTATCAAAAATAAAATGAACAAAAATGGCAAAGCTCATATTCCAATCACGAAAAAGTTAACCTCATTATTTCTTGACACATTCTAAGCAATATGTAGTACGACAATTGGAATGTGTTCACTGAATATATGACTATAATTATTTTCAAATTTAAATATTTAAGCTTTCCAGTATATCCCAATAAATATAAGGTCCCATCAACTGAATTTTATGGTTGTCTGTCGAAGTAAATCTAGGCAAGTTGTTTTTAACATACAAAGTGCCCTATTTGTCCTGTTCTATAAAGTTCTAATCTAGAGAGCTTTTTCCCTGTATATATTACATTCCCTATTGGTTTCCTTCTTTGTTTAAAATGTTCTGATCGGCTTAGGACGAGAAGCTGTGACCCTATGTAATTCCCTTTAGTAACCTTTTTATTTTATTGATTTTGTAGGGTAGGTTTAAGAAGCCAATTAAATAATAATTATTAGACAGTAAATGGTTGAGTGGCTAAAAGACACCTGTAAATATTTACTTACAATTAAAATTTTTTCGAATATTATTTCTCCTGACATCTCATATAGGGGAAATCGGAGCAAATTGATACAGAAATATTTAACCACAAAATTTTATATCAACCATAAGATGAATATTTTAGATTTTTGTCTCACAGATGGAGCAGTTAAAGGTTAAAATTTTATGGTGAATTAAATAGGAAATGGGGAATGTCTAACTCTGCTCTACTACATGAAGCATCGTAACACATAGTAAAATAGTATGAAACTGTTAATGAAAAAGATAAATTTAATAAAATATTTATTTTTTATTGCCAGAAACAACAATAAGTCTTACATTTTCGTTCTAAAATCTAGGAACTAAAAAAAAACATGTATCAAAAGTAAATATATTTCAACCAAGACTAGGCTGACATGATGTTAAATGACCAAAAAAAATTAATTTAACATTGACTTTTTTCGTTCTTATTTTTTTCTTCTTTATCTTCTTTTTTATTTTTATTATTTAAATAAGATTTGCAAATTTACAGCAAAAGTGGAAACTAAAACAAAAAATATATAAAAATGCTAAAAAAAACAACTTTTTATTGCATATTTTATTTATGTTGATTAACAACAAAAGTCCAACCTGCTTCAAAACGACATCCCTGAGGTCAACGCTGTTTTGACGTATTAGAATAGGAAGAAGAAGCGCTAACGAACATGTAACTATTGTCATTTGTCAAGGATTTTCGAATGTAAATACCTAAAAATCATTGAAATTTGTATTAAAAGAACTCAATATTCAAATTTAAATTATTATCTTTACGTTCAGTCTTAAAATTCAATAAAAAGAATGAAGATAATATCATATTAGGGGACTTTTTCGCGAAAGTTAGCCAAACAGCTGTGGAAAAGTAGTTACAAACTTTGATTTTAGATCGAGAAATAATAGAGAATATCTCCTTATTCAATTCTATCACGAAAAACATATATTTTGAACCACTTCCTTGAAGACTTTATGCATAAAAATATCCAGCTTATAATCCTCAAAAAATTATAAGCAATCATATAGTTTATATTACCATCAATAAGTGATTTCAAAACTCTGAGAAACCCGTTAAAACCAACTCTAAAGACGATCAACATTCTGACCATAACCTTCTGTTAGCCCAAATCAAACTGCACATCAAACGAATACAAACGAAGAAATATCAAAAACATATAGACTTGTAGAAACTAAAGAACGAAAATATAAACAGCCAAGTAAAAACATAATCAACAACAACAAAATTAATGAAGAGAGCTCAGGACTAATCATCGATGATACAAGCATAGAGGAAACAAGTAACATAATAAAGAATATCTGCACAACCACGGTAGAAAGTCAACTAACACCTGAAAAAAATCGACAAGAAAAAGAGAGGATGAAAGAAGAGATATTGCACCTCATGGAAGAGAAGACAATGCCGAAATAAATATGAAAAAAATACAAAAACATCAAAAGAGCGATAAATAAAAAGATCAAAAAGGCATAAGAACTGTAGTTTCAAAGAGATTGCATTGAAAAAGAACACTTATAAGAGAAACATGATATCTCGAATTTATATACCAAAACTTAAAAAGAGAGTAGGCATTAAGAAAGCATACTAGGAATGACTTCTCTATCACTGAAACTACTAATCAACTTTGCAGCAATGATAAATTAATATATTTTAGAACCAGGAATAACAACGAGCGAAATTAGAGAGGCAACAGGAAGATTGAAAAACACTTCAACCCCTGGACCAAACCGTATGGAGGCAGACGTACTGGAAGATTGAGTACTTATACCTGTCACCATGTTAATGAATAAAATTTAAAAAAACGGTATTTTGCCAACGGACTGACTAACGTTAATTTGCCACTGCCAAAAGAGAGAGACGCCACTTAATGCACAACTACAGAATCCTCAGTTGAATGAGCCATGGCTTAAGACATTTCTTAAGATAATAAATTCTCGCACATACAGAACTTTAGAACAAAATATTAGCTACGTTCCATTTGGTTTCAGAAATGGACTTGGTACACGTGAAGATTTGTTCAGAGTACACATACTTATACAAAGAGTAAGAGATATAAATTGTAACGTGTATGTTTGCTTCGTGGACTTTAAAAAAACGTTTGAGAAAGTATAACACCAAAAACTCAAACAAGTCCTTCAGAAATCTGGAATATCTATATGTAATAGACAGCGATATTCCGAGTGGAGAACAAAAACTTACAAGAATTCTCGGTAAAAAGAAAACTACACTAGGGCTGAGCACTAATGCCATTCTTATTTAATGCATACTATTTAGGGAAGCTCTTAATGACGTGAACTAGCGTATCTGTATTCATGAAAAATTAATAAATAACATTAGATATGCTGAAGTCTATGTCGTCTTCACCAACAATCCCGAGGGACTACAAATATTTATTAACGAGTCGTAGAAACATGGATGAAGTACGGCATGGCACTCAACTGTAAAAAAAACACAGATCCTAATAGCAAACAAAAATGAAGACACGCGCAACATCAATTTAAAGTCAAAGTGATTTACCTAAAATTGTTGGATAGAATAACTTTCTTTGGATGTATATTGAGTGGAAATTAGGATCACTCGCAAAACATCAAATGCCGCATAAAAAAGGCCAGGTCTGTCTTTAACCATCTCAGAAACGTTTTGTGTAACATAAGCTTAAGTCTTCTGGATATAAGAACATGTATCCTTACATGCTATGTTTTTTTCTAGTCTGCTATATGGCGTGGAGGTAGGGGGTCTGACGGAGGCTTCAATAAAACACTTGAAATCCTTTGAAGTGTGGTATCACCGGTGTATTCTTAGAATATCGTGGGCACACTATACCACAAATGCAAAAATAATGGAAATAATACGAAAAGAACCTGAAATAGAAACTATTATTAAAGATAGAAAGTAATGCGCAACTACAAATACAAATTGCTTCAACAGATTCTGCAGGGTACGGCTGAGAATATCTAAGCAGGGACGTAGCAGGATATCTTAGCTAAAAAATATATCAAATAGTGGGAAATATCAGAGAGTCAATGGAATTATATGGTCAATTGTGGTATCCAACATCCACAGAGCATAGACATTTTAAGAAGAAGATAAAATCTGATAAACTGCCATTTATTTTATTAAACACATTGGAGTTATTATCAATAAATCCTGCGTTTTCCAAATATGAACTAAATATTTCTAAGAATACAAATTATTCTCTCTTAACAAATTTGCCAAATGGCCGAATTACGGTTTTAAAAAACTTACTCGTTATATTTTTGGTTTTCCAATTTTTTGAACGTGCTTATTGCTAAAAGTTATTTTCAGGTTTCCTATAAATGGACTAATTGCTACTACTTCTGCTGTCAGCTTACTTAACGATATTCCTGTTAATTTTAGGTTCTTACTATTTTCTGCAAATAAAAAAAATAGGTTAAATCAATTTTAAAGATCTATCCCTTTACAAAAATCTGATACATTTCTCAAAATTATGGGTTTTTATGGTTACTGAAAAGAATTAATTTCCTTTGATATTAGCAACTATTATGAAACTAGTATAAAACGATTCCAAAACACCTATTGCTATTTCATTTTTGTTAAACCAAAATGATCATTTCTAATGTGTGAGACTCGCGCTTTTAAAAGCAATTATTGATGATGTCGAACTTGCAAATGTGTTGTAAGTATTAGGATACTATAGGTGTACCAATATGCAAGTGCATCAATATTCCTTGATACTCCCAACACTAAACACAAAAATAATATCAAAATGAAGTTTTAAGTATAACAAAATTATTGCATAGTTTTGCGTTTTTTTATATGCCATAATCATTATTACTTATATAAGTAAACCTGATCCCATAATAGCTATAATATATTTTTTTTTCAAAAAGATAATCGGAAGAGCATCAGTCGAATAAGCTAATAAAGCAAATTAATGGGATAATCCTAAGAACATTAGAAGGATAGATCTGTATTTATACTTTTCCTTCTCAAAAGCGTTCGTCAGAAGCTTGTTTTGTTTAGGGGATGTAAGATGGCAAAGAAGGTAAAATATTTATTCTAAATATATTGTATGTAGTTTTAGGATTATTTTTGTTGAATTTACATTAGTTGGTTTTAATTAATTTAGCTTGAACAGGCTATTGCTTGTAGTCTCGGGTAGAAATAGAATAAGAAAAAAATTTCAGTGCAATTTTACTAATCCATTATTGAAAATATTGCTGTCCAGTTAGCTACATTTCGAGTTTGCTTAAGGATTTTTTTTTTATTTTAAACGATACCTACTTATGTGACTGGAAAATAGAGTCCAAGAGGCAAAATAATTTTTCGATATTTTTGGTTGCATATATAATTTTTTTTCAAATAGTATTAAACGATGGAAGTTACTTAACGAATCTCCAGTAAGTAAACTTACTTTAAAAATATTGGATCCTACTAAATAGTCTTCTAGGACTAATTCATTGGACGCACTGCGGCTTAATTTTAAAAATATTTTAAAGGCTCTAACAGAAATTTCATTAAAAAATAAAAATAATGAAGAAAAATCCGAAGCAATCTAAAAAAATCGAATTCTGCTGCACGAGCGGAGGATTTGGGATTTACAGAAAAATAGGCCAACACATTGATTATGTTATCTTCGTTTGAAATTATTGGCCTGAGAAAAATTTTTCTGCATTAATTGTTCCATAATTGAGATAATTTTTCATAATGTTTCAAAATTTTGTTCTGTTCATTGGAGTTAGGATATCCTGCTTTGAAAACTCAGTATGTTCGACTTATAATTCTATTGAAGTCGTCATGTATGAAAAATAGATTTAATATGTCAGCGTTTGTATACGTATTACTTTCCATTCTTCAACAAAATTTTTCTCCAACAAATACAGCAGAAAATCGGAAAAAGGAAACATAGTTTTAGTTCCGTTTCTCATGGCCTTATTTGTAAATAAGTCGAAAACTGTTCTAGGTATGGCTACACCCTATATGGACAGATATGAAATGTTCTTACCTACACTGTTAAAAATAACTTTAAATTTAATGTACATTCTACATTAAATTTTATGATTTTGTAATTTAGATCGTGAATAATTTAAATTTACTTTGAATTTAAAGCAACTTCATTGAAATATCAGTTCGTTGTAAACTAAATTGAATTAAATGGTATCTTAAATTTCAATAAAGTAACTGAAAAGATACTTCAACTTTCTGTACATTAATTCACAAGTACCTTAACATTAAAGGAATTTCCATTAGTATTCATGGTATATTGCATGAGATTCTGGTAGATGGCTTGCTTAAAGGACTCAATTTTCTTATGATGAGGTGTACATGTCTGTAGGTACTGACGGAAAGCAAGTGAGTTCCAAATCGGTGTACAGATAACGGTACACTACCTATGGGAAAAATTTCCACCTTTTCCTGTTAGCAGAATTTTTTGACCTCGTATTATTGTTGATGCATTAAATATGCATTAAATATGTGATCTATGCAATACATTAATTAAATTTAGGAAACGGTTTATGATTTTTGCTTCCACCAGATTTACATTAAATTTAATGTATTTTTTTCACATTATATCTACTGAGTGAATCTACAATGTAGCATCGTATTTGAAAAAATTAAGTTTTTTAAAACTTTTTGAGAGAGCTTAAAATTTGTTACTTTTCCACTTTCCTCAATCTAAAATGTCATTTTCTGACAATTCAATATTGAGCCCAAAAACATCTAAAGCGACAGCTTGAATTCCCGGTTTCACTATTTTATTTTTAAAACGACATTCAATTTTAGGCGACACCTTGTTAAAGGTCAAACTTTGGAAAAATATATTTTCTTAAAAAACAGCCAGAGTAGGGCAAAAATGTTAAGATAAAGTTATCGACATTGAAGAAAGGAATACAAATATATATATATATATATATATATATATATATATATATATATATATATATATATATATATATATATATTGTATAAATAAGTGCTAAAACTTAATTTTATTTGAGATAAATAAAGATAAAATCAGATACAGAAGAGATAAATAAAGTATTTTAATGGTTAATATGCCAGTAAATTTGGTTTACGATAAAATAATATTAGATTTAAGGATAGGATAAGAAATTTTGTATAATTTGTAGTGTATATAAACAGATATCGTCGTAAGAAACAGACAATAAATTCCAAAACTCTTGAATGAGTAAAAAGAGTATGGATGTTTTTAAAAAACTAATAGTAAAGTGTTTCACAGCGTCGTTAGTCCCAATAAAACAATCACTCATAAGACACAAAAGTGCATGTCCTGAAAAAATTAGTGCAAAATTCAGACAAAAATACAGTGATAAACAAACATTAATGTACGAAATATAAGAAGAATGTTTTAGTTTTAAGAATTATTAAACAAATTATGTAAAAATTAAAACCATAATTTATGTAAAACTGTAGAACTTAAGATAGATTTAATTAGTTTATAAGGTAGATATAAGTTTATTTGAAGCAATTTTGGTAATAATATGTTAAGAAAATTATGCTAAATAATAGGGCAACAATATGAAAAATAACAATAAACATTTTAGAGTTTTTTCTAACAAAATTTGAGTAAAATTGTCACGTGACGCCCTCTGTGTATGTACATGTAAGCTGTAATCAGATGTCGATTTGTTATCCTAAGAAACCGTAAAGTACCAAATTTAGTGCACGTTATTAAGATAAATATTTACAAAAAAGATTTAAAAAACTATAACTTTGCTGCTCTGTATTTTGGACTAAGGCAAATTGGGCTAGATCCTCATATTTTACCGTCAGGAATTTGCGCTAACGTTTTATTCAGACCTTTTAGTGGCTCCCTATATAATTAGTTTCAAAACAAATTTTCATATTTAGTGAATGGCCGACATGGAACGAACAAAATATGCTAAATTAAATGCAACACAATTTTAATGATATTTGTTTTAACTTCACAGACATTATAGGTGTGACTGAACCTAGAAAATGAGGATGCCATTATTCAAATTGCTTTAAATTTAACGCCAAACTCGCCTTTATCCCACGAAGGTCATCTATACAGGCAACTTTTATTTTTCAACAAACTGAACAATTCCTCGATGTTGGAGTGTGCAAATTGAATTTGCATAGGCTGTCGGTTAAATGACTTCTGTTATCTGGGGATATCTTAAAGTAACTTTGATAGCTCGAAACATGTATACACATTTAGTGAATAATTCGACGAGAAACGAGGGCTGATCCCTATTTTTCGCCCCTGATCTATTTAAAATAGGAATAAAAATGTGTATAGAATATTTACAAATAATTATATTCAACCCAGAGGCGGATCCAGCCTCTCTCTTTGGGGGGGAGGGGGGCAGTGATATCACAAAAAGCCAGTATAGCAAGTTAAAGCAAGTTGTCGACGGGGGGGACATCGAAAACATTCCGATTTCTAGTGTAAAAGGCAGGATCGGGTATATTTTTCTGAATTTGAAGCTCTTGGAGAGAAGAGGGATGCCAGCAACATACACATTCCTAGTATAAGAGGTAGAATCGGGTCTATTTTCCTGAACTCAAAGCTCTTGGGGGACGTATCGCAAGAAAAATAAGTTGTCAACGGGGGGGGGGGGGGGGATGGGGAGTACCAGCAAGATACATATTCCTAATATAAAAGGCAGAATCGGTTGTATTTCCCTGGAATCAAAACTCTTGTGAGGGGGGACTGATCGCAAGCATACACATTCCTATAGTCTATTCAAGAAGTAGAGAGAGTAATAAAACTGTTACCGAAACCTCCAACGTACCTGCTCCAGTGCCGCAGATAACTGAGGAGTGCCGTAAATTTAATTATATCTAATTATATTTAAATATTATAAGCTTTTATAAATTTTCTGCAACAATAAAATTTCTGATAGTTTAGTTAATTTCTGTCAGTGAGCAAAGAACACCTTACAGTGTGTCCTTAGTGATTTATCTTGTTTACGCTTGTTTTTATATATTATTTGAGATCAATGAGATATCCCAAAGATATGGCTCCCACCTGTATATTTATTCCAAAATCGTTAAACCAAGGCATTTTTTCCTCAACGAAAAACTTATTACGATGAATATTTATGACGCCCTAAGATATCAATATCTAAATAATAATTTTAAAAGCTCTATTGAGATGTGTTCCAACATGACATGAGTTGGAAAATCTACTATGTACCGAATACTGAAGGAGAAAAAAATGACTGGAATTGTTAGTACTCCCAAGCTAAACTCGATTACAGGCAGACAAAAAACCTCGTTGGAAGAAGAGATGAAAACTGCAATAAAAGGAGTTCTACATACATTTTATTATGAGAAGCAGATCCCAGCAATCGACAAAATTCTAACTAAAATCAATAAAGATCGGGATTTACCTGAAATTAAAAGAACTGAGCTCTGGAAATTACTCAGAGAACTTAATTTTTGCTGGGAAATACCAGATAGGGAATCTGTCTTCATAGGTCGTCCGGAAACTGTCCGTTGGAGTAGGAAATATCTCTCTCAAGTAAAAGGTAGAGTTGCTGGAAATAACACAACTAACAAAATTAATAATTTGACTGAACTTTTGAAAGATTTTTTTTGAATAAAATTACTGCGAAAAATTGGGAAAAATCCATATAGTAAAAGAATAAAACAAAATGTGGAAACTCGATGTCATGATCGGTGAGATAGAGGAACAAGTTATAATTAATTTTAGCGAAGATAACTTCACTGACTTTGATTATGAATTAGATACGTAATGTTTACCAATGCAAAACAATTTATTATTTAAATTTTTGTTTTTGTTATATTTCATTGTTTAATGGTGTTTATATATTTTTTTTATTTTTTTTATATATTTTTATTTTAGTGTGCCCACTCTTTAATTTTATATATATTTATTTCCAATTAGCCGTAATTTTTTTATTATTTTATTATTGTATCTCTTTCTTAAGCGTGTAGAAATAACACGTTTATTTTATTTTTTTGGTGCTATCGAATTTCCATATAATAACATAAATTAAATTAAGATGTCAGTGCAATAGAAATAAAAATATGTAGGTCTAATTTTAACTGTAACATATAAAAATTGATTACATTTAAGTCCCTTTTTAGTGTTTAATTGTAATTCTGCAGATGCTTTAAGAAATAAATAAACTAAAACCTCAAATGTCCTAAAAATGTTTTTAATTAACAACACAATGACCGATAACCCCAAAAAATTTTAATAGTATATTGACGAATTTATTTTTTTATATATGTTTAACTTCTTGTATTTTTGACAATGGGTATTTTGTAAGTATTTAAATTATAACTTTTTTATTTTTGAAGAGAATAAGGCTCCGTTTTAGTTTGAAAGTGCCTAAAACGGTTTCTATGCCAAAATTAAAAATAATAAAAATACAGTTGTGATTTGTATTAGATATGTCAAAATTATGTATATTTTGTAATGTATGTGAATTATTAAGAAATCATAAGAAATAAAATAATATTATAAAAACTTTTTATTTTAAGTTTATTACCGAAATATAGTCTATGTCATAAATATTTAGTGATAAAATAAACCTCCTTCCGACGCCTAAGACAAGGATTAACACTTCACACTTCCAAATATCTATTGTTATTCAGCCTAAATAGCCCATTATTATAGACAGATATTTTTGAATATAAAAATTCCAACCCATTCCTATGAAAAATATATGTGTCTAACAGATTTTGCCAAAGACACCGGACTAAAGACCAGAGGTAATTGGCGAAGAAAAAAAGGGTAAACAATGATTTATTCCTCTCTCTAGTTCTTGAATAAATTATAGTATAAGAGGCCAAATCGGGTCTATCGTGTGATCGCCCCCACCTTCCCCCCCCCCCCTTGGATTCGCGCCTGATTCAACCTCTATACACCTTTTTCAATGGTGTTTCAGATTCCTATGGTATCATGGAAAAAAGTTTTTTCAACTTCCTCAAGTGATTCACGGCGGTAATGCCTTTTTCGTCTCTTAAAAACTTTTTTTGTGGTCATTTTCTTGAATATTTGGGAATAGGAGATTATTCAAAGAGGATACGCTGAGCAGAAAAGGTGTATGTTGAAATTATCTAAATTTCCTTGTGTAATAACAGCCATGTAAATGCAAGATTTGTGATGGGTTGCGAGAATCATACTTTTTCTTAACATTTCTAGGAGTTTTTCTTTGCTTTTTTTCCTCAATGTTCGATATGCGTGTGGCATAATAAGGTTCTATCACTATGTCCTTTTTCCAATTACTCAATCACAAGTATTTCAATAAATCAAAACCATAGCCTTTCTAGTAAACTCCTGTATTTTGAATTATGGGAGTGGATTGCCATAATTTATTCATTTCTACAGTAAAGCTTTTAGTTCTAAGGTTACGGTGATATTATTATGAACATATCGATAAAGGCTTGTCTATTCTTTCGAAATTTAGTCAAAAAAGCTTCGAAATGACTACATCGGTTCTCATATTGTGGATTACTTTGTCATCTCAAAATGTCTTACTAAAATGTCTTAACAGTATGATATAACAAGTGCATTTTTTCAGAGACTTCTAACCTTAAAATGGCCTGTCTTGCAAAATAAGGTCTTATAAATATTTGTTTGACTCGTAATATTTAGTCGAGGTCCACCTACATAATCGTCTTCACATAAGTTTTTACCACACTTAAATTTACAGCAACCCTGTTTCATTATATCATAAGAAATAGTCACCGTAAATTTAGATTGGCGTCACATTTTTTTTTTTAGGTTTTATAGCTACTATTTTTGTTCGACATGATCTGTCTTGATACTAACACACTGGTATTATTAACCACTAACTTCTTTACAAGAAAAAATAAATCCAATATCCCCGGCCTCCAGTATTTATATCTAATATTAAATATCGTATTAAAAATTAAAACACCATCAAATATATTAGAAAACTGTTTAACATGAACTAAAAATGGACATAAATGCAATAAATTTTGGTGCAGATATATAGATAATACACTGGTAGTTTAGCCGCATGGCGCAGATGACCTCCATAATTTCCTGGATCATCTAAATCAACAACACTCTAGCATAAAATTCACTATGGAAACAGAATCAAATGATGCCCTTCCCTTTCTTTATGTACTAGTACAAAGGAAAGAGAATGGCAAATTAGGACATTCTGTGTATAGAAAATAATACATACAAATCTATATCTCAATGCAAAGTCACACCATTATCCTTCTCAAAAATAAGTCATCATAAACTCTTTGGTACATAGAGTATTTTCAATATGTGACGAACAATCACTGAAATCAGTAACAGAAAAACTGATTAATGCTCTGAGAAGCAACGGATATTGCGCTGAAGGTATAAAACGTTCTATTAATAAATATAAAAACCCAACTCCTCAACAAAATGTCATAAATGAACCTCCTATGGACAGTGTTGTCTTACCTTATATACACAGAACCACCGACAAGATTGCCATATTGCTCCGAAAATCAAACATTCGGATAATTTTCAACACATGTAAGAAAGTTGGACAATATTTGAAGTCTCCAAAGGACGCAATTCCATTTCAAACAGAAAGCGTTTACAAGATACCTTGTTCTTGCGATAATGTGTATGTAGATGAAACAGGACGGTCTATCTCCACTAAGTTTAAGGAACATGAAAGATGTGTAAAAAATAAACAAATTGTACAATCTGCAGTAGCTGAACACCAGCATTGCTCAGGTCATACTTTCAATGTAAAAGAAACTAAGGTGCTAGCATCGGTACCTGGTTTCTTTAAACATAAAATTAAAGAATCAATCCAAATTTGTAAATATCTAAATAATATTAATAGAAATGGGGGTTACACTCTATATCACACGTGGAAATCGATTGAAACGCTAGATCATGGTTCGCTGAGCACCAGTCGGGTCCAAATACCGGGCTGTTGCTCCTAGATAGGCATTCAATGTTCTAATCTCGTGGAGTAAAGATCCGTGAAGATGACTCGTGCAATCGCAGGCGAAACATCGGATAACAATTCTAATTTGACACGATCTAAACCCAAGAACTATGATTTTCAACTTGACCAAAGCCTTGAAAGCTTCAGTTTTTTATAAAAGCAATAAGTAATAAAAAAATTAATAACATAATTGAGGCTGGTAGAGTTTTGACAATTTGTTAATATCGGGGTCCAATTTTACCAACAGTTGCAAATCGCCACGCTAAGTGATCTGTACTCTATTCGTTTTATTGGAAACAAAATGTGCTACCGCAATGAACACACGCTCAGCTAAATATGATGAGAGGAATGAAATTAAAAATATTTTTGAACTAATTTCCACAATCCTATGTGGAGTCCGGATATTGGTTTTTCGAGCCTCTTGTATCCGTTTCTAAATTAAACTGTAAATTCTTCCCTAATTTCAAGTTCTACCAGTTCTTATTATAAATTTGATGATCCTGCTGTATCTGCATTTGAGGAAGAATCCAAAACCAAACTAGGTATGCTTATGTATAGAATATTCTGGAATATCTCCGTGAAATTGGCATAAATGACCTTAAAGTGTCGACACTAAGTAAATCTTCCCATTTTGCAGACATTCTTGATAATGTTGGAAAGTGACTTTATTCACTTCTATGGAGATTCTGCTCGAACAGAAGAATTTTTTCCATAAAAACAGTTATAACTTTTTTATTTTAATTAAATTTTACCTATCATCTTGCAATTATAAATCTCCTTTATTAAATATTTGATACAGGTCTTTCAAATAAGCGATGACATTTTTGAATGTAATTAAGTTGACTCGCAGTTCTTCGTATCTGTTTTTAAGGAAATCTAGTACTGAGTCAAACAGGCTCTAAAACGGGCAAATATCCTTGTAAAGCTCAGACACTTTTGTGAGAAGCAAGAACATATTGAAATCGTCATCATTTTCACTTATTAGTTGGTTTAAAATATTCTCTCACTTCATGAATTGCTTCTAATCCTATCAACGGTGTTGCTCTGTCTTCTTAGCAGCCACTATAGCTAATAATTTTCAAATTGCCCTTCAAATAAAAATTTGTCATAGTAAAATAAAGACAGCAATTATTTCTCCCGTATTTAAAGATAATTAGCAAGTAAATATTAAGAATTCTAGACCAATTAATATACTTAATTCACTTACACATATGATCCTATCCGATGACATTGTTAACAACATCATGGTTAAAATAGTAGAACAATAGCATAAATTTGTAAGTGAAAAGTCAGTAACAAATTTATATGCAGTTTATATTGATTTTACATCGGATATTTCTGGCTAAGCTTGTCGAGATGATAACCTCTTTATAAAAAGTTGCCTTTCGTATAGATCGCCCATGGTAAAGGTAAGAGGGTTATTTTCTCAGGCTTTTACGGCAACATCTGCTATACCGCAGGGTAGCAAACCTGTGATATTTGTTTATTGTATTTTCAATAATATAAAGTTTAACAATTATTCTCTGATTAACTACATACCTTCATGTACCTAAGATAGGATTAAAGATAAAAAGGAAAATTTTTTTCCACATTTCCGTTGGTAGTTGTTCGCCAATGAACTTTATATTAACTGAGTGTAACACTATATTAGAAATGACCTTTAGGTTTATTCAGGTCTTTGTCTGTGCTCTCTCTGTTCTATGCTAGTTAAGTCTGTTAAAATTTCTCTCACCTATAAATATTTTGTGGCGTGTTATGTTTGGGTTTTTGTAAAAGCATCAATAAATAAATAACTAAATAAAACTAAATAAATAAATTTTCTTTCTTGAAAGAATCATGAATTAAAAATCAATTCTCCATTTGTATCGGTGCAGATAATATTTCTGAGCAAATTTTTTTCTTTTATAAATCGTATGTATGATAAGTGTAGTGCTTCGTTAGTTGGTTTCATTGACTTATCGAGTTGAATGGAAAATCTGTATGTCTTTAAACAATCGTAAAGTGGCATTTCATTAATTCTTCTTTGTACCGAACTATCATGAAGAACAGTTTTAAATACGTCCTTTACGACAAGATTAATTCTTCACAAGTTATATGGAATTTTCCCGCTTTTGAGATTAAAAAGAAATATATCACATTACGTCACATCACGTCACGGTACGTCACGCTACGATACGTTACGTTACGCTACGTTACGTTTCGGTACGGCACGGCATGGTATGGTACGGTACGTTACGTTACGTTAGGTCGCGTTACGTCGCGTTACGTTACGTTACGTTACGTTACGTTACGTTACGTTACGTTACGCTACGTTACGTTACGTTACGATACATTTCGTTACGTTACGATACATTTCGTTACGTTACGTTACGTTACGTTACGTTACGTTACGTTACGTTACGTTACGTTACGTTACGTTATTTGAAAAAATAACGTTAATCTTCAAACAACCATGAAGGTCATTGCTCAGGTCAAATTCAAGGACACCATTTGATTTCTTGTTAAAAATTACCTCAAGGTTGACCTTTAACTTTTATGAAACAAATCATCCCTGGGGAAGTCTTTAGCCGTTCCGTGACTTGCCTACTACCCGTTATTACACCATGAAGGGGTAATTTTTACCCTTAAGTGAGTTATTGTCGCTATAAGAAAATACGTGTCTAATATTTGTGAATGTTCTACTCGTATGCCAAGTTTCATTCAATTCAGTGAGTGACACTTGGATAGGGTTACTTGTTAGTAACACAGACAGTTCTTAAGATATTAAAGAAAAGCTTTTAATGCTGATATTACTTATTGTATTCAGGTTGCATATTTATTTACTGGATCTTTTTTTGGTTTTGGATTGTGGAAGGTGCCTTTAAGTTTTTATGAAATGACATGTGTTCATATTAGCCCCGTATTCTGATAGACTCTGCTTCTCGACTAGACTTCATTTTTAAATAAGGTCTATTTGCACAAGAACTACGTTTTACTTTCCTATATTTGTTTTCCACTGGGCATCTATTGTACATTTTTAAATTATATTTCCTAAAACACTAATGCAATATAATATACACACAAATTACTTATATCAATTAATGATGTTTTAAAAAAATTACCTAAATTGGGCACATTCTGCCATGTTCGTGAACTTACCCGCTTTCACCTATATCTAAACAACATTTTCCTTGTAGTTCTTTCATTATCTGGAAAAGTTTGTTGTAAAAGCACACTAGAAGAACTTTTCTAAACGAGCCGGGCGGATGTTTTAAAAAGAAATTATAGGAACATATAAAGAAAATGTTCAAGCAAATAACGTTCTGCTTTAAACGTTTTCTTTACTTAAACTTTTCTATGCAGACTGACAATAGAATCCCTGTATTTATGTTTATCTCTTATTCTTGGCAAAAAAGCACAAATCAACTTGAATATTATGCAATTCCAGTAGTACAAGAATGCGGATGAAAGGTATTATTACACAACATCTGCTTAGCTTTATACAAAGCAAAGATATATTAAAACAAATGAAATAGTAAGGAGTTGCGGCATACCTAAGAGTTATATTTTAAGCATTCAGTTTTAGAATACATTCTGTTGTATGCGATTTTTATATTTAAGGTAAACAGATTTTATTAAGCTAATTAAGCTTCAATTGTTACATTTAAATTTGCGGCCACTGCATTGGACATCTCTTTCGGAATCTTCATTAAAGGTCTAATTTGCTCCTGTGTTTTGATTTTGTATTATTAATATCTATATTAGAATAACAGCAACAAACTCACAGAAAGAGATGTTTGCCTTAAATGATTCTTTATTAAAATTACTATTATTCAGGTGAAAGAGAAATGTTCACTTTTTATAGTTTCAGGAAAAAGAACTGTCATGTGTTTGAAAATATATTTTTATTTTCGGACTCATAAAAATGTATATGGTATTTAAATTTCATTCATAATGCTCAACGAAATTTGAAGTTTTTTAAATCTTATAAATATTTATATAATTTTATTTAGCTTTTAAAACGTCCCTTGTTTTTTATTAGCAGATCATGATCAAAGTTAGGTGGGATTTTAAATTGTTTTTCACCTAAAATGAAATAATTTCTAGAATCAGTGCTAAAGTTTATTTAAAATTTAATGATCTTTATTAATTAAAAAAAAAGTTTTCAGTAACTTTAAAGCTAAATGTTTGAGAAAAAGGTCAACAAAATTATTTGTAATAAAATATGATTTAATAAATTTTGAAATAAATTAATTTTAAATCTTGTTTTTAGGACCTTTCATGTTCTAGGTTGTGCTTTAGTATTTTGGTAGATTGCAATAAACTCTGCAGATTCGTTAAAAGAGTCAAGAGTTAAAATATTTAATTAGGAAAATCTATGATTTACCTTTATACTTTTAATACTGAAATTTTCAAATAACCGATTTATATTGATTTTGTAAAGATCACCTTCCATGCCGAAAAATCTGACAGACGTTTCTTTATTTAAGAAGTTTCATTGCTGCAAACAAAAGCCAAGAAATTTTGTTGACGCTTTTGAAACATTTAGTTCTCTCATTAACAAGTAAGGTACCTTAAGTGTCTTGCTCCAGTTTTACTAAAACTTCAATATATTGTAGAGGGTACAAAAATAAGGGACAGGTATTTTTTTATATGTGAAGATTCATTTTAACGGGGTAACAACCACCTCTAAATTTCATCCCTAAAAACAGTATTTTAAAAAATATCTCAGATCTAAGTGAGATATCTTTACAAATAAAAAAAAAGAAAAATATTTGTTGTTTGAAATGATGTTCGATGGTTTTAACCTCAAGGGTATCACCCCTTATTTTTTATAAAGCTCAACCATCTATTCGCGCATATGATTTAATTCTAAAAATTACAAAATTTTATATAATTGTTTGAGAATATTTTTTTCACGAATACCATAAGTAACTTAAGTTGACGGGCTTCAGGGTTTCTAAAAATAACTAGTAAAAGAGGGTGAGCCACACCCAAATATTTTTTTTCTTAAATCGCAAGTTTTAATTGAGATATCTTTGCAAAGCAAAATGGAAATTATTTGTTTTTCGAAATGATATTGAAGTAAGGTATTTTTATCCCCAAGAATATTATCCCTTATTTTTTATTAGGGTAAACTATCTATTCTCGCACGTAATTTAATTCTAAAAATTACGAAATTTATTAAAACTGTTTGAAAATATTTTGTTCATGAATAACATAATTAACTAAAGTTGGTATCTTTCGTGGTTTCCAAAAATAAATATATTTTTTTGATATTTCAAGTTCTAATTAAGATAACTCTACAAGACAAAATGAAAGTTATTTGCTATTCGACATAATATTAAACTATGGTATTTTCACCCCAAAAGATATCATTCTTTATTTGTTATTAGGGTAAAACTTATATACACATGTAATTTGATTGTAAAAGTTACGAAATTTAACGGAATTGTTTGAAAATATTTTTTTCACGAATATAATAAGTCACTTAAAATTGTGATTTGAGGTTTGTAAAAATAAACCAGCAAAAAAGGGTGAGCCACCGCCAAATACTTTTTTTAAAATTTCAAGTTCTAATTGAAATAACTTTACGAAATTTATTGGAAATTACATGTTATTTGAAACGAAGCTAAACTATTGCATTTTCACCGTCATAGAATACATTCGAAGGATGTCATGTAATACATGTATAGTTATTCTTAGAATTGCCAAATTTCAGTTAATATGAACCTTACAGAGCTTACTGAAATTTTTTCTTTTAAGTAGTAAGAAAATATAAACTTATTTTATTGGTTATGCATTTATGTCTGCAAATTATTATAATTCATGACAAATAGTGATTTTTAATTTTGCAACATTCATTTAAATTAAAATTCGGCAATTATAAGATTAATCAGAGTTTAACATGATTTCGAATAAGAGATAATCTTAATTTTATTTGCATATTTTAATTTGAACTGGAGATATTAAAAAACGTATTTGGGGGTAGCTCACCCTCTTTTACTAGTTTATTTTCAGAAACCCCGAAATACGTTATTTTAAGTTACTTATTGTATTCGTAAAAAAATATTATCAACAAATTTGATTTAATTTCGGAATTAGATAAATAAATTCCAAGATTAAACCTTATAAAAAGTAAGAGATGATATTTATGGAATTAGAACAACATGGTATAACCTCATTTCAACTAATAAGTAATTTCCACTTTGTTTTATAAAGATATTTCAATTAGAATTTGATATTTGAAAAAAGTGCATTTGGAGGTGATTCACCCTCTCTTACTACTTCATTTTTTGAAACCTTCATTAGATTTCATAGTTTTTAGAATTAAATTACGTTCACTAATAGATGATTTACAGTTATAAAAAATAAAGTATGAAATCTTTGGGGGTGAAAATACCATAATCCAACATCATTTCAAATAACAAGTAATTTCCATTTTGTTTTCTAAAGATATCTCAATTTGAACTTGAAATTAAAAGAAAAACTTAGTTAGGGATGGTTTACCCTCTTTTACTAGTATATTTTTAGAAACTCCGAAACCCGTCAACTTAAGTTACTTATGGTATTCGTGAAAAAAATATTTTCAAACAATCCATTAAATTTCGTAATTCTTAGAATTAAATTACTTAATAAGGGATGATATCCTTGGGGGCGAAAATACCATAGTTTAACAATATTTCAAATAAAAAATAACTTTCATTTTGTTTTGTAAAAATATCTCACTTAAAACCTGAGATATTTCAAAAATACTGTTTTTCGGGGTGAACTTTAGGGGCGGTTTTCATTCGGTTATAATGAATCTCCTCAAATAAAAAAAAACATTTGTATTTTATTTTTGTACCCTCTACAATATGCTGAAGTTTCATTAAAATCGGGTATCTTCCTTGAAAGTAATTTGATTCAGATGGAGAAATAAGATTAAACTTGCGTGACTAAATCATAGTCAAATCTGCAAATGCGAGGTTGTCATCTATATTTCATCTCTCAAATGCGGGACTGGATGTTGGTCATTATTTTTTACAGGTCTTGAAGTAGATATATTACTAATACAGTTACATTTTCTTTCTTTTTTACGAATGATGAATCCTGCTATTTTATTAAGACGGACGTATGTAACATCCTTGATAACAATGCATTTCTGCCAAAAGAAATAACTCGATCAGCACACATAAACCCACAAATTTTTGCAACGACTTAAACATATTATTTTTGGAACCCAGAGTTTATCTTGATTTTTTGGACTTCCGTTGTCTTTATTTTTGTTGAATATCACGACGTTTCGGCTAGTAGTTATCTCTAGCCGTTTTCAAGTGAAAACTACTTTAATGGGCAATCAATAGTGATGACGTCATCTCAGCTGATTTATAAGTTTTAAACTAAACAAGAAATATAAATTATGGGGTTGTTAGGAAAAATAAGGTGACGGAATAAAAATTCCTTAACAACATGTCATGAAATGAAGCTTTGCGCATTTATTATTGTTAATATAAACAGAAATATTGTCAACTATTAGATCACAAATTGATCAAATAACTAAATGAATTATAATGTGCAAATACTTTCAAAATAACTCTTTAAACTTCACAACAATCAGTAATGTTGACCTTTTTAAATAGTAACTTTACTTACTTTTGACATCAGAGAAAAAATAACGAGAATTTCACGTCCAGGTCTCTAGACAGTTAAAATAATACTGCAAGCTTTTCTCAACTCATATTTTATTACAACTGGAATATTTTTCCAATTCACAGTTATTTTTAGATTTGCTCATATATCTTACTTTGAAATGATCTTCATTGTATTGGTTCAGCAATAAAGTAAAAATTTCTTTTTCTGCTTAGTTATGTGTGGACTTTTTCCTATATCAAAAAATCCTTCTGATTTTTGCAGACAGGAATAAATTTTATAGAACCCAACGGCAAGTAAATATGGTTATTGCAAAAAAATCTTTTGCTAAGAATAAAAAATAGGGACGTGTCAGTTGGGAATGTGCAAGCTTGAGAAACTTTTGTAAACGTAAAGAAAGAATAAAATGAGTATAGTTATTTAAATAAGGAAGCAAGATACAACTATAAATGTCAACAACTACAACACCCGACTTCCATTAAATCAATACCTTGATAACAACTCGTAATACAGAGAAGGGATGTCAAAGAATAGATACTGTATTGTTTCTTAGACTTATATTTGATAGGATGTAAGATAAATAGCAACTTATACGAGTATAACAGAAAATGTTTCACTAAATCACCAGAAAATTAAAAGCTTCTCACGTCTTTAGAGATTTCCTAAATACTCTTTTTTCATTCTTGAACAATTCAATAGCCGCAAGATTTTAGGTATTGTGCAACTTCAAATATACGCAAGAAATTTATTTCTTAAAGTATTCTTTTATTGTTCATTAATATTACTTTAAAAAAAGTACCTGTGGTTTAGAAGTTAGAAATTAGATATTAATATAGAAGGTTATACTGCCATGCAAAACGAAAAAGCCATTTTGGAATATTTGCTACATGTTGGTTTTCATTCATATAAACAAAAATTTGCACTTATTTCAGGAAAAAGTTTCAATTTCTAAACATTTACAGTCTTCTTGTTTTGGACAGCTGCAAAGATGTAATCAATCTCTAATGATTGTCCATTAAAAATTCACTATGTTATGTATATCACAATAATAGTAACACCAGGGGCGGATCCAGCCTCTCTCTTGGGGGGGGGCGGTGATATCACAAGAGTACGAAAGCGAAAGCAGGTTGTCGACGGGGGGGAAGGGGGGGGGAGACACCAGCAACATTTCCGTTTCTAATGTAAAAGGCAGGGTGGGTTGGGTCTATTTGTCTGAATTTCAAGCTCTTGAAGGGTGGGGTGGCGATCACAAGAAAAAATAAGTTGCCGACCGGGGGGAGGATGCCAGCTGCATACACTTTCCTAGTATAAGAGGCAGAATCGGGTCAATTTTCTTGAATTCAAAGCATCTGGTGGGGGGGGGGGCTATCGCCAGAAAAACAAGGTTGTCAACGGGGGGGGGGGGTGTTAGTAGCATACATATTCCTAATAAAAAATGCAGAATCGGTTTTATTTTTCTGAACTCAAAGCTTTTGGGAAGGGGAGGGACGATCGCAAGCATACACATTTCTATACTCTATTCAAGAACTAAAAAGAGTAATAAAAGTGTTACCGAAACCTCCAACGTACCTGCTCCAGTGCGCTGGTAACTAAAGACTGCGGTAAATCTAATTATATTTAATTATATTTAAATATTATAAGCTTTTATAAATTTACTGCAGCAATAAAATTTCTGATATTTTAATTTAATTTCTGTCAGTGAGCAAAGTACACTTTACAGTGTGTCCTTAGTGATTTATCTTGTTTACGGTTGTTTTTATTTGGGACTAGTGAGATACCCAAAAGATTTATCCTTCCATTTCTATATTTATATCAAAATACTAGGACATTTTTTCCTGAACGAAAAACTTATTACGATGACTGTTTATGATGCTTTAAGATATCAATATCTCGATAATAATGTTAAAGGCTCTATTGAGATGTATTTCAACATGACAGGAGTCGGAAAATCTACTATGTACCGAATACTGAAGGAGAAAAACACGACTGGAATTGTTAGTACTCCCAAGCTACATTCGATCACACAAACTTTAATCAAAGGAGTTGTACATCCATTTTATTATGACCGTCGACAAAATTCTAAATAAAATCAATGAAGATCGGTATTTACCTGAAACTAGAAGAATTGAGCTCTAGAAATTGCTCAGAGAACTTGATTTTTGCTGGAAGAAACCAGATAGAAAATCTGTTCTTATAGATCGTCCGAAAAAAGTCTATTGGAGAAGGAAAAATCTCTCTCAAGTAAAAGGTAGAGTTGCTAGAAATAACACAACTCACAAAATTAGTAATTTAACTCAACTTTTTAAAGATTTTTTGAATAAAGTTATTGCAGAAATTGGGAAGAATCCAGATAATAGAAGAATTAAAGAAAATGGAGAAACTCGATCTCATGATCGGTGAGATAGAGAAACCAATTATAATTAATTTGAGCGAAGATAGCTTCACTGACTTTGATTACAAATTAGATACGTAATGTTTACCAGCGTAAACACAATTTATTATTTAAATTTTCAGTAACATATAAAAATTAATTACACTTGAATCCCTTTCAGTCTTTAATTTTAATTCTGCAGATGGTTTAAGAAATAAATAAACTGAAACGTTAAATATCCTAAAAATGTTTTTAATTAATAATAAAATGACCGATAGCTCAAAAAAAAAATTAATATTATATGGACGAATTTATTTTTTTTATGTTTAACTTCTTGTATTTTTAACAATGGGTATTTTGTAAGTAATTAAATTATAACTTAGAATTTTTTGAGAGAAAAAGGCTACATTTTATTCGAAATGTACCTGTAATGGTTTCTATGCCAAAATTGAAAATAATAAAAATACTGTTGTGATTTGTGTTAAATATTATCTATATTTTCTAATGTATGTGAATTATTAAGAAACCATAAGAAAGAAAATAATATTACAAAAACTTTTTATTTTAGGTTTATTATCGAAATAATATTCTATGCTATAAATACTTAGTGATAAAATAAACCTCCTTCCAACTCCCATGATAAGGATTAAAATCCTTTTTAACACTTCACACATCCAAATACCTATTGTTATCCAACCCAAATAGTCCATTATTATAAGCTGGTATTTCGGATTATAAAATTTCTTAATAATATTCTATAAAAATCCTTTTTAACACTTCACATCCAAATATCTTTGGTTATTCTATCAAAATAGTCCATTATTATAGACCGGTATTTTTGATTATAAAATTTCTAACCCAATCCTATGAAAAATATCTGTGTCTAACAGATTTTGCCAAAGACACCGGACTAAAGAACACAGGTAGTTTGCGAAGAAAAAAAGGGTAAAAAATGATTTATTACTCTCTCTAGTTCTTGAATAGACTATAGTATAAGATTTTTCTGAAATCAAGGCTCCCCTCCCCCTTGGATCCGCGCCTGAGTAACACCAAGATGTAATGAAAAATGGTGGTAGCTATTGATACAAAAAATACATTTTATTAGAGTATATCAAATAGATCAAGACAATACGTCTAAATAGATGAAAATATAAATTAAAAATAGAAAATACTCGTTTTACGTAACTTGAAACTATAGAATTTTTAAATCTATTTTAAAAGCAAAGCTGGATTTACTAATGTAGACTAAGTAGCAAATCCTTACTGCAAATATCGCTTATATTTTCTCTTCTACTTATTTCTTTTCATAATATTCTGAGGAAAATTGAATTTTCAGGGGCACAAATAGATATTAATATTTCATAAATAAGAATTATTTTTATGAATTTTTAAAAATTTTTGTTTTTCAAATTACCGTTCGTAGGCATTATTATTAATGCTATGCTCTTTTAGTAGCCCATAAAGTACAACAAAACTGTGTCAGATTTTAGTTCCGCAACACGCTCACATATTATATTAAGAAAAACGTGCGATTTAGTACGACATAATAATACATAAAGATTGCCCAACAAGCAAAAATGAATACTTCTATTTAAAATTTATAAATACTGATCCACTAATTGAAATAGATATTCAATATAAAAAATTTTAATGTTTCGAGTTATTTTTTATTATTAATTAAAATGCACAGGACACTACCTAGAATTATCAGAAAATATTAAAATAAAAGTGTTTTATACAGGGTATCCGGGAAAATATAGGAAATCTTCCTTACTTACTCCTTACTCCGTGGCGTTACAACCCCGTGTGGGTTTTAGCCGACTTGACAATATGCCTCCATTCGTTTCTGTCCTTTGCTAGCTCCATCCAGTTCTCTACATCCATAGCTTTAAGGTTTCCTGCTATATTATCCCACCACCGGAGCCGGGGTCGTCCAAGTGGTGTTTTTCCAGTTGGGGTTTCTTCCCACACCAGTCTCGCTATTCTTTCGTTAGAGTGTCTTATGAGGTGGCCTCTCCACTGTAGTCTTCTAGACTTTATTTCTTTAATTATGTTGGCGTCTGCGTATAACTCTTCTAACTCTTTGTTCTTATTCTATATTGTCCCGTTGCCCCATCCAGTAACGGGCCAAAGATTTTCCTTGGGATTTTTCTCTCCCAAACTCGCAGTCGCTCTTCGTTTGCCTTTGTTATTGTCCAAGTTTCGCTGCCGTACATCACTACTGGTCTTATAACTGTTTTATATAGATTTATCTTTGTTCGTCTTGTTAGTTGTTTCGATTTTATCAGGCCTCGAAGGGCGTAGCTACATCTGTTCCCAGCTTGGATCCTATTGTTTATTTCTTGTGATCCGTTATTATCTTCAGTTATTGTTGTTCCAAGATACTTAAATTCTCTGATGCGCTCAAAGTTGTAGTCGTCAATGGTGATGTTCTGTCCAATTCTGTCTCTCTTTCGAATATTGCGGCTCGTGTACATATATTTAGTTTTGTTTTCATTTATTTGTAGCCCATCTTCTCTGCTTCCTTCTCGAACCTGATAAACGTTTCCTTCATTTTTATTCTTGTGTTTTCTATTAGATCTACATCGTCTGCAAACGCCAGCAGTAAGTTTGGTCCTTCTCGATGGAATATGGAAGTCGGTGTATCAGTTCTTGCATTTCTGATTGTGTTCTAAAGCTACGTTGTAGAGTTGTGGTGAGAGTGCATCTCCCTGCTTCAGTCCATTGTTAACCTCAAATGTCTCCGAGTACTGTTGCCCAGCTCTTACCTTACATCGTAGTCTTTCCATACGAATCCGTATCAAGTTGACTAGTTTTTTAGGAAAGCCAAGTTCTTGCATCGCCGTCCACAGTCTCATCCGGCATACTCTATCGAAAGCCTGTTTAAAGTCTATGAACATCTGATGAAGCTCTCGATCGAACTCCCAGCATTTTTCCATTATTTGTTTTATAGTGAATATTTGGTCAACAGTAGATCGGCCGGGTCTGAATCCGCATTGATACTCTCCAATGATTTCTTCTGTGTACGATTTGATTCTTTCTAACAGAATGTTTGCAAGGATTTTGTAGGTAGTATTAAGGAGCGTTATTCCTCGGTAGTTGTTACATTGCTTTTTGTTACCTTTTTTGTGAATTGGTACGATAACACCTTCTTTCCATTCGTCTGGCATTGTTTATTCCTGCCAAATACCTTGAATTAGCTTGTATATAGATCTGTATAGTGCTTCCCCTCCGTGCTTCAGACACTCTGCGGGTATACCATCGCTGCCTGGGGCTTTATTATTTTTAAGTTTTTTAATTTTTTAATTAAAAATTAAAAAATAGGAAATCTTCCGTATATAAAAAAATACGTGGAAGGAATACTTCAAATTCATATAAACTTTTTTCTATAGGCCTCATCTTCGGAGATATGGGCTCCCAAAGATCTGTAATGGTATTAAGTTTTTTAAATATAATTGTTGAACCACCAGATAAATGGCAGTTTTTTTTAATATGAGGTAAAATCCCTTAAATTACTATCCAAGAAAGTTTTGTGAATTACTCACAGCTACAGGGACGGACTAGCGGTGACACTCATGACTCCATTTTTTTACGCCCTGTATGATAAGAACTTTGGACAACGTTTTTTACATACCATTGACTAAAGATTAAGTTCTCTTCATTACTGTCGCTAATCCTAACTGTTTTCGAAAAAAACATCATCGATAAAAGATACTCTTTGTTCCTATCAAATGTTCAACCTTCAACTTTATGAGAAAAAAAATTCGATCCAAAATTAGAGTTTACCTCTTTAGTTGAAAACATCTAATTCTGTGAATTGCAGTTCGACCTAGGTTCGCAAAAAAGGAGTGTTTTATTTTATCGCCACTAAAAACAAAGTACTGTTGTTGCAAACGTTGCAAGGTACGAATGAAATAGATATCCTGCATAGTTTGTTATATATGTAATTCTCCTTTCAGGCAGAGAATATGAAAAATATATGTACAAACAATTTATTTCCTGCAGATATCGCTCTGGTCCTCTCTCCATACGCGTTTCGATCACCTCATGATCTCGTCAGTGGAGCTGTATCGGACCGAGAGCAATATTAGCAGGAAATAACTGATACATGAACCATAAATTTCAAGGTATGTCGGCAGGATATTACACCTGCCGTCTACCAACTTCGATGTCAGACTGAAAAATATCGCCAGTCGAACGACATCTATAAATCGTCGGAGTAACGTGAAATTTTTTTTTAAAAATACGGCAGAAAGATTTCTTTATTTCTTACTGAAATTTTGATTGCATAAAAATTTCACGTTACTCCGTTGATTCATAGATGTCGTTCGACTGGCGATATTTTTCAGTCTGACATCGAAGTTGGTAGACGGCAGGTGTAATATCCTGCCGACATACCTTGAAATTTATGGTTCATATATCAGTTATTTCTTGCTAATGTTGCTCTCGGGCCGATACAGCTCCACTGACGAGATCATGAGGTGATCGAAACGCGTATGGAGAGAGGACCAGAGCGATATCTGCAGGAAATAAATTGTTTGTACATATATTTTTCATATTCTCTGCCTGAAATGAGAATTACATATATAACAAACTATTTAAATACGGCAGAAAGATTTCTTTATTTCTTACTGAAATTTTGATTGTATGAAGATATCCTGCATTTTTGAACTTGTTAACTTTCACATTGTTGACATACTGATTCTTTACTTGAATATTAATTTATTGACTCTTGGGTTTGATGGTGAAATTAATTGTGAAATATTCGAAATATGGAATACACGTTTATTGAGTTTGAATCTGATGTATGATTTTGCATCTTGCAATACTTTAAAAGCCAGGAGGTTATATCACGACAGATATCCTAATCAGACTCTTCCAAATCAGAAAACATTTCAACGAGTTGACCAACGTCTAAGGAAAAATGGTAGGTGATTCCATTTAGTAAGGTAATATGATTAATTTTTTTCATAATTTTAGGAAATTTTGGGAAAAGATCTACTGATGCTGATCGGGGAAGGACCGTACGTATGTCGCTATTAGATTTTCCCCGTAGAACTGCAAACTCGCTATAGAATCAGCAACGAAATAATGTAAACTTCATTAGCATTATTCTCTTTTCGGATGAAGCAGGGTTTACCAAAAATGGTATCATAAAGTTACACAACCCACATATATGGACTGATGAAAATCCTCATCAGTTTCAATCAATTAACCTCTGGACAGGAATCATTAGCAATTTTTTGATTGGACTATTCGTTTTACCGGCACGACTGAATGGAGCGCTTTATTTGGAGTTCCTCCAGAACACTTTTCACGACATAGTAGAGCAGTTATCACTTGAAACCCGCAGAAATATGTACTACATGCACAATGGGGCACCACCTCATTTCAGCGGTGCTGTGCGTGAGCACCTGAATAACGTCTATCCAAGCCGTTGGATAGATATGGGAGGGATTATTGCCGGGCCTCCTCGATCTTTCGACCTGGCAATCATTTTTTTGAGAAGTTTTCTCAAAAACTCGTCACCCAAGGCTCGGCACCCCGATTTTCACCCACAGTCAAATGTGAATGGAAAAAGACGCGGGTATTTCACTCATTATTAAGAAACCTGAGGTGGACCCCCGTAGGTGAGAACATGCCGTTATTTACATCAAAAGGCACACTCGTCTGTGCAGATACAGACAGGCAAATATCACCGCGCACGAGTACGCATAGCAATTTTGAAGTTACTAACTCACGCAAGGATATGCTCCATGGATAAGATAAGATGGTTGTTACGGTGTGATGGTTGGGTTCATCCATGAAAAAGACACATAGTGGAAAGTCAGCCCCATACGACTAGTATTATAAAAACTATTATTTCTACATTACAAGACAGTAAAAGATTTAAAAAAAATAAAATAAACACCAGAAGGAAACAGCTAAATTCCTTGTCAAACGTTAGAGTTCGTCTTCTTGCAAAGTTTTTATATATTGACTTATAATGTATTTTTTAAGCAAAGCTTTACTTAAGAATTTAATTTAAGTTTTTGAGAATAAACATACTAATCATTTGAATAAAATTTTGTTAGGCTCCTCAATTTTTTTTTGCTACTTGACATTGCCTTTCTTTTAAAAGTCATTCACGTTGTTCTCGATTAACAAAAAACTCTGGGCGTTTTATTCACATAACCATTACCTGGCAACCGCTTGTGAAAGCAAATAGCCTGTTTTATAAGGTTTTTTAGGTACAAATAATGCGTTAAATTGAAATACATAAATTCTTTCAATTTCCAGTTTGGTTGTTGCTAAATGTGCCGTATGTTTATGATAATCGCAGTAAAATCTGGAAAAATACGTTTCAAAGAAATTCTAGAAAGTGCGTAGTGCTGGCAAATTTATGGAAGCTATCATCGCGTGCGTTGCAGCACTGCTTAGATTAACATCTTTCTAGTTTATGTACTAGCGGCTTTTCGGCTCTCGGTGTTTTGTTGTGTTATTCTTTATGTTATTTTTCTATTTATCTTAGGAATAGAAAAGCGCTGTATCACAGGGAGTGATGTTTATGCATTATTTTTATTTTATAACTATATTTTATTGAATAGTTGAGACCCAAAATAACTTTAAAACTGAATCTATTGAACAGAATAACCGTTTAAAGTGATAATATTACTAGATTAAATTTAACTAGAATTTCTTGATGCATTAGTAATTAAGATTTTATGTGAAAATAATGAATCTCATACGCCCTCAGAACCTTGATGACAATCTTTGTTAGAATACTGTTTCTTGGATGAAATATTTTTGTTTGAAAAGAAATACTTATTTTTGCTCACAGTCTCCTGTGGAGTTAAACTCAATGAAATAAAATTATTTACCTTGATATTCCTATGCTCCACCGTTCCCTAATTTAAAATAAAAACTGGAAAAAATCTGTGCCTTATTTCTCCACACAATTATCTCCAATCCCCAAATATTTTTCCCAATGATGCTTTAATATTTTTATGGTTCCGGGGACAGAAAGTTCCGGGCTCATTTTCAAAATTGTGAAGCTTAACAGAAGTTACCTATTCCATCAAGAAGCGCATAATCTGACATCTCTATGAACCTACTTTGTCAACATTACCGAAAAGAAATATGATCTATCCGTTGCATACTCTACCATGGGGCTCTGTTTTCACCAGAAGTATGACCCTATCCAAAACTTCTTCGAAGAAAACTTGAGAAAGAGGCAGAAAAACTACGACGTTTACAAAAGAAATTATAAGAAGGGAATATGAGGGGAACCAGATATGTAAGATAGGTAAGTAAAGAAAAAAACCTAATTTAACGATCTACTGGAATAAAGAACAAAGTAAAAATAAAGAAAACCTAACCTAGATAATAAGGGGTGTTACTGCTTCATTTCTGTTGCCTATTCTTAGAATTGATTGGTGGTCAACTTGATGGTAAACTATATTATATGTGCCATAACTGTGAATTAGGCTGGTTATTTTAAATAAAATTATTTTCAACCTTTTTCTGGTAGTTTTTTGCAATATGAGGTAGTGCTTATGATTTCCAACCAGAACAAATCACTGTCTTTATAAGTCTTTTTCAATTGTTTTTTTTTCTAACTATGCATTTATTTATTTATACAGAGTACGTTAAAAAGTGAACAGGACTTTTTAAAAATAACACGTTCTAGTCACGCCACTTGTTTACGGCTATTTAAATTGGAAGCTATATCTTTCACTGACATTTTTTCAAAATTCCATGAGCAAGGGACAATTACTGACAGTGTGTTTGTTGCATCAGTGTAAAAATAAATATTGAACAAAGAGCCAACATCAAGTTCTGTTTTAAGCTGGGTAAAACTTTTACCGAAACCCTTCAGTTGGTGGAAGAAGTATATGATTATGAGTGTTTATCCAGTAGTAGAGTCCACGAGTGGCATATACGCTATAAAGATGGCTGCGAAGACTTCAAGAAGAGAATAACTCATATTAATTTAGATCCACCTGGTCAGATGGTTAATGCTGTGTTTTTCTTGGCATTTTGAAGCGTTTGTTGCGGCGCATTCATAGTATTCGGCCAGAATATTATGAAAAAGAAAACGCTTTTGGCATGACAATGTACGATTTCATCGATCGACATTTGTGACTGATTTTTTACTAAAAGTCGCATTTTTACCATCAACTACTCGATGTTTCATTTCTACCTTCTCTCATTTGCCGATGAAAGAAAAGCATTATGCTGACGTAGAGGCTTGTTTCGTCTTTCTCAAGGATATCTCTAAAGACGACCTAAAAAAAACTTATGCGATATGGTTGTTGGCCGTACAAATCGCTGTATAGGGTTTGTAGAAGAGTATTTTGAATAAAATAAATAAGTTTTGTGGAATTATTAAGTCTATGTTTTCAGTTTTAGGTAATGTTTATTTTTTAACACACTGTATATGTACCAGCTGCAAGTATATCACTTCATTATCTACATTTAATTTCTTATGAAATTGATATTTGTTATTGATTTTTTTAAATGATAATATTTTTTAGTATATCAGCAGAAGTGCTCAATTTTGGTTTTGTTTTACAATAATTGTCTTTATTCCTAAATTATATCAATTCTTATATTAACTGAAGAAATGTTCTTAGCCTAATGAATAAAAAATTTATTATAAATATTTATTTTTATTTTATAACTATAGATGTGTCTTTTTTTTGGTTACGTACACTCTTTTCTGTGATTTCGGTTTAATCTAATTCAAATATATAAATTTTGCCTAATTTCTATATCTTCTACAGACCACAGTCACTGTTACAAGTGATCTTCCACAAGTTGTAACAAACGTAGATTTTTTTCCAAACCCTTCCTGTGGATTAATTATAATAACTACAGCTAAAATTTGCTTGAAAGTCGAATGACCAGTTAAAATTTTTGATATTTACAAAATTGCTTTTAAGGTTTTTTTAATAACGGCAACAAAGCAAAATTGCTACAACAATATCCAGTCTACCCTAGACATTTAATATAAAATAATTCAAAAATATTGTAACGTAATAGTACATAAGAAAGCACAATACTTTTTAATTAGCTTCTAGAATGGCCAATTTTTATATTTTTTGCTATCAGTCAGACCTAGATAGAAAGTCCTAAAATAAAATATTTATAAAAAAATTGAACCGATTTTTAAAAATGCGCTAAAAAGTAAAAAAAAAACTATAAATGTTTAAATTAAATTGAAGTTTTTGAAGTTGGCGCCAAAATAATACCTGACAAAATGTGAATCATATAAATAGATTAAAAATACTTTATTAGTAATTGCTTTAGTACCATAGTTTGTATATACCTCGTATTAGTAGTTAATTGTTTCATTTACAAATAATTTGGCACCGAATTCAAAAATTTCAATATCAAATAAAAATTTATGGTTATTTTTCACTTTTTAGCGCATTTTTAGAAGTGTGTTCAATTTTTTTATAAAATTTTACTTTTTGATTTGTAGTTTTGAATTCTTTATGATATCCATATTATTTGAATTAAGTACTAACCGAGATTAGTGTACTTCGCAATGACTCCAAGGTGGCAAGAAAGTACGTATTTTATCCAAAGTTGTAAATCACCCTAATAAAATGAACAACTAAAAATTCCTTGATTCATAGAATTCTCCAAATATCAATTTTGAATGAAATTGTGTCAAACGAATACTTATCCGCTATCTTAAGTTTTAACTTAATTTTAGTTTGGTAATATAGGCTCCCAAAACCTTCCAATACCTGTATTTGAGTTTATATACGCTCCAAGCACCCCGCAATATCAGTTTAGGATAAAATCGTAAAAATGTAGAATTTTTAGTCCGTCATATTGTTACTGTCTTATTAGGTTGAAAAAATTAACTTCGTATTCGTAATATACCACCCCGAAAACCACTTAATGCCAAATTTGAGGAAATGCAAGTAAAGTAAAATTTTCAAATCACCATATTGGAACCGCCATAATAAAATTAAAAAAAAAAAGAATTTTAACGTCTTAATCCAATATAAATCTAAACCCTTGAAATCCCCTTAGTATCAATTTTGGATGAAATCAGGAAATTTAACATTTTTAGACCATAATAATGAATCAGATAGATTAAATTTTCTTAAAATAAATTTATATTTGTTATTTACATCCCCAAAAATGATCCAGTCCGCTATATTGGATTCGCCATATTCAATCTTTAAAAAATAATCTTAAACTCATAATTTACACCCTCAAGAACCCCATATGTCAGTTTTGGAGAGAATCAAAAGATGTTAAATTTTTAGGACGCCATATTGGATCGCCAGATTGACTTTTTCAAAAATAATTTCAAATTCGCTATTAACACTAACAAAAATTCCAATACTGATTTTGGACAAAATCGAGAGGTGTAAAATCTTTAATCCGCCATCTTGGGTCCACCATATTTAACTTTTTTAAAACAATTTCAGGTTTGTAATGGGTGATCCCAAAAACTCCCCCATAGCAAGTTTGGGAAAAATCCCTCACTTCAATTTTGGAAAAAATTGGACAAAATTAATTTGTTTATCCGCTATATTGATTTTTTTTTAAATAATTTCAGCTTCGTTATGTGAAACCCCGACAACTTCTCCATACCAATTTTGGAGAAAATCTGATAAAATTGATTTTTTTCCGCCATATTGAATTTTTGAAAAATAATTTTAGATTCGTTGTGTGCGATCCCGAAAACTCCCGCAAACCAATTTTGGAGAAAATCGGGTCAAAAAATTTTTTTTTGTTCACCATATTGGATCCGCCATGTTAAATTTTTTTAAAATAATTTGAAATTCGTTGTGTACGACCCTGAAATTCCCCTATACCAATTTTGGAGAATATCAGACAAAATTAATTTTTTTATCCGCCATATTATTAGCGTTATCTTGGGTTTTATTGCATTAAATTCGTTCAAAATAATATGGGACCATCGCAGCAATTGTGTGAACATAACATAAAGAAATTCTTTCAAATTGGTGCTTCCGTTCTGGAGTAATCGGTATACTACTTCTTTTAGAAGTGGGCTAATAACGTAAAACGCTCTCCTGTAAAACTGCAAAAAATGAGTTACCTCATTTTATGATACAGACGATAATGTCACAAAAAAATTATTTAGAATAAACCTAGTCGTAAATCAACACCTATTTTCAATTTATTCATTGACACTTTTACTTTACATATTACTAAAATATATTAGTTTAAAAAGATTTTATTAAATTTATAATTGTCCTTTAAGATAATAATAATTAAAATCTTGCACTAGCTTTTAAACAAATCTAAATATTTATTCTTGAAGTCCGAAACGATCAAAGGCTAGAATATCTATAATAAGTATGCTAGACATCTGCCAATAAGCCTTAGTTAACAATAACTATGGGTATCTCAATATAAGCGTTCTATATAAGTAATGTTTAAATGTATAAAATAGCTAAAACCATTTAAATCTCTTAAAAAAGAAAAATGGACAAATAAAAAATATATATGACATGCTTAATCTCAGTTAAGAAGTGTCAGGAGACTCAGGGAGGTTTTTGTTTTATTTTTAGGTAAGGAATCTCCACCTAAGTGATGAAAGACATTTTTCTAAATCATTCTTTATGTTGTTTTTTATTTTTTTTTTCGCAACCCTGTCAGGCCAATTCATTATGTGACTGATTTCATACATTTTGCAAACCGTATTCAGCTTGCGGATATTGTTTGTCGCATAAAGTTCACTCTAATTTATTTTATTATATACAAAATAAAATTTCTCATATTCTGCAATTTTCTTGGAGCTTGAAAGGAAGAATATGATAAATGACTATTTTATATCATGAATTGCTAAAAATTTAAAAAACAGCATGAAATAAATTATAAAAATTCATTTAATGACCTTTTTTCCTTCTCAACGTCAAATTATTTTTGATTTATTGTTGCTAAATAACAGTATCCTGTATAAGATAGATATCTCATCAGTACTGTAAATGTTAAAAATAGAAAGCCCTTTTTTACCCTTCTAGCAGGTGGTTAATTTATTAATAATTTATAATGGAGTGGCAACCTTCGAAAGCAAAGGGCAACCATTTTAGATAGAACACAAATATTTAGGTTTTCGGTTTAAAGAAAATAATGTCTTAAAATAACCACCAAAGCTGTCAAGAAAGCTCGAAAGATGTCGTAATTAAGACATTTGAAATTAGAAATGCTATTAAGTCTTGATAAGCGCGACACCTTACACTCAACTAGAGGAAAGATACGATCATGAGCATTTGAAATGCTGAATGATCAAACTAGCTATTGATGGATAATGCTACCAAGATATTACGGAGAAGGAAAATTGAAGGACGTTGATAAGCAATTACACCAGCAAATAAAAAAATTTATGGTTATATTCCCACTAGTTAGCAGACATTTCTCTAGTGCTTCAGATAATATATGCGGCAAAAGATACAACTTCGCTAATTGACGTATCACGAACTGATTTCTTATCATCAACCGAATGAAGAGGAGCTTTAAGTCTGGTTGCAGAAGCTCCTTTATGGACAATATCCCAATGAGATCATCAAAGAAAATGTTAACAAACTCCATTCCAGCAGTTAAGCATCGGAGTCGATAATACTGTTTAAAGTTGTCATCCCTAACAATTGCAATCTCTAGAGTAAGCATAATGAGAAGATCGCCAAATACACCTGGAGAAACAAATATGTGGATAGTGGGGAATGAATAACGTAAGAACAATTCTGATAATTCTTTCAACTAGAGTAATACCGCAGGGTATTTTGAATAATATCAAGGGATTCAGCTTTAGTGACCATCTGTGTAAGGCTATGCAAAGGGCTTCCTACGGCTCGAAAATATGAGAAGGAATAGGCCGGCGGAGGTAGCCTCATATGAGGTGATTTGAAATTTATTGTTAGTAAATTTCTGACTACGTAAAAACCTTCAGAATGATAATAGTAGGTATGTAGTATCTTATGTCTCATTTTCTTTTTTGGGAAAAATTTTTTATTTAACAATAAACATGCGAAAAACAGTTTTTCCGGGTTCTGAGAAAAGCTATTGTTTTTTCATTAAAAAAGTTTCAAACAAAAGTTGGACGCATTGAAAATACCTATACCGATAAGTAGACGCGATAGCTGAGATTTTGACACACATTCTGAAAAAAAAATTATTATGTACGACCACTAGAAGCTGAGATAGAGTTTTTTTTTTCCAAAAAATCGCTGCGGAGTTCTTTATTAACATTAAGGAATTATTTAAGTAGGAACTCATAGGGAGATGGTTAAATTATTGTATGCAGCAGTTTTCAACTCAATTATTTCAAAATACTGATGTAGCAATAGTTTAAATTTGCATCTACTTCGAGAGTTAGAAAGAGAACAGAGCTTTCAGCCTTCGGCGGCGGAAAATATCGTGACTCGGACGCTTCAAATTCGAACAATGGATGATATGTTTTTGTAATCAAATTATTGTTAAATATAGCAATAAACAAATTGTTGCACTTTTATACATTTTATGCATAATTATAATTTTACCGTATTATGTGCTTTTCAAATTGCGAAAAAAATGTTATAGTGGTTAACGCTCTACTATTAATTAGGAATATTAAAAATTAGATTAATTTTTAATTTATCATTAATATTTATCGAGATATAGCATGAAACAAATAGCAACATTTATTGATAGCATTATTATTTTTCAAGATGCAGAATAAACGATTATATTTTAAGCGATTATCGAATCGAGAATTATTGTAATATTACTTTGAAGTACGATGAAGGTACTAGGGGAGGAAATAATTATGATTATGATAATAATAATAATGTTGATGATGATGATAATTTTGTCAATGATGAGTGTGATGATGATGAGAATAATAATGATGATGACGATGAGAGTGATAATGATGATGATAATTGCAATGATAATAATGAAACCGTAAAGGGTTTCGAGAACGAATGTCCATCGATGTCTAAGAAACGAAGATTCAAAAAATATTAGCAAAAATTTTGTATATGAAAAACGTTCATTCAATAAAATAAACAAAAAACTTAACATGTGTTTTTCTTGCACAACTAATAATTTTGCGGCATAAATATTAATGGTATATTAAAAATCAATCTGATTTTTAATATTCCTAATTAGTAATATACTGTTGTTCACTGTAAGATTTTTTCCACAATTTGAAAAGCACGTGCAATAATTTGTTTATGGCTATGTTGAACTATAATTTGATTACAAAAACATATCATCCACTGCTCATATCTCATCAAGAAACCACGAATTAAAGAAAAATTCTACCATCAATATTCGTCGAGATTATCCAAATTTTTCCGGCGAAACGAATGTGAAGGGTCCGAGTCACGTTTTTCTCCGCACACCGCAGGATTAAAAAACGCCCCCTGCACTGCTCAATTTCTGACTCTTGGAGTAGGTGCAACTTTAAACTATTTTGAAATAATTGAGTTGAAAACTGCTGCATACAATAGTTTAGCCATCTCCCTATTAGTTCCTACTTAAATAATTCCCCAATTATAAACAAAGCAGCAATGATTTTTTGAAAAAAAAAATCTGTCTCAGCTTCTAGTGGTCGAACAGAATTTGTTTTTTTTTCAAAATATTTGCCAAAATCTCACCTATCACGTCCACTGATCGGCATTTCAATATCAATAATTGTCGAAGAGTTATTTTATTTGTTTATAACGAAAAAGTCAACCACAATTTTGTTTATCTGTTTCAACAATTTAAAATCAACAATTAACTTGGTTCTTTTTTGTCATTGTTAGTATATGTTTCGAGCTTTCATTTGCGCACCCGCAGATCACTGTACGATTTCTAGATCGCTGAGAATAAACAATCAAAAAACATAAAATGTTATAAACAAATTCACTGTGCAAAAAACTATTGAATATTTTTACTTTAAATTTTGCATACTTGTTGTATGTAACAAGAAATTCCGGTGTATAAAGTTAAAGCAATATATTTTTCTATTGTTTATTAACAATTGGAAAAACAGCCAGTTTAGCAAGCTTTTTCGCAATAACTAACAATTTGATTTGGTCGAGCTTTAGCTCATTTTGTAGTTATTTTCACAGCACACAACTTTTGTTAAGCTTTTTTACTGAAAAATAATAGTTTTTCCTAAAACTCGAAACAACTGTTTTTTCACATCCCAACTGTTAAATAAAAAACTTTTCCCAAACAAGAAAATGAGACATAAGATACTACATAATTGTTATCACCATTTTGAAGATTTCTACGTAGTCAGAAGTCTACTAACAATACATTTTTTTCAAATGCTATTTCCGCTGGCCTAGAAGCTAATTCTTACAATTTCTGCCTATTTCAGATAACTGAATGTTCCTTGGAGAGGGTACGAAAGCAGTTTGACTAAGTCTAAGGGAAAATGGAAAAAAAGTGTCTTGAATTTAACAGTAATACCAATATTTGTAGCAGGCGCGGATCCTAGGGGGGGGGCAGTGGGGGCGATCGCCCCCCCCCCCCCCCCCCAAGAGCTTTGAGTTCAGGAAGATAGACCCGACTTTACCTCTTATACTATAGTTTATTCAAGAACTAGAAAGAGTAATAAATCATTTTTTACCCTTTCTTTTCTTCGCAAACTACCTGTATTCTTTATTTCGATGTCTTTGGCAAAATTTGTTAGACAAATATGTTTTTCATAGGAATGGGTTAAAAATTTTATAATTAAAAATACCGGTCTATAATAACGGACTATTTGGATAGGATAACATTAGATATTTGGATGTGAAGTGTTAAAAAGGATTTTAATCCTTGTCATAGGCGTCGGAAAGAGGATTATTTTATCACTAAGTATTTGTAGCATAGAATATTATTTCTGTTAAAAACTTAAAATAAAAAGTTTTTATATTATTTTCTTTCTTATGATTTCTTAATAATTCACATATATTAGAAAATATAGATAATTTTGACATATTTAACACAAATCACAACAGTATTTTTATTATTTTTAATTTTGGCATATAATCCGTATTAGGTACATTCAGACTAAAACGTAGCCTTTTTCTCTCAAAAAATTCTAAGTTATAATTTAAATATTTACAAAATACCCATTGTCAAAAATACAAGAAGTTAAGTCCATATAATATTAAAAATTTTTTGGAGCTATCGGTCATTTTATTATTAATTAAAAACATTTTTAGGATATTTGACGTTTCAGTTTATTTATTTCTTAAACCATCTGCAGAATTAAAATTAAACACTAAAAAGGGATTCAAATGTAATTAATTTTTATATGTTACAGAAAATTTAAATAATAAATTGTGTTTACGCTGGTAAACATTACGTATCTAATTTGTAAAAAAGTCAGTAAACTATCTTCGCTCAAATTAATTATAATTGGTTCCTCCATCTCACCGATCAGGAGATCGAGTTTCCTTATTTTCTTTTATTATCTGGATTCTTCCCAATTTTCTGCACTAACCTTATTCAGAAAAATCTTTCAAAAGTTCGGTTAAATTACTAATTTTGTAAGTTGAGTTATTTCTAGCAACTCTACCTTTTACTTGAGAGAGATATTTCCTTCTCCAACGGACATTTTCCGGACGATCTATAAGAACAGATTTCCTATCTGGTTTTTCACAGCAAAAATCAAGTTCTCTGAGTAATTTCTAGAGCTCAGTTCTTTTAGTTTCAGGTAAATCCCGATCTTCATTGATTTTAGTTAGAATTTTGTTGACGGTTGGGATCTGTTTCTCATAATAAAATGTGTGTACAACTCCTTTGATTACAGTTTGTGTGATCGAATGTAGCTTGGGAGTACTAACAATTTCAGTCGTTTTTTTCTCCTTTATTATTCGGTACATATTAGATTTTCCAACTCATTTCATGTTGGAATACATCTCAATAGAGCTTGTAACATTATTATCGAGATATTGATATCTTAAGCCATCATAAACATTTATCGTAATAAGTTTTTCGCTGAGGAAAGATGCCCTGGTTAAAAGATTTTGGAATAAATATAGATGTGGAAGCCATATCTTTTGGGTATCTCACTAATCTCAAATAATATATAAAAACAAGCACAAACAAGATAAATCAGTAAGGACACACTGTAAGGTGTAGTTTTCTCACTGACAGAAATTAAATTGAACTATCAGAAATTTTATGGCTGCAGTAAATTTATAAAAGCTTATAATATTTCAATATAATTAAATATAATTAGATTTACGGCAGTCCTCAGTTACCTGCGCACTGGAGCAGGTACGTCGGAGGTTTCGGTAACAGTATTATTACTCTCTCTAGTTCTTGAATAGAGTATAGGAATGTGTATGCTTGCGATCGCTCCTCCCCTTCCCAAGACCTTTGAGTTCAAGAAAATAGAACCGATTCTGCATTTTATATTAGGAATATGTATGCTGCTGACACTCCCCCCCTCCCCCGTTGACAACCTTGTTTTGCTGGCGATAGCCCCCCCACCAAGTGCATTGAATTCAGGAAAATAGACCCGATTGTGCCTCTTATACTAGGAGTGTGTATGCTGCTCGCATCCTCCCCCCGGTCGGCAAATTGTTTTTTCTTGTGATCGCCCCCCCCCACTCTTCAAGAGCTTGAAATTCAGAAAAATAGACCCGATCCACCCTGCCTTTTATATTAGAAATGGGAATGTTGCTGGTGTCTCCCCCCCCCCTCCGACAACCTGCTATCGCTTTCGTACTTTTGTGATATCACCGCCCCCCCCCCCCAAAGAGTGAGGCTGGATCCGCCCCTGGTTTGTAGGCGATTTATACATACAATACCACTCGCCTTACCAACTAAGTCCTTAAATTCCAATACAAAGCAAATAAAACATAATAAAGTGTCATTTAGTTTGGAGCCAAGCCAGCAATTTTCTGAAATCTGCACAATGTTTGTAAAACATACTTTTTAAATCTAAATCCGACATGCCAAGAATTTGTTCAGTAAATGCATTTATTAAACTTAGAATGCTCTATGAAAAACAACGATGGAGAAGTTGCAAGTTTTATAAATCGAGCAAACAAACTGCTAAATAATTTGAAGCATATCAACTTTTAATTGTATTTTTGTTTTAAAAAAATACTTATTAAGAGATGAATAAACATGTTTAACAGTTAAGAATTATATTTATGGTATAAGCAATTATGAAATAAAAATTTATAAAATGTATACAATAGTTTTCAATAAAATTAAAACTTCTAACTTCTCAGTATTATTTTATTTATGACCATAATTTTAATTCGTTTTGAAAAAAACTCTTCGCAATGTTAGAAAGATTATCCAAAAAATATATCCAATTATTACCGGTCTATTAAAAAAAATTAGTCTCGTATAGTTCAAGAGTGTACCTATATGATTTATTATTTTACTTGTAATAAAAAATCTTAGTTATCGGCTTCTCTAGATAATTATACTGTGAAAATATTTTAAGAATATGTGATTTGCAGTATCTTTTTCTTTTTCTATACTTAGCATTTGACTTCAGCATGTGAATATATGCCTTGTCCAATTTCTCCCGTCTGGTTATGTTTTTTTTTCAGTAGTTATTCTCCTTCCTGGCTATTTTCCTGCCCATTGTAATCTTATTTTGTCTGTGTTTCCTATATCTTCTAGTTCTGTCTGTTTTTTGATGAATTTGATTTATTTATTCATCTCCTTACAGATCATATACAGGGTGAGTCAACGATTGGATGAAGTAGGTTTGTGCCTTTTCGGTGAAATTAACAAAGAAACTATATTTATTGTTTGATACAGTTTATTTTTATGCAGATTTTAAAAATATTTAGGACTCTACAGCGTGGGCCAAAAAACTAGGACAGCATAAAGTTGTATTTTTTTTAAATAGAACACCCTATATACGAATCGTATTTTCGATTTAGCTTATAATTTTAAATCTTTTTTATTAAGGGTTTACTATAACAAAACTTTATAGTTTCTGAGATAATTAAGTTTGAAGAAAAAAAGTCACATTTTCAAGCATCAATTCAATCCTAAATAACGTTTCCAATTTTGTGACAAATATATTCAAATTTGGAATTTAGCAAGGCCAAGGACAAGTTAATATAATTTTTACCTAATATTTGCAATAAAAGCTACAGGGTGTTGAACACATCGGCTCAAATTTGAACAAGTTTAAATGAATAAATATCTTTTTTTTAAACGGTACACTCTGTATATTTTCATGTTATTTAATAGAGTAATAAAAACCCTAAAAGTTTTGTTCAATATATCCTATACCTATTTATAATAGTTTTTGAGATATTTCAGTTTTTCTTATTTTCCATACTTTTTTACAGAAATAGTCTTCATTATCATAGTAGCCATGGCAAAAACAATGTAAAAGAACATTTTTCTGTGTGTCAAATTTATAACCGCAATCACTTCTTTTGGTTTTTATGTAGTGTAGTTTGGTTTTTTTTGCATTCATCTTATATTGTAAAATGAATTTTCCAAAAAATGAGTTAATAGATATGATTTATATAATAGGAGAGGCTCAAAAAATTGCCTTCTTGCTCAAAGAATTTACAAAATGAAGTATCCTGATCGACGCCAGCCTAATACCCATACTTTTCAAAACTTAATGCAAAGATTTGATTCTTCTGGTACTGTTGATTATCCAAAACGTAAAGTGGTCAACAAACCAGTAACTAATGAAGAAAAAGAACTACAAGTATTGTTAAATGTTCAGGAAAATCCTTATATTGGTAGCCGTCAGTTAGCAGCATTATGTGAAACATCACAATTCACCGCTAATCGTACTACCAAGAAATATAGGTATCAGCCATATCACATGGAATTACACCAAGAATTGCATGGACAGGATTTTGAAAGTCGTGTAAACTTTTGTCGTACAATAAATGCGGAGATTCAATTAAATCCAAATTTATTATGCAAGGTAATGTTTAGTGATGAAGCTACTTTTAGAAGTAACGGTACCGTAAATAGACGCAACATGCATTATTATGCCACAGAAAACCCATTTTGGATTAGAGAGGTGCAACATCAAAACCACTGGTCATTAAATGTTTGGTGTGATATTCATCATAATCGAATTATTGGACCCCACTTTTTTAATGAACCACTAAATGGCCATAGTTACCTGAACTTTCTACAAGAAGAGCTACCCCAACTGCTTCAAGGTCTCGATAGGGATGAGCTCGACAGTATGTGGTTCCAGCACGATGGTGCGCCTCCGCATTACCATCGTGAAGTTCATACGTTTTTGGACCAACGATATCCGCAAAAATGGATTGGACGTGGGGGTTTCATTTAGTGGCCACCAAGGTCTTGCGACATCACCCCATTAGATTTCTTCCTATGGGGTTATATTACAAATAAGGTGTATGTTAATCCACCAACAACAGTGGAAGATATGCGAAACAGGATTAGGGATACCTGTAGAACAATAACGCCACTAATTTTGTCCAGGGTCCGAGAAAATCTGCAAAAAAGACTAAATTTGTGCATTGCACAAGAGGGTCGTTTATTCGAACAATTATTAAAAAGAAATAATTAATCTCAGTATTTAATAGGTAATTTTTTTGTTTCAATTTAGTATAAAAGTAAATATGTATTTCTGTAAAAAAGTATGGAAAATAAGAAAAACTGAAATATCTCAAAAACTATTATAAATAGGTATAGGATATGTTTAACAAAACTTTTAGGGTTTTTATTACTCTATTAAATAACATGAAAATATACAGGGTGTACCATTTAAAAAAAATATATTTATTCATTTAAACTTGTTCAAATTTGAGCCGATGTGTTCAACACCCTGTAGCTTTTATTGCAAATATTAGGTAAAAATTATGTTAACTTGTCTTTGGCCTTGCTAAATTCCAAATTTGAATATATTTGTCACAAAATTGAAAACGTTATTTAGGATTGAATTGATGCTTGAAAATGTGACTTTTTTTCTTTAAACTTAATTATCTCAGAAACTATAAAGTTTTGTTATAGTAAACCCTTAATAAAAAAGATTTAAAATTATAAGCTAAATCGAAAATATGATTTGTATATAGGGTGTTCTATTTAAAAAAATACAACTTTATGCTGTTCTAGTTTTTTGGCTCACCCTGTAGAGTCCTAAATATTTTTAAAATCTGCGTAAAAATAAACTGTATCAAACAATAAATATAGTTTCTTTGTTAATTTCACCGAAAAGGTACAAACCTACTTCATCCAATCGTTGACTCACCCTGTACATGATAATGGACAAGTGAAATCTTAAAAAAAATACATATTTAATATATAAATATTGGTATATAGAAATAAAGCAGCCTTCAATGCAAAGGAACAAAAACTTAAAATCACGTAGAACTTAAAGAAACATTGTTGTGATGCTCCAGAAATACTTTAATTGTAAAAACTTATTTTTTTTGCTCAAAAGCTTAGCAGCGACTTTTTAAAAATATTGAGTTTTCAAGCTTACCTCGTTTTCATTGGTAACTTATTGTATACTGGAATACAGACTCAATATGTATATCTTTAGTAGCGGACTGTGTCGAGTATGAATGAAATTTACCTTTATGTTTGAATTTCTCTTCTTTTCAACTGACTTCTTAAGGTGCGTATAAATATGGTGATCCGAGCGCGTGACGCGCCTATGATAAGTATGGTGCTAACTTACAGCGAGACTCCTTCGAATTTGACCAATTTCTACTGATCTCGAGGGCCTTCGGTGGCAAGTCTCAAAGGAGGTAATAAATGCATTTGGGTTACAAGAAGTCAATTTTTTATAGTTCTATTGTTTGCGAGTAGCTCAACCGATACTCGCAGTGATCCATTTTACTTTGCAGCGACACTGACGACACGAGATTTTTTTATTTTTTGCTAATGAAATGAAATTATTTAGCACTTCGCATTAATTAAAAGTTGTTCACAAATGAATAACGAGTATTCCGAAGAAAATATGTTGAACTTAAAGAAGACCTGCAAATAATTCCAAAATTTGTGGGTTATGGACAAAAATTTTAAAAAAGAAAAGAATTGGATGTGTGAAATGAAACTGAGTCAAAAAATTTGCAGAAATCAGCGAAAAGAATATTTCCAGTATCTGTCAAATAATAATGGGATGCAGAAAATATATTTCTCTTTTGGAAATGGCTGGTTCTATTTTGTTTAAGAAATTTTCAAAATCTAACGTAGAGGTTTTGGTGAAATTTATGTATAATCGGCTAATCTATTGGAAGTTTTCGTTGTTTATTTAATAAACTTTTTAACAGTAAAATCCCACTGCATAAAACTAGCAAAGCTGCCGATTATTCTTCATCAGACATGTCAGGGCAGGTCTATCTTCTTCGATCACTTTGTATAAACTAAAACGTTCATGGGAAATTTGTATGGTGTACTGCCCTTTGTTCTTCATCACCAATGAGTCTGATTTAAAACAAAAAATAACCTTAAACCTGGTCATAGTTTTGTAAATATCTACTATGGTACTCACTGGATAACAAATTTGAGTGTCCTTCATATAAAATACATTTGGTGTGAAAACGCCACCTATTTCAAATTATCAAAATTTACAAATACTGATAAATATCTCTGTATATTTTTATTTATTTTTACCCTTTGTTGGTTTACACCGCCCACACGTTTTTAAGAATCTCCTTTGACATCAGCCGCCAAAAGCACAAGGGTTCAATTGAACCAAGTAAACATCAAAGAAGGTTCGCTGCAAGATCGAGATAAGCTCGTCACGGGCGCGTCACGCGCCCGTTTCGTCATAATTATAGGCACCTTTAAAGAAGGTGGTTTTTGGTGCATATATCACGAATCCTAAAGTAGTTTCTTGATACTGAATATAAAGGATTTAATATGTCGGACTAAAAAATTTACATAACTCATTTTCTTTAAATGTCTGTCGTTGTTGGGGGTCTAGATTATGAATCTAAAATTAGTTTTCTAAAATTCAAGACAGCGAATTTCCCACGGTACTTTGTTAAAATACTGTCAATTTTTATTTATTTTTACCTTTTGTGGATTTACACCGCCCAAATATTTTTAAACATCTCCTTTGACATTAGTCGCCGACAGCAAAATGGTTCAATCAAACTGGTAAACATCAAAGAAGCTTCGCTGCAAGTTCGAGTCAAGCTCGTCACGGGCGCGTCACGCGCTTTGCTCACCATATTTATAGGCACCTTTAAAGAAGGTGGTTTTTGGTGCATATATTACGAATCTTAATTTAGTTTCTTCAAACTGAATATGTAGGATTTAATATGTCGGACTATAAAATTTACATAACTCAAGTTCTTTAAATGTCTGTCGTTGTTGGGGGTCTAGATTATGAATCTAAAATTAATTTCCTAAAATTCAAGACAGCGAATTTCCCACGGCACTTTGTTAAAATACTGTCAATTTTTATTTATTTTTACCTTTTGTTGATTTACACCGCCCAAATGTTTTTAAACATCTCCTTTGACATTAGTCGCCGACAGCAAAATGGTTCAATCAAACTCGTAAACATTAAAGAAGCTTCGCTGCAAGTTTGAGGCAAGATCGTCACGGGCGCGTCACGCGCTCTTCTCGCCATATTTATACGCACCTTTATGGAAGGTGGTTTTTGATGCATATATTACAAATCTTAAATTAGTTTTGGGGGTTTAGATTATGAATCTAAAATTAATTTCTTAAAATTCACGACAGAGGATTTTCCACGGCAGACTAAGTATTTGTTTGGTACTATTTCATTCAAAACTAGTATTTGGAGAATTCTCAGAATCAATGAATTTTGTATTGTATAGTTTAGTATGGTATTCAACTTTGGATAAAACGAATAAATTGTGCGCCTTTTGAAATATTGTGAGATACACTACAGATCTCGCACAATACTTAATTCAAATAATGGATATCTTAACGAGTTCGAAACTAAAAATCGAAAAATAAAATTTTCGTAAAAAAATTGAACCCATTTCTAAAAAGGCGCTAAAAAGTGAAAACTAATGAAATAAATATTTATATGAAATTAAATTTTTGAAGTTGTCGTCAAGTTATTACCAAGTGAGAAAAATAACTGAGACGAGATACATACCAGTTGCGGTAAAAAAGTAATTGCAAATAAAGTGGTTTTCACTCTATTTATGTGAATCACATTTTATCAGGTATTAATTTGGTGTTGAGAATAAAAATTCAAATTCCAAATCGAATTTACTTTGTTACTTTTCGCCCTTTAATTTTTTTTAGAAGTTAGCTCAATTGTTTAATAAAAATTTTATTTATATCCATATAGAGAACCTTCCAATACGTAGATTGAAGTCACAAAGCGAATTTTTCGTGTTATAAAAATATTTCTGCGTATTTTCTGAAGTTTAAGATCAAATATGAGTCGTATTATCCGTTTTCGCAGTATAAATATTCTGTTTACGTCTACCGTTTTTTCCCATAACAGAGATGTGAGTATACAAGGGCGTAGCAGGAAATCATTAAATACGAAATTCCAGTTGAATGTTTTAGTTTTAGCAGAGCAAAATATGACTTGCTTAATGACCTACATATAAGATCTAATGATGGCTCTCTTGCGAGCTTTGAATCCAAAGATGATTCAAGAAATTTTACGGCAGGTTTAGATAGGATTATTCTTGGATTCAATTTTTGAAAGCGTACCATTACTGTTTTAATAAAATGCAATATAATAGGGTATGAAGCGCAGCATTTTTTCTAAATTTTGACAGGTGTTACAACACTCAAAGTCGGCTCATTTCCATCTTTGCCAGAGACTGCAGCAAAAATATTGTCAGCAAACATTATTTTAATTTTAGGAAAATCAAGGTTATTAATAAACAGAAAAAAATAATAGGGGTGCTAACACTGATCCCTGTGCTGCTTCGAGAATATCTTAGTTCTCTGTAATGCATTTATTTAATTTGCGCTCTAGCAAAAACGATTTTATAAGTGAGAGTGCTTGTTCTCTTATGCCTACCCTGTAGATTTTGTCCTTAATAAATTGAAAGTTCGGAAGCTTTTGACAAATCCAAGAAAAGAACAATTATCACAGGTCCTGTCTCAAGCTCCCTATGCACAAATTCATTTGACTCAAGTACAGCTGTTTCCGTAGGTTTAAAAACTTGCTGTTTGTTGTCTATTATATCAAATGAATTTAAATATTTAATCAGCATTGTACAGTGCTCATTCAAAGGTTTTGGAGAAGAAAATAAGAACAGATACGGACCTGTAATTTTCTATATTTATTTTAATATCTTTTTGGTGAAGAGGTATTATGGTTACTCTTTTTAGAGCCACCGGAAAAGTTTCGGTTGTAAACATTTTGTTTATTAATATTATAACAGGCAGGGTATTCCTAGTAACTTCGTTAAAATTGGGATATTTTATTTTACAGTTTTAAATTCAAAACAGATCCAAATATATATATATATATATATATATATATATATATATATATATATATATATATATATATATATATAACGAACAGTTTTAGTATAGTATTCCGATAGATGAAGATCTAAACTGACCATATTTAAGATTTTAGTATTAAATAATTATGCTCCTAGGTAACATAATACCTGTATGTGCACAAAATCAATAATTACTATGATAATTTCAAAAAATAACCATAAAAAAACAAACGTAATAAAATACCTACATACTAAAAAAATACACACTAAGTAACCTATGAAGATTTTGTCAAAGAAAAAGCTTACATTGTTCAATATTATGAAAAATATGTTCTAGAAAGCTTAATAAATTTCTTCACGTTAAGGATTTTTCTTATTCTAATCCAAATAACATTGTAGAACTTTTGAGCCAGACAGTTAAGAAATCTATGACTAATGTTCTTATTTCTGTTTTTGATATAATTAGATGTCTATTCATTCTACATCTCGTTTCATAAGAGTGACTTACGTAATTTTTAAATTTCGCAGTCTTATGTACATAAATACAAGAAAACAATATATACAATGAACGTACATCCAAAATTTGTTCTGAAGGAAGAAACGTACTATAATATCTTTTTTTCTTCCAAAAAATTACCTTCATAATGTAATTTTGTAGGACGTTGAATTCTTGTAAAGAGTTTTGATACAGGCCACTCCAAACAATTATTCCATATTTAATTAAGGATTCTATTAATATTTTATAAATATTTATTAAAAACTGCCTAGTGAAAATGTTTCTTGGTATATAAAATTTATAAATTAACTTTCTGATGATGTTTTAGGACATGCTGATCCCATTTTAGATTTTTATCATCTTTTATAAGAATATTTCCAGCTTCAATATCGCTAGAGTCTGGACGATTTGATGTTATCGAAGATGCAATATATTAAGTCTTGTTTGCTTAGAGGAATCCATTCAGTTTATTATTTTAAGTAGACCAGTTTTGGTTGATTCTTTTACTTGATCCCAGGTTTCTCCAGAAAAAACCGCCACTATATCGTCCGCGTATGAAATTAGAAAAACCATGCTCCAAGCACATGCTTGTTAGTGAGTTTATATAAACTATAAACAAAATCGGTCCCAATACTGTCCCTTGAAGAACCCCGATTCTGATGTGTAAAGGGTCATTATAGATATCGTCAATTTTTAAAATTTGTGTCCTATTTCTTAAATAACTCTCAAAGACACTCAACGCAGAACCCTTAATACTACAGACGTTTAAATCCTCCAAAAGTGAGTCAAGGGGCACCGTGTCAAATGCCCTGGCAAGATCCAGAAAAACAAGACACTTTTTATCATTATCAAAATACACGGTTACTGACTTCGTAAATTCATAAATTGCATCAGATGTACTTAATCCACTGGTTAATTGATTTATAGAGAGGATGCTATTAATTTACAAAAAATTTACCAATCTATCCTTTAATCATTTACAAAATTATTTATTACACTAATAGGACGATAGTTGCTAATAGTCGCTTTGTCTCCTGCTTTATGTTAGTGTTACAAGGGTTACTTTAAAAGGACTGAGGACTTTACCCGATTTAAAAATTAAATTTATTAGATAAGCCAAGGGTTTCAGCAAGAAGAGGTGGAATTGTCTAACGAACTTAGAATTTATTCCATCTACACCGGGAACGAAATTATTCTTTAAAGAGTATATTTGTTTTACTATTTTGTGTTCATTGACAGGCTTCAGAAACATAGATAAAATAAAGGCACGTTGTACCTGAAATTTTTTTATCAGGATTCTTTATCTTATTCAACATATTGACTCCCACATTCACAAAAAATTGTTGTAAAAATTTGCCATTTTTTTCGCGTCTGAAAATGTTCTGTTAGTATCTTCAATTTTCAGCATTTCCTTGCTTTTTTTATTATTATGATTTGAGGCTTCATTAACAATCTCAAACATTTTTTTGACGTCAGGTTCACTATTTTCTATTTTTGTCTATAGTAATCATTTTTGCATTTATGTATAATTTTATTTAAAGTATGTATGTATTTTTTATACTTTTTTCTTCATTTAAATCGAATTTTTTTCTAAGACATTTTTTCATTTTATCTCGTTGTTTTATTGAGTGAATAATAACAGATGTTATCCACGTTTTTTTTTTAAATTTTCTTCTACCTAATAAACCTCCTATTTTTGAATTCCTCTATAATATCAGATACTATTTTAGTGAAGTTTTCATTCGCAATTTCTATGTCATTACTAGCAGTCACAACATTCCAATCCTGCAGAGCCAGTAAATTATTAACTGTGTCATAATTAATTCTTGAAACATTCTTTGTAACAAATCTTGTTGAAACTTTTAATTCATTTATTTCATTGGTCTAAAAATTTATCATAACCGAATAATGACCTGTAAGATCAGACTCCAGAATGAAGGTGGAATATTTAAGTGAAGAGCATACTAGCGTTTTCTTAACAAATATATGATCAACGCATGATGCACTTGTTGGTGTTATACGTGTTGGGCCATTTATAACAGATTTAAAACCATGCGACAATAAAAGTGATAAATAATTGTTACTAGTGACATCATTTCTTAATTCTATGTTAATATTGATATCTCCTAAAAATAATTCTACATGACATTGAGCAAATCTTTCCACAATTTCTTCTCAAGTTTTAATTTTTATCTACCTCAGTTTGTCATTTTTTTGAGTCTTACTGTGATTATTATAACTATTGCTTTATATCGTTTAGTATTTTTATAAATTTCTTTGCTTTTGTGCCATAATTTACTGCAAAAATATATTATTCTGGAAGTTGCGCTTTCAATATGTTTTGTAAATTGGACACATAGTATTGGTTTCATCAAGTATTCTAGAAATGTATCATTTCAAGGTGAATTCGTTTATGCCACTGTTAAATAAATACAATTTAAAAAATATATTGAAAGCAATTTATTTACCAACTGCCAGAAAAAGCTTCGTTTTTATGCGACAAATTATCTTTCAAATTGCGTATTTATTTTATCACAGCTTTCTTAATGAAGGATTATATATTCGTAATTTGGGAAAACTCGACCCCAGCTCCTCATAAATTAACCACATGTATTAACTTGCAATTTCCATATAGACTATATTACGTGATGATAAAAAGGAATTACGAATAAATAATTTATATCCAGGAAATGAAAAAAATATATATTGTGTTTGATGAATATATGATTAGTAGAAATTACATTTTTCTGTATATTATTTATGATAGAATAAAAGCTTGAAGTTTATGCATGCTAATGGAAAGTTCATGTAACCAAACGAATTAAGATAGAGCTCATTCCACAAATGTTGCCAGTTGTTGATAATATTAGTAAAGGGAAACAATTATTGCAATATTAAAATTACCCATATTTTAGGCGAGACATTAACCAATGACGACTAAAAACTAAGAAGGAAGCTACCTAAAGTATCCGGTTCTGATTTTTGGTGAAACTTTAATATGTTGTAGATGTTATAAAAATAACAACATGTATTTTTTTATCTGCGGAGATTGTTTTAACGGGGTATAAGCCGCCCTTAAAATTCACCACAAAAAAGGGTAATTTTGAAATACCGCAGGTTCTAAGTGAGATATCTTTACAAAACATAAAATTTTTATAAAAAAATTGAACCGACTTCTAAAAGTGCGCTAAAAAGTGAAAAAAAAACTATAAATTTTTATATGAAATTGAACTTTTTGAAGTCGGCGCCAAACTAATACCTGACAAAATGTGATTTGCATAAACAGATTAAAAATACTTTATTTCTAATTGCTTTTTTACCATAATTTGTATATATTAGTAGATATTTATTTCGTGTACAAATAATTTGGCGCCGACCTCAAAAAGTTCAATTTTATATAAAAATTTATGGTTATTTTTCACTTTTTAGCGCACTTTTAGAAGTCGGTTCAATTTTTTTATAAAAATTTTATTTTTCTATTTTTAGTTTTAGAATTCATTATGATATTCATAAATTATGTGAACTAAGTACTAATCGAGATTAGTGTACCTCGCAATGACTCCAAACTGGCAAAAAAGTACCCATTTTATACAGAGTTGTAAACCACCCTAAAATAAACCACTAAAAATTCTTTAGTTCTTAGAGTTTTCCAAATACCAATCAAATTGGGTCAAACGAATATTTAGTCTGTCATAGAAAATCCACTATCTTAAATTTCAAATTAATTTTAGATTGATAATATAGGCCCCAAAACCTTCCAATATCCATATTTAAAGAAAATAAATTAATTGTTTATCCACCATATTGAATACGCCATATTGAATTTTTTAAAAATAATTTTAGATTCGTCATGTGTGACCCCGAAAACTCTCCCGTACCAATTTTTGTGAAAATTGGACAAAATTGATTTTTTGTCCGCCATATTGAATCCACCATATTGAGTTTTTTAAAAATAACTTCAGATTCTTTATGTGAAGCCCCGAAAACTTCCCCATATCAATTTTGGAGAAAATCGGACAAAATTTATTCTTTTCATCCGCCATATTGGATCCGCAATATTGAATTTTTAAAAAATTATTTTTGATTCGTCATATGCGGTTCCGGAAACTCCCCCGTACCAATTTTAGAGAAAATCGGACAGAAAAGATTTTTTGTCGGCCATATTGAATCCGGCAAATTGAATTTTTTAAAAATTATTTTAGATTCGTAATATGCGCCCCCGAAAACTCCCCTGTACCAATTTTGGAGAAAATCGGACAAAATTAATTTTTTTGTCGGCCATATTGGATCCGCCATATTGAATTTTTTTACAATTATTTTAGATTCGTCATATGCGACTCCGAAGACTCCCCCATACCAATTTTGGAGAAAATCGGACAAAATTGATTTTTTCGTCCGCCATATTGGATCCGCCATATTGAATTTTTTAAAAGTAATATCAGATTCGTTATTTGGAATCTCAAAAACTCCCCCATACCATATTGGATCCGCCATTTTGAATTTTTTTAAAATAATTTCATATTCTTTGGGTGCAATCCTGAAAATTCCTCCATGCCCATTTTGGAGAAAATCGGAAATTTTTTTTTTTTTTTGGCCGCCATATTGTAAGCGCCATCTTGGATTTTACTGCACCAATATTATCTAAAAAAATATGGAACCATCACAGCAACTTCCTTAACATAACGTAAAAAATTTCATTCAAATCGGTGCAGCCGTTCCGGAGTAATTGGTGTACATACATAAAAAAAAAAATACATAGTCGACGAATTGAGAACCTCCTTCTTATAGAAGTCGGTTAAAAATGGAAATTACTTGCTGTTCGAAACGATGTTAAATTATGGTTTTATATCCATAAAGATATCGTCCCTTATTTTTTATAAGGGTAAACCATCTACTCGCGCATATAATTGAACTCAAAAATTACGAATTTTAATATAATTGTTTGTAAATACATTAAGTAACTTAAGTTGATGAGACTTGGGGTTTCTAAAAATAAATAGTAAAAAAGGGTGAGCCACCCCCAAATACTATTTTTTAATATCTAAAATTCTAATTAAGATAACTCTACAAAACAAAATGAAAAGTATTTCTTATTCAAAATGATAATAAACTATAGTATTTTCACCCCTCAGGATATCATCCCTTATTTTTTATTATGGTTTACCATATATTTGGGCACGTAATTTAATTAAAAAATTACGGAATTTAATGGAATTTTTCGAAAATATTTTTTTTCAGGAATACCATAAGTCACTTAAGTTGTCGTGTTTCGGGGTATATAAAAATAAATTAGTAAAATAGGGTGAGCCACCCCAAACACCTTTTTTACACCTCAAGCTCTAATTGAGATAATTTTACGAAACAAATTAGAAATTAGTTATTATTTTAAATGAAGTTAAACTATAGTATTTTGACCCTGAAGGAAATCATTCGAAAGATGTCATTTTATACATATATAATTATTCATTAAATTGAAAAATTTCAGTTGATATCAACGTTAGAGAGCTTACTGAATTTTTTCCTTTTAATTAATAAGATAATATAAACTTATTTCATTGGTTAAGCATTGATGTATGTAAATTATTATAATTTCATGACAAATCGAGATTTCTAATTCTGTAGCTTCATTTAAATTAAAATTTGAAAGTTTTAAGGATTATAATAGGTGTATGAAATGACGGTTTACTTTTATAAAAAATAAGGAATAATATTATTAGGAATGAAAATACCATAGTTTAATATTATTTCGAATAAAAAATAATTTTAATTTTATTTTGTAAAGATATTTTAATTAGAACTGTAGATATTTTAAAAAACGTATTTGAGGGTGGCTCACCATCTTTTAATAGTTTATTTTTGAAAACCCCGAAACACGTAAACTTAAGTTACTTATTGTATTTTTAAAAAAATATTATCAACAAATTTGGTTTAATTTCGTAATCTCCAGAATTAAATTTTATAAATGAATTAGAATATTAACCTCCATAAAAAGTCAAGGATGAGATCTATGGGGCTAAAACAACATGGTATAACCTCACTTCTTCTATTAACAAGTAATTTCCACTTTGTTTTCTAAAGGTATCTCAACTAGAATTTGAAATGTGAAAAAAATGTATTTGGGTGTGACTCACCCTCTTTTACTAATTCATTTTTTAAAACCTCAAAATATATCAATTTGAGGTAATTATGGTATTCGTGAAAAAATATTTTCAAACAATTCCATTAAATTTCCTAATTTTTAGAATTAAACCACATGCGTAAATATATGGTTTACCCTAATAAAAAATAAGGGATTATATCATTGGGGGTGAGAATGCCATAGTTTAAGATCATTTCGAGTAACAAGTAACTTTCATTTTGTTTTGTAAAAATATCACACTTAGAACCTGAAATATTTCAAAAATACTGTTTTTAGGGGGTGAACTTTAGGGGCCGTTTTTATCCCGTTATAATGAATCACTGCAGATAAAAAAATACATGTCTCTTCTTTTTGTATCCTCTACAACATATTGAAGTTTTTACGTAAAATTCGGTGACATATTTGGATTGGAACACCCTGTACTTTTTTTATGGAAATTGAATTTTTTTGGAACGATATTATATTAAATATGTTTGTTTATTTTTTTTTAATTAAAAAGTAGCTTGAAAGTAGCCGAGCCCTTGACTACTCTTAAGCTACTCCTTCTTTTGCTTTGGGCCGTTCGGCCATGCAGCCAGTCATACTTTATTATTAAAATTTCTACAAATTATACAAACTTAAAATCTAACTTAAACCTAAAGACAATAATAAACACCCAAGCCGGACCCGGAAATCGAACACGACATCTAAGTGGTGCTATACTACAACCAAATCACTGCATCACCAGATGAGCCTATTAAAAATGGTTATAACTGAAATTCTGCAATTATTTACTGCAACAATATTTTACTGCATCTGGATCTAGTAGTACTACTAAATCTAGAGCCAAGCAACAGCAGGCACTAATACTGCAATAGTGTCCCTTTTTTTTCAAATAGAAAACTCGATATTCTATTTACAAGCTATGCTATTTTAGTCCGGAAGATACTATCACTTTTTTAGGAATTATTTGAGCAAAACTAATTTATAACCATTTTGATAATATTTATATTACTAACAACTAAATCTAGAGTCATCGAACGTGGTTTTTAAATTTCATTTGGAAGGAGAACGTCGTCATAAAATTGTAAATTAATTGTATTCAATCATACTGTAGTATAAAATATGACAAATAAAACTGGTAATCAGATTATCAGAGAAGTGACAGCATAATGTTTTTTAGTTTGTGTTTAAGTTATAGATAAAGACCTTTCGTCCAACATTTTCTAATAAAATATTATTGCCCTGCCACCATTTCATTCAGTTTTATTTTATTATATAATTAAACAATATTTCTATATTTTTATAGTGGGCATTACAATTATATTTTTACGCCAATTAAAAAATGTTATTTTCTAGCAGAGACCATGGGAAGGTAGAATACTCTCTGGTGAAATGAGATTGGGTAAAGGTTTTAGTGGTTATCCTAAGAGATTGTTAGAGTTCGTTCTGATTATTATTTTATTTTTTCTACATTCTCTAAGACTATTCTACATTTTATGCTTTCTATTCTACATACGGTATATTTTGGAATTTGATTAATTACCGGCCTCCTCACCTCAAGTTTGTTTAAGGGAAGATAGACTTGGGTCATGTATTTAAAAATATGTAGCAAACATCTTTGCGGTTAGGATATTTCCCAAGTATTCTGCCAAAAAACTGGGAAAATGATATTCTTATCGACCAAATTTCGAAGTATATCCACGTGAACCTCTCCAAGCTCTCTCAAAACTTTGAGTGTGAGCTCTAGTATCTTGGTCCACAAAATTCCAGGAGCTGTTTACGATATGATACTCAAAACCTTCATCTATTGCGCAGTTATAAGCTTTCCAGCCATCGGAGATCGGATAGTTATTCTGAACATTTCTGCACTCGGAGAAAATGGAGCTTTTTATATGACGTTCAATGACTTCGATTGTTCTACCCAGGGGCGGATCCAGCCTATCTCTTTTTTTTTTTGGGGGGGGGGGGCGGTGATATCACAAAAGTACAATATGGCAAGCGAAAGCAAGGTGATGAGACACCAGCAACATTCCCATTTCTAGTGTAAAAGGCAGGGTCGGGTCTATCTTTCTGAATTTGAAACTCTTGGAGAGGGGAGGGGCGGTCACAAGAAAAAACAAGTTATCAACAGGGTTGGAGGATGCAAGCAGCATACACAATCTTAGTATAAGAGGCAGAATCGGGTCTATTTTCCTGAATTCAAAGCTCTTGGGAGATGGCTATTGCAAGAAAAACAAGTTGACAACGGGGAGGGGGGGAAGTGCCAGCAGCATACACATTCCTAATATAAAAGACAGAATCGGTTCCATTTGCATGAACTCAAAGCTCATGGGACGGGGAGGGGCGATCGCAAGCATACCCATTCCTATACTCTATTCAACAAATAGACAGAGTAATAAAACTGTTACCGAAACCTCCAACGTACCTGCTCCAGTACCGCACGTAACTGAGGACTGCCGTAAATCTAATTATATTTAATTATATTTAAATATTGTAAGCTATAAATTTACTGCAACAATAAAATTTCTGATAGTTCAATTTAATTTCTGTCAGTGAGCAAAGTACACCTTACAGTATGTCCTTATGTTTTATCTTGTTTTTGCTTGTTTTTATATATTATTTGAGATTAGTAAGATATCCAAAAGATATGGATTCCACATCACATAATGTTAAAAGCTCTGTTGAGATGTATTCCAACATGACAAGAGTTGGAAAATTTAATATGTACCGAATACTGAAGGAGAAAAAAAAACGACTGGAATTGTTAATACTCCCAAGCTACAATCGATCACAGGCAGATGAAAACCCTCATTGGAAAAAGAGATGTAAACTGCAATAAAAGGAGTTGTACATACATTTTATTATGAGAAGCAGATCCCAAACGTCGACAAAATTCTAACTAAAATCAATTAAGATCGGGATTTACCTGAAATTAAAAGAATTGAGCTCTGGAAATTGCTCAGAGAACTTAATTTTTGCTGGGCAAAACCAGATAGGAAATCTTTTCTTATAGATCGTCCGGAAAATGTCCGTTGGAGAAGGAAATATCTCTCTCAAGTAAAAGGCAGAGTTGCTAGAAATAACACATCCTACAAAATTAGTAATTTAACTGAACTTTTGAAAGATTTTTTTGAATAAAGTTAGTGTTGAAAATTGGGAAAAATCCATATAATAAAAGAATAAAAGAAAATGTGGAGACTCGATCTAATGATCGGTGAGATAGAGGAACCAATTATAATTAATTGGAGCGAAGATAGATTTCCTGACTGACTGCAAATTATATACGTAATGTTTACCAAGGTAAGCACAATTTATTATTTAAATTTTCTGTAACATATAAAAATCAATTATATTTGAATCCCTTTTTGGTGTTTAGTTGAAATTCTGCAGATGGTTTAAGAAATAAATAAACTGAAACATCAAATATCCTAAAAATGTTTTTAATTAATAATAAAATGACCGATAGGCCCAAAAAATTTTAATATTATATGGACGAATTTATTTTTTATATGTTAACTTCTTGTATTTTTGACAATGGGTATTTTGTAAGTATTTAAATTATAACTATAATATAAATTTTTTGAGAGAAAAAGGTTAATTTTTAGTCTGAATGTGGCTAAAACGGTTTCTATGCCAAAATTGAAAATAATAAAAACACAGTTGTGATTTATGTTAAATATGTCAAAATTATCTATATTTTGTAATGTATGTGAATTATTAAGAAATCATAAGAAATAATATAATATTACAAAAACTTTTTATTTTAGGTTTATTATCGAAATAATATTCTATGCTATAAATACTTAGTGATAAAATAAACCTCCTTCCAACTCCTATGATAAGGATTAAAATCCTTTTTAACACTTCACACATCCAAATACCTATTGTTATCCAACCCAAATAGTCCATTATTATAGGCTGGTATTTCGGATTATAAAATTTCTAACCCATTCCTATGAAAAATATATGTGTCTAACAGATTTTGCCAAAGACACCGGACTAAAGAACACAGGTAGTTTGCGAAGAAAAGAAAGGGTAAAAAATGATTTATTACTCTCTCGAGTTCTGGAATAAACTATAGTATAAGAGGCAAAATGGAGAAAATTTTCCTGAACTTAAGGCTCTTGGGGGGGGGGGGGCGATCATTCTTAAAGGGAAAATAAATATGATATCTTCTGAATGTTTTTCAAAAGCATTGCGAAATTTAGATTTTTTTCTTCATTAAATTTAACGAAGAAGATTAATACTATCCAGGGAAATACAATGCGATTAATGTTATCCGGTAAAAATTACTTTTTCTTATTGAAGCTCCAAATTTAATTAAAATAGGCTACTTTATAGATTAAACCTATTTTATCTACTAAACTTAAAAATTATTTACTAAATAACTAAAAATTGTTTAATAACCTATGAGGTGGCACTGATTATTGTAAGCTCGATTCAAAGTATGAAACATATTTATTTATTTATTTATATTGAAATATATTCGAAAGGACAAATTGCAAGTATTTAATATTCTGTGTAATTTCCATCGGTGTCAAGTATAGCCTAGTACCTTTTTGGCACTTTCAACAAGCCTTTCCGTGTAGTCCATGGACAAAGAGGGCCATATTTTGCGATTAGCGCTGAACAGATGCTTCAAGTCGTTGACAGGCTTTCCAGCAAGATGGGTTTTCATAATTTCTCATAACTTTTTAATAGTGGGGGCATGTGGGGAGTGGGAAGTTAAGTCCATTTTCTTGAAACCATTTTCTTCATTCCAGTCGATTGCGATGTTTTGAGTCATTATTTAATATTCGTTTTTCCATGAAAAAATCTTCTATGTCCATTTTTAAAGTCCATTTAAACTATTTCTTCATAGTTTAAATTTTAGGCGAAGGGCTCCAAACAGCCAAAACCGCGGTGAAAAAGCATATACAAACATTCACCTCCACTAAATATTTGCACCGCCTGTGGGCTAAGCTCGCTTCAACCAAATCCATGCTCAAAAAATTGCTTCATCGGAGAAAACAACCTTAGTCTAATCGCGACAAATATTTTCGGTAGTTCAAGCCTTGCGTTTTTCGATGCGTTTCTCAGAAAGCAGAGATTTTGACGTTGTTGGACACTAATACACGTTTCCTTCCTTTAAACGCCGTTCAACAATCTTGCCGCTGATATCTATTCTCCTCCTAACAAGAAAAATACAACTCGCAGAAAAGAAATCCACTTGAACAGCTGGACCATCATTTTGTCCTGCTGGCTCGTGATAACAATCACGCAACATGCTTCAAGCTTTAATTGGGAAAGCCATTAATATTTTTATACACTTTACATACTTCACGATAAACTTTTTTGACTTTTTATTTACTTTTGCAGCCCTGTAGTATGATAATTTTGGCCCTTTTGAGAGTCAACATAAAAATACCTCTTTATAACGCTTTGCATACTACCCACTTATTTTGGTTTAGTTGCGACACAAGGTTTCAAGCATACTGAAATAAGTTAGCGTCGTGACGCAAAATTAAGACAAAAATATATTTTTACCTTTCAAAAAAACGCTTTCTTCTCTCTGTGACACAAACTGTTTTTGTAATTCAATAAGCTTAGCTAAAAACAACACTACTCTATGACATTATCCGGAAATGCACTGGTGTTTTTTTAAACAAAACTCACTTTTTCCAGTTTTTCTAAAAGCAGCAATGAAACAGATAGCTTCAATATTTAAAGCTGGTTATTACAATCCTAATGCCTAAGCCATCCAGTGCAAAAACATTTGTCATAATTGTAGCAATCCCTGCCAGACAGCTGGCATATCGTAAAAGCGTTTTGCTGCCCTACGGCTTATAAGGGTAATAGAGGCAAGAATGCGAAGATAAAGTATAACACAATTCCCGCAAAATTCTATATTACTATTATTAGTTATTTATATGATTTCGATTAAAATTTAAATTACGAATGTTGTTGAGAATTTAATATCCCTATTTTTGTCTCTTCTAGAGCGCACGAAATTTCAGCGTCTGGTAGACGTTAGACATAATCCACGTGAATGTGACAAGTAATGAATTATTTATATTAGTTTCGCAAGACATAGGTTCAATTATAGTGTGGCGTTTTATTTCTAAAAGAACATCAAGCAGAATTTTATTTAATTAATGAGGAATAACATCGGCAGATCCAAAGAAGGACTACGGGGGCAATGCCCCCCTCCCCCAAAAAATATGTATATGTGCTAAAAAATACTTGAAAGCTTATACCCAAAACATGCTACATTAACATATACAATGAGGTCGTAAAGTTTGAAATAAATCCATTATTTAAAAAATGCTGGAAATTTTTGAAAAATCATTCGAACACACTGACATTGTTTTTTGATAGGATTTTTTTCCAGAGTTCATACAGAGTGACTTGAAAGAACCTGTGCTGTAATCAATTTTGATTTAGTAAGGGAGATTAGTCTAAAACCGTGTATGGGTGTAAAATCAGGATATGGCATTATTGCTTTGTAGCACTTCGTCTACTGTAGTCAGCCATCTTGATTAGTTTGTCAATAAAGGTCGAATGACATTCATTCGTCCTTGTAAAAAATAAATGAGAAAATTTTTTTTATGAAAGTTTGGATCTAATATTCGACGGATTTCATAAATGTACCATAATTTTTGGCAAAGATTAAGTAGGTATTAACATTCAACAAACACCAGTTAAAACCTTTTTTTGCATCTTGTTTTTAGGATATTTGTTTTCCTTTCTTCGCATACGTGCGTTTGGTGTAAAACCATATGGGATAAAACCGGGTTATACTTGGTATCATATCGGCAATCATGGAGCAAGGAATTTATAAAAAATGCTATTTTAAGAGTAATACAGGGTAATAGTAGCTATCGCGTCACCGCTCGAAAATGTTCGACTCCACAGTCAACCCTGGAAGATACAGTTAAGAAGTAACGAAAAAATTTAAAATAGTGTTTACATCTGCGATATGTCATCCCAGTGGATGGATATAAAGTGATATATTTGTTCACTGGCTAAATCACTTCATCGCAAACGTCAAACCTACTAAGAACACTTACTGTACTACTTTTTCTAGATGGACATTTAACGCACACTAAAAATCTTTCTTTGATAGATAATGCACGAGAAAACGGGGTCATCATAGTCGGATTTTCTTCCCACTGCACAAATCGTTTGCAACCCCTTGACGTTAGCATCATAAAGTACCTATTACAGCCAAGAAGTAATAACATAGCTCTGTAATAATCCAGGTCGTATTTTTACACAGTTTCAACTTGGAAAACTTTTTGGGATTGCGTACTTTAAAGCAGCAACTGTGCAGAACGCTATGAGTGGTTTTATAAAAACAGGACTTTATCCACGGAATCCGAATATCTTCTCTGATCATGATTTTGTATCTGATACTACGACTGATAATGACATCACATCTATTGATCCCACGATAAATTCTTTCGGTCAAACTTCAGTTGGAGCTCAGAAGGAAAACATTGTTATTAGCACAACCGTTGAAAAGGATAGTCCTAGTACATCGGCAAACAGCAGAAACGTCAACAATAAAATTACAACAAATCACTTCAAAGCAAGCAGTCACTCCACAACCAAGCACTTCACGGCATTCAGCAAAGTCGTCTTTAGCTTTTTCTTCAACTGATATTTTGCCTGAACCTCATGTTGCAAGAAAAATAACTTCAAATTCTCGTCGAAGCAAAACTGCTGTTATTACTTCATCACCTTATAAATTAGAACTCGAAGAAAATAATGAAAAAAAAACTAATAAGACAAAATACGAAGTGCAATACTCGTAGCTAATCTGAAAAAGGAAAAAAAGGAGGTTTCAGACAATGTATGTGTTTATTGCACTGAAATATATGAAAATATGTAGACAAGTGATAATTGGGTATACTCGGTTTTGTACCAAGTATGAGGCAAAATCGTTAAAACTTAAGTTGTGAAGATTGATTATTTCTTGTTACTTACTATAATGGAAACCGTGGTCTCGTTGTCTAAATATGTGACTAAATAAGTAAATCAAACGATGGGTAATAAAATTGATTCATATTCTTTAAAATATTTTTTTTATTTTATATTTTCCTTAACTTCCCGATTTTACCCCACTTTCCTCTAAATAATGGCCCCAATTTTTTTTTAAATTTTATCCTACCTGTAAAGTTCCCAACTAATTTTGTACTACATGTATTAGATGTATGGTGGTACAAAGAAAATCTCAACAAAATTATGTGCAGAGAAAAAAATCCTTCATGAAAAATGCGTGGAAAAAAATCACTCAATGACAAGTGCGGTAAAAAAATTCTCTTCGTTAAAATTTCGGAGAAAAGAAAAAATGTTTTTCTCAGTGCCGCTTACTCATTTTACACTCGTCTATTTCTATTATTACTCCTTCACCACTGCCCTACAAATAGGGATGTTGACAATTTTTGGAAAAGTGTTTAAAACTATGCATATAGCCCAAAATATTTAATATTATTTTTTTAATACAACTAAAACTTTAAAAATCGTGAATTTTTAATTACGATTCAAATTTCGTTCCAAATAATCCAATACTTGTCATGTAACCACTGTGACGTCACATGCTCCCAAACATTGGTAAACTGATAAGGTGATATAAAGTTTTTTGTAATTTTTGTAATAAAATATGAGTTCTAGGTTTTATGTCTTGTACGATGCCCCAGTGCATAAGTAGTACAATTAAAACACCTAAAAAGTTATTTATTTTGATGTAGGTTTTGATAATATCTATTTATTTTTCTAACATTAAAAGTTATTATTTGGAAGTTTGAGGTTTATTACGAACTTTATGGTCTGGGCAAATTTTGCACTTAACTATGCACAAATTTGCATCTCGATGAAGTTGAACGAAGCCCGCAGCATTATCTTCGTATGACTGCTTTAAAGACCTAAAAAGAAATTAAAAAGATTGTTTAATAAAAGACAGAACATAACGTAGAATTCATATTATTTTTTAAATTTATTCAGTCAAATCTTTTAAGCTTATAAATGCCTATGATTACTATTATGTATTTATTATAACAATTTTTGATATATGACTTATATGGAAGTTTTTACATCTCTAAATTCAGGAGAGTAGAAGTTACTACTTGTTGCGAAGAAATTGACCACCGTAAAATCATCAATTCTCGGCATATTCGAACTATTTGCCCTAATAAATCCACTTTCCATCATAAAAAAAAACTTCTTCGAGTCCTTTTGAGATGGAGCAGTAAGCAAATTTCAAGGAAACTGCATGGAAATCACTATAAAATAATGTTAACCAAACAACGTAGCGATGATGACTGCGAAAAAGTGACGTGTTGTGACGTGAGTTGAGCGTAGTTTAATTACATTTTGATTCATAAATAAAAATTAAATTCCTTAAATATAAAGAATAATATTGTTGTTTAAGATTTCTGTTATGGAAACTATCGTTTGGCAGCGAAATTATATTTTTATTTCAATACAGTCAATATCCCTCTTGTCGTTATTGACAAACCTGAACTAACCTGAACTAAGCCTTTTGACATAGCGGATATTTTGTTTCTGTTCATTCCTTTTCAAAAATCATTCTGTTCTTTACTTCAGAAACGATTTTGGAACCAAAAAAGTAACAAGTGAATATAACATTAGAACAACTGCAAGATTACGATCGTAAAACATCTGGAAATATTGCACGTTTTTTTCGCTTTGGTTTAGGTTAGTTCAATTTTCATTTTTCAAGTGTTTTGCACTATGTTTGATTGAAATGTTGTTTCCAATTGAAAGAATTTAGAAAGTTAAAATTTGCTTCAATGAAAATGGAAAATTCCAAAGATATTGATCGAAAAATACAGAAAAGTGATAAGTGAAAATGACAAATATTATTTTCGGGAAAACCATTTACGACTTCCAAAAAAAAATATCGAATTCATATTTTACGATATAAAAATAGGGGGTGTGTAAAAAACCGTCGAAAAATTCGGTGTTTTCAGTATTCCCAATAATTACTTAATAAATCATTTTGTCCTGCCATGTCAACTTATTCGGCTTTTCCCTATTTTTCATTCAGTATGCAGAAATTCCTAATAATTTTTATCTATATCAAATAGCATCAAGTTATCCCTATGTATATTAGAATAAATAATCTCTATCTCAATTTATAATTAAAAATATTGGTCTAATAAGTTTTGGAATTTTTTATAACTTTGTGCCATTTTTCTTGATTGTTAGTACTTACTAACATAAATATTTAAATTTTGCTCTGATGAATCTTTGATATAATGATGTGTGATATAAGTTTATTTAATTACACGGTTAAGTTTATTCATGGTTGATAGGAAACTATTTTTCTTGTAACTAGTTTGAATATCTAAATATAAATTAATGCAAACATTATATTAATTTACTATATTTATATTTAAACTCCATTCAAAAATTTTGACATTATAATTGTTTAATTGTAATTATAGAAATAGTTTGCAACTTTATCCAGAAACAGTGTTAAATCTGTTGGTGGTGATGGGTAGCATGTCATATGTTGCACCCTCTACTGTAAAAGTAATTTGAACTTATATGTTTCCTTAACTTTAAAATTTGTGTTGGGCAATCCTATTATTCTTCAAATAAATTACCAAGCTGTCGTTTTAATTAAATAATTATTGTTTATTCATGTTTAAGCCATTAATTTAAAAACTTTCAATTTTAATTAAATGAAAGGTTTCGGAGAAGATAATAATACCTATAATACTTAATTTATTAGGGTCTACACAAATTAAAATTAAGGAAATAACTGTGAATAATATTTAGGATAAAGTCGGGTAATCTCGGTCAGGAAGTACTACCGTTCACTTCAACTTCTCCTATGCTATTGCGTTCCTGTACATGCACACATACAAATCTGATAGTATGACTATACACCGAGCCAGCGCATTGACCCCCAACTATGTTCCTAGCGTGCGTTGGAGATGAGTGCATGTCAATCGTTTTCGCGCCAAATCCTTGTAAATTTTCGTCTTTAGACTTTAAGGGGTGTCTTTTTTATTACGTTTTTACATGGTTGGGTACAATTGTTGCAGTATAACTATCAAGCATCTCAAGTAATCATAGATTTTTTTCTCTCAATAGATTAGGTTATTATCAAGTAAAATTAATACTTGGTTAATTTTCTTTTTCTAGACGGGCAATACCATGTGTGTGTCATCTGCAAGGAAAATTAGTACATGGTTCGGCTTATCGACTTACTATAGTACTTGTTTTTGTTTTACAATGTCCAAAACACTAAAGTAGATCACGATTAAAGGCTTCGTGAAGTCAAGATCAGCTAAAAAAAGCTTCTAAAGTGGTGGATGAGGGGAAATCGATTAGAGAAGCAGCTTGAGTTACTGGCGTACCATTTTCAACTCTTCAAGAATGACTGAAGAACAAGTCACGTTTTTGGCGAATATATTTTATGTTTGCACTTCGCTTAAGATTAGAAAGATGGCATATGAATATACAGTAAACAATAACATTAAGCATAATTCTAATTTGACTCTTCAATTGGCTGGCAAGGATGGACTCAAAGGATTCATAAAACGAAATCATTTGTCTATAAGAAAAACTGACGGTATGAGCTTGAATGGAGTCACTGACTTTAACAAGAGTAAAGTTGATATTTTTTCAAGTTTCTTATGGATCTCATGGAAAAATATAAATTTCTGCCAAGGAACATATATAATGTAGACGAGACTGGAATTTTCTCATTGCAAGATCCTTGAAAATGTGTAACTGAGGAAGGACAAAAACATATGACTCTGTACCGAAGACGACACAGTTGTGTGTGCTGTAAACGCTACTGGAGTGTTAGTCTAACCGATCTTAATTAATCTACGTCAGAGACGTCCATCTGCCTTAGATCGAAATTGGCCACCTGGAGCTGTCCTCCGCTGCTCAAAAAATGGATGGATCAATGAGGATTTATTTGAGGACAGGTTGAAATATTTTGCTGATTTCACCAAACCTTCAAAAAATCAACCCATTATGCCCGTTTTCGACAACTATTGCAGCCATATCTGTCTGAGAACATATGGATTTTGTAAAAGCAACAACATCGTGATGCTATCATTACCATTACATGGCTCGCATAGAATTCAATCAATGGACGTTTCTATTTATAGTTCCTTTAAAACTGCTTACAGAGAAGAATGTAACCTTTTTATGGAGACTCTATTGGAAAATAAATTCACTCAAAATGATCTCATATCGCTCTTCAAAAAAACTTTGCAAAAAGTAGCAACCATCCCAAAGGCTGAAGCTTGTTTTGCTGTTATAGAAGTATATATCCTGTGAGCCCAGACGTGTTTACAGACGAAGATTTTATGTGTGCTGAAGTTTTAACCAAGTCCGTTTCAGGAGAAGAATTACAGAACCGTGATAATAAAACCCCAAATGACCAAATAATATCATTTACTAAACCAACAGACAAACTCAATGAAACTGTCATCACTTTTTTTTGAAAAAATCGAACCAGTCCTGATATATAATTCAATGACAACTTCGACGTCCCGCAACTAACTAACATTTACAGCAACCCCCTTCCCTCAGCTTCAGGTGTTCTTTGCAAAGGATGCCAAAAAAGTTAACATACAAGAAAAAAGGTGTATCTCGTAAACAGCTTGCATTAGTGATAAAAAGGAAACTCTGATCTAGCAAAAAAAAATAGAACAGTGACAAGAGAGAAGAAAAAATTAAAAACTGAAAACAAGACTACACGGAAAAGAAAAGTGAAATCGAATGTGAAAAAAGCTAAGAAGAGAGCTGATGAGGACTTGGATAATAAATGTGTTATATGTGAGGATTATGGGCGAAACAACAAACTTTGGTACATGTGTGTGCTACACCGTCTTTAGGCTTACTCTGAGGACTCAGTATATGACTATGTTGAGGATTATATCTGAGCCTTAACAAACCTTCACCGGTATTACAAACCTAATGACGGATATTATCTGCCATGGTGTTTAATTCCAATTAAATCTATTTTTTTTAAAGATTGATTACGACAAAATCTTAGTACTTATCGATTTTAATGAATGTGATTATACTATAAGAGTACTTTGTGTTTAATTATTAAAAAGTTTAATGAACAAATATTGATTATTAGCTGATTTCTGACTATTTCTGCTTAAATGATCGGCAATACCCATTCTTACCCTAAATTATGATTTTGTTTACATGAAATATATTTTACCGGTTAAAAGCGCGATCTTCAGGCTTCACATAATATACCTTTAAAATGATATGTAATAGTACACCAAATGAATATTAATATTGTAGTTTTACTCTTCTTCTTCTTCTTCTAGGTAGAACCAAGTTCTGTTATCTACACAATGCCTCATCGATTCTCGTTTGAGGTCGAAATCCAGCTGTCTCTCCATCTTTTGGGGGGCCGTCCAGGCGGCCGTTTGGTGTTTGGTTTCTCTCTCATCACGGTTTTTACTAGTCTGTCTCGTCCATTCGTTCCACGTGATCTCTCCACTGCCTACGACGGTTTCGAACCCACTTCACAACATCCCCCATTCCACTGTCCTCGCGTATTTTTACGTTTCTTATTCTCTTCAACTTGTTCCCGTGATCATTCTCAGCGTTTTCATTTCTGTGGTTCTGATAATTTATTTTGTCTTTGTGGTTTCATTTTTCATATGTTTATTGTTCCAGATTATGTCTCTTAGTTGGCCTGATATCATGACCGCTTTGTTGGCCTGTGTGCGTACTTCTTCCGTTACTGCCCTGTTACTTGTTATATGTGCTTCTAGGTATTTAAACTTCCCAACCTGTTCGATATGTTTGTCATCAACCATTAGTTTACATCTTACCAGTTCTTTTGCTATTACCATTGCTTTGGTTTTCTCCACAGATTATACTGTTTGGCTGTTCGATTGAGATGGAAAAGCATTCTTTGTAAGTTGTCCTCGCTATCTGCTGTCAAGGCAATATCGTCTGCAAAGCATATAATCTGAACGGTGTTGTGTACCATTGGGTACCCAATATTTGTGCTTTTACCTCATCAATGATTTCGTCCATTGAAAAGTGTTGGACTTAGGCTATCACCCTGTCTTATTCCTATGGATAGAGGGATTTCCTCTGTTAGAGTGTTATTTGTTTTAATTACCATGGTGTTTTTGGAATTCAGTTCGTATATTATGCGTATGATTGCTTCGTCTACTTGTTTTCTTCGCAGTAATTCTGTTATGTGTTCCAGTTTGACTCGGTCGAACGCTTGTGTAAAGTCCACAAAACAAATGAACGGCGGTTTATCGTATTCGATAGATTTTTCAACCAGCTGTCTGATATTAAATATCCGGAAGCCCTGCTGTTCTTCGCACGCCCCTAACTTGTCTACGATCCGTTTTACTGTTACAAGAAAATCCAAAATAAAAGAATATGATATTGTTCCACGCTGCATTAATTGTGGCTTAGAGCGGAAAAATTTCAGCAGATAATTAAGGCACGACATAAAATTTTTGCGATAATAATCACTAATCATTTAAAGTAAATATAGGATTAACTTTGAAACAATACCCTATGAACTATTTTAAAATAAAACGATAAATCAAATAAAAATGAAAGTGTTTAATTCGACTCTAAATCGATCAAAACATTTGTATTGACAATCCATAATTTTTAAGTCATATGGAACATAATAGAAAAAAAAATATTCTTAGATTTAAATCAAATTACACTACTTTATAGCTAATTTGCGACTGTAATGTAAAAGCAAGTCTTTGGTTAATTTTTGGTCTCTAAATGCGAAAATGATAGTGAAAACTTCCTAACACGCAAGATTAGTGTTAGTATTGTCTTTGTGTTGAATAAAGGTAGTTGACGCTTGTAAATGTAATGTCACATCTCTGACCCGACGTATGCGACAATGTCTAAAGTACAGAAACGTGACTGTGTAAAACCCGCAGATAGTTTTTGCTACATATGTGATCACTTTGCCCCTAAATTTCAGAGAAGGACAATTAAAAAAATTACCTTGTGAACATATCATAAGTATTTTGTATGTCCTGTTGGCGATCAAAATCAGGACTAAGCTCCTCACATATATTGCCAAACCTGTGCAGCAATTCTAAGTAACTGTTTAAATGACAAACGCTCTTCAATGCCTTTTGTAGTTCTAATAATTTGGCCAGAACTAACAAATCATTTTAACGACTCTTACTTTTGCATGACAAAAGTGTCTGGTTTTTCAACAAAGAGCAAACATAACATTGAATATCCGGATATTCTCTCAGCAATAAAACCGGTTCTTCATGGAGAAAGTTTACCAGTTCCAGCGCCCCAGCAAGATGGGAGAAACAATTCGAAATGTATGATGATAAGGCAAAACCCGATATTGTATCAAAAAGGACGATTCTTATTTTCCCGAAAGTGAAGGAAAATCACTATATTTAATGGAACTATCTGAATTAACTGATCTAGATCGAGACTTCCACTTGTCCAAATAGCATGCTGAAGTATTAGGGTCTAGATTACCACAATGGAATTTACTAGCCACTGGAACAAAAGTTATAATATTTAGGAACCGTAGCTAGAAGCTATACTCGTTTTTTACTTTGCAGGATAAAATGTGTATTTGTGTTAATCCAAATAGTGTTATGGAAAAATTAGGATTTACACATAATCCAGACGAATGGCGCGTATCTAAAAAATTTTATATAAATTTAAAAGCTGTTCTGCTCTATAATGGCAAAAAATACCATTTAATCCTCTTGCACATGCAGTTGACATGAAGAAAATATACCAAAGTATGTCACTTATTCTAAACGCAATAGGCTGTGATACGTATAAATGGGAAATATGTGGTGACCTAAAAGTCACAGAACTATTACTAGGGCTTCAGGATGGATTTTCGAAGTATTGCTGTCTTTTTTGGCTTTAAGATTGTAGATCAACATAGAGCCATTATCAAGTAAAAGAATGTCTTTCGAGGGATCAGTATATTGCAGGTCAAGCTAATGTAAAGAATATACCTCTTGTTGATCCCTCCATTACACATTCAACTGGGATTGATTAAAAATTTTTACCTTAAACAAATTTTTCCTAAACGAAGTGATGCTAAGCTTAAGAAAGGAATATTTGTTGGATCACAAATTAAAAAAATACTAAGGGATCAGGAGTAGTATAAAAAATTATGTAATGTTACGTGGAGTTCTTTTAAAACATTTGTTTGGGAGTTTCAAGGAAACAAAAAAGTAGAAAACTACGAAAAACTTGTAAAGCAACTACTTGAATGATAGTGCAAAATCGGTTGTCGTATGTCTCCTAAAATAGATTTCTTGCACTCCTATTTAAATTTTTTACCAGAAAATTTGGGTGCTGTTAGTGATGAGCAAGGAGAAAGGTTCGACCAAGACATATTAACAATGGAGCAACGCTACCAAGCCAGATGGGATTCAGCAATGATGGGAGATTTTTTTTAGTTTCTTATGAGAGAAAGCGATCAGGGTACCTATTCTCGTTCTTGAGAGAACGATCATCTTGATGGAAAGTGGGCGTGGTTCTCACCAAAAAAGTACGAAAATGTATTCAGAATACGGTTTCTTACTTTTTCGTGAGAACCACGGCCACTTTCTATCAAGATGATCGTTCTCTCGAGAACGAGAAAAGCATCCAAGAATACTGTTTCATACTTTTTCGTAAGAACCACATCCACTTTCCATCAAGTGATCGTTCTCTCAAGAACGAGAATAGGTACCCTGGAATATAAACGGAAGTCAACATTTGCAAAAAGTTATATACAAAAGACTTACTATAAGTGTATTGTCATGTGTATTTTTGTAAATAAATCCCATTGTCCTTAAAATTTCTTGTTTTTTTTTTAATATTTTGAACTTATGTGTAAGTATTATATAAAAATATTTGTATTAAATAAAAATAACTGACACATTCTATAACATAAAATCAATACGTGGTGGCAAATTTTCGTTGTTAAATTCGCAATCAGGATACTTTAAACTCCCATGGACGGCCATTATAACATCAGTCGCTAGTGTTATTATTTTCAAAAAGAAATTAAATTGAAGTGCATTTGTTTTACATAACAAAAACAATTTTTGCTTATGCTTTCTTTAATCTAAGTATCTTTTTATGGATTTTAGATTATTGAGAGTGAAAATGAAAAAAAAATATTTATTGTTTTTGAGTCAATATAAATTTATTTGTATTATTGTCTTTTAATAGAGACAGCTTTGTATACATTTGTATATAATGATACAGCTTGGAAGCATTAAAATAAAAGATGTGATAAAATTCGCCTGAATTTTAAGGAGTTTGGTTTCCTTCTTATCATATTCAAAGAATCCCGATGGATGTATTAAACATGCGTCGTCTAATATGACGCCCACCTGTTTGTTTTCTATTAGTTCAATGTGAGTTACGACTTGTAATATACAATATGACACAAATGACTAATGATCGATGCCCTTTTTCTATACATATACAAGTTCTTGCTCTACGAGACAAAAAATAAAAATTGATAACTATTTGTCAGCTCTTGGCATGGTTTACGGACTTTTTATTGAAAACAATATATCTTCTGTCGCATTATTTTATCTCTTTATAGTCAGACAGACCACAAAAAATCCTAAAATAAAAAGTATCCAATATTACCGTGGAAATCAGTTAATAATACAATGTTGGGAATAGATAATTTTAATAGGAAATATATAATATTAAAAAAAAACTTGAACTGACTTCAAAAAAACGCTAAAAAGAGAAAAAACCTAACAAAATGTGATTCGCTTTCTTACTATAATTTGTATTCATATATTTCGTGTTAATAGTTCTTTCATTTAGAAATAATTGGCACTTACGTCAAAAATTTCAATTTCAAATAAAAACTTATATTGTTATTGTTCGCTTTTCAGAACTTTTTAGAAGTCGAAAATTTTATTATTTGAGTTTGTTATGATATCCATAAATTATATGATCTAATTACTAAGCAACATTAGTATACCTCGCAATGAGTTCAAGGTCGGAAAAAAGTATTCATTTTTTCCGACATATTTTATTCTGCATTTTGAGTTTTATACGCTCCAAAAAAACTCAAATATTAATTTTGGGCAATATCGAAAAAATGCGAAATTTTTAGTTCTCCATATTGTCATATTAAGCTAAAAAAATAACTTCAGATTCATAACCGACGACCCTGAAAACCCCCTAATACCAAATCTGAAAAAATATTCAACCTACCACATTGAATTTCAAAAAATAAATATACCTCTTAATCTAATCTGACCTATAAAAACCCCCTTATACCAATATTGGAGAAAATCCGGAAATGTAATATTTTTAGACCGTATAATTGAATCTGATACATTAAGTTTTCTTAAAATAATTTTAAATCCACTATTTACATCCTAAAAATAACGCAGTATCAATTTTGAATAAAACCAAAAAAAAAAAAAAATTTAATCCGTCATATTCAATTCACCATATTGAATCTTTGAAAATAATTTTAAATTCAGAATTTACACACTCAAGAACGCCTCTATACCAGTTTCGGGGAAAATTGAAAGATATGAAGTTCTTGGATTCGCCAAACTATATTTTTAAAAAATAATTTTAAATTCGTAACTGGCACATCTAAAAATCCCCTTATATCGATTTTTGACAAAATCGAGACATGTAAAATATTTAACCAGTCATATTAGATCCGCCATATTTAATTTTTTTTAAATAATTTAAGATTTGTTTTATGTGACCCCGAAAACTCCCCCATACCAATTTTGAACAAAATCAGAAAAGTTAATTTTCTTTTGTTCACCATATTGGATTCGTCAGTTATTTTAAAATAATTTTGGATTAGTTATGTGCTACCCCGAAAACTCCCCAATATCAAGTTTGTAGAAAATCGCACAAAATCATTTTTTTTGTCCACCATATTATCAACGTCATCTTGGATTTTACGGCATCAATTTCATCGAAAATAATATGGGACCGCCACAGCAACTTCCGGATCGATGCCGCCATTTGGGAGTAATCGATGTTCATACAAAAAAAAATATCGGTGGAATTGAGAAAGTCTTTCTTTTAGAAGTCGATTAATAAAATCAATTAATTTTATATATAAAAATATTTTCATATATTATGTTTCCAAAAGTTTTAGAACACAAAATCTTAGTGATTTAGTATGGCGGATATTTATATAGAAGAAGCATTTCCACCAGGTTTCATTTCAAACTTGAAAACAGTTACATGTTCGTTAAATTAATATGTTTAGTTATTTGTTTTTTCGAAACAGTGTAGGTTTTAATTTGGAACCATCTATCTTAATCAAATTGTATCAACACTTTAACTGGTCAGAACGACTACAACCTAGATACTTAAATTTTTAAAAAATATTTGACTAAAAACTAAGACTGGATTTGCTTAAAATTATATTTGGAAAATGGTTTAATTTCCATTTATTTCCAAACTAGACCCAATATACTTTTTAATTTTTGGGCAGAAACTTTCATTAGCCTATATATATATATATATATATATATATATATATATATATATATATATATATATATATATATATATATATATATATATATATATATATATATAATCGAAGGTTTTCGAGCATTTCGTGTATGTGCTGAGTCCCTCTCAGGACTGTAAGGCAGCTGACGTTTCGGTGAAATCTCATTCACCATTTTCAAAGCTCACTGTATGGCGTCTACGAGCGAAAGTTTGCTCGTGCGAAGAACTCAAAGACAATGGAGAAGCTTCACGGGTCCGAAAAATGACGACAGCGCTGTTTCATTCTCGTATGGGACTCATCAGACCTTTGCATCCGGGACAATCCATCTTCTCACAATTGTGCCCTATAGACTATTTTTTAAATAACAAAATAACAAGCAAGACACGAGAGCAACACGAATCCACAATGCAGTATAAAACCGCCACTTAATGACACGATGTTGAATTAAAAAAAATTATATCTACGCTCAACACATGAAACATTCTACCCAAAGGATAGAGTCGCATTATTCGATACCAGTGACCAAACTAGCCACAAGTTCTGCAGTTCAAGTAAGGTGCAATCCCAATGAACTTCCTATGCGAGCTGCCGCGTATTTTTTAAGCCAACAAATATATAAAAAAAACAGTTAAGCTTTGGTCCGTGAAATTTTGAGGTAAAATAGAAAATTATCGGCTCTGTGGATATAAAATTGTTGATAAACAATACTCTCTTGCTGAAAAGTGCGAAGAACTACAAGACAGAAAAATTACAACAGCGGAGTTTCGTTCTCGTTTAGGTCTCATCAGGCCATTACATTCAGTACAATCTATCATCTCGCAAATGTGCACTATAAACTTTTAAAATGAAAAACAGCAAATAAGGCACGAATAGCGACATCTTGATGGATCACTTAGTAACACAAGGACTCAAACCAACAATGTTGTATAAAACCGCCATGTGATGGCGCGATGGTAAATTAAAAAAGTAATATATCGAAACTCGATACACGAAACAGGCTACCGGTAGCATAGAGGTCGCATCATTCGACACCTGCTACCAAAGTAACCACGCCTTTCGCAGTTCATGAGGAGATCGTTGGTGCGACACCTTACTTGAATTAAAACATAATGGGTATATGTCGTCATTAGCAAAACAATTTGCTTGACCTGTTTAAAATAATAAACACATTCTTGATTGCCAAGGGATTTCAACGAGCTTGTTTCCCTACTTTCTGAGTTTTGATATGCATTGACTATATGCTTCATTATGTTTTGCCATTCCATTCCTGTATCGTCTTTATTTATATGTTGGTTTAAATATTTTCAATCTTTATATTTAAACGTTATATTTTTTTCATTAAATTCTCTCTTAATTTATTTTAGACATAAATCTTAAATTCTTGCATACTCTCATTTATCTGATATAAATTTTAAATATGTGAAAAATTTGCTATAACAGTACTCGGTAAATTTTTTAAGCGAAAATAGAAACGCTTAATTTACGTTTCCTAATTTATCAAATAAAAAAATTTATAAAATTTTATGTCTGATATATCAATATAGTTTTCGACAATAAACCCATCTTTTGTAATACAATTTTGCAGCCACATACCTATAATTAACTGAAAGAAAGACGTACAACCAAACTGTTAAAAAGCTATCAACGTCAATGGCTGCTGCGGAATGCTATCATAATGCTTGCTCGACAGGCAAAATTTCTAGTATGAAATATGTATAAGAAAAAAATGTGTTATGTACGTCAAACAAATAAATTTATTGATCAGTGGTAAAAACTATCTTTGTCTTAAATGCGCGAAATCATATGAGCACGAGCGGAAACGAGGCAAGGCGAGGGCAAACGAACGTTAATTTTTTGTATACAGAATTGGCCTAGACCACGAACAATATATTTCTGATATAAAGTTATTCCTAACCTGATACTTTGGAAGTAATATTTAACAAGAAAACAACAAAACGCTAGTAGACAACTTCCATATACCGAAATAGGTTGGTCATCCGAGAACAATCATTTTCAAATAGCATAGCAAACGAGAAAATAAATCTCAATTTTCGAAATTTTCTCAAAATATCGTCTGACTGTACTAAACATATTCTTAAAAAAAATATAGTCATCTCTCACAAATCCTGGTCTTTGTTAAGAAGGTTATAAAAAGATTTATCGCCTTTTCCATAAAATAGATGATTTTTCGTACCTTTTGATAAAACTCGGATTGTTCAATACCCCAATCCTTATTAATTTTTTAATATTATATATTATATAAGAGTAAATCGAACTGATTTTAACTGGAAAAAGGAGAAGCTAGGCCAAGTAGTTGAAAACACAGAAATGTCATCAACAAAACATTTTTTTTTTTTTGAAAATAAAGCTATTGGAAAATTTCTTTTTAAAAGCTCACTTATGTTCTCCAAATGCAAGAAAATATATTTGTTCCCTTGGTAGTCTTCTACTTATTCTTTATAAATTAAAATTTAAAGAATTTCCTGCCTATTTCTATAACTAAGCGATCTGTTTACGAAAAGTATTATTATTTTAATGACATATGATTGATCGTTGTATTATTTTAATTACTTAATTATGTTAGTTATATTCTAAAATTAGGTTATTGTAAATTCTTACTAGGAAATCCAGTATTTACGACAACGGTGTGATATTTTTCATTTAAAAAAACTCATCCAAGGTATCCAATTAAGAGCTAAATTTGTGTTAATAATTTAAATTTTAATTATACGTTTGTCTACATATAACATTAAAAGAATTAGTATTTAGAGTGTTTGAGTACTGTATGACGGTAAAAATTGCAGGTTAAAAGTTCATTTTGTACAACAATGCGTAAACTTAACCTTGCTTTTAATATAGTTATAATTAGTTTGCTATGTTTGTAATGAATACCTATCATAAAATGTTTTCTATGTTATGTTTTGTTTATAAAATACAACTTAAATTCTTCATAAAATATGGCGATAGAGCCATAATATATGCATTTTTGTAATTTCTTTAACTTGAGTTTTGGTTTAATAGAACCACAGAATAATCAGAAAATACACCCTTTTGGATAAAATGGATAATTATTTTTTAGCTAGCCTACTGCTTATTAAGGGAGAAATAATTCTTTAACCTTGAAATAGATTCCAGGGGTCACTTCGTTAACATTATGAACCGGAAATTTTCCGTAGTATTAATTTATTAGGTCGAAAAAAAGCATTATATGTAAAAAAATCAACTTAACTTTAAACCAATATGAAGGCAAACTTGAGGAACAACAGAAATTCCATTTAGCTCATCATGATTTCGAGTTAGCTAAAACGATAGTGACATATTAAAAGGTAAAATGGTGGATCGAAACTTCAACTGGTAAGAATGACATATTTCCAGCCTTTCCATCAGGTAAAATTATTCCGCTCGTGTTTGAGCTTGGGGTATATGCCGATGGCGTGGAGTAAAACGAAAGTAGTCTTTATTTCCAAGGTAATAAGGACAGACTACACAAATCTTAAGTCTTTCCACCCTATCCACCTGACCAGTTGCTTATCAAAAGCACTGGAAATATTGGAGGATCGATATATCAAGAAAGAAGTAATGATGGTGTCCCTTACATCCTTAACAATCAGCCTATCAGAAAGGAAAATTCACAAACACGGTGCTACATTGATTCGTCACAAGAGACGAAAACGCACTTTCGAGTGGTCGATCCACCTTAGGTACTTTTATCAATGTTGGGAGGAGTTTGCTTACACATCTCACGATTCGATGTGTAATATTGTACAACGACGATGCTCTGAACCGACAGTATATCTACGCCGATGACCTGGTCATTTTGTGCCTAGGTCGCGATATCCGAGACCTGGGGGTACCAATCATGTGATCCCTCCAAATCGCAAAGCGATGGTGCTACAGGGAAGGGCTCAGAATACACCCGGACAAGACCAAGGTTGTACAAAAAAGGAAAAAATGGGGATAAGTTCCACAGTTACATTGCCGGGAAGGACTCTTAAATTCAGGGAAATAATTAAATACCTAGGAGTAATTCTGTACTCACCACTGAGCTGGAATGATCATGTTGAGACTCGAATCAAAAAGGCAATATGTGCTTTCAGGGTTTTTAAACGAGCGTTTGGGTTTACATAGGGGCTGATACCGAGGGCGCTATTTTGGATATACACTATGGTATTTTGTCTCATGAATAGTGTTCTGCTACAAAAAAGCACAAATATCGTCTTTAACTTGACAAATTTCACAGAATGGCCTGTGTGGGACTACTAAGTATGGTAAAGACTGCCGATACTCCGGCTGTGGAGGTCCTGGTGAACCTACCTCCTTTTCATCTATACATAGAGTACGAGGTACATAATACTGTTTATCATCGCAGCTGCCTAGAGCATCTCAGAACTGGAACGTGCGACCACTCAGGTGACTGGAAAAGTATAGCAGAGAGATGTTCATCACTCTTCATGCAAACAGATTAGATGGCGCTGCTTTTGAAACCCAACCATTCTTTTGTGAAATAGATTGGTAGGAGGAGCAAAATCTTCCGAAAACTTATCTTGGTGGTTTACAGATGGATCTCGACAAGATGAAAGAGCTGGAACCGGAGTGTTGGTCAGGATGCTATTTTGCAGTGTCGTTATTTCTGTAAGAGGAACATCAACAATGATAGTGTAATAAATACATACTCAGATAGTACCACTGCGATAATGGCACTGAAATGCAATATTGTACTGACATGGAACGACTGCACAGATTTTTAATATGGACAGTAAATAAGTTTTTAATTTTGATGGAATAAAAGAGGCAGTCAGTTTCTGTAATGATCGATTTGTCGACAGAGATATATTGCAAATGTTATTTCGCTTTCTGCCATCGCATTTTTTTAATAGAATAAATTATCCAAAATACTCTTGAAGAGTTGTAAGTGTTGTTGTGGCTAGCACAATCCCTAAACCTTCTAAATATAAAATAGGTTGTACCTACTATTTTTTTCATATCCGAATATCGGTGCAGTTTAAAAATTCTAAGCAATATCATTCATTTATGGCTCCTATATATATTCTATTTTACTAAGATGAACTATGTCACAGATACATTAGAATAGATTTTTTAAGTTTTTTAAAAATAACTGTATATAATTTTATTTCTTTTCATTTCAGATACCCCTACGTTTCACCAAACGTCTCAGCAATTTCAGGTTTGTAGAGAAGGAAATTAAAAAATCAATTATTTAGAAGCCTAACAAAATTATATTGTTAGAGGCATATATATATATATATATATATATATATATATATATATATATATATATATATATATATATATATATATATATGTTTGTTTGAAGTGTGTCACGGATGGATAAATGTGCTTTGTTGTTTATCCGGGAGTTCATCCGTTCGTCATTGTTTCCTGTTGAAGGATCTTGCAGACGTTTCGCCAAGGTCGCACTTGGCATTTTCAATGCTTACTGATCGGAGTTTGGACAGTGACCTGAGGTTCCTTAGATTGCGCAGGCTTTTTATAATTTTTATGATCGTAGGTTGTACCGAAGATTGTTCGGTGGTGACTCCTCCTTCGTGCCGCGTGTGCTTGCCGACGTTGCCGGTTGTACTTGTTTTACCGATGTTGATGTGGTGTTTTCTGTTCGTTTGATGATGGATTTCCATGTGACTGGCAAATTTAGTGCGTCGTCTCTTTTGTTTAGTTCGCCACTTTTTTAGATTTCTATTGCTTCGCGAACAAGTCTTGTTCTGAGGTTACTAACATTGGCAATTTCTTTACATGACTCAAAATCAACTTTATGTTCTGTTTGGATATGGTGTTGAAAAAGTGCCGAAGTGGTTTGTTTGTTCTTAGTAGATAGCTTGTGTTCTTCGAGTCTAGATGATATTCTTCTGTTTGTCTGTCATATATATGATTTGTGCCAGGACCCGCAGGATATACTGTAGAGTCGAGACTCTAAAGCCTGAAGCCTAAACTCTGGATACGATATGTGGACGATATACTTGTGATATGGTCCTTTCGGACAAGATCGCCTCTCCAATTTCCTTGAACACCTAAACTCTATTCATCATAAAATTGAATTTACATTTGAAGTAGAAAAAAACAATCAACTGCCCTTTCTGGACATACTCATCACAAAAACAGCACAGGGACGTCTCGAACACACAGTCTACAGAAAGCCAACCCCCACAGATAGATATCTAAATGCGGAGTCCCACCATCACCCATCCCAGATACAAGCTGTGGCGAACACATTGATATCCAGTTCAATCAACCTAACCGACGCCGCAAATAAACAACAGGATATGGAGAAAATCACAAATGATTTGAGACAAAATGGGTACAAATCACACACAATTAAAAAGGCTATAAAACAACACAAAAAACCACGCGAAACACAGGAGCCCATCGACAATATCGCAAAAACCACACTGCCATACTTAAAAGGGGTCACAGATAGAATAGGACGGATTCTAAGAAGAAACAATATCCAAACAGCTTACAAACCTCATCAAACCATAAGATCGACACTTAAAAACCCCAAGGACAAAATTAAGTTAGAGAATCCAGGGGTCTACAGTATATCCTGCGGGTCCTGCCACAAATCATATATAGGACAGAAAAAACAGAAGAATATCAGCTAGACTCGAAGAACACAAGCTATCTACTAAGAACAAACAAACCACGTCGGCACTTTTTCAACACCATATCCAAACAGGACATAAAGTTGATTTTGAGTCATGCAAAGAAATTGCCAATGTTAGTAACCTCAGAACAAGACTTGTTCGCGAAGCAATAGAAATCGAAAAAAGTGGCGAACTAAACAAAAGAGACGACGCATTAAATTTGGCAGTCACAAGAAAATCCATCATCAAACGAACAGAAAACACATCAACATCGGTAAAACAAGTACAACCGGCAACGTCGGCAAGCACACGCGGCACGAAGGAGGAATCACCACCGAACAATCTTCGGTACAACCTACGATCACGAAAAGTATAAAAAGCCTGCGCAATCTAAGGAACCTCAGTTCACTTTCCAAACTCCGATCAGTAAGCATTGAAAATGCCAAGTGCGACCTTGGCGAAACGTCTGCAAGATCCTTCAACAGGAAACAATGACGACCGGATGAACTCCCGGATAAACAACAAAGCATATATATATATATATATATATATATATATATATATATATATATATATATATAGATATATATATATATATATATAGGTAATTGCTTCGAGTTAGGTTTGAATTGATAAGAATATTTTAGACTTCACGATTCACCTAACATGGTAGGCTTTTTGAAAAGTCTAATCTAAAATAAAAACAAGATGTGGAACTGGTTACAAACGTATACCTAAATAACTTAAAATTAACACTTAAATGATAACAGTACTTATTTGAATCTCAACTAATAAAATAAAATGAATTTAAATCAAATATAAATAAAAACATGTTCTTCAAGGTACGCTCCTTAATATACCTATCTCCTGGTTTTCAGGAAATACTTAAAGATACATATAATTACTAAAAAGTCATTTTATTTTGGGAAATTTTTTCGTTCATTTATTCTGATTTACAAATAAATTCTGTTAATGTCAACTATACATTGTATTGTAAAGGAATAAGGACTACAAGTATTTTAGTTAGTTTTAATTAGTGAAGTTAAAATATATTTGGCTCAGGTTTTTACTCTCTTGTTCGTCACTGTTTCTTCCCTATTTAAATGCAACATTTCTTTTATTGTTTATGATTTTCCTGGATCAGAAACTTTGTATTGGACAAATCAAACTCATTTTTCATTTTTTTCTTTCATATCTGTGTAATGCTGTAGTGACATTTTTTGTGTATATATGTCCGTTCAATCTGCTGTCTAAATATTTTGTTGTCGTTCCAATATATTTCTGTGGACAATTTAGACATTGTGTTGAATAGGTGACGTTGGATTTCTTTTTGTGGGCTACTTTTCTTTATTATTTTGTAAAAAAGGGTGACAAGTGTATTTTGTGGCAAACTATAATATCGTGTTGTTTGAGAATATGTGTAGCTTTTTCTGAAAATATATTAATATATGGTATTGCAAGATATGTTTTTGGGTTATTATTATTGTTGTTTCTATGGATATTTTATTATAAAGTTTGTAAGGTTGAAAGAAATTTAGAATTTGTGTGACCTCTTTGAATGATTCTGGAGGATATCTCGAGGAAGTTAAATTTAAGCTCTATCCGTTATATCTAATATTATGCTACTTTTACGGATTTCTTAATTGACAGTAAAAATAGTCACCCGTCATGTTTTTTTTATGCCACATCATCTCAATATTTTTATTTTCATAATTTCGGACAAGAGTAAGGTCAAGACATTCTTTTATTATTATTTTCCGAAGTAAATCAATTTTTGTGGTGAAAGTTGTTGAATACATTTAGTACGGTGTTTTTTTTTTCAAAAGCATTAGCTAGACAGTCATTAACGAGTCTCTTAAAGATATAATAGGTATATCAAGTTTATCATCAAAGAAATTTGAACCTATAATCCTTTAATAAAGCCATAGATATGATAATGAAAAAAACAATTACTTCCAATAGCAAAATCCATACTACTAGCAGCTTGACGGTTGTGTAATGGACTCACCAATAATGTCCACTGTAGCACAGTTAGTTATGGAATACCTGACAGAAATGTCTTAAAAAAACTTCATATATCGATTATATTTCTTAAAAGATACGTTAATGACTGTCTAACTGTTGTCTTTGAAAAAGAAATAAACATCACACTAAATGCATTCAACAACTTCCACCACCAAATTCAATTTATATCAGAAGTTCAATATAATGAAAAAACATATTTTGTTGACCTTACACTAATTCGAAATTATGAAAATAAAAATACTGAGGCAATGTGGTATACAAATATACATGGTCGGGTCGCTACCTTAACTAGGAATCATCGTCACCATCCGAAAACCCAAAAGCGTAGCGAAATAATAGGTTTAACTGATAAAGCTTTAACCTTAACTTCTGGTTCTGGTAAAATAAATAAGGAGCAGACCCTTGTCTTGTAAGCTGATCCGTTTTTTTAATGCCTAGGTTGCCTTGGTGTTCTGGAGCTTAGTCGTAAGGTTTTAAAGACAGCTCCAAATCTGTTAGACTATATTTTATGTTTATAGTTCTTGTCGGAAAGCAATTTTTGGATTTATTATTACATATTTTCAACAGTTTATATACGTGTATTGAGACTTGTTCTCATTATATAGGTCTGATATACTTTATAAACCTAAAAAAAACATGCAGTTTAGATCCTTTAACTCACTTAAAAATCCAATTTCCTCATCATCTATGTAACATAAATAGCCTAATAAATTTTGCAAAAAAATTTAACCACAAACTATCTTTACCATGACTTGAAAGGTAGTCAATAACTAAAACATAAAATTCAACTCTAACTGAGCATTGATTTTGTTTTTTAAACAATCAGAACGGTAACAAGAGGAGTCTTTTTTGCTTTTTTGCTTATATTATGGAAAGTATAGAATAATCGCATCCCTATCTGTAGATTATTTGTAGATAATTAAAAAACCAACAAAACGTTTTTAATAGACAACTGTTGGACGATTTATTATCGAAAAAAAATCGAAAAATGCTTTAAAATGATTTTTTTTAAATTCATATCTTTGACAAGTTAGAATATTAGGCGAATATTTTTCCGTAAATAATATTGTAAAAGAGACGGGAGATGTTTGTGCCTAATTGAAATTTAGAGTATTTCTTTGCCAATGTCACCGTATTAACCTAGTGGTCTCGATTTAAATTTACCAAACAGATTCCGAAAGTAGAGAGTACAATTCATTCATCTCAGATTTCCGTATAAATTTGTTAAAATATATTAAAAATGCTTCCAAATATAGCAACATACACGTAAATTTGTGTCAAAAGCTGAGCGAAGCAGAGGTACTTCACTCGCTGGGTGGTAGGACCCATATATTTCATATATGGATTTGTATCGCATAATGGACCTTGAAATAAAAAAAAACAAGTAAATAAATGGATATATTTAGTTATTTTTATTTCAAATAAATTTATCTGTATATTTAATAACATTTTATTTATTAAAGATTGTTCAGAGTATATATTAAATCTGTCGTATTTATATTGAATACTTTTAAATTTTTTCATTACATGTTATTTCGGGTAAATGCAATAAAAAACAAATTATTAACGCTCATTATCATAATGATTGAACAATTTATATATCGAGTAAAAAAATTAATGAAAAAATATATGCGATCCACATAATAAACCTGAGTTTTACGTTTTGTTCGTAGCATTTCATCATTAAAACTTACAAATTATTCACACAAACATTCTAATTCTCAAAAGGGAAGAATAGGCGTAACAATGAAACAGGTAAAGGAACTAGAACAGGTTTGATGACCTTTTATTTTTTTTTTCGACTACAAATTCCATATATGTTTTGAACAATTTTTACATAAAATGTTTTTGAATAAACAAAACAATATATTTGAAATACAAATAAACAAATGTATTCGTTCGTTTTTTCATTTATCTATTTGTAGGTCTAAAATGCGATGCATGGAATATAGTTGTAGCATCTGGCGTTAGCAGCCCGCCCGCGACCCTCTTGTCCTCCGCTGCTTGCAATCTCCCACTACCACTGCTTCGCTTGTCTTCGGATGCAAGTTCACGCATTCTTACTATGTTGTATTTTTAATATATTTCAACAAATTTTTATGAAAATCTGAAATAGACTAATTTTAGTTCCTAATCTCTATTTTCAAAGTCTGTTTGGTAAATTTATCAGACCTATCAGGTTAATAGGATGGCATTGATAAAATAATACTATAAATTATTTATATTGCAATTAGGCAAAAACTACTAAGGCGACAAATTTCATTTCTCGGTTTTTTAAAGTACATCTAACAAACTACTATTTTTCGAAAAATCTTCGCTCAATATTATAAATTGCCAAACACATTATTCAAAAAAAAACATTTTTAAGCCTTTTTTGACTTTTTTCGGTCATCCAATATGGAGTTATTATTATTTTTGGCTGTTTTTATTATTTAAAAAAAATCCAATGTTCAGTTGGAGCTGAATTTTGTGCTTTAGTTATCAGTAGACTACCCTTTAAATCATGCTGCTTTTGCTCTTAAATTTTTTACCATGTTGTAAAGGTATGAAATAAAAGATTATCTTCCTGTATAATAAGAACAAAGCTACTGGACAATCTGTCTAAAGAATAACCGATATGCACACTTTTTAACTGCCAGAATCCTCAGTTTTAAAGTATTTTCTTCTATAAATTTCAGCCTTGTAGACTCACCTTACCATACATCTTGCATACAGCAGCTTCTTGGTATCCTGGCAGGTATTTGCAAGTGATAAAATTGTTTGGTAATAATATCTTGAATAAAACATATTAAAGTAACAGTTCTGTCCAAATAACTAAACAACAATATTTTTCGAAGTTTCAACATTTAGGTATTTGTCGCAATCCGAGTTAGGTCTCTAGGTTGTGCATATCAAATCATTGCTCATTAAATCGTTCACGTAGGAATTTTTGGCTTTGTAAAAATACCTTACTGCACTGGTTCATACCTTTCGGACTATAAAAGATAGCGTAGAAAAGTCGCAAAATACAGGGTGTAATAATAGGTTTGGAAATAAATTAAATAGTGAATTTATTATCAAAAAATAGTTTCCTTCATATGTAGTTTTGCTCTACGAATATTCGTTTCTAAGTTACAGGTATTAAAAAATAAAAAAAAAAATCGGTGTAGTGTAATAACTTTCGAAAGCTAGAAGATAATGCAACGAAATTTTAGCCAGAGCTTAATTTGATACCGCCCTAGTAACAGTAAGTTCATAGTTTACTCAGTGACTTGCATGGCTTAAAAAACCTAGTACGCCTCTGATACAATTTTTTTTAAATTTTTTCCTTAAATTTAATTTTTATTAAAAAAAAAATCCTCTTGCGTTTTCTTTGTATCTCTCGTCATTTTTCCGTAGTTAAGCCTTTTGTAAATACCATTTTTTCCTTTGCGTACTCAGAAAAATATAGAAAAATGAACAAAAATGTAAAAAACCCAAACATTACCGGATATATTTTGACTAATTTATAAAAACTTTTCTCATGAGCATTTAAAGAATACTCCTAGACTTTTAAATAAAATATTACTAATTAATTAAGAATAATAAATGTATTATTAACTTACACACTTAAAGTAATTACTAATTAACAACAATTATTCAAACAAAAAAATATTACAAAAGATGTTCAAAATGTTGTCTCCTAGCTGCAATACATTTTCCAGTGCGTTTCCTCATGAATTCTATTACTCGTGCAAAAATACCAGGCATCTCTCAAATTTGCAGATATTCCATTTCAACTCTGACGAAGAGTCTGCATATTAGGAATTTCACCGGAATAAGCTATGTTTGTTAAGTGCTCTATAAGTAATAATCCAAAGGATTAAGGTCAGAGGAACGAGGAGGTCATGTTCTTGGCTCTCAACGACCTATTCATTTATTTCGGAAAGTTTCATTATGGTACTCCCTCACCTCTCATCTAAAATGAGCTGAAACGCCTTCATACATACACCACATCCGCTAACGTGTTCCAAGTGGGACTTCTAATAAAAGTTGCAATCCATGTTGAAGAAAATCCAGATATGTTAAGCCGTCTAATCGATTCGGTAGTACTACGGCACCAATAAAAAAACCGCAAATTATTCCTGGCAAATCTTTATAGAAAATCGTTGATGGTGCTGGAATTGTATTATTTCATGCAGATTTTCGTTGGCTCATTGATGACTTTATCATTTTTTGTAAATCCAGCTTCGTTAGTAAATAAGATGGATGAGTGAAACAAAAAATTCTTGTTGATAATATTAAAAAAACAGATACAAAATCTGAGACGTGCAACCCAATCCTCGACAGAAAGTGCCTGCACCCTTTACAGATGGTATAGGTATAACAAATTATCATGGAGTATTTGTTGGACAGTCGTATGATTTCCTCTTGCCATTCTTCCAATTATTTTTGTCTTATCAGGGTTTGCCTCGACCGTCTGAAATATTCGTTCCTTGAACTGCACTGTCCTTACATTTTCAGGTCTTCCTCTGGAGGTACAAGGCTTTAATGAACCGATTTCACGTAAACGAGTGTGAATTTTAGAAAAAGTCTTCTTATTGTGAATGCGTCGAACCGGAAAACGTTTAGCATACAGAGGCGCAGCTAACACTGTATTACCTTTTGCAAGGCCATAAATAAAATGCTTATCTGTTAATTCTTTAAATGAGTAGTCCATTTTTATCAATGAATCAAATTAGAAAGGCTTAATGAAGGTTTATTTCAACTAATAATGACGTTTTATCTGAAAACAAATATTAGCATCATGGTCATAGTACACTGGATAATGTTTGTGTTTTCTACACTTTTCTCTGTATGCAATGGAAAAAATGGTATTTACAAAAGGCTTAATTACGGAAAAAAGAAATGATCAAAAAAAATTTTTACTACATTTTTTTAAAACCCTATAGCAATATCCGTACGCACGCCGCTGAGTAAACTACAAAGTAATTTTTTTCTGTTACTAGGGCATTATCAAATTAAGCTCTGGCTAAAATTTCATTCCATTATCTTCTAACGTTCGAAAGTATTTACATTTAAACGAATTTCTTAACATCCTTTAACTTAGAGACGACTATTCGTAGAGCAAAAAATATGAAAAAAAATTTTTTTTAATAATGAATCCACTGTTTAATTTATTCCCAACCTTTATGTTACCCCCTGTATATTTTGGTCGAATGTTAGTTCCTTCAATTTGGTTCTGTAAATCAGAAATTAGTTTTTAATCTAGTTGTAAGGTTCATGAATGGTTAAAGTTTAAACTAATAAGTTTTGATTTACATGAAGAAAATTAAATAATTTATTAGCCTGTAATTGCCTCCAGATATTAAACGATGAATATCTCAATAACTAATTTCGAATTCCATTCGGCCTGTACTAATTGTAAGTAGCAAGTTCAAGGATTTGCAAACTGCTGATACAAACTTACCCATCCATTATTTATCCCCAAATATTGTTTCTGTTGCTAAGTTGGGATCTCCTAAATTATAACTATTTCTAAATATGAAGCGTAACGTTTTGTTTAAACCCATTTCCCATAAGTTCTGCATTTAATTTATTGTCAATTTTAGGCTCAAATATCAGAATAAAATGATATTCATTAAAGTTAACTGAAAAAATTCTACTATCAGAAGTTGCCTGTCCTAATTTACACTGCAGTAGTTATTTAAGGGCTTAATAAGAAAAAAATCTATATACAGATAAAATTTTGTTGGATGAACAGCTCTAAACGTAACATAAATCGTCAGCGAATAGTCCAAAAAACAATTTATCAAACAATTCTTTTGGTCTAATTTCGTTATATTATGGCTCCAAGATAGTCCAAGCAGACAACAACAAATGTATTTATGTGTATATGTTTATAAAATTGGGGATTTGAATACTGCGACCTAGTAGATTTATTGTGTTCCTCTTCAGTTGCTAAGTCGTTAGGGATGCCTAACCGACTAAAACAGATTTTCCACTCTTATTTCCCTCAGGAACCTTAGAATGTTGTATAGCTTTAAGGCGGGTAGCTCCCCTTTTTCTATTTGGTGTATTCCCAAGAACCCCATTCTAGAACTTTCTTAAGCACTGCACTCTGAGAGGATGTGAATAGAGATTTCGTTCTCCTCCCCGCAAAATCCGCGCTCTTCTCTTTCTGCCAATTCGAGTTTTTTGAGGGTCCCTTCAGGTGGTAATGTTCCGTCAGGATTCCTGTCAGGACTATAAATTACTTAAGCTTATGCATTCTTTAAATCATTTGTTGTCATAGTTCCCAAAAAGTATTTTGGCTTGTCTCATTCGTTACAGATCAGTTCAGTAATTGGCCCTCTTCCTATCTTTTGAGTTCTTCCAGCATTACACTGCTACTGATTCTACAGAAAGGTTTGAGCCACAGAAATGGTATACCAGCCCGTTTCCTCGTTAGCTTGTACACTATTTCGTTCTTCCCTACCCCGGTGTGTCCCAGTACCCAGAAGAGGGTGACCTAATTATTCTTATTTACTTCATTTACTTCCTCTAGGTATCCCCAGACCATCTTGCAGCTGATTACATGAGAACTCCGCGCACTGATAGCTGCTTGACTATTCGATATGATAATAATCTACTGTCCGCAATAGTTTTTTCTTTGCTGAATTGAATGTATTTCTGGGAAAATACTTTGTGACTTGTCCAAGCTTACGTGGTGTCCGATACTGGGTCCATACACTCCTATTTCAGTTCCTTCCGTTGTTTTGGAGACACCTGTATACTAATTGATGAAATTCTTGTTAAGTTTTTCAATGGTATTTCTGTCCTATTCACTTCATCAAATCAACTTTGTGTTGAAGTTTTCCACAAAGTTGAAGTTCTTTTTCATTTCATCTTGGGGTATGTCCCAGATTTGTTGATTTCTGGATAAGAAATTGAGGTTTCGTTTTATGACTTCACAATTTTTTTTAGAGGTTTAAGGTTTAGAATTACTTCCATGGCAGCCATTGAGCAGGTTTTCATTGCTCCAGTAATGCATGTACAGGCCAATCTTTAAACCTTCGAGAGGTTGGCTTCCGTATTGGTCAGGCTGGTTCTTTTATTACAGATCACTGCCCCATCTGTGATGATTGGTCTCACTATTGCAGTATACATTCACTGAGGGATTTTTGGGTTTGTGCCCCATCTTTTTCCTGCAAAGTTTCTACAGACCATCAAAGTTTAAGTAGCCTTGTTGATTACTTTTTTTCGTACTTATTCCGCAGGAGTTTATTATCTAGGTTCAGGCCCAGATATATAACCTCTAGCTTCCGCTTAATAACGTTCCCATCCATTTTGTAGGTCTCAGATTGAGGTTTCTTCTTGGTAAAGTCTACTAAGGTAACTTTGCTACACATCTTAAGATGTTTGACAGACACGAGAATCGTTAAATGTGAAAATATATCAACAACTTTATATTCTGTCTTCAAAATGAATTGGGTTAGTTTAAGTCTCAACTTATCATCAAAAACAGGGAATATAATGTTAAAATTAGCTCTAAAAATGAACTTGATATATAAAGCTGAACTGCTCGCTTACACCAAATACGACTAAGCTCCTCATGCTTAGTGTCATTACATAATTTTACTGTTTTGGCTACAATGAATTCCCTAAATTTTTAATGTATTAATGAAAGCGTATTCTAGACGTTGATTGAACACTTTCCATTTTAACAAGTTTTCTTTTCTTTTTGATTTTTTTATACTTTTTATGTATTGCTTTACTATGAATTTTAGATAGGAACGTGAATTTTAGGGGTTTTTTAGTTATTTCAAAAACATGGATAAATTATAATTTATTGCAATATCTTTGGTAAGTTTACATTTACTCTACCTAAATTATGATTTTAAGTTTCATGGACATTATTTTGTTGTTGTTCTTAATTATTTGACATCAAATGTGTCTATTCAGATCATTTTTCTCGAAATAGTTTTATACAAGAAGAAAAGAAAAACCTTGTTTATGGCGTGCTTCCTACAAATAAATTGCTCAAGAAATCAATGTTTCATATAAACATCTTTGAGCAACTGAATTTGAACCTAATAACATACCCCGGCCCCATAAAAGCTCCCAAATTAGATGGGCATTAACCTAAATTAACAACATTGCATGGCCTTCGAGTTAATGTACTATCGACATCTAAATTTGAGTATCGAAGTAGGGGGAGTATTATAATTAAACATACTTATACATTTAGCAACTAGGCCATATTAAAATACAAATTATCGCATATAATATGAAATGTTGAAATATAACTAGAATGTCTAGAAATTTATGTATTTGCTTTAAGTTTTACTATAAACTAAACAGTAAACCGTTTTTCTAGATATGTTTTTAATGTTGAATAAATGTATATTTAACTAATTATTCATTACTTTAGGAAATAAAAAATTCTTGATGACCCTTGAACAAAAAAGTGGAAAAAAAAGTATTTGAAATAAAAATAAAAATATTGTCTTTTCAAACAGAAGTATTTTTTATTTATATGTGAATAACTGATATTTGCAAACACAAAAATTAAGGGTTTTTCAATAAGAGCGGTTTGATGTTGAAGTGAAATAAAAGAAGCTGTGAGTGAGGTATTAACGAAATTATTTTTTCATTTGAAGGACCCATGCACGCCATTATCTATGGAATATAATATTATTAAAATATTCGCCGTGGCTTCTCATGGTGGCATGGATCCGAGTGATCTAATTTTCAACGATTCAGCCACATAGATCCGGCTGAATTTGAAGGACGACATTGGTTATGTCAACTTTAAGGGCATCTGTCAATTGCGGCTGATTGTCTTAGTCCTGCAACTTCAGGAAACCCAAGAAGAAAAACTCTAGCGGGATCAAATCGCATAATTTTGGTGGCCATTTCATCTCACCTCTGCGAGAGATAACCATTCCGTCAAATCTTTCATACAGAATATTCATCGTGACGTTGGCTATGAGGCACGTAGCGCCATTCTGCTAGATTCGTTTACCATTTACTTCCATAGCCTTTAACTTGGGCCAAAATAAATCAGTTAGTATTATTCTGTAGCGTGCGCTCTTGACGCTGATTGCACTATCAATGTCGTTTTCAAAAAAGTACGGACCAATGACGCCGCCGACCCAAAATTCGCACCAAACAGTAACTTTTTTAGATGCATTACCATCTGGTGAACCTCGTATAGATTCGCATCGTCCCATATACTTCAACTGTGTTTGTTAACATAGCTATTCATTTAAAAATGCTCCTCGTCGCTAGAGATGATTTTTTGGCTAAAATTGGGATCCTCTTATAAACACTCGGAAGCCTAGTCAGCGAACATACGGCGTTGTTTATGGTCATAAACTTTGAGCTCCTGTATCACTTGAATGTTATACGGGTATAGCCTCAAGCTCCGATGCAACATTCGCTAAGTTATAGTCTGCGAAAGACGGAGTTTTTGTGCACGGCGTAAAATTGACTGTCTTAGGTTATTTCGTACACTTTCACAAATGGCTGCAATATTCTCAGCTAATCTGGCATTCTTTTGACGTAGGGGTGTTAGCTGATTATTTACCGAACCAGTCGTCTCGAATTTGGTTACCAAACATTGGAGAATAGACTTTTGAGAGCGACCAAGTCTGCCCTAAAATGACATCTGTAACAGAATAATAACCAATAGAATCAACAGACGTCACCGAAACAACATGGCCGCCACGGGCTGCCAACATCGACCCGCCTTTATTGAAAAACCCTTTATATAAATTCCTGATATTGAGTTTTGAATATTTTAACATTCCAGTTCATGACTTAACCAGATAAGAAATTTTATCTGTACTAATAAAATAAATATAAAACTGAAAAATCCTCCCCAAAACGGTATTCACGTCCGTAACAAATATTGACTGAATGTATTATTGCGAAGAAGAGTACATTGTTCCCAGATAGAATTTGTAGAATTAGGTTGATTTAATATGTTCATAATAAAAGTGTTGAATGAAAGAAGTCTACAAAAATTCACCTGCAACAAATTTATTGCAAGGAAAGTATGGATAATTTTTTTAAATCGATGATACGCAACCAATTTTTACTTTTTACACTCGAGTATAATCCACGTTATCAGTACAAAAGTCATCGACAAAGTGATCGCAAAAATTGGCTGTGTTTCGGTAATCGATTACGGACACAGAAAAGAGGCAGTCGAAATTGTATTCATATCGTATTAATCCTTCGGCAATTCTAAGATGAGCATAACTTTTTGTTTCTTAAAAAAATTCCAAAATCACTCTTTGTTAAGGAATGAAAATAGTTTAAAAAATCCAATATCAAAAAAAAATTGAGAAACACATTACTATTGTTAAGAATCGTATTTGACATAAATTACTTGCAGAAATGATCCAGTCAAACATATTAACCCAACAATATTGCTGGCAACAAAATAGTATCCGCTGATTCAACGAGGGAGTTTAAAATCAACAATTTCACAAAACCACAGCCCCACAAAAATATTTAGAATTCTAGGTTCTTCTATGAAATTCACATAAATTTTAGGACATTGGGTCCAAGTCTGAAGTCAAAATAATTTTGTGTAACACAATATCATCCCTAAATAGGATAAAAGTGGAATTAACTCTGAATTATTATAAAACCAATTTCAAGAACGGAATAATAAAGATTTTTAGGTACGAAATATGTAAACTGTAGTAGCTATAAATTCCTGCTCGGTATTAATAAAAGACAATAATAACGCATTTTTTTCTTAGATTTTAAAAACTACCCCTCAAGACGTACTATTTTCATGTAAACGGTATTTTAAAGTTTATATCTTCAAATGGATCCTTTCTGCAAATAATTTATGTCAAATACAACAACTGTGAAATACTGTGTTTCTTAATTTTTTTTAGATATTGGCTATTTATAATTATTTTCAACCCTCTACAAGGGGTGGTTTTAGAATGTTTTCGAGAAACTAAAGTTATCCTCATTCTAGGGTTGCCCAAGGATTAATACGATATGAAAAGAATTTCGACTGCGTCTTTTTAAATTAGCATTTGATTTGCACCTGTTACACAGGTTTACGATGTTTTGTTTTTGGATAATTGGGAATCATTTCCGAAGTAATTTACCGCGCAAAATCTGAATCCAAGGTCGGCATTGGCCTGTCATGTCAGGATTTTGAGATATTTCAGATTTTGTACTCAAAAAATGGGGTTTTTTGGCTTGGAATTATGTATAGGGCAAAATTTTTCGTTTTCTGTTTGTAATTACACCATATAATACTACTTTAATCCTACAAAATAAGCTATTGAGTGGCCACCTAACGATTTTCTTTTTATGAAATATATCCCAATAAGGTGTACATTTCTCTACTGTATACATTTCTCTCTTTCAAGGTCAAATAGAGTAAAATTTACTAAATAAATCCGAAAAAGTAGATACGTAAGTTTTTGAGGTCGCTAAATCCGAACTTGTGTTTTGTTTAATATTCCAAGGTCAACTAGAGGTCACTTTAAGGTCATTACAAGGTCAAATTCACAAAAATCCACTAAATATATCTGAAAAAAAAATGTGGGATTTTGGAGTTGCTAAATCCAAATTTGTGATTTGTGTAATCTTCAAAGATCAACCAGAAGTCATTTCAGGGTCATTTCAAAGTCAGATTCAGAAAAATCCACTAAATAAATTTGAAAAAGGAGATATGTAGATTTTCGGGGTCGCTGAATCCAAATTGTGATTTATTTAAAAACCCAAGATCAGTCACTTAAGCGTCAGTTCAAGGTCAAATTGAGGAAAATCTACTAGATTTATAAAAGAAGATGTGTAAGTGGAGTTAGTTATTAGGAAATAGTAATCCAAAACCCAAGCTCTCAGACTCCCATAACCCAAGCACAGCAACTTGATATCCATTACACAGCAGATAGGGGAGTGGATTGAGTTTTTCAAGCGAAACCCAAGCTGCCAATATCTCACACTTTACGTGCAGCTAGATTGACTACCACTACACAGCAGACAGGCAGCCTGACCAAGTTTTTATAAACATGCCAAAACATAAGCTCTCTTAACCACATATCCCACGGGCAGCGAGCTCAATGCCCGTTTCGCAGCACATAGAGGTGAAAAGCAAGGATTTATGAGTGTACGTAATAGAACCCAAGTACTCCGAAAACCATATACCCCAGACACAGCATGTATGAGAGTTTGGGGGTTGTGTTATAAACTTATAAAAACTCGCTTCGCTAGCCTAGCTATTATGTAACGGATATAGATCTAGCTACGCGAGAGGTATGTGGTATTAGAAGCTAGGGTTTCGCCTTGAAAATTCGCTCCAATCACGTGCCTGCGTGAGATACGTGGTTTTGGGAGCTTAAATTTCGGCTCAAAAACTCGATCAGCTAGCTTGTCTGTTGTGTAATGGATATCAATCTAGCTGCGCATGTGTTCTCTTTTTTTACAGAATTATTTAGTGGATTTTTCAATTTTACCTTGAAATGACTTTGAAATGGTCTCCGGTTAACCTTGAGGTGTTAAACAAACCACTAATTCAGATTCAGCGCCCCAAAAGTCTGCATATCTTCTTTTACAGATCCATTTAGTAGATTTTTATCAATTTGATCCTGAAATGATCTCTAGCTGACCTTGAGGGATTAAACAAACCACGAATTCGGATTTAGCAGCCTCAAAAATGTACGTATTTACTTTTTCAGATTTATGTAGTGAATTTTACCCCATTTCACCTTGAAATGACCTTGAACCTGACGTTATAGAGATTATCGGATATCAGATTTGGATTTAAGGCGTCTAATTGCATAAGAATAAAATAGTTTGTTCAAATAAGCATCGACTTTTTTTTTGTAAACCTGTGTTATATGAGTATCTATTATAAATTTTACTGGGTGTTACTAATTACGAATATTATATCAGAAGTTTTTATTGTTAAAATGGTGCATTCAAAATGACGTATTGCAATTTGAAGAAAAAAAATTCGTGGTTTGAAAAATCCCAAAACTAACTTGTAAAATCCTAATTTTTTCGCCAAATTTGAACATATTCATCAACATGGTCTTCTTTTAAAATGATACAATAATTTCAGCGCTGGTCTAATGTTTCTATGTCTTTATTATATAACGCATTTTCTATGTCTTTATTATATAACGATGTTTGCTAACAGCTAATAGTCGCTGAGGGCCAAACCTGGAGTATATAATGGATCCAATTCGAAGTACAATTCAAAGAGTTTTACCATCGTTACTATCGACTTGTGATATTGTGCTTCATGAAACAGAATTTTCATTAGAGGCGATTTTTTCGCGATTTCTTCCTTCACACACACTTAACGCCGCACAATTTTAGCTATTGATAGTTTTTACCGTTCCAAGATAGTTAATAAATATTATATCATGCGCAACCCAAAAGACGTCATAACCTTGTCAGCTGACTGTTGCGTTTTTGGTCGTTTTGATTGGCTTTCAGTCTGCACCTTCCATTCAGCTGACTGCTGATTTCACTACGGAGTATTGTGATGAATCTATGTTTCATCCATTTTCACACACCGCTTAAAAAAATCCTTTTTATTTAATTTAAACTGCTCAAAACAATGCTCTGAATTATTACCATGTTGTCGTTTTTGGTCAACTGTGACCAGCGCAGTACCCACTTCGAAAAGAGATTTCATATATCCTAAAACTGATGCAAGTGCATCATGCACTTAGTCTATTGATATCTTTATGATGTCAGTTATCTCACACACGTTCACTTCATGGTTGTTAAGAACGATTTTGTGGATTTTTTAAATATTTTCCCGTGTAACAGGTTCATTTGGGTGCCCAAAGTGCTCAGCAAAATTTATCAAACTAGCGACAAACAATTTGAAGATAATTATCATTGATATTTAATTTGATAAATAAATATACTTTGCGTCTGTTAAATTTAACATCATAATAATTAATAATGCTAATAATTAATATATCAAAAAAATTGTACATCCAAATTGAACAAGTAAGAGAGAAAATAACAGATTGCTAATGTATTGCCAAACACTATTAAAAAAACGATTTCCGTTTAATGAATTTCGGGGTTTTAAATCACCACCAATTTATTTCTCTGGAGAGAAGGGAGTCACGTTGTGTAAAATTTATAGAGACGATTATAAACAGGCATGATTTAAAAAACCGCCCTTCCATCGATTTTTGTTTAGAAAATTTTATTTTTGCTTAACCAGGTGAGTTTTGTATGAAATATATATTTTTTATATAATCGACGTAGGGTACACTGTTAAAATTAACCCTAAATTTAATGGAAATTTAATGCGCATTCTACATTAAATTTAAAGATTTTGCACCAAAAATCGTGAATAATTTAAATTTTCTTTGAATTTAAAACAGTTCATTCAAATATCAATTCGTTGTACATTAAATTTGAATAAATGATATCTTAAATTTCAATAAAGTGACTGAAAGAATATTTCACTTCTCTACGTAAAAATTAATTCACATATAACCTAATACTAAAGGCATTTACATTATTATTCAATATACATTGCATGAGATTCCGGGAGATGGCACAACTTGTATTGAACTTTTTTTAGTATGATATAAGTTGCTTAAATGACTCAATTTTCTTATGGTGAAGTGTACATTTCTGCCCCGTACTAACAGAAACCAATAAGTTCGAAACCGGTCTAGATGGCGGACCCTACATCTGGGAAAAATGTCCCCTTTTTCTTGGTAGTTTCAGAATTTTTTGAACTCATATTAATGTTGGTACATTAAATATGTTATAACATATCTCAAATTTAATAAGCACTGGCTGTATATTTAATGTACTGTTGTGAATATACGCTTATTTTGCGACAAAATATTAAATTTTAGATTTAATTTTGCCCCAAAACTCCCTAAACAAAATACTCTAAATAATACGGCATACAGTGCTAAAACTACAATTCTTCTGCCGAAAGGGGGAAACCCAGGAAATAACCGGCGCGGTGGCGGTTTGTTTCGGTGCTTCCCCTAATTCAAAGTGCGACGTCACCACTGCTATAAAAGCGAAAAGACAGCGGCGTAATTAAGGAACTAACCTTTTTTGTTCCAGGAATTAAGGACATTACGGGTTGCTCTCTTAGAGTCAACTTGTCCTTTTTCCGATTGAGCTTAGCTCTCGGGGGCCACGTTGACTATTCTATTTTTTAGGCAGCTCGTGGTTCTTAAAGTAGGTTGTCTTTGACACCGTCGATAAAAAGACGAGGTCAGTGGCGCGTACGAGTTACTGAACTGACGCGTCCTGACTTTTAAACATAATTACCAGAACGTGACAAAGTGGAGAAAACCTAAAATTAACACTGCGACTAATAGTCAACTTTGTGTTGGCTATAAAGTTATGAATACCGATCCTGACAAATCCCGAACGTGACAGTGGAGAGAAAAAAATCCCGAACTTGACTTGCGGAAAACATTACTGATGTAAAAAAAAAACAGTGAATAAACAGTTAACTAAGAGTCAAGGATGAGTGTTACTTGATAACCTCTTCCTAATTGACTCATTCCTTAGAAGTGTTCCCTTGATAAAATAAAATTGAATTAATTTTCGTTATCTCTCGAGCTGCACTCATTCCCCTTCTATCCCGGTGAGCGAGAAGAAAGGTGAGGCGGCTAGAGTTTCCATTCTAGTCGGGAGGTTTGGCGGGACTTCACCAACAACCCCCGATTTTTGTTTAAACTTAGATTTTACACAAATAAATGATAATGCGAAACTTCTTAAAATAAATTAGTCCCGACGGAAACGAACTTCCACGTTTCCGGAAGGATAAAATTAATCAAATAAACCCAGTAAATAGATCCATATTCTCGGAGATGGGTACAAAAATAACGAATAATGGTGAGATGCAGTAACGTCTCGTTAGAATTGAAAGATAGTTAAAATTGCGAAAGGTAGTTGAAAGAGACCCTTGGAAAAAATTAACAAAAAATTCGGTAAATCAAAATTAAATTGACAAAAAAAAAACACTCATCTTCCGTTAATACGACAGTACATAATAACCTTTAAACGTAATGATCAAACTTTGACTTTAATGTATGATTACATTAAATTTAATGGAATAAATTAATTTAGATTAATGTAAATTATTAAATTTAATGCATTACATAAAACGCATTTAACAAATGTTTCCAGCACATTGACATTAATTTTATTGCATTTTCTTTTTACAGTGTAGTTAATTAATTACTTTTTGTTTTCTGCTATCACATCATAATCCTCAGAGTACACCATTTTAATTTTTCAGCTACCGCTAGTAGTTATAGTAATTTTATCTCTCGATTCTCTACACAACGGATTGAAAAAATATGACAGATTATTTTAGAATATCTTCAAGAGTATGTAAAATTAATCAATCATAACAAATTCAACGTAAAACGTCTATTTACATTATTTTGAATTTCCGGTTTTAGATCAAGATAAATCCTGGGTTCCTCACATGGTTTCACGAACTGTGGATTGATCTCCAAAAATTGGTATTCGGGTAAAATAGATCTTTTAATTTTGGCAAACCATTGATCTGATAAGTGCCAAATAATTACACAATCGACTATTACTTTTGTTTAACTTCAACTTTTGGTTTTAATTCGAAAATTAAAGATAAAATAGAGTATTTAGATCGGTGTCTAAATTTATACCTCATTCAAAGGATTTATTGGTGGCTTCACCATAAGTCAGAAATGACCAAGATTTCACAGATATATCAAACAGTTTACCATTTCACTAGAGTAATAACAATGAGCAATGTAGCTTGGCAAACTTTATCGGGATATGGGCAGTTCATTTATGGTAACTCAGTCTGAACCCAACGATCTAAGCCTAAGGTTGAATTGTTTGTGCCAAAGCTGCAATAGTGGATGCTTATATAAAAGTTAATACGATATTTATCACTCCCGGAGTAAAATCTATGTTTTGTTACTGCCACGATGTTAACGAAGTTTTTGAAGAAGTAAAACAACCACGCAATTTCTGGAAGACTAGCCTCAAAATTCTTCTCGTGCGCCATAGGAACAAAAAGTCTTCTATCCCAATAGGTCCTTCAACGAGTTGTAAGCAAACTGATGAAATATGAACATATTAAATAAACTAATTAAATATGGATGACACATTTGTGACCTAAAAGTCATAGCTTTGGGATTGACAAGGCAGTTATATAAAGTAGTGCTTACGGAACTCAACAGCAAAAAATGGATTACTATGAAAACAATTCTAATTTGTTCGAAATAAATACTTCAGGTAAAATGAAAATTAAAATCCATTTTTTTTATCAAAAAAAGATTATGTAATTGCGGCTTCACATTAAGTTAGAATTTTTCAAAGCTTTGAATAAGACAAGACCGGTTTTTCTGTACTTATACAGTGTCTATGAATCTTTCTAACGCTAAACTAAAAGAAAAGAAAAATGTTTAGGCAATATCTAAAATGACAATTATCAAGGGCTAGTTGCTATTTATTACAAAATTACGAACGTATGGTTGTGAACATGTCCCTCACAATTAATTTTTTACACTCAAATCTGAATTTTTTTTGGGCCAACTTAAAAGTGCGATTAGAAACTTTTCAACTCGGGGACTTTAACTAAGTCCAATGACACTTTTTAATTATTTTGTATATATCCTGCCTATATGCATTCTGTATATCTAATTTATTGGGAATTGTATTTATCGGTTATTATGAAATAAAGTGATATGTTGTTTTTATTTTTGGGTAAAAATTTTATATTCTTCTGGATGATATATTAATATATTCGGAAACAAAAAATTTCGTTTATTATTGTGTAAATGGATTCCTATAAATGGTTTTGCATATTAAAAGAGCATAAAAAATATTTAAAAATAAATAAACAATTGGATTATTTGAATACTAAGTTGTATGAAAAAAATTAAAAATATAAAGTTTACGAAAAAAATGTCGAAGCAAAGGAAATCTATTGCATTTTATATAATTTTAATTTTGTGTATTTCTGCATAATATTTTCATCCTTTTGGGACCGTTCTTTGGCCTCATTTCTTCTTCTTCTTCTTCCTCTTGTTATAGGCTTACAGCCTGTTTTTTCCAACTCAATCATTCGTCTCATTTGATGTTGAAATCCAGGACTCTCTCCATCTTTTAGGTGGTCTACCTATTGGTCTTCTGGTTTCCGGTGTTCCATCTCGGGCGATTCTCGCTATCCTATTTTGCGCCATTCTTCCTACGTGCTCATTCCAGGCTGTTCTGCGCTTCCGTCCCCATCTTACTATATCCTGCATTCCATGTTCCTCGCGTATTGTTGAATTGCGTATGTGATCTCTTAATGTGTATCCCGATATTCTTCTTAGTACTTTCATTTCGGCAGTTCTTAAAATTGATTTTGTTTTTGTGTTGTCAGCTCTCGTCTCTATTGCGTACGTCATTATCGGTCGAATACAGGTTTTGTAGATTTTTGTTTTTGTGTCCTTGCTCATGTATGTGTTGTGCCATATTATATCCGCCAGGCTTCCTGAGATTCTGTTTGCTTTGTTTACCTCATTTCTTCTTCTCTTTAATTCTATGGTTGTTGATTATATCATGAGACAATATATGGTTTTCTATTTCAGTACTATCAAAGAAGGGATCCGGAGCTTCATTTAAAAGAGACAAACTTTTCACTTCAGATATTTTAGCTCCACTATTACGCATGGCTAAAACACAAACATTTATTTTTTAACATTAAGTTCGCCCTGTAGTGTCAAATAAAAGTAACTAGATGATATAGAAGATGCAAAAAGAGTTTTTTTACCAGAACAAGGTGTTACTAAAATTGATGGAATGTTACTGGGCTTCAATTTTAGAATATTACCCAACTTTTTGGTCTTAGGTGCCAAATAGCTATTAGGAGCGAAAGGTTTAGAATAGATAAAATCTATGAAATATGTAGTTTTTATTTAAGCCACAAAATTTTACCCACGCTGCACGAGTAGCAGCAACATTTGGTATCTAAAAAAAAGTTGAAAAGGTTCTTCAAACGGTTTCCTTATTTTCTGCTTAAATCAAATACAATTATATTTAAACCATGAATTTGAATATACCAGGAAATTGCCATATACACTATAAAAGAAATAAAGACAAAAGCAAAGACAAGGTGTCTAAAAAAGAAAAAGAAACTTTATTTCTAAGTTATGTTTATGCAGCTTGAATTTAGGTATAGTTTTAACAACTACTAAAAAGAATAATAAGCTATTAAAATATACATTTTACGTTAGTGTTCATTCCATAGTAGTATAACGTCAATGGATCTAATGTTTTTTAGGGAAGAATGTATTATAAACTTTCAGTATTATATATAATAGTAATTTTAGAGAATTTCTCAACAACTTTCTTGACGGAACAATACTATTTTTGAAATATTTAATGCATTAAAGCCCTATTGATCTGATACAAAGAGGTTGACCATATTCTGGATAACACATTATTTTAAGATAACACTGGACAACAGCCAAAATCTATTGAAAATAAAATCAAATAAATCTTACCATTTTTGGTGTGGTAAAATTGAAACTAAACTTATCTTTTTAATGTTAGTTCAAATTTTAGAGATACATGATGTCCCTATATTAACAATGTAATCGCAAGAATGCACGGGGTAAGACGTTGCCAAATATACGTTTGCTCCAAGTTAAGAAAATTTTGTACAACTTGGCAATGCCGCATGGGGGATCTCCAGGGATGACCACCCATATACGAAGTCTCAACCTCCCAGGGCTTAAAATAAGGGAGATTAAAACCCATATAAATCGCGTTTTATATCTGCTTTATAATGCACAGCTCATGCACATAAACAAACGCCACCATTGCTAATATTGAATTGAATAGAAAATTCCCGAATATTGTCTGAAAATGTAGAAGCTATATTTGGGTATATAAGCAGGTACAAAGCGAAGGGATTGGTTAGTCGAAGTTAGTGAGTCGAATCGAATAAATGAGATTGTAAGATCTCTCTCAAGAGTGTCAATAATCCAGATCACTTCTTCTATATTTGTGTTGAGGTGACTTTTGCGTCTTAGAAGCGGTCTATTACCCCATTGATAAAAAAATTGGGGATCAAGATAAACAGTGCGCGCAACGTATCTACAGTAATACGTGCGCTTCAAGCCTGAGAAAATGGTTAAATAGTAAAATACGATCTATGTGGTTTGCTGACCCAATGATCTGGAGAGAGCCCTCAAATCATTTTAATGATTGCTATTTCTGCATCTTATCTCCTGTTATGAAAGGCACAGGTATATCCCAGAAGAAAAAGTCGGTTATCAACAATCCAAATATACTATTTGCCATGAAACCTGGGCCTCATAGTGACGAACTTACTATTCCAGAATCCCCTGAAACATTCACTGACGATACAAATATTTCTCTAGAAGGATATATGTCATCAATATCAAGAGATCCTGATTTCAGACCCAGCATGTTTTACTGACAATCGCACAAAATAACCCAATCAGAATTAAACGATCTTGCGAGAGACTTAGAACTTCCAAAAAGTAAAGCAGAGTTACCAGGATCAAAATTGCAACGATGGAACTTATTAGATGATGATGTTTCAGTACTTGTTTTTCATAAATGCCGTAAAGGCCTAGCACCATTTTTTGATATGGAAAAGAACTTGATTTTCTGCAATAACATTAGCGATTTATTGGCAGTTTTAATATAAACTAAGCCAGAGGAATGGAGATTGTTTGCAGAGAGTTCAACATGGAGTTTAAAAGTAGTATTATTGCATATGGGAAATATTTTACCGCCAATTCCTGTTGGATATGCAGTTCACATGATACAATCATACAACAATATGAAGTCCCTACTGAAAATACGATGAGCATTAATGACAGGTCTATGACAACTTAAAAATGAATGCATTTTTACTTGGGTTGCAGCTAGGCTACACCAAGTTTTGCTGTTTTTTAGTGTAAAACAAAAAGTCGAGCAAAGGCAATTCGTTGCACTAGCAAAGACTGGCCCGTTCGACAATCATTAAAGCCAGGTGAAAAATATACAACATGTTATCGGTAGACACCAAAAAGATTTTTTTTGCCAACACTACATATCAAATTGAGCCTAATAAAAAACTTTGTTAAGGCACTGAATACAGATGGACCAGCTTTTCAGTACCTGCGTCAGAAATTCCCAAGGTTAAGTGAAGCAAAATTCAATGACGGTATTTTTCTTGGATCACAGATTCGAATTATTTCGAAAGACAAATATTTTGACATCACTTTATCAGATATTGAAAAAAATGCTTGGAATGACTTTTGCCTCGTGGTCATAATTTTTTCAAAAATAAAAAACTGACAACATTACTCTTATTTAAAATATGCTGTCAACGTATCGAAAAATTGGTTGCGATATATCTTTAAAGATCCATTTCCTACACTCACATCTGACTTTTTCCTGGCTACTGCGAAACTGTAAGTGATGAGCACGGCGGATGCTTCCACCAGGATATATCAACAATGGAGAAAAGGTACCAGGGAAAGTGGAATGCTTTCATGCTTGCTGACTACTGTTGGACTTTTATTAAAAATGCTCCAGAAGCAATTCACAAAAGAAAAGAAAAAAAAGGATATTTAGTGTCTCTATAAGTATAAAAGTATGTATTTTTTATTATTTTGTTAAAAATAAAATAAAAAAACTTGTTCTTAAAAATTACAACTAAGTTTTTAATTGCATTGTCATTTTTGTGTCCAGCGCCCCAAAATTAACAAAAGAATGCACTTTTCATGCAAGATACAAGAAATAAACTAAAATTTGTTGCGTAGTGTAATTAATAAGCAAAAAATCAGACAGTAAGTTTTGATATTGCAATCTAATTTTCTTATTAAGAACTTTCTATGAAAAGAAACTATTTTCCTAAATTGAAAATAAGGCAAATTTTAACACTAGAAGTGGTGCCTAGATAGTAATTTAATTAATAATTTATAAGGTTTGCTTATCCCTAACCGACATTTTTGGGTGTATGAAATAAAACGAAAATTTATTTTAACATTAAATTAACTATTTTTTGGGGTTCAGTAAAGATGAATTGTATATAATTTTGTCACCTCTCCAAAAGTTTGTCGACCTTATATGCGGATAAGCATTAATATACCATGTTATTCCAGGTTCATTAGTAATTCTGTCTACATGATTTTAACTCAGAGTTCGTTAATGTAGTATGGAATTCGATGCAGTCATAGAAATGCGTAATACGTAATTTATGGAAAAGTTTGAAAGATTTTTCCAAATAATCATGATGATTTAAACATATTCTAAAATTATAAGGGTAGATGATGATAATGATTATGATGATATAAAATTATTTGAAGTCTGGTTCATGTTTCAACAATTAAAAAAATTATGAAACTAGGATTATTTTCAAAATGGTGAGTTATCGCTTCCCTCTCTTACATTTTGACGTTGTATAACGGATGTTAGATACTTAAAATTCTTTACACTTGCGAATCGCGAAGCTAATATAATATTTTTTTAATAGTTGATAATTTTCGTAGATAGTAAATGTCCTTAAAGCGAGAAGAAAAGAGAAATTGTCTTTTTATTACTAGGGATGCCCTCCTATTATTTTTAGCTCGAAATTCTCAACCATCAACATTGCTTTTAATAAGGCGACGAATGGGCGAAGACATTTAAAATACATTAACCAGTGAAGCCAACTTTTTTTTACCCAGTTTGCATAATGTACGAAGGGTTTCTACCCTGCTTAAAGATAACTGAACTTAAGAGCCAAATCTTTTTTATTTCTTTTAACCATATGTAATATGAATTAGTAATTTCTAGTAATTTAATATATATGATACTTTTGAAGTTGTCAATGTCTGAAATGTATTGATGAAGCATTATAAAGGAAAAATATAGTTTGCGTATTTCTTGTAGGCTAGAAGTTATTTAGATTATGTTAAGTGGTTTAAGCCATTCACGAACTGACGAGTTTGGCAATGTATCTTTAATTTTTAACTTTACCATAACCAGTATACGTAAATACAATTACGAAAATTGTTTTGAAGGATAATATAAGTGAAATAAATCAATGTGCGCTCTAACAATTTTATCTTATGAGGATGGGAACAAAAGTTTACTTAGATAATGCGCTTGAAACTCAGTTGTGAAAACAATCTTGAAATGACATTTTCCTCTAGTACTACTTGAATGTTTGAGGATGCTTAGTACAGCATGGACATAAAAGAAAACAAACATGGAGTTACGCGGGAAAGAAGTAAAGCAAATGAAGTAATAAGCAGTATAAAAATAGGAAAATTACATTATCACGGACACGTAATTACTGGGCAGTGGCATGGAATACTTAGACCGATCATATAGGGACAAATAAAAGAAGAAAGGATCACAGGAGAAAAATAGCTGAGAAATTTGGGGATTGGTTTATCTGCAGTTTAGCGGTAAAGGTAGTAAACACAGTAAAAATAATAATGATGATATCCAACTACCGATAGGAGATGACACTCAAAGAATAGGAGTGTTTAAGAGAGCTATTTTGTGTAGTTTGTTTTCTTAGATTTTACAAATTTTTCAATATTTCTTGTTATCCAAGTATGGAAAAAAGTGATAAAATATATTTTTTCAAATATTTGTTTTCGACAGGTATTAAGATGGAATAAGGCGCTACAATTGGGGTCTGAAAAAGGAAAAATCGCTACAACATAAGAAGTTGTTCAAAAAGCCCACAATAGCACTATCTTAAAATTATATCTTAGGGTTGGACACCAGACCAAAAACTGCAACGCATGATCATAAAATAGTGTTTGGGTTTCCAATGGCCCAACTCAACAGATTTTTATGACAGTTTGTTACTGTGGAAAAGGGAGGCAGACAACATCGAAAAAAATACATAGCAGAGCGTCCTTAATCTGCAGTAAAAAGTACTTTTTAGGACGCCAAGGGAGTTTTATTAGTAAATTATCTAGAAAAGACCGGTGTGATTACAGCTAAATATTATACGATCCTGTTTGAAACAATAAATTAATGAAAACAAGTCAGGTCTGACGAAGAAGATATTCCCTGTCATTAGAATAACGCTCGTTAATAGACCATCATGATGATGACCAAAATTCAAGAACTAAAACTTGAAGCTGAGTCACATGCACAATTTTGCAGATCTAAATATACAGGGTGTCCATTTAGAATTTCGGTAATCGATTGCGGCTATATCGTTAAATCGATGAAAACATTTTCGGGCGGAATTTTAATAGAGCTGAAACAAGTACATTTTCAAAATAGTTTAGCTTATACAGAGTGAATCTAAAAAGTATGGTAAATAATTCTTATTTTTTGTTAAATATTACCACCTAGCTACACTGGTGGTTATTGGCAATACCTCAAAATTGTGTTAGAAGAAAAATTAATAATAGTAAAGAAGAATAACCAGAGTATAGTTGAAGAATAGTAACAGCACCAGTGAGCAAAACTACCGAGCTAACCCCTATGCTGGAAAGTAGGGGGTAGGTTATCCAGGCCGTTACTGCATCTCTAGCTAGGTTGAATGCAGAAACCTTTGGCGATTTCGTTATAAATTAGCTTTTAACTTTACCTCTGTAGATAAGCAAGTACATAAAAAAATACCAAAACAAATGAGCATGAGGGACATGTAAAATTCGAATATAAACAGTAATAATAAAAATCTTTAATTACAAGCCAAAGCGGAAGCTAGATATATTATTATAAAAAATTAACTCCAATAAATTCACAAAAAGAAAAATAAATCAAATGAAATGCATAAGTAGCGTTAAAAAATTATATAAAGTAAAACTGTTTATTCTACGATCCTAAAATAGAATACCAGATTATTGTGCCTTAAAAAAAAGAATAGAATTAACTCATTAGAAATGAATCGCTTATTCTTAAAACTTAAAAGATATTAATACCTTTACCTGTCAAATAATGTGACTGCCAGTAAAATGGTCTCTCTGCTTAACGGTGTAGGCACTAGCGTAACATCAAAAAGTACACGCAGAATATAAACCAGAGACATTCAGTAATAAGGTAACCAGTCAGGAAGATACCAATCGTAAAACAACTAGTAAAAGATGAGCGTCTAAAACTTAAAAAAAATTAAATTAAACGACAAATGAATTTATTAGTCAACCTTTGCCAATGTGTAAAGAGTTTTAATTTAAAATTAACTAAACTTTATATATATATATATATATATATATATATATATATATATATATATATATATATATATATTCAAAAAAATTATTGAAGAGAAGATCTCTAAGTTAAGAGAACAGGAAATATTAATCAAAAACTAATTAGAAATAATTAAACAAATCATTAACTTAGAGTAATCAACTGTTTTGACTAATGAACTCAAGATACGTAAGAGTAAAACATAAACGTACAATAAAACACGAGCCTGACTGATTTCCAATAATTATTTTAATATAAGATAGAACAGAAAATATACAGAACAATTAATTACTCAAATCAATCAATACATAATTTAAAATAACATTAAAATAAAATAGACAACATTTAGGATTAGAGACCACTGGTTGATGACGTTATATGCTTGGTTTGTTAACAATAATTACTATTAAATAAATCAACTTAGTCTGGCAAAAGGAACACAACTTTAATTAAAATCAAAGGCCAAAATAATAAATGAAAATATAATCAAAACATTATCTCAGTATTCACCATAAGACTGTGTGGAAAGCTAAGATAAATGAACGGCTTGCTGATAATTTACTGAAATTCATCTAAATTGGGTTAGTCTCAAAATCTTAAATAATATAACCTACAAAAAAAAATAAACTGGATTCAAACTGAGAATAAACTAGGACACATACTTATCAATATGCTATTTTATTCAATTTTTATTAATTTTAAGCTCAAAATAAAGACAAAAATTCAGAATTTTTTAAAAATATATAATATAAATTTATTTTCCTTTAAATTGGAGCCATCGTGATATATCCAGAAAGAGAATACGTAACAAAATATAATAGATTTACAATAGATAGCACAGTTGTTCTCAAAATTAGGTCTTACTAATATAACAGAAATATTTAGGACATTTACAAGGTACAGCTATCAAAAACAAAGAAAATTCAAGGAAAATTAATCAATATTTATAAAAAAACCTAGCAACAATCGACCTTAAAACCATCTGTAAAGCTAACGAAATCAATTGAAGACATAGTGACATTTAAAATAGCATGCTACAGCCAGATTCAAATCAGACAAGTTTACTCGGTGGTAAGAATCAATTTTATGCTTAAATCAAAAATTTATGAATCATATTTTAATAACTTAAAGTTAATGGAACTTACCCATTGTTAGTGTTGGGGTTTAACATAATTCTTTTGTCGAAACACGCGAAACTGTCAAAATCCCTGTTTCCAGGTTTATCTCAGTAAAAATAACACAAAAACGACAAACAGGCGAAAGGTTACGTAACTCTATAACTCATCACAACTACCTAGATAATTTAAATGAATTAACTACAACGAAAAAAAAACCTCTTTAGAGATAATGTTTAGCATATATCCACCCGATACTAAGTAAGCTGGGTGTAAATAGCCAACTTTCCAAAATTTTGTGATTAATTCTAAATTTTCGAATATTTTGCTCACCCTGTATGAATTCTCATGATTTTTTTGTTTATTATGAAATCTGAAGGTGAGAAAATTTTTACCAAGAACAACTTTTCGTCGAAAAATCGAACATATTGAAGTTTAACAGGCTACGAAGGTCCGTGAACACCCGGTATTTTAACTTTAGTAATAAGGAACTGAATATCTGACACTTAATAATTTCAGTAAAATTAAGTAATGACCAAACCTTTTTTTGGCGATTAATAATTAAATATAAAATCAAAAATTTCCCGGCGAACTAAATGGGCCAAGTTGAAAACAATTAAATGCTCTTAGCAGTCCGCAATGTGATGAAGAGCCATTTTCCTTGTCATTTATAGACAACAGATTTTATCATATGAGGGTCTTGGCTTATTCTTAAGCGACTAGGAAATAACTGTACACTTAATAAGAAATATTAAACTAAGTTTACTGCGAAAGGCCTTTACAGTCGCTATTGTACAATAGATTATCTACAAAAAGTCTTTCTGACACGCAATATTCAGAAGGTCATTAATGAGAAATGAAAGAAAATGAGGCTATAAATTAGATCTATAGAACTTCTACATCGAAAAAAAAATACTTTTAAGGAACTTTTATTGAAATAATGTTTAGCAGATATTCACCTGATACTAAGTAAGATGGTAATGAAGAGCTAAACGCCAAAAAATTTTGTGACGACTTTTTTTGAAAAACGGAGACCAAAATATTTAAGGAAATATTACTTAAATTAAAAAAGTTAAGATAATGGTTATTTATCAACGAACACGTTTTGTATTGTAAGCTGTCGTAAACAACTTGTAAAACTTTTTCAAATCATCATCTTAAACGGTTTAGTCAGTGTCATATTTCTAGAAAGCACCAGGACCTTTGGCTTAATGTCAAACCAGCTTTACTCTTTAGCTGATTCCTATTACATTCGATGTATTGTACAATGAGGACGTAAATCCTGAAATTAATTCATTACATAAAAAGCACTAGTTTTTTTGGAAAATCATTCGGTCAGGTCGACTTTCTTTTTTAGTGTAAACTTATTTCAATATATTGAATTTTACAAGAAAGAAACTGTGCTATAATCAACTTTGATTTATTTAAATAGTGACGCCGAATTTTTTGTACATGTTTAGACGCCCTGCAAAATGTTTAACATTTTTTCCTATACCTAAATGTAACTGTTTATCAACAGCTAAGGCTCGAAATGAAATAATACAACTATTTACATTTACATATTAGCATAAGTGATTCAATCACCTCTTCCTTTGTCAAATTATTAATTGAAAATGAAACATTCTTAGACACAAAAGATAGAAATTCCTATGATGATAAGATATGGCGATAGAATAAAAACCAAAGAAAAGGTGTGTCAGTTATTTCAAGAAAAATATCCCCACCTTCCGCCAATTTTCCAATTGACACCGAATAAAATTGAGCAGAAATTTCTTCAGCTTGGTCATTTTCAAGATACCTTTGCGTCCAAGTTAATCATCATATTAATCGTAAGGAGATAGCGACAGGCTTGAATATTGTAAAAACATTGGTGTCGAACATGTTACATACTAAGTCGTCAAGTTACCTTAAACGGAAAGTTTTTTAAACTAAGCCAATTGACATAGAAAACTTAAAAATCTGATTATTCAAGATATTATGGTTAATTACTATAGAAGTATTCATAAATGTTCAAAATTTTATATAAATTCATAAATCGCTTACGTTATTGTCACCCAAGCAATTGGAAACATTTTTAACATTAACAAAATGATAAATTGGGTGCTGATACTACTTCATTTTGCATTTTAACTGTGGATAAATCAAAAATAGGTTAAATTTAATATTCACAATTTTGCGGGGAGTCTAAAAAGGTACAAAAAATTTAGATCAGTGTTTAACAAATCAAAAATGATTATTGCACAACTTGTTTAGGGATATCCTATACGATTAAAAAAATTCGTACTAAAAAAAATTAAGTAGAAAAAAGAAACAGTATTTTTAAAAAACCACTCTTAATGGTGAAGCGGGATCAGCAACAGTTGCCAGTTAAGCCTGAGGAAACATCCTCTTATAATGTATATTGATGGGCAAATACCTGTAAAATATGAATGTTATTTATAATAGATAAGGAATAACTACATGATGAATACAGGATGCCCGAAAATTCCGTTCATTCACTTTTTAGGGAGATTCTATATAAAAAAAAACTGAAAAAAAATCATATGAACATAGGTCCGCAAGGACGTTATAAGAGAGCTATAGCTAAAGCTAAAGGTGATGGTTTAGTTCTTGTGATTCTTTTGATAGTAACTACAAGCTACTTGATGTTTTCTTCACCTTAAATTTATAGTTGTCATAAACCTACTTTGATGTTTTGCTTAAACACAAATAAATCAGATATTATGCATGGATTTAATTAAAGCGGGTATATCTTCTTTATATAAATAATGTTGTGGAATCATAATTTTTAAGTGGAATTTTAAAAAAGTGTCAGGTAAAAAAGATAGGGATAAATAAACCGAGCCGCCCCCTTGTCTAAATGACCCTGACTAAATGTGCTTTTAACATCAAAAAATAACTTTTATTGATGTTAGTTCAAATGCTTGAAAATACACCTATGCTTCAAGCAATTCCCAGGTCAATAAATAAAAACGTGTGTTCAAGGACAATCTTTGAACGGTCATAGCTCACTGATGACGTATTTGTAGACCTATGTTCATACGAAATTTTTTTCATGTATTTTTAAGTAGAATTTTTCATCAAAGTATTCGAACGGAATTCCCAGACACCCTGTATAGAAAGAGGAAATGTTGGCTAATGGCTAAATATAATGAATAAGAACAAAATTTATAAACAAATATGCCGACAGAAAAAACAACATACAATTCGTGGTCAAACGATTGAATAAATGCATTTTCAAGTATGTATATTTAGGACAATCATACCCTCTGAAAAAGGCTACTAAGACCTGGAGTATAAGACTTGATGATATAGCATAAGGAGATTCAAAACTATTTTGAAAATGTGAATCGTAGTAGATTTGGAATTGAATTTTTGCACGGAATATTTACTCCCAGTAACAGCCCACGGTACAGAAATATGAGTCACAATTAAAAAACTGAATAACCAAATATGAGTATGTCAGAAAGTTGTAGAACAGAAATCACCTAAACCTACCTAAACAATTAAAAAACCGCAAGACAAATGAACGAATAAGACACAAAACACAGATGATTGATATACAGGGTAACCCAATAATGTGGCAAAGCCTAACGGCAGCATTATTATAAAAGTAAGAAAAAATATTTTGTATAAGATCTGTGTAAAAATAATATTTCTATACTTGAAAACTATTTTTGGTTATACAGGATAATATCGAAACAAAGGAGAAAATTTGTTGTTTCAGTTAGGCATCCTATATATTTTTATTTATTTATATTCCCCATAAAAATCGAAACGAAAAAACAAATTTTTCCACGGCTGAAATGGTTGACATGATTTATGTTCTGAGTATCAGTGACAAGAATATGCTATTAGCGACAAGAATTTGCACACAAAAGTGTTGAAGGAAAAGACAGTAAAATAGAAAGGCATTTGAAAAGTATAAGGGGCGTTTTGAGAGCACAAGAAGTGCGTTCTATATAAAAATTATAAAAGAAATCTGATTTTTACAAAAGAAAATGGATTAAATTCCTCTTAGCTGTTGTTGAAGTTCCCCATATCGGTCATTAATTCTTAGGCCAACAAATAGATATTGCTCTATAATCGGTACAAAGAATTTTAACAGATATTATAATGCACCCATATCAGAATCAGTTATTAGAAGAATATAATGATGAAAAAACAAGAATAAATTTTTATGAGTGGGCTTAAAATAAAATAAAGGAGCAACGGAAGTATTCAAATTATGTGTTCTTATGTTTAATTTTGTGATGAAGCAGCATTTCATAAAAAGGGCAATGTACACACACAAAATTTTCTTTCTTGTATTACTACCAATCCACAATTATTCTTTTAAGAATCAATTCACCGCATAGATGATCCATAATTGTTTGGGGAGGAGTCTAAAACTTTTGTCTATTTTTTTGAGGCGAATGTAACAGGTGAGGTTTACTTGTATTTCTTGCAAAACCACTTGTTGCGGTTACTTGTCCATGTACCTGATAAAATTCTAGAAAGTATTTGATTATATGATGGGGATGTCGCCAATTTTTCAAAACCAATTAACAATTGTTTAAATGAAGCTTACACTCGACAATAGTTTGGAAGAGAAGGTCCAGCTCCATGGCTAAATATGCCACGTAACAGAACAAAATGGATTTTAGTATTGGAGATTTAGTGAAAGATCAGCTATCCAAATACAACAATCGTTTTTATTTGTAGAATTTTTAAATTAGATGAAGAATTAATCTAATTTATTAAAAATTAGCGGATTATTCATTGTTTTTGGTTATAATGTTTTCGAATTTTTTTTATTGTATTTGATATGGTAATAAGTAACAAGATATTTGTTGTTATTGTCTTGCAACACTGGTTATTGGCGGCAAAACCACACAATCATGTGAGAAGTAATTCACTAAAATCAGTTCAGTTGAAGGCTACTAGCCCCGCAGTAGAGCAAAAATGCCAAACTGAATGCTTATGCCAGAGAGTAAGGGTGGGTTATTCAGAGCGCCACTGGATCCATAGCTGTTGTTAGAAAATAGCTTTCAACTTGACTCCTATAGATAGACAACTACAAAACAAAAAATGAACACAATTGAGCATGTGGTTCAAATAGAATAATATCAATAAAATATTTATCAAACGGTGTAACTATGTCGATAGCATAAAGATAAATATATTATTAATAAAATCTTTAATTAAAAAAAAAATTTACACAATTTCAACGTTAAATGATTTCAAAATTTTCAACTTAAAGAAAAATATTACAAATGAGTTCGGAGTTGAAATTTTATTCTTTATCTTGTAATTATTAAACTGAAAAATAGAGAGACAAACAAGGATAAATTGTTGTTAGTAAATGTAAGATAATTTCAGTAAATAATAATGAAGTTATGTTATACTATACGGAAGAAAAGGTCAATTAAAGTTTAACATGAACTCTAGTACCTACTGACAATAAATCATAATGCAAACAATGTATATTTTATGTTCATAGAGTAGTATCCAGAAATATAGAGAAATCCCTCACAAAAATTTAAAAAAAAAACTAAACTTAATTGAAGAAATTAATAGGTTGTTAGCATTAAATTGCACAAAAAAAATAATAATGAGTTTGCCTGTTAATAAGATGGTGGCACTACCAACTGTGCGGTCTTTCCGCTTGACAGCTCAGTAATCAATCAAAAACAAAGACCCGCAGTAGGAAGGATCCGTAGTTCAAAACTCGTAGGAAGGAAAACCCGTAGGTAAAACTCCGATGTTGTTATTGAGGTTTAAGAAAATTCCTTTGTAGAAACGCACAAAAATATCAAAACCTTGTCTCCAAGTTTATTCCGGTAAAAATTACACAAAGGTGCCAAACAGCCAAAAGATAAGGTAAGTAGTCAACCAAACTCAGTTTGCTGGGATGATTAAAATGACTGTCCATAACAAAATCCCAAAGGATGATTCAAATAAATTAAGATGGAAGTCTTCAGTTTCTTCAGCCGAATCATAGAGGAAAAATTAAGAAGTCAAGGCATATGCCTCCTCCTTATTTATATCAAGGACCATACTTGCGCACAACGCTATCTCTTTTAGGCGCGTTCAACTGACACGTTTAAAAATGACATTGGGCAACAACATTCGAATGGAATAAATTTGTTAACTAAGTCAACTCAATAATAATGGACATTTTCGGCTCAAAATTAAATAAGTAACCCATCGATTATTTTTAAATTCAAGAAATAAATCTCAAGTAAAGGGATAAATTTCCTGAAAGATTGGGCACCTTGTAGATTACGATTTCGCTAAAGCAAAACATAAAATAGAAAATTTAACAAAAACCATAAAAAAAACTTCGATGAGAGGTATTAAAAGTAACCCGATATTGCATATTCGAAAGGACATATAACCTAACATAAAAAACCATAATGTGAACAAAACAAAGTTGACGGAACTATTCAAAATAATTTCAGGAAAAATGCCATAAGAAACGATAAAAGGAAGAATCTCACTCGAATAGTAGTAGGCAGGATAACTAAAATCCATTTTAAAAAAAGGTAACAGTAAATTCGGCATAAATAAAAAAACAACCATGCACAGCGTAGTAAATACCAAGCGAAATGATAAAAATAATGGCCAAACTGATATCCAAGTGTAACTTAAAACCATACTTTGTAGTGTAAGAATGTAGGAAATACTAAAGAAGATACAAATAACCGAACTGGGAAAGGAATTAGTAAGAAAATAGAACTGCGAAGGCTCGTAATATAGTTAAACCGGAAATGCATTGAATAGAATGTTTTTATTCAAAAGATTTATGAGGGACACTTGAGGAAAAGGATATTGCGTTTGTCCATAACGTGAGTATTTGCAGAAATAAGATAAAATTAACTAAATTAGCCATAGTAAACCCTGGCGGAAATTTGATTCGTGACAGTCTATTAATGCGGTAAATAACATGATTTTTAACTGCTTTTTAAGTAAATAGTTTAAAAAATTAACTTGTTATTTTCTTTCTAAATATTAAAATATTTAGTTTTGTTCTATGTTACAGCTTAGTAAAAACAATGACATACTTAAAAACAACTTATATTTGAATGAACATACATTAAAGAAAATAAAATATTGTCAAAACCAAACATGATAAGTATAGGACAGTTATAGCCAAAATTAAGGTAAATCTAGAAATTCATAGAACAAAATAGATAAATATAGAATGTCCCTTTGGAAACAACGTGATAAAGGAGTTGTAAATTTTGTTGAGTTTGTCTCCAACACGCACCCAGTAAAAAATGTTAATTATTTTATAGGAATATACAATTTCTTTAATTTATGTATACAACGGTTAAAGATTTTTCTTCTCACTGATGTTAAATGGAAAATATGAAAAATTTTAAATCGCTATGTTTTTTTCGCGATATTCAACAATCATAACGTTACTAATAAGTCCGACTGCCCGACACTTGTGTCCAAGATCAAACGCAAATAGGATTTGTAGTTCGAATACCGTAGTGCGACCACTATATGAGTTTCTATTAAGGAAACAACTTAACTTTAAAATACCCCTCAAGCTCGTTCGCATGGCCAACCACAAGGAAACCACTAAATAATACGTTCAATTTTCCACAACTTTCGTATTCAAAATTTGTCTGCATTTTGCTTAGATTTCTTATTATAAGCAAATTTCTTTTATTAATTTTATCTACTTTCCATTTTTTCAATAAGAAATATGTTAAAAAACTAAACTTGACCTTGGAATTCTTTAAAGGTCACCATTAACATCCACCTTAGGGTCAACATCTTTTGTACTTAAAATTTCCTACCATTACGCCAAAGTGAACGAATTTCCGTAATATTGGCAGATTTTTACCTACTTACCTTAAAGGCACATTTGAACTCCAGATGACATTTAATTTTCTAAGTTACTTATGTCGCTAGATGAGAAATTTCCCCCATTTCCCATTTTTACAATAAAAATATAGGTTCTTATTTAAAAAAGTAACTTTACCTTAAGGGTTACTCTTAACCTCAACCTTAATATCATCGTGAGATGCCCGGTTTCCTTTTCTACAACTTTTGTACTTAAAGTTTCTTTCCATAAAGCTTTGTTTCCAAATTATAGGTTGATTTTTCACTAATTTACTTTAAAGACCCATTTAAAGATCAGATAACATTTAATCGCCTATTGAATTTTGCCCCCTTTCAAATTCAAAATAGCCTGACGACTTTCGAAAATAAATAGATAAAAGAAGCTATTATCGCAGACGTAATTCTGTTTAAAATTATTTTGGGCAGAAATATATATATATATATATATATATATATATATATATATATATATATATATATATATATATATATATATATATATATATGTTATGTCGGATATTCTCACGGGTGTGATGTGTAATCGAAGGTTTTCGGGCATCCCGTGTATGTGCTGAGTCCCTCTCAGGACTGTAAGGCAGCTGACATTTCGGTGAAATCTCATTCACCATTTTCAAAGCTCACTGTATGGCGTCTACGAGCGAACTGACGCCTGCGACTCCGGTGTTGTCGGTACCGTATGCGCGTCGGACGTGTTCGTTTTCCGAATGGTTCCGGACCATCAGGTGGCGTGACCTGCTGCGCGTCATCGGCCCTGTTGCCAGTGTTTGTGGTTTCGTTGCCGAGTTGTAATCTCTTTCGTTACTAAGTGGTACTGGTTGATGTTTTCTAAGCAGATTTTTCCAAGTATTAGGCACACGTTGGCTATCATCTCTGCTATTTAAGTTGTTGGGCCTCTTTGCAATTTCAATAGCCTCCCTTATAACTCTTGTGGACAGGTTTTCACATCTCGATAGCATTTTTATTCCCGAGAAATTTATCTTATGTCCTGTGTTTAACCAGTGTTGGGCCAGAGCAGATGAAGTTGTTTTTTGCTTGACAGCATTTATATGTTCGTCTCTTCTGGCGCTTATTTTACGGTTGGTTTGGCCTACGTAAGAAGAGCTGCACTCTCCGCATGGAATCTCGTACACTCCCTGGTTTCCTTACAATCCTGAGAGGGACTCAGCACATAAACGGGATGCCCGAAAACCTTCGATTACATGTATATATATATATATATATATATATATATATATATATATATATATATATATATATATATATATACAGTGCCTTCATTTCAAAACGAACCATCCTTAATAACTTTGTTAAATAGAAAAATTTAAAAAAAAGAAAAAACACGTCAATTTAGATATATAGGGGGAAGTTTAATTTTGCATTTGTTAAAAGTCTGTCAATCACCTCCTCACCTCCAGCTAACCTCACTTTGATATGTCAAATGGGAACCCCCACCTTGTGACACATCATTGTAAGCAGCATAAAATTGTCTATCCAACTGTATAAAAAAAATTAAATCGGTTGACGTACAAGCGAACAGTGTGCAAAAATGTCTTGTAATAATGCATAATATATCGGCCTCGAACTTTAGTATGTCAAATGATTACCCTATAGTGTGATACATCATTTTAAAGGGCATACTATCTCCTATTTAGCCAATAAAAAAAAACAAAATCTGTTGATGTACAAGCGAATAGTAAGAAAAGATGTGTGGTAATAATAGACACCTTATCACATTAAACTTTATTATGTCAAATGGCTACTTCATAGAGTAAAATATTATTTTAAATTTAAAATAAATATTTTTTTTTAAATAATAAACAGTTAAAATATTTGCGAGAAAAAAACTAAGCCTGTTTTAAAATTCATCGCAAAATTCATTGCAGTCTAATCAATCTAGTGTATTTATTTCAATGATATTTTTTGCGGTACATGATAGGTACAAGAAATCACTGCAATAAATAAAATTTTTAAGATCTTTAAACACCAGTTGTTTATTATTGTTAAAATTGTCATTGTGACGCCTAGTTGAAACGTGAATATAAATGGTGTATACGCTAGCCGAAAGAATAGAAATAATTTTTCTCTATGGAGCTGAAGATCGGTGCGCTCGTAGAACCGCCAGAGCATTTAACGAGAGGCATCAAGACAAAAACGTGGGCCATAAATATGTACTCGAATTGGTACGAAAGTTTGAAGAAACGGGATCCGTTTGTAATAAAAAATCTATTGAGAAAAGGGTTGTAGATGAAGCATGCCAAATCGAGGTACTAGGACAGTTTGCAATAGATCCAACTTTATCCATCTCAAAGGTCGCAGATTTAACCAACATTTCTGCTGGCTCTGTGCATAAAGTTTTAAAACAAAATAAGTTTTTTCCCTACAAAATTCAAATTCTTCAAGAACTCGGAGAAGACGATTTTGATAGGAGAATTCAATTTTGCGAATTAATGTGCCAACGAATTGACGAGGACCCCCATTTACCTAAGAATATCTGCTTTAGTGATGAATCAACTTTTTTTCTAAATGGACTGGTTAACAGACATAACTGCAGATACTGGGATAATGAAAATCCGCACCTTTTCCGAGAAGGGCATACTCAATATCCCGAAAAAATTAACGTATGGGCAGGAATTTATGGCAATGAAATCATCGGGCCATTTTTTTTGGAAGATAATTTAACTGGGCAAATTTATTTAAACCTTTTAGAAAACACAATATACCCTGCCATTGTGCAATCTTTAGAAAATCAAGTGGATGAAAATGCTGTTATGGTACTAAATGAAAATAATTTGCATTTCCAGCAAGATGGAGCTCCCCCGCACTACACTTTGGCAATTCGAGAGTGGCTTGATGAACATTTTCCAGGGACGTGGATTGGCAGACGTGGTGCAATTGAATGGCCAGCACGGTCTCCAGACCTAACCCCTCTAGACTTTTTTCTTTGGGGGTATTTAAAAAGCAAGGTTTATAAAACCCCACCTGAAAATATTGACGATTTAAAAGATCGAATTGTTCGGGAATGTAGAGGAATTAGCAGAGAAACCCTTGCCAATGTTCGTGGGGAATTTCAAAATAGGCTTTTTTATTGTCTCGCTAATAACGGCGCACATTTTGAACATTTAATAAAATAATTTTCTTCAACTGAATAAAACTGAATAAACTGCTTATATTTAACACACATTTTTGCATCCTAATTACCTATAACGTCTATTAACTTAATTTTTTTTGACATCATTGGACAGCAGATCGTACGTCCTTTAAAATGATGTATCACACTATAGGGTAATCATTTGACATACCAAAGTTCGAGGCCGATATATTATGCATTATTACAAGACATTTTTGCACACTATTCGCTTGTACGTCAACCGATTTAATTTTTTTTATACGGTTGGATAGACAATTTTATGCTGCTTACAATGATGTGTCACAAGGTGGGGGTTCCCATTTGACATATCAAAGTGAGGTTAGCTGGAGGTGAGGAGGTGATTGACAGACTTTTAACAAATGCAAAATTAAACTTCCCCCTGTATATCTAAATTGACGTGTTTTTTCTTTTTTTAAAATTTTTCTATTTAACAAAGTTATTAAGGATGGTTCGTTTTGAAATGAAGGCACTGTATATATATATATATATATATATATATATATATATATATATATATATATATATATATATGTATATGAGTGTGTGTGTGCTGGTGTGTATATGCTGCTTACACGGATTCCTCCCTGTGAGATGCAATAGCAGTGATTATATCCACATTATGCTGTTGTAGTGCTGAAATCACATTCAGCAAACATACAACTATATGAAACTTGTGAGTAAATGAAGCAAAAAGCGAACAGTGAATGCAAACTTCACTCCATCATATCCTTTCCGTGTTAGAAGTTGCACAGTTTGAATAAATTGCTACAAAACACAATTCATCCTCTTTCACCACCGTTGAAACTATGGCCTACCTGTACCACCATACCGAGAAGAATGTCAAAAACTTACCCTCCTCGTCACAACGATACTTTTGCTGAATGTGATTTTAGCACCACAACAGCATAATATAGATATAATCGCTGCTATTGCATCTCACACGGCGGGAGGTCTGCGAAACCGAGTTCAGTGTTTCATGCTTCCTTCTGATCTGTCCTTTGCACAAACAGGTACATGTCGGTACCCTGATGAGTCTAATAAGAGACGAAACCTCTGCCGTATCGCTATAGCGGGGAGGGTGTTTTTTATTTTCTTCTCGGTATGGTGATATTGATGTTGGTGGAATAGGATGAATTGTGTTTTGTAGCAAGCTGTGCAACCCCTAACACGTAAAGGATATGATGAAGTAAAATTTGCATTTACTGTTCGCTTTTTACTTCGTATATATATATATATATATATATATATATATATATATATATATATATATATATATATATAAATATATATATATAAAAAAATATTTTATTGTTACAATAGTAATAATTTATTCGTTTTTATTCACACTAATGGAACGCATTTAATTTTTTTTACCATAAAATAGATTCTCCTCGTCCTGTAAGTTGTAAGGTAAAAAAAAAGATAGTCAGATACTCCTTTAAAAGGTAAAAAATAAAATATTTAGTAATTTTTTTTTTTTAAAAAAGCGAAAAATATTAATACAAATGTTTGTATGAAATAAAAATTTTTAAAACCGGCATCAAATTAATACCTAACAAAACAGCTTCACATAAAATGATTAAGAAATACTTTATTTGTGATCGTTTCATTTAGTAATAATTTACCGCAGACTCCAGAATTTAAATTTTATTTAAAAAGAGTTACGGTAAAATTAGCATATTTTGTAGACCTCGTATTTGAAAACAAAATGTATATTAATTGGAAGTTTATAATTCGATAATGCTCTAAGAAAAGTTTCAAGATGAGCTTCTGTTTCAGTTTTGAGAAATTAATTATCAAAGTTGACAAAATTGAGTTGCTTAATGTGTTTCAATTGAATAAAATTCTTGACATTAAAGATCTAATGTCTCGACAATGAAAGACGACAAACAAGTTTATTTTATCTCATTTTAAAGATTAGATCACGCAAAATACCAAGAAAATATCAGTGACATAAGAAAATTATTAAATTCTCCCCTTAGACAGGGTAAAACTACCATACGCAAGAAAAATGTAAATAAATTATAAAATATGTGAAAGAAATTGTGTTCATGAGTCATAATTCCAACTGATCATAGAACAGCAATCGCCATATATTTATGGTTCGTTTCGACATGACAATATTTATAAAAATTAACAAAAAAATATTTGCGTCAGATTTAATATAAATACATCTTATCAAGGGGATACGACTACCTCCAAACTACTCCCAACCCGTGTTAAGGTTGGAGTTCTGTTAGTAAATTATTGCCAAAGTCCTTATTCGGTCAAATGTCATCGAAATAAATAATTTAAGAAAAAAAAACGTACAGTGTCGGAAATAAATAAAAAGAATGCTAATCCCATCCCTATTTTCATCTGTAATTCTATACTCTTAGTCTAATCTTAATCTACGCTCTCGAAAACCCCCGTACTTATCAAGAGGGTACAACTACCTCCAAACTACCCCCAACCCATGTTAAGGTTGGAGTTCTGTTAGTAAATCACTGCCAAAGTCCTTATTCGGTCAAATGTCATCAAAATAAATTTAAGAAAAAAAAAACATACTAGGTCGGAAATAAATAAAAAGAATTCTAATCCCGTCCCTATTTTCATTTGTAATTCTATACTCTTAGTCAAATCTTAATCTACGCTCTCGAAAACCCCCGTACCAATTTTGGATATTATCGGGAAATATAAAGTTTTTGGATCAGCATATTGAATTCTTTTAAAAAATCATATTGCATTCGTTATTTACACTCTCACAAACTCCCCAGAAACAAATTTTGGACAAAAATCCAGAGATGTTAAATTTTTAGTGCTCCAAATTAAATCCTTTAAAAATAATTTTAAAAACTACAGTTTCAAAAATCCCACTATATTAATTTTGGACAAAATAGAGAAATATAAAATTTTTAATCCCCCATATTGGATTCGTCATATTGAATTTTTTTAAATATATTTTTAACTTCATAATATATACTTTCAAAATTCCATTTTTTAAAAATAATCTTATACCCCCATATCAATTTTGAAAAAAAATCGGACAAAATCAATTTCTGTCCGATATATTATCAGCGCCATCTTGGATTTTATTGAACCAATTTCCACCAAAATCATATGAGACCATGGCAGCAACTTTCTGATAATGCTAAAAAAATCCTTTGAAAACATACATAACTGTCGAATGTAAAACCTCTTTAAAACACATTTAAGTTATTGCAAGCGAAGCAACATACTTTTAAGTGACAGTGTTTAGGTATATAAAAACCCAAAGCGTGAAATGATTCATTACGTCTCATGATTTTATTTTGTAACAAAAAAAAGTAAAAGTAAAATAGTTTAGAACTTATGGCAATACTTCCTCGAAACGTATTCGGTAATTTGCTGTGTACATCTTGCCTTATTAGTTATTTTACATAGATATAACCTAAGCCTACATCACACTATATTGTCATGTTTAATGAATTTTAATTAACTCCTAAACTAGAGTTTAATTAGATTCCAATATTATATCATAATATGTATTGGCTTTCTTTTTACATTTGTGTTTTTCCTTACATGAACTTCCCAGTGGTACAAGAAACATAAAATAAAAACATCCCCTTTTCTGGTCCAGAAATTGTTATGTTAAAGTTTTCAAGCATAAATGGTCTAAAAAGCCTGCCGCTTGAAAAGACTTAAAGGAAACCTCTTAGAATTCAGGCTTACGAAAGATTAGTTTTTGTTAAGCTCTTTTTCCGTTTCCGATCGACAAGTATTTTGTCGATTTCTATTGTCTTTAATTTAATATTAAATAAAAAAATACTTTGTTGATGTTTTTAAGTTTTCCTATCAATAGCGATTTGCACAGTTCACACCACTGTGATTTTTAATAAATTTTTAAATCACAAGTGAGAAGGTAACCATTTATATTTCGGAAATAACAAACAAAAACAAATTGTTACGACGAATAAGGTATCCCCAGAACATGGTTTTTGAACCACATAAATGGCCACTTTTTGCGTAGAAATCTTTGACCACGCAGTTTGTTATTCATGTACGGAAATAAAAATAAATCATTGGGTGCCAAATGAAGTATGTATATACGTCTGAATCAATGTGTGAAAATCGCATTGTCAAGTTGGAAAATGATTCGTCGTAGCTAGTCGGTTACCTTCAATTAACGGAGGATTCCGGAAATCAAATGATTGTGTACCATGTAGAATTGATCGTTTTACGATTCTTTAGAGACATAGTAATAACAGGGCATTTTTTTTCGAAAAAAGAGGCGACAATTTACTTCGAAGAGCTTCGTGCACTAGCAGTTTTGTTAGTATTGATTTAGCATTGAAGACCCATACGGTCAACTGCTGTTTAGGCTCATATGCATAGATCCAAGACTTGTCTCCTTTAGAATTTCTCGATCGTTGTTCATCCTTCGTAATACTTTAATATTCGTCACTTTATCTACCCTTAGTATTCTGAGTATCCTTCTATATATCCACATTTCAAATGCCTTTAATTTACTTATGTTATTTTTATTTAGCGTCCACATTTCTTCCCTGTAGAATACAGCCTAGAAAACATAGCATCTGACTAATCGTATTTTGAGATTGACGTTTATGCCCTATCTGGAGAAGATTTTTGTACTTAAAAACGTAACCAATTCTCACTCGAAGTTCATCTGTTATTATTTTTATGAACAATTTTTCCTAAAGAGTCAAATAGAATTTATGTACTCGTTCAACGGGATCGTCAAATGCCTGTAATTTACTTATGTTATTTTTGTCTTGCGTCCATGCTTCTTCCCCGTAGACTATCACCGAGGAAACTTAGCATCTGACTCACCGCATTTTGAGGTTGAAGCTTAAGCCTTATCTGAATAAGCTGTTTATCCTCAAAAACGTAACCAATTCTCATTCGAATTTCATCTATGATGTCATTATTTTTATTAACAGTTTTTCCTATAGTATTTATGTACCCATTCAACAGGATCGTCAATTGCCTGTTATTTACTTAAATCATTTTTGTTTTGTTCTTATACTTCTTCCCCGTAGAGTATAACCGAGAAAACTTAGCATCTGACTCATCGTATTTTGAAGTTTAAGTTTATGTCCTGTCTGGAGAATTTTTTTATCCTTAAAAATATAGCCAATTCTCATTCGAATTTCATCTGTGATATCATTATTTTTATTGACAGTTTTTCCTCAATAGTCACATTCGACTTGTTCAGCAGGATCGTCAAATGCCTCTTTACTACTTAGGTTAATTTTGTTTTGCGTCCACACTTCTTGCCCTTAGATTATGACCGAGAAAACTTAGCATATGACTCAACGCATTTTGAGGTTTAATTTTATGCCCTATCTGGAGAAGTTGTTTATCCTCAAAAACGTAGCCGTTCTCGTTCGAATTTCATCTGTGATGTCATTATTTTTATTAACAGTTTTTCCTAAATAGTCATATTGTATTTATATACTCGTTCAACGGGATAGTCAATTGCCTCTAATTTACTTATATCATTTTTGTTTTGCGTCTACATTTCTTCTCCGTAGAGTACAACCGAGAAAACGTAGCATCTGACTCATCGCATTTTGAATTTTAAATTTATGCCTCGTCTGGAGAACTTTTTATCCTTAAAAACGTAGCCAATTCTCATTCGAATTTCATCTGTGATGTCATTATTTTTATTAACAGTTTTTCCTAAATAGTCCATAGTATTTATGTACTCATTAAACGGGATCGTCAAATGCCACTAATCTACTTATATCATTTTTGTTTTGCGTCCACACTTCCTCTCTGTAGAATATAACCGAGAAAAGTTAGCATCTGGCTCATCACATTTTAAAGTTTAAGGTTATGTCCGGACTGGAGAATTTTTTATCCTTAAAAACTTAGCCAATTCTCATTCGAATTTCACCTCTGATGTCATTATTTTTATTAATAGTTTTTCCTAAATAGTCACATAGTATTTATGTACTCGTTCAATGGGTTCGTCAAATGCCTTTAATTTCCTTACGTCATTTTCGTTTTGCGTCCACACTTCTTCCCCGTAGAGTATGATCGAGAAAACTTAGCACCTGGCTCATTTTGAGGTTTAAGTTTATGCTGTGTCTGGAAAATTTTTTATCCTTAAAAACGTAGCCAATTCTCATTCGAATTTCATCTGTTTTGTCATTATTTTATTAACAGCTGTTCCTAAATACTCAAATAATATTTATGTACTCAGAAGATCATCAAATGCCTCTAATTTACTTATGTTATTTTTGTTTTGCGTTCACACTTCTTCCCCGTAGAGTAGAACCAAGACAACGTAGTTTCTGACTAAATGCATTTTGAGGTTTACGTTTATGCCCTGTCTGGAGAAGTTTTTATCCTTAAAAACTTATTGGTTCGTCTTCCCTTTTTCATTTCCATTGACAACCACCAGTTGTAGATTGCTTGACCTTTGCCTCATCTGACCAAATTCTATTTATCCAATCGTCTTTTCTCCTGCCTTCATATTTTTTACAAAGTTTAAATCTGTTAAACCAATTTCCATCTGATTATGAAGCCCTGGCGTGCGATAATTTGGGAATGTATGATTTCTGGTAAGCTGGGTCCTATTCACTAATAGTATCTAGATATTTTAAAACACAATTTGATTGAAACTGTGGATAATATGCCTCATGTGATAAATGAAATTATCTTCTAACAAGACAGTGAAACACAACAGACAGCTAAAATAAAGAACTAGCTTATTTTTTAGTGCTTGCAGGTATTACGGTGGCCAGCACAACGTCCTGACTTATACTCATTGAAAATTTCTGATTATATTTAAAACATACACTACAAGTAACTATGATTTAATGCCAGCTTCGTTAAATGTATCAGGAGAATGAGAAAAGATTTCACCAGACTCTTGTAAAAATCTTGTAAAAGGTATGATAAAATGTTTTTCCACAAAAAGCCTAACTTTTGTTATATTGTTTTGCAGCCACATGTTTGTAACTAGCTCAAAAACAGACGTATAATGAAATTTGAAAAGAAACTAACATCGCCCATGTCTGCTACAGAATCCTAATCCAATGGTTGCCTAACCCGCACTTGAACTTGAACTTGATAATTATCTTGAACTATTTCAAATTATATTTTGAGAAACAATGATATCAAATCACTACGGTATACATAATACAGTCTTAAAAACTTTATATATATATATATATATATATATATATATATATATATATATATATATATATATATATATATATATATATATATATATATATATATATGTGTGTGTGTGTGTGTGTGTGTTTATGCGGCACGGATCCAGAGATTAAATAGCAGTGGATATATCCACATTATGCCGTTGTAGTGCTGAAATCACATTCAGCAAACGTACAACTATATGCAACTCCGTTAATAGATGAAGTAAAATGCGAACGGTAATTGCAAACTTCGTTCCATCATATCCTTTCCGTGTTGGAGGTTGCACAGTTTGAATGAACATAGTTTATCCCATTACACCACCATCGAAATGATGGCCTATCTGTCTAGTAGAGACGAAACATGTACCTCTGCCGTATCACTGTAGCGGGGAGGGTAAGTTTTGACTTTCTTCTCGATATGGTGGTACAGGTAGGCCATCATCTCGATGGTGGTGTAATAGGATGAATTGTGTTCTGTAGCAAATCATTCAAACTGTGCAACCTCTAACACGGAAAGGATATGATGGAACGAAGTTTGCAATTACTGTTCGCATTTTACTTCATATATATATATATATATATATATATATATATATATATATACATATATATATATATATATATATATATATATATATATATATATATATATATATATATATATAAAAGATTAAACTTTAATTTGACTAAATAACGTATTTAAAATAAGAATTGATATTCTATATATAGCTCATAAAAAAAAATTGAGAAATTTCGTATAACCTTTTCCAAAATCCACGCTGAAATTTATTAACTAAATTTAAATGTTAAGAACATAACACCGCCAATTGTTTCGCAGCATAAGGGGACTCATTTCCCAACTTGGGGAAAAGCTTTCATTATACGACATGACAAATTGGAGCTGCTTGTCTAAATTGGTAAATAGTCTCATTCCAAACCGACATCCTTTGACACTTACCTTTATTTACAACCATTAGATGTAACAGGTCGTGCGTTTCCGTTTACTTTCAGAATAATGAAAGGGCTGCTTTATTACAAACAATATGTTAAATGAAATGGTTATCATTAGAATTAAAAGTTGTTATTAAAGTTAAAATTTTTTACATTCCTTAGTGTTTTCTAATTTTCTCTCTATATGGAACAGTTTATGAAGCCCTTCAAGTCAATGGGTTGCCATATCTTAGATTTGCTTCAAATTTAGAGGATCAATAAAAGTGTGGTCGTATGGTGTGGAGGGTTGGACATTAAAGACAAGCGCTATCAATACATTAGAGGCTTTCGAGATGTAGATATACAGAAGCATCCTTAAGATATCATGCACAGCGAGAACGACCAATGAAGAAGTTCTCTCACGTATTGGGAAAAAACGTGAACTACTCAACATAATCAAGAAAAGAAAGACCGCCTATCTTGGGCACATCATGCGAAATGAGAGATACCAATTCCTACAGTTGATGATTGAAGGCAAGATCGAGGGCAAAAAAGGAATTGGAAGAAAGAGGATGTCTTGGCTCCGTAATATCAGACAGTGGACGGGGTTGCACGATGTTCAGACACTGATACACACCGCGAGAAGTAGGGAAGAAATGGAAGCTGTAATCGCAAACATCCATTAGTGGATATGCATTTGAAGAAGAAGAAGATAAAGGTAACAAAATAAAGAAGAAATTCTAGGTTTGAACACTTTTGGGAATTTTGTTGCGTAAACAATTCCAATGAATGCGTTTTTTATTTTCCAATATATTAAAACTAAAATAGATAAAAATCTAGAAGCGAGTACAAAATGATTTATGGATTGTTTTTTTACATAATTTAATACTTTTTGTAACTAACAATGGACACGTTTATATAGGTCATCGAAGGTTACTTAGGTTTTTAGTACAAATGATATTTGGAAATTACATGCCACTTAGCGCATATACATGATAAGTTTTGAGTACGAATAAAATACAAAGAAAAAAATATTTAAAGCCTAAATTTTTTTTTCGATTTTCTATTTCATATAGTTGATAATTATCAGCCCACAATTTTTTGGCATATTATTTTCACGTCCCGAGGCATAAGTTATAAAAAACCATCAATCGGATCAAGCAGCTCCACGCGCATAATTCGCTCATAACTTTTTCAAATTTGGACGCATCTAAACGTTGAAGTATCAAAAGGTACGGAATGCTTAAGGCAATTTTTTTTTTCAAATTTTTATATATTGAGCTTTTTTGACAATCAATTTCTTATAAAAAATTTTCGAAATAAAAATTGACAAATAAAACCTTTTTTCAAAAAATAGTTTCAAAAAAATTTATGTAATTTTTTTAAGAATTTGTCCCCATTTTACTTTTAATAAATTCTAAAACAAAGAAACTCATAGATTTTTATTTTTTATGCAATAAAATTCACAAAAAAACACCAAAAGTGCTTACATTTTGGTACAGTTATCGATAATATGGATTAGCAAATCTGAGACATGACGAATAATAGCGTCGAATTTGGCTTGGAGTACCCCTTATATAGATATCTATTTTTTTTTTGTTTCTGGCATTGACTCACTGAAATATTGAAGCTGAAGAATTTTTTACAAGGAACTTCAAATAATGACCATATGAAATATTTATACATTATAATGAAGTTTAAAAGCTGCAATATTGATTTAATATTTTATGTTTTCCATATGCTATTCCGACTTACTGCGAGGGAAATAGGTCCCAGAAATACCTTTGTTTTACTATCAATCCTAAAACGCATATAAAAAACAAATTTAGGAAGTATAAACCTATAAAATTTTGGATTTTATTTTATTGTTTCTACCGGATTCCACGCAGATGCACGAATATCCTTTACAACAAATAGAGATTCCTAAATTTTATGTGTGATCCGGCAATTGCAATATTATAAAAAAATACATGGAATGTGAATGTGTGTTATTTTTTATATTTTACATTGCATCAAAGAAAAACGAAAAAACGCATACATTTAATTTTATGTTTAAGAGGATATTCAATTTTTGATGTTTATTAACAGGATTGAACACTTAATATTTTTGTTTAAATTAGGCTGGTGTAAAGGTGGCTCAAAATTCCTATATCCGTTCTGTCGTTAACAGTGTTTTTATCTTTTTTAATATCTATCATTTCCTTTATCTGCAATTTTTGGTAATTCATGTCTGTTTTTAATTATGGTACTGTTATAATCGAAGGTATGTTTTTCGTCCTGCGTGTGAATTTTTGTTGCATTGTAAAATATAAAAATAACACACACTCGCATTCCCTGTATCCTCAGTACCTAAATAGACTATGTAAAAGTTTCATTTCATTATTAATAAATAAACAAAATGTCAAGGTGTGTACTCGTAAAATTAATAACTTTTTTAAAAATTTAATTAATGTTTTAATGTGTTTGTTTGTTTTTTAAAATTGAAAATATGTGCTTGTGTGAATATTTTTATTTATATAAAAAATATTTTTAAGAAGATAAATAAATAAAAAGAAAAGAATTTTTGAAAATGCCTTAAATGAAGGGCGAAACGTCAAATTGTTTTGGATTTTTTGTTAAATAAAGAACCTTAACCCAAGAAAGGACAAAGTAAAAAAAATTGTATAATCTATGGTTCAAGAATCTGGAAAATACAATATATATATATATATATATATATATATATATATATATATATATATATATATATATATATATATTCACTAGCGTTTTTCCGATTTTCCAATCTGTTCATCAGTGGACGGCTGTTCGAATTGAAATGAGATTGCCAAAGTCTGGGCCTCCTCTCGGCTCGCTGTCCTGTTTTTCTGGCGTGTTATTCTTGGTTGAGTTTTGATTAGGATTTTCCATGTATTTGAGGTGTTTTGTCCATCACCTCTCTTGTTAAGTTTTTTAGTGTTTTCTATTTCGAGAGCTTCTCTGATGATGCGCGTTCTATAGTATTTTATGGGTGGGATCTGTTTGGTTTCCTGAAAATTTATAGTATGTCCTGTCTCCTGATGATGTTGATGGAGATTCTTCTGTTTGTTAGGCCGATGATTTTTTTTCACAGTCTTTACATAGGATAATGCATATTCCTTAGTTTTCCAATGGTAGTTTGTTTTTAGAGTTACCCAAAAATTTGTGTGTGGCTTGTAAATTGTTCATATCATGCTTCCTCAGAATTCTTCTAATTACGTCTATTACACCTTTTAAGTAGCAGTGCGATTTTTGGTATGGATTTGTTGCGTTCTGTTTTATGGCATTTTTGATTTTTGTTCTTCGTAGTTGATTTATTTTAGAGCTTGGATGTTGAGTTCTTCTTGGCGATTCGTGGGTTTGATTAGTAGCAAGGATCCGTGTGTTGGAGACTAATTGTAACTGTGATGGATGGTGGTGAGATTCGGCGTTCAAGTATCTGTTTGTAAGCATGGCTTTTCTATAGACTATGTAAGCGATGCTTAGGTTGCCTCTCCTGGTGACTGAAAGGTCAAGGAAAAGTAGCCACTTGTTATCTTCGATGTCCATTGTGAACTGTATGTGGTAATGAATGCTGTTAGTTCCTCTAAAAATATGTCTAGGTTGAAGATGTCATCCATGTAACGTTTCCACAAGGATGGTTTTGTTTTAGTCTTTCTTAGGGCTTCTGTTTCGAAATATTTTATATTGCGATGACTGGTGATACCGAAGATGCCATATGAACATCATCTGTCTATCGGTAGAACTTTTATAGAAAAAATATGTGTTTTTAAGATAGTGTTCGGAGATGTGGATGATGTGATGTTGGAACTCCTCGTTCATAGGTATCTGGTCTAGAACCTCGTCAGTTTGTATGCTTGAATACAGAGATTTGACGTCTAGGCTAGCTTGCAGTTTTAGCCCTTAAAGTATGCTAACCAGGTGATTCGAATGTTTCAGGTATGAGTGTGCAATTTCGGTGGCCGGTTACATATTTTGTACCAGGTATTTTTTTTCCAGTTGTTGAGTAGGTGAATCTACCGCACTTACTATGGGTCTTATCGGTGTTCCTTCTTTATATACTTTTGCTATTCCATATAATTTGGAACACTTGCTTACTTTTTACCGAAAAACGATGCGCTTTTCAATATCGTATCCTAGTTTAGGGGTTTTGATTTATTTTTTTTTGTCGTTTTTAAGAAGTTTGTAGATATCTTGTAACTTGCTTGTAAGTGTTGTCTTGGAGGATTTCTGTCATCTTGGTTTTGTATTTTTGTATGTTCATGGCGACAGTAGCGTTTATCAGCTGGTAGGATGATGATGTGTGTGTTATTTTTAAGCTTGTTTAGGAAGTTTATCTCTGAGCGTTTAATGTTTGATTTTGGTTGCTTGCTAGTTCTCAGTACGCGAGCTATCTCTAACTTGAACAAACTTTCTTATAATGATAAAGATAGAATGATTTTCATTTGTACAGACACGGATTGTCATTACTTTCATATTAAAAAGTGCACAGAACTCCAAGACAATGGAGAAGCCTCACGTCTAGAAAATAACTACAGCGCTATTTCGTCCTCATAGGGACTCATCAAGCCATCGAATCCAGTACCATAATTTTGCAGTCGTGTCCTACCTTCCATTTTTAAACCGAGAAAACAGCTGGCCAGACACGAGCACCGACATCTCGACGAATCACTCAATAACATAAGGGCAACACCTGAACTAACTGTCACTTGGCGGTTTAATACAAGATTATTGGTGAGTTCTAAGATTCAAAATTTCAGTAAGAAATCAATTAAATCCACGTGTCCTGTTTGAATAGTTGCTTATATGTGTTTCCTTTCCAGCAGAGAAAAAAGAAATGATATATAAAAACAGTTTATTTCCTGCAAATAGAACTCTCTCCATACGCCTTTCGACCACCTTACGATCTCATCAGGAAAAAACTGCTATATAAAATATAAATTCCGAGATATGTCAGGAGGATATTAAAAAAACCTGCCTTCTTCAATGTCAGACTGAAAAATATCGCCAGTCGAACGACATCTATACATTAATCGGAATAGTGAAAAATTTTAAAAATCAAAATTTGTTCGTTTTTTTTTCTGCTCGAAAGGAGAACCCGTATAGGCAACCATTGTTAGTAGATATTGCTCTTGTGATTGTTTGATCCGTCGAGATATCACTGTTCATGTTTTGTATGCTCTTTTTTCGGTTTAAAAATATATAGAATGCGGCTACTAAATGACGAATTGTACACCTGATGAGTCCCAACGAAGATGAAAGAGCGCTGTCGTAATTTTTCGGATTCGGAGCTTCCCTATTGTCTTGGAGTTTTTCACACTTTTTAATACGAAAGTAATGTTCTTTAAGAATCCGTACCCGCACAGTAAATAAATGTCTTCTATATATAGTAGCGGAATAATTCAATATAAATTAAATAGGTACTTGTTTGGAAAAATGCTTGAACCCGTTGAATTTTATTTTTAGTGTGCCTTTTGCCTAATACAGAAATATACAGGGTAACTCAGAAGAAGCTATGATGTCATCGATATTTTTTTTTCAATTGTAAACTCCATTTTTTATTTCAGAATCAGAAAGGGTACATTTTTACATATGACAAGATAAATATCGATACTGTTTAAGTCGTCGGGCTGGTCAAGCGCACTTTAGTTTTTAAGTATCCTCATAAGAAATAATCAATGGGGATCAAATTGGCTGATCTGGCTGGTTACTCAATTGTTCCTCTTCTGCTTATCGAACGATTCGGTAAAACTTCATATAAATATGCATGAACAGTGGCAGCATATTGGGTGGCGCTCAATCTTGGGTCTCTTTCAACTACCTTTCGCGATTTTTTTTTAATTCTAACGAGCCGTTAATGCATCTCGTCATTATTCGCCATTTTTGTACCTATCTCCGAGAATATGGATCTATTTAGGCAGTTGCCGGGTTTATTGGATCAATTTTATCCTTCTGGAAACGTGGAAGTTCGTTTCCGTCGGGACTAATTTATTTTAAGAATTTCCGCATTATCAACTATTTGTGTAAAACCGAAGTTTTAACACAAACAGGGGTTATTGGTGGAGTCCCGCCGAACCTCCCGACTAGAATAAAAACCCTAGCCGCCTCACCTTTCTTCTTGCTCACCAGGATAGAATGGGAATGAGGGAAGCTCAAAGATAACGAAAATTAATTAAATTTTATTTTATCAAGGGAACATTTCTAAGGAATGAGCCAATTGGGAAGAAGTTATCAAGTAACACTCGTCCTTGACTCTTAATGAACTTTTTATTCACTGTTTTTTTTTACATCAGTACTGTTTTCCGCAAGTCAAGTTCAGGATCACTTTCTCTCCACTGTCACGTTCGGGATTTGTCAAGATCGGTATTCATAACTTTATAGTAAACACGAAGTTGACTATTAGTCGCAGTGTCAATATCAGGTTTTCTCCACTTTGTCACGTCCTGGTAATAATGTTTAAAAGTCAGGACTCGTCGGTTCAGTAACTCGTACGTGCCACTGACCTCGTCTTTTTATCGACGGTGTCAATATTAGGAATTAAGATACGTGCACGATCTGTATTTTCTGTAGTATGATATGTTGTCAAAGACAACCTACTTTAAGAACCACGAGCTGTCTAAAAAACAGAACAGTCAACGTGGCCCCCGAGAGTTAAACTCAATCGGAAAAAGGACAAGTTGACTCTAAGAGAGCAACCCGTAATGTCCTTAATTACGCCGCTGTCTTTTCGCTTTTATAGGAGTGGTGACGTCGCATTCTGAATTCGGGGAAGCACCGAATCAAACCACCGCCGTGCCGTTTATTCTCTGGGTTTCCCCGTGTGGCCAGGATTGTAATTTTAGCACAAATTATTTTGTTTAGAGAGTTTTGGGGCAATATTAAATATAAAATTTAATATTTTGTCGTAAAATAAGCGTGTATTCACAATACCTGAATAAAATCATTTTAAAGAAATTTCAAAGATCTCGCACTAGTGAGGGTCCAGTTTGAACATTTAATGATACCAACTTTTTAATATTTTAAAGTCTTAGAGTAATTTTTCTTGATAATTTTCTTATGTAAGCAGCATCAATATTTCCCTTATATGTAAAAAAATATGCCCTTTCTGATTCGAAAACAAAAAAAGAAGTTTACAATTGAAAAAATATCGATAACATCTTAGCTACTCCCTACTGTTCCGAGTGCTTTTCGTATTAGAGCTACACAGAAAAGATATATATATATATATATATATATATATATATATATATATATATATATATATATATATATATATATATATGTATATATATATATATATATATATATAGATATATATATATATATATATATATATATATATATATATATATATATATATATATATATATAGAGAGAGAGAGAGAGAGAGACAGAGAGAAAAGAGAAGTTGTCGTCCTTGTAATTTTTAAATAAAATAACAAATTCTCGGCTATGCGGACAAAGACCGTTGATAAATATTACTCTCATGCCAAAAAGTGCGAAGATCTTGAAAGAATATGGAAGAACTCCGGGTTCGAAAAATGATGACAGATCTGTTTCGTCCTAGCGAGGGACTTATTAGGCCATTACATTCGGTAAAAACCATCATCTCGCATCTGTGTCCCATAAACAGATTTCACGGTTAAAAAGTACCAAATAAGACACAGTGGCGACATCTCGATGATCCACTCAATAACACAAGAATAACACAAATCATCAATAAAACCGCCATGTGGTGGCGCGACGGTAAATTAAAAAAGAAATATATCAAAACTCGACATACGAAACTTGCTACTCTAAGGATAGAGGCCGCATTATCCAGCATCGGCAACCAATCTAACTGTGAATTCCACAGTTTAAGTTAAGTGTCGCACCAACGATCTCACTAAGAGACCTGTTGTGTATTGTTTAAGCCAACAATTATAAAGAAAAACGAGAAGTTTTTGTTCATGTAATTTTGAAATAAAATAAGGAATTCTCGGCTATGCGGACAAAGACCGTTGATAAATATCCCCCTCATGCTAAAAAATGCGGAGAACTCCAAAGAACATCGAAAAATTCCAGGTTAAAATAATTACGGCAGCGCTTCTTCATTCTAATGTAGGCCTATACATTAAATATGTATATATATATATATATATATATATATATATATATATATATATATATATATATATATATATATATATATACTTTTTTTTCTGTAGCTGTAATATCCAATTTTTGTACTACAACGTAACATTTCCAACCTATTGCGTAGGTGCGGCGTTCCTTTCCCATTATTTGACTTGCACTTGAGTTCACCTGTTTGACGAAGATTATCGCAACGAGAGGAAGATTGACAATTACCGGAAATTAATAATGGCCTTATAAGTAGTAATTTCAACTATAAACTGTACTTTTTTTTTAAATGGATTATTGGTGATTTTCTAGAAAAATTGAAAAATAGCTTTTTTAAAAAATTTAAGTATATTTGTTCCTTAATTTACATAACAACAGTTAAGAATAAATAATTGCTCAAAACCTTAATTAATATAAAATAAATCTTAAAATGTTGCTCTTAGAGTCTATAAGAAATACTTCTGAAGAACTGAGAGTTTTAAAAATACGAATTGTTGAAATGAATTATGTGAAAGTTAAGAATACTTTGTGTATTGAAAACAGGCTGAGGAAACAATGTAATGAATATAATTAGAATTTAATTTTAAATTACAATATATTTTTCAGGGCTTGTTGTTGTACTGTTTGATTTTTTTATTATAAGCTTCACTAAGTTAAATTCTTTGATGTTCTCTATAGAATTTTTTAACAAATTTTAATTATGTTTGATTTTATCTCTTGTTTTGTTTTTACTTTATTTGAAATTTGCAACAAGTGTTGCCTTATCCAAATACAAGAAAAGTTGTTATAAAATGGCATATATAAAAAATTATTGCTTTTGCTTGTGCCCATAAGAAGTATCAAGAATTGTTCCTATACTTCAGTATTTTAAAAATTTAATACAACTATACAATTTTACTTTAAATTGTAATCTAGATTTGGACAAAATGATATTTTTGGGTTATCTATATTTCCAAAATTCTTGACTCAAGAAGCTTTATCAGTATACCAGATTTAATTGATACATTATACTGTTCCGATTTTCTCTCCTTGAAATCACTCACTCGATTCGATTGAAAAAAATAACACTTTTCATAACTAAATAACAATCCTTTATTAAATGCTTGTTAACTCTTTCTCATTCAAGTACAAACTTAACCAACTGTTTACATCCTATCCCTATTTATATCCTGTAGAAAATCCTAGAATACGGGTTCAGAATTCATCGATAAAAAATTTGTATAAGGAAGCGGCCGAATTCCCCTAGTCCTTCGTTACAGTATTAAACTAAAATAAAATTTATTTTCAATCAGTAAATTTTACGTAAAATTTATATTTCATAAGTAAAATGTCATATACGATATTTTTATCTTAATATTTAAAATATACACAATTAGCTACTATACAACATAGGAAAAAGAGCTTAGTTGACACACTGAAAAATATACTTAAATTTAAAAAAAATGGTCTTATCTCTGAAACATATAATATTCTGTTAATTCATCACATACTTAAAATATATACATGTTAGTTTAAGTTGTTTAATCTAATAAGGGCACTCCAACTCAATATAAATTTCTAAATATGTTTCACACTCCAAGCTAAATGAGTTTCAAATTGACTATTAAAATTTTAAAATAAGCATTCTCTTTTACCATACATATTTTGCTTCAAAACATAAACCTACTTTATTCAGTCATTAATTCATCCATTCTGTAAGTGAAGTTTAGAACACAACAGGTTTTGGATAAGTGCACCTTAAACATAACTCTACAATACTAGTCAACATCGGGTGTAAGATTCTATAGATGTATGTATAATCAGTTTTGGGCCCTCAGTGTCCTTCTTACAAAGGGAATTAATCTTTAAGTAGGAAATAATGCTTATTGCCGACACCCTTCCATTACAAATTATAATTAAACACGAAATTTCATTATTAAATGGAATTTCGTGTTTTATTATAATTTGCTATATCCATTTAAAATTTTGACGATTGTACATCTACACTGAAATAACTAAACATTGTTATATAAATTGAATTGAATAATTTGAAACCTAACAAAATATTATTTTATTATGTTATCAATCAGAATTTAAAAAACAGTCCTTACATGACATCCCGTTCACCTAATTCGATGCAACAGAAATGATTAAGTTGCTAAATATGAACACCCTGATTCACTAAGAAAGTTTAAGAATTAGACCCGATCTAGTTGCCATGGAACTTAAATCTTCTAGTCAGACAGTTCTGTTTAGCTTATTGTATGTAAACAAATAAATGCTTGTACAGAGATATTAAGGATAAGGATCTTGCGATAAAGCCTTGAAATATGTAAGATTGATAAGATTGATAGTTATATCCCGAAAATAAATGAAATTCTCCATTTTTACCAGTCAGTAATAAAAAAAAATTATTTTTGTGCTTGTATTTTTAAGGCCAAAAATAAGTTTGAGTTATTATTGCTTTTGTTGGTTTAAACTCCCTGCTGTCAATTTGGAATGGTTTTAAATTTGAGGCATGTTAGTGAATTAGTGGGAGAAAGTTAGAACACTTGCAATCATGTTTTTAAAGGAGTGACCAAACGCATATTCTATATTTCTAATATCAAGTGCCAATAACTTCACTTTAAAAGACTGAATAGTGTCAATCAGATAAAATTAAAGTGGAATAGGATGCCAGGTCGGAGACAAGCGAAAAATTCATAAATCTATCTCTAAAGATCTCAAAAATTCTTCTCGATCTGTCAAAACAGGATATTCGAGTAATAACAAATATCTTCACAGGATACTACCCTCTGAGATACTATTTCAAAAGAAAATCAAACCCTAGAAGAGCCAAAATGAAATACTCTTTTTTTTATTTTCATTGCACAAATTAAAAAAAAAAATCGTCTACAATAGAAAAAATACACGGAAAATATTTGAAAAGCTAGGTTACTGGCGGGACCAGATGTAGATATAGTATAAAGATACTAAACCGCGAATCCTATGGAAGCAAACTAGCTCACACTTAAAAAAGAACAGAGCCTTCTGGATGAGTAATTCCTCTTTTTCTAATGGCGAAGCTAAGCACGATACCCCAAACGTCATTGGATATTCCTGTCACCTGATGTCTTTCTAAGCATGAGCAAATTTTCTTCTGTAGGATACGCAGTCTATATTAACTATTATTAATTACTCTTATGTCTATAACATCAGGCAGACCAGATTATTTTTTAGGGATTTTTCCCAAAACTGCTTCATCCACGTTTTCATCCACAGTCGTGACGCACAAGTGTAAACGATAAAAATCGCGGTTATTTCACCCTGGGTGAAAAATCCGGAGTGGGCAACCTTAAGTGAAAACAGGCCATTACAATTTTGAATAAAACAAAATTTTAATACATACATAGTGTTTTCAAGGCAGCAACGCTAGTATGGAGATACACCATTTCAAAATAACAGGAATATTTATTATGAACCTGGGTCCGGAATGGGTTTGTCATTGAAATGTAGGTTGATGAAAACTGAAAACAGAATATCGTATTTTTTATTAATTTAATAACTCCTTAAAGGTATTTTACCCTTTACGTAATAGGGATGCGAAAATATAAGTTGGGCATTGAGTTTTAAATGGAATTCTGTCAGTTTTCTTTGAAATGATATTGTTTATCGAAGAAAAAGGGAGATTTTGTTTTGTTAGAAGTAAAAATTTTTAAAAAGCTTTGAGTATTATGGAAAAACAGTGGCATAATACTTTTTTTTAATATAGTATCAATGGTGTATAACTCACATGCATATCTCTGATTCTAAAAAATAATTTTTTTTTGGTGAAATATTACTTTCCAGCAAAAATTCTCTGCGGTTCAAAAAATTACTATCACGGTTCAAAAATCAGCTTAAGTTCACTATGGCTAATTTGGTTAATTTTACTTTATTTTTGCAAATGCCCACGTTGTTGGCAACACAATATTATTTTCCTTAAGCATTTCTCGTAAATCCTTTGAATAAAAACATTTTTGGTTTTACTATATTACAAATTCTCTTAGTTTTATTTTCTTGCCAATTTTCTTCGAAATTCAATTGTTTTCTTTACTTTTCTGAAATTTGTCCATGCTTTCATACTACAATATACGGTTTAAATTAATTTTACACTTTTAGTTTTCCCATTATGCCGAAATTCTACTACTTTGTGCTAGGTTGTTTATTTATTTAGATAACAAATATACTGTTACCTTTTTTTTTCAGATAGATCTCCATTTTCTTACCTATTGTTCGAGTATAATTCTTACTCTTATCCTTTCTTAGATCAGTTTTTCTGAAATTATTTTGAATATTTCCATAGATTTCATTTATATTATGATTAGGTTTTGTTATTTGTTTCGACTTGGCATATAGGCAACTTTAACTGAATTTTTTTTAGGCAGTTCTATGATGGGCTGCAATTTCTGTTTTCTAGTTTTTGGGAGGAAGTTTGGACCGGTAACTTATTCTGTGTCAGTAAGAGCTAGCGGAGAATATATTTCTTAATTTAAACTTAAGAATAATCGATGCTGAGCCGAAAATGTTGACGATTATTGAACTGGCTTATGTAACAAATTTATTTCAGCCCACTATTGTTGCTTTGAGTCATTTTTGAGCTGTCGCTATTGTTAAACTCTTTAAAAAATTTTTTGACACTTAAAAAAAGAAGCTCGTTGTACGCAGACAAATTTTTGGTTCTAAATGAAGGCCGTTTTTCTTTCACTTCCACTTTTTCCTCTTGTTGCGACTCAAGAAAACTGAAGACTTTCATCGTGTTTTATCTGGCTCAACATCCAATATTTGTGGTTGGAAAATTGGTTGAGTTTTCCCGGTAATCGCGTTGAGTCTTTAGTTGCAGTAACTTTTTGTCTGGTAGGGATTTAATTAAAAACATGAATTTGGGCGTTTTTGCACATTTTAACAGGGAATAATTATAATTTAAGAAATCAATTTTTAATATATTTTTCTGATTCAGTAAGATTTAACATTCAATTAATGCCTAAATTGAATCTGACAATAGTTTGCTATTTTAGATCTCACTAAGACCTATAATGACCACTTTAGATTATTATTAGGTTGTGCGTTGGATTTTAAGGCCGATTATTGCTGCTTATTTATGATTAATGGTTAATTTCTCTTCAAATTTTCTCAGTTTTGATAGTTTTTAGCTTGAAAATGCCTTAATTATTTCTGATATATTAGTGAAACTTAACTTTGAGCATAACTCTTCTGTCTATTTCAAAATCTACTATACTTATTTGCTCTTTGGACATATGACGATGGCCGTAATTTAGAGGTTAATTAACTTATTATATGCATTTTGTAGTATTTTGAATTGAATTTAATTTATATATATATATATATATATATATATATATATATATATATATAATAAAATAGAATAAAATATTGGCGAAGCGGACGTGAAAATTTGTCAATCTACATGATTCTCGTATTAAAAAGTGCGGAGCACTCCAAAGTATGGAATAACTCCGGGTCCGACAGATGGCGACAGCGCTGTTTCGTCCTAATATGGGACTCGTCAGGCCACCGCAGTCGGTACAAACTATCATCTCGCCTTTGCATCGTATAAGCCATACTTATAATCAAAATACGGCAAATAAGACGACAAAGGCGACATCTCGATGGTCCACTTGATAATACAAGAACCATACAGATTCTCTTACAAACTTTGTTAATCTGTATGGTTCTTGTATTATCAAGTGGACCATCGAGATGTCGCCTTTGTCGTCTTATTTGCCGTATTTTGATTATAAGTATGGCTTATACGATGCAAAGGCGAGATGATAGTTTGTACCGACTGCGGTGGCCTGACGAGTCCCATATTAGGACGAAACAGCGCTGTCGCCATCTGTCGGACCCGGAGTTATTCCATACTTTGGAGTGCTCCGCACTTTTTAATACGTGAATCATGTAGATTGACAAATTTTCACGTCCGCTTCGCCAATATTTTATTCTATTTTATTTTAAATTACACGGACAAAAACTTATCTACATATTTATATATATATATATATATATATATATATATATATATATATATATATATATATATATATATATATATATATATATATGTTCAGGTATTTAAGACAGGCCGAATGAATTTAAAATTGTAAATATAAAATCATTTTGAGGTCTATTTATTTTTATTTAATTGATATGTTAATACCAAAACGTATACCCTGGTGTGTGTGATCTCAGATCTCCCCAAATATTTTCTACTTTATTTTATTGGTTCTGGCTTTGTAATGATTGATTTAATTAAGTAACTAATTTTTTCTATAGTAAATCTTACATTTTATCTTGTAATCTAGTAATTATCAGTAGACATTTGGAGTCGGGCTGGTCTTTTATTGTACTTTTGCATTTCCTTTTTCCTCTATTGCTTCTTTTGAGTTCGTTTATTAAAGCAGTGTATTACGTCAAATGAAATATTTGCTTAATTGTTACTACTTTGTGTTGATTATTATTTCTTTTTTGTTATCTTAACTTAAAAACCAACTTCGATTTCCTTTTTTTTTTTGAATATTTTTTAGTTCTAAAATTTTAAATTTAAACATTTCTCGATATTTTGGCGAAAGTTGATTAGTAAATTCATTTGTCTTTTTTTAAAATTTAAGTTTTACAGTTTTAAAAGACGAATTTTTTTGTAGGGTCCACCCTATTAGTTAAGTTATATTCGTACTTGTATCCACTCTACGGGTTGAATTATTATTAGTCTTCCCTATGAGGCGTTTTATTACTGGTTTTTACCACCTTTCGTGTTCTGCGAGTACCATTTGGTGTTAAGATAGCGCCTATACCGTTAAGCAGAGAACGAAACAACTATCAGTCTCACCATTTAAGAGGAAAACTTTAGTATTACCTTTCCTTTATTAATAACGTATTTGTTCTTTATTATTGTAAGGCATTGTGCTGTAATCTAGAGTACCATCTATAATCATAAAATGAACGGGTTTGCCTTTCTTTTAACGCCAGTAGGCTATTTTGGGCGTTAAATCTTATTTGATCGAATTTATTCATTTTGTTGTGAATTTAACGAGGAATTTTTTTCTATAATAGTACATCTTGCTTACGCGACAACTCCACTTTTTAAATTTTTGGAATTAAAGATTTTTTTACATTACTATCTTTACAGAGTTCTTTTTTGTCCTACATGCTGCTTACGTTTGTATTTTTTTTGTTGTGTTTACTAATCTTTAAGGAGCAAAGTTGAAGGCTAGTTTCTAACGACGTCGAGGAACTTTTCTGCATTCAGCCTAGCTTTAGATGCAGTAGCGCCCTAAGTAACCCACCCCCTACTCTCCAGCGTAGGGGTTAGCTTGACATTTTTGCTCAATGGTGTTGCTACTAGCCTTCAACAATACTCTGTGATTTTTTTTGATTACCTCATTTCTCAATTAATCGGCAGATGTTGCGCCCTTAAATTTCTCAAATTATAAAAAATAAAAACAAGTTGGTACGTATTCTGAAATATCTTTTATAACGTTTAACACAGTTGCCATACAAGCAAGCTGTCTGAAGAGACAAACTAATTTTCATTTAGTTGAGGGACTGGCCCAGGGTTCTCTGCGTTATTTATATATTTCTAATTGTACTTTTTTGAATCTCATTTCAAAATAATGGCAATATTTGTATGTTTGTTAGTTCAGGTACTAATCTTTTTCATGTGCGAAACTAATTATGTAGCAAAACTAAAAATAAGTGGCACATGAGATTACTTAAACTACATTTAAGAAAAACCTTTAGCGGAATATGAGAAACTAATTCAAAAAGAATAATAAATTTTTACTAGTTATAAAACTCTAAAGATAAAAAGTGTTTGTTTTTCTTCGTGTAAGAATATGCGCTCTTTGCAAAGGTATTCTCTAAAATGCAAAAGTTCTTTTATGTGTTACCTCAAAATTTTATTAAAGTGTACAGTATTCAAAAAAAATATATGTTTCTATTTTTAAATAAAGGTCAATTTTTTAAATAATATACAAATTTACATCGTAAGGTAAAAACTTAATTCTTAGTGGTAATCTTTCAACAAATGCACTCACAGTGTTAAAACATTTGTAAGAAAACCATTTCGAATCTTCTAAAATATAAAGAGTACTGAGGTAGTAATAATATTACCAAGAAACTTGTCAACTTTCAAACATTAATTCTTCTTTATTTGTACGCCGATTCATTGTTGGTTTCCCTTTTCCTTCATTTTATTACTATTTCAATCCAAAACTACTTTTTTATATACAATAATATATTATATATAAATACGATCTGTATTGAGAGATTTCTTTATTATCAAATTAATTTTTCTTTTTTATTAATACATTGTTTTAAAAGATATAAAAAATATTTATTAAACATTTCATGTTTGTTGACTTTGATGTACATTTATATTTACGTTCAATTAAATCATCAAATAAGTAAACCGTCAGTTTTTTAGTATTTTATTTTAATTCGTTTTTGTTTTCATTTTTTCCAGAAAGATAACAATGTGTTGGAAAGGATTTCCATCGCATATATAACCTTTTTTCTGAAAAAAAAAGATATACAATTTTTATACCTTGTAATTCCGAAAAACAGGATAAGGATAAAAGTGTAAAAACAAATTGGTTTCAAAACAGACAATCTAAATTGTACGGTATGTTTTATAATTACATGCTAATAATTAAAGGTATTAATCCTCAGGTACTTTTAAGAAAAAAAAATCATTCTTAACTATTTCGTTATTAAATCGTAAAAATCTTTTCTAATTCGTTTTTAGATTATTTGTTGAATCTTATTATTATCATTATTCAGTGGAACTAATACAAAATTTGATTTATTATATGACTCACTCTAATATACTAAGTCCTCACTAGATCAATATAAACGTATTTAGTGGCGCAGAAAAGATATAAAGGCAGAGTAGGGTTGGAAGCTAGAGGCGGCACCAGTTAGCAAAGTGCCGAGCTAGACCCTATGCCGCAGAGTAGGGGTGGGTATTTATTATAGGCGCCACCGAGTTTTAGCCGGGTAAACTCGGAAACCCCCCATACGTTGTTACTAGGGCCTAGCGTCCAACCTAGCTCTATAACTTGCTGCACCGAAATAATAAAAATAAAATGATTAAATTAAATGAACACAAGAAGTGTTAGGATAATTAAAACTCATGGATGTTAAAAATAAAGAAATGTTTATATTAATACTAAATTTCTGATGATATGAGAAGTCCTAAATTGATGTTGATCCGGATTTCTTCGTGCTTCTATAGTGGAATTTAGCCAGAGGATGGACTGACTTATATCTCTAAGGGTGGAATGCTTTTGCCCCTAAGGGTGGACTGGATTATGTCCCTAAGGGTGGATATGATGTTTGTACCCCAAGGGGTGAATATGTTGTTCGTATCCCAAGGAGTGGATCTTAATTTAAATAAAATAAAAAAATAACAGCAATGCCTAATTATCTAAGCTAGAGTGAACGACTAAATATTCAAGAAACAAAAAAAAATATTACCGCCTAATTGTCAACAAATTACATTAAAAAATTTAAAAACATTAAACTAAACTAAACTAAAAATCAATAGGAAGGAAAATATTTACTTAAATCGCAAAATCATTTAGATTAGTCGCTTGCTCTAACCTTTGAGTTTGAGTAGGAGTAATTACGTGTCAAAAATGTACAAGTGAAATTTCCAGTACGACTCCAGATTTACTAAAAAAAAATAATCAAGCAGTGATCAAACAACAGGTTCATTACAATAAAAAACTATTTATGCATACATGAAAATTATTAATCAATTCATAATCAGATTTGCTAAAAATATTAACCTACAATACTCAGGGACTGAGATCAGGGAATTCTTAGTTCTTTCACATTAAAAAAAATTGCTTAAACTGGCTAAAATAAATACACAGTTAATTAACTAAAAGGCAACCAATAGAAAAAAAAAAGGATTACTCAAAGTAAAATCACAATTCGACCAGCCTAAATGTGAAAAGCCATGATCTGCAATTCGACACTGACTTTTAAATTAAATTTTCACAGCAACAATAATGGATAAAAACAAGATATTCCAGATAAAATCATAAAATACTGGACTATTAAGTGAACAGTTAGGATGTACTACTTGGCATTGTCATTTAAATAATAAATAAGTTTGCAAAATCTACAGGAATTTATAATTTCACTATACGAGTACCTAAATATTGTAGTCAATATACAAAAAAAAACATTTTACTGGAGTCAACTGTAAGTTACGAGGCCATGGACATATCACGATGCAAAAGAACTTTAAAACTATCAATCAAAAACCCAAAATGGAGCCCAAAGACAGGTTCAGGCAAGATATTGAAATATTACTAATAACAAATAAATTTGTCCAAATAATATGGACATCGTCATACGTCTAGGAGGCAAAAATGATGCGAAATATGGTACAAATTACAATTGATGATAAAATTACTCTCAAAATTAACTGTTACTGATGACAAATTATAACATTTAGGCACTGCATGGCAGCAAATATTACAAAAAATCCAAAAACTATATAAAATTGCTGAACTAAATTTTACCAAAAGATACAATCGGTCCTAAAATCCCAAAATACAACTTAATAAGATTACACGTGGTTAATTTAAGGTCTAAAAGAGACTTAAGAGTAACATACTGCTTCCAGGGCGTACCTCGATAACTACCAAAATAAAACTAAAACCACAAGTCACTAAAACGCTATCGAGGTACACAATATGAAATTTTCCATCAAAGCCCGCAGGATGGCGGCAATAAATCGGGATGGAAATTTCTCGACTCCAAAATACAAAATTTTACAGAAAAAAGTAGGATTGACAGTTAAATTCTCGCCATTTTACAGAAAGCCCGAAACCTGCGCTGTATGAACTTCTTATTCCCTCAACATAGGGCGCGAGACAAAAGGGACCATAAACAAGTAGCGATTCCACAAAAAAAATGACAGCTCAAAATAGTGGGCTCAAACAGCATTGCTAACTAATAAGTCGTTGACATTTCCGACTCAAAATTAAATAGGACTTCATTGTTGATTCCTAAAATGGGAAATAAGAATTTTCCCTCAGCCATTAGCAACACGGTATTAGTTATTCACCCAAATTTCCTCTCAAACTGCAATGGCCTAAAAGAATGCAAATTTGCCTAAACGTCAACTGAAAAGGTCACATAACCCCTACAAAAGGTAAACAAATCCTTGAAAATACTACAAATAAAAATTCGGGAAACTGTGACCAAGATAGATAAATGTAACAATTTAATTTGAAATAATCAACCAAAAAAAAAAGATATCTTATAAAAAAAGTAAATAATAACATTCTATTTAAATACAAACAACTTAAAACAGTGACGTAGAGTTGCCGACCTAAAAATGTAAGTTTTGAAAGAATTTTAATTAGGCTGTATTTCTTATAGGCAAATTACTGAAAGATAAAGAAATAATTAAGTTGGGAAAAAAATTTGCAAAGGAGTGAAATTTGGAATGGCTCGAAAAGCAATAGGATTCAAAAATGCAACGAATATTAGGCTGTTATACGAAGGAGAAAAGAGAAATCTTAATAACAATGATATAGTGCTGCCCAAAACGTGAATATTAGCAAAAAGAGGATAAAATGAACTAAATTAACCATAGTAAATGGAAGATAAATTTTTAACCGTGACAGCGTTAAAGCCAAAGGATTTGTTTTTTTTTTTAAATTTACCAACCAAATTCACTAAAAAAGTTTAAGACAAACTCGTTACCAAGGAAGTTAAAACTTCTTGACAGCTAGTTTTGTTCGGCATATATTTATCGTAATTTATAATATATATTAACAAATAAATACTAGTGAATGGATATTAAGGACAAAAATTTAGCGAGAAAGCCGTGAAGTATGCAAGAGAAATAGTCGTGTCGAAAATAAATAAAAATTTCCATTGCTGTTGGAACGCACCTTGTCTAATACATGTAGTTATAACAGATATTTGAGAAATATTCGTATGTCTTCTTTGCATCTTTCTATCTTGTCGAACTACTAATATTTTTATAAGAATTGATTCTTAGTTTATTTTGCCCAACACTATTTTCCTAATCCAAAGATTGTTTATTGAAATATTATGCTTGAAGTTATACTTCATTTGCCATGCTAGTGATAAATGAACAGTGATGATTAGTTGTGGAAAAACATTATTTTTAGAATCGTTTCTGTATTCGTAAATAGCCGTATTAAAATTTAAACACATGTATTAATTCAGAACCAAACTTTGTCACGAATAACGTTATGAATAGAGAAACCGAACTAGTCCATATAAGATTTGAAGAAAAAATAATTACAGCAAAGTAATAGCGAAATATTGTAGGTAATATAACTAAAGAAGCAAAAGTATTCCGACCCACCGGCAATCCACTGGGGTGAAATGGGGGGTGACTTTTGGGAGTAAAAAACAGTTTTTTGCGATTTTCGGATAAACTACGCATCCCATCGAAAAATGTTAAATACAAAAGTTATAGATAATATAAAGGTCTATAACTTTTGTAGAAATCATTTTTATCCCAACTTCCAAATCCCAAAAAAAGTTTTTTGTTTTTTTTTTCTTCCACAAAAATGATTCGATTAAGCTCAAACTTGGAGAAAGTGTACCTTTTGATGTTTTAAATAAACAATATTTTTTTGGTTCAAAAATATTCAATCGTTGCCGTTTTTTTTTTTAACTTTAAAAAAAACATGTGAAATTTTTAATTGCATTTCCGACATGGTTCGGACTGGATTCTTTTTTTTGTTTTTACTTCTTGATTGAAATGAATGAAAAAAATATATACATAATACAATGGAAAAAATTGCCGAAAAATCGAAAAAACGAAAAAAAAAAAATGCTTGTTTTCGACATGTCTTGTAAGATTATTATCCGTAATTTGTTATTATTTATTAAATTTATTATAATTTTATAGTGTCATTATTTACTACAAACAGTGAACAAAAAAAAATATAAATTAGTTACATTGCTCAAAGACATTTAAATCAATTAACAAAAAAAGTATGTTGAAGGCATAGGGGCCTTCTACCATAACAATATAAGAGCGGCATATAAATGATCCCCATCTTAACATATTTACTTTTAATTTTAATCGTTAAGAAATTTTAAGTTGTTTGTTTAGAAAAAAGAATTGTTAATTTGATCATTTTCTATTATTAAACAAAAATAAAAAAAGTTAACAAACATAAAAATATACTTTAGCATAAATTTACTCAATTTAAACTGTTTAATATTGAATAGTGTCATTTTGAAATTCAAATTGTTTAAGTAAAAATAGTAGGAGATGCGAAGGAAGTATTGGAGTGGATTTAGGATTGAACAGAAGGATATAGAATGACAAGACCATAATTGCATGTCGCAATAAACTTGGTTATTATTGCCAGTCTTTTTCTTACAAAACATGCACTAAGAAAACTAATTAATTTTATACCTAATAATTATTATGAGTGGTAAAGTCATTTTACATTTTAAAAATAATAAGAAAATTTATAATTTTAATATTATACTAATTATTTACATTTAATAGACATTCAATTCTCACATTTTAGGCAAAAAGTTTTTTTTTATATATCATCATGGTTAAGTCTTGCTCTCTTTGCAGAAAGTGATAGTTCTTCTTCATCTGATTCCAAACAACTAACAGGTTCTCCAAGAAATTCGGAAATATCATCAACTGCTTCAATATTACTGGGCTCCATTTCTTCTGAGTAACCATCGTCAATTGAAATTCTTTGAGCTTCTGCATTTTTACAATTTTCGAAATTGTAACAACTTGAACATAAAATGGTACATTGTAGGCCATATTTTCTACAGTTACATCTTGCAGTAAAACAAGCTTTTTCGTAACTGCAACAAATTGTTTTAAGGAGACTACCCGGTATCAACTGATCTTCAGTGATTTTCGGCTGCACGATTCCAGTCCCAATCCGTAGCGATAATTTCATTTCTAAGGCATGTTTGAAGTTGATAATATGCCCTAAAACAATGTTGTTCTGCTGCTCCTAATGTTGATGGTAATTTGTCCAATTTGAAGGCTGATTTGATCGTGGTTGTTGGGTATATGTGAAACCATAAATCATGAAGAGGTATATATATATATATATATATATATATATATATATATATATATATATATATATATATATATATATATATATTTATATATATATATATATATATATATATATATATATATATATATATATTTAACATCAATACATGCTATCAATTTATAGTCACTTCAGTGTAAAAGATGTCCGCCAAGGCAGCCAAATCTTTATTTTTATCGTCATTACTTTTCCTTTTCCTGCAAAATCTGAGGTAGTGTCGCAGCCAGTGAAATAATGCTGAAAAGCCAAATATTTTCGTTGTGATGGATCTTTGAAGCTATCAAAAGTATAGCAAGGATCGCGAATGTTACCCATGAATGGTTTGTGAAATAATATTTCCGAATTTCTGTTATTCAATTCATTTAAAAGCTTAAGCAGATCAATGTCTTGTCCAACAACTATTACACTTTTATCATCTGCGGCGACTTCAATTACTGTATTTATTATGAGGATATCAGCATCTACTGTTGCCTGTTTACATGTGAATCCTGCTGTTTCAAATTCTTGTGTTAACATGGGTATTAATTGATTCTTATTTTTCATTAGATAAACAATTTTCTTCCAAATATAGTATATTTCTCCACTACACTACTCCTTTAAACTAAAAATAATTTTAACGGTATAGCAGCTGCTCACTTTTGAATATTGGATTCAAGTAATTAAGGAGGTGCCTCTCAACCGGGAAGGGGGGGGGGCAGCTGCAGGAGCCACGGTTGCCAGCATTAATTGGAATAATAATGAAAAATGTTGAGTAAAAATATTTAAATTAACAAATAAATAAAAATGAAGTCACTTATATGCCAAATCTTTATTATTATTGAATATCAGAATTGAAAAATTAACGAAGAAATAATTGCGAGCTTCGGCCAAGCAAAATTATTTCGTTTTGTTTATTTGATAATTTAAAGGTAGCAGTCAACTGAAATACTAAAAATATGGCAAGAATACTTCAACAAGCTGCTGAATACAAACAATCAGGGGGAAATAACGCGCATAACCTACCAAACAGCAGAAATCCAAGATAATGAACCCTCTATACAGGAAACTATAGACGCCATTAACCGGCTCAAAAATAATAAAGCACCTGGTTGCGATAATTTGCCGGCAGAACTATTGAAAAATGGGGGAACACATCTCCATAAAGAAATACACAAATTAATAGTAGATATATGGAACACTGGAATAATACCTGAAGAGTGGAAGAAAGGTATAATTGTCCCCATCCACAAGAAAGGGGATCGATTAAATTGTTCAAACTATAGAGGGATAACACTATTAAACTCAGCGTACAAAATATTATCTAATATATTATTGAAGCGAATATCACCCTATGCTGAAGAGAACATCGGTGACTACCAATGCGGCTTTAGGCCTAACAGATCCACGGTGGACCAAATATTCACAATACGCCAACTCCTGGAAAAAAGGTGGGAATTCAACAGAGATGTACACCAATTATTCATCGACTTCAAACAGGCCTATGACACCATAATACGAGAGAGTATTTGGATTGCCATGAAAGGCATGGGGATACCAAAAAAACTTATTAGTCTAACGAAACTATGTGTCAACAATACCGAGTTATGTGTAAAAATAGGAAACCAAGTCTCTAGCAATTTCACAGTTCGAAGTGGTCTGAAGCAGGGGGACGGATTATCTCCACTTCTGTTCAATATCGTACTCGACATGGTAATCAAGAAAGCGAACATTAATACCGAAATATTCACAAATCAGGGACCACAAATGTTGCTAGCCTTTGCAGATGATATTGACACAATAGGACAAAATACTATAAGAGTCAAGGAAAGTTTCCTACAAATCGAAAAGGAGAGTCAGAAAGTGGGCCTTAAAATTAATGAAGATAAGACCAAATATATGCATGTAGCACGCAATCTCCGCAGAGATAGAATCAGACAAAACGTAACAATGGAGGACTATAACTTCGAGAATGTCCAAAAATTCAAATATTTGGGAACTGTCATAACATCGGATAACGACATGACAGAAGAAATAAAAGCCAGAATACAGAGTGGTAATAGATGCTTCTTTTCTCTGCAAACGCTGATAAAATCAAAAATCCTGTCAAGGTCCTCAAAGATAAAAATCTACCAAACAATAATAAAACCAGTGGTATGCTACGGGTGTGAGACATGGACCCTCACAAGGCATAACGAACTTCTGCTTAAATGTTTTGAGCGAAAAATGCTAAGGAGAATATTTGGTCCTGTACAAGACCCAATTACGGGACAATACCGCATAAGAAGTAATGCTGAACTAGAGATGTTGTACCATAGCCCAAATATAATAAAAACAATAAAATCCCAGCGACTGAGATGGGCAGGACACGTCCAAAGATCCCCTGACAACCGACTAATTAACATGGTATGGAATCAAAACCCAACAGGAACTAGACCCCTTGGACGACCAAAATTAAGGTGAAGAGATAATATAGCCAAAGACCTACAAACTATGAGTGTCGACAACTGGAGAGAAGCCATGATGGACAGAGACCAGTGGAGGCAAATCGTTTCTGCAGCAAAAACCCACGTAGGGTTGTAGCGCTACTAGATAGATAGATAGATAGTCAAAACGAAAAAGGCAAGCCTAGTCCGAGCTCTGTTGGACAATTAATTTTAAGGGGAAATGCGATTGAAAATTTAACATTTTTTAAATTAAAGTTAAATAAAACCTCAACGGTTGAATATTTTTAAACAAAACAAATATGGCTTATTTGGGGGATCAAAAGGTGCACTTTTTCCTAGTCTGAGCTTAATTTAATCGTTTTTGTGGAAGAAAAAAGAAAAAAAAAACGAAAAAACGTTTTTTTTGCAATTTTCTCAAAAAATTTAGAAGTTATGGTAAAAATGGTTTGCACAAAAGTTGTATATCTTTTTATTTTCTACAACTTTAATATCTAACTTTTTTCGATAAAATGCGTAATTTAGGCGAAAATTGCAAAAAAACAGTTTTTCATCCCTTAAAATCACCCCCAGTTCACCCCAGTGGGTTGCTGGTGGTTTGGATTATTTTTCCTCTATTAGTTATGATAATACCTACATTATTTCGATATCAGTTTGGGTTGGAGATATTAAAGATTAGAACATAGCCGTAAAGCGTTGAAATATGTAAGGAAATAGTTGTATCGTGAAAATAAATAAAATACTCCATTATTGTCGATTCTGTAATAAAACTAAATGATTGTTTTTTGCTTGTATTGCCAGGGTTTAAAACGTACTTGACTTATTGTTAATCTCGTCAGTTTAAACATTTTATTGTCAATTCAGAACGGTTTTAAGGTTAAGCCATGTTAGTGAATTTAGGGGTAAAAATAGAAGTATCAAGAATTTGCTTTCTTATATTATCCAAATGGAATTCTTTCCTTCTCGGAAGACAGCTCTTATCGTCTCCATGGCTTTATGTATCTGTTTTTCTTACAGTCCTGTTTGTTGATATTATAACCCTATCATAGACAGGAAATAACAAACCGAGTAATCCTTTTTGATGTATCTGACTGCTTATGTTTTTACATGGAAAAAAAAATTCGTGATTTACATATAACTCTTCACATTTAGCACAAATATCTAACGATTAATTGAAAAGCTTATTTAGACAATGTTATTATAGAATGGAGTCATTTATCAAGAATTATGCGCATTAATATTTACACAAAAATTTGCATATTTTTTATACCAAAAAAAATGCAAAACGATTAGGTAATAGCGTTTTAATTATGCATAGTAATTTAAAGAAGATAACAAAAATACATTTATTAAAATGTCCAATAGCTAATGCCAACTTCGTATTTATAAGGCAATTAGGGCTCCTATTACGTCATGGCAAGTATTAAACAATTTTATACTAATTCATTTTTAGATGAAAGACGAGCAAATTATCTAAGTCTGGAGAAATTCTTACAATAACCTGAATACATATATATTTACAATTTAATAACATATAACATGAAAGGACTTTAATACTAGAAAATACAAAATAGTCATCTTGAACTTCATTTCTTAAAAAATAAGTTAGTTATTTTAGCTAATTTTATCGTATTCTTAGGAATCTCTTTTTTAAGTTTTTAGTTCGGTGTCTTAGATCTAAATTAAAATATCTATTAGAAACTCGTATACATATTTAAAAGACCGCCGTCAATTAGTGGCTAAGCAGTTACAATTATTAAATTTACTATAATTCCGGACAAGAGTTATTTATTAGCTCGTGCACCAGTTTTTTGATATACTAACGTCTTTATAATCTACATCTAGTGTAGTAGTGTTGCCTTCCAGTGTTTAGTTTGTTTTGGACATACAGATATTGGTAAGTAAATCAATATTGTCTTTTAGCTTAATTAAATAAACTGACAAAACCCGCTACCTTTCATTTGCTTATTTTTTTATAATTCAGCTGTTTATTTTCCCGTAATTTATTAAGTAGATCCAAAATTTTCAGGATTCCATAAAATTAAAAATTTACGTCTCGAATTTATAATTGCAAAAAGTAAAAGTAGGTTTTGACGTCAAAGGTTTCGAATTAATATTTTTTCTAAAAATTTGTGTTATAAATCTCATTTTATATTACACAGTATAAGTTACTATAAATAAGTAAATTCTTGGGTTTGTTGAGTTTTAAACATGATTGATTGATTGTACATTTGTTAATTTAAAACTCATTATTGTCACTGTAGACCTGTTTTAGAGTGGGATTATGCTAGTGAAATGGGGAATTAAAGTTTTACCTCCAAATTAACTAACACAGTCTAATTTTAAAATCAGTCTAATTTTACCGTAGAGGGTTTAAACTGACAAGAGCAATAATAAATCAAGCATTTTTTGTCCCTTAAAAATATAAACATAAAAAAACATTGTCTTTTAGTACTGTACCAACAAAAATGGAAATTTTTATTTATTTTCGGGACACAACTATCCCTCTTACATATTTCACAGCTTTATCGCCAAATTTTTGTACCTAATATCCCTGTGAAAAAGTGTTTATTTGATAACTTTTGTATTATAAATTATGACAACATCAGAAGCAGAAGATCTAACTTCTATAGCAACTAAATCATGTCTTAAACATTTTTAGTAAATCTGGCTCTTACATGTTAGTGAACCAAATTACTTAACACAATTAACAACGTTGCTGTCATAGTAATAATATAAAAAAGTTTATCCATCGATTCTATATTTACTACTAAAAAATATTTTTTTCGTTGTTAAAATAAATATTTTTCATACTTTTTCCTACTGTTATACTTATACGGGGTGTTTCAGAATTTCATATTACTATTTCGTAAAGTGAGTCACGTGTATTATATATATATATATATATATATATATATATATATATATATATATAATACACGTGACTCACTTTACTTTACTTTTATTATATATATATATATATATATATATATATATGTATATATATATATATATATATATATATATATATATATATATATATATATATATATATATATATATATATATATATATATATGGATTCGTCGGTGGGTTCGGCAGTGCCTTCCCCAGACATCTTTTTGACATGCTTTTCTATACTACATATCGGTATTTGAACTACAATTTCAGCAGAATGATATATATATATATATATATATATATATATATATATATATATATTTCCGTGTTAGAGGTTGCACAGTTTGAACAAATTGCTAGGGAAAACAATTTATCTTATTCCACCACCATCGAGATGATGGTCTACCTGTACCACCACACAGAGAAGAAAGTCAAAACTTACCCTCCCCGCCACAGTGATACGGCAGAGGTACACGTTTCGTCTCTACTAGACTCATTAGGGTACCGACATGCACCTGGCTGTGCAAAGGACAGATCAGAAGGAAGCATGCAAAGACTGAATGCGGATGACGTATATATGTTTATGCGGCTTTCACGGATTCCTCCATGTTAGATGCAATAGCAGTGGATATATCCACATATATATATATATATATATATATATATATATATATATATATATATATATAAATGGAAGATGCAAAGAAGGTAGCTGAATACTCTTCAAGCATGTACTAGAGAAGGTGTTTTCCAACAACGACAACGGGGCTACATGGTCTCCGTATTACAACTGTTCGGCAGACGACCATGTTTTCTTGCGATAGCCACTCCCCCAAGAGCTTTCAGTTCAGGAAAATAGACACCATTCTGCTTCTTATACTAGGAATGTGTATGCCGCCCGCATCCTCCCCCCATGTCAACAACTTGTTTTTTCTTATGATCGCCCCCCCTCTCCAAGAACTTCATATTCAGAAAAACAGACCCCACCCTTTATATATATATATATATATATATATATATATATATATATATATATATATATATATATATATATATATATATATATATATATATATAAATATATATATAAATGGAAGATGCAAAGAAGGTAGCTGAATACTCTTCAAGCACGTACTAGAGAAGGTGTTTTCCAACAACGACAACGGGGCTACATGGTCTCTGTATTACAACTGTTCGGCAGACGACCATGTTTTCTTGCGATAGCCACTCCCCCAAGAGCTTTCAGTTCAGGAAAATAGACACCATTCTGCTTCTTATACTAGGAATGTGTATGCCGCCCGCAACCTCCCCCCCTGTCAACAACTTGTTTTTTCTTATGATCGCCCCCCCTCTCCAAGAACTTCATATTCAGAAAAACAGACCCCACCCTTTATATATATATATATATATATATATATATATATATATATATATATATATATAAATGGAAGATGCAAAGAAGGTAGCTGAATACTCTTCAAGCACGTACTAGAGAAGGTGTTTTCCTACAACGACAACGGGGCTACATGGTCTCCGTATTACAACTGTTCGGCAGACGACCATGTTTTCTTGCGATAGCCACTCCCCCAAGAGCTTTCAGTTCAGGAAAATAGACACCATTCTGCTTCTTATACTAGGAATGTGTATGTCGCCCGCATCCTCCCCCCCTGTCAACAACTTGTTTTTTCTTATGATCGCCCCCCCTCTCCAAGAACTTCATATTCAGAAAAACAGACCCCACCCTGCATTTTATACTAGAAATAGGAATGTTGCTGATGTCTACCCCCCCCCCCCGTCGACAACTTGCTTTCGCTTGCCATACTATACTTTTGTGATATCACCGCCCCCCCGCCCCCCCAAAGAGAGAGGCTGGATCCACCCCTGGTGTGGGAAAGGTTCGAAACAAAACGATTGGCAGTCAAATACCAATTAATGAACATATGATTAGTTGTTGATAATTACGTAGTAATAGCAGATTGGTCATAGCCACTCGGGATTCATGCCAAACCATATTATGATTTAAGTCAAAAAATTCCCAAGTGACATTGACAACCTGACATCTACGTTGAAATCTTTAGATGTTTTATCCAATTTAACTTATTTTCTGAAGGAAACTATATATAGGTTATGGATTGACCATTCAACAGCTCTGTGCTAAATTCCGTGGAACATCTGTGGGATGAGTTAGGGAGATGTATAAGGCAGAGAGCAATGGTAAGTAGCCGGCAACTATTAATAAATATTTTACTTCAAAAATGACAGCGTATATCGACATTTGATCAACAGTATGCCACGTCGATATCAGGAGATAGTAGGAGAAAAAGAGAAAATATGTCGATGTAGAATGTATGCATATTGGTTTTAAGAAATTTAGAAGTTATATAAAACAGTTTTTATAATTCCTTGTATTTGTACGTTTAATGGCAAACTATTATTTCTTTAATAGTAGAAAAATAAGTACCTTAGCTAAAAAAGTGACAATAAATTTTGCTCAGTGCAAGCAGCTAGATGATTTCTTATTGAAATTTTCACACTTTCAAAAAATCCTTGTTTGTTATGAATTCCTTGGCAACAATGCACACGTTGTTCTATTTGTCGTACATTTTCAATAGGTACTGAATTAACTAGAGACTTTAAATAACCCAAGAAAGTAGTCTAGTGTATTTAGACCTAATGAACTGGAAGGCCAAGCAATAGGCCCATTTCTGCCTATCCATGAGCCTGGATATGATCGATTTAAGTGCTCCCGAAGGAAAATACTGTAATGAGACGGAGCCTGGTCGTGCAAAAAGAATCTTCAATCTTCAAGCGTCAGACACATCGTCAAGCACACCTGGTAAAACATTTTCCAAAAGATCTAAATACGTTGAGGCATAATATACGGCATTATTATTTGATCTCCCAGGATACCCGCCTAACCACCTATTGAAGATTTATTTTGAAATCGACCTTCGAAAATAGGGGGTTTTTATCTACCCCCCTTATGGGTATTAAGAAAACTTACAATACCTTCACGAGGAAACTTTTTTCGTCAATAAAGAAAATCGGTCTTGGCTGCATTTCCACTACATCCATTAACAAAACTAAACTCTAAGAAGTAGATCTTTTTCACACCTTCAATTTCTATAGCCCAATATTATTATTTTGATAACTCAGTTACTTGCCATTTCTGTTTTCTATATCAAACATATTTTATAACGACTTGTATTATTTCAGAATGTTAAGAAAAGAAAGGAAAACAGATCGTCAGGTCTGTTCTGAAAGACTATTAAGCAGGCTCGCAGGCGAATTGAAAATGGTGAAAGCAAGAGAACAGTGGCTTCATCTTTAGGAATGGCCGAATCTACTCTATGATTTCATTTACGGTAACCAAAATATGCAGATTTGATACTACATTTTCTCTTGAGGTCGAAAAGGACTTTTGCAATTATCTGCACACTTTAGTGAAGCGTACGAGTATGCAGAAAAAAATAACATTCCTCATAGATTCAACAGAGAAAGTGAAATTGCAGAAAGAGAGTGGTCACGTGCCTTTTTGAAGCGACACCTGGATATTTCTCTTAGGCAACCAACTTCGATGAACATTGCACGAGTAATATGATTCAATAGACCACAAGTGGAATGATTTTATATAAATTTATGGGCTCTTATGGGCAAATAAAACTTTCCACCTCAATCTATTTAAAATGTGGATCAAACAAATATCTCCACCATACCTAACAAAGAACTCATAATATTGTCTAGAAAGGGTAAGCGTTCTGCCAATAAAATATCTAGCGCAGAGCGAGGCACAAATGTTACTGTCGTTAATGCTGTGTCTGCGATTAACCATTTTATTTCGGCGTTTATATTAGGCAGGAAACAGATGAAGACAGAACTCTTAGACGCTGCATCACCTGGATCTACCGGTATGGTCTCGGATTCCAGTTTTATAAACGCAGATCTTTATCTTGATTGGCTAACTCACTTCAGAAACCACGCGAAGCCAACTAAAGATTAGCCCATCCTACTGATTTTAGGCAACCATGTCCCACACTGCACATTAAAAGTTGTTGAATTTAACTGCCAGAATAATATAATTGCACTGATGTTACCGCCCCACAGCAGCCACAAAATGCAGTCTCTTGATAGAAGTTTCCATGAAGTTTTGGAGAAGTTTTATTTCAGCGAATGCGAAAAATTGCTTCGTCCATTGGATGACTTCGATTTTTAAACCCGCTTTTCATCATTGGCCGCGAAGTGGAACTCTTCAAGTGCACTGGTATTGTCTCGTGGAATCCTGACATTTATACCGACCCTGATTTTCTGGCATGCAACGTTACAGAAAGGAAGGACCCAGAAGATGATCAAGATACTCTATCTGATTATCGGGACCTATCAGTTTCTGCCTCATGTGAATATGTACAGACTTCGATGGTTTCTTCAATATAAGTAGCAGAACTATGTTATGACATCATTGAAATTGATACATCACAACTCGGGCTTTTCTGTTCGAAACCAGTCTTTTTGCGTCATTCAGAAAAGTCCATAACGCCTTTTCGGAAGCACAATCAAAAGTGATTAGTAGTTGCCCATATAAACATCAACTAGAGAAACGTACAGAAAAATAAACGTAAAGAGGACCTAAAAACAAAAAAGAATATGAAAAACTAAAGACTAATGACAAAAAGAAAATTAGGTTATGTTTAGGATGCAGCGAAGTATATAAGAATCCAATAGAAGAAGACTGGACCGAATACAATATGTGTGTGATTTGGTGGCATGAAAACTGCTCAGATTACAATGGATTCGGGGCTTTTATTGATGATATGCGCAAATAACGTAATCGTGCGATCTTATCCACGATAATGCGCAATTTAACGCACTGGGCTGTATAAAATTACGCAAATTCCAATTTGTGATTTTCACCTGATAACTAAGACGATTCAATATGTTCTAATAAAATAAGTATGGTAATTTATTGTCATAATAATGAGGATAAATAAATAAATAATTGATCTTAGATAACATTTGTATTTTGCAATTTATGAGTCTTTGATTGCCAACTGCACAAGCTTATATCATTCTACCCTATGTCATATAATTTGTACACTGTATGATATGCATTTATATCTGATGAAGTCTTAAAATTGAAATAAGTTAATCATCTTAAATTTTATAAGTTTGATGAGTTTATCAGCTACTAGTAAAATCTAGTATGGTATGTGAAGCATGGTACAGCTAAAATATTTTTCCTAATAGATAAAATAAAACACTTTTGCAACTTTATACCCACATATAGTATAAAAAATTCAATAGAACTTGTCAATAAAATAAAAACCCTAACTTTACCAGACAATGCTAAACTAATATCTTTTGATGTTAAGGACTTATTCCCAAATATTCCACCAAAAGAAACGCTCTCTTTAGTAGAAAATCTATTGAACAAAAATAAAGTAAACTCGATTATAAAAAACGATATTTTAAACTTATTAGAGGCTTGCCTTAATTAAAACTATTTTGCGTTTAATGATAAAGTCTACAAAAGCAAAGAAGGATTGATTATAGGTAGCCCTTTAAGCCCACTGTTAGCAGAGATTTTTATGGACAATATAGAAAAAGTAATATTTAATAACCACATAAGCCAACATTTCTTGTACTGGTACAGATATGTGGATGACATATTAGTGTGTTTCACAGGCACAGATCGACAACTTAATAAATCTTTAGATTTTATTAACACAATACACCAAAATATTCAATTTACTACGGAAAAAGAAGAAAATAACTCAATAAATTTTCTTGATCTAGTCATTACTAAAGTTTTAAATAAACACTCTTGAAATTTTTCACAAACCAACACATACGGATACAACCATACATACAACTTCATCTTACCCAGAACAACATAAATTAGCAGCTTACCATAGTTTTATTCATCGTCTTATTAGCATTCCCTTATCTGAAGAGAATTTTAATAAAGAATTAAATTGGGTTAAACAAGTTACAGTTAACAATAGTTACTTATCATCAATGGTCTCAATTTTAACAAAAAAATTAAAAAAGAAAGCCACACAAGAAGTTTATCCTATTGCACAAGAAAACAAAAAACGCAACTTTACCGCTTTAACATATTTTGGTAAATCATCAATTAAAATTAAAAAGTTTCGGAATAAACAAGTTATTGGGGTAGCCTTCAAAACAAATAATTCAATAGGAAAACGCTTAAAAAATTATAAAACAAAAACAAATAAAAATAACAAGTCTGGGGTCTATAAACTTAAATGCGGAAGTTGCCCAAAAGTATATATTGGCTAAACAGGCAGATCGTTTAAAAAAAGGATTCAAGAACACAAAAATAATTTTTTACACAATAAAAACGCAAATCATTTAATAGAACAAAATCATCAATTAGAGGATAATTTTGAAATTCTCCATGTAGAAAGGAAAGGTTATAAACTGAATTTCTTAGAAGCCATAGAAATAAATCGATTAAAGAACACAGGTAATCTATTAAATGACCAAACAGATATCAACACCTCACCCCTGCTAAAAATCTTTTAACAAAAACCAGTGTGGATTTCCCAATAATTTAAATAATAGGTAATAAAATGTAAATTAGGGTATTGCACTTATTCATTATTGTAAATCTAGGTATAAGTTTTTCAAGTAACCATATATTTTGTCATTTAAAATAGAACTTCTGATGAAGCACAGTGTTAGCGAAACCCGTCAAGTTTTTTAGTTAAATGTAGTAGAAATTTGACAAATATTTGTCTTTTGTTCATCGTTAAAACATTTATTGCTCGATTTTAGATTAATGTTTGTAATAACAGTTAGATCGATGACTTCTTCTAAGAGTAATGGATGGATCAGAATGGTCACACAAGATTCCCAATCCATTTAACTTTAATTCATACGAGGTTTAACATATTACGTAAAAATTAAAATTTTTTGAATTTTGAAAATTATGAACAAGAGACATTTTCTAGGTTTATCTTCTTTCTACCGAGAACATTATGCTACTAGCTCGTTATAAAATTTTTGTTATGATTAATGTATAAAATTTTTATTTTAATACTCAATTATAGATGTGCACATTTTTAATCCTTTTATGTCGATGGAACTGAACTTCTTTTATTTAAGTTGTTAATTGTAATACACCAAAACTCAATTACCATTTTCATGTAAATTTTAAAGATAGCCTTTTGTGAATCAAAGCTATACAGGCTTCAAAGGAGTTATAATTATTTGTCATTACCTTTCATGATAAATTATCTTTTGATGTTAAAGCACTTGTGAGATGCCATCGACAGATGTAATAACAGAAAAGAGATAGAAATATGTTGTATATCCCTGACTAAATATCTTTGTTTTCTATGAGTTTAATTTTTAGTCGTAAATTGTTTTAAATTCTAATGGTTTATGGGAATTGTTTTTCCTTTCGGGTAAATTCCTAAAGAGAACTCTTATTAAAGCAGTAATAAAATATCTAGTTTAACATTTAACTTCCGATATTGTATGTAAATATTGGTATATTTTTTTATCTAATATTCTGACAGTCAATAAAAATTTAAAGTAATATGATTGGAAACAGATTTAATAAATAATTATAATTAAATGCGTGTTCTAATCATTTAAAACCTTTAGTTTATTTCATGAATAAAGCAATTCTATTCCCACGTTTTTAAACGTTAAAACAGAGAAAACAGAATGAGTCTGGTTAACAATTAACTAATTATATCATATTTTTGGCTATCGAACTCGAGGCTAAAAAAATTAATTAACTGAAAAGTGTAAAAAAAATAAGCTAAAAATAGTATCCTTCATAATCCAGAATTAGCATTCTTTAATAATGTTGAAGATTTTGTTATTTTTGAAAGTTTTATTAAAAACGAGAAGGAATTTAATAAAGCTGTAGGACCCAATTTTTTGCCAATAATTTTTTTAAACTCTTATTAGATTTATGTGAACTCTTTAAATTATTTTGATAGTTCACAACTCTTATAAAAGTGAGTTATTGTCCTCAATTTTTCGCTTAACGGGCACAAATATATTTTTACAATGTTTGATTTAATTTAGACAATTAACTATAAAAAATGGAGTTTTTTTTGATATTGCAACAAGTTGCTATTTTGTGTAAGGGCTACGAAATTTTCTAAATATTAGAAGGGAGCCTTTGCGATTTTGTTTAGGGAGTTTGTCAAATTACCATAATAAATGAATATAATATTAGATAGATCAAGTGTTGGTTAGATCAAGAAGAAATGAAAAATCTTCACAATTCCAACTTGGCAAGACTTGTTATTTGTGAGTTCTGTCTTGCATTTTACATATTAGTCTTCAAATAACTAGAATAACAAAGAATTATCAAAAAAATATTGTATTACTAGACCAAACTTTTTCTTACAAAATTTAAATCAATTTGTTGGTAGTATTTGAAGAAGCAACAAAACTGGCCCAAAGAGGGATGTAGGAATTCCTATTCAAAATGGCTGAAAAGGCATCAGATCATGCTCTTCGACATAAAGAGTTTTTAAATTAAAATCGTTCTGTCAGGCCTATTTCAAACTATACACATTTGATTCAAAAAGTTTTGTTATTAATTTTGTATAAAATTTACAATCAACTCTCTCTGTTACCCGAAGGCATAATAATATTATGCCTTAATTACCCAGAGTAGAGATACGAGCGCTGTAACTTCATATATTGGCCAGCTTTTTTCATTTAAAGTAGCCGTGTTTTTACCACTGCGTCACAATTTTCGCTATGGAGCAACGGGCCACAAACAAATTTTGTTCCAAATTAGGAAAAAATGGCTCAGAAACATTTGAGTTATTGAAACCCCCATATGGTGAGGACTGTTTAAGCCGCAGCAAGGTTTTCGAGTAGTATGCGCGGTTCAAGAACGGTGGGCAGTCGCTGGAAGACGATCCACGGGATGGGCGCCCTTTAACCTCGACTACCGAAGAGAATGTCAAACCTGTACGCGTCGCACTGTCTCGTAATTGACGAATTACGGTAGAGATATTGTTGGAGGAATACATCATCACTGTAGGAAGAGTACACTATATTTTGCACGATATTCTCGGGAAAAAAAAGTGTGTGTGTGAAGTTCGTTTTGCACTTGTTTGTTTGAAGGTCTTAGACATCGATGTTTCTTGCGAGGTAGTAGATATTTGTTGGACTTCCATTGTCTTTATTTTTATTGAATATCACGACGTTTCGGTTAGTAGTTATCTCTAGCCGTTTTGCACTTTTTAAAGAAAGAGCACCGTGTGGAAGCTTCACGCGATTTGGTTAAATGGCCAGACACATAAATTTTTTTAAAATAAAATTGTAACCGGCGGCGAATCATAGTGTTTTCAATACGATCCATCGACCAAACGTCAAATTTCTGAGTGGCGAGGCAAGGGCAATGGTCGGCCCACCAAAGTTAGAGCGACAAAGTTGAAAACCAAAACGATGCTCAATTTATTTTTCGATTTTCGAGGGATTATCTATAGAAAATTCGTGCCTTCGAGCCAAACAATGAACACACAATTCTATAGAAGTGTCCTGGATCGACTTTTCAAGCGGATTCGTCGTATGAAACCGGAATTGTACTGTATCAATAACTGGTTTCTGTTGCACGACAATGCCCCATTCCTCAATACTCATCACAATTTTTCGTCGAAAAGTCGGTCTCCATGATTCATCACCCGCCCTACTTACCGGATCTAGCTGCAACAGACTTTTTTTTATTTCCTGAATTGAAAATGACGATGAAAGGAGAACGTTTTGAAAACGTTGAGGCGACTCAAAGAAATGTGGACTAGGACTCTGAAAACTATTCCAGTAGAGGAGCTTCTCAGGTCGTTCCAGCAGCTAATCGAGCGTAGTAAAATTTATATAGAACGAGGAGGGCATTATGTTGAAAACTAGATGAAACATTTTTCCCAAACTCTTGTACTCATTTGTAAAAAAAATAGCTTTTAATTAACTGCGTACAATTGGTTACAGCCAAAATTGCTATGAATATATGACAAAAAACTATATCGTTTGTGCGTCATAGCAAAGTTTGGTACTCCACCACGCATCTCTTATTTTTTTGAGGTGCGTGTACTCCACACATCTAGTCTTTATTTCTTTTATTATTCTCAATTTAGTTCACTGTATTTCACAAAGACAAACCAACATCTTTAAAATAATAATAAAAATTAAAATCAAAAGTGAAACACAAAGAAGGAATACTAATTGTCAGGAATTGAAGCCCAGTGACTAATGGCAATATTGCCGGATTGTGCAGTTAATCTGGAAAGGTGATATGGTTACGAATTCTATCTATATGTTGGATAAACATTTTAGGTAGAACACAAGACCTTTTAGGTAAAAGTAATTGTTTAAAAGCCCAAAAATTATCTTCATTAGAAAAATTACGTTATTGAATATTTTATAATATTAAAATAATTAAAAAACTTTAATAAAAAATATTTTTTTTTAAATCCTATCATCATATTTACTTACAAACATAACAGGGATCTAGCAACCAGAGAGGTCATGATTAGCGGTTATCATTTCTATATGAGTATTCCTGAGCCACTAAATATTTACATAGTTCAGGAATTTTGAACAAGATTTTTCTTGTCTGCGCCTGCCTCCTTACGTCGACAAAATTAATAATTTTAATGAAATGATGTTATGTTTAAACTGTTAGAGGAAGAATTAGAAGAATATTTTTACATAACTAACTTTTTTAAAATTGATATTCGATCTTTTATTACAGAGTTGTGTGTATGTTATACAGAAGTTAGAAACTAAAACCTAAATCGTTCTGAAAATTTTTACTGCTCTATCCTACTTTTTAAATATCAAATTTGGAAAAGTTTATGTTATTCTGAACATATTTTTAATAAATACTGGTATTATCCTCACGGACGTTATAAATATCTAAAATAATGTTGAACAACTTTAAAATGAGTAGATCTCTCTCTTCCATTTATTGTACTCTAAAGCGCTCCACTCTGAAAGGATGTGGATAGAGGTTTCGTTCTCCTTCGCGCAAAATCTGCACCCTCTTCTCTCCGATAATCCAAATCTTTAGAGGTGGGAATGCTCTGTCTGGTTATAGTTCCCAAAAAGTACCTTCGCTTATCTCACTTCTTTCAGGACCTCCCGGTAACTGGATTCCCTGCTCTCCTCCTTTCTTTTTAATTCTTCCAGCATCACACTGCTACTGATGCCACAGAATGGTTCGAACCCCACAAATGGGGTCTCTGTCTCTTTTCTCGCGAGCTTGTCTACCACTTCATGTTGCTCTATCCTCATATGTCCTGGTACCCACAAGAGGGTGACTTTATTATTCTTGCTTACTTTGTTTATCTTCTTTACGCATTCTCAAACTATCTTGGAGCTTATTGCATAGGAACTCAGCGCATTGATGGCTGTCTAATTATCTGTGATAGTAACCTCTTGTCCGCAAGAGTTTTATTGGCAATAATTTTTATTTAAAAGATGTTTGGTGATTTACCTAAGCTTTCGTGATTTTTGGTACGAACTCCTTGTACTCCTATTTCTATCTCCTCTGTTGTTTTGTAACCATAAGTTTTTCAATACTATCTCTGCTCCATTCACTTTTGCGACTAATCTTTGTATTCAAGTTTTCCAAACAGATGAACTTCTTTCCTTTTCATCTTGGGGCATGTCTCAAATTTGTCGATATCTGGATAAGAGATTGTCCCTTCGTTTTGTAACTTCATATCTCATCATCCTAAATATTGTCCATACTCTCCACCAGTATACATATATATATATAGATTTATATATACATATATATATATATATATATATATATATATATATATATATATATATATATATACTCTCCACCAGTATACATATATATATAGATTTATATATACATACATATATATATATATATATATATATATATATATATATATATATTATATATATATATATATATATATATATTATATATATACATTTAATATATATATATAATATATATATATATATATATATATATTATATATATATATATATATATATATTATATATATACATATATATATATATATATATATATATATATATATTATATATATACATATATATATATATATATATATATATATATATATATATATATATATATATATATATATATTAGGCAACTACTTTCAAGGAATTTATGGCTAATGCATTGAAGAAAACTTGTTTAGATAGGATCCAGCTGTAGCCATATAGGAGCTATTACGTAACTTTCGTATAAAAATTGGATCGTTGTCGAGCTCCTATTTTAAGGATAAGTGTGAGTTTTTGATATTTTTGTATCGAAAACATTTGAATTTTTAGTCCTTATCTCCAAAAGTAGTTATAAACCTACCGTGTGAAGTTTAGTCTTTGATGGAGCTAAGATACAAATTCATCATAGTGATTTATTATATATTTCAGGAAAATGTTACAAAATTATTATAAATTACGTTATCCAGATTACTTTTAATTTTTTTTACAGGCAAATATTAATTCTTTATATAAATACTCAAGTATTTAGCTAGAACACCATATTTTGAAACATATGTACTCTGTCATCAATTTTGTAATTTTTTGTTCAAGCCTAACTTATGTTTATGTCGATAGATTTCTAAGACCTACAGAGTAATGATTTTACTTAGGGATCTTTCCTTATATCCGACGAATTTATGCTTGGCCTAATTTAACTAATTTCAGTCCCAATCTCAAAAAAGAAACAAAAAAAAACATTAAATTTATTTCATTTAAAAAAAAACCTATTTTTTAAAATTTTTTGGTAATTAAAACTATTGTTTTAATGCAAAGTTCATTTTTTTTTAAGTTTAGAAATGAATTAAAAATTTTATTTCCCGTTATTTCTTTAATTTTGTTAAAACTGTCGTAGAAAGTTGAACTGTTATTAAAAAAAATATTTTGCAGATATCTAAAAAAAGACACACTTAGTATATCCTATAATAAAATTTATCTATATACCTGTAATTCAAAAATGTAGAGTATTTTATTTAAAACATTAAAACAATAGTCGTTTTGGAAAAGATCTGGTATTTATTACAAGCGACGGAATTAAATCTAATGAAAACTATCTAAAGAAGTCATTGCGAATTTTACATGACAATAGTAAATAACTCGCCCAACATAAATAATTAGGTCCATTGTTCAAATACTCTCTTGACTAAAAGTCATTTGCATTCATTCACAAAACTAGTTAAGAAGTTAAGCACTCTGACGAAACATCGCTAATTACGTTCTAAAGTTCTAACATTAGGCACGCTTTGGTCTGATGCAATAAAATGCATTCTTACTTGAGCCAAAAAGCTCATACTTTGAGTGTAATGTCTCTCTGTTGTGATTTCAATTACATGCTGACTTTTTGCTTAATTAAAGCATTATAATCACTAAGAAGGGTTAAGACCTGATCTAGTTGCCAGAGAAGTTATATATTCTGGCTAGCCAGTTTTGTTTTTATAATGATGTTGTAATAATTTGTATTTTATATGGAAACAAATAAACCTTGTGTTTGTATTCCTTTTCTGTCCCAAGTCTAAATATCTCAGCAATTTTATTGGTATTCTTTTTGTTTTTGTAACCAGAACACACAAGTTATTAGTAATAATTATTCCAATGGGTCAGAACTGGTTTACTACCTACCCCCATTTTAAACTTTTAGGGTCTTATGTGGAAATATCAAGTTTTCCAATAACACTGATAAAGTTATTGTTTGTTATTTTATTATGAGTAGTAAGCTGAGGTGTTTTGTTAACGACCCTGGCAAGATAATGTTGCTTTTGTGATGAATATATTTTTAAAGATCAACAAAAATTGATATCAAATATTGTGATACGCTTGTATTTCAATATTGAAATTCACGATCAGGATAAAGTGTGAGTAAAATATGCATTGAATATCTGCGACAGTAGGAGAAAGGTATATGAAAGTCTATGAAACTTGGAAGTCCTTATTATTTGGAAAACCAAAAAATCGTCACGACACTGTTACTTCTGTATAACAGATATAGTGATCATTAACAAAAACAATTACCATAAATGAAAATATCCCAATATTCTTTTAGTAGACCAATTCTTCATTCAGCAAATGTTCCAGTACCAGTTTTTGGTCAGCTATCGCGCTCTAAGGAGGAAGAAATCAAAAATCCGGTGATTCTCAAGTGAGCGACAACTCTGAATATGACTCTGAGCATAATGATTCCATCAGAGGTTGTTAATATCAAGATTTAAAAATTACTTTATCTCGAATGACAGAACGAGACTGCAATTTTACTCTCCTGATGCAAATTTAATATATTTTAGTGGAGTGACGTACTGACTTTCATGGACTTAGAGATATAATAGCAAGTGATTCGCTTCTTGATATTGACAGTAATAAACGGAATCTCTCTACCAGGATGAAAGAAGAATATCAAGAGATTTCAGTATTTCTGCAGAAATTAAAACATATTGAACGTAAATGGGTGATATATGTCGACTTGAGATTGGTTAATTTTTTGTAGATCAATAAAGTGACTATACAGAATACCCAGTAGTTGTCTTAGGAGCAGTCGAGTCAAATCAAGAGATTGCATCCAAAAATTGGCAAAAAGAGATGATTTGGTCATTGGTGAAAGAAATGTGATTAAAGAGTCTTTGATTCCGTAAAAAAAAATCATTCTTACGACCTTGCATAAAAAATTAGAGCTACTGAAGCAGTATATAAAATCTCTGAGTGAAAATATTTAGCAATTTTTAACCGACTTCTAAAAGAAGGAGGTTCTCAATTCGTCGCGTATGTATTTTTTTTATGTATGTGCACCGATTACTCCCGAACTGCTGCACCGATTTGAATGAAATTTTTTACGTTATGTTCAAGAAGTTGCTGCGGTGGTCCCTTATTTTTTTGGACGAAATTGATGTTGTAATATCCAAGATGACGCTTACAATATGGCGGACAAAAAATTTAATTTTGTCCGATTTTCTCCAAAATTGATATGGGGGAGTTTTCGAGGCCGCACATTACGAATTAAAAACATTTTTAAAAAATTCAATAGGGCGAATCCAATATGGCGGACAAAAAAATTGATTTTTCCCGATTTTCTCCAAAATTGGTACGAGAGAGTTTTCGGGGTCGCACCTGACGAATCTAAAATTATTTTTAAAAATTAAAAATGGCGTATCCAATATTAATTTTGTTCGATTTTTTTTCGAAAATTGATATGAGGGAGTTTTTGGGATAGTACATTACGAATCTGAATTTATTAAAAAAAAATAAATATGGCGGATCTAAGATGGCGTATTAAAGATTCTACATGTTTCGATTTTGTCTAAAGTTAGTATGGAGGGATTTTTGTAAGTGTTAATTACGAAATTAAAATATTTTTTTTGAAAAAATCAATCTGGCGGATTTAATATGGTGTTCTAAAAATTTTGCTTTCTCCAAACTGGTAATAAGAGTTCTTGAGTGTGTGTAAATTATGAATTTAATAGTATATTTTCAGGATTCAATATAGCGAATGCAATATAGCTGACTAACAAATTTACAATTTTCGATTTTGTTCAAATGTGAAACTGAATTGTCTTTGAGGATGCAAATAGCGAAAATAAAATTATTTTTAAAAAATCTAATACGTCAGATGTACTATGACCGTTTAGAAATTTTAAATTTCTGGATTTCATCTAAAATTGGTACTAGGAGGCTAAACCCTTCAAGGGTTTAGTTTTAGATTAGATTAAGACGTTAAAATTATTTTTTTGAAATTTAATATGGTGGATCCAATATGGTGGGTTGAAAATTTTAACTTATTCACATTTTTTCAAATTTGGTATTAGATCGTTGGGGGGGGGGGGGGGGGAGTGTATTACGAATATGAAGTTAATTTTTTACAACTATTAGGTTGATAAGATACAATATGAAGGACTAAAAATTTTACATATACCCGTTTTATCTATAATTGATATTGCGGGTTTCATGGGGAGTGTACAAACTCAATATGGAATATAAAATACATCGGGCTAAGAAATTTACTTCTCAAATTCTTTAAATATCGATATCAAGAATCAAAGAATTTTTAGTGGTTCATGTTAGGGTGATTTACAATTCTGGATAAAATGGGTACTTTTTTGCTACCTTGGAGTCATTGCGAGGTACATTAATCTCGATTAGCACATAATTAAAATAATTTATGAATATCATAAAGAATTCAAAACTAAAAATCGAAAAATAAAATTTTTATAAAAAAATTGCGCAAAAAAGAGAAAAATAACTAGAAATTTTTATATGAAATTGAAATTTTTGAAGTAGGCGTCAAATTATTTCTAAATGAAATAAATAACTCTTAATATATACAAATAATGGTAAGAAAGCAATTACAAATAAAGTATTTTTAATTTATTTATGCGAATCACATTTTGTCAGGTAGTAGTTTGGCGTCGACTTCAAAAATTTCAATTTCATATAAAAATTTTTAGTTATTTTTCCCTTTTTAGCGCACTTTTAGAAGTCGATTCAATTTTTTTATAAAAATTTTTTATATAATAAGATGATAGGTAACCTATAAAGTAAGGACCTTCAAGCCCCGAAAATATGTCTCAACGAGCCCTAAAATTCACAACACGACGAATAAATTTAAAGACGAAAGGTAAGGTAATAAAAACTAAAGAAACTAAAATAAATAACGAAAATGGCAACTGCTGACAAATTCCATCAAATGAAGTCAAATAGTTAGCCATAAGTTGTTTCTCACTCTGCAGCTTCGATAAAACCAAATGGGCTCAGAAAAATACATTTCTTTTCCAAGATAAAGGATTGATCAGAAAAAAAATCTGCCGTGATGAGGTTGACAAAATAACCACAATTTTACGTGGTCCAATACAATAAATTAGAACTACAATAGTAAATTTATTAACCAGAAAACACAAGGACATCCGTACAACTTCTGAAAACTAATTTAGATACTTTAGATTAATACAATACAATAAACATTTTATTGAAAAATAAAGTCAGAAAAAAAAATTTAATCCAGTTAACATTTATAATGTATATACAATAAGGAACCTTTCTCGACAAGTGGCGTAGGACGACCGAGATCTATCTAAAAAAAAGATAAAGGTAAATTGAACATCAATAAATAAAAAACAGCCAAACACAGTGTGGTAAAATATAGATATATTGGTAGAATTACAAGAGTTCGTGATATAGGAACACCTGAATTTTTATGAGAAACGCCACGAATGGAATGCTTTTATTCAAAGAATTAATGAGCAATACTTAACCAATTTATATTATGTTCGCCCTTATCGTGAATATTTGCAAAAATAAGGTAATATTAACCGAATTAGTCTTAGTGAATTTAACTGAAATTTGAACAAAGACAAATCAACATTTGGCATATCTTATTATTTTATTCGTATGTGAATTAATACATATTACTCTTCACTTCACATTACCCTCCTTATTACTATTTACTTACGATTTTCATGAACTATTAATAGATTTTCTATTTGAAATTTATCATAAAAATAAATTATATATAGAAGATGATGTTATCTTAAAAGAAATGGAATCCCCCCATACTATGACTTTGTTGTTGCAATGATTTTAAAAAATGTTATTTTCAGAGTATGGCTTCTTGCTTTGAAAGAGATAATTTGTTATCGAAGTAATATATTTTTAAGATAATTTTCAAAAGATTAAAGAACTACTAAGTTTTCATAAGAAAACAAATTCTTATCTGTAAACTTTATTTCATGAGATTATTTATTCGTTGTTCACATGTTTATAAGATATACATTCCTTCACATGTTTATAAGATATGGCATTTCTTGTGGCTTTTTTCCTATATTTAATTTTAAATAATTTTAATTTCAATAAATATGACAATTTATTGACATCTTGGAGAATCCTTATGATATCACCAAAAATTATTCCGCCAAAAAAATCTGTTTTTAATAAAATGCAATTGTAATTGTCTCATGCTTGATATATATATATATATATATATATATATATATATATATATATATATATATATATATATATATATATATATACGTGGAAGTTCGTTTCCGTAGGGATTAATTTATTTTAAGAATTTTCGGATTATCAGTTATTTGTGTAAAAACTAAGTTTTAACACAAATCAGAGGTTGTTGGTGAAGTCCCGCCAAATCTCTCGACTAAAATGAAAACTCTAGCCGCCTCACCTTTCTTCTCACTCACCGGGATAGAAGGGGAATGAGTGAAGCTCAAACTTAATGAAGATTAATCAAATTTTATTTTATCAAAGGAACACTTCTAAGAAATGAGTTATTTAGGAAAAGGTTATCAAGAAAATTACCACAAAGAAATGAACATACTGCAAGACGCCCTACAAAAAAGAATATATAGCCAAGGCTCTAAAAATCAAACGCTTGGCCCAGTAAAATCACGAAAATCAAAAGAATAGCTTCAAAGTTTTTGTTCCTAATGTCAGAGGCACCACAGACAAAATCGCAAAAATTCTCAAGACAACATTGAAACTATTTTTACCCCAGAATGTAAAGTGAAAGATCTGCTGCCAACAGTTCTTCTGGAAAACCAAGGAGTGTAAAAAATTCCATGCGGAGAATGCAGCTCATCATTTGTAGGCCCATAGAACCTTAAAATAAGCGCCAGAAGAGACGAACTTATAAACGCTGTCAAGCAAAAATAATTTCTTCTGCATTGGCCCAACACTTTTTAAATACAGGATATAAGATAAACTTCTCAAGAACAAAACTGCTATCCAGATGCGAAAACCTATCCATAAGAGTTATAAGGGAAGTTATCGAAATTGCAAACAGGCCCAACAACAAAATAGCAGAGATGATAGTTGGCAATTGCCTAAAACTTGGAAAAATATGCTTATGAAACATCAACCAGTAATAGGTAGTAAAGAAGCGGATCACAACTCGGCAACAGGATCCTTAACACTGGCAACAAGGCAGATGACACGCAGCAGACCTCCAAACCTGATTAGCCAAAACCATCCGGTCAACGAACGTCCACACGGGACAAACAGCACCCGAGTGGCAAGCGTCAGTTTACCCACAGACGCCGTACAGTAAGCTATAAAAATGGTAAATGAGATTTCACCGAAACGTCAGCTGCCGTACAGTCCCGAGAAGGACTCAAAACACACACACAAAAACATATATATATATATATATATATATATATATATATATATATATATATATATATATATATATATATATATATATAAATATATATCAGTTTGTATCCTATTATCAGGATAGTGAAGAATAAATATATTCTATCGTATTGAGTAATATTGCCCTCGCTTTGATTCTATTGAAATGGCCATTCAAGTTTAATATCTTTTGAGTGACCCTTGTTTGAATAAATCTTAGAACATCTACAAAGAAAATACTCTAATTGAAAAGACAGGATTGACGTTTCATGAAATCGGTAATAATGCCTTATCAAATCTTGTCTTGTCTGGCAGCCGTAGGGTCTTTCAATTTTTCTACTTGTGAAATAAATCTGATAAAATTATAAGGGAAAATCTAAACAGAAAAACGGTTTTTTATATATATAAGCCCATAATATAACATCAAATTTTTTCCCTATCCAATAATCAACTATATATAATAGTGACATGATCTTTCAAAGCATCTATATTGTTATACATCAACATGAGAACAGAACTGAATTTCCGCATCTTGATATAAAAGACAGTATAATTTTCTAACGAGGCGTTTCTACCCCTTATTGGACGAAAAATTTCATGAAGAAGTATTTTTAGATATTTTTGCATACGAGTGATATTTTTACTATATAAATAATTGCAGTTCAGTATTGCACTCCGTATGTAACTTATATGTTTTGGCCTGTTTCAAATTTCAAACACTAAACCAAGATTTGAAAATAGGGATACTATAGAAATTCTATTTCTAGCGAACTGCTCATGCAAGAAGCCTGAAACTAACATATGGACTTTCCATTACATATATCCAAAATTGGTACCATAAATGAAAATATTAAGATAGGAGCAGTTTCAAGGAACTTTCATATCTCGTAAGCTGCTTGCCCCTAGAAACCTGATTTTTTTTAACTATTCATTATAAAAAATTAAGTCTTTCAGAGTTTTTAAAAATCGCAATTCTACATTATTTAAAGCACGAATTAATTCATTTGTGGTGAGAAAAAATACTCTAAATAAGAATCAGTTCAGATTCCAGCAGAATGGAAGCAAAAATGATACAATGTTTCAACTGTTTGAGGCCTTGTATTCACGGACTAAGGCTATATTCTAGGCAGAGGCAAGAATGGGACTCCACCGACTAAATCACTCAACGGTAAAATCGCAAATGACGATGGCAGGACATAAAAACATATGTAAAAAAATCAGGAGCCCTGAGTTGGAAATGGACACGGACCACATGAACTCGAGCTACCGTTATAATATACCGTTTGAAGTCACAATAGAGGATCGAATGGCAAGTAAAAGAAACATTCTCGGGTGCAAGTATTTGGTACACTGACGGTTCAAAAACTAGTGAGGGTACTGGAGCTGTGATATATGGGTTACATATTTCAATAAATATGACAATTTATTGACATCTTGGAGAATCCTTATGATATCACCAAAAATTATTCCGCCAAAAAAATCTGTTTTTAATAAAATGCAATTGTAATTGTCTCATGCTTGATATATATATATATATATATATATATATATATATATATATATATATATATATATATATATATATATATATATATATACGTGGAAGTTCGTTTCCGTAGGGATTAATTTATTTTAAGAATTTTCGGATTATCAGTTATTTGTGTAAAAACTAAGTTTTAACACAAATCAGAGGTTGTTGGTGAAGTCCCGCCAAATCTCTCGACTAAAATGAAAACTCTAGCCGCCTCACCTTTCTTCTCACTCACCGGGATAGAAGGGGAATGAGTGAAGCTCAAACTTAATGAAGATTAATCAAATTTTATTTTATCAAAGGAACACTTCTAAGAAATGAGTTATTTAGGAAAAGGTTATCAAGAAAATTACCACAAAGAAATGAACATACTGCAAGACGCCCTACAAAAAAGAATATATAGCCAAGGCTCTAAAAATCAAACGCTTGGCCCAGTAAAATCACGAAAATCAAAAGAATAGCTTCAAAGTTTTTGTTCCTAATGTCAGAGGCACCACAGACAAAATCGCAAAAATTCTCAAGACAACATTGAAACTATTTTTACCCCAGAATGTAAAGTGAAAGATCTGCTGCCAACAGTTCTTCTGGAAAACCAAGGAGTGTAAAAAATTCCATGCGGAGAATGCAGCTCATCATTTGTAGGCCCATAGAACCTTAAAATAAGCGCCAGAAGAGACGAACTTATAAACGCTGTCAAGCAAAAATAATTTCTTCTGCATTGGCCCAACACTTTTTAAATACAGGATATAAGATAAACTTCTCAAGAACAAAACTGCTATCCAGATGCGAAAACCTATCCATAAGAGTTATAAGGGAAGTTATCGAAATTGCAAACAGGCCCAACAACAAAATAGCAGAGATGATAGTTGGCAATTGCCTAAAACTTGGAAAAATATGCTTATGAAACATCAACCAGTAATAGGTAGTAAAGAAGCGGATCACAACTCGGCAACAGGATCCTTAACACTGGCAACAAGGCCGATGACACGCAGCAGACCTCCAAACCTGATTAGCCAAAACCATCCGGTCAACGAACGTCCACACGGGACAAACAGCACCCGAGTGGCAAGCGTCAGTTTACCCACAGACGCCGTACAGTAAGCTATAAAAATGGTAAATGAGATTTCACCGAAACGTCAGCTGCCGTACAGTCCCGAGAAGGACTCAAAACACACACACAAAAACATATATATATATATATATATATATATATATATATATATATATATATATATATATATATATATATATATATATATATATATATATATATAATATATATATAAGTTTGTATCCTATTATCAGGATAGTGAAGAATAAATATATTCTATCGTATTGAGTAATATTGCCCTCGCTTTGAATCTATTGAAATGGCCATTCAAGTCTAATATCTTTTTAGTGACCCTTGTTTGAATAAATCTTAGAACATCTACAAAGAAAATACTCTAATTGAAAAACAGGATTGACGTTTCATGAAATCGGTAATAATGCCTTATCAAATCTTGTCTTGTCTGGCAGCCGTAGGGTCTTTCAATTTTTGTACTTGTGAAATAAATCTGATAAAATTATAAGGGAAAATCTAAACAGAAAAACGGTTTTTTATATATATAAGCCCATAATATAATATCAAATTTTTTCCCTATCCAAAAATCAACTATATATAATAGTGACATGATCTTTCAAAGCATCTATATTGTTATACATCAACATGAGAACAGAACTGAATTTCCGCATCTTGATATAAAAGACAGTATAATTTTCTAACGAGGCGTTTCTACCCCTTATTGGACGAAAAATTTCATGAAGATGTATTTTTAGATATTTTTGCAAACGAGTGATATTTTTACTATATAAATAATTGCAGTTCAGTATTTCACTCCGTATGTAACTTATATGTTTTGGCCTGTTTCAAATTTCAAACACTAAACCAAGATTTGAAAATAGGGATACTGTAGAAATTCTATTTCTAGCGAACTGCTCATGCAAGAAGCCTGAAACTAACATATGGACTTTCCATTACATATATCCAAAATTGGTACCATAAATGAAAATATTAAGATAGGAGCAGTTTCAAGGAACTTTCATATCTCGTAAGCTGCTTGCCCCTAGAAACCTGATTTTTTTTTTAACTATTCATTATAAAAAATTAAGTCTTTCAGAGTTTTTAAAAATCGCAATTCTACATTATTTAAAGCACGAATTAATTCATTTGTGGTGAGAAAAAATACTCTAAATAAGAATCAGTTCAGATTTCAGCAGAATGGAAGCAAAAATGATACAATGTTTCAACTGTTTGAGACCTTGTATTCACGGACTAAGGCTATATTCTAGGCAGAGGCAAGAATGGGACTCCACCGACTAAATCACTCAACGGTAAAATCGCAAATGACGATGGCAGGACATAAAAACATATGTAAAAAAATCAGGAGCCCTGAGTTGGAAATGGACACGGACCACATGAACTCGAGCTACCGTTATAATATACCGTTTGAAGTCACAATAGAGGATCGAATGGCAAGTAAAAGAGAAAGACCGGAAACTTTCTCGGGTGCAAGTATTTGGTACACTGACGGTTCAAAAACTAGTGAGGGTACTGGAGCTGTGATATATGGGTTACAACCGAGGAAGGAACTAACCCTTCCCCTTGGGAAATGCCCAACAGTGTTCCAGGCAGAAATATACGCAATCTTACGGTGCGCAGACAAGATAAACAGGAGAGCTTACAAAGGGAAGCAAGTCCTTATTTACTCTGATAGCCAGGCAGCCCTAAGGGCCCTCAAGGGCCAAAAGGTATCATCGGGGCTGGTTTGGGAATGTCAGAGTGAGCTGGAAATTCTGGCACAAGACAACAGAGTTATGTTAAAGTGGGTACCAGGACACGAAGGCATACATGGAAATGAAAAAGCTGACGAACTAGCTAGAGCAGGGTCAGCATCTCAATACATTGGTCCAGAACCGGCCTTTGGGGTGCCGCGGTGCGCGGCCCGAGAAGCAGTCAAAGAATGGATCAAAAGAGAACATAAAAACCACTGGATGACCAGACAGCGTTTAACCCACAGCAAGCTATTTATTGGGAATCCGTACCCGAAACTGGCAAAGAAACTATTACAAATGAGTAGAAACCAATTGAGGACTATTACGGGTATAATGACGGGACACATGGCCGTCAAAGTACATCTGAATAGAATGAATCTATATAACGGAAACCTCGGCTGCAGACTGTGTGGACAAGCCGAGGAAACGGTGAAGCATATCATATGTGACTGTGAGTCACTGGTGAGATTTAGACAACAAACTTTCGGGTCAGTAAGATTGGAACCGAGAGAAATACTCAGTCACTCCTTAGCAGGACTGTACAGATTGAGCCAGGGGGCTAGGTTGACAGAGTGGCTGTAATGTCTAGGGTGAGCACAATAGGCCTACTCTGGTCGCAGTGCATCCGGCTTTAGGACGGACCCGCGAATATAAAAAAAAGGCTATATTCTCACTATAGGATCGCCCTCGATACGCTCTCGGTCCAATAAAATATTCTTACAGGAGAGGCAATGAACCTATTACACTATCTGTTTCGCACAGATTTCGATATCGTAAACTTTTTTCATTTAAAAATATTTCATCCAACCAAGAGCGTATTGAGAGCGGAACTATAGTGAGACTCCAACCTGATCATGATAAGGTTGTCGCTACAGATATTTGTGACGTGCCTAACGCATTTGATTGTCTCAGTCACGAGATTATGCTGCTGAAACTTCATCACTATTGTTTGGCTCTGTCATGGTTCGAGTCATATCTGACAAGACGTCAGCAACCGAGATATTCTGTACATCGGAGAATATATTTGAGTGTGCCTCAGTGCTGTTTTAAACCCTATATTAGTCATCTTTCATATCAATAATACGACGGGATAAATAGCAGATTTAAACTTGCAGATGATACAACTATTCTTACCATTAATAAGCTAACATAAATTTTAGCGTGTGATTACATTATTTCCCTAACTTAATGAAATGTCTTTTTTAAAGATCCTAGAAACGCTGTGAGTAAACACGTAATAAATAAACAAACATTTTATTAATAAATTCAATTGTGGTTACCACATTCGGCTTACCTTTATATTTACATTTAACAATGTAATTGACGACTTTATTACTTTTCGCTCATTCAATATTATAATATTACTTATACTACACAGAATGTCTTACGGTGGTCGTCAATTAGATTATCTCGGGAAGTAATGCAATTTGAAACCTGCAAATTTGTTTAATGAGATTTTCGGTGACGCTAACTTCAAATGAAGTAACAGCGATCTGGTAAGACTTCAAGTTATTCTGAAAGTTGTCCGAAACTTACTTATTTTAAATGGATCTCCTTGTATGTTATATTTTTTGTATATCTATCTTCATTTACAAGAACTTTTACTCAAAGTCTTGTGCCCTGCTCCAGACGTTTTTCAGGAAAAAATATTTTTTCCAAATTTGGCCTTTAACAGGGTGTCGCCTAAAGTTGAATATCGTTTCAAAAATAAAATAGTGAAAATCGGAATTTCAGTAGCTTAAGATATTATTGAGCTCAATATGGAATTGACTGAAAATGACATTTTAGATACTGGGAAGTGAAAAAGTAACAAATTTTAAGCCCATTCAAGAAATTTAAAAACATTAAATTTTTTCAAATACGATGCTATGTTGTTGATTCATTCAGCCAGATGGGCAAGAATATGCCCTATCTGTCCATACAGAATATTTTCATACCTATCTAGAACTAGAATGGTTTTTAACTTATTTACGATTTTTCGCAAAATCCTCCCAATATCAAGCAATTTTAGTGATTTTTGACAAAAAGGCCAAAATATACAAACTAATATTTATAGCCGAGAAATGGAATATATCATGGCGAGTGTAATAGAATTATAAGTCGAACATGTTAAGTTTTCAACATAAGATATCTTAGCTGACGACGACATGCTCACAAAATTAATCTTTTTGCTGCCATATTACTATGGTCCAATAAAAATACATTCTTTAATTTTTGCTTCACAAAGCCTTGGGAGTTTCTGACGCAGGTATTGAAAAGCTGGCCCATCTGTATTCAGTGCCTTAAAAAAGTTTTCCATTTGGCCCAATTTGATATGCAGTGGTGTCAACAAGATCTTTTTGGGGTCTAACAATGGCATATGTTGTACATTATTTTTATCTTGCTAATGATTGTCGAACGGACTAGTCTTTTCTCTTGTAATGAAGTGCCTTTGCCCGACTGTCCCACTCAAACAGAAAACAGCAGAACTTGGTGTAGCCCAGCTGCAACCCAAGTAAAAGCGCAATCACCTTTAAGTCGCTACAGATCTGCCATTGGTGCTCATCGTATTTTATACTTGTCAATAGGTACTTCATATTGTTGTATGATTCTTTCATGTGAACTGCATAGCCAACAGGAATATACGGTAAAATATTTCCCATTTGCAATAGTACTGTTTTTATCACTGACTCAATGTTGAATTCTTTATAAACACTCGCCATTCCTCTGGTTAATAAACCGCTAATATTATTGAAGAAAACCGAGTTCTTTTCCATGTGAAAAAATTGTGCTGGGCCTTTATGACGTTTACGAAGAACACATACTGAAACATCGTCTTCTAATAATTTCCATAGCTGTAATCTTGATCCTAGTAGCTCTGTTATACTTTTTTGAAGTTCTAAGCCTCTCACAAGATCGTTTAATTCTGATTGGATTATTTTGTGCGGTTGGCGGTATAACGTCCTGGGCGTGAAATCAAAATCTCTTGATGTTGATGGCATATCTTCTTCTTGAGAAATCGTTGTATCGGTATTATCTGATTCGTAAGTGAATGTTTCTGGGGGTTGTGGAATGGAAAGTTCGTCACCATGAGGCACAGGTCTCGTCGCAGATGGTATATTTGGATAGTTGATAATCGACTATTTTTTCTGGCTCAATACGAGATCTGATGCAGCAATAGCAATCACTAATAGGATTTAAAGGCTCTTTCCAGACCATTGGGACACAAACCGTTATTATTTAACCAGTTTCTCAGACTTGAAGCGCATATATTACAGCAGATATGTGGCACCAACTGTTTGTCTTAATCCCCAATATTGCAATCGAAATAAAGCTGATATGCCTTTTTTATCGTGTGATAATAGATCGCTTCTGAAATGCAAAAGTTACCTTACCACAAACATAACAGAAACGATCTGGATTCTTTACACAGTTTTGAGACCATTTCCACAATTCGATTCGACTCACCAACTTCGCTTTTACATTCTTAGAGAATATTCGAGAATTTTCTACTTAATGCCATATTATTCGCAACAGTGGCGTTTTTCATTTGTTCATATACAGTTCCCGTTCAGTACAAAACTGAAATAAGAGTCGATTTACATGGATTTAAATAGCTATCTCCTTTATTTTAAGCCCTGGAGATTGAGACTTCGTATATGGGGGGTCATCCTGCGAGATCTCCCGTGTGGTGTTGCCAAATTGTGCAAAAATTTTCTTTACTTGAGGAAAACGTATATTTGGCAACGTCGCGCCCCTCTATTGTTATAACAATACAAATATACCACGTGAATTCTTGCGGTTACATTGTTAATATATAAGGAGACATGACATCACGTATTTCTAAAACTTTAACTAATATTAAAAAGATAATTTTAATTTCGATTTGGGCGCATCAAAAATGGTAGGATTTAGTCGATTTTATTTTAGATACATTTAGGCACCATCTTGGATGTGACTGAACCAATTTCGGCCAAAATAATGTAATCCATTCAAGTTGCCGCCGCCGTTTCGAAGTAATAGACGAACATACATAAAAAAGTGGTCGAATTTAGACCCACCTTGTACAAATCGGTTACAAAGTAAAAGTCAACCTGTTAAAGCATGGATTTTTAACTCAAATATATAATAATGGTAGTATTTTTAATTACGGACTATATAATGCTGAGAGTATTTAATTTCTTCATGACTTAGCCAAGAAACAAATTTTCTCGACATCTTAAATATTTGATTTTGATATTGTTATTATGTATTTAGTAACTATCTGAGAATTAACACTAAACTTCAACAGATGATAATTAAATAATAACATTCAAAAACATAAATTCCCAGCAAGTTTTGTCAGGAACATGTTTACAACATTGTCTAATCTGCTTTTTCCAATAATTTTAACCCATTTTTCTTTCCATTTTTTTTGGCAGACATTTAATAAATGAAGCTATTTTATTACATCACTATGTAAACATTGCCACAATCCTTTAATATTCATGTCTTTCAGACTATCCAAACGAGAGTTTCGGAAAGAAGCGAGTATTAAATTGATTCAAGAATTTTTTTGCAGTGAATGCCGGGCAGATACTTCTTGTTGTCAAAGTTGTTTTATTAATACTGCCTTAAAGCTTGGGAGGCACAAAAAGTTACTTTCTTAGTATTTGCAATGAAAATTCGTATTAAATAATTTAGAATACACAAGTAAAGCAAAAAATCTAGCAATATACATTTAATATACAAAGTCTCTGTGAAGGAAATTCCATTTGAAGTTTGTTATTTATTTATTATTTAGGAGTTATGCCATCGCTTTAACTTTTTCGGTTATGTTCGTAACATTGTCATACCAAAATAATTTAAATTATAATACTGAAATTGTTTCTGACAAAATCCTAGTTATTTGGATTTTGGCGTTATTATAATAGGATCACAAAGGTACAGTAAATAGCTCAATTTAACCTTCATTCCTCCTTGAAATTCGAATTAATATAGAAATAAAAATAATAAGAGCAACTAAAGGCTTTAATACTATTTTGTAAAGTTCTCGATAACCTATTCTTTTATTAAGATTATTGAGTTGCTCATGAATTTTTTTAAATCATAAACTTCTCGCTCTCTGCTTCACTAGCCTAATTAAGTATAATCATTACTGTCTTGTTCTGCAACATTTTTGTTCACCATGATCAAATGTATTTTCTGTACTATATCATAAGGCCTCGAAGTATTCCTAACATAAATATCAAGGGCTTAACGAAATATCGACATTTGAGTTTAAGGTACTTTTCCACTTGTTGTGAGAAACCAATTATTTTAATTTTTTTTTATTGTGTCTCGCATGGGTCTGGTTTTCATTGGATTGATTGAATTGATTGGTTTAGGGTTAAATTAGGCTAGAGTTAGGGAATCCTTACATTCCAGCTTTGAGACTTATTATGACGCCTTGTGCACCAGTTGATCCTCTGAGTATGAGCCTTCCAGCTTCAACGAACTCTGAAGGTCTATCCAGTAAGCTAAAGCTTCCCATTCGAAGATAATGTGTAAAACTGTTTCTTCCTCTTCGTCGCAATGTATACATATTAGTTTTTCATTGTAGATTCCCATTCCGTGTGGCTGTTACCTTAAGCTGCAGTTTCCTGTTATTCAATGCGTTTGAAATAAACTCATAGTTCTCACGGTCTTATTCAAGTGGTTAGTTGATTATTAAGAACTACTTCCTGAACTTTCAAATACGTTATTTAACTAAATTTCACAAAATTGAAATTGGGGAGATATCGCGAACCAAAACAGAAATAGCAGCTTTGTTTCAAGGACAGTACCTTGAGTTACCACCTATTTCATAAGGTACTATCAGCAAAATCGAATAATGTTATTGTAAATTGGGCTGGGTAAAGAATGTACTAAGATAAAAGCAACCTACAGTTATGGTTGAAGTCTCGCAAGTAAAGGTGTTGATGTTTCTCCAGGAAAATCCTATTCCTCCGGTGAGCCAAGTCGCCTGGGAAAATTATATCAACCATTCGTCTACACTTAGTTTTGGTTCTGTCAGTCAACATATGTAAAATAGATCCATAGTTATTTAGATAGTGCAAGATGACCCAGATTGCCGTCTTCAGTTCTGTGAAATTATGATAAATATTCGGAAGCAACTCTTAAGAAATTTGGAGTGGTCTGGTCACGTAAATCAACAAACTATAGATATTGGTTTACAAAAGATCCTCACCGGTTACGAGAAACAAACACTCAGTATCTACAAAAGCTTAATCTCTCGGCAGGCATAATTAGTGATCGTGTCATTATATCTGAGTATTTGCATTCCATCTTTGGTTGCTTGACTTCCCCATCATTCAGAAGCAGATCTTCATAATAATCAAATATAGTTTGAGTTGCATAGTACGCCGCCTTATTAGGTGCAAAATACCCCACACTATTTGGATGTAGTTTTTGCAAATTGGTGGAAAAGAAGAACGAAGTACAAATAACAACTAATGGCTAGCAAGCTCGTTAGATGTTAATCCACTTGATATTTTTTATAGTTACCTGAAAACTAAACTTGATCAATGAGTATCATACAAAATCCGACAAGAAAAAAAGAAAGAAATAATCAAATGTTAGAAATGAGTTTAAGAGATTGAGGTTTTGCCTGGAAAATATTTCTAAAATTTTTTTAAATAAAAAAATGTAGTTAAAAAATTGTTTTTTTTTGCCCTTACAAAGTTATCGAAATTCGAAAATAAATAGTAGATCATATTCCTTTCTTCTATTCTTTTCAATGAGCATGCATATCTTTATATTTAAAAAAAATGTATTAACCTGTAATTATAGAATCTATTTCAGTAAAATAGTCCACTCTATTTAATGAACAGAACAGCTCTCTAGTGAAATTATTATTAACAGGGAATATAATATAGTTGCAGTTAGAAACAAAATACAGCCTTAGATTGCAAAGAAATACCGGGAAAGGGTTTAGCCTCTTCCATGGCAGTGCACGCCATCTGCAGACTGGTTTGGAACTTATTGGTTCTCGTCGGTACAGGATAGGCAACCCTAGAATTACATGGAGACGGCGCTGCTTGTACTAGACTTTATATTTGGTCTAATATGAGTTTCTTAATAGAGTAGCTTTTCTTATATTTAGGTGCGCTTACCTACCCTATACTGACGGGATCCAATAAATTATAATAAACCAGACTGCAAATGGCGGTGCACTGTCATGGGAGAGACCCCACTCTTTTCCGGTACATCTTCGTAACCTGAGATAGTACTTTGTCTCTAATCATGTTAGAACAGAAAATGTCTACCCTTATGATATAAGGTTTTTTAAGTTGGTTGAGAACTAAAATAGTTTTTCTAATAATATAAATGATATTATTATTTTTTGGAAATATGCATATGGGTGCTGGAATTAAGTTTTCTTATTGGTTATCTCAAAAATATAATTGGAGGAAAATTATACTTGACACGTAGATATAATAATTTGCGGAAATATACCGTCAAGCTTTGTCAGGAAAACGGATTTTTTGTATTTTCCTGAGCGTCAAAATACTCTAGCATCCCGTTATATATCGCAATTTTACTTGCGTAAATTTTTCACGTGGCTGATCATAATTTCCGGAGTGAGGCTACGGAGCGGGAATTGGCATATAACTTCGAGCAGACCCTCATTTTGGTAAACAGAGTGCGAAGCAATGGATGCACCGACATCTGGAGCGGAAACACCAATACTATGAAAACTAGAGTTTTGTAATGGCCCACCATCGCAGCAATCCAAATGACTCTCACTGCGAGTCACTTGGATTCTGGCTTAATCACAATCCCCAATGACTATAGAACTCTCAGTCAAGTGGGGTTTTAGCCGGTAAGAATTCGACACTACCTCCATACTTAATGGTGTTGTTTATGCGAGATTTTTCCTACTCAAACAAGATTTTGTTGAAGATTTCATACAGCGGACTACTCTGATAACCAAAAGATCTATAGACTGATCTAGCAAGTACCAATACCGGAAGCATCAACCACACTGGTGCTGCCTGGCTTTATAGCTAAAACATACTCGTTAGTATACAGTTTTCTTTTCCATCTTACCTCGACGACACTAGTGTGAACCTATGGTAAAAGGATGAAAGATAAGAAACGTATATCATCACGTTTTCTCTCTTTTATTCTTTTAGTAGGTCGATTCTGCCTGGAACCATATTACGGGCAGTTTCTTCTTATGTCTTATTCATTCCTCCATATATGTGACACAGAGGACAAAAATGCAAATTAATCGACAAGTGCAAACTGGCTTTGGCTTTAATAGAGACGTCTCTTATCCAAAACCTTCAATCATCGCCAGAGTTATTGTTATCGTCTCTATTATTATGGCACTGTATCGTCATAAATAACGACTATTATGCCGTTATCTCCATATTCATACACTCATCCTTCGATAGGTAATCTTCATCTGTTATATTATTTAGGCCTAAGTTGGATAGTTTTTGGAAGAATATTTTATATAAGATGGAAGAGGAGTACTTCGGTTGTTTATAAATGTTTGTTTTATTGTGAAATTCCGCCATTCTAGTATTTGAGAAAATATTAGTAGGCAGTGACCGATATACGTAAATGATCCTTCATTGTAATTTCTTTAAGGTAACAAAGTTCTCGATACAGCGGGCGAGGGCATTTATAACGTAAATTCAAAGAGTGGGACTCCAAACCGTTCACCTTTGGATATCATGGCCAATAGAAAACTTATGGATAGAGACTTAGATACCAATGCATAAAAAAAGCGTTTACAAAAAAGCATTTTTTCATTTTAAAGTTATTACAATTCTTTACCTTTATACTTCTGATTTATTTACCTAAATTCAATAATATTAACCTTAGCAGATTTTTATCTCTTACATGTTAATTTTAACGTTTATCTTTACAGAGTTTATCTAACAAATGTAAACTAAACTTTAACATGCTTTAAAACAACCTATTGAATTTTAAATAAAGGTGCCATTGAACTGTTCAGCAACAGGAGGTTTACAAAAGAATTTGTTCCTATAAAATACCACCCTAACGAAAAGGTCTAAACTGAACCTGGATATCTATAACTTAACAGCTCATTTAATATTGTGAATGAAGCTAAAATATTAGTTATCACAAAACATATTTATATTTGTCCATCAGAAATATCAAGAACTTATTGTGTTACAATTGAAATATATAAAGCGCTATCTATGCGTTTCAAGCTCAATGAAAGTGTGTAGTTTGATTTTTTACTGTGATATAGTAGAGTACGTTCGAAAACATGGTTTAAAATGCAAAGGTGATTTTATGTGGTAAGGAAGGTACTGTTATATCTCATTTTATTTGAATAATAATCAATCTTGTTTATTTGGAATATAATAAATAAAATTACTAATTATATTTTAAAATATTTAATTTTGGTACTTATTCATAAAATTTAGTTTGAATAATTTATTGCGATTTATTTTATATAAAATATTTAATAGTACAGATAACAATGAAAAATAAGCTTTTGTTTATTAAATTATAGTATTGAGGGCGAACAAATGATCATTTCAAAATTTAGCTAAATATTGAGAATATAATGTATTTCAAACTAAATTGAATTGTAATAAAAACAAGTAAATCATCATTTAAGGTATAAATATTAATTTTAGAATTATGATATTCACTGAGAAAAATTCAATATTTTGACATTGTAAAATTTAATTAAACATAGGATGTCACTAGATTCTAGATTGTAGATTGTGAGTGGGTCGTTAAGGCTTTCTTGCTCCTCTATAGCATCACGACCTATAAGATCTTTTGTGCGTTATCCTTATCTACACTGTTAAAAAAACCCTAAATTTAATGCAAACTTAATGTTTATTCTACATTAAATTTAATGATTTTCTACCAAAAATTGTTAATAATTTACATACACATTGAATTTAATGAAATTCATTCAAATATCAGTTGGTTGTACATTAAATTTGATTAAATGGTATCTTAAATTTCAATAAAGTAACTGAAAAGATATTTCAACTTCTGTACATTAAAATTAATTCACGTATACCCTAATACTAAGGAATTTATATCATTGTTCAATATTCGAAAAAGTACATTCCATGAGATTCCGGGAGATGGCGCAACTTGTATTTAACTATTTGTTTAATACGATATAAGCTGCTTAAAAGACTCAAGTCTTATAGTGAGGTGTACATGTCCGCCCATACTGTCAGGAACCAATGAATTGGAAAGCGGCTCACTACCTATCGGAAAAATTTCCACTTTTTCTTGGTTTTCCCAGAATTTTTTGAACTCATATTGGTGCATTAAATATGTCATAACATATCTCAAATTCAGTGAACACTGGCTGTATATGTAACGTAGTTAGTCACCTTAAAAGTAATGATCAAAATTTAAGGTATGATTACATTAGATTTAATAAAATAAATTAATTTATATTAATGGAAATTTTTAAACTTAATGCATTACATTAAATGCATTTAATAAATGTTTGTGAAATTTGCGTCTAGCGAATATAAATTAAATTTAATGACTTTCCCTTTTACAGTGTATATAAGCCCGGAATATTTATACTTTTCACGAAGTCTATTATTTTTATGTGGAGCAAATGCTTTATTTTTTCGGGCGTCAAGGTGACAAACTTAAGAAATTAAAAGTCTAAAAAATGAGCTGAATATTATAAAAAATTTACGTACTCTAATAAAAAAATGCATTAAATTTAATGTAAATGTACTGGAAGCAAATTTCCCAAATGTTTATTAAATGAATTTAATATATTGCAATAAATTTAATAATTTACATTAATCTAACTTAATTTATTCCGTCAAATTTAATGTAGTCATACATTAAATTTAAAGTTTGATCATTGCTATTTAAGGTGACTATTATTCTAAATATCTGTTTGCAATACTCGACAACAAAACATTTATTCGATCAGCATGGATCCTACTACACGTGAAAACATTACTTCAAAACATTTTAAACATGATTTCCTTTCCAGTTTCACAATTTTAAAAGCATTAGTGCTTATGGAAACAAATCCAGCTTTCCAATTCGTGGATTTTAGCTTTAATGGCGTGACCTAAAAGTTACTACAAAATACGTCGATCACATGCATCGCTTTTCTTGATTTCACACTCTTAGGAAGCAACATGTAACGGCCGTGGCGCATACCAGTTCCAGTACCTTCCAACAACAACCACGACGATCTTTTTGAAGGCATCGTAGTCTTTGGAGAACATCTAGTCTTCGACATTTTAAATTTAAAACCACTTTTTCGGGATCTTTGGGCGTTTAATAATTATCACTTGCACCCCGATAGCGAAAAACCAAAGATTCAAGAAGACTTAAAGCGAAATGCACACAATCCGGATTAAATACGGCGTCTGGGGATTTCCCTTGTATAAAACATAGTGTTGAACTTTCAGGTAGTATCTGCTTACAAACGCCTGAGGTAATTTTTCGCAACTACAGGGCCCTCAGACACTAGAGTTCGAAAGTCGGGTGCTATTCGGGACTGCATACGCGAACTGGCGTTGCACTAACGGATCACCGACATAAAGATTGCGATTCTATTCGAAATAACAATGAGTTTACCAATACTCAAAACAAACATAACCTCAATTCAACATCATTTTATTATTCCTATAATATTATATCAAACCTTCACTTAGAGAAAATTTTATAATTCCACAGTTACTGGTACTGTTTTTAGCAACCATACTTTTTCACAGCGTTCACTTACCCATACTTGTTTTGCGAATCTTCTTTTAATCTGTTCCTTATTACCCCTACATGTTTTAGTTACTTTATGCGAAAAGCATCTCTCATTTCTCCAATATATTTCGGACCATGAAAACACCTTGTTTTCGGGAATCTTAGCGGGAATACCCGGAAAACGAGGTCGGTTTTGAAATATTATCCTGGATATTTTTTCATCCTGCTCAGCGAATTTAACTGCGGGAATTGAAAGCAACTTATGACATGGTTTGAAGTGATAAGATTTATCCCTTGCGTGAATTAAATGGACTGTTTTTACGACGTTACGGAATAGATTACAAGGAAAGTATGTACAGATAGTTATAATTACACACATCACGTGCTAATTAATTAATGGGAAAAAATAACGCTAATACATTTAATTTCAGAATAAGTTCTATTCCTGATTTTCATTTCTGTGCATTACGTTACATCCCTGTAGAGGATTTTACATTCAAATTTGCATACGATTTTCATGCGACAAGTTGTACAACGATTTCTTTTGCGGAAATTTTTATCACAAAGTTTCAAATCATTTTCTTTGCGGAAAATAACTAAAACAAAAAGCCTACAAACTCAAGCACTTGCAAGTTCCCCCTGGCTAAGTGTTATTCACCGTAATGCTTAGCTTACCCAATACTTTAATCTTCTTTTACAATCTTAACCTTGGAGCATTCCAAGCTCAACCTTCATCATGCTTTATGCATAGCCGATAAATGCTTATTTTTGGAAGCAAACTTTACTTCAATTTCCGAAGTAAACAGAAGAACAACAAAAGCCCTATTATCATCCTCTCCCCTTTTGCCTCGGTGACCGAGAAGAAAGGTGAGGCGGCCAGATTTCCTATCTGGTCGGGTGGTTTAGGACGGATTCTCACCGCATCCCCCTGCGTTGCGGTTCAATAAGGTAGAAAAAACTTAGATACGGTTTTTACTTTCTAAATCTACCTGCTTTCAACGACAAAAAGCGACCTGGTGGAAATGAACTACGATTGCGCTCGTTACAGGACCAACCACGCATACGATACGGTCTGATAAGATAAATTTGTACTTGGAAACGCTTCGCCCGAGGTTGTTATGGTCCCTGCTTTATAAAGATATCGTATACTGTAGCGATTTCGAGAGCAACATCAGACAAGTCTAGCGCCTTCGACGACTGACTGAAAACCAGCAAGCTCGATTAGACATGCGTCTAGAAAACAAACCACACCCAATTTTAAAAAAGCAGGCGTTCTTTTACGCGTTACTATGTACATTAAATATATAGCCAGTTTTCATTGAATTTAAGATATGTTACCTCATATCTAATGCACCAATATTGGTATTAGTTCAAAAATTTCTGAAACTACCAGGAAAAGGGAGAAATTTTTCCCAGAGGTAATATACCGCCATCTAGACCGGTTCTGAACTCACTAGTTCCAGTCAATACAGAGCAAACATACACACCACCACAATAAAGTCAGTCTTTTAAGAACTTATATCATACTAAACAAAAAGTTCAATACAAGTTGCGATATCTCCCGGAATCTCATGCAATGTATCGAATATTGAATAATAATGTTTCTTAGTATTAAGGTATGAATTAATTTTAATGTACAGACGTTGTAATATCTTTTCATATACTTTTTTGAGATTGAATGGTATCTTAACCATTTAATCAAATTTAATGTTTAACGAACTGATATTTGAATGAGTTGCCTTATATTCAAAGTAAATGTAAATTATTCACGATTTTTGGTACAAAATCACTAATTTTAATATAAAATGGACATTAAATTTGCATTAAATTTAAGGTTATTTTTAACAGTGTACCGTAAGTCGATTAAATAAAAAAATATATATTTCATACAAAATCCACCTGGTTAAGCAAAAATAAAATTTTCTAAATAAAATTCGATCGAAGGGCAATTTTTAAAATCATGCCTGTTTGTAATCGTCTCTATAAATTTTACACAACTTCCCTTCTCTCCAGAGAAATAAATTGGTAGTGATTTAAAATCCCGAAATTCATTAAACGAAAATCGTTTTTTTAATAGTGTTTGGCAATACATTAGCAATCTGTTATTTTCTGTCTTACTTGTTCAATTTGGATGTACAATTTTTAAAATATATTGATGATTAGCTAATTTAACATATAAAATTTAAAATACGAAAAGTATGTTTATTTATCAAATTAAGTATCAGTGACAATAGTCTTTGAATTAGCGTATTTATATTGAAAGACCTATGAGGGTACTTCAATAAAAACAATAGTTGCTCTTGCGAGCCTTGTAAATAATTGTTTTACTCGGAAATACACTTGTTATAGATGCAGTCAGTAAAGAGCAGTTCAAGTACAATTATTTGCGGAAAAAGTTTTCTGTTCCCATCAATTTTATTTATGGTATGCGAGATTTACAGTTATGGACAACTGTATAAGAAAATGACACAAATTAGGAAAATACGCCTAATCTTCTTTATATATTTATTCAATATTAATTGTTCAAGTATAATTAATTGACGAAAAAATAGATAAATATAATATAATATACAAAACCTTTGTCCCAACATAACAAATATAAACTACTAGATCAATATTTTAAGCAGTAATGTAGAACAAAAGCACTAATTTTAACACTTTAATATTGACACTCAAAAAGCTCAGAAACTAAACCTTTTTCAAAAAATACAAGAGACACGCTTTCTTTGTTTTAAGGAGACTAAAGATTTATGGCCTTATAATTGACCTTCGTCTTTCATTCCCGGGTTATTTCAGGGTCAACTTTGTTTCTTCAAATATGAATTCCTATTTTTAACTTCAAGAAAAGAAAGCACGAAAAATTTCTCGTGTAACAATATAATATGTTGTAGAGTGAAAAAAATTAGAGAAACAGAGAGAGAGAGACAGAGAGAGAGAGAGAGAGAGAGAGAGAAAGCAGTTTGCATAATGAAAGAAAATAGATTGTTGTAAATGAATAAGCTTAAGTTTTGTTAGATAACTAAAGACTTTTTGATGTCTGATAGTCTACTTGATTTTTTTTTATTTAATCAGGTGGCTCTGTAATGATCTTTACCTTTCAGGGCTCATTCGGCTAGCTCCCAAAGGGACGGAGAGTGGTCGAAGTAATATGCGCCATCTGTTTTGGGGCCCTAAAGGTAAAGGCAGAGACCGGTCTAAAAACAAAACAGGAAATCTAATTTAACGCCAAGAAAACACCCAAAAAAACTTCAAAAACATGTATTTATATTTACGTTTCACGGTGTAAATCTAATTACGTGTGGCCCAGCGCTCTCTAGTCAAGAGAATAAGTCTGTGACAGCCAGCTCTTTAAACAGGTGGTTTTTGACAATTTACATTTTCAATGATTAATCTAACAAGACAAATAATTATATTCTAATCAGTTATTTTGGCCGTGATACTAACTATGAAAAAGTGATTTATGGTAAATAAATATATGTATAAAATGATAATTATTGAGTGAACTCTACCCGTGTAAATAGGCCTATTTACTAGACTTTACAGATGTGCCCTTTACATACGTGAAGATGTCAACTACATATAGTTGCAAGATTCCATAAGTTGTACCATATGAATAAACACAATAGCGTTTAAAGAGGTAGGTATACTGATTATTTAATAATTATATATACAAAAGAAAAGAAAACGCTATGATGTCTTTAATTTTATAGGTTGCACCGAAGGCAAAAATTTTAGCAGGTCAAAAATTTATAATTCCCTGAAACGACACAGACACATAAAACCTGATTAACGGTGGCTTCCTGATATCCTGATGTTGAAGTAGACTTTGGTTGGTTCTGGATCACTCGGTGTGGTGGTATGTGCAGCATGCAAGGCAGATGCCGTAGAGATATCAGCAAGAAGGCCCCGATGATGTTCAAAATGAGGGCAATAGGGGTAGAAACGACAAAAGGAAAACAAGAGAAGGAAAAGAAAGGAAGAAAGAAAGAGAAAAGAAAGAAAAGTAAAGAAAAGAAAAAAAGGCCAGTGGTGTTAGGTGGCCTTTTTGAGGTGGAAAACTTGATATCGCGTTTGTTTCCCGAAATGACCAAACCAATATCAGCCAATAGCATTTAAATTCCACAAAGTAACCTTTAACTATAAATTTGATCAAGGACGCGAATCTTTCACATTAATATCTAGCAATAATGCCAAGTGACATTTCCACGTGCAACTCTGCCAGGAAAATGTCCTTATCAATCTCTGATTTTTTTCTTCTCCCCAGAAAAACGTCCAAGGAAACGACGGGACTTTTACCGGACTTTATACAGGAATCTGTATTTCGACGTTATGACAAGCCTTCAAAACAATGAAAAATAAAAATCCGGATTTTGAAAATTATTACAAGAAATTTTATTAGCAATTAACTAGGAAAATTGTGGTATGTTCAAAAATTTATACCATTAAAAAGGCTTTGTTGAAGTAAAACTCTCTCGCAAGAAAAGTCGAGTAGATTCTAACCTTAAAGTTTATTTTTATTTGACACTTATGTAGTTTTTTTGTTTTTAGCTTAATATAATATCTAATAGTTACACGATAAGTGACACAGTGGGAATATAAAAGTGTCCAGAAAAGTTGTGAAAGATCCAACAGGATCCAGAGAGTTTTTATTCAAAAATTTGTTAATCCTGCAGCCAATGATTATCTGCTCACTCGAGATCTCTAGATGAAGGTAACGAAAAACGCAAAATACAATTTAAATTAGGAATTTCCTACTAAATATTCCATATCGAGCCACTATGTACAAGACTAATATATTTCTATATTTTAGGTACAAAGGAGAGAAACCTTACGAACTAAACAGAACAACAAGTACTATCAAACAATTTCTATCAATTATAATACCATAATTGTGAATTCAATTCTAATAAACAAGATATACTGCCAACGTTTTCTTTCATTCGTAAATATGTTCCCAAAACAAAAAAAACAAAACACATAAATGATGGAGGAGGTAAGCGTAAAAATTATTATATTTTATATAGGAAATTAGACAGAAAAAATAAAAACGTACTTCTAGAGGTCATTTGTAGGTCAATTGTGTTTGTCCGACGCAGTGGGGTTCGTACACACCAAATTAAAGTTGACCTTGGAATTATCATAAAATACATGTCCAAGGTCAGTTTCAAGATCAGAAACGTTAAACATTTTCAACATAAACAAACTGACTGATACTTGTTGTCTTTACACATTTGTTATAAAACAGATTGGTTTCTAAGTATTTTTTCCTTTTTGTGTAAGACAAGTGTAATTGACTTTCAAACGACTTTCTATTCCCACAATAAAAAATTGGGGTTCTTCATCGAAAAAACCATGTTTATGTAATTATTTTTAACAGTATAAGTAATACCCAACACTTTTAGAAGTAATCTTAAATTTAATGCAAATTTAATACCGACTCTACATTACATTTAATGATTTTGTACAAAAAATCGTAAATAATTTAAATTTACCTTGAATTTAAAGCGATTCATTCAAATATCAGTTCGTTGTATATTAAATTTAATTAAATGATATTTTGCAATAGAGTAACTGAGAAGATATTCCAACTTGCGGACAATAAAATTAATTCATATATACCCTAAGACTAAAGGAATTTACATTATTACTCAATATACATTGTATGGGATTCCGGAAGATGGCGCAACTTGTATTTAACTTCTTATTTAGCATGATATAAGCTATTTAAAGGACTCAATTTTCTTATGATAAGGTGTACATGTCTGCCCCGTACTGACGGGAACCAACGAGTTTGAAACCGGTCTAGATAGCGGACAATACCCATGGGAAAAGTGTCCACCTTTTTCTGGAAGTTTCAGAAATTTTTGAACTCACATTATAATGTTGGTGCATTAAATATGTGATAACATATCGCAAATAACACTAAAACATAAACATAGTGATCTTAAAAGGTAATGATCAACATTTAAGTTTAATGTATGATGACTTTAAATTTAATGGAATGCATTAAGTTAGATTACTGTAAGTTATTAACTTTAATACATTACAATAAATGCATTTAATAGACGTTTGTGAAATTTGCTTCCAGCACATTTATATTAAATTTAATGCATTTTCTTTTTGCAATGTGGGTAAACAACAGTGCATTTAAATCGGTTTTTTCATTTATAGTACGCCTAACGTATCGCATGAGAAAATAATAGCTCGTTCAGTCACGAACCGATAATTCGAGAACATTGAATTGTTTATCTTGTTTAATGTCCACGGAAATCGAGCAGTCTGATTACGCTGAAATTATTGCAAAACATAAACAAGATTTCACAGTCTAATTTTACTCTGAAATTTGAAACATGCAATGGATTCAGTAGGCTTACTTTCGAATTATTGGAAAACTGTTGATCATTAGTCAGTTTTTTTACTAGCTTTAAACTTCAAATATATAAAAAGACTCTTTATTTTACACAATGAACAACTAATATCTATGTTTCAGTGCTTGTCAATTGAGGCTATTAGGAATTTTAAGTCATAATTAATCATGACTGAATACCATATTTCCCTTTTATATATAGCACTTCAATTTTTTAACTGATTAGTATTCCTTCGGGTAAAAACAGTTTTCAAAAATTAAATCTGATTTAAAATTATTTAAGATGAACCTTGTCACAAGAAAGACTTACTGACTAAGATATTATTTCTATTGAAAGTGATTTCTGTGAATCATTAGACGTTTCAAGTACTATCGATGAATACACTTTTAAGGATGCTCGAAAAATCTTAAATCAATTTTTTTAAATATTAGCAGAATCCTAATTATCTTTTGTACAGGGTGAGTCAACGATTGGATGAAGTAGGTTTGTGCCTTTTCGGTGAAATTAACAAAGAAACTATATTTATTGTTTGATACAGTTTATTTTTACGCAGATTTTAAAAATATTTAGGACTCTACAGGGTGAGCCAAAAAACTAGGATAGCATAAACTTGTAGTTTTTTAAATAGAACACCCTATATACGAATCGTATTTTCGATTTATAATTTTAAATCTTTTTTATTAAGGGTTTACTATAACAAAACTTTATAGTTTCTGAGATAATTAAGTTTAAAGAAAAAAAGTCACATTTTCAAGCATCAATTCAATCCTAAATAACGTTTTCAATTTTGTGACAAATATATTCAGATTTGGAATTTAGCAAGGCCAAGGACAAGTTAACATAATTTTTACCTAATATTTGCAATAAAAGCTACACATCGGCTCAAATTTGAACAAGTTTAAATGAATAAATATCTTTTTTTTAAATGGTACACCCTGTATATTTTCATGTTATTTAATAGAGTAATAAAAACCCTAAAAGTTTTGTTCAATATATCCTATACCTATTTATAATAGTTTTTGAGATATTTCAGTTTTTTTATTTTCCATACTTTTTTACAGAAATATTCTTCATTATCATAGTAGCCATGTAAAATAATAAAAAGAAACTACAGAAACAAACAGAATGTGGTTAAATATGATGAAATACATTATTTGTTATATTACAATGGCAATAGTTTAATTAAACATAATGTGAAAAAATTAACACAACAATAACGACAAGGCAAATACATATTGACTTTTATACTAAATTGAAACAAAAAAATTACCTATTAAATACTGAGATTAATTATTTCCTTTTAATAAGTGAATAAACGACCCTCTTGTGCAATGCACAAATTTAGTCTTTTTTGCAGATTTTCTCGGACCCTGGACAAAATTAGTGGCGTTATTGTTCTACAGGTATCCCTAATCCTGTTTCGCATATCTTCCACTGTTGTTGGTGGATTAACATACACCTTATTTTTAATATAACCCCATAGGAAGAAATCTAATGGGGTGATGTCGCAAGACCTTAGTGGCCTCTCAATGAAACCCCCACGTCCAATCCATTTTTGCGGATATCGTTGGTCCAAAAACGCACGAACTTGACGATGGTAATGCGGAGGCGCACCATCGTGCTGGAACCACATACTGTCGAGCTCATCCCTATCGAGACCTTGAAGCAGTTGGGGTAGTTCTTCTTGTAGAAAGTTCAGGTAACTATAGCCATTTAGTGGTTCATTAAAAGAGTGGGGTCCAATAATTCAATTATGATGAATACCACACCAAACATTTAATGACCAGTGGTTTTGATGTTGCACCTCTCTAATCCAAAATGGGTTTTCTGTGGCATAATAATGCATGTTGCGTCTATTTACGGCACCGTTACTTCTAAAAGTAGCTTCATCACTAAACATTACCTTGCATAATAAATTTGGATTTAATTGAATCTCCGCATTTATTGTTCAACAAAAGTTTACACGACTGTCAAAATCCTGTCCATGCAATTCTTGGTGTAATTCCATGTGATATGGATGATACCTATATTTCTTGGTAGTACGATTAGCGGTGGATTGTGATGTTTCACATAATGCTGCTAACTGACGGCTACCAATATAAGGATTTTCCTGAACATTTAACAATACTTGTAGATCTTTTTCTTCATTAGTTACTGGTTTGTTAACCACTTTACATTTTTTGGATAATCAACAGTACCAGAAGAATCAAATCTTTGCATTAAGTTTTGAAAAGTATGGGTATTAGGCTGGCGTCGATCAGGATACTTCATTTTGTAAATTCTTTGAGCAAGAAGGCAATTTTTTTGAGCCTCTCCTATTGTATAAATTATATCTATTAACTCATTCTTTGGAAAATTCATTTTACAATATAAGATGAATGCAAAAAAAACCAAACTATACTACATAAAAACCAAAAGAAGCGATTGCGGTTATAAATTTGACACACAGAAAAATGTTCTTTTACATTGTTTTTGCCATGGCTACTATGATAATGAAGACTATTTCTGTAAAAAAGTATGGAAAATAAGAAAAACTGAAATATCTCAAAAACTATTATAAATAGGTATAGGATATATTGAACAAAACTTTTAGGGTTTTTATTACTCTATTAAATAACATGAAAATATACAGGGTGTACCATTTAAAAAAAAAAAGATATTTATTCATTTAAACTTGTTCAAATTTGAGCCGATGTGTTCAACACCCTGTAGCTTTTATTGCAAATATTAGATAAAAATTATGTTAACTTGTCCTTGGCCTTGCTAAATTCCAAATTTGAATATATTTGTCACAAAATTGAAAACGTTATTTAGGATTGAATTGATGCTTGAAAATGTGACTTTTTTTCTTTAAACTTAATTATCTCAGAAACTATAAAGTTTTGTTATAGTAAACCCTTAATAAAAAAGATTTATAATTATAAGCTAAATCGAAAATACGATTCGTATATAGGGTGTTCTATTTAAAAAAATACAACTTTATGCTGTCCTAGTTTTTTGGCTCACCCTGTAGACTCCTAAATATTTTTAAAATCTGCATAAAAATAAACTGTATCAAACAATAAATATAGTTTCTTTGTTAATTTCTCCGAAAAGGCACAAACCTACTTCATCCAATCGTTGACTCACCCTGTACCTTTCTAGCCTTATTTAAATTTTCTATATTATTTTTAAACTAAAAAATGTGTTATTTTTAAAATATATATGCACTTAAGAAATGAAAAGATAAATAAAAAGTGTTCTTATTTTTTATATGCTATTTGTGTTATTAATATCATCTTATTAATAACTGTGAGAATAAAATAAGTATTTTAACACATTTACCTCTTGTATTTTTATTCAACTAATGTAGAGACTAATTTGTTAAATATTTGATATTATACGTCATAGATTGATAAGGAAGTTGAAACATAAGATTAGTAAAATATGGCGGCTAATTGGAGCTTGCTCCGGCCCTGATCAAGCGTATGCCATCATGAGACATATGACATTAAACGAAATTAAAATGGTTAGTTCATACTTTCAAAAATTAACAACTTACATTTATATTATTATGTTTCATTTTCATGATAATTGTTACATTTTACTTTCACCTGTTCCAACAAAAAATTAACAACCATCAATTATCAGTTAAGAAGTTGATCAACTTTAAACTTCACACATTGAAATGCAAAAAACATACCTTTAACTTTTGGGTTAGAACATTATTGGACAGTTTTGGTTGGCTATCTTTAATTTTTACTAATTATTAAATTTTGAAGAATTTACGATGTATTTTTTAATTCGAAGAGTAGTGGTAGTTGATAATTTTTGGAAGTATGAACCGAACATAACTGATAAGTTGACAAAATAATCTTTAATCCCTTAAAATATTTGAAAGGGGTTTTTAAAACGTAAATTACTCGACAGGGAGTGGTCAAAATGGTTTCAAGTTTAAAATTATTACATTTAATATTTAAGATCAATAAAATTTTACAAATTTTAAGTTAAATAATACGCATTTATGTATATATTATTTTTGTTTCAGGTAAGACCATAACCTTCATTACGGCAGCCCTTCTTGATGACATTAAATAAGGTAAAAAATGTGCAATTAAATAATATTAAATTAAAAAAAGTTTAGTTATAAAATTATCTCGGTATTCCTAAATTTATTTGAAATAAAAATTTTGCTATATCTTATTTTACCACTTCAATATATTCCCCCTGATTTTAAAAATTCAAGGTACTGACCTCAGCCAATTTAAACAGCACACTTTTGAAAATGTATCAAAGTCTTAGTTACGGTTTAAATAAAAGGTTCACATCTTTTTTATGAAGTGATTTTAAGATGAGTATTTTGCATATATATGGTACCTTTATTTAGCACTGTATTTTCGAAAAATTTTATATATAGACGTGTGCCTTTAGTTTTAAAAATATTTCATAATGATATTTGATGGGTACTCGATTTCCGTAAATTTACTGTTTTTTATAACTTATATAACTTCTGCTAATGACTAACTTACTATAGTGAATTAATTTATAAGATATAAAATGCTTAAAATAACAAATAAATCTAGCCAAACCAGAACAGTGTGCGTGTTTATTGAAAAATTCTGTGCTTGATTGAAAATAGCAATAAATAACGTAACTCATTTTCAAAAACACATTTTTTAGGATAGAAATCATGAAAAAATAATTTTTATCTAATGTACAATATTGTAAACTGTTTTTTTCATTATTTTACCAACAAGCATGTGAAAACCTCTACTAGATTCTCGACGAATTACTTAATATATGACGACTTAGATATGATGCCGCCTCTGTTTGGGCTCATTTAATGCTGGTTTTGAAATTGGTAATATCCGTAATTGCTCAGCTCATCAAAATATTACACGTACAAAGTGATTGCCCAAGTACGCAACACAAAAATAAAATGAAATTTCAGTTATTCAGGCATTTTTGTTATATACTCAGTCTTGTTAAGGCTTCTTGGAACTTTACTACTCCAGGACAATGCGACGTATCCCACTGATGGGGCGGTAAAAAAATTATGCGATCAACGCATTTCGTGCGGAAAAGATGTGTTATCCGCCGAACGTATTATAGAAGCAGCAAGAAAATTGCCCAATACAAAAATTCATATCACTCGACCACTACCAAAGAAATCGAAAAAGTAGATAATTTGGTGAATGCTGAAATAAAATCAGCTCCGAAATCTAAACAAAAAAATTCACCAACCCTGTACCTTAACTCACTTACATGCACATCTTGTTTCGATAAGTTACTCTATAAACATTTTTCTGTATTTGGAGGCCGGAGTTTGCCTGTCATTAAGAGGAGATCAAAAAAAGCTTTATTAAATAATTTTTTCAAACCATTTGTATTAATTTTATGTAACTATATTATTTTCATGAATCCTTAATTCTAAAAACTGCACAATCTTTAATATGGTTTAACCAATAACTATACAAAGTAACGATATCCAAATGCTTTCTTTTTTTTTAATAATATTTAAAATAAAAAGGAAAGTCGCTTATCAAAAAAGACAGAATAAAATAGCAAGTATTAGTGGCCTTTTTAACCGACTTCTAAAAGAAGGAGTTTCTCAATGTGTCGACTATGTATTTTTTTATGTATGTACACCAATTACTCCGGAACGAGGGCACTGATTTGAATGAAATTTTTTACGTTATATTTTCTTGGACGAAATTGCTGCAATAAAATCCAAGATTGCGCTGACAGTATGGCGGCCAAAAGAATTCATTTTGTCCGATTTTCTCTAAAATTGGTATGGGGAAATTTTCTGAGTCGTACACAGTGAATCTCAAATATTTTAAAAAAATTCAAAATGGTGGACAAAAAAATTAAATTTTGTCCGATTTTCTCCAAAATCGATGTGAAGGAGTTCTCGGAGTCGCACATAACGAATCCAAAATACTTTTAGAAAATTCAATATGGCGGATAAAAAAATTAAATTTGTACGATTTTATCTAAAATTGGTACGGGGGATTATTCGGGATCGCACATAACGAATCTAATTATTTTTAAAAAAATTTAACATGGCGGACTAAAAAATCAATTTTGTCCGAATTTCTTTAATATTGGGTATGGGGGAATTTTCGGGGTCACAGATAACGAATCTGAAATTATTTTAAAAAAATTTGAGATGGCGTATCCAATATAGCGGATAAAAAAAATTAATTTTGTCCAATTTTTTCAAAATTGATATGGGGAAGTTTTTGGAATCGCAAATTACAAATCTGAATTTATTAAAAAAAAAATATATGACCGATTAAAAATTCTACATCTCTTGATTTTGTTTAAAATAAATATTAGGGGATTTTTGTTAGTGTTAATTACAAATTTAAATTATTTTCTGAAAGCTTGATCTGGCGAATTGAATATGGCGTCGTAAAAATTTTATATTTTCTCCAAAACAAGATGTAAATTATGAAGTTAAAAGTATTTTTTCAGGATTTAATTTGGCGAATCCAATTTAATGCACTAAAAATTTTACATTTTTCGATTTTGTGCAAAGAAGGGACTGAATCGTTTTGAAGTTCAATATGGCGGATACAATATGGTAGATTGAAAATTTTACCTTGTTCGCATTTTTTGAGATTTGGTATTAGTGGGTTTACGTCTCAAGTCCTTTAAATATCAATATTGGAAGGTTTTGGAGCCTATATTATCAATCTAAAATTAGTTTGAAACAAAAGATAATTGATTTACCATGGCAGACTAAATATTTGTTTGAAACAATTTCACAGGTATTTGAAGAACTCTAAGAATCAAAGAATTTTAAGTAGTTCTTTTTAGGGTGATTTACATCTTTGAATAAAATGGGCACTTTTTTGCCACCTGGGAGTTATTGCGAGGTACACTAAACTCGATTAGTATTTAGTTCAAATAACTTTTGAATATCATAATGAATTCAAAGTCGAAAAATAAAATTTTTATAAAAAAATTGAACCGACTTCTAAAGGTACGCTGAAAGGTGAAAAATAACTATAAATTTTTATATGAAATTAAAATTTTTGAAGTCGATGCCAAATCATTTGTAAATGAAATAAATTACTACTAATACATACAAATTATGGTAAGAAGGCAATTACAAATAAAGAATTTTTAATCGGTTTATGCAAATCACATTTTGTCAGATATTAGTTTGGCGCCGACTTCAAAAAGTTCAATTTGATATAAAAATTTATAGTTATCTTTCACTTTTTCGCGCACTTTTAGAAGTTGGTTCGATTTTTTTATAAAAATTTTATTTTCAGTCATTCTTAGGTGTTTACGGAAGGGGTTGTTTTATACTTTCTTATCAAGGTCATTTTCACCCGTTTAAAAGATCTATTGAATAATGTTCAACAACAATGAAAATTACGAGATTTTGATGGATCTTATATTGTCAAAATATAGTTTTGGGTTGAAAGCCACCACTATTAATTAGAAAGTGTTAATTCTTTTTGTTCTGTTTCTTAGTTTTTTTGAGGCAGTTTTTTTACTACTTATTCGTCCTAAATGTAGTTCCTTGTAGATTCAAAAAAAGAACTGTGTTCCGAGCTTTTTCAATAGTTACTTAAGCCTTTTTAGTTATTGAGGCTACTTTTCACTTAATTTTGAGGGTTTGTTATAAATTTGTTTTATGCACGTTTGTACTCAAATATTTCACACATGCCTTCAAATTTAGAAACAATTCGACTTTGAGATGGAAAAGCAATTGTAAAAGCTCAATCTCATTTTTACACTTTTGAGGTTTTTTGAACTGTAGGGGTGATTTTGAGGATGTACTTGTAATGTGAATCTCCGATTTGATTTCAATTTGAAAAAATACTTGGCTTAAATTAGCCCCTTTCGTTGGTATAACCTCTTTTCTTTTTACAAATCCCTATAATACAACAAAGAATAATTCATTTAACTATACTAGCAAGTAATGACAAAAAAAAGTTTTCCGAAAAGGCTTGATAAAAAACAATTAACGGCAATTTTTTTCCCTGAAGAATATGCATTTACTTAAAGAAAAACTCACTTCTGATAGTGTGGCACTCATTACTTTTTTTCATTTTTTCGAAGCTCAAATAAAAAAAAATAGCAGGAGTTACCCATATTTAATGTATAAACTTGCAAATAATATTTTAAAATATTGAATTTTGATACTTCCTCTATAAAATATAAATTGAATAATATATTCATTTCCATTTTAGCTTAAATATTTAACGGTATAAATAACAATGAACAAAAGGCTTTTGTTTGTCAAAATATTTGTAAGACTAATTAATCATTTTAGAATTTTGTTAAATATATGGCGTCTTATGAAATATATATTTTAAGCTTAATTAAGGTGTACAAAGTATACTTGGGAAATAAGTAATTAGCTTTGTATAGTATTCAGTTGGATTAATTCAATATTTTGACATTCCATAGTTTAGTCAAATAATAGGATATCACTAGATTGTAGATTGTGAGTGGGTCGTTAAGTCATTCATTGTCCCTCTACAGTGCCTTGTCTAATAAGATCTTATGTGCTTTACCCTGATCTATAAAAGCATGGGATATTCAGAGTTTTCATAAAGACTATTATTTTTCTGTGTGTGTCAAGGTGTCGTCTGTCAGAAATTTAAACATCTTGCAGAAGAGTGTCATGTACTTGTATAGCAAATAAACTGCTATTTTAGTTGCATGGTGACAGAAACAGCAAATCTCGTCCTGGATTTTGCCCACCATTTTGAGATGGTATCTCAGTAGGCAATGTCTTGTATAGAGATTCCTTATTACTATACAATATACATTTATCGGGGATGGATAAACATTCTTGCTTTTTTAAGCGAAGAATCTGTAAATTTTATCATTTTTCTGAGAACATGCGTACTGTTCCACCTAAATTTTATCTGATTTTGTTCCGAACTTCGTTTTTGCGTTGCTTTTGAATACTCACATAAAGGTTTCAAGCTCTTTTTCTTGCGAGGCTGTCCGCTTCCTCATTTCTTTTCATTCAATTGTGTCCTGGCTCCCACATCAGGGTGTTCGAACCGAGAGCCTCAAGAGCCTTAAGCACTATTTGGATATCTGACAATATATATATATATATATATATATATATATATATATATATATATATATATGTATATATATAACTTCATTCATATACGGAGCTGCATATAGTTGTACGTTTGCTGAATGTGATTTCAGCACTACAACAGCATAATGTGGATATGTCCACTGCTATTGCATCTCACACGGAGGAATCCGTGAAAGCCGCATAAACATGTATACGCCATCCTGCGGGAGGTCGGCGAAGCCGCGTTCAGTATTTGCATGCTTCCTTCCGATCTGTCCTTTGCACAGCCAAGTGCATGTCGGTACCCTGATGAGTCTAGTAGAGACGAAACATGTACCTCTGCCGTATCACTGTAGTGGGGAGGGTAAGTTTTGACTTTCTTCTCGGTATGGTGGTACAGGTAGGCCATCATCTCGATGGTGATGGAATAGGATAAATTGTGTTCCTTAGCAATTTGTTCCAACTGTGCAACCTCTAACATGGAATGGATATGGTTGGAACGAGGTTTGCATTTACTGTTCGTATTTGACTTCATTCATATACGGATCTGCATATAGTTGTACGTTTGCTGAATGTGATTTTAGCACTACAACGGCATAATGTGGATATGTCCACTGCTATTGCATCTCACACGGAGGAATCCGTGAAAGCCGCATAACCATATATATATATATATATATATATATATATATATATATATATATATATATATATATATATATATATATATATATATATATATTGGCCTTCTTCAGACATTCGCCGGCACACACGTTGAAGTGCATGCATTTCTTCTTTCTATTCACTTGATAGGACTCAGTTACTAGTTCATACCTCACGTCAAAGTCGTACCCTAAAGGTTTGCAGTCTCTCCAATTTGATATAGATTCTGTTGCAAACCAAAATCTTTATAGTTTCCAGATTTGAGGTTTTCTGTTTGAAACAGCCTAAGAACATTTGTTATTGTTATCCTCATCACAGCTATACGCAAAGGAGAGTGGAATGAAATGGCATGGCCCCCGTGACTACTACATTAGGCTTACTTCTGTATTTCTTGTAGCTTTCTTTGAGCTGCTGCTTGATACGTTAGTGGCCGCTATACTAAGGAGGCATATGACCAAATTTTTCTAAAGATTTTGCGACATATACCACTTATCGCTAATGAGTTTTGGAGAATCTTTTAAATGAGGCTATTTCAGGTAATTTTTTGGTCTATCTGCCAGATATATAATCGCCTTGCAAAGACTGGGAGTCGCTCAACTTAATGTTGGCGTTTTTATTCCGTTTTTATTTTTACATAGATGGCACTGGGACTGTTTTGTTAGCATAACATTTAGTCCTTCCTCTGTGCAGCAATTTCCTATTTGATACAATACAAGTTGCATAAGACTTATGATATTTCCTACAGTCTTGCCTTTAATAGTGATAAATAAGTCATCATTTAGTTAACTCAGCAAGGTATACATTACCAGGGATCACAGAAGAAGCGATAGCGCTTTCCCTTGGGGGCACACGTTGACACTATTGATTACCGAAGGATAGAGTAAAGATTCCTTTAGCATTGATTGAATCCAACTTGCATCTATGATCCTAATTATGAATTTATGTAACACCTCCCTTATATTGATGAAAACACCAAAGAAATTTCTTAGTGTGTTTGTTTTAATTTTTTTTTTTTCAGATAACCCACCAGAGAGTGTAAGGCCATTCAGTATAAATTTGTCGGCTTGATATGCAGACTTGTTTTTGTAAATCAGTTTTATTTGAGTGTTTCACTTTTAAGATTTTCTACACTATTTTTAGGATAAAACGGTGAAATTTATTGTGCGTTAAGATATTGGTTGCCTGTTTACTATATGAAGGTCATCAGCTGTACTTCGTCAGCAAGAAATTTATGATTTCCAACTTTGTAGTCGGGTGTGAAAGGTTCTGTATCTTACAGGTGACTTGAAAGGTTTGATATTATAAATCGCCCATTTTATTTTGTTTAAGGTGAAGATTTTCCCTGCTAGACATCTGCTGAGATTATTTCTTTAGTAAATAGCTTCCTCTTTTTGAACCTTTTGCAGTTAGTGTTCATTTACTGGATCCTAGGAAGCGATTTTGTACAAGGTCTCTTAACCTTTCTTTCTGGTTGTCTAAATACTCCCCGTTTATCGTTCATCTTTTCAGAGCACTTTTTATAGCTGCTATATTAGGCTGAGTTCTGTTATGCCCTAACATATTTGCCTCCATATCTTTCTTTTGACTTTTCTGAATTCTTCATCATATTTAGTTAGGGCTGATTTATCATCTTTCTAATTTCCTGAATTTCTGTGCTTTGTTAAGTTTAGCTAGTTTTTTGTTCCATTCAGACACATCTCTTTAGATCTTTTATGTGTTATTCGGCACCTGCTTTCAAATAATTTCATTAGAGCATTTTAAAGCTTCCGAGAAGCTCTCTTCTTTCTTGTCTGGGACAGATGACTTCAACTTTTCTGATGAGATTGAGCTTATGCGCTTCCCAGTCAGTCAGTTTTGGTACGCTCTGTTCCTTAACCTGTAAATTTCATGATTTAATTTCAAACTTTATACGCTGGTGATCAGCCATTGAGAAAAGGTGAGATACATGCCAGAATTTGTATAGAATTCAATATAATTGGATCTACGATATTTAAAAAAGACCTTATTGATTGGGTTTATAAAAGTTAGCTTACTATCTTTAGTTCTAACATCTATATTATTGAGAGATTCTAAAAGGTGCTCACATCGTGTGTTAATGCCTGAATTTCCCTTTATTTAAAGTGTCGCAAAATAAATTATCCCCGCTATACTCATGAAACAAGAAAATAATTTTTCAAAGTATTAAGTATTTTCTATTCATGAGAATATTCAACTACTTAATTAAAAATAAAAACTAAATCTTGTGTTATTCGGTTTCCGGTACCGGTATAAATATATAAATATACATATATATATATATATATATATATATATATATATATATATATATGAGCTGTTAGTCAAACTCAAGTTAATTACAATTTATATTGTCCATGTCCATTGATCACATAATTTTCAATTATAATGACTTTCCAACTGTGAAATTGAAACACAATATTCCTAAAATTAGTGCAAATTGGATGAAGTGGTTTATTTAAATTTGAATAGAAACAAATTTGATCACGAAACCAAAATTGGAGCTTCTACTGTTTTTACTTCAAAGGATAAGTTACTGATTTTTAGGTATATAGGTGACAATTTTGCGAAATATCAAAGAGTTCCGCTTAAGTCCAATTTCCGTTTACAAATTACATCGCACAGTGTCGTGTAATATATAGTGGAAATTAAGGATTTGATTAAAACTCGAAACTCTAAATGGGATTTATGGGACTTTAATTAAAAGTTATAATAAGCACTGAGCCTAATTAAAAAAAGATAGATCATTTAAATACATCATACCTTCAATTCTTAATGAATTTGATTACACTTATAATTTTTAGGCCTAAGGTCTGTAATCACTTTCAAACAAAGTTACTTATTTTGTTGATTTTATTTATTTTTTCCTAACAAATTATCAAAATTGAAAAATCCCGATTATGAATAATTTAACGCATAGGAGAGCTCTTCACAGAATTTTGGATATTAAATTTCATTGAAATAATAGTTCCTGGAAGTAAGGATCCTAATACGTAAGTTTTAGATTACAAAAACGTCAAATTTTAGTTACATATCAGTAAAGAATTATATTTAAATTTATCTTCTTTACAGCTGCGAAGACGAGTATATTACAGATTAGTTTTTATCGACATTTAAGGATTTTTTGCGACTTTTATTTACTCATTTTCGGAACATTAAAATAAGTGTTGGCAATGCAGCAAAATTATTGTACAAGAATATTGTTACTCTTCTGTTACCGGCACATAATGGGGTAGAGGAGAATGAAATAATATATAAGCTAGCGAGGAAAGGGACTGAGACGCCATTTCTGGGGCCCGAACCTTTCTATGGAATCAGTAGCAGTGTAATGCTGGAAAAACTAAAAAAAGAGGAAGAGAGCAGAAAATTCAAGAAGAGATTAAAAGAATGCATGAGCCTAAGGAAAAATCAACTTAGAAGTTTAACAGAAATCCTAACAGGGCATTGCCACCTTAAGGGACTCCTCAAGAAACTAAGATTGGCAGAAAGAGGAGAGTGCAGATTTCGCGAGGAGGGAGATATAACCTCTATTCACATCCTATTAGAGTATAGCTTCAGAAAACTCTAGAAGGTGATTCTTGAGAGCATAATAAATAGAAGAAGGAGAGGTACTCACTTTGAAACCGTCCAGCATGCTAATGTTCCTAACGAAAATTTGAATGAAGGACCTGCTTTAGTTGACAAGGTAAGACATCCCTAACGACTTAGCAGCAGTAGAGGACCTTAATGGATCTTTCGGGTCGCACTGTACAAATTTATAATTTCACACACACACATGCAGCAAGATTAATCATAGAATCATACAGAAATGTAGACAATTTGTTTAAGGATTCATATATTATAAGAATATTAACTATTCAAAATTTTTGGTTTAATTTTCTTTAGGTAGTTGAGTTTTTCAAAAGTTCACATATCGGAAAACTTTTTGAGAACTTTGAGTTTAAAGAGTAATATCACCATTTGGAATTTTTACTCTTTATTTTTAAGACACTATACAGGGCGTTTCCAAATAAGTGCGAAAATTTTTAAAGAGTTATTCTTGAGCCAGTTTTAACCATAGAAGTTCATATAAACATATGTCCGATAATGCTTAGTTTTTAAGATAGGATGTAAAATTTTATTATTATTTTTATTTTTTCCAATTTATATCATATCCCTTTAAAGATAATTCAGTCAAATTTGGAACACGTAATACGTTTTTATAGTTCTTATAAAAAATATTATTATATAAATTAATATACATAGTGGTACTTTTTTCCGGGTCTGGAAAATTTTATCATCTCGAACTTTTTCTTCGGGCACCACTGAATCGATTTGATTATTCAGTTAGCTTTCCTATCTTACCAGGAAACTTTTTTGTCTCTCAAGTTTTCCTTTAAACATCAATAGTTTTTTTTCAAAAAAATAAAATATGTTCCGATGCATCTCTAATTAAGTTCTGAAGGAATAGGTTATTAAGTGACGGAAAGATATAGTAGGCTGTTGTCAAATAAGTTCACTCCTAATTTGTCATATTGTTTTTCTTGTAATAATATGTTAGAATTTCTGTTAATAAGTGTGATTGATTTTATGTACTTCTAATGTAAAGTAGGTAAAAAAATAGTAAAATTGGCAAAGTTTGCAAATGTTGAAATGTCAGATAGTATCTTGTTTATGGTCGTACTAATGGAAGTATATTAAAAGCTTTACGGATTCCCCATGATAACGTACGCTGCTATTGTATGGTGGCATAGCACAACAAAGCGCAAATACATTCTTCAACTTGACAAAGTTCAGAGAAAGGCTTGTGTGGAAATATTGAGTGCGATGAGGACTGCTCCCACCAGGGCTCTGGAAGTCCTGGTGAACCTGTCTCTTCTTCATTTATACATAGAGAACGAGGCCCTGAAGACTGTTTATCTTCTCAGTTTCCTGGGACATCTTGGAAATGTAACGGGCGGCTAATCAGGTGTTTGGGAAAGCGCGGTGGAGAGGTGTCCATTATTCCCCATGCGGACAGATTACATGACGCTGCTTTTAAAACCCAACCTCTCCCTGGAGATATTTCTGCCAAGTAGAGAGGATTAGGAGGGAGACCAAAATCTTCCAGAAAATGGATCTTGGTGGTATACTGATGGATCTCGACAAGATGAAAAAGCTGGAGCCGGAGTATTCGCCAGGAGCACAGGAGTCAGAGGGTACTACCCACTCGGATAATATGCGACAATTTTCGCAGCAGAAATTTATGTTATTCTGCAGTCTGCCCATCTCGATGAGAGAGACATAGACAGGAATAGAGTAATAAATATATGCTCAAACAGTAAGGCTGCGATATTGGCACTGAAGTTCAGTGTCGTAACTTCGCGACTGGTGTCTGAGGGCATGGATGTACTAAATGGTATGACAGGAAAAGGCTGCACAGTCAGACTCGTATGGGTCCCGTGTCACTCGGGCATACGCGGGAATGAGGAAGCAGACCGTCTGGTAAAGATGGATTCGGCGACTGAACCGTATGGATCCCAACCAATATTATCTGTCCCAATCGCTATTGGAAAAAGGGAATTGAAATCGTTGCTAGAAAGCAAATTTATTGTATCGTCGAGGGGAGCTCCTGTAATGAGGTGTGCTAAGAAACATAAAGCTGGGCTAGTGTACGTCGTACTAAGGAGCTTCTCTCATTGGGAAGGAAAGAACAGCGAATTGTGGTGGCATTGTTGACAGGACATTGTCACCCCAGGGGTCATCTTCAGTGAATCAGTGTCGAAGATGACCCGACATGCATATGGTGTTTGGAGAAGGATGAGACTGTTGACCATATCCTTAGAGGGTGCCCAGCACTCAACGAACTGAGACAGAGATATTTCAGAGATACAATTTTTTTACCTGAAGGAGTTAGGCAAGTTCAACTAACGAGGATGCTTGGATTCGCAAAGGCGATCGGCCTCGAATAACCTGCAGATATGGTGGGATGTAGAGAGCCCGATGACATCGATGATCTAGTATCATCACCCCTTTTTCATTCATTCATTCAAGCTCAACGGATTTATATTGAATTATATCCACAACGTAACTTCATCATAAAACCTTTGCTTGTCTTCGTCAGCTTTTACGAGAAAACGGTACATTTCTAAAACGAACTTCTGATTGTGGACGTCCTCGGGAGAGAAAAACCGTAGCACTGGAGGAAGCTCTTTTTAATTTAATAGAATAATCTCCTAAAACACGTACGAGAAAAATTGCCAATATATTAAATATAAGCAATTCCATAGTATCCGAATTTTAAAAGAACACCAATTATATTCCTACAATATCCAGCGAGTGCAGGCCTGTTACCTCTTTTTGCCGCTTATAGTTTTTTGCCTGTGGATACTTCAAATGATCGCCCAATCTCCCCTTTTTTATCTCGTACTTTGTCTACTGATGAGGCAAACATTTTTGAAGGGAATCAGTAAAAAATTTTCACAATAATCACATTTGGGCTGAAGAAAATCCACATACATTTCTTGAAGCCAGTTATCAACATCGTTTTCATTAAACATATGGAATGGTGCCATAGGCGATTATCTAATTGACCCATGTTTTCTTCCATTAAATTAAATGGCGACCAATACTGTCACTTTCTCGAGGAAAAGTTACCTGCCTTTCTTGAAGAGGTTCATCTTCAAGTTAAACAAGAATTTGAGTTTATGCATGATGGCGCTACAGAAAATTTCGGTATCATTGTAAGCCGTCACTTAGAGGCAGTATATAGATAGGTCGAGGAGGCACTCAACACTGGCCTGCCCGATCTCCGCATTATTGCTTTTTGCGAAAGGATAAGAAATACTTCAGAATTATTTCAACGAATACGCTTTTCAATGAGACGAATATCGAATTCTTGCTTTATAACTGAGGGTGGTCATTTTCAAAATTTTTTTGCAATTTCTGTTATTAATATTTTGTTACTTTTATTCAAATTTTGCTATAATGTTGTAATTTTCTTGGCCCCTGTTGGTTAAAACAAATAGGAATCAAGATTGTATCACAGTTAACTATAAACTATAACTATAAATATTTATACTAATAATACCTACAATAAAGCTAATACTCACCATAAACTAATCCCTTATTTTCATCAAGTAGCTTGTTTAATAAATATTAAATAAAAGTTTATTTACCTATCACATCAAAAACCGGTATTGTAAAAAAAATTCAAGTGTGCCTGGAAATGCATCAAATATTCCACGTTTGCTATTTTCATCAAGGGTGTAGTTAATCATTTGTTTTTTTTTCTTTTATTTTTGGAGCTCTGGTGATTTCTAGAAGCGTTAGTAGAGAGATTCTGAGTCAAGTCATGGTTATAAAAACTGAAAGAAGCCCAGAGAGCAGATTTTTTGCTGATTTCCTAACAGTGCAATACTGCTTTTATTCCTGGTTGCAGCTGAAACCATAGTTTAGAGTATTAAGGCATCGTTTCCGAGATTGTAAGAATAAACAAAGTTTTTAATGAATTTGTTTTTCGTTAAGTACACCGTAGTGAAAGTGATCACACCTAAGAAGTCAACTCACCATCTTTGTGACTTTTAACACTTGTGGCATCCTTAAAGACAATCAGATACATGTCACAAACAATTTTTATTATACTGGGACTGCATTCGTGTCTAAGATCGGATATAACACACTACTGCTCCCTTATAGTCCATCGGCCATCCAGCTTGCCGAAATTTATTGGATTTAATGACAAAACTGCCTTTCAGGTATTAGAGTTTCATAATAAACACTGATATTACCGATTTTAAAGTATACTTTCATTTTTTCCCTGTGACTGGGAACTAATAAGACTTTCTGCGAGCAATTACAGGACACTTTATATTTCATTTCATTTCAAATATCTTGTAAACCGAAAGTATACGCATATATTAGATAATTTAAAACATCATTTCACAAATTCAAATCAAACTTTTAATAAGGTTTAAATAAACATAATTTTAGTCTTAATCGGCCTACTAGATAGTTTATTCTTTGAAAATAAATATAAACATTTGAACAAAGAAAAAATGTAAGGTTATTCAACGCCGCTATCTAAGATCAGCTGACACTCTGAAGCTGGACTTAACGCTAACCGACTTGGCGTTTGGCGCAGATGACGTCACAAGTTCAATAGTGTCATTGTTCATTGTTTCTTGTTTTTTTGTATTACCTGTAGCAAATAGTCACATATTTCTTTTAGATTAAGTTTAAATACACATAGTTTGTAAATCAGAATCTTTTTTTTATTTATTGTTAAATATAGATTTTAGTTGTTTTTGGAATCGGGGTGTTATATTTTTGAATCTGTTTTTTTCCTGTTTTCGCTAACATATCCCTTCTTCTTACCTCTAGATAGCACTTTGAATATATATATATATATATATATATATATATATATATATATATATATATATATATATATATATATATATGGCTTTCACGTATTCCTCCGTATGAGATGCAATAGCAGTGGATATATCCACATTGTGCCGTTGTAATGCGGAAATCACATTCAGCAAACTTATAACTATATGAAACTCCGTGAATAGATGAAGTAAAATGCGAACAGTAATTGCAAACTTCATTCCATCATATCCTTTCCGTGTTAGAGATTGCACAGTTTGAATGAATTGCCACAGAACACACAATTCATCCTATTACACCACCATCGAGATGATGGCCTACCTGTACCACCTTATCGAGAAGAAAGTTAAACCTTATCCTCACTGTAGCTCTAGAATAACTCATTTTGGCACTTATTTGAAAACACTTTGCAAATGGTACAATTTTTAAAATTAAATTGAAAGAAAGTTAAATTTGAAACGATATTTTAAACACAAAACAAGTAGAAGTCAACCTTCAAGTAAAACCTTTGACTAAACAAAAATTTACATAAACTTTATTTATTAAGTTACTTTTGGAAAATTTGGTATAAAAATACACGGCTTTAATATTTTTAATTAATTTAACTGGCTCGGGTTATTTATCTTTAATATAAATTCTTTACTTTAAACTTTTGAATAAAATTTACTTAACGTAATAAAAACTTTCCAAATTAAAGAGAACACTTTCTGCTGTTTTTCAACCCCAGTTACGAACGAGGTGAGCATGCAACTATTTAGTGACTTTTCTCTTTGATGAAAGTTGGAATCAACACAATGGTTGATAAAAATGAAACCGATATAAAATTGTTATCCAACTAATTGCGTACGATTTTTCTTACGGGTAGCGAAACGGTTTGCGTGATTGCAAGTAAATTTTGTACGTTTTGTCTTTTTTTCTGATCCTAATCCAAAACATGGAGGAATTCTATAATTATACACACTGCTAAAAATAACTTTAAATTTAATGTCCATTCTATATTAAATTTAATGATTTTGCATAAAACATTGTGAATAATTTACATTTACTTAGAACTTAAAACAATTCGTCCAAATATAAATTCGTTATACAGGGTGGATCATTTTGGATGTTTTTATAGGCCAGCTAGGAAACCGTAAAAGATTTTAATAATCTAATAAAGTAGTTCCAAACTCTCTCTTGAGAAAATTATAATGAAGAAAACAAATAACAGCTATCGCGAACAGTTTCGGATTAACAAGACGTTGTTCCATTTTCTAAAATGTCCTATATTTTATTTATCAAAGCAACTACGATAAAACTAATTCTTGAGGTACTTTTTTCTGTAGAATCCTGTGGCGTAGTCAGATTTTTAATTTTAGTTTTAATTACAGAGATAAAATACTAAGTTCTAATTTTTTTAATGGAACACCTTGTATTTTTTACATCATTTATTTACATTAAGCATTTTTCTTAAAAATATGTTATATTGTCAATATAAATTGAAAACAAATAAGCTAAAAACAGTTTTTATTAAGTACGTATGGCCAAAGACGTTTGAAAAAGACGGCTAAGAGAAATTATAAATGTAATTGCATATGTTGTGGCAGATCCTTCAACGCCGAGCGACTATAAACTGAATGTTAGGGTTTCTCATAAAAAATCGTTAAAAATTTTAAAGAAAAATAAGCTTTTCTCCCTGGTCTCCCTGAACGAAGACTTAACTATTCTAATTGGTACATGGGTGGAAAGTAACAGATTGTATTCTCAATACGATGGAGCCCCAGCTCATATCACGGGAATTGTTGTCGAATGCCTTAACGCAGATTTTGCACAGAAATGGATACCAAACAACTAACCAGTCAGATGGCCACCTAGACCACCTGATTTTACCCGCTTATATTTATTTTTTTTAGGGTATATGAATAAGAAATCTATCTAAATGGAACTAAAACTCTAGAATTACAATAAAATTTTGTGCAGCAGAGGAGTACAAAAACGTTGCCAATTTTATAGTTATTTTTTACTTTCTAGCTCACATTTAGAAGTCGGTTCAAGTTTTTTTTTATAAATATTTTATTTTTCCATTTTTACTTTTGAATTCATTATGATATCCACAAATTATTTGAACTAAGTACTAATCGAGTTTAGTGTACCTCACAATGACTCCAAGATGGCAAAAAAGTACCCATTATAGCCAAAGTTGTAAATCTCCCTAAAATGAAGCACTGAAAATTCTTTTATTCTTTGAATTCTCCAAACACCAGTGTGTGGGTAAAATTGTGTCAAACAAATATTTAGTGTGTCATAGTAAATCCACTATCTTAAATTTCAAATTAATTTTGGGTTGGTAGTATAGGCCTCAAAATTTCCAATTCACGATATTGAATTTCAAAAAAATAAATTTAACGAATTAATGTAATATAAATTTAAACGCTTCAAAACCCCCTAGTACCAATTTTGGATGAAATCCGGAAATTGAAATTTCTAGACCGTTGTGCTGCATCTGACATATTAAATTTTCTTAAAATAATTTTATATTCGGTATTTGAATCCTCAAAAACGATTCAGTCCCATCTTTGAACAAAATCGCAAAATATAAAATACTTAGTCCGCTATATTGGATTCGCGAATCCTGAAAAACTACTTTTAAATTCATGATTTACACCCTCAAAAACCCCCTATATAAGTTTTGAAGAAAATCGAAAAATATAGAAATTTGAGGACGCCATATTGAATCCGCCAGATTCAGTTCTTCAAAAAATATTTCAAATTCGTAATTAACATTAACAAAAATCCCCCAATACTGATTCTAGGCAAAATCGACACATGTAGAATTTTTTATCTTCCATCTTCGATCTGCTATATTTAATTTTTTTTTAAATAATTTCAGATTCGTAATTTGCGATCCCAAAAACTCCCTCATATCAATTTTGAAAAAATTGGTCAAAATTAATTTTTTATGCGTCATATTGGATACGCCATATTGAATTTTTAAAAATAATTTCTGATTCGTTATGTCCGACCCCGGAAACCTCCTCATACTAATTTGGGACAAAATCGGGCAGAATTCGTCCCCCATATTGGATCTGACATATTAAATTTTTTAAAAATAATTTTAGATTCGTTATATGCGACCCCAAAAACTCCCCCATACCAATTTGGAGAAAATCGGACAAAATTGATTTTTTTGTCGGTTGAAATCTGACTACTCTACTGGTCTCTACAGAAAAAAGCATTAAAAATAACTTATTAGTTTTATCGTAGTTGCTGTGAAAGTAGGATATAAGAGATTTTAGAAAATGGGAAAATTCGAAAATCGCCCGATAAATCCGAAACCGATCGTGATAGCCATAATTTCTTTTCGCCGTTAAAATTTTCTCAATAAAAGAGCTCGGGATTACTATATCAGATTTTTAAAATCTTTTACGGCTTCCCAGTCAATAAAATCATCCAAAATGATCCACCCTGTACATCTTGCTGTTGGCATTACCTATTTATTTACCTTATCGTTCGTTGTAGTCCGGAAGTTTACGACATAAATTTTCGCATCATTCTCTTGACATTAATTTTTTTAGTATGAGCTGTCCTTGCAACATATAATAGTGATATAAACGTCTTCCATTGCACCGAGGGAATGTTCCAGTTGGGTTACAATTACGTATGCAAAAGTTATTGTATGTTTCAATTAAAACATAAAAAGTTTAGAAAATAACGTATATATATATATATATATATATATATATATATATATATATATATATATATATATATAACACGAGAATCATGTAGATTGACAAATTTTCACGTCCGCTTCGCCAATATTTCATTCTATTTTATTTTAAATTACACGGACAAAAACTTATCTACATATTTATTTACTTGTTTGGCTTTAAAACACGCTAAACGATGCTCTCATGGTGGGATCGTTTGGTGCGACACGTGGCTTTGGCTGCTAAAATAAGCGGTAGGCTTGCTTGCCAGTACCGAAAAATGCGACCCCTATCCTTTGGGCAGCGTGTTTCGTGTACTCGATTTTACATATTTCTGTTTTAATTCACCGTCGCACCACCATATGACGGTTCTTTTACAAACTTTGTTAATCTGTGTGGTTCTTGTATTATCAAGTGGTCCATCGAGATGTCGCTTTTGTCGTCTTATTTGCTGTGTTTTGATTATAAATTCAACTTTATACGATGCAAAGGCGAGATGATGATTTGTACCGACTGCAGTGGCCTGACGAGTCCCATATTAGGACGAAACAGCACTGTCGCCATCTGTCGGACCCGGATTTTTCCATATTTTGGAGTGCTCCGCACTTTTTAACACGAGAATCATGTAGAGTGACAAATTTTCACGTCCGCTTCGCCAATATTTTAATCTATTTCATTATATATATATATATATATATATATATATATATATATATATATATATATATATATATATGTTTATGCGGTTTTCGCGGATTCCTCCATGTGGGATGCAACAGCAGTCGATATATTATGCCGTTGTGGTGTTCGCATTTTACTTCTTCTTCTTCTAGGTAGAACCAAGTTCTTTTATCTACACAATGCCTCATCGATTCTCGTTTGAGGTCGAAATCCAGCTATCTCTCCATCTTTTGGGGGGCTGTCCAGGCGGCCGTTTGGTGTTTGGTTTCTCTCTCATCACGGTTTTTACTAGTCTGTCATCGTCCATTCGTTCCACGTGATCTCTCCACTGCCTACGACGGTTTCGAACCCACTTCACAACATCCCCCATTCCGCTGTCCTCGCGTATTTTTGCGTTTCTTATTCTATCTCTTAAACTTGTTCCCGCGATCATTCTCAGCGTTTTCATTTCCGTGGTTCTCATAATTTGTTTTGTCGTTTTTGTTTCGTTTCTTGTTTCTGCGCCGTAGGTCAGTATCGGTCTTACACAGACCTTGTAAATTCTTACTTTGCTCTCAATCGTCATATGTTTATTGTTCCAGATTATGTCTCTTAGTTGGCCTGATATCATGGCCGCTTTGTTGGCTTGTGTGCGTACTTTTTCCGTTACTGCCCTGTTATGTGTTCCAATTTGACTCGGTCGAGCTCTTCTGTAAAGTCCACAAAACAAATGAACAGCGGTTTATCGTATTCGATAGATTTTTCAACCAGCTGTCTGATAATAAATATACTGTCGATAGTAGAGCGGTTATTCCGGAAGCTCTGCTATTCTTCGCACGTCCCTAACTTGTCTACGATCCGCATTTTACTTCATATATATATATATATATATATATATATATATATATATATATATATATATATATATATATATATATATATATATATATATATGATTTGTTATGCAGGTTTTTATAGTAACAAACACAATAATAATAGTCTTTCATACATAAGATACTACGAAGATCGTTTTCCAGGCCCAGAAGCTGCGCTTGGCATGCGGCGAGCGAGCGATATGACTATACGACGCTAAATCTTTATCTGCCTTCGGGACAATCGCTGTTGTTTTTGATTGTTGATACGACCAGAATGAAATTATTTTTTCATAATTATTGTTGTTTAATTTTTATGGCACTCGTATGTTCGTTCAGTAAATTAATTTAAGCTTTGTAATACATCATTACTCGCAAAAATAGAGAAATTTGTAAAAATGCTTTAACTAGTATTGAAATATAGATTGAGTATACCTAGCTAGATTAAATAGAACTCTTAGTTGTTCACTTTCAATCTCATTTATCTAACTGGGTAGACATGTGCAAAACTAACAAGTCAGCTTTATTAAAATTATTGAAATATGTTGTTTTACGCTTACTTATGTGGGTGGAAGACGAACGTTGTCGTCTTGTTTAGATGGAGCGCAATATTTTTTAAAATTATTACATATTAATTAACGTGCAATAAGTTTCGAATATTGGGCTGTATTCTTTTTTGTAAATTTTTTATCGTAATTGCGACCCTCTTGAAACTCCCCGTTGTGGAGGTGCGATGGAAAACTTTTATATTACTACGATAACTCATTCAAAAAAAAATAAGCTTCCGGGAACGGCATAATGAAATCTGTGGTTAACTTCTGGACTAGTATGCACTAGTCTAGTCGAGACCTGGGATGTGAGTTTATTCTTTGCTGCGTTCACGTCAAATTGCTATAGATCCGGTAATAATTTGAATTCTGACATGAGGAAAAGTTTAAAATATTTTTAAAAGGTAAATAATAAATCTAGATTAATAGAACGATGTTTGAGTGTTTCAGAGTGGCCTCGCATAAAAACTTTTCGAAGGTAATAAAATGAATCACCTCTTCATATAAATTTACGAATACAAATTGACGGCAAATAATATTTTTTAATTATTTTCATCTCCGTTCGTTTTATGTCAAAGCCTTATAACTTTGAGTGTTTCAGGGTGGCCTAATACAGAAAATTTTTCGGAGCTAAAAAAATTAATAATGTGATCATGAAGTGAACGTACAAATACAAATTGAGGGTAAATAATATTTTTAATTATTTTCGTCTCCGTTCGTTTGTATCAAAGTAATCTCGTCAGTTTTTCATTAAATTTTGTAAATACATTCTTTTAATAACCCAAAAACAAGACTGACGTGAAATTAAAAATAAATTTATTTACCTACCTCTGTTTGAAAATTAGATCTAAACTTATTTTTGGTTTACCTCATCCTGTGGGATACATTAGATAGGTCTTCAAAAAAGATCTCGTTTAATATTTTTTTTTAGTTGCTTCATTGGCGAACTCTGAAAAATATATATGAAAAAACATTACGGTTGACTTGCGTCTAATAATTTAAAACAAATAAAAATATATCTGGTTAATATGGGGTAACCTTGAATAGGTTTTCAGAAATAGAAATAAATAAGTCATATACTATTTTCTTAAAGGTCCGATTTTTAAAATTTTAGCAGTTACCTATTGCCCACACTCAAGACCTCCTGGGATTTAAGAAAGAAGGCCAATGAAATTTTATATAACCCCATTTTTACGTGCCTTTTTGATGCATACGTTTTAGTGATGAACTTTAATATTTTCAACACTACTTAAATCAAATGTTTGCCATAATCTCTTTTGAAGCTGTCTTTTATAACGCTTTTAATTACAGTCCTTTTTAATGTTACAAACGTTTCAATTTTAAGTTTTTTAGAGAAAGAGAAAAAGCTCTATTTATATAAAACGTAACCGATGCTTAACAAAACCATAAGATATCGCGTACTCACGTGCATATTTCGAAACTAAAAGGAAAGGAAGAGAAGAACATCTTATGCTCCGTGAATCCGCGTCTGCGCTGTTGTGAAATACTTACATTCACGTAAAATACATAAGTAGTATACACTACTACTACTTTCCAATATATTACCTTTTATTACATGAAAAGCATATATATATATATATATATATATATATATATATATATATATATATATATATTTATAAGCAAAGAAGATGGGTCTTCAAATCAACGAAGACAAAACTAAATACATGTCCATGAGTCGGAATGGCCGAAATAGAGGCAGAATAGGTCAAAACATTACCATCAATGAATATAACTTTGAACGAGTCAAAGAATTTAAATACCTAGGAACAACAATATGCAAAGATAACAACGGAGCACAGGAAATAAACAATGGACTACAAGCAGAAAATAGATGCCTGTACGCACTGCAAGATCTGATGAAATCGAAACACCTCACAAGACGAACAAAGATAGACCTATACAAAACAGTTATAAGATCGATAGTTATATTTGATTGTGAAACATGGACGCTAACGGTAGCGAACGAAGAGAGACTACGAGTTTTTGAAATAAAAATCTTGAGGAAAATCTCGAGGCCAATAATAGATGAAACGACAGGACAATACAGAACAACAACTAATAAGGAACTAGAAGAACTATTCCCATATACAGATGTAGTAAAAGAAATAAAAGCCAGAATACCCCAGTGGGTAGGACATATCAGAAGGCTTCCTACCGACAGAATAATAAGACTAGCTTGGGAGGAAGCACCGACTGAGAGAAGACCACTAGGACGACCCCGACTCCGGTGGAGAGATAATATAACAAAATATCTCAAAACTATGGGCTTCGAACACTGGATGGAGGTTGCGAGAGATCGAAGTAAATGGAAGCATGTCGTAAAGTCGGCTAAAACCCTTCCAGGGTTGTAACGCCACGGAGTAAGTAAGTATATGTATATATATATATATATATATATATATATATATATATATATATATATATTGTGGTATTATTCAACATCTTACCGCCATCCTCCGGTCAGATTTAACTTCAAATAAGAGATCCGAACATAAATAAGTACGACGACAGGTGTCTGGGAAGGTACCAACTAGAATCCCACTGACGAGTCCTCTAGTTGGTACCGGGACGAAACACCCACATTTTTAGAGCCCGATTCCCAGGTCTTTTCTAGGTTTTCCCTGCCAAATTACCTGATGACGACAATAATAGCTCGGAAAGAGAGACAAATAAAGACAACACAAATGAGAAACGAAGAAAGAAAACCAAACGTGCTTGTAATATAGGGATAAGTCGATAAGTAGTAAGCCAGACTTTCTCCTATATTACAACAATATATATATATATATATATATATATATATATATATATATATATATATATATATATATATTGTTAATTAAAAATGCGAAAAAAATTATATAAAGAAGAGTGGATAAAGTTGTAAACAGGTGGTAAATTTGAAATGGCTCTATCTCAGCGAAATTTTATTAAAGATTTTTTTGGATAAACTCATTTTAACGGGTGAAATGTCAGCTTTGTCTTCTCTAAGGCAATGCCTATACCTATATCTACTCAGAAAAAAGTTGTAAACCAAAAATTTGAAAAAAAAGGGGAATTTATGATTTATTTCCCTTTGTTTTTTGCATCTATTTTGCAGACAAAATTAATTTTTTGATCTTTGAAGAGTACGTTTCGATAGAAAATTCAATTCTCAAAAAAATCGTGATATATGTAAAATGCGTAGTTTCGAAAAGCTAAAAAAGCTCCATTTTCACACTGTTTTCAAAAATGCATCCCTGAATTTAGTAGAACTTTGTGATATTATCATATTCGAGTGCCAGAAAAACATACTGAATCATCAAAATACTGTTACTAATTTGTTTCTGACAAAAGGTTATAATTAATAGCCTACTAGTGATGGGTCGGTTTTTAAAATACTTCTGGAACACCTATAATGTGATGTGGCCTGGGATTATCGCCCCTAATTCATTAGGCAGTGTCATAATTATAGGATAAATGATATGTTGAAGGTAATATGCGTTTTAACTATTAGTAGAATTAAATTAATTTTCTCAAGAAAACTCCGTTCACTAAACTTTGTTTAAACATTTAATTTTTTAAGTTATTTTTAATTGAAAATAAAATATTTGATTTTTTTAACTAACTCTTGCTCTGTGTGCCATTAATTGTGGGCTGCCCCATATAAGCATGGATCTTTGCAGCAGTGAAATTAATACGCAGATCAAATTATGTTAAAAATTCTCTTATTAAACAGAACTGAAAATACATTTTACTAAAAACCTTACACCTGAAAAAAATATATTGGTACGCTCCTAATTTTCACTTTGTCTTACCAAAAATAGTATTCTATTTTTGGGCCACTTAACCAAACTAGAATTGTGAAAAAGCTGTTATTGTCAGTTAATACAAACACTGCGGTTTTGGACAGACAATTATTTTATAATTATTTGTGTAGGTGAAATGACTCATTAACAATCACGGTCTCTTTTTTTATACAATGTAATTTTCCAGAATATCGATTGCTATAATTTAGGCTATATTTATAAATAGCCTTAAATGACTTCGTTGAACATAATCCAAACCTTATGAAACTTGTAATACTGCCTTATATATAACCCCAGATTTATTATGGAGTAAGAATATGGAAATTATTTTTTATTTTATGCCTTAGCCCTTTTTTATTACGCAGGGTAGCCCAGTAGAGCGTTAAAGTGCGATACATCGCTAATTAAAGAAATTATAAAAAAATATTAAACACGTCAATTGTATTAACAGCAAAGAACTAGAAACTAAAAGTATTTTGAAATATTCAGAATTGGGCAACTTACATTTTTTTGAATGGAACACAATGTGTTGTTTCCTTTTTAGGCTGCTCTGATTTTGTCGTTCACTCAATATAGGGTTATGAGGGTGTATACAGAGTCATTTAATATTTAGAGCTACAATTCTAAAAAAGAAACATCGGCGTATTTTGCGCCTTCTATTTTTTTAAAAATAAATCAGCCTAGTAGAATGTCCTATTGGAGAAGGCTTGTAAATGTGTTAATTTTTCATTTAAGATCATCTTATTTAGATTTCCTTCATAACAGTAGACAGGATGAATCAAACTTCCTCGAAAAATTCAAATGGAACACTCTGTATATTATATGCAATTTGGATACCTCTAGTTTGTTCTTTTAGTTTCATTTGCACTCTTTGTATCCAAGTACACTCTACACTGAAATTTTCGTTAGTTTTTACACCTGAAATTAGAATCAGTTTGAGCCGTCTCAAAGAAACAATTTTTTATTTTACCTATCAGAACTTTTAATTTAAATAACCAAGTAAGTTAATTCATTTTCCAGACATGAAATGATTGATATGATTTATGTTTTGGGAGGGAGTGACAAAAACTGTTTGTTAGGGAAAATAATTTATCACGGAAAATATCTTGATAGCAGATAACTCCCGGGAAGTTTTTTGTTAAAACTTATGCAATTTTTTGTTTCCACAGGAAATGCAGATATACTGAGACTAATGGAATCTATCTATCTATTTTAAATGAGGAAATCGAATTATTTCTAAATTTAAAAGGTCCAAAAAAGTAGCAAGGAAAACAGATGTTAGTAAGACCTCTGTTTTATGAATTTTGCAGAAAAATTATTTTCATCCGAGTCACATTCTATTTATTCAAGAGTTGTACGATGATGAAAAATTTTTTTTTTACTCGGCACAACTAAGTTTTTTTGACATTGTGTTGTTTACTAATGAAGGAACATTTCATAAAAACAGAAACGTTGATAGATGTAATTTTCATTATTATGCCACTGAAAATCCCCACTATATTCTCACGACCAGGTAAAGTAGGTGATCGCTTAACCTTTTGAGGTGGAATTATTTTTTTTTGAAGAAAAAATAACTACCGACCGATATAATCAGTTTTTGAGAGAAGATCTCAGGCCTTTGAACACCAAGTACCTATTAATATTCGTAACCGAATATGTTTTTACGCTGCATTGGGCGAGGTAGACCGGTTGTATGTCCACCTAGGTAATCTGATTTAACAAAAATGGACTTTCTTCTATGCGGCTTTATAACAAATTTAATAAATAGCTCCGATTATAAAAGAAAATATAAAAGAAACGTTAAGAAATGTATTTATTAATGGTAATTTTAGTACATCAAGAGACGTAAGCGTGTCTTTATATACAAAAAACATCATTTTGAACATATATTTAAGAAATTTTTCTACGATAATAAGCCACCTGGTGAAACTATTCTGCTGATGTTTGAGCTTGGGATATATACCGATGGCATGGATGGAAACAAAAGTACTCTTTATTCCCAAGGTAGGAAGAACTGGCTACACAAATCTTCAGTCTTTCCGCCCTATCAGCCTGACCAGTTTGGGAAGGTTGGTGGATCGACACATTAAGGAAGGAATAATGGTACAATATCCTTTACAATTTACCCATCAGGCATGAAAATCCACAGCTGCGGCGCTACACTGATTCGTCACAAGAGTCGAACACGCGCTGTTGGGTGGACGATCTGCCTTAGGTACCTTTATTGATATCGAGGGGACATTTGACAACACGTCTGCCGATTCGATGCGTAATGCTCTACAAGAACCAGGCTCTGAACCGACAGTATTCGCATGGATCAGAGAATAATATATGTTGAGCTTAACTGTTAAAATACTGTCAAGTAGGGGCTGTCCACAGGGATGAGTTCTATCGCCTTTGCTGTGAAGCCTTGTGATGGATAGCTTGCTGGGTAAACTGAATGATACTGGTTTGTATATACAAGCCTCTGCCGATAACCTGATCACTTTGTGCCCTGGTCGCGATATCTGTGAACTGGAGGGGCTAGTAATATAAGCCCTCTGGATCGCAAAACGATGGTGCTACAGGAAAGGGCTCGGAAACAACTCGGACAAGGCCGAGGTGCTACAAAAAAAGATGAAAATGGGGACACTTACCACAATTACATTGGTAGTAAAGGCTCTTCAATACAAGGGGACAGTTAAATACTTGGGAGTAATTCTGGATTCACGACTGAGCTGGAATGATTATATTGAGGCTCGAACCAAGAAAGCCATATGTGCTTTCTGGGCTTTTAAACGAGCCTTTAGTTGTACATGGGGACTGACACCAAAAGTACTATTTTGGATATACACTATGGTGATCCACCCCATGATAACGTACGCCATTATTATATGGAGGCATAATACAACAAAACACAAACAAGTCTTCAACTTGACAAATTTCAAAAAATGACTTTTGTGGGAATATTGAGTGCGATGAGGATTACTCCAACTACGGCTCTTGAAGTCCTAGTGAACCTGCCTCCTTTTCAATTATACGTAGAGAACGAGGCCTAGAAGACTGTTTATCGTCCCAGTTGCTTAGGGCATCTTAGAATTGGAACGGGCGGCTATTCAGCTGTCTGGGTAAGCGTGGTGGAGAGGTGTCCATCATTCCCCATGCAGATAAATTACATGACGCCGCTTTTAAAGCCCAAACTCTCTCTCTCTCTCTCTCTCTCGATATGTCTGTCAAGTAAAGAGAATTGAGAAGGAGAGCAAATTTTCCGAGAAATGGATCCTGGTAGTATACTGATGGATCTCAACAAGATAAAAGAGCTGGAGCCGGAGTGTTCGGCAGGAGCACAGGAGTCAAAGAGTACTACCCTCTCGGACAACGTGCGACAATCTTCACAGAGGAAATTTATGCTATTCTGCAGTGTGTTCATCTCTATGAGAGGGATGTAGACAGGAATAGGATAATAAATATGTTCTCAGACAATAAGGCTGCGATATTGGCACTGAAGTCCAGTGTCGTAACTTCGCGACTGGTGTCTAAGTGTAAAGACGTACTGAATCATATGACAAGGAACGGTTGCACATTTAGGCTCGTGTGGGTCCCGGGCCACTCCGACATACGCGGGAATGAGGACGCAAACCGTCTAGCAAAGTTGGATTCGGCAACCATATGGACCCCAACCAATTCTATCTGTCCATATTGCTATTGGCAAAAGAAAATTAAAATCTGCTGCTGGAAAGCAAATTTATTGAATCATTGAGGAGAGCTCATGGAATGAGGTGTGCTAAGGAACATATAACTGGACCTAGCGCACGGTGTACTAAGGAGCTTCTCTCCTTAAGAAGGAAAGAGCTGCGAATTGTGGTGGGATTGTTGACAGGATATTGCCACCTGAGGGCCATCTTCATAAAATCGATGTCAAAGAAGACCCGATGTGCAGAACATGTCTGGGGTAGAATGGAACTGTCGACCATGTCCTCACAGCGTGCCCAGCACTTAACAGACCGAGACAGAGATATCTTAGAGATACAATTTTGTTACCGGAAGCAGCTAGGCAAGTTCAATTAACGATTCTACTTGGATTCGCCAAAGCAATCGGCCTCGAATAACCTGCAGCTATGGTGGGATATAAAGGGCCCAATAGAGGCCTAGGCATCGATGATCTAGTATCACCACCCTCTTTTTCATTTATTCACTCATTCAAACGATTTATAATAATTATTATATTTCTATTTTAATTCTTTTAATTTATTTAAAAAATTTTTAACCCCCATTGAGAGCCAGTGAATATTTGAATTATTTCTATATGATTCTTGAAATGACATAATTCTTTAACAATTATTTTCCAATTTACTGATCTCGTTTAAAACAGGCTTGATTCGGTCAGTTTTATTTTATTTTACAGTTCCCGTTTTATTAAACCTTTACACGGGTCGTTCAAACGCACTTCCGTGTGGCTGATGTGTAGGGATAGTTTTCGTGATAAATTTTTAATGCTAATACTGAAACCAGGCATGTTTACTTTTACAGCTAACAAACAGATTTTAATTCACCTCATTATTATTTAATGAATCGACATTTGGGTTTACAAATTTTTTAAAATAACATTGTTTTTTCTTCTTCTTTATCTTTTTAAGAACAACAATTTTTATGATTTTGTATACTAGTGTAAATAGATTTTAGAAAATTTAATTTGGGAAAGAATTTGATGTAATAAAATGATGTTTCATTAATCTTAAATAACTCTGTAGCGTCCAAAAGTATATTTAGTCAATGTTTAAAATAACGGAAGTCAGAAATAAAACAATATTCAGAATATGTCATTAGAAATTATAAATTCATCTGTAGCACTAACCTAACTCAAGTAGATAAATGTCTAACTCTTATAGAAGTAAAAAAGTCAAGTTAGGCACTTATGAAGCTCATTTAGATATTTTGGTCAGTGATTTATTTTGAAAATTTTATATCGTCTGATACTATGTGAAAACTTATATGCCTTTGAAATAAATTTGAATTCCATTTATTGATCAATTATGTCGCTCGTAAATAATAAAAAAAAGATTTAGCAAAAAATGCTCACTAGCCAATCTTTATGATGAAATTTAATTTTTGTTGTAAGGAATACAGAAACTAGTGAATTAAGTTTATACAATTCTTAGTTAAACTAAAAGACCATTAAATATAAGTTGTTCCATTTAAATTTCTCAAGAAAACTTGAATCTAGATTTTATATCACCCAATATAATATTATAAAAGAATTCTAAAGTATAGCAAAAAAAATACAATTGCAGATCTTTTCCAATATAAAATGATACTATGCTGCTTTATTTAAAAAGTCAAGGTAAGCAAATATGACTTTATTTTTTTGGGAGAAAAAACCATAAATATCAAATGACCCTAACATCCCTTTTTAAAAAAATGTAATTTCTGTTAAGGAAAAGTTTTTCAGTCTTTATCGCACTAATTATTCCCCTACAAGTCATTCTTTCTACTTTTTCTACTTGAAAACCGTATTTGAGCTTGCTTGTATTAAACCACCATATAGTAGTAGCACCCATAATCACAGGGTCAATCACCATAGTATTTATCGCACTATTATAGCGCTTCCACTGTCAGCCCCTATATGTTCACAAAAGTTCATTTACAAAATCAGAGAGCATATGTGGCCTTCTTGCCTCGATCATCAATATGATCGTTCCAGATTAGTCGTGCCTCTATAATTACTCCCAAGCATTTCACTCTTCCCTTGTATTGAAGGATCTTTCAATACCTCAGGTGTAATTCTGTGCAATCTCTACATTTTTTTCTTTTTTGTAAATACACCACCTCTGCCCTGACCGGCTTTATTCCGAGCACTGGTTTATGGCTTGCTCCATCGTTTTGCGGTATGGCAGACCTGCATTATTGATCCCCCCAGGTCTCGGACGTCACAACTGGACACACTAGGTCATTGGCATAGGCCTGTCTAAACCAACCTCGCTTGGTTCATTTAATACGATATCCACAATGAAGCTCCACAGGTGATAAGACTTCTCCCTGTGGACAGCCCTGGCTTAACAGGATTTTACCAGTTATATTGTTAAACTCAACATATATTAGACCCTAAGTTAACATTTATCTTATCCATCCAACTTCTGTTGGTTCAGAGTTCGTTGTAGAGCGACAAAGCGTTTTTAATTCTTTTACGAATCGATGTAGTGCCATGTCTGTGAAATCAATACTCCATCCTTGATGTGTCGGTCCACCAACCTTACCAATGTCTTTAATAAAAAGTTAGTCAGGTTGATAGGATGGAATGACTTAGGATTTGTGTAGCCTGGTCTTCCTATCTTGAGAATAAATACTATTTTTGTCTCCATCCACGTCATCATAATGTACCATAAGCTCAGGTATGACCGAAATAACCTTACCAGAGAGGAATATTGTTGTAAAGATGGAAATATTCCATTATCTATTTTACCCTTTCTCTGTGTTAGATATAAGCCATTGTCATGATGTGCTAAGGTCTGAAAAGTGCACTCTAGGCTCCAGATTTCGGCGCTGTTTAATCTCCTTCAGGAAGAACCGGTACTCTAATCCGAGCACCAGAATGACAGAAAAGACAGGATGATGAGGGCATGCTTTCTATACTCTAGCAATATTTGCTCCTCTATGAGTCCCATATTAATTTTTTATAATCTCTATGGGCAATTTTGTATTCTTCCCAATTTATTTCAGTTCTGTATTTTAGCGCCCTTTTAAAGAGCTTCCGAACATTTTTCCGGTAGGCCTCAATAGGGAAGTTCCACAGTAATATTTTGGAGTTCATGAGCCTTCGTCTTATTTGACAATTAGGTTCAAAAGAACTACGAAGTGCAGTGCTGATATGTTTCGCAGCAACAACCACATCAGTTTCTTCCCGATATCTTGATATAAATCCATCGACTCTACTTTCTAGGCCCTACAGAAAGAGGTTCATCGTTCCACTATTTCCACATCATAATTAATGTCGATTTCCAATGGGATTTTTAGGTAATCTGACAACGAGATATCCTACTTGTTCAACAAGTTGTGCATATTAGAGCAACAAAACCCCGATCCTCTGAGACTGATATCTCTGCATCTTCATAAAATGTTGGATACATTTGAATTGCAGCCCAAAGAAGGTCGAAAACGTTCTTCCTCGCAATATTTTGCTATATCGAGCACCTCGAATGGCGGAATTACTCCTTCCAAAGGGAAATATTCTAATATCACAACATACCTTGGATAGTCACTCCCAGATCTCTGGTACAGAGTCTTACTATAGGAAAATAATCTGGTTGTTGTTCAATAATATTTCGGGTTCTAGGGTTGTCACAAGAGGAGAAGTATGCCCTTCCTGAAGAACACAGGCCCCTAGTCGGCCTGGAATTGAATCATAGCTCCTATATTAGCCCATTGAATTCGCGATGCATTCAAATTATAGTTTCAAATAAAATAAAATACGCACAAGAATATTTTCGCTTTCCAAGGAAACTCACAGTCTAGCGATATGGAAAAATGTCCAAAATCATTAGCTTGATGACAGAAATCTTATAATTTTTGGATTATATTTCAATAAGTACTTCCTTCTCTTATTTAGAGGAGTTTTCATAAAATTTTCATAAAATATTACTAGTAAAAGACTTATAGTCCAAAACATCTCCAAAACAATCATAAAGGATTTTTTAATTATGATTTACACAAATAGTGAGGTAATGAAAATGGTTCAGACAGCACGTTTCACAAAAACGTAATCATATTATTTATTTAAGATCTAATTCTGATATATGCACCTCTTACGAATATTTGCTACTACCTGTAAAACCTTAAGTTGCTGGCAATATTAGATAATGGATAACTTTTTTTCCATAGACCTGTCAGAAAATTATATACTGCTTATTAACAACGGAGTAACCAATAAATCATTTTGACCAAAAATGTTTTGTATTAAAGAAATGTAGCCTCCAATTAAATATGTAATTATATTGACATAAAATATTAGAAATACAATGGATTCCGCCATATACAAAATACATTATAGGAAATGTGATATATGTTATCGATTGCCAGAGTTCTTTTTATATTTTCCTTTGTTTTATACTTCTAAACAAAGTCCGCTTTGTTGTGTGATATTTCTTTTCCTTTTTCTAAGAAATATAGAAACGAATTACAATGCGTAGATTCTAATGAAGTTAAATGGATAGTACCTGAGTATATTTAAAAATGTTCTTGTGGTAATTTCCCCTATTTTACATAAGTAAACCACAAAACCAAATCAAGAAAATAGCCAACAATTAGGTAATGAAATAATAGTTATTTCATTCCATTTTTAACCGACTTCTAAAAGAAGGAGGTTCTCAATTCGTCGACTATGTATTTTTTTATGTATGTACATCAATTACTCCGGACCGACTCCACTGATTTGAATGAAATTTTTTACGTTATATTTAAGAAGTTGCTGCGGTGGTCTTATATTTTTTTAGATGAAATTGGTGCAGTAAAATCCAAGATGGCGCTTACAATATGGCTGCCAAAAAAATTATTTTTGTCCTATCTTCTTCAAAATTGGTATGGAGAAATTTTCCGGGTTGTACACAACGAATCTGAAATTATTTTTTAAAAATTCAAAATGGCGGATCCAATATGGCGGACAAAAAAATTTCATTTTGTCCGATTTTCTTCAAAATTGGTATGGGGGCGTTTTCGAGGTTGCACATAACAAATTCAAAAAATTTTAAAAAATTCAATATGGCGGATCCAATATGGCGAACAAAAAAATCGATTTTGTCCGAATTTCTCCAAAATTGGTATGGGGGAGTTTTCGGGGTTGCACATGACGAATCTAAAGTTATTTTTAAAAAATTCAGAATGTTGTATTCAATATGGTTTGATTTTGTGTAAAGTCAGTATTGGTTGATTTTTGTTAGTGTTAATTACGAAATTAAAATATTTTTTGAGAAGCTCAATCTGGCAGATTCAATATGGTATCCTAAAAATTTCACATTTTTCGACTTTCTCCAAAACTGATATAGAGTTTTTGAGGGTGTGAATTATGAATTTAATAGTATTTTTTCAGGATTCAATATGGCGAACGCAATATAGCTGACTAAAAATTTTAAATTTTTTGATTTTGTTTAAATGTGGAACTGAACCATTTTTGAGGATGTAAACAACGAATATAAAATTATTTTAAGAAAATCTAATATGTCAGATGCAATGACCATATAGGAATTTTAAATTTCTGGATTTCATCTAAAATTGGTACTAGGGGGTTTTGAAGGGTTTAGATTTAGATTAGATTAAGCTGTTAAAATTATTTTTCTGAAATTTAATATGGCGGATCCAATATGGTGGGTTGAAAATTTTACCTGATTCGCATTTTTTCAGATTTTGTATTAGAGGACTGGGGGGTGGCGTATTGCGAATATGACGTTAATTTTTTACAACTATTAGGTTGATAAGTTACAATATGAGAGAGGTTCTCGGGGCGTATAGAAAGTCTATATGCAATATAAAATATATCGGGCTAAGAAATTAACGTCTCAAATTCTTTAAATATCGATATTTTAAGGTTTTGGGGCCTATATTACCAATCTAAAATTAATTTGAAATTTAAGATAGTGGATTTATTATGACAGACAGAATATTTGTTTGAATCAGAGAATTTTTAGTGGTTCATTTTAGGGTGATTTATAGTTATGGATAAAATGGGTATTTTTTTGCCACCTTGGAGTCATTGCGAGGTACACTAATCTGCATTAGCACTTAGTTCAAATAATTTATGAATATCACAATGAATTCAAAACTAAAAATCGGAAAATAAAATTTTTATAAAAAAATTGAACCGACTTCTAAAAACGCGCTAAAAAGTTAAAAATAACTAGAAATTTTTATATGAAATTGAAATTTTTGAAGTCGGCGCCAAATTATTTCTAAATGAAATAAATATCTACTAATATATACAAATTATGGTAAGAAACCAATTACAAATAAAGTATTTTTAATCTGTTTATGCGAATCACATTTTATCAGGTATTAGTTCACCGACTTCAAAAATTTCAATTTCGTATAAAAATTTCTAGTTATCTTTAACTTTTTAGAGCACTTTTAGAAGTCAGTTCAATTTTTTTATATTTGAAATGAAACTTCAAGCAACCAGATGCTATGTATTTATGCTAACTAACATTTTACATAATTTACACCACGTTTGTTTCTAAAAAAACCGTTTTCGCAGTATAACTATCTTTATATAATTTTCACAAAACTTTCGATTATCACATTCCAATTTGACACATTTTATCTTGGATTATCTTTAGGTAAGAAACGTTTTAACTATACAAGGACAATTCTTTTTTTTGAATGCTCATATAACAATTTTTCTTATTTTCAGGTTTTAAGAGTCCCTACTTTCTTCCGTTTATAATTCCTTTTAAGTTTTTATAAAAGGAAATTTAACCTACAATAAATTTCTAGCAAGTATAGATTTGCATAGAAAGTACATTTTTGAGAAGTTATTCACCAAACTTGTAAGCAATTGGTTAATTAAATCAAATAGGAAAACTTCTAAAAAAGTCCATACTTGTCAGAAAAATATTCTTGCAAGTTTTCAACATTGAGTATTTGGATGCGCAATTATAAAAATAATTATTTTTTATCTCTTTCAATTCATTTTTATATACGACCAATCTCAAAAATACTCAACTATTCATTAAATGAATGGGAATTAGAATAAGATGAGATTAACCTTGTATTAGCAAGCAATACAGCAAATGTGAAAATGTTTTTTTTTTCTGGCTGAAGTGCAATTTGTAATTAATAATCCTCAACATTTCTGTGAGTAATATAATTGCAAAATTGCTCAGAATCTTTTCACATCCTAATCCCTCACAAACTCCTTCAGGTCAACTCAACAAATTATAAGAACAACCAAATCTTCCCAACTTAAATCCTGTTTAAGACATGTAAATACCCTGTAATTCCACATTTTATATGCTTGTCCGTTTGCTTACTAAAAAAAATTATAAATTGACATATTATTGACCATGGTTAACTCAAAAGTTGAGAGAATTATAAACCTGCCAAACCTATCTCAAGAAATAACAAAAATGTTCAGTTCTTTAGTATTGCCTTTCAGAAGCGATATCATTTATTTCATCTACAAATTCATACCGTAAAAATAAATTTTTAATTTCACTTGAAGAGAAATTGTGGAAAAAAAACGTCTTAAGGGGATATACTAGATAAATAATTATATTGTTGCAACCCTTCTGGACCACCGTTTTCAAGATAACCTTTTAAAAAGTCAATATTTCAAAATGTTGTTAGTCACCTAAAAATATAAAAAACCCTAAATTGCAATAAAATCGAAATTCTATAAGCACAAGATAATAGTAGAAATTAAAGAGATAAACCTCTTGTAATATACGTTCACAGTCGTGCAACATCCTAAAATATTCACCAATCAATCTACCCACAATCTTTTTTGGAGACTCTATGAAGAGTCTGAAGAGGTATTAGCTTCATTGAATTAAAATCGCCTACCAAAACGTCAGCCACAGAAATTTTCCAAAGCTTATTTTCCATGAGTCGATCACGGCATTTCATCGTGTATACAAGCTGCACGTATAAAATTTTATAATTTAATATTTCAATGTTTAAATGTTTATTCACAGGTTCTATTGATCAATTTTGAAACAAAATGTGGATCTTAAGTTCATACTTATGTTATAAGTGATTTTTAATTAACAATAATCTTCATAAAGCCTTCCTTGTTTAAAAATGAAATTAAAATAACCAGTAATATTGTTTTTTATCATTCCCTTCGCTTGTACCTGGTTCACAAATTAAACTTTTTTAATGGATTTCCTTTTCGTCCATCGATTATAATTAAAAGGGTTCATCGATAAAATTTAAATGTAAAGAGAACAGAATTTGTTTCGTCAGATTTCTTTTAAATTTCCAATGTTTCGACTATACTTCGAAGAGAAAAAAGGATTAAAATAGTTTGAAATTTGATCTCCAAGAATTAGAAGTTAGAATTAAGGAACATAAAACTCATATACAAAAAGTGGGGCCACGAGATCTAGTATTAGAGAACAAACTTACAAGCTTGGGATAAACAATACCATATAAAATGGTCTGAAGCTGCAACAATATAATGAAAATCAACAAGAAAAGGAGAAAATTTATAGAAGCAGCTAACATTAAAAAATGTTGTTATCTTTAGTAAACTCATTGTTGAGATATTTAATTTTTGCCAACTACTACTTCGAACATCAAATTATTAAGGTGTACAAAATGAAGCGAATCTTCAAGCTTCAACGGACACAGTTCGTCAATAAGATAGTTATCTTAGATAAAACATTATTATGAGTCAAATTTTAATAGAAACTTACTATGGCTTATACAATTGATTTTACCATTTGTTGCAAATACTCACGTTATGGTCAAACAAAATATCCGTTTTTTATATATGTAATTTTCCTTTCAGGCAGAGAATATGAAAAATATATATACAAATAGTTTATTTCCTGCAAATATCGCTCTGGTCCTCTCTCCATACACGTTTCGATCACCCCATGATCTCGTCAGTGGAACTCTATCGGACCGAGAGCAACATCAGCAGGAAATAACTGATATATGAACCATAAATTTCAAGGTATGTCGGCAGGATATTGCACCTGCCATCTACCAACTTCGATGTCAGACTGAAAAATATCGCTAGTCGAACGACATCTATGAATCATCGGAGTCATGTGAAATTTTTAAAAATCAAAATTTCAGTAAGAAATAAAGAAATCTTTCTGCCGTATTTTTTAAAAAATTTCACGTTACTCCGACGATTCATAGATGTCGTTCGACTGGCGATATTTTTCAACCTGACATCGAAGTTGGTAGATGGCAGGTGCAATATCCTGCCTACATACCTTGAAACTTATGGTTCATATATCAATTATTTGCTGCTAATGTTGCTCTCGGTCCGATACAGCTCCACTGACGAGATCATGAGGTGATCAAAACGCGTATGGAGAGAGGACCAGAGCGATATTTGCAGGAAGTAAACTGTTTATATATATATATATATATATATATATATATATATATATATATATATATATATATATATATATATATATATATATATATATATTTCATATTCTCTGCCAGAAAGGAGAATATATATATATATATATATATATATATATATATATATATATATATATATATATATATATATATATATAAACAAACTATTTAAATACGGCAGAAAGATTTCTTTATTTCTTACTGAAATTTTGATTTTTAAAATATCCGTTTGTTTATATGTATTATCCTTTCAGGCAGGGAACAGGAAATTTGCAGGAAACAAATTGTTTGTATATATATTCTTTCTTTGTCTCTGCCTGAAAGGGTAAGACATATAACTACTCATTTAAATACGGCAGATAGATTTCTTTAATTCTTACTGAAATGTTGATTTTTTAAAAAATTTCGCACTACTTCGGTGATTCATGTCGTTCGACTGGCGATATTTTTCAGTCTGATATCGAAGTCGACAGGTGGCAGGTTTTTAACATCCTACCGATATACCCTGAAATTTATATTAAATATAGCACTTGTTTCCTGCGAATCGATTGTAAACAGCTCCACTGAGGAGATCGAAACGATTATGAAGAGAGTACCAGAGTGATATTTGCAGGAAATAAACTGTATATATTCTTTAATTTTTGTCTGCCTGAAAGGATAATACATATAAACAGTTATTTAAATACGGCTGGTAAATTCCTTTATTTCTTACTAAAATTTTGATTTAAAATAAAATATCCTCTTCTTTAAGCATCTGTCATAAAGTATTTAAATAAAAGCATATCATTTGTTGCTTAGTCGCAATTTTGATTTTTACTGCAAATTCTCGTAGTTTTACTTCCTTGTCGGTTTCTGTCCCTGCTCGGTTATTTTATCTTCCTGAATTTTGGCTACGCTTTTACACTATAAAATAATGGCTTTGTATTACATTTGACTATCACTGTTTGACCATCAATTATGTTGTTTTGTTTGGAATTCAGCAGACTGTGGGTGGTTGCATTTATTTCTAATATTCATGAAGTTACTATTCTTTTTCCAGATAAATATTTGTTTTCTTGCCTGGTAATCGACTCTAATTCTGCCATTCATCCTTTTGTATGACAGTTCTCTTGAAATTCCTTTGATCAGTTCAATATATTTTGCTTTGTTTATGGTATTGTTTTCTTTTTTTAGGTCTTTTGTCATTTTCGAATTTGACAGAAGTTGTTTCTAAGGTGTTGCTTCTTGAGTTTGTTTTGTAGTGATTGTTATAATCTAATTAATTTTACCCTTGTTTTAGTTTAAATTTCATCCATGTCAATGCTTTTACTCTGTGTTTACTGACGTTATAAATTTCCCATCAATGCAACATCTATCGAGGAGTTTTTTAAGTTTTCATTTTTCTGGAGATATTATTAATTTCTGTTTCATAACTTGCCTTACCGTAGGCAGTTCGGGGCGACATATAGTCTGTAAAGTCTCCAAACTCTCAGAAAATCGATAATTTTTAAATGAGGAAGAAATTCTTTTTCTTTTGCTTTACCTCTAAACTTTCACTTGGCAGGAAACTTATTTTTTACTAGGTCTGCGTAGATAATGGCCGGCGGGAAAAGTATTCCTTTAATTCAAAAATTATTGACGGTAGGTAATGGGTTACTTAATTAATTTTGAGCTTAAATGTTAAAATATATTGTAGCTGACTATTGTGACCCAGGAACTCGCACAGGTTTATTGTTGAACTGTAATTTCTTCTAAATTTTCGACATGCTTAAAGAGGTCGAAAGCAATAATAATATGAAGAAAATTATTTTTGCAATAGATATTAACATTGCAAGCAACAAACGTTTTTGACAATTTTTTGGTATTTTTGCAATAACTAATTAAACACATGAATCTAGCAAGAGCTTAAATTAGAGATCTTGTTAATACCTTCGAAAAAATATAACGAATTTGTGCTCTATAAACAGTATTGTAGCTTGTAGAAACGAAAAACCTGTTATCTCCAACTTTAAATCTCCACCACCTGTTAATGCAGATTATTTCAGCGTCTACAACTATAGAGGCATTTTTGTATTGACTTTGTCTACCACTTGAAACACGTCCCATCCTGCGGCAAATTAACATCATAAAAGAGCCCGTTTCTCGCCCACAGACTGGAGTACTAGAAGTGCCATTACTAAAGGGAAAAATATGATATCCTGGTCAGTTTTATGATATTTTTAGAAGTGTATCCACTTATTACTATGAAAATGCATTTAATTGGAAGAAAGTTCAAATTACCTAAAAAAAAAGAAGAGAAATATACGTCACTATACATGTTTCTGACATTCTTTTTTCCAAAATAAGAATTAAAAATATTCTTGATATCTGAAAAGCATTTTTAAGATACTTTTAAAAATCATGCTTTCATATATTAGTCTTTATGTCTTAACACTATTTTTCTTGCGCAGTACAAAAACGTAATTCTGATTCAGATTAAGATTAATAACTGCTGGTTTTTCTTTGCATAACATAATAATTCTTCAACAAATTGTGTTTTAGCATGTTTTTTGTATTGCAGTAAAATACAAAAACCTCTTATTATAACTAATCTCGAATGTATTTTTAACTTAACAATATTAGTTTGAACATATTTTCGAACTTTTTCTGCAGAAAGGTTACTGGGTAATTTAACATTAAGGGTTTTTGCCAAGAAAATAATTGTTCCAGATTTATGCTTTACAGCAGGAAATTATGATAAAGGCTTCTAACAGCTGGACGACATTATATTCTTGCGGTTTTTACATTCATAATTTCATAAATAATGGCTTTAACTAGCGATAGAATTAAATAATAAATGTTAAATTTTCTTGTAAAAAAATAATACTGGAAAATACGAAAAATGGGGCCAAGTCTAAGAGGCTTAGTCTAAGCCCTGTGTTCTGTGAAGGAACACAATATTTGTTTTTGTAGTGAAACGAAAACAAACCATGTTTTTCAATTCACTTAAGTAGAAACGACTTAGTCCATATTATGATATCTAGTAAACTACAATTATCTAATCCATACAGCAAAACTTACAAAGAATATACATCAGAAAAAAAATTCTCCGTTTTATATGACACATACTCCTGTAGAAAATCAACTTTTGACAACGTTTACTCCATAGGGAGTACAATGATTGAATAAGTAGGAAATGTAAGTTAACGTTTACGTTCGATCTTATTGTAATACTCCATGGAAATTGCGAAAAAATGTAACCGGAGATTTATTATTGGAAGTGACATATTTTGATCTTAACATTGGCAACCCTATGCTAATAAAATGACGGAACCAAAATTAACACTTTTTTCGGTTTTTCCAGTTTATCTCGAGAACTAAAGGTTTCAAACAGAAGTTGTAGATAATTGAATTACCTATCAATGCGTATATATAAAGTTATAGATGGCGCTACTAGTTATTGAGATATATTTTTTTAATTTAAATGTGGTTGTCAGACTTGCATTGTCTGGGAAATGAACCCCTGCTTAATGTCATGGTGAGTTATTCAAACGAAACTATTAAAAATTTAGAAGCCAACACATACTTGACAATATCTCAACCATAGTTCTAATCATTCTGTTGTAACAAAACGGGGAATTTTACGCAACCCCTATAATCGCCCTATATCTATATGCAATAATGCCGATTCATTGGAAAAAGAGGTAGCAAACATTAAATCCGATTTACAACAAAATAGTAATCTTTTAAAATGAATTGATCATGTTATAAATAACTTTAGAATAACGACTACTGAACAGCAAGAAACACATTCCTTCTTCATAATTCAGTATATTAAGGGAACTTCGGAGAAAATAAAATGAGTTGCCAGTAGTTATAATATAAAAACAGCTTTTAAATCGAGAAAGACATTTTGAGATCATTTAATAGAAACAAAACCAAAACCTGCAAATAATAAAGAATGTGCTTGCAAAGTTCCATGTGAGTGTGGTGAAATGTGTATTGGAGAAACCAAGCGACTACTAGAAGTTAGAATTAAGAAACTTAAAACTCATACACAAGAAGGGGAAACGTCGAGCTCAGGTATTGCAGAACACTCCTGGGATAAACAATACCATACAAAATTGTCTGAAGCTGCGGCAATATATATGGAAGGTAACATGAAAAAAAAAATATAGAAGCAGCTGACACTAAAAACAATAATGGAATGTTCAGTAAACCCAGTGTTGAGATACCTAATCTTTGGCAACCTCTACTTTGTAACATCAAATCATTGAAGTGTATACACTGAAGCGAAACTTTACACTTGAATGGACAAAATCCTTATATAAGCTTGTAGCTGTAAGACAAAACATTCAGTTTATACTTGATAATGATTAAAGATACAACCTAATCGAAACGTCGTAAAAATAAACAATTATCTATCTAAAAAGGTGTGCTACCTCCAGAATGTGTGTGATTAATATTTCCTGAGAAAATTGACTTTAAAACTGAAATTGTGACCTTGATTTTCCACTCTCCTAAATAAGATACAAAAACCATTTTAAGCAAATTATTAAAAATGACGTATATTCTAAGATTTATTTTTAAAAAAATTATTTTTAATTCTGGTCTGAAAAATTTTGGAAAAAAAAATTTTGGACCACAAAAATTGCAATAACTTTTTTCCCTAGTAAACTTAAAATTTTTTATTGTTTTCATTAGATTGAGACACATTATTTCAGATCTCTGAAAAAAAATTATTGTACAATGAAAAACCTTTCTTTTTTTTCGAAACGTCGCGACTAACAAATAGGAAGAAATAAAAATATATTGTTGATTACTTCTACTTTATCTGGGAAATATTTCGTTTCATGAAAGACACCCCTCTAAGATCTGTGGACCACCGATTCTATCCGACTATAGTCCCGATTCGAGATCACGTGTATAAGTAGAGAGCTTGTTGCTGCTCTACAGGCGCCCTTTTGCACTGCAGCGGCATCATTTCGAAGCAAATATGGTTTTCATAATATTCAGATTATATTGAATAATAATATCATTTATTGTTGCATTTTTTCGTCATTATCATCGCTCATTTCAGCATCGCCTCGATCATTTACATCATTATGATTAACATCGCTACCATCTTGATCATTATTACAAGCAATATTTATTTCATAGCCATTTTCGTCTACCTCAAGCGCAATATTTTCTATACAATTGATTATTAATTAATCGTCATAGTGTTCAGACAAATCAATACATTTTAATCCATGATTTTTAAATGTACATTTGCCATTGAAGCACCCCGATTTGCATGTGCACGCGAATGTATTAATTAGTTTATCCGAAATAATTGACGCTGTTACCGGCCGTAATTCAACAACAGATTTTTCACACTTGCATATAAACTCGAAAAATGTGTTGTTTTGCGACAACATTCGTTGGGGTCAATGATGTCAATTTTAATGATGCTGATTTCAAACAGTATTTTTTGTATATTAAAAGGCGTAATTTATTCAAACATACACTCAGATTTTATTTTCCCTTTATTAATTTTATGGAGGAGATAGAGTAAAACTGTTGAAAACAAAAACAAATTGCAGGAGAATTTTTACAAATGCACTAAACAACATAATGTTTATTTACCTGTGTTTGCAAAAAAGTATTATTATAAATACTAAAACGGCCTACATCTGACAAAGCATGCTCCAAAATCACTACGTATGTAAGAACATCTGCTTTGAAATGAAGATGCTGTGTAGAGCGATGAGCGAGCGTGGATCCAACGCCTGTAGCACGACCACCTGTTCACTACCTGTACCCGCGCGATTTGAGAATCGTCGGAGAGTTTCTGGGCGCTTTTCGGTGATCCACAAATCTTAGAAGGATGAGATAAAAGTATTCAACAATATCTTCCCTAAGTTTGGTTCCTTAATACTCGTTATCCACGGCGTTTCGAATTATTGAAGAAAAAATTGTTTTTTGTCATACTTGCTCCTCTTATAGTTTTGTTTATACATCTATAGGTAGTTCAATTATCTATAACTTTTGTTTGAAACTTTTTTTCATAGAATATTTAGTTTTCGAGATAAAATGGATAAACCTAAAAAAGTGATATGTTTTTTAGGATGCCAAAATATACACTCTCGAATAATAAAATTGTTTTTTGTCTAATTTCCATATGCTATAGTACTAGATGTGAGTGGTAGAATAGTGGATTTGATAAAACTGCTAACCGTATCAACCAATCACAGTTTGTCTGACAATAAGTTTATTTCTAATTTTCTGATCATACGTTTCCTTGCTCTCATTGTTATATTAGCTTCGAGCTATAACAAAGTTCTTATGACTTTCATACTTACAATTTTTATGAAACAAGCGATAACAATTATATGTAAGAACAATATTTTTCTCTCATTTAATATATAATAAAATCTTGGTGGAGCGGGCGATTTTTTGAACGCAAGGTTTTATACTACTTATTTGATACTATACTGGTGAATTATCAAAGTTGAGGTACTTGTCCAGAAAAAATATTCGAAACTTCTTCATGAATTTTTTGGCATAATAATTTTATCATTATATTCACAATTTGTTTTACATGGCAGTTTAAATTTGAGCTTACAGTGAAGATAAAGTTATTTTCTTAAACTGATTGCTTAATTTAAAGTTTATGTGAAATAGACTATTTGCTGTCATACACTTTGATAAGTTAGATATTAATTTGCTTTTAGTTACTCTAAGTAGCAGGCATAGTAAAGTTATCCATTTTATTTACATAAACTTTATATATACACGTGTATCTCTACAGGTGTTACATATCGTTTCTGAGTGGAATTAGAGTTGAAAGAGTAAATGTACTGGAACATAAAAAGCTCCTTCTTCATCAATTGGATAATTTTAAAGCAAATTTGTAAGAAACGAAATGCAAACTTCAGGCTTATGTTTACTTGATTAAATTGACACGGTAAGTCAGAGGAAGCAACTAACATATTGTTATTTTACATATTTAAGGATTATCTATTCTATACAACAGTTGATTTCATTGCAAAATTTTAATGAATATATCATTTTCTGTTCTCAAAAATATTTAATCAAAAAATATTCCAAAAATACCCTCATTTAATTTAATTTTATAGAATTACAACAATAATCTTTAACTGTTTTAAAGTTTGATTTTATGTAGATTGCAGGATAAAATGAAAACTAGCTGATTACTTCAGAGAAAGATTACTAGTTGATAAACGTATACACTGAAACAGGAAAACGGAGGTTGACATTGCGTAGATAACTTTAGTTATATTTCGGACATCTATCGAAACGCCAGAGTTAGGTTAGCGCAATCGTGTTATTGCATTTAGTTTTTAATATGGTTTTTAAACTAATATCGCCCCAAAATAGCTCGCTTTATTACCAAATTAACCATATAATCCTACAGGCTGGAATTCAAGGGGTTGAGAGTGCTATTGGTAACACGTGACAGTTGCATCGTTGAAAATGTCATATCATATAAATATTCTTCATCTTATAAACTTTTGTATTTCGAGTTGCTTCTGGGATCTACCAAGTACAATAGGAAGTGTGACCTGACCAGCATTCTTTTAAAAAGCAAGTAAAACAATGACCTTGGTGTAGGAAAATGAAAAAATTACTCAAATTGTTACAAAAATTTGAAGAAGTATTGATATATTTTGAGTAATAAATAGCTTAGAAGCCAATCAGTAATGACTCAGTAAAGTATTCTCAATGCAAGTCTAGGTGGTATCAGAAATAGCCCACTATTCAAATTAGGGCTCTTTTATTTGCTAGTGATGTGCTGATAACTTTGCGGATTCTTGTGCATCATCATATCTCACGGAGAATTTTTTTCAAAACAAATAATCATTACCGTTGAATAATGTGTAAAGTTTTATTTCCTTGATGAATGCAACTGCGAATAAAACTATTTTTAATAATTAAGATTTTAGGGGAGACATCCAAATGGATAGCATGACTTTTCTCCACTAGAATAGCAGAGACACAGGTAGGACAGGACAGAGGATGCTCTCAGGAGGAGTAGCCTCTCCACTTATGTGGAGCTTAATTGTAGACCAACTCCTCTGTGATCTGACTGACCTCGGCATATCTTGTCAGGGCTATGCCGATGACGTGGTCGTGATGGCAAGAGGCAAATTCGATAATACCCTCTATGACATAGTTGAAAGAAGGCTTGAATACACTAGAGATTGAAGCCAGATAATGGAACCCCATCAAAACTACTCTAGTAGCCTTGACAAGGAAAAGGAATCTCAATCTGATAACCACCAAAATGGATGGGAATGTTATTGACTGGATGTCAGAGGGACTGACTCTAGATAAAAACTCCTCTGGAATAAGCATGAAAAAGAAGTAAGCAATAATTCTACAAAAGAATTGATGGTCTGTAGAAACTTTGCAGTAAAAAGATGGAACAGAAACCCAAAAATCCTGCAATGGATGTACAATGCAATAGTGAGACCAATCATTAGATATGGAGCAGTAATCTGGAGCAAAAGAACCAGTCTGGCTAATACGAGAGCTAACCTCTCGAGAGTTCAAAGACTGGCCTGTGCATGTACAACGGGGCTATGAAAACCTCCCAACGGCCGCCATGGGAGTAATCCTAAACCTCACACCTCTACATATATTTCTAGAGAACATAGCTAACAGGACGATTTATAAAATGATGAGAGCTGAGGTCATAAAACGAAGGCCCAATCCTTTATCCAGAAATAAACAAATCTGGGACATGCCCCAAGATAATATGAAAAAGAAGTTCAACTTTGTGAAAAACTTCACCTTGATGCACAAAGTTGACTCGCAAGAGCGAATGGGACAGAAACACCATTGAAAAATTCAGCAAGAAATACATTATATGATGTACAGATGCCTCCAAAACAACGGAGGGAACAGGAGTAGGAGTGTATGGACCGGGCACCAGACACTAGGAAAGCTTGGGTAAGTCACCAAGCAATTTCCAGGCAGAAATACGTACCATTAGAATATGTATTCAGTTTAACAAGGAAAAAAACGATCACAGCCAAAAGATTATCATCTAGTCGGATAGTCAAGTAGCCATCAGTGCGCTGAGCTCTCAAGTTATCAGTTCCAAGATGGTCTGGGAATACCTAGATGAACTAAATGATTTGAGTAAGAATAACAAAGTTACCCTCATGTGGGTGCCGGGACTTATCGAGATAGAGGGGAATGAAATAGTAGACAGACTTGCGAGGAAAGGAGCTGAGATACCATTTCTGGGACCAGAGCCTTTCTGTGGAATCAGCAGCAGTGTAATGCTGAAAGCACTAAAGATAGAAGAAAGCAGGAGATCCAATTAATGGACGGAGCTGCAAGGATTGAGACAGGCGAAGATACTTCTGGCAAAGTACGACCAGAAGGGATTCAAAGAATGCATAAGTTTGAGTAAAAACCAATTCAGAGTTCTGACAGGGGTTCTGACGGGGCACTGCCACCTGAAGGGACACCTCAAGAAATTCGGACTGGTAGAAAAGAAGATTGCAGATTCTGTGAGGAGGAGGACGAAACCCCTATTCATATCCTTTCAGAGTGTAGTGCTCTAGAAAACCCTAGGATACCGTTCTTGGAAACACACCGAATCGAAGGAGGGGAGCTACCCATCTTGAAGTCGTCCAACATCCTAAAATTCTCTAGGGAAATAGAACTGGTAGACCTGCTCTAGCAGATAAGGTACCTCTTACGACTAGGCAGCAGTAGGGAGGCACAATAGACCTACCAGGTGGCAGTTTACAGATCCCCAACTCTACGCACATACATGCAGACATGCAATGAGTGTATCAATGCCAGATCTGTTTCAGTCAATATGAACAAACTATCAACCTCCTAAACTTTTATTTTTTAAGTTACTCTAATGTCAAGTGAAGTTATTGGTCAAATATCTATCGAGAAGAATAGGAAATCTGACCAGATAAGTACTCTTTCAAAAATTAAGTAGTACAAGATTCCTAGTGTTTACGCGAATTGTAACAAAATTTGAAGATGTATGGACATGTTTTAGAAAATAAATAGTTTCGATGCTAATAAATTATGACTAGGTAAAGGATTAGCAGTGCAAGTCTTGGTGTATGAGAAATAGACAATCATTCAAACATTGGATGTTATATTTGCGCATCATTTTATCCCAGAGAAAGTTTAAGAAACTTTTAGGTACCGTTTTGTAATTTGTTCTTAATCTCAGTACTGTTGATTAATACGTAAAGTCTAATTTCCTTGATCAGTGCAATTGCGAATAATAGCAATAATTTAGGACTATCAAGATGTGTGTTCTCATGTGAGTGCTCCTCTGCACCTTACTCTATCAGTTTTTTTTCGCTCTTGATGATTTTTGCTACTTAGTGATTTTGCTAGCTTAGTCTTTCATGGATCCTACAAGTGCATAAAGTAGTTAATATTTTTTCAAAGTTATCTAAGAAAATATTGACTTTCTGTTTAAAATGTTATCAGCTATAAATAGTCTTGCCCTGATTACTCTTTGTTACACAAGAGTAATGAAAATATTCATCGCAAAAATTACTGTTCTGGCGAGAGACATTTCACCGATAACAGACATATGTATACAGCTGTGGAAAATCTAAAACAGAACCTCCAAAACAGGGAATATAACAGAAAGCGACGGACAACTCGTTTGGCCATGTTGAAGAAGTGAAATAAAGCATACTGTTGTATCGTAGCTTGCTTTCTGGTTTCCAGCAAAGATGGTTGGCGGGGTCGTCAAAACACAGTGGGTTGGAAGCACGGATTCAATATTAAAAATAAAAATCAGATCCAACATAGCAGACCGAATCTTTAAAATCGTGAAAAAAATTCTAAAAACGTCTAATGTGGTTCAATAGCTGTTAAATATGCAGTTTAAAAACAAAATAAAAAGAATAGTTGTATTTCCATGAATAAAATATTGCGCTTGAGTCCAAATACGTGGATACCGATAATCGTTAAAAGGGCAAAAGTACTTTTTCTTCTATACTTAGGACTTGTTAATAAATACCAATGCAAATAATTTGTAAGTAATATAATATTTATTGATTTACACAAATGAATAAATCATACCGCTGTAATAAAACTAATAAAAAGAACTTTTAGGTAATTCGTTCGAATTATTGTTCGAATCCTTACGATGTCAAAAACAGTGTAAGGATCCATCGACGCCAAAAGTTTTGGAACACATCCTCCATATTTTTATCGAGAAGATTTTCGGGCAAAGTCTAGGCGATAGTTTCTTATTAACTTGTCCGTAGATTTTTGTGCATCTTTCGATAGTTTACCTATGGGTAATATTGCAAATGTTATGATGTCTGGTCAATGGAGTAAGTAATTTGTGGACTCCTGTTGACATGTTGTACCAAGAATATCCTTTGAAGAATAATCTTGCTGTTTGAAATTTGTATTCCCAAATCTTCTCTATTGCAGTTTAATGTTCGCTTCCAATAGTTTGTAAAATGACTGAAAACCGGAGAATCAATTTTTGCTTTACTCTTGCTATAATTGCTGTAGCTTGAAATACTCTGTATTTACTGGGACACAGTATCAATGTTGTTGAACTGAGATGTTGTTTGGCAGAGGTAACAACGTTGGACTGATTTCGCTCCAGCCAAAGCATTCACCTAGCCGTCTATCATCGTCATAGATAAGTTGTAGTGTACTGAAGCTCGGGTGACGAAGAGAACTCTTTTATATGGTGTAAGTTGTCTGATTCAAGTTCATAATTTTCTATTTTCGTTAAAGACTTTTGTTCGGTTTTCTTAATAAATTCAAATTTCAGAGGCCCACAATTCATAATAGACGAGGGTTTGGAATTGTACAACACAATCTGTTCTTGTTGTGTTTGCGTGTTAATACCTGCTAATGAAACTCATATCTACAAATCTAATTTTTCGATTTGTTCAAGGGCGTCTAATTGACGCAATATAATTTGATCCACTGTATGATCCAGTAAGCCTTGAAATTTAACCTCGGCTTTTGATTTAGTAAGAGTTAGATACTCGTCATGTGGATAATATGCTTTTTTTGTATTTTACACATCAGAGTACGGCGAAAATATATTACTGCCTTTCTATTTAGCGCAATATTTGTTTCTCGACAACTCAATGTCAAATAGAAGAGCGGCGCACAAATGTAACTGTGCGCGACGCAACCACAACACTATTGCTTTTGACCTGAGACGAAACTTTAGAAAGAAAAGACTGACCGTTCATATTACCGAGGTTTAACGGAAACATTACTATAACCATCCTTCTATTTTAAATTTCTTAACTAGAAATTATTTTGGCCGTTTCTCAAATTCTAACCCACTAAGCCCGTCTAACTTCTTTCAGGTTAGTTTGGGACAGAAGATCGCAGGAAACGCCTACGCGTAATATTACCCTCGCTAACTTCCGTGCGACACGAAAACGTGCAGTACCTTAAAAGGAATGAGAGGGTGTATTTACTTTTCGTCTAAACTTATAAAGTAATCGACGGAATTTAGAATATTTAATGACTATTTGATACATTGATGGTTTTAAATACATTCAATTGTCGAAATAAAAAAAAATTTGTTGGGCGTTGAGCGTAAAAAGAATTGATATTTCTGTTACAAAATAAACATTTATTCTAATAAAAATACTAGTGAAACGCAACGGTAATTTCTAAGTAAATAAGCTAATAGACCACTTTAAAATTAAAAATCATTCTCAAAAATAAACTTTTACTCTGGTAAAAAATAAAAGTAACACGTTCAGTAATTGTAAATAAATAAACAAATAATTAAATTCAATTTAAATCAACAAAAGCACCTAAAAGTGTATAAGAGGTGTTCAAACAGGCCTCCACTTTGAGCGAGAAAATAACCCAGTCTATTGTAAAATACGGTTCGCGTATTCGCCAAAACTTCAGAGGTTATATCCCTATTAGCCCTTTCTATCATGTCCTCACAAAACTCCATAAGTATTTCCTGATCTTTCGGAAAAATTTCTTGAGTTATTCGCAATTTGTAGCAGCGATATTTGTTCCGCTTTAAAATTTTCCGAACTGTTCGAGCAGTCATATCAAGTTCTTCAGCAATTACGGTACTATTGCAAGGAAAATTAATTTCTGCTAAACTACAAACGTCAGTCTCCTGATTTGCTCGTTCTTCAGTAATTTGAGGAATGGGTTATTTCTCATTATTATCAGTTCATTTTTTACAAATTTTTAGACAACCGTTTGTCTCAAATTTTTTAATAATTTCCGAAATTCTAAATTTTCAAGGAACAGGATGGTTTTCGCAGATAAATGCAAATCTGCCGATTATTTACCAGAATAGTAGCACTTAATAATCTGCTCTTTTTGTTCCGTGGAACAAACTACCATTGTAACAAAAAAATTTGGCACGAAACACGCTTCGATAGCCTGAATGAAAGCAAATAACTTGGAATCCTCTTGTTGTACTAGGGCGTGGCGTATGCTGCCACCCGCTCTCATCGCACCAGCACTGTATTACCCCTCACCATAGGGTCAAACTGGTAATTTACCCATATGTCCATTCTTACGACTGTCTCATTCTGATTTGATGAATTATAATATTTTCTTTATCTTACTTAAGAAACGTCTAGGATTTTCCACACCTGTATATGCTGCGCTCTAAATTTTGGAAGAATATACAATATATTAGAAAATATATTGAAAAAATTAAAAGATTTTTATCAAAAATCGTGTTTGAATAGTTTACTGGAATACTTTGAATTTTCACTAAAACATTAGTCAACTGAAAATTATTATCTATGTATGAGATCTAAACTTATTTACAAAGCAAAACCTTAAACAGTATAACTTTTACGTTTCAGTCATTTTTCTTTAAACTGCGGTACTCAGCACTGACATTGCTGACATCGATATAGTAAACAATCAGCTTATTATATTTTTATTTATAGAAACCAAAAACTTTTCCCCTTAGAAACTGATGAATTGCTTCTTTATTTTTATTATAGAAGTTTAAAAAAGTACTTACGAAATAAAAATGAAATTATAACTTACTATGACAAAGAACAGCTCCAGCAGCTCTATAAAAACACGTAAATGCTTCTATATAAGGAGACAGGTTATATTTGCCATCATCACTTAAGTATTTTCGAAAAGATATAATAATATTATCAAGTCGAAAGAAAAACAGTTAATAATTACTGCAAAATGATACGAATTGATGTTGTATTAAATGGACTACACTGTAAAAAAACTTTGCATTAATTTTAATGTAATATGCTGGAAGCAAAATTTAAACCGTTGATTAAATGCATTTAATGTTAATACACTAAATTTAATAATTTTCAAAGTAAATCTAATGTAATAACACATTATATTTCCGTTACTTTATTGAAATTTAAGGTAACATTCAATTAAATTTAAAGCTTTAATTTCAAAGTACATTTAACTTATTCACAATTTAAGGTACAAAATCATTAAATTGAATTAAGGAATGTTCATTAAATTTAAGGTTATTTTTAACAGTGTACTTACTACTTCTATTTTTTAACCGACTTCTAAAAGAAGGAAGTTCTCAATTCGTCGATTATGTATGTTTTTTTTTTATGTATGTACACCGATTACTCCGGAACGGTGGTACCGATTGGAATAAAATTTTTTACGTTATATTCAGGAAGTTTCTGTGGTAGTTCAATATTTTTTTGGATGAAATTGGTGCAGTAAAATCTAAGATGGCGCTGACACACATATGGCGGCCAAAAAAATTATTTTTTTTTGATTATCTCCAAAATTGGCATGGGGGAATTCTTGGGGTCTTACACAACGAATCTGAAATTATTTAAAAAAAAATTAATATGGCGGATCCAATATGGCGGACGAAAAATTTAATTTTGTCCGATTTTCTCCAAAATTGGTGTGGGGGAGTTCTCGGGGTCAGACATAATGGATTCAAAATATTTAAAAAAAAATCAATATGGCGAATCAAATATGGCCGACAAATAATCAATTTTGTCCGATTTTCTCCAAAATTGGCACGAGGGAGTTTTCAGGGTCGTACATAACTAATCTAAAATTATTTTAGAAAAATTCAATATGGCGCATTAAAGATTGTACCGATTTCGTCTAAAATCAGTATTGGGGTATTTTTGTTAGTGTTAATTATGAATTTAAAATATTTTTTGAAAAACTCCATCTGGCAGATTCAATATGGTGTCCTAAAAATTTGACATTTTTTGATTTTCTCCCAAACTGGTTCTTGAGGGTGTAAATTATAAATTTAAAAGAATTTTTTCAGGATTCAATATGGCAAATCCAAGATAGCGGACTAAAAATTTTACATTTTTCGATTTTGTTGAAAGGTTGGACTGAATCGTTTTTGAGGATGTAAATAGAGAATATAACTCTAGAAATTTGAAATTTCCGGATTTCATGCTACTAGGGGGCCTTAATGGACTTAGATTCAGATTAGATTAAGACTTCAAATATTTTTTTTGTAATTTAATATAGCGAATGCAATATGGTGGGTTGAAAATTTTACCTTATTCGTATTTTTTCAGATTTGGTATTAAAGGGTTTCGGGGTCATGTATTACGAATGTGAAGTTAATTTTTTACAACTATTAGGTTGATAAGATACAATATGGGGGACAGAAAATTTTACATATTCCGATTTTGTCTAAAATTGATATTGTGGGGTTCTTGAGGCGTATACAAATTCAATATGCAGTATAAAATATATCGAGCTAAGAAATTTACATCTCAGGTCCTTTAAATATTGAAAATTGATAATGTGGGGTTCTTGAGGCGTATAGAAACTCAATATGCAGTACAAAATATATCGAACTAAGAAATTTACATCTTAGGTTCTTTAAAAAACGATATTTGAAGGTTTTGGAGCCTATATTACCAATCTAAAATTAATTTTAAATTTAAGATAGTGGATTTACTATGATAGACTAAATATTTGTTTGACACAATTTTACTGGTATTTGGAAAACTCTAAGAACCAAAGAAATTTTAGTGGTTCATTTTAGGGTGATTTACAACTTTCGATAAAATGGGTACTTTTTTGCCACCTTGGAGTCATTGTGAGGTATGCTGATCTCGATGAGTATCATATGAATATCATAATGGATTCTAAAACTAAAAATAGAAAAATAAAATTTTTATAAAAAAATTGAACTTTTTGAAGTCGGTGCCAAATTATTTGTAAATGAAATAAATAACTACTCATATATACAAATTATGGTAGGAAAGCAATTACAAATAAAGTGTTTTTAATCTGTTTATGCAAATCATATTTTGTCAGATATTAATTTGGCGCCGACTTCAAAAATTTCAATTTCATATGAAAATTTATAGTTATTGGGCGCAGAATTCGACAAAATTTAGTTTATAAGATATTATTCAGGCTAGCAAGTCGCAAAAAATGCCATCTTCAAATGTTAAATGATTTTTAACTCAAAAATTATTCGTCGGACGAAAAAATCACAAGAGACACTTTTTGCTTAGAATCGGAATAGGGGCATGAAAATATTTAATAATTTATTTTACAAAATGTTTTTTTTAATTATTAACATCTTTTTTTGGTTATAAACCATTTTTTGGAAATCCACCCTCGATATTTGTAATCAAGGGGCAAAGTACATATGAAATCTTTGGTGGAGCTATGTCTCTTTATCAGGTACGAGAACCCACTGGGATCCCTGACTGAGTCAAATTAAATTGTTGAAAATTTTGTTCAAAAAATATCATGAATATTGTGTATTAGTTTTTATAATTCATTAAGTTTTCTTCTTAAATGTTATTAGATAATTATATGTTTAGTGAACCGGAAAGCTAAATTTACTATTTTAAAACCAAATATTTTACTATTTTTAATTCACGTTAAAACGTGATATAAATAAAAACATTATATTACAAAACAGCACTTTCCTATTTTATTTTCCATGCTTTGCATTGCCTAAAGCTTTTCGTTTCATCTAACCCTGGTCATATTTTTAAACTTATCCAAATTAGAATCAAAATCCTTACCTTTAATCTAGCATAGTGCTAGTGCTGTGAAACTGCAAATTTGAAAATTGTAACTTAGATTGTGATAAGGGTCTCTAAAAGCTGAATGAAATTTACAGTAACTGATAGTTTGGGTTTACTCTATTGGCATTATCTAAAAATATATCAAGAATGGTAAAAAAAAGGTATTTTGAAAAAACAAAAATAGAAAATATTTCATTTTTATAATTCTAAATATATCGTTATAATACCGGAACTGAAATCGTTTTTAAACTTTTGTATGCCAAAATCGACAAACAGTGCAAATTTATAATACAAAAAAATATATTTTCTCTATGATATAAACCGTTTTTGCTCTATAGGGCACGCCAATTAAGAAAATGGGGTTTGAAAAAAACGCGTTTAAAAAGCATGCTTTTTTCAACTTCCTCATAACTTTCACAAACTTTCGAATTTCGATCTGAAATTTCAAACATATATTTTTGTATGATTATACAATAACAACAATCTTCACAAAAAGTTCAAAGAAACCGCCAGACACTATAGAATGGGACAATTAAGCATATTTGTCAGTCAGAACAACAAGGTAGCGTTAGATGATGAAAAAAAATCCAGAATTTGGAAGACTACATAAAAGAACTTTTCAATAACGAATAACCGACGATTGATACTGATATAAGTAGTGATAAAACAGGACCACCAACCACTAAATAAGAAGTGGAAAAAACAACAAAACATCAATAAACAACAAAGCGCTTATTCCAGATGAAATTCCCTCAGAACTACTCAAGCTTCTTGACAAAACAGGTATCACAGGACTTCAAAGAATGCTTAATATTAATTATGAAATCGGTCGATATTCCGAACAATGGATATCTTCAACTTTTTTTCTGTTGCAAAATAAAATCAAAGCAAGAAGATGTGATGATCATAGACTAATTAGTCCGATGCGCCATTCGCTGAAGATATCCATATCCTGAAAATACTGTATCAGCAACTATAAAAGAAATGTAAGAGAGCCATCAGTAACTCACAACTAGGCTTAGACAAGGTCTGGGTACTAAGAGGGTTATAGTCGCCACACTAGTGCAGAATCGTTTTGACCAGAGATAAAATATCTGCTTGTTTTTTATAAACTATGAGAATCCGTTTTATAGAGTGCAACATCATAAGTTTATACAACTACTGAAAAATCTTGATATCAATCAGAAACATACCCAGTGCATTGAAAATTTATATTACCACCAAACTGTTCAAGTCAAGATAAACAATAACACAACCGGACCAATACAAATTAAGAGAAGAGTTCATCAAGGTTGCGTAATCTCGCTCATCTTGTTCAATCTTTATTCAGAAGCCATCTTTCAGGAAGCAATCAAGGATAGAGTAATGAGAATCACGGTCAACGGTGTCTGGGTAAATAATATTCGTTACGCCGACGACGCAATCCTGATTGCTGAAAATATTGAAGATTTACAAGAGCTGATTTATATAATAAGAGATCACAGTGCAAATATAGGCTTAAATATTAATACTAGAAAGCAAAATTAATAATTATTAGCAGAACGCCAGCTGAATTCCGTGGTGCCAGTCTAACTTTTAAAGGTCAACAAATTGAACGAGTAGATAACTTTAAATACATATTTTTTTTTAAGTTTTAAAAAAATGTCTATCGTTACTTGTAATGTAACTACTTCTTATTGTAATATATAAAACAAAATGAGAAAATGTGGTATAAAAGATATAATATAAACACTAACTATAGAAGACAGAAAAATGGATATAATGTCCTCTTTTCCAAGTTAACAATTAGTAAGAAAAATTTTAGATAATTGAATTAAAAAGCTTATAATCATGCCTTGTACTTCCAGATATGGTTCTATGGAACTTACAATCAAATTACTTTTAAAAACAAAGTCAAGTCCTTTCTCATTGATAAGCGCTTTTACTCAGGACGATGTTATAATGTGTTAATATAAATTGTTTTACCTCTATTTGATTTCCAATTTCTTTGTTTTGACTTATTTCTGAAGTCTTTGTATTTATATATATATATATATATATATATATATATATATATATATATATATATATATATATATATATATATAGATATATACATATATATATATATATATATATAATATATATATATATATATATACATATATATATATATATATATATATATATATATATATATATATATATATATGTATATACATAATTTTTTGTTTATTTTGTCTGTCTTTTCTTGGGTTTAGATTCTTTATTTAACAAAAAATGCAAAACAATTGACCTTTCGCCCTTTATTTAAGGCATTTTTAAAATTTTTGTTTTATTTTCCTTCCTTGCCATTTTGTTACTTTATTAATAAAGCAAACATTTTTTATGATATATGATTATTATCTTATTCATATGTCTTATGTAACAGAAGATGTATTTTCTGGTGTAATTTTTTTAGCTTTATGAAAAACCAGCGACAAAACTTTTTAAGAAAGTGACTGGGAAAAGAATATAATAAAAAACATTTCAACAGAAAATCTCCATTTAGGGTAAATAAATGTCACATGCTCGACACGTTTATGTCATTATTTCCTAAAAACCTAATATAATGGAAAGAATGTTTTGGCAACATACTGTCTGAACGTACCAAAAAGTGCAATAAAGCAGTTTTTAGTGCTCTGGAGAAAACATTTCGACAAGGAAATGTTAAATGCAAATCACGCCAATCGTTTATCAAGATTTATTTTAAAACAACTTATGTCATTCAAATAAGGGGTTTGAATTTTTTATCGTCTAAATCACTAAGACCATTTAGATCAAATAAATTTAAATTGAGACCAGACCCAGTTTGAAGATTAAGGGATAAAATAAAAAATACTATGAATCGTAGTTTTACCAACATTTCTGTTAAATGAAGAAATTTCTGTTATTTTCTTTACCCATTTTAATTTTTTTAATGAATTTCCAATTAATTATTTGTGGTAGAAGTTTTTATTGATAATATACATTAAAATAGAAGGGTCATTATAAAGTGTACGGTTCGCAATAGACTTTATCAAGACATAAACATTGATTTTAAATAAACCAGTAGCTGATAGAGTAATTGGACCTCAAAAGAATGGTATTGGCATATATAATTCATCGTATTTCAATACTCGTTCCGACTTTTCGTCTAGCAGTTATATGCTATAATAAAACAATTGTCACATGATTCTGGTGAACAATATAATATGTCGAAATAGAATTTTAACCTCTGGAAGTGCTTGCGACGGTCTTTCAAGACATCTCTGTGTGAGGGACATCAACAGAAATACAACTATTATATAAACTCAGACAGTAGAGTTGCAATATTGGCCTCGCGACTGGTTCAGGAAGCTACTTGATAATCTAACGAAGACAAGCTGAGTATATTTATATTACCCGAAGCATTGGGGCGAGGTCAGGTACCTAGGCTGTTTGAATTTGTAAATGCGATCAGTCTCAAATGATCTGCGCTCATGATGGGATCTAATGGCCTCAACGACCCTAAGCATTGAAGATCGAGTATTACTACTCTTATTCTTATTCATTCATGTTCGCTGGGCTCTTTCATCGTACAGTGGTGACATCAATTACTTGCGGGCTTCGGCGGCTGGCATTCCTCAAAGTCAGAGCAGATAACGGTCTCATCTTTCTCTCTTCTTTATTTCTTTTTTATTTCTATTTCTGTTGTGTTGCTAGTCTCAGTTAGCGATCGAGAGAAAGAAGTTCTTGTACTGTCTGGAGGTAGAATGGATGTAAAATGTGTTCTCTTAAATTTCTGTTTATTGTATCCTTAGAAACTCTAAGTATCAAACCTAAGTGTTTGGTGCTCAGACTCTGATTTTCTTCAATTTGTTCAACTTTCTTTCTCAGCCGCCGGTGTCCCAGTTGTTGGTACTTGTCTATTTGGAAGTATTTTTCTGTATACTCTTACCGACTCCTAACTATTTTCTTGGCAGTTACCGAAAACTAATATCATTTCTGCGTTGGTGAAATTTTAGTAATAGCGAAAAATTTGAGAATTACATGTAAAATTTCAAAATTAAACACTAAAGGTTTATAACTTCGAATCGTCTGAAATACTCTTTTGTAACTAATGACGACACTTATTATTATTGCTAGGTACGTTTTTATTGTTACTGGTCTGTGGGCTCTCAAAAATGCTCCAAATTTCTTAAACTACTAAGCCTGGATAAAGTGTGAAAGAAGAGGCGCGGATCCAGGGATTCAAATGTAATCAATTTTTATATATTACAGAAAATTTAAGTAATAAATTGTGTTTATGCTGGTAAACATTATAGATATATAATTCATAATCAAAGTCAGTGAAGCTATCTTCGCTTAAATTAATTATAATTGGTTCTTCTATCTCACTGATCAAGAGATCGAGTTTCCACATTTTATTATATGGATTTTTCCAAATTTTCTGTACTAACTTTATTCAAAAAAATCTTTCAGAAGTTCAGTTAAATTACTAATTTTGTAAGTTGTGTTATTTCTAGTAACTCTACCTTTTACTTGAGAGAGATATTTCTTTCTCCAATGGACATTTTCCGGACGATCTATAAGAACAGATTTCCTATCTGGTTTTTCCCAGTAAAAATTAAGTTCTCTGAGCAATTTCCAGAGCTCAGTTTTTTAAATTTCAGGTAAATGCCGATCTTCATTGATTGATTAGTTAGAATTTTGTCAACGGTTGGGATTTGCTTCTCATAATAAAATATATATACAAATCCTTTTATTGCAGTTTACATCTCTTCTTCCAACGAGGTTTTTCGTCTGCCTGTTATCGAATGTAGCTTGTGAGTACTAACAATTCCAATCTTTTTTTCTCCTTCAGTATTCGGTACATAGTAGATTTTTCAACTTCTGTCATGTTAGAACACAGCTTTTAACATTATTATCTCGATATTGATATCTGAAAGTATCATAAATATTCATCGTAATAAGTTTTTCGTTGAGGAAAAAATGCCCTGGTTTAGCGATTTTGGAATAAATATAGATGTGGAAGCCATATCTTTTGGATATCTCACTAATCTCAAATAATAAATAAAAACAAGCACAAACAAGATAAATCACTAAGGACACACTGTAAGGTGTACTTTGCTCACTGACAGAAATTAAATTAAACTATCAGAAATTTTATTGTTGCAGTAAATTTATAAAACCTTATAATATTTAAATATAATTAGATTTACGCTAGACCTCAGTTACCGGCGGCACTGGAGCAGGTAGGTTGGAGATTTCGGTAACAGTTTCATTACTCTCTCTAGTTCGTGAATAGAGTATAGAAATGTGTATGCTTGCGGTCATCCCTCCCCTTCCCAAGAGCTTTGAGTTCATGAAAATAGAACCGATTCTGCATTTTATATTAGGAATGTGTATGCTGGTGGCACGCCCCCCCCCCCCCCCCCCCCGCCGACAACTTGTTCTTATACGAGGAATGTGTATGCTGCTCGCATCGTCCCCCCTGTCGGTAACTTTTTTTTCTTGTGATCGCCCCCCCTCCCCAAGAGCTTCAAATTCAGAAAAATAGACCCGACCCAGCCTTTTACACTATAAATGGGAATGTTGCTACTGCCCTCCCCCCCTTTCGACAACTTATTTTCGCTTGCCATACGGTACTTTTGTGATATCACCGCCCCCCCCCCCTCCAAAAGAGAGGCTGGATCCGCCCCTGTGAAAAAAGAGTACAGCACACAATAAATAATTTAATCTGGATTAATTCAGAAATAGCTGTTCAATGTGACACCTACTATAACTTTTTTAGATAAAAGATGCCAGAAAATGTGAATTTTCGTTTAGAAATTTAATGTACCAAGACACAAAAAAGTTATGAAGCTTTAGATATAGTTGAAGTGCTGTTGGTGGTGCCCTGGACATCGAAACTGTAATCAGATCTGGATTTATCATCCTAAAAATACTCCAAAGTACCGCATTTAATGCATATGAAGCTATTATTAAGATAAATATTTATAAAATAGTTTTAAAAAATTTTTAACAGGGCACCCTGTATTTCGGAATTTATCAAGACATAATAGAAGGGAAGTTAATAAAATATACACCTAAATGTTATAGGTCTGTATTTAATTATTGAAAATATATTGTCATCTTACTATTTTTCTGGCAGCAGCATTATTATAACCTTTTTTAAGGAAAATGATGACACGCCGCCATTTAGGAAGCAGTTCTCTTCGCAAAATGACGAATTTTTATTTATGTTGGATATATCCGCACAATCTAACTGATTTTTGTAGATATCTGTAAGAGTTCATGAATATTCATAGTGTAGTTTTATCTTTCATCTACATAAATGTATGCTATCATTGTCAAATTCAGCAGAAATATTTTATCCTTTGGCAGCAAAAAAATAATAAAATAGCACTTTTTCCAAATAAAAGAAAGAAAGCTTTCTATTTATCCAAAAAATAAATTGCGAAGCAGAATTCGAATCTTACACAAGATACTTGTTCGGCAATCAATTTTGGCGGTAAATTACATTCTACCGATCATATCGATTCCAGCGCTCTTTCTCAAATGATCCGAAGAAAAAGAAAAATGTAACGTTGGCTTAATTGACAAAAACTAATGGATTTTTCTCTGTCATTGCAAATGAACACAAAATAAAAATGTTCTATATTTTCCTCATCTATTGATTTAAAATAAATAATGAATAATATACAGAGCGAGCTTTTTAATTTATAGATCCGAATATCTTTTAAAATACCCCATTTACAAAAAAATTTTTCAGATAAAAATTATCATTTATCTGCATCAATGAGTTTAAGGTAAATTTTCAAGGTCATTTGAAGGTCAGATTATTTTTTTAAATAGAAACCTCCATTTTTTATTCCAGAAATGAAACGCGAGAAAATTTCCTATCCAACAGTATGTTAGTCTTATAAGGGATAAAATCACATCCAAAGGTCATTCGAGGGTCAAATTTCTCATAACTTGGATTAATGTGAATAAACCAATAATTCGGCAACTAAGAGTGATGGAGAAAAACTTTTCCACAAAAGTTTCGGGAAATTAAACCGTATATATTAAGGTGACTTTAAATTTGACCTTGTTCTTAAGCTTGAAGGTGATATTAAGGTAATAATAACTTTTTAAATGTGACTCCGTACTTTTGACCCTGAAAATGGAGATAGCGGAAAATTTTACTTTTGGTTATTACTATGAATTGACCTCAAAGATCAAGGTTAAGACCATTTCAAGGTCAAATATCAAAAAATCTCCAAATGACAGGTTATTGGGGATTGTTCAAGACTTAGGAAAAAATTAGATTACTGGAGGTATATGGAAAAATAGTTCATTCCTTTAGTTTTTAAAAAATATTTTTTTTAATTGATATTTGCACAATTAGAAAATTTTTAAATGTCATAAGAAAGCATTATTTATATTTCCAAAGATATTCCTAATATAAAGTTTGGTACAATATTTTTTCTGTGAATATTTCTGTCGACTTTTATATTAAAATCCACCCTCAGATAAAGAAGGAAAAAATTTATTTTTACTTCGATAAGGTATATTTTTTTGAGCAAACGAATTTCTTTAACAAAACTGGAAGACATTCTTAGCCTATTTCCAGATATTCATATAATAAAAATGTTTATTTCTCAATCATAATGAGCGAAAAAATTAAAAAATAGCACTCATTAAGTTCAGTACTAGTTGTATAACTAATATTCAGTTTTTCTACAAAAATTTACACTAATATATATATATATATATATATATATATATATATATATATATATATATATATATATATATATATATATTCCTAAATTTCCGTAAATTCACAAGTTGACTTAGAAAATAATGACAGATTTTAAATTCTGTTCGGTATAAATTTCTGAATAAATGTCTGTCTTGTGTAATGGGATACAATGAAAAAAAAATACTATGGTTTTATATTTATGGTAGAAAAACTATTTTAGTTTTCAACCCACATGTTCTGTTCCAAATTGTTGACACAAAACACTATTTTAGATTGTAAGGAAATATTTTTAAAAATCTCCTTTGACATGGGCCGCCAAAAAAACAAGGATTTAATTGAACCGGTAAACAGGTAGAAGGTTCGCTGCAAATTCGATGCAAACTCGTCACGGGCGCGTTACGCACTCGGCTCGCCATATTTAAACGCACTTTAATGGAGATGTTTCCACCCTTTCTGGATGTTTTATCTCCTACCGTGTTAGAGTATGTCTGTCCTAACAGTATAAGGTTTTTTCAGTTGGTTCAGATCTAAAATAATTTCTATAATATAAATGTATTAATACACACAACTGCAGGTATATCGTTTTCAGCGTTGGTATATTGTACATAGATCTCTACGAAATTATATATTCAGATAGCGTGGAAAGCTCAGAGATGGCGCTACTTGTATTAGACTTCATCTTTTATCCGATATAAGATGCTTAAAGGATTTGCTTTTCTTATTTTTAGGAGCGTTTTCTTACCTTCTACTGACGACAATCAATGAGTTCGAAATAGGTTTGCAATGGCGATACACTGTCAAGAGAGAGACTTCTACCTTTTCCTGGTCTTTCCTTGCAATGTGATATATTGCTTTGTTTCTAATCGTGTTAGATCTGAGTACGTCTGCCATTATAGTATATCAAATATAAATATATTTATATTCTCGACTGCAGGTATATTGTATTCAATCTTGCTATATGCTATATATTTTTTTTTTTTTGACAAATATGGGAAACAATAAAACGTAAAATTTTCTATAAACGTGGAACGATGGGTGGATTTTGCACGCCGAATTACGTATTATGATCACTGCTGTATTCTAGTTTATTATTACAGTCAATGATTTTTAAAAATGGTTTATTTTAACATTTTATATTTCTTCTTACGGCTGATAACTACTTTCCCGATTTTATCATTATTCTTATATTCTTAATTTTTAGAAAATGTGCAAAGTCTTAGGATAATGATGAACTTTTGAAGTCGAAGGAATTTTCATCAACTGGGATATTAGCGTAGTACCTCAAGGTAAACACGTCTTTTATCTTCTTTTCTACTATAAAAGTTTTTTATTTCCTTGCACCGCTTTTAGACCTTATTGAAAAATATTCTGCTTTAAGAACTCTCTCGTTAACTAAAATGTTGCTCGTTTTGCTCCTATTTTAAAATTCGCACCTGTATCCTCACAAGCATGTTTGTCATGTGCAGTTACGAAAACGTGCTTTTCTGTTATTATATTGAAATGCTTTTTGTGGGAAAAGGATTATAAAAATTTAATTTAGTAGCACGAATTTTTGAAAGTGTGTAGTTACTCTTCAGAAAATGTGTTACAATTTCTTGATCGATAAACCGATATTGTATCGTGATTAAAATGTTCAGATACTACGGTAATATTTTTTTTATTTTTAAGTTCATTATTTTGTTGTTTCAGTTCCTGAAAATATCAAACAAATCCATTTTGGAAAATACTAATATCGATGTAATGAATCCTTAGCTTTTCAACAGGTTTTCCAATATTGGACTAGATCACTAGAAAGCCGAGGAAAAAAATTATTCGAAAACATTTATTGAAAAATTATTTTATAAGAATTTCAGTGTCAAATGCATGAGCTCAAAATACTCTCTCACACTGTGCTGAGATTTTTTAGGCGGACTGTTTCTAGGTTATGAGGCAATATATCTCTCAATGCTCCCACAGTGTGACTTAGATATGTAGGTACTTATGTATGACGGTGTTGATTGATTGATTGATTGAATAATATAGCAGGCTTAGTAATAGTTGCCTATATGTTATTTTTCTTTCAGGAAGAGAAAAATGGAAAAAAAATATAGAAACAATTTATTTTCAGAAAATACAACCCTAGTCCTCTCTCCATATGCGCTTCAATCACCTCATAATCTAGTCGGTGGATTTGTGTCGAATCGAGAGCAATATTCGCAGAAAACAACTGTCATATAAAATATAAATTCCGATAATGATCGGCGGGAAATTAAAATCTACCGACTTCGATGTCAGACTGAAAAATATCGTTAGTCGAAAGGACATCTATGCATTCCCTGGAGCAGTGAAAAAATTTTAAAAATTGCATATTGCTCTCAGTTCGATACAGCTCCACTGACGAGATCATGAAGCACGTAGAGAGAGGGTATCAGAGTTCTATTTGCAGGAAATAAACTGCTTCTATATATTATTTCCTTTTTTCTCTGCCTGAGAGGGGAATATATATAGGCAATTATTTAAACAGAACAGATTTAAGTTAAAAATCATGGTTCTTTAGTTTAGATCATGAATTATTATCCGACGTTTCGTCTACGATTGCACTAGGCATCTTCAGAGATCTTTCCTCCGCGAGATTAAAACACTGAATTACTATCGGACGTATTACGAAATAACAGAATGGACTCCATCCTACCAGAATTAATTAAAGCATGTCTGATTTCCACTTATTTTATTTTTCCAAGAACTTTCTACGAGCAGACTTCGGGAGCGGCCATGGGATCTCCGCCATCACCTGTGGTAGCTAACATCTTCATGCAAGCTTTCGAAGAAAACGCCTTGTCTTCTGCTCCTCTAAAACCTAAATTTTAGTGCAGATATGTTGATAATACGTTCGTAGTTTCGCCGCATGGAACAGATAACTTTCATAATTACCTGGATTATCTAGCATAAAATTCACTATGGAAAGTGATTGAACTTATACTTGTACAAGGAAAAAATAATGACAAATTAGGGCATTCTGTGTACAGAAAGCCGACCCATACCAATCGATCTCTCAATGCAATGTCACGCCATATCCTTCTCAAAAAAAAATCCATTTTAAACGTTTTGGTACATAGAGCTCTTTCAATACATAACGAACAATCACACATTCGAACATAGGAGAAAGAAAGACGATGTTTTAATTTACCAAAGGACGCAATACCATTTCAAACAGAAGGCGTTTACAAGATACCTTGCTTTTGTGGTAAAGTGTATGTAGGTGAAACAGAACGGTCTATATCCACTAAACTTATAAAATATGAAAGGTGTATAAAAAAGGAACAAATTGTACAATCTGCAGTAGCTGAACACCAGCGTCGCTCAGGTCACACTTTTAATGTAAAAGAAACGAAGGTGCTAGCACCAGTGTCTGTTTTTTTAAAGGTCAAATTAGAGAATCAATCGATATTTGTAAATATCCAAATAGGTTACAGTCTTACATCATACGTGGAAATTCACTGTAACGCTGAATCACAGTTCGTTGAGCACCAGTCGGGTATAAATACCGTGCTGTTGTTCCTTAAAAGTCATTTTAAATTTCGAATAAAAATTCCAATTTGATATAGTCTAAATCCAAGAAGCATGATTTTCAACTTGACCAAAGCCGTGAAAGCTTTTGTTCTTTATACAGCTGATTTAATTTATTCATTACTGAAATTTTGATTTTCAAAATTTCGCACTACTCTGGTGAATGTAGAGATGTGGTTTTAACTGACGACATTTTTCCGTCTGACTTCAAAGTCGGCAAGTTTTTAGTATCCTGCCGACATGTATTGGAATTTATATTTTATGACAGTTGTTTCCTGCGAATGTTGCTCTCAGTTTGATACAGCTCCAATGACGACACCATGGGGTGGTCGCCAGGGAGAGAAAACCAGAGTTATATTTGCAGAAAATAAACTGTTTCTATATATTCTTTCATTTGCTTCTCTGTCTAAAAGGAAAATAAAATATAGGCTTAGAAATGCCAAGTTGTTAAGACCCTAATAAAAACATAAGTTTGTCTCTGTCTTGAAAACGATAAGAATATAAATCTGTATGCTACACTGGTATTTATTTAAAGACGCAAAGAAAAGACTGTTTTGTGCGAGCAGAGCAGAGTTGAAAGCTAGAGGCCGCACCAGTTAGCAAAGTGCCGAGCTAGCCCCTATGCCGTACAGTAGGGGTATTTGTTTCATAGGCTCCACCGAGTTTTGGTCGGGTAAACTCGGAAATCCCCTCACGTTTTTGCTCGGGCCTAGCGTTCAGGACAGCTCTCTCTCTCTTGCTGCACAAAATATTAAAGATACAAATGCTTAAATTAAATATTGACAATAAGTGGTGGGACAAAAGAAACTCAAAGATGTTTAAAAAAGAAATATTTTTTTTATTAATTACTCTAAATTCTAATAATAAAGAAGTCCTAAGTTGTTGTCGATTTGGACTTCTTCTGGCTCCAATGGTGGATTTAGATCTCACTTCTAACCAGAGGGTGGATTGTTGGTTGTTTCCCTAAACAGAGGGTGGATCTGAGTTGTGTCCCTAAGGGTGGATACGGGTATACTGCAACCCCAGAGGGTGGACTGGCTTATACCGCTAAGGGTGAACGCCGATTTTCTGGGATCAGACTGACTCCTGGTAATAATGCCAAGGGGTCGACAAAATCCCTGTTTCCAGGTCGAATCTGGATAACAGCAAAACTGGCCAAAAAATACTAAAAACGCAAATCACCACAACGCTATCGAGGCACACAAAAGAAATTTCCTATCCAAAACCCGCAGGATGGCGGCAATAAATCGGGATGGAAATTTCTCGACTCACTAATGCAAAATTTCACAGAAAAAAAATAGGATTGACAATTAAATTCTCGCCATTTTATAGGAAGCCCAAAACCTGCGCGGTATAAGCTTCTTTTTCCCTCAACATAGGGCGCGAGACAAAAGGGACCTTAAACAAGTAGCAATTCGACAAAAGAATGACAGCTCAAAAGAGTGGGCTTAAACAGCATTGCTAACTAACAAGTCGTTGACACTTCCGACTGAAAATCAAATAGGACTTCATTGTTTATCCCTAAAACCAGAAATTACAATTTTTTCCTCAACCATTAGCAACACGGTATTAGTTACTCGTCCAAATTTTCTCCTAACATGTGACAGCCTAAAAGAATGCAAATTTGCCTAAACGTCAGCTGAAAAGGTCACATAACCTCAAGAAAAGGTAAAGAAATCCTTGAAAATACTACAAATAAAAATTTGGAAAACTATAACTAAAATAGATAAATGTAACAATTTAATTGAAATAATCAGTATAAAAAAAGAATAATATCTTATGAAAAGGTAAATACCAACATTCAATTTGAATATAAACAACCTAAAACAGTGATGTAGAGTTGCCGACCTAAAAATACAAGTTATGAAAGGATTTTAATTAGGGCTGTATTTCTTATAGGCAAATTACTGAAAGATAATGAAAATAATTAACTTGGGAAGAAACTTTGCAAGGGAGTGAAATTTGGAATGGCTCGAAAAGCAATAGGACCCAAAAATGCAACAAATATTAGGCTAGTATACGAAGGACAAATGAGAAATGCTTAATAACAATGATATAGTGCTGCCCAAAACATGAATATTAGCAAAAAGAAGATAAAATTAACCATAGTAAATTTAAGATCAAATTTTAACCGTGACAAGTAAAAAGTTAGTCTAGGTTTATATATTTATAATAGACTAAACTATATTCTAGAGAACATCAGTTTAAACTCTTGGCTTGACAGGTATAATTACCTTTCTACAGACTTCAGATATTTATTAATGAGTATGTAAAGAGTATCCTGTTGTTTAGATCTGGGGGAAAAGCTCAGAATAAATGCTTATAAAGTTTAATTTGACATAAATTAAAATACAGGTAAAATAGCACGGAAGATCAAACAAGCATGTATGAAACTTACGATATCATTTGATCGAATATGCACCAAGCTTAACAGAATAGGGTTACTTCAGTTAGTATCAGAATATTACAATCGATAGTCTCTAAGTTTTTTCTTATTGCCTTAAAGTTTTGCGTTTATTTTTATGTCGCTGTCAAAATAAAAACAACTAATTAACAATGTTTCTTCACTTCGTTTCGAGTATAGTAGTATAGTAGTTGTTTGACTGAGCCATACTAAAATTTGGAAGTCTTAAGTGTTACAAAAAATTATTTAATCAACAACCAAAAGCTCCTAATGTATATATTTGTGCCATTTTTGAAATATTTTTGGACAAACATCAAATTATTTTATCAGTTGTGATTTTTTTCTTCCAGTAGCTTTTAGCTTTACAAATTCCAGACACGATGGTGTCTATGTAGCCAAAATATCTGGAGACTCATCCAGTCTGAACATTTAAACGAAATAATTTAAGTAACACGCACACATTTTCTAAAATTCATTAATAATAGCGCTTTGCTTCAGACATTTGTATTATATAAATATCGTTGTTTGGACCTTCAAAAACAGAAAATAAAAAATAAATAAGCATAAATTTCGGAAACTTTTTGGGTCAAAGGTCCTAATTTCGGACGATGAATGTAAACAAATTTGTTTTTTTATAGGTTGATTCTAGGAAGTAAACACGAATATAGAAAGTTTTCAGGATAGGAGAAAAACACAAATTTGAATACGTTTTATCACTATTACGTTCCTTGAATTATTGTACTGTTCGAAATTATCTGTTTTGCGTTCTTTCAGTTTTTTGTAACTTATAACATTTTTGATCAATAGTTATTTCTTTTCAGTAGCATTACGTAAAAACGCTTGGCAATTAGCAAATTACCTGGCGCAGTGACAACATCATGTCAGTTTTAAGGTTGGAAAATAGAATCACTTTATTGTTTTTTGGAAAATTCATCTTCTCTTTCTATTTAATGAAAATTTAGCCTCGATCAAGCGAATTCCTCGATAATCAATTTTTTTTCTTACCTGGATAAATTTTAGTGTATTCTTACTGTTCAGGAATCTTAGTTATTTTATTTTTGGGCAATTAGATTATTTAATTGCGAATCTAGGGTCTTATGTGACTTAATAAATTAGTTTAAAATTGAACTTCAATTTATGTTGCTTTTATCATAAACACTTTTATTTTCAATATATTTTTTTTTATTATATTTTCTCTACTTATTTATTCCACACAATTCGCATGGCCATTCCAGGCGTGTTGGTCAGACATTCACACTCTAAGTAGGGTCGAGTACGATATCGTTCCTCCGGTCCGTATCATGGCGAGATAAGTAAATGATTTTAGAGACAATTTCTGCAAATCTCAAAGTGCGGGAAGTAACTAAGGGTGAATTGAGCAGCCCTGCGAACATCAGCAAGAACCCTCAGGATCAAAATTGTGCCCTATTGACCCTACGATAAAGAAAGCAATTTGTGCAAGTTTTACAATTTCCTTTTTTTTTTCTACAATCAAAATACATCCCAACATATTTTTTATATTTTCCGCTTTAGTTACTGATTCAGTTGATTCGAACTTCGATAAACTGAACTCCTTTATCACCGAATAAAAAAAATTCATGGAATTATTAAAAGTATGATTGCATGTTTCTCAGTTAATCACTAGGGCGTCAAGGTGTCTCTACATGAGTGTCGTAGATAAGTTTGTAGTGGTGGTCAGCTGGAGGGTCACTGTATAAATTAAATACCAGTGATGTTTGAATAGCTGAGATTTTGGATGAAACGCTTAAAGTTGGCAGCATCACCGAATGTTAATGAAACTACGGCTTTATGAATAACAGAACGAGGGGAGGAGCAAATTTCATTATTCAGTGCTATAAATAAAAAGAAGACCAATGAATTCACGAAAATCCTATATATCAAGGATTTTGTAGCAAGTAATGGTTGTTTTCAACCATAAAGTCAAAGATATGAGTTGAGGCCTCCTATATAGAAGTTCACCGCTACTTGTAGACTGGTGGAATTTTAAAAGTTAATGGTGATTCCCACTTGATGACATGAGTCATGTAGGTTTTCGAGCATATTCTGTATATCGTCTAGATGGTCGGCGATATAATATCGTCTGCAAATAGTAAGTGATTAAGGCACTTCCATCAATATCATCACCTAGTTGCCTGGTTAAACTTTTTGAACGCTACAGTGATGTAAACAATTTAAATGATATATTATCACTCTGTTGAACCCCTCTTTCGACCGGAAATTTGTTCCTGTTTTTTTAGAGTTTAACACAGAGTTTTCTGTACTTATAGATATGCTTTATGAACGCAACATATCGGTGGTAAATTCTAAATTCTGTTTGAGTTCGTTATATAGCATTTCTGTCGATGGTGTAAAAAGCCCTTTGGAAAGAATTTGTTATGTATATATATATATATATATATATATATATATATATATATATATATATATATATATATATATATATATATATATAAATAAGTGCTCAGACTCAGTTTTATTTGAGATAAAAAGAGAAGAAATCAGACACAGAAAGATTAAATGATGTATTTTAATGGTTAATATGCCAGTAGTTTTGGTTTAGAATAGGATAAAATTAGATTTAAGTATAGTATAACATGTATTATTTAAATCGTAGTGTAAATAAACAGATAAAGTCTTCAGAAAAAGACAATAAAATCCAAAATTCTTGAATAAGTAAAATAATTGACACTGTTATGTTCTAAAAAAAAAATGAAATGAAATGAAAATTCTTTCTATAAAAACTAAAATTAATTAAAGAACAATGTAAAAAGTATTATACTAGTTAGAGTAAGGGATAATATGAACAAATATTAGTGTTATACATCGTCGTTTGTCCTATTAACACAATTACTCATAAGGCACAAAAGTGCGTGAAGTAGAAAAATTTGTGCAAAATTCAGACAAAAATACCGTGAATAGTGATAAATAAACACTAATGTATAAAATATAAGAATAATGTTTTAGTTTTAAGAGTTATTAAAGAAATTATGAATAAATTAAAACCATATTTTATATAAAACTATAGAAAGTAATATAGATTTAGTTAGTTTATAAAGTAAATTTAAGCTTATTTTAAGCAATTTTGGCACTAATACATTAAGAAAATTTTGCTAAATAAAAGGGAATAATATTAAAGCAACAATAAACATTTTAGAGTTGTTATGAACAAAATTTAATTAAAATTGTCATACATTTTAAGGTGCAAAGTGTTAATTTTTATCAATTTTAATATATACATAATGTTCGAAAATGGTTTTTATATATATCAAAATGTCGAGAAAACTCTAAAGTTTATAAGGTCAATTATGCTCAGTAATCACATTTATGTCAATATATTAATAAAAACATTAAAATTCCTATCAAAATTGGTAAAATTAAAACGTCATCATAAAATTCAATTTTTCAGGGTAGTAAGATTTATCAAGTTGCCAGGTGTCAAAAGATCCATCCACTTCGTAAAGTATATAGAATTAAGAAATCCACAAAATTAAGTAAAAAATAACTAATAAGTATAAGAATTAATAGTGCCGAAATTCATCAAAAATATTTACCATATTTATTGTTCTGACTGTTATAAGCTAACGTTCTGTCTATCAATATGGCAACCTGAAAAGTTCAAGAAATCAAATATTAATTTAAGAATTTATACTACAGAAGTTCTGCAATAATTTAAAGTGGAGAAATTCAACTTGTCCCAAAAATTATTTGTACGATGCTGTTTATTCGGTTTAGAGTCTTGCGGGTTTTTCTAGTTTAGTGACATATCACACAAACATCATATGGGACTTTTTTTATTTATAGTTTCATTCGAAATTTGATTCTGGCAACAATTTCAACTTCGATCGAGATGAAAATTAACCAAAAAACATAGTAGCCACATAATTTATTTCCAAAAAATCAAAAGTGGGGTTATATCTCAAAATATCGTTATTAGAAAAAGTTTTTCCAAATAGAATTTTTAACCCACATGCAAAATTTGAGCTGTATAAGATATTTTAAACTTTATTGTTCTTTTTTGTAAATTGCACCACTGTTGCAAAATAAGACATACATAAAACTTTTTAGTTTTGAACAATGCTTTATTCGAAACATGTTTTGTTTAAGGTAGCGACATATTAAATGTGTGTTTTTCTATAAAATCCAAATAGGGCTATTCAGATTTGGTCACGTCATGCAAACTTTTTTTGTTTTTGACTCTGTATAAGGTAACTTCATAAAGTAACTATTTTTGAAAACGTAATTTATCTCTAAAAGTAATACACATTGATATTAAGGAAATAGTTTAATTGAAAAGGCTCAAATTTTCTAATAAAAAAATCATAATATAAAAATTGAACGCATTTATTTTCCATCTAATGCAGACTTTACTGATGACACTGTATACATGTTTGTCTTAATTAAAATATGTATTACTTTTAGATACACACTACGTTTTCAAAAATAGTTATTTTATGCAGTTACCTTATACAGGGTCAAAAACAAATAAACTTTGCATCACATGTGACCAAATTTTAATATCCCTATTTGGATTTTGTAGAAAAACACATATGGTGCTACTTTAAATAAAATATATCTAGGATGAAGCATTGTCAAAACTAAGAAGTTTTATGTAAGTTGCGCTGAGTTTTATTTTGCACCAGTGCACTAACGAGCATTTGGCCTCAAAAACCAGACAAAATTAATAACGTCGTTGTTTTTGACTCTAAACTTGTCAAAATCAGTATCCGGGATTTTTGAGGGCGCTAAGTTAATTTCTGGCATTATTTTACTAATCGGGAAAAGGGGGGCTGACTTAGGGTGGGGAGGGGGAGGGGAGTAATATCAAAAAAACGTAATGGTTATCGTTTTATATGTTTTTAGGTGCTCCGATTTCATTTCTGGCATTATTTTACCAATCGGGTAAAGGGGCGCTGACTTAGGGTGGGGAGGGGGAGGGGAGTAATATTAAAAGAACGTAATGGGTATCATTTTATATGTTTTTAGGTGCTCCGATTTCATTTCTGGCATTATTTTACCAATCGGGTGAAGGGGCGATGACTTAGGGTGGAGAGAGGGAGGGGAGTAATATTAAAAAAACGTAATGGGTATCGTTTTATATGTTGACTTAGGGTAATTGTACGTTTCCCCATAAAAAGTCTATCTTATACAAAGTTTGACATTCTAAAGTTTTCTACCGAGTTTATTAATGGTTGTCAAATAAATAATTGCAACATATTTTGACAAAAACCGCTTGCGATCAAAGTTAGGTAAATGGATTCCATTTAATTTTTTAATAATTTCTAAACAGAGTCACTGATAATTCCATTTGACTTTTCTATTTTGGTCTTCAGCAGACGATTTGCTTGGTCTTCGACATACTTTATTTCTTCCTTCGTAATATTCACAGCTTCTTGGAGAAATCGAATGCGGATTGGCCAGCAAAATCGAGTGAATGGTGGTGTGGGATTTTACCATAACATTTTTATTCTATCCCAATTTGTCACTACAGTCTTAACGGCACCAATAAGCTTTGGAATATGTTCAAGTCATCGTTCGAGCTATTTGAAAAGTTTTGTTGATAAGGAATTTGATGAGAGCCCTCACAGCCCCATTTTGTTATAAGTTCTAGGGTCTCTAATTCTTCTGCATTGCCGCTTTGAAAAACATTCTTAAGATAAAGACAAAGTCTCTTTACTGTATGATCAAGTAGGTCCTGAAGCACAACTTCAACACTCATCTCTGTAACTCAGATTGACTCTGGTTTTGGATAGCAGAGTTTCTTTGCTTCTCGAATTAGAGTCTAACAAGGACATATACCCTTATTGGAATCATATAACAACTCTCATTGCCTCCTTGTAAAGTCACCTTCAACAAAGATTTGCAAAGTTTGCTCAGGTTTTTAATTTTTTACTTTCGGTTTCTGAGTAGTATTTATTACCTTCCTGTAACGTTTGGCTCTTGTTGGTGTTGAACTTGCATTTATTATAAGTTTGGAAGCTGCAACATTTCCAGACATTCGTCGAGTTTCGCTGGCTGCATAGGTAAGCTTCTCAATAGGTACCTGTTCGCAGAGTTCTTTAGTATTTCGTCGTTTACTACGATGATGTAATTCTTGGAAATGCTTCCTTAGGTGTCCCGTAGAATTCGGGGCCCAGTTATGTACTGGCATTGATGTATTAAGTCATTTCTCGTTTTTTTTTTCAAAAATCTTTCTTCAATATAGTTAGATGATATCCATCTCTTCTTCAAATCACTATTAAAATGTTTTAAATCGTGACTTAAAGTATGGTACTCGTTTTGGGGACATTTCATCATTTCGCGGAGCTTATGTTCCATAAATGATACCTTATCTTCAAGTGTTCTGGATGTGCTTTGTTTAAAAAGCATATATCGCATTTTCCGATATACTTCAATAACAATTGATGTGATCTGTACCTATAGGAAAAAAAATATGTATTTAAGTAAAAGATAACCAAAATTATTGCAAAAAAAACTGTGGAACTAAAAGCGGTTTTTTAAGAGGTGGAAACATGTGGAAAATGTTTTGACTGTTATGATATGGCTAATGTCTAGTTTATGATAAAAAAAGAAGTGTAGCCCGACCTAGCTCGGAACATTTTCAAAAACACTAATTAGTTAAAAAGAAAAACAAAAAAATTGAAAATTTTCTTACATATTGTTTTAGGTCCATAAGAATACTAAACAGTCATTATATTTTTAAATAATATATATTAAAATTAAATAAAATTGTTTTTCAGATTCCATCACAAAAAAATTTTTTTTTAATATTCACTTTACAAAATACCAAACACCAAACACAAGTCTAACAAAAGTCTATCAAGAACGAATGCGTGCGTATTGAACGAAGCTTAGATTGTGCGAAGCGTAGCGGTGCGGTGGTGCCACTTTATCATAATTTTATGATAGTACGGTTACTCAGGTATACAAAAAAAAATAAATTCAATGATTACTTGTATAGTTTGCATTTCTCCTTTTTGTCTGGTTTTTGAGGCCAAATGCTTGTTAGTGCAGTGGAGCAATTTACAAAAAATGGGCAAAAAATCGAAATTATCTTATACAGCTGAAATTTTGCATATGTACTTTTTTTGCATTTAAAAAAACTTTTATTTACAACTTTTTCGATGTTTTGAGACATAATCCCACTGTTGAGTTTTTTTTTTGGAAAATATTAAAATTTGACAGGTAATGCTAATCAAGTGAATAATTTTTTTTTGGTTAATTTTCATCTCGATCGAAGCAAAAATTACAGCCAATGCCAAATTTCGAATAAAACTTTTAATAAAAAAAATCCCATATGATGCCGACTTTATTAGTCACACTGTATATGTATATCAAAATAATATTACCTGTAGCAAATATTATCAAACTTTACAGGGTGTATAAAGTTTGGTTAAAAGTCGTTAATTCTTACGTAGTTAGTTACTAATTTAATAAAATTTGTCATTAACTTAGATTTAGAAAGGGTGTTGCAATAAACCATCATAACAAAATGTTAAAGCCCTTTAAATTTATTACTACTTTACCGTAGTGTAAGGGAATCAGGTTTCTTAAAATGGGGCGAGGTCTATTTTATTACTAAGTCACTTTGAAAGTTGTTTATTGTTAGGGATATCGCTGTAATGGAAATAGTTTATGGCCATGTGATCAATTTTAGCGTGAACGGAAGGCAGTCGGGCTTATAAAATAAGTCATAGTTTTTCCAATAAATTTATATTTATTCTCATTCTTATGCTTACAACTTGTTTGTGTTACGACTTTTATGTTGGTAGTAAAAAAAGGAATAAAATAATTATTAGGGTTCTCCACTTACGGTTTTCATAAATTGTTATATATAGTTTTATATTCTGCTGTTTCCCAAGTAGAAGAAATTTTATTCCAGATAATAAAAATAATTGAAAATGAATAATTTGCTTAAAATTTTTCGTAATTAAAATAATATATAATGTTCATTAATTTAGTAGTAGTACTAATTGTTCTCTAATTTTATTTATTAAAATTGATATAATATTCAACTAAATACTCTTGTATGACGGAAAATCCAATGAAAAGACCATACTTTAATAAAATTTTTATAAAAAAAATAGAACCGACTTTTAAAAGTGCGGTAAAAAGTGAAAAATAACCATAAATTTCTATATGAAATTGAATTTTTTGATGTCGGCGCCCAACTAATACCTGACAAGATGGGATTCGCATAAACAGATTAACAATACTTTGTTTGTAATTGCTTTCTTACCATAATTTGTATATATTAGTAGTTATTTGTTTTACTTAGAAATGACTTGGCGCCGACTTCAGAAATTTCAATTTCATATAGAAATTTATGGTTAATTTTCACGTTTTAGCGCACTTTTAGAAGTAAGTTCTATTTTTTTTTAATTTTATTTTTTGATTTTTAGTTTTGAGTTCATTATGATATCCATAGATTATTTGAGCTAAGTACTAATCAAGATTAGTGTACCTCGCAATGACTCCAAGGTGGCAAAAAAGTACCCATTTTATCCAAAGTTGTAATCACCCTAAAATGGACCACTAAAAATTCTTTGATTCTTCTAAGTTCTACAAAAATCGGTGAAATTGTATCAAACAATGATTTAGTCTGTCATAAATCCACTATCTTAAAATTTAAATTAATTTTAGATTGGTAATATAAGCCGCAAAACCTTCCAGTGTCGATATTTAAAAAACTTGAGATGTAAATTTCTTAGCTCGATATATTTTATAGTGCATATTGAGTTTGTATACGCTCCAAGAACCCTGCAATATCAACTTTAGGCAAAATCGGAAAACTCAAATTTTCACCTCCTCACTCCCTTGTCAACCTAATATTGTAAAAAACTATCTTCATATTCGTAATACACGACCCCGAAAACACCCTAATACCAAATCTGATAAAATACGGAAAAGGCAAAATTTTCAACTCAATATATTGGATCCGTCATATTGAATTTCAAAAAAATAATTTTAACGTCTTAATGTAATCTAAATCTAAACCCTTTAAAGTCCCTTACGAGGGCCAATTTTAGATGAAATCTAGAAATTCAAAATTTCTAGACCGTCATATTGCCTCTGACATTAGATTTTCTAAAAATAATTTAATATTCGCTATTTACATCCTTAAAAACGATTCAGTCCCACATTTGAACAAAATTGAAAAATGTAAAATTTTTAGCCCGTCATATTGAATCCTGAAAAAAATACCATTAAATTCGTAACTTACACCCTCAAAAATCCCCTATATCAGTTTTTGAGAAAATCGAAAAATGTAAAATTGTTAGGACACCATGTTGAATCCGCCAGATTGAGTTCTTCAAAAAATATTTTTAATTCGTAATTAATGCTAACAAAAATCCCCCAATACTGATTTTAGACAAAATCGAGAGATGTAGAACCTTTAATCGACCATTTTTTTAAAAATAATATCAGATTCATAATGTGCGATTTCAAAAACTCCCCCATATCAATTTTTGAAAAAATTGGCCAAAATTTATTTTTTGTCCCCGATATTGGATACGCCATATTGAATTTTTTAAAAATAATTTTAGATTCGTGATGTGCGACCCCGAAAACTCCCCCTACCAATTTTGGAGAAAATCGAACAAAATTGATGTTTTCGTCCACCATATTAGATTCGTTATATTGAATTTTTTAAAAATGATTTTAGATTCGTCATGTGCGACCCCGAAAACTCTCCAGTACCAATTTTGGAGAAAATCGGACAAAATTGATTTTTTTGTCTGCTATATTGGATCCGCCATATTGAATTTTTGAAAAATATTTTAGATTCGTTATGTTCGAACGCGAAAACTCCCCCACACCAATTTTGGAGAAAATCGGACAAAATTAAATTTTGTTGTCCGCCATATTGGATCCGCCATGTTGAATATTTTAAAAATAATTTTAGATCCGTTCGGTACAATCCCGAAAATTTTCCCATACCAGTTTTGGAGAAAAATCCGTCAAAATTAATTTTTTTGGGCGCCATATTGTCAGCGCCACCTTGGATTTTACTGCACCAATTTCGTCCAAAAAAATATGGGACTTTCTGAACATAACGTAAAAAATTTCATTCAAATCGGTAAAAAACTGTCTTCTATTTATAAATTTTTAATGCATAATTCAGATTAATATAATTTTTTCTTAGTGAGGGTATCTGATTTTAATAGTATTCCACATATTGAAACCCTTCAAAAGATGAAAGTTAATAGATTCGTAATTTTAAAATAATGTTTATAAAATATTTTAATGCTAAAGTAATTTTTCAAAATTATTTCGTCATTCGATTTTAATTAATCTGTAATATCACTTTTTTCAACTATGTTATTGGCAACCTTTCCACCAGTCTAGAATGGTAACTGGCGTTATCCAAAACTATAACAGACCTCTCCGAAATCAACGGTATCATTTGAGTAAAATATTTTTGAAAGATATCCGCCGTTATTTATTCATGGTAATATTTGGAAGATTTCAATTTAAACTGCAGCACAACTCCTGTAAATCCGCTAATACCTCCAATGTGAGTTATAATGAATTTACTGCCCTTACCGAGAAAAAATTTTAAACCTGTCGACAACTCTTCTAAAAATGCTTCACAAAAATTGTCATATTATTATCTTCATACATTTTTTGTACTCTGAAAATATTCTTGCCTTCTCCGTGGCATTTTATATTGTCTTGCAATCACTGTCTTCTCTGAAATAGCATTTGCTCTGTATTACCTCCATTTTGACTTTGCGTAAGAGAAATTCATTTTTGTCAGCACTTTCTACAAATTAGTTTTTCCCATGCCAGGCACATTCTCATTTTGTTTCACAACTTTCAAAACTTTATCACTACTTGCTTTTTATCTTCTAAGATATAATTCATGAACGTGCCTTCTTGGTAAGTTTTTGAAGCATTCCTATAATTTTTTTCTTCTCGGAGACGGTTTAGGCTCTCACACAGTTCCACTTTTCCTTTCCTTAATTCGCCTGTAATTGTAGATTCGCTAAGTCCCGTTATCAGGGATCTTGGTTGAACAAGTGAATTTTGCACATTTAAAAGTATTGTCTTGGATTTTAAATCCAAAACGCCTATACAAACTTTTGGATTAAAAGTAGACATTTTTAACAGCTAGCACAGAAAGTTGTACGATAATAACATTACAAGGCCTGTCACTTCTACATATCTGTATTATACTTAAAAATGCCATTACTGTAAATTGCCTAATTAAGTTGTATACTTTGAAACCAAATTATCTTCTAAGTATAATCTCTCCTTAAATACATACTTCAGATACATACAATATTTACCCTTACTTTATCCGAATTCGGAAAGCTGAATTATTTATGAAATATGTTCCGAGAATTGCTGGGCTTTCGGTTTATGGCTCTTCATAAGTACATAAATCTCTTGTAAATATAGTTATCATACTTTGTCTGACAATGAAGAAAAACGACAACTTTGTTAATTTTATGCAGTGGGGTTTTACCGTAAAAAAGTATATTAAACAAAAAACGAAAATATGGGCGATAATAGCGCTCTACCTTGTATAATATACATTTTGAATATAAGTTAAAAAAAAAGAGCAATATATTTTCAGCACTCCATTTCGATATGGCAGACGCACTCGAAATTTTCTTCTCGCTGGCCTATGCGAGTATCGTTAGAGCTACTCGAAAACAATAGAACTATAAAAAAAATTGACTTCTTGTGACCCAGTTGCATTTATTACCTCCTTTGAAACCTACCGATGATGGCTCTCGATAACAATACAAATCGGCAAAATTCAAAGAAGTCTCGCTGGAAGTTCGAGATATACTCGTTATGCGCTCGTCACACACTCGTCTCGCACCTTAAGGATCTGGCCCAATTAACCTTAGTCCAAACGCTCATAGTTTTCAAAATGCAGTGTGGCAAAGTTATAATTTTTTAAAACTTTTTTTATAATATTTATCTTAATTATAAGGCAAAAGCACCCGTAATCGACACTTTTAGCAGCGAATTTTACAGCTTTATTTATGACCAAGTCTTCGACACCATTTCTACCAGCATTTGATACACCAATAATCGACATATGACAACTGCAGAAATGTGATTATATTTTTATTTGTTAAGTGAAATTCTGTGTAATTTAAACAAAAACGTATATGTCAATAAACTTTAAAAAGAAAGATGTACAAGTACAAGCTTAATGAAGTTAAATATTATATTATCCTCCTATTGAGAAATATCTACAGCATTTGTCTATTTCTAATATTTTTAACCTGAGATTGGGGCAAATTCAATAAAATGCCACAGTCTTTATAACAGATACGTTATTTTCTACTATTCCAAAACTTTTATCTGTGTTACCTTAATTTAAACTTCTGAGAATTTGTTTTCAATGCAACATGCATACCGATGTTGGATAGTTTTACAAGTTCCACCTACAAATTTTACCATTGTTATATAAACAAAATCATCTCCAGCTTTACTAATGAATATAGAACAATAGAGAAGCGCTGTTCTTATGGAATTGTTTGGGTCACTGCGCTCACTGTTTTGTTGCATCTACTACAAGTATCTTTCTTCCGAAGTTCTTCCCCATCACAAGTTTCCCTTTTAGAGGATTATGTAAAAGTGGTCAGTCTCTTTACATTTTGCTGTAGTATATGGCATAGATTCGAATCCCCCCTCATATATATATATATATATATATATATATATATATATATATATATATATATATATATATATATATATATATATATATATATATATATGCCCAGTCGCGTATACAAGGGGGGCGCGGTGGGGGCGATCGCTCCCCCCAAGAGCTTAGAGTTTTAGGAAAATACACCCCATTGTGCCTCTCACACTAGGCATGTGTATGCTGTTGGCTTCCAGCCCCCCGTCGACCACTTGTTTTTTCTTGCGATCGCCCCTTCCCCGAGAGCTTTAAGTTTAGGAAAATAGACCTCTTAACCATTTCGTAGATTTAAATAACGTTAAAATGCTGCATATCGAAAGTAAAAGCAAAAGATTAAATTTACTAGAACTACTCGAAATCAACTAAATCTTTTGAAATGAATTCACATCTAGCTACCTATGACCAACAAAACTTCCTTTCAACCCCAGTTAGATAAATGTTTGACGTCGTCCTTCCTAGATTTACAGTAATAAAATTTGTTTCTTTAGAATACACAATATTTTATAGAGTATATTCAAACGTTAGATAACATCTTTAACTTTGGTGTTAAATTTATTCTTGAAAAAGCCCTTACAAAGTAAAACATATATAGAGTTTACCTCTATTAAACTTCGCCTATATCCAAAGCTTCATAACTTTTTTGTACATCTGTATATTAAATTTCTAATTAAAAATTTCTATTCTTTGACATCTTTTAACTCAAAAGTTTTATGTAGTAAATGTCTCTTCGAGCTCTGTTTCTGAGTTGATCGAATACGAAAGTTCTATCGCGTACTGAGATTCATCGTAGACTCTTTCACACTTTATCCAGGATTATCATTAGTTAAATAAATTTGAAATGCGTCTATCGACCAACAGGCTAACAAAAATTATAATTCATTTTAGCAGTAAATGAATATTTTTTAATGTTGCCGACACTGTAGGCTTGGTCAGATTATTAAGTACCTATAACAAAGCATTACTAAATCATGAAGCTGCAGTATTTGGAGTGAAAAATTAAATTAAGAAGACAAATTTTGTGCGTATGTTAGAAAAGATACGATAAAAATGTCATTTATCAAATAAACAATTAACTGACAAGGAATATCACATGATAATATACTAAAGAATATCAGCTACAAACATATCGAATAACTCGGAGAGTGAAAAAAGAACTTTTTTCCTAAATTAATATAATGTTACAAATGTCATTCTATTAATTGTTTTGCTCTGTAAACAGGTGTGGATTTACTTAGTCTAGTGTTAGTGTTATATTAAAGAACTTTTAAAAATAGAGACGCCAAAAATGTTTGAGTATTAATTAACAATGAGCGTTTAATGGATCTAAGAAATACAGAGTTAACTACATTATATTAAAAATAATTGTGTAATTTAGTAGTAATAAATAATTACTATTTTAATAATTCAGATTGAATATAATTGGAATTAATATTTAATGGTTTATATGATTTTCTTCTTCTTCTTCTAGGTAGAACCAAGTTCTATTATCTACACAATGCCTCATCGATCCTCGTTTGAGGTTGAAATCCAGCTCTCTCGATCTTTTAGGAGGTCGTCCAGTCGGCCGTTTGGTGATTGGTTTCTTTCTCATCACGGTTTTTGCTAGTCTGTCATCGTCCATTCGTTCCACGTGATCTCTCCACTACCTACTTCGGTTTCGAACCCCCTTCACAACATCCCCCACTCCGCTGTCCTCGCGTATTTTTGCGTTTCTTATTCTATCTTTTAAACTTGTTCCCGTGATCATTCTCAGCGTTCTCATTTCTGTGGTTCTCATAATTTGTTTTGTCTTTGTTGTTTCATTTCTTGTAGGTCAGTATCGGTCTTACACAGACCTTGTAAATTCTTGCTTTGCTCTCAATCGTCGTATGTTTATTGTTCCAGATTATGTCTCTTAGTTGGCCTGATATCATGGCCGCTTTGTTGGCTTGTGTGCGTACTTCTTCCGTTACTGCCCTGTTACTTATTATATGTGCTCCCAGGTATTTAAACTTCCCAACCTCTTCGATATGTTTGTAATCAACCATTAGTTTGCATCTTACCGGTTCTTTTGCTATTACCATTGCTTTGGTTTTCTCCACAGATATCTTCATATTATACTGTATGGCTATTCGATTGAGATGGAAAAGCATTCTTTATAAGTTGTCCTCGCTATCTGCTGTCAAGGCAAGATCGTCTGCAAAGCATATAATCTGAATGGTATTGTGTCCCATTGGGTACCCAATATTTGTGCTTTTTACCTCATCAATGATTTCATCCATGATTACATTGAAAAGTGTTGGACTTAGGCTATCACCCTGTCTTATTCCTATGGATAGTGGAATTTCCTCTGTTAGAGTGTTATTTGTTTTAATTACCATGGTGTTTTTGGAATTCAGGTCGTATATTGAGCGTATGATTGGTTTGTCTACTTGTTTTCTTCGCAGTAGTTCTGTTATGTGTTCCAGTTTGACTCGGTCGAACGATTGTGTAAAGTTCACAAAACAAATGAACTGCGGTTTGTCGTATTCGATAGATTTTTCAACCAGCTGTCTGATAATAAATATACCGTCGATAGTAGAGCGGTTATTCCGGAAGCCCTGCTGTTCTTTGCATGCCCCTAACTTGTCTACGATCCGTTGTGACAGTATTTTGGTTAACAATTTGGCTGAAATGTTAAGCAGGCTGATTCCCCTGCAGTTTTCGGGTTTTTTCTTTGATCCTTTTTTGTGGATCCTCTCTTTAATTTTAATTATATTTAGTTACAATTAGCCGTAAGCTTTTTATTATTTTATTATTGTATTTGTGTCTTTTTCTTAAGCGTGTAGAATTAACATGCTTATTTTATTTTTTTTGGGGCTATCGGATTTCCATACAATAAAGTAAATTAAATTAAGAGATACAAAATTCAAATACAAAATAGAGCAAATTCAGTGATCTATATTTTTGAATCATGAATTTTTTGACTTAGCGACCATTGACACTTTTGATTCATTAATCAAAAATTACCAAAACCAGGTGGTTTCAAAGAGTTTGATTGAAAATCGTTTCATTTTTCCACATTCTTTGGTAACAGTTTATTGCAATCCGTAAAAGAACTTAAATAAAGAACATAAAACCGAAAAGTTACCGAGTTAGCTAATGCATATGTGGCTCATGTTTTCTGTTCATATTTCTTGTGGTATTATATCCTAATTTCATCATTTTCTATATGGAATAATTTAGGAACATTACTTTAAATGATTGTATCTTATCGTAGAAAGTATTGTACTATATTCATATTAATAAGCCAACTAGAAGTAGAATTATATACAAACTATTTTTAGAATTTACATTGCCGGTGAAAAGGTCTACACCAGATGGAATTTTAATTTTTTTTATTTTTTCAAATATGATTTTTTCCATAATTATAAACTAAAAAATCACCGAAAAAAATACTTGATTTATCGCATTTGATTCAAAGCGCAAATGTCATTTAAAAATTTCAAACGAAAAAAAATGTAATTATATAAATATTATTACATATATTAACAAATGTCATCGGAAAAAGTCATTTGTATTTCTATGGTTATTTTAAACTGAGAGTTTAATACAAAAATGTTAGTTTTTATTTATTCCCATATTTTTAAAAAAGTAATATATTTTTTCAGTGTATGAGTACATTTTTCTCAAATTTAACGTTTTTTTATAACCTTTTGCTTTAGATATGCTATTTACGGAGATATTATGGAAAAAGGATAAGAAAATTGTAAATTTTTGATATTTTTTGTTAATAATTTTCACTCTTCCAGCGCATAGGCACCATTTCGGAATAATTTATCCAGAAAACAAATTTTCCCCTAGAGTCACCTCGATATCTAATTCGACTGGAATAATACACTAAAATAAATTTCGTGTTGCTTATCAACACGAACAAAATGCTTGCCAAAATACTGAACACTTAATATTATAACGAAAATAAGTCTCCCCTTTAATATTATTTAATGCGCTAGATTCTGTGATTATTATCACAGATCACAGTGACACTGACACGTTCAGCTCACGTGGAGCATAAATACTGTCACCGATGTGAGAAGGTGTAGTAGTATCAAAAGTTCAGGAGTAAAATAAGGGGCGTATCGTACGAAAGAGAATTGAATCGAACTCGATATTTTTGACTACTATTACAACCGATGAACTATCTTAATTAAAATAAAAACCTAAAACCTCTATCAGTACGCCTCTGTGTCCATACTCGCAAAGGAATTCATAGGATTTTGTCCTTGAAAGAAAAACTCACGGAACACATAAAAATATAATTATCCACTTACTTTGTTTTTAAGTACTCCGACACCGTAACAAATATAATTTTAAATAAAGAGTCCAAATATACCCATCCATTACACCCACTTTAGGACTGTAAAAATATAATTTTCCACCGTTTTTACAAAAGGGTCCTTTGGGATAAAGCGTTTTTTTCATTAATGTAATTAAAAGATACCTTGCTTTTTTGTATGCTGAGATACATGATGCTGAAAAAATAGTTCATCATTTTTTATTTATTTTTTTTTTAAGAAAGTTGTTTCCCTTTGCAATTTTTATTATGATATAGTCACTATCAGAGAAGTTTATATTTTGTATTTAATTACTAGTAGTCAACTATTTTTACTTATATTTTGTATCTGATTAATTTAGTATGATTATTGAGACAAATAATTTCTTGAAATAACACCTTTATTTACTAAATGCGAAAAGTAGGCCGTTGTTTACAAGTTGACATATTAAAAAAGTTTTTAAAAAGTCTGTGGAAAATTTGTCAAGAAAAAGTCTGTCTCGTAATATTTTTACGAACAAACAGAGGAAAAAACCAAAGTGGGTTTTTAATGGTGTTAAATTTCAGCGAATTGTTTGGCCAATTAAAATACAATTGTTTTCTTAAAACGAGATAAATGGTCCTGTAGCAATATATTTGTTCCGTAATACACAATAGTGTATTATTTTTTGAGCTATCGAAGCAAATGGTGAATTTCCTACACTTGGGAATTACACCAGTCACTATAAGACGCCATAACTTTTAGAATGGTTAAAATGATTATTATATTAGAAAATTTTTGTTTAATATTTCCAATATTTAATATGCCGATTTTTAAACAGTAAAGGCGTTGACGCTCGTTTATTATATTAAGTTTTTTCTACGCCCTTTATGGCTAAATATTGGAGCTTAAAGAGTCATTTTTCTGTTTATTAAGAATAGTCCTACGTAAAGTTAGGGCCAATCAAACTAATACAATACAAAAACTGGATAGAATAAAATTTTAATAAAAAAAATTGAACCGATTTCTAAAAGTGTGCTAAAAAGTGAAAAATAACTAGAAATTTTTATATGAAATTGAAATTTTTGAAGTCAGCGCCAAATTAATACATGACAAATTGTGATTCGCATGAACAGATTCAAAATACTTTATTTGTAATTGCTTTCTCACCATAATTTGTACATATTAGTAGTTATTTATTTCATTTAGAAATAATTTGGCGCCGACTTCAAAAATTTAAATTTCATATAAAAATTTATAGTTATTTTTCACTTTTTAGCGCACTTTTAGAAGTCGGTTCAATTTTTTTTATAAAAATTTTATTTTTCGGTTTTTAGTTTTAAATTCATTATGAAATTCCTAAATTATTTGACTAAGTTCTAATCGAGATTAGTGTACCTCGCAATGACTCCAAGGTGGCAAAAAAGTACCCATTTTATCCAGAATTGTAAATCACCCTAAAATGAACCACTAAAAATTTTTTGATTCTCAGAGTACCCCAAATACCAATGAAATTGCGTCAAACAAATATTGAGTCTGTCATAGTAAATCCGCTATCTAAAATTTCAAATTAATTTTAGGTTGGTAATATAGGCCCCAAAACCTTTCTATATGGATAATTAAAGAATTTGAGACGTAAATTTCTTTACCCGATATATTTTATACTGCGTATCGAGTTTGTATACGCCCCAAGAACCACACAATATCAATTTTAGACAAAATCGGAAAATGTAAAATTTTCAGTCACTCATATTGCATGTTATCAATCTAATAGTTGTAAAAAATTAAGTTCCGATTAGTAATACACGATGCCGAAAACCCATTATTACCAAATCTGAAAAAAGGCGAATAAGGTAAAATTTTTAACCCACTATATTCAATCCGCCATATCGAATTTCAAAAAAGTAATTTTAATGTCTTAATTTAATCTAAATCTCAATCCTTCAAAGCCCCCTAGTACCAATTTTGGATGAAATTCGGAAATTTAAAATTTCTAGACCGTCATATTGCATCTTAGATTATCTTAAAATAATTTTGTAGTCGCTATTTACATCCTCAAAGACGATTCAGTCCCGTTTTTGAACAAAATCGAAAAATGTAAAATTTTTAGTTCGCTATATTTGATTAGTCATATGGAATTCTCGACAAATACTTTTAAATTCACAACTTACATCCTTAAGAACCCCCTATGTCAGTTTTTGAAAAAAATCGAAAAATGTTAAATTTTTAGGACGCTATATTAAATCTGCCTGATTGAGTTTTTCAAAAAATATTTTATGTTTGGAATTAACACTAACAAAAATCCCCCAATACTGATTTGAGACAAAATCGAAAGATGTAAAATCTTTAATCCGCCATCTTGGATCCGCCATATTTATTTTTTATAAATAACTTCAGATTCGTAATGTGCGATCCCAAAAACTTCCCCATATCAATTTTGAGAAAAATCGGACAAAATTATTTTTTATCCGCCATATTGGATATGCCACATTGGATTTTTAAAAAATAATCGCAGATTCATATATGCGACCCCAAAAACTCCCCCGTACCAATTTTGGAGAAAATCGGACAAAATTCACTTTTTTGTTCATCATATTGGATCCTCCATATTAAATTTTTTAAAAATAGTTTTAGATTCGTTATGTGCGATCCCGAAAACTTCCCCGTACCAATATTGGAGAAAATCAGACAAAATTGATTATTTTGGCCGCCATATTACATCCGTCATATTGAATTTTTAAAAAAATATTATGGATTCGTTATGTGTGACTCCACAAGCCCTCCCGTACCAATTTTGGAGAAAATCGGACAAAACTAAATTTTTTTGTCCGCCATATTGGATCCACCGTATTGAATTTTTTAAAAATAATTTCAGATTCGTTGTGTACGACCCCGAAAATTCCCACGTACAAATTTTGGAGAAAATCGGAGAAAATCAATTTTTTTGGCCGCAATATTGTCAGCGCCATCTTGGATTTTACTGCACCAATTTCACTTAAACAAATATGGGACTACCGCAGCAACTTCCTTTACATAACGTAAAAAATTTCATTTAAATCAGTGCCGCCGTTCCGGAGTAATCGGTGTACATACATAAAAAAAAAACATACATAGTCGACGAATTGAGAACCTCCTTCTTTTAAAAGTCGGTTAAAAAGTAAGTCCAAATTTTTAAAGCTTCCAAAAATATCTTATTTACAATTAAAAAATTTAAATGTTATTTTCAACATAAGTTGTTGCCTTGCGACTCACCCCTATTTCCTTGACACTATTTGTGACGTCTAAATCATCAAAATAAAATCGTAAAAATGTGTACTCTTCACTAAAATTACGTGAAATAGCTGTTGTGAAGACGAGAAAAACTATATCCAAATCATGTCAGCTTTAAAAGAATACATTAAGAATGACTGAAAAAATAGGAAAATAAAGGAAATTCATTATTTCACGAATATTTTTTATGAGCTTTGATATGACTAAATCTTAGACTGACAACCATATATGAAGTATTCCCATAATTTTGTTTTAATATTGAAGTCCACTTTATATTCTAATCTGCCATTCCTGCGACGATTAAATCTGACCGATCGTCATTTTTTGGAATTGACAATACTAAATAACGAGAGCTAACAAAAAGTATGCGACTATGTTTTTATTCTTTTTAGCCGTCTCGGAAAAAACAAAGAAAATAATTATGAACTGCATAAAATTTGTGCGCTACACCATTCAAAAAAAAAAAACATGGAAACATTGCTCAAGCAATCATCTATTGAAAATTATTACCGATTTTATTAGCTTTTGCACAACATCTGAACGGCTGGAACTAGCAAGTGTTCATTTGGTGCAATGGATATATATATATATATATATATATATATATATATATATATATATATATATATATATATATCCCTAAAGCAACCGAATACAACACCCTATCGTGTCCACTCAGCAATGTCCAGTTAATATTTCTCAAAGTATGTGAATATAATTATTATATATATTTTCTATAACGTTAAAGGTAATATCGTCAGCTTAATTGGAAGTTGTAGTAGTTCTGTATACTCAATTTTATAGTAAACACTTAAATCTCCATGAACGGCCAACTATTTGATGTACCGTGCTAAAATCAGTATTTAAAAAAAACATTTTTGGAAATATTTTAATGGACTCACATGTTCTCCATCAATATTTATCCCAAAAAGGATTTACAATATTTTCAGTTAGTCAAAGTGCCGATAAATAAAAGAAAAATCAAACGAAATACGAAACGTTGTTCTATTACTAGAAATCAATTAGAAAATGGTAGGTATTTAATTCATTTTTAACCGACTTCTAAAAGGAGGTTCTCAATTCGTCGAGTATGTATGTTTTTTTTTATATATGTACAGGGTGAGTCAACGATTGGATGAAGTAGGTTTGTGCCTTTTCAGTGAAATTAACAAAGAAACTATATTTCTTGTTAGAAACAGTTTATTTTTACGTAGATTTTAAAAATATTTAGGACTCAACAGGGTGAGCCAAAAAACTAGGACAGCATAAAGTTGTATTTTTTTAAATAGAACACCCTATATACGAATCGTATTTTCGATTTAGCTTGTAATTTTAAATCTTTTTTATTAAGGGTTTACTATAACAAAACTTTACAGTTTCTGAGACAATTAAGTTTAAAGAAAAAAAGTCACATTTTCAAGCATCAATTCAATCCTAAATAACGTTTTCAATTTTGTGACAAATATATTCAAATTTGGAATTTAGCAAGGCCAAGGACAAGTTAACATAATTTTTACCTAATATTTGCAATAAAAGCTACAGGGTGTTGAACAACGGCTCAAATTTGAACAAGTTTAAATGAATAAATATCTTTTTTTTTTTTTAAATGGTACACCCTGTATATTTTCATGTTATTTAATAGAGTAATAAAAACCCTAAAAGTTTTGTTCAATATATCCTATACCTATTTATAATAGTTTTTGAGATATTTCAGTTTTTCTTATTTTCCATACTTTTTTACAGAAATAGTCTTCATTATCACAGTAGCCATGTAAAATAATAAAAAGAAACTACAGAAACAAACAGAATGTGGTTAAATATGATGAAATACATTATTCGTTATATTACAACGGCAATAGTTTAATTAAACATAATGTGAAAAAATTAACACAACAATAACCACAAGGCAAATACATATTTACTTTTATACTAAATTGAAACAAAAAAATTACCTATTAAATACTGAGATTAATTATTTCTTTTTAATAAGTGTTCGAATAAACGACCCTCTTGTGCAATGCACAAATTTAGTCTTTTTTGCAAATTTTCTCGGACCCTGGACAAAATTAGTGGCGTTATTGTTCTACAGGTATCCCTAATCCTGTTTCGCATATCTTCCACTGTTGTTGGTGGATTAACATACACCTTATTTTTAATATAACCCCATAGGAAGAAATCTAATGGGGTGATGTCGCAAGACCTTGGTGGCCACTCAATGAAACCCCCACGTCCAATCCATTTTTGCGGATATCGTTGGTCCAAAAACGCACGAACTTCACGATGGTAATGCGGAGGCGCGCCATCGTGCTGGAACCACATATTGTCGAGCTCATCCCTATCGAGACCTTGAAGCAGTTGGGGTAGTCTTGTAGAAAGTTCAGGTAACTATGGCCATTTAGTGGTTCATTAAAAAAGTGGGGTCCAATAATTCGATTATGATGAATACCACACCAAACATTTAATGACCAGTTGTTTTCATGTTGCACCTCTCTAATCCAAAATGGGTTTTCTGTGGCATAATAATGCACGTTGCGTCTATTTACGGCACCGTTACTTCTAAAAGTAGCTTCATCACTAAACATTACCTTGCATAATAAATTTGGAAGTTTACACGACTTTCAAAATCCTATCCATGCAATTCTTGGTGTAATTCCATGTGATATGGATGATACCTATATTTCTTGGTAGTACCATTAGCGGAGGATTGTGATGTTTCACATAATGCTGCTAACTGACAGCTACCAATATAAGGATTTTCCTGAACATTTAACAATACCTGTAGTTCTTATTCTTCATTAGTTACTGGTTTGTTGACCACTTTACGTTTTGGATAATCAACAGTACCAGAAGAATCAAATCTTTGCATTAAGTTTTGAAAAGTATGGGTATTAGGCTGGCGTCGATCAGGATACTTCATTTTGTAAATTCTTTGAGCAAGAAGGCAATTTTTTTGAGCCTCTCCTGTTGTATAAATCATATCTATTAACGCATTCTTTGGAAAATTCATTTTACAATATAAGATGAATGCAAAAAAAAAAACAAACTACACTACATAAAAACCAAAAGAAGCGATTGCGGTTATAAATTTGAGACACAGAAAAATGTTCTTTTACATTGTTTTTGCCATGGCTACTATGATAATGAAGACTATTTCTGTAAAAAAGTATGGAAAATAAGAAAAACTGAAATATCTCAAAAACTATTATAAATAGGTATAGGATATATTGAACAAAACTCTTAGGGTTTTTATTACTCTATTAAATAACATGAAAATATACAGGGTGTACCATTTAAAAAAAAAGATATTTATTCATTTAAACTTGTTCAAATTTGAGCCGATGTGTTCAACACCCTGTAGCTTTCATTGCAAATATTAGGTAAAAATTATGTTAACTTGTCCTTGGCCTTGCTAAATTCCAAATTTGAATATATTTGTCACAAAATTGAAAACGTTATTTAGGATTGAATTGATGCTTGAAAATGTGACTTTTTTTCTTTAAACTTAATTATCTCAGAAACTATAAAGTTTTGTTATAGTAAACCCTTAATAAAAAAGATTTAAAATTATAAGCTAAATCGAAAATACGATTCGTATATAGGGTGTTCTATTTAAAAAAATACAACTTTATGCTGTCCTAGTTTTTTGGCTCACCCTGTAGAGTCCTAAATATTTTTAAAATCTGCGTAAAAATAAACTGTATCAAACAAGAAATATAGTTTCTTTGTTAATTTCACCGAAAAGGCACAAACCTACTTCATCCAATCGTTGACTCACCCTGTACACCGATTACTCCGGAACGGCGGCACCGATTTGAATGAAATTTTTTATGTTACATTCAGGAAGTTGCTGCGGTAGTCCCATATTTTCTTGAACGAAATTGATGCAGCAAAATCCATAATAGCGCTGACAATATGGCGGCCAAAAAAATTAATGTTGTCCGATTTTTTCAAAATTGGTATGGGGAGTCGTACACAACGGGGGAGTTTTTGGTGTCGCGCATAACCTTCGATCATACCCTAGATTTAAACAACAATAGATTTGTTTGAAGGCTGTTTATGGTCGGTGGGGGAGACGCTTTTTTGATGTTTGACAGACGTAAACATGTTTACTTATCCTTTCTTTCAGTTTAATTGCTTGTCGAGACTTTCTTCGGTGTTTTTAAGTGTTAGAAATTACTATAAATGCGAAGTTCAAAATTAATATTAACAAAAAGAGGATTTAAAAACTTATTTTTATTGATAAATATTGTTTACATATTGAAAATAATAATAATAATAATTTAGGCAACCATATATTCATATGAGAATTGACGTGCCGATTATCATATGATACTGGTTTAAATAATGCAATTAAAAAAGGATAGCATAAAATTGGTATGTGTGGTTTATCAACACTTTTTCAAATATAAATAAAAATATTATTACGTTATTCAGCGTTTAAACAACCAGGCCTGTTAGGCTAATTCTACAGGAGTATGTTCGAAGCGTGTAACGAATCCAAAATATTTTTAAAAAATTCAATATGGCGGATGCAACATGGTGGACAAAAGAATCAATTTTGTCCGATTTTTTCCAAAATTAGTACAGGGAAGTTTCCGGGGTCGCACATGACGAATCTAAAATTATTTTAAAAAAATCAATATGGCTGATCAAATATGGCGAACAAAAAAATCAATTTTGTCCGATTTTCTCCAAAATTGGTATATGGGAGTTTTCGGGGTCGCACATAACGAATCTGAAATTATTTTTAAAAAAATAAATATGGCGTATCTAATATGGCGGATAAAAAATTAATTTTGTCCGATTTTTTTCAAAATTGATATGGGGGAGTTTTTGGGATCGCACATTACGAATCTGACATTATTAAAAAATAAATTAAATATGGAGGATTCAAGAGGGCGGATTAAAGAATCTATATCTTTCGATTTTGTCTAAAATCAATATTGGGGGAATTTTGTTAGTGTTAATTACGATTTTAAAATAATTTTTGAAAAACTCAATCTTGCGGATTCAATATGGAGTCCTAAAAATTTTATATTTTTCGATTTTCTCCAAAGCTGATATGGCAAACTAAAAATTTTACATTTTTCGATTTTGTTAAAATGTGGAACTGAATCGCTTGTGAGGATGTAAATAGCGAATATAAAATTATTTTAGGAAAATCTAATATGTTAGATGCAATATGACGGCCTAGAAATTTTAAATTCCTGGATTTCATCCAAAATTGGTGCTAGGAGGCTTTGAAGGGTTTAAATTTAGATTAGATTAATACGTTAAAATATTATATATTTTAACGTATTAATTAATTAAGTTCAATATGGCGGATCTAATATGGTGAGTTGAAAATTATACCTTATTCACATTTTTTCAGATTTTGTATTAGGGTATTTTCGGGGTCATGTATTAGGGATATGAAATTAATTTTTTACAACTATTAGGTTGATTAGATACAATAGGAGAGACTGAAAATTTTATATTTTTCGTTTTTGTCTGAAATTGATATTGCAGGGTTCTTGGGGCGTATACAAACTCAATATGCAATATAAAATATATCAGGAATAGAAATTTACGTCGCAGGTTCTTTAAATATCGATATTAGAAGGTTTTGGGGCCTATTTGTTTGACACAATTTCAGTAATATTGGTAGAACTCTAAGAATCAACGAATTTTTAGCGATTCATTTTAGGGTTACTTACAACTTTGGATAAAATGGGTACTTTCTTGCCACCTTGGAGTCATTGCGAGGTACACTAATCTCGATTAGTACTTGGTTCAAATAATTTATGGATATCATAATAAATTCAAAACTAAAAATCGGAAAATACAATTTTTATAAAAAAAATTAAACCGACTTCTAAAAGTGCGCTAAAAAGTGAAAAATAACTATAAATCTTTTTATGAATTTGAAATTTTTGAAGTCGGCACCAAATTATTTCTAAATGAAACAGATAACTACTAATTTACACAAATTGTGGTACGGAAACAATTACAAATAAAGTATTATTAATCTGTTTATACGAATCACACTTTATCTGGTATTAGTTTAGCGCCGACTTCAAAAATTTCACTTTCATATAAAAAATTATAGTTATTTTTCAATTTTTAGCGCACTTTTTGAAGTCGGTTCAATTTTTTTTATAAAAATTTTATTGATATAATAAATTGCCAGAAACATAATAGGAATATTTTGGTATGATATTTTTCGTTGCTGTAGCTGATTCCACTTCTCCCTCTTTATAGGTATGTATGTATCTGAAATTGGAGATTTGCACATTGCGACCCAAAAGATCTATTGTGTTCCCCTTCTGCTGTTAGTTCGTTAGGGATACCTTGCCTTGCCGACTACAGCAAGTCTGGCAGTCCTATTTCCCTAAAGAACCTTAGAATGTTGGACCCTTTCAAAGAGAGTAGCGTCCCTTCTTCTATTTGGTGTGCTCTCAAGAACAGCATCCTACGGTTTTCTAAAGCGCTATACTCTGAAAGTATGTGAATAGACGTTTCCTTCTTCTCCTCGCATGGTCTGCTCTCTTCTCTTTCTTCCAATTCAAGTTTCCCGAGGTCTCCTTCAGGTGGTCACGCCCCGTCAGAATTCCTATCAAAGCTATAAGTTGGTTTTTGCTTAGGCTTACTCATTCCTTGAATCTCTTCTGGTCGTAATTTTCAAGAAGTATTTTTGCTTGTCTCTTCTCTTGCAGATGCGTCTAGTAATTGGATTGCCTGCTCTCTCCTTCTCTTTTTAGTTCTTTCAGCATTACACTGCAACTGATTCCACATACAGGTTCGGGCTCTAGAAATAGCGTCTTAGCCCCTTTCCATTCCATTTTCATTTCCTGAAAGCGTGCATTTCTGCTTGGAAGATACTTGATGACTTACCAAAGCTCTCGTGGTGTCTGGAACTGCGTTAATATTCTCTTATTTCCGTTTCCTCTGTTGTTTTTGAGCAATATGAATATAATTGAGTGGAATTTACGTTAAGTTTTAAATGGTATATCTGTTCTATTCACTTTTGCGCCTCAACTTTGTGTTGAGGTTTTTCACAAAGTTGAACTTCTTTTTCATTTCATCTTGGGGCATGTCCCAGATTTGTTAACTTCTGAATAAGAGATTGGGCCTTCATTTTATGACTTCACGCCTCATCATTCTCTATATTGTCCTCTTAACCGTATTCTCTACAAGTATATGTAGAGGTGTAAGGTTCAGGATTACTTCCATAATGGCCATTGAGCAGATTTACACTGCTCCAATTGTGCACCCACAGGCCTCTCTTTGAACTTTTGAGAGGTTTGCTCTCGTATTGGTCAGACTGCTTCTTTTACTCCAGATCACTGCCCCATATGGGATGACTGGTCTCACTATTGCAGTGTACATCCACTGCAGGAGTTTTGGATTTGTTCCCCAGTTTTTTCCCGCTAAGTTTCTACAGACCATAAAGGCTTTTGTATCTTTATCGATTACTTCTTTTTCATGCTTATTCCAGAGAAGTTTATTATCTAGAGTCAGGCCCAGATATTTAACCTCTGACTTTCACTCAATAACATTCCCATCCATTTTGGTGGTTTTCAGGACGAGGTTTCCTTTCTTTGTAAAGGCTATCAAGGTGGTTTTGGTGTTGACATTTAGTCCCATCATCTGATGCCATTTTTTAGTGTAGTTTCCTAGAAACTCGACTATATTGCAGAAGATACTCTCCAATTTACCGATCGCAATTATGACCACGTTATCGGCGTAGCTCTAACAAGATATGCCGAAGTCAGTCCGATCACAGAGGAGTCGATCTATAACTAGGCTTCATGTAAGTGGGGAAACTATCCCTCCCCCTCTGAGAGAATCCTCTAATGGTACAGAAGGCGATAGTGTCATGTCCTACTTCTGTATCTGCTGTTCTAGAGAAGAAAAGTCGCTCCATCCATTTGGGCGTCATTCCCTCTACTTCCTTGCCACTAAGTACTCTTTTGACTGCCTCATGTGAAGTGTTGTCGAAAGCTTATTCTATATCAGGAAAGACATATAAAATGGTTTTCTTACAGTGCATCTTGAATCTCATCTGTTAATTGTATCAGTGCGGTGTCAGTATACTTACCCGCTTGATATGAACGTTGATGACAATACAGTTATCAACTGCTTTCTCCATCGTTCTTAAAATAAGCGATAAGAGGCTGATAGATCGCAGGGATTTAGGGTGTGTAATTTCGTTTTTTCCTTGCTCAATATTTCTAGTCTGTAACCCAATTCCTGGCTACTTTAACTGATTCGCACTCTATGTGGTGTGTTTATACGATAGGTTCGGAATAAGAAGCTGGTTACTCCAGGAATAGAACAGGTTATTCTGTTTTAGTTTTTTGAAATTCATATTTTTTATACCCTTTAAGATTTTATAAAATATTTTACCATCGGGAGAATACTTTACGGCTCGTAAATCCATGACAACTGGGAGTTATGGCATTTTGCCAAGCCTTAAAGAAGTAAAAATGTAGTCCCTCAAAATTTTAAAGAATTTTAATCTAAGTACTCATCCACATAAGGTGTGGTTGAGCAGATATACTTATGACTGCTGGCACGTAAATTATTCCATAGTGGCGTGCATAGAATCTGCTTTTATCTAAAGATGGCCGTTCTTAAAAGACTTTTGCTAAACCACAACATTCTGCGTAGTACTCAAAATAAACATTTTGCTTTTGTTTAAAAAATCAAAATTTTAGTAACCAATAAAGAAATCTATCTACCGTATTTAAATACTCGTTATATATGTATTCTCTTTTCAAGCAGAGAAAAGGGAAGACTATATTCAAGTTGTTTTAATATATTTTTTAGTTTCATCTAGTATTGTGGTTCTTTGAGAACTATTTGAAAAAAAGGTGAAATCCCTTGTAAATTGGAAAAAAAATATGCTGACACTTTTATTGGTGAATGCAGCGTTTACCATTACCAAATTTAATTGATTTGCATAACAATGCACGTAAGCAGCAATGCACATAAGTTTTTTATAATTGATTGCACCCCATTCGACAAGCCGCTCATGTTTTATAGAAAATAAAAAAGAGCTCACTTGGTTTTACTTACACATATTGGAAGATGGAGAGCAGTAACCGGATTTCCTAGAAACTCTTACAAGAGATTCTTAAAAATGTCTAACACATACAGGATAGTTTTTATAAATTGCTTCGTAATTCGGAATCCTTTGAATTCGTAAGTCGAAATCCGCCGCTATATTTGTCTGCACAATTTGGGATAGAGCACTTAATTTTGGATGGTTTTTTAACCTCTTTAAAACGTAACAAAATATCTTGATCAAAGTAAAAACATAGCCACCCCGGTTGTGTTCTAACCTGAACTGCTGAATGGTTTAACTGCTGCTTGAAAAAGAAAGCTTTACTTGACACCGGCAGCGCCACGCGCGACTGGAAGCAAAAGTTTAAATACTCCTCCAGTGGGATAGTAGAGGAATATTTTGTGGGGCAAACTAAACACAGGTTTGCGTCGACTTGCAAACCTGTGTTTAGTTTGCCCCACAAAATATCCCTCTACTACATGGAGCTTGTGAGACGAAATTAATCTCCACCTCTAATATAGGCAACTCTTCATACGCTCCAATGGATTAGCTTGGATTGCATTAAAATTGCGAACCCGCGAAGGGAAAACGTTTCCAGGTTTAAAGTTTTGTACTGCATTCGGATCCACAGATTTATAAAAATGTGTTTAATTTTCCTTTCACCAATAAAATATCTTTCTCGACCACTGTAAAACAAATCTAAAAGACAGAAAGAGATTTGGAAAATTCTATATAAAATTATCGATATTATATTGTTAATTTGTAAAATTAGCAGTTCTCCCAGTAGAACATTTTTTTTTGTAAATGACAATATTTTATACTAATGAAAATAAATATATGTTTTTACTACAGAAAGCCCAATTCATAAAATAAAGCTGAAAGGAAATTCTTATAAATTTATATTTTCCTAATTTTAGAATATCGGAGCCCATTAATAACACTTATTCTCTCATGCTACTTACAAGGGAGTTTAATAAATCTTGGAGTTTCAATGAAAGATGAAAATAAATTTTGCTTTTTCTTCCACTTTAGGGAGTTTTGTGAATATTAGTCATATAATCAGAAGTAAATTAGTTCCTTATCTTAGTTTGGACAAGTAATATTTTTTTGGATTATTACCCTTAATATATAATAATTTTGTTCATATAATAATAAATATTTTAAATAGGAATTTCAATGATTTAGTTAGATCTAGTTATGTTTTAAAACTATCCCACGCAGAGTAAGTTTCATAAAGTGATATTGAAAAACTCACTTTCATATTAATACTAATGAGACTGTCTCTAACTCTCGGGCTATTAAAAGAATATTTAAAAAAACTTGTTAAATTTGCTGGAAATTACTGCAGGATAATTTTAGATAAAGTAACTCTCTCAAACACAAAATGCATTTTTATATTGAAGCAATAAAACTTTAATAAAGCTACATCATGCTGACTTAGTTTCAGCATTTAAATTAACTGTATAAAGGAGCATTACTGATTTTTTTTTATTAATATTTTCTTCACCTATCTTTAGATTTAAATTAACTTTAATATATTTTATACATTTAAATGAAAATAGATATTATCATATTATCTACAGATCGTCTAACTACATAATTATTAAAGGGAAGTTTACAATACTTTATACTCGTCAAGTCGTTTCTCTATACAAAAAACTTTGAACTATAAAGAAAAATTAAGCAAATAATTTAGATTACATTCATTAGTTATGGTAAGACTTGTAATGAAACTGGTCAAGCCATAGTGATAAAGTTTAAACGACCTTTCCTTCTCATATTCATAAATAACCTAACCCTGCTAGGTTGTGCGGTCCGGAAAAAGGGTCTTTTCCTACGTACTTTAATGTGATGAATCTTTTTGTTGGTTTCTAGTCTCAAAAGTTACAATATTGAGTTGCAATTTTCCAGACACTATACGATCTCCAACTTTCCAGTCAGTAAAAAAACTTTCAGACATTTCGGGCAAACGGTAACCATCTACTAAAAGTTGTAAATGGGATAAATACAAAACTCGCCAGGATAGCTGGCGACAGATGGTAATGTTTAATAATTAACTACGAGCGTATAAATTTATCAAAAGACGGTTTTTTTAAGAAGTTCAGATATTGATTATAGACAATAAAGTTCAAATAGTAAGTTGGAGGTAGCTAGAAAACCTCCATTTTGAGCTCCTAAAAATAAGCTAAAGAACCGTTAAGATTTGCGCTTTTTATTTATGGAATAGTAACTGCAAATATAACTTTTTGTTGGTTTATTCTTTAAAATAATCCCGCGATAATAAAAAATAATTATTTATATAGTAATGAAGGTTGTTTCTTTATTAACTTATTGTGGGAAAACGATACAATTTTATAATTAAAATCAAACTGGGTTTTACTCTTATATTGTCGTAAAATATTACTGGTGAGTCGATTTTTTAATTATAAACATACCGTTGTCAATTTTTTCCTTATTAGCAAATATGTTTGTATTTATAGTTTCGAATAATACATCTGGGATATTTTAGTTTCGGTATTCAAAATGCTGGTGATTTTCTACAGGCTTTAAAAAACAAAAACTTCATACGACCGATAGGAGAATAGTTACTGACTACTTTTCATAAAACCACTGTAGCTTGGTTAATATCAATAGAGAATATGTTCCAGCGGAATTGAGTATTTATAAGATAATTATTTTTTCGCTATTGCGTTTTACTCTTAAGATCTTATATTGTAAAATATTGATGAGTAGATTTTTTAATTAAATACATACCATTTTTTAATGTTAAAAAAAATATATTTTTCTTCCTTGTAAACAAATATATTTGTAGTCTCAACTAATGTGTCTGTGACATTCTAGTTTTGGTATTCCAAATGCTGGGGATTTTCCGCAGGCTTAAAAAAATAATTTCACACGATCAACAAGAGAAGAGTTACTGATTATTTTTCATAAAACCACTGTGGCTTGGTTAATATCAGTAGAGAAATCATTCCAGCGACATTGAGTAGTTAAAAGTTTATATTTTTCACTACTGTGTTTTACTTTTAAGATCTTATATTATAAAGTATTGATGAATAGATTTTATAATTAAAAACATATCGTTTTTTAATGTCAAAAAAGTCAATCTTTTGCTCGTAAACAAATATATTTGTAGCCGCAACTAATACGTCTTCGGCACTTTAATTTCAGTATTTAAAATGCTGGGGATTTTCCGTAGACCTAAAAAGAAATATCTTCATACGACCAATAGGAGAGAGGTACTGAGTATTTTTCATAAAACCACTATGTATTTTAAAGCGTCTTCTAAAAGAAGGAGGTTCTCAATTCGTCGACTATGTATGTTTTTTTTATGTATGTACACCGATTACTCAGGAACGGCGGCACCGATTTAAATGAAATTTTTTACGTTATATTCAAGAAGTTGCTGCGGTGGTCCCATATTTTTTTTGAACTAAATTGGTGTAGTAATATCCAAGATGGCGCTGACAATATGGCGGCCAAAAAATTTAATTTTGCCCGATTTTCTCCAAAATTGCTATGGGGGAATTCTTGGGGTCGCACACAAATATTTTCAAAAAAAAAATCAATATGGCGGATCCAATATGGCGGAAAAAAAACATTAATTTTGTCTGATTTTCTCCAAAATTGATATGGCAGGGTGTTCGGGGTCATACATAATGAATTTATATATTTTTAAAAAATTCAATATGGCAGATCCAATATGGCGGACAAAAAAATCAATTTTGTCCGATTTTCTTCAAAATTGGTATAGTGGAGTTTTCAGGGTAGCACATAACGAATCTGAAATTATTTTTAAACAATTCAATATGGCGGATAAAAAATTAATTTTCTCCGATTTTTTTTCAAAATTGATATAGGGGAGTTTCTGGGATCGCACATTACGAATCTGAAATTATTTGAAAAAAAATAAATATGGCCGATCGAAGATGGTAGATTAAAGATTCTACATCTCCCGATTTTGTCTAAAATCAGTATAGGGATATTTTTGTTAGTGTTAATTATGAATTTAAATATTTTTTGAAAAAATTAATCTGACCTAAAAATTTTACATTTTTCGATTTCTCCCAGACTGATTTAGGGGGTTCTTGAGGGTATAAATTATGAATTTAAAAGTATTTTTTCAGGATTAGACATGGCTAATCCAATATAGCGGACTAAAAATTTTACATTTTTCGACTTTGTTCAAAGGTGGGACCGAATTGTTTTTGAGGATATAAATAGCGAATCTAAGTTTAGAAATTTTAAATTTTCGGATTTCATCCAAAATTGGTACTAGGGAGCTTTAAAGGTTTTAGACTTAGATTAGATTAAGACTTAAAATAACTTTTTTGATATTAAAAATAGCGGATGCGATATGATGGGTTGAAAATTTTACCATATTCGCATTTTTTCAAATTTGGTATTACGAGATTTTCGGGGTCGTGTATTACGAATATGAAGTTAATTTTTTAAAACTATTAGGTTGATAAGATACAATACGGGGGACAGAAGATTTTACATATTCCGATTTTGTCCAAAATTGTTATTGTGGGGTTCTTGAGAAGTATACCAACTCAATATGTAGAAAAAATATGTCGAGCTAATTAATTTACAGTTCAGGTTCTTTAAATACCGATATTGGAAGGTTTTGGGGTCTATATTACCAATCTAAAATTAATTTGAAATTTAAGATAGTAGGTTTACTATGACAGACTAAATATTTGTTTTTACGCAATTTTACTGGTATTTGGAGAACTCTAAGAACCAAAGAATTTTTAGTGGTTTATTTCAGAGTGATTTACAACTCTGGATAAAATGACTATTTTTCTGCCACCTTAAAGTCATTTGCGAGGTACACTAATCTAGATTAGTACTTATTTCAAATAATTTATGAATATCATAATGAACTCTAAAACTAAAAATAGAAAAATAAAATTTTTATAAAAAAATTGAACCGACTTCTAAAAGTTCGCTAAAAAGTGAAAAATAAATGTACATTTTTATATAAAATTAAACCTTTTGACGTTGGCGCTAAATTATTTGTAAATGAAATAAATAACTACTAATATATACAAATTATGGTAAGAAAGCAACTACAAATAAAGTGTTTTTAATCTGCTTATGCGAATCACATTTTGTCAGGTATTAGTTTGGCGCCGACTTCAAAAAGTTCAATTTCATATAAAAATGTATAGTTATTTTTCACTTTTTAGCGCACTTTTAGAAGTCGGTTTAATTTTTTTATAAAAATTTTATTTAATATCAATAGTTAAAAGATAATATTTTTCGTTACTGCGTTTAACTCTTAAGATCTTATATTGTAAAATGTTCATGAGTAGATTTTTTAATTAAAAACAACGTCAAAAAACTTTCCTTTTTCCTCGTAAGCAAATATAATTGTAGCTTCAACTAATACGTCGTAGACAATTTAGTTTCGGTATTCAAAAGCTGAGGATTTTCTGTAGACTTAAAAAAAAATAATTTTATACTACCAATAGGAGAAGAGTTACTGACTATTTGTCATAAAATCATTATGGCTTTGTTAATGTCAATAAAGAAACCGTTCTATGGGCATTGAGTGGTTAAAAGATTAGATTTTTTGCTACTGTGTTTTACTTTTAAGATCTATATTGTAAAATATTATTGATGAGTTGATTTTTTAATTAAAGACATACCGTTTTTTATGTCAAAAAGGCGTCAATTTTTTTCTAGTAAACAAATATATTTGTAGCTTCCATTACACGTCTGCGACATTCTGGTATGGATATTTCAAGTGGTGGGGATTTTTTACTTTAAAATATAATATTCTATGAACCACAGGAGAAGAATTACTGACTTTTTTTTCATGAAAATACTGTGGCTGTTAATATCAATTAAGAAATCGTGCCGGCTGCATTAAATAGTTAATGGGTTATATTTTTCGCTGTATTTTACTCTTAAGATCTTATATTGTCCTAAAATATTATTCGTGGGTCCATTTTTTAATTAAAAAGCCTTCTGGCGGCAGTGAATAATTAAAAATTACACTTGTCCGCTACTGTTGATGCTTCTGGAAAATTAGGTATTTAAACGTATTAGGAACAATTATCTAAGTCAATTTGTTCCTAAAATTCAATGATTCGTTAATAATTAAGTTTAGAGTATTTGGTTGAAAGCAAAATTTACGATCAAAGATCTATGCGAAATTTATGTTGTAAAACTCGGAAATATAATGGTATTTTTACCATTATTTACTGATTATATTTATATTTATTTGTATTTCAATGTTTGTCAATAAAATTCAACATAAATGTATAAAAAATGCCTAATCTATCATTGAATAAACATTATAAAAATTATTTTACGTATATTCTTTTTAGACTATTTTAAATTTTCAAGCATTCTCATGTGTGGTAAAGATTATAAAATAATAGTTACAATTTCTTTTGAATACAATAGTTTGTAAATTAACTCTGGATCGAGCAACTTGTTCTTTTTGTGTTCACTGGAGTTGTTTTGCCAATATTATCACTAATAGCGTCAGCTATCTAATTAAAAAAAAAGTTCCGTCAATATTTCTATAATAATCATACCTATTATATTTGTATTGTTTCCAATATGGTAACCATTAATCTAGAGTGTAAATATATAAATTTGGAACCAAAAACTTATTTTGTAGCAAAGTCTCTCTAACCAAAATAAATGTTGACATTTATTAATGCAAATTTCGAAACAACTCAATAGAATAAAAGCAGTTAACTTATTTTATTGTTATTTCTGTTCATTGTAGGATCATTTAATTTTGAAAGAAAGTCTAAATGAGATTTTATGTAATTCCATTTTGTTCCAGATGACTTTCATCAACAAAGAATAACACATTTCAAACACTTTGTCTGGTGCTGGGGGTAAATGCAGATTTTCATAACTCTGATTCGGGGATACCTCTTTTGCCTAATGAATTTTTTCGATGTTCTAAACCATCCAACAGTGGTGGAGTATTTGGAGTTTTTGGCAGATCATAGTATTATAAATATTTTAAAAGCTATTTGGATTTTCAAATGCATTTTTTACATCAATATTTTGGATGGTGAAAATTATCTAAGAACCATTGGTATAGTATTATGATGCTATTATAATATATAATAATGCGATTAAAATTTAGCGAGAATTTAAACGCGGTTAAAAATATAATACATTTTATTAATATAGTGGAGAGTGATTTATGGCCTTTTAGCAACTTCATGAATGTTATTTCTTTTAGAAAGAGTCACATAAAAAGGGATAAATAATTGTCTGTATTCCAATACTCCTTTTCTGTTCTCAAGCAGTTAGGCCGCTCTTCCACCTTTATATTTGCTTTCAGTATCTTTAAATAACTGTTGTACAAAGTCCTCAATAGTAACTGAGAGGGATACAGAGGATTTTTAAACAACTAAATAAAAATATCAAGAAAGAAGTAAGGAAAAACATTAGAACGTTCAAAACAAAATTAATACACGAAACAATAGAAAGAAACGCAAATATGAAAGTTTTGAGGTCAGCAAGAGGACGAACCAAAATAACAAAATTAAAGAACAGAGAAGCGGTGACAGTAACACATGTAGATGACATCATAAAGGCTGTTGAAGCATTCTGTGCGGACTTATACTTCTCGATCAATACGAATCCAGATCCAATAAAAACAGTAAAACAAATAAAAAATGTAGGATCAGAAGATTTGCCGGAGATATCGTTAGGTGAAATAAAAAGAACACTAAAACAGATGAAGGATGGAAAATGCCCAGGCGAGGTTCAAATTACAACTGAGATGTTAAAGATGGGTAGAGACAGTCTTTAAAAACCGATACAAATACTGATGAATAAATGCTTATATGAAAGTAGAGTACCAAAACAAGGGTATAACGCACAAGTCGTACTTCTTTTCAAAAAAGAGGACACAACAAATATAGAAAACTACCGTCCTCAGTTTATTAAACCACCTATATAAACTATTCACCCGCATACTGACAAATCGCCTGACTAAAAAGCTTGACTATTACTAGCCTGTGAAGCAAGCCGGCTTTCGACGTGGATTTAGTACGATAGATCATTTCCAAGCCCTACGCATAATCCTAGAAAAAACCGAGGAATATAACATTCCTATAAACCTGGCATTTGTAGATTTTCACAAGGCCTTTGACTCTATAGAAACATAGGCGATCTTAAAATCACCTAATAATGCTAGAATTGACTCCAAGTATACCACTATCATACAGAACATATAAAAACGCAACTATACAGGTTAAAATCGACGAAGACATAAAAACCGAAAAAATAAACGTTATGAGAGGTGTGCGCCAGAGAAACGTCATCTCTCCGAAACTATTTACGCTAGCTTTGGAAGATGTCTTTAAAAAACTAAATTATGATGAGAAAGATTTGAGAGTCGACGGTTCTTATCTTAGTCATCTTCGTTTCGCCGATGATGTTGTTGGCATGTCTGGCAACCCAGTAGAGCTAAAAGAAATGCTTCAAGATTTCAACGAAGAGGCGAGAAAAGTGGGACTTAAGATGAACTTGGGAAAACTAAGTTACTGAGCCCTGACGCAAATGTACAAATAGAGATTCAAAATGAAATCATAGAGAATGTCCAAGAGTATATCTATTTAGGCCACGTCATGAAACTGGGCAAAAAAAATCAAACGGCGGAAATAACAAGGAGAATAGGGCTGACATGGGCTGCCTTTGGAAAGTTGCAGTACGTATTAAGAGATAGAAACACACCAATCAACCTTAAACGGACAGTGTATAACACGTGTGTCTTGCCTGTTGCTACTTACAGCATGGAAACGATAACACTAACCAAACAAAACGCAAATAGGCTCCGAGTCACTCAACGCTCCATGGAGAGACAAATGTTAGGAATCTCGTTACGGGATAAAATAGGAAATCAAGTAATAAGATCAAAAACCAAAGTAGGTGACGTCATTGAACGCATATCACGACTAAAGTGGCAATGGGCGCAGCACATAGCTAGACAACAGCCCGATAGGTGGACGAGTAAATTACTGCAATGGCGACCGCGAGAAACGAACCGAAATCGTGGCAGGCCACAACGCAGATGGGTAGATGATATAAGACAGTTTGCTGCAAAAGACTGGCTCCAGAAGGCAAGAGACAGATCCCAGTGGAGGACCATCGGAGAGGCTTATGTCCAGGAGTGGACGTCAATGGGATGAGAAAGAAGAAGGAAGAAGAACTGCGTAATATCGTACGAACGACTTCTGAATTTTTATAAACAGCTAAAGTTAATAAAGAAAACAGTAGTTCCCCTATTGATTATGGAAAGTTAGTTTTTTAAGCCTGCAGAAAATCTACAGCATTCTGAATATTGAGACTAGAATGCCACATAAGTAATAGATGAGATTTCAGCCCCATTTGTTCTCAAGGAGTACATTACCATTGCTTGACGTCCAAATTTATAAAAAAAATTGCCAATAATATTTTATGAAAATATAAAGTCGTAAAAGTAAAACATTGTTTGGTTTAAATTTATTGAATCGTTTTCCATAACAAGTTAATATAAAAACTTCTGCGTAAACAAACGTCAGCAACAAATGAGCCTTCATTCGTGAATAAATCCTGATTTAGAGATTAAAGCTTTTTTGTAAAAGAACAAAACTAACTAAAAACTAGTTAAGCAATAACTATTACATAAACAAAATATCGCTTATTTGAGTTAAGTTGTTCACTTTTTTGCAGTAACCAATTAACAAAATGAAAATGAATCACATAATACCTCACATTTAAGTTTTTTTCACCACCAATATACTACTATTTAACCTTTTTGTCTATAAGAAATACAGGGTTTTCTAAAATTAAAAACCGTCTTTTGACGCCTTCAAATGGTCGTAGTTAATTATTGAACATTACAAACCATCGCCAACTGTCATGGCTAATCTTGTAACCCTCAATAGTTGATTGCATTTTACCATGAAATATTCGAAATACATGGGATCAATTTTTTGCTGACTACTACAGTTTTATGTATGAGTGTGCAATTAAATGTGTAATACAGACCCACGGCTTCCAAAATGTAAACTTTAAAATTTCTGAGTTGCCTCAAATCCTAAATCTTTACATCATAAAATCTAAACCAAACCTTGAAACCCATAAAAGCTGTAAAATGAAAACCTATAAAACAAAAATTTTTACACACTCAAATATATTTGTGTTGAACAATTTTGTAGCTGTAGATTTTTAATCCATTAATTATAATTGTAGTTTCAAAGGTTTTGGAAGTTGCAGATCTATATTCTATATAAATGTTTCACCCACATTTCCTTTTGATCTTCTATTTGTTATTTCATTGAAACGGAACATTGTGGGGAGATGAGTAAAAATTAGAAAGATGAGAATTATAAAATTGCATTATTGCATTTTGTATAAAAAAAATAGACTCCCTCGTCCAAACATCAAAAAAAAAAATTAAAATTTTGCAGGCTTGTACAATTATTATATCAATCAATATTTAGTTAGTATAAGAGTCATGGAATATGAAAAGTTGTTTGGACACTGCCACGTGTGAACTGCAAAGAGAATGGACTCCTAAGTTGCCTTTCGAACTACCAGTTTTCAAACGTTATATAGATGATATTATGTACCGTTTGACCAGATTGATATTTCGTTAACTATATTTAATATCTTTGAGAAGGAAAAAAATAACTCCATATCATTTTTGTACATATTCTGAGTAAGGACATAAGACAACAGAATAAACGCAGACTGGTATCACAAACCAACTTTTTTTAAAAGATACTTCAATTTTAACTCATAACCCAAAAAATTAATATAATTGAAAATCTTAAAAATAGAACACTAAGATAATCAGTGTTTGTTTGAAAGTCATAGACAACGATTTTTCTTGCAAAGTAGTAGATATCTGTCGGACTTCCATTGTCTTTATTTTTGCTGAATATAGACTAGAATAACGCAGAAATAGGACAATATCGACAAGGAATGAAGAACGAAAACCAGTACTGAACATCCCCTATGTTAAAGGCATTTCAGAAAAAGTTAGAAGGATAAGAAAACGATATAAAATCAACGTTGTTTTCAATTCCAATAACTCTCTGAGAAGTCGGCTCACTAGGGTCAAACCAACAACTCAAAGGGACATGAAGAATATAGTATAGTATATCAGATACCATGTAAATGTGCAATTCCTACGTTCGCGAAACAAAGAGACCTCTTGACGTAAGAATCAAAGAACACCAAAAATGCACATCTCGAGGAGAAACAGAAAAATCTGGTGCCACCAACTATGCCAGGACTCATGGACACCACATAAAATGGTTTGAAGCCAAAATACTACACCGAGAACAACACTAGAGAAAACGAAAATTCAAAGAGGCTGGGGTTATATATCAGAACCCGAGTTGTTTTGGTAAACCATCTTTAGATATAAGAGAAGTGTGGAAACCACTTCTTAATAATTGCAAACTAAAACTAAATGCAGCATAAAAAAAATTGGATTTGGCGCAGCAGGCATGACTGCACCCGTCTCAGTCACACTCCACTGCATTTATTTTTAGTATAAATAGTCTTGTAGCTAAGGGATTTATTTAGTTTCACTTGAAAACGGCTAGAGACAACTACTAGCCGAAACGTAGTGATATTCAAGAAAAATAAAGACAATGGAAGTCCAACAGATATCTACTACTTCGCAATTAAGATAATCGTATCCAGACTTTCATAACAAAAATCTTCAAAATATTAAAAATTACCTTATAAAAAACAACTATCCAAAAAAACTAATATCAGATATTATATAGGTCTGACCATATATATATATATATATATATATATATATATATATATATATATATATATATATATATATATATATATATATATATGTAATAAACCTGATAACGCTCAATCCAGATATTACAAAATACGCTATATCAAAGATCTTTATGAAAATACTGGCCAAAGAACTTGAAAGTCACTCCTCTGCCATCACTTTAAGAAATGGAAATTTTTTTATAGAACCCTTTACAAATGAAAAACACCCATCTTTAAAGATTTTGAAAGCAACATTATTAATAAAATTTCATGTCCAGACTGTTTATATAGGTCAAAATTGATAGATATCTTAAAACTAAATAGGCAGAACACAAATTAAGCCTAAGGCCTATGAATAAGCCCCTATGCCCTGAGGATGGTCTAAGTTAGACCGAAAGCGCTTGGCCGATATTAATAAAACATACACTGAAATACAAAACCCGTCTATTTCTTTAAGGCCTATGAACCTAATCGATAACAAAAATAAAACAGCCCTAGCTGAACATTGCGAGACACGGCAATATCAATTTAATTGTAACTAAAAGTCTCAACTTTATAAACAGAGTAACTATAAAAAGAGTTATGAGCAAAAAGATTGAAATAACAAAAAATAACATATTGAGACCCTGAGCACCTCATATTTTGTTACAATAAATTTTAAACGATATCCTGTAAATTAAATTTGTAGTACTAAATTTCTTTCAGTATTTAATAGGGAAAGACAATATAAAAAATAATTTAAAAAGGAAAAATTTATCTCTACAAAGAATATTCGAATATCGATTATCAGACGTTCAGGCCTTTTTTTCCCTAGTTATAAAATATAAAAATACAATTATCCTGCACAACGTATCCTTAAAATAATTTTATCTGCTCATAGAGAATCTAGTTCTATGTAAGTACCGTAAATATGCCCTGATTTTACAAATTTATGTCATTCATACTGATAGTTGTGTTACCGCTCAAATTTCCATTTAAGTCTACTATAGCTAACTCGATTAATTTTACCTTTCCTTTAGCAAATAGCTATGGAGAAACACAAAATTCTTTTCTTTAAATATCTGTCATAAATTCTTCGAATAAAGACATAATTAGTTGCATTTTTTGATTTTACTACAGTTCCCCATAATTCTAATACCTCGTCAATTTATTTCCCAGCTCGGCTATATTATCTTTCTGAATTTTGACAACATTCTTACACCACAAAGTACCGTTTTATTTTTCATTTGATTATGTCTGTTTGACCCAGGGGCGGATCCAGCCTCTCTCTTTGGGGGGGGCGGTGATATCACAAAAGTACAGTATGGCAAGAAAAAGGAGTTGTCAACGGGGGGGGGGGGGAGTGCAAGCAGCATATTCATTCCTAATATAAAAGGCAGAATGGGTTCTATTTTCCTGAACTCAAAGCTTTTGGGAGGGGAGGGGGGGCGATCGCAAGCATACAGACTCCTATACTCTATTCAAGAACTAGAGAGAGTAATAAAACTGTTACCGAAACCTCTAACGTACCTGCTCCAGTGCCGCAGGTAACTGAAAACTGCCGTAAATCTAATTATATTTCATTATATTTAAATATATTTCTGATAGTTTAATTTAATTTCGGTCAGTGAGCAAAGTACAACTTACAGTTTTTTCTTAGCGATATATCTTGTTTGCGCTTGTTTTTATATATTATTTGAGATTAGTGAGATACCCAAAAGATATGGCTTTCACCTCTATATTTATTCCAAAATCGTTAAACCAGGGCATTTTTTCCTCAACGAAAAACTTATTACTATGAATGTTTATGATGCCTTAAGATATCAATATCTAGATAATAATGTTAAAAGCTCTGTTGAGATATGTTCCAACATGACAGGAGTTGGAAAATCTACTATGTACCGAATACTGAAGGAGAAAAAACGACTGGAATTGTTAGTACTCCCAAGCCACATTCGATCACAGGCAAACGAAAAACCTCGTCGGAAGAAGAGATGAAAACTGCAATTAAAGGGGTTGTATATACATTTTATTATGAGAAGCAGATCCCAACCATCTACAAAATTCTAACTAAAATCATTGAAGATCGCGATTTACCTGAAATTAAATTGCTCAGAGAACTTAATTTTTGCTGGGAAAAACCAGATAGAAAATCTGTTCTTATAAATCGTCCGGAAACTGTCCGTTAGAGACGTAAATATCTCTCTCAAGTGAAAGGTAGCGTTGCTAGAAATAACACAATTAATAAAATTAGTAATTTAACTAAACTTTTGAAAGATTTTTTGAATAAAGTTACTGCGGAAAATTGGGAAAAATCCATATAATAAAAGAATAAAACAAAATGTGAGAACTCGATCTCATAATCGGTGAGATAGAGGAACCAATTATAATTAATTTTAGCGAAGATAGTTTCACTGACTTTGATTAGGAATTAGATACGTAATGTTTACTAGTGTAAACACAATTTATTATTTAAATTTTTGTTTTTGTTGTATTTTATTGTTTAATGTTGTTTATATGTTTTTTATTTTTTTATATATTTTTATTTTAGTGTGTCCCACTCTTTAATTTTATATTTATTTAATTCTAATTAGCCGTAAGTTTTTATTATTTTATTATTGTGTTTGTGTCTTTTTCTTAAGCGTGTAGAATTAACATGCTTATCTTATTTTTTTGGGGCTATCGTATTTCCATATATAAAAGTAAATTAAATTAAGATATCAGAACAATAGGAATAAAAGTAAGTAGGTCTAATTTTAATTACAACATAAAAAAAGTAATTACATTTGAATCCCTTTTTAGTGTTTAATTGTAATTCTGCAGATGGTTTAAGAAATAAATAAACTGAAACGTCAAATACCCTGAAAATGTTTTTAATTAATAATAAAATGACCGATAGCCCAAAAAATATTTTATTATTATATGGACGAATTTATTTTTTTATATATGTTTAACTTTTTGTATTTTTGACAATGGATATTTTGTAAGTATTTAAATTATAACTTAGAATTTTTTGAGAGAATAATCCTACGTTTTAGTCTATTATTATAGACCGGTATTTTTGATTATAAAATTTCTAACCCATTCCTATGAAAAATATATGTGTCTAACAAATTTTGCTAAAAACACCGGACTAAAGAACACAGGTAGTTTGCGAAGAGAAAAAGGGTAAAAAATGATTTATTACTCTCTCTAGTTCTTGAATAAACTATGGTATAAAAGGAAAAATCGGGTCCATTTTCCTAAACTCAAAGCTCTTGGGGGGGGCGATCGCCCCCACCGCCCCCCCCCCCCTGGATCCGCGCCTGGTTTGACCACCATTTATGTTGCTTTGGTTGACATTCGCTAATAGATGACTGTATTTATTTCTCATGTAATTAAGCTTACTATTCCAGAAAAATCTCGATTTTTTTTCCTACTATTCGAGTGTAATTCTTCCTTTTATCCTTTCGCATGGTACTTTTTTTTTGAAATTTCTTAGATCAATTCCATAGACTTTGCTTTGTGTATGTTTTGTTTTTTTTTAGATTAGATTGACTATCACTGTCGAATTTGCATTGACAAGTTATTCTTGAGGTTGTTGCTTTTTGCATTACCTCATATCGAGCTGTATTGATCTTGTTGTTTTTCGTTTAATTGTATAGTAATCATCATATTTCATTTATTATCTCCATGTCTTAATTTTCACCCCTGTCAATACTTTTTAAGTTTACTGAAGTTATTGACTTCCCATCAATACACCATTTATTTTTTTCTTAACTTGGCTTAGTGTTGTCAGTTTGGGGAGATATCTAGTCTACATGATTCCTAAACTTTCTGAATACCTAATGGGTTACCCTTTTAGTTTTGAACCGAACATGTTAAAAAATAAAGAAATTGTCTTATTTAACAAACTTAGTGTAGCCGACTATTTTTACCCAGGGTCATTTAAGCAAGAATGGACTTTTGATATAAATAAGGCCACGAGGCTATTTGCCTGGACTTTCTTTTTTCTTTTTGAAACAAATGAAAAAGCTTTACACTTTACGTTTCAGTTTGTTCGACCCATACTTTTGGATTTTTTTTTTGGGGGGGTCAGAATAGTTTAAATTATTCCGGTAGTTGAGTTCAGTGATTTAGTTATGTTATCTTTTACCTATTTTGCTCTTAATTTCGTTATTTTTGCTGGCATAATACTGAAGAGGGATATTAACGTCTGTTCCTTCTTATTGGTACAGCAAGAGTTGCATATGGCAAGTCCGTATTTCTTTATTTCTTTTAGAGATGTGCTCTATTCTGGTTATCCGATAAACGCCACCTGTTTTACATTGTTCGTATTACCTAGTGTACAAAAATAGGAAAACAAATAGGCTTTAGAAATGTTAATTTACCAAATTTCCGGTGTATAGCTCCATAATAAAATAAATATTTAAGACAAAGTTTCCATTTTATACCCACTGAATGGGTAGAAGAAAATATATACATGAAAAAAAGGAATGGTATCTACAACCTTTGATATTATCCTTTTATGGTTATAATCATTAGATGAGATATTTAAAGCTCTTAAATTAAATTTATGTATTAAATAAATTGACCGCAAAAACGTTCTAGAACCTTTTATATTGCGTAATTTTGGAAAAAAAATCAAAGAAACTATATACATATATATATATATATATATATATATATATATATATATATATATATATATATATATATATATATATATATATAAGTAACAGTTATTTTCTGTGCATTTTGCTATCGGTTTGCTACAGCTCCACTGATGAGACTATTAGGGGGTCGAAACTAGTATAGAAAGAGAACCAGAGTGAAGTTCGCAGAGAATATACTGTCCACCCCGTTTCTTGACGGTCGTAAGGAGAATAAAATAAATTTTCCAAATACATAGACTGAAATTATTTATTTTTAGTATATATATATATATATATATATATATATATATATATATATATATATATATATATATATATATATATAAGAGAAACTTTCAGTTAAAGAATAGGAACAAGAAGTTCGAGGGAAATCAAGCTAACAACTGCATTTGCAACATTCGAATTGACCTGATGCAGACCTCTTGGTTCAAGGACTGAATTTCTGGTGTTGTTTATTTACAGCTAGAGTAAAGTAGAGCCCAATAAATCAAAAAACGTTATGAGAACGTTAAGCAAATGTCAGATTTAAGGTTGATCTAAAATACTAATAGAAAACAAAGCCAAAGCACAGAAGCCAACTTACGTCGTTAATTTAATGGACTAGATTTAATTTGTATTGATTATCACATGGCGCTATGCCTTTGCAGATTGATTGGAAAAAATTATTGTGCTACAATACGCTTCCCAGAGTTCGATCGTAAACACCTAGAAACATCTTCTCGCAGTTTCCCATGGCAAATTTTAGGGATTTTCATTTCTCACACTTGCCAATCTTATTCTATACCTGGAGTGTTCCCGTTTTACTCGAGTTAGTGTGTAAATAATGGTAAGCCATGGAAAATTATTAAGATAAAAGTGAACAAAACAATCCGAGGCTGCTAGTTCGTGATAACAATAAACTTTGATAAATATTACCGATTCTATATTGTATTCTCAAACGTAAATTATTAGACTACATGCTGTGCTCGCATCAGAAGACACTCGGCTATATGTCCACAATCTATAATAAATTAACTCCTACTGATATAACATTACATGTTTTGACAATGCTTTCTAATATAAATAAACAAGAATGCATTTAAAATTAAATTCTTGGTTATGTTATTATATTCTGATTTAAACTAAATAATATGGTATAAAAACTACAACACGTTACCAACCAATTTAAAAAGAAAAGAATGATCAACTTTAAGACAATGAAGAGTTGTGATTGAAGAAATGTATCAATTTTTATCAAAACTTTACATTATAGGACAAATAATTAAATTTTATTCAGGTAAAAATGTATAAGTTATATAATAATATTTAAAAACGTGTAGCATCGAAGGAAGCTATAATTATAAATGCTACAATCCCATATAAGAACTCATGGGTTTTTCTTCGCGTTTTTCTTTTTTGGTAATTTTTTATTTATATTTATTATTTATTTACCTTTTGGATTTCCCTCCTTTATGTAGAATTTCACTAATTTCAGTTTTCAGTTTACAAATACTGATTTTTAAGTTTTACCTATATACTACTACACGGTTTAGCAACGATGCAGCCAAATTTGTACGAGACCACACAGCTAGCAGTCCTACTGTAGAAATAACAGGCAAACTTGGTATTATGTAATTTTTTTATTACCCTGGTCTACTTTAATTTTTTCTTTTCTCTTTTTGCTTTAGTTTATTTCACAATTTAATAATTCTGAAGTATTAAGATTCACAAAACTAAAGCGTAATTATTTATGGTTAAAATTTTGTTAAATTTTGTTTACAACATATTAAGGTCTATGCTAGAGCAATTCAGCCAAACATTTGACTATTTAGGTAAGAAGTTTTTTTTTTGTACTTGCGTATCTATAGGAGTTCAGTTAAAAGCTACTACCCAACGATATCGCTGAAGGTTTCTGCATTCAACCTAAATAGAGATGCAGTGGCGCCCTAAATAATCCACTCTTACTCTTCGGCATTTCTTCTCATTAAACTGTGAAGTTTTGGCGTAAGCCACTGGCGTATCAGTTGTAGTCTTTCAAAGATGTGTATTGTTATTATAACATACTTCTTTTATTATTATTGTTTTATGAATTTGAAGAAAAATGTTTATAATTTATGTAATAATTAATTTAGGAAAAATTGTAGGAAGGACGAAAAAAGGAACAATTTGATGTTACGTTTATTTTGTGTAAGTGAAATATTGTTAGAAAAGATTCCATTTCAAATAAATATATATTCTAGAGTCCTGCGAATGATCTCGTAAAGATCGAAATGTCGACTAATACAAGAAAATTGATTCTATAAATGAGTTTTACTAACTAAATCCAATCAAACCCCAGATTTTTAATCATGTGAAGTCACTAGCATTCGAGAAAAATGTAGAATCTGATGTTCTATAGTTGGCGTAATTTAGACTTCCACTCTCTTAATAATAATCACAAGTCTTAACTGATGAGTATGTCAATCACAAATTTAAACCATATCTATTAATTGGCAACTTATTATAGTGCATGTTACGCCCATTATAAAATTGTCCCACAAAGTTGCCCTTAAAAATGTAATCACCTGGTAACGATAACTTGTAAAAAAAATAAATGTTAATCTTATATGAAACACTTCAATGTATAATAATAGGTTTTGCGACGATTTCTCTTAATTTAAAAATTCCAGAGAAGAAAATTATTTATGTTATGTCCATAATCTGTAAAGGCTTCGTCCCTGAAAAAGACGATCTTGTTGAATATTTTTACTGTCTTTTCAGAAACAAATAATCCCCACAATCTCAGGACCTGTTTTTGCTAACATGTTTTCTTTTACCCCGTAATTTATGCACGAGTGCGTATTATGGCGCTATGTGATTTCCAAGTTTCCCAACATTTCGGAAATGTCAGTGAACGGAAAAAACAGTCATTAACCCTACGGCATGTTTTCGGCTCCTGACTGTTTATTTAATAGCTACGTGATATTGTGTAATTTTGACGCATCAGTTGTATTGGAAATTCCTTTATATAATTCCTCTAAATTTAACTTTTGGAGAGTTATTTAAAAATTTTATTCATTTACGAATAGGACTAGTGTAGGGGTTTTGGTTCGTAAAAATGATTATATTTTATTTAAAATTTATATTTCTAACAAATTTAGCAACATTAACTTTTAAACCAACATAACAACACTATACCACAGGAGTACATTTTTTATACTTCACAAAGGTGATAATATTTACGGCATTTCCCTCACCATATATGAGAGAGATGCCCATCGTAAAACATTGAGATGCTACAATAAATTTCTTCCTAAAGAAGAAAGACCCAACATGTGAAATTAATTTTCTTCATTTTTCTCTCTTACATACACAAGGTGTCGATTTAGTAATTAACATTTTTGTATTGTGAAAATGCTATACGGCTTACCTATACAAGGAAACAACTTATTTTAATAAATGTTCAAAATTTCCACTCAGAATTTGCAAACATTTTTCGCATCTTCAAGTTAGTTCGTAGACAGTCAAATCAGCAGAACGAGAAAGCCACAGAAAATGTACATTATTGGCAATCCATTTGTCATAGAATGTTGCTTGTAAGAAGTTGTGAACTCGAATGGATCTGTGTGGTGGAGCGGCATCGTGTTGGTAAAAAATTTGCCTGTGATCCGCCAGAGATAAAGAGTTTAAATATTGATTGTGTAATTATCTTTCTCCTACAAAAATTAATACAAATTTAAAATTGGGACATGATTTGCTTCATATTATTAATGAATTACCATTTAGGTTTTCTTCATAAAAATGTAGTTTTACTATTGCATCATTTCTTACAAGATATAATACGTTATGCTGACAGATTTCTTGAAAATCCCGCATTTTTACTGCTTAATGACTTGAAGCACTCCAAAAATGGGAATTGTGTTTGTTAAAAGGCCGTTTTTCGTAAATTTTGGTTCATCAGTCAAAATCATGTTATCCAAAAATCGAAGGTTGATTTGTATCATCGTGAATATAAATTCGAAAAATTGCACTCGTTTCGGCAAATTGGTATCTCTGGATGAACCAAAGATATTAATTATGGGTGAAAGTTGTGTATTCAGATTCCTGTTTGTAGAGCCACTTGTCTTAATAGTGTTATAAGATATGCCGCAAAATATTCCAGAATTTCAATTTCAACATTTTTGTCACTGAGAATAGATTTCCTTCTATGCATTTTTGCCTTAACGGTACCAAAATTTTTGTAATTTTACAATATTCGTTTAACCCTGTTCCGAGACGGTTTCTGTTAATCTGAATATATATATATATATATATATATATATATATATATATATATATATATATATATATATATATATATATATATATATAGAAGTAAATATCTGGCATGTCCTTGATAAAATTTTATTACATTTCCCAACACGCCTGGTATTATTTAAGATAATTCGTTTTCGGTTAAGGAGGATAAATTTTATTTACATCATGTTAAGGTGTAAAATTATGGAAAATATATGTGTACTAAATTTTGTGGAAATAGGAAATTTGCCTAGAGATTATTTCTCTAGTGTACATACAAATATGCAATACGATATTTTGGTTCTATTATTCTCGCACTTGCAACACAGCGCAATATTTTGGTCGGACACTCCATTGCTTAGTTAGAAAATATAGTAATTATCTATCATGTCTACTTTTTGTCCGACAACTGAGAATTTCCAATTATCGGACTATAAAAAATAGCGCGTAGAATTCGTCGGACATTACGACCACTCGATTTTACAATATCATAATTAAACAACTGTGAAAAAATCGGCTGATTGGTAATAAATTAACATGTACACATTATTTTGACATATTACAGACGGCGGCTTCGACTAACAAAGTTTCAGAAGAGTTTTAATCATGTTAAATAGGGGTTACGTTCCGTAGACTTTTTAAGATTCGGTAATGTAATTAACCCCGTATATACTTGTAAATAATACACTGTTTGGTTTTTGATACCTCACTGAAGCATTAAAAAACAAAAAGAGTTTTATTTACAAGTGTTTAATAAAGGTTCTACAAGGAACCGACTACAAAATCAGCAAAATATATTAGAGCCCTGGATATCTTTGCTAAATTTTTTCAAGCTCTTGGAGGATTATAACAATATTTTATTGCTCCCTGCATGAAATTTTCTCTCCCAAATTGTGGTAGATCCAATAATCGTGTAAGTGGTGAATATAATAAAACGAAAGATATTACCCAAGGATTAATAATCTCCGGAGGGATCAAAAGAGATAAATCAGTTGAAATTTAATAGAAAATTACATTATATTATAGAGATATATGCTTTAAGTTGGCGACAATATTAATTAATTCTTTAGAAATTACAATTATGGATATAAAGCACAAAGAGTGCGTAATCTATGGCTTTAAATTACATCTGCCTTTTGTGAAAAATCATTTGGAAGTGTTTCATCTTTAGTTTAAAATACTATATGCAAAAAAAGTATGGGTATGGTAATATTCAAATAAGAATATTTCGAAAATTATAAGACATCTTAATATGTTCTAGTTTACCATTATAAAAACATTAATTTTTCTTCTTCTGATTCAAACTTAAGGGCCGATTTAGTATTATTTAGACTTTCTAACTGGGTGAGAAACTGAATTCAGTGTGATGTAATAGCACTTATTGCAATTGGAACTCTAATTAGAAAAAAATTTAGGGTGGTGTAATAACATTAAGGAAAACTTATAAAATAGGGTGATTCACCCCAAACACTTTTATTGTATATCTCAAATTCTAATCGAACAATTTCCATTTTTTTTTGAAGATATATGTCCATAAGATAATATTGGAAACAAAGTCAATCTATGGTTATTTTAACCATACGAATTTTATCCGTATTAAACGGAATTCTTCGAAAGTATTTATTTTTATGAATAACATGAGTGACTAAATTTAAAGTGTTTCAGGGTTTTCGAAAAAAATTAACAAAAGGGGGTAAGTAATTCTAAATACTTTTGTTTTATACCGCACAAAACAAAATGTATCCCTTATTTCTTTATAATGGTAAGCCAGGATTTCCTCCATGTATTTTAATTCTACAAATGGCATATTTTGATGACAATGAACATTACGAAACCTAATGGAAATTTCTAAAAATTAATTTTCATGAACATTTTAAACTTGACACATCTCAAGGTTTTCGAAAAAACTGTAAGGAACAAATAATGCTGTTTAATGCCTTAAGATCTAATAGAGAAACACTGACAAAACAAGATGCAATTTATTTTTAATCTGAAATGAAGCAATTATTTCCCGACAAACATGATTTCGATTCATATTCTTAATTCTTAAAATTAACAAATTACCTTACAGATTCAGAAAAGACATAAATAATATGTTTATAAATAAAATAAAATGCTATTATCGATGTGAAATTATAGAACGCTGTATGTCTAGCTACACACCGTTATTGTTTTAATTAAAATATAGTTAGAAGTGACTATTTGACGTGAATTATAATAATTTATAAACTTACGTGTTAATGTAGAACTTAAATAAGATTTATTAATGCAGTACAATATTTTACAGAATATATTATAGTATTAGGGATTGTATATTGTAAAATAATGAAAATCGTGTAAAAAATAGGGAGTCGTATCCGTTGGATGAATATATCATAGTCTTACTTTGTTTCAAATAAAGGCCACTTTGTTTGGTGAAAATATTTTGATTAGAACTTGACATATGCAACAGGATTTGGGATAACTTTTCGAAAATCCTAAAACACGTCAACTTATTTCAATTGTATTATTCTTTAAAAAATATTTTCAAATAATTACATTTAATCTCATAATTTTTAGATTTAAAATATGTGAATAAAATTCAGGCTTACCCTTATAAAAAATAAATGATGATATGCATGGAGGTGACACCACCATAATTTCACTTCGCTTAAAATAACAAGTAATGCTTATTTTGTAAAGATATCTTGTGTGTGAAATTTAAGCACGGTTTTCACCCCCTTAAAATGGATCTAGGCCGCCAAAAAAAAAGCATATCTTTTATTTTCTTGCCTTCTATAATATATTATAACTTCTTCAAAACCAGAGACCGACACTTCTGGTACCTTTCTTGTTAGAAAAAAAATTAAAAGCATACATTTTACTTCTTATATTAAACATAAAAATTTGGAGGGTTATAGTGGAGCATAAAATTTAAAACTAATGGAATGCCTTTTTTTAAGGTTAAATGGTCAAGTTCCTTAATCTTCTCAAAATTAAATTGATTTACTCGATAACTTAGAGTATTTAATAGGGAAATAGATCAGAATGGATTGTAACAATTTATATCGTTATTTTTTGAAAGATAAAATTCTTAATGTGAACAGATAAAAACGAGTCACTTTCTCCACTTTCTTTTATCTGTTCACATAAAATTCTTAATGTGAACAGATAAAAACGAGTTACTTTCTCCACTTTAGGTCTAGTATCGTTTTTTCTGTTCGAAGTACTCAGTTTTTGTTTTATAGTGATCCTAGTTTGGAAACTTTTAAATCTTAAACGCAATCCTACTGATTTGTTAAATAAAAACCAATCAATTTTTAGGGAGGTGAAGAGATATGGAAAAAATATTGAATCATATTTGTAATGTTAAAAAAAATAAAAAATCTTTAAGCAAGTCGCAATGTAATGTAAGAAATTTTAATACTACATTTATTTTGTGGTGTTTTTTGCTTAATATTTACTAGTACGAATTTCCTGAATAAGAGTCCAGCAGTAGTCAGCCAATAAAATTGACCACAATTTTCCACTGATATAATTTTCTATTTAAGCACTGCTTTAATATACTCTTTTACAATGTGCAATGGAGAACATGGAGTTTTTGTGACGTAATGTAATCCAGTTTTCCAAAAAAATACTTCAAATTTTCTGGATTATATTTACTGCTCTTTTTAGGTTGTTCAAAAATTGACTCTTTTAAAAACTGATCTTATTTCAGATTTAACAAAAACTCTTTCTGTTGTCTCAACCTCATTTGACCGTAAAAATATAGAAAAAAAGTTCCTTCCCTGTTCAAAGCTTTAACATAAATTTTCATAATTTCATGTGGAGTGAGGGTAAATATAATTTTTTCTTATGAACCAGAGTTTCAAGTATAATTTTTTTTATTCTGGCGCATTATTTCTACGACAAGGTAATTTTTTTATAATTTGACTTTTAACCTTGGCTTTACCATTACATTCATATAAAAAACAACAGTTTTTAATGTTGCTTCCTCGTAGTAATATAAGTACTACCACCATTGTCAAATCAGCCCGAATTTTTCAATGATATTTTTGGTATTTTATATTTTGAAGAAACACCAGTGTCGAATATGAATAAAAATGTCACTTCCCCGAGGAGATGAATTTCTCTATGGTATTCCTTATGCCATGTTGCCATATTTTACAAAATGAATACCCTTTGACTGAGTAGCTTAAAACAGGGGCATAATATATACATGTCTAAACCAGTTTTGAACTAATGTCATAATTAGACAAAATACTCATTAAGCTCGTAATGATAATTTTGATGCAAAACTGTGTAATTATAAAAAGCAGATTGTCGACATCTAAGATCAGCATAATGTTTTGCAAGTTTACATTTATTTCTCTGTTTAATAAACGATCCGATTTAGAGTTGAGAATTAATTTAGGGTTTGAATTTAAATGTTGATTATTGAAATTATGTTACATTCTATTTAAAAAAAAATAACTCACTACTTGAAAGAATAAGCTAAACGATTTTAGCAATATCTTTAACCATCCATTTTTCTTTGGTCAATATATTTCCTCTTTTGTCCTCTTACTGAGCCATAAAAAGTAAATTGTCGACGAAAGCCGATCTGTACCCTTTATGTACTCTTTTTGTAGGTATGAGAAGATTCTGCACCTTCTAGAAGGATTTTTGTACTACGTAGTGTCATAGGCATTACATGTCAAAAATAAGGAAATAGAAGTTCCAGACCTTCTTTCATCGTCTCATGACGAAATTAATAAAGGTAAAATTAATTAAATAAATCATAAACTCGTAGAAAATAAACTTAAAACCCTACATACTACAAACACAAATTAATACTATGAGCGTGTTTCTCTTGGAACCCCTTATATATAAATCCATTGTTCAAACAATATTTCAGCAACGGCTTCCTTACTTGGTATCGTATAGACTTCTGGCCATTTGCTGAAGTAATACATAGCTACCAAAATAGCTCCTACATTGAAGTGTTTCTTTTGCACATGTATTTGGCCTTTTGCAGGCATCACAGTCAGTACAGGTTTTGCACCAATCTTTTACATCTCTCAAACATTTTCAAGAGTTTTCATGACTCCTAAGTGTCCATCATTTACACCATTATGTTAAACTTATAGTACTTCTGGAACCTTTTTGTGGGTAATATAGTCTGGTATTTGTAGTCCTTGCCATCAGAACTTTTTTTAGTAGACCATTTTGCAGAATCAAGGAATCACATAAGGCCCAGTAACCTTTTACTTTTTGAGATTTTAAAGAAACTTCTTGAATAGTATGTCGATTTGACTTACTATTCTTTAACTTAATTATAATGTTGAGATCTGGATCTTCTTATGGTTCTTTGGAGAATATTTTGGAATCCCATTTCAAAGAGCATTATATTTGTGTCTTTAGGCAATAGAAATTGTTAGGATTCTCTCGTTCTTAGTATCTGTTACAGTACTTGTGTTCTTCTGGACATAATCTTCTTGAGAGAGCGTCTGCATTTTTGTGTTTCATACCTTTTCTATGTTTAATTTTAAAATCGTACTCTTGCAAGCATTGTCATCATCGTGTTATGTGACCTTCAGAATTTTTAAATTTTAAAAGCCACTTTAGTGATGCGTGGTTTATTCGCAGTTTACCTTATGGGAGTGGGTTCGAATATCACTTCTGAAACCAATATGTTCCAGACGGTCTGTCTTTATATAAACTGTATTGTTTTATAACCTTTTATTTTCACAATTCTGACAACTTGTCAAACAATCCCACTTACATCAACGAATTTTGAAAATAAACTGTCCACAAAAGCCAATCTGACAATTTCTAGATCTTCTGCCATAGACTTCACATGTCAAAAATAAGAAAATATAATTTTCTAAAAAATTTCATACCTCCTTTCATAGACGTCTCATGAGGAAACTAACAAAAGTAAAATTAATTAAATAAATTATGAACTCGTAGGAAATAAACCTAAAATCTTACAAACACATACTAATACTATGAAATGTATACTGCTATAAAGACCGTTTTAATATATAGCAAATGGTCCTTTTAACGTTTAAACAAATAGTTTAATTAAGTAATTTTCTTTATAATACACATGTATACACATGTATACCATATATTATGGTTTATATATGTGTTAAATATACAAAGGTAAATATTTATAATAATAATTTATGATTTCGTTCTCGAACAAATTTACAGCTGGAAGAATTTTACATATAAAACAAATAAAATGTATCATATATTATTTCTTAAATAAATGACAAACATATCATTTTTCTGTATCGTTAAATCCTATATTGTATTCTCGTGTTTAAAGTGGCGCAACAAGGAATAACCTTATTTAAACAAGTAAGAGATAATATAGAGACATTGTAAATATATAGAGATATAAAGGTTCAGAAAAATGTAATAGGATGCTTATTATTTTTTATTACTGCATAAAGAATAAGTTTATGCTTACAAATACAATAAAGACATAAAGTGTGATATAAAGTCATTATTTACAAACGCTGGGTTTTTTGAAAGATCGTTCGGATACGTCGACTATGTTTCTTTGATACGAATTTTTTCCAGTGTTTTATATCATGCAGGATAACTCGAAAGAAGTCGTGTTGTAATCAACTTTGATTTGTAAAATACTGACCCTCAATTTTGTACTCTTAGACTTGCTGCAAAATACTTGACATTTTTCTTAAACATGTCCTATACTTAAAAGCAATTGTTTTTGTTTTATCGACAGTTGAAATTCAAAATGAATTAGTAACAATAATTAATTTATCATTAAATTAAATATTTAAAATGCCGTTCATTGCTTAATTGACAATAACTAGTGCGATTTATAAACTAATTCTAAACTTTTATGACTACTTCTGTAATAGTATAGGAGTCAGGAGGTCCGCAGTGGTCCCTCTAATTTAAATGAAGCTACCCAACTTTTTTATGTATTTTTAGTTCCTATTGCTTTAAATACAATTTTTGCAAAATCCTCCGTCATATTCTCTGAATGATTTTAGGCAAAAACAGTTGTAACCTATCTACGATGCTTAGTTTCCGAGATAATTCATGTTAAACCATTAAACAATGATATTTTTGAATGCTTATATCTTTTGACTAAATGAGCTTTTTTCAATTTTCTTGAAAGCAATCAAAAGTTTGAGTCAACATCTACAAATTTCAGTCAAATGCCATACGAAAAAGTTAAGTCTAAATTATTTATTTCGGCTATATACAAATGACTTTCGGCCGCTTACATGTCTTGTGTGGCGCGCAGGGAGAAGCCTACTCGCAAGCGTCTCACGCGACCAAGTATAGATATACTTGGATACATCATAATCGAAATAAGCCTGCAACATAAGTTTTTTGCATTGCATTAAATTTTTCTATTATTTACGCGCACTTTTTAGCTGACTATCTGCTGATTGTTATGATTTTTCACTGGTTCACGCTGCATCAATGTATATCGTTGCAGAACGTTATGAACAATCAGCTTTAGCTTTAGCTCTAAAGATATGTAACTAATAATAGATTTTTCACCATTTATTTTCGATTTATAATAATAATAATAATTATGATTATGTCTTTATGTCTGGCTCCATAAAATTAACACCATATTATAATAACTTAATATACAGGATAATATAGAGACAGAAAGGGCAGAAAAGTCCAGATGTGGATAACACCTGAGTGACATCCACCCTGATCAACTCAACCCAGACTAAAAGTAAATAGGACCTAAATAATAATTAAACACAGAAGAGAAAAGAAACAATACTTATACACCCAAGTTAGATACATTGATAGAAATTCTGGATTTTTCTTCATTAAAATTCAAAAGAAAAAGAGGAAACTACAATTTTCTTATTTGTTTATCAAATGCGTGTTGGAAGACAATATATCTAAATTTTATAGGCGTGAGAGTTTTGAAGTCCAGTAGAGAATTATATAGATTAGCGATATTGTAAGTAAAAGAGCGTTCAAACAGAGAAGATTCATGCAGGGGTGGAGTTATTGTTCCTCGAAAACGAATGTTGACGTTATGCACGTGGGATCTAAAAATGACTCGTCTGTATAGATATTGTGGGCTTTTATAACATATAATTTTATGGTAAAAACAAGCTTCATGTAACCACTTCCTGCTATCCATATTCAGCCATTTTGAGTCGAGTAGCTTACGAGATATTCTCTCATATTTACGAACTCCATAAATTAGTCGCAAACAAGAGTTTTGCACTTTCTGTATTCTTCGTTTTTGAATGGCTGTTAGGCATGTTTTCATATATTATATCTCCGTGGCTAAAAATGGAGAGCACCAGCGAATCACAGAGCAAAGTCTTAAGTTTTATGGACAAATTATGGGAAACATGCTTATCAAATCGCAGTGTACTGTCAAAGACAATACACAGATTTTTAACACTGTCCGCAACAGGCAGAACTGAATCGCCAATCTTTACATTTATAAGATTTTTAACATCTCTTTATCAGTCTTCTTTCCAAATATCATTATACAGCATTTTTTCGGATTAAGATACAAGGAATGCCGCAAGGAGGCCGAATGAATTGTTTTAAGGTCTTGGTTAATAGCGTTCAAGCCTCAAGAACATCCTCCCTTCTAAAAGATAAATATACCTGGGTATCATCCGCGTAGCAATGCGACTTGCACCTTTTTAAGGCACTTGGTAAACACGAAGTGTAAATTGCATATAACAAAGGACTCACAACAGAGCTCTGCGGTACACCAGAATTTATAGGCAGCTCCTCTGAAATCTCGCTATCAAGTTTAACGCATTGCCTTCGACGCTCCAGAAAACACCTAAAAAATGAAATGGCATGATCACTAAGACCGATATAGTGAAGTATTGCTAATAGCAATCGGTGGTCCAGAGTGTCAAATGCTTTCGAAATTTTTAAGATGATCCGATTTAATGAAGTAATTTTGCCACGCACCATTCGAAAGCTTGTACTTTTCCAGTGATTTTGATATTTTTTGGAAAACGTATTTTCCTCTTAGGCAGATAAAAGAAAGAAAATATATAAACAGTTTACTTCCTGCAAATACAACTCTGGTCCTCTTTCCGTACGCGTTAGGACCATCCTATAATCTCAGTAAAGCTGTATCGAACTGAGAGCAACATTCGCAGGAAATATCTGTCTATATAAAATATAAAATCCGAGAGATATCGGTAGGATATTAAAACTTGCTGACATTTCGATGTCCGACTGAAAATATCGCCAGTCGAACGTCATCTTTCACCGGAGAAGAGTGTTGTTCTAGCATACACTCGTTTCACGTTTTTAGTGCAATAGTCAAAACAATCCTATCGACGAAGTTTCTAATTGAAATTAAATTGTGGTCTTTTACTTTTACTGTTACTCAAGATGCTTTCAAAATGTATTTTGTGTGCCTATTCGGGATGAAGTAATTCAAAAGAGAAAAATCCTTATTTAATTTTTCATCGCTTTCCAAAGGATTCAGCAAGATTGGTTTTTATGATAAGGATTTTGATCGAATATATCGCCTGTTTTTTAAAAGTATTTTTAATAAGAGTTACCATTTTTATAGATGCTTATTCAGGTATGACCTTAGCAATAAATACAAGTATATAGTGTTTCGAAAACGTTTTAAGTTTCAAATTGTCGAGATACGCAATAACAAATACAGGTTCACATTTAAGGGCATCTGTTTAGAAATATTAAGTCATTTGAAGGTCAAACGATTGTCGGCGTTATTTTTCCTCTTCTTATTCCAGCAATTCTTTCTGAAACATTATTTTGTAAAATATTAAGTTTCGAAGATATTGATTTGTTAAATATTAAATGGTTTACTCCTGATTTAACAAATGGGTAGCAAAATTTGCATAATAGCAGAGCATAATATATAATAGATTATTATCCAAAAATGAATTAAATTGCCTTGAAAACATTTCCTGTATTTGTTTATTTATTATACTCTTTTGATTTAGACAGCTAAAACTAGAGAAAAAAATATATTTCCTTTTCCCGACTTTCATTACTTTTCGTATTTTTCAAAGATTAGGTATAAAAAGTCATAGTCTCTAAAGGTCAAATTTTTTTATTGAATGTGTAGAGTTAACATAAAAAAGCGTGTGGGGAAAATACAATTTGCATATGAAAAATTCTATCCAATATATCAGAAATAATTTTATTCGTGATAGGTTTTTTGGTACACTCCAACCTTTTGCGTGAAAAAAATTGCTTCACAAGTGTTATTCGCATGCTAAGAATGAATTGTAAAATTTCTCTGAATGTAATTTACATAACGAAAGATAGTTTGATATTTCAAATTACAGCTAGTCCCACGCAATACTAAACAGCATATTCTAGAAGCATTGATAGGACCCGATCTCAGTAAAAAATGTAATATATTTTTAAACTTTATGGCATCATAGAAATCTAATTAAAATATAAAATATAAAATTTTTGGTCACAAATTGAACCGAGTTCTAAAGATGCGCTAAAAAATGAAAAATAACTATACATTTTTATATGAAGTTGAAATCTTTGATGTCGGCACCAAACTAATACCTGGCAAAATGTGATTGGCATAAACAGATTAAAAATACTTTATTTGTAATTGCTTTCTTACCATAGTTTGTATTTATCTCGTATTAGTTGTCATTTGTTGCATTTAGAAACAATTTGATGCGGACTTCATAATTTCAATTTCATATAAAAACTTATAGTAATTTTTCACTTTTTAGCGTATTTTCAAAAGTCGGTTCAAATCTTTTATAAAAATTTAATTTTTTGATTTTTAGTTTTGAATTCGTTATGATATACATAAATTATTGAAACTAAGTACTAATCGAGATTAGTGTACCCCGCAGTGACTCCAAGTTGGCAAAAAACTACCTATTTTTATCCATAGTTGTAAATCACCCTAAAATGAACAACTAAAAATTTTTTGACTCTTGGAGTTCTCCAAATACCACCGCCATCTTAAATATTAAGTTAATTTTACATTGGTTATATATGCCCCAAAATCTTTCAATATCGATATTTAAAGAACTTGATACGTAAATTTCTTAGCCCGACATATTTTATCCTGGATATTGAATTGTATACGCCCCAAGAACCCCGCAATATCATTTTAGACAAAATCAGAAAAATGTAAAGTTGTCAGTTCCTCATATTGTATCTGCTATATTAAGTTGTAAAAAATTAACTTCATATTCGTAATATACGACCCCGAAAAACCCCTAATAACAAATTTAAAAAAAAATGCGAATAGGTAAAATTTTCAGCCCACCATATTGGATCCTTCATATTGAATTTCAAAAAGTAATTTTAATGTTTTAATCCAATCTAAATCTAAACCCTGTAAAGCCTTCCAGTATCAGTTTTGTATACAATCCGGAAATTTAAGCTTTTTAGTTATATTGCATCTGATATATTAGATTTTCTTAAAATAATTTCATATTCGCTATATAAATCCTAAAAACATACATTTTAGTCCGCTATATTGAATTCGCCATATTGAATCCTGAAAAAAATAATTTTAAATTCAGAATTTACATTCTCAAGAACCTCCTGTATCAATTTTGGAAAAAATCAAAAGATGTAAAATTTTTGGAACGCCATATTGGATCCGCCAAATTAAATTTTTTAAAAAATATGTAAAATTCCTAATTAACAATAACAAACATCCCCTAATACTGATTTTAGACAAAATCAAGAAATGTACAATATTTAATCCGCCATCTTGGATCTGCCACATTTATTTTTTTTTTAAATAATTTTAAATTCATAATGTGCAATCCCAAAAATTTCCCCATATCAATTTTGGAAAAAATCAAAAGATGCAAAATTTTTAGAACGTCATATTGAATCCACCAAATTAAATAAAAAAAAATGGGAAATTCCTAATTAACAATAACAAAAATCCTCTAATACTGATTTTAGACAAAATCGAGAAATGTAGAATATTTAATCCGCCATCTTGGATCTGCCACATTTATTTTTTGAAAACAATTTCAAATTCATAATGTGCGATCCAAAAATATCCCTATATCAATTTTGGAAAAAATCGGACAAAATTATTTTTTTCCGCCGTATTGATTTTTGTTAAATAATTTCAGATTCGTTGTGTGCGATTCCGAAAATTTTCCCAATTTTGGAGAAAATTGGACTAAATTAATTTTTTGGTCCGTCATATTGGATTCGCCATATTGAATTTTGTAAAAAATAATTTCAGGTTCTTTTTGTACGACCCCGAAAATTCCCTCATACTAGTTTTGGAGATTTCATTGCACCAATTTTATATAAAATAATATGGGACTACTGCAGCAACTTCCTGAACATAACGTAAAAAATTTCATTCAAATCGGTGCCGCCGTTCGTAAGTAATCGTTGTACATATAAAAAAATACATAGCCAACGAATTGAGTACCTCCTTCTTTTAGAAGTCGGATAAAAGAAAATATACGGAGTGTCTCTAAAAGATCTGAAGAAAACAATTCGTGAGGCTAAAATGTGAGGATCTGGCTCAATTTATCTTAATTCCAAAATTGATAATTTCTGAATTACATGGTGTTAATTATAATTTTTAAAAAATTTTTAAACATGTATTGTAATAATACTTTGATTTGCACTAAAATTGATACTTTGGGCGTTTTTAAGATAAGAAATCTACACCCGAGTACAGTTTCGACGTGAGTAGTATAGAGGGCGGGGTTCTGTGACACCCGGATGGCATCTGTCCCTTTTCAGCCCTTTACCATCCGAAGAAGTGCTGAAACCCTCCTGAAACCCAAGCCAAAAAGGCCTTATTGCCAAAGAACATGACGTAATAGCCTAAGAAGTGCCTGAAATCCTTCTGAAACCCTTGCCAAAAAGGCCTTATTGCCGAAGAAGTCCTGAAAAATCCCTATCCAAAAAGGCCTTCCTTATTGCCGAAGAAGTCCCGAAAAATCCCTATCCAAAAAGGCCTTATTGGCAAAGAAGGGTTGTCCTAGTAGCTTAAGAAGGACCAAAAGAGTCCTTAGCCAAAAAGGCCTTATTGCCGAAGAAGTATCGACAATAACGTCATTTACCAGAGGCTGTTGTTTTGTAAAGTAGTTGGTAGAAAAAATAAATTGGAGTGGAATATCGGGTAAAATAAAACAAAATTTTATATATCAGAGTGGTATATTGGGTAAATAAAATTACAAAAATAATTAAATATGTTATGCTACAATACTTTTTTGCCTGTTTTATTTTTACGTTTTCTGCAGGAGGTTAGCTTGACAACATATCGATTCTTCTGGTCTAGAAGTAATTCTTCTCTTTCCAAGCAGGCATTGAGATTATCAAAGAGTTTATTTTGATGCCTTAAGCTTTGTATAAAATTGTTATTACATTGATCCAACGATAGATTTAATTTATTAATGTCCAGTAGAAAATAACTGATATTATTTTTTGCATTTGCCAATTCATGTTTGGTTTCTCCAAGTAGTGTGTAGGCTGTACTTTTTTTGGTTTCACATACATCGGTTTTTTTCATTTCAAGAAGTAAATTTGCTTCCAATTCAACGTTTTTTCTTGAAAGGTTGAGAATATTGGTGTAATTAATGGAAGATGATAGATTAGCTGCTTTGTTTTCACATTCTTTAATATTTTTTGTATATAATTCGTTGAGATTTGATTCAGTTTCATATAAATTCATATAGTTATCAAGTTCTTTTGAACATAGTAGATATAGACTTAAACTTGTATTATACAGAACGTCATAGTCATCTTGTAGGTATTCACAATACTCAGTTTTATTGTTTTTGTTTAAGGTGTTATTTTCAATCGCAATAACACTACAAAATGGTAAAATTATGAGCAAAAAATATGCTAAAGACATGTTTCCCGTTCAGAGGTTTCAAACGTACTAAATATGTACTATGGATAAAGTGGGTTTTTATATAATGTTTGTTCTATTAATCCAACTATTGTGCTTATCAGTGAACCCAAACCATTTAACGAATACTTGGTCTTTATGTCTTTTTAGAATTTTTTCAACTAAATATACATTATGATTGAGAGTTTTTTGTAATTGTTCTTTGTAGAACGCCCCAAGTACGTTTTCATTTTGCATATCCTTCAAGAGATAAGTGGTTGGGTTTGTTAACTGAACTTTGCGTATAATAAATACCTCAGGAGACCAATTTGGATTGTATTTTTTATCGAAAACACCTCTTACTTTAGAAATGCGTACATAGTCACCAACTTTAAGTTTAACGTTTAAATCACTCATTTTTATTTTGTTGTAAACAGTTTGAAGTAAAAATTTTTCATTTTTGGTAGTAACATCTGCTGGTTTCATTTTAATGGTTCTGTGTTTTGTGTGATTATATTTATAAACAATTTTACCAAGTAAATTAACCCATTTGTAATTTCCTTGTATATTAAATTCCTTCCACATCCAGTTTTTTAAAGTCCTATTAACTCTTTCGACTATGGATGCCTTTTTTTCACTGAATACACTATAGTGGTTAATATTGTATTTCTTTGTGAGTTTCTCAAATTCTTTATTGTAAAATTCTTTACCCATGTCTGTTTGAATGTTTTGTGGAGTTTGTATTTTAAAAACTTTTTCCATATTTTTGCTTACTTCTATAGCTGATTTGTTTTTTAACGGAAAAGCCCATACAAACTTTGAAAAGCAATTAATAACAATAAGTATATATTTGTAACCATTGTTTATTTTAGCATAAGGAATCATTTCTACTAAATCTGCTTGAAATAGGTCATTTAGAGATTTAATAATTATTTTTCGCCTTTTAAAATTGATTCTTGCTGGCTTGTGAATTTCTTCAACAAGTTGTCGTTTTGTATCTGTAACAAATTTATTCATTTTTTTTTTTGTTTAGTTTTTTCATTCAATAATTTGAGCTTCTCTTAGTTCCTCTACTATGGAATTAATTTCGTTATGATGTCCTGTGTGTCCAGCTTGTTGAGAGGCTAGCAGTAAACGTAATCTATCAACTAGTTCATTAGGATTATCCCAATGTACATAATCTATGGGATGATCAGTAACATTCATGTATAAACCGTCTCCCGTTATGTAAGGTGCTATAATCTTTTTATATTTTATTGATCTACTACCATCAACTTGTTGATTGGACTGATAGTAGCGACGATGTGCATTTGTTTTAAATATAATTTGTCTATAGTTTGTTTCATCCTCTTTGGAGAAATTTGTAGGGTGTTTTTTAAATAGTAGTTCGTAGAGACCATGTGTCCCTTTGTAGCGTTTGTTTTTCACTATAATATCTTTACCATCGATATTCAGATTAGAATCACCAATGTGAAATTTCTCAGTATCAACGTTAAATCGAACACCATATTTGTGATCAAACTTGTTTTGAGAATCATGATGCAAATCACTGATATATTTTCTAGGTAATGGATCATATTGTTTTAAAAGATTTGTTAAGGATTTGTCTTCCAATTGTTGTTGTTGTTTTTGTTGTCGGAAAACAGATGAATTACTTTCATTCTCGTTTTCATCATCATCATCATCATCATCATCATCATTATCAGTTTCATTTATTGTATCTAGTGTCTTATTTGCATCATCATCATCATCATCATTTTCATTTTCAACTAGAAAAGGATATTCTAAAGATGTATCGTCAGTTTTTATTTCAGATGGTTCTTTAGTTTTTGGTGGTGGTGGTGATGCTGCTGCTGCAACTGTAGCTTTTGTGCTTAATTCACTTTGAATATTTTGTAAACGTTTGGTTATGGGCAAAAATACTTGTTCCTGTACAATTTCACTATATTTTAATAGGTTTAGTTTATTTTTAACGTTTTTTCGTTTACGAATTAAATTTTTTTTAAGTTCTTTTTCACTAGATTTCATTTTTTTTTTTTTTTTAATCTGCTTAGTCAACAGGTTTTGATCAGCTTTTAATCAGCTTTGAAACAGCTTATAAACAGCTTCTAAACAGCTTATAAACAGCTTATAAACAGCTTCTAAACAGCTTCTAAACAGCTTTTAATCAGCTTTAAACAGCTTCTGATCCGTTTGGAACAGGTCTGATCTGGTTGAAAACAGGTTTAAGCAGGTTGTAAACAGGTTTAATCAGGTTGAAAATACAACAATCCGCTTATAATGAAGTATGGATCTTGACTAAGCTATTTTGGGAGATATCATGCTATTATAAAATGATCAAATCCCAGTCGATAACGTCCGTTGTTGAGATTGTAATCTTTAAAAATAGTTAAAAATCCATATGGTTTCTTCCAACAATACGAACACATATTTTTAAACTTGTCAAATGACATATCAGAACCAACATGATCATTATAAACATGTTTTAAATTTAAATCGTCTTGTTTGAAGAGAATAAGTACATTGGCATTATCTCGTATTAGATGTTTGGGAATTTTTGCGTACGTTTGACACAAATAAAACGAGTCAATATTATTTTGTCTACCCATACTAAAATACTCTCGAATAATATCTTGATTGTCACATGCTACATCATCAAAAATAAATATGGAATTGGATTTTGCTTCAGATGGATGCACAATATTCTCTATTCCTTTTATAGGAGTCAGTAATTCATTTAAATATAAATATTTTGGTTGGTATAGCGAACGTGAATACACATAAACATTTTCAAATTTCAATCCGTTTTCATGTTCTATCAGCGAGATCATAACATTCGTTTTTCCACAGTTTGATGGACCAACAATGATACATCATATTGTAAAAGGAAATAAAATTCCATGTTTTCTGTACGAATTTTGTGGTTTGAACTCATCAGCGTTCTCAATAGGTAAACTGGTTTTTTGTTTTAGAATTTTCATAATTTCAATAGATCTGTATATATAGATAACTTAGAACAGAGAACTCAAACAGAAATGACTTATATTAACATGTTACATATCATTTATAGTCAGTTGTTGATTAATTGTCAACATGAAATTTTATACAGGTTCAGGATTTGTAAACAATATGATAAATAAATTACCGTTTGAATTGCATTTGCCTGGTTACAATTTTTGTGGACCGGGTACAAAACTTCAGACTCGTTTATCACGTGGTGATCATGGAGTGAATCAATTGGATGAAAGTTGTCGTGCTCATGACATTGCATATTCTCAAAATAAAGATTTAACATCTCGCCATCAAGCTGACAATATATTAGCAAAGAATGCAATTAAACGATTCAGATCGAGAGACGCGTCCACAGGAGAAAGACTAAGTGCATTGGGAGTAGCTGGTATAATGAAGGCAAAAGTAAAACTTGGAATGGGTATACAACAACAACAACAACAAAGTATTAAAAAGTGTCTTACAACATTGGAAAAAGTAAAACGTACTTCACAGAACTTATTAAATGATATTCGAAAAAGTATAGAAGAATTGAAAAGAAATCAATCATCATCGTCATCATCATCATCATTGGTAAAAACTAAAAACAATACTAAAAACAATACCAAAAATACTAAGAAAAAAACCCCTAAAGTTCGTAATTATTCCACAAAAAAGAGAAAAAATGTGAAAAAACAAAAAGAAGAAGAAGCAGAACCAATGGATATTGATATTGAAAATATTAATTTACCATTATCAAAACCAATTAGACTTAAAGCAAAAAGAAAACTTGATACTAGAAATGTTGATAATGATAGAAATGGTCAAAATAAAATGTTAAAATTGGATTTAAATGAACCATTACATTATCCACCGTCATCATTGTCATCATCATCATTAAAGAATGAGAACAATAAGAAACGTAAGATGGATGATGATGATGATGATAATGATGCTGATATTGATACTATAAGTATAGAAAAAAGACAACGATTGATTTAGTAGCTTGTAAATTGTCAAAATGGTTAGAACTAAACGTAAGCAAAAACCAAAGCAACGAAAATTGAAAAAAAATAAACAACGAAAATTGAGAAAAAATAAACAACAACGACAAAAAGGACAACGAAAAAGTGCTGGTATAAAAAAAAAAGTTAAATTTGAAAAAGTGTTAAAACAAATTAAACAACATATATTAAAAACTAAACCCAATAATTTGGGAAATGCTATTTTAGTAGCTTTGAATGCAGCAAAACAAATTAAAAAAAATTTCAAACAACAACCAAGTTTCAATCGTGTTCGCGTCATTAAAATTCCCAAAGTTGGTGGTGTTTTACCTCTTATACCAATATTTGCTGCCCTGTCTGCATTAGGCTCTTTGGGTGGAGCAGCTGCCGGTGTAGCAAAAGCCATCAATGATGCACGAGCTGCTCGAAAACAATTGGAGGAATCACAACGTCATAACCGTTCTATGGAAAGTATAGCTTTAGGTAAAGGTCTATTTTTAAAACCATATAAAAAGGGGTTGGGTGTTTTTTTATACCCACCACCACTACAACCACGAAGCAGTTAATAAATTTACCAAATAGACCATTAACCAATATTGATTTAGTTATGTATGCCAAACAATTTTGTATTCCTCATTTTCGTGGTGTATTTATGCGTGATGCCTTACCAAAGAAAATTAAATCCAACAATGAAAGAGGTATAATAAATTTGGATAATCTGAATGGACATGGGACACATTGGACAGCCTATAAGAAATTCGGAAATAAAGTTGTATATTTTGACAGTTTTGGCAATCTTCGACCACCCTTGGAAGTTATCGACTATTTTCGTTCAAATGGACCGGTAGACATTATTTATAATTATGATATTTATCAGAAATTTAATACATTTAATTGTGGACATTTATGTTTAGAATTTTTAAATAAATAGATATTGTACAATAAATAGATTTTAGTTTTATTTCAACCTTAAAATAGAGAACATGAGTTATATATTTACCTTATCAGGTAGAAAGTCTTTGTTATCTCTAAAATTGCATCCACCAATAATATTACAAGAATCCAAGAATTATGAATTGGGTTTAATTAATTTTGTTACCTACAACTCAATTCCAAATGTTGACAAAACAAACAATAAGTTCTATTTTGGTGAATCTGTAATTGAAATACCCGAAGGGACATACGAGATCAATGATATTTCTCGTACAATAAATGATTCTCTTAGAGGTGTTAAAAAATTACAACAACAACAACAACAAAAGGAGCCAATACCACAACAACAACAACAACAACAACAACAAAGATTAGTAGAAAATGAGAGCAGTGATGATGATGATGATAATAATAATAATGATAATCAGAATGATGCTAGAAATCAAATTGTAAAATTAAACGATCCTCCTATTCCATCGAAGAAGAAAAAGAAAAGAGATAGTCCTACTAATTTAAAAGAAGCCAGTGATTTAGTTAAAATTCGCGTAAATTATAATACTTTAAGGTGTGAGATAAAATCAACAAAGGATATTCATTTTGAAAAACCTTACTCTATCAATACTATTCTTGGTTTTAAAAACCGAACATTGACAGCACAAAAACTTCATGTATCCGATTACCTCATTAATATAACCAAAGTTAATGCTATATGTTGTGAATGTAATTTAGTGACCAATTCCTTCAATAATGATAAACCGTCTCATATTTTACACATGTTTTATCCAACTGTACCGCCAGGTTATAAAATTGTGGAAACCCCCACCAATGTAATTTATTTACCTATAAATACTCACTATTTGGATGAAATCATTATAAAAATAACCGATCAAGAGGGTGATTTAGTTAATTTCAATCGGGAATTGATAACAGTCAGAGTTCATCTGAAAGAAGTACCAACATAGAAAAAAAAATGGTATTTAGATACAATTACCATCTTTATTACTCTGAACCTCTAAACGACAACAACAACAACAACAATAGTAGTAGTAGTAGCAGTATAAATAAAACCACAATGCATGATAAAACTAGTGTACGAAAGAACTTGAAACAGTTAACATCACAAAATCGCAAATTTTTACAGTCTTTGGGATTTAGATTGTTACATTAAGCAAGAAAAAATTGCTCGAAGAAAGAAAATTAAAAAGGCAAACTTTTGGTACAGATTTAAATTGAATTTTAGATCTGGTGTACGAAGACTCCTTATAGTTTGTTTTTGTAAAAAGGAAATTGTTAGTAGTAGTAGTTGTAGTAGTAGTAGTAGTAATAGTAGCAATAATGAATATTTTGAACGTGAGTGAAAGAATCATCAGTGATAATTCAATTACCAGTAAAGAATACCACAGTTATTTACCCTATGCCAATACAAGTTTAAATAAATCCGATGAAATTCGCATTCCTATTCAGACTCAAGATATTTATACATATCCAGCTGAAAGTTTTCTCGAACTTGAAGGTGTCGTTGTAGATGAACATGGGAAAGCAAGTGATACCATTGAATTGACAAATAATGCTTTTGCATTTTTATTTGATGAAATTCGCTATGAATTGGGTGGAACTGTTGTGGATCGTGTAAGAAATCCAGGTATTACATCTCTCCTAAAAGGTTATGTCAGTTTTACAGAACAAGACTGTTTACGTTATCACAATGCCGGTTGGAATCATCTTGAAAAGCCGAAAATGTTGTCAAAAGGACATTTTAATGTTTGTATTCCTCTAAAAATTCTTATGGGTGTTTTTGAAGATTTTCGAAAAATCATCATAAATATTAAACAAGAATTAACGCTTATACGAAGTTTTTCCGATAGCAATTCAGTCACTACAAATAAGGCAGGTGAAAAACCAAACCTTCGTCTCGATAAAATAACATGGAAAATTGAACATATTAGAGTGGATGATGAGGCAAAATTGAAACTTTTAAGTTACATTGAAAAAGGAAGAGATTTAACCGTGGCATTTCGAGGATGGGAATTGCATGAGTATCCGCTTTTGCAACAATCCACGCAACATACTTGGAATGTAAAATCGATTAATCAGTTAGAAAAGCCGCGTTATCTCATTTTTGGTTTTCAAACGAAACGACGAAATCAATTATCAAAGGATATTAGTCACTTTGATCATTGTAACTTAACCAATTTCAAAGCCTATCTCAATTCGGAAATTTATCCATACGATAATTTAAATGTTCATTTTGATAGACAACAAGTGAGCATTTTGTATGAAATGTATGCCAGATTTCAACAGTCCTATTACTATAGAAGTGTTGGACAACCTTGTTTGACATTTAAAAAATTTATCGAGATTGCACCTTTAGTAGTGGTAGATTGCTGTTATCAAGTGGACACATTGAAAAATGGCACTGTTGACATCAGATTGGAATTTGAAACCAGTGAAAATATTCCAGCAGACACATGTGCCTATGTATTGATTTTACACGATAAAAAACTTAAATATAATCCTCTAACAAGTATTGTCAAAATACAAACTGATTAAAGATATCCCCACTCCAAACAACGTATATAAATTGGTCTGAAACTGTATCCTGCCATTATTTCAGCATTTTGTTTAAAGTGAACAAAAACAATACTAGTAGCAGCAGCAGCAACAGCAAACAAAAAAAAAAAAAAAAAAATGTCATTTGAAAACAAAACAAAAGTGTCATGTGAAAACAAAACAAATATTCTCTTTGTGGATGTTCAAGGGTTCCAGTATGATGTTTTACCGTTTATGTGTCAGGAAATAGCTATTTACAATTCATTAACCAAGGAACATGTACACAGATTAGTGAAATTACCAATAAATGTGGGAGAATTTAATGCCAAGGTACAAAGTTTTATCAATTATACCACTAATAATATACATGGAATAGAAAATAATTTTTGGGATGATATTGATGATGCTACTGATGCCTATCACGCTAAACTTAAACCAGAAGAAATGTCTGCGTTTTTAAATGCTTATATTGGGTCCACAAATATGACAGTTATAGTGAATGGCAAAGAAAAGATGGACTGGTTGCAGAAATACCTAAATGGTTCCAATCTCATTGTTAATGTTGCAGATGATCCAAAATATATAACAGTTGATAAAATGAAAGAATTATTTAAATCATACCACTGTCATATGCATGATTATAATAATAATGTATATTGTGCTTTAGAAAATGTATATAATTTGTATCACTGGTTTATGGTGTATTGTTTTTAAATAAATAAAAAAAAACTAAAGAAATATATGTGTGTTTTATTTATTTATTCATTTAATGTATAAATTTAGAAAAATTATTTTTTACATATTGCTCCTTAACTTCGTTTTCACACACTTTTGGTAACTGCAAACGAGATACGTCTTCGATTTTTTTTAATTGGAGACTTACCCTATTTGCAGCTACCTCATAAAGTGTCGGTGGAGTCAAACAACCATTCCGATACTCCGGTGTCACAAAACAGGGATAATCTTGCTCTGGCATTTGTGCTCCTCTCGCTAGGGCCATTTGTCCTTGTTCTTGGTTTAATTTTACTAAACGAACCTACAGGGTTTCAAACAAAAAAAAAATCAAACAAAAAAAGAATTAAAAAAATATTATTTATTAAAAAAAAAAAAATTACATTATCTACCACTTTTGGGAGAAAATGTCATCATCCTCTTCACCACCACTTATAATACTACCTACCCCAGCTACTGCCGCAGCCTCTTGTAATTGTTGTGATGGTGGTGGTGGTGGTAGTATTGCTGGTGGTGGTGATAGTGGTAGTGGAGGCTGTTCGAAACGTTGACTATGACGATGATGCTGACTGTAACTTGTTGATGGTTTTGGCTCTGGATTTTTCCTTTGCTTTTTTCTCGGAGGTTCTTGGATATTTTTGGTGGTTGTGGTGGTGGTTGCGGTGGTGGTGCTGGTGGTGTTCGTATGGTTGTCCTCCTCCTCATCGTCATCATCATCATCATCTTCTACCCCAACAGTTACAGCTGCCGGTAAATATTGCGGATAGTAGGGAGATGGCAAAATTTTTTTAATCGGACCCGCCTCCATGGGCGAATCCTCTGAAATTAAATTAAATTTGTACCGCCTTACTACTTGTTCCAATATATGGAACTCTTCATCGTTGTCCAATTGGACCCGCATGTATCGTACCGGTAACTGCCCAAATTTCTGCTTAAGAGATTTGGCTGCTGGTATGTAGTTTAAGTGAATAAACACTTTATCCCTTTTAGTTTTAATTTCCTTGAGACCCCATCTGAAAACCAAAAAATAAAAAATAAATAAATATTTTATCGTAAATTTTGTTTGTTAAAGTTAAAAGACCATGTTTTCTTCATAACTGTTAAAAAAATTACATTTAAAACAATAGTGCCCTTTTTACGCTATATACATAGGTAAAATAAGGCTCAAAATCACTTAAAAATACTCTAATTCGAATTCTCCAGACCTAAATTTTACGAAAACAGCAAAAAAAAAATTTTTTCCAAAGTGCGCAGTTGACCAAAAGGCGTTTTCTGACGAAACCAAAAGAGTGAGACGTGCGCAAATAGCAAAAAAAGTGACTACGTCATCCCGGCTGATAACGATCTTTCAAGAAAATCGAACTTATGGTCATTATTATTATTATTGGTTAGATCGAAAAATTTAATATTTTTGACATTTGTTCAAAGTTGATTGAAAAATTTGGAAAATGTTCCTTAGAAACAAAGGTAAAATAAAGGTAATTAAAAAAAATAGTTAAAAAATAAACTTACGGAAATAGCTGCTTGACAACCACTGCCAACCATTTTATTGGTAGATTCACAGGGTCCTCGGTCATTACAACGATGGTTGATGGTACAACTAGAGGATTGCTTACACTTGCCATTTTTGTTATTGTTGTTTGTTTTCTTTTTCACTTTGAGGTAAGTCTTGTTGTTGTTGTTGTGGTTTGTCGATTGACTATGCTGCTAAGCGAATTTCTGCTCGTATTTAAACACATTTTGGAAAAAAATACCTAACGTCATGTTTGATAAAACGAAAATTTCCTAACATAGAAATAGCATTAAACATGTGGAGTGACACGTGAATCTTTTGGAAATTTTTGGTGTAGTTGCAATTTTAGAATCACGTATTATATGTTTGATTGTGCATGTTTTTCTTGATAAAATTTATCTATTACACATGTTTTACATTAAGTTATAACGTTGCATTTTTTTCCAAAAAACATATAAAAGCGCTCGATTTGCTTAGTCGAGCACACAGTACAAAAACGAAAGTAATAACAGTCACTTGAAGAAGAAGAAGAAGAAGAAGAAGAAGAAAAAGACCAACTAGAACCATTGGTAAGTTTTTTTTATTATTTATTTATAATTTTAAGAAGTGAAGTGAAGTGAAAAAAATTTAGATTCGCGACCCAAGGAACAGTGAGTAACATCACCCTACCATACAGGGTGTATGTGTATAAATTCGCTGTTCGCGGAAGGTTCAACGCTAGGGATATTTTATTAGCTTCGTGACCCAAGGAACAGTGAGTAACATCACCCTACCATACAGGGTGTATGTGTATAAATTCGCTGTTCGCGGAAGGTTCAACGCTAGGGATATTTTATTAGCTTCGTGACCCAAGGAACAGTGAGTAACATCACCCTACCATACAGGGTGTATGTGTATAAATTCGCTGTTCGCGGAAGGTTCAACGATAGGGATATTTTAGATTGTTTTTTGCTATTTATTATTATTATTAGTTTAAAGTCTCATGCATGTTTTTTTTTAATGTTTGTAGTAACAAACATGAGTTCATACAAGAACACTGACACATCCTCCTCATCCTCTTCCACCACCACCGCTAGTATCAACGAGAACAACAACAACAACAACAATTTTCTTTTCCTCGATGAAGTCTCAACTGAGACAATAAAAAAAATTGAACAAGTTAGTAGAATTATTAAAACAAGGGGGGAATATCTAAGATTTATAGTACATATAAAAAAAATTATTTTAAACTTGAAAAAAGCTATTAAATCTAAAGATAGAAAATGTGTAAAAAATTTTTCAAGAATTGAATCTAATTTAAGCATTTTGAAAAACTATCTAATTAACTTTCGAATTAAAGCAAATGGTGTCAAAAATAACAAAAATAAAAATTTAGTTTGGCAAGACATTGATTCTTGTTTCAGTGGAAGAATAAAAACCGGACTTATTTCAAATTTAAATATTAAAGATCCAATAGAATTTTTAGAGAAATGTTTTAGAAGTTTTTCAATAAAAATTAAAAAAGAATTAAAAAAATCCCTGTTAAAAGTAAACGCTTCTTTTGCTGGTCTTTTTATAAAACCTCAAACCAATGAGACTGCATTTAAATTTTTTTCAAGTAAAAATGAGTGCATTGATCATACAACTAATTTGGTTTCATGGTATCAAGAAAATATAATTGCTAAAATTCTCGTTAAACTTGAGGAGTTTCAAGAACGTGACTCTGGTTGGAGTTTACTTCAAATATTATATCTCAAAGTAAACATTAACTCTTACAATCCCATTAGAGGTGGGATTTCAACTTATATTCCTTTACCTGATTTCATCCAAAAAACTAAAAGTGTTTTAAATATTAAAAATAAGGACGAATTTTGTTTTCTATATGCTGTTACAGCAGCTTTATACCCAGCTCCTCTTGATAAAAATCCAAACCGCATCTCATCATATCCCGATGTAAGACAAGTTTTAAAATTTGACGGTATTGAATTTCCCATTGCCCTTAAAGATATTCCAAAATTTGAAAAAATGAATAATCTAGGAATTAACATTTTCACAGTTCTTGACAATAATAATAATGGTAAAGAAATCCTTCCATTAGTTTTAAGCAAAACTGAGTTTGCACCACGGATCAATTTACTTATGATATCTTGTGATTATTATAACAACTTCAAAGATGGTGATGATGTTGATGATGATGATGATAACCTACAAAAAAAAATCATATTTTCATTTTACTTACATTAAAAACTTATCTCGCTTAGTAAATAATCAGGTGGGAAATTTGAAAAACCGTAAATGGTTTTGCAAAAGATGTCTTAACCATTTTAAGACTGAATCAATCTTAAATAGACATTTAGTTGATTGTAAAATGCTAAATAGTTCTAAAATTAGTTTCCCTAAAGACAAAATTCTAAAATTTAAAAATATCAAAAATCAAAATCTCATCCCATTTGTAATATACGCAGATATCGAAAGCCTGCTTACCACTAATAATTTATCTAATGCTACTACGGGAAAATCACAACGGGTGCAAAGACATGAAGCTTTTAGCGTTGCATTTTATCTAAAATGTTCATATAATGACTCACTTTCAAAATTTGACATGTTTACTGGAAAAAATTGTGAAATTTGGTTTGTTCAACAACTTTTCAAAATTGCCCACGACATCAATAATATTCTTCTAAATCCTGTTTCCATGCAACCGTTAACTAGTGAGGAAAAAAATAGCTTCTATTACGCGGGCAAATGTTACTTGTGTGCAAAACCATTTTGTTTCAATGACATCAAAGTACGAGATCATTGTCATCTAACAGGAAAATACCGTGGAGCCGCTCATAATTATTGTAATTTACAATTTCAAGATTCTCATGTTATTCCTGTAGTGTTTCACAATTTATCAGGCTACGATAGTCACTTTTTGATTAAACCTTTGTGTACTAAAATTAAAGGTCTTCCCCTTAACAAGGAAAAATATATATCTTTTACGAAACACATAGAAAATACCAAAATTCAGTTTCGTTTTCTGGATTCTTTTAGATTTATGGCTAGTAGTCTTGACAAATTGGCATCATACTTAAATGATTCGCAAAAAACAGTTTGTAGAAAATTTTTTAACGATGATGAAAAATTTAAATTGGTGACGCGTAAAGGAGTCTTCCCCTATGAATATCTTGATTGTTGGGAAAAATTGAACGATAAATCTTTACCACCTTTGGAAAAGTTTTATAGTAAAATCAATAATAGAGATATTTCTGGAGAGGATTATAAACACGCTTGTAATGTTTGGCATACATTTTCACTAAAAACACTACGGGAATATGCAGAATTATATCTAAAAACCGATGTAATCCTTTTGGCTGATATCTTTGAAAACTTTCGTAAAACATGCCTTAAGCATTATGAGTTGGACAGTCTTCATTATTATACTGCTCCAGCACTTGCATTTGATGCTATGTTAAAAATGACTGACGTAGAATTGGAACTATTGGATGACATTGACATGATTTATTTTATTGAACGTGGAATCAGGGGAGGTATTTCCCAGTGTTCTAATCGTTATGGCAAAGCCAACAATAGATACATGGGTAACGATTATAATCCTGAAATTCCAGAATCATACCTCGTATATTTTGATGTTAACAATCTGTATGGAACAGCAATGAGTTTTGCTTTACCCACAGGTGAATTCGAATGGTTGGAATTAAAAAATTCCAATGACGAAGCTGCTTTTCAAAATTATTTACTAAGTATTAATTCAAATAACACGCATGGGTATATTCTCGAGGTTGATCTTCATTACCCCCAAGAACTTTTTGAGACTCATAAAGATCTTCCATTGTGTCCGGAACATTTAGTACCACCTAATTCAGAATCAAATATTCCAAAACTTCTAACAACTTTTTTCGACAAAAAGCGCTATGTATTACATTATTTAAATTTACAACAAGCCATAAAGTTTGGTTTAAAAGTTATCAAAATTCATAGATGTTTACAATTCAAACAATCGGCTTGGTTGAAAAAATACATAGATTTAAATATAAAATTACGTCAGGCAGCAACTAACGATTTTGAAAAAAACAATCCTAAATTAATGGTTAATGCCTGCTTTGGTAAAACTATGGAAAACATTAGAAAATACAAAGACGTGAAAATTGTTACTAAATGGTCTGGAAAATATGGTGCAAATTACTATATAGCACAACCCAATTTTCACAGTTGTGAAATATTCGATGAAAATATGATTATTATTGAAATGAAAAGACTGAAGTTAAAATTTAATAAACCGATTTACTTGGGTATGTGCATTTTGGACATTTCAAAAACGTTTTTGTACAATTTTCATTATGATTTCATTTTACCAAAATTTGGTCCCAATGTTAAATTATTATACACGGACACTGATAGTCTAATTTATCATTTTAAAACCGATAACATTTATACTTTCATTAAAAACAACATAGATAAATTTGATACATCAGACTATCCTCTTAATAATATATATAATATCCCGTTAAAAAATAAAAAAGTATTGGGGCTAATGAAGGATGAAAATAACGGGACAATTATGACAGAATTTATCGGTTTACGTTCAAAATTATATACTATTAAAGTTTTATCAAATGAAACTGAAAAAAGAGAGAAAATTAAAAAAATGATTACTCTTGAACATACCCAACGTGAAATAAACAGTTTTATATCGAATTTTGGAATAACAAAAAGGGCTAAAGGTATCAGTAAATCAGTCATAAAAGATATAAGTTTTGAAGATTATTACAATGCACTATTTAACTATCAAAAAACCCACATTATTCAAAATCAGATAGTTTCCATGAAACATGAGGTTTTTACTGTCCAGCAAGAGAAAATTGCATTAAATCCGCGAGATGACAAACGGTACATAAATTATTCTTTCACTGATACTCTACCGTGGGGATATAGGTTTTAAAAAACTCATTCTAAATTTACTTGTTTAATTTTTTTTATTTCTGAATGGGAAGAAGAAAAAGAAGGAAAAGAATGAAAAAAAACAAGAGAAGAAGAAAAATAATAACAAGAAGAAAGAAAAAAGGAAAAAGACGAACAAGAAAAAAAAGATGGAGAAGAGAAAAAATATGGCATCCTCCAGATCTCCGACTACGAAGATGACGATGATGACAATTTTTTCTTTAATTACGTCAGGCATCCAGACGATCATGATGATGATGATGATGATGATAATGATGATGAGGACTCGGAATGTGAAGAGGTTGGACCGCTTCTTATAACACGAAGTGGTACAATATATGTTAAATGAAAAAAAAACGTAAATATATCAAATAAAACCATTTAAATTGATACAAAATTTTTATTTTTAATTTTAAAATATATAAATTTTATAATCATCTTCTTGAATTAGACGGTCCCTGTCCATTTTGACGATCATTGCCTCTGTTTTCTTGACTATTTAAATAATGCGATGGTAAATGTTTGGCACCATGAATTTCTTTAAGGTATTCACGTACTTCACAAGCCACACATTTATGATTGTATAAATCGGTTTCACCCTTACATTTAGGGCACTTTACTCTTTCTGGTACTGGCATTTTTTTTCTTGAATCAAATGATGCAATTTTAATGAAATCAATGTTTTTATACCTTCTGATCCTCCTCCTCCTCCTCCTCCTCATATCCCTTCTCCTTTACCATTTATAAAACCAGTTGATATTGAGGAAAAAGGTTCATTCCATCAGTGATACAGTCATGACTTACAGTTATGCAATTAAATTGTTTTGGTTCAAAGACGGTAAAATAGTCAGAACTGAAAATTTATCATCCCATAAAGGAGAAAGTTTATATGAAAAATTTTATTTTAATGAAAATGAAAATTATGACTATATAGAAGTTTATTTCTATAACAGCGATAAAAAAGGAGAAGAGGCAGAAGAAGAAATTACTTCAGAAGACGACGACGAAGACGAAGACGATGACGATGATGATGATGACAGTGATGATGATGATGATGATTAAAAATCCAGTTTGTACGTTTGGCAGTTGTAAAAATGGTACCTATTATAAAATTCAAGTAGCAAGAAGAGGTTTTCGTCGTTTATGTAAAACTCATAGTGTGTGTAAATTATGCAAAAAACTTTTAATTGGTTACAAAGTTAAGGCACATTATAAATGCGGGAAATATCTTTGTCTCAAATGTTACAAAGAAGAACGAAAAAATACACAACCTCATTTTGCTAAGACTATTTTACATTTTTTTTCTAGTGTTAAAACGTAATAACATGTTATGTTGTCAAGCTAACCTCCTGCAGAAAACGTAAAAATAAAACAGGCAAAAAAGTATTGTAGCATAACATATTTAATTATTTTTGTAATTTTATTTACCCAATATACCACTCTGATATATAAAATTTTGTTTTATTTTACCCGATATTCCACTCCAATTTATTTTTTCTACCAACTACTTTACAAAACAACAGCATCTGGTAAATGACGTCATTGTCGATACTTCTTCGGCAATAAGGCCTTTTTGGCTAAGGACTCTTTTGGTCCTTCTTAAGCTACTAGGACAACCCTTCTTTGCCAATAAGGCCTTTTTGGATAGGGATTTTTCGGGACTTCTTCGGCAATAAGGAAGGCCTTTTTGGATAGGGATTTTTCAGGACTTCTTCGGCAATAAGGCCTTTTTGGCAAGGGTTTCAGAAGGATTTCAGGCACTTCTTAGGCTATTACGTCATGTTCTTTGGCAATAAGGCCTTTTTGGCTTGGGTTTCAGGAGGGTTTCAGCACTTCTTCGGATGGTAAAGGGCTGAAAAGGGACAGATGCCATCCGGGTGTCACAGAACCCCGCCCTCTATACTACTGACGTGCTTGGCACCTCCAACAGCTCTTGGCGTACATTTAAATCTTTTTTGTGTTTCGATATATTAAATTTCTAACTAAAAATTTCTCCTTGACATCTTCTATTCAAGAAAGTTATACCTTGTAGGTGTCTCTTCGAGCTGTTTCTGAAATAAATTAAAATAATTAAATGTTTTTTTTTTGTTTAGTGAGACTCGTCGTAGTCCCCTTTACACTTTATCCAGCATTGGGACTAATAACTCTAAAAACCAACAGACCAAAAACAAAAAAAAATTACGTAGCAACGAGCTAACAATGATATGATTATTCAATATAACAAACTTTTACAGCCAGATTCGCTAAGAAGATTTAAGATTTAGATCCGATCTAGTTGCCGTGGAAGTTTTTCTAGTTGGCCGGATTTGTTTTCTTTATGATCTTGTTACAATTTATATTAGATATCAATAAGTAAATAATTATATAGGAAAATTAAGGATAAAAACCTTTTTTGCAAATGTTTCAGGAAATTGAACGATACATCTGATGGTGACCTTTATTTTGACCTTGAATGTAACCTACAAGGCCATTTGAAGCTCAATTCGAGTGTTTTATATAGAAATTCCCACTTTTTATTGAAGCAGTGGAGAGTGGAGAAAATTTCCTACTCAACGATATCAATAACATAGGAGGTAAAATCACATCTAGAGGTTATTTGGAGGTCAAATATCCTTTTACCATAGATTGGTATAAATCTGCGGATAACTCGAAAAATGAGAAAACTGAAGAAAAACTTTTCATACTAAAATTTCACGAAATTAAACGGCGCATCCGATAGTGACCTTGCTTTTGACCTTGGATATGACCTTGAATGGTATTTTAAGGTCAAATTGATTTTTTTCTAACGTAACCTCCAATTTTTATTGCAGTGATGAAAAGCTGGAAAAATCTCATATCCAACGGTGTTAATCATATAGAGATTAAATCACATCTGGAGGTCATGTAAAGGTCAAATGTCATTTTACTATGGATTGGTACGAAGGAAACGATAACTCGAAAAATAGGAATGCTTGGAGAAAAACTTTTCTCACAAAAATTTCACAGAATATAGCGGCGCCTTTGACAATAACCTTGAATATGACCTTGGATTTGATCTTCAAAATAATGAAGCAAGAGAGGCTGATGTCTGATCAATAAAGACAAGATGGCGGACGAATTTAGCCAAAAAATTTTACGTAGGGGTTTTAGGGATATCTGAATGCGAATCTAAGGAAAGTACGAGGAATAATTATTTCCGAAAGTATTCAAAATTTTTCCTTTTCGAAAGTTCGGTTATAAACAAAAACAATTTTTTATTCTTTTCAAGGTTCAGTACTTGCGTGACTGAATGTTGCTTTTGTCAATTTAAACCCCCTATTTTCAACTTAAACCAGTTTTAAATTTGGACTATGTTAGTAAATTATGAGGTTATAGTTTAATTTTAAAATTTATCATTTAATTTTTGAATTTTTCACCATTGCAGAACTTACACCATATATTTAATAAATACTACATTAAACATTTTAAACGCCGGCCGTTCCCATAGTGCGAGAGCGAAAAAAGAGTGAAAGCAGTAATTTTGATTTTTTTCTAATGGGAGAAGCATAGACCTCTTGATACCTAAGCGAATAAAACTCCTTAAATCTCCCTTCCTGAGACAAATCTTATATGAAAGAAATGTGGTTTTTACCGATGCAATGAATTAGCTCTGCAACAAAAGTTTTGGCTCGTGAGCTAATGTCTCAAGTTAAAAGGGTATATATATATATATATATATATATATATATATATATATATATATATATATATATATATATATATATATATATATATATAAATATTTTTCCCCTGAAACAACACACTTAAGTAATTTAAAATATGCAGTAAAATAGTAGCTTAAACCCATTCGAGTTCCAAAGAACATATCATAACCAGAATGTAGTTTAAGGCTTTGCCGAAGGCTTACTATTTTTTTTTTTAAGTTATAATGTGCTGCAACTTACCAAGGTCTAAGACTGGCCACAGCTTTGGCTGTTGTTACATCTGACTAGGCTGTTTGTGCTATATGACAAAAGGCCCTTATTAAAAGTAATTAAATACATACAGAGACACCCTGTATAAAATATATTTTTGGAGAAGATTTTATTTATGTTTAAATATAATTTCTGTCTGTTTAGATGATTCATCGCAAATATCTTTTTATTGGAAATATGATCAATCTAATGTATTTTGTGTCATCTCTATAATACTATTTCAGTTTGGATACACTGGGAATATTTTAAATCATTCCATGTTGAGGATTTTAGAGACCGATTATTTGTCAAAGAATTATATCTCCAGCACGTTTGCGTGAGTGTTGTCGATTCCCTGGTGTTTTACCAATTTAGATGACCACTAGGAATATTATTATTAATAATTTAACATACTTATATTAATAATATCTTCCCGGAGATGCAGATATTTTTAATTTGTGTACCATTCACGTTTCAGTTATCAAAAACAGGCCCATTTTTACGGAATAATGATTATAAATCTATATAAGACAAAAGCTCATCTTTCAAAAATTTTTGCTAATTTAGTTTTAAAAAATATCTTTTAGATAACCTTAAAACTTACCATTACTGACGAATTTTTATTACTAGTACTGATATTTTTAAAGTCGCATTTTAAAATTTCTAATAACTTGATATTTGGAACTTTATATATTACATAAAAGTATTGTTCCAAATAACCGCGATTGAGATCCTCTATTTATATTTGACAACTTGTATTACCAGAAGGATCTAAAAGTTTCCCTTATTACATCATGACAACAGCATATCCTAAACAATAGACACATATGATATTATAGAACGGTCAACAGAAACTTTTCTCCCCCTAAGTCGCCAGGTAAGGATAGTTTTTTATGCTTTAGCTTCACTATAAAATTGTTCTAAGACCATTAAAAGTTGTACGCTAAGATTATTTCGTTTATATCTGAGTTTGGAATATGTGCCGATGGCTTGTAAGGCAACAGTAGTAGTCTATATTCCTGGGGTATGAAGAATAGGTTACACAAATCTAAAGTAATTTCGTTCATGTGGTCTAATTAGAGACATTGGAAAAGTAGGTGGATCGACCTAAGAAGAGAGTATTAGTCATAGTCCATCACATCTCTTACAACTTGCCTATCAAGCAGAAAAATCCACAAACACTGCGCTACATCAACTTGTTACAATAGTCGAAAATGCGCTGTCAAATATACGATCCGTTGTAGGTTCCTTTATCGACCACATATGTCACGATTTAATTTGAAATATTTTACAACGACGAAGCCCTAAACCAAGAGTAATTGACTGGATTAGAGCAGAGCTAACTTAGGGGCTAATATTTACTAAGCTTAAGAGTATAACTCTCAAAGTAGTATTCTCAGGGACGAATCCTATCACCCTTGCTGAGGACCTTTGTAGTGGACAGTCTATTAAAGAAACTAAAGGAAAATGGTTTATATAAACAAATCTGTACCGACGACCTGATAATCGTATGTCCTCATTGCAATATCCAAGACTTGAGGGGATCGATGATGTGAGCTCTTTGAATCGCAGAATGATGGTGCCAGAAACTAACCTTGAAATAAATCCAGGCAAGATCGATAAAATGTTTTTCAGAAAAATAAAAGAAAATGAGAAACCATCCACATATATAAATATAAATATATATATATATATATATATATATATATATATATATATATATATATATATATTAGATATCAATAAGTAAATAATTATATAGGAAATTAAGGATAAAAACCTTTTTTGCAAATGTTTCAGGAAATCGAACGATGCATCTGATGGTGACCTTTTTTTGACCTTTAATGTAACCTACAAGGTCATTTGAAGCTCAATTCGAATGTTTTATATAGGAATCCCCACTTTTTGTTGAAGGAGTGGAAAGTGGAGAAAATTTCCTACTTAACGGTATAAATAACATAGGAGGTAAAATCACTAGGGGTCATATGAAGGTCAAATAACCTTTTACCATAGATTGGTATAAATCTGCGGATAACTCGAAAAATGAGAAAGCTGAATAAAAACTTTTCATACTAAAGTTTCACAAAATTAAACGGCGCATCCGATGGTGATTGCTTCTGACCTTGGATATGACCTTGAATCGTATTTGAAGATCAAATTGAAATTTTTTTAATGAAACTTCCAATTTTTGTTGCGGCGATGAAAAGCGGGAAAAATCCCCTATCCAACGGTGTAAAAAATATAGAGATGAAATCACATCTGGAGGTCATGTAAAGGTCAAATATCATTTTACAGTGGATTGGTGCGAAGAAAACGATAACTCGAAAAATAGGAATGCTGGAGAAAAACTTTTCTCACAAAAATTTCACAGAATTAAAAGGCGCCTTTGACAATAACCTTGAATATGACCTTATATTTGATCTTCAAAATAACGACGGAAGAAAGGCTGATGTCTGACCAATGAAGACAAGATGGAGGACGAATCTGGCCAAAAATTTTTACGTAGGAGGTTTAAGGGTATCTGAATGCGAATCTAAGGACAATACGAGGAATAGTTATATCCGAAAGTATACAAAATTTTTCCTTTTTTAAAGTTCGGTTATAAACAAAAACAATTTTTTATTCTTTTGAAGGTTCAGTCCTTGCGTGACTGAATGTTGCTTTTGTCAATTTAAACCCCCTATTTTCAATTTAAACCAGTTTTAAATTTGGACCGTGTTAGTAAATTATGAGGTTATAGTTTAATTTTAAAATTTATCATTTAATTTTAGAATTTTTCACCATGGCAGAACATACACCATATAATTAATAAATACTACATTGAATATTTTACACGCCGGCCGTTTCCATAGTACGAGAGCGAAAAAAGAATGAAAGCAGTAATTTTCATTTTTTCTAATGGTTGAAGCATAGACCTCTTGGTTAACTTAGGGGTTAATATTTACTAAGCTTAAGAGTATAACTCTCAAAGTAGTGTTCTCAGGGACGAATCCTATCACCCTTGCTGAGGATCTTTGTAGTGGACAAGTGGCCGCGACTGACTAGTTAAGAAAAAATATTTAGAATTAGGGGTATTGGGGATGCAGTCTGGTCATAAAGTTTTAGGTCTTGATTAGAAAAAACCCTTATTTGATTTTATCAAGCTTTCGGGAATTTATTTTTCTTTCTTTAGGACATCTCTACAAAATTAATTACAAAGTTAGAATTTAACCTAACCTATAATTATTATGTTTTATATCCAACCACCAATGTGGTTGGATATAAAACAAGCAGATATATGAAAAACAGGGGAAAGAGCCCTCCATTAAAACTTTTTAATTATATTTACATGCATAATATAAAAAATTGATTATTTCTTAAAAACCCACAACAGCAAACATCGCATCTGACTGTTTCATCATATTGTCATGACAGATGTCAACTGTCAACTAGAATAGTGGCGTGTGTTACCAGAGTAGTAAATTCAATGAAAATCAGTAAACAGTGGCGTAGCTGAGAGATTCAGCAAAATTACTTGCTTAACATTTTACATGATATATGAGCAAAAATGAAAAATGCTTATTCATCCGGAAATAAACTGTCCAGGAGACTCAAATACTTTTCTTTCTCCAACATCGGATATAGCTCTAAATGGCACTCAAATTCTCAGTATCACTTTTTTTGTTCATAGAGTTGTTGTCTTGATTAATATGAACCATTTCGAGGAACAGTCTTTTATGATATGAAAGAACACTTTCCAGAATCTCAGTGCCATCCCAGTTCATAGAGTAGTCAAGATCAAAGCCTGGTCTATGTAAATTATTTGGCAGTTAGCACCAGCAACTTTGTAAACGATACAGGACGCCCCATTCGACTGTAAAGTTGGTTTCGTTTTAGAGTAAATCTTGGAAAGAGTTTATATTCGTCTTTTTGCTATTTTAATATCTGATGAAAATTTTCATCCTTTTATCAGTGAGATCTTCTATCTAAGGTAAAGTATAAAAAAAGGAAACATGTACTATTTTATTTGAAATAGCGTTTGTTAAATTTTTAGATTGAGTGCTGAGAAGAGGAGGTTGAGAAGGAGTTTCAAAAATGTCTTCAGGAATATTATATTTGGTACTGTAAAGAAATTTTTTCAATCAGCTTAACGATATATTGTTGGAGACTTCTTATTCAGTAATATGTTATTTCAAAAATGTTAAGTTTGGTAATATATGAAATTTAATTGTTTTTTTTTTAATAATGATCAAATTTACATTATGAAAATGGCCTACGTATGTTCAGTTAGAGTCATTAAAAGCATACAACATCACATAATAAAGTTTAATGTAATAACTCTGCATATATACCGTAATGGGTGTTCATTGTCGAAAACCTTTATTTTTACTCCCATTCGTAAATTTTTGTACTTTGTTACTTAGCAGAATGATAATAAAACATTTTACGGGAAAAATAATTTACACATTTTTATTAAAATACATACTTTGAATTAAAAAGGACATCACATTAAAAGCAGTAAAAGAAATGTAATTTGTGGAAATAAATAAAAAATAAAGATAAAATTACGTTTGTGTTATGATTCGCATATAGCCGTAAGGGACACAATTAAAACTTTAAAGCAAAACCATGTAAATCTTTTTTATTCTTTAAAAACATTCTGACCGAGGGTTGAATATAAATTTCTTAAGTGACCCTGTTTCCATAAATGATAAAAGTAAGAAAAAGTTTGATTGGTGACATATAAGAATTTCACCTGTAAATTTGTTATGCACACAGGATATCTAATTTTATTCTCGGAATAGTTTAGTTTAATTGTGAAATATACCGGCAGATGATCTCTAATAAATAGGAACTTAGTATTCTTTTAATTAACAAAATATGATTTATTTTTAGTTTTATATGTAAAATGTTAAACACATTCTACACTGTACGGCAGCATCTTCAGGTACCGTCCCAAAACCATCATTAATTTCCGCCAAGTAACGATTAATAGCATAAAAATATTACTGATGCTGAAATGAATACTGTTTTGAAAGCATAACTCATGCTCCTGTAATAATGTTAAAATTTGGATTGCCTATATTAAAAAACTGGCCTGCCATATGAAATTTTAACATTTATTGGAAAAAGGCCATGTAATCAATAAACTAGTTAAAATGGGACAAATTAGAAGCCTGTCTCCATCGATTACAATTGATAGCAGCACTGAATAAACGAAAAATATTTGATAGCAAAAATGCAATCTTTCATAGCAGAAATAAAATTGATTGTTGGAAGTGTGGCTAAGAGAGGTATGTATAAAGCCGCTGTATTAGCAGTACTGCTCCTGACAGTGATCCTGATGGTTATCGGCTTCATATCGCTGATATAGGTGATGAAGTTCGAAGGAGCGACTTTGAGAAAGTCTTTGCTTCTTATGGTGAACTGAAAGAATATAAATTATTTTAATATTCAAGTTGTTATGGTTTTTAGAAAATTTTTATCTATGATTCACCGACCCTGCTTTAAAAAAAAATAAAAATATTTATTAAATATACTAATGTTTGTCAGCATAGAGGGAAAAAATTAAAAAAAAAATCATAATTAAAATTTATTATTGTGTATTATTCCATTAAATAGGTATTTATACCGATTCATTACAGGTTTTACTTCAAGAAATTTCACTCAGGAGTTCATACAAGTTGGAAGAAATATGTTTATACATAAATCTAAGACTTTGCTCTCTGACTCGCTGGTGCCTTCAGTTTTAGCCACGGAGATGTAATATATAGAAACTGCCTAACACCCAATCAAAAACGAAGAATACAGGACGTTCAAAACTCTTGTTTGTGACTAATTTATGGCGTTCGTAAATATGAGAGAAAATCTCATAATCCATTCGATTTAAAGTGACTGAATATGGAGAGCAGGAGATGGTTACATGAAGCTTGTTTTTACCATAAAATTATATGTTATAAAAGCCCACAATATCTATACAGACGAATCATTTTCAGATCTCATGTGCTTAACATTAATATTCATTTTCGAGGAACAATAACTCCGCCCCTGCATAAATCTTCTCTGTTTTAACGCTCTTTTACTTATAATGTCGCTAAACTATAGAATTATCTTTCGGATTTCTTCAAAACTCTCACGCCGATGAAATCTAATTGTCCTCCAACACATATCTGATAAATAAAATAAGAAAATTGTAGTTTCCTCTTTATCTTTTGAGTGTTGATGAAAAAAAATCAAGAATTTGTATCAGTCTATCTAACGTGGGCGTATAAGTATTATTTCTTTTCTCTTCTGTGTTTAATTATTACTTAGGTCTTATTTATTTAAAGCCTGGGTTGAGTTGATCAGGGTGGATATCACTTAGATGTTATCTACATTTGGACTTCGCCTTTCTTGTTTCGATATTATCCTGTATATTAATTAAATATAATGTTTTGTTAACTTGATCGGAGCCAGAAATAAAGACATAATTATATATATATATATATATATATATATATATATATATATATATATATATATATATATATATGAACTTTCATAGCCACCTGAAGCAAAAACACGAAAAAGACTGCATTGATGAGTATAAAACATACATAAAGAAAAAGAGAAAAAATGCAGCTAAAACCGCTTTGTCATATCCTCGCTTTAAAAACAAATGGTTGACCTATTTAGAGTCTACGGAACTTACAAAAGTCAAAGGTTTTTAAAACGTACATATCAAAATAAATAAATGAAAATGAAAGTGCAACAGCTACAAAAAAAACAACTAAGAAAATATTTCTTTCAATTTTGATTCTGATTTAGACTCGGATATGTTAATAACAGAAACGAACCGATTCTTCTCTAGTGATCCTTTGTCAACAGCGGAATTGTTATTGCTGCATTTTTTTGCATAGGAAAGTCGGGAATTGCAGCTATTTAATAGATATCCTGAAATAAGAAATGTTCTTATTAAATATAACAGCGCTTTACCTTTATCAGCAACAGCAACAATCTTAGCTATTATAAGAAATAAATTACTAAAATTAAACTTAAATTGTTATGTGATTGTCAAAATTAAGTTTAAGGAGAGTGGTGATTGTAAATATTAAACTTGAATTGATGAGTAAGTTAAAAATTATTGTCGTAATTAAACTTATCATCTAACGTGCCATCATACTTAATGAAAATAATCAAAAAAATAACAGCTTTTATTTCCTACATACCTTGACTTTGCATAAATTTATGCATAAATACTCCTAACTTACATTTCGTTTTGGCGCCACTCTGCTTTTGATTGTTAGTTTTTAATCAAATACACCAAAATGATTAATTGTTAGTAGTGGGAACTCGCACTTAACAATTAATTAATTATTAATTGTAGGACTCGCAATTATTAATGAATTAATTGTTAGTCACGAGTTTTCACAATTACATTTGATGAAGTTTAACTATGATAAGCGTGATTAACAATTAATTAATTGTTAATTTTTAATTGTAAAAACAATTACATTTTGCCCAACACATACAATTACGAGAAATGTTGTAAAACATTTTACTTTAAAATAATACATAATTAGTTATTATCACCTTCAACACACACCCATATTCTATCCCTACAATGCTCCATGCGAATTTTCCATTGAAACATCAAAATATATCGTATGCATTCTACTATATGTTTTTTGCGAATAATTTTAAACTTTCATTTGGAAGACCACAGGTTAATGTTTGCGGTCTTTCCAAAACTTTTAAATTAAAATAAAAGATTCTACCTTAAATGAAACCACAGAAAGGGTAACTGTAGCTGAGTACATGACTTATGAAAAAAGCGCTAAAAAGTTTTATTCTAAACTTTCTGATAAAATAGAATTAAAAAATAAAAACTCTCGCGACCTTCCTTGATGTTGTAACTTTAGGCAAACAGTCTAACTTCCCACTACGCCAGCAGAAAAAGTATTTTATGGCAAGCTTACTGCTCATTTATTTTGTAGACATTTTATAAAAGTAAATAAAGCTATTTGTGTCTTTACCATAGATATACAGCGAAGAAAATAGCTACTGAAAGGTGGACTTTTCCGTTGAAATATACGAGTATTAACAGAAATTGTACGAGTCCTACTGAACTTCATTTCTATAGTGATAATTGTTGGGGTTTTAATAAAAACCATGCTTTAATAAGAATCCTTATTGAACTTAATAACATTAAAATATTTTCCAAAATAGTTTAATATTTTTCGATAAGTGGTCATTCATTTCTACCATGCGACAGAGATTTTTCTATGATTAAAAGAGGACTTAAAAACATGATATACCTAACTCATAATTTTACTGAAATACATATCAAAATAAATTTGTAATGCATCCAGAAGGCATACATTTAGTGTTAAAGAGATTAGTACAAGTAAATTTTTAGGTATAGTAGCCAAAATGTGAAAGAAACTAAAAAATTAATTTCATTATCAGCAACTTTCATTATTTTAAGTAATACTCTTAACTTAACGTCCAGGATATGTCAAGGTTGCGGAATTTATCGAAAACATGTTGGAACCTAGTTTTGATCTTGAATAGGGTGAAAAAAAATTGTGCGAAATGTTTTGCTTTCTGATGGGAAAGCAAGACAAGTTATTTGTAAAAAAATGTATGGAATTTGCCTAGGTGCCTTTCAAAGATCCTTAAAATCACATAATTTCAATCTGGCCCTCTACAACTGCACAATCTAAGGATGATTAAAGCTTTTTTATGCATTATTATTTAGGTGCAAAATATTTTTACCTGTGTTTCCTTTAAAATAAACCTTCCTAAAAATTGAAAAGGATTGAAGTTACTTTTTCAAAAATATATAGCTTTTAACACACTAATTTTAAATTACTATTTTTTGTCACACCTAACTGTGTGCATAAGGCACTATTTGTAAAATGCGTAAAAAAATGTAGTAAAAGTTGTAAATAGCTTTTTTTTTGTTTTTCTCGAATACAAGATTTTTGACTTAGTCCTTTTTGCATATAGCCATTTAATTAAGTCATTCTACGTTTATTTAAAGTTTAAATAACCTGAATCAGTGTGCCGAAGTTTTGACCTCACCACATTGTACTAGAATCACAAATTTAAAGAAAAATAGAGTTACATGACATAGTACAGTGTTAGCGCGCATGTCATTATAAGACATCCGATAAAAGTGGAAGATGTGCATTTCACCAAATTGGACAATTTTTTTAAAACTACGTAATATACAAGCAGTTTTTGTATTTTTAACACAATATAATTTATTATTAGATAACTCGAAAGTTTCTGTACGACTTAAAACTCCATATTTCTGATTATCGTTAGAGAAGCTTTTGTCTATAAAGGTTTCGAAGAATTTATAAGCCAATATATATGTTCATGTGGCTTTCACGGATTCCTCCGTGTAAGATGAAATAGCAGTAGTTATATCCACATTATGCTGTTGTAGTACTAAAATCACATTCAGCAAACGTACAACTATATGCAAATCCGTGTGTGAATGAAGTAAAATGCGTACAGTGAATGCAAACTTCGATCCATCATATATATATATATATATATATATATATATATATATATATATATATATATATATATATATATATATATATATATATATATGGATGTGTGTTGAAGGTGATAATAAATAATTTTGTATTATTTTAAAATAAAATGTTTTACAACATTTCTCGTAATTTTATAAGTGTTGGGCAAAATACAATTGTTTTTACAATTAAAAACTAACAATTAATTAATTGTTAATTGCGCTTATCATAGTTACAATTAATCATTTTGGTGTATTTGATTAAAAACTAAAAATGAAAAGCGGAGTGGCGCGAAAACGAAATGTAAGTTAGGAGTATTTATGAATAAATTTATGCAAGGTCAAGGTATGTAGGAAATAGGAGCTATTTTTTTGCACGTTAGATGATAAGTTTAATTATGACAATAATTTTTGACTTACTCATCAATCAAGTTTAATATTAACAATCACCACTCTCCTTAAACTTAATTTTGACAATCACATAACAATTTAAGTTTAATTTTAGTAATTTATTTCTTATAATAGCTAAAATTGTTGCTGTTGCTAATGACGGTAAAGCCATGTTGTATTTAATTAGAACATTCTTTATTTCAGGATATCTATTAAATAGCTGCAATTCCTGACTTTTCTATGCAAAAAAAATGCAGCAATAATAATTCCGCTGTTAACATATCCGAGTCCAAATCAGAATCGAAACTGAACAAAATATTTTCTTGGTTGTTTTTTTTTGTAGCTGTTGCACTTTCATTTTTATTTATTTACTCTGATATGTACGTTTTAACAACCTCTGACTTTTGTAAATTCCGTAGACTCTAAATAGATCAACCATTGGTTTTTAAAGCGAGGATATGACAAAGCGGTACTAGCCGCATTTTCCACTTTTGTTCTACACTTTGTCTGTATAACTTGATCAAGGGATTATAATAAGAAAAGTTTTTATTTCTCTTGATTTTTTGTAATTTGTTCCTTAACGCCAGAAGACGTGGCAGTACTATCACGTAATATGTATTGATTTCACTTTGCATGATATCTAGGACTTTTGCTACTGGCGCAACGCCGGCCAAGTATTCTTGTAAATACTCATATTCGCTATTCTTGACAGCATTTTTTTATATTTAGTGATTTATGTAAAAACACTGTTGTCCTTGATAAGTGAAATTTGCTTAAACGCGTCATATAGACTATTCCATTTGGTTTCATCAGGGTTGCTTAAGGTGTGTTCAGTCCGAGAAAATTGTTGCAAAATATGGCTTTTCACATCACGTAATGGGATTATAGAATGAATAAAAAATTTCACATTGTCTTCGTCGAATTGTTCTTGCGTACGTTTTTGCTCATCAAATTTATTTTTTACTCATTTTATTCACACTAATATTGTCATGTTTTTTTGTTGTCGTCTGGTCTCTTTTTCTTTATGCATGTTTTATACTCACCAATGCAATCTTTCCGTGTTTTTGCTTCAAGTGTCTTAGAAAGTTCGATGTACAGTTATTACATCCTTTGACTTTGGGTCTTTTATTTTTTAGACATCTCATACACAAAGTCCTAACCTTATTACCTGTAGATTCTTCTGGTAAGTACTTGAAAAAAGTTCCGTCGAGTAAATTAAGACGGAATTGCGAAGACGATGGGGAGCATCCGGCAACACAGGTTTCGGAGGGCAAGAAGGGTGACCCAGATGATCTTGGGACCAACGACTCAACAATGTCCGAAATATTAGAGTTATCTTGGTGAAAATTATCTATCGTCGCCATTTTCCAATAACAACACAAACAAAAACAGAGTCACTTTTTTATCGAAGAACAGAACACCTATTGCGAGCGAATAACATCACCTCCTTGCTGCTTACAATGCACGATGATAGTCAGTAATATTATAGTATTTACGCACAGTGAAGAAGCGCACAAGAAATCAGCGGAAACGAAATTGATTGAGGTAAGTCGATGTAAACACACAAATTAGTAAGTATTATAACCGGCGTTGCTGAAGAGTTGTGGGGGACGGGAAGTGACCGGACAGGAACGCGTGTCCATTATCATTAAAGAATATATAACTACCTACAAATACACTTCGACTTGTAAACAAATGAAGATTAATTAGTATTTGCGTGGATGAAGTTATATTCCCGAAGTGAAAGCATGACATTAAGATCTATTCACACAAATTTAGTGTCTGATGAGTCTAATAAAGTGACCAAGAAGATAGACTAAATAAACTAGACAACCGAGAAACTAAGATGCCAATAGCTCAGTGACTCAGTGGTTAGAACGCCATACGTTTAACAGTATGCCCTGGGTTCAAGTTCCGGTTAGTGCTTTATTTTTATTTACGCTCCCTCAAGTATGTGCCGCTATAGAACTACTATCGTTCATAACATCATGACATGTCACAATTATTAAGTGATAAATTTCGCTTAATAATAAATTAAAGCAACTAAATAATTATAGACAGTGTCTATATCGAAGCGGGTTAATTGTTAGTTTTAATTGTTTTTTAGAACAATTGAAAACTTAACTGTGATTGATTTACTTGAAAGTTACAATTAATATATATTAATTCAATTAAATTAATTGCAACGTACAATTAACATTTTAATTGCAATTAATTTTAATTAGAATAAATTAATCGCAATTACATTTTCCATCAATTAATTAATCGATTGATTATTTAGTTGACTAATGCCCAACACTGTTTTATAATTACACCTAATGAGTAAAAAAATGTGCTTAAAAAATTTTTAAGGTAAATTTTGACCCGAGATTAACTTCCCTTTTTAGTATTTGGTTTTTTGCATGTCAATTGTGTGTTAAGTTAAAATATCAGATGTAGTTCAAAGGATTAAACCATACAATATACAAATTCATGACTAAAAAATAGCAGGGTGACTAGCTTTTTAAGGCTTTCTTTTTAACATGACTATTCCACATTCAATAGAAGTTATAAAAATACTAAAATGTTGCTATTTTGTCCAGCTTTTCTAATTACTAAGAAATAAAAAGGTTACATGTAATTTTAAAGAATTACAAAATCAATAACAAGACCACCTTAAAACTCAAATTGGCTACTTCTTGTGTAGCAATAGGTGTGTTTAAAACTTCAACTTATCCTTGTTACATCTTAACAGTTTATCAAAGTATCAATATTAAAAAACATAAATTGAATAATTTGTGGAAAATGATAAAAACCTTAACTATACAGTCTAAAATTTTAAGAATTGGATCGAGTTATGCACTGCAATATTTTTTATATTGGTAATAAAAAAAATAAGAAATAAGAAATATTTGAAATTTCTAATTTTGACAGATTTAGCTATAACTCTGTAGAGTTCTAGTTTGTTTTTCCTAATTTACACAAGATAAGTATAATAAACTTGTGCTTGACATAATTTCAACTCATTTTACTCAAAATAAATTTTCCCAAAACCGATTCAAGGATTTGTCTCCTAGAAAATAATTATTTCACCTGAGATAAAATAATATATTACAAAAATGAGTTTCTCGTGCTTTTTTCTAAAATGTATATAAAATAAAATGATGCATGCAAATGAGCTGCTGTTTAATCAAAAAGACGCAATATTGATTATCCTCCTTCTTCTTCCTCAGCGGGTGCCTCTTCTGCCGGTTCTTCTTCTGCAGGTGCTTCTTCTTCACCACCTTCATCTGCTGGAGGAGCTTCTTCTGCTGGTGGTGCACCTCCTGCTTCTTGTCCATCTAAATAGAAATAAGTATCTGCTTTAAAGCTAGAATTATAAAAGTATTTTAAAAGAATTTGAATCTCAATCCGAAAATCAACGCTGTTTTATGATTATATTGCTATTGTTAATACAGCCTTAAAAATAACTTGGTAATGTTTACCATAATTTCGTATTAACAACTTTTTTTTAGTCAAAATTGACGCAACCAAAAGTTTGATTTAGAAAACAAAATAAAAATCTTGTATAGAAAACTTAGGCTAATTAATTACTTAAATAAACAAAACCTACACTTTTTAGTTATTAGAACTCAAGTTTAAGCTAAATCAACAATAACTGTTACAGCGGCAATTCAATCTTATCAACTTCTTAAATGAATTAGGCTTGAAACTGTTAGTTGTATCAACTGAAATTTTAGTTAAAAATCTACAATTTTTGTTATAATAGTTTTTTTAGTTTTCTGTGACTAACCAAGAAGTTCCTAAAAGTATTTTTTTAGTGATAGTGACATACAGAGTGAGTCAAGATGAAGAATCGTCAATCATAAGGGGAAAATAAATTAAATTTAAAAATTTATATATAGGGATTTTATTGAACATTCCGACCAACATATTCGAGATCCGGTTAGGCCCAAAGCAGTTTATGTTTGTAAAAATCTTTTAAACTTGAAAGTAACTCCACACACTTCTCAAAAAAAATATGTATGTGTAAACAGAGAACTAAAATTCCTTAAAAAAAGAAATATGAGTTCCGGTGCAAACGAAAATAGAGTTTATTATTCAAATCTATATATATATATATATATATATATATATATATATATATATATATATATATATATATATATATATATATATATATATATATATATACATATGGGGCATTCTTTTTCAAGTCAGCCACCCAATGTACCTATTATATTTTTACGAAAAAAAAAACTTTACCGGGTACCAAAATTTTCACTTTGAACTCTAATTTTTGATGCCGCCTAGATGTTTTCAAAAATCATCAAACATAACCTCAAAGCTCACAAAAAATACGTTATTCTCACAAAAATGCTTTAAAACTAAAAAAAAAAATTAAAATTCTTTTGACCAATACAATACACTTTGAACTCTAATTTTTGATGCCGCCTAGATGTTTTCAAAAATCACCAAATATAACCTCAAAATGAATTTTCAAGAAATACATAGAATTAAGTAGTTCAAGCAAGTTTCGTACAAGGGGATTTTCGAGGTCGAATATGAAGTCAAATTTGCAGAATTCAAAATGGTAGTTCCAATATGGCCATTACAATATGGCAGACGAAATTTTGGAAAAAACAACATATTAATGCCAAATTTAGTATACAAAGGTTTTTCGGGTCGCCGATTAGGATTCCAAAGTCAGATTTACAAAATTCAAAATGGCGGATCGTAAACTCGACTGACTTTCTACCTTAAGATACGTTATTGGAACAGCAATTAATGACGATTCCTTACATTAGATAGTTTTGGCTCGCTCCGAGGGTTTAATTCCTCAGTACTTCCCTTTTTGGAAGCGTGTCCCTATCCACCACCTGGGAAGCGATTAGATTTGGGACTAGAAAACCCATTATTTTCACAAAAAATACTTTAAAAAATAATAAATTTACATCTGTTCCAAAGTTCTGATACACCAATTTTTTATTTTCTAACCGACCGAATTCGTCGACTATGTATATTTTTTTTAAGTATGTGTGTAACGGCGGCACCGATTTGAATGAAATTTTTTGCGTTATGTTCAGGAAGTTGCTGCGGTGGTCTCATATTTTTCTGGACGAAATTTGCGCAGTAATATTTAAGATGGCGCTGACAATATGGCGGCCAAAAAAATTAATTTTGTTTGATTTTCTCCAAATTGGTATGGGGGAATTTTTGGGGCTCGTACACAATGAATCTGAAATTATTTTAAAAAAAATCAATATGGCGGATCCAATATGGCGGACAAAAAAAATTAATTTTGTCTGATTTTCCCCAAAATTTGTGTGGGGGAGTTCTCGGGGTCCTACATAATGAATTCAAAATATTTTTTAAAAATTAAATATGGCGGATCCAATGTGGCGGACAAAAAATAAACTTTGTCCGATTTTCTCCAAAATCGGTACGAGAGTTTTCAGGGTCGTACATAACTAATCTAAAATTATTTTTAAAAAATTCAATATGGCAGATCCAATATGGTGGACGAAATAAATAAATTTTGTCTGATTTTCTTTAAAATTGGTACGGCGGAGTTTTCGGGGTCGCACATAACGAATCTGAAATTATTTTAAAAAAATTCAATATGGCGGATCCAAGATGGCAGATTAAAGATTATACATTCCCAACTTTGCCTAAAATCAGTATTTGGGTAATTTTGTTAGTGTTAGTTTTTGGAAAAATTCAATCTGGCAGATTCAATATGGTGTCCTAAAAATTTTACATTTTTCGATTTTCTCCCAAACTGATATAGAGGGTTTTTGAGGGTGGAAATTATGAATTTAAAAATATTTTTTCAGGATTCAATATGGCAAATCCAAGATAGTGGACTAAAAATTTTATATTTTTCGATTTTGTTCGAAGGTAGAACTGAATCGTTTTTGAGGATGTAAATAGCGAATATAAGTCTAGAAATGTCCGGATTTCATCCAAAATTGGTACTAGGGGGCTTTGAAGAGTTTAGATTAGATTAAGACCTAAAATAATTTTTTTTTGAAATTCAGTATAGCGCAGCAATATGGTGGGTTGAAAATATTACCTTATTCGCATTTTTTCAAATTTGATATTAAAGGGTTTTTGGGGTCGTGCATTACGAATATGAAAATAATTCTTTACAACTATTAGGTCGATAAGATATAATATGAGGGACAGAAAATTTTACATATTCCGATTTTGTCTAAAATTGATATTGTGGAGTTCTTGAGACTCCATATGCAGTATAAAATATATCGAGTTACAAATTTACATCTCAGGTTCTTTAAACATCGATATTGGAAGGTTGGGTATGGGTACTTTTTTCCACCTTGGAGTCATTGCGAGGTACACTAAGTTATATTAGTACTTAGTTTAAATAATTTATGGATATCATAATGAATTTTAAAACTAAAAATAGAAAAATAAAATTTTTATTAAAAAATTGGACCGACTTCTAAAAGTGCGCTAAAAAGTGAAAAATAACTATAAATTTTTATATGAAATTGAACTTTTTGATGTCGGCGCCAAATTATTTGTAAATGAATACTAATATATACAAATTATAGTAAGAAAGCGATTACAAATAAAGTATTTTTAATGTGTTTATGCGAATCACATTTTATCAGATATTAGTTTGGCGCCGACTTCAAAAAGTTCAATTTCATATAAAAATGTACAGTTATTTCTTACTTTTTAGGGCACTTTTAGAAGTCGGTTCAATTTTTTAATAAAAATTTTATAATACGATTAAAAATTTTAGTTCACGGAAAGCAATTTTGTATAAAAATTATAGTACCTGCTAGAGGAAAATTACCATAATACACTTCAAACGTCGAAGTACATTGTACTTCATAGTTTTTACCGTAGTCGACTATAAGAATTCCGTAAACCTTGTTTCGTTGAACAAAAAATAAGCATTTTCAATTACAACAAATTATTTGCTCTGCCCATAAAAAGTTTTTAAAATATTTATTTACCTTAAAAAAAATATCCAGCCGTTCGAAATGAAACTTCTATGACAATAAAAATTAAAAAAGGATCATTATATCAAAAGAAAAATGAATAAATAAATAAAAGAGTTTCACTTGAAAAAGAAAAAAATATATGTATTTTTTTGTAATTGTACCTATAAACCTTTATTCTAGTGCTTCACCCGGAACTAAAATTAGTTCTCAAAGAGAACAGATTTAGAAAAAATGTTGAATGGGCTGAAAAATAAATTCTCAAGTTTACAAAATAATGATCTTTTGAAATTTGAAATTCTCAACCGATATTCCACTAACATACCGTAGAGTCGAAAGTCAGATTTACAATTCGTGACCGCTATATTGAATCCGCCATTTTGAATTTTGTAAATCTGACTTCAGAACAGTGATCAGCGACCCGAAAAACCCCTGCATACCACATTTGGCATTAATATATTGATTTTTCCAAAATTTCGTCGGCCATATTGTATTGGCCAAATTGAATCCGCCATTTTAAATTCTACAACTTTGACTTCAGGTTCGACCTTGAAAATACCCTATATACAAAACTCGCTTAAACTGCTTAATTCTATGCATTTTTTGAAAATCATCATTTTAAATTTTTTTCTAAGGTTAAAGAAAAAATGAAACTCGTTATTTTAATTCTGACGGCAGATTCGGATTCAGCGAGGCGAAATATCACGGAATATGTTATCTTGGTCAATAGAATATTTTTTTCTTTTAAAGCATTTTTTGTGAAAATAACGTATTATTTGGTGAGGTATCTTAATAGAACCCACATTTTGAGGTTATGTTTTTTTTGATGTTTTGTATATTCTTAACTGAACTAGATAGAGAAAAACTTCAAAGAGAAAAAATGCCTATTTTTACACGCAAACTTAGCCTCATTAAGCCCGAAATGTTTTCCGCGAATTTCATTTTTTTTTAATTTTTAATTTTTTTTTTTGATTTTTCAATTTTTTTGAAAATAAAAACGATAATATGCTGTTTACGACTGTTCACTCAGTATGACATAAACGCGTAATTTTCGGATAATTTTTCAAATGTTTTTACGTTGGTTTCTCTACGTGATTTCCAATTTTTAATTATTTATCATAGAATTAACTGTTTATAACTAAACTACACATAAAAAAAGGAGTAAGTTGAATATTTTTTCATGTAAAAACATTTCAAAATTTTTCGAAAATTGTGTGTTGGTATCACACTGAGTGAACAGTCGTAAACAGCATATTATCGTTATTTTGCGTTTAGAAAAACGTTTCTCAATATTTTGAGAAATAAAAAAATTTGGCAGATAATGCTAATCACGTGCCTACTATTTTTTTTTGGCTAATCTTCATCTCGATCGAAGCAAAAATTGATGCCAAAGTCAAAATTCGAAATTAATAAAAAAATCTCATATGATGCAGATTTTACTGAACACATTGTATATATATATATATATATATATATATATATATATATATATATATATATATATATATATATATACATTTTTTCTAACCAAAAATCTATATACTAATTTTTGCTTTTGCAGATATCAAAATGAAAAACTTTCATACAAACTTTATTTTGCCCCCTTAAAATATGAATTTAAAAAATAACGATACAGTGGAGATTTTTTTCTAACCTTGAGACTATATACTAATTTTTACATTTCTAACTACAAAAATGGAAAATTTTCATACAATTTTTCATACCCTACTTTACGCCCATAAAAGATGAATTTTAAGAAAAGAGTGATACATTAAATATTTCTTGGAAACCGTAAGCCAATATATTAATTTTTAGATTTATAACTTCAAAAATAAAGAAATTTCATAAAAAAAATTAAACGCCTATTTTATCCTCTTGAAAGATTCATTTCCTATTTTACCCCTTTAAAAGACGAATTTTTGAAAAAAGAATGATGCAATAAACACTTTTTCCTCACTATAAGTCTATCTATTAATTTATACGTTTATAACTACTAAAATAAAGAACTTTCAAACAATTTGTCATCCGCTATTTTACCCCTTTAAAAGATAAATGTTTAAAAAAGGATGAAACAGTAAACATTTCTTTCCAACTATAAGCCTATATATTAATATTTGGATGTCTAACTTTAAAAATAAAGAATTTTCATACAAACTTTTACACCCAATTTTGCTTCCTTAATAGTATTTTAAAGAAAGAATACAGTAAACATTTTTTGGTACCGTAAGCCTATATACTAATTTTTACATTTTTAGCTACCAAAATGAAGAATTTTCATATAAACTTTTATCCCCTATATTACCTCATAAAAGATGAATTTAAAAAAAATAATACAGTAAACATTTTTTTCCAACCATGAGCCTATATACAAATTTCTACATTTTTAGCTACCAAAATGAATAACTTTCATAAAAACTCTCATCACCTATATTACCCCCTTAAAAGATGATTTTAAAAAAATAAGATACAGTAAACATTTTTTTCTAACCATGAGCCTACATACTTATATCTGTATTTCTAACTACCAAAATGAAGAACTTTCATATAGACGTTCATTCCCTGTTTTACACCCTTAAAAGATGAATTTTTAAAAAATATGATACAGTAAACATTTTTTTCTAACCATAAACCTATATACCGATTTTTTCATTTCTAACTAGCAAAATGAAAAACTTTCAAACAAAATTTCATCCCCTATTTTACCCCCTTAGGGGATGAATTTCCAAAAATTCTTTCTTAGTGCTCACTTGCGTGATTTAAGAGACTTCTGGGAAAAATATTTTCATAATATTTTAGGAAAATTGTAGGAGAACGATATAATAATTGGTAAATTTTGAAGAAAACTGGCAACATTTGAATAAATTAACAATCTCTTCTGCTGCCATTTTTCTTTCTTATGTTGGCATAATATTTTCATGTTTTGTTATTTGCAGCATTTAATTGGGTAGAATAAAATAGTTTTTAAGATACATTTTTAATTTGTTGCGATATGGAGGTTACAGCTCCAAATAAAAGAACCGCCAACCGCTTTTATCATAGCCTTTAATTTTTTCGAACATAAATTCCCTTGTACAATTTTTATTTTTAATGTACCATTAGGGAAAATTTTACAAGTATCTTGGAGAAAAGTAAAATTCAATTTGGAAAAGTTGAGTTCCAGCACAAGTGGAATTCTTTAACTCAAAAATAGTATAGACGAAGTCGCGGCGGAAGATTCTGGTAATAATAATAATACTTGCCAAGTATTTTACAATTCACTTACCTTCTTCCTTCTTATTTGCGTCCGCTTCTTCTTTTTCCTTATCTTCTTTCTTTTGGTTTTCTGCACCCTGGAGCAAAGCAACATTGTGTACGAACACTGCAAGCGTACATCCTAGAACTATTAATAAAATCCCAAAAGGATGTATAGTAAAAGCTTTGAGTTTAGGTTTACACGCCATAATTTAGATACCCAAAACGTTTATGCAAAAAAATGTCATTCCTTTTTTATGTCAACATCAGCAACATGACGTTTATTTAAAATTTTAATCAAGGTAAAACAAACTAAACATGTCTATGTATTATTGTACCTCTAATATAAACTAGGGTCTCACAATTAAAAATATAGAGGGTGAAGCTCATTTTTTTCATCTAATGTTTTGTTACATTGTTACAATAATATGCTACAGCCGCTATATATAATGTTGCTTTCATTTAATACTAAAAGATTTGTTAAATAAAAATCATCCAGAACAAGCTGTGAACTCTAGATGTAGGAAAATATACTGTCTTCTCTCAAATAAATCATAGTTTTAGCTCTTCCAATTACCCTGTCTGGCTTGCATTACCTAAAATTTTTTGTGACAAATGTCTTACTTGACTAAAATGTGGTTGGACTTGCATTGTCTTTGTTTTAATTTTTACGACGTTTCGATTAAGTTGTATCTCTAATCGTTATCAAGTATAAACTGAATGTTTTGTCTTAAGATTATGAGCTTATATAGGGACTGTGTCCATTGAAGCGCAACGTTTCGCTTCACTGTACACACCTCAATGATTTGATGTTACGAAGTAGTGGTTGCCAAAGATTAGGTATCTCAACACTCGGTTTACTGAAGATTCCATTATTGTTTTTAATGAATGCTGCTTCTATAGATTTTCTTTTTTTCATATTGGGTTCCATATATATTGCCGCAGCCTCAGACCATTTTATATGGTGTTGTTTATTCTCGACGTTTCCCCTTTTGTATATGAGTTTTATGTTCCTTAATTCTAACTTCTAGCGGTCGTTTGGTTTCTCCAATATACATTTCACCAGAATGTATTTACAAAGTTCCATGTGAGTGTGGTGAAATGTATATTGGAGAAACCAAACGACCACTAGAAGTTATAATTAAGGAACATAAAGCTCATACACAAAAAGGGGAAACGTCGAGATCAGGTATTGCAGAACACTCCTGGGATAAACAACATCATATAAAATGGTCTGAGGCTGCGGCATTATATATGGAACCCAATATGAAAAAAAGAAAATTTATAGAAGCAGCATACATTAAAAACAATAATGGAATCTTCAGTAAACCGAGTGTTGAGATACCTAATCTTTGGCAACCACTACTTTGTAACATCAAATCATTGAGGTGTGTACAGTGAAGCGAAACGTTGCGCTTCAATGGACACAGTCCCTATATAAGCTCGTAGTCTTAAGACAAAACATTCAGTTTATACTTGATAATGATTAGAGATATAACCTAATCGAAACGTCGTAAAAATAAAAATAAAGACAATGCAAGTCTGACCATATTTTAGTCATTCTTCAACGTTGTCTACAACCTTCAAACACACGTTCAAATGTCTTACTTAGCATATTAAATTCGATTTATTTTTAAATCTTTTATTTGTTGAAACTTAAGGTAATGAATGAAAAACTTCAGCACAAAGTTGAGTCGCAAGCGAGTTGGGGCCTAGAGAACCTTAATATTTCCAAGAAGATGGTGTTTAATTTTTTTTCTTGTGGAGAATCTTTTTAATTCAAAACTTGATTTAAAGATTTATGAAACTTAGCCGTTGTTGATTTTTCCATAAATAAATAGAAAATAATAAATGATATATTTTATTACTTTTTTTGATTATTGGAGTTGGATGATAATTTTTATATTATATTAGTGAATTTTTTGGGTAAAACAAAAACTTGCCATCTAGAAGGTCTAACTTCAGTCGGTAACTAGACCCGATTTTTAATTTACTTAAACCTTTATCATGCATCTCGCTGTTGGAATTTAACCGAAATGCTATACGTTTATCAATGTCTATGACATAAGGCCTTGTATTTAAAATATCACGTGTTATTTAAAAACAGGAACCAAAATATTTTTTAATCGTCGTTATCTCAACGACGTGACATTGTTTCGCTTGTTATCAACCTTGATTTAAGATTCCTACAATATGAAGGAATTTGGCTGATAATAATACAAGTTTTAACCTTTGTCAGTATTGTTTTTCGTATGTTAATTTTTCTGAAATTGTTGAATACGATTAACAAAGGGTTTTAAAAGAAAACATTTCACTTCAAGTGCCTATAATTAAACATAATACTTTTGTTTCTTAATTCTGACTAATTTCTATTGAACATATTTTGAAAATACATTTTCAAAAACTTTACAATATTAGTCACAATGACACTTGTACTAATAAACAATTTATTCCGTAACGTGATCGATTGAAATCTGTTGGCCTCCTACTCCGCCTTAAGAAACTGCCCTCTCAGTCATGAAAGCTAAGGTTACGTAAAATGTTGTATCCCAAACTTACTAGAGGATATACAAGACGGCTTCAAACTAGAGCCATTTTTCAAAAAGAAATTTTTATTGTTTATTATTTATAATGTAAATAAACATACTTCTATAAAAGTTGTTCAAGAAATTATTTAAACTATTTGGGAAAACGTTCACATTATCAATAGTTTCAAGTAATCAATAAGGCGAAGGTGTAAATTTAAAGAGAACTAATTCATTTTTTATTGCACTGTTCTTATTTTTACTATAAATATTTGCCTTAAAATATAGTACCATTTTTTCCCAAAAAATTATACTGAAAAATAATATCGAATGACAGCTTGCTAATAACTACATAAACTATAAAACCTAAGATATATCTTTAAAAAAAGTTATAGAGTTCGGATAGAGTTATATTTAAAAAAATGCAGTTACTTAAATAATCACTCGAAATTATATTTCTTCTAACTTCAACTAGTATGGATGTTTTTAAAAATGGTTGGTAGTATCGGATCAGTTTAAAAAACTATTGCAGTTGCAGGATCTTGTTTTATGAAAGTTTTTCAAAGTTGTCTATAATATTCGCGTAGTGTGACATTACACACAAATAAAATAAGTAATATTTAGTATTAAAATAAGAGAAAATTAGTGAACAAACTTATGAGAATATTATATTTAAAATCAAATATCCAATATACATATCCTAAAATCTTACCTATTCAACTTAAACTGATAAGGAAAAGAACAGTGATTCTTTATGAAGTCCACTGGTGTTCTTCATCCATTTTTATATCGGCGATATGAAAAATTAAATATCGTATATCAATAATTAAGATATGTCGACAAACTCGACATTACACAGGTCCACAAGGTTCTGTTGCTGCAGCTGGATGTTACTTCCGACGTAATTTGCTTTATGGAATCAGACATCGAGGTCAAAATTGGTCCGTCAACTCGGAGATTTGAGATATTTGAGATTATGTACCCATGAAATATTTTATTGTGCTACTTTTGAAGCTATACACAGGATGCACAAATCTAAACATATCCGCTGCTCACTTAAAGCAAATATCATTATAGCTTACACTAGACTATAATTGTCTTTGCTTAAAGTCACCTATTTGAAAATTATTCGTGGGTTACTCCATTTACTGAGGTGTGGCCAGACATTGCCAGAAATCAAAAGGACACAAAATATAAGCCAACATGTGGTATCAGTTTAAAAGCTCACCTTAAATACAAGTAGCAAAGATGTAATTGAAGATTATTATTAGCTAGAGGTTATTTATTAAATATAATATTAGAAGTGGTGATTAGAAAAGATCGTGTGTATGCAGAAAATACTGATAACACTTTCTCTTAGATGCCTCTTTGAGTCACTAATATAAAATTCTAAATATAGAGCTCCAAAAACTTTTTAAAATAATTCTTAACTCAATATAATTTAAAAAATGGGTGACTAATAAGGCAAAGCCACGTACGTAAATATGTGTATACGATTATAATCTTATCTTATTAATTAAACACGTGAAACCCTTGACGATTTTTTTTTAAATAGATGAACCGGCATTGACTTTTAAACAGCTTTACCAAGCAAGTTGATTTAGTTGAATATAAAATGTTTTTATCATTTTTATTTGAGTTAGAAATAAATATGTAACCCTTTGTTTACTTGAGCAATAAAGACTTTGAAAGTAAATATACAGGGTGTCCAGAAAAATTTGGAAAACCTCCCGGATTTGAAAGAAACACGTAAAAAGAATACTACAAGTTCATATAAACTTTTTTCTTATAGGCCGTCTCTTCGGAGATATGGACTCCTAAAGAACTGCAATGAAATCAAGTTTTTTACATATAATTATTAAACCATCAGGTATATTTTTTTTGGTATGATGTATGCAAGGTCAGACCCTTCTAGTTACTATCCAAGAAAGTGTTGTGAATTACAGCTGCAGGGACCGACTAGCTGTGACAAACATGAGCCCATCTTTTTACGGCGTGTATGACAAGAACTTTGGACAACATTTTTTACACACCTTTAACCACTGACTAAAAATTAAGTATTCTTTATTCATGTTACTAATCCTAACTGTTTTCAAAAAAACCTCATTTTATTTACACTGTTTATCCCCTAAATTTTGTCGGGTTGATTATGAAAAGAGGAATTTTCCCCTGTCACCATAGTTTCAATAAAACGTTAAACAAACTGCTTAGTTAAAAACTCCGTAAGTGAGTTCAACATGGGCAACGTGAAGTCCGATATACTCGCGGCCACGACGAATTGAGGACTGCTGTACCCGCGACATTAACTCAGTATTGTTCCTTATTTAAATCACAATGAAACGTTATTCTTCGTAGAAATTCCTCCCTATTATCGACTGGAGTGGAATACACCAAGGTCTTTAGGTATCCCCACAGGTAAAAATCTAACGGCGTTAGATCAAAAGATCGAGGAGGGCAGGCAATAGGTTCTCCTGTACCTATCCAACGGTTTGGATATACGTTATTCAGGTGCTCCGTATAGCAACGCTGCCATGAGGAGGTGCCCCATCGTGTATGTAGTACATGTTTCGGGGAGTTTCAAGTGGTAAGTGATTTATTAAATTGTGAAAAGCGTAGTGTGGGAGAACTCCAAATAAAGTTCTTTATTTAGTCGTGCCGGTAATACGAATGGTCCAATCAAAAAATTGTCAGTGATTCCTGCCCAGACATTAATTGAGTGGAACTGGTGTTGATAATGGGAAACAATAGTTGCATGAGGATTTTCATCAGCCCATACATGTGAGTTATATAAATTTATGATATTTTTGGTAAACCATGCTTCATCCGTGAAGAGAATAATGCTCATCAGTTTAATTTCGTTTCTGATCCAAATAGCCAGTTTGCAAACTGCATTCAACGGTGAAAATCTTCAGGAATCCGTTCATGCACTTTCTTCAAATTATATGGATATAACAGCTATGCTTACAGAACTACATGTCCTATTTTGTTTTCGACGTATTAAACTGAGCTGATAACTTTCAAGTGCTCGTTAAAGTAGTGTCATCTATAGCAGTTAAAATATTTTCCTCTAATTATGGCATACGTACTGTTCTTCCCCAACCAGTATCTGTACTCTTTTCTCAAAATTTCCTAAAATCATTAACAAGTTTAATAATATTACCTTATTAAATCGAATCTCCTCTCATTCTTCCTTGGACGTTCGTCAACTCGTTGAAATGTTTTCTGATCTAAAAGTGTATGATTGGGATATCTGTCTTATATAACCTCCTGTCACTAGTGAAATGTATTTTTCTTCCTACTTCCTATGAAATGTTTATGTTTCAAAATTAGATAATCGATTGATTCCAGTACTGAAATAAATACAAGATACGTTAAAATTACATTATTGATGTTATTATTCCAATAAATGAAAATTCAAATTATTTAAAAAGACAAGTTTGGTTATTTACTTATATCGAAAAGAAAAGGTTAAAGAACAAATTTAAAAATTATTCCATATCAAGTAAAGACAAACCTTAAAGCACCAATTAAACTTAAAGTAATCATTAAAAACACTACTTAATTAATTGCTCAAAATGTTCTCCATCTTCCTCAATACAGAGTTCAATACGTTTCTCAAATTCACTACGCAAATTGCGACACATTTCAATATTAATATCTTGAAAACAATTTGTTACTCTGACCCTCATTTCTTTCTTTGTTGTACGTGATATTTTACAGACTTGTTCTTTAACAAACCCCCTATGCTAAGGTCTATTTTAATTAAATATGGAGATCTAGCGAGGTCCTCTCCTTCCAATTCGACGATTCAGGTATGTGTTATTTAAGAAAGTTGTGATCGGCCCTGTATGATGGACTGGGGCACCATCATGAAGAAACCACATTTCTTCTCGAGTTTCATTTGGCACTTGAGTCAATAGGTTAGGTAAATTGTTTTGCAAAAAGTGTAAGTATACTTTTCTTGTAACTCTTTGCTCAAAAAAGTATGGTCCAATTGCGTGGTGGCCGACAATACATCTGCAAATATTTAAAGACCACCTAGTTTGGGAATTGTATCTTATAAATGTGGATTTTCCACTGCATAATAATAGAAATTGTGTCTGTTAATACTGCTGTTCCTATGAAACTTAGTATTATCTCAGATCAGTAAAATATCTTTGTTAATTTATTCAGATTTAAGTCCACAGAAAAAACTACAATTTCTCTGATAATCTTTCGGGAATAATTCTTGAAATAATTAAATATTATAGGGGTGCCTTTTATTAGCGTTAAGTATTTGTTGAACTGTCCTTGATTCAATATCAACCTGTCAAAGAAATCGGGCGCTTTCCATTGTGTAGATTTTCGAGGACTGATAAAAGTACATTTAAATGATTTTTCTCAGTTTAAGCACGTTTTTTTAAATAATTGTGTTGTATGTGATGCTGGCAGTTCTTTGAAAACGCTCCATAAGTTTTTTGAATGTTCTTCTATCAAGCTATCGTCTCGGGAAATCGTTGTTGATACAATCTTTCCGTCAATAGAGCATTCTTGTCAGTAGTTCCCAAAACAAAATTTATATCAATCATCTCGGCTTGTGAAAAATCCATTTTTTGAAATTTAAACTTTAATATGATTTTAATTTAAAACCATCGTAAATTGACAGCAGAGAGCTTAAACCCACAAGAGCAATAATAAGTCAAGCAAGTCTTGAATCCTAAGAATACTACCTTAAATTAAACATTTTGTTTTATTATTGAACGGACAAAAATGAAGAACTTTATTTATTTTCAGGATACAACTATTTCTCTTACATATTTTAAAGTTTTATCGCATAATTCTTTTTTAAAAAATTCGCAATAAAATTCAAAACTCGATGTGCTATCATATGGATACTTTTTGGAAAAATCCAAACATGCAAAAATATACAGAGGATCGCAATCAAAAGAACAATTTTTCTTTGCACCACGCCATCATAAAACACCATACATAATTGAAAATATTTCTAGATAGTAGAAATTTTCATATTATACCACTTTATTAAAATATTTTTTCAAATTTATGAAAAATAAGGGAAATAGGGTAATATTGCGTTACCCTGTATGTAGTTTATCCCACAAGAGAATGTTGTTTTTGGTGTAATAATTAGCATTTTGGAAATGGAGTTAACTGAATAAAGTTGAGTTTGTGGATCTAAATCGCCTATAGAAATATAGCGTTTTCTTTACTAAGCTAAGCATTAAAGTGTCCGGGGTTTAAAGTTTATTTTGTTGATTTATTAATTACATTCTTTTTGGCAAAATTTTATTATGTCAAAAAATTATCAAATATTTTAATTATAGCACAAAAAACAATAGAAATATTTGTCCCCTAATTTGCATTGTTAAATGGAATTTAATTAACAGAAAAATAAGATAAAATTTTTACGTAGTGTTTTATCTGAAAACAAAACCTGGTATTATTCTGATTAATGTAAATCGCATAGTTCTTGAGATTATAGAGTTGGAAGAAAAAATGTGGCATTTTTGGCTAACACTTATTGTGTATGAGTCACCAAACTATAAAGTACTTTTAATAAAAAACAAGTAATTCAGTTCAAGTAATAGTTCCTTTAATTGTATTAAATGGTATTGTTTAAAATTCAATATTAAAAAAAAATGAAATAACATCTTGTTGAAGAAGGCTTTATATAAAAATGTATAGAATATGGAATGGAATTTAAAAATAATATAACAGAAGGATACTACATTAAAACAATGTATCTGACTGATCAACACCATTCCATGCGAGATTGGTTTGCTGAAAGGTGAATTTTAATATGTCTTATATTAAAAGCACTGACTAAGATAAAAGTTTTTTTCTGCTCACTTCAATCAATATCTTTTTCTTATTTTTTTTTTTCGCAAATGTTTTCATTTTGCAATATAAATTTGCATACTTTGATAATTAAAGTACCGTGGATTAAAAGATAATTTTCCGATGAACTAATTATAATATCCCATAAAATTTTTATACTTGCGCACAAATCAATTATCATTTTTAATATTATTTCGGAGTGATTTATCTAAAGAGTAAAAATATCTCCCTCTACGGTAAATTAAAGTTATTCTTAGACCTGTCTAATTCGACGGGACTATTAATTAAATCCCTTAATTTGAATGTGATGCAGCTGTTAAAAACACTTGAAAGAAAGTGTTGGTAATATTTTTAAAAATAATAAATTAATTAACAACAAGATATGAACAATTATTCCATCACACAATTCTGCTTTCACGATTAGATTATTGGAAAGTAAAGTATTATGAATTCATACAGCTGCATTCTGTAGAATAGAACCTGACAAAATCATATTTTGCCTACAAGACAGTATCACATATTTCAGAGATATTTTGAAGTCTTTACACAGAACGAATTATCAAAATTTATTATTCTTGAATGTTCATTCCTAGGTAGCTTAAATTTGAATTCATTGTGGCTCGTCTTCGCTTAATATTTTCGATCCAGGAACCTATTTCAAATTTCATTAAATATGAAGGCTTTGAAGACCTCTATGTCAAATAATAAGGTGAATCATTGCTTTTTGAATGAAGCAAAAAATAGCTAGAGATCAAATTTGGACATTTAGTAACCAATACACTCAAATATCTAATCAGATAGAGATTTTTCTCTAAAGTTGTGGACCCTGAAGCAGGATATCAGATGGTGATATTGGTTTTAACCTTGAAGTCAAATTTCCAATTTTCGTAGGTTAAGATGACATTTTCAAATAAGTCATCCTATTTTTGATCTGAGAGATGTTAAACAGCCCTTCCCATTTCAACCAGCAAAAATTTATCAAGAAAAGCGAGCTAGAAAATATTGTTCTATTGTTTAAAGAGGGACGTTCAAAGCTGACCCTGACTTTGAGGTTAATTTTTTAGGTTCTCTAAAGATAAAAATGATTATATAAAATATGAGCTTCTATTTTGATATTGACAATGGGAGCAAACAATTTCACGTTCAAATATATATTTAGGTAGTGGGACAAAATAAGATCTGCAAGTCAATGGGCCATTTCGGTCCTTCCATCATTTCGCCAAATCAGCGATGTAGAAAACAAAATTTTTGGCTTAAATTTAACTAACCATAAGAAAAAATGTAGATTATTAATTTAAGTACTTGAGTTAATGGGACCGGAGGGGATATGGGCATTGTTTTTCATAATATAGAGGATATGTTACACTGTTCATTCAAAAACTTCCAGGACAATTTTTTTTACGAATAGAAATAAAAGTTTAGAAAAAAAAAATTATTTAGTTTTCAACATAATCCTCTCCTAGTTCTAGTATAGCCTCTGGAAGGAGCTGGAAAACTTCTCTTCTGGAAAAACTTTCAGAGCCCTGGTCATATCCTTTGAATCGCCTCAAAGTCTTCAAAACTTTCTCCCTTCATCTTCGTTTTCAATTTAGGGAATAAAAAAGTCTACAGGAGCCACATCTGGTGAGTTGGGTATGGATGAATCATGAAGACCATCTTTTGGGTCAGAAATTGTGTGATGAGTATTGAGGAATGGGCTGGCGCATTGTCGTGCATCAGAAAGCGGTGACCGGTGCTGTAGAATTCCGGTCTTACACGACGAATTCGCCTCAAAAGTGGATCCAGGACACTTATGTAGATTTGTGCGTTCACTATTTGGGCCGGGGGCACAAATTAGCTATGGATATTCCCGCGAGAATCGAATAACGAAATGAGAATCTTTTTGATTTTAGACTTTGTCGCTCGAACTTTAGTGAGCCGCGATGGATTGAATTAAAAGCACCATGATTTGTCGCCGGTTATAATTTTATTTAAAAAAATTTCATGCGTGTCTACATATTTAACCAAATAGCGTGAAGATTCCACACGGCGCTCTTTCAGCTGTTCCGATAACACGTGCGGAACGAACTTCGTACACACTTTTTTTCCCCACAACATTGTGTAAAATGTGGTGCATGCTTCCTACATTGATGTTGAGTTTCTCTGACATCTTACCAGTAATTCGCCGATTATAACACAAAGCGACGCACACACGTTCGACATTCACATGGGTAGTCGAGGTTAAAAATTGCTGCGGCTTAAACAATTCTCACCGTACGTGGTTTTCAATAATTTGAATGTTTTAGAACCACTTTTTCCTAATTTTAAACGAAATTTAATGGCGGCTATTGCTTCATAGCAAAAATTGTGACGCAGTGATAACAATACGTCTGCTACGAATGAACACAGCTGGCCAATAAACGAAGTTACAGCACTCACATCTTCACTGTGGGTAACTTAGGCATGATGTTACATAGCTCCACCCTCTGGTAACAGATAGCGCTTTTAAATTTTATACAAAACTCTCTGAATAAACTGTGTATACTATAAAAATAATTTTTCCATTAAAATTGTTAAATAATATATCAATATTAAAATAAAATTAAAAAAAAAAATTTTAAGTTAAACGGTATTTTTATAAATAAATATAATCGTGATGTCAATAATGTACTAAAAGCTAAAAAATAATTATATAGGTACCAGATACTAGTCATCGCAGTACTCTCCTCATCAATCTAGGGAATTGATCACACTAAAATAAAATCGTGGGGCGTAGCGTAACCTGAGTAAATATGTAAATGATCGTTCTGTGATGTCGCACTATAATAGTGACAAATTTACTTTTACACACATTTTGCATAAGAAGATGCATCCAAAGCATATGAGCGTGACTGTAGATAATAGAGATTCTATACGCCCCACTATTTTATTTTAGTTTGATCAATGACCTAGATTGGTGAGGAGAGTGCTGTGTTGTCAGTAAGATTTGTAATTATGCCAGGGGATAGTATAGAGATGGCTCTACAATTCTTTAACTCCTTTAACCCTCATATTCACTTCACAATGGAGGAAGAAACTAACAACAGTATCCCGTTTTTAGATATGTTAGTTATACGTACAAAGTAAAACACTTTAAAAACTAAATGGTATGGAAAACCATACTGTTCTAATAGATTCATAAGTTACCATTCGTACCATCCTAAGAGATCTAAAATCAATCTCATCTCAGGCATAAAAAATAGAGCTGTAAAACTTACATACCCTAATTTTAGTGCAGATGCATTGCGCCAACTTAATGATATGCTATTGGAGAATCGTGTGGTGCTTTGAATTTTTATTATCTACAGTCAACCGCTCATATCATTACATGCTTTGGATGCATCTTCTCAATAAACAACTTATGCAAAATGTGTGTAAAAGTAAATCCGTCACTATTATCGTGCAACATCACAGAATGATTATTTATATATTTATGTAGGTTACGCTATGCCCTATCATTTTATTTTAGTCTCATTAATGCCCTAGATTGATGAAGAGAGTACTGTGATTATTTTTTAGCTTTTAGTACATTATCTGCATCATTATTATGTTTCTTTACAATAAAACCGTTTAACTAAAAAAAAAATACTTATTTCATTTTTATTAAGCTTAATATTAACAATAATCTGTACTATTGTAATTTTGTTATAAGAAATTTATTAGTTGGTTCTCAAAATGTTCATTTGTTCAATGTATATATATTTTTTTAATTGCGATGTTCCAGATATATAGCATTATGTTTTGTGCCACGATACATCGAAAACAGATAGTCCAACTTATGTTTTAAACAGGGCAAATATTCGTCATACCACCACGTCTAGATTTTTATTTTATAGGGACAAAAGGAATTTAAACAATATACAATATTGTTAGGCACTCACTCCACAATTCATTACAACGGAGAGAAAATCTCTCTATACTAGAGTCATGATATATTTCTTTATTACTGGACATCTCGTATATTCCTTTTACAATCAAATATAAAAATATCTAAACGTGTCGGCTGTATTTATATTTTCAGAAAGACGAAAAGTTATTTATAGAAAACCATAGCTTTTCAGAAACGTGAAAATCTCTAGAGGGTAACTTCAAGTGTGTCCAAACAAATAAGAAAAAAAATATAATGAAATGTGTCCCAAACAAGGCGAAAGAACGAACAAAGAAGAGATTTTTCATTTTCAAATCAACATATTGAAATCAGATACTGGCCAGAATAAACACCACGTGCTAAACGTATGGGACCACCAATACTTATTTATCTCCGCACGTATTATTGCTGCTTGACTACCATTATTTAAATGTTTATATTAATTCGGTAGTGAATAAAATATTCAACACATCAATCTACTTTAACTCCTAAAAAAAAATCGCCTTTTGTGATTCTTGGAAAAATTCTTTTTTGGGAAATAATTAGTAGGTTTATCGGATTCAGACAAGAGATAATGTTTTATTCCTTACTTTCAAACATCGTAGTTGTTAAGCTGTTAAGGTGTACAGGGCTTGTTCGAAAGTAATCTCAGTGAGTCGATAAAAAATATTTACTGCTCATATCGGTGCAATCGATTAGTAGGTATTAAAATAGGCTCCTCGCTTCCAGTGAGATTGCAAGAAATCACCTTTGAATCGACCAGGAAGCGGGTCGCGAAGTTAGGCTAATCGAAATAGGTTTTTTCTTGGCAAAATTACTGTCAGGATACCGACTGGGCCATCACACTAAAAACAACCTGTGGTAATATTCTGTTATACCTTTCACTCTCTGCTATGATCCGTTAATTTGTTGTAAACAATTAAAACCAAAAAATTGCATTTTTTCTTTCGTTTTTGCTTATGAAACAAAAACTAACAAAGCAATCTCGATGGTGGAATGCGATTTATTATAGAGAGTAAAAATATCAATAAAATGAGAAACCGAATTAACTCAATCGGATCATTATTAAAGGAGAAAAACAGGAAAAATCGTTTTTTTTTTTTTAAATTCATATTTTCGTAATTTTTCAAGTTGTAGCGCTGACCTCTCACAAAATGATAGGAACTTATATGTATTTTACGCGTACCTAAACCTGCCGCTACCGGTTCATTATTTGTTACACGATTGCCATTTGAAATTTTTAGTGCTTGGATGCGATTTTAATTTTGTAAAAAGATTTTGAAGCAAGAACTATCATGTTATAAGCCTACGTTTTTATTTTGCATGAAAAAATCTATGAAATATGTGAAACATCCGACCAAACATAATCGAAGAAGGCCATTTAAAAGTTCTGTCATCAGCCTGGTATGTTGACTACGTAGACGCAGAATTTCAAGACTTAGTTTGCAAGATGTTCTGCTCAGCAATAGCTTATTGTCTGTGGCCCGCAATATGGTTCCAGTGGGCCTTATGCTTTTGATTTGTCCACCAGAACAGTCACCTACGAATAACAGCCTTTGTAATTCCAAATAATGGCCCTGGTCAAATATATGGAATAGCAGACCCGTGTCTTGCAAGTTTGTCTCTATTGCTAGAGTGATAAGGTTTTGAAGAGCGTTTCAGACCTATTTTGATGTGATCTGATAGCATTCTAGAGGCTTCAGCACTGCCTGATTGTCAGAGAAGATGAGGGGACGGTCCTGCCCCTGTATCCCCTCCTCTAATTTTCCTAATGGCAGACATCGATAGCGTGAATTTCTGTCTGAAATACTGTGGTATGCTGTCCCAGTGCTACACTTATTTTAAGTCTGGGTGTATCTATCTGTTACTAGGTTAGTTCAGATTAGTCAAGGTTGTAAGTTCTTAGCATGATCTCACTGCTCATTTCTAGCAATGGGTTTCTCACCACGTTTTTGATGCCGGTGTCCAAGGGCAGGTCCACTCCGCCAGACATTGTATCTTTCCACCCTGTAAACCCCTGAGCCCTGATTATTGTATCAAAGGAAGGGAGATTTAGTAGCTATATAGGGGAGTCATATGTACTACTCTCCCCCAGGTAGCCGCGCTGCTTCACTATATGGCTACTTTCACGCGCACAGCCATTTTCGGTCATGCTTGCTAACATTGTTTAGAGATTTCACAGACATTTTGATGCAAAATGAAAATATAGTTAGTAGAATGATATTTCTACTTTAAAAATATTGTCATGAAATCAAAATCAGACCATCCATGACGCGTTTGGGCGCATTAAAAAATAGTGATCATTTAAAAGTTTAAAATCCTCAAAGTATATAATTCAAAAAATAATCTGAAACTATAATTTTTGAACATATTATTTTAACATAAAATATATAATAAATTTCATCGATATTTTCAATTTTATTATTCAAATTTCATTGTTCCATTTAATTTATAAAAATTTACCATAACAATTGAAATCGAAATATACACAATATAGATCCATTTACATAAAATAAAAGTTTAATATAAGATATTTCTAACAATCTTTTAAACTAACATTTTGAAAAACATTTCCCATGTCATAAATTATGGAATTAATGTCCATAATATATGATTTTCAGAAGTTACTAACATTTCCGCTATTAATAAATATGTATGTTAATTTGCTGTGATTTCTCTCTATGATACTTTAGTTCTAAATAATTTGTTGCAGGTAGTTTAGCTGAAAATAATTTACCTCAATAGTTTAATACATAAGACCATTTGATGGAAAAAAAATGATTCGAGGATCATTTGCTATAAACTAAAACTAACAAACTTATTAATAGTTAGAACATTATAATAATATTATTATAAACCATCCGAAGCTATCCTAACTTTACCTGAGATACCTAAAAAACATCAAAGAACATAAAGTTATTCAAGGGATTTCTGTTCCTATCAATACTCCTTAGGTAATACAAAAACAAAGGCATGGCTTAGGGGAATTGTTTGGAATGGGTTGTTAAGGCTGTTCTTGCCCTTTTTCAGCACTTCGACCCATAAAATTTTTTGTACATTACCCCAATTTCATGTAAGCACGGAACATGGGAACTTGTCGCTAAGTTTGATATTTTTTCGGAGGGTGAGTGCTTTTATTTCTTGAAGCTTCAAGGTGATGTTTTCCAGAAATTTAAGTATCCTACACAACAGTGTTACATTTGTATAGCAGATATTCCGCTATTTAGTGTCCTAAGAAGAGATTCGTTATTACTAGAATATTCCTTTTTTGGAAATCGAGAAATATTCCCGCGTTCTTTAGCATTGAGGTTATGAATTTCTTCACGTGTATGAGACCAGGCGTATTATTTCACCTTAAGTTTACCATATTTTGTTCTCATCTGGAAAGCTCCTATTTTACGTGACATTTAAGTAATCAACAGGTCCGGTCCGAGCAAAGGAGTTTTGACCTCCTCAGTTGCTAGACTGTTTTAGAGCTTGCCTAAAGGCTTAAGTGAACTTATATGAAAATAGGTATATATTGACTTTCTTAGTGTTTCTATTTAGGTACTTATGGGTACAGATTTGAGTTACATCTATTTCTGCTTGAAATATAGTGGAGGTAATTATTATGGATTTACTAAGCCCAAATCCTGGGCCTGATACTCCTACGTCATACCATTCTTTTAACTCAGTCCATCAGTAAATTATGCCATTAAATCCTTATCTTTGTAGATAATACCTCTCTGGTCGCTTGTTAGTTACCACTTCGTAGTTCTGCTGTCTTGATCAAGGCTATATGCAATAAAGTGAGGCTAAGTATTGCTTTTATTGCAGTTGTGGAACTTCAAACAAATCTTTTATTTTTTGTAACAGCTGGTTGTTATGTCTTTGGCCACAATACTAATGTGTGACCATGGGCTTAACGATTTCGGTCTCAAACCTAAAGTTTCATCAATGATTCTCTAACAAGTCCAGATTTCCGCGATTACCTTTTACAGAATCCTTTTATTATGGATATTCCAAATAAGTTTTTGGTCTATTATTATTCCTAGATATTTAACCCCTTTGAAAAAAATCAATGCCGTTCCATTTAAAGTTCGAATGTATGTGTTTTCGTCTCTTCGTGAATGACACATGGACTATTTTGTTAAAATTAACATATAATCCTCCCTATTTGTACCAGTTACTAATTTGACTTCAGGCAGTTTGTATAACACTTGTGATAGTCTCTTTAGTCTTGCCCCTGATAGTGACAACTACAGTATATCACCAGATCCTTGAGGATACTCTTTATCTGTTGTCTATATTATTGTCATCGCTCCGTAGATGATAGAGGCATGTATGATTAGGTTTTTTAGCTTCAATTGAATCGTTTTACTTAAAGAGATTTTATTTATCTTACCCTTAGAGCACTGACCGATGATCCATGTGAGCTTTACTAAAAGATTCCTTTATTTCAATGACAACACTTTAAGGATTTCCTTTTGTCATCATTGTATTTTCAAATTATCCATTAAATTACATAGTGTGTGTTATTTCCTATGAATTTGTTAGCTTGTGTCGCAATTAGCAATGCCCTTGGTGGTAGGGACATGTAGCTAGCGATCCACTTTCGACCACCGTAGTAAATGTATGGATGTTTCGTCCCGATACCGGTAGTGGACTCATGAGTGGGATCCACCGGTATCTTTCCCAGACATCCTTATACTTTCCACAAACTTGGACCTCTATTTAAGTCCAGTTTTGCCGGAAAGTGGTGGTAGGATGTTAAGTTCCACAACATGCCTCCCCTAAGGCTTTTGCTTTCCGGCTTAAACTGTTGGACAGTCCAAGCCGTTAGAAAGCACAGGCCTGAAAAGGAAGTGGAACGGACATCCTCAATGGTCTTCCAATGGCCGGGTCAGATTTAATCAAAGCCAACAGCGGTTAAGACCCTCGTGTGCCGCCGTCCCTGCTCAGGCGCCATGTCGCAATTAGCAATGCCCCTGGTGGTGGGGACATGTAGCTAGCGATCCACTTTCGACCACCGTAGTAAATATATGGATGTTTCGTCCCGATACTAGTGGTGGACTCATCAGTGGGATCCACCCGTATCTTTCCCAGACATCCTTGTACTTTCCACAAACTTGGACCTCTATTTAAGTCCAGTTTTGTCGGAAACCGGTAGTTGGATGTTAAGTTCCACAACACTTGATTTGCAAACTGGATTTTGGGGAGCAGTTTCTGTTTTAGTTTATTGAGAACCAAATTCTATTAGTACATAAACGTATATAATGTGAAAACAAACCAAAGTGTTTCAGATCTTCACTTTTTGTTTTTATTTGGGATTTAGATTTTAAATACACGTGGCATATTTCGTAGCACTGCTACTTCGCCAAATGTCAATATTAACAAAAACCTACAAAATTGACAAGTAAATAATAATAAAGTTGGTCAGGTATCTATTTAAAAATTCAATATTTTCGAATTTTAATTATTCTAGCGTAATAAAGAAAAACCAGAGCAATTAAAATTATTAAATAAATTTAAATGCTGTCTGTATTTTTGTGATTGTTAATCTCTAATGATTCCAATAAAGTCGACTTTTTGCTTTTAATTTAGGCATGTAGTATTTTGACGTTTTCGTCAAAACTGTGGTTTTGAGGTAAAAGATGTATTGCATATGCTGAATTGTACTTTTTCTATAGGAATTTTCATTTTTGTGCTCTTTAATTCTAATATTAAAGGTGAAGCCTGTGTCACCTACGTAACTTACCCAAAAGAAAACAATTCAGCCTACGTAATACACCTTTTATCCCAGAATCACAACTTTGATGAAAATCATATCAAAAGTAAAAGTAAAAAGTTGACTTTAGTGGAATCATTAGAGATTAACAAATGTAAAAATATAGACAACATTTGGATCACCAATTAGATATTAATAATTCACCATTGTTAAATTTTGTTAAAAATATGAGTTTTCTGTTTTTTTTTCTTATTGCGATAGAACAATTAACCTTTTTATTTATATTTATTTCCTAACTTTGTTTGTGATTGCCAATTTTAACATCTGATGAACTAGCAGTGCTAGAAAACATGTTATGTACATTCAAAATATGATTTTAAATAAAAAACAAAAAGTGACGATCTGAAACAGTTTGGTTTATTTTCATATTATTTACGTAATATAGATCTTCATATAGGAACGATCACCTCAATAAATTATTTGTTTTAGTATAAGTAGCACTCAATAACTGTCGTCAATTTATGAGTAGCTATTTTACTAAAATCGCAATAAATCGTAATAAATATTTTTAAATGCATGTGTACTTTCCTAATTGCCTACGTCAATTGTTTGTTAACTTTTTTTATCAACATAATTTCTACTCGTATTTAACAATAAGATATAAATACAATATCAAATTAAATGCATTGCATATAAAGTATATACTAAAACTGAAACAAAAAGAAACTAATTTTAAACAAGAAATTGAGAAACTGTCAAGCATAATTTTTTATACATAACGTTGTAAATTTGAGCTTGATATTTTTTTTTGTTATTTCAAGAAATACGAGTATATATTTAGTTTATCATCTGGAACAATCTCATATACAATGTGTCCGCGGATGGGGTACCGGACTTTAGTGAACCTCAATATTTTTAGTTCAAGTCATAGGTAAAAATTAGTGCTGTTTTTGACGTAAATTCCGAGATGGATGAGACCTATCCAGAGTGTTGAGGACAATGTAAAAACAAACCCTGCGTAAAATATAACAGCAAAAAATAAGTTTGGGCCAAGAGAGAGGGGGGTCGAAGTTGGGTAAAACAGGTTTTTTGAATCTACAAGCTAACGCACTTTGGAAAAAAAAGTTTCAAATAAAAGTTGTAGATATTTTAAAAACCTACAATTTGAGCTTTTGTACAATCAACCCCTAAAATCGGCGACTTTTGGCATATCAGTTATTGCAAAATTAACCTTTTTTGAACTTTTTTGATTTTGGAGGGAAGTTTTCGTCGTTTCGAACAAAATATTTTATTATAGTAAATCGGATAACTGAGATATTGTTATTTGTTTATCCGAAGACTCAAAATGTTGATAGACATAAATGTTTTTTGGATGAATATTTTGACCTCCTAAAAGACTCAATCTCTTCATGAAAGCCTAAACTTCTTATCATGTTAGGGGAAAATGAAAAAGTTAATTTTCAATCCCTTAAGTATTGCTTTAAAAAAATGGTTGTGTCATATACATAATTTTTCGAACTACACCGCATAAAAAAAAATAACGAATCCGGTCATTCATGGCTGAAATACGACGAATTTTTCCGAGCACTGCTGATTTGAAGCTGCGAGTTAAGTTTTTTCGCGCGAGTGAGAGCTCCATCTCTTTTTAAAGAAACACCGTTTTTTTAAGCGATATTCAAGAGGTTGAAAATAATTTTTTTCATTTGCCCATAACAAGATATGAAAGTTTCGGCCTTCACAAAAAGATTGAATCTTTGTGTCAAAATATTCACTCAAAAAAAAAACTATAGCAATCAACATTTTACGTATATCTCAGCAACAAATTATCCGATTTACTAAAAAATAAATTTTCTTTTTCAAAAAGACGAAGGCTTCCTTGTAAAAGCAAAAAAGGGCAAAAAAGTTGATTTTGCAATAAATAATTGATATGAAAGAAGTGGCCGATTTCAAGAATTTCTGTAGTCTTTTTTCAATGAAAAATTAACAAAAATGATCGAACAAAAGCTCAAATTGTTTGTTTTTAAAATCTCTACAAATTTTATTTGAAACTTTTTTTCAAAATATATTCCTTGGTTTGTAGATTCAAAAAACCTCTTAACCTAATATGAACCTACACCCACGAAAATCATCCAATTTTGGACAAAACCCGAAAATGTAACAGTTTTAGACCATCATATTAAATATGACACATTGAATTTTCTTAAAATGGTTTTAAATCCGCTATTTACACCCTGGACCCTGGAGTAATTATGAATAAAATCGAAAAACAGAGAATTTGTAGTCCGTCATATTGGATTCTGAATATTCAATCTATAATTAAGGGTTTGTAATATACACCACGAAGAACGCTCCTATGCCAATTTTGGAGAAAATGGAAAGACGTAACAGTTTCAGGACGACATATTGGATCCACCATAATGAATTTTTCAAAAATATTTTTAAATTCGTAATTAGCATATCCAAAAATCTTCCTACACCGATGTAGGACAAAATCTGGACATGTAAAATGTTTAATTCGCCATATTGGATCCGGTATATTTAATTTTACTTTAAATAATTTCAGATTCGTTATGTGCCACACTGAAAACTCTCCATACCAATTTTGGAGAAAATCGGGAAAAAATTATTATTTTGTTTGGTATATTGGATCCGCCATATTGAAGTTTGCCACCTCGAAAAATCTCCAATAAGAATTTTTTGAAAAAATCGGACAAACTCAATTTTTTTCGTCCGCCATATTAAATTTTTTAAAATAATTTCAGATTTGTTATGTGCTTCCACGAAAATTCTCCCATACAAATTTTAAAGAAAATCGAACAAAATCATTTTTTTTTCGCTATACTATCAACGCCATCTTGTATTTTACTGCACCAATTTCATCCAAAATGGTATGGACCACTGCAATAACTTTCTGAACATAAGGTAAGAAAATTCATTTAAATTGATGCTGCCGTTCCGGAGGAATCGATGTACATACATAAAAGAATACATAGCGGTGGAAATGAAAACCTCCTTTTCTAGAAGTCGTTTAAAAATTTAAAAATAATATACCGTTTTTTTTTGTGTATAAAAAAGTACATTATATTTTGGTTTATATGTAACCACCAGTTAACATTAGGTAAGAAAAAATTTTTCAATTTATATATTAACAAAATATAAATTCCTGTTCTTGTTTACAGGATGATACAATGAAGATGGTTTAAATAATAAAATAAACCGAAACGAAAAGAACAAAAACATGTGTTAATTCCATGGAAGTAATATTATGACCGGAACCCAAAAAAGAAATATCTAATTAATAATTACACGGTCAACAAAAAAAAACCACATTGTAAACACATAAAGCATAATGAAAATACGTCAATGTGTCATAAAATAATTGAAATACAAAATAAAATCAATTAAACAACCACAATTAAACAGCAAAAATTTTACGTTTTGATTTTAGGTTCGAGTGTTAATGGACGATTTTGATTGATTATCTTCCTTACTAAAATTTTGAAGTGGCAACAACGTAGTTTTATTGTATAGTGTTAGTGTCAATTCAGTTTATATTCATAGTGTTGGTTGTATTTTTAGAAATATAATTCTACTATAAATTCCAATAATGTTTTGAAGGAAAAATAGACTGTGTATAAAATATCTCCATAGAAACTGCAAAATGTAAGCCTATGCTCTAAATCTGTCAGATTAAGTTATTGAATAATTTTAAATTTATAGTTATTATAGTTGTATTTTGTGAGAATTTTCTGGTCTTTCGTTGCGACTATTTCACATTTGCAGCCAACGAAACTTAAAGAAATTTCGGGATTTATATTTATACTTGCCAATACATTGAATTGGTTGAGTATATTTCTCACAAGATATGTCTCTCGCTTTTTCTAATTTTTGACTGATTCAAATATATATATATATATATATATATATATATATATATATATATATATATATATATATATATATATTTCAAAGACATTATCAGTTTTTTTATATCAGTTTTAGTTTATGAGTTATAAGGAGGGATGTTATTTTAGAAAAAATACTCTCACCGTACAAAAATATTTTTAAAAAAACTACAAATTCTTGAATTTTCTTTTATATGATTTTCCACTATTTTTGAAGGACGAAGTTCTACTCTGAATACTCCCGGAATAATCGACCATCACATTCCAGTAATCCTGGAATCGTTCCTCCATAGTCCGAATATCTTGGTGGAATCGTTTATCCTGTTCTTCACTCATGTCACCGAGATTTTCCGGAAAATGATCTAAATGGCTATGAAGAAACTGTACGTTAATGCTTATGTTGCATCCAAATTTCTGGAAGTGAGACAACATCTCTTCAACGCGTTCAACATAATCATCACCCTTTCTATTACCTAAAAAATTTTGAATAACCCAAACAAACGAATCCCATGCGTTTTTCTCAATTTTTGACTTTGAACTGCAAAAATTTCTGTCATTCACCAAATTACGAATTTACGTATCATCAAATATGCCTGCTTTGGGCTTTTCTGAACTCAGATTCGGAATTTTCTTTGAAATATACTTAAAACATTCAGTGTCTTTATTTAGTGCTTTAACATATTGTTTTATCAGACCCAGTTTAATATGCAGAGGTAAAATTACGGCTACCTGGAACTAGTGCTTCCCTAGAAGGCCATTCTTTTCTTGTCCACTCTTTACATTTACTCTACTATCCCATAAACATATAAAACAAGGATATTTGGTATAGCCTCCTTGTTTTCCGAAAAGGAAATTAACCATCTTAAGATCAACGCAAATTACCAATTTCTGCTCGTTAAACTTTATCTTATTAAAGACTAATGCTATTGTTCCTTAACTTTGGTTGAATGTGCTCTAAGTAGAGAGCCTACTTTATTTCCATTATGCAATAGTACACACTTCAAATTACTTTTTGATGAGTCGAAAAATAAACGTTATTAGTTTATATCATATCTCTGCAAGCCCAAGGCTGTAATCAAACCAAAAATATCAGTAAAATACACAAAATCATCCATGTCAGTGGAAAAACATAGTAAGTCTTTTTCGCCGATTGCGGTATAACGAAACTTTAGTTTTTAGTTAGGAAGCTAGTAATTCGGAAGAAGTTTTCGACAATTCGAGGACTCAAATTAAATCGTCAAGCTCGTTTTAATTGAATGGTCTCCCTTCCAAAAAGTTTTTTGGCTTGAACTCATCATCACTTACGCAGCTCAGCTGATTCAATTCGTCACAACTTTCTTTATATGTACATGATAGCGATAACAATTGATCTTTTGAACTCTTAACAGGCCTAACAGCACATACATGTTGATGTAAGGTAAATCCATTTGGCGTGGTTTCTCTTATTGATACCATTGATATTCACAACTCAAAAATAGCAGTGATCATGATGATTAACAAGTTCACGCCAGATCGTTGTTAGAGATTGGAACTTGAAGGAGGTTCTCTTCTTAGTGGCCCATAAACCTATTTCTCAACAAAGATATTGCATAGAATGCTGGGCACCCAGGACTTGTTTTGTGTTTCCGATGAAAAACCTAAACACCCCAATTATTCTTGTTTCACAAAGTCTGACACACTGAAACGAAATTTTTGAAAAACATATTCACCACAATGTAACAAAAACAATTTGGATCGTTAATGCACACCCTTATCGACGAAGATATGATAGACATTACAAAGATTTATGTAAAACGCGAGCATAGTAAACAAACTCAATATGAATGTGAGAACGAAAGCAGTAGTTGTATCTAAAAACTCGAGCTGATACATTAAAACTGAGCATAAATTCGAAATCAGAAACCTCGAATTAGTAAACAACCATTAAAATATTTCATGTATAAAAAAAATTGATTTTGTTGTGCCGTGTTATTCATACCACTTGTAGTATTGATAACTGATATTTTAAAAAATGCTATAAATAAGGCGACGATTGTTTATATCATCTAGGTATCTGTACCTCTTGAATACAATTTTACTAAGGTGAAATATTTAAAATGTATAAGTTTCTTTCCTATTTATACCTGTTTTCGTGGGTTATCTTAGTTAGAGCCGACAATCCTTGCAATTTAAGACAAACAGAAAATGGATCGATTTGTGTTTGTGATTCTTCATATTGCGACACAGTGCCCAATATTCAAGATTTAAAATTCAATCAATACCAGTTATACTCGACCAGCAAAGCAAAATTAGGATTTTATTCTACAACCGGAACTTTTTCAAACCCGTCAACTGAAGCATCAGCAACAGTAACTATAGGGGATCTTAGCAGTACACATCAATCGATAATTGGATTTGGTGGAGCGTTTACAGATGCAACCGGCATTAATATTGCGAGGTTACCAGAAGCAGCTCAAGAACTATTATTGCAAAGCTATTTTGGCGAGGATGGAATCCAGTATAGCCTGGGTAGAGTTCCAATTGGTGGAACTGACTTTTCTACAAGGCCGTATACTTACGATGATGGTGAAATTGATGAAACGTTAGAAAACTTTGCGTTACAGCCAGAGGATATTACATTTAAGGTAATACTTTTAGTTTAATATTATGATAATATTTTAAAGTTTCAAATTTTATTGTATTAATAATTCAAATTGTTTTATTACCAAAAAATTGAACTGAGGCACAGAGAATCATAATAGATACAAATGTTTTTGTTGTCTTATTCACAAAGCTGCCCTGTGCTAGACCAGAAGAAAACTTAAAATTGTTTGAGTTCTTTTTTATTTGTTGTATTAAAATATAAGGGTGTCTTACCTTACAGAAATATAAATTGTTTGAAACAATAATTCAATTAGTCGCTATTAAGTTTAAAGAACATATTTTTGATATTTCAATATTTTTCACATTTGAAGAATATTCAATGAATTTCTTCGTGAATGAGAATCTTGTTGTTAATTAAAATAAAACCTTTTAATTTTTTCCAATGATTTATAGCGTTACTATAAAAATATACTGGCGTAATTTAGCTGTTGATCAAGTTTAAGAATAAATAAAATGAAAATTGATTCATATCAAAGTAACTTGTAATTTCGACTTCATTTTTTCTAGTTGTTTTGTTTGCTACTCTACTATATAGATGTTTCTTCCACTGCTCCGAATATACGGTTTAATATTGGGTCGCTTTAATCATCATACTTCATTTAGCATACTCTTCTATATTTTTTGAACATTTCTACTCATTTCTAAAAGTTGCTAAGATATAAATATAAAATAAGAACTGCTTTAAACTTTCTAGTAAGCTATCAATAGCCATAGCCACTAATAAAATATTTTGAAATACATTTTGTATTATTAAATTGCTAATATTTTATTTAACCAATATATATTTTCAATATGTCAAAATAGTATTAGGGGCTGTGGATTTATTAAATTTAGGGTTTAGATTATTCGTCAATGAAATAGATTCATATATAATGTCAAAGTGCTTAGAAGTCCATTTAAGGCGGTAATACCACTTTAGCGACCGAAAAAGAGGCCTAAGTTTGATTGTCCATTTTGGGAGTATGGAAAAGAAGTATGAAATTTCTTTTCAGAGGGTTTATTTAACACATATTAAAGAATGGAAAACGAAAATTTCGATTTTGATACAGGCAATCTTTGCCAACGTCTTTTTTGAAAATTCCTCCACGAGAAGACGGAATTCTCATTAAGTACAAGAACCAAAACAAAAACCGAAAAAAAAATTATATTCTACATACTATTATTTATGGAGGTACGTAGATTTTTTTTAGTCGAATTTTGGCGCAGTTTTGAACAAAATTACTCGATTTTATGCCTAAAAATAAACAATAAATTGTTTATAAAAACAAAAGTTCAAGAGATGGCTATGTATTTATATAGAGAATGTAATGCAACTGTATTCAGGTTATCTGTCTTCTCAATTTGAAAAACGTATTTAAAGTTTTACGAGCTTTTAAATTCATAAAATTTTTATTTTACCTGTAAATGGCGAATTCTGCGTCAAACATTTGGTTATTCAGGTTGATACCCGCCTTCTCCTTTTCCGTCTTGAATGATTTTAGGGATAATCGAGCCTTTTTTGCAGCATCGGTGAGTGATCGCTCAGAAAACTTTACACGCAGAAATGAAAGCAGTTCGATCCAACTTTCATGCTTATATTCTGCATGAGTCTCATTACTGTTGATAGGCCATCATTATAATTACCTACAGCAATATATACTTCGGGACCAAGTACGCATTGAAGCCCTCGTTACTATTTGGTCTAAAGCCGCCTATGCATCGAGGAAGCAGATTGTCACTTCTTAACTCTTCTTAATTTGGATGAAGATGGCTTATATGCCACGAACACTACGAATTTTCTCTGCGTGAGCATTTTTCTTGTTTGATTTTACTCATATTATTTATATAATTAACTTCAAAATAACATATTATACATACATACATACATACATAGCATATTTGTACAAAACATAAAAGTCAACAGAAACAGCGCAATGAAGAGTCCACACTGCATCGCTTAGCAGCTGTACTGACTCACACAAACACGTTTATTACAACATCATTACACCTTGTTCTACTCCTAAGAAACTCCAATTTTCTAAAGGTAACATGCTCACTAGTCGTTTCGACAGATACTTCATAAGCCAAAAAATATATTATCTCAACCTGCTATAGTGGTGTTACCCCTTAAACCGTGTTTATGGATCTTTACAATAATTTTTTAGGGACACCATCGATAACAACCTACAACTAAAAATATAATATAAAAATCAGCAAAAACCATGGAAGAAATTAAGACCCATTTTATATTTTCGGTAGATTTCTCCGCTCCAGACAATGTTTACAGACGAAAATACAATACCTGAGCTAGTCTTACTGAATTTTATAAAAAAAAATGATTGAAAAAGTTGTGAAAATCCATTTTATTGTTTATTTAAGAAGAAAATCTTATGTATTTTCATATCAGTATCCCGAATATTCACGCTTCTTTGTTACAACTTTTAGATTCCCTATATTCAACGAGCAAAAAAACTACGTGGAGACAATGGATTTAAATTATTTGGTTCAGCGTGGTCTGCACCAATTTGGATGAAAACCAATAACTGGTAAGAAATCATAAAAGTACATTTTTTAACAGAGGAAATATAAAATTCAGCTCTTCAATGCAAAATAAGAAATTGGTAAAATATCTGTGCATGGTACAGGAAATAATTATTCTATTAAATTCTTGTAAACAATGCACAGAATTGGTATAAAACGCTAGCGCAGATTTCTGCGGTTAAATTATAGCGATCTCGCCCGATTTACCTTAGTCCAAAACTTTCCGATTAGAGGGTGTCGAAACTATAATTTTTTTAACTTTTTTGTAAATATTTATCTTTAAGGGTTTTTCAGGATAGGAAATCAAGATATGGTTATAGTTTTGTTTAGCGTTGCAGTGGGTGCCACCAGCATCATTGCCCCAACATCTAAAACTTCACAACTTTTTTGCACTCCGATACATTAAATTTCTAACTAAAAATTCTTATTCCTTAACATCTCCTATCTAAAAGAGTTATTTCTTGTAGGTTTTGCTTCTAGTAGCCGTGTCTCAGATAATCGAATTTAAGGATTTTAGTGCGTACTGGGATATGTCTCAGCCCCCCCCCCCCCACACACACACACACACATACACACCTACGTTTTATCGAGACGAGAACTGGTTCAAGAAATTTGGTGCGTCTTTAATGGCCTACAACAATAAAAATTTATAACAATGAGCTAACAGTCGATAAGTATCGATATTTGTACAAAAACTATTGTTAGACAATGAAATCTGGCCAACTTTTATTATTTAATTTCAAAATTTTTCATTTGATCTATAAATTTTTTTAAGAAGGCTACAGCTCTATTTTCTCTGTATAATTAATGTGTATGTACATAAAAACGGAAGATAGAGTATAATTTAAAAATTAAGTAATTAAAATTTTTCCAGTTTGGTTCGTAATTGACTGTGTGTGTTATTCCTATTGTTCTTTACTAGTTCATTATTTACATTTCTACAATTGTTAGTCCGCTGCTATTTAAATTTTTATTATTGTTAGTCTATTTGCCTTTGAACACGCTCCAAATTTCTTTGATCAGTCTTTAGCCTGGATAAAGCGTGAATTAAGTATCTTGGTCAATGCTACCCAACATCGCGGTCTTAAACTTGAATCTAATTCGTTTTAATTGAAATTATTAAGAAATGAGTAATGTACCAGATATTTGCAGATTTTATTTATTCTTATAAAGGTCACAAGATAATTACCCAAACTTTAATAAAGATAAAATCATCTAAGTAAATTTTTTTTAAATTATCGCGGATTCAAAAATCATCATCATCATCATCATTGGCGTGACAGTCCTTTGTGGACCTTAGCTTGTTTTAAGAATCGTCGCCACTCCCGTCCAGTTTCTTGCAACTTCCTTTCACCTTGTGACCCTTAAGATCTTTAGGTTTCCTTCAGCTTCGTCCATGCATCTTGCACGTGTGCGACTCCTACTTCTTTGACCCACAGGATTTCCTCGGGTTATTGTCTTGACTAAGTCGTTTTCTGTCATTCTCACAACGTGATTAGCCCATTTTAACCTCTGTATTTTTATGAATCAGACAACATCACGATCTTTGTAAAGTTGGTACAGCTCAAGGCTATACCTTCAGCGTCAATAACCGTGCCCACTTACACCCCCAAAAATTTTACAAAGGATCTTTTTTCAAAAATATCAAGAAGTCTTTCGTGATTTTGGTATAAATTTCTTCTAGTAAGAGGTTCGTTTCAATAAATAACTTAAAAATCTTCTACAAAATATGAAATTAAAGCAACATTTCTAAACTTATTATTGAATTGTCCAAATTGACACCACACAATGAACCTTCGCTAACCCAGGGTGTAATCGAGCTAGCTCCAGATTTAAATTCAGTGATCTGAAAATCTTGAGTTAGAAGCGATTGGGATTCATCGAAAAGTTTTTTTCTAAGCGACCCCGGAAATCTATATATGCCATCTTTTTCAGATTTTTTCAACGGTTTCTTTTGATTTGATCTTCAAATGACCTTAATTTCTACCCCAGATTCGAAATCAGCGAGCTCAAAAACTCTTATATACCCTAGTAAGACTCGTTGATACTTCATAGATAAAACGTGGACTTAATTATGACTTTCAGTTTACGAGGGAGAATATGTCTGTGACCATAATTATGAGCGGATATTCTAAAAATCTGGAATTTTTGGGTTTCGTGCCCATTGAGACCTTTAATCGGAAGACCAAAATACCTGTACAGAAAATACTGCAAAAATTTATATTTGTACATATGCATTCATTAAAATTCTAATTTCACTAAAAATTAACAATATATTCAAGTTAAACATTCCCAGCCGGGTTTACTAAGAAGTTTAAGATTCCGATCTAGTTGCCATAGAAGTTAAATCTTCTAGTTAGCTAGTTTTATTTTGCTTAGAATTTGCTGTAGTTTATATTTTATATCAACAAATAAACACCTATATAGGGATATTAAGGACAAAAACGTAGAGATAAGCCATGAAATAGGTAAAATGAATAGCCGTGACCCGAAAATAAAATTTTTTAATTTTGCCCTTTTAGTAATACAAGAAAATGATTTTTCTATTTTTATATATTTAAGATTCAAAACTTATCACACACTTGTCCATTTAAACCTTCTTCTGTCTATTTCGACCGGTTTTAAATTGGACCATGTTTATGAATTAGAAAATTAAAACTTAAAACAAAGTCCCCTAGCAATAAGTAAAACGAATTTTCAATCTAAAATATATATAAGGAATAAAAAATAATTTGTATTTATTACTGAATCGTCAAAAATGGTTTGTTTTTAGGATTCATCTTATTAGAAATTTTTCCTCCTATCGATTTCAAAGCTTTATATTTAGGATTTTATCCCTAATTTTCCTATATAAGAGTTTATTTGTTAACATATTTAACACAAATTATAAGAGTATCATAGAAAAACAAAACTAATCAACTAGATCTAGCTTGCATGGTTACTGGATCGAATCTAAGTTCTAAACCTCCATAGTAAATCTGGATGAACACACCTAACATTAGATAAGATTCTGCGTTCCTTGTCAACTGATGCTCTTAGCTCCTACAATGCAGAAAAATCAATTTACCTGTTTAAATAATTCAAATTAGCGAGTCTAGTTATGTGACAAATAAAATAAATTTTAAGTTTTGAGTACAACTGAGAAATTAAGTAATATACAGAGTGTCTACTTTACAAAATAACAAATCATATTGCAAACATCAGATGTTCAGCTGTACAAATCGTTCAATCAAATCCTCAAAATAACTTTAAAGAAATAATAATTTTTAATACTGTAATGCCACCTTAAAAGCGTAATTTTAATTTGAAAATTTTTATATACCAGAACTACCACCACAAAAATTTTTGATTAGGGATAGATTACAGAAGTAATTCATAAAAACTGTTTTAGGTATAATGATGTAGGAACACTTAAAGATGAATACTGGCCGCTGTGGGCGGAATACTATGTAAAATTTTTTGATGCGTACCAACAAAATGACATAACGTTTTGGGGAGTTACAACTCAAAATGAACCAACCAATGGACTCTCAGGTCAAGCTGTTCCAAATGTCGGTTTTAATTCTAGTCAAATGGTATGTTACATTAATAAATCGTTATACTATACTCCAATCAATAGTTAAAAATATGGGAAATAATTCGAAAACGGATTTAACCTCTGCGATATATAGGGAAATTAAATTGCCCATATGTTTGTTTGGGCAATTAAAATACAGAGGCTACAAATATCAACATACAGTTTTCTGTACCTAAAAGTTTAAGTATAAAACTGTAGATAATTGAAAAACTTCTAAATTAAAACATGACAGATTAATATTTATTAACTAGTAACTGCAAAAAAAACTAAAAAACCACGACGTCCGGTGCCCGCCCTTGCATTCGTAGCTCAAAAATATAAGTCTTTTACTGTCAAATGGCATTAATTTGTTTCTTTCATCTTAGTTATTATGAAAAAAACAGGCAATTATATATATATATATATATATATATATATATATATATATATATAGCAAGGTGTTGATAACTCAGTTGCATATAGTAATGATGTTGTTCGTCAACGAAAATTGCAATTTCCTTTACAGTACGATATTACTTTTCTATTTTTTACAAATTTAAACAATACAGCTACTTATGTGTTTGTGAGTACTTGGCTATTGGGCTGCAAAAGATGGTTTCAGCGAATGGAATACTTGTTAACAGCACAGTTCTCGGATGTTTTAATATCCTCTTGTGAGTAGTTTGATATATGTGGCTAAAAAGAGAATCAAACGCAACACATTTGCCAGTAGAAGTAGTTGGTTTCGAAGAAATATGTAGTATTTCTATTAGGGAAGAAAATAACTTCAAGCTAAATTTTGAAGGAACGGAGGTCAATGCGAGTGTCTTAAAAGCTGGATAAAATTTAAAACTGCTTAAAAGCTAGCCCCTGAAATAAAATAGAAACATCAGGGTCAGTAATTTTATTTGTGAGGTTATGGCGTGTACAAAATGGAAATAAGTAATTTATTGAACTCTGAGATCAGAACGAAAAATATTGTATGTAGTTACCTGATTCTACGTGGCTGCTAGAATGGCCAGTAACCAAGAAAACCGCTGAATTCCTTAAAATGTGAAAATAACTTGCCAAAAAGCATATTTCAAAATTTTATCTACCCAAAACTACAACAGAAACAGACTGGCAGTTTTCGACAAAGGATATCGATATAGAAAACCGATGCTGATAGATGGCGAGAAACATATAATCTCTTGCGAAATTTCAGATTTAAATAAAACAGGCCTAAAAGTAAGGAAGAGGCTGTTACAGGATATCTCAGCTAATAATTTCAATTTCGACATGTTTAAAGAAATTTTTATTCCAAATTTCAAGGGCTTCTTCTCTAAGCAAACAAGCAACAAGTTATTTTTACCACAATTATTTAATATTCAAAAGAGGCAATTTTCGAAGTTATGCAGTAACTAAGGAGTCAGATCCATAGGGGCTTAAATTAAATTATCTAGAGTTCTGAACTAAATTATATTATTACTGGCTTCTAGGTTCAAAAGACGTGGACTTTGGATATTCGTTGCTCAGTCTCTGTTTTGAAATTGTCCCACATAGCGGGAATCATTTTTCTGCTTTCACTTTTTACGGTAGGAACTAAAGTTGAAGCAGTTGAAAAACAATGTAATCGACTGAATTTTAAATTATGGCAAGTAGAAGCATGTCATGAAATGTTTCCTTTTACAAGAATTGCATCTTTCCCATTAATAATTAAAGCATGTGCTGTGATACTATATAAATAGATATCCCAAAAATATGGAAAAGATATATTTATCGTTGTATTCCCATTGGTGTGGATATTTTACAGGGTGTTTCTACAAGGTCTGTACAAAATTCCACGTAAATTCTTGAAGCTAAATTATGAGGATCTAGCCTAATTTGCCAAAAGTTGATAGTTTTGGAATGCAAGGTGTCAAAGTTAGAATTTTTTTTCTTCTTTGTAAATCTTTGTCTTAAAAATAACTTAATTTATACTAAATTTGGTTTTATTTACATTAAGTATGGTACTTCTGGGTTTTTCAGGATGAGAAATGAAGATCTGGTGAAAATTTCGATGTATATTGAAAAAGATGCCACTAACAGCACCTCGACTATTACTAAAGCATCATAATTTTTTTTTGCCTAGGTAAATTAAATTTCTAACACAAATTCTTAATCCTTGATATTTTCTTTACAAAAATATTATATCGTGTAGCTGTGGCTTCGAGCAGCCGTTTCTGATATAATCTAATTTAAATATTTATTGCGTAATGAGACTCGTCGTAGCCCCCTTTACCTTTTATGCAGACTTAGGACTGGTCCAAGAAATTTGGGCCGTGATCAAGAGCCAAGAGACTAACAACAATAAAAATTTAGATGACATGGAGCTAATGATGATGTAAGAATGATCTGGCAAAGAACATTAAGGATAACACCCAAAGCCACTAACAAACCAAACAGAAAAAAGTATATTTTTTTATTTTTTAAACTCTAAGTAAATGTTCAAAATGATCTCCATTTCCATGTACACAAAGATTAATTCAACACGCAATCCTTCTTTTGTGTTTAAACTTCTACAGGACACCATCTGTTTAAGAATTTCACAAAAAAGTAATCCATAGGCATTAAATCCGGTGAGTGGAGTGGCCAATATAAAGGACCATAATTTCCTTTGCCAATCCATCCATTTTAAAAACTCCCATCTAATTGATTTTTAACATTTAAGATAAAATGTGTGGCGCACGGTCGTACGTGAACCACATATTTTGTTTAACAGCCAGTGGAAGTCATCCAGTAAATTTGGAAATTTACTAGGTATTTAAGGCAACTAAAACTATTTAAATAAGGTGATAAGATAACACGACTAATAAATCTGTCAAAGATTCCAGATCATACGTTAATTTTAAATTCAGCTAGATAATGCACATGCTTTTATTACGTGTGGGTTTCCGTTTTCAGCATAAAAATGTTCTTTATGTAAATTTATCATATGTGTTCTACTAAAGTAAAACTCAGGTGCAAGTAAAATATTTTTATGAATATTCACTTAACGCGCTCTCCGCTTATTATTGACGACAGAAGCCTAGGCTTAATTCGAGATCGAGAGGAAAAAGCTCTTAAAATATCTGAAGATGAAACAGATGCAACAACTCTTCTTTTAAAGTCATATTTACTGTATCTTTGGAAACTCTAATTTCCAAATTTAAGCGATTGATGCTGAGACTCGGATGTTCGGCAATTCGTTCTAAAATTTCTTCTTCATCCTCCCATGCCCTAGTTGTAAGATCCTATCCATAATGAATTATTGTAGTAAAACTACCGGTTGCTCGAAAACGCTTTTTAATAGCTGCATGTGTCTTTTTGGAAATATTTTTCTGTATACTTTCACCTGCTCTCGACCTTTTACGCGTCCAGTATTCAGCACAGGCCTCCCTTAGATCCATCCATTTATATGTCTTGTGCCGATCTAATCCACGGCAATCCTGCCACTTTTTTGATGTCGTCGTATCATCTTGTTTTAGGTCTCCTTCGGCTCCATGGCCTCCATTAAATGATTTTAGCATTCCCTTTTCAGTCTCTTGTTCTTGCTACATGTCCTGCTTAATCCACTTTTAACTGTGTTATTCCTTACCCCACATCAGTCACTATTGTTCCCTGTCTGATCTATTCGCATTTCTTTTTTCTTTCAGCGTTATGCCTATCATCAGTCTTTCCATTGCACTTTGGATGACATCCAGTTTTATCACTGGTCAAACACACCATATTAAATGTTGGGGGATTTTTTTGTTTTCCAGAATATTCGAGAGTTTTCCAAAAGCTGCCTATGCTAAGCGTCTTCGTCGTAATATTTCCATATCTTTCCTTTCCTAGCGTAACTGTTTGACTTAAGTATAGGTACTATATAACATTATGTATTGCGATTCTTTTTATCTCTATACGTGGATCTTTCAAGCTCATTATCTTGTTTTTTTATACCTATTTTTTATGCTTCTTCTAATTTAAGCGCATGATCTGTAGATCGTCGCGGTTATAGGAAAAGAAAAGGCGATCAACGTCAAATCTTAAGTGATTGAGTCTCTCTCCATTAATATTAATACCCTTGGCTAACCATTTTAGTTTTTTAAAGACTCTTTCAAGAGTTAAGGTAGATTATTTTTAATATTTCTTTTATATTTCTTATTTTGTTTTTTCCATGTTTTTTTTTCAGGCATCTCATATTTTTGTTGTTCCCGATAACATATTCAACCTTTGGTTTATAAAGTTTTTTTTTAGGACTTTTTATATCTTAAGTTTCTTTTCGAACTTCTCTACAGATATCGGTAGAGTATTTGTCTTCTCTATATTATATCCTTCTTTCTTCTGTTTTTGTTCTGACTACCCTGTAATTTTGTCGAATTTCTACCTTGTTGTTTTTGTAACTTTTTTAACTGTCTCTGTATTGTCTTTGTCATATGTTCCAGAATATCGTCGGTAACTTTTTTAATTTTTTTTTGAGGTTGTAGTGACTCTTCCAATTCTCTCATATATAACTTTCTATTGATTTTAAGCTTAGTTTCGTTGCTTTAATCTGCATTTATATCTATTGAAATTTTTGATGATAACATAGGCCCTTAGTAGGTGATCACTTCTTGTATAAAATAGATTTAACACCGTGATATCAGATAAAATGGCTTGGTAGATATTTGTGTGTAGTCTATTTCGATTTTATTTTTTCCATCTGGGCTTATCCCCGTTCATTTACGTTGTGCTTTTATGTTGAAAAATGTACTTTAGCATATATATGAGTTGTTGTGCCAAGAAACTTGCTAGCATTTTTCCCTTGTGCTTTCTTTCAGTCTAAAATTAACCAAAATGATATACTGATTACATTACTCTCCATCCCTGGTTTCAGTATGAGATTCTGTGCTTTGAACACAATTTTGTTTTATAATCTGATATATGTTTCCATGAACAAGGACTATTTGGCCTTAAAACACTGCGCAAGCCTTGCCTATTGCTGAATTTTTAATCCAGCCGCTCATTCTGGGTACCGACGTTATTGACAGTCGCTCATTCTATATCAGAAGCTGTCGGGTGTATTTTTATGTTGTTTCTAAAACGTGGATTGCCACTTTCTTTGCATTTATTGAATAAAAGTATCTCTTCTTGCCATCTCCGCCAATATGGCCTTTATTCGTAACCATGGACAAGGGGCCCTTCCAAGATGACGGAACCAGCAGAACTTTGTTATTTTTACGAGATTATATATATATATATATATATATATATATATATATATATATATATATATATATATAATAGGCTAGATGCTCATAGCGCTTTGGACAGACCTATTAGAAACCTTTTTTATTTAAAATATACTAATATCTCCATATCAAAATTTAGGCTTTTACTAATAACTCCTACTGAATGAACTTAACGATCTAGTAATAATAGTTTCATTTTATTATTTCTTAAATCTCTAAACAGCTATTTATATAAAATTACAGAGAGGCTGGATTTCTAAATACCTCGGACCTGCCATTAGAAATTCATCACATGCTGACGTCAAAATTATTTTGCACGATGATCAACGTTTCTTGCTTCCTATTTTGAAATGGGTAAGTAAAAATATTTAAAATGATTACTTATTGATTGGTTGTAGAAGCACATGAATAAACGTAAAAATCATATAACAAATAAATGAAATGGTCCTCCTCCTAAATTACATTATAGTGAATATAGGAAGGGTAATAAGCAAGAATATTTTGCAAAGTTTTTAGGTCCTGAAAAGTTGGCTTGAAATACAAATATATCTTTCGTTAGGTACTTTAACTACTTTTCGTATCTTATGTTTCTCTAAAGGGTTGTTGCTGACCCCTTTTTATATTTTGTTCTACCAGAGACGAATTCTCAGAAAATTAGTCTCTCTAGAGTATCAATTTTTATATATTAATAACTTCCAAGATAATACGCCAATATGGGATTTTTTTATTAACATTTATACGCCAATATATATATATATATATATATATATATATATATATATATATATATATATATATATATATATATATATATATATATATATATATATATATATATATTTATATATATATATATATGGGATTTTTTTATTAACAGATTTATTCGACACTACAACTACGTTTTCAAATATAGTTATTTTATTAAGTTATACAGGGTCAGAGACCAAATTTTAATAGCCCTATTTGCATTTTGTAGAAAAACACACATTTAATATGAAACTGCTTTAAATAAAGTATGTCTGGAATGAAGCATTGTCCAAACTAAAAAGTTTGGTAGGTTGCGTTGAGTCTTATTTTGCAACAGCTGTACAATTTACAAAAAATGAACAAAAAACCTAAATTAACTTATACAGCTAAAATTTTGCATGTAGGCTAAAAACTGCATTTAGAAAAACTTTGTCTAATAATTTTTTTCGATATTTTGAAATATAACTCCAATTTTGAGATAGATGATATATTTGTTATATAGAGATATAGAGAAATAACAACTCAACTTCTCCCATGATGTTCTTAAATTTATCGGCCCTAAAATGCAATTCACTCTGGAACTTGAAGATAAATTTAACATAGAACAGCTACACACAGTATTCCGGTGAACTTTAAAGTTTCATCATCATAAAGATCATCAGGTCTTCGTCTGTGCTGTATGTATAACATTATTATATATTTCCGATTATAGAAGATCCGCGCATGTCAAGTTCTTGCTCTGTTGCCACACTTACAAATAATTAATAAGAAAAAAAATTACAAAATTATAATGTAAAAATAATGGTAAAAAATATTATCTTTAGAAAAATTAAGTATCATCATGATACTATAACACCACGCTAGAAGTTGCCACTGGTTCAAATACAAAATTAAATTATAGGACCAGTCGAATAATTTTTACTATATCATTTTCAAACATTGCTTTGTATTTTTAAAATTAAAACAGTTATTTGGGAAGCCGTAGAGGAAGAAAAATCCAGTTAAATCTTATATTCTCACAAAAAAGGTTGCTATTTATTTTATTTTAATGGGCTTCTATCGGATTTAAAATCCGTGTTTAAATTCCTCCGGTTGTATAAAATTTATCTGCAATTTTCTTAAAACTCCCTTTGAAGTTAAAAATGGTAAAAGTGCCTAAACGTTACTTCATATAAACCTTTTAATTAAATAATAAAATTTTTGCATTATCGAATCAGGCAGTATGCCCTAAAGGATTTTGATTAATTTCGTAAAGTTGTCAAATATAGGTAAACCTCTTAGATAGCAACCTATTTCATAAATTACATGTGACTTTCATAATATACTTTGTTTATTAAAATTAAAAATTCCATTTTTAATAAACATATATTTTTTTTATCAACTGCCTTAAAATTATAATTTGGGGGTATAAAAACATAGTGGCGTGATTTATTGAAATAGGCCGTAAATTATCATTACAATTTTTTGTTTTTTAGTTTGTTCTAGCTGACGATGAAGTTCTTAAATATTCTGATGGAGTTGGCGTTCACTGGTATACTGATGCTGTCATACCACCTATTATTCTCAATTTTGCTAAAAGTGACAAGAAAGATCTATTTTGCCTTTCCACTGAGGCATGCACAGGTATTTTATTGGAAAAATAAGGTATTTTCCATTCAACTGCTTTTCTCTCATTTAAAATGATTTGGCAACTCTTCTGATCTTTTTTGTTTAGTTGCATTTTTATATTACCGGGATGCAATAGGGATTTTTTTCTTCCAAGCAAAACAATGAATGTGAGACGTGAAATAGGTATTTTAGTACACATATGAAGGAGTTTAAAACAAAAAGTTTCTACATTAATTTTAAAAAAACTCAATTTTTTCTTTATACTCTACATAAGTTTTGGGATATTACTATTATATTTTTCTAAGAAAAGGTCAATTTTGGAAATATTAAATGATATATAAACTCTTTCTTAGATCTCAATGTGAATTTAAAAATGAAAATTGCAGCCACGAGATAATAAATGGAAAATTTACCGCAAAGATTCATCCTTCAATTCAAACTGTAACAAATCTTTACCTGTTTTGCTATGACGTACTCAAAATATATCAAACGTAGATTCAACCTAATTTTGTAAGAAGAGTGTACAGATTTGGATGCTTAAAAACAATAATAAGCTTGAGTTTGAGAAGATCAGCAACTACGATAATGAAATGTTCAAAGTACATTCACTTCCACTGTATTGTCAACTTTAATTTTTACTACATTGTGGTAGCCTCAGGGAATAAATTTGTGCTTGGCATAGTTCTGTATTTGACCTTGGGACTCCGAGGACTTTCAAACGCTAATTGTTAGAAATTTTACCTTTTAAAATGTTTTCTAATATAACGTTTGTATGATTATTTTAGTTCATTATTATCTTTGACTTTTTTTCCAAATTTGTTTCCGAATTAGTACCTAGTATGCTTTCGTTGTTAGGACCATAGAAGAGTAATTTTTTAACGAGGCCAAAAGTATTACTGAAATGTTAAAGATGTAAAATGATATGGAATTTTGGAAAAATAAGTTTACAAGTATATATGTATCTGTAAAATCTTATTTAGTTATTTGTAACACTACTTGTATCAATTAAACAACCACCAATATTATTATTAATTTTACATTCCACGACCTGCCCGCGACTTTATATATAGGCAACCTATCGATAGAATCTCTTACCCTGTTATTCGTGCTCCAAGAAAATTAATAACTACGTTTTTGTATTAATAAAGAATACACATATGTGTAAAATTTTGCGCTTTAGAACATATGTATATAAATATTGGTTGAAAAGCAATTAACTTTTTTCATCCTTTAGGTATTGAATTTTCAATTACGCCAAAGTTTTACCTTGTAAATTATCATTATTATAAAAAGATGTCTATGTTTTAGGATTCGCGGTATTGACTGACGGAAACAAAGCGGTAGATTTGGGAAGCTGGGATAGAGCAGAACAATACCTTAACAGTATAATTGATGTAAGTCATTCGTACAAAAAAACAATTGATTAATGTAAACTTTACTTAATATTCAAATGAGTTTGTTCAACAATTTATGGGTTAAAATATTGACACAAGATGTAGAGAATTCATATTATAAAAATATTTTTGTTTGTACAGGAATGAGAGTAAGTACATGATTTTTTTGGATTATCATATTAATTCACATTGAAAGAATTCATGTTTTAATACATGGTAATATTTTTTAAACCATTTAATTAATAAATAATATTAAATTTAAAAGGAAAAATTTAATTTTATAACACAATATTTTATTAAGAGTAGTGAACTATCAAAAAGTCTTAAAAATCGGATTAGTGTTTTAAATAATTATTATTTTTAGTATTGTAGCGATCATATTCTGTAACTCAAAGAAGTCCACTGCTAGTAATTTCAGGTACCAATTTGACTTTGGTTTTGATGTACCAAGATCAATTGAATTATTAGAAAATATATTACGTATTTTCTCACACATCGTAATAACTGAATTGCATACGAAACCACATAAATAATTACTCTACCTTGAAAGAAAAATATTATTTCTGTCTCAAATGAATAAAGAAATGAATAAAAAGTGATAATGCTCGTTGGGATTGCAAATCCAAGCAGTCCTGGTTTTAGGCGGGGATTAGCCAAGATCTTATTAACAGTTTATAATAACTTTGAAGAAAAAATGATTATAGATGTTGCCATAAATTTATTTTTTTCCTACCTCAGGGAAGTAAAATAAAATAGAATAATTTCACAAACCAGCAATAAATTAACAGTAATTTTTTGCGTTGGCAAGAAACTATTTTTGGTGGTCACATAAAGAAAACGTAGTAATTATTTTAAAGTGTTCCTGTTGGTGATATGGTTTTTTTCCATTCCATATTTGATATCATTCACATTTAGTCTGTGACTGTTAGTTTCAGACGAATTTTGACATGAAATACAGAAAAGATTTTTAGCTTATTTTACTTCTTTATTTCTGTAAGAAAAAGGAAATTGCTGAGATTTACCAGGAGATATGGGAAGTTTATGGTGCTGGTTGTATAAGAGAATGCACATGTGGGAATGATAACCAACGTTCCCATCAACCTAATGAAATTGATGATGACTAAATTAAAGCCATAATTGAAGAAAATCGTCATATAGCTATTTAGAAGAATGCAGAGAGGTTAAATCTATCACCCACAATAGTTTAAAATCACTTAAATTGTCTTGGACTCACTGAGAAGCTCAATACTTGGTTTCGCATAGATTTAAAGAGATTCACTTAAGACATTGAATCAATATTCGCTATATGCATCTCGCACGGCATAACACCCACCCTTTTTTGAAAAGAATCATTACTGGTGATTAAAAGAGGGTCATCTACAGTAAAATTATTCGAGCAACATCATGGTTCAAGCGTGATGAACCAGCACACATCACATCTGAAGCTGAATTGCATTCAAAAAAGTCATGCTGTCAATTTGGTGGAACTACAAATGTGTTGTGTATTTTGAACTCCTTCGATGTAGTCGAACGATCTAATTAGGTGTTTACAGTCAACAACTAATGAGACCGAATGAAACAAAAAAAAAATGGCCAGAATTAGCAAATCGCAAAGAAATTATGGTCGATCATGATAATATAAAGTTAAAATTTTTAAGACCTTGGAATTATGAAGCTACAAGAAAGATTGACTAAGGTTACTAAACTAAATGGAAAATATATAATTGAATCAAATTTATTTTTCGTATAAAAAATGAGTTTTATATCATACTATAAAACCGAAATCACTTTACGTCTGGTTGTTTTAGAGCATATATTCGATACTAATCGAATTAAACTATGTAATCTTATGTATTTATTGGCAATCACAATTTTTTGAGGACATTACAAGATAGTAATTTTTCTATTTGAGACTCCTATCATATAGAACGACCCAAAGCAAAAAGAAAATCTTTTATATTGTAATTAAAAAGTCAATAGTGTAACAATTATCAACAATTTAACGTTGAAAATTGGCCTATTTAACTCATATTTCATTGCTCAAAATTTTTGCAAATATTTTCGCGTAACTTAAACAGTTCTAAATTCTTTCAAATTTTTGTCTTCTAGAAAATACTATATTGTTGGTGTGATGAATTTAAACTTATAATAAGCCGAAAATTGAAATATATTGATTATTAACTGCAATAAACAACGTACATTTTTTAAAAGAATTATCAAAAAAAAAATTAAATTCATTTCTTAATCTGATCCATATAAGTAAGTTTTCGGTGAATTTTATAATAACTCTTATTTTTAATTGAATAGAATTCAACATGGATGATAGAAATAACCGAAGATTTAGAATTAAGGCTCCTGCATACCTGTAAATTATTTCTCGCACCGTTTCTAGGTACGTGCTTAAATTTAAAAGCTTACAGATCACAAGATTTTCCGTGTCCCATTTCTTTAAAAACCATGTAAAGTTTAGGACCATTCGTTTGTCTCATGAAACTAAAAATGGACTTGACATTTCTTCATATATCATATCAAAAATGGCCCCAAAACCACGGAAGGAACTAGAATAACAGTGTATGGACCTAGTACCAGATACTACAAAAGCTCAGACAAGTCGCCAAGCATCTGTTAAGCGGAAATATACGCCATCAGTAAATATATTCAATTCAGCAAGGAGAAAAACTATCGCTGACAAGAAATTATTATGATGTCGGATAGTCAAGCATCCATCATTGCGCTGAGTTCTTACGTAATCAGCTCCAAGATAGTCTGAGAATACCTAGAACAACTAAACAAACTAGACAAGAATAAGGTTACTTTCCTATGGATACTGAGGCACACCTGAGTAAAGGGAAATGAAATAGTAGTTAAGCTCGCGAGAAAAGGGGCAGAGATACTATTTCTAGGTCTCGAACCTTTCTATGGAACCAATAACACACAAGCGAAGACACTTCTTGGGAACTACAACCCGAAGAGATTTACCTAAGCAAAAATCAACTTGGGGTTCTTGCAGAAATTCTGACGGGGCATTGTTACCTGAAGGGACATCTCGAGAAACTCGGATTGGCAGAGAGAGAAAGATGCAGATTTTGTGAGAAAGAGGACGAAACCTCTATTCACATCCTTTCAGAGTGCAGTGCTTTTGAAAACTCTAGAACGAGGTTCTTGAGAACACACCAAATAGAAGAAGAGTAGCTATCCACTCTAAAACCGTCCAACATTCCTAATTTCTTAAAAAGAAATAGGAGTGGAGGACCTGCTCTAGCCGGCGAGGTATTCCTAGAGACTTAAAACTGAAGGGGAATACAATGGATCTATTAGGTCGTAGTGTATTCATCCACATCTACACATTCAGATACATACATACATACATACATACATATTATATGAAAGAAATATAAAACTGATACTGGTGGCGGAAAATAGATCGAGAAGTTAAAAATTAGCTGAGGCAAAAAATGACACAGATTACGGACTCGGAAAAGGAAGGTAATAAGTTTTCTTTTCTACTTCTTAGATACACAAAAAAAATTGAAAAATAAAATTTGTTTAAATAATTTACATTATTCATTGCAATTAACAATTAACATATTTCAGTATTCGGCTTAATGTAAGACGTAATTGAGAGTTTACATCCATCACATATTTAAATATCGAGCCACGCTAGTGTAAATGGGAAGCGGTGCTTCGCGAGTAGATCTGCTTCTGCGGTCAAAAATATTATTTGTTAGTATACATTTAAAGCAGTATTCTGCACTAAATCGGACGAACAACATAGTCTTTTCTGAAAGACAAAAGCCCAAAGATTCTAAAACTGTTTAAATTCCGGGAAAATATAAATTTTTGCAAAAGTGAGAACAATGAAAATTGTGGTAAGTAAGCCGATTTTCAACCTTAAATTATTAATAACTATTTAAAATATTGACCTTACTTGAGATAAAAAAATTATTATCTTCAAATATGTTCCAATTTTTTTTTTAAAAGCGCACCTCTTTTCAAGATTTCTGAACAACATATTCGAATTCAGCGGAAAAAAATACATAACATTACACATCCGTTTAGTATCGAGGGAATACGGGAAACTATCTAGCTCGCCGAGTATTACAGATTTAAGAGACATTTTTAATCACCAGAAATACTGGATACTAAAAAGTGTTCACAATCTCTCGACTATTGGTTAGAATTTTTCGATTCCATAATCCATGTGAAATTTTCTATTTCAATATCAAAACATAAATGATTTTTCAATAAACTAAAATTTATTTCATTGGCATGGCTATTAAAATTTCTCGTAAATTTAAAAATGTAAGAAGTACTATTGATAGACCTAAATATATTTTAGTTAATTTCTTTACCCATCTTCATTCTGCACAGTAGGGTTTTTTGGCAAACGTTTATTTCTAATTTTACTTTGATGTTTTCTGATAAACTAGTTTTTCTACACCTATCCTAACAAATAACAGTCAAATGTCATCACCACTTAACCATACCAACGAATAGAGATTCCACATAGAAACGTCGTTCTTGGTTATAAAGCGTCGCCAGTCGGAAGAACCCATGTTTACCTAGATTAGTTCTGGTACCAACAAAGTAGAATGGACAAACACCTTTCTTCAAGTCCCCTCTCCCAGATGAGCTAATGGGAGGAATGAACAATATATTTTAAATGTTCTTGTGATCGAGACGTCAGGAGTGTTGGGAAATTATATTTGGCATTTTATGTGAGTGTAGGTTCGAATCTCGACACATGAAAAGTTTTTTCAATTTTCTTTTAAAATATGTTATTAAAATTAATCTGAATCTTTTTCCATTTTATATCAATTTACCTTGAACCAACTGAACATGAAAAGAAGAAAATCGAAGATTTTTTTTTTATTTTTTGATTGAAAGGGTTCAATTAAAAATAATGGTTCAATTGTTCTTGCAGAAATATTTGTTATATATATACAACAAACCTTTTCTATATGAAAAATGCATAAGACGGGATTTGAACCTGTGCCTTATACAACGGCAAAATGTTTGGTAAAGCGATTATTAACTTAACCAGGAATACCTTCTTTCACTTGATTATCTAGAAGGAGAATTTGTGGAGGGAAGGAACTGTGGAAAAGAGATGCTTGCGGTGGGTGCAGCGTGCGAAAGAAGTACTATCAAAACAGTAAGCGTAATTGGGAACCCAATCAATCCCATAAGGATCTCTATTCGTTGGCCGCGCCTTTTCGTTCTAGTGACGATACAAGTATATATAAATTTTATTGAAATAAAATTAATTATTTATAATTATTTCTCTTCAATCCAATCGAATCATGAAAGCGCGTCTTAAGATTTGAGTAATAATTCAAAAGACAACTTTTTTGAAAGCAGTTAATTTGTGCGACAAACAAATTTTTATAGACTTTAAATTTTAAAACTTTTAATTGAATCATTAATAAAAGTTTTACTCTGTTTCGAATCGTTTTCCTTCAAACTGTTTTCTTAGAACATATTGGAATTTAACGATACTTTTTCTGAATAAATTTACATGTATATCTGTAAATTTAGTTAGTAATAAGAACTAATGTTGCTTTATATACCAGTGAAAAATCGATAGCAAAAATTCGAATTTATATTGATTCTTAAAAATGCAATTAAATATTTAAGGATTTAAATTACGACGTTGGTGGTTGGACTGACTGGAACATGGCCTTAAATGAGACAGGAGGACCCAATTGGATCGGATTTGGAGCAGATTCACCAATTATCATAAATGGAACATCAGGCGAATTCTACAAACAACCTATGTTTTATGCACTTGGACATTTCTCTAAATTCTTGGTTCCTGATTCTGTCAGAATAGATGTGGCTGAGAGTGGAATTTCTTCAGTGGCATTTAAAAGGCCTGATGGAAAACTTGCAGTAATTTTGAGAAACAAGTAATATATTTCCTCAATACTCTCTTAATTGTCTAGTAATTAACCATTTTTTTTTTTAGGTTTGACAATGATGTTAGTGTAAAGGTCGATATTTTGGGATCAACAGAAGTCTTCACTATTGATCAGCATTCTATCAATACTTTAATATATTCTCTCTAAAAAACAAAAAATATCTTACAGAAATATGTAATGCTAAAATTAATTATACTACTTTATAATAAAATTGTTAGTGATAATATGATTTACCCTGGTATCATAACACTTACATTTTCAAGACAACCCTGGAAAAATATCCTTCATTGGTTCGTTTGGAGAAGAAGTTAAATGAAGTTTTGATCAAACCATATTTTCTACTGTAAATTTGTCAAAAATTGCATGTGTTAATTCATATTTGTAACTAATATCGAAAAATATTTGACTCTCTAAAAACCTTTAAATAATGTTTTAAGTATTCTCATCTTAATATAGTTCAAAAAATGCAACAAGCTTTCTTTCCAAAATCATGTGCATAAATATGAGAATATAAATGTAATCTTATATAGAAAAACCATTAATGATATTTTTTTAAATATGCTTTATATTGGGTTTTTAAATAGATGGATTGGCATTAACTTTTCAGCATAATTACGAAGCAAGTAGATTTATTTCAATATATTATATTCTATATCGCTCTCATTTGAGTTGGACTGAGATATGTAATCCTTTGTTCCCTTGAGAAATAAATAAATAAAAAGTTAATATACAAAAAAATGCCGAATGCCTATTTTCAATTATGTAAAATTTCAAGATTTTTTTTATATTGGAATTTGATGTATTGTATGTTATAAAATAGCATATATATAATCAATGATGTTGCTTCAATGATAAAATGTACCAAAATATTAATATTACAATTTTACTTGAAACCCAGGTAGAATTTCCAAATAAAATAATTTAGTATGCTTTAAACCCACATTTCATTCTTTTAGGAATATTCAGAATATAATTATCTCTGGAATATTACATTATTTACTTTGGACATATTATTTTATAAACTGATGATTAACTATTCAGTCTGAGTGTGGCTAGTTGCCATTACATAGAAGATTAAAAATTTTCATATAAGTAATAGTGATGTACACTGTTAAAAATAACCTTAAATTTAATGCAAATTTAATGTCCATTCTACATTAAATTTAATGATTTTGTATTTTAAATAGTTGATAATTTACATTTATTTCGAATTTAAAGCAAATTCACTGAAATATCAGTTCGTTGTACATTAAATTTGATTAAATGGTACTTCAATAAAGTAACTAAAAAGATATTTTAACTTCTGTACATTAAAATTAATTCATACTAAAGAAATTTACATTATTATTCAATACACATTGCGTGAGATTCTGGGAGATGGCGCAACTTGTATTGAACTTCTTGTTTAGTATGGTATAAGTTGCTTAAATGACTCTATTTTCTTATGGTGAGGTGTACATGTCTACCTCTTACTGACGTTGATCGTTGAGTTCGAAACTGGTCTAAATAACAGACACTACATATGGGAAAAATGTCCACTTTTTGCTGGTAGTTTCTGAATGTCTTGAACTCATATTAATGTTGGTGTATTAAATATGTGATAGAATATCTCAAATTCAATGAACATTGGCTATATATTTAATGTATATAGTCACCTTAAAAAGTAATAATCAAACTTTATGTTTAATGTATGACTACATTAAATTTAATGGAATAGATTAACTTAGATTAATGTAAGTTATTAAATTTAATGCATTACGTTAAATGCATTTAAGAAACGTTTATGAAATTTGCTTCCAGAACATTTACCTTAAATTTAATGCATTTCTTTTTTGCAGTGTACATTTTAACTTGTTTGAAAGAGCCACAATTAACGGGATTATTTTTCTTGATATAATGTAATTAATTTTCCAGATATCGTTAACGTAATTGATAAAATAAATTATCAATTTAAATTTAAAATTTTTCAAAAAAAATTTTTTGTTTACAGGACATTTTTTTATACTTTCGCTCAGCATTTGTATATTCTGAATGATTGTATCCATAAAGGCAAAAATACCACTCTCTCACTTTGACATATATAACTCATTTGCTTGATATTTTTCTGTACCCCTATTTTAATAGCTTCAAGTTATTTCGGGATGATGTAAAATAAATAAGCTTTTAGTTTAACGTCTTACTATAATCAAAATACAGAACACTCCTTTGAAAATTTACTGCTGTGTACCAGCTGGCGAAGTATGCTCATATATTTTATTGAATGAAAACAAAAATCCAGAATAAATAGAAGATTTTTTCTAAATTTAACTTCGCATTTGCTCGATAAGTTATTAAAATAATTTTCAAACTGTGCAACTAAATTCATCCTGACAAACTTTTTAAAAAGCAAACTCCTCAACCTTAAAAATTTCGTAAACAATATTTAACCTCTTTCAAATCTGCAGTGATTTTAATTTAAAATAATTCAAATGCAATATGACATGTTTCGTAGCATTGCTATTTTATATATCAGATTAGCAATGACAAACAATATTAAGATATTAATATAGTTTTGGGTGTTAAAATTCCAAACTTATGTTTTTATAATTGTACCGTACTGAGGAAGAACCAGGGTTTCAATAAAATAAATATAATAAGGATGAGTTTTTCATTAAGTTATTTAAAGTATTATTTGTTTTCTAAAGTTTCTTAATTTCCAAACATTTCAATACAGTAAACATTTTGCTTTTATTTTCGGAATGCAGTATTTTGAGGTTTTCATTTAAGATGTGGTTTTGAGAGAAAAGATTTGTTGCGTAAGTCGAATTGTGTATTTTTAATAAATAATCTCTTTTATATGCTTTAATTCTAATATTAAAGTTATGACATGAATCAAAATCTTTTTTAGGGTATTTGCCGACATTAGTATTCATTTTGAAAACCTTAATATTATTTGATCTTTTTAATTTGTTTTTAATCTTATGGGATATATTGCTTAAATAGGTTTTGAACTTCTTATCCCAAAACAACATATTTAATGAAAACTCCAGAATACGTTTGACTTTATTGGAACCTTTGGATAATAACAGACTTAAAAATATTAATAATATTTTAAATAACCAAATAGATACTAACAATTCATCCTTGTTAAATTTATTTTAATAATACTAGTTACTCTGGTATTTCTAATTGCGGTACACCGACAAAAATAGAGTACGTAAGTATGCAATTTTCACTCTCTTATAATTATTTGTTCTTACCTATCCGGTATCTAATGATGTTGCAATGCTATGAAACTTTTAACATTTTATTTGATTTATCTTTGGATACAGTGAAAATTTGAAAGATTTTTGCTTTCGTTACATATTATTTACTTAATATGGATCTTTATTAAGTAATGATCAAGTCAATAAATTATTAAACAATTGCATTTTCCATAGTAATGTCCCCATTTGGTAGTTCATATTCTATTATTTATGAAAAAATAATTTAAATTCTGTTTTAAGAAACTTCAACCAAAAAATTAATTAATATATTCTTAATTTAAAGATTCTTTATTGTTACTCGTAATCTCTAATGTGACTATTACCATATTTGATAGAATATTTTAACAAAGATAAAAACATTGCATTATATTTTGTTATCGGGGTTAATTATTTATTAACGTGACATATCTCTCATATAACTAACTTATCGCCCAAGACAAACTTGGTTTTGCATTTCGATAATATACTGTTTCCCCTGATTAACCTGAACATTGAAATATCAGGAGTTTAAAGTTTATTCTGCTACCTTAATTAGGTTATCATAATTTTAAAATATTTCAATCATGGCAAAATTTTATTATTAATGGTTCAATTATCAAATACTTTAATTAGAGTGTAAAAAAACAACAGAAATATTGAAGTAATAGTTCCTTACTTAGTATCGTAAAATAGAATTCAATTAATATCTAAAAATATGAAAAAAAATTTGATGTAGAGTGTTTTATATAAAAAGCTTTTATTATACGACTCATTAGTATAAACTTCATAGTTCTCAAAATAATAGAGTCGAAATGAATAGTGATTTGTTCTAGCTAACTCTTATTATGCTTGAGTCACCAAATTAGAAACTATTTTAATTAAAGCATTAAATAAACAAGTAATTCAAGAAACAGTGCGTTTAGTTTCATTGTTAACTGGAATTGCTTAAAGATCAATAAAAACAAATAAAATTAAATTTTGATGGATGTTTTATATGAAAATGTATAGACTTTCAATTGGAATTGAAAAATCATTTAACAGGAGAAAATTCCAATAAAACGTGTTATTTGAATAAACTGTGATGATTAACTAAGTATAATTAAAAATAAGTCTGGAAGAATATACTTTCAAATTAATTCACTTATATATTGTTTATAGTTTAATCGAATTAGATATCGAAGTTGCTACAGGGGAAAGTGATGTTACCAATGAGTCTAAAAAATAAGCTCGACGTGAAAAATAATGAACTGAAAATTTGCAAAAAATCCTAAAGCAAAATGTTTTAGAGCATAATTTGAAATTTAAGATCCATTTGACTTATTGCTAAGCGATGAAAGTTCATAAGAACATGATTATTTATGTTTTGCTGAAAACTTCATTAACTTATATAAGGTAATTTTATACAGGGTGTCCGGAAAAATGTATATATATATATATATATATATATATATATATATATATATATATATATATATATATATAAAACTTCATCGAAAATCTTAATCTTTTTAAGTTCTATGTTTTAAAACATTTTTCGTGTCATTATCCGAAGATCATTTGCTATATTCTGAAACTAATAATTGGCCAAACTTATTAATAGTTTGAAAAATATATTATTATCATAAACAATGCAGAGTTAACCTGAATTTACTTGATACACCTTAAAGAAACCAAAAGGAGATAACTCCGCGAAATATTCCTTAGATAATTAAACCATTACATGATCTACAGAAATTTTAAATTCTTAGATTGTGAAAGGATCGATGTGGCTAATCTTGCTCTAGTCTAATATAAGCATCGTATATTTAGACTTTTCACAGTCTAATATTTTTCTGGGGGGTAAGAAATTCATGACTTTTGCACAACAGTGCCATGCATTCGAGATGATATCTCTATATCAAATATCAGGGACCAGTGTCCTGTGAAGAGATTTGATATTGCCCGAATATCTCTCCTTAGTATAGAGAAGAACTTTTGCGTTATTTAGCGATGGATTTATAAATTTCTTTGTTTTTCTGAGACTGGACGTATTGTTCGGCCTAATTTTATACGAATTTGTCGCAGCTTTGCAGTTCCTCCTTTATGTGCCTTTTTGATAATTCGCAGAAAGGTTCTGAATCTAGAATGGAGCTTTCAATTCCTCTTGTGTGAGGTTGTTCGCTTCCTCATTTGTAATTACTCTACGTACCTTTAAGTGTCCTGACACCAAAATCAGGTTTAACTTATTGTTCCTTGCCAATTTAGGGCTTGCCTATGGTTCCAAATCAACTTAGGCTCGCAGGTGTTTGATATGAAAGCTTGGCTATCTGATGATATGTATATTTTCTCCTTCTTAGTGTTTCATTTCTGAAACTCGCCAGTACAGGTTTGAGTTACATGCATTTCTCTTTTTGGGATTTGGGGGGTGCTTTCTAGCAATTTAGCTTGACCTTGACCTTATACTTCCACTCCAACTCACGTCAAAGTTATTCCTTAGAAGCATGAAGTTTGCCGGTTTCAATATAAAGTCTGTTGGAATTGTGTCCAGAATTTTCATATGCCCAACAAAGTTGTCAGATTTGAGGTTTTCTGTTTAATGCGGCGTAAGGACGCTGCCTTTAATGCTGCGAAGAAAATGATGGCATAGCTTTCGTGACTCCCACAACGACTAACCTCTGTATTTTTTGTAGCTTTCTTTGAGCTGCTACTTGCTGTGTCTTTAACCTTCGTATGTTTGATGATCGTTAACCATAAAACAAAGCGCATTCTAAAATGGTAAATAGGTGAAGTGGCAGTGATGTGGTACTCAAGCGGGGGAGAGAATTATTAAAGAATACGTAAACAAATGAGGCAGCGTATATTAAAGTAGGGTGATAATGAGTGAAAGGTATTCTTCAGTGATTTCATGTCTCCTCGTGAATAGCACGAGCAGCGTTTTGTTAAGATTAACGTATAGTCTTTTTTCTATGAACCAGTTACAAATTCGATTTAAAGTCGATTGAATAAGGCTTGTGATATTTTCTTCAGTCTTACCTTTTATAGTAACGACTATGTCATCAGCATAATCGTGGGTTGTAAATCCTGAGTCATTTACTTGGTTCGGCAATCTTTCCAAAACCGGGATCTACAGAATATCGCCTAATCCTTGGAAATATTTTTTAACTATGGTGATTGTGGCTGCTTCGTGGCTGATATATGCAGTAATTAATTTTTAATATCGTTCGAGGGGAGACCCTATTTGTCTTGCCTTTAGGGCTCATATCATGGATTCATGGGGGGTTTCTCAAAAGCTCTATTTATTTAAATGACAATACTTCAAGAAACTTTATTTCTCATCAGTGTTTTTCCAGATTACCGACCAGACAGGGCAGGAAATGCACTATGGATTTGCCAGCTCGACATGCAAACTCGTTTTTGTGAAGAATTTTTGTTTGAATTTGCAGGCAACCGAAGTATACTAGTATAAATAGCACACAACTATCATCAATTATCAGGATCTAATGTACTAAAATCATAATAAATAGTAATAAAAAAAATTAGATAATGTCTACTTAATAAAAAAAAAACACTAACTTGAAATTTTTTGCAACATTGTAAGCAGCCAATAGCAAACTTTTGTATAAATATATTCAACTTTAAATATTTTTATTTATGAAAAAAACATTATTTCTTGAATAGAATGTCAAACAAAAGGTTTTAGTTGTTGACAAACTATCAATTATAATTTTATATACGTAAGTTTATAAATTTGAGCTATAAATATTTTTGGTCATTTCAATGAATACTTTTAGACTATAATCAATTTACAATTATAAACAATATTCTATTCACGTTGTTAATATTGCAGTACTTAATTTTAATACTTACTTAAACAAACACAGATGTCCCTGATAAAAATATATTTTTTTCTGGAAAATGTTGATATCATTATTCAGAGAAACTTGATTTCTGTAGATAATAATATTTTTAATCTGACCGAACCAAGAATAGCTTTTATTAGAATTTTCGATTTTGTAATTAAATAATTGATATAAAAAAGTTCTAGGAACTTCTAAATCAAAGATAGTTGCAGACATACTTAACTGACAAAAAAAAAATAATCAACTGAAAATACTCGCGTAAAAGCCTAGACAAAAGTAACTCGAATGAAATTTAAATTTCTACATTAGACCAGAGCTAATCTGTAAAAATCCATTATGATTTGGCTGTTTAGGCAAGCTAATTTTTAAATCAACATGAAATAACGATTTGAATAAAGGTTCTCTGAAATTGATACAAGGAATGTTCGAGCGATGTATCGTTTTGAACAGGAAACAGGAATTCCAAACTGTAACTTTCAGAATATGAAAAATGACCTTTTTGTACCAAAAGATTGTGAGAAATAGTAGGATTTTATTTTCGCATTACCTCTTTTATTTGATATGGCCTTTAGAGAAAGATGATGTGTTGTTGTTAAGGCCATACCTTCACGCTTGCCTTTCCATTTTGATATATAAATTTTCCTCTTTTTAGGCAAATATGTTCTCCGCTTTTCAATTTTTTTTGATAACAAGCACTGGATTTCCTTTTTAATTGGCACGAAGTGTGCCTTTTACATGTGTTTTGCACCTCAAAAGTCGGTTTAGTAATGACAAGCTATTGTAGTAGTTCATGAATACTTGAAAACCTAGATTGATATATGGTTCTAAAAGTCCAGATAAATTTTTGTGACGTGTTCATCTGGTGAATCCTCTCCCCGTTCTTTATTAATTTCTACGTTTAAAACGTAACAATCAGGATTACAAAGTTCGCAGGGCTTGTTACCATATTTTGGTTTTATGATTTTCATATAGGTTCTAAAGAAGAAACGTCCTCTAAGCAATAAGTCATCTACACATAACTGTTCTGATGGTTTATAAGCCGCTTTGAAATTTTTACGGCACATGTCAAGTGGTTTTCAAACCCTATTTAATCTGTCAGAACTTGGAGGGTCTTCTTTATTGTGGGCAGCAAAACAACACAAATCTGCTATCGTTCATTGTAGATGTGAAAATGGGATGATTCAAGGAATCATAGCTAAAGAGTTTTCTTATGTTATGAGTTTTAACTTGATCTTGAAGCAAACACAGACTTAAAACTTTCTTCATATCATCTAGTGTCACAAGTTCAGAAACTATGCTTCGGGAATTGCAAGTTTTTGAACGTACTTGATCTGCCAAAACTTACCCATAAATGTTTGTGGAATCGACTAAGAGACCCATAATTTCATCATCCCATGGTATATCAGTTAATCTCCGATCAAAGTAGATTTTTTCTTGTAAATTATTTACAGAAAAATCAATATGGGCCGTATCACTATGCCAATCAGTTTCATCACAATATTTTTCTTAAGATGACAATAGCTATATGATATCAGAAGAATCGTTCTGTGGTTGTGATCCTCTGACTGGGACATTATTTTCTAAAACACTTTGTTGGTATTCTGATTCTGAAGAATGGTTTTTCATGTCCTCTCTAAGATCATGGTCATCTTCAATTCTCGAGCTGAAAGATTCTCCACCCGTAGATATTTTGTCGTGCAATTTGAGTAAATACACCTTCTCCTTAGAATCCATCTGTAAACGATATACTGCAACAATAATATCGAATAGAATCAGAACAGGTATCTTACTAATAAAAAATTACCTTTATCATAAAACTAGCATAACTAACTTCACAAAATGCGTTCCACAACTCTTTGAGGAAAGAATTTTATTATTTTGATAATAAATATGAGGTAAACACGCAGCCGTAACATACTCAATTGAACTTCATCTCGCATACACCCGCGCTAGGCAAAGCCGACACAGGTACCTCTTCCAGTCAACCCAGGGATTTTCGCCAAAACATTACAGCTTTTCTCTGCCCACTACGACACACCATATACGCTTTCATTAACTTAACATACATTTCTCGCCTACTGTAGCCGGTTCACTAAAGTAAAATATGACTGCTGTAGCAGTCGTGTCGATGTAAGCTATAACAGATCTGGCCGCGACTGTGTTGATGAAGATATGTCAGTGTATTATAGAATAATACGAGCACAAAATAAAATCAATTGGACAACCACTATTGAGAAGCAAAAATTGTACGTTTTATTTTTTAGATTAGAATATTCACGGACGATTTTTATTGATCATCCCTAATTTTCACTAAATTTTAAAGTAAGAACAGCACATTTTATTCTGTAGTGTAAGTATTTATTTAGTGAAAATTCTTATTATTTTCTGTTAGTATTTAGAAAACCAAATTTCAAAAATGTTTTGAAAAAATAGATTTGGCATCAAATTTCTCGGTATCAATTGCAAAATGTAAGCCTACGCTGGAAATCCTTAAGATGCAGTTTTAGAATAATTTTAAATTTGTAATTATGATAATTGTGTTTTCATATTTGCAGCCAAGGAAACTTGAAGAAATTTCCGATTTTATATTTATACATGTTAATATATTGTTCTCGTTGAATATTGTTCTCACAAGATATTTCCCTCACTTTTTCGAAACAAATCCTACTTCGATTAATTTTCGTATGTATGTATTATTCATGCCACTTGTTGTATCAATAACTGATAGTTAAAAAAATGCTATAAATAAACCGAGTATTGACTATATAATGCAGATATTTCTACCTATAGAATACAGTTTAACATCGGTGAAATATTTAAAATGTACAAGTCTCTTTCCTATTTATACCTGTTTTCGTGGGTTGTCCTAGTACGAGCCGATTCTCCTTGTAATTTAAGGCAAACAGAAAATAGATCAATTTGTGTTTGTGATTCTTCGTACTGTGACACAGTGCCAAAAATTCAGGATTTAAAATCCAATCAATACCAGCTATACTCAACCAGCAAGGCAAAATTAGGATTTTATTCTTCAACCGGAACTTTTTCAAACCGTTCAATCGAAGTGTCAGCAACAGTAACTATTGGGGATCTTAGCAATATACACCAATCGATAATTGGCTTTGGTGGAGCGTTTACAGATGCAACAGGCATTAACATTGCGAGGTTGCCAGAAGCTGCTCAAGAACTGTTGTTGCAAAGTTATTTTGGTGATGATGGAATCCAGTACAGTCTGGGTAGAGTCCCTATTGGTGGAACGGATTTTTCTACAAGGACTTATAGTTATGATGATGAAATTGATGAAAGGTTAGAAAATTTTGCGTTACAGCCAGAAGATATTACATTTAAGGTAATCCTTATTTTATATATATATATATATATATATATATATATATATATATATATATATATATATATATATATATTTACTTTAATATTATTGTTATAAAAACTATTTTAAACCTTATAGTAAACTACCCTGGTCAAAAATATTAGCTCGTATTTTAAAAACAGTAAACTCTACATATTTTTGTTCTAAGAGTAGCCATTGTTCTCCATTTCTGACATGGTTATATATAAGACTGGGTGGCCATAATTACCATTAAACAAACATTTTGCAATTCTGCATTGCTGTAATTATAACAAATTGACATATTTCAACAGGTCTAAATACTATTAGGCACTGTGGCTTATATTTTGGAGGTTTAATTTATAGCTTAGATTATTCGTCAACTTTATGATCTTACAAGTTCATTTAAAATATGTTTATGGGTCTTTACAATAATTTTCCAGAGATACTTTCACTAATAGCCCACAAAATGTAGAATATAAAAATCAGCAAAAATTAGGGAAATAAATAAGTCCCATTGCATTTTTTTGGCAGGCTTTTTTGTTTCAGACAATGTTTGCAAACAAAAGTAAAATGCTTGACTAGCCTTTCTGAATTTTATAAAAACAATTACTCCAGTCAAGTAAGCGAGAAAAAGACGTAGTTGGGGACACTTATTCATCCAGACAGAGACCCGGATTTTCGGGAAATATAGGCCTATAGAAATAAAAAGTATATGTTCTCTACACGAGATTTTGTGTCATAAACCTTTTGTAAATAATTAAAGGTCGAAAAATACATTTTTTGCACTTTTTTGCTTACCTGCAAAAACTAAAGAAATTTTTCGACAAAATGGAATAGCCATCTTGTAGAGAATTAAAAAACCTACAAATTGTTTTTTTACCGATTTCGATATTTTTATTTGTTGCTGAGAAAAATGCAAAACAAGGTCAAAATTGTTATAATATCCAATTAACAATAACCATTGCTAAATGCAACCTCGAACTTTGTCGTTACGTAAGAAGTTGGGTCTTTTAGTGCTTAATATGAGGTAAAAATTTCAGATCGATTCATCAAATAGTTTGTGCAAAATTTGATTTGGTTATCACAGGCGAGCGAATTTTGTAATAACATTCTAGCTCCATCGATAAAGGTACACCGATTTTGAACACATCTTATGAAAGAGGAACTCTCCTTTTATGAGAAATATTATGTGAAATTGAGGAAAATTAATTTTAAATTTGTTTAAACTTCATTAGTAAGTCACTAGCATTTTTACCTTGTAAACAAATTAAATAAATTTTTTGTTTTTGCCAATAAAAAAATTCTGTTTTTATATTTAGGAAGCTGGCCGTTAAGATAATTTACTTTCAAAACCTATTACTATGTTTAACTATGAAAATCTTAAAAAAATACCACAAAAATTATTGATTTTTAATGAAAAAAATGTGTGGAAAAAAATGTTTAAACAAATTAAATGTTTAATTTATAAACAAATTAATAAATAGTATGCATATTTGTAATATACGCAGAAAGGTACCACAAATTAAAAAAAGAATCATTAAACTCCGTCAACAACTTTCGGAGATATAGCTAATGGTAGGAGTTTGAAGTTGCTGTCTTATTTTTTAAACGCGCGGATTTGTTAGCAACTCATCTTCCTGCTCAGTCGTCTTTTAATCAACGTTTTTTCTTATTTCGTCTAAAAATGCCAGCTTCCCAAATATGAAAACAGAATTTTTTATCGGCAAAAACAAAAAAGTTATTTAATTAGTTTACAAGGTAAAAATGATATTGATTTTCTAATGAAGTTTAAACAAATTTAGAATTAATTTTCCTTAATTCCATGTAATACTTTTCATAGAAGAAGAGTTCCTCTTTCATGAGATGTGCTCAGAATAGGTGTGCCTTCATCGATGGAGCTAAAATATTATTGTAAAATTGCAAACTATTTGATGAATCAATCTGAAATTTTTACTACATAGTAAGCACTAAAAGACTTAACTTTTTACGTAACAACAAAGTCGTAGGTTGTATTTAACAATAGTTATTGTTAATTGAATATTATAACAATTTTGACCTTGTTTTGCATTTTTCTCAGCAACAAATAAAAATATCGAGATCGGTAAAAAACCAATTTGTAGCTTTTTCAATTCTCTACAAGATGGCTATTCCATTTTATCCAAAAATTTCTTTAGTTTTTGCTGGTAAGGAAAAAAGTGCAAAAAAATGCATTTTTCAGTCTTTAATTATCTACAAAAAGTTTATGACACAAAATCTCGTGCAGAGAACATATACATTTTATTTCTATTGGCCTACGTTTTCCGAAAATCCGGGTCTCTGTCCCGGCAAAATGCTTATTTGACTGATGTAAATTGTTGAGCAAATTGTTAAGATCCATTTTATTGCTTATTTAAGAAGAAAAATCGTATTTTCAGATCAATATCCTGAATATAAACCCTCCATTTTTAAAACTTTTAGATTCCTTATATTCAACGAGCAAAAAAACTACGTGGAAACAATGGATTTAAGTTGTTTGGCTCAGCCTGGTCTGCACCGATTTGGATGAAAACCAATAACTGGTATGTCATCTTTCCAATGTTTTTTCTACAGGACAAATATAAAATTCAGTTCTTTGATGCGAAATAAAAAATTGGTAAAATAACTTTTAAAAATATACATGGTGTATCTAAAAGATCGATATAAAATGCTAGCGTAATTTCCTGAAGCAAAAATAAGAAGATTTATCCCAATTTATTTTAGTTCAAAGATTTCCGAAATACAGTAGATCAAAAATATAATTATTCAAACTTTTTTGTAAATATTTATCTTGATAATAACTAGATTTGCACTAAATTTGACTCCTTGAGGTTTTATAGGTTAAGAAATAAAGATATGGTTAAAGTTTGGATGTAAATTGCAGAGGGCGCCACCATCATTCCTTCGTCTAAATCTGGTATATTAAATTTCTAATTAAAAATTCTTATTCCTTATCTTTTTCCATCTAGAAAAGTCGTAGTCCATCCCTTACACTTTATCCAGGCTCCGGACGGTTCCAAGAATTTTGATGCGTGTGTTTAAGAGCCAACAATAACAAAATTTACATAGCAATGAGCTAACAGTTGGTTGATAAGTGCTGCCTTTGGCAACCAAAAACGATTCAATTTAGGAAGCTTTTATTGCTTAATTTTAAAATTTTCCATATAGTTTTTAAATTTTTCGTTTTAACCGAATATTATACTAACATAATGCAGAAACGATCATTATGATAATAGTTTTATGGTTATTGCCAAGGAAATTATCGGAAGTTGGTGAGAGTAAACAGAGAAAGAGTGTCAGATAGACACATACCAAACCACCAAACATATGTTGCCGTTGAAAAACCGGTAGTTTAGCTCCTCCAACGATTAATTATGGACGGAATCTTACGACTAGGATACTGGAGTTTGAGAAACAATTTTTAAAAGGAAATCCGGGTTTGCGCACCAAACGCTCAAATCTTAAGATATAGTACATTGAACTTTAAGATTGGAGCTGTTGCATTCATTTCACCTCTAGATATTATAAGAGCATTTATCGCTCTACTTCAAATTGAGGTTAGGCTTCTGTCGATTTATTAATGAACGCAGAGCATATGATTTAAATTTTCATAAAAAAAAATAATATCTACCTTTGAGTATTGCTTTATAAGGCGATAACCTGCATGCAATAAAGATTATAGATATATCAACTTTAATTTGAAATTAACGTATGGGCAGGAATCATTTATAGAATTATTATTAGACATGCAGTAAATTTACCAAATTTACTGCATGATCTACTAGCTACTAGTGGTTCTTCCACGACAGTGCTTCTGCAAATTGGCCACCCCTTTCACCAGATTTAAAGTCTACGCGTTGCTTTCTATAGGAGACTCTTAAATAGATGGAATACTGTAGACAAATAAAATCAAAGAAAAATTCTGGACAGTAATAAAAAGTTCAGGTTAGTCCGTTCTACGCGTAGGTGCAGGGGTGATGGGAGAGGGACAGTTAAACTTTCTCTGTATAATTAATCTATGAGTACATGAGAACGGAGGTAATTTTGAACATATACTCACAGTTTAATTTCAGATTAAAATAAACAAAATTTTTCTGTTTTTGTTTGTAATTAACTTTGTGTGTTATTCTTATTTTTCTTTGCTACTTCATTTTTTACATTACTATAATTATTAGTTCGTCGGTATGTATTAACCTTTAAACAGGCTCTAAATCTGTGGGACCTACAAATATCAGAAATTTTTTTGAGTAAAACATGTCAAGAAATAGGAATTTTTAATTGTAAATTTAATACACCGAACACACCGCATGTTATTCCATCATCAAATCTCTGCTTTAAATACTGATGCGTCCTAAAGTTGTATACCATCCTCATAAGTCATAAGTATAATTTTTTTTTCTAGTAATAGGTTCGGTTGAATAAATAACTTAAGAGGCTTTTACAAAATTAAGGCAAAAGTTCTAAATCTATTATGGAAATATTTAAATTGACACCTAATATATAAATGGTGGTTAATTTTGACTTTAATTTTTGAAAATTCATAACTGTGCTTATCCTTTCAGTTAAATATTTATTCCACTAAAAATTTACAATATATTCAACATAAATAAAGGCAACCAGTCTCAGTAGGAAGGTTTCAGACTTATGCCCAATCTAGCTGCCATAGAAACTAGATCTTCTAGTTAGCCAGTTTATTTTTGTTTATTATTTGTTGTAATTTATAATATATGTTAGTAAATATATGCTTATATAGAGAAAAAGGGGCAATAAATCCATGAAAATAGGAATAGCTGTGTGTTCCGTAAATAAATAAAATTTTTTAATTTTGCCGGTTTAATAATAAAAGAAAATTATTTTTTATCCTTGTATATTTTCGGTTTTAAACTTGTTTGACTTATTATTGCACTTGTCACTTTAAACCTTCTAGTATCTTAGACCGGTTTTAATTGAGCCATATTGGCAAATTAGAAAAAGTTTCAAGCTTAAAACATAGCCTCCCTAACAATAAGTAAACTCAGTTTTTAATCTTTAAATATACGATTAAAAAACATTTTTATTTATTACCAAATCATCAAAAATAAGAAAAAATATTTTTTTGGATACACTTATCGATTTGGCTTAATCTTCAGATTTTTATCCTTAATTTTTCTATATAAGTGTTTATTTGTTGACATATTTAACACAAATTATAAGAGTATGAAAGGCAAAACAAATCTGGTCAACTAGATCTAACTTATATGGCAACTAGATTGGGTTTAAGTCGTAAATCTTCTTAGTGAATCTGGCTAAACCTATTAAAGATTATAAATATCACAAGCAGATAAAATATACTTGCAGTTGAGTGTATAAAGTATAATTATATAAGAGAACCTTGTACTATAAGGATAAGTACTCTGTTCCAACACAGTTAAGAGACAAAGCACTATCTTAGATTGCAAGAATACCAGGAAAGGGTAAAAGCCTTTCCCATGGTGGTGTACCGCCATCTGTAGACAAGTTTCAAACTGGTTGGTTCTCGTCGATACAGAATAGGCCAACGCACCTCATCATCGGAGAAGTAAATAGCAACTTTTATTAAAAAAAATATGAAATCTAATACAAGCAGCGGTATCTCCCAGTTATCCACGCAACCTGAATTTATAATCTTGTAAAGATTTGTATATATACTAAAAGTAAATACAATATACTTGCAGTTGGGTGTATAAAATACAGTTATACAAGGGAAACTTAGTTCTCGACAAATTGAAATAACCTTATACTATAAGGACAAACGTACTCTATTCTAACACAGTTAGAGACAAAGCACTATCTCAGGTTGTAAGAATACCAGGAAAGCGTGAAAGCCTTTCCCATCGTGGTGCACCGCCATCTATATTCTGGTTTCAGACTTGTTGGTTCTCGTCAGTACAAAATATGCTAGTGCACGGAGAAGTAAATCCTTTAAGCAACTTATATTAGAAAAAATATGAAATTTAATACAAGCAGCACCATCTCCCAGCATTCTACGTAATCTGAATATACAATCAAGAGATTTGTATATATACTAAAAGTAGATACAATATACTTGCTGTTGGGTGTATAAAATACTATTATATAAGAGAAACTTATTTCTCAACCAACTGAAAAAACTTATACTATAAGGATAAACGTGTTCTGTTCTAACACAGTTAGAGACAAAGAACTATCTCAGATTACGAGAGTACCAGGAAAGGGTGGAAGCTTCTTCCATGGTGGTGCATTACCATCTGTATACCGGTTTCAAACTTGTTGGTTGATAAGTTGCTTTAAGGATTTACTACTCCGGTGATGAGGTGCGCTGGCCTATTCTGTATTGACGAGAACCAACAAGTTCGAAACCGGCCTATAGATGACGGTATACCATTGTGGGAAAATTTCTTTTATATAATTGTATGTTATACAGCCAACTGCAAGTATATTGTATCAACTTTCGGTATATATAAAGATATCTACGAAATTATATATTCAGATTGCGTAAAATGCTGAGAGATGGCACTGCTTGTATTAGATTTCATATTTTGTCTAATATAAGTTGCTTAAAGAATTTACTTCTCCAATAATGAGGTGCGCTGGCCTATTCTGTACTGACGAGAACCAACAAGTTCGAAACCGGTCTACAGACATGGAAAGGTTTCCACCTGTTCCTGGTATTCTTGCAATCTGAGATAGTGCTATGTACCTAACAGAGTACATTCATCCTTATAGTATAAGGTTTTTTAAATTGGCTGAGAATTAAGTTTCTCATATATAATTGTATAAGATTTCAAATGATAACTTTACCTCGTAGAATGAAAAAAATTACTTTACCAATTTGAATAGCTCAAAACAAATAAGTTTAGCTGTGTAACACAAAATAAATTTGAAGTTTTTAGTACAACTCAAAATTAAATAATGTATAGAATGTGTCCTTGAGGAAATACGAAGTTTCGTCATATTTTGTTGCTAATATCAGATATTTAGTTGCAACTCAAATGTAATTATTAACCCTGTACAGTCACTATAAAAGTGCAACTTTAATTTAAGATTTTTATATACCAAAACTAGCAATACAAAAATGTCTGTTCAAGAATAAATTACAGACGTAATGTTTAAAAACTGTTTTAGGTATGCTGATAAAGGAACACTTAAAGATGAATACTGGCCGCTATGGGCAGAATATTACATAAAATTTTTTGATGCCTACCAACAAAATGACATAACGTTTTGGGGAGTTACAACTCAAAACGAACCAACCACTGGATTGTTAGGTTCCGCTATTCCAAATATGGGCTTTAATTCTAGTCAAATGGTATGTTCCATTACTAAACCATTGCACTATACTTTAGTCAATAGTTAAAAAACAAGAAATAATTCAGAAATGTATTTGAATTCAATTTCAAGACAGGGGCTGAACCATAGGCATACAAAGCTGTCAAAATACCTTTGTTTGTACCTACAAAATTTAGTACTAAGTAGTAAATAATTGAAAAACCTTTAATATATGATTTCATGGATTAAAGCAAGTATTTGCACCAGGGTCTTGTACAGACCTTTTAAGGACATCCTGTACATAAAATAAATTAACATTTTCTTATTAAGATTCAGGTCGATTTAGTAATAATAGCTGTTTCATTTTATTATTTCTTAGATCTTAAAATAGCTATTTATGTTAAATTACAGAGAACCTGGATTTCTAAATATCTTGGACCAGTTATTAGAAACTCATCACATGCTGATGTAAAAATCATTTTGCATGACGATCAGCGACTCTTGCTTCCTATATTAAAATGGGTAAGTAAAAATATTTAAAACCCAAAAATAAATATAAAAATCATATAACTTTTGCAGTGCAGTGATCCTCTTCCTAAATTACAGTATAGTAATACACAAAGTGTAATAAGAAGGAATATTTTGCAAAATTTACTACAGTATAGTAAATAGGCAAAGAGTAATGAGCAAGAAAATTTTGGAAAATTTACTACAGTATAGTGAATACACATAAATTAATAAGCAAGAATATTTTGCAAAATTTGTAGTACTTGGAAAGTTTTAAATAAGAACATTAAGTCGGCTTGATATATAAATATGTTTTCTGTTAGATGCTCTAAACTAGTTTATATTTATGTATATATTAGGTTGTTGCTTGCTTTTTTATACATTTCGCCGTTCTACCAGGGGCAAATTCTCTGGAAGATAGTCTTTCCCAGACATAAGAGTATGGTTCCCTTGAAGCAGCAGTATTTTCTCAATTTTTTATATATTGGTGACATATCCAGGACATTGACTTTAAAAGAATTTCGTAAGGATGAAACCCATTCCGATGAGTTTAGGTGGAAAATAAAATCAACCTTGGAAGACAAGAAGAATTCCATTCAAAATCTCTCCAAGTTATAAACATCTGCTTTAAAAGAACTTCGTAGGGATGAATCCATGAAGATTCTACCAGCAGACAAAGGAAATGCAACGGTGATCATGGACATCGTAACCTACGACCAAAAGGTTGGAAATATCCTGGAAAAAGGAAAATACAGATAACTAGCTCGAGACCCCACTAAACCTATAGAGTTAAAAATCTACAGAACACCAAGCAAATACCTAGACCATATACCTGACAACCTACGATCGGCGCTCACACCACACTACAGTAAGCCAACACATCTTTGTAGACTACCAAAAACTCATAAGACGAACATACCATTGAGACCAATAACCAGCTCCAGAGGATCCCCCACAAATGCACTGGCGAAGTTTCTTTTAGAAATCATTCAACATTTAGAAGGTAAGACGAACACATATGTTAAAAATTTCACACATTTCGTAAACATTATTGGTAGCATTAATCTAGCTAATGTGTCATTAGGGGAATCACTAGACATAATCAAATCTAGACTTTCAAATGATACAATATTATGAGATCGAATAACGTTACCACTGGATGGGGTGAGGGACCTTTGGAGTGTTGCCTGCTTAGTGCTTACTTTCAAGTAAAGGACAAGTTCTACGCTCAGGATGACGGGCTTCCGATTCTCCACTCTCTCCAATAGTTTCCAATATGTATATATGGAATGGTTCGAAATTCATGCCATAGAAAGTGCAATAGCGAAACCGAAAGTCTGGTTAAGATATGTCGATAATACCTTCATCATATGGAAGGGCAATGATCATGAACGATTTATATATATATATATATATATATATATATATATATATATATATATACAGTGCCTTCATTTCAAAACGAACCATCCTTAATAACTTTGTTAAATAGAAAAATTTTAAAAAAAGAAAAAACACGTCAATTTAGATATACAGGGGGAAGTTTAATTTTGCATTTGTTAAAAGTCTGTCAATCACCTCCTCACCTCCAGCTAACCTCACTTTGATATGTCAAATGGGAACCCCCACCTTGTGACACATCATTGTAAGCAGCATAAAATTGTCTATCCAACCGTATAAAAAAAAAAAAATCGGTTGACATACAAGCGAACAGTGTGCAAAAATGTCTTGTAATAATGCATAATATATCAGCCTCGAACTTTAGTATGTCAAATGATTACCCTATAGTGTGATACATCATTTTAAAGGGCATACTATCTCCTATTTAGCCAATAAAAAAAAACAAAATCTGTTGATGTACAAGCGAATAGTAAGAAAAGATGTGTGGTAATAATAGACACCTTATCACATTAAACTTTATTATGTCAAATGGCTACTTCATAGAGTAAAATATTATTTTAAATTTAAAATAAATATTTTTTTAAAATAATAAACAGTTAAAATATTTGCGAGAAAAAAACTAAGCCTGTTTTAAAATTCATCGCAAAATTCATTGCAGTCTAATCAATCTAGTGTATTTATTTCAATGATATTTTTTGCGGTACCTGATAGGTACAAGAAATCACTGCAATAAATAAAATTTTTAAGATCTTTAAACACCAGTTGTTTATTATTGTTAAAATTGTCATTGTGACGCCTAGTTGAAACGTGAATATAAATGGTGTATACGCTAGCCGAAAGAATAGAAATAATTTTTCTCTATGGAGCTGAAGATCGGTGCGCTCGTAGAACCGCCAGAGCATTTAACGAGAGACATCAAGACAAAAACGTGGGCCATAAATATGTACTCGAATTGGTACGAGAGTTTGAAGAAACGGGATCCGTTTGTAATAAAAAATCTATTGAGAAAAGGGTTGTAGATGAAGCATGCCAAATCGAGGTACTAGGACAGTTTGCAATAGATCCAACTTTATCCATCTCAAAGGTCGCAGATTTAACCAACATTTCTGCTGGCTCTGTGCATAAAGTTTTAAAACAAAATAAGTTTTTTCCCTACAAAATTCAAATTCTTCAAGAACTCGGAGAAGACGATTTTGATAGGAGAATTCAATTTTGCGAATTAATGTGCCAACGAATTGACGAGGACCCCCATTTACCTAAGAATATCTGCTTTAGTGATGAATCAACTTTTTTTCTAAATGGACTGGTTAACAGACATAACTGCAGATACTGGGATAATGAAAATCCGCACCTTTTCCGAGAAGGGCATACTCAATATCCCGAAAAAATTAACGTGTGGGCAGGAATTTATGGCAATGAAATCATCGGGCCATTTTTTTTGGAAGATAATTTAACTGGGCAAATTTATTTAAACCTTTTAGAAAACACAATATACCCTGCCATTGTGCAATCTTTAGAAAATCAAGTGGATGAAAATGCTGTTATGGTACTAAATGAAAATAATTTGCATTTCCAGCAAGATGGAGCTCCCCCGCACTACGCTTTGGCAATTCGAGAGTGGCTTGATGAACATTTTCCAGGGACGTGGATTGGCAGACGTGGTGCAATTGAATGGCCAGCACGGTCTGCAGACCTAACCCCTCTAGACTTTTTTCTTTGGGGGTATTTAAAAAGCAAGGTTTATAAAACCCCACCTGAAAATATTGACGATTTAAAAGATCGAATTGTTCGGGAATGTAGAGGAATTAGCAGAGAAACCCTTGCCAATGTTCGTGGGGAATTTCAAAATAGGCTTTTTTATTGTCTCGCTAAGAACGGCGCACATTTTGAACATTTAATAAAATAATTTTCTTCAACTGAATAAAACTGAATAAACTGCTTATATTTAACACACATTTTTGCATCCTAATTGCCTATAACGTCTATTAACTTAATTTTTTTTGACATCGTTGGATAGCAGATCGTACGTCCTTTAAAATGATGTATCACACTATAGGGTAATCATTTGACATACCAAAGTTCGAGGCCGATATATTATGCATTATTACAAGACATTTTTGCACACTATTCGCTTGTACGTCAACCGATTTAATTTTTTTTATACGGTTGGATAGACAATTTTATGCTGCTTACAATGATGTGTCACAAGGTGGGGGTTCCCATTTGACATATCAAAGTGAGGTTAGCTGGAGGTGAGGAGGTGATTGACAGACTTTTAACAAATGCAAAATTAAACTTCCCCCTGTATATCTAAATTGACGTGTTTTTTCTTTTTTTTTAAATTTTTCTATTTAACAAAGTTATTAAGGATGGTTCGTTTTGAAATGAAGGCACTGTATATATATATATATATATATATATATATATATATATATATATATATATATATATATATATATATATATACCATGGAAAAAGAAATAAATGATGAATTGCCCTTCCTAAATGTCATAGTGAATCGTTTAAACGAAACCATTAAAACTGCAGTATACTGGAAGCCCACTCATACTGGCCATTATCTTAACCATAGTTCTAATCATTCTGGTGTAACAAAACGGGGAATTATACGCAACCTCTATAATCGTGCTCTATCTATTTGCAATAATGCCGATTCATTGGAAAAAAAGGTAGCAAACATTAAATCCGATTTACAACAGAATGGTTATCCTTTAAAATTAATTGACGATGTTATAAATAACTTTAGAACAACGACCACTGGACAGCAAGAAACACATTCCTTCTTCACAATTCCGTACATTAAAGGAATTTCGGACAAAATAAGATGAATTGCCAGAAGTTATAATATAAAAACAGCCTTTAATCAGGAAATACACTTAGAGCTCATTTAATTAAAACGAAACCAAAAACTACCGATAAGAAAGAATGTATTTACAAAGTTCCATGTGAGTGTGGTGAACTGTATATTGGAGAAACCAAACGACTACCAGAAGTTAAAATTCAGGAACATGAAACTCATACACAAAAAGGGGAAACGTCGAGATCAGGGTTTGCAGAACACGTCTGGGATAAACAACACCATATAAAATGGCCTGAAGCTGCGGCAATATCTATGAAACCCTATATGAAAAAAAGAAAATTTATAGAAGCAGCTTACATTAAAAATTATTATGGAATCTTCAGTAAACCCAGTGTTGAGACATCTAATCTTTGGCAACCACTTCTTCGGAACATCAAATCAATGAGGTGTGAACAGTGAAGCGAAACTTTGCGCTTACAATGGACACAGTCCCTATATAACCTCGTAGCCTTCAGACAATATTCAATTTTTACTTGATAACGATTATAGATACAACTTAATCGAAACGTCGTAAAAACAAACAAAAATAAAGCAATGCAAGTCCGACAACCACATTTTAGTTATCCTCTATTGCCGATTATAGAAAATCTGCACATATTAAGTTATTGCTCTGCTGTTAGATTTATGAAAAATTGATATGGAAAAGAAAAAGTATTAAAGTAAAATGAAAAAATAGTAGTAAGAAAATGTTTTTAAAACAAGTTAAGTAACGCCATAATACTGTAGAACCACTTTTCGACCTGCCAATGTTTTAAACACAAAATTAAATTATAGATCAGGTAGTCAGATAATTTTTCCCTTGTCATTTTCAAGTATTGTTTTGTATTTAAAATATTAAAACATTTATTTTGGCAGAAATAGAGGAAGAAAAATACATTTAAATCTTAATTGTTTTTTCACAAGAAAAGCTGCTATGTATTTTATCTTAACAGGATTCTATCGGATTTAAAAATCTGTATTTAAATTCCCCCGGTTCTATAAAATGTAACGAATAAATTTTATTGGCAATTTTATCTAAATTTCCCTTTGAAGTTAAATATAAAGAACTGTAATATTACTTCGCATAAACCAAATGATTAAATAACGAGATTTTTGTATTATTTAGTCAGACAGTGTGCCCAAAAGGATTTTGATTAATTTAATAAAATTGCTCAAGATTAGGAAACCTCTTAGGCAACATCCTAATGAATCTCATGAATTAGATACGACTTTCATGTTATATTTATCGAACTGCCTCAAAAATTGGCATTTTCTAATATGAAAATATATTGGTAAGACTAATTGAAAAAAAAATTGCGGTAAGATTAACATTTTTTCAGTAATGCATTACCGTTTTCTTTCACTTGCCATATCGAATATTAATCGATTGAAAGACGCCATAAATTATCATTACGATTTTTTGTCTTTTAGTTTGTTCTGTCTGATGATGAAATCCTTAAATATTCTGATGGAGTTGGTGTCCACTGGTATAGTGATTCTCTTGTACCACCTACTTTCCTTAATTTTGCCAAAAGTGACAAGAAAGATTTATTTTTCTACCGAGGCATGCACAGGTAATTTATTGAAGAAATAAAATCTTTTCAATTAGCTGCTTTGATTCTTTTTAAAATGCTTTGACGAGCCTTCCGATTTTTGTATTCAATTTCGTTTAGTGAATATCATCAAGATGCAATAAGAACTCCTCACCGCCGAACAATCAATATAAGATGTCAAATAGGTATTTAAAGACAAATATCAGATGGCGTAAGAGAATAAATGGCTATATAAGTTTTTTAAAAATCGAATTTTTGTTTACATATAAGTTTTAGGACAATGCTATATTTTACATTTTTCTAAAAAATGGGTGAAAATTGGACAGATTAGATGATATATTAGTTTCTGTCAGATCTCAATGTGAAATTAAAATTACAATAATGAGATAATAAACGGAAAATTTACTGTAAACATTATCCTTCAGTTAAAACTGTAACAAATCTTTACCTATTTTGAAATTATGTACAGGATGAGTCAACGATTGGATGAAGTAGGTTTGTGCCTTTTCGGTGAAATTAACAAAGAAACTATATTTGTCGTTTGATACAGTTTATTTTTACGCAAATTTTAGAAATATTTAGGACTCTACAGGGTGAGCCAAAAAACTAGGACAGCATAAAGTTGTATTTTATTAAATAAAACACCCTATATACGAATCGTATTTTCGATTTAGCTTATAATTTTAAATCTTTTTTATTAAGGGTTTACTATAACAAAACTTTATAGTTTCTGAGATAATTAAGTTTAAAGAAAAAAAGTCTCATTTTCAAGCATCAATTCAATCCTAAATAACGTTTTCAATTTTGTGACAAATATATTCAAATTTGGAATTTGGCAAGACCAAGGACAAGTTAACATAATTTTTACCTAATATTTGCAATAAAAGCTACAAGGTGTTGAACACATCGGCTCAAATTTGAACAAGTTTAAATGAATAAATATCTTTATTTTTAAACGGTACACCCTGTATATTTTATGTTATTTAATAGAGTAATAAAAACCCTAAAAGTTTTGTTCAATATATCCTATACCTATTTATAATAGTTTTTGAGATATTTCAGTTTTTCTTATTTTCCATACTTTTTTACAGAAATAGTCTTCATTATCATAGTAGCCATGTAAAATAATAAAAAGAAACTACAGAAACAAACAGAATGTGGTTAAATATGATGAAATACATTATTCGTTATATTAAAACGGCAATAGTTTAATTAAACATAATGTGAAAAAATTAACACAACAATAACGACAAGGCAAATACATATTTACTTTTATACTAAATTGAAACAAAAAAATTACCTATTAAATACTGAGATTAATTATTTCTTTTTAATAAGTGTTCGAATAAACGACCCTCTTATGCAATGCACAAATTTAGTCTTTTTTGCAGATTTTCTCGGACCCTGGACAAAATTAGTGGCGTTATTGTTCTACAGGTATCCCTAATCTTGTTTCGCATATCTTCCACTGTTGTTGGTGGATTAACATACACCTTATTTTTAATATAACCCCATAGGAAGAAATCTAATGGGGTGATGTCGCAAGACCTTGGTGGCCACTCAATGAAACCCCCACGTCCAATCCATTTTTGCGGATATCGTTGGTCCAAAAACGCACGAACTTCACAATGGTAATGCGGAGGCGCACCATCGTGCTGGAACCTCATACTGTCGAGCTCATCCCTATCGAGACCTTGAAGCAGTTGGGGTAGTTCTTCTTGTAGAAAGTTCAGGTAACTATGGCCATTTAGTGGTTCATTCAAAAAGTGGGGTCCAATAATTCGATTATGATGAATACCACACCAAACATTTAATGACCAGTGGTTTTGATGTTGCTCCTCTCTAATCCAAAATGGGTTTTCTGTGGCATAATAATGCATGTTGCGTCTATTTACGGCACCGTTACTTCTAAAAGTAGCTTCATCACTAAACATTACCTTGGATAATAAATTTGGATTTAATTGAATCTCCGCATTTATTGTACGACAAAAGTTCACACGACTTTCAAAATTCTGTCCATGCAATTCTTGGTGTAATTCCATGTGATATGGATGATACCTATATTTCTTGGTAGTACGATTAGCGGTGGATTGTGATGTTTCACATAATGCTGCTAACTGACGGCTACCAATATAAGGATTTTCCTGAACATTTAACAATACTTGTAGTTCTTTTTCTTCATTAGTTACTGGTTTGTTGACCACTTTACGTTTTGGATAATCAACAGTACCAGAAGAATCAAATCTTGCATTAAGTTTTGAAAAGTATGGGTATTAGGCTGGCATCGATCAGGATACTTCATTTTGTAAATTCTTTGAGCAAGAAGGCAATTTTTTTGAGCCTCTCCTATTGTATAAATCATATCTATTAACTCATTCTTTGGAAAATTCATTTTACGATATAAGAAGAATGCAAAAAAACCAAACTACACTACATAAAAACCAAAAGAAGCGATTGCGGTTATAAATTTGACACACAGAAAAATGTTCTTTTACATTGTTTTTCCGGCACGACCGGAATTAACAGATCAACAGATCTCACACAAGTAGAAGAAGAAGACATTGTTTTTGCCATGGCTACTATGATAATGAAGACTATTTCTGCAAAAAAGTATGGAAAATAAGAAAAACTGAAATATCTCAAAAACTATTATAAATAGGTATAGGATATATTGAACAAAACTTTTAGGGTTTTTATTGCTCTATTAAATAACATGAAAATATACAGGGTGTACCATTTAAAAAAAAAGATATTTATTCATTTAAACTTGTTCAAATTTGAGCCGATGTGTTCAACATCCTGTAGCTTTTATTGCAAATTTAAAGTAAAAATTATGTTAACTTGTCCTTGGCCTTGCTAAATTCCAAATTTGAATATATTTGTCACAAAATTGAAAACGTTATTTAGGATTGAATTGATGCTTGAAAATGTGACTTTTTTTCTTTAAACTTAATTATCTCAGAAACTATAAAGTTTTGTTATATTAAATCCTTAATAAAAAAGATTTAAAATTATAAGCTAAATCGAAAATACGATTCGTATATAGGGTGTTCTATTTAAAAAAATACAACTTTATGCTGTCCTAGTTTTTTGGCTCACCCTGTAGAGTCCTAAATATTTTTAAAATCTGCGTAAAAATAAACTGTATCAAACAATAAACATAGTTTCTTTGTTAATTTCACCGAAAAGGCACAAACTTACTTCATCCAATCGTTGACTCACCCTGTACTTGAAGGGGGTAGGGTTAATTTTTCATATTTGAAACAATTTTTTAGATTTTTTTTTGAAAATATGGTAAATATAAATTTATTTCTAAATGAATTACATAATAATAAAAGTTTTTAGGAATATTCTGTTAAATTGTTGTAAGAAAGTCTTGAGAAATAAAATAATGACAGCAAATTTTCACAGACCCCTAAAAAAAAGTTGATTTGCGGTGAACATCACTACTCATCACTGGATCATCTGATGACAAAAAACTAAAAAGGTTTCGTTAGCTTATAAGTTTCCTGAGGTAACGCCGTCGAGATATTTATTTTAAAATGATTTTTCAGTTTTTAGTATCAATATGAAATCAAAAAATCGATTTTTTAAAATTTTTCAATTGAAAAATCGACTAATTTGTTATTGTAAAACAAATTCTAATGATTAATAATAAAATATCTCGACGGCGTTACCTCGTAATTTGTGCAAAGAAAAAGTGTACAAAATTTGAAAACGATCGGATGAATAAAATTTGAGTTAGAGCGTTCACCGACTTTAAAAAAGCTAAGTGTTAAAAAAAACTTATACAAAATAACGCACGTGTATAAACACTTAGTAATAGATATGACGTTGAACTAAACAGAATACAGAGTATATGTGGGGCATTCACACACATACATATCATATATCATATATCATATATATATATATATATATATATATATATATATATATATATATATAAATATGTAGATAAGTTTTTGTCCGTGTGATTTAAAATAAAATAGAATAAAATATTGGCGAAGCGGACGTGAAAATTTGTCAATCTACATGATTCTCGTATTAAAAAGTGCGGAGCACTCCAAAATATGGAAAAACTCCGGGTCCGACAGATGGCGACAGCGCTGTTTCGTCCTAATATGGGACTCGTCAGGCCACCGCAGTCGGTACAAACCATCATCTCGCCTTTGCATCGTATAAAGCCGAATTTATAATCAAAATACGGCAAATAAGACGACAAAGGCGACATCTCGATGGTCCACTTGATAATACAAGAACCACACAGATTAACAAAGTTTGTTAAAGAACCGTCATACTGTGGCGCGACGGTGAATTAAAACAGAAATATGTAAAATCGAGTACACGAAACGCGCTGCCCAAAAGATAGGGGTCGCATTTTTTGGTACTGGCAAGCACGCCTACCGCTATTTAAGCAGCCAAAGCCACGTGCCGCACCAAACAATCCCACCATGAGAGCATCGTTTAACGTGTTTCAAAGCCAAACAAGTAAATAAATATGTAGATAAGTTTTTGTCCGTGTGATTTAAAAAAAATAGAATAAAATATTAGCGAAGCGGACGTGAAAATTTGTCAATCTACATGATTCTCGTATTAAAAAGTGCGCCAGTACCGAAAAATGCGACCCCTATCTTTTGGGCAGCGCGTTTCGTGTACTCGATTTTACATATTTCTGTTTTAATTCACCGTCGCGCCACTATATGACGGTTCTTTTACAAACTTTGTTAATCTGTGTGGTTCTTGTATTATCAAGTGGACCATCGAGATGTCGCCTTTGTTAGTCTTATTTGCCGTATTTTGATGATAAATTCGGCTTTATACGATGCAAAGGCGAGATGATGGTTTGTACCGACTGCGGTGGCCTGACGAGTCCCATATTAGGACGAAACAGCGTTGTCGCCATCTGTCGGACCCGGAGCTTTTCCATATTTTGGAGTGCTCCGCACTTTTTAATACGAGAATCATGTAGATTGACAAATTTTCACGTCCGCTTCGCCAATATTTTATTCTATTTTATTATATATATATATATATATATATATATATATATATATATATATATATATATATATATATATATATATATACTCTACAATAACAAGAAAGATATTTGACGATTAAATAGACACCTAAGAGCGTGGGGAAGCTGCCAGACGTTGCGAATGCGCAAGCGTCGAGAAACCGCTCGAATACAGTTTATAGTGCTCCGAAGAGCCAAGATCTAAACGCCAGCAGCTCCGTTTTTTTAACTGAATATTCTTGAAGAGTAGTACTATCGAATAAGACAATAAAAAAAATTGCAAAAATTTTGAAAAAATTGCCCTACTCCTTAAAATATACTAAAACCTAGATTTAACAAAATTTAATAAGCAGTATCCACAAATTTTGATACCTTAAATAAAATATGTCTAAAAACAAATAAATTATTTCAAAAATTTACTGTAAATGATGATCATCTTTGAATTTAAGTGTAAAGATACTGAAATCTTCAAACAACTTTCACTTGGGTATATGGTCAATTTTTTTTCATTACATTGCTGTAGCCTTGAGGGATGATATAGTGTTTCGCTAAGTCTTGTCTAAGACTCAGATGATTAATTTTTTCAAACGTTAATTGTGCAAAATTTATTGTGTAGAAGGTTTGCCAATATTACGTTTGTAGGGTTGTTTTTAGTTTTTGATATATTTTTAATTTTTTTTTCTTAATTTGTTTCTGGATTAAAAAATATACATTTTAAGAAGTAAAAAATATGACTGAAATGCTAAAGATATAAGGTAATATTTTTTCCATCTTATTCGTAAAAAATAAGAGCAGATAAGAATGGAAACATTAGACTCCAGAAGGATAAGTATATTACTAGAAGAAATATAAAGAAAATTTTTGAATAAAACTTACTCGCCATAAAGGAAAACAACCTTTCTATGGGTGGCGCCACTTTCGAGAAACGAACGACAACTCTGCTTTTTTAAGTGAAATTACTAAATTTTTTTAATCCCTTTGCAACCAGGGAAGAATCTTCTTTATCCCAGAAAATAATAATTAGGATTACCCAAGTCATACCACGAGGAGGTTGCGTGGTTGGATTTATGTCTGGTGTGTATGCGACATCCATGTTTTTCTATTATTTTTCTTATTTTATTAATCAAACATAATAATAATAATACAGTAATTGGGATCATACAAACTTCCCGGAAGTTTTTTTAGAATGCTGAAGGTTCACACAGAGCTCCATTCTTTCAATATCTGAATATCCCTACTACTACTACAAAAGCTGTTTGGCTAAATCTATGGGATAAATAATAATAAAATATAATAATAACATTATAATATCATAGTAAAAACATAACAATAGTGACATGATAAATGGTGAAAAATTAATATTTTCTGTGATAGCAAGGTTTCAGAATAAATTTTAACTGAACATTTTTATAGTATTTTTCCATCTCTCTAATGAGGCAATAATACCATTATGGTTCAATTTAAAAAAAAAAAGTTGAGGTTCTTTTCTCGAAGGTAGAATCACCTAAAAAATTATCGAAACGCTGAAGATTTACTTTATATATAACAGTTATAAAAAAATGTTTATGTTATATTTTAGGATTCAAAGTATTGGCTGGTTCAAAAACAGCGGTAGATTTGGGAAGCTGGGATAGAGCAGAACAATATCTTGATAGTATAATTGATGTAAGTCAGAAAAGCAAATGACTTTAATATGTTAGGTAAATTTATGTAATTTTGGAATGAGCTTATTGCACAATATATGGGTTAAAATAATATATTGACACAAATTATTTTTGTTTCTACAGGAGTGAGGGTAAGTACACGAATTTTTTGGATTATCCTAGTAAGTTACAATAAAGGAATTCTTATTTTACACCATGGTAATTATGGAAATGGAAATTATTTATACTAATTTAATAAATAACCAATATTTAATATATGGAAAAATCAAATTCTATTAGTATAATATTTTAATAACAGAAGTGAACTATTAAAATGTCTTCCAAATCTAATATAGAGTAACAATAATTTGTCTTTAAAATATCGTTCCTTTAGTATGTCAGTGATCAGAGACTCTAGTTCAAAAAGTTCCCTTCCTGGTAATCCCAGGTAATTAGTGTGGCCTCCAACTTGATGTACCATGATCAATCAAATTATTAGGAAATACGTTACTTATGTGTTTTTGGACATCTGGTAATAATTGAACTGCATAAGTCAACCACATAAGTAATTATAACTCTACCTTTGAAGAATAATATTTTCCGTACCTTAAACGAAGATAAATATGAATAAACAATGGCAATACTTGATCTGTAAAATGTTTCTGATCCAGTCCGTTAATTACTAGACAATTTTTTAGGAAACGGTTATGTTTCATCTTTCTCTAAACACCGTCTGCACACCAGGTCATCCATAAAGATGGCCTCATAGGTATATGTGTCTTGTGTAATCAGTTTGTATATTGATCAAAATTGAAGTCATCTTTTATCGCCACCAACAATAATATTACTAACCAATAAAATAAATTATTGTGGTTTTTACATAAAAATTGTCAATGTCGGATTTACATTTTGATGTACTCTGTATGTACAATAACAAAATGCCCAAAAGCCATTACTTTAAAATAAATTTATTTTTAACTTAAATATATCTTTCTCAATTTTTTTGTTTTATAGAAGTTGAAAGAGTTATTTTACAGTGTACACCTAAAGAAAATTTTTATGTTTCCGTTGCATGAATTGAGAAATAATTTATTTTCTGGCATAAATACAACAAAAATAAGTAAAATTTTTCTTTTAAAACTTCAGAAAAATGACAAGTTTTAGGCGAGTATTATTCAAGATCTTATTAATAGTTTAACATAATTCTAAAATAAAAATGACTATAGAAGTAACCGTAAATTTTCTTCTTTCTATACCACGAAAAAGTAAAGTAAAATAGAATAGTTTTATAAACCTGCAACAAGTGAGTAGAGCTTTTCACATCCAGTCCTAACAAATCAATTATTACCATATTTCTAAAGATAATCTCTTATTTACACCAGAATTTGTGAAATTCAGGTTTATCATACCGTCAAACATTATGAACACTATCTTTCAGTAACATTTTACTGCTGCATTATAGAAATGGCTTTACATCTAATTTTTAAGCCTTGAGATTCAAGCGGCATTTTGATCATCAGAAACAATATTGAATGTGGTCGAAATTTTTCTATTCCACATTTCGTATCAAATATTGTTGGTCAAATATAAAAACATAGATGATTTTTTAATAAACTAAAGCTTCTTTCATTGGTACGGCTATTCCAATTTCTCGTGAATTTAAAGGCGTGGAACATTCAATTGATAGATCTAATTTTTTGTTAATGTGTTTCTTTACCCATCTTTATTCTGCACAGCTAGCCATTCTAGGTAAAATTTTATTGCGTTTTTTCTCAGTTAACTAGTTTTTCTATAGCTTCACAAATAACTGTCAAATGTCACTACCACTTAGCCTTATTTATCTGTTCGAGTAAACAAGAATGTTATTCATTTTTGGCTAACTATTTACAATTATTTATTTTAAATCGAATCATGACAAGGTCCCTTAAGCCTTGGGTTATACCACCAAAGTAGGAAACCTCTCGATTTGTGATAAACTTTTCTTTGGAAACAGTGAAGCTGGACAACTAAAAAATTTTTATAGGGCAGGGTTCTTCTGTTAATTCTTGGTATAAAGGTGCACGTCCGTGTGATGACCCGCAAGAAAGTTTTTCTTACTTAAAACAAAGACGAGTTTCTCAAAACACAAATCTATTTAACAAGGAAAAAATAAAACAATTTATATCATTGAGAAACTTAAAAGATAATACAGTTTAAAAGTATTAAGATTAAGTTCTTATTGGCCGTGATGCTAACCCCGTTAATGAAATATACCTATTTTTGATCATTTACCATCTCAATAACTAAATAGCCTCTCCTAGATGGAGAATAAAATTAATTTCCCTTTTACTTTCATACTGTAAAAAGTTAAAAAAAAAACAAGATAAAAATAGCAGAAAATGAAGCAAAGAGACAACATTCTAACTATGTAAAACACTGAAACACACGCCAATGAATAATAAATCGTAACTGCTATTAATTAATTTTTGAAGACAAAACCTAAATATATAACCCTCGAAACCTCCCCGGTTCAATCGCGTTTCATCACTAGAATGGTCATTCTTAACATATCGTCGCCCCTGCAGAATAGTTTCATCTCCGAAAGTTTGAAACTTCTAGTCTCGTCGTCCGTAGAGGGCGTTAGGTATCGGTGTGTTGAATTTCTAATACTCGACTTGATTTGAGTCTAATCTAATAATATTTATACAAAACTTAATGAAACTCTTCTATATCTTCATATAATAAAAGTTCGTGTCGGTATCTTGGAAAAAAACCCTACTGGTTTCTTTAGCCATTTTCACATTTTATTTATTCCTGTTCTCGACGAATAGATAAAAAATGGTTGGCAAACGCGAGCTTTGTGCATAAACACAATTAATTATATTACATTGCAGCGATTTTGATTTTCTTTTGTGTTCTTGTGATGGGAAAATATGCTCGGTTTAAAAAAATATTCTCTTGGGTGGCCCATATGCTGAAATATCTTTAGCGCTTAATTCTAGCCGCTTTACAAAGTGGATAATAAGCAAATATAGGGTTTCATTGCGGAGACTTGTAAAATGATCGAGAAAAAAAATGTCAGTGGTCTTCCAGATCGTGCTGTAAGAATTCATATCGGTATGGTAACAGGTGGTTCGAAAAGTTTCGAGACTGGCACATAGATGGCGACTCTAATAACATATCTATAAAATTTTTGGTTATTACCCACCTTTTAACGATATGTGTCAATTCCTTTTTTAAATATTGACGAGGGTAGAATGGTCTAGATATCACATAAATTGTCTAAATTTAGATATTTTCTAGAAACCAAAAATAATAAAATTGAGCCTAGGCATAAGTCTGATACCCGATTTAAATTTCCTTAATGCATAACGATTTTTAGTAGATATATAAGATATATATTTCAATGGTTCAAATCCATATACTGAGTAGCCCAATTGAATTTCTCTGTTTAGTGGAATTTACATTATGTTAATCAACTATTTCATGTTGAGAAAAGTAATCATTTTTTGTTGCCTTACAATAATCTGTTTTGAATCTAGTTTTGCCCCAGAAAACGTCTTTTGGAACATACCGAAATTTAACAATACAGCATGTATTTCTCTAAATTTAGTTATTGGCAAAACATTATTTTGCTTTATATACCACTGAAAAATCGATAGAAAAATTTGAATTGGAACTGTTTCTTAAAAATGCTATGACATATTTTAGGATATAAATTACGACGTTGGTGGTTGGACTGACTGGAACATGGCCTTAAATGAGACTGGAGGACCCAATTGGGGCGGATATGTAGCAGATTCACCAATTGTCATAAATGGAACATCAGGCGAATTTTACAAACAACCTATGTTTTATGCACTTGGACATTTCTCCAAATTTTTGGTTCTTGATTCTATAAGAATAGATGTGGCTGCGAGTGGAATTTCTTCAGTGGCATTTAAAAGGCCTGATGGAAAACTTGCGATAATTTTAAGAAACAAGTAATATATTTTTCCAATAACTATTTGTTAATTGTCTAATACTTAATCATTTTTTAGGCTTGACAATGATGTTAGTGTAAAAGTTGATATCTTGGGCTCAACAGAAGTTTTCACTATGGAACAGCATTCCATCAATACTTTATTATATTCTCTGTAAAAACAAAGATTATCTTATTTCTATTCACAAATATTCAATGCTTAAATAAATTATACTACTTCGCAATTCAATGATAATATTAATTACCTTGGTTTGAAAATAATTACATTTTAAAGAGACTTCCTCAATGTTTCGTGTATAAATCAATGGAATTTTGGTCACACCGTATTTTCTACCGAAAATTTGTTAAAAATTGCATATCAAAAAGGTGATCTATTTCTTGCATTAAAATAATTCACAAGCGATAAAAATTGAGGCAGTGACAACTGTCCAATAACTCAATCACCCTAGTTAAATTATATTGTCAGCCATGACTGTAATTATTTTATTCGAGAGTAGCCATTTATATTTTAAGAAAAATAAACCGAAACAAATATTCATATACACTATAATCAATACACTTTTGCATGCATTTGAACTAATCCGAAAAGCCCTTTTGCCGTTGTGACGATGGTATCTCCAAAACATAGTTTTTGGACGCATTAAGCACTCCTGACGCAGAAAATCGTTGACATAGCAATTTGTTCTTCACATATGGAAACAAAAAGAAATCAATGAGTGCTAAATCAGGACTACATGACGAATGACCTATCAATTCCATGCATTGAGTACTCAAAATTTATTTGTTGGAGCCGATGTATGGGAGTTGGTATTGTCAAGGTGGAGAATAATCAGTGATATCCAGTTTGTTTTCCTCAATTTACTTTTCGATACACAAATGGTTGTTTAGAATTTAGAATTGACCTTTCTACGATTCTTCAAAGTCGCAGTTGCGGCATGGCCAGTTTTGCGAAAGAACAACCGACCATTTGCCTTAAAATACTTCATAAGCGAGCAACATTTGTTGGTTTCGGGTCATCATGGAAGATCAAAACCATCGACAGCTGTTTACTTTCGAAATCATATGCATAAATCCAAGACTCGTCAACTGTCACATTTTATACATTTTTGAATATCGTGAACCTATTTTTTTTGAGCATTTACTTGCTCCAATCAACTGTAGCCCTTCAGGTAATATATTATATAAGCTGATGACACTAAGGCCCAGAAATGTCTCAATCTTACGCTAGATCATATGACGATCTTCACACACAGCCTCGACGTTTTCTTGCATTACAACTGACTTGGATGACCGAATCGTTCTTGAGCCAACGACGGCCACAATTGAATTTACTAAACCAGCGATATTTATTGGTCTTTGTTGGTGCTATTTAGAATTAAGTTCACAGAAGCGTTGAGATAAACCACGTCCAAATTTGTGGAATTTTGGAATATATATAAGTATAGCTCTATATGCCAAAACGGTCTGGGGAAATAAACCGTCTATACATGTCAGATGACACTCAGCAACGCCAGTGTTTCCAGTTTCCAGAATATAAACAGATAGGTTTGTAACTGATATATTTTCGAAAAAAAAAATATATTTATAAATGAAAATTGAGTAAAATAAATAATAAATCTTTAAAATAATTTTAGTAAATGAAAAGTTTTAAATGGAATATGTGTAATGCTTTGTTCTTTTAAATTTTATTCAAAGCGCCACCAAAAGCACTATATTTTTGTCATTTGTGTAAATACAGCAATTATTTTATTCATTTTATATATAGACAAAGTAAAGCGATAAAGAAACTTTTTGTGAAGAAGTTGCGACAAAAATACATATCCATTATAAAAATTGTATGCCCTAAAATTTAACTAAAGCTTAAAAGCTTTCTGTGAGTAAAAGTATGTCAAAAACACACGTTTTCATTGTGACAGTCGGATAATTACTTGTTCCGTTGAAAATATAATTTTAGCTATTATATATTATGTTATGTTATTATACTCGATATTTAGTAACAGTCTTTAGTCAAGTATCATTATCAATTACCTTTTTGAAATATGTCATTATTATTTTTCTAAATTTAACTGTATGCTAAATGCCCGATATTCATTAACGCCAGATGATTTGGAAACTACCTTGGTCTGACAAGACTTTTAAACTATTTATTTGTATTGTTTAAATATATTAAAATTTTGTGGAGAACTCGATTTCTCTAATGACTTGTTAAATTATAACTAACAATAGACATAAAAATAATAATAAAAACAAAATTATTTTTACTATACCCAAAGTATTCCTTTGCTAGATAAAACCTTAGTGCCTGAGAGATACAGCCAGTCTAAATATTTAATAATTCCCTTTTTAGCAAAGTATCTAACGGTTTCATTTTAACAATCTATAAACCTATATTTCAAACTAGTCATATAAAATTTGTTCTTAATTTTTTATACTTTATTCTCTACAAGATAACTCTTCAAAAGTATTATATTCTTTAGGATTTTGTGTGTTGTTACCTTTTATTTTATATTTGGTTTCAATAATAATTCGAATTTTCATTTATTTATTTATTTATTTATTCATCTTTTCATAAACATTCAAATTGAAAACCGACTTTGATATAATAAAAACATGTGTAACTGTGTTACCGTTAATTAATAAAAAATTAACAGATAAACAATTAAAATAGACATAGTAAAACAACTAAAACCATTAACAAATCAGCACGCTTAAATAATTTAAACAATAAAATTTAAAATAATCTATTTAAAGGTTAAACGGATTATTTAATATTTGTTTAAGAATAAAATTCATGGTCATCTAAAAGGTTTACGAAATTTATATTATCCTTATCAATATCATCTATTATTAATATTTAAGGCTTGAAACATAGCTAAAGCTGTAGATTTTTTTGGAAGAAAACCATGCTGACCAGTAAAAAGCAAATTATTGTACATCAAATTGAGTGATTTGGAATGAATTTCTGTCTCAAATACTGAAACAATTCCATCATAATTTTAAAGTTGTTTCTAAATTCTTAATTTGTTAAGTTGAATGTCGTTTTTAACTTTTCTTTTTTTTTCTTGTATTAAATATTTGCCAAATAGTTTTAGTTTTTTATATGTATTATCCTTTCAAGCAGAGAAAGAGAAATAATATATACACACAATTTTTTTCCTGCAAGCGTTTAGACTACTTTATGGTCTCGTCAGTAGAGCTGAGAGCAACATTAGCAGGAAACAACTGCTATATAAAATATAAAGTCCAAATTATGTCGGTAAGATATTATAAACCTACCGACTGAAAAATATCGCCAGTCAAACGACATCCGTACAATCACCGGAGTCGTGAGACATTTTTAAAATCAAAATTTCATTAGGGAATAAAGAAATCTATCTGCAGTATTTAAATAGTTGTTTATATGTATTATCCTCTCAAGCAGAAAAATGGAAAGAATATATGGAAACAGTTTGTTTCCTGTAAATACAACTCTGGTTCTCTCTCCATACGGGTTTCGACCACCTTATGGTCTCATTAGTGGAGCTGTATCGAACCGAGAGCAACATTACATATGGCAAATAGAATTCTTGATTTTTTACTGAAATTTTGATTTTTTAAAAATTTCGCACTACTCCGGTGATTGTGTAGATGTCGTTTGACTGGCGATATTATTTAGTCTGGCATCAAAGTTGGCAGGTTTCTAATATCCTACCGATACACTTTGTAATTTATATTTTATGTAGCAGTTGTTTCGTGCGAATGTTGCTCTCGGTTCGATAAAGCTCCTGTGACAGAATTTGATCATAGACTCTTGTAAATGATATATTGTGGTAGCGTTAACCCTTTCATCTATAATCATTTTCTGTCCCATATTAATTAGTAACTATTTTAATAACCTCTAATTAAATTTCACAGTAATAAAGACACTCTGGAGGTCTGGTCGTTCAACTGCTCTCTTGCAGCTTTAGTACCAAACAACTACGGTTATTAAAGCTTATCAACCATAACTCAAGACTTCAGGACTCAGGAAAGGCTGCTAATTAGTTGGTCAGAAGACATCTCTTGTTTTGTAGGTCTCGCAACAGCACGCCCGCGATTTAATTCGCGTAAAAGTTTTAATTAAATTGAATAAAACAAGTTTCTCAAAACACTTAGTCTATTAACAAAATATATAGAATAAAAACGAACTATTTACAATGATGAACTTAAAACTAATAACAATTACGAAAAACTAACATAATTGCTCTTCTCGGCCGTTATTTTAACAAAAAACGTAAAACCCAATTTTGAAAAAAAAACACGTATAAATAGCTTAATAAAATATTAAACAAAAAAAAGAATAAAACGCGAACAACAGCTATTTATATTACTTAATGGAACCGTATGAAAATCGCGAAATGCCCCACTAAAATAACACCCGATAATCCCTTAATTTCCCAAATTAAACAAAGATAACCTTCTTTCCCGACGATTATACCCGTAACGTAATTATTCTACGGCACTGGTATTACGGTACCGTTCTAATCGACATTCAAACTGTGACTGACATTTACTATTCCTTAAAAGAGTATCTTCGAATCTTCCACACCCTTCTGTTTACCCGATGGAACCCGGTAAACGACAATTTCTTTCACTTAAAGTTCGAAGGTTTCGATCTTTATGTGCTGAGGGCGTTAGCTATTCTATACCGGATGCTTGATTCACGAATTGACCTGTGAGCATCTTAATAATAATTTTTATATAAACACAATTAATAAAACTATTCCATTTCTTTCTGTAACTAAAAGAATATATGTTAAAGACTGTAAAAAAAACTATTCACAGCAAGGGCTGTTTTGGCAATAAACACCTTAACTCGTTATTTCTTGTGAATAGAAAAAACAGTGATTACTCAGTATTCTTTTTACAAATGACCAAACAATATATTTCTATTATAGTGAGTTTATTTGATCATTCTTTTGTTTCCTAATAATGGGAAAATTTTTCAATATTTTAATACGTTTTAACGGTATTTCATATACTATATGTTAAAAACTACCCTTAACACGTCTGGTTTTGCTTATATAATCAGGGCAGGATTACCTAGATACATTTATAGGCAATTCTAATAGGGGGTCTTTTAGTTCTTCATAAATTAACTGACTTTATGTATTTTTTTTAAGAAAACATTTAAATGACAAAGATCATAAAAGTTAACCTCGATAACTGATTTATTTCTCCTTTAGACTTTCGTAGATAGTGATAAAAAACATAACTACCCTATTCCCACGGCATATCTATTCACAGAGTGGTTATTTAATTATTTATTTTAACAAAATATAGTTGACATTGAACAATGAAAAATAATTAACATTTGTTCCATTACACTCCACTAACGAGACCATAAGGTGGTCGAAATGCTTATGGAGAGAAGACCAGAGTGGTATTTGCAGGAAATAAACTGTTTGTATATATTCCTTCCTTTTCTCTACCTGAAAGGGTAATACATGCAAACAATCATTTAAGTACGGCAGATAGATTTCTTTATTTCTTACTGATATTTTGATTTTTTTTATAAATTTACATCAACTTGTTGGTAGTAAATTTCAGAAAATTCTTATAAATTAATATATAATAATATTTTTCAAATAGAGCTTTTTTGTAAATGTTTCCAAAAATTGTTTTTAGGCTTTTTTAAATTAGTAAGGTGAGAAAAAGTAACTGTAATATAAGTTAAAATTATTTGCCACATTTTATACAGTTTTTGTATGATAGTATTTGGTTCAAGTTTTTTTAGTTATAAAAAACAAAATATATTGTATAACAAATTAAATAAAATGAATAAGTAAACTTTGTTATAACTTACATACACAAGTAAAATAAAATAATTTTAGATAAAGAGTTTTAATTATTTAGAGTTTTTGAACTATAGTATACATTCTTAATACATCACTGAACTTTTAGCTATGATCGTTGTTTTTTATTCTAATGGTTAAAAATTTAGTTTTTTATCTGAATCATTCTCACTTATTGTGATAAGTAAAAAAAACATCCATTTTAAATTATTATTTAAATACGCAATTTTTATAACACTTAAATTAGTAGATATTATTTATTGGAACCAATTGAGATATCCCTGGCCAGAACATTATTTTCCTTACTGTGAAAAGTACGATGCTGCATTATTTCGAAAAATTTGAAATCTGTAGGTTATAATTAGTAAATAATCACTAGCAATTTCCTTCAACTAGGTAATCGTGCGTGAGAATCAACTTCATCATATGATGTATTTGACGGACAGTAGTAGGGCCAGAATTGATTTAAGAGCATTAACATTTTTATAAAAAACTTTGAATTTACCAATAAATAATTTTGCAAAAGTTTTAAAAGCTTCTTCCTCTTGTTATAGGCTTACAGCCTGTTTTTTCCAACTCAATCATTCATCTCATTTGATGTTGAAATCCAGGACTCCCTCCATCTTTTAGGTGGTCTACCTATTGGTCTTCTGATTTCCGGTGTTCCATCTCGGGCGATTCTCGCTATCCTATTTTGCGCCATTCTTCCTACGTGCTCATTCCAGGCTCTTCTGCGCTTCCGTCCCCATCTTACTATATCCTGCATTCCATGTTCCTCGCGTATTGTTGAATTGCGTATGTGATCACTTAATGTGTATCCCGATATTCTTCTTAGTACTTTCATTTCGGCAGTTCTTAGAATTGATTTTGTTTTTGTGTTGTCAGCTCTCGTCTCTATTGCGTACGTCATTATCGGTCGAATACAGGTCTTGTAGATTTTTATTTTTGCGTGTTTGCTCATGTATGTGTTGTGCCATATTATATCCGCCAGGCTTCCTGAGATTCTATTTGTCTTGTTTACTTGGTTTCTTACTTCTCTTGTTCTGTCTTGGTTTGCGGATATCTCAACTCCTAAGTAATTAAAGGTCATGAGTTGTTCTATTGGTTTGTCATCTACTACTAGTTTGCATCTTAAGGGCACTTTGCTTATTACAATTGACTTAGTTTTATCCATGGATATTTTCATGTTGAATTGCTTGCTTATGGTGTGGAATGCAAATAGAAGTCTTTGGAGGTCGTCTTCATTTTCCGAGACTATGACGGCGTCATCAGCGTAACATATTATTGTTATTTCCCCGGTATTTATTCTGTACCCTGGTGGCGCTCTTTTGACGTTCTCAATTATTTGGTCCATTACGATGTTAAACAGTAATGGACTGAGAGAGTCCCCCTGTCGTATGCCCGACGCTATCGGTACATCCTTAGTTAGGTTGCCGCTTACTGAGATTTGTGTTGTGGTGTTGGAGTTTAGCTGTTCAACTATGTTAATTAAATTGTTTGGGATGCCTTTAATTCGCATTATTTGCAGAATATCATTCAGTTTCACCCTATTAAAGGCTTTAGTGAGATCTATAAAGCACATAAAAGCAGGCTTAGTAAATTCAATAGATTTCTCTGCTATCTGTCTTACGGTGAATATGGCATCTACTGTAGATCTGTTTTTGCGGAAACCTTGCTGTTCTTCTGATATTCTGCAATAGTCAGTTATTATACCTTCAAGGATTTTGGTGAATAATTTCATTACTGAATTTAATAAAGTTATTCCTCTATAGTTTTCTGTAATCTTCCTATCACCCTTCTTGAAAATAGGTACTGTTATACTTTTCTTCCAATCTCGGGGTATCTCTTGGTCTTTAATTATTTTGTTAAAGCGTTTTGTTAGTTCTTCGTGTAATGCATTTCCACCATATTTAATTAGTTCGTTGGGAATATTGTCGGGTCCTGGGAATTTTCTCGTTTTTAATTTGACTATCGTGTCTTTCGTCGTTTGGAGGCTTACTTCCTTGGTGTATTCGTCATATTCAGATGCATTTTCGGGTGGGTGGTTCTTCTGTTGTGATTGATTTGTATTTCTATATAGTGTTTTAAAGTGTTCTTCCCATTTGTGCTCAGAAATTTTTTGGGATTGTGTATATTAGTTTATATCCTATTTCCTTCTTCTGATCATGTTCCATACCTTCTTTTGTGCCCCGTAAAAGTCATGTTCCATATCTACTGTGAACCTCCGCCAGTATTCGTTTTTGATTTGTCTTATGTCGGCGTTTACTCTGTTTCTTATTTCTTTGTATCGATTGTGTTCTGTTTCTGACTTGTTATGTCTGCATCAGAGGTAAGCCTGTCGTTTCTCTGCTGCCAATGATTTCACCTCAGGAGTATACCAGTGCTTAGCTGACGGCTTAGAATTTGTGTTGACTTCTCTGTATCCCAATGCTTCCTCGGCCGATTTATGTACATTTCCTCTGATTTTTCCCCAGCTTTCTTCAACATCATCTGAATCTTTAATAGAGTTGTCTTTGATCTTTTCTGCAAGTCTCTTTTTATACAAGTCTTTGGTTGATTCATCACTTACCGATTCAATGTTTAATTTATTTTTAATATTCGGTGGCTTTTTCTTTTTGTGTTGTATTTTAAGTCTTAATTTGCATAGTACCAATCTATGATCGGATCCTATTTCTGCAGATGTTAAGTTACGGACGTCTAATACTTGTGTTGGATGTTAAACTTTATTTGATATCACATAATCTATTATTGAATTTTGTCCTCTGGTATTTTGCCAGGTTATTTTGTGTTGAGGCTTATGGGGGAAGAATGTATTATTTATTCTCATGTTGTTGCTTGTGCAGAAATCAATCAACATTTCGCCATTTTCGTTAATATGGTCTTCGTTGTATTTGTTTTTGATCCCATCTATCACTTCATTGCCTATTCTTGCATTCAGGTCACCCAATATTAGAGCCTTTTCATCCGATGGTATTTTGTGGATCTCCGTTTGCATTGTCTCATAAAAGATGTCTGTTTCTTCTTTTTTCCTGCTGCTGTCTGGGGCATATACACTGAGGATATGAATTTTTTCGGAGCCTGTTTTCAATGTGATCCTAAGAATGCGTTCGTTGACGTAGTGGATGTCATCAATATGATCTTCGTATTTCTCTGCTATCAATATCGCTACTCCAGCTATTGCTCTTTTTTGTTTCTCCACTCCACTATATACTAATATGAATCCAGATACTTTTAGAGTGCCCTTGCCTTTTCGTTTGGTTTCGGAAATTGCGCATATGTCAATCTTATGATGTTTCATTTCCATGAGTACGTCTTGGTTCTTTGTTTGCCAGAACATTATATTCCAGCAGGCCATTCTTAATATCTCCTTTCTCCAGTTATGTTTATTCTTTGATGTTTTGTTATTCATTGTCCTTTTTCGTGCCAGGTCTGTTACCGTTAAATCCGTCCTTTTCCGAGGCTGATCGTTGGATGGAGTTTTAAAAGCTTTCAAAGAAAATATAAATGTTAGATCCGACATAATTACAGGTTTAAAAAAAAAACAAAATATCATACAGCTCTATATGTCATTCAAAAATTATTCATGAAACACTCAGCACATACACAAAATTAAATCTAAGTTTTTAAATATTATGTAACAGATTAATCTGACTTCTCGTTCTAGCAAAAAAGACAATTAAAAGTTGTTTTTAATACCAGTCAAAAATAGATAGACCAAATGTGTATATCGATATTTTGTTATATACCAGTGTAATAGTTTAGAAAAAAATATTTTTTTGAGTTATGCCATACTAATTTAAGAGTAGTTAAAAGACCAGTTAAAAATTTGTATACTTGCTGCAATAGAGAAGGAAATACGAGAGTAAAATATTGCTAAATTCGTGATAAGTGGTAAGTTTAAACAATTTACGGGAGGATGAGCCTGACCAGGTCAGTCAACAAATTTCTTCTAAAATTCCTTTTTTGTTGAAGTAAGTTGATATAAACACTTTAGAATGAGATAATTTGGTAAAAATTAATATAAAGGAACTAATTCAATCCATCAAATTTAAAATATAAAGCAATTTGATTCTGAGTAACATGACCCAACTTAAATTTACAAAAATGAAAACCTTTTATGCATTAAATAACAAATATGTATTATGTTAACATTCTTTTATTTCATAAGCCACTCTATCGCTTTACCGCTGGGGGTCCGGCGCCTACCAAACCGGTGATAATATGAATTTAGGGTGCAAAATAACACTGAGGAGAGATAGGAAGAGAATATTAAACTAGATTCTGACAAACCAAAAAGTAGCAAAAAATCTCATATTCTATATAGCTAGAAAAGGACCAAACATTTGAACGTAAAACTTATGCTAAATAATTTTTCTAAACACGCTTCTTCCAATTCCGCATTTTACAACAAAACAATTAAAATTCTACGCAACGGTATAGCATACTATAAACTTTTACCATTATGTGCCCACATTGATTTTTGGAACTATTTTACGTCACGATGAATTTGAAACACGCAAAAATGGTAACAATATAAACTATTTTTTGTGTAAATATGGTGTATAAATATTGCTATTAAAGATTCACGAAATTGTTTACTGAGTTCAAGATGAAAACAAGCACTTTTACTTAATCTAATTAGCTCATAGTTGCCATTTTTTTTAAATCAATGGTCACGGATGATTACCTCAAAACAATACGTTTAATTATATATATATATATATATATATATATATATATATATATATATATATATATAATTAAATGTATTGTTTTGAGGTCGTAATTAATTTGTAATTAATCACGTCTCTGAATGAAATAGATAATTTATAAGTATCCACATGTTGAAAAATATGTGTACTAGAATTTTAATAATAAATAATGATAAAATAACAAAAAAATATTGTTTAAAAAATATCAGGAAATAAAAACTATTGAAATCTCTCAAAAAGCAAATAAAATGATCTTAAATAATATATTAAAGGTCGTTTTACTGATAAAATAAACACTCTCTTCTAATAATAATCTTTACTGACGTTACAGAATTGTGTAAAAATTTACTAGTATATTCGGTCCTTTTTTCCCGCATTATGCGAATATATTGATCATTTCTTCATGCATATATAAATCATAACATTTTTGACATCTTGTATATAAAAAGATTATCCATTCCACTTTTTATATCAATAACTGATATTTAAAAAATACTATAAATAACGAGGTTATTGACTACATTGAGTAGATACAGTGTATCTCTTGAAAGAATCTAGGTATGTCTTAGAAACAGCTATATCTCGTTAAAATATTTAGAATGTATAAATTTATTTTTCATTTATATATATTAACGTGGGTTATCCTAGTTAAAGGGGATAATCCATGTAATCTAAGACAAACAGACAATGGATCAGTTTGTGTTTGTGATTCTTCATACTGTGATACAGTCCCCAAAATTCAAGATTTAAAATCCAATCAATACCAACTATACTCAACCAGTAAAGCGAAACTTGGATTTTTTTCTACAACAGGAACTTTTTCCAACCGTTCAACTGAAGCTACTGCGACAGTAACTGTTGGGGATCTTAGGAACACTCACCAATCGATTATTGGCTTTGGAGGAGCGTTTACAGATGCAACAGGCATTAACATTGCAAGGTTACCACAAGCAGCTCAAGAACTGTTATTGCAAAGTTATTTTGGCGATGATGGAATTCAATACAGTCTGGGTAGAGTCCCAATTGGTGGAACTGACTTTTCTACAAGACCGTATACTTATGCTGATGAAATAGACGAAACATTAGGAAACTTTGCGTTACAGCCAGAAGATATTCAATTTAAGGTAATACTTATTGTACTAGAAAATTTAATTAAAACTAAAGACAGAATTGAGCTTTTAAAATGTTGTTATACTAACACTTTAAATTATTTCTCTACCTGTAAAAGGAACTGAGACAGAGAGAATCATAACTCAACATTAAAGAATTTTGTTTTCTTACTCATAAAAAGGCTAAAAGACTCCGAACAAAAAAATATATTGTTTTTTCAACAGTTAGAACGAGAGCTATTACTTTTAACAACACTTTTTTCATATTTGTCTGTTCTATATTTCCGACTTATGCTTGATATATGATAAAATATTTCCTGAAAAATAGGAAAGTTTTTCATCTAATTTAAATTAATTTTTAGTGTTCTAAAATCAATAGTATGAAAATAGATTCATATGTATCCTTTATTTTTTTAAAGAGTAATATTAAAGTAACTTGTAATGGATTTTGAATTCTAGATTTCTTAAGAGGTGCCATTCGACTACACTATTATGCTACTATTGTCAATAATGGATGTCTCCGAGTTTTTCTCCCACTGGCATAATTTTATGATTTCGTTTTTGTCTCCATTAAATATCACACTCTATTCAACAACTGCATCTCCCATATCCAAAATTTTTACTTTTTCCTTCAATTGGGGGTTGCTGAAATAGTTTTCCAATTGTTTTTATTAAAAGTAACTACGTTAAGGAACAATGATTCGTTTTCAAGAATAAGACCCTGTTAATGGAATTTAATTAAACATAATACTTTTACTTGGTTTATCCAATTATTCTCATAACATATTTTCTTAAAAAAAGCATTTTGGTATTTCTACTTCCCGCTACGAAAATAAAATAATTTCCACATACCCTTTCGCAAACTACCCTTACAACTATATACTAACACTCTCAGCTTGTACTTTAGGAACAATTAACTTCGTGTTCATACTTTTTGTTCGTAAGTTGTCATCGTTTCATATATCTGGTATATTCATCTTACTCAAAGATTTATAGTTATATCCTATCAGTGGCGGATCCACCCCCCTCTTTAGGGGGAAGAGCGGTGATATCACAAAAGTACAGCATGGTAAGCAAAAGCAAGTTATCGATGGACGGGAGACGTCAGCAACGTCCCTATTTCTAGTGTAAAAGGCAGGGTCGGGTCTATTTTCCTGAAATCGAAGCTCTTTGGGGGGGGGGGGGTGATGGCAAGAAAAAACAAGTTATTGACGGAGAGGGTATGTCAGCAGCATGCACGTTTCTAATATAAGAGGCAGATTTTAATCTATTTTCCCAAACTCAAAGCTCTTGGAGGTACAATCGCCAAAAAAAAAACAAGTTGTCGACGGCAGAGGAAATGCCAGCAGCATACACATTCCTAGTATAAGAAGCAGAATCGGGTCTATTTTCCTGAACTCAAAGCTCTTGGGGGTGGGGGCGATCGTAAGAAAAAACAAGTTGTCAACAGAGGGGGAGATACCAGCAGCATTCACATTCCTAGTATAAAAGGCAGAATCGGGTATATTTTAATGACCTCAAAGCTCTTGGAGGGAGCGATTGGCCCCACCGCCTTCTCCTTTGATCCGCGCTTGTATCATATTTATAAAAACTAATTTGCATTGAATTACTTTTAAAGTAATAATTAACATACTTTTGAACACATTTTGTTGCTATGTATTTTTGAGACATTTTTCAATATTCAGAATAACTACTAGCCACTATCTTAATAGTTAGAACCATTCTTCAAGTAAATATATTTCTCTGTATTCTCAAAGACTCCAGAAATTTATTTAAAATATCTGAGATTTTAAGATAATTATTTAGACACCTACGAAAGCTGTATAATGAAAAAGTGAATAAAAACCAAGAAGGAAGGTGAGTCCCATCTTTTTTTATGCTAAGTTTCTCAGACTCGAACTAGCCTGAACTATATAAAAGCAAATCACGATTATTGTTAAAATTTTAGATTCCATATATCCAGCGAGCAAAAGAGCTACGTGGAGACAATGGACTTAAATTGTTTGGATCAGCTTGGTCGGCTCCGATTTGGATGAAAACTAATAACTGGCAAGTCATCTTTAAAAATGTATTTATTGACAAGAAAATATAGGAATATATTCTTAAATGAAAAATTAATTTATCTGTGTATAAATCTCATATGAATTGATCAAGCAATCTCCCAAAAATGCAACAAAAACTTGTTTAAAGAAAGCATCCTTAAATGTAAAGTATTTCTCAGAAATGGGTGTGAGAATACTATTCACGAATAGCGATTTTACTTATACCCAAAACTAGTTCTGGTTCGATAAATTTAATGGTCTTGTAAGTTGTTCTGTTTTTTAATTACCTAGGATATCCTTATGTTCTAGTACTCACTCAAAAGTAACCTTGTGATTTGCCAGGACAATAAAGTTTTGAAAACAGTTCCAGATCTGTTTAAATTTTTTCTGGAGACATGAAAGCGGATGGCGGTCAGAAAAGAGAAAGACACTCCTCTCCCCTTTAACCTTTTAACATATTATCTCGGAGACACGTATCAATTCCATATATTTCTGTCTAGATTGCAGTGATGTACTATCCCTGTGCCTCACCTATATTATATTTGAAGGTGGTGCCGTGTATTTCAGCTCATTGGTCATGGACAGTTTTGGACTCATCTGTAAACCAGACAAAATTTCCTGATCCAATGTTAGATTGTAATCTATCTTCCAGTCAGTCTGAATGGGTATAGGGTCTTTCGAATCCATTTGTTTCTGGCATGGTGTCGCTGCTCATCTCAAATTATAAGTTTGTGGTTATACATTTAAAGCTGGTAGGTCTTATGGTAGGTTCGGTTAACAAAATCTTGTTTTGTTTCAACATGTATACTTCCATTTTTAGGCTTGATTATCGTATCAAGAGGGAAAAAATTTAGTAAGTTCCATAGCTGCTACCAAGTAAATTGGGTCTTTGAATATTCTTTTTTTCCATCGTACAACCGAGCCATTAGTTATCATGGATTTTACCCCTTCTGCAAACAATCAGCATACCACGTCTAGTTTTATTCCCCATGTTTTGGCAACAGGACTTCATGCTGCCATTATAGTTATTTGTCAGTTCAAATTTTCTCCAAATGTGAGTTCTAGGTAAATTGCATTCAGGATTAATCCTAGGTTCTTGACTTGACTTTTCGACTCATCTGGAGTTGGATATCAAAGAAAGTTTAAACCCGTCAAGGTTTTTTCTTTTAGTAAAGGATGTATTTGTATTTTATCCAGGATTTACACTAAGGTATTCTCTAATGTACTACTACTCGACTATAATCAAAGCATCCTTTATGCGTTCCGATATATTTTGCCGTGCCTTTCTTCGATGACAGAACTTTTTTAACCTATCGGCATGTTGCTCGATATAATCTCCAGAAATATGGAGCCTATTTTAAAAATTCTTTCACTGCTGAAAATGAAACATTCTCCGTTTGAACATCGAAGTGTTTCCTAAATTCCCATATTTTTATTTAAACATAACCTTGTGTTTAAACAGGACAAAAAAGTGAAAAAAAATCATGACATTACTTAAAAAAAAGAACAGATTCCAGTTTTATAACACAATTTTATAAAATATGTTTTTAGTTTTAAGCAAGATTTGAAAATTGAATAATGTACAGGTTATAACTATAAAAAAATACTAGATTATTTTATACTACAAAAACAACACCCAGATTCACGAAGAATGTTTAAGGCTTAGATCCCATATAGTTAACATGGATGTTAGATCTTCTAGTTTGCTAGTTTTTTTTTGTTTATGATATGAGTCTAATTTATATTAGATAATGTCAACAAATAAATGCTTATTGAGGAATATTAAGAATAAAATCCTAGAGATAAGAGGTAAAATTGGTAATAGGAAGAGCTGTTTTCCGAAAACAAACAAAAGTTTTTTTTGTACTTTTGTTATTAAACAATCCTTTTATTTTTAAGGTTCAAAACTTGCATGACCTGTTGTTACCCTTGTCAATTTAATCCCTGGACTATCAACTTAAAGTTAGACCATGGTATATTTAATAGTTGAAATCGTACAATCATTTCATCAAAATGGCTATAAATATAAAACATAAATTGCCAGATTCCCTAAGAAGATTTAAGACTTAAACCCGATATAGTTGGCATGAAATTTAAATCTTGTAGTCGACCAATTTTGTCTTGCTTACGATATTATCATAATTTATATTATATATGTCAACAAATAAATGCTTTTATAGGGATACTAAGGATAAAATCCTGGCAATAAGGCCTTGAAATGTGTTAAGAGAAATAGTTGTATCCCGAAAATAAAGTGTTCCATTTGTGTTGGCTCAGTAATAAAACAAAATGATTTTATTATGCTTGTATTTGTAGGGTTTAAAACTTGCTTAGCTTATGATTGCTCTTGTCAGTTTAAGCCCTCTGCTGTCAATTTAGGATTGTTTAAAATTTAAACCATGTTAGTGAATCCGGCTGAAATATTTTTCCCTGTTTTAAATTAGATATAGAAGTTAATCCACTGTAAAGCTGTAAAAACAATATCTTAAATATAACTTTCATATTATCATGTAAATTTTTATTTACCTACAGCAAAACTTAGGGTTTACTGAATAGATTACAAAAATTATTTATAAAAACTGTTTTAGGTATAATGGAGTAGGAACACTTAAAGATGAATACTGGCCATTGTGGGCAGAATACTATGTAAAATTCTTTGATACCTATAAACAAAATGGCATAACGTTTTGGGGAGTTACAACTCAAAATGAACCGACCAATGGATTGACAGGGCAACCTGTTCAAAACGTTGGTTTAAATTCTACTCAAATGGTACGTTATAATTCTAAACTATTGTGTCGATAATAACAACTAGTTTAGGGAAACTTATTAAATATATAGTTAAACGTTTTATATTTCCTTTAAATTTTTTCGATGAAGTATATTGGAACAGATCATAGATTATTACGCTGAGCGAAAATAAATTATACACTCATATCTATAATTAATAATCGAATCTAAACTGGTTTCATAAAATATAGTCGTGATTATTGTCGGTCTTTTACTTTTCAAAATTAAAAGTAAATGGGGCGCTGCGTCGCTGGGATACAAATTGGGACACAGAATCTTAAATTATGAAAGGTGGAAAAATTTTATTTACAAAATCAGAAATTTTGCATTTATACATCATAAAACTTAAATCAAACCATGGGAAAATACTTATACATAAATAAATCAGAAAAATATAAAAAACACAATATATTTCTCGTCGTAAATCCAGTGATGATGTTTTGTATAACAACGAATTTGACATCTTTATATGAAAACAAAAAATTAATAGGCGTGACAATGAAAGAGCGATAAAAGGAGCTGTTCAAGATTTCAATTTAGTTGCGTGATAAGAGGTAGAAAAAGTTAAAAAAAAAATAAGTATTTGCGAATACTGAATTAATATATTAATATTTTTGAAAATGTCTTTACTTCTATTTATATTAAATTACAGAGAGACTGGATTTCTAAATACCTTGGACCTGCTATTAGAAACTCATCATATAGTGACGTAAAGATTATTTTGCATGATGATCAACGTGTTTTGCTTCCTCTATTAAAATTGGTAAGTAAAAATATTTTAAACTATTCCTTATCGGTGTGTCATAGAAATACTTAAAATGGTATGAACGGCTTACAGTTGGTCCAGCGGGAGAATTTCCATGCGTCATCTATAATGTTCATCTGAACTCAACACAATAAAGCCACATAACACTTTTTACAGTTCTCGTAAAAAAATATTATTATGTGAAATATTATACATAGTGGTACTTTTTTCCGAGTCTGTAAAATTTTACCCTCTCGAACTTTTTTTCGGACGCCAATGACTACTTTAGATTTTCCGTCTTATTGTGAGACTTTCTTGTCTCTTAAATTTTCTTCTAAAAGTCTAGAGCTTTTCCACAAAAAAAAAGAAAATAGATAAGCAAAAAATCATAATATATTTGTAGTAATCAATTTTCATTCATATTTGTTTCAACCAATATGGACTAAGAAAAAAATACAACATAATAATAACAGTATTTGAATAAAAGTAACACAATATTAATAACAGAAATTACAACAAATATTGAAAATTACTGCCCTCAGCCATAATGCAAGAATCCGATCTTCGTCTCGTTGAGGAGCGTATTCGTTGAAATAATCCTGGAGCATTTCTTATCCTTTGCAAAATGCAATAATGCGATTTCTCAAATCTTCAACAGGAGATACATAAACCAAAGATTTAAGTAAACCCCAGATACAATAATCCAAAGAATTTAGATCCGGAGATCAGACAGACCAGTGTTGAGTGCCTCCTCGACCAATCCAACCATTTAGATACACTGCCTCCAAGTGTTGGCGTACATTGATACTGAAATGTGCTGGAGCGCCATCATGCATAAACCATAATTCTTGTCTAACTTGAAGAGGAACCTCTTCAAGAAGAGCAGGTAACTCTTCCTCGAAAAAGTGGCAGTATTGAATGTCGTTTAATCTTAATGGACGAAAACATGGGCCAATTAGATAGTTGCCTATGACACCAATCTGTACATCTAATGAAAACTGATGTTGATAATTGGCTTCAAGAAATGCATGCAAATTTTCTTTAGCCCAAATATGATTATAATGAAAATTTCTTATTGATTCTCTTGAAAAGTTTGCCTCATGCGTAAACAAAATAGGAGATAAAAAAGGGGAGCTTGGGTGATCATTTGAAATATGCACTGGCAAAAAACCATACGGGGCAAAATATCTCGAGGTAAAAGCGCCTGCCCTCGCTGGATATGGTAGGGATACAATTGGTGTTCTTTAAAAATTCGGAATACTGTGGAACTGCTTATATTTTATATATTGGTAAATTTTTCTCGTACTTCTTTACAATTATCCACAGAAATTATAATACATTATAACAAGAAGACAAATTCGGCTTGAACTTATTTGAAAACAGCCTACCATATCCTTTCGTCCCTTAATAAACCTCCCCTACAGAACTTAATTGGAGATGCCTGGACATATTTTATTTTATTTGTGGAAAAACTGGACTTTTAGTGGAAAACTTGAGAGACAAAAAAGTATCACAATCAGATGGGAAAGCTAACTGAATTATCAAATCGAGTCAGTGGCGCCCGATAAAAATTTCGAGGGGGTAAAATTTTACATATCCGGAAAAAAATGCCACTCTATGTGTTTTTTCATTTTTTCAAATACAGGTTGTTCAAAAAGAATGTGACAATTTTTTTCTCAAATATTTTATTGATGTACATGTTAATGGTTATTGCGTAATTACTCAATACCTTGTCCAATAGCTGTCATTATTTATTATAGCTGACACACCTTATTTCCATGCTTTCAACAAGATTTTCAACATACTTCAATGGTAAAGACCGCCATATATTGTTAATTTGATAAGCAATTTACTTCTACGTGTACATTAGCTTTCCTCTGAGTTGCGTTTTGGTGCAGGACCACACATTTTCTATAGGGTTTGCATCTTGAGCATTGCCAGCCATTCCATGGTTGTAATATTATTTTGCCGTTCCCACGCACTGCATAGTTTACTACGACGTTTCGGGTCTTATATATATATATATATATATATATATATATATATATATATATATATATATATATATATATATATATATATATCCTAACGGATGTGATGCATCCCCTGTGTGTGCTGAGTCCCTCTCTGGCGTTCGCCCACAGATGCTCTACAGTAAGCTTTGAAAATAGTGAATAAGATTTCACCGAAACGTCAACTGCCCTACAGTCCTGAGAAGGACATAGCACACATACGGGATACCCGAAAACTTCAGGTATTTTGGTGATTTACGATGTTCATAGACGTGGTGAGGTAAAACGGAGGTCGAATTCGATTTCAGCGACCTCGAAAACATATACATATGTGGTCTAGTCCAGTGGACATGAATTTTCTTTTTCGAGGAGCTGTGTTATCAGAAAGCTTGCGATATCTGTATTGATGGCGATTAATCAACAGAGACCTTCGCCATACTGAAAAGTATCTGGCAGATATGTGTACATAGTAATATTATACAGAACAGGTGACCCTGTTCTGTTTAATATTTACCCCGAGAAAATATTTTAGTTAGCATCGAAAATAAAACAACCTTGGAGTTAGTTGAACAGTTCATGTTACATATTAATATTTCCAAAACAAAAATGATTATAATTAGTAGATATCAGTACATCACTCCTCAATATCAATAGGGAAAATATTGAATTTATCACTAAATTTGCGTCTCTTTGCACTGCTATTAATGAAAAGTGGGAATGTAATGAACAAGTGAAGAGAAAAATTGGCCCTGCAAAAACAACCTTCTTTAAACTTAAAAATGTCGGTTTAGTTCAATGTTGGGTACTGCCTACTGTACTGTGTGATGTTAAAATTTGGTAGCTTAAAGATTGGACTCAAAATTGGATTACAATTTTTGAACTGTGGACACTTCCTCGACTGCCGCCGATTTTTTGAATTGCTCCCATAAGAAATTATGAAATTTTATGAAGGGCTGGTATAGGAAAACGACTAATAGACCCTGCAAAATAACGAAAATTTTCTTATCTAGGGTATATGCTGAGATAACCTCGCTATTTTATAACAAACTAATACTGCTGGGAAAAATTACAGGCAGACGGGGACCATGTAGAAAACAGCACTGTTAATTCAACAATGTAAGAAACTGGTGTAGTGATTACGTTGTTACTATATTTAAACTTTAGTTAAAGTGTAACTATAAAATGGATAATGATCGTCGACGTGCGCATAACACCCGAAGAAGCACAAAAAATTGCCAATTAAGTCAAGGATTAGTAAACTCCTTGAGTAATACCGTATCTCGTGGATTGAATATGGCTTGCTATGTTTTAAGATAACAAAATTAAAACAAAAATTATAATTACATTTTTATTTGTTTTTAGTTTGTCCTCTCTGATGATGAAGTTCTTAAATATTCTGATGGAGTTGGTGTCCACTGGTATACTGATCTTATGATACCACCTATTGTTCTCAATTTTGCTAAAACTGACAATAAAGATTTATTTCTTCTTTCTACCGAGGCATGCACAGGTAATTTGTCTTAGCACTAAAGTGTTTTCCATTGAGTAGCTCAGGTTTTCTTTAAAACGATTTGAAGAGTCTTATGATATTTTTTATTTATGTTCATTTATATATGCAATAAGTAATTGTTCACCTTTGCAGTACATCGAATATAAAATATCAGAAAACCTATGATAACAAACTTTTATGTTAATTGTAAAGAAGGTGAATTTTTATTTTTTCATAAGTTTTAGGACGTTGCTTACAATTATTTTTTATTTTTTAAACGGAATACAATTTTTATAACATTTGACGTTCTACACAACCTTTTAGTATGAATTAAATTAAAAAGTAATAATATATATATATATATATATATATATATATATATATATATATATATATATATATATATATATATATATATATATATATGAACTGATTTTTGCTAAATATTTGGCATGAAATGCCTGTTTCTCTGGTGTGTTGTTTTTGGTTTGATTTTGAGTAGGGTTTTCCATGTATTTGACATATTTTGTGCATCATCTTTCTTGTTAAAGTTTTTAATGCTTTCTATTTCGAGAGTTTTCCTGATGATGCGCTTTCCATAGTGCTTTATGGGTGCGATCTGTTTAGTTTCCTGGAAATTTATAGTGGGTACTGTCTCCTGATGATGTTGGAATAAAGTTGATATGGTTACAAAATTACTTTAGTTATAATCACAGATCCTATCCAAAGTGTTTTAATGTTATACTTAATTACACATATATCTAGTACAAAACTTCATAGTTTTAAGATAATACTTTTTGCCTGATAACGATTAGAAAAACATGCTAATTTAAATATTATATAAACAAAACAAATCAGGAATACGCAAATACTAGAAATACAGGATGACCGATTTTGAAAGACGCGCGGGTTATATCACGGCCTAATTCTAAGAAATGCTGACCAAGCAATCCAAGATGTCATGTTTATATACCCGACTTGGAGAAGACGCAGTCAGTCAGTTTGAAGCAGTTGCCAAATTAGTTTAAGGCACGACATTTTATAAAACTAATAACTAATAATTATATATTGTATTTAATCAATAATTCTGTAACAAGTAAAATAAATTGTTTTTAAAAAGAATCTCTTCTGGTCACGTGAGTTAACTCACGCATATAAGTTTAATGAGAAGGCCTAAATCAAAAAAGTATTGAAACCAAGGTTTCTTAATTCTAAGGAAAAATGAAATAATGACTTTCGGTTTGACCTTGGGCGTGACCTTGAAGGTCGTTTCAAGGTTAGGTGGATTTTTTCAAATGGGATTCCTCATTTTTTCTTACAGAAATGGAAAGTAGAGAAAATTTCCTATGCAACTGTATAATTAACAGGGGGTCAAATCACATACAGAGGTCACTTGAAGAAAAAATAATGAAATTTTTCATGTTTTTTTTTTTTTAAAGTAATTTAAAGTACCGCGTGAAGTTTGCAGACTATGACTTGGAATATCAACTACTAACCTTGGAGTTTTGAATCTGAACAATTTTTTTTTGTCGCATTCCTATTTAGGATTCAGCTTCTTGAGTACCATTTTCTTCTTTCAGTCATCAATAAGAGATTCGATGTCCAGGACCCACGACGAGAACATAGCAGGATGGCTTTTCTGATGCCATTTTGGTTAAGGATGTAGCGGGATTGCTTTTCAAGTCCCATTTAGATCTTCTCAATGAAGATAAGGACCGATAAAAACTGGCCTGGCATAGTTCAGCCGTCCGTTCAAAATTTTGAACAGTTGATAGAAACGCATACTGTGGTATGCTTCTGCAAGCATTTGTGATTTGCTCAATCATATCATCTCTAGTTGTAGGAGCTTCCGCATAAACTATATTTTTAACTTATCCTAATCAATAAAAAAAAACGAACTCGTTAGATCAGATGATCTGGGCACTAGTTTACATGATTAAACTCAGCCCGTCTAATACCTATCCACTGACCGGGATATCTTTGATTCAAAAATTGTTGAACGTCTCCACTTGTATGAGCAGATGCTCCATCATGCTGAAACCACATATGTCTTAGGTTCTTGACATTGAATTTCTTATAGATGATTAATCGCAGGAAATGGCACTCAAGAAGATGTATCTTAAATCATCTCAATTTGAACAAGAATGCTTTAGAACATTGTTGTGCTTCAAACCTCCAAGGTCAGCAGTTAATATTACAAGACATAGTATGAAAACTTCACATTGTATGCTTACCTCAAAGACTTTAGAAAAAAACATGAAAAATTCCATTATTAAGACTTTTTAACCTTCAAATAACCTCTTTATGTGATTTGACCCCCTATGTCACTTATAAGGTTGGATAGGAAATTTTCTCCACTTTTCATTTCTGCGATGAAAAATGGGTGATCCTGTTTGAACAAATCAACTTGATCTTGAAATAATCTTGAAGGTAAAGCCTAAGGTCAAATTGAAGGTCTTTATTTAATTTTCTCTTAGAAAATTTAAAAAAACTTTTGTTTCTACACTGTTTTTGATTTAAGTCTTCCCACTAGAGTTATTTGTGTGCTTCATCCTGTATATTCTAGTCAATCTTCAAAATTGTTTACATCCCTTAAACAAATACCAAAATTTTGGTAGTTCGTTTTATTTTTTAAGACCTGACCAATGTTACATATCCAATTTAACAAGAAAAAATCTTTTCCTATTTTTGTCTCAATTAGTGTGGAATTACGAAAAAGGAGAAATACTTCTTTGTTGGTTTTTAATGAGGAATTTACCTGTATGGCAAATTTTATGCTTTAAGATATTTACAAGGATGATACTCTGAAGTGTCCAGCTCCGATTTTAATGAAACTTCACTATGATGTAGAGGGTATAAAAACAAGAGACACATATATTTTTATCTGCGTAGATTCATTTTAACAGGGTGAAAACCGCCCTTAAAGTTCACCCCTAAAAACAGTATTTTTGAAATATCTTCGATGGGTGAGATATTTTTACAAAACAAAATAAAAATTACTTGTTGTTCAAAATGATGTTAAACTAGTTTTTTCATCCGCAAGGATAACATCCCTTATTTTTTATAGGAGTATAGTAATTTCCATTTTGTTTTGTAAATATATCTCAATTAGAACTTGAGATTTAAGAAAAAAAGTATTTGAAGGTGGCTCACCCTCTTTAACTTGTTATTTTTAGAAACTCCGAAACCCGTCAACTTAAGTTATTTATGGTATTTGTGAAAAAAACTATTTTCAGACTATTATATTAAATTTCATAATTTTTATAAATCAATTATGTGCGCTAATAGATGGTTTACAATTATAAAAAATAAGGATTGATATTCTTGGGAATCTTACTTAGAACTGAGATATTTAAAAAATACTATTTTTAAGGATGGACTTTAAGGGCAGTTTTTACCCCGTTAAAATGAATTTCTGCAGATGAAAAAAACGTGTCTCATATTGAAGTTTCATTAAAATCGGAGCCGGACACTTCAAGTACCTTCCTTGTTAGAAACGAGTCATATTTTTGGTAAAAACTAAATCTTTTTCACCTTATTAAGGGTAAAATATCGATTGTGTTTATGATTTACTTTATTATAAAGTAATGTTTATATTTTAGGATTCAGAGCAGCAGCGGGTATAGAACTAGCGGTGGAATTAGGAAGCTGGCATAGAGCAGAACGATATCTTAATAGTATAATTGATGTAAGTAATATGTATAAAAAGCAATAGACTACAATAGATTAAAGTAGATTTTACTTAATATTGAAGTTAGCTTAAGCAGCAATGAAGAGGATAAGATAAAATGTTATTTTTATATTTTAAATTATTTGTGCTAATATAATTATAATTATAAACCAATTTAAAATATCGAGAAAGAAATCAATTATATTGGGGCAATATTTTGACTAGATTAGTGAACTATTCAAAAACCTCCAAAATTATCATAAATTAACTGAAACTTGTCTTTAAAATGTTGTTCCATTTGTTGAAGACCGACATGCTACGGCATTTCAGTGATCATATTTAACAAAACATTTCTTTCATAAAAAGAAGTTCATTACTATTAATATAAATAATATATACATATACATTCACTGGTCACAATATATATATATATATATATATATATATATATATATATATATATATATATATATATGTGAAGTAAAATGCGAAACAGTGAATGCAAACTTCGCTCCATCATATCCTTTCTTTGTTAGAGGTTGCACAGTTAGAATAAATTGTAATAAAACACAATTCATCCTATGATGGAGCGAAGTTTGCATTCACTGTTTCGCATTTTACTTCACTTACATACGGAGTTGCATATAGTTGTACGTTTGCTGAATGAGATTTCAGCACTACAACAGCATAATGTGGATATAACCACTGCTAATGCATCTCACATGGAGGAATCCATGAAAGCCGTATAAACATATATATATATATATATATATATATATATATATATATATATATATATATATATATATATATTATACGGTTTCCAGTTCTGCGGGACTTTTTATTATTTTATTTTTAGAGTTCTCAGCTTCGTTGGCTTATTGTTACAATTTAACATGATTCTGTCTTAAATACGTCATTTGAAATTATGATCCCCATTGCCATATTTCAATACTTCCCTGAACTTTTAGTGTCAGCCCCAGGGAATTTTCAATATTACTGAAATTCTTAAGAATAGATTAAAATTTTAGCGAAAAAGTTCTCAAGGCCGGCAGACCCTCGGGAAGAGATGGTCTTCCGATTATTGAAACCGTTTTCAGAACAAACTATCTTTGCCGGCAATTGTCTTCTTTGATTTTAATGAATACCGGCTGCTGAAGGTCCTGAAGTTACGGGCGTATCTGCTATGCGACTGAAAACCAGGCAACAGCAGTAAATGGCACAGTTAAGTTTGAATCAAGTTAATGTAGTAAGCCGAAACGGCTAGTTTAGTCGTTAAAAGGTGATGATGCCAGAGGAGTATCATTTACTATGATTATACTCATTATTCTCTAACCTTATATTTACAACAGGTTCCATGTTAACTGATGGTTCGGGAAGAAAACGAGCTCGTCCTTCGATTAACTAACCTTTCAAAGCCAGCAGCTAGTGAGATGAAATGACTTCTCTGTTCGAGGAGTTAGGGTAAAAATTTTTGCGAATGGAATTAATTATTGTTAACTAGGATAAGTTTTATAGTTAGACCAAGTTAGTGATTTAGAAGGTAAACACACCTTTGCTGCTGACAAGCTTACCAAAAAGTTTTATGTAGGATAAAGACAAAAACTGGCGCTTGCGTTTTTATCGAAAGTAATCTCATCAGAAAAAAAGTAATAAAATATTGCAATTTTCCCTAATTTTATTTTGTACGAAGTGAAAAAATTATTCATGTTTTATAAAAGTAATATCATAATGCTCTTGAGATTATTACGTATGTATGTATGTTTGTGTGTATAAATGCAAGTACGAAATTTGGTTTTTTATTTCTATTCTGTGGGATCTAGTTTTTAGTTATTGTACATATTTAATTTATGTAAACCTATCTAATAAATTTGGTAAGTATCTGCACTCTGACAGCCTCATATTCGAGTAGCGTTTCTCAATTTTACTTGCCAGTAAATATTTTATTTTTGGGATTGCTCAACACTATATTTCATTTTCAACAACGACTCATATATGTTAACGATATTTGAGCTGTTAATAAAAAATTAAGCATACCTAAATTACTTAATTATTCTATTTTGTCTTTCTTTCTAATACGATTGTGAATCTAAATTTAACTGTAAATCTTACCTAGATATTATAAACTTAAATTATATATATATATATATATATATATATATATATATATATATATATATATATATATATATATATATATATATATATATATATGATGATTTTCGAAATAAATAATTTAATGACACTTTAAAACAACTTTGGTTTTTTGAGAAGACATAGAAAAAATATAACAATTTTATAAGCTAGCAATAAATGAGTTTTTTTAAATATCGTTTTACCAAAGCAGTTATAAGTATATTAAAAAATAAAATATTCCATTTACGTCAAGATTTAGGCTATTCGTGTTCACTGTACCCTCACAGATTAGGCCCAGTTACATGGTTAACGAAAGTTTAAGACCAATGCATTGTTTATCTAGAAAAAACTGTTTCATAACTGATGGTTCAAGTTTTACCCGAAGTTAACCATGGATTAAATTTATCAGTAGATAATCTTGTGGTCACTTTCTTAACCAAGAAAATATAACTTCAAAACTCATTATTTTATTTGTGCATTTTGTTTATATATAGTTTATTTTATTTGACTTCTGTGTCAATTAGTATATAATATTATAATGCCAAAATTTAAAAACTCATGTTTAGTTACAGTTATTTGACAAAAAAATTTGGATATGTTTAGCTTCGTTGGCAAGAGTTATTATTAAAGTTAATTTCATAGAAACACATGAACCATCTGACTTCAGAAATTTAGTTTAAACGAATGTATAAACTATTTGCTAGAAATTACTTTCGGAAATTATTGTATTCTTTTGCTATAGAATAGAAAATAATTTATAATTCTGTTTAAACTAAATTTGTAAGATAAAATTTTTTTTAATCTAACTTGAACTAACTTTTTTTTTATAGTTATATAAGTATGAGTACCTGATCTTAAAATCTCGTTAACTTGGAAAAGTTATTCAACACCTTTATTGTGAAACTGGACCTTAGTGCCGGTATATTATCATCACATTACAGACATAACTTTTCATCTGAATTTAAAAATTATGGTTCTTGGGTTTAGACCATATCAAATTGAAATTATTATACGACGTTTCGTCTCCGAATGCACGAGGCATTTTTAAGGATCTTCACTCTACGAGATTAGAACACTGAATGACTATCGAGAAGCAACAGCCCGGTATTTATACCAGACTTGTGCTCAGCGAAACGTGATCCAGCGTTACAGTCAATTTCCATGTGTGATGTAGACTGCAACCTGCATCTCCATTAATATTATTTGGATATTTACAAATTTCGATTGATTCTCTAATTTTACGTTTAAAGAAACCAGACACTGATGCTAACACCATAGTTTCTTTTACATTAAAAGTGTGACCTGAGCAATACTGATGTTCAGCCATTGCAGACTGTACAATTTGTTTCTTTTTTATACATATTTCATGTTCTTTAAGCCTAGTGGATATAGACCGTCCTGTTTCACTATATACACTTTACCACAAGTGCAAGGAATCTTGTCAACGCCTTTTGTTTGCTATTGCGTCCTTTTGTGACTTCAAACATTGTCCAACTTTCTTACATGTATTGAAAATTGTCCGAATGTTTGATTATTGAAACAATCTGGCAATCTTGTCAGTGAATCTGTGTATGTAAGGTAAGACAACACTGTCCATAGGAGGTACATTTATGATATTTTGTTTGAGGAGTTGGGTTTTCATATTTATTATTATAACGTCTTATATCTTCAGCGCAATATCCGTTGCTTCTCAGAGCATTAGTCCGTTTTTCTGCGTATGATTTCAGTGATTGTTCGTCACATATTGAAAGGGATGCATGTACCAAAGAGTTTGCATTGAGATATCGATTTGTATGTGTTGGTTTTCTGGACACAGAATGTTCTAATTTACCATTATCTTTTCTTTGTACCAGTACATCAAGAAAGAGAAGGGTACCTCTTGATGTACATTGAACGTTAAAATCGATTGTATCGCGGGATCACGGTCCGCTGAACAATAGTCGAATATAAATACCGGGCAGTTGCTCCTCGATAGTCACTCAGTGTTCTAATCCCGAGGAATAAAGATCTCTGAAGACCCATCGTGCAATCGTAGGCGAAACGTCGGATAAGAGTTCAAATTTGACACAGTTTAGACTATAGTATCGTGATTTTCAACTTGACCAAAGCAGTGAAAGGTTTCGTTCTTTATTTACAACTGAATGTTTGAAAGCTGAGAGATTTAAGAAGAATTTTTTACCTTACCTTTATTTTTCAGAAGTTAAAGGAAATTGATCAAAATGAGTAAAAATATTCTCTTAGACCATGTTTCGATTATTATTTATCAATTTTATCCAATCCAAAAAAGATTTACAATATGAAACTTTGGTGCTCAGATAATAAATAAGTTAATGATTTCCCATTTATTTCATTGATACGGCTACACGAATTTTTCATAAGTTTAGAGATATAGGAAGTACTATTGGCAGATATGGGTATTTGTTAGTTTCGTTACTCTTTATCCTGCTGAGTAAACGTTTTCTGAAAGTCTCTCAAATCTCCACTCTCTTTCTTTTTATATGATGTTCTGATATAATCACTTTTCCTTTAAAATTTAACCATAGCTCCTTAATTAAATATTTTCCGTAACCTAACAAATAACTGTAAAATGTAATCACCATTTATTCACATTTGTCTGTTCAAGTGACAATACTGGTAAATGAGAAGTATACTCAATTTAGGATAATTATGTACAATGTGGCAAATTAATTCACATCATGAGGACTCGCATTAGGGTAATTAACCGAAAAACGAATTACTTCTATTTGTAACAAATTTTTATAGTAATAAAACTGGGCTACCCATCAATTCTAACACATTTTAAATTTTAGAATTATTAATTTGTCCTGTAACAAATATTTTACTCAAATTTGAACGTTTATTTTAAATAATTTCTTTTAACACATAAATTAAATTAAAATTGAAAAATCGGTACAAAAATTCTAATTTATATTGATCTTTAAAAATACAAATGTATATTTTAGGATTTAAATTATGACGTTGGTGGTTGGACTGATTGGAACATGGCCCTGAATGAAACAGGAGGACCAAATTGGATCGATAACGAAGTAGATTCACCAATTATCATAAATGGAACGTCAGGCGAATTTTACAAACAACCTATGTTTTATGCACTTGGACATTTCTCCAAATTTTTGGTTCCTGATTCTATCAGGATAGATGTGGTTGAGAGTGGAATTTCTTCAGTGGCATTTAAAAGGCCTGATGGAAAAATTGCATTAATTTTAAGAAATAAGTAATATATTTCTCTTGTAGCTTTTTATTAACTATTTAATATATTATATTTTTTTAGGTTTGACAATGATGTAACTGTGAAAGTGGATATTTTGGGATCAACAGAAGTCTTCACTATTGAACAGCATTCTATCAATACTTTGTTATATTCTCTTTAAATAATCGAAATTATTATATTTTAAACAGAGATGTAAAATGCAAAAATAAATTTTACTATTTCATAATATAACTTTTAAAGATAATAATAAATATTAGACTGGTATAGAAATTACTATGTATTAAAGAAAACACTGAAAAAATATTTTTTACTGGTTCTCGTGCAGAATAAATTTGAAAAGTCATTGTTTATTCTCCACCGAAAATTTGTCTAGTCATGCATACCGGATTTGTATAAACTTTGTTTCTTTCACAACAATTATCGTAAATAAAATATTCCTTTTCAAAAAGAAATTCAGCTCTAAAATTCACTCAATCATGCAGTAGATAATTAATTTCACTAACACTAACATGCACTAGTCATTATTTCTCTGTTGTTTGATAAAATATAATTTTTCTAAAATTTCCCATATAGATTCATAAATAATAAAAAAATGGCATTCATAATTCTATGTCTGGTTCAGTTCCAAAAAAAGGACATTTTTTCGGAGCAAGCAAACTTTACAACCAAATAAATCCTTCATAAGCCCAATATTGTTATATTGTGATACATGACGATAAGGCGCCTTAAAATCAGTAGCGGTTTTAGAGTCTAGAAAAATTGTCTTTTAATGTATTTTTGAAAAATTTTCATTCTATATGAGCTTAAAGATATGTAGTTATTTCCATAATGGTTTAAATAGTTTAACCTCACTACAAATCCCTAATAGAGCTTTAATAAATGGGAAAAAATGGTTAGAATATATTTCTTTTCATGTTTTTAAATTTTATTCAAAGCTTTCAAGAGCACTCTTTTATTTTTTATTAACGTTTCCAAAAGTCATGTTTATTATTTTATTAATATATTGATGGCCAAGATAAAACATAACAGGGCCGAACGAGAAGAAATTTTGACAAAAGAAAACGTTGTAAAATAATCAAAATTGAATTCCATAAAATATTTCAAAAACTTATCAAATTTGTTTCATTAGAAAGAAATCAAATCCATATATTTTCCTGTTTTTATCGGATAATTACTTCTTCCTTTAAAAATTTAATTTTACCTATATATTCATATCATTATCCTTGATAATAATTTATAGGGTTTAGGCAAATAATTTTGTGTCACAAATAAATTCTGGGATATGTTTTAAATTACCATCATGCTGAATTTGGAAATACATTCTAAATACCTTATGACCATTTTGCAACTAATCTTGTTTATTTAGAACTTTAATAAAATTATATCAAAAGTGTGTTTCTTGTGACTTTTAAATTATAACTGTCTGGGGAAGTATACCGTCTATATATGTCACATGACATTTAGCAACGGCAGTGTTTGCAGTTTCCAGAATATAAACAGCTAGGTTTGTAAATGATATATTTTCGAAAAAAAAAATCTATTTATAAATGAAAATTGAGTGGAAGTGCCTCTATCTAACTTTATTTGCTCTATCTTTAACACAAATCTTTAACAGAATTTTACTAAATGAACAAACTTTAAAATGGAATATTTAAAACCCGGGATATAGCACTAACAAGAGCACTATATTTCTGTCATTTGTGTAATTACAGACATTATTTTATTCATTTTATCCATAATCAAGATAAAACGATAAAGAAACTTTTTGTGAAGAAGTTGTGACAAAAATACATATCCATTATAAAAATTGTATGCTCTAAAATTTATCTAAAGCTTAAAAGCTTTCTCTGAATAAAAGTATGTCAAAAACACACATTTTCATTGTGACCGTTGGATAATTACCTGTTCCGTTGAAAATATAATTTTAGTTATTATATATTATATTATGTTATTATGCTTGATATTTAGTAGCAGTCTTTAGTCAATTATCATTATCAATTATCTTTTTGAAATATGTCATTATTATTGTGCTGAATTTAGAAGTATATGCTAAATGCCCGATATTCATTTAAAGTCAGATGATTTGGCAACTACCTTGGTCTGACTAGACTTTTAGACGATTTATTTGTATTGTTTAAATATATTAAAATTTTGCGGAGAAATCGATTTTCCTAATGATTTTTTAAATTATAGTGAACAATAGACTTAAAAATAATCGTAAAGACAAAAATATGTTTACTATTCCCAAGCTGTTCCTCTGCTAGATAAAACCTATTGTGTTTGAGAGAGCCAGCCTGTCTAAATATTTAATAATTCCCCTTTTAGCAAAGAATCTAATGGTTTCATTTTTACAATCTAAAAAGTTTGTGTTTTAAAGTTTATTTTTGTAAATAGCCTTTTTAGATTAATTGTCGAAATAAACTTCTATAAAGCATCTCCTAAGAATTCCTTATTTCTAGCTAGTTATAAAATATACGCTTTTAATTTTTTATCATTTACTCTACCAGATAACTCTTCAAAAATGTTGCATTCTTTAGGATTTTGTGTATTGTTGCCTTTTATTTTATATTTGGTTTCAATAATAATTCGAATTTTTATTTATTCATCTTTTGTGTGTGTGTGTGTGTGTCGTCGTTAATTAATAAAAAATTAACAAACAAAGCAAGTAATATTAATATGGTAAAACAACTTACACCATTAACAGACAAGCACAATTGAAAAATTTAAACAATAAAATTTAAAATAATATTTAATTTTTGTGTAAAAACAAAATTCATGGCCATCTAAAAGGTTTACTAAATTTATATTATCCTTATCAACATCATATATTATTAATTTTTAAGGCTTGAAACATTGCTGTAGCTGTAGATTTTTTGGAGGAAAACCATGCCGACCAGTAAAAAGCCAATTACTGTACAGCAAATTAAGTGATCAAGTCATTTGGAATGAATTTCTATCTCAAAAACTGAAACAATTCCACAACAATTTTAAAGTTGTTCATATATTCTTAGTTTTGTTTAAGTTGAATGTCATTTTTACCTTTATTTTTTTTCCTTATTTTATTAAATATTTGCCAAATATCTTTAGATTTATCCTTTCAAGCAGAAAAAAGAAAAGAATATATACAAATAGTTTTTTTCCTGCAAATACAACTCTCGTCCTCTTTCCATACACATTTCGACCACCTAATGGTCTCGTCAGTGGAGCTGCATTGAACGAAGAGCAACGTTCGCAGGAAATAACTGCTACATCAAATATAAATTCCAAGCTATTTCGGTAGGATATTAGAAACCTACAGACTTTAATGCCAAACTGAAAAATATCGCCAGTCAAATTACATATATATATATAATCACCGGAGTAGTGCGAAATTTTAAAAATCAAAATTTCAGTAAGAAATAAAGAAATCTATCTCCCGTATTTAAATAATTGTTTATATGTATTATCCTTTCAAGCAGAAAAAATGAAAGGATATATACAAACAGTTTGTTTCCTACAAATAAAACCCTAGCACTCCGTCCATACGCGTTTCAATCACCTTGTGGTCTCGTCAGTGGAGCAGTATCGAACTGAGAGCAATATTCGCAGGAAACAACTGCTAAATAAAATATAAATTCCAAAGTATGTCGGTCGGATATTAAGAACCTGCCAACTTCGATGCCAGACTAGAAAATATCGCTAGTCAAACGAAAGCCTTACAATTACCGGAGTAGTGCCACGTTTTGAGAAATCAAAATTTAAGTAAGAAATAAAGAAATCTATCTGCCGAATTTAAATAGTTGTCAATATGTATTATCCTTTCAAGCAGAGAAAAGAAAGAATATATACAAATAGTTTGTTACCTGCAAATACAACTCTGGTCCTCTCTCCATACGCGTCTCAACCACCTTATGATCTCGTTAGTAGAGCTGCATCGAACCGAGAGCAACATTCCAGGAAACAACTGCTACGTAAAATATAAATTCCAAAGTATGTCGGTAGGATATTAGAAACCTGCCAACTTCGATGCCAGACTGAAGAATATCGCCAGTCGAACGACATCAATACAATCACCGGAATACTGCGAATTTTTAAAAAATCAAAATTCCAGTAAGAAATAAAGAAATCTGTCTACCGTATTTAAAGGGTTGTTTATATGTATTATCCCTTCAAGCAGAGAAAAGGAAAGAATATATACAGTTTGTTTTCCGCAAATACCACTCTGGTCCTCTCTCCATACGCGTTTCGACCAACTTATGGTCTCGTCAGTGGAGCTTTTCTCTGATTGAAAGATTAATACTCATAAACAGCTATTTAAATACTTTAGATAGATTTCTTTATTTCTTGCTGAAATTTTGATTTTTTAAGAGCTTTAGTTTTATTGCTGGAATTAGAGTAATCTACTTACGGTTTTAATTACAGAGACCAACAAGGCAAGCATCGAATGCAGAATCATTTCCTATATATTTTTAATGCTGAATCCGATTCTGTCCGTAGAGTTGCTCCAATATGTTAGGTTTTTGAAATATCTTAAACTGAAAGTGCAAAAATACGCGTCTTTCTCATATTTGAGGTTATATAACATTATTATACATTTTTTGCTCTACAAAAAATAATAAAAGTATCTAAAAATGTGACTCCATCCAACAAAGAGATTTTGTCTCTCTCTCTCTCTCTCTCTCTATATATATATATATATATATATATATATATATATATATATATGTTTATGAGGCTTTCACGGATTCCTCCGTGTGAGATGAAATAGCAGTGGATATATCCACATTATGCCGTTGTAGTGCTGAAATCACATTCATCAGACGTACAACTATATGCAACTCCGGGAATAGATGAAGTAAAATGCGAACAGTAATTGCAAACTTCGTTCCATCATATCCTTTCCGTGTTAGAGGTTGCACAAATTGAATGAATTGCTACAGAACACAATTCATCCCATTACACCACCATGGAAATGATGGCCTACCTGTACCACCATACCGAGAAGAAAGTCAAAACTTACCCTCCTCGCCATAGTAATACGGCAGAGGTACATGTTTCGTCTCTGCTAGACTTATCAGGGTACCGACATGCACCTGTTTGTGCAAAGGACAGATCGGAAGGAAGTATGCAGCACTGACCTCGGCTTCGCCGACCTCCCGTCGGATGGCATATATATGTTTTTGAGGCTTTCACGGATTCAATAGCAGTGGATATATAATATATATATATATATATATATATATATATATATATATATATATATATATATATATATATATATATATATATATCTTGCTGGCAGAATGTACTTCATCAGCTAAAGCTTTAAAAGATTTGTCAAAAATATATTTCATTTCATATTACTTTTCATCTTACTTTATTGAATTAAAATATCAATAACATCTTATAATTTCTTTTTTTTTTGTCTATTAAAAAAAACTATTTTTACATTATATTTGTACGCCTTGATTTAGCTTGTCTTTATTTTGAATAATATTCTCCAATTGTTTATTTTTTATTTCTATGGTTATTTTGTGCTATTTTGATAAAATTCCTTCTCATTAAATAAAGCTTTATTATAAATCTGCCCTACCTTTTTTATATCGATAACAGAAATATCAATTCGCCTTTGTTTAAATTATCTTGGGGATTTTTGCTTTATATTTGGAAAACATAATTTACCAAGCAAAAATGAGAGATAACTGACAGTGTGAAAAAAAAACTATCGCAACTATTTTGAGACTGAAATTAGGCATCAAGATAAGTGGTGGATTCTGCATTTATGATGCCTAAAATGTTCACCAACACTCATTCTATGGGTCAAAAAAATTCAAATTAAGGCCGTTTGCAGTGCATATGATGTGACGAGAAACACTAGGTCATGATGATTGTCATTTTTGATTAGTAGATGTTTCGGCTATAATTCTAAACGTAAAAAAATATAACGGACTCTGATGTTGCATCTCAAGAAAAATATCTTAAAGAAGAAGAAAGAGTTTTACAGATAAATGCTGATTTGAAGTTTCTGTCAGATTTTTACATGGCAGATAAAATATGGTGAACAAAATTTTCCGATATTCGAAATTTTCAAAATCCGCAATCAGCAATCTCAAAATCATAATCTATAGAAATTTTTAATTTTATAATCTAACAGTATATTCCTAATCAACTACCCTGAAAATTATGCCATAGTAACTTTCATGAAGAATAATATTTGTAAAAATACGCTTTGGGATGCATTTGGGAGCAGAGGTGAGACAAAAGTGATTTAACATGCATTATAAAGTGGAAGGTTCCATAACCCCATGTGTGTAAGTGAAAAAATTGAAAAAATTGTGTTTTTGCACTTTTAAGTTAGAATATCTCAAAAACCAGACGTTATGGGTCAATTTAGATTCAGCACAACAGAAAACTTCAGAAAAGTATATTTGAATTTACACTAATTTGGTCAACTTTTTTTAGGTAAAAAAAGTATTTAGGATATGCAAAACAATCTATACTGATTTTGCATCATCTTTCTCAGTAAATTTTAAATATTGTATCATCAGTACAGATCACTACCGCCGTTTCGGAGTAATCGGTGTACAGATATAAAAAAAATACATAGACGACGAATTGAGAACCTCCTTCTTTTAAAAGTCGCTTAATAAATTTTAATCTAAATAGGAGACAAATTTGATTATTGCTTGATGCGTTTGGTAAAAAATGTAAACTACATCATATCTTTATCGATATCGAACATATGTACTTTTCATAAATTTTTAATACTATAGTTAATTGTTTTTACCATATGGTTTTGCTCTCATAGTTATATTCAACCTATATTTCATTATAATTTGACCACAATCGTTTGAAAAATGAGAACGACTCAATGATAAAATTTATATTTGCATTCAAACATAGAACGCAAATATGTATATATATATATATATATATATATATATATATATATATATATATATATATATATATATATATATATATATATATATTATACAAAAAGCGTAAGTTTAAAGAAAGACAAAAAATGCGTTTATATTTTAATAAGAGGAAAAATAATGGGCTAATATGCAGGTGTAAAAATATACAAGCAAAAGAACACAAATGGTATTTAAGAAATAATGTCTTATAGGGCAAAAGGTAAAACTTCCAAAAATTACCAAGGGTACAGATATATAAAAACGATCAGTCAACCAATGTCATCAAAGTAACAGATCGGAAAGTGCGCCAATAGTTTAAGTCTCATCTAAACATTTAAACATAAGGATTGCAATACTAATTCGCCACTCATCTGAGATTTTATGGTGGAAAATTATTTTGCGGATTAGAAATAATTGTATTGTGAGGCTTTGTCCACCATATTTGAGCAGTTCATTTGTAATGTCGTCTAGAGCAGGGATTTTTCTGTTTTTTAGCTTGGAGACTGATAGTCGTACGTCGGGTGTTTCTATTTCTATAATCTTGTTGTTTATTCCGGACGTGTCCATTTCAATTATATTATTGTCTGCTTTATATAAATGAGATTTGATTTGTTTCATTAAACTATTTTACTTCTTTTCGTTGATTTCTGATTAAACGCCAAATTTGCTTTTGAAGCCATAAAAATCATTTTCCATTTGTTTCAAACAATCCTCCCAGTTATTGTTTCTTATTTATCTAACTAACAGTGATGTTCGTTGCGAACTATTTTATATTGTTCATACGATTCTGCAGTCCTTAGTGTTCTATATCTTATAAACGCTAATTTTTTTCTTTGCATTTCTCTTTAACTTCTTTAGATAACCATGGAGTTTTGTTTAGTATAATTTTGAACTTGTTATTAATTCTCGCATCTAGGGCTTCTTTAGTAGCTTCTTTTATGTTCCTCAATTTTTTCCAGCTGGTATTAATATCTTCTTCATTTATTGGATTTTCGTAGATTTTTTTCTTTTAGTCTTTTTTGATACAGCTACTTTATTGATGGGTCCCATCATGACTCAATGTTTATTTTTCTGTTTTCCTTAATGGGTTATTTTAATTTTAATTTTTCCTAGTAGAATACTGTGGTGTGATGTGAAACCTCTGGTGTTTGAGAAGGTCAATTTATACTGGTATTTGTGGCTAAAGAAAGTATTGTTGGTTCGTAATTCATTGAGCGAGCAAAGATTTATCATTATCTGTCCATTATCATTGTGTACATTTTCATTAAACCTTTGTTTAAGCACAGGGATTATTTCGTTACCAACGCGGGCAATTTATCGCAGTCGCCCCTTTTTCATTTAAGCTTGGCTGCTTGCGGCACGTCGCAAAATGACCTCTGGGAATGGGAAGCACTTCGTCTTTCTTTCCATTTCTAAAAATGACACCAATCATTCGTCGTGCAATTTTACGTTGGGATACATGAAATCTTGTACATATTAAATTATTTGAATGCTGAAGTTTGTACTCCATATGTTAGAACGGGTAGGATGCTGCGAATAAATATTTTGACTCCGAAATCAAGTGGGTATTCTTTATTCTGCAAAACGTTTTTTCAAAGCGATCTCAATTGTATCGTCCGCTTTATTTCTACCATTTGGTTCTCCTGGTTTGTATGTATGTGCGTACAGTTAGGGGTCTGGACATTACGACCTGGTAGATATATTGTGCCCCCCAACTGCTGTCCAGTCGTAAAAATTACCTTACCGGCTAAAGCAGGTTTTCCAGTCCTGTTTTCCTCAGAAATCTTAGGATGCTGGACGGCTGCAAGGTGGGTAGCTCCCCTTCTTCAATTTGGTGTGTTCCCAAGAACCGCATCCTAGGTTTTCTAGAGCGCTGCATTCTAAAAGGATATACATAGAAGTTTCGTCCTCCTCCTTACAGAGTCTGCACTCTTCTCTTTCTACAGGTGACAATGCCCTGTCAAGACCCCTGTCAGAACTCTCAGTTATTTTTACTTAAGCTTCTACATTCTTTCAATCCCTCCTGGTCGTAGTTCCCAAGAAGTATCTTCGCTTCTCTCAATCCTTGCAGCTCCGTCCAATAATTGGATCTCCTGCTTTCTTCTTCTATCTTTAGCTCTTCCAGCATTACGCTGCTATTGATTCCAGAGAAAGGATCTGACCCCAGAAATGGTATCTCGGCCCCTTTACTCGCAAGCCTGTCTACTATTTTATTTCCCCTCTATCCCGGTATGTCCCGGTACCCACATAAAGGTGACTTATTCTCACTCAAATTATTTAGTTCCTCTAGGCATTCCCAGACCATTTTTGAACTGACAACTTGAGAGCTCAGCACATTGCTGGCTACGTGATTATCCGATAAAATGATAATTTCTTGGCCGCGATAGTTTTTCTCCTTGTTAAATTAAATTCATATCCTAATGGCATGTATTTCTGACTGAAAAATGCTTGGTGACTTACCCAAGCTTTCGTAGTGTCTGGTGCCGGGTCTATACACTTCTACTCCAATTCCCTCTGTTGTTTCTCCCGGTAAGGATTGATTAATTATCCGAAGTAGATGTACTCTCCACCTTTTTCCAGTGTCTTGGTGATATAAAACTTGAGTTATTATTTGTTTTAATGAGTTGCGCTCATATCCTTTACAAGAATTTAAGTGAAATTAAAACTTTTTTTTTCACTAACGTTTCGGCTTATTTTATTTAAGCCATCTTTAGAGTATTTTTCTATTAATTGAACTAAACGTGTAGATGGTATCTTTGATGAAAAATTTTAGAAGTCAAATTATTATTTTTTTACCTTAAGGACTGTTTACCGTTAAGAACTTGCCTCACGAAACTAACTATTTAAGTAAATCTATTTGTTACATTTTTCTTAGATAAGTATTTATATATGCTATTGCCTATTATATTGCTTTAAGCAAACCAGAATTAAACTTTAATAAGGGCTTTTAAAAAAACATTTTTATATCTAAATAAGGTGGTCATAAATATTTTCGAAATCATTTATGTTAGTTCCAAAATTCATGGTATTGGGTGTTTTCTTAAAAAAATAGTTTTATTATATTCCTTAAATTTTAGCTATATATGTATTGTTTATCGTTTCAATGATTAAGAATTTAGTTATTCGTGTGAAACAATCTCACGTGTTGTGATAAGTACAAAAAACATCCTTTTTAACAATAATCAATTGTATGAACAATTCGTTATTGAATGCGTAATTTTGCACTTGCACTTAAATTTAATCTTTATCTAAACAAACACAGATGTCCCTGAACAAGAACATTATTTTTCTTTTAATAAAATGTGGGCGCTTTGATGTAATTATTTTTAAAACCTTAAATTTGGTAGATTATAATTTAAATTGTAATTTCTGTTATTACAATATCATTCACTAACAATCACTTTCGACTAAGTGGGTGGTCCGTTAAAAACTATTTCATCATATAAATTATTTGTCGGATAGTACTAGAGCTAGAATTGATTCAACGGCACAAAAATTTTTGCGAATAAATAATTTCCAAATATAACTTTTAAAGCAAAGATAATTGTAGAATATGAACTAATTGAAGGTGTAAAAAATAAATTACCGTAATGTTGTTTTTCACTATATCATTTTCTTAGCGGAAATTTTATATTGCCAAGATGTGCTTTCTCGCGAAAATTAGTTCTTGCATTTAATTTTATTGATTCAGCTAATAACTTTGTTGTTCTGATTTATAACTTTTCATTAGTTTGAGAGTATACAATTTTTCCTCCCTTAATGGTCGTTAATATAATGGCTAGGTAACAATTGTTCCGAAGTTTTAGTAGCAAAACTGCTAAAGGTTGGATATTATTTCCGGAAGGTACCGTAATCAATATTAATAAAATTGTTAAAGGAAAAGCACATCGTGTTGGTTTTAGTGAGTAGTTTCTATATACTTTCTAAACTTTCATGGTAATTTATACAAAATTTAATACTGCAGGAATAAATTTAATAATCGCTACAATTATTGTCAACTACAAAAATATTTTCTGAAAAACCAGACACTGAGAATTTTCTGATTTATCTAATTACTGTTGAATTAACCGTAGATTTTCTTTTACCCTCGATCAATGGGTCATTAGCCGTAAAATATTAATTTTTAGTTTTCCGACACACTGCTCTCTCAAAATTGTCCTGAGCCAAATTATCGTAGGACTCAGGAAGAAAAAAATGCATTAATAACCAAAATGTTAGTAAGTTTTCTATAACACATATTTAGGAGATTGATTCTATCATGTAGAGAATGAAAAATGTTTTTCGATATACATTTTAAACAGCTTGTGAGGGACATCTTTGACCAAAATTAGCACGAGAGGCGAATTGTTAAAGAATTAAGTAGATAGATGAGTTAACTTTATCTTAAATCCAATAAATTTGAATCATTGACATTTAAAGAATAGATATAAAGCATCATCAATGCATATGAAAATAATTAGGCATTTGTTCTTTCTCCATTCTTTCCTTGTTTTCGATACCCCCTGAAGATTTTTGTTTTTCGTTCATAATATATATATATATATATATATATATATATATATATATATATTTATTAATATTAATATTTTATTGCTGATGACCCATTGATCGAGGGAAAAAAAAAGAATATATATATATATATATATATATATATATATATATATATATATATATATATATATATATATATATATATATATATATATAGTTTAGGAATTAATTTTTCTTGAACCATTAAATATATTTTTAGTTGGTTATTTTCTTGCGAATATAAAATGAACCATATTCCCAAGTAAATAACCAACTAAATATATATATATATATATATATATATATATATATATATATATATATATATATATATATATATATTTTACCCTCGATCAATGGGTCATCAGCAATAAAATATTAATTTTTAGTAAAATAGTTTCCGTGTTTATATATTATTTTAACTTATTTTTGCACAATACGAATTTATAACTGATCTGAATAAGCTAGTATGGCATAACTCAAAAAAATATTTTCTTCCAAACTATCTAAGTTAACCAGAGTCACTGGTATATAACCAATTATCGATTGGTCTATCTAGTTTTGACCGGTATTAAAAACAACTTTTAATTACTTCTTTTTTCTAGTTCCAGAAGTCAAATTAATCTGTTATATAATATTTACAAACTCAGATTTTATTTTGTGTATGTACTGTGCGTTTTATGGGGCATTTTTGAATGATTATACAGCTTTATGATATCTTGTATTTTTAGACCTTCAATTATGTCATACCTAACAGTTATCTTCTCTTTAAAAGCTTTTAAAACTTTTTAAAAAGTATTTTTTGGGAAATTCTAAAGTTTCTTTTACAAATATTAATGCCACTGAATCAGTTCTTTCCCTACCACTATCCGACAAATACATTGTATGATGTTGATTTTCATGAACGATTATCTAGTTGAAGAAAATTGCTAATGATTATCTACTATCAAGGTTAGTAATTATAATTTACAGAGTTCAAGTTTTTGTAAATAATGACATCAGCATCGCAATTTTCAAAGAAGAAAAAAAGAATGCTCTTGTCAGGGACATCTGTATTTGTATTGATAAATATTAATTTTAAGTGATATAAGAATTGCGTATTTGAATAATAATTTTAAAATGATGTTTTTTTTTGCTTATCACAACAAGTGAGAATGTTTCAGATGAATAACTCAATTCTTAATCATTGGAATAACAAACAACATACATAGCTAAAATTTAAGTAATATATTAAAAATGGTATTCTATAGCTCAAAAACTTTAAATAATTATTACTCTTTATTTAAAATTCTTTTATTTTACTTGTGTATGGAATTTATATGAAAGGTTACTTATTCATTTTATTTAATTTGTTATGCAATACATTTTGTTATTTTACAACTAAAAAATAACCTGAACCAAACACCATTTATCATATAAAAACTGTATGAAATGTGGCAAATAATTCTAATTTATATTACAGTTACGTGTTCTTGATAAGGTGACCTTACTAATTTAAAAAAGTCGAAATTTTCGAAAACAGTTACAAAAAAAAGCCCTTGTTTGAAAAATGTTTTATATTAAGTTACCAGGGCGAATCAAATATGAACCGAACTTTTGTTTTAGAACATTTATTGGCAGAGTAAATAAAATTTTGAATACACCTTACTTTAATATATAATATCCTCTTTTTTTCACACATTTTTCTTATCAAATTGGTTTAATTCCGTCATGAAAGAATAAATCTGGTCGCGTCTGTAACCAATTGCACACGAACGTTTCTACAACTTCGTCATTGTCAGAGAGTTAGCCTCCTAGTTCAACTTTGGGTGTGTCACCTTTTTCGTCAATAGGCCACTTTCACTTCATCAAGCAGTTGGTAGTAGTATGCAGCATTAACTGTTGTTGTCTTTGCAAGAACTTTTCCAGTAGAAAGACTGGTCTTGGCTTTCCGTGGTGCTATTTCTCTATTTTAAATAAAGAGTAATTATTATTTAAAGTTTTTGAGCTATAGAATACCATTTTTTATACATTACATAAATTTTAGCTATGTATATTGTTTGTTATTCCAATGATTAAGAATTGAGTTATTCATCTGAAACATTCTCACTTGTGATAAGCAAAAAAAACCATCATTTTAAAATTATTATTAAAATACGCAATTATTATAACACTTAAAATTAATATTTATCTATACAAATACAGATGTCCCTGACAAGAACATTATTATTTTTTTTCTATGAAAAGTGCGATGCTGATGTCATTATTTACAAAAACTTGAACTCTGCAAATTATAATTACTAACTTTGTTAGAAGATAATTATTAGTAATTTTCTTCAACTAGATAATCGTCCATGAAAATCAACTTCATCATACAATTATTTGTCTGACAATGGTAGGGCAAGAACTGATTCAATGGCATTAACATTTTTATAAGAAACATTGAATTTTCATTCCAAATTTGTATACTTTCTGCAAAGATGAAGGGAATACGAGAGTAAAATATTGCTAAATTCGCAAGTGAAAAGTTTATACACTTTAAGGGAAGATGAACTTGATCAAATCAGTAAACAAATTTCTTCTAAAATTAATTTTTTTAGGAGTAAGTTAGTTGAAATACTTTGGAATGAGATAATTTGGCAAAAATTAATGTAAAGGAACTAACTCAATTCATCAGACATAAAATACAGGGTGTCCGGTAAGTACCTCCTAATTTCTGGGGAGCATACAAGGACGGTCAAAATAACCCTACTTTGTCATAGAGAAAAAATTCCTAAAGTGCCCATTAACGGAGATACAGAGCCCTAAATGCCCTAAGTTTGGAACCGACTTGTATAATTTAATGACATTTTAATATTTTATAAAGGTTATAAAGACTCATTAAACCATACTACAGTAGATGTTTTAGATTATCAAAGAAGTCAGGAATGGTCTTGCAACCACACTCGTTGGGCCTAACTTTTGACAGGTGTCATTTAACAGAGCTAAAAACTGATTTTTTAAATATTTTCGTCATTTTATTGTTATCTGTTTGTGTTTAAAATGAGTAACTTTCGAGTTTATCGCATAAAAACTGATATATCTTGACAACTACCAGTTTAATTGAAATAAACTAATAGTACCTTTTTTGACGAGAAATGAACAAAGTATTTCAAAAATGAGTTTTCAGCTCTGTCAAAAATTGAGCCCAACGAATATTGCTGCAAATCCGTTCCTGACTTCTCTGATGATCTAAAACATGTAGTATGGTTTAATGAGTCTTTATGGCCTCTATAAAATATTAAAGTTTTATTAAATTCTACAAGTTGGTTCAAAACTGAGAGCCGATAAAGTAAATCGCTGGGTACCCCTTTAGGAGTCTATATCTCCGTTAAGGGGCATTTTAGGAATTTTTTTCTATGACAAATTCGGGTTATTTTACCTGCTTGATATGCTCCCAAGAAATTAAGTGGTATTTGCCGGACACCCTGTATAAACTAACATGAACCCACTTAAATCTAGAAACAAGAAAGCCTTAAATTGCAAATACTGTGTTATGATACCATTATTTTACTTCATAAGCCAGCAATTGAACGATTTATCATTGGTGGTACCAGCACCTCTCAAACCGGTGATAATATGAATTTAGGGTCTCGATATAATACTGTGATGAAATTAGAAAATAATAATACTGATAATTCAAAAAGTAGCAAAAAATCTGATATTCTATATACCTAGAAAAGAGCCAAACATTTAAATATAAAACTTAAGCCAAATAATCTTTCTAAACAAGTGTCTTCCAGTTACGTTATTTTTAATAAAACTGTTAAAACTCCACGCAATGGTAAAACATACTGTAGACTTTTAGCAACAAATAGGACAAATATTTACCCACATTGATTTCGAAACTGTTTTAAATCACGATGGACTATATATATATATATATATATATATATATATATATATATATATATATGTTTTTGCGGCTTTCACGGACTCCTCCGTGTGAGATGCAATAGCAGTGGATCCACATTATGCAAACGTACAACTATATGCAACTCCGTGTATAAATGAAATAAATTGTGATCAATAAATGCAAACCTCGTTCCAATCATATCCTTTCCGTGTTAGAGGTTGTGCAACCTCTATATATATATATATATATATATATATATATATATATATATATATATATATATAATTAAACGTAATGCTTTGCGGTCGTAATTCATTTGTTTCACAACTTCTCTGAGTGAATTACATAATAATAAATATCCACATGTTGAGAAATAATATGTGTACCAGATTTTTAATATTTAAAAATAATAATAAAAAAAAACAAGAAAATATTGTTTAGAAATTATCAGAAAATAGAAAATATTTAAATTTCTGAAAAGCGAATAAAAAGACCCTAAATAGTCGTTATGGTGATAAAAGAAAGATTTTCTTCCAAAAAAGATCGTCACTAACGTTACAGAATGGTGTAAAAATTTACTGGTGTATTTGGGCCTTTTTGCCCGCATTATGCGAATATTTTGATCATTCCTTAGTGCATATATAAATTATCGCATTTTTGACATCTTGTATATAAGTGGATTATTCATCCCACTTTTTATATCAATAACTGATATTTAAAATATGCTATAAATAAGCAGGCTATTGACTACATTGAGTAGATATAGTGTAGGTATTTCTTGAAAGAATCTAGGTATCTCTTAAAAACAGTTTTATCTCGTTAAAATATTTAGAATGTATAAATCTATTTTATATTTATATGTATTCACGTGGGTTTTCCTAGTTAAAGGGGATAATCCATGTAATCTAAGACAAACAGACAATGGATCAATTTGTGTTTGTGATTCTTCATACTGTGATACAGTGCCCAAAATTCAAGATTTAAAATCCAATCAGTACCAACTATACTCAACCAGTAAAGCGAAACTTGGATTTTTTTCTACAACAGGAACTTTTTCCAACCCTTCAACTGAAGCGACTGCGACAGTAACTGTTGGGGATCTTAGCAATACTCACCAATCGATTATTGGCTTTGGAGGAGCGTTTACAGATGCAGCAGGCATTAACATTGCAAGGTTACCAGAAGCAGCTCAAGAACTGTTATTGCAAACTTATTTTGGCGAGGACGGAATCCAATACAGTTTGGGTAGGGTCCCAATTGGTGGAACTGACTTTTCTACAAGACCGTATACTTACGATGATGGTGAAATTGATGAAACGTTAGAAAACTTTGCGTTACAGCCAGAAGATATTAACTTTAAGGTAATACTTATACTAGTAAATTTATTTTAAAACCAAAGATTGAATTTGGCTTTTTAAATGTTATGATGCTAACAGTTTTAACTTTTTTTAACTGTAAAAGGAACTGAGACATAGAAAATCGTAGCTGAATATTAAAGAATTTTGTTTTCTTATTCATAAAATTGCACATTCAAAAATGTTGCCACTCTACTTTAGACCACTGGAAAGCTTACAATTGTATAATCTCTCTTTTGTTGTCGTTTAAAAGTAACTCTAAACAAGAAAGTTTATTGTTTTCTCAACAATTCAAACAAGAACTGTTTCTTTTAACAAGGCTTTTCATACTTGTCTGTTTAATATTTCGCACCTATGATTGATAACCTGATAAAATATTTCCTAAAACATAGGAAAGTTTTTCATTTAATTTATATTCATTTTTAGTGTTCAAAAATCATTAGTATGAAAATACATTCATATGTATGCGCTATTTTTTTTAAGAATAATTTGTCATGTTCCTGGTTCATATTAAAGTAACTTGTAATGTATTTTGAATTCTAGATTTCACTGGTTTTAAAAGATGCCCTTCGATTACACTTTTTCCTAACTATTATGTTAATATTGCCAACAATGAAGATTTTCAAATTTTTCTCCCACTGGCATGATTTTATAGTTTCGTTTTTGGCCCCTTTAATCATCTCATATTTAACATTTTTAGTTGTTTCTTTAGTTAGAAGGATATCTTGAGAGGTTACTCAAATATTTTTCCAATCGTTTTTATTAAAAGTAACTACGATGAGAAACAATAATTCTTTATCAATATTAAGATCTTGTTAGAGGAAATTAATTAAACAGAATAGTATAACTTTCTTTATCCAGTTATCATAATAACATTTGTTTTAAAAAAATGCATCTTGATATTTCTACTTCCCGCTATAAAAATAGAATAATTTCCACATACCCTCCCGGAAACATTAGGAATTTCGGTTTTTTGCTTTTTTGCAGTGCCTCTGTCGAAATTTTGGAAATGCTATGTGGATAATATTTTTATAATACGGCCACATGAAAAAGAACACCTGGACGATTTCCTCATATACGTGAATAATATCCACCACAGAATCCAATTCACGCTAGAAATCGAACAAGAAAAGAAACTTCCTTTTTTTGGCATATTATTAACTAGAAAACCCAACAACACCCTAGTTTTTAGCGTATATCGAAAACCCACACATACTGGCCGCTATCTCAATCATCATCCTTCTCAAAAGCAGGCAGTCGTCAACACACTAATATCAAGATATCTCCGACTAACAGAACCCAACACAAAACAAAACGAAATAAGATACATTTCAACAACTCTAGAACGGAATGATTTTTCACAATCAGACATAAACAAAGCCATAAAAAGACAAGAGAAAACCACAACCAAAACCAAAGATCAAGATCAAACAAGAAACAAAGCCATAATCCCATACATAAAACGAATAACGGACAGAATCAAAAGAATCTTAAGAAAACATGACATACAACCCATATTTAAACCACAAAAAACAATAGCCAACAGCCTGGGAAATCCCAAAGATAAGACCAACCTTGTTTGCAGATTGTCAGCAAACATATACAGGACAAACAAACAGGCGCATATCAGAAAGAATTCAAGAACACAAAAATGTCCTCAAAAACAAACAAACAACCTCAGCTCTATTTCAACATCACCAAACCACCGGACATACCATCGACTTTGAAAAAGCAAAAGAAATAGCACCAGCACAGAACTACAAGGTACGCGTCATAAGAGTAGCCCTAGAAATCGAAAAAGCGAGACGATGCAATACACATTCCAACAACATGGGAAACATTAATAAAAAAAAGAAGAAACTAAACAACAAAGATCAACCAATACACGAGAGATCAGCATACAAGAACCAAATATATCGCACTCGGCAGAGTCGCTCGTCCAATCAGAAAGCGAGCCAGCTAAACAAAACTCGACATTCATCGGAGGCTACCATCAGTTCATTTTACCAAAGAATTTATAGTTATATCATATTTATAAAACTAATTTACCTCGAATTACTTCTAAAATAATAATTAACATACATTTGAACACATTTTGTTGTTATGTGTTTTCTGAGCCAATTTTCAATACTCAAAATAATTATTAACCACTCTCTTTATGGTTAAAATCATTCTTCAAGTAAATATATTCCTCGGTATTCTCAAAGATTCCAGAATATCATTTAAAATATATGAGATTTTAAGATAATTATTGGGAGACACCTACAAAAGCTGTATAATAAAAAAGTTAATAAAAACCAAGAAGAAAAATGAGACCCATTTTTTATGCTATTCTCTGACTAGAACTAACCTAAAATATAAAATCAAATCACGATTTTTGTTAAAATTTTAGATTCCATATATCCAGCGAGCAAAAGAATTACGTGGAGAAAATGGACTTAAATTGTTTGGATCAGCTTGGTCGGCTCCGATTTGGATGAAAACCAATAACTGGTAAGTCATCTTTAAAAATGTTTTTATTGAAATGAAAATATAAAAATATAAGAGTATATGCAGAAAAATTAAATTATTTTTTTATAAATCTCAAATGAAGTTGATCAGGCAATCTCTCGAATATGCTGTGAAACCTTATTTAAAGAAAGGATACTTAAATATAAAGGATTTCTCAGAAATAAGGAAATAGGTATGGGAATAATATTTACGAATAGCAGAAAAACCAGTTCTGGTCCAATAAATGTAATGGTCCTCTAAGTTGATCTTTATTTTAATTACTTAGGATATCCTTATGTCCTGGTACTCAGTCAAAGAGAACCTTTTGTTTTGCCAGACAATAAAGTTTTGAAAACAGTTCCGGACCTATTTAAATTTTATCTGACGACAACAAAGCTCATGGCGGGAAAAAGAATAATACTCCTCTCCCTTTTAACCTCTTGTCAAATTATCTTGGAGGCAAGTATCAAGAAATATGTGCAATTTCTGAGTAGATTGGAGTAACGTACTACCCCACTACCTCACTTATATTGAATCTGAAGGTGGCGCCGTATATTAGAGCGCATTTGTCACGGGCAGTTTTGTACTCATCTGTAAACCAGACAAGGTTTCCTGTTCTCGTGTTAGATTTGATTCTATCTTCCAGTCAGTTTGAATTGGTGTAGGGTCCTTCAAAGCTGTTTGTTTCTGGCATGGTGTCGCTGCTCATCTCAAATAATAAGTTTGTTAGTATGCGTTTAAAGTTGGTATATCTTATGGTAGATCCAATCCATAAGACCTTGTTTTTTTCAACATGTATACTTTCATTCTTAGCCTGGATTATTGTATTAAGGGGGAAAAGATTCTGTAATTTCCATAGCTGCTGCCGAGTAAACTGGCCTGTCTTTGACAGCTTTTTTTTTCACCATACAACCGAACCAAAAGTTATCATGGATTTTACCCGCATACAATGTCTAGTTTTAATTCCCATGTTTTGGTCGCCGAACTTTATGCTCCCATTGTAAGTTCTAAGTTTGCATTCAGGATGGATCCCAGGTTCTTGACTTTCTGGCTCATCTACAGTTTTGTACCAAAAAAACTTGAAGCTTTTCAAAGTTTTTTCTTTTAGTAAAGATTGTAAGTGTAGTTTTTCCAGAATATCCTCTAAAGTCAGAAATCCCTATATGAGTTCTGATAATATTTTGTCGTGCTTTTCCTCGACAAGATATTTCTAAATGATCTGCGTGTTCCTCGAGGTAATCTCCGGAAATATCGAGCATATTTTAAAAATTATTTCACTGTCGGAGGCGCAGCATTCTCAGTTTGAACAACGAATTGCTTCCTAAATATACAGGGTATCCGGTAAGTACCTCCTAATTTCTCTGGAGCATACAGAGGACCGACTTGTATAATTTATTGAAATTTTAACATTTTATAGAGGCCAAAAAGACTAATTAAACCATACTACCGTAGTTGTTTTGGATCATCAGAGAAGTCAGAAACGGACTTGCAGTCACACTCGTTGGGCCTAATTTTTGACAGATGTAATTTTTCAAAGCTGAAAACTGATTTCTTATATTGTCAAGCTCAAAAACTTTTCAAAAGGTTGATCGAAGCCCAAGGGAAACAGCTAAAAAATTATTAGAAAATAATTATTAGAGTTAACGAATTAATTTTTTGCATATTTTATTCAGGGTCATATTTGCCACAACGTGGCGGTAAGGGGCTTCTCAGGAGACGAGACCTTCACGTGGAGGAACAAATTTTGCAAGATATTGCTGACAACCCTTCAAGGAGCATAAGAAAGCTCGCGACACAAAACAATGTTACAAAATGGATTTTACATAAATTGCTAACAGAACAATTGCCTTACCTGTACCACATTGAAAAAGTACACCTTAGGTCTCTGAATGTCATCCCTCAAGACTTCAATACTCCAACTAGTTTATACAGTAACATAACCTAAATCTAAATTTTTCTAACCTTATATTGTTTACTGATGATGCAGGTTTTATAAGAGATGGCATAATAAACACAAATTTATATTTTTGGGCTGATGAAAACCCGCACGCTATAATTCAAAAGAAACACCAACAAAGGTTTGTTATAAATGTGTGGGCTGGCATCATCGGAAATAACCTTATAGGTCCATTTGTTTTGGAAGGAAGACTCAATAGTGAGATTTATTTACAATCTTTGCAGCAAAATTTAAATAATTTATTGGAAGACATACCTCTTGATAGAATAATGCAATTGTGATACATGCATGACGGTGGTTCACCTCATTTTGACTACATACTACGTCAGCACTTAACTCACAATTTTGGCCCTCGATGGATAGGTCAAACTGGGCCTGTTTTATGGCCACCAATGTCTCCAGACCTAAATTCCTTAGACTTTTACTTCTGGAGACATCCAAAAGAGCTAGTTTATTCAACTCCATTAAATACTAGAGAAAACTGCTGGCGAGAATAGCATAGAGTTTTAACGAAGTCGGTAATAATGCCGGAATATTATTTGCAGCGCAGCTGAAATATATTCAAAGAATAAGAAACTGTATTGAGGTACGTGGAGCCTATATTGAACATTGGCCAAAATAATGTTTAAACGTTTTCACTATTTTTTCATTTTAATAACATTGTAAATTAATTGAGCCCCGATCAACCCTTTCTAAATTTTCTGGACTTGACAATGTTTAAGCTGGAAATCTTTCAGCATAACATCTTCTTGCCTTCGTGAGATAGCGCTTCCCCAAAGATAAAAGCATATCAGCACACCCTGCGCATTTTATTTTTACTTGTTTTTGTATAGCATAGCACCTTTGAGTTCTTAGGATAAAAAACGATTTATCTCGAAAACCGCCAGTTTTATGGAAATAAATTTAGAGTACTTATTTTGAAGAGGATTGAAAAAAGTATTTCAGAAAGCAGATTTCAGCTCTGTAAAATGACACTTGCCAAAAATTAGGCCCAACGAGTATGGCTGCAAGTTCGTTCCTGACTACTCTGATGATCTAAAACATCTAGTGTAGTATGATTTAATAAGTTCTTATGGCCTCTAAAAAATTTTAAACTTTCATTAAATTTTACAAATTGATTTAAAACTTAGATTCGATAAGGTAAATCGCTGAGTACCCCTTTAGGTTCCTGTTTCTCCATTAAGGGGTACTTTTTTTTCTATGAAAAGGTAGGGTTATTTTGACCTCCCCTGTATGCTCCCGAGAAATTAGGAGGTGCTTACGGAACACCCTGTATTTTAGTACTTTTGTGAATATAACTCTGTATTTAAAGAGAATAAAAAAGTGAAAAAATCATTTTTTCTGATTAAATTACTCAAAAAAATGTTCCCGTTTTATAACACAACTTTATAAAATTTTAGTTTTTAGTTTTGAGTTTCAAAAATTAAATAATGTTGAGGCTATATCCATAAAAAATACTAGATTTTGTTATACTGTAACACACTCAAATTCAGTAAGATTTAAGACTTAGACTTGATCTAGGTTACACAAATGTTGGGTGGTCTAGTTGGCCGATTGTATTTTGTTTATGACATGACTCTAATTTATATTACACAATGTCAACAAATAAACACTTATTGGGGGAATTTAAGGACAAAGTCCGAGAAATAAGCCTCGAAATTGGTATTAGGAATAGCTGTTTTCCGAAAATACACAAAAATTTTCATTTCTGTGCTTTTGTTATTAAAAAAATCCTAACATTTTTAAGATTCAAAAATTGCTTGATTTGTTGTTGCACTTGTTAGTTTAAACCCTATACTATTAACATTAACTTAAAGTTAGACCATGTCATGTTTAATAGTTCATATAGTACAATCAGTTCATCAAAATGACGATAAATATAAGACATATTACAATTTTTTCTCCCTTTTTAAATTATGTAGAAAAATTAACCTACTGTAAACCTGTACAATCAATATCTTAAGTGTAAGTTTAGTATTATCATATAAATTTTTATTTACCTACATCGAAACGAAGGGTTTATGAATAGATGATAAACTGTTTTAGGTATAATGGAGTAGGAACACTTATAGATGAATACTGGCCGTTGTGGGCAGAATACTACATAAAATTCTTTGATGCCTATAAAGAAAATGGCATAACGTTTTGGGGAGTTACAACTCAAAATGAGCCAACTAATGGATTGTCAGGGCAGGCTGTTCAAAACGTTGGTATGAATTCTACTCAAATGGTAGGTTATATTTCTAAAATATTGCATTAATAATAACAGTTTAGGGAATCTTATTATATATCACACTATGTTAAATGGCTAGTTAAAGGTTTTTTATTTCCATTAAATTTTGTCGATGAGGCATATTGGAATAGATTAAAGAGTATTAAGCTGGACAAAGAGAAGTCTATACTCATATCTATTATAATAATCGAATCTAGATTGGTTTCATAAAAGTATAGTCGTTATTACTCTCGGTCTTTTACTTTTCGATATTTTAAAGTTAATATGGCGGTGCGCCGTTGGTACACAAAGTTGCTCATAGAATCTTAAATTATGAAAGGTGGAAAAATTTCATTTACAAAATCAGATATTTTTTATTTATAAATCATAAAACGTAAACCAGATGCTGGAAAAATACTTATACATAAATAAATCAGAAAAATGTAAAAAACGTAATACGTTCTACTAAATTAACTTATTTCTATATTTTAAAATGTTTTTACAGTTATTTATGTTAAATTACAGAGAGACTGGATTTCTAAATACCTTGGACCTGCTATTAGAAACTCATCATATAGTGACGTAAAAATTATTTTGCATGATGATCAACGTTTTTTGCTTCCTCTATTAAAATGGGTAAGTAAAAAATTTTTAAACTGTTCCTTATTGGTCTGTCATAGAAACTCCTTGTAGTTGATCCTGCGTGTCATCAAAGGCGGTTCCAGCCTCTCTCTTTGGGAGAGGGGCGGTCATATTACAGTACAGTACAAGTACAGTATGGCAAATGAAAATTAGTTGTCGACGAGGGGGGGACATCAACAAGATTCCCATTTCTAGTGTAAAAGGCAGGGTCGCGTCTATTTTTTTGAATTCGAAACTTTGGGGGGGGGCGATTGCAAAAACAAACAAGTTTTCTACAGGGAGGGAGATGCTACCAATATTCACATTCCTAGTAAAAGAAGCAGAATCGGGTTTATTTTCTTGAACTTAAAGCTCTTAGTTCGGGGGGCGATCGCAAGAAAAAAAAGTTGTCGACGGTGGAGGGGGGGGCGATAGGAGATGCCAGCAACATACACATTCCTAGTATAAGAGGCAGAATCGGGTCTATTTTTCTGAACTCAAAGCTCTTGGGGGGGGGAGCGATCGCAAGAAAAAACAAGTCGTGGACGAGGGGTGAGATGCCACCAGCATAAACATTCCTAGTGTAAGGGGCAAAATCGGGTTTATTTTCCTGAACTCAAAGCTCTTGGAGGGGTCGGCGATCGCCCCCACTGCCCTCCCCCCATTGGATCCGCGCATGTGGGTCATCAATAATGTTTGAAGTAAAATACTACTAATTAATTAACAATAAAAAATATACTATTAATTTACAAACTTAAAACAGCAAATAATGTATATCTGTAATTCTTCAAATGAATAGTCCTTTTTTATCAATTAACCAAATTAAAAACGCGTAATGAATGCTTATCTTAACTGACAATGACGTTTTACCTGAAAACAAAAATCATGGTCACATCATACTGGATAATATTTTTGTTCGCTACATTTTTCTGTGTATGAAATGGAAAAAATAGTATTTACAAAAGGCTTAATTACCGAAAAATGACGAGAGATATAAAGAAAACTCAAGAGGATAATTTTGTTTAGAACAAAAAACCAAACTTGAGAAAATGATCAAAAAAAAATTTTACGAGAGGCGTACCACTTTTTTTAAACTCTACGGAAATATCTATATACACGCCACTGAGCAAATATGGATTCAGTTTTTTTTTTTACTTTTCCTAGGGCAGTTTTAAATTAAGCTCTAGTTAAAATATCGTTCTATTATCTTCTACCGTTTGGAAGTTATTACATCAAAACGAAATTTAAAAAAAAATCTTGGGACTTCACTGTTTAATTTATTCCCAACCTTTATGTTACACCCTGTATTGAAAATTCCGTTATATTTTCAGAGTTGCTAACAGGAAAAAATTTCAACTTAGCGATTATATTCTTACTTTCTTAGGTAGTGAAAATATCTGTTAAATAATAATAATAAATAGATTTATTGAAAAGAAAAAAATAATACAAAACGCAAAGTGGGGAAATTAGAAAAATAATTAAATAATACGCAATAAAATTTACCTGCAGACATTTGAAATAAGCATTTTTTTAATGATACAAACTATGAAAAATTATTTTTAATTTTTCCTATAGCTCTTTTCATACTAATTTTTAAAAATATACTTTTAAGTTTAAAAAACAACAGCAATAATAATCATATAAAATTTTAAAAAATGGGAGTAAAATAATAATCTTTAAAGAAGCAAAAAAAAAACAAAAATTGATTTTTTAATTCATTATCTAAGTTCGTAACAGGCAAATTACTAAATAGTTTAGTGAACAAAAAATATATTTGTACATCCAACAGAGCACTAGATTGCAGTAAGCAAATATATGGAACAAAAACTTAAAACTTTACACTAATCAAGCCTTGAAAAAGATTTAGAAATAAAGCAATAACATATCAGACTAAGAATAAACCACAAAAATATAACTTTCACAGTTCGTCTAAGAAAACTACTCTTGGATAAGAGGATAGCAATTATTTCTTGCAAATGTTGTTCTCGGTTCGATACAGCTCCACTGATAAAATCATAAGGTGATCGAAACACGTATGGAGAGAGAACCAGAGTGGTATTTGCAGGAAATAAACTGTTTCAATATATTATTTCCTTTTTTCTCTGCCTGAAAGGATAATAGGATGTAGACAACTATTTAAACACGACTGATAGATTTCGTTGATTTCTTACTGACATTTTGTTTTTTTTTTTTAAGTTTAGTTCGATATTATGTATTGCCTATTGTAACGTATGATGCTGAAGTTTGATAACTTAAAGCTTGGAGGTTAAATTGGATCAAAACTTCTGAATTGTGGACACTCCGTCGATTGCCGCTAATTTTTTGAACTACTTGCATAACAAATGATGGGAAGATATAGAAAAACAACTGATAAACTATATTGAACAACGAAAATTGTCGTATCTAGGACATGACTGAGTAGACCTCGCTATTCCATAATAAACTAATACTGCTGGGAAGAATTGGAGGCAGACGGGAACCAGGTCGAAAACAACAATGTTGACTTAGCAATATAAGAAACTCTCCTAGTGCATTAGATGCCGTTACCACATTTAGACTCGCTGAGGATGGTACTCTAGTTAAAGTGTAGCCATAAAATGGACAATGATCACCAAAGTGCGGCATGGCAGTGCGGATGAAGAAGAACAAGAAAATTGCCATTTAAGTCAAAGATTAGTAAACCTTTGGGGAATACCGTATCTCGTGGACTGCATATGTCTTGTTATGTTAAAAAACCGCAAAATTGAAACGAAGTGTGTGTCAAATGAAGAATTCGCAAATAGGAAAATCTATTAGTAGGATTCTTTAGAATCACATTTTTTGATGGTATATTTCTGTTTCCTAATATTCGCCATGCATAATACTGATGAATAAAAATAGGCTTTAAGCAACAATTGTAATTACATTTTTATTTGTTTTTAGTTGGTACTCTCTGACGATGAAGTTCTTAAATATTCTGATGGAGTTGGTGTCCATTGGTATACTGATAATGTCATACCACCTTTTCTCCTTAATTTTGCCAGAAGTGACAAAAAAGATCTATTTCGCCTTTCTACCGAGGCATGCGCAGGTAATTTGTTTTAGCATTAAAATAATTTCCATTCAGTGCACTATTAAAAATAATCTCCAATTTAATGCAAATTTAATGTCGATTCTACATTAAATTTAATGATTTTGTATCAAAAATCGTGAATAATTTAGCTGAAGTTCATGTAACATTGTACAGGGTGAGTCAACGATTGGATGAAGTAGGTTTGTGCCTTTTCGGTGAAATTAACAACGAAACTATATTTATTGTTTGATACAGTTTATTTTTACGCAGATTTTAAAAATATTTTAGACTCTACAGGGTGAGCCAAAAAACTAGGACAGCATAAAGTTGTATTTTTTTAAATAGAACACCCTATATACGAATCGTATTTTCGATTTAGCTTATAATTTTAAATATTTTTTATTAAGGGTTTTCTATAACAAAACTTTATAGTTTCTGAGATAATTAAGTTTAAAGAAAAAAAGTCACATTTTCAAGCATCAATTCAATCCTAAATAACGTTTTCAATTTTGTGACAAATATATTCAAATTTGGAATTTAGCAAGGCCAAGGACAAGTTAACATAATTTTTACCTAATATTTGCAATAAAAGCTACAGGGTGTTGAACACATCGGCTCAAATTTGAACAAGTTTAAATGAATAAATATCTTTTTTTTAAATGGTACACCCTGTATATTTTCATGTTATTTAATAGAGTAATAAAAACCCTAAAAGTTTTGTTCAATATATCCTATACCTATTTATAATAGTTTTTGAGATATTTCAGTTTTTCTTATTTTCCATACTTTTTTACAGAAATAGTCTTCATTATCATAGTAGCCATGGCAAAAACAATGTAAAAGAACATTTTTCTGTGTGTCAAATTTATAACCGCAATCGCTTCTTTTGGTTTTTATGTAGTGTAGTTTGGTTTTTTTTTGCATTCATCTTATTTTGTAAAATGAATTTTCCAAAGAATGAGTTAATAGATATGATTTATACAATAGGAGAGGCTCAAAAAAATTGCCTTTTTGCTCAAAGAATTTACAAAATGAAGTATCCTGATCGACGCCAGCCTAATACCCATACTTTTCAAAACTTAATGCAAAGATTTGATTCTTCTGGTACTGTTGATTATCCAAAACGTAAAGTGGTCAACAAACCAGTAACTAATGAAGAAAAAGAACTACAAGTATTGTTAAATGTTCAGGAAAATCCTTATATTGGTAGCCGTCAGTTAGCAGCATTATGTGAAACATCACAATCCACCGCTAATCGTACTACCAAGAAAAATAGATATCATCCATATCACATGGAATTACACCAAGAATTGCATGGACAGGATTTTGAAAGTCGTGTAAACTTTTGTCGTACAATAAATGCGGAGATTCCATTAAATCCAAATTTATTATGCAAGGTAATGTTTAGTGATGAAGCTACTTTTAGAAGTAACGGTGCCGTAAATAGACGCAACATGCATTATTATGCCACAGAAAACCCATTTTGGATTAGAGAGGTGCAACATCAAAACCACTGGTCATTAAATGTTTGGTGTGGTATTCATCATAATCGAATTATTGGACCCCACTTTTTTAATGAACCACTAAATGGCCATAGTTACCTGAACTTTCTACAAGAAGAACTACCCCAACTGCTTCAAGGTCTCGATAGGGATGAGCTCGACAGTATGTGGTTTCAGCACGATGGTGCGCCTCCGCATTACCATCGTGAAGTTCGTGCGTTTTTGGACCAACGATATCCGCAAAAATGGATTGGACGTGGGGGTTTCATTGAGTGGCCACCAAGGTCTTGCGACATCACCCCATTAGATTTCTTCCTATGGGGTTATATTAAAAATAAGGTGTATGTTAATCCACCAACAACAGTGGAAGATATGCGAAACGGGATTAGGGATACCTGTAGAACAATAACGCCACTAATTTTGTCCAGGGTCCGAGAAAATCTGCAAAAAAGACTAAATTTGTGCATTGCACAAGAGGGTCGTTTATTCGAACACTTATTAAAAAGAAATAATTAATCTCAGTATTTAATAGGTAATTTTTTTGTTTCAATTTAGTATAAAAGTAAATATGTATTTGCCTTGTCGTTATTGTTGTGTTAATTTTTTCACATTATGTTTAATTAAACTATTGCCGTTGTAATATAACGAATAATGTATTTCATCATATTTAACCACATTCTGTTTGTTTCTGTAGTTTCTTTTTATTATTTTACATGGCTACTATGATAATGAAGACTATTTCTGTAAAAAAGTATGGAAAATAAGAAAAACTGAAATATCTCAAAAACTATTATAAATAGGTATAGGATATATTGAACAAAACTTTTAGGGTTTTTATTACTCTATTAAATAACATGAAAATATACAGGGTGTACCATTTAAAAAAAAAAGATATTTATTCATTTAAACTTGTTCAAATTTGAGCCGATGTGTTCAACACCCTGTAGCTTTTATTGCAAATATTAGGTAAAAATTCTGTTAACTTGTCCTTGGCCTTGCTAAATTCCAAATTTGAATATATTTGTCACAAAATTGAAAACGTTATTTAGGATTGAATTGATGCTTGAAAATGTGACTTTTTTTCTTTAAACTTAATTATCTCAGAAACTATAAAGTTTTGTTATAGTAAACCCTTAATAAAAATATTTAAAATTATAAGCTAAATCGAAAATACGATTCGTATATAGGGTGTTCTATTTAAAAAAATACAACTTTATGCTGTCCTAGTTTTTTGGCTCACCCTGTAGAGTCCAAAATATTTTTAAAATCTGCGTAAAAATAAACTGTATCAAACAATAAATATAGTTTCTTTGTTAATTTCACCGAAAAGGCACAAACCTACTTCATCCAATCGTTGACTCACCCTGTACATATCTCCTGTCGTTCGCGAACCTCAAATTTGTTAATGTTTGGCCATCTACATTCAGGACTCTTTTGTTCCAGTTAAGTTTTTTACAGGCGTATTCTAGTACTGCAGTAAACAGTTTAGGCGATAAAGTATCACCCTGTCGGACTCCTCTGCCAATTAGGATATGATTCGTGTTTCTGTGTAGTTTCACCGACATAGTTGCATTCCTGTATATATTGTAAATTAACTTTGTGTATTGATAGTCAATGCGGCATGCTTGTAATGCTTCCATAATTTTGTCAAGCTCTGCCGTATCAAAGGCCTTACGGAAATCCACAAAAGCCAAAACGAGTGGTCGATTGTATTCGATAGTTTTTCTATGAAGATAAGACTTGAAAAATACTAGCTAATCAAGATATAAATGATGGTTCGAGTACTGGGAGCAAAACAAAGAAATATTCGTAGGAAAAAATAATTTCACATAATTAAATGTTCGGAAATTCCCTAACAATTATCAATGCATAGTTCAGCCCTTCGTTCAAAGTTTCGAACAGTTAATAAAAACACATGCTGTGGTATGCTTCTACAAGTATCGGTGATTCGTTCAATCATATAATTTATAGTTGTAGGAGCTTGCGCATAAAATATATTTTTTGTACATATCCAATAAAAACAAATCTGAATTTGGTGATCTGGGGCACCAGTTTACATGATTGAACTTAGCACGTCCAATAACTATCCACTCGCTGAGATATCTTTGATTCAAAAATTGTTGAACGTCTCCACTTCTATGAGCAGATGCTCCATCATTCTGAAACCACATATGTCGTAGGTGCTGGACATCGAATTTCTTATTGATGATTGAACGCAGGAAATGGCCCTCAAGCTGTGTCCTAAAACATTTCAGTTTGAACAGAATGCTCTAAAAAATTGTTCTTCTTCTTCTTCCTGTACCGTGTCAGGTCCCCCTGACGTTGACAATTGCAACGGTGAGTTGATCTCCGTTCTTTACTATTCTAAATAGCTGTTCAGCACTGTGTATTCCTGTCTATTCTCGGATGTTCCTCAGCCAGGAGATATGCTTCCTTTTAACATCTCTATGACCCTCGCCCTTGCCATTCAGTAGAAGATGAACAATTATGTACCAATCACCTCTGAGAACATGGCCAAGATATGCTAGTTTTCTGCATTTCACGGTTGCCGTCTGTCCGATCTAAAACTGCAAGATTAGTCTGCGTAGCTACCCATTCGAGTTACATATTCGAAGTATTTGCCTATGCAACCCCATCTCAAATGCCTTCAAAGAATTGATCGTGGCAGCTTTCAGTGTCCGCACCTCCGCTCCGTACAACAACACTGACCGGATATAAGTAACATTTAACCATCCTTTGGGTAAGTTTTAACAAATGACATTCAAGGTGCAACGATTTGTCCATTTATGGCAGCGAAGCGTATGGATATGGTAGACTACTGAAACCCATAAATTTAATTTTAGCAATATTTATGTTGAGTCCCATTTCTTTCCCGACCTTATTGATAGAATCTAAGAGTTGTTGAAGACCCTAAAGCCTATCACTTATGATGACCGTATAATTGGCATATCGAATCGTGTTTATTAGCTCGTCGTTGATTTTAACCCCACATATTTTGTTATGTAGAGCATCTTGAAAAACTTTGCCCAAATATAAATTAAACAACAGTGGAGAGAGAATACATCCCTGTCTAACGCCGCGTTGAGTTTGGCATTCTTTTTTATTCTTTTATTATGACATTTTAACCTTCTAATGACCTCTGTATGTGATTTGACCCCCTATGTCATTTATTCCCCACTTGTCATTTCTGTAATGAAAAATTGGGAATCCTATTTGAAAAAATCTACTTGATCTCGAAATTATTTTAAACATCAAGCCCAAGGTCAATTGAAGGTTTTTTGATTTCCCCTTCGAAAACAAAACAAAATATTTTGTTACTACACTTTTTTTGATTTAGGTTTTCCCTCTAGAGTTATTTGCGTGCGTTGTAAATTGTTAGTTACGGTATATTTTTTTAAATATAGACCTGAGCAAAGTTAGGTATTTAATTTACCAAGAAAAATTTTTTCGTATCTTCATCCAATTAGTGTAGAATTACGAAAAAGGAGAAACACTTCTTTTTTTTTTCTTAATAAGAAATTTACCAGTATGTAAAATTTTACGCTTTACTATATTTAGACACTAGTCATGTTTTTGGAGAAAAATTAAACCTTTTTCACTTTATTAGGGGTAGGATATCGATTATGTTTATGATTTACTTATTTATTATAAAGTAATGTTTATATTTCAGGATACAGAGCAACGGCTGGTCTAGAACCAGCGGTTGATTTTGGAAGCTGGGATAGAGCAGAACTATACCTTAATAGTATAATTGATGTAAGTAGTGCGTATAAAAAGCAATAGATTACAATACATTAAAGTAGATTTTACTTAATATTGAAGTTAGCTTCGTCAGCAATTTAGAGGATAAGATAAAATATTATTTTTATATTTTATATTATTTGTGCTTAAATGGAATTAAACGTAAATAGACGACATTAATGATAATTAAAAACAAAAGTAAAATATTAAGAAAAAAATCAATTATGCGTGTATATATATATATATATATATATATATATATATATATATATATATATATATATATATATATATATATATATATATATATACACGCGAACAAAAAATGTAAGTCACATGTCTTTTTGAACTCTTCTATTTTAAGTTTATATTTGCAAATTATAAATCATTGCACTCTATTTTGTAAGCTAAATTTAATATTCCATATTAAATCGGTAAAAACCATTTGATATTTATGATTTTATGAATTAGTCATTAATAACGCGATTCCCTCCTCTTGCGTTAATACTTGCTTGAAGATGACGAGGAATACTTTCAATCAAATTAAGAATCACATTCTGGTCGATGAAATTCCACTCCTACAATATCAATTCTCTTAGCTCCTTCGCAGTTCTTGGAGCTGGTGTATACTTTCGAACACGTTGGTTCAACTCATTCCGAAAATATCATGCGCATCCATAGTGATCATGAAAGGCAAAACATGGTTTTCTAGAACTTCTTTAACGCTCCTGTGAGCTATTCTGTATGAAGATCAACTCTGTGCATGCTTGTGATGAAATCCCCGCCCAAATCGTGACCGACCCACCGCCAAATGGTAGTGGCTCATCAATGCAAATTGAAGCATATCTTTATCCAGGTTTTCGCCATACTTATTGGCGTCCGTCTGACTCATTGAGGTAAAAACGCGACCCATCTGAAAACAGTACTTTGCTCCTGTCCTCATTATTCACACATCTACAAGATAGTCTAGGAGTACGAAGCCTTCTTCTGACTGTCCATTCACTAAAATTTACATTTCGAACGTCTTGGAGTTGATTTCGCAGCAAAACTGTAGAAGTTGTTCTATTCCACAAACTTGCCAATACCAAAAAACGATCATCTCTTTGGGACTTTACTTTTTTTCGCTTGGACCCTGGTTTTCTGGTTATCAGACTGGTACATATTTTGTACAGTACAAATGCTCTTACCAACAATTCTTGCAGTTTCACATTGTCCTCGACCAGCGTCTATCAAAGCCACAATTCTTGCTGCAACAATAGGACCTAAAGGCATTTCATTGAACAAATACACTGCACCATACGGCCGATAGGATTTGCAGAGAGACCAACGCTAAATTGAAAATAGGCAACGAAATGTGAATTCTTAATTAAAGGGAATGCACAATATTTCATAAAAGTCATAAATACAGCGTCATTACATGACAAACAATAGATATGGTAGATAACATTTCTCGGAAATCAAATGATTAAGCGCCTACTAGTACAATAATTCACTTATTATTATTATTCTTAAAATTATTGGCAACTTCTTAGTTGTAATTATATTGTTGTATGTTGTATATAATTGTTATTATATATAAATTATAATAATTCTAATTATATATATATATATATATATATATATATATATATATATATATATATATATATATATATATATATATATATATATATATATATATGTATATATATATATATATATATATATATATATATATATATGTATATATATATATATATATATATATATATATATATATATATATATATATATATATATATATATATATATATAGCCTTGAAGTCGACAACTTTCTGAGGAACTTTTTATTATCCCAGCTTAGTTGGCTTATTATTACACTCGTTAGTTTATTCACTTTTGAAGAATTTAAGAATTTAATATGATTCTGTTTTAAGTCACCCATTTTAAATTCTGATCCCCATTACCCTAAATTTTTGGTGTTAACCACAGGGAATTTTCAATATTCAAATCTTAAAAATAGATTAAAATTCTATCAAAAATATTCTCGAGGCCAGCCATCCGTCTGCAAGGGATGGTCTTTCAATTATTGAAACCGTCTTCAGAACAAACCATTCGTGCTGACAGTGTGGTAGTATTGCTATTTATTTTTGTCTTTTGTCCCTTTCGACTTAAATGAATACCATTTGCTGGGTCCTGAAGTTATGGGAGTTGCTGCTGCACGACTAAAAAGACGAGCAACAGCAGTATATCGTGCGGTTAGGTTTGAATTGAGTTAGTGTAATAAGCGGTAACGGCTAGTTTGGTTGTTAAAAGGTGATGGTGCCAGAGAACTATCGTTTAATATGACTAAACTCACGGTTCTCTAAGATTTTATTTACAGCATATTCCGTGTTAATAAACGATCTGATCCTTCGATTAACTGACCTTTCAAAGCCAGCAGCTTGTAAGATGAAATAACTTCTCTGTTCGAGGAGGTAAACATTTTGGTGATTCGAACTGATTGTTAACTAGAATGAGTTTTATAGTTAGACAACGTTAGTGATTTAGGGGGTAAAAACACCTTTGCTGCTGACAAGGTTACCAAAAGTTTTCATGTAGGTTTAAAAAAAATTCTCAACTGATGGCGCTTCCGTTTTTATGGAAAGTATTCTCTTCAAGAAATGGATAATAAAACATTGCGATTTACTCTAATTTTATTGTGCTCAATGTGTAAAAATTGTATATGTTTTATAAAAGTAGTCTCGTGGTGCTCTTGAGATTATTATGTATGTATGTTTGTGTGTATAAATGCATGAAATTTATTATCCTGCAAAATTCTCATAATGGTTTTCATAACTAATGGTATCAGTTTTACCGGAAGTTAACCATGGATCAGTCTTGATCTAAGTAATTCTGCTTTACTTTTTGGAAGTTCTAAGTCTCTCACATGATCGTTTAATTCTGATTGACTTATTTCGTGCATGTGGCAGTATAACGTGCTGGGTGTGAAATCAGGATTTTTTGACGTTGATGGCATATCTTCTTCTTGAGAAATCATTGTATCGTTATTATCTGATTCCTAAGTGGTGGGATCTGGGAGTTCTGGAATAGGAAGTTCGTCACAGGCTTCATGACAGATGGCATATTTGAATAGTTGATAACAGACTTTTTGTTCTTGGATATACATATGCCTTGCCCAACCCGAGGTATGATGCAGAGATAGCAATCATTAGAATGATTTGAAGGCTTTCTCCAGATCATTGGGACAGCAAACCGCATGGATCGTTCTTTACTATTTAACCAGTTTCCCAGACTCTCCGAAGGACATGCATTACAGCAGATATGTGACGCTCTCTGTTTGTCTTGATTTCCAATATTGCAACCGATTTAGAGCTGATAGTCTTTTTTATCAATGGGGTAATAGATCGCCTCTGAGATGCAAGACTCACCACAAACATAAGAGCAGTATTTTGGATTGTTTACGCACTTTCGAGACATCTTACAATCTCAAATATTCGAATCGGCCCACTAACTTCAACTGAGTAACCACTCCGCATTGTAGCTGCTTATATACCCAAAAACGGCTTCTACATTTTTAGAGAATATTCGTGTATTTACTATTCGATTCCATAATATTCTCAATATGGCGTTTATCATTTGTTTATATACAGTTGCGGTTCAGTACGAAGCAGACATAAAAGTCGATTTATATGGGCTTAAATGAATATCTTCCTTATTTTAAGCCCTGGGGGGTTGGACCAAGGTTTATGAAGAGTCATCCCTGGAGATCTCCGATGCGGTATTGCTAAATTGTGAAAAAATTCCTTAACTTGGAAAAACTTATATTTGGCAACGTCACACCCCTCTATTGTTATAACAATACAATTATACCACTTGTATTATTGCGGTTACATTGCTAATATATAGGAAGACATAACATCACGTATCTCTAAAACTTGAACTAACATTAAAAACATAAGTTTAGTTTAGATTTTAGCAGACCAAAAATGATAGGATTTAGTCGATTTTATTTTAGATACCTTTTTGCTGTTGTCCAGTGTAATAAAGCATATAGCTTTATTTTTAATAGAAAAATTGGTAAAAAAAATTTATATTGATTTTTAAAAATACAAATATATATTTTAGGATTTAAATTATGACGTTGGTGGTTGGACTGATTGGAACATGGCCCTGAATGAAACAGGAGGACCAAATTGGATCGATAACCAAGTTGATTCACCTATTATCATAAATGGAACATCAGGCGAATTTTACAAACAACCTATGTTTTATGCACTTGGACATTTCTCCAAATTTTTGGTTCCTGATTCTATCAGGATAGATGTAGTTGAGAGTGGAATTTCTTCAGTGGCATTTAGAAGGCCTGATGGAAAACTTGCCTTAATTTTAAGAAATAAGTAATATATTTCTCATGTAGTTTTTTATTAACTGTTTAATAATTTATTCTTTTTTAGGCTTGACAATGATGTAACTGTGAAAGTTGATATTTTAGGATCAACAGAAGTCTTCAATATTGAGCAGCATTCTATCAATACTTTGTTATATTCTGTTTAAAAAATAGAAACTTTTATATTTTAAACTGAGATGTACCATGTAAATTTTTTTTTATTTCATAATACAAGATAATAAATATAAGACTGGTATTTAAATGACTAAGTATTAAAGAAACGACTGGAAAAATATTTTTCTCTGTTGCTCGTGTGAAAAATACATGGCTTATTCTCCACTGAAAATTTGTCTAGTCATATATACTGTATTTGTGTAAAATTTATTTCTTTCACAATAATTATCGGAAATAGAGTTTTCCTTTTCAAAAAGAAATTTCCTCTCTAAAATTTACCCAGTCATGTAGTAGATAATTTACTGACGCATACATGTACCAGATATTATTTCACTGTAATTTGGTCAAATATAATTTTTCTAAAATTTCCTTAACGTTCAAAGAAACCAATTATTCTCCAAAATATAGATTCATAAATAATAAATAAAATAGCTTTCATAATTCTGTGTCTAGTCCAGTTCCAAAAAAGGAATTTTTTTCGTTGCAAGAAAACTTCAAAACCAAATAAATTCTTCACAACCCGATAACGATAAGTTACCCTAGAATCAGTAGTATTTTTAGAATTTGGAAAAATTACCTTTTAATGTATTTTTTAAAAATTTTCTATCTATCTGATCCAAAGAGCTTGAAGATATGTAGTTATTTCCATAATGGTTTAAATAGTTTAACGTTTCTACAAATCCTTAATAAAGCTTTAATAATGAAAATATAAATAAATAGAGTATATTTCATTGTTTGCTTTAAACTTTATTCAGAGCTTTAAGAGTATTCTTTTCTTGCCATTTGTAAACTAACGTTTCCGAAAATAGTCTTTATTATTTTATTAATTTGTTAATGGCCACGATAATACCATAACAGGATCCAGCGAAAGGAAATTGTGACATAAGAAAACGTTTTACAATTATTAAAATTGTATTTCACAAAATATTTCAATAGCTTATCAAATTTTTTTCACTAGAAAAAATTAAAATTATACATTTTCAGTGTTTTCATCGCATAATTACTTCTCCCTTTGAAAATGTAATTTTATCTTGATAATTATTAATAAACTTCAGTGAAATCATTTTAGTTATAAATAAATTTTGGGATCTGTTTTAAATTACCATCATGCATTTGAAACGATATTATTCGTCTCCATACTGCTGAATTTGGAAATGTATTCTGAATACCTGATGACCATTTATTATTTTTCAACTATTTTTAATTAATTAGAATATTATTAAAATTATACCAAAAGTGTGTTTCTCGTGACTTTTAAACTATAACTCACAACCGACATAAACTTAACAATAAACTGTAACGATACACAAGTAATTTGTATAAAGATTTTCCTAATGGTAGAGTTCAGATCGGAAGCTAGCATATACGGAAGTTTATTATTATAATAATCTCTGCTGATGCATTTTAAAGATACACTTCTACAAGGCAATTCGAAAAAATTTCTTAACATATGGTTATTTGAAAATTATTTGCTTATTTCTGTTTCTTCTCTTTTACTAGGCAACTTCTATAAAATTTTGTATTTTTAGGATTTTATGTATTGCTTCTTTTTATTTTACTTTTGCTGTCAAAAGCTCCTTATTCTTCAAAGATGAATTTTATTTCTGGTACAAACAGTTCTATCTTCCATATAAAAAATGTTACTTCGCGGATTAACATACGTTTTTATTAATAGTTTAAATCCATGTTCTTATTTATTTCTGAACCATAATCTTTTTAATATTCCAATATTTAAAAATATTTCGCAATTGCGACTACAATATGCAATTTTCTTTTAAAGTTATGTTATCTTTAAAATACTGCGTGGGTATCTGCAATTTCTAGATAGATATATCTAAAAATGCGTCATTTTAATAGTGTTACAATTAACATCCCACAGCTAAACGTTTTTGTAACAGAATTTAAATCTAAAATTCGTACCCTAGGGCAGTGGCGGCTAGTGACTGTTTAGATAAGTGTCTTCAATCTGTGGGATAAAATATGGGATCATTTTAAAATAACAATTCCCGTGCCTATAGTTCTGATAAGAAAAATTTAATTGTATTTTCATGTTTTTCTTACCAGGTACTGAAAAGCTAAAAACATTTTCGAAAACTTTAGTTTTCTTTTTATCTCATATAGGTACATATCTTCCAACAATATCCATACAAAACAAGGCAGTTTATGTGTTTCCTCGCACCAGCACAGCTAGTTAATTTTATCATATAAATTTTTAATAAAGGACCCCGCACCTTCCTCTCTCAGCCAAACTCTCGGAAACTTCAAATTCTGGTAGTTCTTGATAAGCAGCTCAAAGGTCTCAATGGGCACCCGTCCTAAAAACTCGTGTTTTAAACATATTGCCCTTTGAAAGTATTATGAATCTGTATGTCACTTTAAAGGCCATCGTAAAGTCTGACTGTTTTTTTATCGAAAAATGAAGATGTTCAATGGCGACCTTTGCTTTCAACTCTCTATTACCTTGAAGATTATTTCAAGGCCAATACATTTTTTGTTGATAATCAGAAGATGGCTTCAATTGCGACTTTTATTTTGAGTTTGACACCAAAACCAAAGTCGTCCCTGACCAAATCAAATTTTGACTTTTTGTACATTTTGCAATAGCGTAAAGCTACTTTATGACTTCATGCATGTTAGTATGTCTGTATTTATGCATACGTACGTGTCTATGTTTGTATATAGCTATGTAATAACATGGTTGTAATAATTTTTCAGTGCGAATAAACCCAAATAAGCCAGAAAAAAAGATGACTATCCTTTTCTGACTTATTAAAGAAATGATACATGGTTTCAACACCAGTACTTAAATCCATGTAGGGGAGAATACCTCTCATATAAAGTATATATGGGGCTATTCAGGTCAATTTGTCAAAATGTTTCAATAATATAGATATATTTGTGTACGCAGTATGCCTTTATGTATCCATAGAATAAGCGAAGAGTCATATTATCTTGATAAGAGCGGCGGAGAGGTTGTGCGAGACGAATTAACACATCATATAGCCTTTAAAAAAGTTTATTATTACTTGTTATATATCGATGATTTATAGAAACATGTTCTATTTTTTCAGCTAAATATTAATGTTTCGCTTAGATTATTTTTTCTCCACCCTGTTACTTATATCTAACGTCGTACATAACAAGGAGTCATCTGCACGGTTAATGTTATTTTTATGCCACACATATCCTAAAGACCATAAAATGGAGGCAAGAAGAACGCATGTAACCACAATACATACTACCACAAAGTCTTGCTGTAAACTACGCACGAAGATTACCTTGAAGTTCATTGAATCCTCACAGCTACATATTGCATTTCATTCCAATAAGACTTTATTAGCTTAAAATATGAAAATTCATTGATAATATATTAAATTAAATCTAAATTTCTAAAAAAAAATAAAAGATTAGTATTTCAATACAAGTAACTACGTAGGTTAATTAGTGTTAATATTAAGTTTTATTTCATTATTAATTAATTATAGCTAGTACCAAAAATAACTCAAAACAGTGTGGAACCATTTTCATAAGTACATTTATAGAATCTACCTAGTTCTCGACTAATTGAATAACTTTGTATTATAAGAACAGGCTTACTCTGTTTTAATTATTTAAGGGCGTTTCGACAGGGAAGTTGTCCAGTTGATTTATTAATTTTTTTACATAAAACTGTTTGAAAATTCTACCTAAAAAATTTTTTTTTTTGATGTAAATCCTCTCTAATTAACTCAGTGCCTAACCTCTGATTTATTAATGTTTAAACTAAACATCAAAGGAGAGTTATGACGATTATAAACTTAAAGCAAAAAAAATCAAATAGCTTGTGGTTAATGTCAAAGTAATAAAGAATCGTATTAAAAACCAAATTAAAAAAAAAAAATAGAAATTAAATAAAAACTCGTTTTTGAGGGTCACCTTTAAACGATCGTAACACTCTTATGATGAATTTTCGGACTTATGTTTTAATATTTCGATTCTTCCTTCAAAGTATACGAACGTAATATTCGGACATCCTGTATTTATATTCCTAACAGCAGGTATATTATATTCATTACTGGTATATGATATTTTTCTAAAATAGAACATTAGATCCTATGATAATAATGCAATAATTATATTTGCAACAAAATTATTATTTAAAAACAAAAAAATAATAGTTTATCGTGATAACTTTTTTATAAACAATTGAACAATTAAAGATTACATATGAAACCATTATACTTTTTGCAATACATGCACCATTTATTTTCTTTCTACAATTTATTAGAAAATACTAATAATAAAGTAATATGTATAATAAGTATATAGGCATGACTCAGCTCAGTATAGGCCAATCATCTGCCTACCCACACTGTATAAAGTTATAAAGTGATCACTTCCTGCTTGACCCAACGCATCTATGCACATTGTGAGCAAAATAATATCAATACAACTAAACAGAAAGGATGCATGAGGGGAGCAATGGGATGCAAGGAACAACTGATTGTTGACTCTATCATATGTAACCAAGTCTGTACCAACCGAAAAAACCTCTTTGCTGCCTACGTGGATCATAAGAAGACCTTCGACTCAATGCCACATGAGTGGCTCAAAACTGTATGGAGAATGTATAAAGTCGATAATAATTTTGTTTCCTTTTTAGAATGCATCATGTCAACCTGGAGAACTAGGATCCAGTTGTAAGTGCCATCCAGCGACACTATTGAAACTAACATCATTTCGATACGAAGGGGAATATTTCAGGGCGATTGACTTAGCCCATTGTGATTCTACCTTGCAATGAACCCACTATCACGCCGTTTGAATTCCACCCGATACGGCTTTAATATTAAAAATAACAACGAAGAGGTAATAAGAGTGAATTATCTTCTATACATGGATGATCTTAAACTGATGGCTGCTACCAGAAATCAGCTGGAACAAATGCTTAAAATTATAGAGGAGTTTTCCGGTGATAGCGGAATGCAATTTAGAGTTGACAAGTGAACATCGTTAAAGGGAAGATACAGCCAGGGGCTTTTGAAATGCAGATCGGTGAAACTATAGTTGTAATGGAAGCAGAGCAAACATACATATATCTAGGTGTAAAACAGACTAAAAGAATTAATCATCGCACTATGAAAGCTGATTTGACAACCGAATTTGTCAGAAGGGTAAGGCGGGTATTACGAACTAACTTAAATAGTAGAAATTCGTTTAAGGCGCTCAACACGTATGCTTGATCTGCGCTGAGATACTCGCTTGGAAATATAAAATGGAGCAGGACAGACATCCAAAACCTGCAAAGAAAAATAAGGACACTCCTAACAAAAGGACAAAAACATCACACTCGGAGTGCTATTGAACGTATAATGCTTCCAAGACACCAAGGGAGAAGAGGATTGGTGGATATTGGTAAGCAGCTCGACCAACAAATAATATACACGTTTATATTTTCACAAGTTATCGGACTCTTCCCCACTACATCGACCAATATGCGAGGCAGACGATTCAAGGCAGCTATAGTTGAGGGAACAAGATATTACTTCTCACCACCAAACAGACCAAGAGAAGTTACAAACCTGGCTACAAAAGCCCCTTCATGGACGGCATCCAAATGAGGTCAATCAGGACAATGTCGACAACTTAGCGTCGAACTACTGGTTGATTTCAGGACAGCCGCAACCGAGTATAACAAAAGACACGACTCAGCCGCTAAGATATTCCACCAAGAGTTATCAGAAAAGCTAAACCTACTACAGGTAGGGTGCCTTATTACAAATGTAATTGGAAGCCTATTCTTGAGAACACCCAGTTCATGTTATATTGGGACCGAACGGTTCTGATGGATCAGTCAGTTGCTCATAATAGACCTGATATTATACTAATAGATAAATTTTCTAGGCGAATTACACTAATCGACATTGCTATGCCTAACAACAACAACCTAGGGCCGAAATACAACGAGAAGGTCTCCAAATACAGAGATCTGGAGGTGCAAATCCGAAGACAATGAGCAATGAACAGCGTCCAAAGGATTTTCATAATACTGTCAACAGCTGGAGTGATACCTCCTGCAGAACATCAAGGGACTGGGCCTCAGTGAGCATCTGTATAAACAGATGCAAAAAGCAACTGTCCTTACAACTGCGCGAAAAGTCCGAAAGTTCGTAGGAAATACAGCAGACCACGACAGCTAGGACCCCATAACATGGAAAGGGTTCCCGCAGAGCTTCATACTTTTGGTATCTTTGTCTACTTGGTATGAGCCAATATTCCTTGGAGGGAGTGCGAAGCCGTTTGGCTTGTAAATCATAATAAAAGAATATACTATTTGATTTTGTATTCGTATTTCAGTAACATTTTAGTAAAGACTTTACGAAAAATTTTTTGTCACCCCAAAATCGTCACTTGAGGTTATTATATTAACCTTAATAAAGCTCCTTTTTCATATTTGACTATCTATCTTTGCTCAAACACACAAATGGGTTTGTTCAGAACGCAAAATAAAAAAACTTATTTCTCTAAAAATGTGAATTATATTTTAAAATTGTTTAAGATTTTGATTTCAAACTTTCTTAAAAATTATAGTAAATGGTTATTTTGGCGTTCTATTTACTCCATATATTTTTACATGATGTATGATTTTATAATCTAAGCAAAGTTATTGCATCTCTACAGACAGTAAATATAATGTATATTTATAAAAGGTAAACAAATAAAAATAGAGAAATATATTTCAGATACATACAGGAAAATATTTCAAAATATTTGTTATATTTGGTAAACGTGCAAGTTAAAAAGTTTTACACAAAATAATATACATAAAGGAAAACAAAGTGTAAGTTCCACAAACATAAATCCCACATAACATTTCAAACTACTTCTTTTTATTTTTCAAATACATTCCATAGAATAAATTCTAGTAAAGAAGAAAAGCTATTTGTATTGTTACCGGTAAAGTTACCTTAAAATAGTCAGGATTTTAGATTTATATTTATTTTTATTGCTTTAAGCAATGTAGCGCAAAATTAAATTTACAATTTGGAATTTTTAGTATGTATGATGTTTCTGTAATAACATTACTCTAGTAGAAAGGAAACAAATTACTTTTTAAACTTTTTGAGATTTTGAAATTTTATATTCGTTGAAACAAGGTGGTCTGAGAAAAATGATAAATTATTGAGATATAAGGTGATTGAAGGGTCATAGCGTTAACGAACAATATATGATATAATTCAATAAAGTCTACATCTTTCTGAGCACGAATAATTTTCAGGAAGTTCAATACGATTTTTGATATCTTTAATGTCGTTAGTTAAACCGACATAGAAATAGAATGACTATAAAAGGATAATAGAGAGATTTTAAATGATTAAAAAGGAATAAAATTGCAATTATATAAAATTTAATAGAATGTAAGTCTCCATCCTCGTTCATTTGACAAAGAAAGAGGTTTTTGTTTTGAACAATTTCAAAAGTAAAAATTTTTTACTCATATCCAAACCCCCCGTTCTCTAATTTTTCCCTAAGCTTCAAACAATCCCCAGTATCTTGCTTTTTCGGGATTTTTTGATATTTGACTGTGAAATTACCTTGATCTTGGCATTCGAGGTCATTTCAAGGTCATATCCGATCTAATAATTTTCCGCTATCTTCACTTTCGGAGCAAAAGTATGGGATCCCATTAAAAAAATGTTATGACCTTGATATGATCTTCGGGGTCAAGGTAAAGGTCTAATTTAAGGTCACTTTAATATACACAGTTTAATTTCAAGAAACACCATTGAAAAAGTCAGCAAGAAATCCACTATATGGTATACAGAAACAACAAAGGGAACCAGAATAGAAGTGTATGGACCCAGTACCAGATACTACAAAAGTTTGGTAAATCACCAGGTATTTTACAGGCAGAAATACGTGCCATTAGGATATGTATTCAATTTCACAAGGAGAAAAACTATCACGACCAAGATATTATCATCTTGTTAGATCATCAAGCAGTCATCAGTGCGTTGAGCTCTCAAGTTATCAGCTCCAAGATGATCTGGAAATGCCTAGAGGAATTAAATAATTTGAGTAAGAATAATTGCCACCCTCATGTGGGTACCAGGACACACCGGGATAGAGGGGAATGAAACAGTAGACAGGCTCGCGAAGACAGGGCCTGAGATACCATTTCTAGGGCCCGAGCATTTCTGTGGAATCATCAGCAACGTAATGCTGGAAGAACTAAAAATAGAAGAAGCAGGAGATCTAATTATTGGACGGAGCTGCAAGGATTGAGACAAGCAAAGATACTTCTGTGGAACTACGACCAGAAGAGATGTAAAGAAGTAAAAATCAACTCTCAGTTCTGACAGGGGTCCAGACGAGGCATTGCTACCTGAAGGGACATTTCAAGAAACTGGGACTTGTATAAAGAGAGGAGAGCAGATTCTGTGAGGAGGACGAAACATCTATGCGTATCCTTTCAGAGTACAGCCCTCTAGAAAACTGTAGGATGCGGTTCTTGGGAATATACCAAATCGAAGAAGGAGAGCTAGCCACCTTGAAGCCGTCCAACATCCTAAGGTGCCTGGGGGAAATAGGACCTGTTCTAGCCGATAAGGTTACTCTTACGACTGGGTAGCAGTAGGGGACACAATAGACCACCAGGTCGCATTGTACAGACCCCAGTTATAGACACATACATATTTTTTTATTCACATCAATTCAAGCTATGTGGATATTTGACATGCAATGAATTCTAGATGTAATTTTACCCCTTATGTTTTTTATTCCATTGGATATGAAATATTTTCCGCGTTTCATTTCTGAAATAAAAAATGGGAGTTTCTATTTAAACAAATCATCTTGACCGTCCAATAATCTAGAAAATTGGCCTTAAAGTCAAAGTCATTAGTATTGATAAATGACTCCCTCTGTCCTTGACAATTTTTGTCTGAGCAGTTTTTTTTGTAAATGGAATATTTTGAAATATATTTGGATTTATAGATTAAAATGGCTCACTCTGTTGAACCAATTTTTTTTTTAAATGAATTAAAAATATTATTTTCTCTCGTAAAATCACTTAGCATGTGCTCAAAAATTATAAATTTGGGGATCTTGTAGACTAGATGTCGCCCCGAGTCGACGACGGCGAGATAAGTTAGGGGACAGATACGTGGTGTATTAATGGAAAGTAAACACAAAAAAGCATTGAAGTCAGTGAAAATTAAGGTATTACGATTACCGTACAATAGATTCGGGTAATAAGACAAAAACAGCTTAAAATGAGTGCAAAAAGTAACACCCTCAAAATAACTTATCGAAGCAAATTCAACAGAAAACTTAACTTTCAAAGAAAAAAAAAATTCAAACAAAGCAAGAACTAAGGATATTTGTAGTAAAATTATAAATACAACTAACTGATAAATAAAGCATACTATACCAAAAGGATATTGTGTCTGACCATATGTAACCTCTTTGTAAAAGAGAGGAACTGAATTAGACATAGTAACATTAAATTGAAATTTGAATCGCGATATAGTAGATACCTTTCATATAAAATATTTAACATTATTCTAATCAGAGCTCAAATTTGGCGACAACAAAGGTAGTAATATGTCATTTTATAATTGACCGTTTTAATAATAACTAATAATATATGAAAACCATTAAGGACTTAGCTTAAAAGACAACCCTTTTTACTATTAATTTAAATCGTAAATTTTTATTATATGATTCTTTTGTATATATTACTTTATCAATGCAAAATAAAATATGGAGATAAATTCCTTTCATCTTGAAAACTATTTTATTTACAATAATTGTGTTATCAAAATTTTTAATTGAGATAATGCTTTAGATAGGTAGGCTGATGATTATATCGTATATATACTTGTATCGCTTGGATACAATTATACCTCGATGAAATATTTAAAATGTATAAATCTCGTTCCTGTCTATACCTACTTGCGTGGATTGTCGTAATTAGTGCCGATAATCCATGTAATTTAAAACAAACAGAAAAGGGATCAATTTGCGTTTGTGATTCTTCATACTGTGACACGGTGCCTCAAATTCAGGATTTAAAATCTAATCAGTACCAGCTGTACTCGACCAGTAAAGCGAAATTAGGATTTTACTCTATCTCCGGAACTTTTTCTAACCCATCAACTGAAGCATATGCAACAGTAAAAATAGAAGACCTTAATAGTACACACCAATCTATTATTGGCTTTGGAGGAGCTTTTACAGACGCAACAGGTATTAATATTGCGAGGTTACCAGAAGCAGCTCAAGAACTATTATTGCAAAGTTATTTTGGTGATGATGGGATCCAATACAGCTTGGGTAGGGTACCAATTGGTGGAACTGACTTTTCTACAAGACCGTATACTTATGCTGATGAAATTGATGAAACATTAGGTAACTTTGCGTTACAGCCAGAAGATAATACATTCAAGGTAATTTTTGTTTTAATAGAACATTTATTTTAATATTCTAAACAGATTTTAAAATTTTTACTAAATAAAAAATTCAAACAGCAAAATTTCACTTAATAAATATATTAATTGCAATTTTACTTTAAAAATACACTGATTTATTTTTTTTGAAGTTGTCAGAAATCAAAAATAAAGATGTAAGAATATATTCATATTTATTCTTTATTTTTTAAAGTGGTTATTAATCACATTCTTGAGATATTTGAAACTTTCTTTGTCAGTAATTTTTAACAGACCATTCTTCGTCATCACTTTTTGCTAATTATTATGCGTCGTATTAAAGTTTTCCAATATCTCTTCTATTGCCTTATTTTTTGATCACTTCAACTAACACAGGTATTTTCTGAAATGTTTTTTTTTTCTTTTTTAATGGAGAGCCACTTCGATAACGTACAATGATTTGTTACTACGATTAAGACTGTTTGAATCTCTGTATTATAAATTTTTCCCAAAAAACACATTTAGGTATTTGTATTCTTGACAGTCCTCTAATCTAGCTTATTAACGGAAATTAAGGAACCCTTCCTAATATTTCAGTGAACTTCAAAAATACTAAGCTTATTTTTCTTAAACTTATTATCCTTCCACATTTGTCTCATATCTAGCCCTTGGAATGATTTATAGTGATAGGATATTCATTAAACATTTTTTTTTTCAAAAATAATTCTTCTAGATAATCTTAACTGTTTGTTATTTAGAGCCATCCCCGTTTAGTATACGCGTACTAAATTTCTGACTATTTAAAATCAAAATCATCTCTATCCCATATTCCAATCCAGTAGGAAAATTTGTAGAGAATTAGATCTTCTGAATTTGATCAACTTTTTCTACAAGTCAAAACATCCACTTAAAAAATTTTATGTATAATATAGATTTTTCTTCGTTTGTTTTTGTGATCACAAAATCGGCCATATGGTGAATTTTCAGAAAAGATACTTTTCTAAACTTTACAAATAAAGATAATCGATATGAAAAAACTTGTATTGCCGGTAGCTGTATTGAACCTGCCTTGTTATTGCTGCAGCGCGATACATTTGGTTCTTGGATATGAACTTAAACGTTATGTACCTAGAATAAACCTTTAAAGTAGCAAGCACCATTTTTCAAAGATATTTTTTGACCTCACCAAAACGGGTAAAAATATTACATTTATCATTATACGTGAGATCTTCTCACACTGTATGCACTTAAATATATAAGGGACATAAGCAAACGAAATTATAACGCAAAAGTACAAATAAATAGTACACACACACAAATTCTTCGACCACAGCATTAAACTGAGGTGATTAAAATTTTTAAAATTTTATTCCCTTACACCTTTAAAGGAGAATTTATTATTTGACTGAACTGATCACTGTCATATTTTTCCTTGTAGAAGCTTATTTTACGATATTTATTGAATTAGTACACTTAATAAAGAACGAAAGCTTTCACGGCTTTGGACAAGTTGAAAATCATGGTTCTTGGGTTTAGACCGTGATCCAGCTTTACAATCGATTTCCACGTATGATGTAGACTGTAACCTGAATCTCTGTTAATATTATTTGGATATTTATAAATTTCGATTGATTCTCTAATTTTACGTTTAAAGAAACCAGGCACTGACTCCAGAACCTTAGTTTATTTTACATTAAAAGTGTGACCTGGGCAATGCTGGTGTTCAGCTACTGCAGATTATACAATTTATTTCTGTTTTATACATCTTTCATGCTCCTTAAGCCTAGTGGATATAGACCGTCCTGTTTCATCTACATATACTTTACCGCAATAGCAAGGTATCTTGTAAACGTCTTCTGTTTGAAATGGTATTACGTCCTTTGAAGACTTCAAACATTGTCCAATTTTCTTACGTATGTTGAATATTGTCCAAATGTTTGTTTTCGTAGCAATCTGCCAATCTTGTCGGTGGTTCTGTGTATGTAAGATAAGACAACACTGTCTATAGGAGGTTCATTTTTGCCAATTTGTTGAGGAGTTGGGTTTTTATATTTATTAATAGAACGTCTTATATCTTCATCTCCATATCCGTTGCCTCTCAGAGCATTAGTCAGTTTTTCTGTTTCTGATTTCAGTGATTGTTCGTTACATATTGAAAGTACTCTGTGTACCAAAGAGTTTATGATGGATTGTTCTTGAGAAGGATGATGGTTCAATGTTGCATTGAGATTTGTATGTGTTAGTTTTCTGTACACAGAATGTCCTAATTCGCCATTCCCTTTCCTTTGTTTTAGTACATCAAATAAGGGAAGGGCACCATTTGATTCAGGTTCTATAGTGAATTTTATGCTAGGGTGTTTTTGATTTAGATGATCCAGGAAATTAGGGAGGTTATCTGCGCCATGCGTTCAAATTACGAACGTATCATCTACATTTCTGTACCAAAATTTGGGTTTTAGAAGAGCAGAAGACAAGGCGTTTTCTTCGAAAGCTTCCATGAAGATGTTAGCTACCACAGGTGATAGCGGCGATCCCATGGCCGCTCCCGAAGTCTGCTCGTAGAAAGTTCCTTGAAAACTAAAATAAGTGGAAATCAGACCTGCTTTAATTAATTCTAGTTGAGTGGAGTCTATGTTGTTGTCTCGTAGTATGTCTAATATTATGGGAACTGAATCATCTATAGAAACATTCGTGTACAGGTATTCTACATCAAAACCGACCAATATGTCTCCGGGCTCTAATTGGATGGTTTTTAGTCTTTGGATAAAGGGTTCAGAGTTTTTAACAAAGGATTCGGTATTTTCTGTAAAGGTATGTAAAAGTTTGGCCAGATCTTTACCTATTTTGTAGGTTGGTGAGTCTATTGCGCTGACGATTGGACGTAGAGGTACATTTTCTTTATGTATATACATATTTGTTGTAAAGGTTGGCATTTTAGATGTTATACGTACTCAAAACGTTTTGAGATACGAAAACCATTTATGTTATTTTCAAAAACTTAACAATTTCATCTACACCAAATATGAAATTAGCTTATGAACATTTTCATGCTGGTTATCTCAACAAAAGTGCATCCATCAATTTAACTCTTTAGACGGCAATGAAGCACCTACAAAAACTACTGTATATCCGTATTAATTAATTTAATCATGGCCCTCGCTTGCTTACGGACGAATCGCGTTAAGGACATCCAAAATCTTTCGTAGTATAAGAAAACATCGAGACTGTGTATGAACTGGTAATACTCTTTAGACGGCAATGAAGCACCTACAAAAACTACTGTATATCCGTAATTTAATTAATTTAATCAAGGCCCTCGTTTGCTTACGGACGAATCGCGTTAAGGACATCCAAAATCTTTCGTAGTATAAGAAAACATCGAGACTGTGTATGAACTGGTAATACAAAATCCACATATAACATACCGTGAGATTGGGATATCCCTTGATATTAATAATACCAGTGTAGATAATATATTGCTTGAACATTTGTCCTTGAAAAGGCCATATTCACAATTTGAAAATCGCTCAAAAGAAGTCTCGTGTCCATTCGTGTAAGGAAATGATCAAAAAATACAATTCTGGTGCTTCAAATAATATTTATAATATTGTGACATGTGAGTCTCGGATCTATGTGTATAAGCCCCAAAGAAAACAGTAATCAATTTTATAGTTCTTCCATCAAGAACCAAAAAAAAAAAAAACAAAAGTGGCTCGTGCATGAAGCACCTCGAAGCAAATAGAGGCCTGTTTTTCGGGAAAGCTAGCCGTGTCGCAACTGTGCCCTTAGAGAAAAGAAGAACGGTCAATTCTGAATAGTACACAATAATTTTGCTCGAAATTTTTGATGAATTAAGAGACCAAACAGGACTGATCATTCTCCACCATGATAATGCGAGCTCTCAAATATCGACTCAAATAAGTGGCTTTTTGAGTATCTCGAATTTGTAGGTCAAGTTACCTGGTCAATGATTTTTCGTGCAAGAAGATGCGATTGATGCATTTAACCCTGTGATTTGAGGCTACCATCTTCATAGTGACATTCTTCTCAGATTAGTTTAAATGCATGTAAAAGTATATTAGTATTCGTAGAGAATATTTTAAATAACAATATAATCATTTAAATTATCAATATTTATTTTGTTGCTTATTCCCGAAATATAAATAACTACTCTCATATAGTCAATTTTTTTCTAAGAGGAGGCAGAATTTGTCTCAATTCAAAAATACTATTAGCCATTGCCTCTTTTATTTCACAATCTTTCGTAAGTTTAGAGACTCTTGGAACCCATTTAAAATATATATAGTCTTAACAATAATTTTTTGATGATACTATCAAAACTCAACCACAAAAAGCTGGGTAATATAAAAATGAGCTAAACCAGAAGAAAGAGTAAAGCTGTTTTATTTTTTGGCTGTTTCTATGCTGGAGACAATGTTTCACATTAAAAATATGCAAATTTTACTGTATTATATAGAAGTAATGATTAACCAAATTATGCGTTTCGATTTTTTATTTGTTTAAGAAAAAAATAAACATTATAATTGTATTTCCAGATTGATATCAAATTGAGACACAAATTTGAAAAAGAAGGAAATGTGTAAAACGAAACTGCGTTAATTTTTCTAAATAACCAGCTGTAATAGTTACAAATATTCACTTTTAGATTCCTTATATCCAACGAGCAAAAAATTTACGTGGAGACAATGGATTTAAATTGTTTGCTTCAGCCTGGTCAGCACCCATTTGGATGAAAACTAATAACTGGTGAGTAATCTTTAAAAGTGTATTATTACCAGAATATTTTATTTTTGTCATTTTTTTATAATTAAATGATGTTGGTGCATCGAGCTTCAAATTGGCCAGTCTCTATCTAAAAGACGATTGGATAGAGAAAAAAAGATAAAAATGCAAACACAAAAATGAACCATATATGTGATTAGAGAAAATATGGTTGTATATATAGAATTTATCCAAAATATTTAGGTTGATATCAATAAATCTTCTATAAATAAATATTTTCATGCTTTAACTAAATATATTAGCACGTATTGTTGGTTATCGAAACTCAACAAGAAACTGACATATTTCCACATATCATTTTTTTACGTCCACTGCTATTTGCCAGTCTCTTTTTGATGCTCTTCTGGTCAGGATGATAAGATTGGTTTCATCATTAATTGTGGCTTCAGGAATAATGTCAGAGTCTGACAAATGTGTCTGAAGGAGTACTTTTAAGGTATCCTCGTCAGCCTTCGGAAAAGTTTTATTCGATGCTTCAGCGATATTTTCGATCTCTTGACGCAGCTTCTTCCAAGAGTTTCCTTTGTCTTTCCCTATTTATTTTTGTTGTAGTCATTGAGTGTTTTAGAATTTTCTGTCTACTTACCGGTTTTTTTCGCTGTATTAAACAGTTTGCGTGTTTCCTTTCCTAACACTGTGAAATCATTATTCTACCAGCTAACTTTGTTACTGACAATTATCCTCATATGGGAGCTTTTGTTTGGTAAGATGATATAATTGCTTCTTGTAATCGAGCAGAAGATAAGTCAATATCCACATTGTCTCTTATATCCGATTCGACATTTTACATGCTTAAGATTAAGTCGTCCTTGTTTCTCTTTCAGTTCGTGGATCTTGGATCACGATACAGTGCAATCAGTGTCTCCATATTGACCACTTTCATGCAGATGACCCTCTAATCCAAGAGGAACGGTTCTGGGGAGACGCATCATCGCGCTATCTGAAAATTTATTCGCGAAGTCGCAAAGGTTATGTCCATTTATAAATACTCATTAGTTTGTTAATTTTCTATAAGATAAAATTAGTAAAAGTTAGAGGTTTTAAAGATCTACAAAAATCATTTGTATTCTGATTGAATTAAAAATCTAAAAGGTTTTGCAAAATCAAATAATAAGTTCTAGAATAGTTGTTCTGTGATTTAAGTTAGCTTATGGTAATTCCACATATACCTAATGAGTGAAACAACTGATTTACAAATATCACTCTGAAAAATCTAGCTAGCTAGAACGTTAGGTTTACACAGTGAGTACGCCAGCATCGTAAACAAATGATGACATGGAAGTCGCTGAGTGCACGATTCAAATCTATAAAAAGTGGGGACCTACAAATTAGTCTCATTACTTTTAGTGTATTTTGTTACTAATCCTTATGTGTGAGTTACACATGAGACGTACAAGTCATTAATCCTAATAAACAATATAAAGATTAACAGTTGATATGTATATCTCCTGAAACCGTTGCAAAATTTATCTTTTATCGTGTCTAAATTTAAGAAGAAATGCCTACAATATATTAACAAGTATTTCGAATATGGATTTTGTTTATTCCCCTACAAATGAATCATATGTCTAATTTGCCAAAAAGTTTTTTAAATGTATCCACGAAGCCTTCTAGGCTAGAAAATCATTTAATTGAAATGCAAGCTGATAAGACAGATAAAGATGTATCCCGTTTTTAAAGACTAAAAAGAAATTTTTGAAATAGTTAATTCTATCAAACCTTTTTGAATGGTCCTCTAAATAAGGAGATGAAGGACTATGAGCTCAAATGATATTTTATTGGTAGTCGCAAAAGTAAGAAAATCTCAAACACTTGGTGAAGAAATAATCTTAACAGCAGTGAAAGACATATTAAGAGCTGTTCTTTATCATAGGAATGCTTCAGATATCATTAGGGAAATTTCTACATACGCCTACATAGAAGCATGTAAATTTTTCATACAGCTTGATAAGAAAACTTTATCAATTAACGAAATATTAATCTTGTAAGTATAGTTCTTAAAGGAAGTGTCAAAAGCTATTATTTCATAAAAATTTGAAAATTTCTATTTATAGTTTAATTAGTGGCTTCTGATCATAATCCAGCAATGATGGGACATCAAAAGAGCTTCATAGCACATTTGAAATAAGCTGTACCAAATATATGTGCTGCACATTGTCAGCATTTTGTTGTACAGAATCGACATATGTCACTCAATTAAGTTATTGATCCAACTGATTAAAAGCAATTCATTGAGTAACAGCTTATGTAGAGAAAATTACAAAGATTCCAATCACTTGCATCTTCCCATAGAAATTCTTGGTTTCTTAAAGGAAATCGTTTTTATAATCAGTTTTACTCAGAAATAGTTTTCTTTGAAAACAAAGACGAAGAACTGCTCGTCGAATTAATAGCATTAAAAATTACATCGGTTATTTGAAAGACCTATATCAGATATTTAATGCAGTAAATTTAAAATTACAAGGTTGTAAGATGATTTAAACAAAACACATCATAACTACTTTTGTGGAGAAACTTCTTGTTTATCAATTGATGTCAAAATGAAACTCAGTAGCGATGAATCCTTTATTAACTTTCCGATATTATCAGCAATGTGCCTGAACCAACACTTGTACGTTCTTTATGATTATTTCACAAGGCGATTCCAAACTGTTCTAAAGGTGGATATACCAAGTCACATTTTAGATGTTTTCCCAAGTGTAGGTCATCAAATTTATTAGAACTGGTAAAACTCAAAACTAATGAAGAACTTAAAGTAAAATTCAGAGCTCTAGCTTTAAAAATCGAAACTAGGGCTCTTCTCTGCACTATGGGAAATATTTCAAATAATTTTAATTGCATTCTCATCATCATAATTGGCTGAGCATGGGTTCACTGCGGTCGAAAATTTACTATCCGCAAAAAAACGAACTGCAGGTCAGTGAGCGTGGCGATTTTTAACTGCCATTGCAAAAATTGAAACCCGATATCAACGATCTCATTAATTCTTTATTACTTAAGTTTTTTTAGTTAATTTACGTATTCATAATAAATAATTTTCTTGTAATTTTGATGGTGTTTTAATTTTTAATAGGGTATTTTGCTATTAGTTTCAGATACTTGTAGGGAGGGGGCGTAAGATTTATTTTTCCATGCAAGAAAAACAATATTCCAGAAAAGGTAGAGAATCTATATAATAAATTATCATATTTTGAAGTTTTATAGGTAATATATAATTATTCAACATCGTTAACGAATGTATTTATTTTAATAACTAGTTCTTCCAAAAACAACTGAGTATATTGCGTCCCAGCTTGATTTCTACGATATTTGTTTTAATAGATCTCTTTTGGTTTCCGTAACGTTTCATAGCTCCCCTTTTGCACAAAAATAAGTTTACTACAAGAAAAAATATTCAAATAATAAGTCTCGCATGTTAGTAATAAAAACCAAGATTTGTTATTTCATGTGTCAGATTTTGTTACTGCACTTACTGGTCGTTCACTATTAAAAATGACTAGGCATTAAAGTTATAGCCATCTATAATGTCATTCCTGAACTAGGAAAATGACAACTTCTGGAATGATGAAACACAAGAAGCTATAGTAAATTGTAAATTATTTTGTTGGCAAGACCTCCTTAATTTATTCAATATTCGTGTTCTAAATTTAAAATTTCAAAGTTCATTACAAAATATTTCTTTGGCTAAACATGTAATAAAAAATTAAACATCTGTTAATCAGTATCATAATTACCTTATTTATCTTCGAGCTGTTATCGCCCACTTCTAAGAAGAATACCTAAAATTATGATAATCATTACACGTAAGTGTTTGTTATTAGATACCCATTCCGTTTTTTTGATTTTATCAATTATCGCCAAAACGTTTTTGAGATTTAACTATGCAATTTTATGGCAAATAATTTGATATTTATAAGTATTTATACAAAATGTAGAAAATTATTGAGAGGCGGAAGTGTACAGAGTTAAAATAAAATATCAAATTTATTTATGTGAAACATAATTTAGAAAATTGAGATGAAACACAAGAAGCCATAGTAAATTGTAAATTATTTTGTTGACAAGACCTCGTTAATTTATTCAATATTCGTGTTCTGAATTTAAAATTTCAAAGTTCATTACAAAATATTTCTTTGGCTAAACATGTCATAAAAAATTAAACATCTTTTAATCAGTATCATTATTACCTTATTTATCTTCGAACTGTTATCGCCCACTTCTAAGAAGAATACCTAAAATTATGATAATCATTACACGTAAGTGTTTGTTATTAGATACCCATTCCGCTTTTTTGATTTTATCAATCATCGCCAAAACGTTTTTGAGATTTAACTATGTAATTTTATGGCAAATAATTTGATATTTATAAGTATTTATACAAAATGTAGAAAATTATTGAGAGACGGAAGTGTACAGAGTTAAAATAAAATATCAAATTTATTTATGTGAAACATAATTTAGAAAATTGAGATGAAACACAAGAAGCCATAGTAAATTGTAAATTATTTTGTTGACAAGACCTCGTTAATTTATTCAATATTCGTGTTCTGAATTTAAAATTTCAAAGTTCATTACAAAATATTTCTTTGGCTAAACATGTAATAAAAAATTAAACATCTGTTAATCAGTATCATAATTACCTTATTTATCTTCGAGCTGTTATCGCCCACTTCTAAGAAGAATACCTAAAATTATGATAATCATTACACGTAAGTGTTTGTTATTAGATACCCATTCCGCTTTTTTGATTTTATCAATCATTGCCAAAACTTTTTTGAGATTTAAGTATGTTATTTTATGGCAAATAATTTGATATTTATAAGTATTTATACAAAATGTAGAAAATTATTGAGAGACGGAAGTGTACAGAGTTAAAATAAAATATCAAATTTATTTATGTGAAACATAATTTAGAAAATTGAGATGAAACACAAGAAGCCATAGTAAATTGTAAATTATTTTGTTGACAAGACCTCGTTAATTTATTCAATATTCGTGTTCTGAATTTAAAATTTCAAAGATCATTACAAAATATTTCTTTGGCTAAACATGTAATAAAAAATTAAACATCTGTTAATCAGTATCATAATTACCTTATTTATCTTCGAGCTGTTATCGCCCACTTGTAAGAAGAATACCTAAAATTATGATAATCATTACACGTAAGTGTTTGTTATTAGATACCCATTCCGCTTTTTTGATTTTATCAATCATTGCCAAAACGTTTTTGAGATTTAAGTATGTAATTTTATGGCAAATAATTTGATATTTATAAGTATTTATACAAAATGTAGAAAATTATTGAGAGACGGAAGTGTACAGAGTTAAAATAAAATATCAAATTTATTTATGTGAAACATAATTTAGAAAATTGAGATGAAACACAAGAAGCCATAGTAAATTGTAAATTATTTTGTTGACAAGACCTCGTTAATTTATTCAATATTCGTGTTCTGAATTTAAAATTTCAAAGTTCATTACAAAATATTTCTTTGGCTAAACATGTAATAAAAAATTAAACATCTGTTAATCAGTATCATAATTACCTTATTTATCTTCGAGCTGTTATCGCCCACTTCTAAGAAGAATACCTAAAATTATGATAATCATTACACGTAAGTGTTTGTTATTAGATACCCATTCCGCTTTTTTGATTTTATCAATCATTGCCAAAACTTTTTTGAGATTTAAGTATGTTATTTTATGGCAAATAATTTGATATTTATAAGTATTTATACAAAATGTAGAAAATTATTGAGAGACGGAAGTGTACAGAGTTAAAATAAAATATCAAATTTATTTATGTGAAACATAATTTAGAAAATTGAGATGAAACACAAGAAGCCATAGTAAATTGTAAATTATTTTGTTGACAAGACCTCGTTAATTTATTCAATATTCGTGTTCTGAATTTAAAATTTCAAAGATCATTACAAAATATTTCTTTGGCTAAACATGTAATAAAAAATTAAACATCTGTTAATCAGTATCATAATTACCTTATTTATCTTCGAGCTGTTATCGCCCACTTGTAAGAAGAATACCTAAAATTATGATAATCATTACACGTAAGTGTTTGTTATTAGATACCCATTCCGCTTTTTTGATTTTATCAATCATTGCCAAAACGTTTTTGAGATTTAAGTATGTTATTTTATGGCAAATAATTGTATTTATACAAAATGTAGAAAATTATTGAGAGACGGAAGTGTACAGAGTTAAAATAAAATATCAAATTTATTTATGTGAAACATAATTTAGAAAAGCAACAGAAGTTTCCAATATTTCCACTATATATATATATATATATATATATATATATATATATATATATATATATATATATATATCTTGTTAAAGTTTTTGATGCTTTCTGTTTCGAGAGCTTCTCTGATGATGCGCGTTCTATAGTTCCTTTTGAGTGTGATCTGTTTGGTTTCCTGGAAATCTATAGTATGTCCTGACTCCTAATGATGTTGGAATAAAGCTGATGTCGTTTGTTTATTCTTTATGCTCTTGTTATGGGCTTGGACCCTGGCGGAGATTCTTCTTGTTTGGCCAATGTATTCTTTTTCACAGTCACTTCATGGAATGCTGTACACTCTGGTTTTCCAATGGTATTTTGTCTTTAGGATTGTCCAATAATTTGTGTATTATTGTTTGTGGCTTATAAATTGTGGATATGTCATGCTTCCTCAAAATGATGTTAAATGCAAACCAAAAACTACACTGCCATACATAAAAGGTTTAACAGATGTAATTGGAAGAATTTTGAGGAGGCATAACATATGCACAATTTACAAGCCACAAATAACAATACACAAATTATAAGGCAATCCTAAAGACAAAATACTATTGGAAAACCAGGAGTATACAGCATCCTATGTAGAGATTGTGAAGAAGAATACATTGGCCAAACAAACAGAAGAATCTGTACCAGGATCCAAGAACTTAAAAATAGCCTAAAGAATAAGCAAACAATATCAGCTTTATTTCAACGTCATCAGGAGTCAGAACACACTATAAATTTCCAGGAAACCAAACAGATCGCACCCATAAAGCATTATGGAACGCGCATCATCAGAGAAGCTCTCGAAATAGAAAACACAAAAAAATTTAACAAGAGAGACGATACACAAAACATCTCAAATACATGGAAAACCTTACTCAAAACCAAACCAAAAATAACACAAGAGAGAAACAGGACAGCGTACCGAGAAGAGGCACGGACCCAGAGAAGCGAGGAAACCAACAAGGCCGAACCAAGGTTTAACCTGCACAGGCGCCAAACTATAGAAAGGTCGGTAGAGGACCAGCACGCTCATTCCAACTCGAGCAGCCATCGAAAAAGCATGAGTTGAAAATGGCAATTGACATGTTGACGAAACGTCTTGAAGATTTTTCTACTGCCGAACGGATTGAATACCGGAAAAACACCAGTGCAACTTAAATGTACCAGTTGTGTTTACTAATTTATAAAAATAAAAAAAAAATAAAATTTAGTATGGGATATTTCAAAATGCTTTTCGGTAAAAAAAAATCCATTTTTGGGATAAAATTTTCACGGAACGTACTTTCCGTTAACTCAAAATAATAACACAAAAACTTGTCTTTAGGAATAAATAACAGAAATGTTTTAGGTATAATGGAGTAGGAACTCTTAAAGATGAATACTGGCCATTATGGGCAGAATACTACTTAAAATTTTTTGATGCCTACCAAGAAAATAATATAACATTCTGGGGAGTTACAACCCAAAATGAACCATCTAATGGATTGACTGGAGTAGCAGTTCAAAATGTTGGTTTTAATTCTAGTCAAATGGTAAGGTAGATTACTAAACCATTTAAGCGAAAAACAATAAGTAATTTAAGGATACTTACTAATAAAATTCTTACAAAAAAATTAATTCGCTTCTAAAAAAGCGAAAAATAATAATATAAATTTTTAAAGTTGACGCCAAAATGGAAATACACGAAAAGTTGAAAAAACACTCTTTTCGAATTGCTTTCTTACTGAGGTTTGTTTGTACCTCGTGTTAGTAGTTATTTGTTTTATTTAGTATTATTTTGGCGCTCAATTCAAATATTTCAATTTCATATGAAAATTTGTATTATGATTTGTCGTTCTTTATCACTTTTTTAAAAATCGATTAATTTTTTTTTATAAAAATTTTATTTTTCGTTTTGAATGCATTGAGATATCCATATATTCTTTGGATTAAGTATTAAACGAAATGTATAGTGTACCTCGCAATGTTTCTAAGGTTTCAAAAAAGTGATTATTTAATCCAAAGTTTTACAGCACACTAAATTGAACAAAAAAAAATTTTTTGAATCTAATATTTTTCTCTCAGTTTTGAATGAATCTGTACCAAACGCATGTTTAGTCTGCCACAGTAAATGCGCTTTTTTCAATTTTAAGCAATGCAATTCAATTTTAAATTCATAACCTAGGCTCCCAAAACTCCCCGATAGCGATATTGAAAGAAAAGCATATAGAGTTCCATAATATACTCTCAAATAATCCCCAGTATCAACTTTGAACAAGATCGGAAGAATGTAAAAGTTTTGATCTCTCGTATTCTATTTGTTACGTTTAATTCTAAGAAATTAACTTCAAATTTGTATCCTCCGACCCCTAAAACCCACTAATAGCAATTTAAAAAAAAAGTGTACAATGTAAAATTTACAATCCACTCCTTATTGAATTAAAAAAAAAATATTAATAATGTTAGACTCTTAATCTAATATCAATGAACACTCTCGTAAAACTCCCAGTACGAATTTTGGGCATAATCGGGAAACGAAATTTTTAGAAGTAGATATTGCATCTGCAATATTGATTTTTTTTATAATTTTAGATTCGTTATTTACACCCTCAGAAAATCCCCAGTAGGAAGACACAGGCTACAATTAACAAAAAATATATTTTTAGTTGTAGGTTACAAATTATTGAACATTTAAGTTAATTTTTGAGATACATGATGCTTTAATCATTGGGTATTATGTAATTATCTCAAAACAAACGTAATAGAAACGATACTGTAGATAGAACGCTTTTTCTCAAAAATGGTAATTGTTAATTGTTACCTCACGTTTGGGACTAGAATTAACAGGTATGGGCAAGTATTAACTGAAGGGGTAAAAATTAACATATGTTATGCTGATTAATATAAAGAAAAATAAATATATATACGACAAAAATTTTTTATTAATGAAAGTGAAATTAATACAACCTTGCATGGAACTCGTTTTCTTATAAACTCACAATAAAACATAGCACATTGATACGCTAATTTTTTCACTTCAATGGGCAGCAATTCAAAATAAATATTAGCAGACTTTAACAAATACTCTGCTATGATTGCTTCTTGTTCAGCATTGAAGACTAACCGGGTTTTTTTTTAACCCATTTCTACTGTGGCATTCGTTTTTTCCTTTTTCACAAAATTAAAAAGAGAAACGTAGCAGAGCTCAAATTCTTTTGCTACATCCCTGCAATTTATTTTCTTCTCAATAGTCTCTAGCGCAGCCAGCTCGTAGACCTCTATTGGTGTCACGCGTAGTTTTCCGTTTATAAGTTCACATGCTGTCATAAAAAAAAAACATATAAAATAATCATTCACAAATATTCAGCTACCCTGTTAATACTAGCCCCCATATCTGGGGTAGGTATTAACAGGTTAATACTAGAACCCCCCGATGTGTTAATTATAGCCCCAAAGGTACATTTTAAGTGTTAAATAACATAATAAAATATTGGTCAATAGTTATGTCAAATAAGAAACTTAGAATTATTAAGTATAAAATATGCTACTAAGGAAACAAAAAACATAATCATAACACTTTATAATTCTTGTACAAATCAAAAAATCGTAAACTATAAAATGATCGTTACCTGCTTAAAAATATCGACCGGCACACAACTCACTAACATGACGCGCGGAGCGCAACTGACCAATATTGTGGCATGCGGCGCGATCTAGTTGACAAATTAAGACACGCACTGGATGTGTAGTAGGTATAGTTTTAGAGAAATTTGGTTGTTAATACTTACCTCTGTTAATTTTAGCCCCGGCTTCCCCTACCAGTTTTGAACAAAATCGAGAGCTGAAATATTTTTAGTCCACCATATTGGATCGGCGGTATTGGAGATTATAAAAATAATTTTAATTCACGATTTATACCCTCAAAAATTTCCCTGTCACCTTTGGCCGAAATCAAGAGATTAAATTAAATTTTTTAAAAGTAATTTTTAGTTTGTAATTTACATCCTCAAAAATTACCACTACCAATTTTGGACGAAAAGAAGAAACGTGATAATTTTAATTCACCATATTGAATGTTGTAGAGTGAGTCCAGAAGGAGAGAAAACCGCGGAGCGTACGCATAGCGTAAAAAGACAGATGTCAAATTTCGAGCATTGTGATTTATAAAATTTAAAAAAAGACAAAGACAAGATTAACCATTGCAGTTGTTTGTTATATAAATTAAATTAAAAAAAAATGATAATAAAATTTCTATTCAAGGACAGTCTCTGATATAGAGATGTTAATACACAGATATGCCCTTACCGAACTTTATATAAACCTACTATAAACAAATAAAATGTAACAATTACGAAAGATGGAAAGTTAATAACAGTTAGTATCATATTTCATATATTCTTCTAAAAACTACAAACAATGTAATCATTAAAATGATTGTTACAATTACACTATTATATTGAAACTCTCATCTTCGAACTCCCTGGCAATTCTTTACCAAGTAGAAGTGGTAAACTTTGGAAATACAAGAGTCCTATATTACGACGCCCGTTTCCTGAATAATTTCTGAAACACTGTGTTTGCTCACTCGGAATTTGCAGATCATTTTCTCGCATTTCTTGAATTAAATTAATAGTATGTTCCCGTGGTTCCCTAGTATTTTTCACAAATATATACAGGACCCGGTAGCAATGACTTTTTTTTAATATATCAATAATCTCTTTATATTTTGTAACATTTCAATTTTTAAATAAAAGAAATATTACTAAAATTTCTGATAAATGTTAAGTTAAGAAAAAAAACACACCCCTCCCCCCTCACGAATGCGGAACAAAATGGCCCGTGTGAACGATACATTTTTAACTTGAAAGGACGTAATACGCTTACGCCCAAATTTTTCTCGTCGTCTGGACTCGCCCTTAAAAATAATTTTAGATTCGCTTTATGCAACCCCGAGAACCCGGATTTTGCAGAAAATCGGAGGAAATAAATTTCCTCGTCCGTCATATTATAAGCGCCATCTTGGATTTTACTGAACGAATTTCGCCCAAACAGATATGATATTACCGAAGCAACTAAATATAACATATGGATATTTTCCTATTTTACCGTAAGTTAAAAATAACAATTTAATATTATTACAGCCAATTATGTTAAATTTCAGAGAGCCTGGATTACCAAATATCTTGGACCCGCTATTAGAAACTCATCACATAGTGAACTAAAAATTATTTTGAATGATGATAACCGTTTTTGGCTTCCGATATTACAATGGGTAGGTAGAACCGTTTAAAATAAATTGTTGTTGGTCACTTGTAGAAGTACCGAAAACATCTCTTGAACCAAAATTTAGGATATGATGATAAACTTCAGATAAAGAATTCGTAAGTAAATCCCTGGGTTAAAAGTTAACGTTGACTTGTGTTCCCATCTTCTTAGTTTTCAGGGTACAAGATGTTCTATTCACAAAAGTGTTTCCTTGTGGAATGATTACCATTCTTTTTTATTAATAGCAGATATAGCAGCACTTCTTTTCACCCACTTTTCGGCAGGACTCAGTCCTATTTCTTTCGCTTATATTTCAATGAGTTTCTCTGAGACCAATTTTTTATGTTAAAAGTGACATATAATTTGGTAGCGTGCTACCGTTTCCACCATGTCTAATATAGTAAGTATTAACATAATTTTATTTTTTTTTAGTTTGTTCTTTCTGATGATGAAGTTCTTAAATATTCTGATGGAGTTGGTATCCACTGGTATGCTGACATGTTCATATCGCCTAGTTTCCTGGATTTCGCCAAGAGTGACAAAAAAGATCTATTTAGACTTGGAACCGAAGCATGCGAAGGTATTTTATTATAGAAATAAGGAATTTCTGATTCAATTGTTTTCATTTTTTTACAATATCTTAAAGAGTATTTTTGTTTATTTGAATTATAATAAAAAATTATTAGTTTATGATTCCTAATGGAGTATATGATTCTCAGAATTTTAATGATATTTTACATTTTGGTTGATTTGAGTATATATTTATGATAACAAATATTTGAAATTATAAAGTCTATGAAAACAAGCACGACGAGAATAAAGCAATAAAGTTTGATGTTTAAAAATATTTTATATCAGATAACAAAAAAATCAAATACAACTAACCTGTACATTTAAGGATTACTATATCTAGAAGTAATATGTTACTAGAAGACAACGTACGTGGCAATACGTCAATCAATATTTTCTACAAGATTTGTCCGGACTTCATATATTTTATTTCTTCTCATAATAAGATAACGTAACATTTTTCATCATATTTCGATCCGTGCATGGTGTTATTAGTGAAATTTAAAAGTTCCACCCATTGCCAAGTTAACTATGGATTTTAGATATTTGTGATTTAACTTTATATGTTTCATCAGACATAAAAATCTTGTAACGTGCTTTATTGCTAAATATAACATTTCTTTAGTCGGCATTTATTCAATTTGAATCTCGAACTACAATAAGTGTAAACCTTGCTTCTCAGAATAATAGACTTTTTATCCAGACACCTACGAAAGAGCTTTTTATGTAGCAGTAATTTACGTTTCTTAAAATTCGCTGAATAGAAAATCTACAGACACGACGCTATATTTATTCTTCAAAGGCGTTAAAAACGCTTTGTCGAATGGTCGATCCACCCTATGTAACCTCTTCGACATGGAGAGATCATTTGGTAAAATATTTCACGATTAGATGCTCTACAATGACGAGACCTTAAAATGACGGTTGGTATATGGCTCAGAGCCATGTTTACATAGAGAATAATATATGCTGAGTTTAATAATAGAACTGCTAAAACTTTGCCCACTGACCTTTAAGTTAGTCTACTTGTATTTTAGGATATCTGGCAACAACTGGACTAGAACCACCGATAGATTTGGGAAGCTGGGACAGAGCAGAAAGATACCTTAATAGTATAATTGATGTAAGTCATTTATATAAAAATTAATAATTAATGAAATACCTTAAGGTAGATATTACTAAAGTATGAAATAGACTTGCTTAATAGTTTAGAAACTCAAATAAAGACACAAGATATAGAGAATTATAATTCATGTGAATATATTAGTGTTCTATAGTAGGTTATTGTTGTATATTAGACAGAAAAATAGTTACGTAATGTTTGAAATATTGTAATGCTGATTCTTGCATTTGCTTTTAAAATACTGGAAATGATTCCGATTGATGTTTTCGTTTTATGGAATGTACAGATAATAAAAAATCACAGATTTTACATTGCACCCAACGAAAAAATTGTAATTGAATATATACACATATATATATATATATATATATATATATATATATATATATATATATATATATATATATATATATATAGAATATGAAATACATTATTAAAAAATTATTTAGGATGAAAATGTACAATAAGTTTTAAAATATCGATTGTACATCATCGAATGCCAGTATTACTAGAATCAGCAAAAAGACTTTAAATCAAATATATAGGACGCTTATATATATTTCTTAATAATGTTTAAGACTATCGACTGCCTATTTTTATGTAAACTAAATCTTTACAATGAATAGTTTATGAATACAAGAAAACCGGAGCTCAGATGTAGGACCCACAAAGTAAAAATAACATTCTTCTTTCAAAACTCTAGGAAAATTGTTAAAGCTCTAAAATATATCCGGTCACGACCATTTCACGTTATAAACGCAATCTTTCATTGTTAAAATATTACCATCACATTACGAGCTAGCTTTATAACTGGACATGGTTATTAAGAAAATATCAATTCTTTAGATTTCTTTACCCATCTTCATCTTACAAATAATTATATTTACTCAATTCTTTTATTTTATTTTTTATTTCCTGATATGATAATTTTTCCTGTATCACATCTCGATATCTGTACCTAAATTTACGTAAAATCAATCATCATGTGCTTTATTTTTATAAGAATTCATATTCATTTTTAAAAATAATAAAAATTGTAGGATTTGAATTATGACCTTGGCGGTTGGACCGACTGGAACATGGCCTTAAATGAAACGGGAGGACCAAATTGGATCCACAATGAAGTAGACTCACCAATTATCGTAAATGGAACATCAGGCGAATTTTACAAACAACCTATGTTTTATGCACTCGGACATTTTTCAAAATTCTTGGTTCCTGACTCTGTCAGAATAGATGTGATTCGTAGTGCAATTTCTTCAGTGGCATTTAAAAGGCCTGATGGAAAACTTGCAATCATCATAAGAAACATGTAATATATTGTTATATATGTAACTCTCCCTTTAGACAGAGAAAATGAAAAATATATACAAACAGTTTATTTCCTGCAAATACCTTTCAACCATTCAAAATCCTCTCTTCAGACGCGTTTCGATCACCGTATGATCTCGTGGAATGGAGCTGTATCGGACCATATATTTTATATATCAGTTATTTTCTGCGAACGTTGCTCTCGGTTCGATACAGCTCCACTGACGAGATCATAAGTTGATCGAAACGCGTATGGAGAGCGGACCAGAGCGGTATTTGCAGGAAATAAATTGTTTGTATATATTTTTCCTTTTCTCTGCCTGAAAGGAGAATTCATATATAATAATTATTTAAATACGGCCGATAGGTTTTGTTTATTTCTTACTGAAATTTTAATTTTTTTTTAAATGTGATATATTGCTCCAATAGCATTTTGTTAACTGTTTAATAATTAATCTTTTTTTTTAGACTTGACGACGATATTACAGTAAAAGTTGATATTCTGGGATCAACAGAAATCTTTAGTATTGAAGCGCATTCTATTAATACTTTATTATATTCTCTCTAAGAGAAATTACACTTTTATACAAATATGTAATATATCTAATATATGTAATATATGTTGATATTAGGTAAGAGCTGTTTTAACCGCCACAAAGGGGTCATGTTCAAAAATTTAAGGATTTATTTCAAAATACCTTCTTCTTAAAAGAATATTCCTCATTCATATATACACTGTTAAATTTGAAAATATATTTAATTTTTTGGTCTAAAATTGTATTAAAAACTAACATTTCCTGGTGACTTGGTAAATTTCCTCTAACACCTGACAATCTTAAAAAAATCTATTTCTGAAAAGAAGGAAGTTTTACTTGGGCACGGTATTTTCTTTCTAGTTAATATTCTTATTTAAGAGAACACCAGGTCAGTCAGGCTTGATATCTATAATTATGAGATATCGATGCTCGTCATGGTATTTTTAGAATATCTTTTATAGCTTATGAGTAACTCTCGAAAGCTAATTGAATTGTCTTTTATTTGGAAAGTCTTGTTTCCATTATCAGGCATTATAAAAGGAAAAAGACCACGTTATTTTAAAATGCTTAATACTGTATTAGTACCAAACTGTTTTCGTTTTTGTAGTTGTTATAATTGACATTAAATACCGGGTGCCCCAACTGATATAATAGCCCGGTTATTATAATAATTAAAAATAAAATTATATAAAAGTTGCAGAAGATTAAAATGTCTATACTTATTTTTGTTTATATAGGGTGATATTAAAAAGTAGGAGAGTAAAAAATATTCTCTTTTTTTTATCGTGGCACCCTATATGTTTTTACGTATTTGGTTCTCCCATAAAATTATGTGTTAAATCCAAATATTAATTTTTCATTTTTTGTGGTGTTGACAATTTAATGAGAAAAATTTAATAAAAAAAAAGATAGTTATAAAATTTGTAATATTGTATTTTTCAGCTAACATTAACGAGAACAAAAGCATCTTTAACTGTTAGAGATAAACGTTAAGTAAATTGTCTAAATTCATGAATTAATTTATATTTTGTAAAGGGAATTTTGCCGACACGCAAACTTAATGAAATTCGAAACTCATATTTTACGTTTTTTTTTAATGAGGACCCTGTATTTAACTAGCACTAAATAAACACATTTTGAAAACCTATCGTTTTAGTTAAGGCAGCCCTATATATATTTTGGCCAGCTTATTTTGAATTTAATTAACGGCAATTTAAAAAAAGAACTTAATATTTTCAGTTTTCCTAGTTATCCACGACAAAAACTGAAACACGTTATCAGATTTATTACGTTTTTTTTTCTCAAATCAAAATTTTGTGTTCCCACTACCAATTTTATACCTAAATAGATTAAAATTAATTTTAACAAGGCTATAATTTATGTTCGTTGCCAGCGACTAAAAATCGCTATTGGCGACAAGATTTACCAAAGGAAGGTATCCAGATAGAAAACAGCCAATTAGGAAAGCATTTGAAAAGTTAAAGAAGCATTTTCATTATTATGTTACTTTCCGTCTATATTTTACAAGAACCCGTTCACAGAATAGAAGCCCGCTAAATATTTTTAGAGAAGTCTTGTATGTATCTATATGCATAGACTTGGGGGTATATACATTGTGCCCCCCTACTGCTGCCCAGTCGTAAGAGTTACCTTATCGGCTAGAGCAGGTTCTCCAGTCCTATTTCCCTCAGGAGGGTGGGAAGCTCCCCTTCATCGATTTGGTGTGCTCTTAAGAACCGCATCATAAGGTTTTCTAGAGTGCTGCACTCTGCAAGGATATGAATAGAAGTTTAGTCCTCCTCCTCAGGGAATCTACACTCTCCTCTTAGTACCAGTCCAAGTTTATTGAGGTGTTCCTTCAGGTGGCATTGCCCCGTCAGGACCCCTGTCAGAACTTTGAGCTGGTTTTTACTCAAACTTATGCATTCCTTGGATGTCTTCTGGTCGTAATTCCCCAGAAGCATCTTCGCTTGTCTCAATCCATCTAATAATTGGATCTCCTGTTTTCTTCTTCATCTTTAGTTCTTCAAGCATTACGCTGCTACTGATTCCACAGAAAGGCTTTGGCCTCAGAAAATGTATCTCAGTCCCTTTCCTCGCGAGCTTGTCTGCTATTTCATTCCCCTCTATCCCGATATGTCCCGGTACCCACATGAGAGTGTTTTTATTATTCTTGCTCAAATCATTTAGTTCCTCTAGGCATTCTCCAACCATCTTGGATCTGACAAATTGAGAGCTCAGCGCACTGATGGCTGCTTGACTATCCGTCATGATGATCTCATGGCCGTGATGTTTTTTCTGCTTGTTAAATTGAATACGCATCCTATTGGCATATATTTCTGCCCGAAAAATGCTTGGTCACTTACCCAAGCTTTCATATTATCTGGTACTATGTCCATACAGTCCTACTCCAGTTCTCTCCGTTGTTTTGGAGCCATCGGTATACCTTGTAGTGGATTTCTTGCTGAGTTTTTCAATGTTGTTTCTGTCCCATTCGCTGTTGCGACTTAACTTTGTGCTGAAGTTTTTCACAAAGTTGAATTTCTTTTTCATTTCATCTTGGGGCATGTTCCAGATTTGTTGATTTCTGGATGAGTGATTGAGCCTTCGTTTTATGATCTCATCTCTCATCACTCTATTGATGGTCCTCTTCGCCCTGTTTTCTAGAAATATATGTTGAGGTGTGAAGTTTAGGATTACTTTCATGACGGCCGTTGGGCAGGTTTTCATTGCCCCGGTTATACATCCACAGGCCAGTCTTTGAACTTTCGAGAGGTTAGCTCACGTATTAGCCATACTGATTTTTTTGCTCCAAATCACTGCCCCATGTGTGATGATTGGTCTCACTATTGCAGTGTACATCTACTGCAGGATTTTTGGTTTTGTACCCCATCTTTTTCCCGCAAAGTTTCTATAAGCCATCAAAGCTTTTGTAGCCTTGTTGGTTACTTCTTTTTCATGCTTATTCCAGAGGAGTTTGTTATCTAGGGTCAGTCCCAGATATTTGACCTCTGACTTACTCTCAATCACATTCCCTTCCATTTTGATGGTCTTCAAATTGAGATTTCTTTTCCTCGTGAAGGCTACTAGGGTAGTTTTGGTGGAGTTGATCATCTGCCACCATTCTCTAGTTTATTCAAGCCCACTTTGAATTATGTCACAGAGGGTATTCTCGAATTTGTCTCTTGCGATCACGACCACGTTATCGGCATAGCCCTGACAAGATATGCCGAGGTCAGTTAGATTACAGACAAGCTGGTCTACAATTTAGCTCCACATAGGTGAAGAGGCTACTCCCTCCTGAGGGAATGCTCTGGTAGTGCAGAGGGCGATAGTGTAGAAAATTTAAGTGAAAATTCGTATATAGAAATTTTAACCAATTGTGTTATGACCGAGCTCTAGGATGAACAATTAGAGTTTAGAAGAAGCATTATTTTTCAACAAGACGGATGTCCTGCTCACTCTACATTACGAGTGACAGACTGGTTAAACATTCATTAACAGGATAAGTGGATTGCTCGTTTAGGACCAATGATCTGATCTACTTAGTCGCTTAATCTAACCCAATAGATTATTTATTAATAACAACATTGACCTACCAAATGAAAAAATTGTGAAATCTATTGCTAATAGAAGTTCAAATATGAGTGCATCTGTATATGATGATTTTAAAAAAAGATTAAAAAAATGTGTACCAAAAGTCCGATATGTGGAATAATTATTTTATATTTTAAACTTATATATTAAAGGTAAAACTAATTTTGGTATTTTTTTTTGTTAAACTACGTTTCTACTTCGAAATACCTTAGTTAAATAAATATGTAAAAGAATTGCAAATAAAAATATTTTATTTAAGATTAGTTGTACAATCATGAATATCATGTATATCATGACAACATGAAATAGAGCCAGATTTTTTTTTAAATTTGACTGCTAATAACTTCAAGTGGATCACTTAAAGGATATTTTGAAAATCTAATGCAATATCACCCTTATTTTTAATGCTAAATAAGATCCTATCATAAAAATAGGGAGCATACATTTAATAAAATTGACTTTTAACGATTTTTTCAAGGTAATATTTAATGTTAGTTTTTGACCACCCTGTATTTATTTATTACCCAAATGTCAATACAGTTCCCAGGCTTTCTTACGGGACAAATTGATAGTTATGTTTAGGCCGGCAAACGCCATTTTTGATATAGAATTAAAAATATGTCAAAAACAGTTGGACTTAGGTATAAGATATTATACATAAAATATGTTTATAATTTTGCCTAGATTCTAAAAATGGAATAACATATAACAGAATATTGTATTTAAAATAAGCAAGAAGGCATCAACTTTCGGTAATCTAGAAGATGAATCCATCTTGAAAATACTTTAGCCGAATTGTTCCCATCGACTTTAGCAAACATCCAAATTTTAAAAATCATCAGGGATGTTTCAATTTTTTTTAATATGATGTATACTAGGTAAGACTTATCCAAGAAAGTGTTGTGAATTACTCACAGCTGCAGAGACGGACTAGCCGTGACACTCATTACTCCATTTTTTTACGCCCTGTGTGATAAGAACTTCGGATAACGTTTTTTACATACCTTTAACTATTGACTAAAGATTAAATACTCTTCATTGATATCGCTGATCCTAGCGTTTTCGAAAAAACGTCCCTTAACTTCTGTCGGATTGAATACGAAAAAAAGGAATTTTCCCCTGTCACTATAGTTTTAATAAAAAGTTTAACTAACAGCTTAGTTAAAAACTTCATAAAAGGGTTCAACATGCGCTCCGTGAAGTCTGATATACTTGCGGACACGAAGCATTGACAACTGCTATACCCGCCACATCAACTCAGCGTTGTACTTTATTTGATCATAATGGAACGGGATCCTTCGTAGAAGTTCCTCCCTACTAACGACCGAAGAGGTATACACCAAAGTTTTTAGGTAGGTTAAGTCGGGAGATCGAGGAGGCCTGGCAACAGATCCTCCTTTACCTATCCAACGGATTGTATAGACCTTATTCAAGTCCTTTCAGGTGGTAAGTGCTCTACTAAATCATGAAAAGCGTTCTGGAGGAACTCCAAATAAAATTTTCTATTCAGTTGTGCCGGCAATTCTAATAGTCCAATCAAAAAATTTCCATTTTTCCTGCTTATTCATTAATTGATTAGAACTGATGTTGATAATGCGAATCAATAGTTGCATGAGAATTTTCATAAGCCCATACATGTGAGTTGTGTGAATTTATGATACCATTTCTTCTTCAAGAATCAGTTCATGCACTTTCTTCAAATGATATGGATATAAAAGCAGTTCTTAAAGAACTTCATGTACTGTTGTTTTCAACATATTAAATTGCACTGATAATTTTCTAGTGCTTGTTGAAAAAATGTAATCTACCCCAAATAAAATATTTTCCTCTAATTGTGGAGTATGTTCTTTTCTTTCCCGCCCAGCATCAATACTTATTTTCCCAAAATTTCCTAAAATTATGAAAAAATTTAATAATATTACCTTATTAAATCGACTGGCCTACCATTCTCCCATAGACGTTGATGAATTCGTTGAAATGTTTTCTGATCTGGAAGAGTACGATTAGGATATCTGTCGTGATATAACCTCCTGGATTTCAAAGCATTGCAAGTTGCAAGATTATACTCAGATACATATTTGCAAACTAAATAAATGCGGATTCCACATTTTGAATTATTTCACAATTAATATCACCAAGAAATCCAAAAATCAGTAAATTAATATCCAAGTAAAGATTCAATGTGTCAGCGATATGAAAGTTGACAAGCTGTAAAATTCAAAACATTTATTTCTTTTTTACCTAGCAACGTTTGCAACAACAACACTTTGTTTTTGGCGTCGATGAAATAAAACACACATTTTGTGCGAACTTAAGGTGGAACTGCAATTCACAGAATTAGACGTTTTTAACTAAAGAGGTAAACTCTAATTTTGAGCCATCCTGTATATTCAAACTATATTTTAGTCTGATATGACTTTAATAGCTTAAACAAATGGAAAATCTTCACTAATATCCTTTGATTTGCCTTTGAACTTATAGGTGCAATTTTTTAAAAATTTTATACTAAGGAGGTAAATTACAAGTTAAGACTTTTTCTTCCTTAACGGTGAATTTAATTTTTTCTGTAACGCTTAATATTGCTTAGCCTTTTTCTGAAAACAAGATACCCAATTGAAAAACATTTAATACGAATTTCGTGTATAACTTGTAAAGTTGGCATATACATTGTACATGAAATTTACGTCCATATTTTCAGACGTGTGCACAACAGTATTGTTGCTAATTTACTAAGAACTCACACAATAAACATGACAGCATTTGACAAGTATTTGTAAATATTTAGAAGTGTTCGGTTTTTACAAGCTTGAAGAAGCACTTGAAAGCATGGGAAAACCTTAAGCAAATATCATTTATTATAGGCGTGTCATATTTTTTTTTCAACAAACCGCTGTGATTAGTTCAAAATGTCCGTCAATCAGTTAAGTCCCATCTAAATTTGTATTTTATTATTATCTTCAGTTCCAAAAATCATAAATAAAAGTTTTTTTTCTTCCAAGCGTGAAACTTTCTGCTTTTTCGAATTAGGGATCCGTAAGGTATACCATAAAAATTCATTGCCTTAATCTGGAAAATCTGTTTGAGTAATTATTTTTGTATTTTTTACACAGAATCCAAAAATATATTAACAATTTTATTAATAAAAAAAATTATTAAGTAGATTTGTAAGCAACACTTATAGTTGAATTCATTTTGTTGCAAGACACTTGATATAGTATTTTTGTCTACGTTTTTTAATTTTGAAGATTGTGCTACATTAACAATATTGGCAAATTACATTAAAGAATTTTTTTTTTTTTTTACGAAGAACTTAAAAATTTAAACAAAGAGACTTAATCCCCACAACCAGTAAATATCTTCTTCTGGTAATGGATGAGGCTATACAACTGATAGGCGAGCGGTTGACCCTGAAAAGACGCTTAGAAATGCAATGTATCGACCAATTTTTTTTTCGCATTTCTGGTCCACGGAATTAATCTTGTTACTTTTGTTATATTTTTCTAAGTATTTTTTCTTAATAAAATATTTTCATCCAAGTGGGCCATCAATTGTTATTAACAAAAACTTACAAAAAAAATAATAAAATGCACGGAATTTATTCGGAAGCATTATTTTAGATAAAATACGTTATAAGAGACACTTTTTTCTTGAAAAATTTTCGCAAAATGCTTCCTTTCCGAAATATTTGCGGTTTTATGCAAAAACAATTACGAAATTCCACATTACTATATATTGTTTTTTTTATTGAAAACTAAACCTGGTCGTATTAATATTTCTAGCCTTCAAATCTGTCATCGCATGAAAGGCTTATATGGCGGCTCTGGTTGTGCCAACATAACTGAATAAATAGGATGTTTATCATGTTAACATTTAAAACAAAATTCATATACTTAAGTTTTTGAGGTTGCTAAAGATGGTTCTAAAATCAGAATTTGCAAAAGTAAGTTTCCTGTAAAAAAATAACCTTCTATTATAAAGTGATTTAAATGAAAACACCATACATATGTATATATATATATATATATATATATATATATATATATATATATATATATATATATATATGCATCAACTTCCGGTAATCTAGAAGAAAAATCCATCTTGAAAATTCTTCAGCCGAATTGTTCCCATCGACTTTAGCAAACTGCCAAATTTAAAAAAAAAAGTATAATTTTTGTTATAAGTTTTAATTTTCCCCTTTTCTTATAGCGAATCAGAAAATATAGCGCAATTTTTTAAATGTAATATATAATATAACTATACTTTTGTATCTTTGTACCTCTGTTGTATCACTGTAGCAGGGAGGGTAAGATTTTGACTTTCTTCTCGGTGTGGTGGTACAGGTAAGCCACCATCTCGATGTTGGTGGAATAGGATGGATTGTGTTTTCTAATAATTCATCCAACCTGTGCAACCTCTAACACGAAAGGGATGTAATGGAGCGAAGTTTTGCATTCACTGTTCGAATTTAACTTCATTTGCATACGGAGATGCATCTAGCTGTACGTTTGCTGAATGTGATTTCAGCACTACAACGGCATAATGTGGATATAACCACTGCTATTACGACTCACACAGAGGAATATATATATATATATATATATATATATATATATATACATACATAAACATATATACATATATATATATATATATATATATATATATATATATATATATATACTCTCTAGACTCATCAGGGTACCGACATGAACCTGGCTGTGCAAAGGACAGATCGGAAGGAAGCATGCAAATATTGAACGCGGCTTTGCCGACCTCCCGCCGGATGACGTATACATGTTTATGGGGCCTTCACGGACTCCTCCGTGTGAGAGGCAATAGCAGTGGATATATCCACATTATCTAGTAGAAACGAAACATGTACCTCTGCAGTATCACTGTGGCGGGGAGGGTAAGTTTTGACTTTCTTCTCGGTATGGTGGTACAGGTAGGCCATCATCTCGATGGTGGTGGAATAGGATAAATTGTGTTTTTTAGCAATTTGTCCCAACTGTGCAATCTCCAACACGGAAAGGATATGGTTGGAACAAAGTTTGCATTTACTGTTCGCATTTTGCTTCATGTATATATATATATATATATATATATATATATATATATATATATATATATATATATACATATATATATTCTTGTGTACCTTCAAGTTGGTAAGAGCTAGTTTTTAAACTAATGATTTTTCTTGTTGCAGGTACCGCCTATTTTCTAAGGGTAAGTTCACATAAATTGCATTAAACTTTGCTCTCGTAAATAAAATATCTCACTGTCATATTTCTTGTATTCGGTGTAAGATAGTAGCATGATGAAATAGTAAATAAAATACCAATTGAAGAAAATAAAAATATATTTTTCCACTTTGGAATAAGCAGTGGAGACATTTTGTTTACGAACTGCGAGAAAGAAATTATCAGCGTCACTTTAAATTCTTGTTCTGGAAAATAGAAGTAACATCACAATTTAATTCCCAATAAATTTTAATAGCTTTCGGTTTGAAGGTCCAAATAACAATCTTTAGATTTTAAAGGCTTATAATAATTAGATTAAGTTTCCATTGATTGGAATTCATAGCTCATTTTCTTTATTTAATATATTACATTACTTGAGGCATATTTTTCAAAAGAAAATTTTTTTAATTAGTATTTTATGAGTATGTTTTTTACGGTTAATATTTTAAATGTTACAAAATTAATTTAGTGAAAAAATTTTTGACAAAAAACTATCCTTTTTTGAGTTAAAAATAATATATCTTTTCAATATGTGCAATAGAATATGTGTACATGTCGTTCCAGAATAAATTGACTAAAATGTTAAATCTGTCTTTTCTATGACTATTAGCTTTTTATAGGAGCTACCAGTATAAATAATAAACTATTTTACATACCGAACTGGACCAACTCCAAGAAATAAGTGAAAAAAATATGAATATTCTCAAGCCTTGTTGCACCATATTACGTTTTCATTATTTTTCTTCACCAATCTTTTACAAATCTATTTAAACACAATATTTTGAATATAGACTTGATTACATTAATTGGGATTAAAATATTGGAGGATAAGAGCGCTTATTTTAGTTACATTCGAATTGTGTTATTGATCTAATTTAAGTTCTTCTTTGTAAATAATTTGTTTTTTACATCTATTTTCATTAAAAGATTTAAGTGTTTTGAGAAACTTATTTTAAAAAGTTGATGCTGGTAGCCGTTACAATGTGGTAGTTAATCATCTTCGGGAAATATTTAAAAAGGAACCACTATGTTTTATATCACTAAATTTATTAACAAAACAGTGACTGCAGTTGCAACTCACAGAGTCATTTTCAAACTGAATTCCAAAGGTAGACTAAGTATTCAATACAGAAATATGAGAAAATTTAACAATAAATAAAAACTACCTGATAAATTACATTATTACAAAGGGGAGGTACTAAATTTTGGGAACTAATTATTATTTGGCGACAACAAATAACGGGGAAGACCCGAATTCTGTCTGGTCATTAAGCAAATTTACATTTTTATTTTTACTATGTTTATATATTTCTAAAGATTCAAGAATATTTAACTTTTGGCCCTTTGTTAAATAATGTAATATGTTAGTGTTGCTTAAATCAGGAAAACTGTGGCTGTGTTCTAAGCAATGGTTGGCAAAGCTCGAGTCTGTTTTTTGTAGTCTATATGATCGGTGGTCGAGTTTTAAAGCTTCTACCACTTTGTCCAATGTACAAGCTATCACACTCTGAACATTTTAACTTATAAACTCCTGATTTATCAAATTTATCAATTTTATCTTTAGCGTTGTAAAGGATAGTGTACAGATTTTGTTGAGATTTAAAGGCTACTTTTATGTCATGTTTGGAAAGAGTATTAGCTATGTTTTTTGATACGATACCACAATATGACAAAGATATATAAGATGAATTATCTTTATCATTTTTTATTTTGGGATATATTGAATTAAAAGCTAGTTGTTTTTGTTTTTTAGTTATTAATTTCTTTATGGTTTGTTGGGAGAAATTGTTTGATATTGCAATCCTTTCAATGATATTTAGTTCCTCTTGAAGATCTTCTTCTGAGAGAGGCAAAGAGAATGCTCTATGTATCATTGAATTATATGCAGCCATTTTGTGTTGTAAGGGGTGAAAAGAGTCATTAAATATAGTATTACCTGTAAACGTTGGTTTTCTAAAAATTTTAAAATTACACTGATTATTGAGGTGAGATATGGTGAGATCAAGAAAATTTATTTTATGGTTATTATCCATTATCCGTTACAATGCTAAAGATAAAATTGATAAATTTGATAAATCAGGAGTTTATAAGTTAAAATGTTCAAAGTGTGATAGCTTGTATATTGGACAAAGTGGTAGAAGCTTTAAAACTCGCTTTTCAGAACACCACCGATCTTATAGACTACAAAAACAGACTCGAGCTTTGCCAACCATTGCTTAGAATACAGCCACAGTTTTCCTGATTTAAGCAACACTGACATATTACATTATTCAACAAAGGGCCAAAAGTTAAATATTCTTGAATCTTTAGAAATATATAAACATAGTAAAAATAAAAATGTAAATTTGTTTAATGACCAGACAGAACCTGGGTTTTCCCCGTTATTTGTTTTCTCCCAATAATAATTAGTTCCCAAAATTTAGTACCTCCCCTTTGTAATTATGTAATTTCTCAGGTAGTTTTCATTTATTGTTAAATTTTCTCATGTTTCTGTATTGAATACTTAGTCTACCTTTGTATGTCAGTTTGAAAATGACTCTGTGAGTTGAAACTGCGGTCACTGTTTTCTTAATAAATTTAGAGGTATAAAATATAGTAGTTCCTTTTTAAACGTTTCCCGAAACTTATTTTGTTTAATTAATAGAAATTTTCAAGCCATTAATCCCCCGAGCATATAGATGCAGCCGCTTTTCCTGAATCTTGAAGTTGAGTATGTGAGTTGAGCATTGGTGAGTTCTAATCACCTGTAGTTATTTAGCACTAAAATTTCAAGAAGATAAGAAGATCGACTAGTCTTCCAAAGTGCCTTTGTCATATTGGGTTTTATATACAGGTTTATAGAGTAATTCTAAATAATAGGTGACAGTAATAAATCTTGAGCGAAACGACCATACTTTACCAAAATCCAGTAGGCTGAAGTCCACAATTAAATTCCTTCACATGGGCATAAATATAAATTATAATAAAAAAATTGTTTTTTTTTTCTGCGAAAAACCAAGCCTTATGTAACTATTTCTTTATTATCGCAGAGTAATATGTTTGACTCTTGAGTTTGTATTGAAATGTAATTTATCTCGAATAAATTAATAAATACTTAAAGATTGTAGCTTTTAAGGTGCGTTAATTTATCAAAAAAATATTTTTAGATAACATTATTACAATGGTAAATACAATGTGTTTTGTTATCGATATGAATTATTTACGTCATCAATCTGCTTATTCGAGTCCACTGGTGAACGTAAGCATCCCGTGAATGCCTCCAAGATTGTCTATTCTATGTAGTCAGTATCCAGTTTGTGTAGATGCGTCGCAGGTCGTCAGTCCATCTGATTGGTGGACGCCCTCTGCTTCTGTACGCGTCATGTCTACGCCCCTATTCAATTGTTTTCTTTGTCTACCAGTTGTTAGTCATCCTTGCAATATGCTCGGCGCAATTTCACTTTAAAGTGGCTTTTCTTCTACAGCATCGAGTAGTCTAGTTCTTCTACCTATTTTCTAATTTGGAACCTGATCTCTTAGGAATATTCTCAGCATTGATTGTTCCATTGCATATTGAGTAATGTGGAGTTATGTATAGTCTTTCTTGTCAGTGTTAGAGTTTCGGCTCCATATGTAAGGACTGGCAGTATACATTAGTTGAACACTTTCCTTTTCAGGTATATGGACAGTTCTAATATTAATGCGTAAAGCAGATTTTCGAAGGCAGCCCACATTACTCCTATTCTTTGAGGGAGTTCACATATTAGATTTTCCCGGTTGATACGACTGCCTTGGCCTAGATAATTATAGGATACGTTATCTTCAATTCGGAATTCATCAATACTACCCTCAAAACAAGATTTGACCTGACACCTGAATCTTAGAGATATTAATCTTTAGACCCACATGTTGAGTTGCTTTATGTAGACTTTCAAGCATTATTCTGGCGTCGTTCATATTACCAGCAATTAAGAAGATATCGTGCACAAATCTTAGGTGGTTGAGCATGTCACCATTTATATTTACGCCTATCGCTTCCAAGTTGATACATTTACACATATATTCGAGTAGGACAATAAACAGCTTGGGATGAATATTATCACTCTGTTGAACACCTCTCTCCATGCAGACCTCAGAAGTGTCTTCGAGGAATTTAACACAAGAACACTACCTGTAGCTGTGTCATATATAGGTTAGACTAAAGTAAAGGTGGCCTATTTTACAGTCAGAAAAATCTTCTAAGATCTTATGTTGATTTATTGTATCAAGCTTTTTTTCTTAGACGAAAAATATTAGAACCAATAGCTTGTTATACTCGACGTTTTTCTCAATATGGATTTTGAGTACTTGTAGGTGGTCGCTAATGTCATATCCCATTGTCTCAATCTTGCAAAATTTGAACCATACTTTTCTTTTAATTTCCCTCTTTTTCCAATAAGCTTTTTAATGGTTTGGCTTATTTTCTCCTCTTTCTTAGTTATTCTAAGACAGTATTTTTTCGGCTTTTTATTCCTTTTGAAATATATGTATTAAGCCTATTTATGTCCGTTTTGTCTCTTTTTGAAAATTGTGCATTTAAATTTTTTTAAATTTTATTTTGAAATGATTTTTAGTTCTCAGCAAGAATACATATTTTGTTTTTGGTTTGGAAAGCATATTTGCTCGTTCTCTTGTAAGAGACCCTATTTTTGTAAGTAATTTAGAAGTCAGTTGCCGTATTTATTTCCCTCTCTGTAGCCATAGTTGCCCATTGAACATCTTTATCCAGTTTTGCATTAAAATCTCCCATCAAGATGATGTAGTGGGTTGCTGATTCTTGTAAGGCTTCAGTGATATTAACATAGAAAACTTGAAGTTCTTCGTCTTCAGAAGTACATGCAGGAGCATATGCTTTTATAATCTTAGTATCATATCGACAACTGAGATCCAGTATGAAGTAGATGAAAAGTAAGCTAATGTTTTAAATGTATTTTATCTATGGTATGTGTTTTTTGTTAATTATGAAGCACACTCCGCCTTCGGACACTTCCTGCCCTCTATAGTGGAACATATCTGATTTTAAAGTAAGTTGATTTTCTCCTCTTCTTCTCAACTCGCTGAGACCAACAAGGCCCCATTTTATGGTTTTTTCCTCGATTTCAAGAAATTTCTGATCGGATAGCAGGTCTCTTGCATATCATGAAGCAACGCGCAGTTGTCGTCCTAATTGGTAGCCAGGTCTAACCTGATGATTCTTAACACCCTCTGCTCATAATCCTAATTGAGCCCTATCGTAGTCAGAGATCGTTGAGCCGCCGGGCTTTGAGGGCCTTTGCTGATTTCCATGATCTATATTAAGCATATTGGGGAATTTAGCCTTACTCATACCACGCTGACCAATACGGGTTAATAGGGGTCGCAAAATTACATTTTATTAATTCTAGATTTTAGAGTTATACTGCTGATTCTCGTTCGTGAGAGCATCGTTTGTTGTCTAGCAGGGTGTACCGGATGACAGGTGAGGTTGAGAGTTGAGCTTGTATTTTGACTTTTTTTACCTTCGCCTCTTACACTCCTTCTTTAACATAAATTGCGTTTTAGATAAATTCGTATATGGTATAATAATTTCAATTTACAAAGCAAAGTTAGCTTGGATCGTAAATTTTTTCAATCACCCATCTAAATATCGCGCTCTTCGTGCAAAAAATTATTATCTAAAGTCTAAAGTTTAATTTATAGGTTGTTTTTGAATAAAATTTTTATTATTAATATGTAAACAAATATCAAGTATTTTGATTAGAGGTAAAAGGGATAATGGAAATACTCAAGTTACTAGTTTCTTAAGTTTCATCTCTAAAAAAATTAAATAAAATGTTCATAAATGAAATATGGTGTAATATTAGCTCCTGTATTTAGTTACGCATTCCTGGTTAATACTCTCTAATAAAAAGAAGAATTGAAGGGGGTACGCTGTATTTATATTAGTTTATCTCAATATTTCTTCAGTCTTAAAATTACCGAAATTATATCATTACTTTTAAGCAAGCGTTAAAATTTTCCTGCTCCCAGAATACCCTGCGTTGGCAGAAAAACTGAAATTCAGACATATTTACATATTAGTTAAGAAGGCAAAACCTTAAAGTGATATCTTATTGGCATGAGAGAATTTTATACAGGATGTCCATCTACTACTCTCGTATCGGATTGCAGCTATACCTTTAAATTGATAAAAAATTTAACAGAATATTAATTAGGTTACTGGGAGTAGTACATTTGAAAAATAGTTTAGCTCTTACAGGATGTCTCCAAATAAGTGACGTGAAATTATTCACTTTTTTGAACATAACGAGCCTTATTATGTTATATATATATATATATATATATATATATATATATATATATATATATATATATATATATATATATATATATATATATATATATGAAGTAAAATGCGAACAGTAATTGCAAACTTCGTTTCAACCATATCCTTTCTGTGTGAGAGGTTGCACAGTTTGAACAAAAACAAACTGCTAAGTAACACAATTTATCCCATTACACCACCATCGAGATGATAACCGACCTGTACCACCATGCTGAGAAGAAAGACAAAAATTTACCCTCCCCGCCACAGTTATACGGCAGATGTACATGTTTCGTCTCTACTAGACTTGCCGGATGGCGTAAATATGTTTATGCGGCTTTCACGGATTCCTCCATGTGAGATGCAATAGCAGTGGATATATCCACATTATGCCATTGTAGTGCTGAAATCACATTCAGCAAACGTACAACTATATGAAGCTCCGTATATGAATGAAGTAAAATGCGAACAGTAAATACAAACTCCGTTTCAACCATATCCTTCCCGTGTTAGAGGTTGCACAGTTTGAACAAATTGCTAAGTAACACAATTCATCCTATTACACCACCATCGAGATGATGATCTACCTGTACCACAATACCGAGAAGAAAGTCAAAAACTTACCCTCCCCGCCACAGTTATACTGCAGAGGTACATGTTTCGTCTCTACTAGACTCATCAGGGTACCGACATGCACCTGGCTGTGAAAAGGACAAATCGGAAGGAAGTATATATATATATATATATAGATATATATATATATATAAATATATATATATATATATATATATATATATATATATATATATATATATTTATACACTGCCCGTCAATCACTTTTGCCATATCTACGCGAACATGAAGTTCTGAATTTCAATAAGAAATCATCGCATAACAATTCTGGAAAAAAACATTTAAAAGCTCTTTGCGGGCACTTGCAGATGCCATAAAGTGTAAGTCGATTTTTAATTTTTTAAAGGTTTTAACCGAGAATAAAAAATTTTAAAAAATAATTTTTTTTCGACTTTAATGAATTCAGTGCCATTTTTGTAGAAAATTTTGATCAGACAGTTTTTTAGGGTTTTCCAAGAGGTTTAAACTACTTTTTTAAAGTTTGATCTAAGTGCATTTTTGACCAAAATACGAAAAAAAAATGACTTTTTTCAAGTGTTTTGTATATTCTTAACTGAACTAGATAGAAAAAACTTCAAAGAGAAAAATGTCCGTTTTTACATGCAGAATGACCTTTATTAGTTCCAAAATATTTTCCGCGAATTAAATTTTTTAAAGTAAAGAAACCAATGCAAGAACATTTGAAAAATTGTCCGAAAATTATGCGTTGGTATCACACTGAGTGAACAGATCAAACTTTAAAAAAGTTACTTAAACCTCTTGAAAAACTCTAAAAACCTGTCTGATCAGAATTTTCTCACCAACTTTTCTACAAAAATGGTGCTGAATTTAATAAAGTCGAAAATTTTTTTTATTCTCGATTAAAACCTTTAAAGAACTAAAAATCGACTTACACTTTATGTCATCTGCAAGTACTCGCAAAAAGTTTTTAAATGCTTTTCTCAGAATTGTCATGCGATGATTCCTTAGTGAAATACAGAACTTTGAAGTTCTACTTTTTCTCGCGTAGACATGGCGAAAGTGATTGACGGACAGGGGACGACAAATATATATATATATATATATATATATATATATATATATATATATATATACATATATATTTGTCGAAGTTTCATCAATCTAACTTGAACTATTGGCTTGCCTGAATTGTCATGCGATGATTCCTTAGTGAAATACAGAACTTGTTCTCGCGTAGACATGGCGAAAGTGATTGACGGACAGGGGACGCCATATATATATATATATATATATATATATATATATATATATATATATATGTATATGTCTTTCCATTTTGTGACTAAGTTAACATCTTAACAATTCAACTGCTTACACTTACAGTAAATAAATCAATTTGACAATGCGACCTAACACAAACTCCGTTTTACAGGAAACTTATCCTCCGTAACGACATTGAGTAAAAGACGGACGACGCTACATACACAACGAAATTTGAATTGTTTATTTTGTATCGGCGAATATAAGTAAATTTAGATTCCGTATAAGAGAAAGAGGAGTGCCTTGTGATGCCCTCTTTACTTTTCACGACGCTCCGGGGCGCCACGATGCACACTTTGCAGTGCCAAAAGTGTGCTAACATGAACGTAAGTTTATTATTTTTTGATCTAATTGTTGACTAATACCTAACGATTTTCTTGCTCTATGAAAACTTTATTTGTCTTATAAGCTTGCTTATTAATCGATCTTCATAGTTCATTGGTCAATACTTTGTTACTATTTGAAGCCCAAATACTTCTATTCTACCTATGAAGTCACAGTAGTTTGACAGATATGCATCTCAAATATTCCTGGTCGTATATTTCCTTTAGTTATGTTTAAGGTGCGGTGTTTCTTAACACCACACAACACTCCTATATTTCGGAAAACTTCACAAATTTCACCAGTATGTTGAAGGTTCTCTGTTTAAGTAGACTATTTGTTGCCCGGTGGTGATCTTGACCTTCATATTTCTTGCTGTTGTAGTTGCTACATAAGTCTTCTCATGAGTAACTGCTGATTGAGGTTCCCGCAACTCCCAAGAGTGGAAATCTTTATGTTGTTTGGCTCTTTTGCTAATATAGTTACTGTTGTTGAGCTGTAGTTTTTATACGACCGATACCCGTCTTCTCAACAGCCTGCCAACCATGCCTTACATCCTATCGTCTCCAACACATGCTTTTGAATTTCCTCTATGCACTATTTTCATGGTTGCGCAATTTAAACCTGTTAGCAGGTACATCTTTATCTATCCTGGATCCAGTGTAATTTGTTCTTATCATTATTTTATTGATGTTATTAAGTTTTTTACTAAAGTATCTGATATCAAATTCAGTGTTGTAATATAGTTATATCATTCAATTTGTTTGTCAGTGTGATAGTTAAAAAGCTTATTCACTATTGCGTCAGTCTCATATTAACATCAACACCACAACACAATGCTGTAAGTTGTAATCGAAAAAACAATAGGTATTCTTCAAACAACGAATATACAGGGTATTTCCAAATAAGTGCGAAAAATTTTAAGCTATTAAAATGTTTATTGATTCATAGATTAACGGGGATTTTAAAACTTTACTTATCGAAACTAAAAGACCCAAATCAAATATATTTAAATCGCTGAAAATAAACAAACTTGAAAATAAAAATGTAGTATTAAACATCGAAATAAATTTAAATATCTCAGCTTTGTCAGCTATTGCGAATTTAAAATCACCAACAATCACTAGGTTTCAAATTTTCGGTTTCAAAAATAAAAATTTACCATCGTCCTTAAAACCTGATTAAATGATCAGGATCACCAGTGAATTTGCCTTCTTTAACTAACAACTTTTGTTTAATAAATTTCTGACTCGACAAAATGAGAGTAGGATCAAAATAGCCTTTTGACCATGAAATTGCCTCTAAGTATGCTATAAATTCCATTACATTGCCCTTTCTAAGTCTTGATTGTTTCGATCCACCTTCTTAATTTTGACAATGGGCCAATCTGTCACGATGTACGACTTTCATCTTCGCTTCGAACATACCCCTGTAGAAGTAGCATAACGTCAGAACTAGGGCCCGGTTGTTTGAACGCTGAATAACGTAATAATACTTTTATTTATATTTGAAAAAGTGTTGATAAACAGTAGATATTTAATTTCTTGGTACAGACATACCGATTTTATGCTATCCTTTTCTAATTGCATTATTTAAACGAGTATCATCGGTACGTCCTTCGAACATACCCCTAGGTACGTCAATTCTGAAAACAAAGTATGAATATATGGTTGCCTAAATTTTTATTTTTGTTATTTCAATATGTAAACAATATCTAACAATATTTACCGATAAAAATATGTTTTTAAATCCTCTTTTTGTTAATATTAATTGTAAACTTCGCATTTATAGTAATTTCTAACACTTAAAAACACCAAAAAAGTCACGACAAGCAATTAAACTGAAAGACAAGATAAGTAAATATGTTTATGTCTGTCAAATATCAAAAAAGCGTCTCCCCCACCGACCATAAACAGCCTTCAAACAAATTTATTATTGTTTAAATCTAGGGTATGATCGAAGCATCTTCGCATGAGGACTTTTCTGAATTCGATATACCAGGTCGTTTACTCGAGTCACTACGTTGTACGGACCTTCCCATGACTTTTGAAGTTTTGTTGAACGCCTTTTGGACCTTTTCGGATTCTATAACCAAACTTTTTCACCAACCATGACTCGACCATTAATAACTCCGAGATCATAGCGGATCTTTATTTTTTCGCTTTCTCTTGATAATTTTCGACGGACTTCTTCGTGTAAAACCTGAAGCTGCTTACTAAGTTGGTTCGTGTAGTCTTCCCAAGTTGCTGTAGTATCAGGTGGACGCCCAGTAAGCAAATCGACAGGAAGACTTAATTATTTTCCAAAAATTATGCTAGCAGGTGTTTTTCTAGTGGTTTCGTAAATGGTTGAACTATAGACTAGTAAAAATGGCTGCATGCATGCAAAGAAAAAAAAAAGTGAATTGAAATTTTATGTCATTAGAAACTAGAAAACAGAAAGCAAGAATGGAAGAGCAACTTCAAACTAGTTTAAATCAGATACTGATGATGATACAAGGCATGAAACCAAGCCAAGAAGATATAAAGAAAAGTTAACAAAAGATGAAATAAGAATTGGAAGAAGCTATGGCAAAATATCAAGATGAAATTAAACAGGAATTGATGACACTGAAAACAAGCCAAGAAGATGAGAAGGAAAGTCAAGATGAGGTGAAAAAATAATTGAAAGAAGATATAAAGAAAACTCTAGGTGATATGAAACAAGAATTAAAAACAGGCCAGGAAAACATAAAACAAAATTTAAAAAAAAATCAAGAAAACATAAAACATGAACTAAAAACAAGCCTGTACGACATGAGACAGGAACTTAAATAAGATTAGGAAAATTGGAGAAGACATACATGGCGAAGGAAAACATGAAATGATTGGAATCCAGAAACAGATGCAACAATAACAATTGCAAAACTAGTTAGTACAGGTGTAAAAAAGGTACATGGTTAGATGGTGTGCCTGCCACTAGTGTGATCAAGCTACCTACTTTCGATGGTAAAGTACCTTGGTTTACCTATGTCCGTCAATTCAAAGCCATCTCTACCGGCAATAATTGGAGTTTACCGGAGAAGGCACGTGTTTTGGTTCTAGCAATAAGAGGTAAAGCTATGGAGTTTCCAAATGGCATAAAATTAAATTGCCTAGCCCCATTTCAGTAGAAATGGCGGATTTTTCTTTCAGAAAATTCACAAAAATAGAACAGTACCCCTTCATCTATATTCAGATGAAATGGTTAAGAAATTTAACACAACATTTAAGAATTATATCAGAATACAAATAAAGGAATAACAAAATAACTGGAATAAATGCATTCAGCCATTTTTACTAGTCTATCGTTCAGCCATTCACGAAACTACTAGAAAAACACCTGCTAGCATAATTTTCGGAAAAGAATTACGTCTTCCTGTCAATTTGCTTATTGGATGTCCACCTGTATTACTACAGCAACTTGGGAAGACTACACGAACAACTTAGTAAGCAGCTTCAGATTTTACACGAAGAAGTCCGTCGAAAATTACATAGAGAAAGCGACAGAATGAAGGTCAGCTTTGACTTGAAAGCCAATACTAATGGATTCGTGGTTGGTGAAAAAGTTTGGTTATACAATCCCAAAATATCCAAAGGTAGTTTACCAAAACTTCATGTGAAGATGAAAGTCATACATCTTCACAGATTGGCTCCTTATCAAAATTAAGAAGGTTGATCGAGACGATCAAGACTTAGAAAGGGCAATATAATGGACTTTATAGCATAACACATTTCCTAGTAGTAGTTTGTGTTTGAAGTTGGTAGGGTTTTAGGTTTATTTTCTGCCAATTCTTAATTAATTTAATTAATTTTACCTTCGTTAATTTCCTCATGAGACGTTTATGAAAGAAGATCTGGAAGTTTTTAGAAAATTCTATTTCCTTATTTTTTATATGGAACGCCTATGATGGAAGGCCTAGAAATCGCCAAATTACTCCTTTTTGTTATTTTATTACACCATGTGGTATGAAAATCTTTCTAGAAAAATGTGGAATCTTCTGGTATCCCGAAAAAAGTTATATAACCTCTAGATAAGCTTTCGAAGATGTCGTTGTTGTAAGTTTTATTTTTAACCAACAATTGTTCTGTTTAAGTACAAGCTTAAATACCAGTGGTCTCGTAGCCTGCGATGAATAGATCTACATCACCATATATCTGCCTGCCTGCCCTGTTTGATAATCTTCGACATAAGTAGACTTAATTGATTTATTAATGGTCAACCAGGTTGTACTCACCTTTTTACGATGAAATAAAAGCCCTTATATTAATATAACATTAAAAAACTACATTAAATATAGAGTATCTAAATTATGCTTGGCAAAAATTGAAATAAATATAGAACATAATATATAAAAATACATCAATATTGTTTACCAATATTTTTTGGAGTATACTGTGCAAGATTTCGCATTTTGACATCTATAAAGAATATAATATCCTACGACACTCACGCAAATTTAGTATTTCGTTAAATCGGTTTCTATCACTACTTGTCTTTTGATATCTCTGACACTAATAAAAATAAACCCCATCGAAGACCAACAACATTTTACACCATATATTGAGTACTCTTTTTTATATATAAATCCAATTATTTATTTTTAAGTGTATCTATAATTACAATTCGTTCAACTCTTTCTTGGAATGGAATATATGGACATGTTTCCATTTTTCTATAACTCCGGAAATTGTCGGATCAGGTATTATTTGGCCCTCCCCAAAACTATCTATTAGTTGTCAATGTTGCCAAATAAAGTGATAATTGATATAAAATTTTGGAAGAAAAATGTGCACGTACGGTATGACGCCAAGGATAACCTCGAGAATTTAAAAGGGAGATGTCGAAAAGTTGATCGATAATATAAAAATAATAGTAAGATTCTTTAAAAGTAAATATTTCTTAGAAGATTACCTCTATGTACAGGGTGAGATATATTATTATAATATTTAGTCAATAGTTTGGTTAAAAAAATATTAAAAGGTGTTTTGCGTAGTGAACCAAAATATTAAAATTTTTAGTTTTTTGGAAGTTACTTTTTTAGAATTTATAATTCGTGAAAAAATACTTAAATTTCTGTGAAATTTATAAAAAGGCTTTAAAAAATGAACATTTTTTTCCAATTCTAGTTTTGTTTGCGGTTATCAAGTTACCTAACTGTAACATACCTAAACAAATTTCTTAGTATAATTTTCTAACGATAACAAACTTCTGATTTGGCATTTCTGTATCCTTTTTAGAACCATGCATTCTAAAGTGGCGTGACAAATTTTGGGCTACATGTTTGCTTAGCAATCAAAATTAAATTTTAATATTGAAAGCTAAAATTATTGCTGAGAATTTTGAAACTAGTAAAATGTTATATTTCAAATTAATTAATACTTCTTAAACTGGTACTTTCGCCTAAATGAAACCCATAATTATAACAACTCGGTTCAAAAAGTTTCAATTTAGAATTGCGAAAGAAGCTATTAATTTCATTTCCTAAATTATTCTGCAATTTCTGAGTCACGTATTATTATACTAAAATTTAGGACATAAGAAATGTAATATTATCCTAATGTATTATGCGAATATTTTAAGAATACCTTTTTCATGCAAAATAACATATTAAAGTACATTCATCATGTTTATTTTTTTATCTCTTTCATTCATAACACTTGTTTTATCAATAACAAATATTTTTAAAATTATATAAATAAGCAGCGTATTGAATATAGATTAGGTATTTTATTATCTCTTGAATACAGTTATACCTAGTGGAATTTTCAAAATGTATTCTTTTTCCTATATATACCTACTTACATGGGTTGTCTTAGCTATTGCGGATAATCCATGTAATTTGAAACAAACAGATAGTGGATCAATTTGTGTTTGTGATTCTTCCTACTGTGACACGGTACCCAAAATTCAGGATTTAAAATCTAATCAGTACCAACTATACTCGACTAGTAAAGCCAAATTAGGATTTTATTCTACGACTGGTACTTTTTCCAATCCGACAGGTGAGGTGTCTGCAACTGTAACAGTTGGAAACCTTAAGAATACACATCAATCCATTATTGGCTTTGGGGGAGCTTTTACAGACGCAACAGGCATTAACATTGCAAGGCTACCAGAAGCAACTCAAGAACTGTTACTGCAAAGTTATTTTGGAGACGATGGCATCCAATATAGTCTGGGCAGAGTTCCCATTGGTGGAACTGACTTTTCTGCAAGACCGTATACTTATGCTGATGAAATGGATGAAACATTAGGAGACTTTGCGTTACAGCAAGAAGATATTCTTTATAAGGTAATACTTGTTTAACTAGAAAATTTTTTTAATATCATAGACTGATTTTAGAGTTTAAAATAATGCATAGTTTAAGCTTCAAGGAGGACTTTTTTCAAACAGAAATTAAAACATAATTTGGCAGTGTCCTTTAAGTATTTAATTTAAATAAATTACTTTTTATTTGATTTACTTTTTGCTAATTATTATGCTACTAAGGCTTATATTACATGTTTTGGATTATTTCTTTCGCTGGTTTAATTTTCGTTCCTTTCAACCATTACACTTCATTCGACGTGTTTATCTCTCATTTTTAACACTTTTTGCATTTATAGAAATTGAGATATGTATATATATATATATATATATATATATATATATATATATATATATATATATATATATATATACAATAGTTGTTTGTGGCTTGTATATTTTGCAGATGTCATGCATCCAAGGTCCGTTACATCTTTATGTATGGCAGTGTAGTTTTGGGTTTCGATTTATCGTCTTCTTTTTTCCCTGCTATTGCATTTGTGTTCCGTTTTATGGCCTTTTTGATATTGTGTCCTTTGTAGTTGTTTTGTTTTAGAGCTGTTGTGATGTTGTTGGGTTCTTCTCAGCGATTCATGGGTTTGGTTAGTCGCAAGGATCTAGAGATCAGTGTATTGGCGACCGATTGTAACTGTGATGAATGGTGGGGAGATTCGGCGTTCAGGTGTCTGTTTGTGTGTGTAGGTTTTCTGAAGACCATAAAATCGATACTTAGGTCGTCTTTTCTGTTTATTAGTAGATCAAGGAAAGGTAGCTGTTTGTTTACTTCGACCTCCAGTGTTAACTGTATGCGGTGATGAATGAACATGGAAGGTCCAACCTAGATATATTTTTAGAGGAACTAAAGAGCATTCATAATCTTTCATAATCTTCTATTTCATTATATTTTTGGGAAACAATTGTGGTTTGGCATTTCTGATTTTTCTTCTTATTTCGGTATTCAATATCTTATATTCGTTTTCATTGCGATTTTCATGCAATCTTTTACGCTCCATCATGTCAAGAATTTCAGGCGTAATCCATTTTTGTCTTGCTTTAAGCTTAACTGCCTCTAATTTATCTTAGATATTAATCTTAATCACATCTTTTATATTTGCTCATCTATTACGATTTGATTTTCTGGAGATATAATCTTTTGCATTTCCCTTTCCAATTTGTTACAAATTTATCTTTGACATTTTGATCTTTAAGTGCATCCAGATTCCATTTTGGTTTTAATCATTTTCTAAATGTTTTTTTTTTCAATTTTATGCATAATTTGGCATTTAGTAAATTGTGGTCTGATGGTACATCTGCTCCTGGGTAAGTTAGCATTAAAATCTCCCATTACAATAGTGATTTCATTATTCGTTACCGGTTTCATAACCTTGTCCAAATCTGCATAGAATCGTTCCAGTTCTTCTTCTTCACAAGCCATTGTTTACGCATAAACTTGAGTTAAATTAATGTTTATGGGTCTGGAATGCAGTCGCATTAAATTCTTCAGTTATCTGGAATAATTAACTGTAATATTCATAAATATTCGTGAATTTCTTGTTAAAACTTTTAGATCCCTTATATTCAAGAAGCAAAAAGATTACGTGGAGACAACGGATTTAAATTGTTTGGCTCAGCTTGGTCTGCGCCAATTTGGATGAAAACCAATAATTGGTAAGCCAAATTTGAAAGTATAATATTTAGAGAACAACTATAATACTATTATATATATATATATATATATATATATATATATATATATATATATATATATATATATATATATATATATATATATATATATATTTACATACTCTATCCAAATGTATTAATGCTTGTTTTCCACTTCTAGGAAACGTAAGTGGCTTTAAATTTTGACCTTGATTTGACGACCCAGATCATATCCAATAGTAAAATTTTCAGCTATTTTTATTTTCGAGATCAAAAGCGTGGGTTCCCGTTAGAAATTCTGAAGATGACTTTCAAATGATCTTAAATATAAAAATTAAGATCACGATTGAGGTCACTTTTAGAATCTATGTTAGATTTCCTAAAACTTTTATTTTAATCACTTTTTCTTAAAGTTGGTATCTACGAAGTTAGGAGGGTGGGGCCCATTGAACACATTATAGGATAAATTATAAAGAAAATATGTAAACAAAATCGAGAATGTATTTATAATTTCACGTTTTTAAAGAATGAAAATGTTTATTTAACGAAAGCGAATAATTAAGTGAACTAAATGTACATGAAATAGAAACTTAGTATTACTTGAAATATATCATCACACATTCTTCTTCCATTAGTAGTATTCCCATGAAATAAAAAAATCACATCTCAGATTTAAATGACTTGAAAACAATGGAGTTTAGTTACATGACACAATATTATAAAATATAAATAGAATTCAAAATTTTGTTAAACAATAGGTGTTTCAGTTAACCATAGCGTCACTAATACATTTGTCGGTATATAGTAATGACATTGATGACGTTTCGAGTGGTAAATATACGCCATTAAAAGTCAGTTTATTATTAGTTGTCATTTTGCAAAAAAGATAGCTCTTTATGGACCCGACCTTTTTTATATCAGGAAAAGACGTTTTGCGAAGAAGTTTAATAACCTTTCTTTATTTCAAAAATGAGCTGCTGAAAGTTATCGATTGGTAGTTGGAACTTATGGTGAAAATATTTTAATCCAAAAAACTTGTAAACGATGGTTTTAGTGCTTTAAAAGTGACGTTTTCCTTTTATGTAAAAAAGAAAGAGCGTCCAGGTTAGTCGAAAAACTTTAAAGATGCATATTTGCAAGAATTAGTAGAAGAAGAGTTAACTCAAACACAACAATTGGCAACAGCATTTAATGTTTACCAATCTACTATATTTGAACGTTTAGATGCATTGTTATCTGTTGATGTACATCTTCATCCACTGTTGATAATATGCCCTTATCGGACGTGCAATCGTAAAAAACATTATACATATAATTTTAAAATGGCTGATTTTCCTAGGATTTTGCTCGCCAGTGACCGGTCTTTTCTACGTGAGAGTCTTGCGTTGAAGAGGCTGTAGCGGCATTATCAGCATATAGATATAATTCTTAATAAGAACTTACCAAAGACTTTGCTCAGCCCTAGTAAGTACCACCTTGGTTCACTAAAGAGAATATTCGCTTATTAAAAAATACAGATTTTCTATGAAGGAAAAACAAATGATCTGAGGAGATTGGTAACTTTTTCTTTGAGAAGTGCTAGGATAGCCGTGAAAAATATTATCCCATAATACTAATCTTGCAAATGTTGAAGCGAAATTTAATTACATTAATCCTAAGAAATCCAATATTACTCTGCCAGATGCTATGTCATCAAAATCAGGAAGTAATTAATCCCACTGACATCGTAAATTCATTTGCCAAATTATTCAAAGAGTCCTCTATTATGTCTACTTCTTACGTACCTACTTCTAGTCATGGTTGCAATTCTTACCCTATCTTATTGTTTAAAATAATGCCTAAAAACGTTGAGAAAGCCTGTAAAAAATTGAAAGCCAAATTCACGGTGGGCCCTGATTCCATTCCTTCGTTTGTGTAAGGGATTGTGCTTGGGTCTTTGCTGAAACTTTGTCTATAATTTTTAATTTATGCATTCAGAAATATATTTTTCCTGACCTATGGGAGGAATCAAGGATCCGTCCACATAGCGACAATGTGCAATTTTGCCAAGGTATTTGAGCAAGTCCTTCAAGAACAAATATCATTTTACATAGCGCCTCTTATGATCGATCAACAGTATGATTTTGCTTCTGGAAAGTCAATCGTGACCAATGTTTGTGCTCTTGCGCAGTATGTCTCAGCGCATATTGATTCTGGCACTCAGGACAATGTCGTTCATACAGATTTTTCCAAAGGGTTTGATCAACTTGATCACGATGTTTTACTTTCCAACTTGTCGATTTTGGCTTTAATGATAATATTATTAAATTTTTCGAAAGCTACCTATTAAACCGCTCTCGCTATGTTGAATAAATTGGTCATAGATCTAGTAATTCTGTAGTAATGTCGAATGTTCCTCAAGGATTTGTTTTATGTCCCTTAATTTTTAACGTTTTTATTAACGATATAACAAGTAGGTTGAATGGCAGCTGCCTACTTTATGCAGACGATTTAAAGATGTTTCGAGACATACGGAGCCCTAACGATTGATTGTGCCTTGAACTGGTTCTGATGAAATTAAATGCTTGGTCTTTAAAAAACAAACCGCCAGTAAATGTAGACAAGTGTCACTCTCTAGAAGTAAAATACCTATGCTGCATGATGATGTGATCAATGTTACTTTTCTAAGGCGGGTTAACTTCATTAAAGACCAGAGTCGCGTTTGACTGCAGACTTAACATTTGTCCCTCATATTAATGATATAGTATCGAGATCTTGCCAAACTCTAGGCTTTCTAGTGAGATTTAGTCACGAATTTCGGTCGCTCCAGGTCACAAGCACGTTATATTATTCTCTTCTACGAGGCAAATTGGAATATGCTTCAGTTATCTGGAAACCGTATTACCATGTACACTCCAAAAAATATCGTTTCTGAAGATTGTTCAGGTTTAAATCCGATAGGTTTTATCCACTGGCTACTACACCTCACAAAAGCCTATTGAAGAGATTTAATTTAACCACTCTGGAAAAGCGGAGTAATGAGGCGCGTGTACTTTTTTTGTATCTACTGATTATTAACGAGATTTTGACAACTGATTTGCTCGCGAGAGTTCATTTTCATATTCCGGGAATAACTAAATCTCTAGTATTTTTCTGTTTTTCAAATCCAAGAACTTATGTATTTCAGTTCTCCGCATTATACTCGGTGTTCCCTTTATAATCGCCTGAAAGACAAATTTAATATATTTCATTGTAATTATTCAGTTGTTAAATTGTTTATTTACAATTTTCTGTGATTGATTTATAGACTACGTTTTACCTATTTGACTGTCTAAATTATTTTGTAATATTAGGATTTATGTAACACTGTTCTTTTTCCTGACTATTAATAGGGAGTCTGGTCCTGTAGGGCAATTTAAATAAATTAAATAATTAATAAGTAAATAGAGAAATAAAGATCCGGGAAGCAAAATCGGTTCCACATGAACTGAAGGAAAAATACATTCAAAGGTGAATCTTCTTGTGAAATTTTGCTTGCTAGATAGAAAAGAAAAAGATTTTTGCATCGAGTTATGACAGGTGATGAAAAATGGATATATTTTGACAATTCTAAGCACAAAAAATCATAGGTAGATCCTAGCTTGTCATGAACAACACAACAGTATGCAATATATGTGGAAAGATCACTTTGCTGTGTATTTGGTGAGATGGTAAGGGAGCTGTGTATCATGAACTGCTAAAACCTGATGAAACAATTACTAGCGATCGATATCGATAAGGACTCATTATATTAAACTAAATATTGAGAAGACAACAACCAATATAAACCGAAAGACACGATAAACAATCTTTCAACTTAACAGTGTTCGGCCCAATGTTGCACAATGTGTAGAAAATTAATTGGAAAACTTTAAATGGAACGCTCTACTTCATTCATTATATTCGCCGAACTTATCTTTTTCCGACTATCATCGTTTATTTCTTTCAATGCAATACAGACTTTCAGAATAATACTTACGTTCTTACTAAGAAGTGGAAATTTTCCTTGGTGAATTGTTGGTCTCAAAATATTAAGAGTTTTCTTGGCGCGGAATCCATTCTTCTACAAAAAGATGATAAAAATGTCATTACTAACAATTGCCAGTCTCTTGATTATTGAGGTAATTAATTTAGTTCTCGAACCAAATGCTAACATTCTGCGAAAAAGTCGACATTACTAACTGAAACACCTATTAATATAAAGGATGTACCTTTCAAAGAAAGGTGACCATTTTTTCCTTCCCTTTTGAGTATGATAAAAAATGATAATCAATAATACTATCAAATTACTACTTCAAATATAAGTATAATATTATGATTTTGATGCAGCCTGCGTATCAACACAAAAATTTCTGTTCAAAACTAGTCTCTAGGAATAATTTATAAAAACATTTTTAGGTATAATGGAGTGGGAACTCTTAAAGATGAATACTGGGCGTTATGGGCAGAATATTATATTAAGTTCTTTGATGCCTATAAAGAAAATGACATAACATTTTGGGGAGTTACAACTCAAAATGAACCATCTAATGGATTGGTTGGAGTTTCTGTTCAAAATGTCGGTTTTACTTCTAGTCAAATGGTAGGTTACGGTTGAATTAATAATCACGAATAATTTAAAGACTCTTGTTAATAATGACTATATGTTCCGAAAGGAAACAAAAAATATATATTGAATTCTCTTCATATTTTTTGATGCAGTATATTTCAATAAATCAAAGAATATTAAGCTGGATATACCAAATTTAATCCCATACTAATTATACCAATCATATTGAATTGCTAAGATAACTTTCTGGAAGCCCCACAACAAATAACTGTGTCTGTCAGCCAAATACCTAGTAGTAGTAGTTCTTTTTAATCTACTCTTAAAAAAGTAGATTCTACATTCGACCGCTATGTATATTTGTTTATTAATGTATGTGTGTCGATTACTCCGAAACGGTAGCACAAAAATTTGTTACTTATGTTCAGGAAGTTGCTGCGGTGGTCGAATATTATTTTGGCCGAATTTGTTTTATTAAAATCCAAGATGGCGCTGACAATATGGTGGAACAAAAACTATCATCATATTGTCTTCAAAATTGGTATGGGGGAGTTTTCGAAGTCGTAAATAACAAATATAAAATTATTTTAAAAATATTCAATGTGGCGGATGAACAATTTTTCATCTCTATATTTTGTCGAAAATTGGAATAGGTGAGTTTTTAAGGGTATAACTTAGAAATTTAAAATTATTTTTTAAGAAGTCCGATATAGACTTAAAATTTTGCATCTCTCGATTTTGTCCAAAATTGATATAGTGTGGTTTTTGAGGGTCTAAATTAAAACGTTAAAACTATTTTTAAAAATTCAATATTGCGAACTAAAAATTTAACATCTTCCGATTTTGTTCAAAATTATTGGTACAGAGACGTTTTCAAAGGTGTAAATTAAGAGTTAAAAATTATTTTTTTGAAATTCAATATGACAGATACAATATGGTGGGTTTAAAGCTTTACGTCATTCACATTTGTTAAAAAATGGTATTAAGGGGTTATCGGAACCGGAATCTGAAGTTCATTTTTTATAATATAATATGCAGACAAAATATCAGCGACTAAAAATTTTACAATTTTTCGATTTTGACTTGGCAGATATTGGGGAGTTCTTGGGGCATTTTTTACAGATCTGCAATTAATTTCTTTAAACTTAATATGCAGGATAAAATATCGGTATTGAAGGATTCGGGGGCCCAGGCCACGAATCCAAAGTTAATTTTTTACTGAAGATAGCGAATTTACTATAGCAAACTAAACATATGTTTGATACAATTTCATTCAAAACAGTGTGATCTACAACTATGGATAAAATGAATAATTTTTTTCGACCTTAGAAACTCAACTCAATTCAAAAGTAAAAATCGAAAAATAAAAATTTTATATAAAAATTGAACCGCCTTCTAAAAAATTTGTAAAAGTCAAAAATAATAATATGAATTTTTATACGAAATTGAATTTTTCGAAGTGGACTCCTAATTACTACTAAGTGAAACAAGTAACTACTAACACGAAATACATTTGAACTATGGTAAAAAAGCAATTACAAATAAATTAGTTCTACTGCTTTTTGAGAAATTGGTTTAGAGTTTTCATAAAATTTTTATTCTTGATACAAATATATTAATATTTGCCTATTTTATGTTTAGTCAATTCAAAAATATTGTTAGAGCTTGTTATGTCGAATTTTAGAGAGCATGGATTTCTAAATATCTTGGACCTGCAATTAGAAACTCAACCCATAGTGACGTAAAAATTATCTTGCATGATGACCAACGTTACTTTCTACCAATATTAAAATGGGTGAGTATTAATATTTAAATCTATTCGTTACTCGTCTCTTAAAGAAATACATAAAACAATCTAAGTCCAGAGACAAAATTTTCGAATACTTTTGTTAGCAGTATTGCAAAAAAATAATTTTAAATCAGTGCCACCAACTTATATACGTGCTGAAGTTATCTATCTAGTAGGCAGATAAACTTCCTGGATTTAAAACAGTTACTTTCATTCCTATTTTTGACGTTTATTGTTCCAACGTATTTTAAAAATTGAAGTAAACAAAACTATTTATTGAGAAATAAATGAATGACAGTGATCCTCGTTTATTTTTACCTGAATTTAAAACAACAATATACCCCAGTTAGACACTTTAATGAAGTTGAAGCGTTAGAAATTGTAGCTTTAGAAAACGAAGGATAGCTCAAGTCTTCTCCGAAGAGGTCAGTCTACAGAGTCATAAATGGTATCCATTCCGGATGAAGACTTGGTCAAGGGTAAAAAATGTGTATATTGATGAGAGTTCTACAAGAAGTAGCGCGTTGACATTATTGGATCTCAAAAATTAACTAAGTTAATGTTAGTTCAAAAACAATCAGGGGAAAATTAAAAAGGAAGGTCTACCAAAATTCCACCTCTTCTCCATGAGCATTTAAAATTTTCCAGAACAAATGTTCAGAACTTAGGAAATATTCTATTTAGAAATGAGACCAACATCTCATTAAGAAAACCAGATGAATAAAACCACGTCTATTGAAGAGTTGGTGAACAGCAGAATAGCTGCAATCTCCTCCATTACATTAGTTCTGGATAGAGCAGCCTAATGATTGTTAAATGTTTAGTTAGAAAGGACGCTACAAAATTGTGGAAGTGACTTTTATGTTGAAAATATCCTTCAAGATCATAATTTTTCATATGACAACTATAACACACTTTCCAAGTAATTTGCTGCGTAGAATCTGAGGTTTCAATTGGTTTATTACGTCAGGATTTTGAGATATTTGAGGTCACGTACTCAGTTTTTTTGGCTTTAAAATTGTTTGCAGATTTTTTTTTTCTAGTTGCATAGTTTAATATTATTCTTTCCGTCCAAAATAAGATATTTAGCGGTCTGATTTTTCTCGTAAAAACCTTAAAAATAAAAATCTCCATTTTCTGACGTAACAGTCGTATTCGTAATGAATAACAATATAATTATTTGTAAATATTGATTTGATATTTTGAATAAGCCATCATAGATATGAATATTTCAATTTTCTGACGTCATATTCTTACTCAGCGATCCAAAAACCTCCAAGTACAAATTATCGGGAAAAATGTATAAAGTAGAAAAGTGTAAGCCTCAAGGGATTAATGTGAATGTACATGACGTTGTTGGGATATATTTCAAAACTTAAAATGGCCTTAACTTTGCGAGAAAAAATAGTAGGTGACTGCCCAATGGCTTATTTTGAAGGATAAAAGTATTATATTATGCAACTAGAGAAAAAGAAGTAATAAATAAGGCTAGAAAATCCTTGATGATCTATAAAAACTTCGCGGGAAAAAGTTGGTGTGCAAAACCCAAAAATCCTGCAGTGGATGTACACTGCAATAGCGAGATCTATCATCTCATATGAGACAGTGATCTGAATTAAAACAAGAACATTCTGGCTAATATGAGATCCACCCTTTCCAAAGTTCAAAGATGGTCCTGTGCGTGAACCAATGAAAATTTACCCAACGACAGTGGTGGATGTAATCCTAAACCTGATACCTCTACATATACTTGTGGAAAGTATGGCGAAGAGGAAAATATATAGGATGAAAAGAGATGAGTTCATAAAACAAAGGCCCAATCTCCTATCCAGAAATCACCAAATCTGGGACGTGCCCTAAGATGAAATCAAAAAGAAGTTCAACTTTGTAAAAAACTTCAATACAAAGTTGAGTCTCAATAGCAAATGGAACAGAAATGTGATTGAAAAACTTAACAGGAATACTATCAAATGATCTATAGGCGGCTCCAAACAATGGAGAGAACTGGAATAGGAGTGTATGTGTGCAGTAATAGACACCACAAAAGCTTGGGTAAGCCATCAGTGCGCTGAATACTCAAGTAATCAGCTTCAAGATGATCTGGGAATGCCTAGGAGAACTAAATAGATTACGTATGAATAATAAGACCACCCTCCTGTGAATACCGGGACATATCGGGGTAGAAGGGAATGAAGACAAGCTTCCGAGAAAAGGTGCTGAGATACTATTTCTGGGGCCCGAACCTTTCCATAGAATCAATAGCAAGGTAATGCTGGAAGAACTAAAAAGAGAGGAAGAGAGTAGGAGATCCAATTGTTAAATGGATTTGAAAGAAATGAGACAAGCGAAGATACTTCTTGGGGACTACAACCAGAAGATAATCAAGGAATACATAAACATAAGCAAAAACCAACTTAGAATTCTGACAGGATTTCTGACATGAACATTGCCACCTGAAAGGACACCCGAGAAACTTGGATTGGTAGATATAGAAGAGTACAAATTTTGCGATGAGGAGGATGAAACCTCTATTCACATCTTTTCAGAATGAATCACTTTAGAAAAGCCTAGGTTCTTAGTAGCATACCAAATACGAGGAGGGGAGCTATCCTTCCTACGTTCTAAGGTTCCTGAGGGAAATAAGACTGGAAGACATGCGGCAAGGTATCCCCAATGACTTAGCAGCAGAAAGGGAACATATTTATTAGGTCGCAGTGTATAAATTCCCAATTCCACACAAATACTTATAATTAATTTTTATTTTATTAAAATTACGAAACGTATTACTGAATATCTATTTTTCATCAAATTCTCCCAAAATCAGGAATAAGTTTAAAAACATATCGGTTGGATTCTGCGAACTAAATTTTTGTGCTAAAACTCATAAATTGCTTGAGAATGAAATATTATTTCCTGAAATTCAACGTGTCTAATATACTAATTATCAATGGTATTTTATTTCTATTGTAGTTTGTTCTTTCTGACGATGAAGTTCTTAAATATTCTGATGGAGTTGGTGTTCACTGGTATGCCGATGATCTTATACCACCTAGTTTTCTTAATTTAATCAAAAGTGACAAGAAAGATCTATTTAGACTGGCGACCGAGGCTTGTGCAGGTAATTTATGACAGAAAAATGGTATCTTCTAATTAGTTGTTCTAATTTGTTTTGAAATAGGTAATACAGTTTTTTTTTCTGCTATATATATGTAGACTGTAATTAGATCGTGATTTCTAATCCCAAAAAGCCCAAAGAATCAAATTTTTTATCATATATAAAGACTGGTTCAATATGCATTACCATTATCCATCACCAACATCAACTTTATGAAAAACCTTAATAGAAAAGAGACATGGGAATTTTCCAATATCAAAAATAAAGTAGATTTCATTATAACAAACGAAATAAAATCTAAACATTCTCAAGAAATTTCGAAACGGTGTTGATCATAGAATATTGAGATCTCATATAGTTCTGAACACGAAGCTAAAACGAATAAAATTTAACCAACATCAGGAATAAACAACACTATCCCAAGGAACAATTCGAGGATGAAATAATAGAACACGTAACCAAATTCCATGATGATACTCCAGTACTCCAGTACCATCTTAACTTCAAGATGACATACGTGGTCATCTTGAACCCTATCAATCTCGCGAGAATTAAATTCTCAATAGAACATAATTTTTAAATAAAGGTATACATGTGAGTGCAGTGTTGTTCCTGAATCATTGTTCAAGCTACACACATTCTGACGAAGGTAAAAAATTACCGAAACGTTAATGTTTAATATTTTTATTTTAGGATACAAGGCAATAGGTGGCATGGAACCAGCGGTAGATTTAGGAAGCTGGGATAGAGCAGAACAATACCTAAATAGTATAATTGATGTAAGTCATTTGTGTAAAAAGACAATAAATAAAACTATACTTAAGAGTAGATTTTACTGAATATTAAGAACTTATTCCTTAGTGAAGAAATATAATTTTGGTAATTCAAAATTATTTTTGCTTATACAGGAATAAACATAAATACATGAGAACGTATTTGTGTCTTTTGTTGGATTAATCTGACCCATTATAGAAAAGATTCATGTATTAAAGTGCATAAATATTTGTATATTTTCTTTCAATCAGAAGGAAAGTGATGTCATCCTTCTTGATCAGTCGAAATAGATGGAAATAAATTATTTTTTTTATTTTCGGGCGTAAAGAATATTAATAATTTATATCATTAAGATGATCATAAAAAAATATAGGCCTTAGTGTGTATTGCTGATTATTCCCCAACAGACATTAGACGTTATCTTTGCCGTTGATTAGCTTACCGGAAATGTCTTCCATTTGATATTTTTGATAATATTACTAAATTGCTATCACTGTATAACAACTTATTGCTTCATTAGATACTTATTTAATGGTGTATAAGTGATTAAAATGTATTAGCTAATGATATTAAGTTCCATTCTGTGGAAAATCTACAGTGCCTGAGTCAGCTAGCTCTAATTGTCAATTATATATGGGCGGGCTTTTTATGACTCACTTGCTTCAAAATTGAAAAACAGCACTTTCTGAAGTTACTTATACCGAAAGTTCAAATGTAAAAACTGTCATAAAGTCTCAAAACTAGGATAATAGCTTGCAGAAACTGCAGTAAAACTTGAATAATTTAATTCAATGTTTTAAATGCTGGACAAATCTAGAAATTATTTTTATTGAGCTTAAAAACCTAGTACATAGTTTGAAAAGCCAGTCTATGATTTAAAAAGCCAGTACTTGAGACAACAAAGAAATATCGGGGTCATTTTATGGCGCACGTAAAATGAAAATAAATTACATTATTGAACTCGACTATTATAACGAAAAAGATGGAATCTAGGTACCAGATTTTGGTGCAAATTGATCAAATCAAGTAATAAACTACACAGGAAATCACTGTTTTATACTTTAGAAATTCTACACTATTGACAGTCACATAGAAAATGATTGGATTTGTTCGAAATATTATTACTAGATTTTATAAAACCAATTTCTAATCGTTGGAAAAATATTCGACATGATGAATCCTCAAAATTTACCCACAACTGCAATAGAAATAGATTGGCAATATAGAAATCTGCCGAAGCGGCGACTCTACTATGGCGAGAGTAATTCCAAATTTAAATAGATCATGCCTAAAATTAAAAATAGGCTGATGCAATAGTAATATTATGAAAAATGTATTTAAAAACATTTAATATAAAATTAATCTTATGTAACATCATATAACAAAATGTTGATGGGTCTTTAAAATTATACATTCTTACTTCAATATTTAATTATAGATTATTTCGCTCAAAAAATCAAATACAAATTTATTTTCTACTTATTTCTAAAACAATGGTTCTGTTTATTTTAAAATCTAGAGAATTTTTCCATTTAGAGTTGTATACATTATCCTTCTATTCACTAATTAGGTCTTTTCTTACCAAACCAATAAAAATGGAGATTTCTTAATGAGTTTATCTATTAAAATAAGACTTAATATTGCTTTATTTTTCACTGGAATATTGGCAATAAATTTGAAGCAGAATTGATCTCTAAAAATACTAATAAAATTTTAGGATTTAAATTACGATCTTGGAGGTTGGACTGACTGGAACATGGCCTTAAATGAAACCGGAGGTCCAAATTGGATCGACAACGAAGTAGATTCACCAATTATTGTAAATGGTACATCAGGCGAATTTTATAAACAACCTATGTTTTATGCCCTCGGACATTTCTCAAAATTCTTGGTTCCTGATTCTGTAAGAATAGATGTGGCTGAAAGTGGAATTTCTTCACTGGCATTTAAAAGGCCTGATGGAAAGCTTGCAGTAATTTTAAGAAACAAGTAATACATTTTTTAAGAGTTTTTTCTTAATTGTTTAATAACCAATCTCATTTTTAGGCTTGACAATGATGTTACTGTAAGAGTTGATATTCTGGGATCAGCAGAAGTCTTTACTATTGAGCAGCATTCTATTAATACTTTATTGTATTCTATTTAAATAACTGAAATGATTGTACTTTTATGCATATATGCAAAATAAAATATAAATTATATCAGTTCATAATAAAATCAATTCTAGCTTGGTGTTAAAATAACTGCACATAAAGGACGATTGTTAAAGAATATTTTTCAGAGTTTCTCCTACATAATAAATAAAAAAAGATTTAGATAAACCATATTTCCAATAAATTATGTATCTAGAACTGCATACCAGATTGGTGTAAGTTTAATTTTAGCATTAAAATACTTGAAAATAGAATTTTGTCTTCCAAAGAAAATCAATCTGTAAAAATCACTCAATCGTACTCTAGATAAATAAGTTCAATACATTCGGTCAGTCTGGCATATTAAATTATTTGTCACTGACGCATACTTACATATTTGCTATTTCCCTTTAACGAAGAAAATATTAAATTTTCCTCAAATTACCTACATATTAATTGCAATAAATCATATTTAAAAATATTGCTCCTCCAAAAATAATTATTTGTAAATAATAATGAAAATAAAATTAATATTCCCATATTTATTTCAAATAAAAATAAGAAAAAAATGTATCACCTAAAATAAATAAATCTATTGAATAATTACAACATTTTTATATGGCGAGACAGGACTACGGTTATGGATTTTTAAAAATTTTTGAGTATATATCTATGTAATCCAATAATTCAATTTTTAATCTACTTCCAACCAGTAATTAACACTTTTTTATTGACATTTATAGAAACACAAAAGTAACATGTCCGATTTCTGTAAAAATCAATCGTACTTTCAGACACATAAGTGTAAAACTCGTACGTTTGCTCAGTCTATTATGTTAAATTATTTGTCACTGACGCATGCTTACGATATATGTGCTATTTCTCTTTAACGAACGAAAATAAATTTTCCTCAAATTACCTAAACATTAATTGCAATAAATCATTTTAAAAAATATTGCTCCGCCAAAAATAATTGTTTCTAAATAACAATGAATTCAAATTTAATTTTTCCATATTCATTTCAAATTAAAATAAGAAAAAAAATTATCACTTTAAATAAGTGAATCTGTTGAACAACTCCAATATTTCTATATGGCGAGACTGAACTATGGTTATGCGATTTAAAAAATTTTGAGTATTTATATATCTATGTAATCCTATAATTCAAATTTGAATTTCCTTCCAACTAGAGTAAAGCCCTTATTTATTGACATTTACGGAAACACAAAAGTAACATGGACAAACAAGTTTTTAAACATTTTTCACTTTGTTTCTCGTCAAGATAAGTATCCTATACTAAGGAGATTGCGTAATTGCAACATAAAGAATTGTCTTATAGTTATTAAAATGATTTTCGATAAAACCCTTCGTAAGTTTAATATTTTTTTTTTACTGAGAATATCTTGTAAATAAGATTTTAAATGTAGCTGTCGTATTTACTGAAGTTAAGAGCTTTCACTGAAAACAAGCCAAATTTCAGCACCTAAAATAAATAAAGATGCAGCGATTTTTGATCACTTTTACTACATATTAAAGACTAACCGAAAGCTTTCAAGATTGAGAAAATACCAAATACATATTAGAGTACTTCTTTTAATAAAATTTTCCACCTTGCACGGATTAACTACGTATATTTTTTTGTATTAAACTCTCAAATTTGTTTGAATCCACTCGAATATGCCTTGTCAATGACATTGTTTTCATTTGCTGTATATTTTCCAGGAATTATTTTGCATTTTACTCTACATCATCTTCTCGATTGTCTTTAATATTATCCGTGAGGTAACATTGCAATTTTTTGAGGGTTTTCATGACACTCAATTTTTTCATAAAATGATAGTTTAAATATAAGTAATTAACGAAACAAGCGTCAATCGCTAGCACATTTGTAGTTCTGGCTGTGAGAAAATTTAAAACATTTCGGGAAAAAAAGGTTTTTCATTAGACTTGAAAATTTGTAGGACTAATGTTTAAATAATGAAAATTGGAAAATTAGTAGCTAGCTGCATTGAACATTGTGGCTTATTCGTCAGCCACCCTTATAAACCGGAAGGTCATTTCATAAGTCAGGAAATATATATAGCGTAATATATAACAAAATTAAGATGATAAAAAATAATGTTCAGCTCTGCTTTTAGTAGGGGTATGACTATCAGCTAGGGGACTATCAAGCGGACATGGGATTTGAACGTCGAATCATTTAATTATCTAACTGACAAACTTTCCCCTAATATATCTTCAGCTGACCAGTGGTTTTATTAAATACTCTAAATTAAGAATCTTAATCAACATAAAATCAATTTGATAAAAATTTGTCCGTCAATTTTTTTTACGTGATGATAATATAGTTTCTTCTTAGTAAAGTATAATTTCTTTATCAGTTAAAAGAAATATATACATATATATATATATATATATATATATATATATATATATATATATATATATATATATATATATTTATTTATTGTATAAATGAGTGCTCAGTTTTATAAAGAGAGAAGAAATCAGACACAGAAAGATTAAATGATATATTTTAATGGTTAATATGCCAGTAGATTTGGTCTAGAATAAGATAAAATTAGATTTAAGTGTAGTATGAGATGTATTATTTAAATCGTAGTGTAAATAAACAGATAAAGTCCTAAGATAAAGACAACAAAATCAAAAATTCTTGAATAAGTAAAATAATTGCGAATTGATATATTCTTATAAAATATGACATATTTCTTTCTATATAAACTAAAATTAATTAAAAAACTATTGTACTAGATAGAGTAAGTGTGAAAGCTTTTAAAAAGCTAATAATGAAGTGTTATACATCGTCGTTTGTCCCATTAAAACAATCCCTCATAAGACTCAAAAGTGCGTGAAGTGGAAAATTAGTGCAAAATTCAGACAACAATACCGTGAAAAATGAAAAATAAACACTAATAAATAAAGGGGTAATAATATTAAAGCAACAATAAACATTTTAGAGTTGTTATGAACGTAATTTGATTAAAATTGTCATAAATTTTCAGGTGCAAAGTATTAATTTTTATCAATTTTAATAAATAAATAATGTGCCAAAGTGGTTTTTACATATATCAAAATGTCGATAAAACTGTAAAGTTTATTTATTGCAAGATCAATTATGCTCAATAGTCAGGTTTATATCAATATATCTGACCAATCATAATACAGAAATTTCGTATGTCTTAGCCGATTATAAAAAACCAAGGCGTAGGAATTTCTAGAGGGTTGAATTTTTCAGTTTGCCAAAAGCACTGCGTTTTTCAAGCCCCCGAAAATTTACATAACCTCAAATTTTCAATTGTTTAAAAAAAAACAGAAGTCTTCCTACGTCACAAGAGAACAAAAGTTAAACATTTTGGTTTTAAAGGGGGTTATGTATTTTTATTGCTGTTAAGTAAAAAAAAAAGAATTTAATAATTAATTTAAAATAATTAGTAAATTTCCTGTTTTGCCCTGTAAAATATTTGTGCAACTCTCAGACAACAACAAATACGATAATATTTTAATAGGAAGAATATAGAAAAATTAATTTGAATTGAACTAATAAGAACATAGCTGAACGAGACTTAAAAAAAATTTTGTCAACTCCTTGCTTGATAGGTAACGACAACTAAAATATTTTTGGAGATTTGGAGGATTTTTGAAGAAAAAAATAAATAAAATTACAGGAATTGTGTTTATTAATATATTTGGACTAAATAAAACAAAAAAAATACAAGGTATTTATATTAGATAATGAAGTAGAAAGCTTTTTTTCGTACACATTGAACATTGGCATCGAATATTAACCTAACTTTTCTTAAAATTAAAATAATAAAATTAATAAATTATAGTTTGCTATAATCGTACTATGTTTGATTATCTGATTGATATCTTATAAAACACTGAATTCACTTGAGAAGGAGTCAATTTACAGGTAAGAACACATCTATATCTATATAGATAATTTGAAAATTGAAAATACTTCAAATTGGTAGAGAATAGTTATAATTTATTATAATTATTTTTTACCTAATGCTCAACAAATAAATATTAATATTTTAATTAAATTTACGGGCATCTTTGTGGGTTTATTATTATTATATATTATCATAATATATATATTATCATAATATATATACATATATATATATATATATATATATATATATATATATATATATATATATATATATATATATATATATAATCAAGAGTTATTAAAAAAAATGATATAGCAAGTATCATTAATGAATGGCGATAAATAATATTATAACAAAAATAAAAAATAATTTCTTTACTTATCTTCACTTGAGTCTATTGTCATATCAGACTCCCATTGCAACTGACTTCAAAACTATTGGCGAACATTTTTTCCTCCTCTTTCTTGTGCTTATTTGCTCTGCATCTCCTTATTACTCAATTTACTCTTCATCTTCTTGTTCTCTTTATTCAACTTACTCAACTTCCTCTATTTGTTCAAATATTTCAAATTGGTAAAGAATAGTTATAATTTATTATAATTATTTTTTACCTTGGGCTCAACAAATAAATACTAATTTTTAATTAAATTTTGGCAATATTTTGAAAACTGAAAATATAAATTCAGTAATAAAATAATAATAAAGGTTTCATAAATTTTATTATAGGGCAAGTATTGTGTGCGGGTCCAATACTACCCACAAATTGTTACAATTGGCGCCCAACGTGGGGCCAATTGTTACGATTTTCGGTGTATTGCACCCGCACAAAGTACTGCCCGTAAATAAAATTAAATTAAATTTAGAAAACTTAAAATATAAATTTAGAAATAAAATAACAACAAAGTTTTCTAAAATTTCATTATACATATAAAGTTTTTTTTTATTTATCATATGTACTTCTTCAAAAAAAATCGTGATGATTTTTTATTGCAGTCTGGAAACCCTTGCAGTATTAGCTGCAGCATCAAAATTTCTTGTGATATGAAGAAGTACATATGATAAAAAAAAGCTCATCATGTAGAGCGAAACATCAGGAGAAATTGAAAATTTTTATCGTCTTTCAGTTTAAAAATAAGAAAACTTACACCCAAGAAAAACGAAAGAAAACAATATATATATTTAGGCAATTTATCCTATTCCACCAACATCGAGATGATGGCCTACCTGTACCACCATACCGACAATAAAGTCAAAACTTACTCTCCCCGCCACAGTGATACGGCAGAGATACATGTTTCGTCTCTACTAGACTCATCAGGGTACCGACATGCACCTGGCTGTGCAAAGGACCCATATTTTTTTAGATGAAATTGGTGCAGTAAAATCCAAGATGGCGCTTACAATATGGCGGCCAAAAAAATTAATTTTGTCCGATTTTCTCTAAAATTGGTATGGAGGAATTCCCGGGGTTGTACCCAACGAATCTAAAATTATTTAAAAAAAATTCAAAATGGCGGATTCAATATGGCGGACAAAAAAATTTAATTTAGTCCGATTTTCTCCAAAATTGGTATGGGGGAGTTTTCGAGGTTGTACATAACGAATATGATATTATTTTTAAAAAATTCAATATGGCAGATCCAATATGGCGGACGAAAAAATCAACTTTGTCCGATTTTTACCAAAATTGGTACGGGGGAGTTTTCGGAGTCGCATATGACGAATCTAAAATAATTTTTAAAAAATTCAATATGGCGGATCCAATATGGCGGACGAAAAAATTAATTTTGTCCGATTTTCTCCAAAATTGGTACAAGGGAGTTTTCGGGATCGCATATGACGAATCTAAAATAATTTTAAAAAAAATCAATATGGCGGATCCAATATGGCCGACAAAAAAATTCGTTTTTGTCCGATTTTCTCCAAAATTGGTACGGAGGAGTTTTCGAGGTCGCATATGACGAATCTAAAATAATTTTTAAAAAATTCAATTTGGCGGATCCAATATGGCCCACAAAAGAATCGTTTTTGACCGATTTTCTCCAAAATTGGTACGGAGGAGTTTTCGGGGTCGCATATGACGAATCTAAAATAATTTTTAAAAAATTTTATTTGGCGGATCCAATATGGCGGACGAAAAAATCAATTTTGTCCGATTTTCTCTTAAATTGGTAGAAGGAAGTTTTCGGGGCCTCCCATAAAGAATCTGAAATTATTTTAAAAAAATTCAATATGGCGGATCCAATATGACCGACAAAAAATCAATTTTGTTCGATTTTCCCCAAAACTGGTACGGGGGGTTTTCGGGGTCGGATATCACGAATCTAAAATAATTTTTAAAAAATTCAATTTGGCGGATCCAATATAGCCAACAAAAAAATCGTTTTTGTCCGATTTGCACCAAAACTGGTATGGGAGAGTTTTCGGGGTCACACATGACGATTCTAACATTATTGTAAAAAATTCAATATGGCGTATCCAATATGGTGGATAAAAAATTAATTTATTTTCTTTAAATATTAAGATAGTGGATTTACTATGACAGACTAAATATTCGTTTGACACAATTTCATTGGTATTTGGAGAACTGTAAGAATCACAGAATTTTTAATGGTTCATTTTAGGGTGATTTATAATTATGGATAAAATGGGTACACTTTGGAGTCATTGCGAGGTGGTGCACTAATCTCGATTAGCACTTAGTTCAAATAATTTATGAATATCATAATGAATTCAAAACGAAAAATCGAAAAATAAAATTTTTATAAAAAAATTGAACCGACTTCTAAAAGTGTGCTAAAAAGGGAAAAATAATTAGAAATTTTTATATGAAATTGAAATTTTTGAAGTCTGCGCCAAATTATTAATAACTACTAATATATACAAATAAAGTATTTTTAATCTGTTTATGCGAATCACGTTTTGTCAGGTATTAGTTTGGCGCCGACTTCAAAAATTTCAATTTCATATAAAAATTTCTAATTATTTTTCCCTTTTTAGCACACTTTTAGAAATCGGTTCAATTTTTTTATAAAAATTTTATTGAGTTAAAAATAATATATCTTTTCAAAATGTACCATAGAATATGTGTACATGTCGTTCCAGAATAAATTGACTAAGATGTAAAACCTGTCTTTTCTATGACTACTAATTTATTATAGGAGCTACCAGTATAAATAATAACCTATTATATATACCGATCTCGACCAACTTATAGAGTTTCCAAGAAATAAGTGAGAAAAATGTGAATATTCTCAAGCCTTGTTGCACCATATTACGTTTTCATTATTTTTCTTTACCAATCTTTTACAAATCTATTTAAACGCAATGTTTGGAATATAGACTTAATTAAATTAATTGGGATTAAAGTAGTGGATAATAAGAGTGTTTATTTTAGTTACATTCGAATTGTGTTATTGATCTAATTTAAGCTCTTCTTTGTAAATATTTTTTTTACATCTATTTTCATTAAAAGGATTTAAGTGTTTTGAGAAACTTATTTTATTTAATTAGTAAAAATTCGCAGCAGCTTTTCCTGAATCTGGAAAATGTGTTTGTGGTATTGGTGAGCTCTAATAATCTGTAGTTATTTAGCACTAAAATTTCAAGAAATTAAGAAGATCGACCAGTCTTCCAGAGTGTATTTGTCATATTGGGTTTTATATACAGGTTTATAGAGTAGTTCTAAATAAGAGGTGACAGTAATAAATCGTGTGCGAAACGACCATACCTTACCAAAATACAATTGGCTAGAGTTCACAATTAAATTCCTTCATATTGGCATAAATAGAAATTATACCAAAAAAAAATTGTTTTTTTATGCGAAAAATCAACCCTTATGTAACCATTTCTTTATTATCACAGAGTAATACGTGTAACTCTTGAGTTTATATTGAAATACAATTTATCTCGAATAAATTCATAAATACTTCAAGATTTCTGATGTGGCTTTTAAGGTGCATTAATTTATCAAAAATTGATTTTGATAATCATTATTACAATGCTAAATGCAATGTACCATATGTGTATTTTGATATCGGTAAGAATTATTTACATCATCAATCTGCATATTCGAGTACACTGCTGGACGTAAGCCTCCCGTGAATGTCTCCAGGATTCTCTGTTCTACACAACCTGTATCCAATTTGTGTAGATGCGTCGCAGGTCGTCAGTCCATCTGATTGGTGGACGCCCTCTGCTTCTGTATGCGTCTTGTCTACGTCTCTATTCAATTGTTTTCTTTGTCCACATGTTGTCAGCCGTCCAAACAAAAAACCCAATTCCAATTTAAGGTGGCTATTTTTTCTACAGCGTCGAGTAGTCTAGTTCTACCTATTTTCTCATTTGTAGCCCGATTTTTAGGGATATTCCCAGCATTGATCATTTCATTTCATATTGTGTGATATGGAGCCTATATATAGTCTTTTTTGCCAGTGTTATAGTTTCTGCTCTATGTGTAAGGAATGACAGTATACATTGGTTGAACACTTTCATTTTCAGGCATATAAATAGTTCTAACATTAATACGTAAAGCAGATTTCCGAAGGCAGCCCACATTAGTCCTATTCTTTGACGGAGTGTACATGTCAAGTTGTTCCTGTTGATACGATTTTCGTGGCATAGATAATTATATAATATCGTCGCTTCAATACGGGATTCATCAATACTAATTCTACCCCTAAAACAAGATTTGAATTTTTAGATCCACATGTTGGGATGTTTTATTTTTCAAACATTATTTTGACGTCGTTCATATTATCAGCAGTTATATAGTTCCAGTACAAAATGACAGACCTTTCTTTCTGAATATCCAACTAGAACAACACTCCTACATCCAGTCAGATGAAATGATTGAGAGATTTAACAGAACGTTGGAAAATTATGTCAGAATACAAGTAAATGAACAACAAAATAACTGGGATAAATGCATTCAGCCATTTTTACTAGTCTATCGTTCAGCCATTCACGAAACCACTAGAAAAACACCTGCTAACATAATTTTTTGAAAAGAATTACGTCTTCCAGTCGATTTGCTTTCTGGACGTCCACCTGATACTGCAGCAACTTGGGAAGACTACACGAATGAACTTAGTAAGCAGCTTCAGGACTTACATGAAGAGGTCCATCGAAAATTACAAAGAAAAAGTGACAAATGAAGATCAGCTATAACCTCAAAGCCAATACTGGTGGATTCATGGTTAGTCATGACAGGTTGATCGGGACCATCAAGACTTAGAAAGGGCAATGTAACGGCCTTTATAGCATAATACATTTCATAGCAGTAGTTTGTGCTTGTAGTTTGTAGGGTTTTAGGTTTATTTTCTACGAATTCCTAATTTATTAAATTAATGTTACCTTCTTTAATTTCCTCATGAGACGTTTATGAAAAAAGGTCTGGAACATTTTAGAATATTCTATTTCTTTATTTTTTACATAGAACGCCTATGACAAAAAGTCTAGAATCGCCAGATATTATTTTTATTGTAGTATATAGTATGAAAATCCTTCAAGAAAAATGTGAAATCTTCTGGTATCCCGAAAAAGGGTATATAAAGAGCCCAGATCGGCTTTCGTGGACAGTTTAGTTTAAGACGTCGTTGAAGTTGAATTTTTTGACAAGCTGTCAGAATTGAAGTTTTAATAAAAGGTGATTAAAACAATAAAGTGTTTGTAAATATCGGCCGTCCTGAACAATATATAGATACAATGTTTGTCAGGTAACTGTCATAGTTATGGTGATAATCTGATAGGATCCACTTTCTTGAATCCCTATTTAAATCTCGTGCGCCTCCAACTTTTTTTTCCGTTGACATGGATCCCCTGCAGGTCGCATTCGACACCTGAGGGTTCATATGGACCACTTTGGGAACCAGTAATTTATAACCTTCCGAAAAAGCTAAAACTCTACAACATTGATCAAGAGCTAATTTAAATAAATTTATTTATGTAGCATATTGGCTCTCACAGTTCAAATGGGCTATAATTTTCGTAATATTTTTCAGTTCAGAGCTTACTTTAAATTTTATTAAATAAAGGAGAATTAGAAACCTTTGTGCCTAAACAAATTACTATTAAATCTTTTGAAAGGTATAACTAAACATTTTTGCAAGGTTATTGTATTTGTTACACTCTATACCATTTGAATTAATACATGCGAAATATTGCCAAGTTAACGAGCTACAAGAAAATATTTTCACCGAGAGTTGTACGGCTGGAAGGGAACATGGAAGAATGATCTTTGTTTTAATCTGGAAATCGAACTCTAAGATCTATCAAAAATTAAATTGATTTTTTTAAATAAGAATCACCATTTTGGAATCCAAAATCGCTTATTATGTAAAATTTCACATTCAAACGAGTATTTGAGTGATGCGTCAAAAGAGCTTCTAGAGATTGGCTAGTTTTACCTTACTAGGTAAAAATTTCTTGAGATTAAGCTAAAGATTAAAGTTTTATAACTCGAAGGAAGACATTTAAAGGTGATCCTGACCATGATCTCGATGGCTTGAACAACAACAGCATATGAGTCATCACTGGAAGGCTGTTGAGAAGACGGGCCTCCGTCGTATAAAAACTATAACTTAACAACAGTAACTATATTAGCAGAAGAACCCAACAACATAAGGATTTCCACCCTCTGGAGTTACGGGAACCTCAATTAACATTCACTCACGAGAAGACTCAGATAGAAACTGCAACAAAACAGAGAACCTTCAACATGCTGGTTAAATTTGTGAAGCTCTCCGGAATATAGGAATGTGTGCCTGGTTGAAATATTGACCAATGAACTATGAAAATCGATTAATAAACAAGACTATAATACAAATAAAGTTTTCATAGAGCAAGAAAATTGATAGATATTAGTTAACAATTGGATCAAAAAATAATAAGCTTACGTTCATATTTTCAAAGTTTTGGCACTGCAGGGATTCCCAAAGTAGCGCCTGAGGCGCCATGGAAAGTAAATAGGGGCTCCGAAAGGCGCGCCTGTTTTCTCTTTGTGGAATTTAAATTTACCTATATTCGCAGGTACAAAATAAATAATCCAAATTTCGTTGCGATGGTAACGTCGACCGTCATTCACTCAACATTGTTACGGGGAACCAGTTTCCTGAAACACGAAGTTTGCGTTAGGTTTGACAACGCCGAATTGGCTACTGGCTGGACACGACAGAGGGCGTTATGCTAACTCAGACATTAAAATGGAGACTTCTTTACAAATTAGAGTCCTTGTCATTAGAGAATAATTTTTGCTAGCAATATTTGATCCCAAATATGAACCATACAGTTTTAGGAGTATTATGCGAATATTTTAAGAATATCTTTTCATGCAAAACAACATATCGAAGTACATTCAACACATTTATTTTTTTATCTCTTTCATTCATACCACTTGATTTATCGAAAATTGTATAAATAAGCAGAGCGTTGAATATAGATTAGGTGTTTTTATAATCTCTTGAATACAGTTATACCTTGTGGAAGTTTTAAAATGTATTCTTTTTCCTATATATACCTACTTACGTGGATTGTCTTAGCGATTGCGGATAATCCATGTAATTTGAGACAAACAGATAGTGGATCAATTTGTGTTTGTGATTCTTTGTACTGTGATACGGTACCCAAAATTCAGGATTTAAAATCTCATCAATACCAACTATACTCGACTAGTAAAGCCAAATTAGGATTTTATTCTACAACTGGAACTTTTTCCAATCCAACAGGTGAGGTGTCTGCAACTGTAACAGTTGGAAACCTTAAGAGTACACACCAATCCATTATTGGCTTTGGGGGAGCTTTTACAGACGCAACAGGCATTAACATTGCAAGACTACCAGAAGCGGCTCAACAACTGTTACTTCAAAGTTATTTTGGAGATGATGGCATCCAATATAGTCTAGGTAGAGTCCCCATTGGTGGAACTGACTTTTCAACAGAGCCTTATACTTATGCTGATGAAATTGATGAAACATTAGGAGACTTTGCGTTACAGCCAGAAGATATTCTTTATAAGGTAATATTTGTTTAATTAGAAAATTTATTTTAATATCATAGACCGATTTTGGAGTTTAAAATTATGCATTATTTAAGCCTAAAAGATGACTTTTTTCAAACAGAAATTAAAATATATTTCGGCATTATCCTTCAAGTAATGTGGCTTTTATTCAGATATATCTGCTTTATACATTTTATGTAGAAGTAGTTCTGGATGAAGTATTTTCTGAAATAAAAAAGTTGTAACAAATTTAAATAGGATGTTTTTCATTTGATTTGGAATGTTGTGGATCATTTCTTTCACTGGTTTCATTTTCATTCCTTTCAACCTTTAAATTTCATTCGATAAGTTTATCTGTCATCTTCGCTGTTAGTCTGTGTTATGTTATGTTCTGAAAGTCGACCATCTTGAAATAATTCCTCAATGTATTGCTTCCATCTGCATAGTTGCTGTCGGATTTCAAATACCAAATAACCATTTTAGTCAGCTATTGAATGATTGTTTCCCTTCGAAATATTATTAATTGTTTTATTTTTTTGTGCACAATAAATAAATCATATTTTCCTATCTATTTCATAACATTTTCGAGAAAACCATTATGGTTTGACATTTCTTATTTTTCTTCTTATTTCGGTATTCAATCTCTTATATTCGTTTTCGTTGGGATTTTCATGCAGTCTGTTACGTTCTATTATATCAAGAATTTCAGGCGTCATCCATTTTTGTCTTGCTTTAAACTTAACCGGCTCTAATTTATCTTGGATATTATTATTAATAACACCTTTTATATTAGCCCATCTACTACGATTTGATTTTATGGAGATATCATAAACTTTTGCATTCCCCTTTCTAACTCCGTTGCAAATTTATCTTTGACATTTTGACCTATAAGTGCTTCCAGATTCGAATTTGGTTTTAATCATTTTCTAAATGTTTTTTTCAATTTTATGCAGAATTTGGCAATTAATAAATTGTGGTCTGATGTTACATCTCTTCCTGGGTAAGTTAGCATTAAAATTTCCTATTAAAATAGTAATATCATTATTCCCTACCGGTTTCATAATCTTGTCCAAATCTGTATAGAATCGTTCTAGTTCTTCTTCTTCCCAAGTCGTTTTTGGCGCATAAACTTGAATTAAATTAATGTTTATGGGTCGCATGGAATTCTTTAGTTTTCTTAAATAATTACCTGTAATATTCAAAAATATTCATTATTTTCTTGTTAAAATTTTTAGATCCCTTATATCCAAGAAGCTAAAAGATTACGTGGAGACAACGGATTTAAATTGTTTAGCTCAGCTTGGTCTGCGCCAATTTGGATGAAAACAAATAACTGGTAAGCCAAATTTCAAAGTATAATATTTACAGAACTACTATAATAATCTCTGTTCATAAATGGAAAAAATAAGATAATAAAATGAAATAGTAAAAAAGATATTAATGCAATAATCAACGTAAATTCAAAAAACTTAGGTCAAGAAAATATCCAGATTTTGTTTTCAAATATAGAATTTGTTATTAATAAATCTCCTATATATTAAAATTTTTTCATTCTATAATCAAAATATTAATGCTTATTTTCCACTTCTAGGGAAAGAAAAAGAGAAATTAACATATTTCTTTGAACTAAAAAATCTTTTTTACTAATTAGCCTTTTTATTTGTATGCGTTACAACTATTGTATGGTCATTTTTTTTAAAGGAACTATTTACTATATTGTTGGTCGAGTTCAATTTGACCTTGTCCTGGCTTTAAAATTTACCTCATAGTAAAATTTTCTGCTCTTTTTATTTCCGGTATAAAAAGAGTGGGTTCTCATCAGAAATTCTGAAGATGACTTTCAAATGATCTTAAATGTCAAAATTAAGATCACGATCAAGGTCACCTTTAGGATCTATGTTCAATTTCCCAGATCTGCTGTTTTAATCATTTTTTCCTAAAGTTAGTATCTGCGAAGTTAGGCGGGTGGGGATCATAGTTTTTGTACATATTATATCATAAATATAAATATTTGCTTGGCACATTTCTAAATAGGAGCTTGTAGCATCTACAAGTCACATCTTAAAACAAAATCGAGTATATATTTTTATTTTAACTTTTTCAAAGAATATAAATGTTTATTTATCCAGAGCAAAAAATCAAGTAAACTAAATAAACATGAAATAGAAAATTGATATTTTTGCTGAAAATATAATATCACACATTCGTTTTCGAATATTGATCCACCCTTGAAATAAAAAAAAATTCTTTCTCAGACTAATGACTTAAAAACCATAAAAACAATAAAGTTTAGTTATATGACATAATCTTAAAAAATATGAATAGAATTCAAAATTATGTTAAATATTAAGTGTTTAAGTGAATAATAGCGTCACTAATACATTTGTCGGTATATACTAATGACACGTGTGACGTTTGGAAGGGTAAATATACACCATTAAAAGCCGGTTTATTATCAATTCTCATTGTGCAAAAAACATAGTTCCTTATAGATTCGAAAATATCGACAGGAGAAGACGTTTTGCGAAGAAGTTTAATAACCTATTTTCATTTAAAAAACCAGCTGTTGAAAGTTATCGATTGTTAAAACTTATGGTGAGAATATTTTAATCTAAAAAACTTTTAAATTATGATTTTATTGCTTCAAAAGTGATTTTTTTTTGTTGTAAAAGAGAAGGAGCGTTCAGGTTATTCCAAAACGTTCGAGGATGCAGATTTACAAGAATTAGTGGATGAAAAGCTTAAGTCAAGCGCAGCAATTGGCTGCAGCATTGAATGTTTATCAGTCCATTATATTTGAACGTTTACACGCATTGTTACCTGTTGATATGCATTTTGCTCCACTGTTAATAACATGTCCTTATCGAATGTGCAAATAAAACAAATTTAAATTAAAGGAATATTACACATATAATTTTAGATAGGATGTACTTTTGCTCGACAGTGGCTGGTCTTTTTTAAGTGAGGATCTTGCTGTTGAAGAAGCTGTGGCGGCATTTTATTAGCATATGGATATAATTCTTAATGAGAAGTTACTAAAGACTTTGTTCAGATCTAGTAAGCTCCCAACTTGGTTCACTAAAGAGGTAATTCGCTTATTAAAAAATTGTGACGCGTTTTCGTAGGCGGGGAGAGGAGGAGCAAGGTCGTGCTCTTCGGCTCTTCTTCGTCCACGGCAGCGGAACATCGGTCAGTGGATATTTCTCGCGCAGACAGTCATCGGTCAAATGCTCAGCGCAGGGGTATCGGGTCAGCGGCATCTACGTAAATTCGGGATATCCCTGCTCTCTCAACTGATCAACGGTTTGACTGCCTGAAGGTCAAAACATCCACTCGGTGGTCGGTTCTCGGGCGCCACTCTCGGGATTTAATGTGGTCGAGGGCCCACTTTATGCACCGGGCAGCTTGTTACAGTGGAGAAACGGCAAACCAGGGGTCAATTGCGTGTATTAGTGCTGGCTGCCGGTTGCCAATTGTTACATGTAATGGTAAAAATGGGACTAGGTAATAAAACAAACAGTTACAAAACATCCTGTATCCTATATTCCATTCTTTTATACAAAGACATGGCCTAAAACTAACTTACAATCTAAGATGGACAATATTGTAAACAAATAAACGGTCTGTAGGGCAAGAGTATGTTTTGAGAGCAGTTCACGGTAGCTCATACTGTTCGGTTGCGCTGAAGACGGTAACCCGGCGGTATCATTCACGACGCTATTCACGTCCCTCGTACTATACGACTGCGACGCTATTCACGACGGCTTATACGCAAATTATCGCGCCTCGTATCTAAAATCCGCGTTCACGGTTCACGGCGCTTCGTATTAAAATTCGACCGACGGAGGTATACGCGGTATGTAACAATAACACGGCATCGTTCGGCGATAGGCGGTATCTCTACACGGCGACGGTCTTTACACGCGGCGGCGACGATAAGCGTCGGGGCGACAGTTGTTAAGCGCCCTTGTCAACGGACATCGGAGGGCACCTGGCGGAAACAATAACAAACTTACGGCATCAGTGCGTGTGTGTATCGGTGACGGTAGGAAGGAAAGAAAGGAACTGACGCTGCCCGTTCTTATAAGGGTCCTCGACAGCGTCAGCAGGATGGAACGACATTGCCCGTTCTCATAAGGGTCCTCGACAATGCCGACCAATAGCGGTAGGAAACTGGGAAAGGCACCGACACTGCCCGTTCTTATAAGGGTCCTCGGCAGTGACGGTAGGATGACACAACATTGCCCGTTCTTATAAGGGTCCTCGGCAGTGACGGTAGGATGACGCAACATTGCCCGTTCTTATAAGAGTCCTCGGCAATGCTGACCATTAAAGGGGTAGGATGTAAGGAAGGAAGTGTATGGCAAACACCATATAAACACAAGCCTAGCCTCACTTACATTACTAGACCAGGAAGGCGCGGCCCAGCAGGCGACCCAGTCCAGTCCGTTTGGACTGTTGACCCGGGTGGAGAACGTGTAGTTCTTCGCGAAATAATGGTCTGCTCGGACTTAAATAGACGGCTCGAGCTCCCACTACGCTGACGTGGGACGGTGTGCGGTGATCGCGCATACGATACTGCTGTATGCGGCGCGCGGTTACTATGGTCGGACGCTCTGAAAATCTCGGAAAATTATATTTCCCGGCATAGCGCGGTCAATCTAATTATATTCCGGTAATATTTAAACTTTAAGCAATCTTTTCCCGCAAGAATCAGATTTTTCGGATGTAAATTAAATAAATTAAATCCCGGCGAACATACACTTGCCCAAAATTTTAATAACTTAGTTACAAAATAAAAAGTTGTTATGGCAAAAATACAAAAGATCTAAGGAGATTGGTACTATGTATCTTTCAGGAATGCTTGGACGGTCGTAAAAAAATCATATCTGTACGTCCTATAGTTCTTATCTTGCAAATGTTGAAGCGAAATATAAAAAAAAACACCTAATAGTCCTGATCCTACATCCATACTAGGAAGTCTAATAGTACTATGCCAACTGCTATGCCATCAAAATCAGGAAACAAATAATCCCAATGACATAGTAAATTCATTTGCGAAACTATTCAAAGAGTCCTCTATATTACTACTCCTTACGTACCTACTTTTAGTCATGCTTGCAATTCTTACATTTTCTCAATATCTAAAATAATTCCTAAAGGCGTTGGGAAAGCTTGTAAAAAACTGAAGGCCAAATTCACGGCGGGTCCTGATTACATTCCTTCCTTTTGTCGTAAGAGGTTGTGCTTGGGCGTTTGTTGAACTTTTGCCTATAATTTTTAATTTATGGCTTTAGAAATGTATTTTTCATGACCTATGTTCGGTTTTTGAAGAAAGATGATAGGATCAGGGTCGAAAGTTATCACCCCATAGCGATAATGTGCAATTTTGCAAATGTATTTGAGCGAATCCTTCAAGAACAATTATCCTTTTACATAGCACCTCTAATGATCGATCAGCAGCATGGTTTTACTTCTAGAAAGTCAACCGAGCGTATTGATTTTGGCTCTCAGTTTGATGTCGTTTATGCAGAATTTTCCAAAGCGTTTGATCGATTTGATAACGGTGTTTTACTTTCCAAATTATCAGACTTTGGTTTTAATTACAATCTTATTAAATTTTTTCGACGTTACATATTAAACCGCTCTCACTATGTTGAATACCGTGGTAATAGATCTAGTAATTTTGTAGTAATGTCGGGTGATCCTCAAGGGTCTGTTTCATGTCCCTTACTTTATTAACGATATCACATGTGGATTGAATAACAGCTGCCTACTTTATGCAGACGATTTAAAGGTTTTCCGGGACATAGGGAATTCTTGCGATTGCTTGTGCTTTGAACTGGATCTCATGAAATCAAATACTTGGTGTCTAAAAAACAAACTGCCTGTGAACGTAGACAAGTGTAATGTTATGCCGTTCTCAAGAAGTAAAATACCTGCATGATTATGTGATCAACGCTGCTTTTCTAAGGCGGGCTAATTTCATTAAAGACCTGAGAATCATGTTTGACTGTTGACTTACATTTGTCCATCATATTAATGATATAGTATCGAGATCTTACCGAACGCTAGGCTTTCTAGTGAGATCTAGTCATGAATTTCGGTCGCTCCAGGTCATAAGTATGTTATATTATTCTTTTCTATGGGGCAAATTGGAATATACCTCAGAAAATATCGTTTCTGAAGATTTTTAGGTTTAAATTGGATGGGTTTTATTCACAGGCTATTACACATCGCGAAAGCCTATTGACAAGATTTAATTTAACCACTCTGGAGAAGCGGAGTAATGAGGCTCGTGTACTCTTTTTGTATCAACTGGTTATTAGCGAGATTTTGGCAACCGATTTGCTCGCGAGAGTTCATTTTCATGTTTCAGGAATAACTAGATCTCCAGTATTTTTCTATTTTTCGAATCCAAGAACTAATGTATTACAATTTTCCGCATTATACTCGATGTGTTCCTAATATGATCACCTAGAGGATAAATTTGATATATTTCACTGTAATTATTCAGTTGTTAAATCGTTTATTTACAGTTTACTGTGATTGATTTATAGACTATGTTTTACCTATTTTACTGTCTGAATTATTTATGTAATATTAAGATTTATGTAATACTGCTCTTTTTCCTGTCTAATAATAGGGACTCTAGTTCTGTAGGACAATGTAAATATATTAAATAATAAATAAGTAAATAGATAAGTAAAGATCCAGGAAGCAAAATCGGTTCCACTTGAACTGAAGGAAAAAGACATTGAAAGATGAAACTCTACTTGTGAAATTCTGCTTCCTAGGTAGAAAAGAAAAAGATTTTTGCATCGAGTTATGGCAGGTGATGAAAAATGGATATATTTTGACAATCCTAATTGCAAAAATCATAGGTAGGCCTTGTAGTGTATTTGGTGAGATGATAAGGGAGCTGTCTGTCATGAATTGTTAAAACCCGACGAAACAATCACTAGCGATCGATATCGACAAGGACTCATAAACAGTGAGAAGAAAACGACCAATATACACCGAAAGCCACGATAAAGTCATCTTTCAACATAACAGTGTTCGGATCCATGTTGCAAAAGGTGTAAAAAATCAATTGGAAAATGTTAAATGGAACATCCTACCTCATTCATCATATTCACTGGACCTACCAGACTATCATAATTTATTTATTTCAATGCAGCACAGACTTTCGGAACAATACTTATCTTCTTACTAAAAAGTGAAAATTTTACTTAATGAATTGTTGCTCTCAAAATATTAAGAGTTTTCTTGACGCGGAATTCATTCTCTACAAAAAGATGATAAAAATGTCATTACTAACAATTACCAGCCTCTTAATTATTGAGGTAATTAATTTAGTTCTCGAACCAAATGCTAATATTTTGAGAAAAGGTCGACATTACTAACCGAAACACCTATTAATATACAGGATGTGCCTTTCAAAGAAAGGTGATATCTAATAATTATAGCTTCAGTACTTAACAATTTTTTGCTCCCCTTTTGAGTAAGTTAAAAAATTTAGTCAAACATAATCAATTACACTATCAAATTAATACTTCAAGTATAAGTACAATTTGATGATTTTGATGCACCTGACTATTTTGTCTTCAAAATTAGTTTTCAGAAATAATTTATAAAAACCTTTTTAGGTATAATGGAGTGGGAACTCTTAAAGATGAATACTGGGCGCTATGGGCAGAATATTACATAAAGTTTTTTGATGCCTATAAAGAAAATGATATAACATTTTGGGGAGTTACAACTCAAAATGAACCATCTAATGGAGTGCTTGGAATGCCTGTTCAAAATGTCGGTTTCACTTCTAGTCAAATGGTAGGTTACAGTTAAATTAATCACGAGTAATTTAAGGACACTAATTAAAAATTACTATAGGTGCCAAATGAAACAAAAATTAGGTTTTGAACTTTCTTCGTATTTTTTGGTGCGGTAGATTTTAATAATTCAAAGAATATTAAGCTGGATATACCAAATATATTCCCATATTAATTATACTAATATTATTGAATTGTTAAGATAACTTTATAGATATCATGCCACACAACAAATAACTGTGTCTGAATCTAGTAGTAGTAGTAGTAGTAGTTCTTTTTAACCGACTTGAAAAAGAAGGACGTTCTCAATTCGTCGAATATGTATGTTTTTTTTTTATGTATGTACACCGATTACTCCGGAACGGCTGCACCGATTTGAATGAAATTTTTTACGTTATGTTCAGGAAGTTGCTGCGGTGGTACCATATTTTTTTGAATGAAATTGGTGCAGTAATATCCAGGATGGCGCTGACAATATGGCGGTCAAAATAAATAGTTCTGTCCGATTTTCTCCAAAATTGGTGTGGGGAAATTTTTGGGGTCGTACACGACGAATCTGAAATTATTTTTAAAAAATTCAATATAGCGGATACAATATGGCTTACAAAAAATTTAATTTTATTTGATTTTCTCCAAAATTGGTGTGGGGGAGTTTTCGGGGTCGCACATAATGAATCCAAAATATTTTTACAAAATTCAATATGGCGGATCCAATATAGCGGACAAAAAAATCAATTTAGTCCGATTTTCTCCAAAATTGGTACAAGGGAGTTTTCAGGGACGCACATAACTAATCTAAAATTATTTTTAAAAAATTCAGTATGACGTACTAAATAATCAATTTTGTCCGATTTTCTTCAAAATTGGTACGGGGGAGTTTTCGGGATCACACATAACGAATGTGAAAATATTTTTAAAAAATTCAATATGGCGTATCCAATATGGCGGATAAAAAATTAATTTTGTCCAATTTTTTTCAAAATTGATACGGAGGAGTTTTTGGGATCGCCCATTACGAATCTGAAATTATTTTAAAAAAATTAAATATGGCGGATCCAGGATGACGAATTAAAGATTCTACATCTCCCAGTTTTATCTAAAATCAGTATTGGGGTATTTTTGTTCGTGTTAATTATGAATTTAAAATATTTTTTGAAAAAACCCAATCTGGCACACTCAATATGGTATCCTAAAAATTTTACATTTTCTTTCTTGAGGGGTATACAACCTCAATATGCAGTATAAAATATATCGAACTAAGAAATTTACATTTCAGGTTCTTTAAATATTGCAAATTGATATTTTGGTGTTCTTGAGGTGTATACAAACTTAATATGCAGTATAAAATATATCGAGCTAAGAAATTTACATCTCAGGTTCTTTAAATATCGATATTGGAAGGTTTTGAGGCCTACATGACCAATATAAAATTAATTTGAAATTTAAGATAGTGGATTTACTCTGACAGACTAAATATTTGTTTGACAAAATTTTACTGGTATTTGGAGAACTCTAAGAACCAAAGAATTTTAAGTGGTTCATTTTAGGGTAATACACAACTTTGGATAAAATGGACACTTTTTTGCCAACTTGGAGTCATTGAACACTAATCTCGATTAGTTCAAATAATCTTTGGATGTCATAATGAATTCTAAAACTAAAAATAAAAAAATAATATTTTTAAAAAAAGATTAAACCGACTTCTAAAAGTGCGCTAAAAAGTGAAAAATAACTATTAATTTTTTTATGAAATTGAACTTTTTGAGGTCGGTGCCAAATTATTTGTAAATGAAATAAAGTACTAATATGTACAAATTATGGTAAGAAAGCAATTACAAATAAAGTATTTGTAATCTGTTTATCTGAATCACATTTTGTCAGGTATTAGTTTGTGTTCAGAAAGTGGCTGCTGTGGTCCAATATTATTTTGACCGAATTTGTTTTATTAATTTCCAAGATGATGCTGACAGCGTGGAGGATTACAAAATAATTATGTCAGATTTTCTTCAAAATTAGTATGGGAGAGTCTTCGGGGTCGTAAATAATAAATCTAAAATTATTTTAAAAATATTCAATATGGTGTATTATAAATTTTGTGTCTCTATATTTTGTCTAAAACTGGAATAATGGAGTTTTTAAGGATGTAAATTAGAAATTTAAAATTATTTTTTAAAATATTCAATATGGCGGATTCTATTTGGTAGATTTAAAATTTTACATCTCTAGATTGTGTCAAAAATTGATATAGTGGGATTTTTGAGGGTGTAAATTAAGACTTTAAAATTATTTAAAAAAATTCAATTTCACATCTGATTTTGTTCCAAATATGTTGCTGGGGAGTTCCTACGAGAACAAATAACGAACTTAAATTTGTTTCAAAAAATTCAATATAAAAATAAAAAGATGTAGATTAAAAGGTAAAAATTATATTTTTGAAATTCAATGTGCCAGAGACAATATGGTGGGTTGAAAATTTTAAGTCATTCACATTTGTTCAAAAATGGTAGTAAGGAGTTTTCGGAACTGTAAGCTACAAGTCTAAAGTTAATTTTTTACAATTTAACATGGCAGTTACAACATGAGGGACTAAAAATTTTGCAATTTTCCGATTTTGTCTAGGCTAATATTGGGGTGTTCTTGAGACGTATTCTACTAATATGAAATTAATTTTTTTAAACTCAATATGCAAGATACAATGTCGTTATTAGAGGGTTCTGGAGTTTAAAATTATTTTTTTTAAATTGAAGATAGCGGATTGACTATAGCAAACTAAACATTTGTTTGGTAAAATTTCATTCAAAATAGGGATTTGTGGAATTCTTGGAGTAAAATTTTTGTTTTTTACTCTATAGTGGGCTACAACTATGTAAAAAATGGATACTTTTTTGGACCCTAGAAACTCAACTCAAATTAAAAATCGAAAAATAAAAATTATATGTAAAAATTGACCCGACTTCTAAAAATGCAGTAAAAAGCCAAATATAATAATATGTTTTTACACGAATTTGAAATTTTTGAAGTGAACTCTTGATTATTACTAAACGAAACAAATAACTACCAACTTGGGATACATTCAAGCTATGATACAAAAGCCATTTCAAATAAACTAGTTCTCAATCACTTTATATGAATCACATTTTGTCAGCTAATAATTTGGAGCCAACTCAAAAAATTTCAATTTAACACAAAAATGTATATTGTTATTTTAGGTCTTTCTGTGCTTTCTTAAAATAAGTTTAGTGTTTTTATAAAAATTATTATTGATGTGAATATTTGTCTATTTTATTTTTAGTCAAAAATAACAATTTAAAAATATTGTTAGATCTTTTTATATCGAATTTTAGAGAGCATGGATTTCTAAATATCTTGGACCTGCTATTAGGAACTCAACATATAGTGACTTAAAAATTATCTTGCACGATGACCAACGTTACACTCTACCATTATTAAAATGGGTGAGTATTAATATTTAAAACTATTCCTTATTAGTTTCTTGAAGAAATACATAAAATAATCTACGCCCAGGGACAAAATTTTGGAATACTTTTGTTATTAGTATTACAAGAAAATAATTTTAAATTAGTGCCGTCAACATGTATCCTTGCTGAAGTGATTTATCTAGTAGGCGGATACACTTCCTGGATTTAAAATAATAGCTTTAATTACATTATTGGCGCTTATTGTTCCAACATACTTTAAAAATTAAAGTAAACAAAATATCTATGGAGAAATAGATGAGTGATAGTTATTCTCGTTTACTTTTACCTGAATTTAAAACAACAATTTACCCCAGTTAGACACTTAAATGAAGCTGAAGAGTTAGAAATTGTAGCTTTAGATAATGAAGGATATTGCAAGACCACTCCGTCTACAGAGTCGTATCTCAAAAATTAATTATTAAGTGTAAGAGATATTAATGTTAGTTCAAAAAGTCGGAGGAAAAAATTAAAGGCAGGTCTACTAAAATTCCATGTCTTCTCCAAGTCATAAATTGATGTTCATAACTCAGGAAATATTCTGTTTACAAATGAGACTAACATTTAATTAAGGAAATTAGATGAATAAAACCACGTCTATTAGAGAGTTGGCGAACAACACAGCAGCTGCAATCTCATCCATTGCATTAGTTCTGAAGATGGCGATATAATGATTGTGAAATATTTAGTTGGAAAAGACGCTACAAAATTGTGGAAGTAACTTATATATTAAAAATATAAAAGGCAAAGCAATTAAAAACCTATGTAAAAGATGGATTTATGACAGAGTAAGGAATTTCATTTGTTTTAGGTTCAAATCCTACTAAACAAAAATATTACAATAACCGAATCAATAAATTAGCTTGACATAATTTTTAAGTTCCATATTAGGATTTTTAAATACATTTGGAAGATTTTCAGCTAGAGTGAACTTAAGATCAAGAAATATTGTCATTAATTTTATTTCATTCTTAACTGAAAGAGTTATTTAAAATTCCGATGTTGTCAAATATTATAATTTTCATTAGTTATGTGTTTTCAGTTATTTTTCGGTTAAATCGTTTTCCTGCATCAGTGTTTCACGTAGTATTATGGAAAAAATGTACTTTTCGATAAGTAAAAATTCAATATGGTAGCCATAAGGAAAAACGAAGTTGATAATGGCTCCAGAAAACCAAAACATTGTAATTAAAATTTGATTAAATATATAGTAAAACGGTTTGTACATACCCATTTCTTTGTATTTGTAAAATTCAACAGACATTTTTTAATACTTCCAAGGAAAAGATACTTTATTTTTTTAGATTTAGGTTTCTTTATCACTTATGCTACATTTACTCCTTTTTTTTATTGAAAATTTCTATTTTAAATCTTTTTTTAATTAGTAATACAAAATGGTATATTTTTTTTAATTAGCAGTTTTATTTACTTTGCTTTCATAGTACAGAATTTCAAAGGCATGTTTAAATTCTTCTATATAAAGAAAATGCAAAGATTAATAATATAAAGATGTTTATCGGCTATTTTATTAATCATCCAATTCAAAGTTATATTCTATAAAAAAAAGTCCAAAACCACGCAATTAATCATAAAATATCTCAAGAATATGTATGAATTATCTAGTCAACTATTGAATTATCTAGTCAAATATTATGGTCTTAGATGGAACTGAATATCAACTCCACAAAAACTACCTTAGTAGCCTTTACAAGTAAAGAAACCTCCACCTGAAAAATATCAAAATAGAAGAGCACATTATTGAGTGAAAGTCAAAGGTTAAATATCTGGGCCTGACCCTAGATAATAATTTATCTAGAATAATTACGAAAAAGAAGTAATCAACAAACCTACAAAAGTCTTGATGGTCTATAAAATCTTTGCTGGACAAAGCTTGAAAACAAACCCAAAAATCCTTCAGTGGATGTACACTGCAATAGTGAGACCAATCATTACATATGGTGTAGTGACCTGAAGTAAAAGAACGAGTCTGGCTAACACGTGAGCCACCCTTTCCAAAGTTAAGAGACTGGTCTGTTGATTTATCACTGGAATAATAACAATCTATCCAATGGCAGCCATGGAAGTAATCCTAAATCTGACACCTCTACATATACTTGTGGAGAGTATGACGAAGAGGACAGTATATAAGATGGTAAGAGTTAAAGTCATAAAACAATGGCTGAATCTGTTATCCAGAAATCAAAAAATCTGGGTCATATGAAATGAAAAAAAAAGTTCAACTTTGTGAAAATTTTAACACGAAGTTGAGTCGCTAAAATGAATGGGACAGAAATACCATTGTAAAAGTTAACAGGAATTCGATCAAATGTTATACAGGAGAATCCAAAACAATGGAGAGAATTGGAATAGGAGTGTAGGGATGTAGTACCAGACACCATGAAAGCCTGGGCAAATCACCAAGCATATTCCAGGCGGAAATACACTCCATGAGGTAATTAATTCAATTCACATAAAGAGAAAAGCAGCCATCACTAAACTGAGATCTCAAGTATTCAGCTTCAAGATTATCTGGGAATGCCTAGAGGAACTAAATGGACTACTTATGAAGAATAGGATCACCCTGTAAATACCATTGCACACCGGGGTAGATGGGAATATATAATAGTAGACAAGCTATCGAGAAAAGGGACTATGACACTATTTCTGGAGCTCGAACCTTTCCGTAGAATCAATAGCAGTGTAGTGCTGGAACAACTAAAAAGAAAAGAAGAGAGAAATAGATCAAATTAATAAATGGATCTGCAAGGAATGAGACAAATGAAGATGCTTCTTGGGAACTATAACCAGAAGAGATTCAAGGAATGTATAAGTCTAAGCAAAAACCAACTTAGAGTTGTGACGGAATTTCTGACATGGGCATTGCCACCTTAAAGCACACCTCGAGAAACTTAAATTGGTAGAAAAAGAAGAGTAAATATTTTGCGAGGAATGGAATGAAACTTCTATTCACATTCTTTCAGAGTGCAGCACTTTAGAGAAGCCTAGGTTCTTGAAATACTGCCAAATAGAAGAAGGGGACGTATCCACTTTAAAGCCATCCTATGTTCTAAGGTTACTGAGGGAAATGGGACTGGAGGATATACTTTAGTCGACAAGCTATCCCTGACGACTTAGCAACAAAAGGAGAACACAATAGACCTATTAGGTCGCAGTGTACAAATCCCCAATTTCATACACTTACTTACATATAAGTTTTATTTTATTAAAATTAAGAAACCATATTACTGAATATCAATTTTTCATAAAATTCCCTCAAAATCAGGAATAAGTAAAAAAACATATTGGTTCGATTCTGCGAACTAAATTTGTGTGCTTAAACTCATACGTTGCTTGATAATAAACTATTAGTTCCTAATCCAACGTGTCCAATGTACTAATTATCAATACTATTTTATTCCTATTGTAGTTTGTTCTTTCTGACGATGAAGTTCTTAAATATTCTGATGGAGTTGGTGTCCATTGGTATGCTGATGATCTTATACCGCCTAGTTTTCTTAATTTAATCACAAGTGACAAGAAAGATCTATTTAGACTGGCGACTGAGGCTGGTGCAGGTAATTTATGATAGAAAAATAGTGTCTTAATTAGTTGCTCCTGTTTATTTTCAAATATATAATATAGTTTTCTTTCTGCAGTGTATATCGAGACTATAATCACATCTTGGTTTCTCATCCCAAAAAGTCTAAAATAATAAATTTAGTACTCTAGCTATTACTAAGATAAATGTTTACTAAAAGTTTTAAAAAATTAATATATATATATATATATATATATATATATATATATATATATATATATATATATATATATATATATAAAGTAAAATGCGAACAGTAAATGCAAACTTCGTTTCATCATCCGTGTTAGGGGTTGCACAGTTTGAATAGATTGCTACAGAACACAATCTATTCAATACCACCACCATCGAGACGATGGCCTACCTGTACCATCATATCGAGAAGAAAGTAAAAACTTACCCTCCCCGCTACAGTGATGCGGCAGAGGTACATGTTTCGTCTCTATTAGACTCATCAGGGTACCGACATGCACCTGGCTGTGCAAAGGACAGATCTCAAGGAAGCATGCAAATACTGAACGCGGTTTCGCCGACCTCCCGCCGGATGGCGTATATATGTTTATGCGGCTTTCACGGATTCCTTCGTGTGAGTTGCAATAGCAGTTGATACATCCACATTATGCCGTTGTAGTGCTGAAATCCCATTCAGCAAACGTACAATTATATGCAACTCCGTGTATAAGCGAAGTAAAATGCTAACAGTAAATGCAAACTTCCGGACGCTATCAAGAACTTATCAGGGAACAAATACCACACACTTATTGAAGACATTCTTAAAATGGGCGAAATAGATGGAGAACCACAACAACGCCATCATAATAGAAAACTTTCCGATAAAACAAGAGCTTTTCTGAAATAAAGCATATAAATGAAAGTTATTCCAGTCTACAAAGAATAGAATAAATCACAGTGGTAAAACAATAAGGGAAAAGATTGCAGAAGATATAAAAACTTTGATTGTAAAAAATGCAATCGAAAATTGGAAGAGGTACAAAAAGGTTAAAATTATGTTGACAATCGGCAGAAAACAAATAATAGCCTTGATGAACGATGGTGAGTAAAGCTCAAATAAGGGTGAAATAATAGAACACGCAACCAAATTTTATAATGATCTACATATAGCACTAGAAATACAAGAAGAAGATGAAAGGGTAACTGCAGTTCAAGAAGATGTTCCAGATATTCTTATGGATAAATAAGAGGAAGTTCTTAATAACATGAAGAACGGCAAAGCAGCTGGGAATTACGGTGTTACAGCCGAACTCCTAAAGCACCGTTGGTAAACAACTTTAAGATTCCTAGCAAAAATGTATACAGATTGCCTAAATGAAAATGAGTCACATAAAAGAATATGATCTATCACTAGCGCTAGCATTCATAGACTTTGAGAAAACTTTCGACTCAGTATATCCTAGAGCAGCTGAAAAAGCTCTAGTTGCTAAAGGAGTAGACAAACGATATGTGAAAATGCTATCTAACATATACAGAGAAGCCACAGTTAGAGCTAACATATATAAGGGCTCTCAACATTTTCCTATCCAAAAAGGAAGTTGACAAGGAGACACAGTATCCCGAAGCTCTTCACAGCAGCCATAGAGAATGTCTTTTGGAAATTAGACTGGAATAGTAAAGGTCTTATGTATAGATGCAGACCATTTAAGGCATTTAAGGTTCACTCATGACATAATTGTGATTGCTAAAAGTCCTGAAGAATCGCAGAAGCAAATTAATGACCTCAACGCAGCCAGTAATATGGTAGGTCTTTTTAGACCAAGATAAAAGTAATGTGCTACGATGTGATTACCTACGTCGAAATAAGGTTAAATGAAATTATGCTGGAAGTTGTAGATGAATATATATATATATATATATATATATATATATATATATATATATATATATATATATATATATATATATATATATATATATAGTTAAAATAAAGTAATATTTTTATTTTAGGATATAGGGCAATACGTGGTTTAGAACGAGCGGTAGATTTAGGAAGCTGGGACAGAGCAGAACAATATCTAAATAGTATAATTGATGTAAGTAATTTGTGTAAAATAACTATATTTAAGGATAGATTTTATTGAATGTTAAGGACTTACTCGATAGTAAAGAAATATAACTTTGGTATTTGAAAATTATTTTTGCCTATACAGGGATGAACATAAATACATAGGAACGTATTTATATATTTTTGTGAACTAGTCCGGCACATTATAGAAAAGATTCATGTTTTGAAGTACAGAAAAACCTATTTGTATATTTTCTTTCAATCAGAAGAAAAGTAATGTCAACCTTCTCGATCAGTCGCAATGGATGGAAGTGAATTATTTATGTATTTAAGGACGGCTAACAAATAATGAGTAGGCGCCTTTTCATCCTACATACCACATAACAAATGTTATTAATTTATATCATTAAGATTATCATAAAAAGTTAGTCTTAGTGTGTATTGCTGATTATTCCTCAACAAACATTAGCGGTTATTTTTACCGTTAATTAGTTGATCGATAAGGTCTTTCATTTGCTTTAAAAATGAAGAATTATTAAAGCGATTGACCCTTATCGAAAAATTAAGAAAATTTTCTTCTTTATTTAATTGTGAGGTACGTATGTTTGGGTATGAAATTAATTAATAAAACTAAAGGTTTTTTTGACGGATCTCTTATTTATGTCTGCGTCATCATTTATATCTTCTCTCCTGTAATATAAATGTTTCACTGCTTATTCAACAAGTAATTAGTTTTTTCTACTGTCAATGTCTGTTTTTTAATACCACTCCTATTCCATTTATATATTCTTATCTAATAAATTTTGCCAGTTTTTACTATTTGGCTGCTTTATGCGATTACATTTTTGTTCAAAAATTTCACTACATCTACTTTTACAATGTTACTAGTTACCTACTCATAATAATTACAAAGCAATATTTTTGATCACATTACTAAATTGGTATCATATTATACTGATTAATTACTTACAGCAGAAGTAGTTGGTTTCGAAGTAATATGCAATATTTCTATTAAGGACGAAATGCCTAAAGAACATGGGATAAGCTTCGCATAAAAATAAAAAACTGTCTCAAAACTGCAAAACTAGGATAATAGCTTGCAAACAGTGCAGTAAAACTGGAATAAAAGATTTCAATATTTTGAATGCTGGACAAAGCTTTTAAATTTTAATTTTTATTTAAACAGCCTATACACAGTTTGAGGAGCTGGCATATGGTTTAAAAAGGAGTTTTATGGTTTAAGAAAGCTGGTCCCTGAAACAAAAGAGAAAAATCAGGTTTAGTTTATGAGGTTATAGTGTGCGTAAAATGGAAATAAATTACTTTATTGAACTTGACGATTGTAATGAAAAATATGGAATCCAGGTACCTGATTTTGGTGTAGATTGATAGGTTAAGAATACCACATTACTGCTAGTATGACCAGTCATATAGAAAATGACTTAATTTCCCCAAAACGTCAATACTAGATTTCCTAAAACCGAGTTCTAATTATTGGAAAAATATTCAACATGACATATCCTCAAAACTCAATATTATTCACTCAACACTGTAACAGAAACAGATTAGCGATATAGAAATCTGCTAAAGCCGCGACTTTAGGTAAAACTGATGCCTATAGATGAAGAGAGAAATTCCAAATTTAAAGAGAAAAGGATCTTAAAATAGCAATATTATGAAAAGTGTATTTAAAAATATTTAATATAAAATTAATCTTATTCAATATCATACAACAAAATGTTGAATGGTCTTTAAATATATACAGTCATCGTACATATATAATGATAAATTAGTTCAAGCGTAAAATCAAATACAATTTTTTTTCTACTGATTTCTAAAACAATGTTCTGTTTACTTTATAATCTGAAGAATTATTGTATTTAGAGTTGCATACAACATCATTCCTCTATTCACTAACTTGGCTTTTTCTTATCGAATCACTAAAAATGGAGATTTCTTAATGACTTTGTCTAGCCTTAAACCTAATTACAACAAAGTGTAGTATTGCCTTATTTTCCACTGAAAAATTGACAACAAATTTAAACTAAAGTTAATGCCCTTGAAATACAAATTAAATTTTAGGATTTAAGTTACGATCTTGAAGGTTGGACTGACTGGAACATGGCCTTGAATGAAACCGGAGGTCCAAATTGGATCGGCAATGAAATAGATTCACCAATTATCGTAAATGGAACATCAGGCGAATTTTATAAACAACCTATGTTTTATGCACTAGGACATTTCTCAAAATTCTTGGTTCCTGATTCTGTCAGAATAGATGTGGCTGAGAGTGGAATTTCTTCACTGGCATTTAAGAGGCCTGATGGAAAGCTTGCAGTAATTTTAAGAAACAAGTAATATTTATCTTAAAAATTTTTTCTTAATTGTTTAATAATTAATCTTATTTTCAGGTTTGACAATGATGTTACTGTAAGAGTTGATATTCTGGGATCAGCAGAAGTCTTCACTATTGAGCAGCATTCTATTAATACTTTACTGTATTCTATCTAAATAACTGAAATGATTGTATTTTATGTGAATGTACACAATAAAATTTTAATTATTGTAGCTTGGTGTCAAAATAACTGCACATTAAGGGGGGCTGTTAAAAAATATTTTTTAGATATTCTCCTGCATAATAAATATTAAAAGCTTTATTTAAACCATATTCCCAGTCGATCAGTCGATAATCTATCTAGAACTGTATACCAGATTGGTGTAAGTTGACTCTTGGCATTAAAATAATTGAAGATAGAATTTCGTCTTTCAAGAACAATCAATCTGTAAAAATTACTCAATCTTACTCTAGACAAATAAGTTCAATACACTGGTTTTCAATACACTGGTTCAGTCTATCATGTTAAATTATTTTTCACTGACGCACGACATACGGTATATTTGCTATTTCCCGATAATGAAGACAAATAAAATTTTCGTCAAATTACTGAAACATTAATCGCATTAAATCATATTAAAAAATTCTGCTTCTCCAAAAACAATCGTTTCTAAATAATAATGAAAATAAATCTAATGTTTCCATATTTATTTCAAATAAAATAAAAAAATTTTACCTAAAATGAATCTTTGCCACCACTGCACATTAAATTAGGCCTAATAAAAAATTGCACTGAATTCAGATGGGCCAGCTTTTCAGCACCTGCGACAGAAATTTCCAACGATTAGTGAAGCAAAAATTAAAGAAGGTATTTTTGTTGGGCCACAGAGTCGAAATATTTTGAAACAAACATTTTGACAGGACTCTATCAGGTATCGAAAAAATTGCTTTGAATGACTTTCGCCTTATAGTCACTAATTTTTTCGAAAGTAAGAAAGCTGATAATTGAGAAAAGGTACCAGGGAAAGTGGAATGCTGGCATGATTGCCGACTACTGTTAGACTCTTATTAGAGATACTCCAGAAACAATTGATAAAAGAAGAGCAAAAAGACAAGATATCTAATGTCTCTACAAGTGTAAAAGTATGTATTTTTTTATTTTGTTAAAAATTAAATAAAAAACTTATTCTTGAAAATTGCAACAAAGTTTTTAATTTCATTGTCATTTTTGTGCCCAGTGCCCAAAAATTAACAAAAAGATGCAATTTGTATACAAGATCCAACAAATAAATTAAAATCTGTTGCGTAGGTAGTGTAATTAATTAATAGTTGTTAAAAATATGATATTGTAAGTATAATTTGTGAAAAGTGATAAATAATATTATAGCAGAAAATATTTTAAAAAATAATTTCTGGATTTGTTTTCACATAAGTATATTGTCATATCAGACTTTCATTGCAACTGATTTGATAACTATCGGTGAACATTTTTTCTTCCTATTTTTCGTTCCTATTTGCTCTTCATCTTCTTATTTCTCAGTTTACTCTTCATCTTCTTGTTCTCTGTATTCAACTTCCTCAATTACCTCTATTTGTTCGTTATTGCCGATAGACAAGAATAAATTTGATCGTAATAATTACTTTTAAACTTATTAGTTTATATGTATTTTTTTTTATTAAAATTTATAAAAAAGGCCTGCGGTGTTTTCAACATCCGTTATACAAGTGACACTTGAAAGAAGTTGATCATCATCGAACCATTTAAAAGCACAGTTGTTCTATTTTTCTTCCCCGATAGATGAACATGGCTCCAAAGGTCAGCTAGGTTTAATGTACACAAAATATGCTGATATAGCTCTGACTTACACGGTGAAAATTTTGTTCTTTTTATTTTTTGTATGGTTTATATGGTTTTGTAAATGTAGCTACTGGTATGACACTAATGTAATTTATATTTTTGAATCCGTATATTCCACAGATAAAATCTTCCATCGTTCTTTGAAGTTCATTATCACCATTGATCTTTGAAATATTAGTGAAAGCTTTTATGAATATGGTTGAATTTTTTTATCATTTTATATTGCACTTTTTACCTCGTTTGTAGAAAGCAGGATTTAAATCGCAACCTGTAAAAGAATGAGAACCTGATATTGATGAACACAAGTCTCGACAGAGAGTGTCATATCATTTATTGATATCGATTTATTTTTCCCAGTCTCAGTTTAAAAGCTAATTCTTAGATCATTTTTGATATGATGCATATTGCCCAATAATATGATCAGAACATCAGTGTCTGAGTGCCTTATAGTTAGTTTTTTTTTAATCGTTATAATTACATATCACTTGTTGTTTACTTTGACACTGTTGCAGTTTCAGACTGAAAATTCGTTCCATGCGGAATAAAAAACGATTACTCCATGAGTGACATTGTTCATCATTATTTTTTTTAAGGATTTTAGCATCACATATAGATAATCCACTTTCTTTCCGAGTAACTAAAATACTGTTTCATTTCTGCAAAATATTTTTAGAAAATAATATCAAAGTTACACTTTTCTTGAAATAGAATACAGAAAACGGTTTTGGACACTTACAAAGTAGAAAATTCAATTGAAAAATAAAATTTAGATCTATTCAAAAGGGCTCCAAAAATAGAAGGGAAGGCAGTTTATGAAGAAAAGTGCAGGGAGTAGATGTGACAGCTTGTCAAGGTCAGTACGAATGCTAGGTGTTTACAAATATTGAGAATGAAAATATTACTTGAATTGCTCATAATATACATATAGTTTATATTAATATTATCCCGACATTAAAATTTATTTCACAAATCGGTGACCTATAACTCCTGAAATCAACTAGTAGTTCGACGCTGAGTTGTCGACATTGTCCTTATGGACCTCATTTGGATGCCGTCCATGAAGTGGTTTCTGTAGCCAGGTTTGTAACTTCTCTTGGTCTGTTTGGTGGTAAGAAGTAATATCTTGTTCTCTCAACTGTAGCGGCATTGAATCGTCTGCCTCGCATATTGCTCGATGTAGTGTGGAAGAGTCAGCTACCTGTGGAAATATGAAACTAAGTTTATTATTTGTTGGCCGAGCTGCTTACCAATATCCACTAATCCTCTTTCTCCTTGGTGTCTTGGAGCACTGTTCGTTCAATAGCACTCCGAGGGTGATGTTTTTGTCCTTTTGTTAGGAGTGTCCTTATTTTTCTTTGCAGGTTTTGGATGTCCGTCCTGCTTCATTTTACAATTCCAAAGGAGTAGCTCAGCATAGAGCAAGCATACGTGTTGAGCTCCTTATACAAATTTCTACTATTTAAGTTAGTTCGTGATACTCGCCGTACCCTCCTAACAAATTCGGTTGTCAATTCGGCTTTCATAATGCGATGGTCAATTCTTTTAGCCTGTTTCATACCTAGATATTTGTATGGTTAGTCTTCTTTTGCATTTCAAAAGCCCCTGGTTGTATATCCCTTTAACGATATTCAAAATACGGCACTTGTCAAGTCCAAATTGCATTCCAATATCCGCGGAGAACTCCTCTACAATTTTAAAAATTTGTTCCAGCTGGTTTCTGGTAGCAGTGATCAGTTTAAGGTCATCCATATATAGAAGATGATTCACTCTTACTACCTCTTCGTTGTTATTTCTAATAGTAAAGCCGTATCTGGTGGAGTTCAGACGGCGTGATAGTGGGTTCATTGCAAGGTAGAACTACAATGGGCTAAGTGAATTGCCCTGAAATATTCCCCTTCGTATCGGAATGGTGTTAGTTTCGATGGTGTAACTGAATGGCACTTGCAATGGGATCCTAGTTTTCCAGGTTGATAAAATGCGATCTAAAAAGGAAATAAAATTGTTATGGACTCTATATATCCTCATTATTGTTTTGAGTCATTCATGTGGCACTGAGTCAAGGGCCTTCTTATAATCCACGTAGGCAGCAAAGAGGTTTCTTCAATTGGTACAGGCTTCGTTACATATGACAGAGTCAACGATCAGTTGTTCCTTGTATCCCATTGCTCCGCTCGTGCATCCTTTCTGTTGAGTTGCAATGATGTTATTTTGCTCACAAGCAGGAGGTGATCACCTTATACAGTGTGGATAAGCAGGTGATTGGCCTATACTTAGCTGGGTCATGAGTGTTGTGTTGGTCCTTTGGTAGGAGGTACGTAATACCTTCGGTCATGAAAAATTTTTTCTGGGTTAAGAAAAATATCATTATAAGATTATTTTAAATATATGTATTATATTATTTTTGGTAACCTTTCGTAAATGAGACTTGTAACATATCTTTTTATAATTATTGATTAATTGTTATTTTATATATATTTGTTTTTCCAAACAACATTTTTTTATCTTGATGGATGCAGGTGTTCAATAAAAGTGTCAAGTTCACTAAAATCTCAGTAAACAAGTTGGGAAATATTAAAACTGCTGAACAATTCCCTGTTTTTTTCTATGGAATGCGGATACAAGATAGGAACAGACAAATTGCGTCTTAAGAACTTTATGGATATTTGAATTCGCTGTTGGTATTTTAAGATGTTCAACCGCATTATACGTATCGTTCGTCAGAAAGTTAACTATGAAACAAAGAGTCCGATTCAAAATAAAATTGTTGTTAAATTAGGCTACTGTAAATATATTTATTTGATTTAAATAGCTTCTCCACCACTCGACCATTCATGATCAAGCATGAATATTGGTATGAGAGTCTCTTTAGTGGACCTGACTATAACTGTATATATATATATATATATATATATATATATATATATATATATATATATATATATATATATATATACATATATATACATACATATATATATATATATATATATATATATATATATATATATATATATATAGAGAGAGAGAGAGAGAGAGAGATTTCAAATTGTCCAAAAATTATTTTATGATATTAATATAAACAACTTACATAAAAGAGATTTGTCAGCCAAGGTTATATGGAATTTGGATCATTAATTGAAAAAAAAAACAAATTTTTTTGCCTAAATTTCGCTTTATTTTACGGCTGTTTCAAGGCCCGGAAATTAGTTTTCCTGAGTTAAATTCCAATACAAAAACATATATGACATTACTTTTCCACATACTTATAATAGATATAATCTGAAACCTAAATTAAATTTTAAAAAAATTCGCTTTTCAACTTTCTAGTATTTTTTATGAAATTTTTGCGGCGATGTCAAGATATTCTTTTTTCTAAAAGAATGAATGAAATAATTATTTCATTAGATTTGCAAATTCGTAGAACTAATGTTTATATAATAGATATTAGGAAAAACAATAGTCAGTTACATTGAAAATGGTTGTCAGCTACCCTTATTCACAAAAAATAAATGTTTTTATGTTTGGTATGTATTTATCCACGAACCTTATACAGATTATTGATGACATAATTCAGATGATTAAAGAAATAACGAGCGGTACTTCTAGCAGTGGTAGAGTTATAATTGTCAAGCAGGCATCGGATCTGAGAGTCGAATAAGTTAATTCACTATCGAACTGACGATTTTTCCTCAACTATATCGTCAGCTAACTATCAGTATAACTAAATGCAATGTCTAAACTATTAAATCTAAGAGTTTCAGCCAATATAATATCAATTTAACCAAGATTTCGCCACTTCAATCTTTTTTTTATATACAACATGACGATGTTTTTTTGGTAGAGTATAATTTTTTTTATCAGAATATATACACATATATATGTGCACTGGTATTTTTTCGGTTTTCAATCCGTTCGTCAATAGAAAAATCTTCACGACGTTTCGCCAACATCTCAGCTAGCATTTTCAAGTGATGTTTCCTCGACGGCTGATAGACTTGGAATGAGCGTGCTAGTGCACTGCCGGCCTTTTTATGGTTTGGCGCTGGCGCAGGTTATAACTTGGTTCTGCCTGGTTGGTTTCCTCGCTTTTCTGGGTCTGTGCCTCTTCTCGGCCCGCTGTCCTGTTTCTTGTTTGGTTTAGAGAAGAGTTTTCCATGTATTTGAAATGTTTTGTGCATCATCTCTCTTGTTAAGGTTTTTACTTCTTTTTATTTCGAGAGCTTCTCTGATGATGCGCATTCTATAGTGTTTTAAGGGTGCGCGTATGGAGAGAAAACCAGAGTTGTATTTGCAGGAAACAAACTGTTTGTATATATTCTTTTCTTTTCTCTGCTTGAATGGATAATACATATAAACAAAGCTGAAGATATTAAGTAATAGCCAAACTTCTAGAATATATCCTTAGCTTATGGAAGTTTTGTGGAATTTCGTATTTTTGCTTTGATTTTTGAAAGTTATTAAATCATTTTCATTCTAGAGTAATATAACATGTTTTACTGTCATCCTTATTTTATTGTTAATTGAAAAAGTGCAAAAAACAGCATCAAAGAAATTGTACAAACAAAAATATTTTCGTTGTTGATAGTTGAAAAGTCTTCTAACCGAAATAAATAGAACCCTGCAAAATGAATAAAGAAATAGAAAATTAATCGGAATGTAGGATCATATTTTGAAGATGTATTCTGAATTTTTAATTTTGATTTTCCCATATTGTTGACCTATATAAGTTACAAAAAGGGAAACAAAATTGACCAACTTCCATGACTATTTGATTAGATCTAAAAGTGAAATCATTTTATTGAATCTGAATGATATAATATTTAAAGTAAATATTTTTTGAAGATTTAGAAATCATTTAAATAAGAGACTCACTGGATTTATTCTGTAAAGGAGCAGGGGTTTGTCATAAATATGACTTTTAGATACCTAAAAGTAATTTAAAACATATACAGAGCTTTTGTATTTGAAAACTAAAGTCATCAAAGGCACAAATATTATTTTAGTCTTCAAAAGTGAATGAATAAAATTTATCTGATAAGTCTCCTTGGAAGTAAAACATGTTCTGTAATACAAATACATGTCTTAAAATAATTTAATTGTCCTTAAGGTAGAGAATTTTAGAAAAAAATGTTGTGTAACCTTAGCTTTGTTTTCAAAACAATAGATGGCCGTTATTAGAGTAAACCGTCAATAGTAGGTTTTGTTCAGACTGTTTTTATACTAACATTTAATTTTTGTTTTTTCCAGGTACCGCTAATTTTTTAATGGTAAGTACACAAGAATTGTTTGCCCTTGTAATGAAAATTTCTCACTGACATATATAGAATGGCATAATAAAGTAGTACATAAAATATCAATTCACGAATATAGTATTTTCCAGTTTAAATTAGGCAGTGGAGATATTTTAATTACAAGTTGCGAAAAGGGCGTATTTTGAAATTATTGTTCAGGAAGGTTGAATAAGAAAGGAAGGAAGGTTTAATAAGCATCATAATTTAATTCTAAATAAATTTCAATAGCCTTAGATAGACATATAGGTTCATGGCATAAAATATTAAAAATCGCGAAGTGTTATACCTTCAATATATTAGTTAAGGAGTGTTCGAAAGATGATTTTAATCGCTGAAATCAATTTTGTGAGCAAAGGAAACCATTAGTGGATGTTACATATCCATGTCAATAGACCAAATTGTTGCTATTGGGCAACTGAAAATCCTCATTAGTACACAGCAATTAAAAATCAAAAGCCTCAAAATTGAAAGTCCATATTTCTTTGACGGTATCCTCACTGGTCCGATATGTTAGGAATTTCATCAAAAATGACTTCATTTATGCATTAATAACTTTGTATCCAGACTCACAAGAACCAGATATATTACAGTGTGACCTTTTTTCTGACAAGATGCCGCCCCACCACGTTGCCCCTGTCCGTGTTTATTTGAATGAGGTTTTTCTGAATCATTACAGAGGCAGAAGAGGGATAATTTAGTGGCCAGCTTGATCACCACATTTGATGATAGATCACCAGATTTGGCCACCCTCGATTATTTCTTGTGTGGGGATACTGAAAAACTAAAGTATACTTGACCCTGCCCGAAAATTTAGAAGTCCCCAAAGTTCGAATACGGCAAAAAATACAAAACATAACCACAGATATCATCGAAATCAAAGAGAATTTACTCATCGACATGGCTATTTTCAAATTAATAACGAGGTCCGATTTGTACAGTCACAATTTCATAACATTATAAACTGATTAAAAACTAAAATTTAAGTAAAATGAAAATATCTTTTACGACCATGCAATTAAATAAATAAGATACCTCTTTTCTTCTCTTTCTAGTCGTTAAAAGAAAAAAGATAGATAGGACGTTTATTTCCTGCCTTCTAACTAGAAGTGCATTAAAAAGGGACTAAGAAACAGAAAGTAATAACCCACGACCAGATACTGTGCGCTATAGAATGGTTTGAAAGCTACAAGGCACGGGAACCCAATGAGATCATCCCAATGCTAATAGCAGAGCAAAAGGCTCATTACTCTGGTACTCTGGAAAATTCTAAGCCGAGAGCAAGTGACCTGTAGCTATACTTACCCTCGGCTTAAAAAAGGGTTAGAATTATTTTTATATCAAAATCTGGTAGAGGCTACTCTTAGGCGAATTTGGTCAAGTCCATTAATCTGTCATCCTTTCCGCTAAAGCTAACAGAGAAACTGTTTGAAAGGCATACACGGGAATCATCTCTTAAAGAGAGGCGATTACACCGTGATTAACATGCGTACCAATCAGAGAAATCATTTGAGTCAGCTCTATATTACCTGATAAGGAAAATAGAGTCTGCTAAGGATAGCAAGGAAGTAATACTGACAGCCTTTCTTGATATTGAAAGAATATTTGATCACACCTTCTTCACCTCCATGAAAACATCTACCAGAAGACATAGGATTGAAGACACTCTGTGTAACTGGATACAGAATATGCTTCACGGTAGACTGCATGCAGGGAGGGGTGGTATTCCCACTTCTGTGGGATTTAGTGGTCCACGATCTCCTGGTAAATCTCAACGACCGAGGCTATTATACCAAGGGGTATGCTGGTAATTTAGGCAAATTCATTGTGAGAAAACATAGTATTATATTATCGAAGCCCATGCAAAGGGCTCTGATTATAGAGGAGGAGTGGTGTGCTAAGGAGCATCTTAGGGTAAATCCTTGAATAACTAGACTAATATCCTTTACTAAAAGAAGAAAGTACCGTGGTAAAACCTTACAGGTTATCAACCTGTGACTCGGTTATATAGTGAACAAAAACCATACAAGACGGGCCACTCCGGAGCTCTCCAAACTCCAAAACTGGTTTGCCTTTAAATCATGGTTACTATGAGAAGCACCCTAAGAGCAGCTATGAAAACCCTACTAAACAACGTCTGGTGGATTGTACTTTTCCTCGGATACACAAGCATCAAAGGCGTGGTAACGAACTTATTGCAGGAAATGAGTAGTGACACCAAGCCAAGAATTTTTAACTTTGATAGACCCTATACGATTTAACTTGACTGGAAGGCGGACTCTGACAGTGAGTCAACCAGGAATACAAGTAGATCCAAAACTGATCTATCGCTCAGGCAAAACACATCAGGGTCACTCTTGCATGGGTATCACTGCGCAAGGACGTTCCGGTAATGAAAAAGCGTACGAACTTTTACGACAAGGAACTGCTGCTCCATTTATTGAACCAGAGCCAGAGCAAATCAAGAACACTAAACTCATTGGATATACATTGCTGACTACAGACACAGTAGGCTATTACTAAGCAGACCATCCAGCAAACTAAGCCTCGAAATTCTACGCCCAAGAAGATAACAGGTCATGCTGATAAGAGGACTTGTAACTGGCCACTGCAGCTTGAGAAACATCTACATACAATGGACATCATGAACGAAGAACCATTATGTAGACTATGTGACGAAGAGGACGAGACAGCCCCACAAATCATCTTCGAATATAAAGCTTTAACCTCCTGGAGTCACCTTTAGGGATCAATCTATCCGAAAGGCCTATACCTAGAAGATAAACTAGTGAACAGGCTGCTAAACCTGATTAAGGCAACGAATCTATTTACCTAAAACAGATATAATAGGCAACACAGTAAGTCTTAAGGGCTTCTTAACCCTGACCTATTATGTCACACAATCAATCAATCGATCAAATTATTTCCTGCAGCCTGACATCGAAAAAGTCTGCAGATTTAACATCCTGTCAACATGTCTCAGAATTAACATTTTATATAGACAGTTATTTCTTATGAGTTTTTCTCTTAATTCGTTACAACTCCACTGAGATTATTAGGTGTTCGAAACGCATATGGAAAGAGAACCGAAATTAAATTCACAAAAAATAAACAGTCTGTCTATCTTTTTTTTTTAGTAGCTTATTAAATTCTCAATATATATATATATATATATATATATATATATATATATATATATATATATATATATATATATTATCTTTTCCAAACACAAATTTTTCAAACTTGCTGGGAAAAATATCCCATAGGTAATATTATTTTAAAAAGATAGTTTTATTAATAAAAGTTGTCATAAAATTGAAATGACATTTTTCAGCTTTGGCGCAATTAAATATTACAGCTTAAAAAATTTGCTTTGGTCTGCGAAATACCAACCCTCGTATAATCATTGCTATAATCACAAAGTGATATATTTGACTCTCGAGTATATATTTGAATATAATTTATCTCGAAAAATTAATAAATACTTAAAGATCTCTGATTTGGCTTCCAAGATGCGTCAATTATTATTACTATTTTTAATAATTATTATAACAAAGTTAAACACAATATTTAATATTTTGTTAATCGTATGAATTATTTATTAATAGATAATTTTATTTTACATAAATAGCGGTGTAACAAAATATATTTCATATTTGGTATAATTATTTTAATTTACAAAGTAGAATTGCTTCTGTTCATAGATTTTTCAAATCACCATTAGATAGCGTTTTCTGTACATTGCCTCCAATTATTATCTAGAGTTTAAAGTTTGATCTGATAGGTTGTTTACGTTCTTTTTGTATAAAATATTACCTAACTTTTATTATTAATGAATAAACAGATATCAAGTATTTTGATTAGAGCATAAAAATACAATAGAAATACTCAAGTAATGGTTCCTTAAGTTTTATCGCTAAATTAAAATTTTTTAGATAAGAATTTAAATAAAATTTAGATTAATGTTTTATATGAAAATATTAACCCTCTCATTCACCAGTATAGTATAGATTTAAAACGGACCTAGGTTGACAATAGAGAATTTAAATTGATAACTGCCATAATATGTCAAGAAATTTTTCAGTCTTATGATAGGTTTGTACTTCCAAAAGTTAACAACTAGCATTAAGAATTTTCAGTACAGTAGCGCTTTCAATAAAAAATAAGAATTCCGACAACCACATTTTACTTCTAAAAGTACGCTAAAAAGTGAAAAATAACTAGAAATTTTTATATGAAATTGAAATTTCTGAAGTTTGCGCCAAGCTAATACATGACAAAATGTGATTCGCATAAACAGATTCAAAATACTTTATTTGTAATTGCTTTCTCATCATAATTTGTACATATTAGTAGTTATTTATTTCATTTAGAAATAATTTGACGCCCACTTCAAAAATTTTAATTTCATATAAAAATTAATAGTTATTTTTCACTTTTTAGCGCACTTTTAGAAGTCGGTTCAATTTTTTTATAAAAATTTTATTTTTCGGTTTTTAGTTTTAAATCCATTATGAAATTCCTAAATTATTTGACTAAGTTCTAATCGAGATTAGTGTACCTCGCAATGACTCCAAGGTGGCAAAAAAGTACCCATTTTATCCAGAATTATAAATCACCCTAAAACGAACCACTAAAATTTCTTTGATTCTTAGAGTTCCCCAAATATCAATGAAATTGTGTCAAACAAATATTTAGTCTATCATAGTAAATCCACTATTTTAAATTTGAAATTAATTTTAGATCGAGAGTGTAGGCCCCAAAACCCTCCAATATCGATATTTAAATAATTTGAGACGTATGTTTCTTAGCCCGATATATTTTATATTGCAAATTGAGTTTGTATATGCCCCAAGAACCCCGCAATATCAAGTTTAGATAAAACCGGAAAATATAAAATTTTTAGTTCCTCATATTGTATCTTATCAACCTAATAATTGTAAAAAATTAACTTCATATTCGTAATATATTACCCCCAAACCCCATAAACTAAATCTACAAAAATGCGAATAAGGTAAAATTTTCAGCCTTCCATATGGGATTCGCCACATTGAATTTCAAAAAAATAATTTTAACGTCTTAATCTATCTAAATCTAAACCCTTCAAAGCCCCCTAATGCCAATTTTCGTTGAAATCCAGAAATTTAAAATTTCTAAACGGTCATATTGCATCTGACATATTAGATTTTCTTAAAATACTTTTATATTCGTTATTTACATCCTCAAAAACGATTCAGTTCCACACTTGAACAAAATCGAAAAATGTAAAATTTTTAGTCGGCAATATTGCGTTCGCCATATTGAATCCAGAAAAAAATACCTTTAAATTCATAAATAACACCCTCAAGAACCCTCTATATCAGTTTTGGAGAAAAATATAAAATTTTTAGGACACCATATTGAATCCGTCAGATTGGGTTTTTCAAAGAATATTTTAATTTCGTAATTAGCACTAACAAAAATCGCTCAATACTGACTTTAGACAAAATCGAGAGATGTAGAATCTTTAATCCTCCATCCTAGATCCACCATATTAAATTTTTTTTAATAATATAAAATTCATAATATGCTATCATATCAATTTTGAAAAAAATCGGATAAAATTAATTTTTATCCACCATATTAGAGAAGCCATATTGAATTTTTTAAAAATAATTTTAGATTCGTCATGTGTGACCCCGGAAACTCTCCCATACCAATTTTAGAGAAAATCTCACAACATTGATTTTTTTCGTCCGCCATATTGGATCCGCCATATTGATTTTTTTTTAATTATTTAAGATTCGTCATGTGCGACCCCGAAAACTCCCCTGTACCAATTTTGAAGAAAATCAGACAAAATCGATTTTTTTGTCTGCCATATTGGATCGATCATATTGAATTTTTTAAAAATGTTTTAAATTCGTTATGTGCAACCTCGAGAACTCTCCCATACCAATTTTGGAGAAAATCGGACAAAATTAAATTTTTTGTCCGCCATATTGGATCGGCCATTTTGAATTTTTTTTAAATAATTTCAGATCATTGGGTACAATCCCGAAAATTCATCCATACCAATTTTGGAGAAAATCGGACAAAATTTATTTTTAACCGCCATATTGTAAGTGCCATCTTGGATTTTACTGCACCAATTTCATCCAAAAAAATATGGGACCACCGCAGCAACTTCCTGAATATAACGTAAAAAATTTCATTCAAATCGGTGCAGCCGATCCGGAGTAATCGGTATACATACTTAAAAAAAAAAAACATACATAGTCGACAAATTGAGAACCTCCTTCTTTAGAAGTCGGTTAAAAAGTAAACGTTTTATATTTCAATTATGGTTAATTAACAGATTTTATTCTAAAGTCTTTCAACTATTTTATGATACATGTTTAGTAAGTTTTATTTGGTTATAATACCTTTTCTCAATTTTGCTGTACAACTAAATTTTTTCTCCAGCCGAAAAGAAGACACGAATTAGGTCGACTTGAAAGATTAAATTAAGAAGTTAAAAGTCGACCAACTTATTATTTGGTAATTGCTAATTGCTAGTTTATAGTTGAAAATATAAAGAGATGAAGGTAAAATGTTTCATTGAATTTGCAAGTGAAAATTATTAATCTTACTTCGTAGTGTTAGTTGTTAATTTTTGAAAGTATAAACCAACCTTAAAAAATTGAAACACAAGAAAATTATTTTCTTTTTATAATAGTAAACAGGGAAAAATGGAAAATTATGTTTGTTTTCGCAAGCCAACTATTCCTCTTACCTACGTTTGACTGGCGATATTTTTCAGTCTGTTATCGAAGTCGGCAGGTTTTTAATATCCTACCGACATACTTTGGAATTTATATTTTATATATCAGTTTCTTACGAATGTTGCTCTTGGTTCGAAATAGCTCCACTGGCGAAACCCTAAGATGGTCGAAACGAGTATGGAGAGAAAACCAGAGTTATAGTTACAGAAAATTAACTGTTTGTATATATTCTTTGTTTTGATTACTTGTACGGAGAATAAATATTGGCAACTGGTTAAACACAACAGTAAAAATGTATTTATTTCTTACTAAAATTTTAATTTTCAAGTTTCGTATTACTCCGATGGATTTACAAATGTTAGACTGGCGATATTTTTCAGTCTGACATTGAAAAGTCTGCAAGTTTAATATCCTGCCGACATGTCTCGAAATTTATGTTATATATGTTACAGTTATTTTTGGTAGTAAAAAATTTATTTATCTCTTACTGAAATTATAATTTGCTAAAAAATTAATTGTTTGAGTAGAAAAAGCAGCATTCTTATATAAAGACCTCAAAATTTGGTGATTCAGTGCGTAAAGGTTTCTCGAGTAACCTAGAAGCGTTACCACGCTTTGCTTTTCTTGATCAACTGTACCAATCAGATTATCACTCAAGTTCTATAAATAGTTCTATACTCGCGACTTTCAGGAAATATCGAGTGGTTTTCTGGAGTAAAATAATTCGGCTCGTAATTCGCAATTATCCATCAATATTTTTTCCAAAACCTACGACATATTTCAGAGGTAAAGAATTCATGTGCTTTTTCTAGATATTGAAAAAACAGATATAGTTATATAACTATTTACGGTTTAATATATATTAGGCAGCCCAATTCCCTGCTATTCATTAAAGAAATGTGATGGTTTCGAAACAAAATTAATAATAAAATTGTGAATACTATTTTAGTTTGATCTATTCAGCGATTATTTCAATATATAATTACTTTTGTTAACAATATTATTTAACTTTCCATTCAAAACTTATGAGTTAATCTCTAAAAATATGTTGTCATAAAGAGCCTTTCTTTCCCTTCTTATTGCCACAGTAAAATATACAGTTTCATGAATCGACAAAATTACTAGATTTCTTAACTCCCAGCAAACCTGTAACTGGAGACTCGTTATTATGTATGTTACTCAGCTATTCGGGGCTCGCACGCGGACTCTCCATCCACTGACGAATTTTTCTGCCATTTATTTTAAGATCCGCCGCTGTATCTTTAAGCACCGCTGAGTATCTTTCAGTCACAACGTCCTCGATAAATAGTTTTTAAGTGACTGTTGGTTAGTGAGTTTGTTTGGGCTATTTTTGCATATGCGGACTATGGGTCTGCGTGTAAGCGTTTGCTTTATAATATTTGGTTTCTATTTTCCATTATTTTCCATACTCATAAAAAAAACAAAGATAAGTACTATCTTTTACTTTTTTAATTATTTTTTCTTCTTCTTCTCTTCTTCATCCAGCCCTTTGCGTCCAATGCTGGACATAGGTCTCTCTCATTCTTGTCCATTATGCTCTATCTTAAGCGATTTGCATCCAATTTGTTGCAATTCTCTTGAGATCGTCAGTCTAACGAGTAGGGGGTCTTCCTCTACTTCTTTTGTCTAATCTTGGCCTCCACTCGAGCAATCTCTTCATCCACCGTCCATTACTGATTCGGGTGACATGTCCGGCCCAGTTTCATTTGAGTGTGGCAATTCGGAAAATTACGTCGGTAACTCCTTTCTTTCGTCTCAGGTCTTCATTTCTAACTTGGCCACCCAGTGATATACCTAGCATTGACCTTTCCATCTTTCTCTGAGCAATTTGCAGCGTTTTAGAAGTTACTGTTGTCAATGTCAAAGTTTCGGCACCGTAGGTCATAACCGGTAACACACATTGGTCAAATGTTTTACGTTTTAAAGAAATTGGTATTTCGCTTTTAAAGATGTCTTTAAGTTTTCCATAGGCTGCCCATAGAACCAGCGTTTGATGTAATGTTTGGACGAAGATAATGTGAAACCAGTTATTCGGTATGTCATCATACATGAAGAGCCTGGAGAAGAGGACAACTTAGAAGGCAGGATTTAAGTAGTGATGTGGAGCAAGAAATCTCTGACTCAGAAGAAACTGATAGAAAACAGCCCATGTTTGTTAGAAATAAGAGCAGAACAGAATGGGAGATACATATTCCAAATAGAAATGTGAAAACTAGTGCAACAAAATTTAATAGAATATCTTCCAGAGGTAAAAAGAACTGCAAACAATTTAAAAACAGAAATTGAAATTTGGAAGTGTTTTTTTCTAAATGAATTTATCAAACTTAATTATTCTATATACAAAAAAACACATTCAATCGACTAGGGCAAACTACCAGCGTGAAAGAGACGCAAAAGCTACAGACGTATTGGAAATTAAAGTACTTATTGGAGTGATGTATTTAGCCAGGGTATTAAAATCGAGTTGTCTAAATGTAGATGACTTATGGAACAAAAATGGTACAGTACTGGAACTATTTAGACTGACCATGTTTTAGTGTAGATTTCGATTCCTTTTGGAATATTTGAAATTCGATGATTTGGTAACTACAGAGGAAAGAAAGCGAACGGATAAGCTAGCTGTCAATAGAGAATTATTTCAAAGTGTGATTAACAGTTTTAAAACAGTTTACATACTATTCGAATTTGTAACAATTGACGAAAAGTTACGAGGTTTTCGCAATATAGTAGACCTAATAAATACGGGATAAAAATATTTTCTATGGCCAACTCAAAGACGTTCTATACTAGTAATATGGAAGTTTACTTAGACGAACAACCTAATGGGCCTTTTAAATCGAGCAATTCACCATCTGCAGGAGTACAAAGATTATGTCAATCAACAAAACGGACCAGTCGTAACGTAACAGTTGACAACTGGTTTACCAATATAAACTTACTGAATTACCTTCATACAGATTTTAAGCTAACTATTTTGGGTAATGTGAAAAAAATAAGACAGAATTGTCTCTACAGTTTTCTGCTTCAATAGACTATCCAGTTTTATCAGGTATATTTGCCTTTTGTAAAAATTTTACACTGGTTTCTTATATACTCAAAAGAAACAGAAATGTATTAAATTAGTCAAGTATGCATTGTGATGACAAAATAGATAATAATGCAAATAAACCAGATATGATTATGGACTTTAATGTGACTAAGGGAGGAGTCGACTGCGTAGACTGTGCGATGCTTATTATTATGATTGTACTCGTAACACGAGGAGATGGCCCATGGTCATATTTTATTCGTTACTAAATGTGTCTGGTATAAACTCATTCGTGATCTTTTCTATGAATAACTCTACTGATTAACGAAGAAGAGTTTTTTTACGAACTTTATCTTTTTAGATAGTGGAAGAACATATTTGCCGACGTGTCACTCATTCTGTTCCCAGGGTTATGCAAGCAAGAATAAGAGACATTTTTGGAATAGATGCATATATGTAGACCTTTCCCTTTTTCTTGTGTTTACGGCCATAAATTTTTGTATTTGGAACATTCCATCATGGTATGTCATGAATGTTACCTAAAATAAAAGTTTTTTATTATTTTTTTTTTGTACAGCTTAAGTCTGAAGTTATCTTAGTTTTTTGTAGAGACTAATCCTATGTTAACGTTATAAAACTACTGTTATTTATAAATAAGCATGCTATTTAAACTCAATATATTTTTATTTGTTTTCTTTTTGATTAAATTTACATGGGAACTTAAAAAAAGTTTATGAATGCAGACAGTAAGTCCAGACGCGAGTTTTTAATTTCAAAAATAGGGGCGAGCGCCGAAAGGTTAGGAAACATGTATATTTAACAATAATGCAATACACATAAAATTAATCTTTTATTTATTTATTTATCCTATTTACATGTATATGACACAACAATTTCCAAATAGCACACAATTCCCACAAACTTAATACAAAAACAATACTGATAATACAGATTAACAGTTACCCAGTAATTCTGTTCAATTCAACTGATAAAAACTTGCATAAAAATATCTATATTTAAAAAGTGTTTTTTTTATAAATTTTGGATAAGCAATCGACAAGAGCTTTCGAACCATAATTTGTTCGGTGCACTGTTACAGTAAATACCTGACTTTGTCGAATATGTCTACTGGGTAGCCTAAAATTAAGTTTGTCAAGAAGCTAATCACAATTATTCAAACCATTAGTCAGCTCGTACGAAAAGAATAGTTTCTTCTACGCATTTCTAAACTTGGGACACCTACCAATAATAAATGAACTTCGTGCGATAAAGTCTCATATGAGAACCGGTGCTTATATAGCAAAAATTTTACAAACTTTGACTGTACTCTCTCAAGTTTATCAATGTGACACTGACATATAGGTGCTCAAATGGTACAAGCATTCTCTAAAATACTACGCATTAAACTGTAATAGTGCTTGAATAGCCCTTATGTTTTTGATGTGTCTACAGTTTCTTTTTATAAAACCAAACATCTTAAAACTCTTTAAAACAATATTGTTAATATGAATATTAAAACTCAATTCTTTATCGAAGATAACTCCGACATTATTAAAAAATTGTACACAATCCAAATTGAAATTATTTATATGATAATAATTTATCACAGGCGAGAAATATTTAAAAAATCTCATAACTTCACATCTGTTTACATTAAGAGTAAAAAAAATTATTGTAACACCGTCTGACTAGTGAATTTACCTCGTTGAATATACACACAATCAAACGAGGGAACAACTACAAATAATTTTAAATCATAGGAATGCAAAAGATAATGACAGAATTTAAAAACATTTATACCATTATTAATAAAAGGAAAAATAAAATTGGACCCCGAAGACAGATATGAGGCTGTCCATGTTAAATAAGAATGATACACACCCAGACACTCGAACCCATACACCAGAAACGTATGGCAAACACTATCAAAGGCTTTGGTCAAACCGATGTATATAGAGTCCACTTGATATCTTGCCTCCACACCTCGGACCAACAAATCTTGATAAACAGTCAGATTGGTTTTCATCAATACCATCCAGATTCCAGTAAAACTTCTGAGTGTTTATATTTAATTTAACAAAATTTCTAAATTTATTTTCAATACTTAATTGTTCTATTAGAGTACAAGTTTGTATAGAAGTGCATGAAATATACTCGTAGCTTGTATTTTATAGATCTGCACTACTACCCTTCTCCTGCCTATCCCGTACGCAACTATCTACATCAATCAATGGTTAACCAGGTCTTGCCCAAGTCTTTTCTATGAAATTAAAGCCCTGGTATTAATGTAGTGTTTACTTATAACATTTAAATAACTACTTTAAATATATCATTGGTAAAACGCTTGGTAAGAACTGAAATAAAATTAAAATATTTTATGAAAAAAAAACACTAATATCTTTTACAAGTATTTTTTAGGATATACATGTGAGTTTCCGGATTTTGATCGCACAATATCCTGAAATACTCCCTTTCCTGCAGTGAAATATATGATCACGTTTCCTTCTTCTTCTTCTTCTTCCTCTTTTATTTAAGATGACGTCTTGTTTTTCTGCTATATTAAGCCTCCTGTGATGTTTATGTCCAACATTCGTGCCATCGTTTTGGAGGTCGACCAGTGGGTCTTCTAGTGTTTGGTATCTCGTTCTTAGCCCATTTTGCCCATCGATCGTCGCCCATTCTGTCCACATTGTCCCTCCAGTATCTGCGCCTTGACCTTATAAACCGTATCACATCAGGCACCTTAAGCTCTTCCCTTATTTCGAAACTTCTTATTTGATCTCTTAGGGTTACTTCTTTGATTGTTCTTAACGTTTTCATTTCAGCCGTTCGTAGCATACTTTTTGTTTTAGATGTTTCGGCTCGAGTTTCCGATGCATAAATTAGTACTGGTCTTATCACAGTTCTGTAGATGCGTATTTTGCTCTCTGTGGACATATACTTATTTTTCCAGATTATGTCCCTCAGGCATCCTGATATACTTGAGGCCTTGTTAGCCTGTGCTCTGACGTCCTGGTATAGATTTTTATTGCTTGATACATCAACTCCCAAGTATCTGCAAGACATGCTTTGTCTGATAGGATGGTTCTTCACCACCAATTTGCATCTGACAGGATCTTTGGAAATTACCATCGTTTCGGTCTTTTCTGTAGAGATTTCCATATTTAAATTTTTTGATGTGGTCTGGAATCGGTATAGTAGTCGTTGCAGATCGTCTTCATTTTCTGCTAACAGTAAGGCGTCGTCGGCAAAACATGAGATTTTTAAAGATTTTCGTCCCATTTTGTATCCTCCATTGACTTCTTTTACATTTTGAATTAACTTGTCCATAATTAAATTAAAGAGAAATGGACTCATACTGTCGCCTTGTCATATTCCCGTTATGATAGGTATTTCCTCCGTTACTCCTTGTTATGTCTTTATGCGTGTCTTGTTGTTTTTATTTAGCTCTTCAATTACCGTAATATAGTTGTGGTTAACGCCATTTTCCTGAAGTATTTACAAGACGTCTTTAAGTCGAACTCTCGAACTCTATCAAACGCTTTTTTAAGATCCACTAGGCAGATGAAAAGAGGTTTATTGTATTTTATCGATTTTTCAGTAGTCTGTCGGATAATGAAAATCGCATCAACTGTCGATCTGTTCTGTCTAAACCCGTGTTGTCTTTCACTTATTGCAATTTTACTCGTTGGTTTTGAAGTCATGATTTTTGGTAATAATTTGCTTGTAGTGTTTAGTAGTGTTATTGTTCTATAATTGTTGGGGTCATTCTTATTTCCCTTTTTGAAAATGGGTATAGTCAGGCTGTTCCTCCACTGTTCTGGAATACTGCAGGTTGATATAATTTTGTTGAATAGTATTGTTAGTGCTTTTTCTAGTTCAAGGCCCCCCATATTTAAGCATTTCATTGGAAATATCGTTGGTTCCCGGAGCTTTTCTATTTTTCAGTTTGATCAGCATTTCATGTACGTCTTCTATTTTTATGTTCTCGTCTTCCATTATCGGTTTTACCTTATCTAAATCTATTTGGATGTCTTCATTATTATACTCCTGGTTATGGTAAAGGCTCTGAATGTATTCTTTCCAGTTTTCTGCTGTTATAGAGTTGATTACCACTTCTTCGTTGACTTCTTTTTTTCTATTTCTTATTAAATTCCAAACTTTCTTTTGCCCTCCGTATAAATTCCTTTCCATTTCGGTGGAAAACCTATCCCAGTATGTTTCCTTTAGGTCTTTAATCGCGTTATTAATTTTATTTCTCACGGCTTTGTATGCTGAGTATTCTTCTTGCATTCTTATATTTTTGTATTTTAAGTATGCTTCCTTCTTTTGTCGTGCCAATGCCTTTACTTCTAAAGTGAATCAAGGTTTGTTGTTTCTTCTCCCATTTATGTGTGTTGTTCTAGTACCGAGTGCTTCTTTTGCACTATCAGTTATACTTATCTTGATTTTGTTCCAAACATCACTAGGACTATCTTCCTCTTTTATTGGGTCTAGGGCTAGTTTCTCTTTCAGCCTATTTTAGTATAGTATTTTTGTTGATGTTTCCTGGAACGATTCTATGTTAAACTTTTCGATGTATGTCGGAGGCTTTTTCTTTTAGAAGTTGGCTTTGAATCGATATTTGCACAGTATTAAGCCATGTTCTATTCCGACGTTCACAGATGTTAAGGTTCTTACATCTAGAATTTGGTTTGGAAGGATTTCCCTATTAGTTATGAAGTAATCGATTATCGAATTGAATCCTCTTGTGTTGCCAAAAGTATATTTGTGCTGTTGTTTGTGATTATAAAAGGTGTTATTTATACGAAGGTCGTTATGTGTGCATATATTTATTAGCATTTCTCCTTTGTTATTAATGGTCTCCTCGTTAAATTTGTGCATTATACCCGGAATGGGAGTATTCCCTATTCTAGAGTTGAAGTCACCTATTATGAAGGTTTTTGATTTTTTTGGCAATCTGTCTAATACTTCTTGGAGTTCTTCGAAAAAGGTGGTTCTTTATTCTTTGGGCTTAGTCATATCTGGCGCATATATGCTTACGAAGTTAAGATTCTCCGTATTAAAATTTAAACGGATGTACATAATATTGCTGTTTATATATTGAACTTCTTCTATGTGATTCTCAAACTTTTCCATTTGTTTATAAATTCGACAATTACAGGAGGAGGTTTTGCTCGCTCCATCCCAAATTTACCTGGTCAATAGCTGTTACTGCTGCCAAAAAAAGTTGTAACTGATATAAAATTATACAAACAATAATGTATATATATATATATATATATATATATATATATATATATATATATATATATATATATATATATATATATATAGCAACATTGACTAATAATATAAAAATAATAGTTAAATTATTTAAACCCGAATACTTATGATATGATTACTTTCGTGCTCAAAATGAAAAAGATTATTGTCATAAGTAATCAATAGCTGAAAATTAAACAATGAAAAATATTTTAAGATTTAACTAACCTCTAAATTTGTGATAATTTACTAGCTTAACAAATTCTAATAATTTTTTTGACTACAATTTCCTACCTGTTCCAATTTTGTGATTGGAAATTACTGTATTATAAAGAACCGTTGAATCTGAAGCCTCAAAATTTGGAATACATAATTGCCCAACCAACACCATCAAATTTTAACATTCAAAGCTAAAACTGTTACTGCGAATTTTGGAGGCATTAAAATTTTATATTTCAAGTAAACCAATATTTTAAAAATTGACAATTCCGCTCAAATTAAATCCATATTTATAATCACTTCTGTTCCAAAGGTTCAAACTTAAAATTAGGGAAGAAACTTTTAATTTAATTTAGAGGATTATTCCGCAACTTTAGTGTCACTTACGATATAAAAAAATGCAATATTATCCCAATATAAGGTCTGGTGACAACATATCAGCTAATAAAATCAATTTATGATCGGTCGTTATCATAATGACTCTTCCATTATAATGGAGGCTTCTTTCCAATAATTAGAGTCACTGACATTAGTGAATGGTTTTGGACGAATTACCAGTGTTATATGTGATACCAAATTTGCACCGTTAATTTTTATTATGAGAATATCTTGACCACTTTTTCATGCAAAATAAAAATCGAAATATTTTCATCACATATATTTTTTATCTCTATTATCCACAACACCTGTTTTATCACCAATTGATATATTTTAAAATGGTATAAATAAGCAGGCTCCTGAATATATTGTTTAGGTATTTTTATCTTGAATACAGTAACCTCGGCGGATTTTTTAAAATGTATAAATATTTTTCCTATATATATCTACTTGCGTGGGTTGTCGTAGCGATTGCAGATAACCCATGTAATTTAAAACAAACAGAAAACGGCTCAATTTGTGTTTGTGATTCTACATACTGTGATACGGTGCCCAAAATTCAGGATTTAAAATCCAATCAGTACCAGCTATACTCGACTAGTAAAGCGAAATTAGGATTTTATTCTAAAACTGGAACTTTTTCCAACCCACCAGGTGAAGTGTCTGCAACTGTAACAGTTGGAAACCTTAAGAATACGCATCAATCGATTATTGGTTTTGGAGGAGCGTTTACAGACGCAACAGGCATTAACATTGCAAGGTTGCCAGAAGCGGCTCAAGAACTGCTGCTGCAAAGTTATTTTGGAGATGATGGCATCCAATACAGTTTGGGTAGAGTTCCAATTGGTGGAACTGACTTTTCTGCCCGGCCGTATACTTATGACGATGGTGAAGTTGATGAAACATTAGAAAACTTTGCGTTACAGCCAGAGGATATTACATTTAAGGTAATACTTGTTTTACTTAAAAATTTAGTTTAATATTATGATCATATTATGCTGATCAAATTGATGAAACATTAGGAGACGTTGCGTTACAGGTAGAAGATATTACGTATAAGGTAATACTTGGCGAAAGATTAAGTCTTAAAACAACAACAAATAACATATTTTTGCTATTTTCTTGGAGTAAATCAATGAATGAATAAACAAAAGGTGATGATACTTGGTCATCGATGCCTAGACCTCATTGGGCTCTTTCCATTTCAACATAGCTGCAGGTCATTAGAAGCCCATCGCCTTTGCCAATCCAGGCTGTCTCATTAATTTAAATTATATAAGTGCTTCCAATAACAAAATTGTATCTCCAAAATGTATCGGTCTCAGTCCATTGAGTGCTGGGCACCCTCTGAGGACCGAGTCAACAGTTTTATCTTCCTTCAGACACCATCTGCACGTCGGGTCGTCTACAACACGGAACTTATGGAGATGGTTCCTCAGGTGAAAATGTCCTGTTAACAATACCACCACAATTCGTAGTTCTTTCTATACAAATTAAATACATTTATGACTATTATGATGAAATAGTACAGAACCAAAAAAGCTTTTCTTTCTTACAAAAATGGTCCACATAGAGAAGATTTATTACATAGAGAATTATACTTAGTTGAGTTTAATATTTCTTGAAAAAAAAAATAGTATTGGTTTTCTCGATATTTCTCTTATATAGCTTATGATCATAAAATAGTTTCTCTTTCTAAACTTTCCAGTAACCTATACTAACACTAATTACTAAAATTTACACCTCATACTTTAGAAATAATAAGTTCTTAATTTATCTCGAACGGATTTATAACAGTTCATAGTCCTCAAAATTTTTTTTTTCAAAAAAAGTTCTTACTTGATCTTTCCAAATAATCTTAACCATGTGTTCTTTAAAAGCGTCACCATTTAGCTGAAGCATACTATATATCTAATATTTCAAAATAAAAATTATCACCATCCATTTTTAAAATTTTATCGGGAGAAATAGTAGAGATAGCCCAAGCCATAGGTAAATATAGTGACGTAAATTCCGAGATGGGTGAGACCTACCCGGGGTGTTGGTGGTAATGTAAGAACAAACTCTACCTAAAATGTAACAGCAATAAAATTTTTATAAAAAAAATAAATATAAATTTTTATATAAAATTGAACTTTTTGAAGTCAGCACCTGACAAAATGTGATTTGTAGAAACAGATAAAAATACTTTATTTGTAATTGCTTTCTTACCATAATTTGTATATATTACTAGTTATTTATTTCATTTACAAATAATTTGTCGTCGACTTTAAAAAGTTCAATTTTATCTAAAAATGTATAGTTATTTTTCACTTTTTAGCGCAGTTTTGGAAGTCGGTTCAATTTTTTTATAAAAATTGAATTTTTATATTCTTAGTTTTAGAATTTATTATGATATCCATAAATTATTTGAACAAAGTACTATTCGAGATTAGTGTACCTCGCAATGACTCCAAGGTGCAAAAAAGTACCCATTTTATTCAAAGTTGTAAATCACCTTAAAATGAACCACTAAAAATTCGTTGGTTCTTAGAGTTTTCCAAATACCAGTAAAATTGTTTCAAACAAATATTTAGTCTATCATAGTAAATCCACTATCTAAAATTTCAAATTAATTTTAGCTTGGTAATATAGGACCCAAAACCTTCCAATACCGATGTTTAAAGAATCTAAGATGTGAATTTCTAAGTTCGATATATTTTACACTGCATTCTGAGTTTGTATACGCCTCAAGAACCCCACAATATCAATTTTTAATATTTAAAGAACCTGAGATGTACATTTCTCAGCTCGATATATTTTAAACTGCATATTGAGTTTGTATACGCCCCAGGAGCCCCACAATATCAATTTTAGAGAAAATCGGAATATGCAAAATTTTCTGTCCCTCATATTATATCTTATCAACCTCATAGTTATAAAAAATTAACTTCATATTTGAAGAACCCACTGTATCAATTTGGGAGAAAACCGAAAAATGTAAAATTTTTTGGACACCGTATTGAATCTGTTATATTGAGTATGTAGAATCTTTAATCCGCAATCTAGAATTTTTTTTAAATAATTTCAGATTCGTTATGTGCGACTTGGAAAACTCCCCCGTACCAGTTTTGAAGAAAATCGGACAAAATTGATTTTTTCGTTCCCCATATTGGATCCACCATATTGAATATATTAAAAATATTTTGGATCCACTATGTGCAACCCCAAAAACTCCACCACACCAATTTTGGGGAAAATCAGACAAAATTAAATTTTTTTGTCCGCCGTATTGGATCCGCCATATTGAATTTTTTAAAAATAATTTCAGATCCGTTGTGTTCGACCCCGAAAACTCCCTCATACCAATTTTGGAGAAAATCAGACAAAATTGATTTTTTTGGCCGCCATATTATCAGTGCCACTTGGATATTACTACACCAATTTCGTCCAAAAAAATATGGAACCACCGCAGCAACTTCGTGAACATAACGTAAAAAATTTCATTCAAATCAGTGCCGTCTTTCCGAGTAATCGGTGTACATACATAAAAAAAACATACATACTCGACGCATTGAGAACCTCCTTCTTTTAGAAGTCGGTTAAAAAAATAGGTTGGGACCAAGAGGTGGAGGGTAAAAGTTAGATAAAACTGGTTTTTTGATTCTACAGGCCAAGGAACACATTTTGGAAAAAACAGTTTTAAATAAAAATTCTAGAGATTTCAGAAATCTATAGTTTGAACTTTTGTGCGGTTATTTTTGTTAATTTATTATTGCAAAAAGACCAAAAAATCCTCAAAATGGGTCATTCTTTTCATATCAATTATTTATGGCAAAATTAACTTTTTTGCACTTTTTTGTTTTTAAAGGGAAATACTCGCCTTTCTGAACAAAATGATAAATAGTATATCGGATAATTTATTAATGAGATATTACTAATTGTTTATTCCAAGACGCAGAATGTTGGCTGCTATAACTTTTGTTTGAGTGAACATTTTGACTTCCACAAAGGTTCAATCTCGTGGTAAAGGCCGAAACTTTCATATCTTATTAGGAGCAAATAAAAAGATTAATTTTCAACCCCTTAAATATCGCTTTAAAAAAGGGGTGTTTTTTAATACATAAGTAGATCTCACGCGCGTGGGTGACAACTGAACTCGCAGCTTTAAATCAGCTCGGATAGATTCGTCATATTTCAGCAACGAAGGGAAAAATTTCAATGTTTTCTTTTATTTGGGGTAGCTCGAAAAATTATTAATACGGCCCACCTCCTTTTTTAAAGTGATATTTAAGGTTTTGAAGATTAATTTTATCATTTGCCCCTAACAAGATATGAAAATTTAGGCCTTCGCGAGGAGATTAAGTGGAGGTGAAAATGTTTACCCAAAAAAAGTTATGGCAATCAATGAGTAAAACGCAGAGAAACAAATTAAACCAAATTTTTTTTGGTAAGTTATTCCACTTGAGACTAAGTTTGAGAACGAAAATAAAACACTTTATTATTATGGAAAGTTACTTTATTTGAGAGAATGTATAAAAACAAAAATAACAGACGTATACAAATATTACGGGATTGTACACAAGCAAAACAATGACTAAGCAAATTGTGATTGTCCATTTCATTATTTGTTTAACAAAAAGGACAACCTCGTGTGTTTGAAGATCGATATCAAAATTATTTTCAACTTTGATATAGGAAAATCATGCACAGTTTACCAATGTGTATATTGCACGTTTTTTTTTATAAATGTTTGCATTTATAACATGGTATTCTTTAATTTTTCTAAACAGTCGATTTGTAACATGGTATTCTTCATTTTTTCTAAACAGTCGATAGTAACCACAAAAATCCACATTTTTTTGTTAAAACTTTTAGATTCCTTATATAAAACGAGCACAAAAACTACGTGGAGACAATGGATTTAAACTGTTCGGCTCAGCCTGGTCTGCACCAATTTGGATGAAAACCAACAACTGGTAAGACACCTTTAAAGTTTTATTATTAATAGAACAATAGAATTCTTTATTCTTAAAAAATTGGCGTGTTTTTTTTCCTTAAATAAGGTCTGTAAACAGTTCCTTATGCTAATTTAATCAAGCAACATCTCTAAAATAATAGGAGCTAGAAAAAAAGCAACAAATCATCAGTTAAAATAAATGCAAAATAAGTCTATCAAGAATATATACAAGATTTCTGAAAAACAAAATTTTATGTTTATTTAATTCTGTAAAACAAATATTTTTTCAGGCTCTAATTAAAAATTTATATCTTGCAATTTGCCATGTTTCCTTAAATTATAGACCGTTTTTTATATAATTTTGTTACTTTTTGCCATTCTCATAATAATATTTGTTCAGATCAACATGAGACACTAGATAGATTTTATCTTTATTGCTCAAATTTTAGCACCAAGTTTTTTGTTTAAATACTGACCTTGTTTTTTTTTTATCTTTTAATAGCTTAGAAGATTCTTTTTTATCTTTCAATAGCAAGATGATTTTATAACATTTCAGTAGTACTACTTGCATTATGGTTATCTTAAAAATCTAAAAAGTTTATACAAATTCGAACAAAACTATTAAGAAATATTCTAAATTGACTTTGGTTGATTCAACATCTATATACTTGACAGAAAAAACTGAACTATTTGATCTGATTTGTAAACATACATGAGGAATTTGAAGAGTGTCGACAGATCATTCAATAACACAAGAGTATTATCCACTAACACGCAGTGGCGCGTCGGTAAAGTAAAAATAGAAATATGTCAAACACAATACACGAAGCGTACTACCCAATGATAGATATCGCGTCATTCTGCATCGGCAAGCAAACTGACGTATTTGAAGCAGGTTTCTTCCTACGATCCCCCTATAAGAGTGCTACGTGTTTTTTAAGCCAACAAATATAAAAAAAGGTATAAGTTATCGTCCGTGTAATTTTAAATAAAATAAAAAAATTCCGGACATCGATTGTTAGTAAAGATTACTCTCGTATTAAAAAGGGCGGAAAACTATTAAACAATAAGGAATCTCTGCATCTGAAAAATAGCGACATCGCTGTTTCGTCATTATTTGGGACCCAGGCCATCGTATCCGATACTATCCATGATCTCTTTATTTTCTAGTCCTGGAGCTTCTCCATGGTCTTGGAGTTCTCCGCACTTTTTAATGCGAGAATAATGTTCAATAACAATCTATGTTCATACAGCCGAAAATTTTCTGTTTTATTTAAAATTACTAGGATGATAACTTATGTATTTTTTCATATTTGTTGGCTCAAAACTCTCACTGGCATTATTATAGAGGGATCGTTGGTTAAAAACCTGCTTGAGCTACGAAAACTCGTGGTTAGTTTGATTGCCGATGTTGAATGATGAGACCTCTATCCTTTAGATAGCATGTTTTGTGTATCGAGTTTGATATATTTCTATTTTTATTTTACCGTCGCGCCATTACATGGCGGTTTTATACAACATTATTGTGGATGGAGGAGATCTTATGTTATAGAGTGATCCATCGAGATGTCGCTATTCTTATCTTGACTGCTATTTTTTCAGCACATTCATTCATTCATTTTCCGGACCCAGAGCTTCACCATTGGCTTGGGGTTCTCCGCAATTTTTAATACAAGAGTAATAATTACTAAAAATCTATGTCCACACATCCGAGGAGTTTCTATTTTATTTAAAATTACACGGATGATAACGATATCTCCTTGATATATGTATATAATATTTACTAGTATTCTTAATGTCATATATAACATATGGGTACGTGGAACATTCTGAAGATATCCTTAATTTCGCCTTTTTTAAAATATAAATTTTATTTAAATAGGCTAAAAAAAGGGCATTTAAAATCAAGAGGAAATATGAAATTATTATTATTATCAAAAATATAATTAGATTACATATTCATTTTCAGTTAATGATTCCACCAATTGATGTAAAAAAAATCATCAAGTCAATCCTTCAAGTACACAGAAATAATTTATAAAAACTTTTTAGGTATAATGGAGTAGGAACTCTTAAAGATGAATACTGGTCGTTATGGGCTGAATATTACATAAAGTTTTTTGATGCCTACAAACAAAATGACATCACATTTTGGGGAGTTACAACTCAAAATGAACCAATTAATGGATTGATAGGAGCTGTCGTTCAAAATGTTGGTTTTACTGCAAGTAAAATGGTAAGCTACATTAATAAAATAACCAGTAATTGTAGGACTCTTACCAAATTCACTAAATGTGCTAACGAAATAAAAATGAGTCTTTTTGCTTTTTCCATATATAGCGATGGGGAATATTTTAATAAATCCAAGAAGATTAAGCCGAATTAAAGTAAACTGTCTTTTCATTTCAATAGTAAATTTCCTAACCTAATTGGATTCTAAAATATTGACAAAATCACTGTCGCTTTCACCTTTTACAATTAAAAGTGGAGAAACAAAGCTGATTAACGAATTTTGAAATATTGGTAAAGTTACGATAGTTTTTGTAAAAAGAATTTATTATATAAGGGGAAAAAGAGCAATATCTCATTTTAGTTAACAATTATCAAGGAAAATACAATAAGCATAGGATATTTTTAAAAATATTTTAAAACTGTGACTGGGTTAACTAGTAGTAATTTTTTTAATCTTACAAATATATGGAAATTTGTCTATTTTACGTTTAGTGAAAGATTACAAATTAAAAATACTTTTACAATCATTTATATCGGATTTCAGAAAGCCTGGATTTCTAAATATCTTGGACCAGCTATTAGAAACTCCTCACACAGTGACGTAAAAATTATTTTGCACGATGACCAACGTTTTTTACTTCCAATATTAAAATGGGTAAGTAGAACGATTTCTTATTATTCAGTTATAAAAATAAATAAAACAATCTTTACCCGTAGACAAAAGTAACGAATAATTTTTCTGATTACCGTTGCTTAAAAATTATTTTAAATTAGCACCGTCAACTTTTATATATTTGTGTTTTATGATGATACACAGATATTCTTCTTTGTTGTAAAAAAATCATAAAGAAAAAATTTATATTATCTTCTATCAAAATTTTCTTGACTTTAAGGATAAAAGATATTTGATTTGCTAAAAATATTTTACACACACACACATTATTGCAAAAATTTTAAAATATTGCAGAAATTGCATGCATAAAACTTATGGCTTGCAAAGAAGTAATATTACCAATTTAATATAAAAATAAGTGAAATTGCTCTTTTTAGACCCTATTTCTTTTCTTAATGTACACCTATAATTGAAATCTCTTTAATAGATTTCTGTAAAATAAATTTAAAAACATCGTTAGGGTATTTAAGATAGTTCATCCCCTGGATAATTGAGTTCCTTTTATTTGCTTTACATTTTGAATATTCATTTTTGATATAATTTATATTATCTTCTATCAAAATTTTCTTGACTTTAAGGATAAAAGATATTTGATTTGCTAAAAATATTTTACACACACACACATTATTGCAAAAATTTTAAAATATTGCAGAAATTGCATGCATAAAACTTATGGCTTGCAAAGAAGTAATATTACCAATTTAATATAAAAATAAGTGAAATTGCTCTTTTTAGACCCTATTTCTTTTCTTAATGTACACCTATAATTGAAATCTCTTTAATAGATTTCTGTAAAATAAATTTAAAAACATCGTTAGGGTATTTAAGATAGTTCATCCCCTGGATAATTGAGTTCCTTTTATTTGCTTTACATTTTGAATATTCATTTTTGATATAATTTTCCACAAACTGTGAAATTTCCGACACATTGCTTGTCTCATAGTTTAGATAATCAATATAAAAAATGCAGCATTTTACATGGGCTATATGGAAAGAACCCTAGTTAGTGTTCTTGTGGATTTTTATATTATCTAGTCAAAAATTATACATAAAGGATTTTTGTTACTTTAGTATTATTGATAGTTGAGTCATAATTAAAAATTAGGAGTTGTAAGTATATAAACAGATCGGTGAGAGTGTTTCAATATGTATTTTTGTGTTGAGACTGACACTTTTTTTGATAGTGTATTACGAAGGTAGCCGTGGATATTTCGAGAATAATAAACAAAAGGAAATATTTATTTTTAAAAGGGACTTTATTGTTTTTTAAAATTTTATGCACGATATTCAATACATTTTTGCATGCGAATTTTAAAGTCACTGTAAAATATATAAACAGCGTCCGTGTGTGGAAACGTTCTAAGTATGTATACCGTCTACAATTTCAATCTTTACAATGGATATATCAGATGACATCTAGCAACATCAGTGTTGCCAATTTCGAAATATCAACGGCTACCCTCGTATTGTTCCCTAACACCCACCATTTCTAATATAGCAATTATGAATAAGATTTTATTTGTTTTTTTTTAGTTTGTTCTCTCAGACGATGAAGTTCTTAAATATTCTGATGGAGTAGGTGTCCACTGGTACGCCGATGACTTTATACCACCTAGTTTTCTTAATTTAATCAAAAGTGACAAAAAAGATCTATTTAGACTTGCGACCGAGGCTTGTGCAGGTAAATCGTTATAGAAATAAGGTATCCCCTAATCAGCAGCATATATATATATATATATATATATATATATATATATATATATATATATATATATATTTTTTTTTGTGACTTTCACGGATTCCTCCGTGTGAGATGCAATAGCACCGGATATATCCACATTATGCCGTTGTAGTGCTGAAATCACATTCAGCAAACATACAACTATATGCAGCTCCGTATATGAATGAAGTAAAATGCGAACAGTAAATGTAAACTTCTCTCCATCATATCCTCTCTATGTTAGAGGTTGCACAGTTAGAATAAATTGTTATAGAACGCAATTTATCCTATTCCACCACCATCGAGATGATGACCTACCTGTACCATTATACCGAGAAGAAAGTCAAAAGTTACCCGCCACAGTGATACGGCAGAGGTACATGTTTCGTCTCTACTAGACTCATCAGGGTACCGACATGCACCTGGCTGTGCAAAGGACAGACCGGAAGGAAGCATGCAAATACTGAACACGGCTTCGCCGACCTCCCACCGGATGGCGTATATATGTTTATAAGGCTTTCACGGATTCCTCCGTGTAAGATGCAATAGCAGCGCATATATCCACTTTACTAACACAGAAAGGATATGATGGAGAGAAGTTTGCATTACTTCATTCATATACGGAGCTGTATATAGTTATACGTTTGCCGAATGTGATTTCAGCACTACAACGCTGCTATTGCATCTCACACGGAAGAATCCGTGAAAGCCGCATAAACATATATACGCCATCCGGTGGGAGGTCGGTGAAGCCGTGTTCAGTATTTGCATGCTTCCTTCCGATCTATCCTTTGCACGGCCAGGTGCATGTCGGTACCCTGATGAGTCTAGTAGAGACGAAACATGTACCTCTGCCGCATCACTGTGACGGGGAGGGTAAGTTTTGACTTTCTTCTCGGTATGATGATACAGGTAGGCCATTATCTCGATGGTGGTGGAATAAGATAACTTGCGTTCTATAACAATTTATTCAAACTGTGCAACCTCTAACACAGAAAGGATATGATGGAGAGAAGTTTGCATTTATTGTTCGCATTTTACTTCATATATATATATATATATATATATATATATATATATATATATATATATATATAGTTTGGTTATTCCGGGTTTCAATCCGTTCGTTCAAAAAATCGTTTTCACGACGTTTCGCCAAAATCTCATTTGGCATTTTCAAGTGCGGTTCGTCTCGTTACTCGTTGAGAATCAGTTCTATATATATATATATATATATATATATATATATATATATATATATATATATATATTTATTTGATAGTTTTTCTTGGGTTTATGGTCCGTTAAATAATTAAATATATACTGTTAATGTACTTTTTATATTTTATGTCTTTTATATATAATTGACGTTACGGCAATTTATTTTACCTTCTTCAGGGTTTACAGGAAGCTGAAAATAATAGAGCATTTTTTTAAATAAGTTAAATTATTTGGAAAATATTATATATATTTACTTAAACAAAAATTCACTAACAACACTGAACACCGTGTACACATTAATTAAATTTTTTATTAGATGACAATTAATTTTGACAAAATAATAGTATCCAGATTTATATACATCTTTATATTGTTATATACTTAACAAAATATAAAAAAATGCTGTATTATTTTTAGCATCCTGTAAATTCTGAAGAAGATTAAATAAATTATCAAAACGTCAACTATATATAAAAAATGTAAAATATATAAAGTACACCAAGAATTAAATGTATTTATATATATATATATATATATATATATATATATATATATATTATATATATATATATATATATATATATATATATATATATATATATATATGTAACCGAAGGTTCCCATGTATGTGCTCTCAGGACTGTAAGGCAGCTGACGTTTCGGTGATGAGAAGTATATAGTATTTTACTAATGGGAACATGCGATTCAGTATTAATTCGGAAATACATCTATTCATTTGTCGGGTTTCTTGTGGAAAATTGAAGATCATTCGCTAAAATTTTAATTGGCGCCTTCAGTATTTGCTGGTCGTAGATCAACTCAGGAAATTTTATGTGGTTGACGTTGTGTCCGCCGCTTTTTAAAGCTCCGTTAATGGTATCAGTCTCGGCTCAGTCGTCTTGCTAGTATGATGTTCTAGCTTGAGAAGAGTTTCCCAGGTAGGAAGATTAAGTTCATCGTCGCTTTTATTTGGCGTGTCGTTTTCTTTCAATTTTAATTTACTAGCGAATCAATTTTGTTTTGTAGTGTTCTATGTTCGCGATTTGCTGGTAATTGTCTAAGTCAATTTGGTGTCCTGTCTCAAGCTGATATTGAAAAAGTGTTCGTGTTATCTTCTTCTTCTAACTGTGCCAATACTCTTGTGTTAATTAGGCCTATATATGTTTTCCTGAAGATGCCGCATGCGATCTTATATATGCCTTGGTATTTCAGATCGATTTTGTCCTTTGGGTTTCTAAGAGATAAGCATATTGTTTTGTGTGATTCGTAGGCTGTAAATATGTTATGTTTGCAGAGCAATCTACAGAATCTCTTTGTTATGCTTTTTATGTATGAAAAAATGATTATATGTCTATTGTCGTTAGATGATATCATTTCTTGAATGGGTTGGTGGGTTGTAGCAATTTTGTTTGAGAGTCTTTTTTTATATATGAGAGTTCTTTTTCTTTTCCTTGGTTGTTCTTTAGATGAACGGAGATAGAGATTAGAGTTTTGGCTATGCTCTGTATTTGTAAGGGGCCAAGGTGAGAATTAGCATTCAGATATCTATCTGTGTAAGTTGGTTTTCAATATAATGTGTGTTGTAGCTATCCATCTATTATCTTGGTCACTAGAACGTCTGAGAATATAACGAGAAACCAAACAAATGAATAGATATATTCCCGGATGAATACTGAATCACACGTTCCCATTCGTGAAATATTACGTCTAAATGAGAACGTCCGCATTCACCTTCTTAATAAGATACAGAGACAGCAACGTGCAACCAGCTTTTACAAGGATAACTTACACACCATAGTACGGAGAGCCCTTTCAATATTGGAGAAATCACGCAATGTCTTTTTCAGAGAAGAAAGACGACAGAAAAGGATATAACTAGACACAACGGAACATGCAGTCTACTAACTTTACCTGTCTCTGAATAACCTAACGCGTCCTGTCTTATGAAATCCTATATAGAGTTTTTTTGTGATTGGCCACCATAAAAACAGGGAAGTATTTGAAAAAATTATCATCATGAAAAGCCACCACAAGTAAAATAACAAACAAACAACTATCAAAAAAACAGTTTATAACATATCCAACCACTAACTATCTGGAATATAAATAAATATGCCTATTTCTTTTCACAAACAACTTTTTTTTTCTCCCTTTTGAGTCGATGATATATATATATATATATATATATATATATATATATATATATATATATATATATATATATATATATATATATATATATATATATATAACCTTAAGTGAAACAATCATCAGGAAAGAATCAAAACCTTCGCTAGTGAATAAAACTACGGATTGGGAAAGCTTTAAAACTGACTTGGAGAACAGCATCAACCTAAAAATAAAGCTAAAAACAAAAGACAAACTAGAACTAGAAGCGGAGAACTTCATGAAAATAGTCCAGGAAGCTGCATACAAAAATACTAAGGAGATAACCCACATTACAAAGGGAAATAATTATCCACTGGAAATTCGACAACTTGTTGCAGAAAAGAGAAAAGCGAGAAGAAAATGGCAGCAAACAAGAGATCCTACAGATAAAAATATCCTTAACAACAAGACGCAAATTCTAAAAAGAGAAATCCAAAAAATTAAAGAAAACTCAATAAACTACTACTTAAGTAGTTTAACAGCAGACCAAACAACAGATTATTCAATGTGGAAAGCTACTAGAAGAGTCAAAAGAGCAGTAACATCGATACCCCCGATTAGAAAAAGATTAGGGCCATGGGCAAGAAGCGATAAACAAAAAGCTGATGTCTTTGCAGATCATCTAGCGGAGGTATTTATACCAAACCAAGGACAGGAAGATGCTGAGCTACAAGAAATCGAAAATGAAAATTCATTAAAGATAAAACTGGTAACAAAAGAGATAAGGGATAACGTAAGTGCGAAAAAAGCACCAGGTTTTGATCTTATTACAGGAGAAATACTCAAGCAGCTCCCAAGAAAAGGTATTGTACTGTTAACATACCTAATAAATGCTTCATTCAGATTAAGATACGTCCCAGCTGTCTGGAAAAGTGCAGAAGTTATTATGTTACAAAAACCTGGAAAACCTCCTAACAATATTGAGTCATACCGGCTAATATCATTGCTACAGGGTAATCTCCAAACTTTTTGAGAAACTGTTGTTAAAGAGGTTAAAACCAATAATGGAATGTAATAAACTGATCCCAGAATACCAATTCGGTTTCCGACAAAAACACTGTACAGTAGACCAAGTACATAGGATTACTGATATAATCGAGAAAGCCCTTGAGGAGAAACAAATATGTTCAACTGTATTTCTATACGTAGCCCAGGCCTTCGACAAAGTGTGGCATAAAGGCCTGATACACAAATTAAATGGATTACTACCGAAGCAGTACGTAGAAATATTGACCTCTTATATTACTGAGCGGACATTCAGAATAAAACAAGAAGATAAGTACTCACAACTGAAAGATGTAAAAGCAGGGGTCCCACAAGGTAGCGTATTGGGACCAGTCTTATATTTACTATACACAAGTGATATTCCTTCTATGGATAATTCAACAATAGCAACCTTTGCCGACGATACAGCTATATTGTCTGTCGGCAAGGAACCAGAAACAGCCACTGGAAGGCTACAAGAAGATTGCAACAAATTCTTAGAATGGGCAAAAAAATGGAAAATAAAACTAAATGAAATGAAGTCGATACATGTAAATTTCACGAACAGAAAGATTAAAACTCCACCAAGGCTTTTGCTAAACGATAACACTGTCCCACTTGATAATGAAGCAAAATACCTAGGGATGACTTTGGACGCAAAATTGTTATGGAACAAACATATTAACAAGAAAAAAACAGAACTCAAACTCAAATACAGGCAATATTATTGGCTAATAGGAAGAAGCTCAAAATTACCAATACAGAATAAACTCCTGATCTACAACCAAGTTATCAAACCAATCTGGACCTATGGAGCTCAACTCTGGGGATGTGCCAGAAAGTCAAATATCAAACACATACAAAAATTTCAAAATAAAGTATTGAGAAATATGATCAATGCTCCATGGTATATTAGAGACAAAGACATTCATAGAGATCTAAAAGTCCCACTCGTTATAGACGTAATCAAGAAAAAGGCTATTAAACATGAAGAGAAACTTCACTGCCACCCAAACGCAGAAGCCCTTCAGCTGCTGGACAACCAGAATCTCGTCCGAAGACTGAAGAGAACCAAGCCGTTTGAACTAGTGTAGTGCTGTGTGAAAGCAGAGCATGTGACTGGTTCAAGTTAGCTTAAGACAACAAAAGAAACTAAGGGACATCATTAGATAACTTTAGAAGTTAAGAAATTAGATTGTATTCGGAAAAAATTAATGGTTGGTCACTTGTGACCAGTTTTAGTTGGAAACGTGTAATTAGGCATATACGTAAATAAAATATATATATATATATATATATATATATATATATATATATATATATATATATATATGGGTGTGTGTATCATCTCAAACGATGAGAAACTTAAACATGTGTCTCCGGTCTTAAATTTGTAAATAATGGTAGTTAAACTTATATATATATATATATATATATATATATATATATATATATATATATATATATATATGAAGTAAAATACGAACAGTAAATGCAAACCTCTCCCCATCTTATCCTTTCTGTGTTAGAGGTTGCACAGTTAGAATAAATTGGTATAAAACGCAAATTCATCCTATTCCACCACCATCGAGATGATGGCCTACCTGTACCACCATACCGAGAAGAAAGTCAAAACTTACCCTCCCCGCTACAGTGATACGGCAGAGATACATGTTTCGTCTCTTCTAGACTCATCAGGGTACCAACATGCACCTGGCTGTGCAAAGGACAGATCGGAAGGAAGCATGCAAATACTGAACATGGCTTCACCGACCTCCCACCGGATGGCGTATATATGTTTATGCGGCTTTCACGGATTCACCCGTGTGAGATGCAATGTGGATATATCCACTGCTATTGCATCTCACACGGGTGAATCCGTGAAAGCCGCATAAACATATATATATATATATATATATATATATATATATATATATATATATATATATATATATATATATATTATTTTTCAAAATTAAATTTTTAGGATACAAGGCAATCAGCGGTCTAGAACCACCAATAATTTTTGGAAGCTGGGATAGAGCAGACCAATACCTCGATAGTATTATTGATGTAAGTCATTCGTATAAACTAATAATTGAAACAATAATTTACTATGGATTTTATTAAACGTCGACTTAATTTTCTTTAAAATACCATTTACTTTGTTCCATACAAACACGATTACGTATTTTAAATAATATCTAATTTATTTGTAATATTTTAGTGATCCTATTATAAAAGGTGCATCTTTTCTCTTATAAAAAGGAATTCATTATAGTCAAAGCAGGTTAACTGATTTGATCCGCCTTAAACAGTCGAATTGTTTATATATTATATTAATATTTTCGATATTATACCATATTACATGGTAAATATGGCTGCTTATTGTTCATATGTTAGCATTGCATTTCAAAAATAGCTTTAATCCTAAAGGTTTAAAAACCGAGAGATTTAGGAATACAAAAATGATCCTATAAATTAAGAAAAAATACTTTATCATTGGAATAATTCATGATTTATTGTTGATTTTAGATTTTACCGAAGCTAGACTATATCAAAGTTTATTACTCCCATTATAAGATCTGTATATTTTTTCAATAAATTAAAAATTATTTCACTTGAACGATCTTTAGATCTAAAAAATGTTCTTAATAATCCATTGAATTATCACGTGCTACTGGCAAGCCTGAATATTGCTTTATTAATGTCTTGATCCATCCCGATCTTATTAAGTAGGTGTTTTTACATAAATATTTCGAATTTTTCTTTTTATCTTGAATGAGTGATGACATTTATTTACACTTTTTTGTGCTCTTACTTAGTTATTCATTTTCTATATCCTAACATATTACTGTCTAAACATTAATTTTGTTTCTGTCTATCAGTTCAAGTGATGATACGAGAAAATAAGAATTTTATTCAGTTACAGTTGATTATTTAAAACTAGCCAATGTAACTCAAATTATGAGAATTCATTTTAAACTTTGATAATATGAGGGTAGAAAATGATTGGACTTGCGACAAACTTACTTTAGACCATTAATTTCAGCAACTAATAAATACTTATAGATATTTATTTTAAAATTTTTAAGTGATTGATGAACTAATGTTTTAATTTATCATTATAATGTTCTCTTTCAATATACCTTTTCATAACATAGTAAATATTTTCCACAAAAAAATGGAATAAAATTTTAATTTAATTAATTTTTTTCTTCAAAATACAAATAAAATTTTAGGATTTAAATTACGACCTTGGTGGTTGGACCGACTGGAACATGGCCTTAAATGAAACCGGTGGTCCAAATTGGATCGACAATGAAGTAGATTCACCAATTATCGTAAATGGAACATCAGGCGAATTTTACAAACAACCTATGTTTTATGCACTTGGACATTTCTCAAAGTTCTTGGTTCCTGATTCCGTCAGAATAGATGTAGCTGTGAGTGGAATTTCTTCACTGGCATTTATAAGGCCCGATGGAAAACTTGCAGTAATTTTGAGAAATAAGTAATATATTTTAATAAAAGCTTTTTCTTAATTATTTAATAATGAATCTTATTTTTAGGCTTGACAATGACGTTACTGTAAGAGTTGATATTTTGGGATCGTCAGAAGTCTTCAATATTGAACAGCATTCTGTTAATACTTTATTATATTCTGTCTAAATAACTAGAATTTGTGTGCTTCTATAAATGCATAGAGGAGCAAAATAAATTATATCACTTCATAATACAATTTTTGAAGGTACTATAATTTTAGCCAGGTGTGGAAATAAGTGCACATTAAAGAGTACAGTATGAAAATGTCTTTTACTGATTTTCCTTCATAATATATATATATATATATATATATATATATATATATATATATATATATATATATATGTATATGTATATATATATATATATGTATATGTTTATTCGGCTTTCACGGATTCCTCCGTATGAGATGCAATAGCAGTGGATATATCCACATTATGCCGTTGTAGTGCTGAAATCATATTTAGCAAACGTACAGCTATAGATAAGTCTTTATTTATTCCAATAAGTATTACTTACAAAAAAAAAACCCATAAGGGCATGGAACAATGTCAAAAAAATATCATTACTGTAATAAACATCACAATAAAAATTATAATTCATTCTTAGGTGTAGATAAAATAAATGAAAAAGAAAAAACCTCAACAATAATCATACAGGTTTAAATATCTTTCTTGAATAATTCTATCAAGTTAGTGTAGTAAAAATAAAACAATTAAAACTTAAGATATTATAAATGAGACAAAAATTAAATAACAAGTACACTTACATACATTTAAAATTTAATAATACAGTCAATAACTAAAATTCTAATTCGAGACAATACTGCCTTTATCACACTCATAAAACTCTTCCAATGTATAGAAGGCTTTTTTACATAAAAAGATTTTCAGGACACACTTTAATCTATTTCTCGGTAGTAAATGTACATTTTCAGGCAAATAATTAAAAACTTTTATTATAGAAAACTCGACATTTTTCTGCAAAAAACTAAAGTTATATTTATCAGAAACCAGATTTGTTTTATTTCTAGTAATGTAGTTATGCTTAATAGATGCACCCTCAAAAAGATCCCTGTTATCAACAATAAACATCACCGAGTCCAAAATGTACATACCTATAACCGTCAAAATATTGTTACTAATAAACGCAGTCCTGCAACTGTCTTGTTGTTTCATTGCAAAAATACTTCGTAAACATCTTTTTTGCAGAATCAAAATTCTATTAACATCACAGGAATTGCCCCAAAACATCAGACCATATCTGAGTCTGGACTGTACAAATGCATGGTAAGCTGACAGAGCTGCATCGATTCCAACTCTCTCTGAAATAATTCTTAATGCGAAACAATACTGAGATATTCTAGTGGCAACTCTCTCGATGTGCGCCCCCCAGTCCAACCTTCTATCGACGTTTAGTCCCAAAACAACAGCGCTCTCAACTGATGTTATTGTTGTATCCTCAAACGTTACTGTAAATTGATTATTCAATCTGTTACCAAACATAATGCACTGTGTCTTGGAAACATTTAGCGACAGGCTGTTGGACCGAAAGTACCCATCGAGAGTGTCCATCACAGATTGAACCTTCATCGATAGCAACTCCGCCGTGCTTTCACTGAATATAAGCGACGTATCATCAGCATATAGTACAGTCTGCTCTCCAGAGATTTCGGGTAAATCATTTGTGTAAAGAATATACAAAAGAGGTCCAAGTATTGATCCTTGAGGGACGCCCCTCTTCATTTTAATCCTCTGAGACACTATAGCCCTACCATGGAGATCAGACTCCACAACACACTGAGTCCTGTCCGTCAAATACGATCTTACCAATTGCAGCGCGTTACCCCTTATACCATACATTTCTAGTTTTAATAATAATGTTTTATGATCCACAGCATCAAAGGCTTTAGAGAGATCCAGGCACATGGCCAATGTTTGCTTTTTTTTATTTAGAGAATCTATAATTTGTATAAGTGTTTGGTACAAAGCTCTGACTGTGGATTTCCCTTTTCTAAAGCCATTTTGTTTATTTGATATTACAGAGAACTTATCCAGAAATGTTACAATTCTCTGAAATAAAATTTTTTCAAAAATCTTGCTCATATTAGGCAATAGCGAGATTGGTCTATAATTCTTTTCTTCAGATTTCTCCCCTTTCTTATAGATTGCTCTAATATGGGCATTCTTCAGTTTACCCGGAAAAATACCTGTAGTAAAACACATATTTACAATAAAAGATAAAGGCTCAGAAATAAAGTCACCTACATCTTTTAAAATAGAAACAGGTATCTGATCATCTCCAACCGACTTCTTGTTTTTTAAACCCTTTATAACCTTCAATATCTCATTAGAATCAGTAGGAAACAAATAAATGGAATTTGCCACTCTCCCTTCAATCTGTGAATTATGACATCGAGAGTCAATGGTAGGGCATGAATTTATAAAATAATTATTTAAACTATTGACTATCTGAAAGGGATCACTAAATTTGGAAGAAAAATTTTCAATAACTGTACTGGTTTTATCTTTTCGATCAGTAATTTGTTTAACAACTTGCCAGGTAGCCCTAACTTTATTCTCAGAGGAATTAATATGGTTTCTATTACTTAACTGTTTAGCTTTCACAATAACATTCTTTAATATTTTACAATAAGTATTAAAATATTCAGCAGTGATTTGTCCCCTTGTTTTTTTAAAGTATAAAACACGTTTGTGTCTGCAGGACACTCTAATGCCTGCAGTAATCCAAGAAGCCGATCCCGAGGGAGAGTTATACTTCTTCGTGACAAAAATCGCATCCAAATGAACCGAGAAAATACCCAAAAAATTATCATATGCCAGATTTGCTGAATTTGAACCATATACTGGTGACCAGTCAACATTTTCAAGCTCCTGTCCAAAATGTTGCACCTTGTTCTTTGTAAAAATTCTTTTAAATATATAATTACGATCTTTCTGAATAATGATATTCTCAATACATATAACTTGTGCCTTATGATCCGAAAGTGCAGTATTAATCACATAGCTTTGGAAACCCCTATCTGAATTATAGAAAATATTATCAATAAGTGTTGAAGTATTATCGGTTGTGCGGGTTGCCTCAAAAATACTTTGAGAAAGATTATAAACATTCATTAGGTCTAAAAATCTCTTTGTAAATTCATTCTTTATAAATAAATTTATATTAAAATCTCCGCCAATAACTACTCTAAACCCCAAAAATTTTTCAAATATAAGATTTAATACCTGTTCTAATGTCCCTAAGAATATTTCGAGGTTGCCAAGACCCCTTCTATAAATACATAAAACAATAACCTTAAATTGTTTATTCACTGCACATGCTAGTTCAATCACACCATCTACGCTCTTTCCACAAATTGTAGTTTCATTTTTAAAGTCAAGTTCATCTTCAGCATAGACACACGCTCCCCCATGTTCCATCTGGGTTCGGGAAAAACAGGATACCAATTTATAGCCCTGTATCGTTAGACATGAACTTTCTTCTGGTCTCATCCAGTGTTCAGTGAACAGCAATAATTGGGGTTTGTTTGTAAGACCATCGATCATACATTCAACCTCTAATGTTTTATTTCGAAGTGATTGGATATTCTGGTGCATAATACAAATCTTATCCCTAGATTCGATATTTTGTTGATCGCTGACACTATCCATCCTATTTGATTGCTACTTTTCTTCAGCATAATACTCAAATTTAGATCTTTCCAGCTTTACCAGATGACAGTATGTAGGACATGCCATGCTATATGCAGAGTGATCTGTATCCAACTTTAACTTATATTTTTCATTGCCCAATTTGCAGTTTATACAAGTTTGCTTATTGCTTGTACATTCTTTAGATTCATGCTTATTGCCACAGCATTTGCCACATGATTTATCTTCATTACACTCCTTTGAAGTATGTCCATATTTATTACAATTGTAACATCTAAAAACTCCTACAGACTCAAAACAGCGACAAGATTTACACCCTATATGCAGCTCCATGTATGAATGAAGTAAAATGCGAACAATAAATGCAAACTTCGTTCCAACCTATCCGTGTTAGAGGTTGCACGGTTTGAACAAATTGCTAAAGAACACAATTTATCCTATTTCACCACCATCGAGATGATGGCCTACCTGTACCACCATACCGAGAAGAAAGTCAAAACTTACCCTCCCCGCCACAGAGATACGGCAGAGGTACATGTTTCGTCTCTACTAGACTCATCAGGGTACCGACATGCATCTGGCTGTGCAAAGGACAGATCAGAAGAAGGCATGCAAATACTGAACGCGACTTCGCCTACCTCCCGGCTTTCACGGATTCCTCCGTATGAGATGCAATAGCAGTCGATATATTCACATTATGCTATTATTATATAGTTGATTTAACTATTAATTTGTTTACATATTGTGTATTTACCTTGAACAATGATTCAGGAACAACACTGCACTCAGGAGTATAAATTAATTTAAAATTATATTCTATTAAGAATTTAACTTTCGTAAATTCATAGCAGTGGTCTTCTCTCTATACGCATCTCGATGCCAGACTGAAAAATATAGCCAGTCATGGTCATTGATGAATATTGCTCTCGCTCCACTGGCGAGACCATAAGGTGGTCGAAACGCGTATGTAGAGAGAACCATAGTTATATTTGCAGGAAATAGGAAACAGGAAACTATTTGTATATATTCTTTTCTTCTCTATACTTGAAAAGATAATATATATCAACAACTATTTAAATATATTTATGTCTTTATTTCTTATTGAAATTCTGATTTTTAAAAATTTCGCATTACTCCGGTGACTGTATAAATGTCATTTGACTGGCGATATTATTCACTCTGGCATCGAAGTCGACAGGTTTTTAATATTCTACCGGTATGTTTCGGAATTTACGTTTTATATAGTAGTTATTTCCTGCAAATGTTGCTCTTGGTTCGATACAGCTCCACTGACGAGAACATAAGATAGTCGAAACGCGTATGGAGATAGTACCAAAGTTCTATTTACAGGAAGAAAACTGTGTGTATATATTCTTTTGTTCTCTCTCTTTGAAAGGATCGTGTATATGAACAAAAATGAAGATGTAAAGTAATAGCCAAACTTCTAAAATATATCCTTAGCTTATATAGTTTTGTAGAATTTCTCATTTTTGCTTTGATTTTTGATAGATATTAAATCATTTTGATGTTAGGCTAAAATAACATTTTTTACTATTATTTTTTTTATTGTAAATTAAAAGAATGCAACAAACAGTATAGAAGGAACGTGCACACAAAAATATTTTCTTTGTTGATAGTTCAAAACTCTTCTAACCAAAATAAACAGAACACTGCAAAACTAATAAAGAAATAAACAATTAATCGGAATATAGGATCGTGTTTTGAAGATGTATTTTGTATTTTTAACTTTAATTTTCCCTTATTCTTGACCTATATAAATTACAACAATATAAGGAAAAAAACTGACCAATTTCCAGTGCTATTTGATTAGATCTAAAAATGAAATCATTTTATTGAATCTGTGTGACATTATATTGGAGGTAAATGTTTTTTAAAGATTTAGAAATCATTTAACTAAGAGATTCCTTCCAAACACAATATATAACAGCTAGGGGTTGTCCCAAATATGACCTTTAGATGCCTAAAAGTAATTTAAAACATATACAGAACTTTTGCATTTGAAAACTAAAGTCAGCATAGGCACAAATATTATTTTAATATCCAAAAGTGAATGAAGAAAATTTATCTGATATGTCTCTTTGGAAGTAAAACATGTTATGTGATACAAATAAATGTATAAAAAACAATTTAATTGCCCTTAAGGTAGAGAATATTAGAAAAAAATGTTGTGTAACCTTAGCTTTATTTTCAAAACAATAGTTGGCCGTTATTATAGTAAACCGTCAATAGTATGTTTTCTCCACCCTTATTTTGGTAGCAGAGTGGTTTTATACTAACAGTCAAATTTTGTTTTTTCCAGGTACCGCTAATTTTTTAATGGTAAGTACACAATAGTTGTGACTAACTTTGCCCTTGTAATTAAAATTTCTCACTAAGATATTCTATAGAATAGCATAATTAGGTAGTACATAAAATACCAAATCAAAAATATAATAGAGTATTTTTCCAGCTAAATTAGGCAGTAGAGATATTTTAACTACGAATTGAGAAAAGGGTATAATCAGCGTATTTTAAAGTTCTTGTTCGGGAGGTTTAAATAAGCATCATAATCTAGTTCTTAATAAATTTTAATAGCATTAGCTAGATATGAAGGTTAAAATAAAATAAAATACTGAAAAAGACGAAGTGTTACACCTACAAAATATGCGTAGTTCAGGAGTGATCGAAACATGATTTTAATTGCTGAAATGAATTTTGCGAACAAAAGCAATAATTATGCAATAGTAACAATAATTCTGGAAAAAAAGACAACACATAAAGAATGTTACAGTCAAAAGACAAAATTGTCGCTATTGGGCAACTGAAAATTCTCATTAGTTCACAGCAGTTAACTATCAAAACCCTCAAAAGTCACAGTCATTATTTCTTTGACGGTGTTTTCACTGGTGCGAGATATTTGGAGTTTCATCAAAATAACCTCATTCCTGCACTAATAATTTTGTACGCAGACTTACAAGAACCAGATTTTTACAGCGTGACCATTTTTCAGACAAGATGGAGTCCTGTCCTACTACATTGCTCCTGTCCGTGTTTATTTGGATGATATTTTTCTGAATCGTTGGATAGGCCGAAGAGGGACAATTTAGTGGCCAGCCTGATCACCAAATTTGAAGGTTAATCCCGAGATTTGACCACCCTCGCTTATTTTTTGTGAGGGATACTTATAAAACTAAAATATACTTGACCCTGACCGACAGGTTAGAAGTCCCCAAAGTTCGAATATTTTAAAGTTTTATCCTAATTTTTCTTGACAATTTTCTTATGAAACCTACATCGATATTTACCTTATCGTATTTAGAAACATATGCGCTTACAGATTCGAAAATAAAAAATGAGGTTTAGAATTGACAAAAGAAATATCGGTGACGTCCTATTTTTTTCTAGGGTTACCCTATATATTTTGGTGTCTGGCAAAAATCTCTAAACTAAAAATAAATTTCACGGGTCTAAGCAAGTTTCCGTTATTTAGTTTATATTGAATTTATCTGCTACTTTAATATAGATACACTTGAGAGAGTACAGTCAAAATTTATAAAATTTTTGCTATACAAACTCCGATTCTCATATGGACTTTATCGCACGAAGTTCATTTATTGTTGGTACGTCGCCCAATTTTAGAAATGCGTAGAAGAAACTATTATTTATTCTTTTTGTACGAGCTGGTTAATGATTTGATAATTGTGATGAACTTCCTGACAAACTTAGTTTCAGAGTACCCAGAAGACATACTCGACAAAGTCAGGTATTTGCTGTAACAGTGCACCGTCGTTCGAGAGCTCTTGTCGATTGCTTACAAAAAATTTATAATAAACGCTTTAAAAAGAGATATTTTTTATGCAAGTTTTTATCAGTTGAATAGAATTACTGTGTATTTGTTAATCTGTATTACCAATATTGTTTTTATATTAAGTTTGTAGGATTTATGTGCTATTTGGAAATTCTTCTGTGATGTACATGTAAATAGGATAAATAAATAAATAAAAGATTAGTTTTATGTGTATTGCAGTATTGTTAGATATACATGTTTTTTAACTTTTTGGCGCTCACACCTATTTTTGAGATTAAAAACTCGCGTCGGGACTCACAGTCTGCATCCATAAAATTTTATTTAATTTCCCATATAAATCGAATAAAAAAAATTACAAATAGAAATATATTGAGTTTAAATAACATGCTTATTTATAAAAGAGAGTAATTTTACAATGTTAACATAAGATTAGTCTCTAAAAAAACTGCGATAAATTCAGACTTAAGCTAAATAAAATAAAATAATAAAAAAACTTTTATTCTGGGTAACACTCATGATGGAATGTTCCAAACATAAAAATTTATGGCCGTAAAGACAAGAAAAACGGGTTGGTCTATTTTTTTTTTCAGTCCAAATATGAACAATGTCCCCGCTGATCCCCAGGTACTGGCTCATATATAGGCATGAAGATACTGCCCTGTACTTGGTGTACTTTAAGTGTGGCACTAAAAGCAATTAAATTTTGTTGATCGTCCAAAATTAATCTTGCCATGTCCTCAATTTCGCTTTTAGTAGTGGTAAAAATGTCACACCCATGCAGCGACTTTGAATGACTGCAGAACTCAATCAAGTTAGTAACATGACCTCCACATGCTACGACATCATTTGCAATTCTTTTGCACAGCGCACTTAAGCCATCTGGCGCTCCTTTTCCATGGCTTGCTTCGAGGTAATTCCAAGTCTAGGCCACAGATCTTTCGTTTTACACACCAGCGTGAAGAATATAATTTTTTACTACGTTAATCCGTGTTGTTGGATCCTCAGCTAGTTTGGTCATTGCGGTATTAGGTGTCAGCTGCACCAGGTGTTCTTTTGTTTTTTTCAATCTCTGACATTTTTTTTTATATTTGCTCAAATTTTCTTTCAGCTTTGCAATTATTTTTTTTTATGGTTTTAATTTCTGGTTCCTTTTAAAACGCTGCTTTTGTGATCGTTCTCCGGTTAATTTTAATCTTGGATTTAATGGTGCTGTCAATAACGGTTGAGGAATATTTATCTCAAGATTTTCTTCTTTCTGCGGTAATTCATGATTGCGGTATTCACGACTCACAAATTCATCGTACAAACTAAATGAAGTATTTTTTCTAACAAATTGACTTCTCATATTGGCCATAGACCTTTTCTTTCTGTACGATTTTTCTGAGTATTGCCTCAAATTTTTGCGAGCGTGTTTTTTTTTCAAGAGCTGATATTTCCGATTCTAGTTATTTTTTACCAATTTCTCTCAATTTTTTATACTTTTGCTATATTTTCTCTTTTTCAGCCGCTAATCTCTGAGAATCATTCTTTATTTTTTCATATCTCTTTTTCAGCTATCTTCTTATTTCTAATATTCCTTCCTTGGCCTGCATTTTCTTTGGTTTCGGCATTTTTCTGTACAACAAAACATGACCTAATGAGCTTTTAAATAATGAAACTAAATCAACTCATTCTTTAAACTATCGTAGCTTTGTATGTAGGCACATTACTTTTCGTAAGTATTTGCCCAACTTTATTTTTCAATATTTCTCTCTCTAAAGTCAAAGTATCATTGAAGTATCTTTGCTTATTTAAGGCATCAGATACTGCTATCAACATATAAATATAAAATTCATATTTATAATTGTACTTTGGTGATCAAAAAATTTTGTTTACAGAATTCGACGTCAGGTTATATGTTTAAGAATAGTAGTGTATAATTAAAACTGTATTAGGCTTGGGTCTAAGAGCGATTACATTTATGTATTTATCTTTTATTCCGACGTTTCGAAACGATTACACGAATAGTCGCACTTAGACCACAATCAATATTATTTAATTTTAGATAAACTCATTACGAGAGCTAGTCAAAGGCTTTATTATTTTGACTTTATAGTGTATAGCTAAAAAGTTGTAAATTAGTTTGCACACAAACAATATTTCAATATACACTTCTCAGGATCCTGGATAGTACTGAGCACACTGGGTCTCAATTTGACAGTATCTTGAAACCCAGTTCCAGAGAATTTTTAAGTAATATTAAAAAAAAAACATCGATTTAGAACATTCACACAAAAATTAAGCGGAACTAAGCTTTCATGTAAACAACTTACATATCAAAACGCTAAAATTACCCATATCATTTACTTATTTCGTAAGTAATTATCTTACCAGGATTCTGTGAACTCGCCTAATTACGACGCGATTTCCTCCATCGACTGTGCCGAGCTGATTAAACAACACGCTAGATGCAAAAAGATAGGTGTTATCCTTTTTTCTCTTTCATAGGTACAATTTATTTATTTATTTATTTATTTAAACCCATTTCACAGTTACGAAAAACCAATTAATAAATGGGTACAACAAAAAAAAAAACTTAAATATTTACAATGACAAAACAAACAAAAAAAAAAGAAAAAATAAGCATACACAAATTACCAGAAATAAAACTACAAAATATACTTAATTATTTTTTGTTTGTGCCAATCAGCAGCTAAATATGTCGAATTTATTTTGATTTTCGTTGTAGATTCTGCACATCCTATATAAAGGAGAGTAGTTACACTTTTGTACGAAGTGAAGGACAATAGAATGTGGCAGATTGGCGAGCTAAAGTCCTGGGTACAAAAAAACTTATTTTTTCCAGTATGTCATTACATTCCACTCTGTTATGCAAAACTTTATAAAGAAATTTGAGGTCTGTGACGACACGTCTATGTTCTAGAGAACAAAAAGAATGCCGCTGAAGTAAGATTTCATGCGAAAACCTTGTTTCAGGATAATGTCCATCAATCCGAAAGCGTAGGTATTTCAAGGAACACCGCTGAACCTTCTTAAGATCATTATTATGGTTTTGATAATAATGAGACCCTATTATGGAAGCATATTCCAATTTAAATCTTACAAAAACGTGATAAAGTAAAATGAGCATACTTTGACTAGAAAATGTTTTTGAGTTTCTGATAATACAGCCTAATGATTTAAAACACACCTGTATAAAATCATTTATATGAGGAACAAATTAAAGTTTGCTATCAAATGTCACACCCAGATCCCTAAAGCAATCCACCCGTGGAACTGATGTTTCATCAATTTTATAATCATACACCACCACGTTTTTCTTTAATGTGAAAGTCATGACTTTGCATTTACCAACGTTTACAGTCTGTTTTCGCTACACCAATCGGTGACGGCATTTATTGCTATTTGTAGTATTTGACAATCAGCATCCTTTTTAACAGACATAAAAATTTAAGCGTCATCCGCATAGAGTAGCATTGTACAGTCACACACAATTCCATTAATAAATATATTAAATAATAATGGACCGAATATTTACCCTTGAAGAACTCCCGAAGTCACACACAGTTCTTCCGAGGACTGACAAGAACATTCTACTATTTGCTGCCTATCACAGAGATATGATTTAAAAAAAAGTCCAAAACAATTCAGTTTATCAAGCAAAATGCCGTGATCAAGCCTATCAATGGTCTTTGAAAAGTCTGTATATATTGTGTCTACTTGACCTCCCTTGTCCAAGACATCAGCCGCAAACTGAGTAAAACAGAAAAGATTGGACGCTGTGGACCTACCCTTTATAAAACTATGTTGGAAACCACTAAATAGGTTTTTCAGGTTGAAAAATAGATGTTTATGCAGAAACATTTCAAAACATTAAGAAAAATTATTTATTATACAGACTGGTCTGTAGTTTTTTATATTTTGTTTGTCTCCTTTTTTAAACACTGGAGAAACTTTGGCAATTTTCCATTTATCAGGAAACTGTTAATTATTAAGGCAGAGATTAAAGATAATGGAAAAAGGTTTTGCTAATACGCATGCACAGTCACGCAGGAAAATGGATGGAATTTTATCCGGACCTACTGTTCCCTTTGGTTTCACTTCTTTTAAGCAAGATAGTACTTCATTTTCACTAACCTTACAAATTTGAATAGTTTTAGTGATAGAACTTTGAATATCTTTATTAAAAGCATTGTTCGATGAAATATACGAAGATTTAAAAAAGTCAGCAAATGCATTTGTAATATCTGCATAGTTTCTATAAGTATTTTGCGCACAAATCATATTTGACAATTGACTCAGCTGAACGACAACATTGCTCGGCGTATAGGATATTGAATGTTCGCTAATTTACATTGAACAGGATCATGATACGAAACCCTTGGGACAAATTCTGGAAAAGGATTTTTTAATAAATTTTTGGGAAAATAAGATAATAATTTGTCTCCCAGGCAAGAAAAAATAATAAACTTCTGGCTTCAATGTCGTAGTAAATAAATCATTTTACACTTTTGACTAGATTTTGTTCAAGGAACACTGCAGGTTTCTGAGAATTTGAATAGTAAGTTTATCAAGAAAATAATTTTAAATCTAAATTATTTTTAGTGACTAACTAGAAATAGGCAGAAATAACAGTTTGTTATAAAAATAAATTAGTTTATGATACATTTTTCATGATATTTTAGCTGATTCGCCGAAAATTCCTTAGTTTGTAGAACTAGCCAAATATAAATGGCAGGGAAAAAAACAAGATCTATCTGAAATAAAAAAGGTAGCAGTAAGTTCAACATAGATAAAAAAAATACCTAAGCGCAGTGTAGTAAAATACCAAGGCACGACAAAATAATGGTAAATAAAATTGATTGAAATTGTGCTTAATGAAATGCTTTTCTTCAAGGAATCCCTGCGAAATACTTAAGGAACATGATACTGTTTGGAAGAATTGAATATTTGGACCACTCTTTCATGTAAAATAAAATATCAAAATATATTGATCAAATGTATATTTTTATCTCTTTTATCCACATCACCCTTTTTTTTATCAACAATTGATATTTCTTAAAATGGTATAAATAAACAGGCTACTGAATATATTGTTTAGTTATATTTATGTTGAATACAGTAACCTCGGCGCATTTTTTAAAATGTATAAGTATTTTTCCTATATATATTTAATTACGTGGGTTGTCCTAGCGATTGCAGATAATCCATGTAATTTAAAACAAACAGAAAACGGCTCCGTTTGTGTTTGTGATTCTTCGTACTGTGATACGGTACCCAAAATTCAGGATTTAAAATCTAATCAGTACCAGCTATACTCGACTAGTAAAGCGAAATTAGGATTTTATTCCACAACTGGAACTTTTTCCAATCCACCAGGTGAGGTGTCTGCGACTGTAACAGTTGAAAACCTTACAAGTACACATCAATCGATTATTGGTTTTGGAGGAGCTTTTACAGACGCAACAGGTATTAACATTGCAAGGCTACCAGAAGCAGCTCAAGAACTGTTACTGCAAAGTTATTTTGGAGATGATGGCATCCAATACAGTCTGTGTAGAGTCCCAATTGGTGGAAGTGACTTTTCTACAAGACCGTATACTTATGCTGATGAAATTGATGAAACATTAGGAAACTTTGCGTTACAGGCAGAAGATATTACATATAAGGTAATACTTGTTTTAGTAAAAAATTTATTGTATTATTAAAGACAGCTTTTATAGTTTAAAATTGGGAAAAATTGAATCTAAAAACACGTTTTTGCTGTTTTGTTTAAGTGAATAAATGAACGAATGAACAAAAGGTGGTGACACTTTATCTTCGATGCATAGGATCATTAAGCTTTTTACATTTCAACATAGCTGCAGGTCACTAGAGGATCATCGCCTTTGCGAATCTAAGCAGTCTCATTAATTGAAATTGCCTAGCAGCTTCCGATAACAAAAATGTCTCGGTGTCAGTCTGTTGAGTGCTGGGCACCTTCTGAGGACATAGTCAACAGTTTCATCTTCCTCCAGACACCATCTGCACGTCGGGTCGTCTACAATACCGATCTTATGAGGATGGCCCCTCAAGTGACAATGTCCTGTCAACAATATCACCACAATTCGCAGTTCTTCCTTTCCTAAGGAGCGAAGCTCCTTAGTAAACCGTGCAGTAGGTCCAGTTATTTGTTCCTTGGCACACCTGATTCCAGGAGCTTATCTCCACAATTCAATTAATTTGCTTTCTTTTCAGTATTTCGGTTTTTATTCAGATTTATCTACTAAATATATTTATGACTCTTACTGGATGAAATAGTATAGAATAAAAACGGTTTTCTTTCTTGCAAAAATGGTCCACATACATCGAGAATAGTACTTAGTTGAGCTTAATATTTCTTGAAAAAAAAATTTTATTATTGGTTTTGTCGATATTTCTCTAATATAGCTTATGACCATAAAGTAGTTTCTCTTTCTAAACTTTCCACTAACCTATACCAACACTATATACTAAAATTTTCACCTCGTACTTTAGAAACAATAGACTTCCATTTTTTTTCTTGAAATGGTAACTGCCGCATTTCTTTCTCTCGAACGGATTTATAGTCATCAAAACTTTTTTTTTTTGAAAAAAAATTCTTATCTGATCTTTCCAAATAATCTTAACTATGAGTTCTTTAAAAGGGTAACCATTTTGCTAAAGCATACTATACGTCTAATATTTCAAAATAAAAATTATGGCCATCCATCTTTAAAATCTTATCTGCAGAAATAGTAGAGAAGCAAATTTTCTGAATTCGATATTCTTTTTACAGGTCACGAACATTCGTCATAGAATAGTAAATTTTGATTACAATAAAGATATTTTAATTAGTTTGATTTCAAGGTCCATTCCAAATTTTTAATAATCATAAGGAGGACGTTACAATTTCAGTTGTCCATATAATAAATTATGTTATTATTATTTTTTCTCCAAGAATATTTCACTGCATATCAATTTAAGTAAATACTCACCTTATTATGAAACCGAAATAAACACACAAATGTTATAAACTATTAAAGGCATACGTTATAAAGATTTTCGACGAAATTATTTAAGAAAAAATAAATGATTTAATAAAATTACTCACACAAATTTCGTCAGAGGGACAAAAGAACATACGTTTCCAATTTAATTAGCCAATACTTCGCGTACCTATACCCTCATTCAGTAGACAATAGCTACAATTTCTCCACAAATGTGGAAAATAGAAGCTTAGATTACAAGTTATATTGGGTTGGTCTACTGAGTTTTTACAATCTACATTAATAAAATTTATTCACTCGTATAACGCTAGTTTTTTTGTTATTCGGCATGTTTGAATTGGTTCAAATTTTTTGCATTTTTAAATGAATAAATCACTATATCCAAACTTATTAATCTCTATTGATTATAATGACTGTTTTGAATATGTTTTACTTATTTTCTTATACTGGAGGGAAAAGGTAGACTTTTCAAATCTTCAGAATACTATCAGCCAAGACTTTTAAAATTAAAAAAAAAATAGAGATACTAGAAGTAGTTCATTTGAAATATATTATGGGTTTTTAAATAATATTTTGGGGACATTATCAGTATTTACTCACAATAGCTGTACAGGGTGAGTCAACGATTGGATGAAGTAGGTTTGTACCTTTTCGGTAAAATTAACAAAAAAACTATATTTATTGTTTGATACAGTTTATTTTTACGCAGATTTTAAAAATATTTAGGACTCTACAGGGTGAGCCAAAAAACTAGGATAGCATAAAGTTTTATTTTTTTAAATAGAACAACCTATATACGAATCGTATTTTCGATTTAGCTTATAATTTTAAATCTTTTTTATTAAGGGTTTACCATAACAAAACTTTATAGTTTCTGAGATAATTAAGTTTAAAGAAAAAAAGTCACATTTTCAAGCATCAATTCAATCCTAAATAACGTTTTCAATTTTGTGACAAATATATTCAAATTTGGAATTTAGCAAGGCCAAGGACAAGTTAACATAATTTTTACCTAATATTTGCAATAAAAGCTACAGGGTGTTGAACACATCGGCTCAAATTTGAACAAGTTTAAATGAATAAATATCTTTTTTTTAAATGGTACACCCTGTATATTTTCATGTTATTTAATAAAGTAATAAAACCCCTAAAAGTTTTGTTTAATATATCCTATACCTATTTATAATAGTTTTTGAGATATTTCAGTTTTTCCTATTTTCCATACTTTTTTACAGAAATAGTCTTCATTATCATAGTAGCCATGTAAAATAATAAAAAGAAACTACAGAAGCAAACAGAATGTGGTTAAATATGATGAAATACATTATTCGTTATATTACAATGGCAATAGTTTAATTAAACATAATGTGAAAAAATTAACACAACAATAACGACAAGGCAAATACATATTTACTTTTATACTAAATTGAAACAAAAAAATTACCTATTAAATACTGAGATTAATTATTTCTTTTTAATAAGTGTTCGAATAAACGACCCTCTTGTGCAATGCACAAATTTAGTCTTTTTTGCAGATTTTCTCGGACCCTGGACAAAATTAGTGGCGTTATTGTTCTACAGGTATCCCTAATCCTGTTTCACATATCTTCCACTATTGTTGGTGGATTAACATACACCTTATTTTTAATATAACCCCATAGGAAGAAATCTAATGGGGTGATGTCGCAAGACCTTGGTGGCCACTCAATGAAACCCCCACGTCCAATCCATTTTTGCGGATATCGTTGGTCCAAAAACGCACGAATTTCACGATGGTAATGCGGAGGCGCACCATCGTGCTGGAACCACATACTGTCGAGCTCATCCCTATCGAGACCTTGAAGCAGTTGGGGTAGTTCTTCTTGTAGAAAGTTCAGGTAACTATGGCCATTTAGTGGTTCATTAAAAAAGTGGGGTCCAATAATTCGATTATGATGAATACCACACCAAACATTTAATGACCAGAGATGTTGCACCTCTCTAATCCAAAATGGGTTTTCTGTGGCATAATAATGCATGTTGCGTCTATTTACGGCACTGTTACTTCTAAAAGTAGCTTCATCACTAAACATTACCTTGCATAATAAATTTGGATTTAATTGAATCTCCGCATTTATTGTACGACAAAAGTTTACACGACTTTCAAAATCCTGTCCATGCAATTCTTGGTGTAATTCCATGTGATATTGATGATACCTATATTTCTTGGTAGTACGATTAGCGATGGATTGTGATGTTTCACATAATTCTGCTAACTGACGGCTGCCAATATAAGGATTTTCCTGAACATTTAACAATACTTGTAGTTCTTTTTCTTCATTAGTTACTGGTTTGTTGACCACTTTACGTTTTGGATAATCAACAGTACCAGAAGAATCAAATCTTTGCATTAAATTTTGAAAAGTATGGGTATTAGGCTGGTGTCAATCAGAATACTTCATTTTGTAAATTCTTTGAGCAAGAAGGCAACTTTTTTGAGCCTTTCCTATTGTATAAATCATATCTATTAACTCATTCTTTGGAAAATTCATTTTACAATATAAGATGAATGCAAAAAAACCAAACTACACTACATAAAAACCAAAAGAAGCGACTGTGGTTATAAATTTGACACACAGAAAAATGTTCTTTTACATTGTTTTTGCCATGGCTACTATGATAATGAAGACTATTTCTGTAAAAAAGTATGGAAAATAAGAAAAAGTGAAATATCTCAAAAACTATTATAAATAGGTATAGGATATTTTGAACAAAACTTTTAGGGTTTTTATTACTCTATTAAATAACATGAAAATATACAGGGTGTACCATTTAAAAAAAAAGATATTTATTCACTTAAACTTGTTCAAATTTGAGCCGATGTGTTCAACACCCTGTAGCTTTTATTGCAAATATTAGGTAAAAATTATGTTAACTTATCCTTGGCCTTGCTAAATTCCAAATTTGAATATATTTGTCACAAAATGTAAACGTTATTTAGGATTGAATTGATGCTTGAAAATGTGACTTTTTTTCTTTAAACTTAATTATCTCAGAAACTATAAAGTTTTGTTATAGTAAACCCTTAATAAAAAAGATTTAAAATTATAAGCTAAATCGAAAATATGATTCGTATATAGGGTGTTCTATTTAAAAAAATACAACTTTATGCTGTCCTAGTTTTTTGGCTCACCCTATAGAGTCCTAAATATTTTTAAAATCTGCGTAAAAATAAACTTTATCAAACAATAAATATAGTTTCTTTGTTAATTTCACCGAAAAGGCACAAACCTACTTCATCCAATCGTTGACTCACCCTGTACAATACAAAAATGAACAGGGAAATGAAAAAAAAAGCATTCTACTTGAGACAAAGTTTGAAAACGAAAATAAAACACTTTATTGTTATGGAAAGTTACTTTATTTGAGAGAATGTCTAAAAACAAAAATAAAACACGTGTAAAAATACTACTGGATTGTGTAAAAGCAATGACTAGACAAATCCTGATTATCCACTTCATTATTTGTTTAACAAAAAGGACAACCTCATGTGTAGGAATTTCAATATCAAAATGATTTTGAACTTTGATATAGGAAAAATCATGCACAGTTCAAAAATATATTGCACGTTTCTTTTTATAAATGTTTGCATTTCTAACATTGCATCATTTATTTTTTTTAATACAGTCAACTGTAATCACAAAAATTCTCATTTTTTTGTTAAAACTTTTAGATTCCTTATATACAACGAGCACAAAAACTACGTGGAGACAATGGACTTAAACTGTTTAGCTCAGCCTGGTCTGCACCAATTTGGATGAAAACCAATAACTGGTGAGTGGTTTTTAAAATTTTATTGAAATGAAATGAAATGAAATGAAATAATTTTATTAGCCATAAAACTGATACTTCAGCATTGGTTTCGTCTATACAATTAAATAAAAAATATATACATAGCATACCTTAATGCTAGAAAAAACAAGAAACAGTTAAATTGGTTAGTATCATTAGATACTTGTTATAATATAAAAAATGTAAGATAACTTATTCTAATATTTAATAATAAAAACCACAGATTAAAATCCTACAACAACTAACGGGAAAGAAAAAAATAAAACGACAAGAACACAATCTGTAGCACTGGTCAGCGAAGGACGCAACGAAACAATCACTCAGTACACAGTAAAAGAGTCGGTACATCCATACATTACTAACAGGTCAACTATAAAGATCTTTATTCTTAAAAAATGGATATGTTAGTTCGTTTAGATAAGGTCTGTACACACTACTTTAGACTAAATTAATCAAGCAACATCTCTAAAATAGTAGAAGATAATAAAAGTGCCGCAAATCTTATAATTAAAATAAATACAAAATAAGTCTATCAATAATATATACCAGATTTCTCAAAATAGAAAATTTTATGTTTATGCATTTCTATACCTCAAATATTTTTCATGCTCTAATTAAAAATTTACATCTTGCAATTTGACATGTGTCTTTAAATTATAGAGCCTTTTTATATAGTTCCTTTTGAAATTTTCATGATAATATTTGTTCAGGTCGACATGAGAAACTAGATAGATTTTATCTGTTATTGCTTAAATTCCAGTATCAAGCTTTTAGTTTAAATACTGACGTGTCCTTATTTTTTATCTTTCAATAGTTTAGAGAATTATTTTTTATCTTTTAATAGTAAGAGGATTTATAGCATTTGAGTAGTACCACTTGCATCATGGTTTCAAGTTTCTTGTTTAAATACTGACGTGTCCTTACTTTTTATTTTTCAATAGCTTTTGAGAATTATTCTTTAACTTTTAATAGTAAGAGGATTTATAACATTTGAGTAGTACCACTTGCATCGTGGTTATCTTAAAAATCTAAAGAGATTTTACAAAATCAAACAAAATTATTAAGAAATATTGTAAATTGACTTTGGCTGACTCAATATTTATATACTTAATAAAAAAGCGGAACTATTTGAACTTATCTGTGAACATATATGGGAAATTCGGAGAGTGTCGACATATCACTCAATACCACTAGCAAAAATAGAAATATATCAAAGTTGATACACGAATTTTGCTATCCAAAGGTGGCCTCATTCGTCATCGGCAACCAAACTGACCACGAATTTTCGCAGTTTAAGCTGGTTTTTCACAAATGAGCCCCCTATGAGAAAGCTACGTGTTTTTTAAGCCAACAAATATAAAAAAGGGATAATTTATCGTCCGTGTAATTTTAAATAATATACAAAATTCCGGACATAGATTGGTAGTAAACATTACTCTGGTATTAAAATGAGCGGAAAATTCCAAGAGAATGGAGAACCTCTGTGTCTGGAAAATGGCAACAGCGCTGTTTTGTCCTTATTTCAGACTCAGGTTTTTGCATCTGGTATAATCCATCATCCCGTCATTTTCTCGACCTGGAACTTCTCCATCGTTTTGGAGTGACAATAATGTTTAAAAACAATCTATGTTCACACAGTCGCAAAATTACTGTTTTATTTAAAACTACAAGGATGATAAAGATATTTCATAACATACTTATTTTAATTAATTCCTAAATGTTTATTAACCTTTATAACAACATTGTTTTTTCTGAAAAACACCGCAAATTCTAAACACTCCACATCTTATAATAAAATTGGCCAAAAAAGGGCAATCGATACCAAGAGGAAATATTAAATTATTATTATTAGGAGAAATATAATTAGACTACACATTCCTTTTCAGTTAATGATTCTACTTTACTTACTTAAGTCAATCAATAATCCTGTCAAATCAATCCTTCAAGTATAAGTTTAAGTCAACTATCAAATCCAGAACATAAATAATTTATAAAAACTTTTTTAGGTATAATGGAGTAGGAACTCTTAAAGATGAATACTGGCCGTTATGGGCTGAATATTACATAAAGTTCTTTGATGCCTACAAGCAAAATGGCATAACATTTTGGGGAGTTACAACTCAAAATGAACCAATGAATGGAGTGATAGGACTTTCCGTTCAAAATGTTGGTTTTACTCCAAATCAAATGGTACGCTACAGTAATAAAATTCACTATATGTGCTAACGGAATTAAAATGAATCTTTTTGCTTTTTTCATATATTGCGATGAGTAATATTTTAATAAATTCAAGAAGATTAAGGTGAATAAAAGTAAACTGGCTCTCGTTTCAATAGTAAATTTCCCAATCAAGTTGTATTTTTAAAGATTGACAAAATCACTGCCGCTTTCACCTTTTACAATTAAAAGGAGAGAAATAAAGCTGATTTACGAATTTTGAAATATTGGTAAAGTTACGATAGGTTTAGTAAAAAGAATTTACTATATCAATATCAAAATAAAAGAGCACCAATATGGGCTCGATTATAAGGCAGGGAAAAAAGGGCAATATCGCATTTTAGTTAACAATTGTCAATTAAATATAGGATAATTTTAAAAATATTTTAAATATCAAGCCTTTGCACATAAATAACTGTGACTGGGTTAACTAGTAGTGATTTTTTTAAATCTTACAAATATATGGAAATATGCCTATTTTACGTTTAGTGAAAGATGATAAATTAAAAATACTTTTACAATCATTGATGTTGAATTTTAGAGTACCTGGATTTCTAAATATCTTGGACCAGCTATTAGAAACTCCTCATACAGTGACCTAAAAATTATTTTGCACGATGACCAACGTTTTTTACTTCCATTATTAAAATGGGTAAGTAAAACGATTTCTTATTAGTCAGTTATAAAAATACACAAAACAGTCTCTTTGATTACCATTGCCTAAAAATTATTTGAAATTAGCACCGTCAAATTTATTTTTTATGTGTTTTTATTATGATACACAGATATTTTTTGTTCTAAAATAACCTTAAAGAAAAATTTATATAACTTCTATCCGAATTTTCTTGGCTTTAAGGATAAAAGATTTTCAATTTGCTAAAAATATTTTACACACACAACATTACTGCAAAAATTTTAAAATATTGGAGGCATAGTATGTATAAAACTTATGGCTTACAAAGCAGTAATATTATCAATTTAATATAAAAATAAGTGAAATTGCTGTTTTTGACCCTATTTCTTTTGATTAAAATGTGGTTGTTGGACTTGCATTGTCTTTATTTTTATTTATTTTTATGACGTTTCGATTAGGTCGTATCTCTAATCGTTATCAAGTATAAACTGAATATTTTGTCTTAAGACTACAAGCTTATAAAGGGACTGTGTCCAATGAAGCGCAAAGTTTCGCTTCACTGTACAAAACGGGGAATTATACGCAACCTCTATAATCGCTCTATATCTATATGCAATAATGCTGATTCTCTGGAAAAAGAGGTGGCAAATATTAAATCCGATTTACAATAGAATGGTTATCCTTTAAAACCAATTGAAGATGTCATAGATAAATTTAAAACAACGACCACTGGATAGCAAGAAACACATACCTTCTTCACAATTTCGTACATTAAGGAAACTTCAGAGAAAATAAGACGAATTGCCAGTAGTTATAATATAAAAACAGCTTTTAAATCAGGAAATACACTTAGAGCTCATTTAACAAAAACAAAAACGAAAACTACCGATACGAAAGCATATGTTTACAAAGTTCCATGTGAGTTTGGTGAAATGTATATTGAAGAAACCAAACGACCACTAGAAGTTAGAATTAAGGAACATAAAGCTCATACACAAAAAGGGGAAACGTCGAGATCAGGTATTGCAGGACACGCCTGGGATAAACAACACCATATAAAATGGTCTGAAGCTGCGGCAATATATATGGAACCCAACATGAAAAAAAAAGTAAATTTATAGAAGCAGCTTACATTAAAAACAATAATGAAATATTTAGTAAACCTAATCTTTGGCAACCACTACTTTGTAACATCAAATCATTGAGGAGTGTACAGTAAAGCGAAACTGTGCGCTTCAATGGACACAGTCCCTATATAAGCTCGTAGTCTTAAAACAAAACAGTTTATACTTGATAACGATTAGAGAGACAACCTAATCGAAACGTCGTAAAAATAAATAAAAGTAAAGACAATGCAAGTCCGACAACCACATTTTAGTCAATCTTCAACATTGTCTACAACCTTCAAAGAAACCTATTTCTTTTCTTAATGTACACCTATAATTCAAATCTCTTTGATAGATTTCTATAAAATAAATTTGAAAACGAAGAAAATAAGAAGTTCTGTATTATTATACAGGGTCTTCGGAAACATCGTCAGGATATTTAGGGTAGGTCATCGGCTGGCCAATCGAGTTCCTTTTTATTTTCTTTAAATTTCGGATATTCATTGTAGATATAATTTTCCGACATATTGCCTCCCTCATGGTTGAAATAAAAAGAACGAAAGCTTTCACGGCTTTGGTCAACTTGAAAATCATGGTTCTTGGGTTTAGACCGTGTCAAAATGGAATTATTATCCGATATCCCGCCTACGATTTCATGAAGCATCTTCAGGAATCTTTACTTTACGAAATGAGAACACTGAATTTTCTTCTGTGTTCTAATGTCGTTAAGTAAAGATCCCTAAAAATGCCTTGTGCAATCGAAGGCGAAACGTCGAATAATTCCAATTTGACACTGTATAAATCCAAGAACAATAATTTTCAGCCCTAGTTAGTGTCATATAATATATATATATATATATATATATATATATATATATATATATATATATATATATATATATTATTTTCAAAAGAACCCTCTATATGTTATTTAATTTTTAGATTCTACGTAAAATTATATACATGCTTCATGTATAATGCCCTATACCTAATTCAAACTGTCTTTGACATATTTTAAATTTTGTCAAAAATGGCATTTCCATAAAAACATCAATTGATCCTATATGAAAGCCTTTATTATTTAATTGGGATTAGTTTCCTCCTAGAAGGGGATCACGTGGACTGTGTTGATATTTTGAGAATAAATAAATACAGGGTGATCAAAAACTAACATTAAATATTAACTTGAAAAAAGTCAAATTTTTGAAATCAAAACCTCTTATTTTTAAAATGTTATCTTATTTAGCATTAAAATAAGAGTGACTTTGTATTGGGTTGTCTATTACAAAAAATTAATATAGTAAATGTTCAAAATTTTCACCCGGAATTTCCAAACATTTTTAGCATCTCCGAGCTAGTTCGTCATAGGTGTCCGTCGCTTACCCTTGTCATACAGTCCTCATTCGCTGGTTTATAATAAACGAGGACTTTTTTTATCCTTTTCCATATAAAATAATCTAAGACAGTCAAATCAGGAAGCCACAGAAAAGGTCCAATGTTGAAAATCAAAAATGTTGTTTGTAAGAAGTTGGTAACTGGAACAGTTCTTTGTGGTCGGGCGCCATTGTGTTGGTAAAAAATTTGCTTGTGTTCCGCCAGAGGTAAATTGCTGGCTTGATTTTCTAACTCTTATGGAATATTTAGCTATCTTTCTTCTATTCCATCATTTCTTATAGCACAAAACGTGCTAAATTGACAGATTTCCTGAAAATTCCGTAATGTTATTGCATGAATACTCTAAAAGTGGGAATTATGTCAGTTAAAAAAGTAAATTTTCATAAATTTCGCTTCATTAATCCAAATTATGTTGGCCAAAAATCGAGGATGGTTTTGTGTCATCGTTAATATAAATTTCCAAAATTGCTCTCTTTTCGGCAAATCAGTATCTCTTAGATGTTGAACCAAAGATATTAAATAAGGGTGGAACTGGTGTATCAACAGAATTCTATGTATTGAACTCTTTCTGTTTGTGGCGCCACTTATCCTAAAGATGTCATAGAATATGCCGTAAAATATCCCAGCAGTGCAATTTTGATATTTTAATCATTGAGAATAGGTTCCAGTCTGCGAGCTGAAGGACAAAAAAATTTTATTTTTAGCGGCTCAATTTCATTTCTTTTCATTAGGAACGTGTTTTCTAATAACAAAATGAAAAGTAAGATTAATAATAATAACGTTATTAATGAAGAAAAAAGGTGAAAAATTCAAATTATTTATAGCCGGCTGGTATTCAAGTAGGGCATTGTTTATGAATGGATAAGCATAAAAAATATCATCAAACCCATTATCGATGTCACCTTAATCGTCAGACCGATACGCAACAGCGTAAAAAAAATAATTTTTCAAATTATATATAGCCGTCTGGAATTCAAATATGTTATAGAAAATAGGTAAACATCTACACAATGCCTCATCGATCCTCGTTTGACGTCGAAATCCTGCTGTCTCTCCATCTTTTGGGGAGGCGTCCAGGCGACCGTTTGGTGTTTGGTTTCTCTCTCATCACGGTTTTTGCTAGTCTGTCATCGTCCATTCGTTCCACGTTATCTCTCCACTGCCTACGACGGTTTCGAACCCACTTCACAACATCCCCCACTCCGCTGTCCTCGCGTATTTTTGCGTTTCTTATTCTATCTCTTAAACTTGTTCCCGTGATCATTCTCAGCGTTTTCATTTCTATAGTTCTCATAATTTGTTTTGTCTTTGTGATTTCATTTCTTGTTTCTGTGCCGTAGGTCAGTATCGGCCTTACACAGACCTTGTAAATTCTTGCTTTGCTCTCAACCGTCATATGTTTATTGTTCCAGATTATGTCTCTTAGTTGGCCTGATATTATGGCCGCTTTGTTGGCTTGTGTGCGTACTTCTTCCGTTACTGCCCTGTTACTTGTTATATGTGGTCCCCGGTATTTAAACTTCCCAACCTGTTCGATACGTTTGTCATCAACCATTAGTTTGCATCTTACCGGTTCTTTTGCTATTACCATTGCTTTGATTTTCTCCACAGATATTTTCATATTATACTGTTTGGCTGTTCGATTGAGATGGAAAAGCATTCTTTGTAAGTTGTCTTCGCTATGTGCTGTCAAGGCAACATCGTCTGGAAAGCATATAATCTGAACGATGTTGTGTCCCATTGGCTACCCAATATTTGTGCTTTTTACCTCATCAATGATTTCGTCCATGATTACATTGAAAAGTGTTGGACTTAGGCTATCACCCTGTCTTATTCCTATGGATAGTGGGATTTCCTCTGTTAGAGTGTTATTTGTTTTAATTACCATGGTGTTTTTGGAATTCAGTTCGTATATTGTGCGTATGATTGCTTCCTCTACTTGTTTTCTTCGCAGTAGTTCTGTTATGTGTTCCAGTTTGACTCGGTCGAACGCTTGGGTAAAGTCTACAAAACAAATGAACAGCGGTTTATCGTATTCGATAGATTTTTCAACCAGCTGTCTGATAATAAATATACCGTCGATAGTAGAGCGGTTATTCCGGAAGCCCTGCTGTACACAGTGTTGTCGCAAAAGTCGTCAGACTGCGATATGAAAGCGACCTACCTGACCTGAGTAGAACCCTTGAAGGACATATTTATCTATGGCTGATGACTTTTGCGATCACTCTTCAGGTCTGACGATTAGTTTTATGCATTTTCCTCTATTTTGAATAACATATATCGATTTCAGACGGCTATATATAATTTGAAGTACCGTTTTCATAAATTGCAGTGTTACAAAATAATGTACATTTATTCTGGCTCGCCCACTTCATCACATTTTCAATGAATTTCTTCGGTGTGGTATTTTTTCTCAGTTTTGGGAAATAAGTTTTGTGGTTCCTATTTACAAAACCGGCAGCAGGGCTTCGGAACTATAGACCTATCAGCATAATTAATACTATTCCTAAAATCATCGATAAACCGTTTAATGCCTTTTTCACCTCTAATTTTAAGTTTCTCATCATTGAGGGGCTGTTTGGTTTTTGTGCGGGCGGAAACACTGAGGTGAATCTGGCCTCTGTGGGTGGTTTGTCTGAAGCCTTGGAGATCGGATCCGAGGTTTACTCAGTGTATACTGTCTTCTCGAAGGCCTTTGATAGGGTGCCTCATGAGATTTTGCTAGATAAACTTCAGGGCTGGGTGTCTCTAGTCCACTATTTGGTTGAATTGAGACCGATCTGAGTAATCGTCGTCAGATAGTGCGGATGAATGGTTTTGTATCTTTTGAGATATCGCTGTCTTCAGGGGTCCCTCAGGAATCCCACATCGATCCATTATTGTTCAATTTATTCATTAATGATTTATGCATCTGCTTTAAATCAAGCAAATTCTTACACTTTGCGCTTGACATGAAGGTGTATAAGATCATCGACAGTTATAGTGATTGCTTGGAGCTTCAAGAGGACCTTGATAGATTTTGTAGCATTTAAATTTACCAGTTTGCATCATGCGGCTGAAGTTTGGAACGTTCACGAGAAGAATGATACACTTAAAAAAATATAACCGAAAAATGAGAAACAAAATTTTATTTACAAAAGTATTCCATCCTATTTTGTTGTAAAAAAAAACAAATTTTACTAGTTTAGACTGTCTTGGAAAATCTTATAATAATTTAGGACACCTGACTGACACTATATAACAAAAAGAAAAGATTTTAAACACACTCTTAAATTCATTTAAAAAAATCGTCTATGGCGTTTCACAAGTTAAATTCAGCACATATTTTATATTGATGGACTAGATATATTCATATTAAAGCCCTGTATAAACAGATATTTCTAAAAACGCTTGCGGACGGGACATTACTACCCTTAAATTCATTTTTAAAAAAATCGTCTATGGCGTTTCACAAGTTAAAATCCGCACATATTTTATATTGACGGGCTAGGTCTATTCATATTAAAGCCATGTATAAACAGATATTTCTAAAAATGCCTGTGGACAAGACACTATCACCCTTAAATTCATTTAAAAAAAAAATCGTCTTTGTCGTTTCACAAGTTCAAGTCCGCACATATTTTATATTGACGGGCTAGGTATATTCATATTAAAGTCCTGTATAAACAGATATTTCTAAAAATTCTTGCGGACGGGACACTTCCATCCTTATATTAATTTAAAAAAAATTGTCTATGGCGTTTCACAAGTTAAAATCCGCACATATTTTATATTGATAGGCTAGGTATATTCATATTAAAGCCCTGTATAAACAGATATTTCTAAAAATGTTTGCGGACGGGACACTACCTCCCTTAAATTAATTTTTAAAAAATCGTGTATGGCGTTTCACAAGTTATAATCCGCACATATTTTATATTGTCGGGCTAGGTATATTCATATTAAAGTCCTGTATAAACAGATATTTCTAAAAATGCTTGCGGACGTGACACTTCCATCCTTAAATTCATTTAAAAAAAAATCGTCTATGGCGTTTCACAAGTTAAAATCCGCACATATTTTATATTGACGGGCTAGGTATATTCATATTAAAGCCCTGTATAAACAGATATTTCTAAAAATGTTTGCGGACGGGACACTACCACCCTTAAATTAATTTTTAAAAAAATTGTTTATGGCGTTTCACAAGTTATAATCCGCACATATTTTATATTGATGGGCTAGGTATATTCATATTAAAGTCCTGTATAAACAGATATTTCTAAAAATGCTTGCGGACGGGACACTTCCATCCTTAAATTCATTTAAAAAAAAATCGTCTATGGCGTTTCACAAGTTAAAATCCGCTCATATTTTATATTGACGGGCTAGGTATATTCATATTAAAGCCCTGTATAAACAGATATTTCTAAAAATGTTTGCGGACGGGACACTACCACCCTTAAATTCATTTTTAAAAAAATCGTCTATGGCGTTTCACAAGTTAAAATCCGCACATATTTTATATTGACGGTCTAGGTCTATTCATATTAAAACCATGTATAAACAGATATTTCTAAAAATGCTTGTGGACAGGACACTACCACCCTTAAATTCATTTAAAAAAAAATCGTCTATGGCGTTTCACAAGTTAAAATCCGCACATATTTTATATTGACGAGCTAGGTATATTCATATTAAAGACTCATATAAACAGATATTTCTAAAAATACTTGCGGACGGGACACTACCACCCTTAAATTCATTTAAAAAAAAAATCGTCTATGGCGTTTCACAAGTTAAAATCCGCACATATTTTATATTGACGGGCTAAGTATATTCATATTAAAGCCCTGTATAAACAGATATTTCTAAAAATGTTTGCGGACGGGACACTACCACCCTTAAATTAATTTTTAAAAAAATTGTTTATGGCGTTTCACAAGTTATAATCCGCACATATTTTATATTGATGGGCTAGGTATATTCATATTAAAGTCCTGTATAAACAGATATTTCTAAAAATGCTTGCGGACGGGACACTTCCATCCTTAAATTCATTTAAAAAAAAATCGTCTATGGCGTTTCACAAGTTAAAATCCGCTCATATTTTATATTGACGGGCTAGGTATATTCATATTAAAGCCCTGTATAAACAGATATTTCTAAAAATGTTTGCGGACGGGACACTACCACCCTTAAATTCATTTTTAAAAAAATCGTCTATGGCGTTTCACAAGTTAAAATCCGCACATATTTTATATTGACGGTCTAGGTCTATTCATATTAAAACCATGTATAAACAGATATTTCTAAAAATGCTTGTGGACAGGACACTACCACCCTTAAATTCATTTAAAAAAAAATCGTCTATGGCGTTTCACAAGTTAAAATCCGCACATATTTTATATTGACGAGCTAGGTATATTCATATTAAAGACTCATATAAACAGATATTTCTAAAAATACTTGCGGACGGGACACTACCACCCTTAAATTCATTTAAAAAAAAAATCGTCTATGGCGTTTCACAAGTTAAAATCCGCACATATTTTATATTGACGGGCTAAGTATATTCATATTAAAGCCCTGTATAAACAGATATTTCTAAAAATGTTTGCGAACGGGACACTACCACCCTTAAATTCATTTTTAGAAAAATCGTCTATGGTGTTTTACAAGTTAAAATCCGCACATATTTTATATTAACGAGCTAGATATATTCATATGAAAAACTTAGCACCTCATTATAAAAGTTGTAGGCGGCTTTAATATAAAAATACTTAGCTCGTCATTACAAAATTTTAATACACTTTCACTTGTGAATACACAAACGATTTTTTACTTTATTTTATATTTTTAGTCCCGTCCGCAATTATTTTAATTTTTTTTATTAGAGGCTCTAGGAAATACATACCTTGCCCATCAATATACAATTTAAATGCAGTTTTGCATGTGGAACTCCTATAGAAAATTTTTTCGCTATGTAACGTCGGCTATATGTATCCCGAGCTAAGTGGATTTTTAAATTTTTTTTTCACAAGATGTTGTAATATCAACCGGTTCAGCCAGTCAATAACAAATTTGCTTACATTTTTAGACGATATTTTTAAAATTATTTTATTAAATTGTAACCTTCAAGTGAAACCAAATATACTGCCCAAGTTTTATAAACAGGTCAGGTAGAAAAAAAAAGAATAATTCATTTTTTAAAATATTTTACATTGCTTTCTTCTTTTAATATGAATTTTTAAAAATTTTCTCTAATTTAGGAAAGTATTTTTTACTGTGTACAAAATTCGTTCGCGTGAACGTTTTTGATTTACAACTCCTTTGGTCTTATAATTTGTCACTCTTTCTTCTTAACAGAGTTTGTAAAATGCTGTAACTTATATATCAAATTATTTGGTTTGAATTCGAAGATACTGAACGAAACATTTTATTTTTAATAAATTCCCATTTATTTACATTCTATTTCAGTGTTAAAAATGTAACGCTATAGTCAGTAATATAGTTCAGTTATCATTGGTTGGGGGTATATACCCGATTCGTTTGATACGAGCACGGCATGTGGAGTCTGATCATTTAAGGTTGAGTATACAGTATGTAATTTCTAATATTTTTTGAAGTTTATTTTAATCATGATTACTAACTTTAGGCTATTTTGATCATAATTTTCTTCTTGATAATTTTCCATGGCTTGCCAATCTTGAATTTATTACCTAGTAATTAGTGTAAGTTCGGAACTAGGTGAGAGTACTCTAGATTGAGAATAAGTTTGGCAAAAACTAAGAACAGTAATCTCTAAAATTTGCCATGTGAGGCTGCGATAAGAATTTTCATTTTTCTTTCTTTTACGGTTGAACAGTCGAAGGCCACTAATCAATGAGGTAACATTTTGCCCTCTTATCTTTACAAATGTATTGTAAAAACAACGAGTTTTCTGATTTTGCCCGGCTTTTCCAGTTTTTCCGTTTTCTGATTTTTCTTACTTTTCCGGCCCTATTTTTCCTGGCCAGTATTTCTACAACGATTTTTGACCTTGACGATTGGGCTCACTTTACGTTTGGTTAGTGAGTTGGAATTAACCTTATGAGGCTCCCCTTATCTACAATCACTATCAAGGATCCAGTTAATAGCACTAGATCAAATGAATGGAAGTAGGCGGTATTGTGTACATAAACAAACACAAGGTATGAATACCAATTTTAAAATTTAGATTTGCTTGAAATATATGCGTGACTAGTTAAGACTTATTATCCTGAGGTTTGATAAAGTAACTTATTTTTGATAGATAAAATGTACTTGAGGACGAAACTGTTCACTAGATTTGGCATTTATGCGAAATATCAACTTAATTCATCAAAAACTGACTTAATTATGAACTAAGCCAAAAAAAAAAAAATTAACTTCATTTTCCTGTAACCATTAACTGTTCTGAATAACCTACTACCTTTCTTGTGTCACGTAGAGTCTCCTTCTTAAGTTTTTTGACACTGTTTTGATTGTTGAATTTTATCTTTATTACCGGGCTTCAGAGAATTTTAAGTACACGAGAATTTTTTTATATCGTAAAATTAAGCAGACATTTTTTAATACTTCAAGAAAAACATTTATTATTTGTTACTATTTGGCTTTAGAAGTGGCTGGGCACGAGAAAAGCATTGTTTGGCGTGCAGGTACAGGTACAATGAAGCAGAGATGTAAATGCGGACGTGTTTTTATGCTTTCCGGATTTTGAAAAGGCATTTGACACGGTATAACACAATAAAATGATAGAAGTTCTTAAGTCAACAAATATTGATAATAAAGATCTAAGATGTATAGCAAACTTATAATGGAACCAGAACGCCATAGTTAAAGTAGAAGGAGATCAAACAAAAGAAATCCAAATTCAGCGTGGAGTAAGGCAAGAGTGCATTTGGTCCTCACTAATTTTTAACGTCTACTCAGAAAAAATGTTCACGTATGCACTGGGTGACATCAATTGTGGAATTCAAATAAATGGACAACCAATAAATAATCTTAGATATGCTGATGAAACTGTACTCTTTATCAGTAGTGACAGCAGAAAGCGGATTGAGTATTAATACCAAAAAACAAAACATATGGTTATAAGTACAGACAATGTCATTGACGTTGGAATTTAAATTGATGGTGGGCAGCTGGAAAAGGTGAAAACCATAACATACTTGAGAGGCCGAATCAATGACAAGTGGGATCACTCATTCCAAATTTGATTCAGAATCGCAAAAGCTAAATCAGCATATTATCAATACAAGAAGATATTATGCGGGTATGATATAAATCTAAGTCTTAGAACAAGAATACTAAAATATTACGTATTCTCCGTACTTCTTTCCGGAGTTGAGACTTGGACCTTGACATAAAAAATGCTTAAGAAAACCGAATCATTTGAATTGTGGCGCTTTAGAAGAATAATGCAAATAAGCTGGATGGACAGAGTGCGACACGATATTGTCTTGAATAAAATGAAAAAAAAAAATAAAGAATTGATAATAGCGATTAAATCCAGAAAGCTAGAGTATTTTGCACATATGATGAGACATCAGGAAAAGTCTTTTGCATCTTATTATACAAGGAGAAATAATTAGCAGGAGGAAGAAGAAGAAGGACATCTTGACTAAAAATTCTGAGACAGTGGTATGTCCGAACTTCGGAATCACTTTTTGAGGTCTGCTACAAACAAAATCATCATGGCCAACATGTTCGCTAACGTCCGTTAAACGGATATAACATGGCAAGAAGAAGAAAGCTTCTTTATTATTTAACCTAAGTTTCCTTTTTCTTTTATATTTATGTTTTAGTTTCTTTTAATTTAATTAGTAGTAAAAAAAGTTAAACCAATAAGTCTTTATTTTTCTTTGATAGGTACGCCAGATCAAATTATTGTTTAAATTCCTTTATTTTTATAAAATGAAACAAATAATTGTATAAAAATTTTCAGCGATTTATTTAAAAGTTCTTTTCCAAGTTATTTAGTGTACGAAAAGGCTTGTAATGCCTAGAGACAAAAAATCTTTTGGATTTTTATATTATCTAGCCGAAAATTATACATACAGGACTTTTGTTGCTTTAATGTTATGGATAGTTGAGTCACAATTAACAATTAGGAGTTGCAAATATACTAACAATTCGGTGAGAGTGTTTCAATATATATTTTTGTATTGATACTGACACTTTTTCTGATAGTATATTACAAGGGCTGCCGTTGATATTTCGAGAATAACAAACAAAAGGAAATATTTATTACTGAAAGGGACTTTATTGTTTTTTAAAATTGTATGCGCGATGATCACTATAAAAAACATTAATAGCGTCCATGTGTGAAAATATTTTGAGTAAGTATACCGTTTAAATTGTTAATCTTTACAACGGATATATCAGATGGCAGCTAGTTAGCAACATCAGTGTTGACAATTTCCGAAATATCAACGGCTACCCTCGTATTGTTCCACACTATTTCTAATATAGCAATTATCAATAAAATTTTATTCGTTTTTTTAGTTTGTTCTCGCTGACGATGAAGTTCTTAAATATTCTGATGGAGTAGGTGTCCACTGGTATTCCGATGACGTCATACCGCCTAGTGTACTTAATTTAATGAAAAGTGACAAAAAAGATCTTTTTGGACTTGCGACCGAGGCTTGTGCAGGTAATTCGTTATAGATATAAGGTATCCCCTAATCAGCTAAATGTATATATATATATATATATATATATATATATATATATATATATATATATATATATATATATATATGTAAATAATGTTAGTTACTAAAAATTACACATCTTATTTTTGAAAATAAAATTTTTAGGATATAAGGCAATCTTAGGTCAAGAACCACCAATAATTTTGGGAAGCTGGGATAGAGCAGACCAATACCTCGATGATATTATTGATGTAAGTCATTCCTATAATTGAAACAATAATTTACTATAGATTTTATTGAATGTCGACTTAATTTTCTTTAAAATACCATTTACTTTGTTCCATACAAACACGGATACGTATTTTAAATAATACCTCATTTATTTGTAATATTTTGGTGATTCTATTCTCTTATAACAAGAACTACATTTTAGTCAGGGCAGGTCAACTGATTTGATCCGGTTCGATCAGTCATTGATATATTATATTAATCTTTTCGATGTTATATCGTAACATATGGTAAACACGGCTGTTCATTGTTTATATGTTAGCGTTAGATTACAAAAATAACTTTAATCCTGAAGGTTTAGAAACTGAAAGGTTTAGGAATACAATAATAATCCTATAAATTAAGAAAAAATCTTTCTCATTAGAATAATTTATGGTTTATTGTTGATTTTAGATTTCACCGAAGCTAAACCATATCAAAGTTTATTACTCCAATGATAAAATATGTATTTTTTTTTTCAATAAATTAAAACTTATTTCATTTGGACGATCTTTAGATCTAAATAATCTTTTTAATAATTCATTGAAGTATCACGTACTACAGTGAAGCCTGTATATTACCTTAGCAATGTCTTGATCCATCTTGATCTTATTAAGTAGGAGTTTTTACATAAATATTTCGAAATATTGTTTTTTTCTTGAATAAATGATGACATTTATTTACACTTTTTCGTGCTGTTATTTGGTTAAACATTTTCTATATCCTAATATATTACTGTCAAAACACTAATTTTGTTCTTGTCTCAGTTCGAGTGATGATACGAGGAAAAAAGAATTTTATTCAGCTACAATTAATTATTTAAAGCTGTTCAATGTAACTCAAATGATGAGAATGCATTTTAGACCTTGATAATATGAGGGTAGAGAACAATTGGACTTGTGATAAACGTACTTGAGGTTACTAATTTCAGCAAGTAATAAATTCCTATGGATATTAAATTTTAAAGTTTTTAAGTGATTGATAAATTAATGTTTTTATTTCTCAATGTAATGTTTTTCTTCAATATATTTTTTCGTAATATAATAAATGTCTTCCACAAAAAATAGGCACAAAATTTTAATTTATATATTTTCTTCAAAATACAAATAAAATTTTAGGATTTAACTTACGACCTTGGTGGTTGGATCGACTGGAACATGGCCTTAAATGAAACCGGAGGTCCAAATTGGGTCGGCAATGAAGTAGATTCACCAGTTATCGTAAATGGAACATCAGGAGAATTTTACAAGCAACCTATGTTTTATGCACTTGGACATTTCTCAATGTTCCTGGTTCCTGATTCTGTCAGAATAGATGTGGCTGCGAGTGGAATTTCTTCACTGGTATTTAAAAGGCCTGATGGAAAACTTGCAGTAATTTTGAGAAACAAGTAAGATATTTTTGTAAAAGCTTTTTCTTAATCATTTAATAATAAATCTTATTTTTAGGCTTGACAATGACGTTACTGTAAGAGTTGATATTTTGGGATCGTCAGAAGTATTCAATATTGAACAGCATTCTGTTAATACTTTATTATATTCTCTCTAAACAACTGGAATTTTTATGCTTATATGCAATACATAAAACAACCAAATAAATTATATCATTTCATAATACAATTTTTGAAGGTACTATAATTTTAGGCTAGTGTGGAAATAAGTGCACATTAAAGAGTACTGTATTAGAATGTCTTTTAGTGATTTTCCTTCATAAAATGTTTAAAAAAATTATATATATATATATATATATATATATATATATATATATATATATATATATATATATATATATATATATATATATATGCTAATAAATAAGAATTTCAATGAAAAGAGTATCACCAAAATAATTCATAAAAGAACATATAAATATTAAAATAACCCAATAACAAGAAACATAGAACCTAAACAACAAAAATATGTAGCATTACCTTACACTAGTGAACTGTTAGAAAAAATAAAACACATTTTAAAAAAGCATGATATTATCGTATGTTACGGGTCTCATAATAAATTAAATACACTATTTACTAATTTAAAAAGTAAAACTCCTCTAACGAATAAATCAAATGTAGTATATTCGATCCCTTGCTCAAATTGTCCCAGAAAATATATAGGCATGACAAGCCAATTGCTAAAGAATAGATTGAATGGCCATAAATATACGAAAGAGCCTCAACAGGGTTAAACAAACACACACAGGATGAAAAACATACAGTCGATTAGAACAATACCATAATTAAAAACAAAGATATGAATTATCTAAAATTGCTAATAAAGGAAATGATAGAAATTAAAAATGATAAAAACACTGTTAATGACAGAACGGATATAGGAAATTTGAGCCACATTTACATTGGCCTAATTTAAAGAAAAATATTTAGTATTCGACCCTATTAGTAAATCAAAAATTGAATATCTTCTTAATCATAAAATTAAATGTATGATTTCTTTCGTCTTTTGTCCATTGTTAAACTATAAAAAATAAAACCCACTCGCATTCCATGTATCCTAAATACATAAATAAACGATATGCAAATTTCATTTTTTTATTAATAAATAAGCAAAATGTCAAGGTATGTACTAGTAAAATTAAATACTTTTTTAGACATTTGATTAGTTTTTTAAAGTGTTTGTTTGTTTTTTAAAATTGCAAATATGTTTGTGTATGAATGTTTTTAACTATATAAAGAATATTTTTAGGAAGATCAATAAATAAAAAAAAACAAAAAAGTTTTGAAGATGCCTTAAATAAAGGGCGAAACGTCAAATTATTTTTGATTTTTTATTAAATAAAGAACCTAAACCCAAGAAAAAACAAAATAAAAAGAAAATTATATACATATATATATATATATATATATATATATATATATATATATATATATATATATATATATATATATATATTAACAAATTTTTTTCTAATATTGCATACCAGATCAGCGCAAATGTTAATACTTGCTTTAAAAAAATTGTAAATAGAATTTTTTTCCTAGACAAAAATTCAATCTGTAACCATGACCCAATCACTAGATAAATGAGTTGAATACACACATGTTTTCACTCCACTGAATAAAATTACTTGTCACTGAAGTGTGCATACAGTAACTTAATTTTTTGACTGTAACTAATCAGAAACGAATCTAAACCGGTCTTTTGACTATGTTGCGAAGTGTGAAAAAATAAGAAATACGTATATTTATTTGTCACGTCTCAAGCGAATTCAAGGTTTGAAATTCCCCTTGATGAATTTTTGAACAAATCTCGTATTCACCATATTCATTCAATGAAACAAACTGAAAATTATACGTTTCCAAAGAAGAAAGATATTACATGTAGTTTCAGTCGTGGGAGTTGCAATCTTATTGTTTTATTTTTAAAAATCTACTTTTTTTAGACTTATTTTTGACCCGTATTCGCTGATTCCAATGATTTTTGACTATCTTGTAGAATGTAAAAAATAAGAGATACGTGTATTTTTTTATCTGCTCTTAAGTGTATTAAGGGGGTGAAAATAACTCTCAAATTTTACCTCCTAAAGTAGGTTCTTGAATATATCCCAGATTTAAATTGTCTTTTTTCAATGAAATAATGCAACTTCTATTTCTTATTTTCGAAAATCCATCTTTTTACATTTTTAATATTAGAAAAATTACAAAACGAACTGAAAATATATAAAAAACCCATTTTCGTTATTCGAGCTAATAAAATAGACTTACTGTGTTTCAAAGATTTTTTTTAAATCTCCCTTAACTAACTCTAACTACCTCTTTAACCCTTTCGTGGCCACAAGGAGTTGCTTAAATACCCAGGAAAGCTAGATCCATTTGAAATGGTATTTTAGGTTCCTTGATTACGAATCCGGTTTTAGGCTAGTTAAGTAAGTTTATTTAAAGATTTTGTTTATATACAGAGTGAGTCATTTTCATCAATTCGCACAAATATCTGTTCTGTAATGCATTTTCGAGAAAATTGATTTAGACAAAAGTTGTAGGGTGCAATAGTGACCTTGACTCTGGTCTTCATAGCGACATAGAAGACAACTTAAAGGCCAAAAAGGCAATATTTAAGAATCCTATGATTTACTTGAAACTACCTTATCATTTATATTACGATACTCTTCGTGTCTATCAACTACTGAGTCTGAGAGTATGTTCTACTAGTTTGTATCAATAAAACTTTTAAACTATTTATTTTAATGATGTACTCGTAACTTTATTAAATTTTACTATTTCTTGTTACTTCACAACTAAGAACAGGCATAAACTTTAAAAGAAGTGTAACGGTAGAATGTATTTTTACCATACTCCTCTAGGAAAACCTCATCTTGTTTGAAAGATTTAACCTGTTTCAATATTTATTAAACCTACATTTTTAGAAAATACAACTATTCCACGTCACTTATATGTTTATAAGAGAACCTAGAGATAAGGATTTAAAAGAATTTCTTAGAATTTGTTATTTCGGTTCTTACCAACTACCGTAAAGAATTCCAGTTTGCAAATCTTTAACTCTTCATCGTATAAATATACAGACTCTCATTGCTGTGTAGGTCAGTTGAGGTTATTAATCACGGCTCTGTCCGCATGAAATAAAAGGGTACCTTTCCGAACAATAACGCAAGTTGTCAGGAAGAAACTTGTGTATATAAGAGAACCGTCTTCAAATAAAAATCTTATACGAATTTTACAAATTATTACTGTATTATATATATATATATATATATATATATATATATATATATATATATATATATATATATATATATATATATATATATATATATATATATATATATCGATTCCGATAACTTGCAGATATACAGTATTCCAATAGGTGAAGATCCATCAAATTAAATAGCATCACTAAGCAGAGATTTGAGCAGAATTTGCAGGCTACACAATATATACAGTACAAAATTTATGATTAGCAGATCACAGTCATTATTGGCAAGCATCCGCAATCGCAGGTCTATTGTTTTACAGCCCAATTTATTTGCAGTTTCAGATAGTATTTTGAGAATGTTTAGGTAGTATTCTGAAAGTATTCGAACCTATTCGAACCATACTCAAATAAAATTTTTATAAAAAAATTGAAAAATAACTCTAAATTTTTATATGAAATTGAATTTTTTGAAGTCGGCGCTAAACTAATGCCTGACAAAATGTGATTCCCATAAACAGATTAAAAATACTTTATTTGTAATTGCTTTCTTATCATAATTTGTATATGTTAGTAGTTATTTATTTCATTAACAAATAATTTGGCGCCGACTTCAAAAAGTTCAATTTCATATAAAACTTTATAGTTATTTTTCACTTTTTAGCGCACTTTTAGAGGTGGGTTCAATTTTTTTATAAAAATTTTATTTTCGTATTTTTAGTTTTAGAATGCAATGACTATAAGGTGGCAAAAAAGTACCTGTTTTATTTAAAGTTGTAATCACCCTAAAATAAACCACTAAAAATTCTTTGGTTCTTAGAGTTCTCCAAATACCAGCAAAATTGTGTCAAACAAACAAATACTTAGTCTCTCATAGTAAATCTACTATCTTAAATTTCAAGTTAATTTTAAATTGGTAATACAGGCCCCAAATTTAAAGAACCCGAGATGTAAATTTCTTAGCTTGATGTCTTTTATACTGCACACTGAGTTTGTGTACGCCTCAAGAACCCCACAATATCAATTTTAGACAAAATTGGAATATGTAAAATTTTCTGTCCCTCATATTGTATCTTATCAACCTAATAGTTGCAAGAAATTAACTTCATATTCATAATACACGACTCCGAAAACCCCCTAATACCAAATCTGAAAAAATGCAAATAAGGTAAAATTTTCAACCCACCATATTGCATCCGCTATATTGAATTTAAAAAAAAAAATTTTAAGTCTTAATCTAATCTAAATCCAAACCCTTCAAAGCTCCCCAGTACCAGTTTTAGATGAAATCCGAAAATTTAAAATTTCTAGACTTACATTCGCTATTTACATCCTTACAGTCCCACCTTCGAACAAAATCGAAAAATGTAAAATTTTTAGTCCGCTACATTGGATTCGTCATACTGAATCCTGAAAAACTACTTTTAAATTCATAATTTACATCCTCAAAAACAAAATCAAAAAATATAAAATTTTTAGGACATTGAATCGTCCAGATTGAGTTTTTCAAAAGTATTTTAAATTCATCACTAATACTATCACAAATACTACAATACTGATTTTAGACAAAATCGGGAGATGTAGAATCTTTAAACCGCCATATTGGATACGCCATATTGAATTTTTTTTTAAATAATTTCACATTTGGTATGTGTGACCCCGAAAACTCCCTTTTCCAATTTTGAAGAAAATCGGAAAAAATTGATTTTTTCGTCCTCCATATTGGATCCGCCATATTGAATTTTTTTAAAATAATTTTAGATTAGTTATGCGTGACCCTGAAAACTCCCTCGTACCAATTTTGGAGAAAATCAGACAAAATTTAATTTTTTTATCCGCCATATTGAATTCTTTAAAAAAATATCAGATTCGTTGTGTACGACCTCAAAAATTCCCTCTTATTAATTGAGGAGAAAATCGGACAAAATTAATTTTATTGTCCGTCATATTGTCAGCGCCATCTTGGGTATTACTGCACCAATTTCATCCAAAAAAATATGGGACCACCGCAGCAACTTCCTGAACATAACGTAAAAAGTTTCACTCAAATCGGTGCCGCCGTTCCGGAGTAATCGGTGTACATGCTTAAAAAAAAACATTCATAGTCGACGAATTGAGAACTTCCTTCTATTAGAAGTCGGTTAATAAAACTATAAAATATTCGGAAAATTCTATTAATTCTCATGTACATCTCAGACAGATTCGTTGTTTTCCAGACAGGTTGGTCTAGAGCTAATGGTAACGTCTAAGCCACAAGTGATTTTGATCTTAAATCCCAAAAAAGGGTATCATTAGGGTAAATTTTAACTTATCGAAAACAATCGCTAATAAAATGCATGTAAAATCCCCAAAACAATATTGGTAAAAACTTCTTAAATAACCCCAAAATAGCAGTTGATGAACTATATTTTACTCCTAAAACTCTTATCAAAAAATCATTCCACGAATTAGCTAAATGAAATAGAACATTTTGAAAGTCTTTTAAAGTAATTAAAGTAAAAGAAGTAATTACCTGTTTGATGTTAATCGCCTTTCTTACACAAAGAATTACACATTAGAAAGACAAACTAAATTGATAAGCATCCTGACCCAATTTCTTAATTAAAATGGTCGTATAAAATCGTGTTGGTAGCCAAGTTAACAATAAAAACCTAAGAATAAATTTTTTATGTCCTGCTTGTATAATCTGGATTTTTATTTGATTTGTCAACGTTCTCATACTTCAGGCAAAAATTATAAAATGAAAAATATCAATTATTATTATTTCTTAATATGCATCTTTGTGAAGAATATAAATTGTTATAATTCACCTTAACCCTTCTAGGTGCACTGCAGCTTCTAAATAGAATTTTTGGCAACTTTAAATAATATTGACTAAAATGTGGTTGTCGGACTTGCATTGAGCTGAATATTTTGCATCAAGGCTACGAGTTTATATACGGACTGCGTCCATTGAACCTCAAAGTTTCGCTTCACTGTACACACCTCAATGATTTGATGTTACAAAGTAATGGTTGCCAAAGATTAGGTATCTCAACACTGGGTTTAGTGGTATTTTAATGTCAGCTGCTTCTATAAATTTTCTATTCTTCATGTTGGGTTCCATATATATTGCCGGAGCTTCAGACCATTTTATATGGTGCTGTTTATCCCAGGCGTGTTTTGTAATACATGATCTCGATGTTTCCACTTTTTGTGTATGAATTTAATGTTCCTTAATTCTAACTTCTAATTTTCGTTTGGTTTCTCCAATATATATTTCACCACACTCACATGGAGCTTTGTAAACACATTCTTTTCTATCGGTAGTTTTTATTTTTAACCGACTTCTAAAAGAAGGAGGTTCTTAATTCGTCGACTATGTATTTTTTTTTATGTATGTACTCCTATTAACCGATTTGAATGAAATTTTTTACGTTATATAAAGGAAGTTGCTGCGGTGGTCCCATATTTTTTCAGATGAAATTGGTGCAGTAAAATCCAAGATGGCGCTTACAATATGGCGGCCAAAAAAATTAATTTTGTCCGATTTTCTCCAAAATTGGTATGGAGGAATTTTCGGGATTGTACCCAACGAATCTGAAATTATTTTAAAAAAATTCAAAATGGCGGATCCAATATGGCGGACAAAAAATTTAATTCAGTCGATTTTCTCCGAAATTGGTATAGGGGAGTTTTTGATGATGCACATAACGAATCTGATATTATTTTAAAAAAATTCAATATGGCGAACCAATATGGCGAACGAAAAAATCAATTTTGTCCGATTTTCTCCAAAATTTGTATGGGGGAGTTTTCGGAGTCGCATATGACAAATCTAAAATAATTTTTAAAAAATTTAATATGGCGGATCCAATATGGCCGACAAAAAATTAATTTTGTCCGATTTTCTCCAAAATTGGTATGGGGGAGTTTTCAGGGTCACATATATCGAATCTGAAATTATTTTAAAAAAATTCAATATGGCGGATTCAATATGGCCAACATAAAAATCGTTTTTGTCTGATTTTCTCCAAAATTCGTACGGGGGAGTTTTCGGAGTCGCATATGACGAATCTCAAATAATTTTTAAAAAATTCAATATGGCGGATCTAATATGGCGGACGAAAAAATCAATTTTGTCCTATTTTCTCCAAAATTGGTATGGAGAAGTTTTCGGGGCCTCACATAAAGAATCTGAAATTATTTTTAAAAAACTAAATATGGCAGATTCAATATGGTGGACCAAATATATCAATTTTGTTCAATTTTCACCAAAATTGGTACGGGAGAGTTTTCGTGGTCACACATGACGAATCTAAAATTATTTTTAAAAAATTCAATATGGCGTATCCAATATGGTGGATAAAAATTATTTTATTTTCTTTAAATATCGATATTGGAAGGTTTTGCGGCCTATATTACCAATCTAGAATTAATTTGAAATTTAAGATAGCCGATTATCTATCACAGACTAAATATTCGTTTGACCCAATTTGACTGGTATTTGAAAAACTCTAAGAACTAAAGAATTTTTAGTGGTTCATTTTAGGGTGATTTACAACTTTGGATAAAGTGGGTACTTTTTTGCCAGTTTGGAGTCATTGCGAGGTACACTAATCTCGATTAGTACTTAGTTCAAATAATTTATGAATATCATAATAAATTCTAAAACTAAACATAGAAAAATAAAATTTTTATAAAAAAATTGAACCGACTTCTAAAAGTGCGCTAAAAAGTGAAAAATAACTATAAATTTTTATATGAAATTGAACTTTTTGAAGTCGGCGCCAAATTATTTGTACACTAAGTAAATAACTACTAATATATACAAATTATGGTAAGAAAGCAATTACAAATAAAGCATTTTTAATCTGTTTATGCAAATCACATTTTGTCAGGTATTAGTTTGGCGCCGACTTCAAAAAGTTCAATTTCATATAAAAATTTATAGTTATTTTTCACTTTTTAGCGCACTTTTAGAAGTCGGTTCAATTTTTTTATAAAAATTATATTGTTAAATGAGCTCTCAGTGTATTTCCTGATTTCAAGACTGTTTTTATATTATAACCCCTAGAAATTCATGTTATTTTCTCCGAGCTTCTCTTAATGTACGGAATTGTGAAGAAGCAATATGTTTCTTGCTGTCTAGTGGTCGTTATTCTAAAGTTATTTATAACATCGTCAATTAATTTTAAACGATAATCATTCTCTTGCAAATCGGATTTAATGTTTGCTACCTCTTTTTCCAATGAATCGGCATTATTGCATATAGATAAATTGCGGTTATAGAGGTTGTGTCTCGAGCTTGTAGTAAAAAATGAAGAGTGGGCTTCCTCCTAGACAAGTGTGGTTCTGATTTTCTCATAAACTTTGGTTTTGTCGCTGATACCTGGTCCGTACCGGGGTTCCATCGTTTGTTTCAAGGTTGTATCTCTAATCGTTATCAAATATAAACTGGATGTTTTATCTTAAGGCTACGAGCCTATATGGCGCAAAATTTCGGTCCACTGTACATACCTCAACGATTTGATGAAATGATATGAATTAATATATAATTTAGTAAAATGTAACCCTAAAAATATTTAGAAAATGTGATGTAGAATTTATTATAAAAATTAATGCAATAAATAGGCGAGTTTTTGAATAATTTTGTTTTATGATAGGGTATCATTTCCTCGCGTATTGTAAGGGTTTGTATATTTTAGTCTATCAAACGATAATGTGTTACGACTCATGTACGTTTCTATATATATATATATATATATATATATATATATATATATATATATATATATATATATATATATATATATATATATATATAGAGAGAGAGAGAGAGAGAGAGAGAGAGAGAGAAAGAGTACTCTCGTAAAATAGCATTCAATATAAACAAAATGTATACTCAATATACTGAACTAAACTCAAGAAGGAGCTATGAGGTCATCGATATTTTTTTCCTAATTGAAAACCCCCTTTTTTAATTTGAGAATCAGAGTACATTTTTTTTTTTCATACGACAGGGTAAATATTGATGTAGGTTATATAAGGAAATTGTCAAGGAAAATTATTGTTAAACTTTAAAATATAAAAAAAGATGGTACTACCGAAATTAAATGTTCAAACTGGGCCCCGTTAACAATCTGATAAGAGCCAAGTCGGTGAATAAATTCTTTTGAACATTGTCATGCGGTCATGTTTGGCACTTCTTAGCGTATCCGAACTTTTGGGACTTCTAAATTGTTGGGTTGTGTCATATGTAATTTAATTTTTAAGTATTTTCGTAAGAAATAATCAAGGGATGTCAAATCTGGTGACCTGGTTGGATACTCAATTGTCCCTCTTCTGGCTGTCCAACGATTCGGAAAAACCTTGCAACTTTGTCTCTCTTAAAACTACTTGCTGATATTCCTATCGCTAAAAATTGAATAGAGATCCATACAATTGTTAATTTAACATTTGACGAGAACCTATGACTACATTATGGTCAAAGCTAACCAATCGGAAACTTAGCATTCTCTAGATGCTCCCGTTTGGATATATTTAACAGAGTTAGCAATATATCTCTAATAAAATAAATTATACAGTATTAATACAAATGAGAAAAACTCTCATATTTCCTAATCGCTTACCTGAATTGTATCGCCCTAATATCATACAACCTGTACAATATAGAAATTAAAATTCCATTCTATAAGGCAAGTATATCATCGTTACTACAGATTTAAACAATTTACTAAAAATTATATCAAATATAAATAAATAATTACTTTAGATAAAAGTAATGACTACATTGTACACTGACTTTTGTTCAAGATGAAAGGCCATTGTAATGAAATATTTTGACAAGATCGATTTGCTTAGTAATAATTTAGATTAAGGAGATCAATCTGTCAGATAATTTATATGAAGACAGAGAGTTGTGGTGGTTAGAAATCGGAACTCCTCTTAAAATATGGAATAATATGGATTCCTAGCAGACTATGGAGTTAAAACAAGTTAGGGTAAATATTTGTGCAACAAAAATTAAATGTACTTTAAAAGCTGTGGCTGCTCTATAATTTTCCAAGTAGGTTTTTTTTTAGCAAAAGTAGTGGATATATGAGAGAAGGAAAGAGGAGGAGGAGGAGTAAGAGTAAATCATCAACACTTTTCATCCTCCTCCTCTTTTCTTCTCTCATTATACTTTTCAAATCTCTCATTATACTTATTAAAAAACCTCGTATCATCAACACTTTTCATCCTCCTCCTCTTTTGTTTTCTCATTCGAATTATCTCGTATACATTCGAGTTACTTCGTATACATTCGAGTTACTTCGTATACATGTTAACATGACCTTGTATCCCTTCTTTAAATTTTGATTATAAAAGCAACACTTTACCAGCTTAAAACATACTAAAATGAAATATGTCTACTGCTTCTAACGAAAGTGAATTAAATTTATTAATTCAAAAATTTTATAAAAAATGTAAAAGTTCTGCTTTTGAGTTCGAACATTATGCAGTTGATAGTGGTCCATCTTGGTTTCAATATTATTTGGATATATCCAAAAACCATACAGAGGCTGTGAAATTGTGCGAACGTTATTTTCAAAAGAAAGATATTGTACAGTTTATACGTGAATTAGTGAAGTTAAGTTGGTTTCATCATGAAGTTCGTCATTTAAACCAATATATTAGAGATCCTGTTGTATTACAAGAACTAATCAAATTGCGTGGTGAAGATGATGCCTAAAATTGAAAATTTTGTGAGGGACCTTTATGAAGGGTTCATTATGAACGAAGCATGTTCCAGATATTTATCTTGTTTAGTTGAAGAAGAAAGTGAGGGTCAAAATTTATTGTTATATATAAAATATGTTGATCATGCAAATTGTTGTAAAAAAGCAGCAGAATTGTGTAGTGAATTTTTGAAGACTAAAAATGTGTTAAAATTCTTTGATGAACTTAAAAAAATTGGACTCAATAAAGAAATAAATTTATGTATTGATTTATTGGTTAATTAAAGTTAGTGTGAAATAAAATATTTAAATTTTTATAGTTGTTTTATTATTGTGTAACGGCTGTTATGTTTAAATATTTGATTATGTAAAGATAGGAAAATATAATTTTCTGTTAGTAATGTGGGGATGTGGATAAATAAAAAAAATATTATAACATTCATTGTTAATTTATTCATTCATAAAAAAATTTTTATACATAAAGAATACATTAGAAAGGGTACACATTGAAGGTGATTGAGAATGATAAAAACATTTAGGAGATGATTTAATTAAAACAGGTTGTTGGTCCAATTCAATTATTGGCTTAGTACAATATTTTCTAATAAAATTAGCTTTCTCTTCTCCTTTAATATAAATGAATTCTCCTTTTTCTGTTAACTTTTTTACTATAGATGAAAAATTATGAAGAGGAATATATCCTGTATTCCAATTGATGCAGTGATGAAATTTCATTAACCATTCTGCTTGCTTGTATGTTTCTGATGGAAGCATTTGTAGTGGATAAGGTGGTTTAAAAATATAATGACTCATTTTATGTCCATCAAACATTGCAAGTTCTTTAGGAATAAACTTGTTGTGTTCATCCTTAAATCCTTGAACATCCATAACTATTCTCATTTTTATTTAGCAAATTTTTAAAGTACTAAATTTTTTTATTACAAATTGTTTTTTCGAATAGTCTTCAATAAGATTTTTGAGATGTTTAATTTTTTTAAAAAATAGTTCTATTTTTTCTTTTTGTATTTTGTACATTCCATTTGATGTGCAACAAACTATGGTATAGAAACAACTGATCTTATTCGATATATTTTCATTTTAATAATGATATTTGATGTGGTGGGAGAAGTTAAAGTTGTTTAACAATTTTTGTTAATGGATTATAGCTAAATACTTTATCATGTATTATAACACAATACGCAGCTGTTTTTCCCGATATTTTTTCTTTTGTCTCAAATTCAATTCTCATGGTTACTGGGCCGGATTGTAATAAATCTCTCTGATGAGAGCAATTAATGTAAGCAATAGGTGCATTATCTTTAAATTCTTTGGGATTAAATATTGGTTCTATTGGAAAGTTATAATATACTTGACGAAATTCAGAAAACATTTCATACAGGGTAGCAAACTTATTATTTTTAAAATCAAGCTGAAGATCCTGGTAAGGATATCTTTCTGAATTTAAAAACACATTTATATTCCTTAGGTCACAGTGATCAAATTTACTCATATCTGATTTTAAATTACCACGTCTATCCTTTTGAAAAGCAATTAGTACATGTCTTGGTGTTTCAATTTTTGTGGAGGTTTTGACAGGCCAATTATGTCTTGTGTTTTCTAATAACTCTGGATATTCAATTAATTCCCAACTTCGGAAAGTAAGAAGAATATCATTGTTTTTATCAATAATTTTCGTTAGTGCCAATTCTTGGGGAATGGCCACAGTAAGATGTGGAACTCGCCAACAAAGTTTGGTTATTTTAATTTTCGGTTTTTCATCATCACTTGTGGTTACTAAAGCATTAGTGTCATCATTGCTTCTTATTAGTATTAGTTCTTGTTGTGAATTTAAAATTATTTTGTTATAATCTTCAAAAAATCCCGAGTACATTTTTAATGGGACGCATAGGGAAACGTTTCCTTTTTCATCAGTCATAATTTTTTCTTTAGGTTTCGTTTTTGGATACCATCCAGCATTTTCCAATTTAGCACTTTCGTTTTGATTAAATGATATGTATCCTTTAAGAGTTGAAGTAATTCCTACATCTCGAACTGAATCAATTGTAACACCATTTAAAATATAACGTAATTCTTTAAACAAGAATGCTGGAGCATTGTTGATTAATACCGTATTAGCCAATGGAGTATCATCTTCTTTGGTAACTTGAAATTCTAAATATAATTCACTTTTGCAAGGTAAAGGATATTTTCCTGTTTGTTGTAGAGCAATTCTAATTTCATCATTTAATCCAAGTTTTGTAGGATTGAAAGGTTCAAATGATAGTATTTCCCAGCTTAATATTGATTCATCTACAAGAATATTTTCTTTTACATTTAAATATTCCATTTTATTTTAGTTTGAAACCTAAACTTATCAGAAATTTTTTATTAGAAGGTGTTAACCTTTGAGAGTTTAATTTATTACTAGTTAAATGTCGTTTAGTATCTTTCTTATTAATGTTTTTAGAGTAAAATTTTTTTGAAAAATTATAATTTGAGACTTTTTTATTATATAAAATAACCATTATTCATCTATTTTTTTAAGATGTAGTCTTACTGTTACCGTTTCTCCTCTGAAATTGATGAGATCACCATCTTGATCTACTATTTTAATGTTTATATTGTCTATTACCTTTACAGTAACAGGAAAGTAAAGGACATTTTGTGGTGATTCTATTATTTTAAAACCAGGAGCTACACTAGGAAAAAATTGATGTATTATATGAACAGGTTTTCCATTTAAATATGATCCTTCGGCAATATTACAATCGATGTTTATGGCGTTTACTTTAATAATTTCCGCTGGAAAATCTGAAATGTGCTCCTTAAGACCTTCTAATTCCTTATTTTTAAAACCTAATATTTTTCCTATAGTTCCATCACGAAACGAGATAGGAATATCTGTTTTAATATGTGTTCGTAAAGTATTATTATTGGCATAAATATGAAGAAAAGTACGATTGTCCAAAAATTTTTGAATAAAATTATTTACATCATCTATTTCATAACTACCTGGTGGTATTCTTATTTCTTTATTTGAGTCATAAATGAAAAGATTATTAGTCTCATCAATATTTGGAATAGCATTAAAAGTTTCAAAATTTACAAGTCCAATGGAATATTCAAAATTTTCATCTAAATATATTGGAGGATGAATATTAACAGAAAGCGTGGGGGAATTACCACTAATGACAAAACTGTACGACATATCTCTTTAAAAATTTTTAACAAAATGAATTAATATTGTTTTTCAACCATTATTATAAAGAAATTTAAGACAGAGCTCACCACAATTTGTTTTGTTAATTGATTGATAATGATCGTAGTTATATTTCACAATATTTTTCTTTTTATCGCTGAAAAAATATTTTGTTAATTCGGTAGATGGTCGCAAATTGCCATAACTATCAAAATATAAAATATTTTTCCCTTTTTTTATGTATGCAGTCCAATGAGTTCCATCACCACTATTCTTATCGAGATTAACAATACCACTTTCATTTTTATTAATTTTTTTTGGTAATTTATCTCTCATGAATATACCTCGAAAGTTGGGAATTTTAAGTAGATTAATATATTTACTTAAATCATAATTTGTAAGTGGTTTTCGAGGTATTTGTTTTAACAGTTTTTTGAATAAGGTTTCAGATATAATCCACATCCAGTTTTATATGGTTTTAAATAAAGACCACTTCCTTGTTTTCCTACTGCTATAGATTCCATCATTTTATTATGTCTTTTGGACTCTTCTAATTTTTCTTTAGCAGCTTTTGCATCGTTGACAGCTTTCGCAATACCTGCTGCTCCTCCTCCAAGAGCACCTAAAGCGGACAAACCAGCAAATAAAGGAATAAGAGGTAGAAATCCACCAGTTTTTGGAATTGGTATGATTCTATTTTTTGGTGATAATATTCTACTATCTCCGATAGATCTAAGTGCGGTTTGAATAATATCAGTCAAACTTTTAAATTGTTTTCCGTTTAGTGCTTGTCTTGCTTTTGAAATAGCTTGAGATAAAGTTATTCCTCGTCCTAGACGAGTTTTTCGACTTCTGTTTTTCCTTCTTTTTTTTAATCCCATACCAAATTTTCTTTTAATTTTCATTGCACCTCTTATTCCAAGTGCAGCAGTTTTTTCTCCAAAAGTGGCGTCTTTTGCTCTGAACCTTTCGGCAGCTTTGTCACCTAATAATTTATCAGCAGCGTGTCGGCTTTTTATATCATTTGATTGTGCATAGGCAATATCATGCTCTTTACAAGCTTCATCCAATAAGTTTATGCCTTTATCGCCTCTAGCTAGTCTCTTTTCTAGTTTGGTTCCAGGTCCACAAAAATTATACCCAGGTAGATGTAATTCAAAAGGTAACTTATTTATTAGAGTATTAATTAAACCACTACCTCTTTTTCTGACTCTTCTTTTATAAATGGATTGTTGCTTATATGAGATTGGCATTATATAATTGAAATCTTGGAACAAACTGACTAGTTTTAAATTAGAACTTACCCTTTATACATCCTCTTATATATGAAAATTGTCAAACAACCTTATTTAATTATTATTAAAGACCATGAGACTTCAAGAAATAATTTTAGAAAACATGGAAAATTGTTTGAAGGCTCTAGTAAAAGGAGGTTAATTATTGGTCCATCAGGGTGTGGTAAAACTAATATCATTATAAGTTTAATTGAAGATCCCAATGGTTTACGGTTTGAAAATTTATATATTTATTCAAAGTCTCTATATCAACCAAAATATGAATATTTGAGATTACTTTTTAAACCATTGAGAGAAATTGGATATTATGAATCCGAAAATGAAGAAAATATTGTTTCTCCACAAGAAATAAAACCAAATTCCATAATTATATTTGATGATATAGTGTGTTGCAATCAGAATGTTGTAAAAGATTATTTTTGTTTCGGAAGACATAAAAATACTGATTGTTTTTATTTGTGTCAAACGTATTCTTCGATTCCAAAACAATTAATTCGAGACAATGCGAATTTGATTGTTATATTTCAACAAGACAAAACGAACTTAAAACATATTTATGATGATCATGTTAATGTTGATATGTCATTTAATCAATTTAATGAGTTATGTTTGATGTGTTGGAAAGATAAATTTGGATTTTTGGTAATAGACAAGGATTCGAATTTAAAATCCGGTCGATATCGAAAAGGATTTGTTCATATATTTTCTTATAAAAATAAAAGTTTTGTGAAAAATTTAACTAATCATGAATGAACGCTTAGCAAGAGAGCTTGTTAAGTCAAGGAAAGCTGTTAAACAAAAATATCAAAGTTTAAAAAATGCTGAATTTGAAGCACAATCCAAATTGGAGGAAACCTATAAACCAATAACTCAACCCCTACAACAATTAATTTCAACAATTGGTAAAATTGAATCGGCTGAGGTAAAGGAAGAGCTACAAACACCCATTAAAAAAAATTATGAAACACCAGAAAAAAGATTGTTTCCAACACTAACACCAAGAAAAAAACTACAGTATGGAACATCAACACCAGAAAAAAGAAAGACAGGGAAAACTCCAATTCTTCCTACAGAAATACCAACAATTATTGATTGGGAAACCAGTATAGCTTCACATAGTCAGATGCCATCTTTACAACAAACAAGTGTCATAGCAGAAACCACCCCTTCTTCAATTTCACAATCTACGGTAGGAAATCTTTCGGATATATTAGAACAAACACGCCAAACAATTCAAACATTTGTCAGTACACCTTTATATCAAGAATATTTATCAGGATTTCATGAATTACCTCGTCAATATATTGATGGAGGGGTAAAAGATGTGGAACATAAGTTTGATCACCTCTATGGAGTAGTACATGATTTTGAAACTGAGAAATTCTTTTTGGGTTTAACACAAAGACCTATAGAAATTATCGGTAAAAACATAAAAGTTGAAGGTATAACTTATACAGGTACACCAGGTTTATATGAATTATTATTTAAAAAGGAACCAGTAGGTTATAAAAAACAAGATTTGGAAAATTATATGGATATTTTAAAGAGAACCAATGCATAACGTAGAAATTATGATCCAAATGAGCAGGTACAGGGAAATGGATCACAAAAATATATTTCTATAATAGGGCCTTATTTACAAAATAAAGGAATTACAAAAACTAAAACCATAAATCCCGAAACGCATAATATAGTTCAAGGATTTTTTGACAGACGAAAAGCTCCATACAGGGAAACTCGAATATCTTCGAAAAGAACAGGATCCGGAATAACTTTAAAAGTTAATAAACCTTATACCGATTACGTATATTGGGATAACGTAAATGAACTTGTTGATAGACTTCGACTGTTGGTAGCATCTATGATGGCTGGGAATACAGGACATAACAACGAAATTATTTCTATTATTGAAGAATTGAAAGAAGCCAATATAATTGTATAAAAGAATGTAGTAAATATTGTTACATAACATTGTTAAAATGACCATTGATAAATTTGGACGTCATATTTCTAAAAAGTATACAGTAGATATACCTACAATAGAAAATAAAATACTAGCCAATGTTGAAAATGAAATATTAAAAAATTTTAAAAGTGATGATATTGTTCAAAGATTTGAACCTGTGTTAAAAAATGATATTGTAAATTTAAAAAAGAGAGTTAGTGAAAATGATGAAAATGTGGAATCTATTTCGAAAAAAATTAAGTTATTTGAAGAAAATGTTGTGTCAAACTATGATAACAGGATATTAAATATAAAAAATATTGTCAAAGACAATGATGAACTATTAAAAAGTTTTTCTCAAAAAACATCGAAGTGTGAAGATGATTTTAAAACAATAAAACAGAAATATGATGAAGTAAAGAGTTTTGAAAATAACATAAAAAATGAAATAACATTGGTTAAATCAAAAATAAATGATACTTCTGCAATAGAAAATGTTAAACAAATTATTATAAAAGATATGGTATCAAAGTTCCAAGAATTTACGAACAAACTTAATAATAGGGTTTCTGAAGAAATAGGTAATTTTCAAAACATTCATGATGGTATGAATAAAAACACACAACAAATAGAGAGAGCTATGAATACACACTTTATAATCCATAAAAAAGATAGCGATAATATTAATGAAATAAATCAGAAAATTAATTCAATTGAAAATAATGCTGAAATAATTCTATTAAACTTGAAAAATTTGGAAAAGAAATTAAACACAGATTTACAAAATGTAGATGAAAAAATTGAAAATAAATTTAAAAATGAAATTTTAAAAAATAGTGAACAAATCATGGAGATAATCTCACAATTAAACAATCTAAAAACAGAATTAAAAACCACTGTTGACGATGAATATTTTCAAAAGATGTTGAATAAAAGATTAGAAAAAGAATTAGAATCTTTAGCAGAACTAATACAAGCTATGATTAACACCTCTATCCATGATTTAAAAAAAGGACTTGCACAACACAGTTCAAAAATTGAAGAAATTTCAACAAAGTTAAATGATTATGAAAAATCTTTGAACGATGTAAGAATTGAAATTGAAAAAGCGATTTTAGATATAAAGAAAATAGAAAAAAAATTGGTAGAAATAAAATTAAATTTAACAAATGTAGAATTTCAATTAGGAAAAGATATAAAAAATCTAGAAAATAAATTGGTAAAAGAAATAAAATCACTAAACGAATTAGTTCAAAGAGCAGCCGAAGTTTCTAGAAACGAGTTTAATGACACAATGGCATATGCTAGAGAAGAATTAAACGCAACAGTAAGAGAAATGAGAAACGAAAGTATAAAATCACTTGTTGTTTTTGAAACTAAAATTAATGTAAGAATTACCAACATTAAAGATGAAATCAAAAAAGTCAAAGATTCGAATAATGCATCTTTTAAAAATTTGGAATATAAAATCGAAGATGAAATCAAAAAAGTCAAAGATTCGAATAATGCATCTTTTAAAACTTTGGAATATAAAATCGAAGATTTGCTAAAAAAAGATAACAAAGAAATAAAATAAGTTATTTAAAGAAGGTATTAAGAAATTTTATTCTAGTACTATGAGTAAAAATATTAAAGAAACAGTTGTAGATGAATTACATAAACCGGCAAGAAGAAGATATAGAAGAAGACGAACTATTGTTAAAAGCCTAAATAACTTATGGCAAGCTGATTTGGTAGAGATGCAACCCTATTCCAAATTTAATAAAGGTTATAGATATATTTTGGTGGTGATAAATGCATTCTCAAAGTATGTTTGGACTCAACCACTTAAAAGTAAAAAAGGAAAAGATGTAACTGAAGCTATGAAAAAAATTTTAGAAAAAACAAGTAAACCGCAAAATTTGCAGACAGATTTGGGAAAAGAATTTTTCAATAAAGATTTTAAAGATCTTATGAATTATTACAAAATTAATCATTATAATACTTACTCTAATCTCAAAGCGAGTATTGTAGAACGCGTAAATCGAACTTTAAAAAATATAATGTGGAAATATTTTAGTAATAGAGGGAATTACCAATGGTACTCTATTTTACCCACTATTATTGAAAAATATAATAATAGTATTCATAGAACTACCGGATATAGACCTGTTGAGGTTAATAAAAAAAATGAGAAAACTATACTGCAAAATTCTTTTACTTTTAAAAAAACATTTGATTTAAAGCGCACTACATTTAAAGAAAATGATTTTGTTAGAATTTCCAAACAAAGAGAAGCTTTTGAAAAAGGATATACTCTAAATTGGTCAACTGAAATTTTTCAAATTAGAAAGGTTCAGTTAACAAATCCACCCACCTATTTATTAAAAGATAGTAAAAATGAATATATTGAAGGAGGTTTCTACCAAGAAGAGTTACAAAAAGTTAAACATCCAGATGTGTTTTTGGTTGAAAAAATTTTAAGGAAGAAGGGGAACCAAGTTTTTGTTAAATGGTTAGGATTCGATAAATCACATAATTCATGGATTCTTAAAAAAGATGTATTGTAATTAATTTTAAGTAATATTGTATATCAAATTTTTAAATAAAAGACCTATTTATATAACATATTTTTTATTTACGATAATCCTTTTTACAACAAATACTAACAATATAATTTTTAAGATGTTTACAACTGAGATTAACAATATAAATTTATATTTTTACATTAAATCTTTCAATATATATTTTTTTTCTATGATCTACATCAAAAATACTTTTAAGAAAGTATTATACTTTTAAGAAAACATTGTTCAACTCGTTTTTCAAATCTTAGTCTGTCAAGATAAAATTTCTGATATTCACTTTTTCGAGCTTGTCTAAATGCAAAGTCCCATGTCACTAATATATAAACTTTATTATTGTTCTCACTGATTGTCACTGATTTCTTCATATTTCTATTGTAATGCACCGGATTTTCTTAACTTGTTTTCTAATTCCTGTTTATGTAGAGATAACATTTCTAAAACAGTTCCGACATTTTCACTGTTTAAATTCTGACATGGATCCAAAACACTATAAATATGAGACAACACATCTCCTGACTGATAATTATAGTGATGAAACAAATTAAAATATTTGGAAAATTCTTGCTTTTTAATTATATGAATTCTGTAGTCAACAAGTTCATCGATTTCAACTAATTTATCTATTGATTCTTTTCCCAGAATCACATAATGTTCATCCTTTTGAATTCTGATAACAGGAGAATGATTTATTTTTTCAAAAAACACTGTGATTTTTTCAATTTTTAGTGGGTATGCATATGCTTGAGCAGAATAAAAATAATTCACCAACACTCCTTGATTTTTTTGAAGTTCTTTCCATTCTTCTTCATTCAAGTAAATGTGAAATCCATTTCGACCTCCAATTAGAACTTTTGGTGTAAAATCATTTATACCAATTCCAACACAAACAAATTTTGATAAGGAATTGTTAAGATAGTAGATTTTTGAATTTAATAATTTTTCATTACACTGACTAATTTTATCATTGGTTTCACTAGAACTGGATTTATATCCATTAAAATTGCTACTATTAAACATGATGTCTTGATGCTAACTGAAAACTAAAATACTGAGTCTGAATATATCTTATCCACCCCACTCCTCTATAAATTTCAAGGTCAAGCAAGTTTATTAAATTTTTATGACCTATCTTGATAAAACAAAATTGTCAAGAACGACAAAAGTGAAAAACTACCTATTGATAAAATTATATTGAAGATAAATAGAATTAAACAGTTTTTACCTTCCTCATCATTTTTAATATGAGCACAGCTAGAAATCGTAAATGGTTTTTTATTTTTTTCAATCCAGTTAGTGTCAAAAATTGTATTATTTGGATAATGAAAGTAAATTTTGAAAAAATTACTATTAGATTGACTATTATTCATATTATATGCGAAAGCAGTTGAATAATTATTAATATTCATAGCTTTCATATAATTACATATTTCAGGTTTAATAGTAGAGGTTTCGTTTTCAAAACACACCATTCCATGTAAAACCCTTGGAGGATAAAGTACATATAAAGTATTATTTAAAATTGAATGTAAAACAATGTAGTAGATAAGGGATGCCATTAAAACACTTTTCAATTTTAAATGTCTATTAACAAAACAATAAGAGATTGAAATAAGACTGAACAGTTTTAATTAATTTTCTACAATATATAGACATTTTTTTTTCAAAATATTAAATAATTTGTTTACAAATTAGAGATACAAACATGGTTATTAAAACTATTAAAAAATGAAAGATGTTGACATATTTTCTTTCATTTTAAGGACATTAAATAATTTGTTTACAAATTAGAGATACAAACATAGTTATTAAAACTAATAAAAAAATGAAAGATGTTGATATATTTTCTTTCACTTTAAGGACAACAGGTTCACATTTTTTATTTTTTTCACCTAACCACAAACACTCGATTAAGTCACAGTTCTTCCAGTGACGATAATGTTCCTCAATTGGACAATCATCAATTTTCCAGGCAAATATTTCTGCACCACAGTAAAAACATTTACAAACATCATGAATAGCTAAATAATAAAACCCTGATTGGGCTAACACTTTAGGATTTAATTTTCCATTCCAGAATTTAAATGAGGAAAGTCTTTTTTCATATGTTCTATATAATTTGTTATCAATTTCTTTTTCAAAAGATTCTAAACACATATTTATTCTAGACGGTGGTATATTTTATACTGATATAATTTTAAAATTTACCATGTTCTTAAATACTTCAAATTTAGCCTTGAAGAGTAAAACTTTTAATCTTAAAAGAATTTTTTATAATTCATTTTCATGGTCTATTAACCACTGAAAAAATGGAATATCTTGGTGACCCCATGCTAATGTATCATAACTATTGGGAATTTTAAATCTTTTATCATCATTAGAAGTGAGAGCTAATTTGTTAACTAATTCTGTATAAATATTGTGAAGTCGAGATCTAAACAAATACATTGTACAGAAAGCTTTTGAATTTTGTTCTACAACATCTTTATAATGTGTTAATTCTAATTGTTTTTTAATGCTACTTTTCTTTATCCCCTTGGCTTTTTTAAGCAACCCATTTTCTGACTTAACACAATAAGCTTTGGCCCCTGTGCCATAAAAGCTTTCTATTGGTTCACTAGCATATTCATCCTTAAACTTTCCAACAATTTAGTTATTGGTATTTCATGAATATTATTAACATCATAATTTGAAGTATCGAATTTATCAATATTAACCCTAATGTCTTCATAAACATTACTTGTCTCAATTTCCAAAATAAAGGAATCTGTATCTGTGTACAGAAGTTTAATATTATTCTTATATAAAGGTTTTAAAAACCCATAAAAAAAGTCATACATCACCGTTTTTGATATATCTAAAATACTAAAGCCTACATAGACAGGTTTATCATATTGCACACTTTACGCATTTGCACAGCTACTAAATTCTCTGAAAATATTGTTACATCTTTAAAGGATGGTTTAGCAATTAAATTTTCTGCCCCATCTTTTCTATGATTTTTTGCCCATTGTGTAACCAATCGTATATCTGTCCTTTTATCCACATTTTCCATTGTTTTACCGTAGATGCTATTATTTGCCAATTTATAAGAATTTTTCTGAAATTGATTTTTAGATTGATTTCTTAAATTTGTATTTAGATCAATAAATTTTTTTAACCATTGAGATTGTGTAAACTCTACAACCCTATGAATTTTAGTTAGTTTAATTCCATATTGAATACATTGTTTTAATAAAGTATAGTGAATTACATATTTTTCTTTATTTTTTAAATTTGGAATTAATTTAAAAGTTTTAGAATTTTGGGGCTTATAATTTTCTGGACAGAATGGAAATTCATTATGTAAATTGTGTAAATTTTCAGGATATTCTAAATCAACCTCTAGCACATAACCCTTGTCATTAGTCTCAGATATATTCATTATATCTAAATTTTGAATTTGTTGATTTGATAACCAAACAAAATCTTTTTCGGGCAGATACTGAGACATCGCATATCCGTAAAGATTAGTTGCATCAAAATACATAATATATTTAGATGGTTGTAATGGATCATAATTTGAAAGAAATAAATTGTTTGCTATAGATTTCCTACATACACAGGTACTGATTCCTCCTCTTACACTACCTTTAAAAAAATGTAACATATCTGGGTCTATTATTAACTCCAATTCGACTCCAGTATATCTTAAACAAGCGTCAAAACTTAAACCTGGAAAAGTATAATAATGTGCAGGATCAAGTTTGTAAGTTTCCATACACGTTTTTCTAAAATTTTGAAAAACATCTGCCAAAAGTAATACATCAGATTTAAGATATAAATCGGAATATTCACGGATTGTTTTACATTCAAATAAATTCCAAACATTTTTAGCCCTCTCATATTCTTCATCAGTAATGTGTTCATCCGTGAGGTCATTATAAAATTTTTTTTTATCTGGTAACTCCGTTTCATTTAATTTGGCGATATTATCAATATATTTATAAGGGAAAACGCCTTTTTGACGGATATACTTAAATTTTTCTTTTTCATTAAAATATTTGAACACTTCTTTGCATTGTTCATCATTAAGAATGGAAGCTAAATTTGACAAAGAATATGGTAGGAACTGAAATGAATCAATAAATTTAAGATATAGAAATTTTGACTTGGTGAAACCAGTTTTTTTATCTAAATATTGATCTACTTCAATAGATTTTTGAAATGAAATGTATTTCTCTTTATTCTGGGCTATGACAAATAATTGTTCATGATTTGGACATAAATTTTTTATAAACAGATGAGAATCATAATTACGCAAATTGTGTAAAACTACTGGAATGGAATTAGATAATTTATAATTTAAGTTGCATATAGAGTGTGACGGGCCTCTATAGGAACCTGTTAAATGACAATGATCAGCAACCTTATCCGAAATTATAGGTTTATCACATATATGACAATCATTCGTATATTCAAAATGTAATTGTTCCAACACATTTAATTTTTTCATTGGTATTAACTTTTTCATATATTTATTGTAAATATTAAGAACGTCTCTTTCTAAGTAAGTTATAAAAATTTGTGCACAATTGGGGCCCATATAATTTTGAAATTTGGAAATTGAATCATCAAATGAACACTTTATATAATAAGCAAACGAATATGGAATATGTTGACATTTTTTTTCAGTATATGGAGAACTTGGATCTACATCATTAATTTCATTATTTAAAGGCTTAAGAATGCATTCAAAATCTGCATATATAACAAATGGAACTTCAATTTGTTTTTGTATATTCTGAAATTTTAAAATATTTTCGGGAATAATATTTCCAAATCTATCTATTTTGGTTTCAGTTGAAGGTAGATTTATTCTTACAAAATCGCAATCATATGTGTTATGCCTGACTAATAATTCTTCAGTAGTAAAATATTGTAAACAACCGTCGCATAAAAATTTTTTCCCATGATGTTTAGATAATTGTTTAGAAATTAATCTAGATAAATCCGAAATATAACAGTAATGGAAATTTCCATTATCATCTCCAATTAATAATAAATTAAGGTGACGTTCTCGCTTATTTTTTGTATAATGTAAAGGTCCTATAATTTCGAATTGAGTTTTAAAATTATTCTTGATTTTTTCTAATCCATAAACATTAACCGAAATATTGTTTAAATTTTCAAATTTACTTATGTCTTTTAAAGTTAAAGGAAAATTGATACCTTTAAAGTTTAAAATAGTGGTGAAATGTGGATACGACTCCACCTTTTCAATTGGTCCGTTAGGTGAATGAAGAGCTGCAACCACAGACCAGGCGAAACAACATTCATCATTGTTTTGAACGTTGACTACAGCATTTTTCAACTTGATCTCTGACGGTAGCGGTATATATGAAGAAGCTTTTAAGGGGTTGTACTTGTTGATGTTAAGCTCAACGTGTAAAATTTTTATTAAAATCCATCCTGAAATTAAAGAAGAATAATTAACAACAAATTTATTTTTGGTTTAAGTTTAGTTACTAAATATTTAATAAAAAATAATTTACCCGAATCTTTTTCTGCCAGTTCATCAGCTTTCCTGTCAATAATTTTAATAATATCTTCTAGTTCTTGCGTTAATTCTGAACTATTACATAAAATCCGAAATGGGGTATTAAAAGACTTAACTTCATGACTTTCATTGGAAGGATTTAAGTAAAGACCAAATAACTCCATGTTGAGTTTGATGCAGGTGTGTCTTTGGATTTCATAACTGATTACCTCAATTATTTTTTGTTGTATTTCGGAGAAAAAATCATAAATGTTGATTTGGTATTGAGTCGATGATATTTTATATGAAATGATTCTTTCCTTAAATGCCGATTTTATTACAGACACATTTTCATCCCTAACCACCATTGAATTGGTTTTGTGTTTATTTGTTCTCAAATGACAGAACCATAATGACTTTTTTATAAATATTTTGCAGAATTGACAATATCTTCTTTCACCTAAAATTTAATAACTTCTTTATTAAATTTGCCTCTAATTCATCAAATTAATAACTAATTATTAAATTGAAACAAAATTTCTATTTAAAATTAAACTTACAGCTTTTCTTCTTCTGTTCTAACTGGGGGCCATTGTTAGAGTGAATTATCTTCTTGTGGCGATTCAAATTGTCTTTTCGAGTAAAAATTTTGAAGCACTCTTCACATTTAAAATCCATTTTTCTAAAACGAATCTCTTATTGTGAAGCCCAAGTCGATTTTAACACACTGAAGGTAACACGGTCAGGTATGAATTTAAATGGTGGAAAAGAAGTAGGAGGGGAGTTAAGGAATGGGATGGAAAAAGCTAAGAGTAGCTTTATAAAGTTCTATCGCCCTTTCCCACATCTTCCTTTTCTCCTCAGCTGTTTTATTAGGATCGCAATTTAAAATAGAATCCAAAACAAATCCTAATGATCTTTGATAAGACAAATGTTTATTTTTAATTTTGAAATTTGATTTTGAATGAAAGCTTAGTTTCGGATAATCGTTTTCGAAGGGGATTGACACTTCCGTTTGTGTTAAAACAGAATTTTGAACTGTCTCTGTTTGTGTAGAAACAGAATTTAAAATTTCATCGAAATCTGGTGGCGAGTTTTCAAAAATTATTGGAGAATTTGGAAAATTTAATTCACAGTAGGTATTTTGGCCGCACGGAATTGAATTTTGACTAAAATTTTCATTTTTTTCAGATGGTTCACTTATTATTGGAAGAATTTCTTGGGAACCACCACCACTAGTAAACGATGCTCCCAAATCTTCACTACAATCTGAAATTTTGTAACTATCCCGTGAACCATCCTCCTCCCCCAAAACATCAACCCCCATATTTCCACTACTAGTCGATTCCGAAATTTTATTTTTTTTTTGATTAGTTGAAATTTTGAACAGAGATAGAGGAGAAAATGAAGAATTACCCGGTATTCCTCCAGAATTGTTTTCACTTTCAAAATTTCTAGTTTTCAACATTCCAAAAAAATTTTGTGATTTATTTGAACTCGAATCATTGTCACTGTCACTGTCACTTTTACTCTGATAATTTGTTAAATTTTTATTAATTTTGGGAATCCCCATTAGCTTTTTAAAATTGTCGATATTATCTAAATCTTGAGTTAATATGTCGGGAGTATTTGTAATGGGAGTGTCCGTTGTTACATCTAAATCTTGAGTTAAAAAATTTGGGGTTTCCGGCGTTAAAATATTATTCAAATCTAAATTTTGTGATAAAATTGAATTTTGAAAGTCAAAATCTGTCTCCGAAATATTCTCTAGTTCAGGCAAATATTCCAAATTTTCTAAAAATTTTATGTTCGTTTCTGAACAACTTTGGAGTAATTTGTTTTCTAAATTTTTTTCTTGCATCGTATTAATCATCGCGTTAAAATTTTGGGTTCTCTGACTTAAATTTTGGTTGTCACTTTCATTTTCATTTTTCAAAAAAGCAGGCTGAATTATTATATTTGAAATTATATTAATTTTGTTCACCACTCCTGACTGTTCAGTGGAAGTTGAGGCAAAAGGAAAAGACATACCTTTAAAATTTGAGTACACTTGACAGCAACAAACTAAAACACACTAAAACAAACTAAAACAAACTAAAATTGGAGACTTTAAATTTAAAGCGTGGTAAACTCGACTTAAGCTTGCTATAAACTGATCCTCGACCGTTTTATATGAAAGCAGACCACGGTTTGTCCTCGTACGTATAGTGACCTCAATAAAGGTCAATGACCTCAATTCTGCGCGTCATACCCCGCGGAGCCCCCCTTCCCCCTCCCCCCTCCCCCTTCCCCCGCAAAATTTTTTCCCCGCCCCCTTCCCCCGCAAAGCCTCCTTCCCCTTTTCTCCCTTCCCCCCGCTGAGCCCCCCAGCTGAGTCCCTCTGCTGAGCTGCTTAGGGAGCTACGTCCCCTATAAGTCTCAGTGAGACGCCCTAAAATGTGCTGTAATTATAAAAACTCGAGAGGTTTGCGGGCGTATAAAACACAAAATTCTCTTCGGAGCATCTTACCTTAGGGTCCCCTATAACTCACAGTGAGACGTCCTAAAATGTGCTGTAACTATAAAAACTCGAGAGGTTTGCGGGCATCTCGACTGGGGAGGGGTCCAGGGGGCGGGGAGGGGGGCCGAAGGCCCCCCGTCCCCTGGTAGGCAGCGCGGGCGGCCGAAGGCCCCCCCCGCCCCCGCCCCTCCCCCTTCGGGGGGCGGGGCGGGGGGGGGGGTATAGGAGGAGTATAGGGGCGGTATAAGGGGCCCTCTCCGCGATTTAAAAATCGAAATTTTACCTTGACCTACTTTCATAAAATGACTGTTTTGCGAGGTGACTTTTTCATTTTTGGTTTATCACCAGTGCTGTCTTCCTAAATTTTAATTTTTATTATTTAATTTTTTATCAATATGTTCAGGAACAGAAATTTTGAAATTCAGGTTATGGATGGTAATAGACTTGTAATAAGAAGAAGAGTCAACGTTCCTCCTCCGGTACAAGTACCATCCATAACCTCCTCGACAAATCCAGAGGAAAATGAGGATCCTCAAGTGGAACCTCAGATAAATCCGGAGGAACCAGTCCAGTGTGACGAAGTCGATTCCACTACAAAGTAAGTAGCTTATATTAAGCTTATATTAAATTTATTATTAGTCTTCCTAATATCAAAATACTAATTGATTTTTTTTTTCAGTTGACAGATACAAACAATAGACCAAATTTAGGGACAGTGTTAAGTGAAACTATTTTTAGGTTAAGTTAAAGTGTTTAAGTGATAGTGAATAGTAACGGAGACGATTTAAGGTAATGTAAATTTTATTTAATTGATCTAATTATAAAGGAGTATGAAGATAACTGTACCTAAATTTCCTATAATATTTTTTCTTTCATATTTATAAACTTATTAATTTTAGATTTAGAACTCTCTAAAATAAGAAAGGATTAAGAATTTTGAACAGGGTGGTTAATTTAAAATATTTTTTCAATCTATTATGAATAATCAAAACTCTTGTATTTAGTTGTTATGTTTGTTCGTTATTCTTATAAATAAAACATTTTTTTTTCGAAATTGTTCAATTCTTTATTCCAATAAGATAAGAATAAATGGATAAATTAAATACAAACAATAATAATTTTAAAATAATAAAAATTAAATAATAATACATTTTAAAATAAATATTCTAGGATTATAATTTCTTCATTTTCACATTTATGAAGTGGTTTGCAATACATAAATATTAAATAATACATTCTAATCTAAATATTCTAGGACTACAGTTTCTTCATTTTCACATTTAATTACACATAGTTCATTGCGACAGATTGGACATGTTTTATTAATTATCATCCACATTCCTAAACAAGGGATGCAAAATCTGTGATTACAAGGTTCTGGTGACATCATTTTATTAGATAATATATCTTCAAGACATATAGGACATTCTTCGGTTTTATTTTCAATTATTTCATTAACAACTTTTTTTTTTACCCTTCGCGACTTCCTACCGTTTTTATATATTGATTTTTTACCAGGCATTATATTGGCACTACTGGAACATTTGCGTCCCAATCTAAATCAATATTTTTAACACTACTATTGCAAATTAAACAAACTTTGGGGGTAATAATTTGATACAACTGTCTTGAACACATATCGCAATGTAAATCATTGCTTAAGCGTTTTAATTTTCTCTTATTATGAGTATTTACATGTCTATGAGCCCCTGCCCTTTGATAAAATTGTATAATTTGATAGCATGCGTGACAAAGAGTTTTTTCTTGATTTTCCGTCACTACAAACACTACGATATAATTCTGAGTAATACAGAACACAACTTCTTTAGGATCAGTGTACTTATGTTTCACTAAACAAAATTTAGCACTAGCACTGTCTTCTTCATTATCTTCTTCAATATCGGAGTCACCAGAGTCAGCTTCAATTTGTTCGAAATTATTTATATCGTAGTTTAAACAATTTCTGAAGTTCTCCTGAAATTTTTTTTCGTTAAGATGTGTATTGTAATCCAATACTCCAATTAATTCATCTAGATCTGGATCTTCTTCTTCAATATTATTATCCATAAATTTTTGAATGAATTTTTTAATATTTACTTTGTAATATTTACTATTAAATATAAAATTATTTACTTATTATTTACTTATTATTTGTTGGTATTTAATTTATCATCTTTTGTTGCTCCACGTATCTATTTTATAAATTTACTGAAGTGAAAATTCATTGGTGGTAGGACTTTATATCGACTTCATGGTCAAATAAGGTTATCCACCTCAAGGTCAAACATAAGGTTAGATCTCCTACTATAATCGGATTCGATGAAAGGTTAGCCATGTTGTTAACTTTAAGATTAAACTCAAGGTGATGTATACGAGGCTTTTTGAAAAGTATAATGAGAGAACAAAAGAGGAGGAGGATGAAAAGTGTTGATGATACGAGGTTTTTTAATAAGTATAATGAGAGATTTGAAAAGTATAATGAGAGAAGAAAAGAGGAAGAGGAGGATGAAAAGTGTTGATGATTTACTCTTCTTACTCCTCCTCCTCCTCTTTCCTTCTCTCATATATCCACTACTAGCAAAATATGTAACATTCTTTTTAAAGAAAAAATTGCATTGCTACATTTATCTCACTGAGAAAAATAAAACCGCAGCTAGTTACATTTTGACTCGCTCGTTCTATTTTTATTCGATAGAAACACACGCCTTAGGAAAATTTCTCTTCCATTTTCTTCAGTTAACCTTGTTGGCAACAGAAATAAATTAATTTTTTAAGAAACGTATTGTGCTCTGGCGAGCCGTTTTCAGCAAGCTGCGGAACGCCGCCTAGCTGTAAATAATAAATGAATGAAAGAATAATCTCTACTCAGTGGAACATTTATGAGGCGTTCTATAAAAAATCTTCGTGATGATATTAAAAATGCTATTTTATGAAAGATGTCGAACAAATATAAACAGAGAAGCGTGGAAGAATTGGAGCCTACCAAGGATATTTTGTAATAAAACTCATAATTTACGTAATCAAAAAATGTTTTTATGGACGAGAGCGCTGCCTATCTGGCTACTTATAATATAATAATAAGAAAAAAACATGAAAACAAAATCATCATCAATGATGAGAAACAAAAAACAAAAAAAATGTCATTCCTTCCCATTACCCTCCTCTTCGGGTAATTAGAGCCATGAACGCCCTATATGTCAAATAGGAGCCATAGTATTTTTATAATATATTTGTAAAGTCTTTTCTTTGCTTATAATCAGTCTCAATAAGATTTTATCATTAATAACACTGGTCAAAATAAATACTTAAGGGCCCAAACAGAATAAACATATATAATCATTTGGACTTTTACTGGCAGAACATTCTGCATGTGACTATTTTCCACAGCTTTTGCAGCGATATCAAAGTTCTTTTCTTTTGCCTGAGTCGAAACAAACGTTACACAGATTTTCTTCATTTGAGTATTCAGATTCATCATCGCAAATTTTGTTTTCATCAACTTCTTCATTTGATGATCAATCTTCATCACTGTTGAATAAATTTTTCTTTACTCTTTTCTTTTTCTCCTTTTTCTTTAGTACTTTTACCTTTGGCAACTTATCACTCTTTTCTTTGGTACTTTTACTCTTGACACCTTTTCCGATTGATTTAGGATTTTTGGCATCCTTTTCCATACGTTCCTTCTTCTTTTCTTCAAACGACACTTTCGTTGGTGTCCTCGTCAAAATTTCAGAATGTTGTTTCTGCTTGGTAGTCATCGTCGAAGAAATCTGGGGGATAGGTTTCAAGCTTAAAACAGAGAGAGTAGAAACAAAATCAGAAGATGTGCTCGGCTGTGGTTGAAAGTTTTCGGAGTCATCAATCGTATTTGGTAAATCAGTTTGTTGCTGCTTTTGTAAATTATTAGATGCAGTCTGAATCGGAAAAGAATCAACTAGAGTTTGCAGTGGTGTTTCATTTGCTGTAGATTGGATAATATCACGGTTAACAGAAGCTGGTTGTTCGGTTACAATATTATCAATGAAATCTTCATCATCAAAAACCCCAGGGTTTATGGGAAATATTCCCGTCGCCTTAAAACCCGAAATCCCTTTTTCTAAACTTACGACCCTACTGTAAGCTTTATTAAACAGTTCCGCGATTTCATATTGTGTTTTTTTATCATATTTTTTGTTTTCATGTAAATATCACACTCCTTGTTATATGCTTTTTTTAAGAGCCCGAAAAAATTTGTAAACGGTGGGATGAATGTGGGGATAGTCAACATTATAACTTGATTAGTTTTAGCTAATTCCCAAGCTTCTAAAGTGGCATGACTATTGTAATTATCCATTACAAGCAGAACGGGTTTTTCGGCTGTAGGCTTTGAGTGCTGTGTAAAATGTTTTAACCACAGAATGAATATGTTTTCGTTTGTCTAACCATTATGTGTGCAGGCGTAAATAGCTCCTTGTGATCCATCTTTTTCCAGTAGGGGCGAGTGGCCTTGGCGTGGAAATATAAAAAGTGGTTGTATGAACAATCCTGAAGCGCTCATGGCACATTTTTCTCCTCTACCAAGATGCCATTGTACCAACACGTTTTTGTCCTTTAGGCGCAATAATCTTTTCAGTTCCTTGTACTGTGGTAACACCAGACTCATCCGCATCGTACATGTTAGTTGCTTCAAATTTGTGTTTAACCATAACTATCTCTAAATTTTCAAAAAAAAAAACGGATTATTTTCACCCTGTTGAATCCAAGTATTCTGTTAATATTTGTGGCTTCGGGATTTCTGATACTGAGATCGGGATGTCGCTGCAAAAATCCGTATAAGAAATCTTTACCAGCAAGTTTGTTGACTTCATTAAATTGATTTGACAGACCGAACTCTACAGCCAAGTCCTAACATATTTTACGAAATTTAGATTTTGTTAACCCGTAATACATATTCGACATTTGACGACGATGATCGGCCGCTGTTTTTCTTGTTCGTTATTAAACATTGCACCTCTTCCCAACTTTGGAGGACAGCTGTACTTATCATTATTCGCTTTAGCTAATCTGTATCGTTTTTTTAGCGTACTGTAGGGTATTTCTGTGGCCTTAGCTACTTTGTACACAGATATGCCACCGTTTTGAAGGGTTTTGATGGCATTTTCTAATATTTCTATAGTCCAAGAAGCTTTTGACGACGTACGGGATCTTTCTCGTCGCATCTGGAAAGGTTAATTCAGTCATGTAAGTTAGTGAAAATTTAATAAATTGCCATGGGGTAGTGGGAGCCAAATTCCAATAATGCGAGTAATGGAAGCCATGACTAGCTCTCATTACCCGCATATCAGCCACTTCAAAATTAAAAATATAATAAAAACACGTTATTCTCAGTAGCAATTTGAGAAGCAGTATTGTAAATTAGATAGATATTGTGATATATTTAGTGCGAATACAATACAATATGAATATATTTTAACACTTACACGGAGCCATAAACACACTTCCGTCTCGTGCGACTGATCGCGGGATATTGCCGAGCGCCATTTGCACGAATACGATCATTGAACAAGTCTACACTGACACCGCTCTCATTACCCGCTGGCTCCGATTCCCCCACGCTCCCCCAAAGGTCACGCAGAAACTATTTTAATTAAAGTTCATTACAGTTATTAACCTATAATAGTTTAATATCAGTTTTAAAAGTGTTATAGTAACGTGAGCTAGTTCTAAAAGATATATAAATATTGCAAAATAAATCTCCTAAAATTAATTGACTTTGACAAGGAGACGTAATTTATTAAGTTTAATATAGCTAAATACTATAGCCAGAGTTTTGCGAGTAATTCCTAAACTTAGATTTTAGTGCCAGCTGTTGTCCTTCTAAAATTTTAATGGTCAAATACTTACTGATTTCATACATTATTACATTCTTATAAATAAAAGGTACAGAAATAAAACCGAAAATGCTCATTTAATACAAAAACCGAGATTTCCAGTGACATATGTTGCCTTTTTTGGTACGTCTAATGGACAAAACCTTTTCCGCATTTAACGAGGGAACAGCATAAAATACACTCCACGAGAAAAATCATTAATTTGCTCGTGTGTTGTTAAAATATCTTGCAATATCAATATTGTTTGACAAGGTTAGTTTTGTTTTTGAATATTTTCCTGTTATTTTTTCTAAGAAAAGAATCACCTGTAAGTAACTCAGTAGCGTAGTAGTATCAAAATTTGTTGGGGGTCCTTCTACCCAATTTCGCTTACACACGTCTGGGCCTATATTGCTTGGGAGCCCCATGTAATTGACACGGCTGATACGGCGGTAGCTACGTCCCTGAAGTAACAGTTGCCTAAAAATAAAATATATCCGCTCTCAAATAATATAATTGAGATCACAAATTCTTTATTCTTGGATTATTTAATATCTTTACAGTATAGTCTTGTCATTAGGTTTTGTCACTGTATACTTTATTATTAATTTGGAAACTAGTGGTATTCGGCTTTAAATACTATATGTGACTAGTGATTTATGCTTACATTTTTACCAAATTTAATAAGAAATGTATTCATTATTTATTCTCTTAAAATCTCTCATTATCGTATCCACCATTCTTAATTGAGAATATAAGAATAAATTATCTAAGGTGTTTAAAAATTTTTATATATTGTATTGTAGTATAAAAATTTAACGGTCAATTTAGGCATCACTTTGTAACTAGTTTAAACGGCTATTGTTTACCAACAAGAGTCAGGGTGCATGGGGTTGCTCATTTTTATGTAGACAAGAAGATCGTGAGTCTAGTAAAAATAATTCAAAATATCTTTAAGTTTTTAATAGAGGGCGCCTCTCAATTTTGCAAGGTTAAAAACTGAGAACAACTTACCGAATAATCATATGTTGGAAGCTCATATAAAATGCAGGAATTATTGTTACGTAACTAAATCTATATAAATTTTGTAAATTTTAAAATTATGTTAATTAAATTTAATGTGATGTTGTGGTATAAAAATCTTGGATTGAAATAGTATGAAAGCTTGTCTAGACCAAATAACCACACATAATATCCATCCTCACATGTATGAATAAGTTGAAGTGAGTTATGACTATTCTTAAGAGGTAAAATGGAATAGCTGATGTTGATGTTGATAAAACTGATAACACCCTGTCGGTGGATAGGGCTTGATTAAGTCATTTTTAGGGCCTTACATTACCATGTCCCATAAAAATGAAACTGAGATTGAGAGGTCACGTAACAGTAAGACAATCAAAAATTTTTCTGAATCTACCAGCTAAATCCAACTAAATACGAGAAAGAATCAACGAGAACAATAAAGAAAACAACATTGGCCATCAACAGGAGAAGACCACTGTAAAAGAAATGAGGAAATGCTATATGAAAATGAGCTACTTTTTAAATAAAAACTAACTTCTAAAAGGGCGTCCACCTTTCAAAAAGAGAGATTTCCACGGAACATTTTTATTACCTTAACAATTGCCTCTTAGTTGAATTCTCTCAAACTTCGCTTATCAGTTAAGTGACCTGTTCAGAATATTTCTGTAGCGTTCCCACTTTCATGACAAAATAAATTTGATGAGAAACACTCAACTAGTGACATTTACTACATGATTTAGTTAATGAATGAAACGAAAAGATGGTGATAATTGATGATCAATGCGTAGGCCTCATTAGGCCCATCAGCATAGCTGCTAGTGGTTTGAAGTCGCTTGCCTTAGCAAATCCAAGCAGTCTCGTAACTTGAGCCTAACTGCGTCCGGTAATAAATTTGTATCTCGTAATATGTCTCTATCTCAGTCCGTTGAGTGCTGAAGACTCTGAAGACATGGTCAACAGTTCCTCCTTCAGACACCATCTGCACGTCGAGTTATCTGATACACCCCTTAGGTGACAATGTCCTCTCAACAGTCCCACCGCAAGTCACAGCTCTTTTCGTCCTAAGAAGAGAAGATCCCTGGTAAGCCATTGGCTAGGTCCACTTATCATTTCAGGAAGTCCTCTCACCGTTTGAATAAATTTACTTTAAAGTAAAAATTTTAATTCACTTTTGCCAACAGATAGAATTGGTTGGGGTCCATATGGTACAATTGAATACACCCACTGATTGTTCAACCGTTCCTTGCCAGACTGTACTGACACTGGACTGTACCATTATCGCAACCCTACTGTCTGAGCATATGTTTGTTGCCTTATTCCTGTTTATGACTCTCACACAGAGGTGGCCACACTGCAGAATAGTATAAAGTTAGGCTGTAAAGATCGTCGCACGGTGTACAAAAGACTAAAACCCTCTGACTTCTGTGCTCTCGCCGAGCACTCCAGCTCCAATTGTTTCATCTTGTCAAGATCCATCTGAATTTTAAGGTTTTAAGAACGGCGCTATTTAATCTGTTTGCATGGAGAGTTACGCATATCTCTCCACTAACCTTTTTCAGACATCTGAGTAGCCACCCGTTCAAGTGAAAGGAAGGAGGGGTTACCAGAATATCCAGAACCCTAGTGGAGCCAATCCTTATTGCCCTCATCATTCCAACACAAAATATTCTTTGAACTTTGTCAAATTGAAGACAGTGTTTGCCCTTTGTTTTACTAGGCCACCATACGATAGCAGCCTACAAAAATAACACTCTCGGTGTCAGCCCTTATGTGCATCCAGAAACTCAGCACATATGGCCTTCTTGATTCTAACCTCAATATGATCATTTCAGCTCAGCCGTGAGTACATAATTATTTTGTTTTATTGTTTTGTTCCCTTGTATTGAAGGATCCTTCCAATGAATGTAAATCTTCTCATTTTTTTTAAGAAAACCACGTCGGTCTTATCCACGTTTATTCCGAGCTCTACACTGTGACATCATCACCCCGTGATCTGTAGGACCTGCATCATTGGTCCCTCCAGGTTTCGGATATCTCGATTAGGTCAATAATTGACAAAGCCGTCGGTATAGGCCTTAGTAGACAAACCAACTTCATTTAGCTTATTTAGCAGGCTCTCTATAACAAGACTTCACAAAAAAGACGATAGAACTCCTTCCCGTGGACAGCTCTTTCTTGACAGTACTTTAATTGTAACATTGTTAAGCTCAGCATATAATGTTTTAAATGGAAACTCATTTTTTCGAAAATAATAATAAATACTTGTGATTACCTAAAAACTGTAGCATTAATATGCGAAAACATGAAAATGACACAGTATGTCAGATATCAAAGTACAGATTTGCGAAAGTCCGACATCATCACCATACATGATGATTTGTTAACCAATGCCTTAACTAAACGGGATAAACAGTTTACAATTTTAAACTGCTCCACATAACTTCTGATTTCATTTTCTCTATTTTTAAGCATTTTTTCTAAACAATCTCAATTTTTGCAATCTGTTAATTGACATTCAAATACATCTAAATATTTTTGTGGGGAAAATCTTATCAAAACACTTGATTTAAGCTTTTATGTTATCAGTTATACCCATTCTTGATATCTTTATTTCAAAGAAAAACCGCCTACAATCTCTTATCAATAAAAACCGTATTCCGCTCAATAACATTAAGTGAATTAAGTTTATATCTATTAATCTCTAAAGGTATTTCAGCAATACGAATCCTACGATATTTTTTTTATAACCACTTTTATTTTCGGACGTAATTAATATCAGGTAAGACTTAAAGCGATATTTTATATGTTAACAATTAATATCTACTTGTAGAATTTTAATCTAAGGAATCTTTGTAAAAACTAGTTACATTTCCAGGTTCCAGTTGAAAGTTTGTAGTTTTATCATTTAAAATAGGAAATAATCCATTTGAGGTTTGCTTGTTTTTTCAATGGTAAGACTGCTAGTTCTGTGGCCTCGTACAAATCTTGCTGCAACACTGCCAAACTATGTTGTGGTGTGTAGGTAATAGTTCAATATCAGTGTTCATAAATTGGAAACTGATAACAAGTGAAAATCCACGAAATGGCGGGAAAACCAAAATGTAAAAACCGGAAAAGCAGATCTCCTGAGGTCTTAGATGGGGTAAAAGAATTCCTTCACTGAAACATGCAGAACTGCTAAAATCCAAAAAATTCAAGTTTATTCCTGTAGAGGTAATAAACAGCAAACAGATGAAAGATAGAATAACTAAGCAAATAAATTCAATAACTAGAACAATTTTAACTATTTTTCATTCCAAATTCTAAAGGATAGTTCAAATAAATTGAGACGAAAAAATCACTGAAATTTTAGTGGTTTCAAAAAGGAAAGGAAGGTCAAGGCAAATGGTCTCGGCCTTATATCAAAGATACATACATGTACTTAACGTTTTTTTCTTTAAGGGCGTCAAAAATTTAAAAGAGATGACTACTCAAAAATGATCTTATGTTAGTTCATGGGTAACAACAATCGGTTGAAATAAATGCGCCTGCTCGTTAATCCTTAACATCTTCTGCTCAAAATTAAATAGATAACTAACTACTTATTTTTAAAAAAAGAAATACTTTTCTGTGGACCATTACCGATGCAGACCGAGTAAAAATTGGCTTTCTTTCTCTCCGAAATTAGCGATTTTCTGAAAGTTTGCAACCTTAAAGACTAAATGTTGCCCCGAACGGACAACGGTACACAAGTTCCGAAACAAACTTAAAATACCCCAAAAAAAGGACAACTTAAAAAACAGAGAAAAAAACATTAACTAGGGTTAAAATAAAACTAGAACATGGGGAAAATTAATAATGTTACATTTACTACAAAATGGATTCAAATAATGAGATTAAAACAGATCAACGTGAGATAATGCAAAAAGCAACACCTTTAAAACAACTTCTGTCAAATTTGACAGTGACAGAAAATTTAACCAAAAAGAAAACAATACCATAAACAAAGCAAAATTTACGGAACTGATCAAACGAGTTTTAAAAAAACTGTCTTGTTACGGGATGAATGGAAGAATTACACTCGAATAGTGGACAGGAAAACTGAGATTTATCTGGAAAAAGTTCAACAGCAATAGAAATAAATACAACCACCCACTGTTCAGTGAATGCCAAACAAAAGAATGTAAATGAAGTCAACCAGTGATAATCAAATATCATATAAAACCGTTACTTTGTAATGTAAGAATATATCAAAATTTCAGGAAGATTAAGTAATCGAGCTGAGAAAGAAATTAAGAATTAAGTAGAACTACGGGCATTTGTAGTAAAACCAAGAATGCAACTAATTCACAAATAGCATACTTGTGTTTAAATAATTTATAAGACATACTTAAAAGAGAGGAGATTCTGGTTGACCAAAACGTGAGTATTTACAAAAAAGGCAAAATTAATTGAATTAGCAATTATATATTAAAATTTAACTTTGAACCGTAACAGTTAAAATTTAAAAATAATAAAGTAAAATCCAAAATTGGCGTGTTTCAGCCTTTTAGTATTTTCTACCAGAGTTTTTATATTAGTTTTAATTTTACTCCCCTTTTAAAGCCTTTTCACAGACTTAAAAAAAGGAAGAAATCAATTCGACGTGTTTTATTTTTAAAGCATGGTAACGTATAATTTTTGATGAGTGGTAGATAAATTTTACTAAAACTGTCAGGATATATTAAAAGATTTTCGGTGGTGGTCCAATAAAAATATTTCGAATATATTGGATAGCGAAATTTTTAACAGACATTTTGATGGAAGTTCCAACATATTCTAGGAAGTTATTCAGACTATTTTCATAAAAATATAACAGGTTTATTGCAAAAGGGTGGCAAAAAATGTAACCGATTTAATTTGCATATAAATTTCATGCGAGTAAAATATATTTATTAAGTAATTATATTAAAATATAAAATAAAAGTCGTAAACTTCTAAATTAAAATAAATTTAATAATTGTAGATGGATTCCATTATCTAGAAGTTTTTAAAAGGCGGCATAAAATTTTAAATTTATAGAAAACACTAAACTACATAGATACTCTTAACTAACGCAAAGAGAAATGGAACCCTAATGAAAAGCCATGTAAACAATATAATAATGATATAACTTTGAAGTTAGTAAAAATATAGAAAAACTATACCAAGAATTTATTTCCGGTACCATAATTTTGACGCCCATATAAAATACCCAAAGTTAGTACGCTAACTCATTCATATTAAGCAACTTACAATGTTGTTATGCTTAGATATCAGTATTTTAATACTATATACATGCTTTTATAAGGAACAAGTACAAGAGAATTTACATTTTCGGATTTACATTCAAAACGTGGCAATGTTGCATATCCCTTGTACCGATTAGGTAAGATAAACTCCTCCCAATTATCGATCTAAGATGCAAGGTTGTCCTATCCTAGTGATTTTTTTTATTGAAATCATCCATCACTACAACCTTGCCAATACTTGAAAATCATGTTACATGTTTGTATAAAAAAACAAGTACAGAACTACGAACAATAAGGTGATCTAAGTATGATCATTATTTGACAACAAGAGCTCGGAAGCTATAATATAATATAGGCCTATTGTTAAAATGATATTCAAAATTGTACATTTATTATCCGACAGATAAATTACAGAAGGCAGTTTAGTTTTTAATAAAGATTTTATTTCTCGATTTTAAGAAATTAATTTTATATTTGAAACCTACCCCTCCAGAATCCCCCAATACCAATTTTCAACGAATCTGAGAAACATACATCTTTTAGTCTAACATATTTGATCCAGCAAAGAAATTACTTTTAAAACCGACATTTGCGGCCACCAATTTTGGAGAATATCGTTTTAGAGCTTTAATCTACGGTCCCTAAAACACACACTATCAATTTTGGACAAAATCGGAAAAATGTAAAATTCTTAGTCTCCCATATTTAATTAAAAGAAAATTATTTGAAACTCTTAAACTACCCCCTTAAAAATCCCCAGCATCAACTTTGAGCAAAATTAAGTGATATGAAATATTTAGTCCGCCATGTTGAATTTATTAAAAGTAATTTTAGGTTCGTTATATGCGAGCCCGAAAACTTATTTAAAAACTCTTTCTTTTTACATGTCGATTAAAATTTGAGTATTAAAATCATTTTTTGTATTTCCAAAAACTCAAGTTGTTGAATCTGAAAACATGGATAATATACTGTTCCACATCCATTAAAACTCATATATATATATATATATATATATATATATATATATATATATATATATATATATATATATATATATATATATATAATTATTGTCTAATGCATCGTGATATCCCTTGGTAAACATAATAGAATAGGAACGTTGGGATAAAAACTTGTACCTGTAGTTTAGATTAACTGTCCAACACTTGCCATGTTAATACTTCTTGCTATAAATGCTTTTTATGAACGTCTTCAATTTAACACTTAAGTTTTTCATCCTCCGCATTCACAAAAAATAAGAAAATGCGCTTCAAATCCTTCCATAAGAGAAGAATTGGTATGATTTTCCTATGAAAATACCAATCCAACTACAGGTAAATTAAGAATGGACACTTTAATTATTATGGAATTTCTTTCAAAAAGTGCTAAATAAATAAGTAAATCTACAGTTATGAAATTTATTGCAATTTAAAGCAGTTTATAATTTATTTTTTACTTTTTAAAGAAATTCGTCGGATTATTTTTTGTTTCTAAAAAAAGAGTTTGTTGAATTTCTAACTTGATTTACTTTACTCCTTTTTTCTTTGTTCTCGATACAAATTTAATATCTTCCTTCATGTACCAAAGTGTCACTCCCATTTTTGATACATGGTGCGTCCCTGTCTAAGGAGGGCAGGCTCTCTACAGATTGACAATCGCTGATCTGAATAAATAAAATACCAGTTAAAAAGGGTGTCTTCATATTATTATGACTAATTTGAAAAATTTGTTGCCAGCAGAACAAGTTGAAAAAATTGTTACTTAACAATTTGTGACATTTTATCCACATATTCTTTATTTGAGAAAGCCTCAGACAATTATAAATTTTTAAAAAAGTATGTCAGACGTTCATCCGTGATGAAATTTTTAGGATCTCGAGAATTTTCCTTAGATTTTCGTTGGTTGGAAGTTTAAACGAATATAAATAAAGCCAGCGAGCGGAATTATTGTGCCGCCATGAGTCTTAAATTTTTTGTTTAAGGTTCAAGATAAATAAAAGGAGCTTAAAGGAAAGATAGCCCACTTTTAAATTTTAACCAATTATCTTAGGAGTTTTTTTACATCGAGAGAATCATATTCTTGCCTGAATATTATAAAAATAAACTCTCATGCATCCTTTTTTATATCACCCCAATGAACAGAGATAATGCTAATCAAATGTAATTAAGGGAAAAATTATTTCATTATTTAGTTAATTATTACCTCATGTGTTTCTTATCTACAAAAAGCTTCCAAATTTTCATGATTTCATTAATGAAATATGATTTGATAAATGAAGACTATTCTTTGCATAAGTAAGGATTTTGTGTTTAATAATTTTCCGCGGATGGAAATAAAATTTTCCTTTTTATCGGGTACTATAAAAAGGAGGTAGCGAAACAAAATCGGAAAATGAAAAAAGTCTTGTTGATCGTGTGGGGATAGAATGATATTTTATAAGACTATAGCACTTTTATATCATTAAAATAGAGAAGTAAGGTTTGTTTAATGAATTTTTACTTTTGGAAAGATGACATTTTTTTATCTGGTTTTATAAAGGAAAGGTAGCAGAACAGAGGCCAAAAATTGTTTAGTTTATACGCAGTTTTAAATTTAAGTTTATTAAATGCTTAATCTAAATATATAAGTAAAATTATCTAATCGCCTCGTACGAAAGCTACAGATAGAGAGAACGTGGCCATCGCCATTCTAATAGCTGGTGACTGTAGCAATATATGTTTGTTTAAAAATTTGGAAAACTGAAATTCCCTATTTGATCTAGTTTAATAAATGAGAGATAGCAAAGCTTCAACAAACCCTGTAAATACTTGGTTCCGAAAGCATTAGTCAACTCACATGACATCATACCAATAAGAATAACTAACATTCTTTCTATGTTAAAATTAATAAGGAGAACGAAGTAGCATTATATCAGCCAGTAAAATGGATAGTAAAATGATAACAACTCTACATCAAAGTCATCATACAATGGACTAATTGAACAGCTCCAGATAAAATAAAATATCTTTCGCCATAAGAACTCATAGAAGCTAAGAAGTTTATAAGGAAGCGTAACTAAATTTTTGGAGCAAAACAGGGTAATACTGATAGGACGAACATCATTCCGCATGAAATAAATACTGGCAGTTTACAATCAATGCGCCAGCCATTTAGAAGACTTCCCATATTTGAACTCCAGAAAGTGGCATTATTTGTAGGTAAAATGCTGAATAAGGGAGTTGTAGAAGGATCGTCTAGTCTTTGGTCATCTCCTGTTATATTGGTAGTCCAAACGGGTGGAAATAATAGATTTTCTGTGGACTACCGGAAGCTCAATGAGGTCACTAAGAAAGACAGCTATCCACTTATTAGAATCCAGGACACTTTTACAACGCTGGCTAGATAACAATACTTCCTCACATGGGATATTAGCAATTAAGGCACGAAAAAGATAAAGAAGATTACTTTTTCACAAGAGTTTGTTTATATTTTTAAAATGATATCACATTATGATTCTGTAACGGTACTGTCATCTTTGAGCTATTAATGGAAACAGTACTGCAAGTCTACCTTGATGCTGTGATGGTTATGGGAAAAAACATTTGATAAACGCTTAAAGAATTTACGAGAAGTAACAATAAAAGTCTATAAAAACTTCGAGAAGAATTTTACTAGTTATCTGCTGTTATGCACAAAATTATAATGTAGTCAGTGTTTTAAGTGTGAATTCAGTCAAAGTCTGTCAAACACAAGATTTGAGGGAAAAATTAAGAACTAAGACCGAAATGAAATTGGAGTAGCTTCACAGGTTGAAGCCATAATTTGGACGAGGCAGTCTAACGAGAACTACCTGAATATGACACTGTTCTTTATAAAAATATCATCTACAAAGTTTTATTAGTCATTTTTCTAATGAGATTCTAGACTTCCATTCTAGTATGTACTATAGGTATATATAAGTAGGTAGAAGATCAGCTAAGAATTATTTGTAATTAAGTAGTGAAAGTGGAATCATTGGTATTATAATTCCAATCCACTGAGTGAAAAAAGAGAGAAAAAACCGTAAAAATGTTTTGTTGTACGTGGCTATTAATTTTTATAATTTATTTCGTGTTTAAATTTATTTTTTTAGAACACCTCTAATCTCTGGATAATGTTTTTCTTTCAAATATTATCACATAGCGAAATTTAACAAACATTTTAGCTTTTTGCCTCTGTAGCTTTAAAAATAGGTATAATTTATAGTTCGTCATAACATAATAACGTTGTCGATATGCTCAAGCTCACTGGTCTAACTAAAATACAATCTCCTCAAATAAGACAAAAAGAAAGTATAAGCTTTATTACTTTAGGCACTACTAAGATATTTCACATTAAACCTGATTAAGTGTTTTTGAGATTTAATATTTTATCACAAAGAGTTAGTTTTTTTCTTTATAACTCGAGGTTACAGTCGAATTGAAGAAGTTTAGAAAAATGTTTATCCAAATCTAAAAATTATGGTATTCAAATGTAATGGTTTTGTGTTCAAGAATGATAATAACATGCAAATGGTATAGCAGTTTACTTTGAACTTAATATTAAGTGTTATTTTTATTTCGATTTTAAAGCAGAGTTATTATTTTTTATCCTTCAATGATACTGAAAGGTAATTTTCTTTGTATTCCCTTTTAATGTGATCTTTATCTAGGTTACAGAGTTTAATTCTTTAGTTCTTGTAACCCATGTGAAACAGGAGAAAACTGTTTAATTAGATTTTGTACAGTCATTATTAGAATATGTATTTTTTAGATTATTTGGAGGATTCCGGCAATGAAGTGTACTGCATTATCGTTTACATATCAAAGAATGAAATTCATATGAAAAGTTTGTCAAGTGAACTTAAAAAGAAAAATAGTACGATTAAACAATGGAATTATCCTTAAAAACAAGTGAACCAGTCTTGTAGATAGGATGTATCACTCAGCATCAAAAAAAATAAAGATAATTTGTTTTATGTGATGAAACTACTTATTGAGCCTTTATAAACCCGGTGTCAGAAATTTGTGTTAAATACCAGGTAGAGAACAAATATACTTCAACCTTTATATATATATATATATATATATATATATATATATATATATATATATATATAAATATGTTATTAAGGTATATCAGACGATAAACACATTTTGCAAATAGGAGAAAAGATATTTTTACATATTTTATATTTGTATATTGTGAACATTAATAATCAAGTAAGTTCACAAGAAAATTAAAGAATAAAAAAAAGATTGTAAGCAAAAAGTACGCTATAATAAAAAAAAATCATTAAGATATAAACTCGACAAAATAATAAAATAAAAATTTAATTTTCACACAGTTCTCTTACAACAATAAATAACAACATATAGTAATTTTTTTCCAGTATATTAGCACTGGACAAGTGAAAGATGGCTGAGAGAAAATATATTAAAACCAATTTTTTTGAAAACAATTGGAAAAAATTATATTTGAGGTACCCCGTCGGAGTTTGTGGGGGGTTAAAAAAATTAGCGATTTGATTAATACTATAGGGCATCTCTTTCCAATCCTATTTATAATTCAAGCGATTTTTCACTTGATTTAAAACAAAACATATTACTGTCGACATGGTAACCGCGACATCACGTACTGAAAAGGACTTTTCTCTTTTATGTGGTTAGTGAACACGTGTGTAGGTTGATACGTGTTTATATGGGTTACATACGTGTTATGTGTTACTTAGTAAGATTTGCATTATGGAAACATCCTATACGTTTTTGTTCAACTGCTCTAAGTAAAGCAGAAGGGTAATATATCTAACCATATATGGATGTGCAAAAAATTCATAAATCAAGAGCCTAAAACTTGGAGGCTCAAATAATAGACATTTTAGGTATAAAAAATAAACCCTTTGCGCAAACATGATAAAAATTGTAACTGAAAAATTGAATTGAGCTTTAGAGTGGTATAAGCTAGAACAAAGGAAACATTTTATTCTTAAAAGGCGTTTTTTAGAAGAATTTGCAGTTTTATGTAATATGTGTTAAAAAAAAATGAAAATTTTTTATAACGGCAGCAAAAATCTGTTAAGTAGAATGAATCTCTTCGAATAGATTAGAAAGGTTTCCCGCTGACGTACTTATGATATTAAGTGTTTTTTAACACAGGCTAGCTCAAGCAAAAGAGTAGTTTCAGAAAAAAATAAGGTAGGCCACTTTATATGCGTAGACCTTACAGGATCTCGGCTCTTACCTCCGGACATATGACTTTTTATTTTTTGATATTCTATTTAAAATCAGCGCCTAAAATATGGCATAAAAACTCCTAATACTCTGAATATAAATGTTTCTCGAGAGCCCAAATCCTATTTCATTTTAATTTGTATAGAAATATCTTATAACGCAATGTGTGGAAATAATAACTTTCACACTTTATTTCTCTTTTTTTTATCTTTAGTAATGCTTTATTCTGCTGATCACAATCCCTTATAAACTCTAGTATGTTTTCGTTCATAATGAATGTTTCTTTAGGTATTAATCCATTAAATCTGAATTTGTAAGAACCTAGTGACTACAATATTCCCGTTTTATAGATCGTTCTTATCATATATTCCAGTTTCCCTGCAGGAAAACTAATAAAACGCAGATGGGTTCAGAAGTTACTTATTCACTTTATGTTTTTAAGTTCAATATAGAAAAGTGTTTTGTGCTTTTGTTGGTTAAATCAATATTTGATAGTTAGCTATTTTTAGATGTGTTTTATCTAAAATGGATATACATATATATATATATATATATATATATATATATATATATATATATATATATATATATATACGAGGCTGCTTGGATTCGCAAAGGTTCGTCTACGTATCTTATTCATAACTGTGGTTTCTTAGTTGCAGATTCGATCGCAAGAGTCTCATACTATTCCATGAAAATATTTTCGACCACTTTTCAACAAGTCCATTACGACGTGCGGTGGTAAAGATGTTCTTTCTGCTAAGGTCTGGTCTTCTTTAAGTTTCTTTTTTATGATTTTAGTGATTCCTTAACTGGAATGTGTGTGTATAGGCTTTCCACGTCAAACATAATATAATGGTCTTTCGGTTGTGCTTTTATTTCACATATAATTTTTACGAAATGTTGCGAGTTCTTAATCCAGGACGATGTGTTTCATTGTAATGGTCTTAGGATTGGAAGGAGGAACTTGGCAAGGTAGGAAGTTGGAGATTTCCGGGAACTCGTGATAAGTCGTAAATGTCTTGTTTATGTATCTTCGAGATTCCATAAAGATGTAGGGTGTTGTTGTGGTGTGACGTCAACTTAGTTCTGATCCTCTCAGGAATATACCATTCATGTTTCTTAATAGCGCGATAAATTCTTCCTTCAATTGTAGATGTGGGATCTTTAGCAAGAGATGTATAATTTCCTTTCTTTAAAATTTCATCAATTTTTTGATTGTATGTATCAGCATTTATTACGTCTGTGGCATTCCCTTTATCTGCTGGTAGAATTCTAATACTGGAATCCTTCTGTAGGGTAGGCAAATTCTACACCGAGAACAAGACTGGAGAAAAACAAATTTCAAAGAAGTCGTAAATCATCTTTAGATCGGCTGTCATATTTGTTGTTCAGGCTGTCCCTTTTACTTCTACCATTGTTATCTTTTAGGACTTGCCTGCTATTCCATGTCAACTTAAATTAGTAGTAGACCTGAGAGCCTTTAGCGATGCTTGGCTATCTGTAAGAATATTTTGGCCATTTAGAATTTTTATTAGACCACTCGTCAGCGCAGATCTGAATTGCATGCATTTATGTTTGAAAGATTCCTACGAACTAGGCATGACTTAGTTTTTGTTCCATTTTAGAATCATAAGTGAACTATATTAGTAAGTTCTTCTCTAGTCTAGGTAATCCTTCTCCGTTCACCTGATAGCAATCAGTTAATCGTTCGTAGTTCATGTCACAGTAATAGTTGGTGGACATGTAATCTATTGGTTTTAATATCGATCCGATTTGAATTGTATCCAAAAAATTTTCGAGCTCGAGATTTCTGTTTAGAACAACTAAAGAGTATTCGTCGCCGCCTCACTCACCACAGCAAGATGCAATAGGACATGATGACATGGCCGCTGTGACTTCTGTAGAGATCAACCTCTGTTTATTTTGTAGCTTTCTTTGAGTTGTTTTGAGCACCATTCTAAGGAGGTATATGGAACCATGGGTTTGATAATCATTTCATTTAACTAAGAGATCTATTCTATGATATGTCCAGCATACCATTCTCACTTTTTGGAGAATATTTTCAATGTGGCTGTTCCAGGTCAATTTGAGGTTTATTATTACTCTCAGATATTTATTCTCTTCGAGAAGGTATAGTATTAAATCATAAAACACTAGAACATTCATGTTTAATTTTCGTCTCCGTGTTCTAATGGTGTTAACTAAGTCATCAGCATCACCTTGCGTTGTAAATCTTAAGTCATTTGGCAGCCTCAGCAGAATATCCACCACAAAGAACCACAGTAGAGACGATGGCATTCGCCTTTGGAGACATGAGTTAAATGTAATAATTTTGGTCGTTTCGTGATAGATAGAGGCTGTGATGTTGCAAAAGGCTCCAACTAAGGATCCATGTGTGACCAGGATTACTCTACTAGGTTTTCAGTATCTGCTTACGACTAATATAAAATGGTTGATAATGAGGTGACATTTTTAATTTAATATATTTTATTACTAAGAGTCAATTTTAAACCATGAAAGATAGTAAAAAGTGAGTTTGGGCGTTTTTAGATAGAATATCAGTAACTAAATAAATCGTTACAAAATCAAATTGTGCGCGGCTATGTTTAGCTATGAGAATATTTTACTCAAAGAACAACAAAGAGGTTTGAAGAGTTATTGATGTGTCTTTCACGGTTCTACTAAACTTCGTAACTTGTTGATACGAAGCCATTTTTATCAATAAAGGGCACAAAATTAAATGGTAAAATTGTGTTTTTACAATAATAACATATATTCAAAATATATGCAGGTAAAGACTTAAATATCTAGATTTTATAAACCCTGCTACTATTTTGACAATTTTTTATTTTTATATTTTTTTTCTATTTATGAAGAAAATCTTTTCAAATTCTGTGGTTCGAAACAAATTGAACTTTTATAAGTTATCAATAAAAAGCATAAATCCAATCACAATAAATTTAATATGATTATTAAGAGACATGTCATTTTAAAACCACCACTGTATGAAAACAATATTAAATAAAATTTTTATAAAAAAATTAAACAGAACTTCTAAAAGTGCGCTAAAAAGTAGAAAATAACTAGAAATTTTTATATGAAATTGAAATTTTTGAAGTCGGCGCCAAACTAATACCTGAAAAAATGTGATTCGCATAAACAGATTAAACATACTTTATTTGTAATTTTTTCTTACCATAATTTGTATATATTAGTAGTCATTTATTTTAATTAGAAATAATTTGGCGCCGACTTCAAAAATTTCAATTTCAAATAAAAATTTCTATTTATTTTTTACTTTTTAGCGCACTTTTAGAAGTCGGTTCAATTTTTTTATAAAAATTTTATTTTTCGATTTTTAGTTTTAGAATTCATTATGATATTCATAAATTATTTGAACTAGGTGCTAATCCAGGTTAGTGTACCTCGCAATGACTCGAAGGAAACAAGTGCAAATTTTATCCAGAACTGTAAATCACTCTAAAATGAAACACTAAAAATTCTTTAATTCTTAGAGTTCTCCAAATACCAATGAAATTGTGTCAAACAAATATTTAGTCTGTCGTAATAAAATCACTATCTTAAATTTCAAATTAAGTTTAGATTGGTATTATAGTCCCCAAAACCTTCCAATATTAATATTTAAAGAATTTGAGACGTAAATTTCTTAGCCCGATATATTTCATATTGCATATTTGTTTGTATACGTCCCAAGAACCCCGAAATATCAATTTTAATGAAGCCGGAAAAAGTAAATTTTTGTATCTTACCACCCCCAACCCCCTAATACCAAATCTGAAAAAATGCGAATAAGGTAAAATTTTCAACCCACCACACTGGATCCGCCATACTGAATTTCAAAAAAATAATTCTAACGTCTTAATCTAATCTAAATCTAAACCCTTCAAGGCACCCTAATACCAATTTTAGATGAAATCCAGAAATTTAAAATTTCTAAACGGTCATACTGCATCTGACATATTAGATTTTCTTAAAATAATTTTATATTCTCTATTTACATCCTCAAAAACTATTTAGTTCCACATTTGAACTAAATCAAAAAATGTAAAATTTTTAGTCAGCTATATTGCATTCGCCATATTGAGTCCTGAAAAAATACTATTAAATTCCTAATTTACACCCTCAAGAACCTTCTCTATCAGTTCTGGAGAAAGTCGAAAAATTTAAAATTTTTAGGACACTATATAGAATCCGTGAGATTGAGTTGTTCAAAAAATATTTTAATTTCATAATTAACACTAACAAAAATCCCCCAATACTGACTATATACAAAATCGAGAGATGTAGAATCTTTAATCCGCCATCTTAGATCCGCCATATTTAATTTTTTTTTAAATAATATCAGATTCGTAATGTGCTATCCCAAAAACTCCCCCATATCCATTTTTTATCCACCATATTGGATACGCCATATTGCATTTTTCAAAAATAATTTTTGATTCGTCATGTACGACTCCGAAAACTCCCTCGTACCAATTTTGGAGAAAATTGGACCAAATTGATTTTTTTGTCCGCCATATTGGATCCGCCATATTAATTTCTTTTAAAATAATCTCAGATTCATTATGTAAGACCCCGAAAACTCCCTCATACCAATTTTGGAGAAAATCGGACAAAATTGATTTTTTCGTCTTCCATATTGGAACCGCCATAATAAATTTTTTAAAAATAGTTTTAGATTCGTCATGTGCGACCCCGAAAACTCCCCCGTACCGATTTTGGGGAAAATTCGACAAAATCGATTTTTTTGTCCGCTATATTGGATATTGAATTTTCTAAAAATATTTTGAATTCGTTATGTACGACCTCGAAAATTCCCCCATTCCAATTTTGGAGAAAATCGGACAAAATTAAATTTTTGTCCGCCATATTAGATCCGCTATTTTAAATTATTTAAAAATAATTTCGGATTCTTTGGGTACAACCCCGAAAATTTTCCGTACCAATTTTGGAGAAAATAGAACAAAATTAACCTTTTTGGCCGCCATATTGTAAACGCCATCTTAGATTTTACTGCACCAATTTCGCCAAAAAAAATATGGGAAAACCGCAGCAACTTCCTGAACATAACGCAAAAAATTCCATTCAAATCGGTGCAGCCGTTCCGGGGAAATTGGTGTACATACATAAAAAAAAACATACATACGCGACGAATAGAGAACCTCCTTCTTTTAGAAGTCGGTTAAAAATAAGCTAAAACTGGCAAAGTAGAGTCAAAGTTTTTTGATTTATCTAAACTTTTCACACATCTATTTATTACTGTTTTGCGTCATCATTCTCGACATCAGCACTGCTTGTATTGTATTTAGTTGTTATTTATAAAAATAATAAATAAATAAATAAAATAAATGTTCTGAAAACTTGATTACAAAATAATTACGAAGTTATTTAGCTTGATCATTTCGTACAATGAGGCATAGCTACGTTTAAATTAACCAATATTTTTAGTTAGTCGAAGCAAAAAGTACATATTTATTTTAGCCTAAAGTAGAAAGTTTAGTAATTGTGTTGAAACTGGAAAAAAACTTTACTCCCAAAAAAGTCGGCTTATTTTAATATTAAATGATCTGAAGCTATAAAGTTAAATATAATTTCGAGTTTATTTCACTAGTAATTTTTTTATATGTACTGAGGCTCCCTACCAAATTAAAACACAATTTCTTCGAGTGAAGCGAAAAGCAAAGCAATCGTAGTAAATTTTATTACTAAAAAAATTTTAGGTTGTTTTCTTTTATGCTTCCTAAATTATTTGAAATAATTCACATTTTTAAACAAGGGATTTAAAATGAAGATGTTGCTACACTGGTATTTATTTGTAGGCGCAAAAAAAGATAGAAAGGCTGTCTTGAGCGAGCAGAGCAGGGTTGGAAGCTAGAGGCGGCACAAGTTAGCAAATGCCGAGCTAGCCCCTATGCCGCAGAGTAGGGGTGGGTAATTATTGTAGGCGCCACCGAGTTTCAGCCGGGTAAACTCGGAAACCCCCCACGTTGATATTCGGGCCTAGCGTCCAACCTAGCTCTATAGCTTGCTGCACCGAAATAATAAAAATAAAAATAATTAAATTAAATGAACACAAGAAGCGGTGGGATAAATGAAACTCATTGATGTTAAAAATAAAGAAATGCTTATATTGATACTTTTTTTGTTTGTTGATATGAGAAGTCCTTCTGTTGTGGAATTTAGCCAGAGGGTGGACCGGCTTATATCCCTAAGGGTGGAGATGATGTTTCCCTTGAACCAAAAGGGTGGATCTGATTTGTGTATCCCAAGGGGTGGATACGTTGTTTACTTGACCCCGAAGGGTGGACCAGAGTTGTGCCCCTAGGGGTAGACTTGATGTTTACTTGACTCCGAAGGGTGGACCCCGATTTTTTGGGGGTCAGACTGATTCCTGAGATAATGCCAAGGGCCGACAAAATCCCTGTTTCCAGGGTGTACCTCGATAGCTAGCCCAAAAAATACTAAATCATACAAATCACTACAACGCTATCGAGGTACCCAAAATGAAATTTTCCATCAAAATCCGCAGGATGGCGGCAACAAATCAGGATGGAAATTTCTAGGCTCCGAAATAAAAATATTTCACAGGAAAAAGTAGGATTGACAGTTAAATTATCTCCCGCAACATAGGGCGCGAGACAAAAGGGACCTTAAAGCAGTAGCAATTCCATAAAAGAAATGACAGCTCAAAATAGTGGGCTCAAACGGCATTGCTAACTAATAAGTCGTTGACATTTCCGACTCAAAATTAAATAGTTGATTCCTAAAATAAGAAATAAGAATTTTCCCTCAGCCATTAACAATACGGTATTAGTTATGCACCCAAAAATTACCACAGAAATAGCAACCCAACAAGCAACGGCTTAAAAGAATGCAAATTGCCTAAACATCAAGTGAAAAGGTCACATAACCCCAACAAAACGTAAACAAATCCTTGAAAATATTTGAAATAAAAATTCGGGAAACTAACAAAAATGGACAAATGTAACAATTTAATTGAAATGATCAGCACAAAAAAAAGGAATGATATCTTATAAAAAGGTAAATAATAACATTCTATTTGAATATAAACAACCTAAACAGTGACGCACAGTTGCCGATCTAAAAATACAAGTAATGAATGGATTTTAATTAGGGCTGTATTACTTATAGACAAATTACTGAAAGTAATGAAAATAATTAAGTTGGGAAGAAAATTTGCAAGGGAGTGAAATTTGGAATGGCTCGAAGAGCAATAGGACTCAGAAATGCAACGAATATTAGGCTGTTATACGAAGGAGAAATGAGAAATGCTTAATAACAATGATATAGCGCTGTCCAAAACGTGAATATTAGGCAAAAGAAGGTAAAATTAACCATAGTAAATTTAAGATAAATTTTTAACCGTGACAATGTTATCAAACACGTTCGTTACAAAAACAACGTAAAATTATAACAATCCACAATCGACTAAGAGGCGCATAATTTCATTATCACAAAGCTGTATGAATATATCAAGTGGTATATCAGTTGATCCCCGACCAAGGCAGATTTTTTCTTGTAAATTGTTTCCAAAAAATCATCAATATCTTCTTCTTGAGATGATAATAGATGCGTTGATGATTCATTGTTCTGAGGTTTTGATCCTCTGACCGGAACATCATTTTCTGAAACAAATTCTTAATATTCTAACTCTAAAGAATAGTTTTCCATATCCTTTCTAGAATCGTGGTCATCTTCACTTCCCGAGCTAAAAGGTTCTTCATCCGTAGATATTTCGTCATGCAAATTGAGTAAACGCGCCTCCTCCTTAAGATTCATCTCTAATCGATATACTGCAATAATTAAATCAAATAGAAGCAGAACAGGTATCTTACCAATAAAAAATTAACTTTATCACGAAGGCAGCATAACTAGCTTTACAAAAAAGTGTTTCATAACTTTTTAAGGCAAGAAATTTTCTTATTTTGACGGTAAATATAAGCTAAACACGCAGCTGTAACTTATATTTAACATGCTAAATTGAACTCAATTCTCTATCGCGCATAAACCCGCGCTAAGCACGGCAGACCCAGGTACCCCTTCCAGTCAGCCCAGCGGAGTTTTCGCCACCATATTCCCATTTTTCTCTGTCTACTGGGACACCCCATATAAGCTTTCATTAGAATAATACACATTTCTCGTTTGCTGCAACCTGTTCACCCAGCAGTGGTGTCGATATAAGCACGACGGTTATAGCAGGTCTGTCTATGAATGTGTAAAAAATGATTTTTATGCTGAAATCTATTAGGACGATATGAATTTGTGCTAAATTTTTAATAGAGAAAAAATACTGATGTAAAAGATTTATCCGAAAACTAGCTTCCTGAAGAATATATTAAAAATTTTATTTTTAAGAATAAAAAGTCTTGTTATTTATTAGCAAAAAACAATTTATTAGTAAAGGTATTGCGATATTTTTAAGAGGAATTATTAATTTTAAGGTTTTAAACATATTTCTAAATTATATCGTCGAAAATTGTTTTGAATACTGTGGAATTTTATTGAGTAATTTTAACCTAAGCATTCTATTTTTTGCTTTTCAGGTTACAAAGGACAAATTGTGAGTATGTGAATGAATGTGAAATAGCTGGTACACAGAGTAAAATAACATTCTGCCTAATTATGTAAAAGGGTATGAACACATTCCTTAACAAGTTATCTGAAAATATATGAGAGTTTATAAAATTTAAGTTCTGCCAAAAAATTTGAAACGTTTTATAAATATTTTAGTAAAGGCATGCAAAGAATTGTATCCAGAAACAACATAATACTTTAGAAGGTTAGGTCAAATCAGTTGGAAAAATTAAGATGATTTACTAAGAAACTACGAGAGATGCGCGAATATTTACACATTTTGGAGGACCTAAATAGGCAATACAGATACCCAGTTAGGTATGGATTTCAAAAATGGATACATATCAGCAATAGGAAAAGCTAAGATTAAGACAAAGCATGCACGTCTATAAATCTCACTCTAATGATGTGAGATACTATTATTAACCGACAAAGATACGTCTGAAAATCCTCAAAAGCCTGGTAATATAATTTATTATGATTTTAATAAATGTTTCTCTTAAATTGCGTATTATTTTAGTAGAAAGATTTATATTATACGAAGTTTAGAACTTTCGAGTATTTTAATTTGCCGTAGCACATTATCCTGTAACACTACCGGACTTTTGGATAAAGAAAAGCAGACATAAAATTCTTAGTTGCTTGTAAGAACGCGGGGGAAAAGCATTTAAAAATACGTCGAAAATTTCATGTGCGGAACTGAACGAGGATAAATATAACGACGATTACATTTTCAGCTTCAATGATACCACTGAGAATGACGAGGAAGAAATAGAAGAAAGTCAGAGTGAGAACGGAAATAATCAACACCAAAGCAAGACCAAAACGAGCTCGGATGGATGCAGTAAAAGAATCGTGGAATGTACATGTATATGTTTCCAAACTTGTCCATAATGATTATTCTTTCAAAAAGTACCATACCATTGACATAAGAGTTATAAGAAGCAAATGTTAATGCTCGGGGCAACATCTAAGCTGATACCATCATTTCTGTAGAAGACGAGAAAATCGAAAATCAAATTTTTACCTGTTCCGCCTCACCCCCGACTTTTTATCGAATATAATGGGGAAAAATGATTATCATATAAAATACTCTCAAGTCCCTTCTATGAAGCCATAAATATGAAACTAATAAACAATTACTCCTAGTTTCAAGATACATACTCCCAGTAACTTGACAGTTACATAGTGGGCTCACAAATATCGTCAACAGTAGTACAGTTAGTTATAAAATATCTGGAAGAAATGTCTATATTTCATGTAACAATTATATTTTTATAAGATACGTTGACGACTTTGCAGTTGATGTGTCTGAAAACGAAATAAATACCGTACTAAATGCATTCAACAACTTCCACCATAAAATTCAACTTACACCAGAAGTCGAATGTAATGGAAAAATAAATTTTCTTGACTTTATATTAACTCGAAATTATGAAAACAAAAATACTGAGACGATGTGGTATACAAAAATTACGTTGAGTTGCTATCAATCACTTCATCTGGAAACCTAGAAAAACAGCATGCTGATAGATTTAACTCATAAAGGATGACTCTTAACTTCGCCGAAATATCGTCTAAAAGCAATAAAGAAAATCAGACAATTTCTAAGTGATAACAGTTTTCGCGAAAGCCTAATGAACGGAATAATAAAACAACGGACTTACAAGCTTTATAACAAGAACAGCCCCAGGTAAAATAATAATAATAATTACTCAAAAAGATATGTTGCAATACCATATATCAGTCTATTAAAAAAAGTTACATATATCGTCAAACAACACGATATTATAGTTTGCCACGAAACATACAATCATTTTCACAAAGTAAAAAAGTAAAGTAGCCAACAAAAAAATCAAGCTTTATCTATTCAATGCCATGCCTAAATTGTCCATATAAATACATTGGAATGACAACGCAATATTTAGACAGCGGCTTAAATGAACATAAATATACAAAAAAATGCAACAACAACCTTACACAAACATGAAAGAAATCTTCAATATGAATTTGATTTTTACAAAACGGAAAATATGACCCAGAGAACAAAAAATATCATAAACTTCTAATAAAGAAAATATTATATATCAGAAAGCAAAATAGGGCAATCAGTGACAAACAAGATAATAAACAGATATATTTCAACTAACAGAAATGCTTATAATTCTAATTCATGTGCAACACCCTGTATAGGTAACATTAAAAGAATCTGTTTATATCAGAAAAAATTTGAAAATTATCCAAAAAAAAACATAGTATTTATAGTAACCAAATGTTTCCATAAATATTAAAATACATTCCTGTTCTTCTAGAAAAACGTACGAGAAATATATTGAGGTGGTTACCACGGAGAATTTGTTTTGTTTTATTTAATTTTACATTATTTCATACTATTTTGGTTGCTAGTAATTCAATATGTGCTGTTATTGACTGAATTTTAATTTTAAGTTATGTAAGTGTACGTTTTTGACCAATTTTAACTATGTATCCAGTTTTGTTTTTATTTAAGAATATACTTTTGAAACAGCCTACAATGATAAGTGAACAGTCAAGTCGGAAATAGTCTTATGGCGTTTTTTTGAAGAAATACCGTTGAACTATGGTTTGAAATGTACATAGAAACTCCGAAATTTATTGCGAAACTAGCCAACCAGAGAAATCGAGGAATTTTCATATGGAGATATAAAGACACTGAAACGACATCTTTTTGATTTTTGAAATGCTTTGCATAGCACCAAGATCAAATTAATATATTTAGTCATAACCGAAACCTCAAGCCATATAAAAAATCTAAATATTAACTTAGATAAATTAACTTATGACGCTAAACAAGTTTTGCCAGAAAATATACTAAATCAATTTCTAACATATGAAACCTTCAATTTTTCTAAACTACATAATAAAAAAAAGCTACCTAAATTAATCTCAAAAAATAAATATCATATTAATACTAATTCTACACATTGGCGTAGCTAGGTAGTTTTCCTAGAGGGGGCAGCTGATCAGTAAAAAACCTTTTTCTCAAAATTAAACAATGAAAACAGTATACCATCTGGTCAAATTTGACCTAGACTGACAAAAAAAAAACACTTTTTTACGTATCTTATTACAAATCTTTATTATCGCTTTCAAAGTAGGCTTCTTTTGAGCCAATACAATCATGCCAATGGTTAATCCAATTTTCCATACACTTGTTATATGCCTCGGCTGGGATGGCCTTCAGTTCATTCAGTGAATTACTTTTATGGCTTCAATGGACTCATTCCGCGTTCCTCGAAGTGGACATTTAAGCTTCTGAAACAGAAAAAAGTCACAGGGAGCCAAATCTGGTGAATATAGTGGCTGAGCGATGACTTTCGTTTCGTGTTTGGCCAAAAATTCAGTCACAATCATGCTGGAATGTGACGACGCATTATCATGGTGAAAAATCCGTAAATTGTCTGCCCACAAATCCGGTCGTTTACGACGAATTGCTTCACATAGACGCCTCAAAATAGCCAAGTAGTATTCCTTATTGACCATATGACTCTCTGTCACCAATTCATGGTGTACTACATAATGGTAATAGAAGAAAACGATGAGCATCACTTTGATTTTCGACCGACTTTGACGTGATTTTTTCGGTTTCGGCTAATTTTTGGCCGTCACCAGTAATGATACGTTTGATGAATGTAGGGTCATCAGCGCAAGCATCTCTTTTGCGACCTCTACTCTACGTTCTTTTTGCAAAAAATTCAGGTATTTTGGTACGAGTCTAGCATTGACACGCTTGATACTCAAAACATCAACCAAAAAGTGTTGGATCGATCCAAAAGAGATGTTGAGAGTCTTTGCTATCTCTCTAATGCCAACACGACGATTTGCAAGCACGATTTCCTTAACTCTTTCTATGTTATCGTCGTTAACAGAGGTGGATGGACGACTCGCATGAGACAAGTTTCGACGACCTCACGCCCTTCACTGAATGCTTTGTGTCCCTCAAATATTTGCGTTCTCGATAGAGTAGAATCCTCAAAACACTTCTGCAACATTTTTAACGATTTCGTAGTCGTTATTCCATTGGAAACACAAAATTTCAAAAAAAAACTCGTTCAATTTTTTTTCTATAGTAAAAATCACCACACAAACTTTTCATGTCGTAAACAAATAGCTGTCAAACACACATTAATTGACATATGGTGCTTAAACTTCACACTAATGTCAAAAAAGGTTGTACCAATCAAAGAAAAAAAATTTCCGATTCGGCTTGCGCGCGCGGTTTAAATGGATCAGCCCGGGTTCAATTTATTGATTTTTCTAGGGTGGGCAATAAGTTTTGTAGAGTGGGTACCCCTCTAACTACGCTCATGATTACACAGTTCTACAAGGATCTATTGTTGGGCAGCTGGAGGTAATTTTCGAAATAATTTGCTTCATAGAATCCAAATCCGATGTTAAAAGTTGAGGTTATGTACCCGAAAAATTAGACTTTTGACTACTTTTGAAGTTATTTGCAGAATGCTAAAAAAATTTTTGGTCTTTTTTTTCCTTTGCGTCATTTAATAATACTCTTATCCTTCAAAATAAGCTATTGAGCGGTTATCTATGTTTTTTTTTGCAAAGTTAAGGCCATCAGCACCCCAACGGGGATGGTGTAACTCATGCATAAGGGTCGTTCTTTTTACTAGGCTGATCCTATAGAAATATTCAGTTAAGAGTGACAGAGAAAGAGAAAGTGGGAGTATTTAAAAAATTAGGCTCTCCCACGAAATTTCGTTTTTATTTTCGCTATAATTATCAAAATACACAAGACAGTTAATTTTGACATAGTGTAGCAGAACTACATGAGAACTATCAAATGTTTATTATTTTAAAAGTAATAAAAATATTTACAGTATCCAGCAAAGAACGCAGGTTTACGGTTCGATAGTAATAATGACAGGAAGCCTAGCAACTATAAGAATAATTTATTCGTTATAATTTATTTCATCATGATTAGCAATGGCAAAATTAGAGAGACATAATTCAAACTTTCTTTTATCAATAATTACGTTGTAGATATGCCGTAGCTCACTGTCCTAATTAAAACCCAATCGCTTCGAGCAAACCAAAAGAACAAAGTATAAATTTTATTAATTTAGTGACTACTAAGCTATTTCCTTTTATACCTGCTCAAGTGCTTTTTAGATTTAACATTTTACCATAAAGAATTAAATTTTTTCTTTGTAACTTGAAGTTAAAGCTGAATCAAAGAGGGTCAGAAAAATGTTAATCCAAATCTAAAAATTATCATATTCAAGTGTTATCGTTTTTTCTCTTCTGAAATTACAATAACATGCAAATGAAATGACAATTTACTTTTTATTTTTAGGTAAGTGTTTTTGTTATTTTGATTTTAAGAAAGAATTATTATCTTTTATATTTTATGATATTATAATGTCTTTTATTAGTATCTCTTTTCATCTCACTGAGAACTGAAAATGTGATTTACTGTGGTTATAAAATGTTTTATTCCTTAGTTTTTGTAATCCAGTTAGGTCAAAACAAATATTTAATTGAATCTTGTACTCTCTCTTTTATAATTTATCTTATTATGACCTTACTAAAAGTGTTTTCGAGCTTTTTTTTTTTGACAATCACTATCGGTGATCGGTTGTTTTCATTTACTCTAAGTGATTGTGCTATCGAAAGAGTATAATGTATTTTCAATAATTACTTTTCAAACGATAGAAAAAAATATGTTAAACAAATTGTTTTTAAAATTTATTTTCAACCTTCAACTTTTGTAGTGAAAAATACCCCGTCTCGTTCTAAATATCACGTCCTTTTGAACTCCGAATAAATGGTTTTCCAAGAAATCCAAACACATCTCACCGTTCAATGTGGGTAGCAGCTCTTAGGGGCTAATAATTTGGCCATTAATGATCCCTCTCCACCGAATCATTTCAAACTCTGTCTAAAAACGATTTTTTCTAAGAAAATTCATAATTTTTTAGAGCTTATTGATGAAAATTATGTAAATTAGATTCCCAGAAAAAATTTAAAATTATTCTATGGCTAGAGATGATTTACAAGCCAAACGGCTTCGCAATCCCTCCAGGGATTATTGACTCATACCAGGTATACAAAGACACCAAAAATATGAAGCTCTGTGGGGACCCTTTCTATGTTATCGGGTCCTAGGTGGCGTGGTCTTCTGTACTTCCTACAAACTTTCGGACGGTCCACGCTGTTGCAAGGAGAACTGCTTTCTGCATCGGTTTATACAGATGCTCACTAAGGCCCAGTACTTTGATGTACTGCAGGAGGTTCTTTGGTGTCACTCCAGTTGTTGATAGTATTATGGGAATCGTATGAACGCTGTTTATTGCCCACTGTCTGCAGATTTGCCCCTCCAGATCTCTGTATTTGGCGATCTGTGTGTTTTCGTTAAGAGTATTTTTATTTTCCTTTGCAGATTTTCTATATCCGTCCTGTTCCATCTTACATTCAAAAAGAGTAGCTAAGCGCAGAGCATGCGTACATGTTGAGCGCCTTAAACAAATTTCTACTATTTAGACTAGTTCATAACACCCGTCTTACCCTCCTGACAAATTCGGTTGTCAATTCAGCCTTCATAGTGCGATGATCAATTCGTTTAGCCTGTTTCATACCTGGGTATTTCTACGTTTATTTTGCTTCCATTGCAGCTATAGTTTCATCGTTCTGCAGCACAAATGCTCCTCGTTGTATCTTCCCTTTAACAATGTTCAGAATACGGCACTTATCAAGTCCAAAATGCATATCCCCGGAGAACTCCTCCATAATTTTTAGCATTTACTCCAGCTGGTTTTTGGTAGCAACCATCAGTTTAAGATCATCCATGTATAGAAGATAATTCAATCTTACTGCCTCTTCTTTGTTATTTCTAATACTAAAGCCGCATCTGGTATTGTTTAACCGGCGTGACAGTGGGTTCATTGCAAGGCAAAACTACAATGGGCTTAGTGAATCGCCTTGAAATATTCCCCTTCGTACAGAGATTGTATTAGTTTCGATGACATCGCTGGATGACACTTGCAATTGGATCCTAGTTCTCCAGGTTTATATGATGCGTTCTAAAAAGGAAACAAAATGATTTTCGACTCTATGAATTCTCAATATAGTTTTGAGCCACTCATGTGTCGAAGGCCTTCTTATAATCCACGTAGGCAGCAAAGAGGTTTCTTCGGTAGGTACACGCTTGGTTACATATGATCCAAAATCAGTTGTTTCTTGCATCCCATTGTTCCTCTGGTGGTGATGGTTTTTGACGTACCTTTAAATACCGATGCTTTTTCCAAATGTTGTTTCAAAGCAGCTCCACAGAAACGCACACAATTTTAATTATAAAGTGAGTCTTTTTGGTTGAACCTTCGAGCCTATACCATTGGAAATTGCATTCAGAATTTTTGCACGAGTTATATGTTAGAAAAATGCAAATAGCAGTATATGCAATCATCTCTGTTGACTTGCGATTATGTTGTTTTGTTCACCAAGAGGTGATTACCTTTTATAGTGTGAGAAGGCAGCGGATTGGTCTATACTTAGCTGGGCATGTGTGTTATGTTGGTCCTTTGGTAAGAGATACGTAATACCTTCTACAAGAAACAACGGCACTTTTTCTGGGTTTAAAAAAACATCATTAATAAGATTAGCTAGTTGATGGTGTATATACCAGAACTTCTTGAGCCGGTAGCTCAGGCCCCTTGATTATTCCTAAGATTTCCTCGATGGTAAAAGGCTCAAACTGCACCTGGCTGTAGTCCTTGCAGATTTGGTGTCTTTCATTGATCCAGCCTGCTGCGATGTTACAATTGGCGAGTGTGGAAAGTTGACTTCCCCAGAACTTTTCTACCTGCTCTCTGTTGGGACATCTATTATCCGCGATGTTAGGTAGAGAGTTCAGCTTACGATAGAAAGCCTTTTTTGATCGTTACAACAGCGCATTGTCTCGTTTTCGGTTATTGTTAGTCTTATATCTTTTTAGCCGTTCTGCAATAGCAGAAATCTGTTTCAGTGTGTCGAGGCATTGTTGAGCTACACCATTCGCTGGGTCATGTTGCGAATGGTACTGGACTCGAATTATTATTTCTTCAACTCGTCTTTGCAGTTTACTTGTTCTTATGCCCCTAATATACTTCGTCAGCTGTTCTATATATGTTCGAAGATCTTCGATTTTGTTATTTAGACATTTCTCCCATGGTGAAGTGTTGGGTTCCGTTCTTGCTGATCGGAGCTCTGTTGTAGTTTTAATATCCAAAACCCTAGCCATCGCAGTCGCAGCACAATAGATTGTAGTATGTAAGGACTCCAGAGTATAGGCTTCTAAACTATAAACTGATAAAATCCGATTGTTCATGATGTCTAACATGATTTTCAGTTTTTTAGATTGCAGTGTCTGCATAATGGATTGGTTCCAGTATATTTCAACATCGCAGCACTCATTTCTGTTGATAGTTTCTGATAAAGGAATTAAGGGTTATCCTGTTGGGTATCGTCATTCAGCTATTCTTGCAAAACAGTCAGACGTGAATGACGCTTAATGAGAACGTGGTAAAAAGATCCCTTTAAGTTACGGACTTCTTCAAGAACTCACAGATGATGACAAAATAAGATACCTCTCAAACAACCCTAGAGAGTTTCTTGGAGCAGGTCTCGGTGAGAGGCTTCAAAAAACTAATTTCAGCAATATACCTTGCTTGGAGGCGCGGATCAAAGGGGGGCGATTGCCCCCTCCCCCTAGAGCTTAGAGTTCAGCAAAATAGACCTAATCCTACCTCTTCTACTAGGAATGTGTATGCTGCTGACGTCCCCTCCCCCGTTGACAACTTGTTTTTTCTTGCTCACCCCCTCTCCAAGAGCTTTGAGTTTAGGAACGTAGACCTGATTTTGCCTCTTACATTAGGAATGTATTTGCAGCTGCCATTTTCTCCCCCGTCAACAGTTTGTTTTTTCTTGCGATCGCCCCCTCCCTTCCCCGAGCTTTAATTTCACAAAAATAGACCCAACTCTATCTTTTACATTAGAAATGGCTGGCTTCTCCCCCACCGTCAATGACTTGCTTTCGCTTGCCATACTGTATTTTTGTAATATCATCCCCCCTCCCCCAAGAGAAAAGCTGGATCCGCCCCTGCTTACATGCTTACATAAAATAATAAAATAATTTTAAAGTTCACTTTTAGAAATACTACTGAATTTAAACTATAGAAATACCTTACATAGTTAGAGGAACAAGAATTATATTTTAGTTCCTTTAGCCTCAACAAAAACGGGTCACTTAAAGATTTTTTTAATTGATTTTATTAAAAATTAAAACTCAGTGAGTATTTCACCAAATTCACTTTTAAGCCCTAAATATTGTTTTAATCAAAGGAAGTTTTTTTAATTAAACAAAAACTCAAAGGTCTTAATTTAACAAAATAAATAAATTTTGATAAATGTAAACCTTGATAATTAAAAGAGAGCATTATTTATAATTATTTTTTACTTATAAAATCTGTATTAATACTTTTAAGACGATTTCAACTTCTCCGACTTGTATTTTATGTAAATCTTTTGATATTAGACGCAATAAATCATTATTAATGTAAATAAGTATTACAGCCATTGAGATGTGCATTATTTAATAATTCAGTATTTAAAAAAAATGGAATTTGAACATCGCAATTCATATGATTTATTATTCAGGGCTGTCATTCGAATGCTATAGTTTTTTACATCTATCATATTAGAAAAGAAAGTTTAAAATAATCATTTTAGTTCAATTTAATTTAAAACTTGGTTCAAACGTCAAAAAATATTCTATATGCAATGTGTCACCTCTTTTTTGCCTTGCGCATATACAAAAGTTATTTCAGAAAATTTAAAATACCGAATTTTATGGGCATTTTGATCAAAAAGTTCCAGGAATTCATTCATAAAATAAAAAATACAGATTTATTCATGAAAATTGACATTGATCTTCAAAGTATTCTCTATCAACTGCAACGCACTTATAAAGGGTGTTTTTTTATAGAGGTATAGAACTTTTAAATGGAATAAAACAAAGATGAATTTTTTAAATTGACATGAAATTTACTTTATTCGAAAGATAACCTTCTGGCATTATAATTTAAATATGACTTCTGGCATATGACAGCTACAGCTGGCTCGGACGTAGTCTAATCTGGAAGTCCAATTTTCGATGACTTTTTCCAACATTTGTGGCCGTATATCGGCAATAACGCGGCGAATGTTGTCCTCCAAGTGATCAATAGTTTCGAGCTTATCGGTGTAGACTAGCGACTTCACATATCCCCACAGAAAATAGTCTAGCGGCGTTAAGTCGCACGATCTTGGAAGCCAATTCAAGGGTCCGAAACGTGAAACTATGCGGTTATCAAACATTTCCTTCAATAAATCAAATGTGGCATGAGCTGTGGGACATGTTGCGCCGTCTTTTTGAAACCACAGCTCCTGCACATCATGGTTATTCAATTGATGAACGAAAAAGTCAGTAATCATGGCTCTATAGCGGTCAACATTGACTGTAACGTTCTGACCAGCATCGTTTTTAAAGAAGTACGGACCATTGATTCCACCAGCCCATAAAGCACACCAAACAGTCAGTTTTTCTGGATATAACGGTGTCTCAACATACACTTGAGGATTATCATCACTCCAAATATGGCAGTTTTGTTTATTGACGTATCCATTCAAGCAAAAGTGAGCTTCATCGCTAAACAAAATTCGCTTATGAAAATCGGAATCAACGGTAATCTTGTTTTGGGCCCATTCACCGAATCTATGCCTTGCTAGGTGATCGTGTGGCTTCAATTCTTGCACGAGTTGGATTTTGTAAGCACGCAAACCAAGATCTTTCCGCAAAATCTTCCATAAAGTGAATGGACACATATCCAATTCCTGTGCACGATGACGGATGGACTGATTCGGGTCTTCCTCTACGCTACGCTCTACAGCAGCAATGACTTCTTCTGTACGCACTGTACGACGTCTCTGTGGATGCGTATTATCTTTTAGAGTAAACGTGGTGCGAAAACGTTCCATATTAATTGCTCTGATGGACGACTATGTTGACCATAAAAGGGACGTAGTGCGCGATACGTATTTCGAAATAAATTTTCACAATTTGGAAGCGTTGTTCAGGCGTCAGTCTATTCATGTTGAAATGCCAAACCAAACTAAACATAAATCACTTGACAGCTGACAAAGTGGCCGCCAGTTAAAAAAGTGTTGCCAACTTAAAGTTCTATACCTCTATAAAAAAAACACCCTTTACTTGATTTAGCTCTCAAAATATTTCTTTAACTCGATTTTTGGTGTGGTCATCAGGTCCTTTCGGCTCTTAAAACACGTTTTCCGTAGTGGCTTTTGGACTCGATTAAACAAAAGAAACTTGCAGGGAGCCATATCATGTGAATCTGATAACTCCTGGATGGTATTCGTTTCGTTCTTGGTCAAAAATTCACGGATAATCACGGCACTGTGCGACGGTGCGTTATCATGGTGCAAAATCCACGAGTTGTTTGCTCATAAATCATTTCTTTTTTAACGAATTTCTTCATGAAAATATCTCAAAATGACTAAATAAAATTATTTATAAACTGTATGACTTTCTGGCAAAAATCCCGGCTGGGTCAGATTCGGTATTAAAAATCATGTTTTTGGGGATGTCGACGAAGTCCTTTCTTTGCATGAAATTCAGATCTTTCGGGACCAACTTTGCAGCAACACAGCGGAAAACCATATCATCAATTACAATGTCCTGAACAGATCCGTAAGAAATTTTTGGCCTCTGCCAGTTTTTTGATAGTAAATTTGCGGCTAGTGATCAATATATCTCTCTTTTTATTGATGTTTTCGTCCATTCTCAATGTCGACGATCTGCCACTCTCCTTGTCATCCTCAAAGGACTTACGACCACTTTTAAAATGTTCATGCGGACGGTAAACGACTATTTTCTTTAGAATAACATTGCCGAAAGAGTTTCCTAACATTTCCAAGGTTTTTAGCACCATTTTTAATGCAAAATTTAATACAGACCTATTATTGCAAATTTAACTCCGTTTTTGAAACTGCTAAAAATCAAAAACACGAGCAGTGGTAGGTGTACTCAAGACGGCCTAACATTTACAAATATCAAACTACGACGATAAAATTTTGCGGAAATATCAATGATAGATATGGCAACCTAACCAAAGAAAGAAAACTGAAATCTGCTGACTCAGAGCGCCACCTAGCGATAATTTCGGGAATTTTTCATCAAAGTTAGAAACGCACAAACCTTTAAATTTGAAAAAAAAGTCAAAAATGTTTAAAAATAGAAACAGGTCATTTTCAAAATCTTTACTGTTTTCAAAAAATCGATTATTTTTGTCTAGATTTATTATTTATACTTTTAGGAATATTTTATGAAACGTTCCTCGTGTCAAAATTTGAATTACACAAACCGGGAAAATTTCATCTACCCTCAGAACTAGATATCAGACTTTCCCGTAGATTCTCGACATTCTCAATTGAAATCTGAAATCAGAATTAGCCTATTGCTGCAGCTTTTCGCGATATTCTATTTTTGAAGTGATGTAACCGGGCAAGTTAAAAGTTTATTGCTTAACTATATATGATAGTTCAAATCCTATTCGTATATCGATATCTTCATTCATCCCTAAAATATCATAAATTGAAATTTATTAATTTGGTATAATAATCCGTCAACGGCCAACCGTTCAATCTCGAACAGATTGATTTTCTTTTCTAAGGAAATTGATATTTGATGAACTACCCTGGGGATTTTAATATTACAACTTTAAAGCCAATTTGCGACTGTAATATAAAAGGTTGTGTCTGACTAATTTTTGATCTCTAAATGCGAAAATATTGGTAAAAACTTCCTAACACGTGAGATTTTTGAATTATGATTTTTTCAGCAAAAATAAATGAGTATTTTAATCATATTATTTTGTGCACAATCGTCAACACCACACGGGGGTATCTAAGGATAAGTCTATCATGAAGTTTAAATCCCCTAGGGCTTAAAATAACGGAAGTACCCATTTAAACCCCCTAGCAGAATCTACTTATAGATGACGCCTGTATAAGATTAGTATGCTGTCGCTTTTCAAACTTTCAATACCCGATGTTTCTAGAAAATACCAGAAGTATAGAACGGCTGTAAAAGCTGCTGGCTGGCAGTAGTATTATGAGTATTATTTTAGCACAAATAGTGGTCAGAATTAGATAGAGAAGCTAAGTGCGCAAACAAGCTGATAGTAAGAGCATTGTGTTATTGTTATTTTTGTGTTGGATAAAGTTAGTTGACGCCTGTACACGTAGTACCACATCTATGAACCGACGTACGCGACAGTACAAAAATGTTTAAAGTACAAAACGTGCCTGTGTTAACCCTGCGGATAGTTTTTGCTACATATATGGTCAATTTACCCCTTAATCGCAGAAAAAGACAGTTAACAAAATAACCAAAGTAGTTTATCATAAGTAAATTAGATGTGTTGGCGATCAAAATCGGGCCTGAACTCCTCACATATGTTGCCAAACCTATGCAGAAAAACTAAGTAACTGGTTAAATGGCAAACGCTCTTCAATGCCGTTTGGAATTCCAATGATTGGGCGAGAACCAATAAATCATTTTAACGATTGTTACTTTTACATGACAAAAGTGTCTGGTTTTTAAAGAAAGAGCAAAAATAATATTGAATAGTCGGATATTTCCTCAGCAATAAAATTGAATCTTCATGGATAAGGTTTACCAGTTCCAGCGCCCCCCCTAAAATGGAAGGAAGCTTTAGATATGTATGATGATAAGGCAGAAGCCGATAATGTGTCAGAAAAGGGCGATTCTTATTTTCCCGAAAGTGAAGGAAAAGCACCCCATTTAATTAATTACAATATTTAGGAACCGTAACCAGGAGCTATTCTCGTTTTTTTTTACTCAACAGGATAAAATGTGTGTTTGTTATTTCAAATAGTGTTATGAGAAAATTAGGATTTGAACATCACCCGGACGGATGGCACTTATTTATAGATTATTCTAAAATAAGTTTAAAAACAGTTCTGCTCCATGATGGCAACCAAAGACCCTTTATTTCTCCTGCACATGCGATTGACATGAACGAAACATACGAAAATGTGTCACTTATTGTAAATGCAATAAGCTATAAGTATAAGTGACAAATATGTGGTGACCCAATGGACATAGGACTATCACTAAGGCTTCAGGGAGGATATAAGAAGTATTGCTTTTTCTTTGTCTTTGGGACAGTAGAGCAACACGGAGCCATTACCAAGTAAAAGAATGACTTCCGAGAGATCGGTATATTCTAGGTCAAGCTAACGTAAAGAATATACCTTTTGTTGATCCCAAAAAGTACTGGTACGTCCATTACACATTAAACTGGGATTGGTTAAAAATTTTGATTAAGAAGGATATGCGTTTAAATACTCTAAACAAATTTTTCCTCAACTAAATGATGCTAAGCTTAAGGAAGGAATATTTGTTGGACCATAAATTAGAAAAATACTTAAGGATCAACAATTTGATCAAAAATTTACTAATGCTAAATTAGCTGCCAGTTCTTTTAAAACAATTGTTTCGGAGTTTTTAGGAAATAAAAAAAAAATCTATGAAAAACTTATAAAAAATATTTATTTTTTTAAATTTTTTTATTTAAATTTTTTCCCAGAAAATTTGGGTGCGAGCAAAGAGAAAGGTTCCACCAAGACATATTAACAATGGAGCAACGCTATGAGGGATTATTGTTGGTTTCTTATGAGAGAAAGCGATCAAGAATATAAACTAAAGTTAACATTTGCAAAAAAGTTATGGACTAACTATAAATGTATTTCCATGTATATTTTAGCAATTAAATCCTGTTATCCTTACAGTATCTTGCTTTTTTTATTATTTTGAAAATATTTTATAAAAATGTTTATGTTAAATAAAAATAACTGGTACATTCTATAACTCAAAATCTATACGTGGTGGAAATTTTCGTTGTTGAATTCGCAATCACGATGCTTTAAATTTTCACGGATAGTCATTATAATATCAGTGGAAAATTTAGTATGGCGGCTCAAAGTTAAGAATCTTGATCAGATTTTTAAACCCAGGCAAAAATAGTGAGCTCGAAACTAGGTCTTTAGCGACCTCGAAGCGAAATCCAAATTATGGACGAGATTTTCTGGATGTATGTGAAGATAAAAATGTAGTCAGAATTTTAAAACTGTTATGTCCAAGGTAGTGGGTTCAATATGGCTTGATAAAATTTTTGAAAAATCCGAATCTGTAAATGACTTTTTGTGCTCAGGGGGTTTTGAGATCGCTAAATACGGAAATCAATTCGAATTTTCCAAATTTTCATATTTGTGATGGCGTATTCACTTATATTCATAGGAAAATAGATTCCACTTATGTGCTAATATAGCATCGAATGAAGACTATGTGAGTGAACTCTGAAGTCTTCATTTATGCTATACCAATACGTAAGTGAAATCTGCTCTGAATTAAAGCGGCATCTTTAATACGAAAATTAGAAAAATTTTAATTGATTTCCATATTCAGCGAACTCAAAAATCTGAGTACAAAGTTTTAGATACAATCCGCTGTATTAAATCCACCATCGGGAAAAGTTTTACAATAGTTTTGACAATATTTTAGAAATATAAATCCAAGAAGGTTTTCAAGGGGAAAATTAGCTCTTTCAACCACCTTATATAATTTAGCGATAAAAATTAACCTTGCCCTTTTAAATAACCTTAAAAATAGCGAAAAATAGTGATTTTTGCAGTTTTACGTTAGAATATCGCGAAAACCCAAAAGAACAGGTCAATTCTGACTCAGATTCTTCTTCAGCATATCGAATATCTTCAGAAAAGTATCGGCTGATTTCTGGTTCTGAAATTTGTCGACCTGAGATCAAAGACATAGTAATTTGCTATCAGCACGGCAGGAATACACCAGCGTCTCAAGTAATGATCGAACAGTTGCAAGAGAACAACTCGTTGCAATAGATATTGTTGAAGACCCTTCTATATTTGCTCTTTCGAATCAATCTTCTAATGACGATAGCTTCAAGGAACTTTTGTAGTAAAAATTAACTGGGGTTCAGAAATTTGGAACTCCTATAGAATCATTGAGCATTCACCGTAATAGAATTGATTTACTTTGTGACACAGTTTAGTATAGATCGCTATTTATTTTATGAAAATAATTTTATTTTAAATTTTTTAATTAAAGACAATTTTAATAATGTCGGAAATAACAAGTCTGGACAGAAAAGGCAAAAAATAGCAGTTGTCCTCTTCATAGTAAAAAAAAGACACAACACTTTGAATCGTTATTCGATGGAGAATGAGAAAGCTGATACCAGTACATCAGCTAACGCTACTTTTGTGCATAGATTAATTAAAGTTTTAAAAAGATGTACGCAAAATAAGAATGAAAGCCTCAACACTGTTTTGCCCTGTTGCTCAGAAAGTATACTTAATGTTACAAAAATTATTGAGATTTCATCTTATATCACAGTTAATATAATCAATAATGGGTATACTAGTGTATTATTTACAATGGAAGTGTAAAATCTTTCAACTAGACTAAATGCACTACAAGCATTAGAGAATTTAGAAGCATAAAGGTTAATGAGCCAATCTGAGAGCCGAGCCAGAAACCAAAGAAACTCGGACATTAAAGACGTTGTAGCATCTCTAGAAAACCTCACGTATGATCCAGGAATCGAAAATGAAGACAATATAATTAAATAATTGTTTTTTAAAACTCTGATGCTGTACTATATTTCTAGTCAAAATTTTAGGTAAAAATCCGATTACTTTTAAACAACAAAAACAAAACATTCCTACAAAATATTTTTAATTTCTTTTTCAAGCGCTATCCTGAATATCTATATAAAAGAAAAAAAATAAACGATTTCTGGCCGAGGACAGATCCACCTCTAATGAGGATTTTTAATAAAAGGTCATAAAGAGCATATATCTCTGTCGATGTAACTTATTTGTGAAAAAAACTTTTTTATATATGTGTTATCAGTCAAAACCGGTTTAAGCCAAACTAGTTTGTCATAGGCCAAATCGGTTTATCCTACACATGTCAAAATATACTAGTTTAGCCCAGGACAATCTAGTTTGGCCAAAATATTTTAACTTTAACTTTGACTTAGGCCGAACTGAGCAAATTAATGGTTAAAACTAAAAGGTAATTAATTAGATGAACAAAATTTATTTAAACATATACAGGGTGATTCAAAAATCGATCACGAAACTTAAGGGGGTGATTCTACTTGACAAAATAAGGGTAGAGCTTCATATAATTTTTTTTCAAAATGTCATTCGTTTTCGAGTTACAAGCCGTCCAAGTTCAAGTTTTTATTTTTTGTTTTTTGTATTACTCGCTTACAGGAAAACCGATTTGACTAATATTTGAAAGATAGGCTAAGTCTTCTGCGCTTCATCATTTTAGTAACAATTCACATTGATTGTTTGCGGCTAGAGGGCACTTTACCTACATTGAAAATTGTTTTTTTGTCATAATTTTTTAGTGTTGACAGCTACAGTAGTTTTTGGCATAATTTCTGAAAGACTGATGCCAGGCCTTTAAAAAAGGTGCTCTTTATTTACATCGCTAAACCCAACGGTTTAGACGTAAATCACCCTTAAAAATTAAGTGGTAAATTTACTTTTCTCATTTCATTACCACCAGCTACCAGGTAAATAGCTATCAAAGTATACTAGAGCTGTCAGTTTAACATCAAATAAATTCGCTTTTTAAACTATTTAATTTATAATCTTAAAATAACTAATAATGGCTAATCACCAATATTCAAATATCGAATATTGTGATATCCATTTTTGTTATGGAAAAGCAAATGGTAATGCAGAGTTGGCAAGAAGATATTATATGGAGAGTTATCCGGAAAGAAATATCCCTCATGCTCAAACATTTTCCAGTGTGCACAGGAGGCTTGCGGAATGTGGTTCCTTTAAAAGTTATAATGGAAATAGGGGAAGACCTAGAACTGCTAGAAACGTGCAACAAGAAGAAAGAGTGCTTGAAATTATTGAAGATAATCCAGGTATTAGTACTAGAAAAATTGGGAATGAAGTGCGGCTCTGTCAGGCTAGTTCATGGAGGATACTAAGAGAAGAACAACTCTACCCGTTTCATTCAAAAAAGGTGCAGGCTCTTTATGACGATGATCGGCCGAGACGGTTGGAAATGTGCAATCAGATCCTAGCTAAGTATGAACACGATAATCGATTAATTGGCGTCATATTATTCACTGACGAAGCTGGTTTCACTCGTGATGGCATAACAAATCTACACAACATCCACACATATGCTTACGAGAACCCAAACAATGTGGTAGAAACGAAACATCAGCGTAGATTTTCACTAAATGTGTGGGCAGGGATAATAGGAGATTACCTTATTGGTCCTCATTTCTTTGATGGCCCATTAACTGGTGACGTATACTTAGATTTTATCCAAAATCGTCTCCCATTGTATCTGGAAGATGTGCCATTGGAAGTAAGGGCCCACATGTGGATCCTCCAAGACGGAGCTCCGCCCCACTTTTGTATACGTGTCCGACAGTATTTGAATGCAACGTATCCTGAGCGATGGATAGGACGAAGTGGACCATTGGCATGGGCAGCGAGGTCACCAGACCTTAATCCTATGGATTTTTTCTTTTGGGGTCATTTGAAACAATTGGTGTACGATATTCCAGTAATCAACGTCGAGGATCTTCGCTTCAGGATAATCGAAAAGTGCCAAATTATTAAAGAAACACCAGAAATTTTTCATCGAGTTAGGTGACATTTTTTGAAGAGTGTTAGGAAATGTATGGAAGAAAATGGGGGACATTTTGAGAATCTTTTTTAGTTTGTTTAGTACTGTTTCATTAATTTTTATCAATTAAATGTATATCGCAATAATCCATAATATGAATATTTACTGATTAGCCATTATTAGTTATTTTAAGATTATAAATTAAATAGTTTAAAAAACGAATTTATTTGATGTTAAACTGACAGCTCTAGTATACTTTGATAGCTATTTACCTGGTAGCTGGTGGTAACTAAATGAGAAAAGTAAATTTACCACTTAATTTTTAAGGGTGATTTACGTCTAAACCGTTGGGTTTAGCGATGTAAATAAAGAGCACCTTTTTTAAAGGCCTGGCATCAGTCTTTCAGAAATTATGCCAAAAACTAATGTAGCTGTCAACACTAAAAAATTTTGACAAAAAAACAATTTTTAATGTAGGTAAAGTGCCCTCTAGCGGCAAACAATCAATGTGAATTGTTACTAAAATGATGAAGCGCAGAAGACTTAGCCTATCTTTCAAATATTAGTCAAATCGGTTTTCCTGTAAGCGAGTAATTCAAAAAACAAAAAATGAAAACTTGAACTTGGACGGCTTGTAACTCGAAAACGAATGACATTTTGAAAAAAAATTATATGAAGCTCTACCCTTATTTTGTCAAGTAGAATCACCCCCTTAAGTTTCGTGATCGATTTTTGAATCACCCTGTATAGTCTTATTTAATTATAAAAAGCTGTATTAATTAGAAGTGACACAAGACTTCTACAAATCTATGACATAAATGAACTTATTTGTTGTTCTTAGTGCAGCATATACAATATTTATTCTATTATTTATTTTTTCAGGGGGTACTATGGTGGCATTTTGAGTTACAGAAATTCATTTTTTTTTTTACACTGGCACCTAGTTGTAGCAATGTTTTTGGTACAAGTGCATCTCATAAAACCTTGTCCAGCCCCAACTGAATGTTTAGTAGCTGTGGTCCTTAGTGAGATTTAAACATCTTGATTGACATTACTTCCTTGGAGAAATTTTTGAGTTATAAAAGTCGAATTCAGTTCTATAATAAACAAATATTCTATTTTAGCCAAATTGCATAATTTACTTAATAATGCTTTTTAGGTTAAATAAAACAGCGTTTTTAGAAAAAATAATCATTGAAATCAATTTAGATTTTACAGTGAAAATGAACATGGTTATTAAAAAAGAATTTATTTTTATGAAGTAATTTGAGAATATAAAATTACGTATCTAACTTACAAAACATTATTTGCAATATTCCATGCTTAGTTCGAATTTTGTACAGACCATCATTGTTTATTTCCAGAATAACACCAATATCATTTATCTGTACCGTGGTTTTTCATGCACTTGCTTAATTTCTAGCTGAAGACTCGTCATTTTACATGCAATAGGATTGACGAATTCTCTTCAATCTTCTGAGCGCAAAATACACGAGACACTTATCGTCAAAAATATATCATTGAAATGGGAGGCTACTTCTACAGCTCGTTTAGATTCCAATGTGCGGAGCCAAACAATCTTGGTCAAGTGATCTTGGTAGACCATGATAAATTTAAACTTTCCAAAGGTCTGAAAATCAGTTAGATCCTCTTAGCACCTACTGTTTATTTCAGAATGTAAAATAGGGTTAGAAACTAAACCTCTCTTTTTTTACTTCTTCATTTCTTGACATGTTACACACATAGATAAATACAGGTTAATTACCAATTTAGTAACATTAGCTTATTTTAAAGATGTCTCAAAAAATAATCTGTCACGTCCACCGTGTCCAACAGCCCTGTGAGCTGCATCAATAACATCATACAATTCTTCAGCCAGATTATAATATTTTATGTTTTCTTCACAACAGGCCACAAGTTTATTAACAAAATCAATGTTTAAAATCGCAAACCTTTGAGGAAGTGGCATCTTGATTTGAGCTTTTTCAGCCTATTCCACTTGTAAGATAAGATCTAAGTATTTATCCTTGGTGAAAACATTAACATGAGAAGATTTCATATTTTTACTTTGCAAAATTTTTCTTTTAAAAACCGTTCTCCCCATTCTAACTGATCAACTTGAACACTAGACGATGGCTCATCCTGCACGTGTACACGTCACAACAGAATTGTGCGCAATGAGTGAATAAACAATGAAAGCATGATAAAAAGGGACGAAGGAGGGGAATCCCCGCGTTAACAAGTATCAACATGTTTATTTTGTCACTTGCAACGATTTAATTGATTTAGCCTAGGCCAAACTAGTTAAGCCTAAAGTATTTAGGCCAAACTAGATTGTCCTGGGTTAAACTAGTATATCCTGATATGTATAGGATAAACTGATTTGTCCGAGAACAAACTAGTTCGGCCTAAAATCGAGTTTCGCAAGTAACATTTACAATATTCGCTGGAAATTTTTTTTTATCACTTTTTGCATGAACCTAATCCCTAAGAGTACAAGCGTCGTTAAATTTAGGGTTTATAACATATTAATTAATTAACACATATCTATTCAATCTCGAACGTGACAAAATATGTACTACTGAACAAACAACAAGTCTTAAATGTAAACCATAGTACCATTTTTAATAAATCCTGGATCAAATACCTTTCATAATTCATAATTAAAGTTGTGAATTATATAGGTAATTTTTAGTAAATGTTTTTTCATAGTAAAAGCATTCATTACAACATCAATACCATCAAGATGACACATACAAAATGATTTAGAAAATGGATTTCTATACTTGAAACGTCAGTTTTCCTTATTTTGTGGCCTTAGTAATATGCTTTAACTTAAAAAGTTGTTGCAAAATTAGTCATGACATAGTTTTCCTATTAATATAATTTTATTTATTACTCACATCACGATTTATTAAAGAGATTAAAACCTGCAATAAAGTAACAAATTATTATGGACGAGGAGGTTGGAAAACACACAAGCCTTAAGATGCTGCCGTAATTTGATTTTCCAGAATCTACTGCAATTTTTGAAATTAACTATTTTCACCGTGTCTGCGTAAAGCAAATAAAATAGCAATTTGTATTTATCACCAAATACAATAATATGTTATTAGCGTTAATATATATTTTTTTAAATCTTTGTTGTAAATTATTCCGTATTAATTATGATCTATTTAAAATGGAAAAATTTTTACTTAAATTAAAAAAAATGTCTTTGAGATAGTCCAAAGATGTATTAATGTAATCAGTCATAATTTTAAAAGCTCCTTGTGTAATTATCTTCAAATAACCCTCTCTTTAATTAATCTTAAACGCAGTTAGTAAAATTCGAAATAACGCGTTGAATTATAGATTATCTTCGCAGTTCGCATCGAAAGACTTAAGTTTATCTATATTTTTTTTTCAGTTCTTGAGACTGTGAGTATTTGTTTGCTGAAGATCTCATTTTAAAAACCAAATGAAAACTAGACATTACCTATTTAACCAACGTGTTAACGAGATTTAGTGAAATAAACTTTGAATTGCAATGTTACAGTCTAACTTAACTTATGTTAGAACCGGCAATATACAACAATCAAATACTTTGGTTCTTAAGTATTTCTGATTTTTCAGAAACATAGGAGAGTTTTCCGAAAGCCGTCCATCCCAATCGAGTTCTTCGTGTTATTTCGGCTGTCTGGTTGTCCTTACTCGCTCTTATGGCCTGGCCTAAGTATATATATATATTCATTCACCTATTCTATTTCGGTTGCATTTACTGTTATAACTTGTTCTTCTGAGTTTGACATTACTTTTGTTTTTCTGAGATTCATCTTTAATCCTCGTTGGAGCGATGTTTCATGCAGGTCGTTTATCATTGATTGCAGCTCTTCCCAGTCGGATGCGATCAAGAGTATATCATCTGTATATCTCAGATGATTTAGGAATCTATGATTATTCCTTTATTTTCCCAATTTAATGATTTGAACAAGTCTTCAAGGGCCATTGCAAATAATTTGGGCGATATTGTATCTCCCTGTCTTACTCCTCTTTTGATTGGGATGCGGTTCGTCTTTAGCTCGTCATCAAGTTGTACTGTCATCGTTGCGTCTAGATAGACATTATGCAATAGATTTTTGTATTTTGAGTCTATTCTGCTAGTTACCAAAACTTCTTCAATAGCCCATGGTTCTACGCTGTCAAAAGCCTTCTCGTAGTCAACAAAGGCCGTGTACAGAGGCAGATTATACTCGTTGGTTTTTTTCTATTAATCCCTTACCTGCCATAAAGTTCGACGGGTAAATTAAAAGGATTGATATCTTTTGCGTAGTTAATTTACGTAATAGTTCTACAAGAGTTGATTTTGCATGGTTTAAATTAATGAATTCATGAATTTTAACTAAATAATTTTTATATTTCAATGTTTTCCACTCTACAGTAAATCCTATCAAATTTTGTACCTCTTTGTCAAGCCTTGATCTAGTGATAAAACGCATAACTCGGCCACATGCATTGCTTTGCACCGTGTCGAAAATATGAAAAATATCAACGGTGTATATTGTTATATTGACATTTTTCATACCATTCGCCACTTGTTGTGTAACAGACTTCGGCGGTGAAAAATAAGTTGACAAAATTCTAAGTATTCAATAACAGGAAGACAGGGAGTTCTACGAAGCCCCGAAAAAGTTATACCGTGGTCTATTCTACCTAACAAAAAATTAACAAACCTGTCTTTGAAAAAATTTATTATTGGCGAAATTGCTTCTATCTACTCACAAATACTTACTAGCATGAATTAATACGTAAAGTAATACTATACACAGAAAATTATACCAGAAGAACTTTAAGCCCAATAATTTTAAGTATGGGTTTTATTACTACCCATAACACTTAGAAGATTTATCCAGATAAAAGAGTTAAACTATCAAAGTTGAATTTCCTTTTATATTGGTTGAGCTCAAATCTTTGATATAGATACTGTTCGCAGTTCTCGCGTTAAAAGTTAAATTATATAATTTATGTTTGAAGGTTGTAGACAATGTTGAAGATTGACTAAAATGTGGTTGTCGGACTTGCATTGTCTTTATTTTTATTTATTTTTACGACGTTTCGATTAGGTTGTATCTCTAATCCTTATTTTTATAGAGTTTATTCTTGATAATGATTAGATACAACCTAATCGAAACGTCTTAAAAAATAAATAAAAATAAAGACAATGCAAGTCCGATAACCACATTTGTATAATTTATGTTACAGATCCCACAGCGCGCGTGTTCCACTCACTCTTGACCGAGTTTTATTAGATTACTTGCTATATTCTGTAAATCTCTTTTTATCAACGTCCTTAAATTTTTGGTGTTAGCCTCTTTTCCGTCAGACAGATTTTTATTGTCAACTTTATTAATATATGTCCTTTTGTTCTTCACTTTTATATACAGTTCTTGCTCTTTTATGTCAAAACTTAATAAATATTTTATTATTTTCTCTGACACTAGATATCCTTTTATTCGAACCAAATGAAAATATAAGAGTAAAGAACTAAATACCAAACAGATTTCTTTATGAAATTTGTATTTAAAAAATTATAGCGGGGAATTTGCCTGTTCTTTCATTTGGTTGCTCTCATATTTCATTTAAAGTCGGTTTTTGGCTTCAGATATTTCATTCTAAAATAAATTTTAATGAAAAACTTGACGAAGGTCTTCTTTAGTTTACCCTTTAATTCAAAATTTCTCTCCTCGATAACAGCCTGTCCTAAATTAAAATATTAAATTACGCATGAACAAAACTCGTATTAAAACAGACGTTCAGCTTCAAATTTTTGAAACAATTTTGATAATATGAAATTTTATTTTAAGTAAAAATATTTTAGACAGATACGTTTATATTAGTATTCAGAAGTTAAATTTTTTAAAGAAATAACTTTGTTAACAACTTATGAGTAAAAACAAGAAATATATAATTTAAAAATATAAAAACCACTAAGTTATAAACATCGTACAGTTTTAAAATTAAAACAAAACATTAACAGTCTTTACAAATAGGTATATATATATATATATATATATATATATATATATATATATATATATATATATATATATATATATATGTATATATATATATATATATATATATATATATATATATATATATATATATATATATATAGTTTTTACGGTATCGAAAAGTGCGTAAAATTTACTAAAAAGAATCTTTTAAATAATCATTGTTTCAGTTTTTGATTATTGTTTTAAATGATGAATTTGAAGCGTGTGTCATGGTTGTATTTATATTGTATTCATAATATAAATTTATTTTAAATATGAACCTAACCCCAAAAAAACAATAAAAATACATATATATATATATATATATATATATATATATATATATATATATATATATATTGTTTTTTCTTAGGTTCTTAATTTAACAAAAAATGCAAGTAACTGACGTTTCGCCCTTTATTTAGGGCATTTTCAAAATTTTGGGTTTTTTTTATCCTAAAAATATTTTTATATAATTAAAACATTCACACAAAAACCTATCTACAATTTTAAAAAACAAACAAAACACTTTAAAACAGTATTTAAATTTTTTAAAAAATATTTAATTTTACCGGTATACACCTTGACATTTTGTTACTCTATTAATAATGAAATTCAATCTCTACATCGTCTATTGCGGATACATGGAATGAGAGTGAGTTTTTATATATTTTTTATATTTTACAATGCACAAAAAAACAAAATAAGGTATACATTTACTTTTATGTTTAAGAGGATATTCAATTTTTGATTCTTATTAATAGGATCGAATATTTAATATTTTTGTTTAAATTAGGCTTGTGTAAATTTGGCTCAAATTTTCCATATCTGTTCTGCCATTAACAGTGCTTTTATCTTTTTTAATTTCAATCATTTCCTTCATCTGCAATTTTTGGTAATTCGTATCTTTGTTTTTTATTATGGTACTGTTACAATCAAAAGTATGTTTTTCGTCCTGTGTGTGTGTTTGTTTAACGCTGTTGAAGCGTTTTTCGTATATTTATGGCCATTCAATCTGTGCTTTAGCAATTGGCTTGTCATGCCTATATATTTTTTGGGACAATTTGTGCAAGGGATCGAATATACTATATTTGATTTATTCATGAGAGGAGTTTTACTTTTTAAATTTGTGAACAGTGTATTTAATTTATTATGTGACCTGTGCCATACGATAATATCATGTAATAAAATGTATTTTATTTTTTTTCTGACTGCTGACTACTACATTTTAAAAAAGCATGATATTATCGTATCATTTTCCTAATTATTAAATTATGATAATTTTTATCCCTCTCGACTATTTTGGTATCTTCAAAGTTAAAAGATTACTTTTCATTCTTTTAATGTTTTGTCAATGCTGTAGTAACATTTTTGGTATATTTATTCATGAGAGGAGTTTTACTTTTTAAATTTGTGAACAGTGTATTTAATTTATTATGTGACCTGTGCCATACGATAATATCATGTAATAAAATGTATTTTATTTTTTTTCTGACTGCTGACTATTACATTTTAAAAAAGCATGATATTATCGTATCATTTTCCTAGATATTAAATTATGATAATTTTTATCCCTCTCGACTATTTTGGTATCTTCAAAGTTAAAAGATTACTTTTCATTCTTTTAATGTTTTGTCAATGCTGTAGTAACATTTTTGGTATATTTATGTCCATTTAGTCGATTTTTGGCTTATCATTCCTTTATATTTTTTTGGGCAGTTTGCACATGGAACTGAATATACAATATTGGAAGGTTTCATAGTTGATGTTTTGCTTTTCAGTTTGATAAAGATTGAGTTTAGTTGGTTGTAACATTGGTGGCATGTAACAATATTGTGTTTTTTAAATCTATTTTAATTTTTCTGAAAGATCTGTTGTATAAGGTAATGATATGTATTGTTTTTGTATTTCCTGTTGTGAATTATCGTTGTTTCTGCTTCTTAGGATGTTGTACTGTTTGTATGTTCGTTTTTTAATAAATTCTTCGATGTCTTCAATATTAAAATTGTTTTGTGTGTTTCTTTAACTTTTCTCAGAGTCGAGGTTCTGAAGGTCGGGGACGCTAATAAAATGGCTCTGTCAACCAAGCCCACAATTACACTTCTTTTTTGAAATACGTGGAGCTCATATTGAACATTTGCCAAAATTACATTTAAACGTTTTCACTATTTTTGCATTTTAATAACATTGTAAATTAATTGACCCTTTGCAACGTTTCTGGAAAATGTCTGAGCTGGAAATCGTTCAGCATAACATCTTCTTGCCCTCGAAGAGTGAAACAGTGCTCCCCATAAATTAAAGCACATCAGCACACCCTGAGTACTTTATTTTTACCTGTTTGTGTTTAGCCTTGGTAATTTTTGAGCGTTTCTCATAAAAAACGAAAACGGCTAGTATTTTCGAAATAAATTGAATAACTTTTTTGATGAGGGATGACCAAAGTACTCAAAAGATCAATCTTTAGCTCTGTAAAATACACCTGTCAAAAACTAGGCCCAACGAGTGTGGCTGCAAGTCTGTTTCTAGCTTCTCTGATGATCTAAAACATCTACTGTAGTATGGCTTAATGAAACTTTATAGCCTCTATAAAATTTAAAAATTTCATTAAATTATTCAAATCAGTTCAAAACTGAGAACCGATAAAGTAAATGACTGGTTACCCCTTTAGGGCTCTGTATCTCCCTTACGGGGCTCCTTAGGAACTCTTTTTTCTATAACAAAGTATACTGTATACCGAGACCTTCTTCATGACATGGCTTAACAAACTGGGATAACGTGGTTAAACTTCTTCAGTAATTTTCGAAATTAGCTCGGACGTACAGACAGGCAAACCTAATGGGACAACCTTCTTTTATTCTATGCCGTTTTTGAAAGTCTATGTTTCTGGTATCTCAGAGGTAACAAATTTGAATTTCATAATGTTTTAAAATCTTTTCCGATATCCAACACAAGTATTTTGGGCTGTATTTTGCTACTTCTACATAAAAGACATCAACAAATTTTGAAACAGACCCTTCGCAATATCAAAAATTGTAATTATATTTTCTTGCATGCTTTAGGTTGGGTGTTGTTTTTGTTTCACAACGAAAGACTAGAATTTAAATCCAGCAAATCCCAAGATAACATAAAATATATTTTAACTTCATTATACACTCGTATACACCCTCAACGAAACAGCTGCCGACTATGTAGCATGGTTAATTTATTTCCATGTCATATGTTTATGTCGTGAATAAGAGATTTATAGATAGGTCTATGCAAAATAAAGGACCGTATTATCACTAAACCGTAAATAAAAAATAAAATTTTTCCAGTTATGTTTTGAATTCTTCGTTCCCAGTAGATATAGAATTAAGGAACTTTGTAATATGTGATAAGCTCCTCGGAATTGTTTCAGGAAAGTGACGGAATGTTACACCTATAAATTTTTATAGTCTTCTAAAAATGCACTTAAAAGTAAAAAATAACAATATAAATTTTTATAGGAATTTGAAATTTTTGAAGTTAATACCTGACAAAATGCGATTCATATAAAAAGACTTTATATGTAATTACTTTCTTACTGCAGCTTGTACGTGAGTATTATTTGTTTCATTTAGTAATAATTTAGCTCCGACTTAAAAAATTTCAATTTCATATAAAAAATTTTCGCTTTAGAAGTCTATTCAGTTTTTTTATAAAAAATTTTATTTTTCGATTTTTAGTTTTGAATTGAGTTTCTAAGGTTGCAAAAAAGTTTCCATTTTATTCATAGTTGTAGACAACACTAAATTGAATTAAGAAAAATTCTTGGATTCTGAAAATGCAACAAATTTTAGTTTTGAATGAAATTGTACCAAATATTTAGTCTGCCAAAGTAAATCCGCTATCTTATATATATATCAAAATACCCTGATCCTGGAAGAAGTTGAGACATATAAATTTTTTAGTCCGACATAATTTACCCTGCATATTGAGTTTAAATCAATTAATTCAAGATCCGTAATATGCGCACAAAGAACTTCTGTATAAAATTGGAACAATGTAGAAAAAAAATCCCTTATGTTGAATCTGCCAAAATACGCCTAATACCAATTTTGACAAAAGATAAATAACATAATATTTTCAATACACCATACTGAATTTGAAACAAATAGTTTAATTTTAATATGCACCCTGGAAATCCCCCAGTATTTATTTTGGGCATAATCAGGGAATATAAAATTTTTGACCGCAATATTGCATCTGTCAGTTGATCTTTTTTTAAACAATTTTTAACCAATTTCTAAAAGAAGGAGTTCTCAATTCGTCGACTATGTATTTTTTTTATGAATGTACACCGATTACTCCGGAACGGCTGGACTGATTTGAATGAAATTTTTGGCGTTATGTTCAGGAAGTTGCTGCGGTGGTCCCATATTTTTTTAGATGAAATTGATACAGTAAAAGCCAAAAAAATTAATTTTCTCCGATTTTCTCCAAAATTGGTATGGAGGAATTTTCAAGGTTGTACCCAACGAATCTGAAATTATTCAATATGGCGGACGAAAACATCAATTTTGTCCGATTTTCTCCAAAATTGGTATAGGGGAGTTTTCGGGATCTCACATAAGGAATCTGAAATTATTTTTAAATAATTCATAATGGCGGATCCAATATGGCGGATAGAAAAAAATTAATTTTGTCCAATTTTCTCCAAAATTGGTACGGAAGAGTTTTCGGGGTCGCACATGATAAGTCCAAAATTATATTTAAAAAATTCAATATGGCGGATCCAATATGGCGGACGAAAAACTCACAACAAATCTAAAATTATTTTTAAAAAATGGCGTATCCAATATGATGGATAAAAATTAATTATATCCGAATTTTCTCAAAATTGATATTGGGGAGTTTTTTGGGTAGCTCATTACGAATCTGATATTATTTAAAAAAAAATAAACATGGCGGGTCTAAGATGACGGATTAACGATTTTACATCTCTCGATTTTGACTTATGTCAGTATTGGGGGATTTTTGTTAGTGTTAATCACGAAATTAAAATATTTTTGAAAAACTCAATCTCAGTATGGTGTCCTAAAAATTTTACATTTTTCGACTTTCTCCAAAACTGATATAGAGTATTCTTGAGGGTGTAAATTATGAATTTAATAGTATTTTTTCTGGATTCAATATGGCGAATGCAATATAGCTGATAAAAATTTTATATTTTTCGATTTTGTTCAAATGTGAAACTGGATCGGTTTTGAGGATGTAAATAGCGAATATAAAATTATTTCAAGAAAATCTAATATGTCAGATACTATATGACTGTTTAGAAATTTTAAATTTGTGGATTTCATCTAAAATTGGTACTAGAGGGCTTTGAACAGTTAAGATTTAGATTAGATTAAGACGTTCAAATTATTTTTTTGAAATTCAATATGGCGGATCCAATATGGTGGGATGAAAATTTTACCTTATAAGGATTTTTTCCAATTTGGTATTAGGGGGTTGGGGGTGGTGTATTACGAATATGAAGTTAATTTTTTACAACTATTAGGTTGATAAGATACAATATGAGGGACTAAAAATTTTACATTTTCCGGTTGTATCTAAAATTGATATTGCGGGGTTCTTGAGGCGTATACAAACTCAATATGCAATATAAAATATATCGGACTAAGAAATTTACGTCTCAAATTCTTTAAATATCGATATTGGTTTTGGGGCCTATCTTACCAATCTAAAATGAATTTTAAATTTAAGATAGGTGATTTACTATGACAGGCTAAATATTTGTTTGACCCAATTTCATTGGTATTTGGAGAACTCTAAGAATCAAGGAATTTTTAGTGATTCAGTTTAATGTGATTTACAATTCTGGATAAAATGGATACTTTTTTGCGAGCGAGGTACACTAATCTCGATTAGTTCAAATAATTTGTCAATATCTTAATGAATTGAAAACTAAAAATCGAAAAATAAAATTTTTATAAAAAAATTGAACCGACTTCTAAAATTGCGCTAAAAAGTGGAAAATAACTAGAAATTTTTATATGAAATTGAAATTTTTGAAGTCGGCGCCAAAATATTTCTAAATGAAATAAATAACTATTAATATGTACAAATTATGATAAGAAAGCAATTACAAATAAAGTATTTTTTATCTGTTATTGCGAATCACATTTTGTCAGGTATTAAATTGGCGTCGACTTCAAAAATTTCAATTTTATATAAAAATTTCTAGTTATTTTTCACTTTTTAGCGCACTTTTAGAAATCGGCAAATTTTTTTATAAAAATTTTATAAGTTAGTTATTTGCACTCACAGAAATCCTCCAGGAACCAAATTGAGAGATGTAAAATTTTTAATCCATATTATCTTGGATTTTACTGAACTCATTCTGGCCAAAATAATATGGCACTTCCTGAACATAATGCAAAAAAATTTTATTCAAATCGGTGATGTCGTTCCGGATTAATCGATGCACATGCATATAGAAGAAACATACATAGTGGTCAAATGTAGAACCTTCTTCTTTAAGAGGTCGATTAAATGGAGGACTCAAACTTCCAGTTGCCGATTACGGGGCTTAAGGGAAAGGTTGCGGTGAAAATTAGTAAATTAAGCATTATTGGTGAAACATTGTTAAAAAAATATGACCAGCTTCCTGTTTGTAACTTTACCAATAGTATATGAATTAAATAAAGTGTATGCAAAGTTATACTTATGTGGAGGCTAACATAAGTTATACACAATCAATGTAAATATAAATATTTTTTTGGTATTTGGTTCGTTACCTCGTCACTTTCCAATGTTATATATTCAAAGAGGCGCCATGTGGAATATTAAATAAAGAAAATTAAACTTTTCATAGATATTAAGTGTTTAATCAAAAATTAAATAATTCAATGTGGAAGCTAAAAGGGCCCATGACAACTGGAAAATAGGTGAAAATTTGCAATAAATATCAGTAATTTTGCCTAGTATATAAATTAGATTAAGAGTATTCAATATTACAGATACCTATATGGCGCTTAACTTGAGTTATAAAAATTCACAGATGACATAAGCGTTTAAGTGTTTTATTTAACAGTTCTAAGTAATGTATCCTCTTTTTAAGACGATTTAATTGAATCAATTAAAATAAATTATAGCAATTTATAGATGCCCCTACAGTGCATAATTTATATATGATATATTGAAAATATTTATGATTTTTTATATAAAAATTACCTCTATATTTTTATTGCTTTAAAATTTCATTTTGTTTATTCATTTCGGCGGGGTATATAATATAAAACATTCCTTTCTTCCTTCCTTCCTTAGGGGTATGGGAAAACGGCCTTCAACTCGGACAGGTAAACGAGTTCCTAAATACAGCCAGACGCTAGGTATGTAGGGAGCATATCTTCAAAAAAAAAAGAGGGATGAGAGCAGGATTGTCAGGAGTGAGGATTTGCATCAAATTAGCGTGAATATAATTTTCGATTTGACGACGGCAATATTCAGTGCTATTGTTGGAGATTTTTAGCTACTACAATTTTAAATCAACAAATACATATATCGGTAAAACTGATAAATTAATGAATAACATATCATTTCTTTACCGGGTTAAACAGATGAACAATCTCAAATATTAACTCTAATCCCCGACGGAGGTATGTATCCTTTAAAGTAATATGATATAAGGTCTAAAAGTTTCGTTGAGTTCAACTATGAAATTCGGAAAAAAGAATAATTGGTGAGACCTGGACCTCTGGCTTTCGAATTTAGATTAAGAATCGTGTATGTTAACCCCTTAACCACAGTTCATACGCTACATTAATGTCTCTTAAATTACATGGTTACGATTTTATCTCTTTAAATCGCTCACTAGGTCGGTAGAATAAAATACAACACCTTTCACTAGTACCTCCAATACTTATCTTAACTGCTTCTTAACACAGCTAAATCACAGTTATCTTATTATTACGTCTTAATATCTTTACTATTCAAACACTGCTATACAAGTGCCTTTAAACTCATATCCTATACCTACATCACCTCCTAGCATAGCAAGAAATATACTAGCATAAACGTTGAGAACTATATAGAAATATGACTTATCTATATAATATTCCTTTCAGCACATTATGATAAAGTTGATCATTGCATCGAAATATTATTTGTTATACAAGCGCGTATTAAAAAGTTATTTTACTCCTTCGTTACACTGCCTCTTCATAATTCTAATCGTCCCGATAAGCTTTGATAATTCCATGGTATGGCTTCAATCTGTGGAGATGTATTACTTTAATTTTGACATTGGGATATCGCCGAACTCTATAGACAACGTCATTGACTCTTTTCAGAACAGTATATGGTTCTTCTCATGATGGCATCAGCTTAGGCGATTTATCCTTCTTTCTTTGTAGATCCCATAACCAAACTCTATCACCTTGTTGGAGTCCTGCTGAATTTGCCTTGATGTCATATCTTGTCTTCATTCTATCTGTTGCCAGATCTGTACGTTCTCTAGCTACATCATGAACTTCTCCAATTCTTTCTTCAGTTGAGGAATCGAACATTATGTCACAAGGCAATCCAAGTTCCTTTCCAAATAAGATCTAAGCTGGTTTAATTCCGGTAGTTTCAGGAGCTGCGGATCGATAGGTCATTAAGAAGATTGGCAAATATTTATCCCAATCTTTCTGATATCTGTTCACATCCATTGAGAGCTACTCTTCAATGGTTCTAATAAATCTTTCAACCATGCAATCTGACTGAGGATGTAAAGCTGTTGTCCGGTTTTTACAGATATTAAGTAGTTAGAAGAGCTTTGGATTCAAACGTCCTTGGTTAGAATGTAGCTCAAATTGAATTCCATATTGGCAGAACACATTATTGATTATTACTTCAACTACTGTTGAGGTATTCTGGTTAGGAATGGCAAATACCTCAGCCTATTTACTGAAGTAATCAATGGCAACCAAGATATATTTGATGCCTTTATCTATTATTTGGAATGGTCCAGCTATATCAGTCCGTTCAAAAGGTATTCCAACATTATACTTCTTCATTTTTCCATTGGATCTTGTGCTAGAACCTTAGCTAGCTGCACATTTAGAGCACTGTCTACACTATGATTTGTAGTAGTTAACCCAGTAAAATCTTTCTCAGAGTTTGTCTAGAGTTTTGTTAATTCCTAAATGAGCACTAAACTTCCCATCGTGAATTTCTTTTAAACCCCTGGAACTTTCTTTCTAGGTACCACTATCTGAGCTTTGATTTCCGTACCATCGGCACTTTTCCAGAATCTTAAAAGTTTAAAAATGGCGTCAGATCATTGTATTCAAGATGCTCTATTCTAGTCTGGATCAACGTCAAAAGTGACTCGGAATAGGAAACCCTTCTCTTTCTTCTACTTTGCTACAGTGCTTACATTTTTCCTTACATGGTCTTCTTGATAAAACTTCTACGTTATTATGCAGTCTTCCTGGTATGTATTTAATTATAAAATTGTACGCTTGTAGCTTCTCAAGCCATTTTACTACTTGTTCTTCAGGCTGCTTCACATTTAAAAGCCATTTATGAGCTGCGTGGTCTATTCTTATTAAAAATACCTATTGATATCAATATTTAAGAAAATGTTTGGCAGCTAGTTCTTTTCTAGTGGCGCAATAATTTATTTCTGGTTTGGAATGCATTTCGCTCAAATATTTAATAATTCGTTTTTGACCATCTTGAATCTGAGACAATAAGCTTCTTCCCCTATGTTACTGGAATTCGTATCCAATATGAATTTTCTATGATCTTGTGGGTTGCCTAAAATTGGACTGGAACATAAGGCAGCCTTTAATTTCCAAAAACCTTGTTCACACTCAGAATTACATTGATAAAGAATTTTTTCTTCAGTGAGCTTTTGCAAGGGTGAAGCAATATTGGCAAAACCTTCTACGAATCTTCTATAGTATATGCATAACCTGAAAAAGCTTTTCAACTCAATTTTGTCACGTGGTCAGGGCTAATTTGAATTTGTTTTAGTTTGAGTCTTTCTTCCATCTGTATGGATTCCCTCTTCCACAACTTTTGGTTGGGACTATATGAAATTTTAGGGGTTAAGTCGAATATTAACGTTTTCAGTTATTGCAAAAACTTTCTTTAGTAAGTGTTCATCAAATGTTCTCCCCATAACCAAGACATCAACAAGATAGACTAGACTTGTTTTCCATGTAAGACCTTACAGTACTGTTTCCATTAATCACTCAAAGGAGCGTTGCAGAGTTCAAATGGCATAACACAAAAATGACACAAACCAGCCCCAGTAGAAAAAGCAGTCTTCTCCTTATCTTAATCTTGGATGTCTAGGTGCTAATATCCACTTTTTAGATTCAATGTGGAGCACCATTGTGATCCAGCCAACGTTGTCAACGTGTCATCAGTTCTAGGAAGTGGATAGCTAATCTTTCTTACTGACCTCATTAAGCCTCTTATAAACAACACAAAATCTAGTAGTTTCATCCTTTTTGGCTACTAGTACAATCGAAGATGACCAAAGACTACAAGATTTTTCTATAACTCCCTCATTCAGCATTTTGTCAACAAGTAATTCTATTTTCTAGCGTTTGGCTATAGGAAGTCTTCTGGATGGCTGAGGTATTGGTAGTCCGCTGCTAGTATTTATGTTATGCTTTACGATGTTCGTTCTATCGGTACTACCGTCTTCCGCTTCAAAAACTTCACTATGTTTCCTTATAACACTCTTGGCTTTTTCAAATTCTTGTGGTGAAAGATGTTTTCAGTCTGTCTGGAGCTTCTCAATTAGTCTGTTACATTAGAATTTTGATGTAGCTTTCCCGGGTTGTTCACATTTTACAACTCATTTTAATTGCTTGTCTCCTTTATTAATTTCCACACAGGAAGAATATTGGCTACTCTGATTGGTATGATGTAATCTGAATTGACTAATGCTTTCGCTACCAGGTATTTATACGCTTTACTGTGGTGTTGACCCAATCCTACGTGGCCTCCAGAATTCTACTTTAGAATAAGGTCAATATCCACTATGATATCGAAACTGAGTCTTAAAAATAAAAAATAAACAAAGGAACTATTAATATCAGCTTCTATAAAAAAACTAACAAGCTACTAAGTATTTTAAATTCACAACAAGAAATCTAAAATAGGTAAAAGAACTGGCCTTAGTTGCAGATAAAGAATATACGAGGAAATATAAATGGCGAGTTGGCCAAATAAGGATATACATACACACTTTCAGTATCTAATATTTTCAATCTTCCCAATATCTAAGTTGTAGATTGAGTTCTGATATTGCTTGTTCTTATTTAAATACTTTCGTTGAAAGATGTTCTTTGCCCATTCTTTGTACATAAACATACCAGACCAGTTGTCGTCATTGTATTTCTTTAAGGATTAATTAAACTAATTATTTCTTTGATCCGTTCTATGTTTATGAAACAGGTCGACCTCCAAAAGTTAATTTCTAGATTCAATAAAAAGCCTCTACAAATGGTTGTCTAGTTGAGAGGTTTGAAAGCTGTGCAGAACTATTCTTTTGAAAACAGAATTTAATAATTGATGGTTTCTCCCATTTGAGATGTTTTTTGGACATAGTAGTAAACATCCTATTATCCTTTTTCCCTTCAAACTCCGGTACTTCACTTCCCCCTCTGTTCATCCAATAGTGTTCAGTACTGTTCTAAGATACACATATTGTTTGCATATACCGATTTCCTCGTCTCCTTCTGAAACGAAATTTTTTGAGTGGCTTCCAGTGCAGACATATTTTGTCTATATTCGATTAACTGAAATAACCCATTCTTCATATTCTTTAAATATTTTCGTCGACATAAATTCTTATCTTTCATAGATGGAACTAATGACATGGAGCATGTAGAGTAAAGTATCGTTACTTAGTGGAATCGAGAGCAGGATCTTCTCCCATTTTTTAAAATTTCATATATTTCAAATAAGCCCTATCTTTTTGATTTTGAATGCTGGATTTTTGTAAATTCATTTCGTCGCTGCTATTATAATGTTATATCTTCGGAATTTCTCCAAAATCTGCCAAAGTTGTTTAGTCAACACATAAGAGGTGAGTTTCCCGGTTTGATGCTTTTTTTTCTCACTCATTTGTCTCAGGCTGGAGAAAATATGCCTATGAAACCTGCTCCACGTATATAGCAGCTATTTCTGCGATAACTGCCAAGACTACTCCTCCATCTGCTCTGTCTATGGATTTGGGCATATATTATTTCATAATTTTAAGTTTTGTATTTAAATGGTTTGTGTTATATTCTTCGAGCATCCACTACTGGAAGTAAGGAGAGAGAGAGAACGAATACTGAGTCGTGCTATCTCTATCGCTCGAAAGCGATTGGTTGACTGTGATGTACACGCTTTGGGGCGAGAAGGATGGCACTCTCACTCTTTGTGGTCTGACGCCCGCGAAGCATTGCATGCCATATCCAGTAAAATAGGCCCGAAGATAGAGTCGTAGACAGGGAAATCCTACAAATCCTAAGTTATGGAGTCACAAAACCGGGCCCCTTGAGAAGTCCAGGCCCAGAGAATTACCCCGTCCACCCCTGTCGTCAGGCCTGCCCGAAGGTTATATGATTTGAATAACTAGTAGATTATGTTTTTGAAAATGCAGTTGAATAATTGGTTCATTTCAGATGTTTTTTGTACATGGTAGTAATCCACCTGAAGAGGAGAATGTGAAAAATATAGTGAACTGTATTTTAATTGTAGAAACAAGAAAAATTAAAAACCCTGCAAAAATCGCTTACCATTCTGTATGGTCAATAGGGCACAATCTTGATCCTGAGGGTACTCTTTTTTTGATATTCGCAGGGCTACTCAATTCAGCCTTAGTTTCTTCCCCGCACTTTAAGGTTTACAGAAATTGTCCCTAAAATCTATTGCTTATTTTACCACGATACCGACTGGAGGAACGATATCGTACCCAATCCTACTTAGAGTGTGTGTGACCAACTCGCTTGAATTGGCCATGCAACTTGTACGCAGTAAATAAGTTTTAAAAAAATATAATAAAAAAATATATTGAAAGTAAAGGTGTCTATGAATAGAAAAGCAACATAAATTTAAATATAATTTCAAACTACATTATTATATCACATAAATCCCTAATTGGAATAATTAAATAATTTAATTGCCCAAAAATAAAATAACCAAGATTCTTGAACAAATTATTAAAAAACATGAAGCTTTACTTTAAACATTTGGAACTTTTCAATAATTTATTAAAGACCCTATTAATATCCACTCACAAAAGCCTGTACAATATCATAAAAAATGAGAAAACGTATAAGAAGAAAATAAATCTCTCTTGATTTCTATGGTAAATTTCATTCTGTAAATTCCCGATTTTAATAAATAAAAAATATTTGACGTTTAGTCGAGGCTTAAGAATATACTAGTGTTGAGAGATTTATTATATTTTGTATTTCTTAAGAAAAACGCCTTTTAACCTTTTTCTCCACTACTTTAAAATTCTAATTTACAATTTCAACAGACACCAAATGACACACAGTGCAAAAATAATTTTTTGCAAGAAAATTTGCGATTTTTCTTTTACTTATTTCGGACCAAGACTGAGAAAGAAGTAAATGCTGCAAATTTTATATTTTTGAGCACACATGGAACTGATCGTTTCTACATTATGATTATAATTAAGATACTGCTTATTTAGTTTTGTTATCGACATAAATGCTTAAAGGGATGGATTTTAATTCCTTATTAATATTTTTGAATACTTGAGATTCAATTTGATGCTACTATGATCTATCCTGGTATAATTGAGGGAAAAATGACCTAGACACAAATCAGGTCTATATGAAAGGGATATATAATCTACATTCGCATATATACAAATTTTAAAATAACGAATTTTGTTGCTTCACCAGTTATAAATCAAGGTAAAATTTATATCTATTGTTAAAAATAATATGTGCACAAAAAATCGTCACATAAGAAAGCTAACAGGTTACATATAGTTCGGTGTAACAAACACCATTTTTTAAAAATCACTGAAAAAAAAGAAAGACATTTTCACTAAGTAATGATTCTTTAGTAGTCTTTCTTCAAGGATCGTTTATTTTTTAGTTTTCACTTAGATCAAGTTCTCAAACCTAAGTTTTGCTGCTGACAAGTCGAGCACCACATATTGTCTAGTGTCACATAAATACCTATTTGGGACCAGGGGCGGATCCAGCCTCTCTCTTTGGGGGGGGGGGGGGGGCGGTGACATCAGAGAAGTACAGTATGGCAAGCGGTCGACGGGGGGGGGGGGGGAGACACACCAGCAACATTCCCATTTCTAGTGTAAAAGACAGGGTCGGGTCTATTTTTCTAAATTTGAATCTCTTGGAAAGGGGGGGGGCTATCTCAAGAAAAAACAAGTTGCCGACAGGGGAGGGAGGATGCGAGCAGCATGCACATTCCTAGTATAAGAGGCAAAATCGGGTCTATTTTTCTGAACTCAAAACTCTTGGGGGGGGGGCTATCGCAAGAAAAACAAGTTGTCAACGGGGGGGAGTGCCAGCAGCATACACATTCGTAATATAAAAGGCAGAATCGGTTCTATTTTCTGGAACTCAAAGCTCTTGGGAAGGGGAAGGGTGATCGCAAGCATACACACACTCCTCTCCTCTATTCAAGAACTAGAGAGAGTAACAAAACTGTTACCGAAACCTCCAACGTACCTGCTCCAGTGCCGCAGATAACTGACGACTGCCGTAAATCTAATTATATTTAAATATTATAAGCTTTCATAAATTTACTGCAACAATAAAATTTCTGATAGTTCAATTTAATTTCTGTCAGTAAGTAAAGTACACCTCATAGTATGTCCTTAGTGATTTATCCTGTTTGTGTTTGTTTTTATATATTATTTGAGATTAGTGAGATACCCAAAAGATATGGCTTCCACATCTATATTTATTCCAAAACCGTTAAACAGGTCATTTTTTCCTCAACGAAAAACTTATTACGATGAATGTTTATGATGCCTAAAGATATCAATATCTAGATAATAATGTTAAAAGTTCTGTTTAGATGTGTTCCAACATGACAAGAGTTGAAAAATCTACTATGTACCGAATACTGAAGAAGAAAAAAACGACTAGAATTGTTAGTACTCACAGGCAGACTAAAAACCTCGTTGGAGGAAGACATGTAAAGGGCAATAATAGGAGTTATACTTACATTTTATTATGAGTAGCAGATCCCAACCGTCGACAAAATTCTAACTAAAATCAATGAAGATCGGGATTTACTTGAAGTTAAAAGAACTGAGCTCTGGAAATTGCACAGGTTATTTAATTTTTGCTAGGGAAAACCAGATAGGAAATCTGTTCTTACAGATCGTCCGGAAAATGTCCGTTGGAGAAGGAAATATCTCTCTCAAGTAAAAGGTTGAATTGCTAGAAATAACACAATTTACAAAATTAGTAATTTAACTGAACTTTTGGAGGATTTTTTTGAATAAAGTTACTGCAGAAAATTGAGAAAAATCCATACAATAAAAGAATAAATGGAAAAGTGGTAACTCGATCTCATGATCGGTGAGATAAAGGAACCAATTATAATTAATTTATTATTTAAATTTTGTGTAACATATAAAAATTAGTTACATTTGAATCCCTTTTTAGTGTTTAATTGTAATTCTGCAGATGGTTTAAGAAATAAATAAACTGAAACGTCAAATGTCCTAAAAATGTTTTTAATTAATAATAAAACGACGGATAGCCCCAAAAAATTTTAATATTATATGGACGAATTAATTTTTTATATATGTTTAACTTCTTGTATTTTTGACAATGAGTATTTTGTAAGTATTTAAATTATAACTTAGAATTTTTTGAGAAATATAGGCTACGTTTTAGTCTGAATATGCATAAAACGGTTTCTATGCCGAAATTAAAAATAATAAAAATACAGTTGTGATTTGTGTTAAATATGTAAAATTATCTATATTTTCTGATGTAAGTGAATTATTAAGAAATTATAAGAAATAAATAATATTATAAAAACTTTTTATTTTAAGTTTTTTACCGAAATAATATTCTATGCCATAAATACTTAGTAATAAAATAAACCTCCTTCCGACGCATATGACAAGGATTAAAATCATTTTTAACACTTCACACATCCAAAAATCTATTGTTATCCAACCCAAATATTCCAGTATTATAAACCGGTATTTTTGATTATAAAATTTTTAACCCATTCCTATGAAAAATATATGTGTCTAACAGATTTTTCCAAAGACACCGAACTAAAGAACACTGGTAGTTTGCGAAGAAAAAAAAAGGTAAAAAATTATTTATTACTCTCTCTAGTTCTTGAATAAACTATAGTATAAGAGGTAAAATCGCGTCTATTTTCCTGAACTCAAAGCTCTTGGGGGGGGGGACGATCGCCCCACCGCCCCCCCCTTGGATCCGCGCCTGTTTGGGACTAAAAAAAGAAAATATATGGAATAGTTTGATTATAGTGACATACCAAAGCCCATAACTCACCGTATTCCAGAAACTTCTTATATTTATGTTCACGAGCTTATGTCCTCAGGGATCCATTGGTAATTGGAAATAGTTGAACTGATTTTAAAGTCTTACCCCTTGTTTATCATTACCTAAGATATTTATTGATGAATTTTAAATAAATTAATAAACATTCTGAAACATTTTGATGTATTTTTTATTTATTAATATTGATATAAGTAAGATGTAGAGTTGAAAAAAATTACATCACTGGTACTTATTTATCCGATTTTTTTACCCATGTATTTACATACTTCATTCATTACTTGAATCTGATTTTTTTTAATTCAATTTCCTTTTTATTTCAATTTTATTTTACCTTGTATAAATGTATGGTATTATAATAAGAATAAAATTTGAATAAGTTTAGAAACACTGATTTGTAAATAGTGTAATTTTTTAGAAGTAAAATCTGCTGCAATCATCCCACCAGTATGTAAAAAAATTGATTATTTATTTTTATCTTCATTCCCGGTGTTGCATGTTGATATTTAGAATAATATGTACTTTGTAATAAGATTCAATGAAGCATGATGATAATAATACCATACTACTCTGTAAAATATGTGTTCAAGTGATGATATTTACTTTTTGGCTTCAACATCAATCCAGAAAAAAAGTAATTTAGAAATTTAGATCAATTAGCTGCTTAATTAATTTGTTAGCTTTGATTTTGCAGATTAATAAAATAAATATATAATTTGATATTAAGCTGTCATATACCAGTTATATATTTTTCCAACACTGTACGAGTCGTAAAAAAAGATTTTGTCACATTAAGTGTCCAATATATTCAATATAAAACTCTCTCTATTTATTCATTAACATCATGTTTTACGACCTATAAAATAAATTTATTTTCTTTCCTTGTACAAAAGATATCTAATATAAATTATTCAATGTTTGTGACTGCCTCTGAAATAGATCTTTTATTACTCTTTTATGTGAAGGGTTTAAGTAACATAAAATATTGATAGACGCTGTCTTTTAAATAATTTTATTAAGATAGGGTTATTTAATGAACATAAGATAGAAAGAGCTTAGCTCCTACATACAAATGTAACAAATTTGACTGGGAAGTTATTACTAACATCAAAATTCGAGTCCCTTGAGCCGGATTTTCCAACAAAAATTATCATAGTTTCTCCCACTCTATATAATTGCCTTCTCTATCATCCTCTAAATAGAAAGAGATTTCGAGCATAAATTGCATATGCGTTTAGATTTGTTGTTGACTTTTCTTTCTTCTATTAATTACACAGGCCAACAAGCGTTAAGTAATAGAAACTATAGAATACCTTCCCGTAGGATTTTAGTGCACTGAATCCAAATTTGACGGCAACATTGCTCCATCACCTCAGGTTTTTGAGATATCCTAACCTAAAAGGATAAAGACCCTCTTTTTCGCCATATTTGAGGTTACGTAAAATCATAAGGTAATTTTTTTCACAAAACTAGTAGAAGCACCTGAAAGTGATCCCTTCTCTTTAAAATCAATTTTGAAATGTCTAGATATCGTTTTTCTTTTCACCAAAATATGCTTTGCATTTCACCGATCTACTCGAATGCAAGTCAAAATCAGAGTAAAAGCTACCTCTTTGAATGTACTTTTCTAATTTCTGTTATTTTAATAAACATTACTATTTAAGTATTCCAGGGGTCGCTGATGACAAATCCACCGTCAAAATTCAAAATGGCGGATCCAATATGGCGGACAAAAATTTCAAAAATGTTTAAACTTAAATGAAAATTTATATAAAGATTTTTGGAGGTATTCCGGAGGTTGTTGATTACGAATCAAAGGTTAGATTTAAAAAAAAGTCAATCTTTGGTAACGTTAATTTTAACCTGACAATGACCTTCATAGTTAATTCCAGGACATCGTTTTATTTTTAATAAAAACTCTTTCTTTTGGACGTAGGTAATCGATAGGTCAGAAAATTTTAAAAGACTGAAACAACAGATCTAATATAGCTGATAAAATTTTCGGCGTTTTATATTTTTAAAATCTGACAGTGGATTCGCGATCAGCAATCTCGAGAATATCTATTGACAAAAATTTTCATTAAAATTAAAAACTCTTTGGAATTTTTGGACACCATATTAGAACTGCCATTTTAAATTTTTAATATACGATTGGATTTGCTTACACAGTTATTTTTTATCAAAATAACAAAATTCAGAAAAGTACACTCAAAGAGATAGCTTGTGTGATATTTTTGGCTAACATTCGAGTAGATTGTTGAGACACAAAATTTAAATTAGCCTATCTCGGTGAAAAAAAAATATATCTAGACAATTCAAAATTAGTTTTACAGAGAAACGAATATACCTTCCGGTGCTTCTACTAGTTTTGTGAAAACAACTTACCTCGTGATTTTACATAATCTCAAATATGTCGAAAAATAGTTTGTTACACTTTTAGGTTCAGATGTTTCAAAAACCTGACGCAATGGAGCAATTCTGAAGTCAGATTCGAATTCAGCGCGCCAAAATCCTTCGGAAAAGTGTACTAGGGTTTCAGTCAAATTTTGTTGGCCTGTGTTATTCTCTTTATACATACTATAGAAGTTGTGCTAAATCAACTTTCGTTTGATAAATAATGCCCCCCCTCCACAAATTTTTGGTATATCTTTAGACTCCCTGCGAAATTTTAAACATTTTTTCTATTACATGTTTTATACCTAAATGTAACTGTTTCCGATTTATTCACAGATAATACTCGAAATGAAGTAGTAACAACAGTTAATTTATCATTTTGTTTAATGTTGAAAATGCTTCTTCTTCTTCTGTTGGTGCCTATCCTCTGTGGATGTTGGCAATCACATTGGCCCATATGACAGCTGTTCTAAATAAATGTACCGTCGTCATTCCTGTCCATTGTCTGATATTCCTCAGCCATGATGTTCGTCGGCGACCCTGAGTTCTTTTACCCTCTATCTTACTTTGCAAAATTAACTGAATTAGTTGGTATTTCTCATTGCGCATTACATGCCCTAAGTATGATATCTTTCTGATTTTCACATTGCGCATAATTTCTGGGTCTGGGTCTGGTATGAAATTCTGGGCATGCGGCGGTAACACCACATTTCGAAGGCTTCCAGTCGTTTAGATGTTGTTTCTGTCAAAGTCCAGGCTTCCACTCCATATAGAAGAGTTGAAAATACATAACATCTCCCATTAATTATTCAAAAGTAATCTAAGCCATTTGCAAATTCTTTTTGAACATTTCTAATAACTTCTGTATAAAAAAGAGTATTTCTTAAACAATTCGATTTTTTAAGTTGGTATACTTTACCTTTAAGGTAATCCCTCAATAAGAAGTAAAGAGGGTTTATTTGATGACCTCGGCGACTACTCAACAAGATCTTAGTTATCGTCGATCATCAAATTGATAGAAGATTAGGATATATGTTTTAAAATTACTAACATATTTCTTCTTGAGCTCTTGCTCTGTCGCCATATCCTATCATCATAAGAATTTCTATCCTTTATGGCTCGGTAAGTTTCATTTTCAGTTACAATTAACTAAAAGTAACAATTCGACAAAATGTGACAAAACAATAAGAATCAGATCATGATTGTATTTCATTTCGAGTTTAACTGTCGATAAATCGAAAACAATTATATTTAGAGTTTTGCCGGGGGTCTAAAAGTATACAAAAAATTGTGAAACACTATTCAAAATCTCAACGTTTATTATAGCACAGCTTCTTTCAAGTCACATTGTAAAATTTAATATACTGAAAAAATTGTTTGACATGTTTGAGCGATTTTTCGAAAAACCCCTTTTTACAAAATGAATTTATTCCAGATTTACTTTATTATATTACTATTTATTTCAGAAATAAAGTGGAATAATAATAAACACAATTTGCTCCCTTAAAAAGATGTTTCCAGAAACTGTTACACGACTTCATTGATTAGTTGTTGAAATATATACATAAAGGAAAAAATTACTCAACAAAACTTTACATAAAATTATATTTCTTTATTCTATCCATATCGTGCATAGAGATAGGTCCTCCATATATTAATTATTTAAAATACATCGCATAGGTTTTATTTTTTCTGAATTATGAACCGAAGTTACATGCAAATTTTCTCTCCTCGCTTTTTTCCAAAAATGATCAACGTCTGTAATAACTATATACAAATACTCATGTGAGAAACATTAAATCCTTAAGATTTAAACCACTATAATACCCTCTAGCACAAATTTTAGAGGAACCACTCTGGGCTGAGTAACTCTTTGTGAGGTTATGGCATGTCATGCAGGAGATTACATCTAGCTCTTAACAAGTGCCCTTTTATTATTGTATTAGAGGTTTAAGATTATTGAATTGGGGCGTCACTCGCATAAATTTAAAAAACTAATTTTCCGAAGAATAATGATGCTAGCTAGTCTTGGGGTAACCTCTGCTTGAAACTCAACTCTAATAAAATAGCTATTACACTACGTACAATTCAGTCCAATCAAGTCATCATTTAAACAAATTATTATTTGGGCATTTCTGATACATGTAAATTAGTTCAACTGGTATAAATCTCACTCGGATAATAGAACCACCAACAGCAGGAAAGATAGTCTAATAATTAGGAGTTTAGAGCAATTTAGGCTATAGACATTATACAGTAAACAGCTGCTGTAATAACCAAAAAAAAATCTTCAATTTTCAAGTTTGTACAGGCTCGTCTAGAGCGAACGGCTTAGTTAAATGAGGTTACAATGTAAACTATGAAAATAATAAATTTCTTTCAGTAAAACATAACTACTCCATACATAGTCCTTATAAAAATATTGCCAAAAATTAATTTCACTTAGGTAACTTCATGCTTTTTTTATCACGAGAAATATGTAACAAGATTAATTAAAAATAGACAAAAAAAAAATAAAATTATTTATAAACTCTACCAAAATGACGAGCATAAAAAATACAAATGCCTTTTATAAAAGTTTAAAAACATTTTAATTTCGGTACATCAGGTATTATCAGGAAACGATTATCATGTAAGATTCTTGTTTTCCCAATCACTAGTAAGAAAACATTAAAACTAATTATCTTTTTTTTTTATTTAATACATGAAGAAAGCATGGATATGAACATTTTTAACTAGTTTTACAAAAAATGATACTCTTCTTGCATAGTTTTAAAAAACGGAAACTAAAAATTATGTGTAACAAGATTCTATTTGATTAGTATATGCATTTTTTAAAAATTGAGAAATATCGACAACTCTTCTCATACTGATTCTTAAGTATTTTCAAACGAAGCCGCCAATAATACTCCTGGTAAAATTTATTAATTCTTTATTATTCAGTCCAGAACTATGAAATAGCTAATTTCTTGCTGGCTTTAAAACTTATAATTTTTTTTCTAGATTCTGTGACATCGAATCGAAATAATTTCCATCAACAAACTGTCACCTTTAAACCTATATCGTATATAAATGAACCACTTGAAATTTTTTGCAGTTTACCTTACATCATTATACCTATTACGGATCACAAAAAAAGGACATATATATATATATATATATATATATATATATATATATATATATACAACTTATTTTAGATTTAGTTTAGACGAAGAATATTAATTGAATGGTTTTTTTTTCAGCTGACGATTTCAACCGACTAGTACATATGTTGATGGAAACAAATATTCCAGACATGAACACAACTCTAAGGATATCTCAAAGTGATACCGCACAAGACTTTGCTCTGGACATCGGTAGTTTAGATATGGATCGAGACGAAAACTTGGCTCGAATTGAAATTGCCACTTTAGCTGTAATATTTTTAACAACTGTGTTAGGGAATGCAACAGTCTTATTAGCATTATGGACAAGGAAAAGGTAAGATATATATTTGTTAATTTACTACAGTAATAATTAGCCGTTACACTTACTGTAATTTTCTTAATTGCATTGCACATATTCATAAACATTACCCAAAAAATACAATGGACAACATTTATACAGAGATTAGTATTTACTTAAAAATATTTCTGAAGCGGCAGAAAGTAATATAAAAAATAATATTAAATTTTTTCACTTCTGAAGTCAAATTAGAACAAAGGATAGATTCATACAATTTTTGGAGTAGCTGAAACAGTGTTTTGTTTTAGTAAAGAAGCTTATATTTATGTCCTTTATCTGCCCTTAGTGGCCCTATTTATCATGCTCTCGAATAACAGCAACTAGATAGCTTTGTAAGGAGTCACAAGACACCTGTAATAACAATTTTCTATTATTTCGTCTGTTGTATACCGAAAAGGTTCTAAGTAACGAACAATATCAGATTATCTTATAAATTATTATATAAAATTGCCCGATAAATGCTAGAGGAAACAAATATTAAATTAAATAGTACAAAATATTAAAATATAATAATACACATTTTGAAATATTTCATTACATAAAAATACAATGATGCCATGACACCAGAATTAATTCAAAATTTAAGATATTTTTTGTCTCTCTTAGATCATCGAACTTATATCCAAATTTGACAAAAGTTGCAGTGGCAGCTTATAAACGCTCATAACGTCAAATTTTCATAAATTTGGTTTTGTAACTTTGTATCTGTTATAAAAATAGTTCAGTAAACTTGAACACTTTAATGTAACCAATTCAAATTTAGTAAATAAACCAATTTAACTAAGGTTATGTTTTCTGCTAAAAAAAAGTTTGCTGAAGATGCATGAGATTTTTGAAATAACTGCATTAATGCAGACTGTTAAACTCTTGGGCAGGAATGAAACATATTTTGGGGAATGTTTAAAAAGGAACTGCTATGTTTTATATTACTAAATTTATTAAGAAAACAGTGACTGCAGTTTCAACTCACAGAGTCATTTTCAAACTGAATTACAAAGGTAGACTAAATATTCAATACAGAAATATGAGAAAATTTAACAATAAATAAAAACTGCCTGAAAAATTACATTATTACAATGGGGAGGTACTAAATTTTGGGAACTAATTATTATTTGGCAACAACAAATAACAGGGAAAACCCAAGTTCTGTCTGGTCATTAAGCAAATTTACATTTTTATTTTTACTATGTTTACATATTTCTAAATATTCAAGAATATTTAACTTTTGGCCCTTTGTTTAATAATGAAATATGGCAGTGTTGCTTAAATCAGGAAAACTGTGGCTGTGTTCTAAGCAATGGTTGGCAAAACTCGAGTCTGTTTTTTGAAGTCTATATGATCGGTGGTGTTCTGAAAAGCGAGTTTTAAAGCTTCTACCACTTTGTCCAATATCGAAGCTATCACAGTCTGTACATTATCAGGAAACGATGGTTTTTGCTTAAAGAGGGATTAAGAATTTTGTTTTCTATGTTTTACATGAAAATGTCTGCTAAGAGACCATGTTCAATTTTGGTACAGATATGTGGATGGTGTTCTAGCATGTTTTAAAGGCACTACTAGACAGCTTCAAAAATTCTTACAATACATTAATAATTGCCATCCAAAAATTGAATTTACTCTGGAAACTGAAAGTAACCATAAAATAAATTTTCTAGATCTCACCATATCTCACCTCAATAATCAGTGTAATTTTAAAATTTTTAGAAAACCAAAGTTTACAGGTAACACTATATCTAATGACTCTTTTCACCCCTTACAACACAAAATAGCTGCATACAATTCAATGATACATAGAGCATTCTCTTTGCCTCTCTCTAAAGAAGATCTTCAAGAGGAACTAAATATCACTGAAAGGATTGCAATATCAAACAATTTCTCCCAACAAACCATAAAGAAATTAATTACTAAAAAACAAAAACAACTAGCTTTTAATTCAATATATCCCAAAATAAAAAATGATAAATATATCTTTATCATACTGTGGTACCCTATCAGAAAACATAGCTAATACTCTTTCTAAACATAACATAAAAGTAGCCTTTAAATCTCAACACAATCTGTCCACTATCCTTTACAGTGCTAAAGATAAAATTAATAAATTTGATAAATCAGGAGTTTATAAGTTAAAATGTTCAGACTGTGATAGCTTGTATATTGGACAAAGTGGTAGAAGTTTTAAAACTCGCTTTTCAGAACACCACCGATCATATAGACTACAAAAAACAGACTCGAGTTTTGCCAACCATTGCTTAGAACACAGCCACAGTTTTCCTGATTTAAGCAACACTGACATATTACATTATTCAACAAAGTAAAAATAAAACTGTAAACTTGCTTAATGATCAGACAACTTGGGTTTTCCCCGTTATTTGTTGTCACCAAATAATAATTAGTTCCCAAAATTTAGTACCTCCCCTTTGTAATAATTTAATTTTTCAGGTAGTTTTTATTTATTGTTAAATTTTCTCATGTTTCTGTATTGAATACTTAGTCTACCTTTGTAATTCAGTTTGAAAATGACTATGTGAGTTGAAACTGCAGTCACTGTTTTCTTAATAAATTTAGTGATATAAAACTTAATTGTTCTTTTTTAAACATTTCCCGAAGATGATTAACTGCCACATAGTAACGGCTACCAGAATCAACTTTTTGAAACATATTTTACTATTTTTTGTACAGATTTCAAAGTTATAAGATACACTTCAAGTCCTTTTATACCCTACCAATAATAAGACTATTTTAAACTTAGTGGGCCTAGGTCATTTTATTACGCAGACTCTTTCTATTTGAAGAAATAACAATTTTGTTATTATGGTAACAGAGGACTGGGGAAATTTGGCCACGTTCTTATAGAAATATTATGTCAATTAGTGATCACTCTTATTCTAGAGGAATTCTAGGCTGTTAACCGAGTACAGTCTATGGGAGTATATAAATAAGTAGGATAAGATTTATTTTTCAGTTTGTACTTGAACAATGAAAATATTACCGAGTCAGTATTAAAGAGTTGTTATTTATAATGAAAAGTGTTATTTTTAATCGAACCCAGTGAGAGTAAATAAGAGAGAGAAAATCTTAACAATTGGTATCAGAAGTAAGGATAATCACCGGATCTCCAGAAAATTCTATTTGTAAACCCAAATGGATAGAGCAAGATGGACTTATTTGTTAGATTTGTCATCAAGTAAGAATATAAGACTAACTTTCGATGAAGTTCTAGAACACTCTATTTAAAAATTAGAAGAGGTAGTGAAAAACAATCATTAAGAAAGAAGCTTGAAACCGAATTTTCTATGAAGTTCTAGAACATTTTATTTGAAAAGTAGAGAGATAGTGGAAAATGTACTTCACCATCGAATTTATCATCAAGAAAGTAGCTTAGAGCCCCATTTTCGACAAAGTTTTAGAACATGCTAATCGAAAAATTGAAGAGTTCGCCATTAAATTTAACCTGAAGATAGATGTTTAGGACCGAATTTTTAACACTATCCTGAAAGTGTCTATGGTAATAACTAGGCACCGATCAGCCTGGAGCTAATAAATAAAATATTGAAAGAAGAAGAATGTCGCATTAGAGATGAAAATAAACTTTACAAATGGATACTAGAGATCATTGTACAGCGATAGCAAAATTTCAATCAAATTATATTGGTATAAATAAAAAAGTTTAAGAAAAAGATAGACGAAAAGCGACAAAACACAGGAGAAGTAAATATTATAGATTCTAGAATTAAGGACCTTTAGACAGAAATCAATAAAATAAACATGGCCCTTCGGATAAAGTAATAAACACCAGACAGACTATCAAACTCCCAACTTACGACAATGAAACTTCTTGGATAATGTACAAACGTCAATTTGAAGTCACAGCTACTCCATATAATTAGAATTGCGAAAAAATTAGTACTGAATTGGTAATTGTAGTTCTTGGACTAGCACTGGAATTATTGCAACCCATTCCTCTAACTCAACAAAAAGATTAGAAAACCCCTAATACTGCATTGAAAACAAAATTTGGAAATATACATCGACGGCAGTTATATTAGTCACAACTCAAGTCAAGATATCAGAGAAATGGAGTAAGTTTTCAAGAATATAAAATAGATATCCGATACGATGTTCATTTGGCTTACCCAGGAGCTACGGAAGAATTGCAAAACAACCTCATAATCCAATTTTTAAACAATCAAAATTTTAGTAAGAAATAAAGAAATCTTTCTGCCGAATTTAAATAGTTTGTTATATATGTAATTCTCGTTTACAGGCAGAGAATATGAAAAATATACGTACAAACAGTTTATTTCCTGCAAATATCGCTCTGGTCCTCTCTTCATACGCGTTTCGATCACCTCTTGATCTCGTCAGTGGAGCTGTATCGGACCGAGAGCAACATTAGCAGGAAATAACTGATATATGAACCATAAATTTCAAGGTATGTCGACAGGATATTACACCTGCCGTCTACCAACTTCGATGTCAGACTGAAACGCGTATGGAGAGAGGACCAGAGTGATATTTGCAGGAAATAAACTGTTTGTACGTATATTTTTCATATTCTCTGCCTGTAAAGGAGAATTACATATATAACAAACTATTTAAATACGGCAGAAAGATTTCTTTATTTCTTACTGAAATTTTGATTGTGTAAAAATTTCACGTTACCGTTGATTCATAGATGTCGTTCGACTGGCGTTATTTTTCAGTCTGACATCGAAGTTGGTAGACGGCAGGTGTAATATCCTGCCGACATACCTTGAAATTTATGGTTAATATATCAGTTATTTCCTGCTAATGTTGCTCTCGATCCTATACAGCTCCACTGACGAGATCATGAGCTGATCGAAACGCGTATGGAGAGAGGACCAGAGCGATATTTGCAGGAAATAAACTGTTTGTACATATATTTTTCATATTTTCTGCCTGTAAAGGAGAATTACATATATAACAAACTATTTAAATGCGGCAGAAAGATTTCTTTATTTCTTACTGAAATTTTGATTGTTTAAAAATTTCACGTTACTCCGTTGATTCATAGATGTCGTTCGACTGGCGATATTTTTCAGTCTGACATCGAAGTTGGTAGACGGCAGGTGTAATTTCCTGCCGACATACCTTGAAATTTATGGTTCATATATCAGTTATGTCCTGCTAATGTTGCTCTCGGTCCGATACAGCTCCACTGACGAGATCATGAGGTGATCGAAACGCGTATGGAGAGAGGACCAGAGCGATATTTGCAGGAAATAAACTGTTTGTACATATATTTTTCATATTTTCTGCCTGTAAAGGAGAATTACATATATAACAAACTATTTAAATGCGGCAGAAAGATTTCTTTATTTCTTACTGAAATTTTGATTGTTTAAAAATTTCACGTTACTCCGTTGATTCATAGATGTCGTTCGACTGGCGATATTTTTCAGTCTGACATCGAAGTTGGTAGACGGCAGGTGTAATTTCCTGCCGACATACCTTGAAATTTATGGTTCATATATCAGTTATTTCCTGCTAATGTTGCTCTCGGTCCGATACAGCTCCACTGACGAGATCATGAGGTGATCGAAACGCGTATGGAGAGAGGACCAGAGCGATATTTGCAGGAAATAAACTGTTTGTACATATATTTTTCATATTCTCTGCCTGTAAAGGAGAATTACATATATAACAAACTATTTAAATACAGCAGAAAGATTTCTTTATTTCTTACTGAAATTTTGATTATTTAAAAATTTCACGTTACTCCGTTGATTCATAGATGTCGTTCGATTGGCGATATTTTTCAGTCTGACATCGAAGTTGGTAGACGGCAGGTGTAATATTCTGCCGACATACCTTGAAATTTATGGTTCATATATCAGTTATTTCCTGCTAATGTTGCTCTCGGTCCGATACAGCTCCACTTACGAGATCATGAGGTGATCGAAACGCGTATGGAGAGAGGACCAGAGCGATATTTGCAGGAAATAAACTGTTTGTACGTATATTTTTCATAATCTCTGCCTGTAAAGGAGAATTACATATATAACAAACTATTTAAATACGGCAGAAAGATTTCTTTATTTCTTACTGAAATTTTGATTGTTTAAAAATTTCACGTAACTCCGTTGATTCATAGATGTTGTTCGACTGGCGATATTTTTCAGTCTGACATCGAAGTTGGTAGACGGCAGGTGTAATATCCTGCCGACATACCTTGAAATTTATGGTTCATATATCAGTTATTTCCTGCTAATGTTGCTCTCGGTCCGATACAGCTTCACTGACGAGATCATGAGGTGATCGAAACGCGTATGGAGAGAGGACCAGAGCGATATTTGCAGGAAATAAAGTGTTTGTACGTATATTTTTCATATTCTCTGCCTGTAAAGGAGAATTACATATATAACAAACTACTCATAATCCAATATTTTATTGATGGACTCAAAGACCAGCAGATATAGCGTATGTTGGGTATAAGCAAGTTTAGCTATTATGGTGAAGCGTTGGACATGGCTTTGGAAATAGCAGCTACGTCGGATTAGTTCAACACTCCAATAAACCCTGTAGATACCTGATAATAAAAGCATTAGTCAATTTATATGACATCATACCAATACGAGTAGAAAATATTCTTTCTACTTATGTCAAAATTAATACAGACAAAGTAGCATTATATAAACGTGTAAATGGGTAGTAAAATGTTAACAACTAATTAAGCAGCAACAGAAAAACTGAAAACATCTATTGTCACAATAACCTGAAGTAGCCAAGAAGTTTATAAGGAAGCCTAATGATAGTTTTGAAGCAAAATATGGTAATGCTGGTACGACGAACATAAAACCAGCATGAAATACATAATGGGAGTGCAGAACCAATAAGCCAGCCACCTAGAAGAATTCCCTTAGCCAAATACCAGGAAGTATAATTACTTCTAGACAGAATTCTAAATAGGTAAGTTGTAGAACAATCATCTAGGATGGAACTATTAGATTTTTGTTAAATCCAAGAAGCTTAATAAGGTCACTTTCTAAAATTTACCACACTTTGACAACTTTACTGGACCACAATGATTCTCCACGCCAGATCTTAAAAGTGAATATTGGCAAGTAGGCATCCAAGTTAAAGATAAGGAAAAAACTGTTTTTTTTCCATTGGCGCTGAAATGTATCATTTTAATGTTATGATATTTATACTCTGCAGTGTTCGTTTATCCTTTGAGCGAATAATGAAAACAGTTGTGCGAGGTCTTGCATGGAAAACAAGTCTAGTCTACCTTGATGATATCATGAGTATGCGAAAAATATTTGATGAACACTTACAGAATCTACAGCCGATGGCAAGATAATCAAAACTCAGTTGATAGTACCTTGAAACAAAGTTCCAATGGTTTCAGAAGAAATCCACAATAGAAAGTATGGTTATAATTTAAGAGTTAACAAAACTCTAGACAAAATTCGAGAAATAATTTGTTTTCAAAATGTAGAATCATTTCTGAACATAAAAAATTCGTCCAAATCGATGCCGCCGTTCTGGGTAATCGGTGTACATACATAAAATTAAACCGACTTCTAAAAGTGCGCTAAAAAGTGAAAAATAACTAGAAATTTTTATATGAACTTGAAATTTTTGAAATCGGCGCCACACTAATACCTGACAAAATGTGATTTGCATAAACAGATTAAATATATTTTATTTGTAATTGCTCCCTTTCCATAATTTGTATATATTAGTAGTTATTTATTTCGTTTAGAAATAATTTGGCGCCGACTTCAAAAATTTCAATTTCATATCAAAATTTCTAGTTATTTTTCACTTTTAGCGCACTTTTAGAAGTCGGGTCAATTTTTTTATAAAAATTTTCTTGTTCAATTTTTAGTTTTAAATTCATTATCATATTCATAAATTATTTGAACTAAGTGCTAATCGAGATTAGTGTACCTCGCAATGACTCCAAGGTGGCAAAAAAGTACCCATTTTATCCCGATTGTAAATCACCCTAAAATAAACCACTAAAAATTCTTTGATCCTTAGAGTTCTCCAAATACCAATGAGATTGTGTCAAACAAATATTTAGTCTGTCATAGTAAATCCACTATCTTAAATTTCAAATTAATTTTAGATTGGTAATATAGGCCCCCAAAACCTTCCAATATCGATATTTAAAGAACTTGAGAGGTAAATTTCATATATATTTTATATGGCATATTGAGTTGTATACGCCCCAAGAACCCCGCCATATCAATTTTAGATAAAACCGGAAAATGTAAAATTTTTAGTACCTCATACTTTATCTTTTCAACCTAATAGTTGTAAAAAATTAATTTAATATGCGTAATACACCCTCCCCCCCCCCCAACCCCCCTAATACCAAATCTGAGAAAATGCGAATAAGGTAAAATTTTCAATCCACCATATTGGATCCGCCATATTGAATTTCAAAAAATAATTTTAACGTCTTAATCTAATCTAAATCTAAACCCTTCAAAGACCCCTAGTACTAATTTTAGATGAAATCCAGAAATTTAAAATTTTTTTAAACAGTCATATTGCATCTGACATTAGATTTTCTTAAAATAATTTTATATTGGCTATTTACATCCTTAAAAACGATTCAGTTTCACATCGAAAAATATACAATTTTTAGTCAGCTATATTGCATTCGCCCTATTGAATTCAGAAAAAATACTATTAAATTCGTAATTTATACCCTCAAAACTCTCTATATTAATTTTGGAAAAAATCGAAAAATGTAAAATTTTTAGGACACCATATTGAATCCGCCAGATTGAGTTTTTCAAAAAATATTTTAATTTTAATTAACACTAACACAAATCCCCCATACTGACTTTAGACAAAACCGAGAGATGTAGAATCTTTAATTTTTTATCCACCATATTGGATACGCCATATTGAATTTTTTAAAGATAATTTTAGATTCGTCATGTGCGACCTCGAAAACTCCCCCGTACCAATTTTGGAGAAAATTGGACAAAATTGACTTTTTTGTCCGCCATATTAGATCGGCCATTTTGAATTTTTTGAAAATATTTTGAATTCTTATGTGCGACTCAAAAACTTCCCCATACAAATTTTGAAGAAAATCGGACAAAATTAAACTTTTTTGTTCGCCGTATTGGATACGTCATATTGAATTTTTTAAAAATAATTCATATTCGTTATGTGAGATCCCGAAACCTCCCCATACCAATTTTGGAGAAAATCGGACGAAATTGATTTTTTCGTCAGCCATATTGGATCCGCCATAACGAATTTTTTTTAAAATAATGTGACATTCGTCATGTGTGACCCCGAAAACTCCTCCGTACCAATTTTGGAGAAAATCAGACAACATTGATTTTTTTGTCGCAATATTGAATTTTTTAAAAATATTTTGAATTCGTTATGTGCGATCTCGAAAACTCCCCCATACCAATTTTGGAGAAAATCGGACAATATTAGATTTTTTGTTCGCCATATTGGATACGCCATTTTGATTTTTTTTTAAATAATTTCAGATGCTTTAGTACAACCTCGAAAATTCCTCCTTACCAATTTTAGAGAAAATCGGACCGGCCATATTGTAAGCGCCATCCTGGATTTTACTGCACCAGTTTCATCTAAAAAAATATGGGACCACCGCATAACGTAAAAAATTTCATTAAAATCGGTGCAGCCGTTCGGGAGTAATCGGTGTACATACTAAAAAAAAGTACATAGTCGACGAATTGAGAACCTTCATCTTTTAGAAGTCAGTTAAAAAATACAAAACCGACGAATTGAGAACCTCCTTCTTTTAGAAGTCGGTTAAAAAATACAAAACCGACGAATTGAGAACCTCCTTCTTTTAGAAGTCGGTTAAAAAATACAAAACCGACGAATTGAGAACCTCCTTCTTTTAGAAGTCGGTTAAAAAATACAAAACCGACAAATTGAGAACCTCCTTCTTTTAGAAGTCGGTTAAAAAGAGTGACTTATTAAAAAATTACAATGTAAAAAAATTCCATGTATATTATTAATGTTGAATATTTTGTAAAAAAGTGACAGTCACTGGTTTAAAAAACGCTGTTTTACGGAAAACGATTTTAAAGTTTTGGAAGGAAATTACAATTGGATAGATAAAATCTATTTATTCCTACAAATGAATAATACAAATATTTTTAATTAATAAACTAGGTATATTTTAACAATTAATAAAAATTGTTCCACATCGGTATAAGAAATGCCTTTTCTTATGCAAGCAAATTTCAGTTGAATCTACCTGCTAAGTACACCGCGGAGGCTCATAGTTTCAACTGTTTTCATCGAATCAACATAAAACTTTAACAGAGTATTTCGGACGAGGAAATTTTAAAATCTACTGCTTATTCAAATAAGACGAAGAATATCATAATTCATATTTAATTTATTTTGGGTTGTCTGCAGAATGTTTTGCTACGTAAATATTTTAATACCCATTTAAGGACGGTAAAGTGCTCTTAATTAGTACAAATTTTCCCCATTTTGTTGACCTCTATATTATAGAGAGAACCATAAATCTTTAATTAAATTAAACGGTGTGTAATCAAAGTTGCTAATATTGTCAACTTTACGGTTTTAATTTCTATTAGAATTTGTATTACCATTAAGTTATTTTAATGAAAGATTAGTACAGTAGACATTTTTGGATATTTATTTTAAACTACAATAAATACATAAATATTACAACGGACTCAAAATAAAAAATAAATAACTCGGTACCATATAACCTACAGCAGATAAATTTATTACTTTTTAACCGACTTTTTTGCGGATTGTATTTTAGGGATGGGGATTACTGAACTGCCTATATTAAGAGTCTAATAAACGCGAATAATATTCTTATATATTAAGCCTGCCGACCTTTGGATGTCAGCCTGAAAAAATTCGCCAGTCAAACGACATCTGTACATTCACCAGAGTAGTCGGAAACTTCCTGCCGAAATTCCTGAGAATTTATATTTCCTTTTTTAACCGACTTCTAAAAGAAGAAGGTACACAATTCGTCGACAATGTATTTTTTTTATGTATGTACACCGATTATTCCGGAACGGCGGCACCGATTTGAATGACATTCAGGAAGTTGCTGCGGTGGTCCCATATTTGTTTTGATGAAATTAGTACAGTAAAATCCATGATGGTGCTTACAATATGGCGGCCAAAAAAATTAATTTTGTCCGATTTTCTCCAAAATTCGTATGGAGGAATTTTCGGGATTGTACCCAACGAATCTGAAATTATTTAAAAAAAAATCAAAATGGCGGATCCAATATGGAGGACAAAAAAATTTAATTTTGTCCGATTTTCTCCAAAATTGGATTGGGGAAGTTTTTGATGTTGCACATAACGAATTCAAAACATTTTTAAAAAATTCGATATGGCGGATCCAATATGGCGGACAAAAAAAATCGATTTTGTATCATTTTCTCCAAAATTGGTACGGAGGAGTTTTCGGGGTCGCACCTGACGAATTTAAAATAATTTTTAAAAAATTCAATATGGCGGACGAAAAAATCAATTTTGTCCGATTTTCTCCAAAATTGGTATGGGGGAGTTTTCGGGAACTCGCATAACGAATCTGAAATTATTTTTAAAAAATTTAATATGGCGGATCCAATATGGCGGACAAAAAAATCAATTTTATCTGATTTTTACCACAATTGGTACGGGAGAGTTTTCGGGGTCACACATGACGAATCTAACATTATTTTCCTAAAATTTAATATGGCGGATCCAATATAGTGGATAAAAAATTAATTTCCTCCGATTTTTTTCAAAATTGATATGATATCACATTACGAATTTGATATTATTTAAAAAAAAATAAATATGATGGATCTAAGATGGAGGATTAAAGATTTTACATCTCTCGATTTTGTCTAAAGTCAGTATTGGGGGATTCTTGTTAGTGTTAATTACGAAATTAAAATATTTTTTGAAAAACTCAATCTGGTGGATTCAATAAGGTGTCCTAAAAATTTTACATTTTGCGACTTTCTCCAAAACTGATATAAAGGGTTCTTGAGGGTGTAAATTATGAATTTAATAGTATTTTTTCTGGATTCAAAATGGCGAACGCAATATAGCTGACAAAAAATTTTACATTTTTCGATTTTGTTCAAATGTGAAACTGAATCGTTTTTGAGGATGTAAATAGCGAATATAAAATTATTTTAAGAATATCTATTAGGTCAGATGCAATATGACCGTTTAGAAATTTTAAATTTCTGGATTTCATCTAAAATTGGTACTAGGAGGCTTTGATGGGTTTAGATTTAGATTAGATTAAGACGTTAAAATTATTTTTTTGAAATTCAATATGGTGGGTTGAAAATTTTACCTTATTCGCATTTTTTCAGATTTGGTGTTAGGAATATGAAGTTAATTTTTACAACTATTAGGTTGATATGAGGGACTAAAAATTTTACATTTTCCGGTTTCTTCTAAAATTGATACTGCGGGGTTCTTGGGGCGTATACAAACTCAATATGCAATAAAAAATATATCGGGCTAAGAAATTTACGTCCCAGATTCTTTCAATATCGATATTGGAAGGTTTTGGGGCCTATATTACCAATCTAAAATTAATTTGAAATTTAAGATAGTGGATTTAATATGACTAAATATTTGTTTGACACAATTTCGTTGGTATTTGGAGAACTCTAAGGATCAAAGAATTTTTAGTGGTTCATTTTAGGGTGATTTACAATTCGGGATAAAATGGGTACTTTTTTGCCACCTTGGAGTCATTGCGAGGTACACAAATCTCGATTAGCACTTAGTTCAAATAATTTAGGAATATCATAATGAATTCCAAACTAAAAATCCAAAAATAAAATTTTTATAAAAAAATTGAACCGACTTCTAAAAGTGCGCTAATAAGTGAAAAATAACTAGAAATTTTTATTTGAAATTGAAATTTTTGAAGTCGCCACCAAATTATTTCTAAATGAAATAAATTACTACTTATAGATAGAAATTATCATTAGAAAGCAATTACAAATAAAATATTTTTAATCTGTTTATGCGAATCACATTTGGTCAGGTATTAGTTTGGCGCCGACTTCAAAAATTTCAATTTCATATAAAAATGTCTAGTTATTTTTCACTTTTTAGCGCACTTTTAGAAGTCAGTTCAATTTTTTTATAAAAATTTTATTCCATTTTAATTAAGATCATTAGCAGTAAGTATTTAGTATTTATTTTAAGGAAGAACGACCATTTACGTAAAATTGTTCTTGGGATTAAGGTTCATATAATGTTAAAATATCTTTGCTATATCATTAAACTATATTTCTAAAACGTTTCGACCATTTTGTGGTTTTCATCAGTTATCTGCAAAAATACAAACATCGGTTTTTTCTTTCCCATCTTTTCGTTACATTCATTGTTTATTATTATATGCAAAATGAACTACATAATCAATGATGAAAAAAGATATAAATTTTTTTTTCGACTCACTATTTTTCGTCATAAATTTTTCTTTAAACTACACTTAGATACACCTATACCTTAAAATTTTTCTTTTAAAAACACTATACAATTTTAAAAATAAGTGCATAATTTAGTTGAATAAAAATTAACATACTATTCCGCTCGGAAGTTGAATTTTGACTAGGTGTTTATCTTCTATATCGTTATCTGCATTTCACTTCCAGAGCATGTATTATTTTCTTTTAATGTTTTTAGTAATTTTTTATTAATTATAAATAATAAGATGGAGCTTTTAAGCTAATTTGTTGGGTTTGTTATGAAAATATTAATTAGGGAGGAAATTGTGGTATATTTAACGTAAGCCCTTTATATCCGTTTTGTTATTATAGAGTTTGAGTTTTTCTTTATATAAATCATTTCTAAATTTTTACTTTTATGTTGGTTGGGTTCGATTTTAAGTATTATTGTTTCTTGAAAATTAAATTTATGTGAGTATGCCGATTTGTGTTTGCTGAAGGCTGTTTTGTTTTTTTTTGTCATATCGATGTGCATTTAGTCGGTTTTGTAAATATTACGAAGATTGTCCTATGTAGACCCCAAGCAATTCCTTTCTTAGAATTTCGTATATAGTGTGTGTGGCTTCGTTTTTGTGGATTTTGTTCTTTAGTGAACTGCAATTATGTTTAAGGAGATTATAGCCTTTGTGACACACAGACATATTTTGTTTTTGAAAGAGCTTCTGCAGTTGTTCCCACAAACCTTTTATGTATAGCACTGGTAAGTGTTTTTCATGTTTTTTATAGGTTTGTATGGGTTTGGGATTATTATTATTTAAGTTTTGCTCACGTGTCTTAAAAACCGAGTTATTAAGATTTTTTGGGTAGCTGTTATTAATTAAAATATCTTTGGCTTTTTTTATTGCTGCCTCTCTATACATTGTCTCACTCAGCTTCATTGCTCTGTCAGTTAGGCCAATGGTGGCCGATCTTTTTTGGGACATGGTGCTTTTTGAATGGAAATTTAAGTATCTACCAGACCATGTTTTTTTGGTGTACCATTCCGTTGGCCTTTGGCCTTTTTTATTGCTGCCTCTCTATACATTGTGTCACTCAGCGTCATTGCTCTGTCAGTTAGGACAATGATAGTCGATCGTTTTTGGGACATGGTGCTTTTTGAATGAAAATTTACGTATCTACAGACCATGTTTTTTTGGTGTACCATTCCGTTTCTATTGTATTTTGAATCTGATATAATGTCACATCAAGAAAATTTATCTTATTATTGTCCTCCATTTCAATAGTAAAATTAAGTTTTGGATGATAAGCATTAAAAGAGTTGAGAATATTGTCATATTTGGTTTTTGGGACAGCTGTTATACAGTCGTCTACATAACGAACAAAAAAACAGCCTTAAGCAACCACAAATCGGTATACTCATATAAATTTTATTTTCAAGAAACAAAGATACTTAAAATCGAACCCAACCAACGTAAACGTGAAATTTTAGAAATGATTGACATAAAGAAAAACTCAAAGTCTATAAATGACAAAACGGAAATAAAGGGCTTAAGTTAAATCTACCATAATAAAGCCTCATTTTATTATTTATAATTAATAAAAAATTACTAAAAACAATTAAAAAAAATAATACATTCATACGATACGATATAGAAGATAAACACTTAGTAAAAATTCAAGTCCTGAGCTGAATGGTGTTTTAAAATGTTAATTTTTATTCAACTAAATTATGCACTTATTTTTAATATTGTACCGTGTTTTTAAAAGAAAAGTTTTAAGGTGTCGATGTACTAAGTGTAATTTTAAAAAAATTTATAACGAAAAATTGTAAGTCAAAAAAATTTTTATCTCTGTTTTTATAATTGATTATGTAGTTCATTTTGCATATAATAATAAACAATGAATGTTACGAAAATATGGGAAAAAAAACGATGTTTGTATTGTTGCAGATAACTGATGAAGACCATAAAATGATCGAAACGTTTTAGAAATATATTTTTATGATATAATGGAGATGTTTTAGCATTATGTGAACCTTAATCCCAAGAACAATATATATATATATATATATATATATATATATATATATATATATATATATAAATATATATATATATATATATATATATATATATATATATATATATATATACATATGTATATAATTCAATATTTACATTATAAAAACTTGCTATGTGGATCAAGAAATATGTATGTGTTACGTATATACCTTACTTATATTTGTTTTTGCTAATACATAGATATACATTACATATATATATATATATATATATATATATATATATATATATATATATATATATATGTTTATACGGCTTTCACGGATTCGTCCGTGTGAGATGCATTAGCAGTGATTATATCCACATTATGCTGTTGTAGTGCTGAAATCACATTCAGCAAACGTACAACTATATGCAACTCCGTATGTAAGTGAAGTAAAATGCGAAACAGTGAATGCAAACTTCGCTCCATCATATTCTTTCTGTGTTAGAGGTTGCACAGTTAGAATAAACTGTAATAAAACACAATTCATCCTATTCCACCACCATCGAGATGGTGGCCCACCATACCGAGAAGAAAGTCAAAGCTTACCTTCCCCGCCACAGTGATACGGCAGAGATACATGTTTCGTCTCTTACTAGACTCATCAGGGTACCGACATGCACCTGGCTGTGCAAAGGACAGATCGAAAGGAAGCATGCAACACTGAACGCGGCTTCGCCGACCTCTCGTCAGATGGTTTATATATATATATATATATATATATATATATATATATATATATATATATATATATATATATATACTGTTTTGTCATATAACGAATGAAAAATTGATTTAGGTTAGCTCTTAATTCCACAGAATTTATTTATTCCTGATAAACCAATACCAAGAAGTTTGAACACAAAAACTCAACATCTATTTATTTCATTTTATTCGCAAATCTCAAATTAAGTAGTAATCTGTACTCCGCTGCATTCAAAAGCAAATTGATGCTACAACGTTGAATCCTGAACGATTCAAATCAATTCCAATCTTCTGTACCTGAGTTATTCTTAATTTCAAAAATTTCATGATTCGACCATTATTAGGAGGGACTAATGCAAAAGATCAAATATAAAAAATATTTTACAATACCTATTGCAACGCTTAATTCGCTTGCACCTGTCCGGTGAACACCTAAGATGCGGCAAAGAACATGCCGAGCTCATTTCAAATTGCTATATCTTCAGCAATAGTTCGAATTTTGACAAGGGAAGACGCTTAAAATATTCTTAACAGTAAAAATAATAAATCTAGATAAACAAGACTTTTTGAAAATTTCGGTGACTTGAACCTCATAACTCGATATATAATGTGACCATGAACTAATTTAAACTAACCGAACCAACATATAATATTTCTTTTAAAACTCAATTCAATAACTGGCCCCCAAACATAGACGTCAAAAAAGACAGCGTCTGGAACGTTTACAATATTCAGATTGGACAGTGCACGATAATATCTCTTGATTTTGTATTATTTTTTTTTCATTTTATGCAGAAACAATATAATCTGTTAAAAACTAAAACCCTGAAATTGTATTCAAATTGTAATGAAGCCTTAAAATAAGATAGGTTTACCTGGCCCTAAACCCTCCCTATTATTAAAAGGTATAATTGCGACCCGAATACATAGAATAACGAGAATTCAGCATAATTCCCTAACACAATGACCCATATAGTTTCAAAGGCAGGACAATAGCAGATTTTCTACTAATAAAAATTATTTGATCATCTGAAGTCGAAAGTTATTTAAAAATGAGCCTTGAAGTCTTCCCAAAAATGTCATAGAGAATTAAAATTCATTCTGGAATTACAAAATTAAATATGACAATGAAATCTTCATTAAGGAAAATCTAGGATTTGTTTTAATAGTATTGGAATAAATAACTCCAAAAATATTCCGAATTATTAATATTTCAATTGACTCACCCAAACAAGCAATAGCTGAAAATAAAGATTTAAATAAAATGCGTGCCAAAAATTGCTTATGGGCCATTATATAACTATATTTTAATAATATATTTGAATTTTTAAGAACATATTTACTATTACAATCAGTATTTTCATAAAACTTTTAGTTCACCTTGCAAAAACGTAATTTTTTTGACATTCAATCTAATAAACTATTATGTTCTCCACACAAATACTACTATTTGGAATAAATTTAATAAAATAACTTTAGTGATATATACCAGACGGTCCAAAATGCAAACATACCCAGGGAAGTTTATAATTTACAATAAAAACTATTGAACCAAGGTAAGTTGAGATTTGTTTGTGTCAGAGAAAAATAAATGTTTCTCTATTGGGGACATTTGGCTTTATTTAAAAGCATTCTAAAGGCTCTTTAACAATATACAGGTATAACTAAAGGTGGCAACCACGTTTGAATAATATGCAGCTACTTATATAGAAAAATAAAATTAACAAAGCATGGTACTTGTAATAAACTCAAATACGGGCTATCCACCCTGAAAGCAGCCATAATAGCACTACCAAACTTCTCTTCCTTGATATAATAATCAAGGCTGAGGCTAGGGTAACCGCACACAAGTTAGAACTAAAACAAGATCTAGTAGACTGGATCTGTTCTCGGATACACTAGCATTAACGGCGTGGTGACGAATTCATTGCTGCACCTGAGCAGCGATATTGTGTCAAAAACCTATAATTTTGATAGGCCTTACACCATCAGAACGCGATCAATCTCTAAGTCAAGCAGAGAACCTCATGTGGTGTACAAACTGGTCCAAGACAGACCATGGTACAGGATCCGGAATACAAGAAGAGAAGGGTGTAGCCCCTTATTCAACATAAGTAAATCACTGGTGTAGCACACCTCGATATTCCAAAGAGAAATATATGCTATTGATACTTGTCTTCGAGAAAATCTGATGAGGAGTTAGAGGGACGGGTCGATTTTCATTTTCTCCTCAAGTCAGGCAGCGCTGAAAGCTCTCGCGTTTTACCAGCTAACATCAAAACAAATCTGAGATTATCTTCTAAAACTTATCGCTCTGGCAAAATACAACAAGGCTATTATTGTGTGGGTACCATTACACAAGGGTATCCTGGGCAAGGAAAAATCGGACCAACTTGCAAGACAAGGATTTCCTACCACATTTATTGAACCGAAACCAGTATTTGACTTTAATAAATATGCCATTTGTGGATAAATTATCAACACCAAACCCACTGGAACCATATACTATTGCTGAGTAGACCATCTGGTAAACTAAGCCGCGAAATCGTTCATTTAAGCAGACAACAGATTATGTTGGTGACAAAACTAATAACTGACTATTGCAGCTTAGGAAAACATCGACACACAATGGGCATTTATAATGAAGAACAACATACAGACTATGTAACAAAGGGGATGAAACAGCCTCATACATCATTCTAGAATGCGAAGCTCTAATATACTGGGAACACCTTCTAGGATCGATCAATCCGGAAGGTTTATAGTCAAAGGATAAACTATTGAACAGGCTGCTAAACCTGATTATAGCAACTAACTTGTTCCTATAGAACAGATATAACAGGCGACACAACAAGTCATTAGGCTACACTGAAAGGATTTCTCAAATCGAGACTGTCATATCACTCAATCAATCGGTTAAACTTTTAATAAATGAAGTACTATTTATGAAATAATTACACCATTAAAGTTCAGGAAACGAAAACTCAAAATAAATTTAAATGAAAAATTAGGCAATGTAACTTGCCGAGAAAACAGGCCCGAGTTAAATTTATAAAAATTAAAGAAGCAAAGAATGTAAATACTGAAAGTTTTCCACAATAACATTAAAAGAATGATGATATACACGAAATCAAAACTTATACATTCACACATAGACCTACGTTACTACTAATTAGATATTATTTTGTTTTACTTTTCTAATTAAGGTTCAGAGGAGGGCATATCTATCATACAATAAAGTCATACTTTTTACCTAGATACAATAGGTCAAATTATATAATTTAAATTTGAAAATTACATGCAAAAAACAAAACATAATAATTTACTTTAAAACTTAGATATAGAAATTAAAAGAAAATATGAAAAAATTCCTGATAGCAAGAATTTTGTAACCGATTTCCAAAGAGAAGGAATAGGTAGAAATGAGTTATTCTACCAACTTAGTTTCCTCTTTGCATGTATTTGGTAGCTTCCTAATTATTCTTGATTTATCCACCAGCATATAGCGAAAATGTTAATTCCATTTGAACTTTGCACGTTAATATCAGCACCCTACTACATCACAAAACTTATTTAGTAGCATATGAAATTTACACGTCAGGTCCCTTATTTAATTTTAATATCAGATGTCCTCTGCAACCTTGTCTAGTGCTCAAATTTATTTTAAGTCTGGAAATTGGACGAGGAATTTTTTTCACATTTTATAGAAATTATCCAATAACCTGTTTTGTAAGAAATAATTAGAATAATATAATTTATCAAAGTCTAGTCAAATTAGTTTATTTGTTCAATTAACAGAGGATAAAAAAAATTATTACAATAATGACAGAAAAGATCAAATAACAATATCCTTAGATACACAAAAAACCAATTATAAGTTCGGAGTGAGAAATTTTACATCAAGTGGCTGCTGGGTAATAAGAGCTCTTTTGTTTTTAGAGTTTTATAAGAACCCTTAAGGTTTCGTCTTGCCCGTTCATTTATTTATGACAAAATTATAATTTCGTCCGTTCTAAAAATGTTGCCATGCATTTTGCTTTTCATTAATCCAAAAATAAACACCTTGTAGAAAGTAGGTATGAAAAAAAATTTTCGCTCCTTCAGATAAGTCTTGAAATATGCCAATAAATGCCTTACATCACATTTTTTAATTAGCTGCCTTTTTCTCGAAATAAAAGCCTCTAAAGTGGCTGTTACATATCCTCCTCTCCTCCAATTTTTAGGCAGTAAGTTTTAAAAATCCAAAAAAATGTGATATAATAGCTCCTACTAAATACATGGTACGAAAATTATAACTAATAAGTTACATCCACCAATTAAGGGATTGTTAGGAATTAAATTTTAACTGTTTATCCCGTTGAATATGTCTTCAAAAACGAAAAAAAATATGTCGTTTAATATATTTAATTAAGTCATTTCATTCGCCCTATTTTAAGGGTGTAATTTTTGGTGCATGCGCCAGAAAAGTTAATGGGTCATTCAAATATAAATTTTGTTGCTTTACCATACCAAAAATGCTACTACAGCATTGACAAAACATGAAAAGAATGAAAAACACTCTTTTAACATTGAAAATACCAAAATAACCGATAGGGAGAAAAATTATCATAAATTAATAATAAATGAAATGATAGCCATCAAAAAGGAAACACATACACTAAATGACAGAACTGACATAAACAATCTTAGTCAAATTTACAACAATATAATTTAGACGCAGTATATTCCCTTAACAGCATCAAAAATGTTTATATCACCTTAAAAGCAAAAACAAATTCATTTAATTTTTTATTTATCATGTTCCCGAATATTAAATGCAATTCCTTGGTGGTTTGTTGATGTTAACGATAGTTTTGACGAAATCTCGAGGTACGTAAAATTTATTAAAAATCATCCTTTAAATAATCATCATTTTAATTTCTGGTATTGTTTTATATGTCTTAAATGTTGAATTTTAAGTGTGTATTATAGGTGTATTTATATTATATTCATAATTCGTTTAAAATTTTAGACGATTATTTTTCAAAATGTTCTAAATAAAGAAACGTCAGAGCGATGAAAACTTTATTTTAAATATGAACCTAATCCCAAAAAAATAATTAAAAATAAATAAATAAATAAATATATATATATATATATATATATATATATATATATATATATATATATATATATATATATGAAGTAAAATGCGAAGCAGTAAATGCAAACTTCTCTCCATCATATCCTTTCTGTGTTAGAGGTTGCACAGTTAGAATAAATTGTTACAAAACGCAATTTATCCTATTCCTCCACCATCGAGATGATGGCCTACCTGTACCACCATACCAAGAAGAAAGTCAAAACTTACCCTCCCCGCCACAGTGATACGGCAGAGGTACATGTTTCGTTTGTACTAGACTCATCAGGGTACCGACATGCACCTGGCTTTTGTACAGCCAGGTATGGTGGTACAGGTAGGCCATCATCTCGATGGTGGTGGAATAGGATAAATTGCGTTTTGTAACAATTTATTCTAACTGTGCAACCTCTAACACAGAAAGGATATGATGGAGAGAAGTTTGCATTTACTGCTTCGCATTTTACTTCATTCATTTACGGAGCTGCATATAGTTGTACGTTTGCTAAATGTGATTTCAGCACTACAACGGCATAATGTGGATATATCCACTGCTATTGCATCTCACACGGGGGAATCCGTGAAAGCCACATAAACATATATATATATATATATATATATATATATATATATATATATATATATATATATATATATATATATAATAAAATAGAATAAAATTTTGGCGAAGCGGACGTGAAAATTTGTCAATCTACATGATTCTCGTATTAAAAAGTGCGGAGCACTCCAAAGTATGGAATAACTCCGGGTCCGACAGATGGCGACAGCGCTGTTTCGTCCTAATATGGGACTCGTCAGGCCACCGCAGTTGGTACAAACCATCATCTCGCCTTTGCATCGTATAAGCCATACTTATAATCAAAAATACGGCAAATAAGACGACAAAGGCGACATCTCGATGGTCCACTCGATAATACAAGAACCATACAGATTAACAAAGTTTGTAAGAGAACCGTCATATGGTGGCGCGACGGTGAATTAAAACAGAAATATGTAAAATCGAGTACACGAAACGCGCTGCCCAAAAGATAGGGGTCGCATTTTTCGGTACTGGCAAGCAAGCATACCGCTATTTAAGCAGCCAAAGCCACGTGCCGCACCAAACGATCCCACCATGAGAGCATCGTTTAGCGTGTTTCAAAGCCAAACAAGTAAATAAATATGTAGATAAGTTTTTGTCCGTGTAATTTAAAATAAAATAGAATAAAATATTGGCGAAGCGGACGTGAAAATTTGTCAATCTACATGATTCTCGTATTAAAAAGTGTGGAGCACTCCAAAGTATGGAATAACTCCGGGTCCGACAGATGGCGACAGCGCTGTTTCGTCCTAATATGGGACTCGTCAGGCCACCGCAGTCGGTACAAACCATCATCTCGCCTTTGCATCGTATAAGCCATACTTATAATCAAAAATACGGCAAATAAGACGACAAAGGCGACATCTCGATGGTCCACTCGATAATACAAGAACCATACAGATTAACAAAGTTTGTAAGAGAACCGTCATATGGTGGCGCGACGGTGAATTAAAACAGAAATATGTAAAATCGAGTACACGAAACGCGCTGCCCAAAAGATAGGGGTCGCATTTTTCGGTACTGGCAAGCAAGCATACCGCTATTTAAGCAGCCAAAGCCACGTGCCGCACCAAACGATCCCACCATGAGAGCATCGTTTAGCGTGTTTCAAAGCCAAACAAGTAAATAAATATGTAGATAAGTCGGACCCGGAGTTATTCCATACTTTGGAGTGCTCCGCACTTTTTAATACGAGAATCATGTAGATTGACAAATTTTCACGTCCGCTTCGCCAATATTTTATTCTATTTTATTTTAAATTACACGGACAAAAACTTATCTACATATTTATATATATATATATATATATATATATATATATATATATATATATATATATATATATATATATGTATATATATATATATATATATATATATATATATATATATATATATATATATATGTATATATATATTTATTTATTTTTAATTATTTTTTTGGGATTAGGTTCATATTTAAAATAAAGTTTTCATCGCTCTGACGTTTCTTTCTTTATTTAAAACATTTTCAAAAATAATCGTCTAAAATTTTAAACGAATTATGAATATAATATAAATACACCTATAATACACACTTAAAATTCAACATTTAAGACATATATATATATATATATATATATATATATATATATATATATATATATATATATATATATATATATATAAATTTACCATGGTCCAAACTTTTATATGACTCCACAGAAAACTGTTGCTTGGTTTGTGTTTATGACATCCATTCACAGTTTTAAATTTCACTCTATACAAATTCCCGCGCAACCCTTATCCGCACTGTTTGTTTTAGAGAACTATATAACCAACCGAAATAAATTGAACATTTTATTATAAATTTACTTGTTAACAAAATTGATTTTGTGTATGGTAGAATATGGTAGAATAATCAAAAGCTTTTAATTAATACAAAATTGAAATTATATAAAATTTGTTTTATTATTTTATTACTTTCTTGTATAAATAATTTCCATACATTAAAATGAATTTGAAAGAACTCCAGAATAATTTTAAGTTTTAACAGCCAGAATCACTAAAAAGGTTTAAGACTTAAACCCGATCTATTTGCTATGAAAAATAGATCTTCTAGTCGACCAATTTTGTGTTGCTTATGATATTGTCATAATTTATATAATAATATAGCGATAAAGGCTTAAAATATGAGAGACAAATTGTCGTATCCCGAAAATAATTAAAATTCTTCATTGTTGCTGCTTCAGTAATAAAAGCAAATTATTTTTATGTTTGTATGTATGTATGTATGTATGTGTGTTGTTAGGGTTAAAAACTTACTTGACCTGTTCTTGTCACTTTAAACACTTTGGTATAAATTTAGAATATTAATGAATTTGGGGATAAAATTTTTAGTTTAATAGTAAAATGTGTACCTGGATGGATCAGGGTATCATTTTTATAAAAATAACAATTTGCGGTACACGTAAAACTAATTAATTACGAAAAAAAATTTTCTACTGTAAATTGCAAATTAAATTTTTTTATTTGTTTTTATTGTATTTTTTCTAATAACAAAATTGAGAAAGAAAATGTACATTTAATTAAAATATTTATTAAAACTATATAATAAAAATATATTTTAGAATGTGAAATTAAATTAATTTGAAAGTATCAATACATAATCTTAGTAAAAGTTCCTAAGAGAAGGAAAAGAATATTTGTATATACCAGCATATATTTTATTTATCATCGATAATCTCTATTAGGTCATCCTCAGGGTTCGAATCAGTCAAAGTGTATCTTTCGACTCTACTATTAAGGAAATATATTTCAATTTTTCAATAATGAAATAAGACCAAAATTAAAAATACAATTAAAACAACTCAAATAAAAATATAAAGACGACCCTTATTTAAAAGCAGAAAAGGACACTAAAAATTTTAAATTAAAGGTTTTACTGTTATTAACTCTTCTGTGATAAAAAACGAATTGTATGGATCATTAGAGCTTCAATGGATTGGGATACTTTTCTTCTTTTGGGAAAAGCAATAAAATACATGAACATTGACGTACTTAAAATGTTCAGATATATTTTTTTTTTAATCGACTTCTAAAAGAAGGAGGTTCTCAATTCGTCGACTATGTATTTTTTTATGTGTATACACCGATTACTCCCGAACGGCGGCATCAATTTAAATGAAATTTTTTACGTTATGTTCAAGAAGTTGCTGCGGTGATCCCATATTATTTTGGACAAAATTGTTGAAGTAATATTCAAGATGACGCTGAGAATATAGCGGCCAAAAAAAATAATTTTGCCAGATTTTCCGCAAATTTGGTCTGGGGGAATTTTCGGGGTCCTACACAATGAATCTATAATTATTTTAAAAAATTCAATATGGCGGATCCAATATGGCGGACAAAAAATGTAATTTTCTCCGATTTTCTCCAAAATTGGTGTGGGGGAGTTTTCGGGGTCGCACATAACGTACCTAAAATTATTTTTAAAAAATTCAATACAGCGGATCCAACATGGCGGACGAAAAAATCAATTTTGTCCAATTTTCTTCAAAATTGATATGGGGGAGTTTTCGGGGTCGCACATAATGAATCTGAAATTATTTTAAAATATTAATTTTGTCCGATTTTGTCAAAATTGATATGGGGGAGTTTTTGATTGCACATTAGGAATCTAAAATTATTTTAAAAAGATTAAATATGACGGATCCAAGATGGCGGATTAAAGATTCTACATATTTCGATTTTATCTACAATCAGTTTTGAGGGATTTTTGTTAGTGTCAATTACGAATTTAAAATATTTTTTGAAAAACTCAATCTGACGAATTATTATCCTAAAAATTATACATTTTTCGATTTTCTTCAAAATAAATATAGGGGATTCTTGAGGTTGTAAATTATGAATTTAAAACTAATTTTTTAGGATTCAATATGGCGAATCAAATATAGCGAACTAAAGATTTTACATCTTTCGATTTTGTTCAAAGGTGGGAATGAATCGTTTTCGAGGATGTAAATAGCGAATTATTTTAAGAAAATCTAATATTTCAGATGCAATATAACTATCAAGAAATTTTAAATTTCCGGATTTCATCCCAAACTGGTACTAGGAGGCTGTGAAGGGTTTAAATTTAGATCAGGTTAAGACGTTCAAATTATATTTTTGAAATTCAATATGGCAGATTCAATATGGTGGATTGAAAATTTTACCTTATTGACATTTTTCCAGATTTGGTATTTTGAGGCTTTCAAGGTCGTGAATTACGAATATGAAGTTAATATTTTTTAACTATTAGGTTGATAAGATACAATATGAAGAAATAAAAATTCTACATTTTTTTATTTGGTCTAAAATTGATATTGCAGGGTTCTTAGGGCTTATGCAAACCCAATTTGCAGTATAAAATATATCCGGCTAAGAAATTTACGCCTCAAGTTCTTTAAATATCGATATTGGTAGATTTTGGGACCTATTTTATCAATCTAAAGTTAATTTGAAATTTAAGATTTACTATGACAGACTAAATATTTGTTTGACGCAATTTCACTGATATCTGAAATACTCTAAGAATCAAAGAATATTTATTGGTTCATTTTAGGGGAATTTACAACTTTGGGTAAAATGGATACTTTTTTGCAACCTTAAAGTCATTGTGAGGTACACCAATCTCGATTAGTACTTAGTTCAAATAATTTATGGATATTAATAAATTCAAAACTGACAATCAAAAAATAATTTTTTTTTAAATTTAACCGATTTCTTAAAATGCGCTAAAAAGTGAAAAATAACTATAAATTTTTATATGAAATTGAAATTTTTGAAGTCAGCGCCAAATTATATCTAAATGAAATAAATAACTACTAATACTGGTATATACAAATTATGGTAAGAATGTAATTACAAATAAAGTATTTTTAATCTGTTTATCCGAATCACATTTTGTTAGGTATTAGTTTGGCGCTGACTTCAAGAATTTCAGTTTCATATAAAAATGTATAGTTGTTTTTCACTTTTTAGCGCACTTTTAGAAGTCGGTTCAATTTTTTTTATAAAAATTTTAATTAAGATCGGAATGGTGGTAAAATATTATAACATGTACTGGGACAATTATCAGTTGTTTAAATAGTTAATAAATTTAGTTCGGCTATTCTACTCTATTCAGGCTTTTTGTCTCCTTATGTATCTCAAAATTTTCTTTGTATTCGAGAGTTTCAGGGATATTATTATTACTATCCCTAAAATGGTATAAGATTTTACTGTCACAGGCAGGAGAGAAAATGTGTTTTATGAAACTTGTACCAAATATAAAAAAATAAGAGCTTATTAATATGTTCCTGAATTCGGACTGTTATTAACCTTTAGTTGAAGAATTATAACTATAAGCGTGAGGAAATGTAGATTAACAATGATATGATAAGAACTAAGGAAAATGGCATAGGTTGAGAAGATAAAAGGAAGCTAAGTTCAAGTGGGATTCCAAAAAATAACAATTGATGACCAAAAAGTTTAACGAGAATAGCCGTTCTAAATTAGGTTAATTTTTGAGAAGAGCTTACAACAGGGAGAAGAGACAAAGGGCCTTCCCTTTTTTTTCATTCTCGATTTTAAGACTACAGTAAGAAACAAGAATGAAATGTATAAATTAATGCTTAAAGTGCATTGACAAAAAAAAACGCAAATAATAACGGAAAGAATGTTGGATTTTTGTATAATGAACATTTTGAACATAAAGATATTCATAAATACACAAGAGTGGTGACAAATAGTGACGAAAAAACAATTATTGACTACGTACTGGCTCCTGCGGAGGAACAATAGGTAAGTAAGATAAAAAAGTAAGAAAAAGATCCGAAGACAAGGGTGACCATTACATAGTGGTTACAACGATGAGAGAAAGGTTCACTAGCATGGAATATAACAAAACAGTAAACCAGCAAAAGTAAACAAATCTACAAAATTATACAAATTGTTAACCGAAAATTATAGCGGTAATAAAAATTAATATAGAGCTGTTTTAAAAGTATTATATTGGATTGTGTAAAGGAACATGTGGGAGTAGCAGAAAAAATAATAGTACAAAACAGACAGCGTGATGGATAGAAGGCCTAGAAAAGCAAATAAAAGACAGAAGAAAAATTGTAAAATATATTTAAATATCCGAACAGCAGAATATTACGAATTATATATAAATGGGAGAAAGGAAATAAAGGACATATTTACTGCGGCGAAGCAAAATAAACGGTCAAAATATGGAGACAAAGTTGAGCGAAGTAAACAGAAATATTAAAAATTGTTCAATTTAATATTAAAATTATTAAGGATTGAAAAGATATAAAATATTTAAGAATACAAATGATGAAGATCTACTCAGAAAAGAGAATGAAATATTAAAGCATTACAACTATTGGGTTCTACAGGAGCTACACTGAATGAAACAAAGGAAGGCTATAACAAGCATATGGCCTTGAAAATACTACAAGGGGTAATAGAAAACTTCAAGCGCGGTAAGGAATCAGAATAAGAGAAAATTATCTATAGCAAAATTAGTCCAATAATCGAGAGTTTATTGGAAGAATCGCAGAGTGGTTTTAGAAATTGAAAAAAACAGTGCAGTATAATAAGGAAGAGCTTTCTAAGCCTAGGACGGTACAGTGCAGAGTCTCGTAGGGCTCGGTATTGGTTCCTCTCACGACTGTAGGGCAACTGACGTTTCGGTAAAATCCATTCACCTTTTTAAAGCTCACTGTACGGCGTCTGTGGCAAACTGATGCTTGCAACTCGTGTACTGTCGGTCATGTGTGAACGTGGGTCGTGTTCATTGGCTGGATGATTCTGGCCAGTCAGGCTGCGTACCCTGCCGCATGTCATCGGCCCTGTTGCTAATGTTTAGGATCGTGTTGTCGAGTTGTGTTTCATTTCTCTACTACCTTTTACTGGTTGATGTTTCGTAAGCAGGTTTTTCCAAGTATTAGGCAATCGCTGACTATAATCTCTACTATTTGAGTTGTTGGGCCTCTTTTCAATCGCGATGGTTTCCCTTATAATTTGTTCTATCCACAAGAATTAAAAAACAGAACAAATGTATTTTCAGCAACTTATAGACTAATCCTGATATTTCGGTGTGAACCTTTGGTATTGAGGATGAAGCAGAATAGCAAAATAGAGGCAGTAGAGATGGAGTATCTTAAAGCTGCCACAATTAAATAAAAAATGAAAAATACTAAATAAGAAAGGACCTAGAAATACAAACCACAACATTTTAGGGTCAGTGGGTTCCCTTATAGAGTATGAAGAATACGAGATCGATCAAATGAGGTTGGGAATCAAAAACCAATAAAAATTAAAAAAGAGGAAGAAACATAGGATGAAGTTCAAGAAGATAGAGCTAAGAAGAGGAAAAAAACATTAGCCAAAGCAGGAAAACTAGCAAAAAAGTAGACAAGACGTGTATGGAAATATATATTGAAAATAGTTAGTACTAAATTTTTATATTAACTCTAGTTACGTTTTTTTATGGTAATTAAGAACAAAATGGAAACGAAGCTGAGTGTAGCGTTTAAATGTGATTCTGGATTCGAAACTAGATACCTTCTTGAATCCACTATTTTGAATTTTGATATACACAGTGAAGGTCATAAGCTTACCATTGCACAATTGTACTAGAATTATAACTCTTGTACGATTTTCACCATATTCCGAGAAAAATGTCAGCTTTTGGATGTTTTAGCTGCCATATTGTATTAACCATTCTAAATTTTGAGAGGCACAGTGTAGGTCTATGCGTACATAAAAGAGAGCACAGTTTAAAATTACCTAAAGTTCAATTCGAAAGAATTTTCAACCTATTACGGTGAAAATTTTAGTTTTTCATGTTTTCAAAATCCAACATGGTCGCTATGTAACATGAGCGCAGGTTGGAATGCCTACAATATAACCTGAAAGCAATTTTTTCAGTATATATTTTTATCTTCAACACTAAAAATTACCGAAAAAATACACGAAACACGTATCGAGTTTAAATATATTTCTTTTTTAATATACTGTCTCGCCATTACATGGCGGTTTTCTACACAATTGTTGGTTTTTGTTGCTCCTGTGTTATTGAGTGATCTGTCAAAATGTCGCTATTGTGTCTTGTTTACCGTTTTCTTTTAATTTTGGAATCAGCTTATAGGGCACAATTGCGAGATGATGGTTTGTACCGAGCGTAATGGCCTGATGCGTCCCATACTAGGACGAAACAGCGCTGTAGTAATTTTTCCTACCCTGAGCTTTTCCATTGTATTGGAGTTCTTCGCACTTTTTAACACGAGAGTATTAATCTTATATCAGCATTATATTATATATATATATATATATATATATATATATATATATATATATATATATATATATATATATATATATATATATATATATATTCGAAAAATATTTTTAACTAATATTGCAGCTGAGTGTTGTAAAATGTTATGATCGATAATGATAGCTTAATTAATAAATGATGAATATGCAATGTCCCTTTGTTTCATCAATCTTTAAAGCTATAAATCTGATAAAAAATAATTACTTTATGGTGATACATTTATCATTCTAACTTCTCTTCTTTAAACTTTAATGGCAGTCTTTCCTTTCTTTTAAAATCATAAAAAATTATAATGGTCTTCACTTTTATGGAGGTGTCGTATAATATCGCTATTAATTTCATCTGAAAAAAGACAATTTTAAGAACTTTTTCGCTCGAAATAAACCTGCAGAGAAATACGGTTAATTGTTTCTACCGTGAAAATTGATGTAATAATATCCTTGATCATTTTATATTCAGTAATATAATACCAATAGAATTTATAAAGTTCTTGATAAAACCTGTTTATCCGGTATTCACAAAGTTAGTAGATTTTAGATGGGCAAAGCTCTACCTCCTAGATAAAACTGTCATAAGAGTAGCATCAAAGTTCCAGTTTGTAGAATAACATTAATGTAAAATTTCGCTGATTCTGTTAAATTTAAATATTCATTTCGTAAAGGGAAATTATTTTATAGAGCAAATTAAATGCTTTGAATAACATTTCTTATAAATATTTTAATCATTATCGGAATCATTTAAAGAATCAAATGAGAGTTACTGTATTTTATTGATCGCTTAAAATTTGCCTGCATCCCACTTCTTCCAATCAACCTGGTAATGTATCTCAAACCTGTATGTGTTTTAAGAACGACTGCCTATAGGTACAATATTTTACCTATATATTATAATAATACAAAATATAAAAAATACACATTAGTATTGTTAAGTCGTCCTTATATTTCATTATTTTCGTCGTCAACATTCATATTATTCTCGTATACATCATTTATTTCATTAATAATATCAGCTTCAGCCTCATCATCATCATTCTCTTGAACAATATATTTGAGAGTAATTATTTCGGAACAATTATCACACTGACGATCGCAATTCTCACATAAATCAGTACATTTCAGACCATGACTTTTACATGTGCATTTATTATCAACACATCCCGTTTTACATGAAAACGAGAAAAAATTAGTCAATTTCTCGGGCATAATTGTGTCATTTGTATATAGTGGCCGCAAACCAGAATCAGTCTTTTCTCAACCCCAATCAGTAGCTACTTTAGTTTTTCCTAAACAATGCTGCACGTTATATCAAATTATGTCCAAAGTATACTACTCCGAAATGACAGGTGTTACCAGAATGCCGGCTTCGAACCGGATACTGCCAAGAGCGGAAGACATCTGCGCCTTGCAATATAGAAACCCGCTGACAGCTGTACCCGCGCTATTTGAATACCGTCGGATAGATTATGTGGGTAGTTTCCAGAAGTCCATAGATCTTACAGGGATGTTTTTCGTGAAATCGAAAAATTTCTCGATAAACTACAAGTATTCAATAATGTCTTCAGTTAATTTCAACCCTTAATATTTATAAACCGCGACGTTGCGAATTTTTTTTTTTAAAAAGGTAAATTTTATCCTAAAACAATTTTTTTCCAGAGATCGGAAATGGTATATCTATTTTTCGCAATTTTCTCGACGGAAAATCAAAGAAAAGTTTTTTTGAAAATATATCTTAAAAATATACGTCATTTCAAACAAATGGCTGTCAACCTGGTTGCTGTATCTTTATTAGGAAGGATAATAATCGATATCGAATTTTCAACTTTGAGCTCGATTTTCTCGGAAACTATTCAACTCACAAATTTCGAATTAAACACACTTTTTTGGGTCAAAAATGTCTATCATTTCCTAGAATTCTGAAGTGATAGTTAATTAATAAATATCATTTAATTATAAATAAAAAATGGAATGTTCAGAGAAAAAAATATATATTTCTATAACTAGTGGCGCCATCTACCAAACTTTAATTATATCAGTCGATGGGTTTTTTAATTATCTACAATTTTCGTTTGAAATATTTTTTCATACAACCCTTATTTTTCAAGATAAACTGGAAAAACTGAAAGAAGTGACCATTTTTTAGCCGGCATTTTGTAAGCCATGGACCGTATAAATTTCCATCGAAGTATGTTTTTAGTGATGTCAATATATATCCTTTTCAGCAATAAAACCGCTTGTTACATTTTTTCCTTACAAAAGTTTAATTTCCATGGACTAAACATCCAAAAATAACTAAGTAAGTAAACAAGGGTGTATGGGAAACAGTGGAACCCACTTACGAGTCTGCCACCGTCAGGACGAAACCCGCCTTAAAAATTTTTAGTGTTCTAAAATTATCTTGAACTTATGTCTTAACATATGAGGAATAATTATATTAATCAACAACCAATAACCTTTGTTATGCCTATGAAATGAGAGGTACCATTTTTTAAAGAGCTTAAACAAGCGCTTATTTTATTATTATGTATCTTGTAGTGATGCTGGTACAAGTTTATTGTGGCTTTGAATAATAGCATTTTTTATGATTAACGTTTGAATTTTATCTAAAAAAATTGAGGCATTCTTTGCAAAAACAGCATATGTCAAAAAAATTAAATTCTCAGAAACTTAAAAAACTTTCTAACTTTTTTTTTCTGACTGGATTATTTAATACTTCATGAAATATGTCTTACTTGCAAAAAATGTTTTTTAATGTCTATTTTTCTTTAAGGCGCATTTTTTTTCTCTTGACATATGGGATTTTTGAGATAATTTTTCAATATCATCATAAAAAGTATGTTTTTTAACAGAATGACCGATAAGTTGAAAAATATACAGTATTATTAATAAAATGTAACTGTTTAAAAAATATATTTATTATTGCCTTCTCCCCTGCTATTGTTGTCTTCGTCAATATCAGGCTCCGTCGTATCAAGTCGCGGATTATTGTTTTCCATCTTATATAAATTATCATAAAACGTCTTAGCATCAGGTTTTAATAGGTATTGAGTAAGCATTTAAAGATTTTTTGAACTTTTCCACGGGAAACTAGTAACGGTTCATTGTATAAAGGCTTAAAGTTAAGTTCAGTGAGTAACTCGATCCTGTTTCTTATAGCTGATCTTTCCCAGTTACCAGTGTAACTTTGTCGGATTAAAACAACTCTTGCTTCTTGATTCCGTAATAGAATATCGTAACATTGTTGCAGTTTTAATATAAACTGGAGCCGACCTGATTTAAGGAAATTTGGCGATACAGTATCTGCAATGTTGAAAATTATGGATTGGTCCACATTGGTTATTATAAAATGAGATTGTTTATGTCTAGCACTCTATATTATATTGTATCGTGCCTCAGAAACGTCTACAGTTACTGTCTTTTCATGCCTTTCTATCAAAGAAAAATCTTGGTCACAACTTAAAAAATGTTGCCCTCGTACAAGAAATACGGAAGTTATTGTTTCGAACATGTATAAGTAGTATACTAACCTGTACAAAAATTTTATAAGCACGTAGTTTTTATTTGACCTACACACCTGTTGCTTATTAGAATAAGTTTTTGGTTGTTATTTCGCTTGAACGAAAATAATAAAATAACAAGGACGCTACTTCATTCTAACCTTTCCTTCCATGGACACCGAACACATAATACCATAGCCGTTGTTCATAAAAAACTGCGTTCTGTTACAGTTTTGTTATTTCATGAACAAAACTATAAATAATTTTACCAAAATACCAACAATCAAGCCAATACTCACCATAAATTAAACTCTTATTTTCATCAAGTAGTCTCTTTAATACATATAAAATAAAAGCTAAACGTTTTTGTCACTGTCACACCAAAAACCAGATTTGTAAAAAAAATCAAGTGTGCCTAGAAATATATCAAACACTCCACTTTTGCCACTTTCATCAAGGGTGTAATTAGTTAATCTTTTGTTTTTTTCTTGGCGCTCTTGAGTGTCAGAAGAGAGAGTCTGGGCCAAGCCTTGCTTGTGAAAACTGGCGTAAACCCAGAAAGCAGATTTTTTTGCTGATTTTCTCAGAGTATAATACTACTTTTATTCCTGTTTGCTGCTAAAATCATAGTTTAGTGTGTTAAGGCATCATTTGCCAGATATTGAGGATAAACAAAGTTTTATTGTATTCGTTTTTCGTTACGTACAGTTTAGTGAAAGTGATCTCACCTAAGAATTTAAAACACCATCTTTGTGACTTTAAATACTTGGTGCACCCTTAAAGACAATCAGGTACATGCCACAAACAGTTCTTATTATACCGAGACTGCGATCCTGTCTAAAATTAGATTTGCCTACCAGAGCGAACATATTACACACCACTGCTCCATAGAGGCCATCGGCTATCCAGCTTGCCGAAAGTGTTTGGATTTAATGACAAAACTGCCTTTCAGGTATTATAACTTCGTAATAAACACTGAAATTACCGGTCTTAATGTATACTTTCCTTTTTCCCCTGTGATTGGGAACTAATAAGGTATACGTATACACTAGGTAATTTAAAACATCACTTCACATATTAATAGTCCCACACTTTTAATTTGGCTTAAGTAAACATAATTTTAGACTAAATCGGCATACTAGATAATTTGTTAGTGCGAAATACAACCGTAATCAAAAAGTAAGGTTATTCAGTTTAGCCGATAGTGAAAATTAAAGCTGGACCTACATCTATACCGACTTGGCGTATGGCGCAGATGACGTCATACTTGCAGTAGTGTTGTTCATTGTTTCTTTGTTTTTTTTTGTTCTAATCTAGGTAAAAAATAGTCACACATTGCTTTAGTTTAAGATAGAATTCACATAGTTGTAAAACAGAATCCTTTTTTTTATTGTTAAATACAGATTTTAATTGTTTTAGGCCCGTCGGTAAGAAGAAGCGATGATGTTATTGAAAACAAGAAACAACTAGATCTCAAAATAAAACACACCGATTTCAAAAACAATTAAAATCTGTATTTAACAATAAAAAAAGGATTCTCTTTTACAACTATGTGAATTCTATCTTAAACTAAAGCAATGTGTGACTATTTTTTACCTAGATTAGAACAAAAAAAAAACAAAGAAACAATGAACAACACTACTGCAAGTATGACGTCATCTGCGCCATACGCCAAGTCGGTATAGATGTAGGTCCAGCTTTAATTTTCACTATCGGCTAAACTGAATAACCTTACTTTTTGAGTACGGTTGTATTTCGCACTAACAAATTATCTAGTATGCCGATTTAGTCTAAAATTATGTTTACTTAAGCCTAATTAAAAGTGTGAGACTATTAATATGTGAAGTGATATTTTAAATTACCTAGTATACACGTATACCTTCGGTTTACAAGGTATTTTAAATGAAATTTAAAAGTAAAGTGTCCTGTAATTGCTCGCATAAAGTCTTATTAGTTCGTACGGATATGGGGTAAAAGAAGATTCTGTATGTGGCCAAACGACAGATATGTGTAATTTTTGACATCAAGCCTTGCTTTGCGTTTATATTTTTTCTCCAGTTCATAAAATTTATCACCTTTTATTAAATGTTGCTCTTTTTCATTCTTAAGTTTACGTATCTCATCAGGATTTTCTAAGCAGACCAAACGACTTCGAAATTTATCGTGCCACAAGTATCACTTTTCAAGAGTCTAAATGTAAGATTGACTTTGCAATTAAATATTTGCCAATATATTTTGTAAGATGTTTTAAAACCTGGATGGTTCAGTCATAAATATATGAAACATTTCCTTTACAGTTAATGTTTCAGGGAGATAATAAGTGTTTGGGGGTTTTTTCTTCTAGACTAGTGCGACTGTCTATTTTTAAATGATCTAATATGGTTTTCTATTAATGTCTGAATATTACCCGGTGTTTTATTTGATCTATTGGAATGTCTTCTTCGTTGATCCTTTGGACTAATCCCTTTTGTAAATTAATGTTTCTGCATTCGTGTTACTCTCTCATATGTAATGTGAAAATTAGAGCAAAATTTTGACACAGAGCTGTTCTTCTTTTTCTCTTAAACGAATCATATAAATAAGACGAAAGTTCTTGAGAATTGTTAATTTTTTAGTTTTCTACTTAATTTTGTAAAATATGGCTCTGATCAACAGTCTTACGACTTCTGAATATATAATAAAACCGCAGTAACTGTTTATACCTGCAAGTTGACTATCATGGTTATCTTTATCTTTCATCCTCCGTAAATTTATTATAACACTTATACCGAGAACAACTACAAAATATGTTTGTCATTAAATAGAATCAAATATATTTTTGAGAAAGTCTTACTTGCAATTTTGTCCTGTTTGAAATTTCAAAACCTCTTTCCTTTGTAATTTGCGTATTTCTGTCCTTGGGTTCTTGCTTCTTTTATTTCCGTACTTTTTAGGATCTTTTTCTTTTATTTTAATGGCACATTCTCAGTAGGATTTTGACATTCATAGTCTTTGTTTATAGTGTTGGCTATCATTTTTTTATTTTTTTTTACTTACTTTATAACAACTTTATGAATATCCGCATAGAATTCAACGAAACATTAGCTTTTAATCACAAATTAATACTATCACCGTTGACAACCGCTCAGTTTTGTTTCTTGTAAAAATATCGTTTGTCACTGTCATCTGTGGTTTTTGCAAGAAACTTGTTTGACATATGGGGTTTATGCGGAATCGGTAATATTTTGAACGCTTATATTATGAACCACCAGAGTTTTAGCGAATTTTTTTCTCATAGGGAATAACGCTAGTGTTGTCTCTTATACACTTGTGACATTTAGTCCATTTTCACAAAAACTGACATATAGGGTTTTTGCAACGAACACCTTAATTGTAACAGTGAAAAATGTACGATTGAATTATTGCTTTATCTTTTGTAACTGAAATCTAAACCTTCTCTTCGCTAGGTGCAATAATAACCTGTTAGAACAGCCAGGCTCCACTTTCCTTAAAACTGTATGTTCTGCTCAATATAGTTGCATTCCCCGTAATTGTCGCTAATATACTTGGTATTTGTGAGATAAGAACTATCAGAACGTTTATTTTAATTGAAATTTCATACTAAAGAATGTCTGGCCATATAGTTTATTAACCTTCATAGTTTTCTGTTCTTTTGTTTCCTAAAAGCTTTGGAAATCCATTAAAATAGATTCCTAAGCTTTTTTTCGAATTCATTAAAAGTCATATAAACTTTGCCGTTAGCATTTTTGGATAAGTTTCTTTAACATAATGAAAAGTTTTTATGGTTAAGTGAGTTCTCAAAGTTTTTCATAATTCCTAATTCCCTCGGATTTTAATCTGAGATAAAATTTTAAGGTCATTTTAAAATGAATTCGATTTCTTCTTGAATCGCTCAAATACAGTCCCACCCAAGACAGCAAATAAGGCAAGCAAAACGAGCCATCTCAAAAACCTAAAACCTAAGCTATCCAACCCTCATATCCAGGACTATGAATCCCATTTATTCAAGAAATCATACAGGTAAGGTTCCAAATCCGTATAGTCGAGGGGCAACGGGTCTCACCGAAAGAAAATAGTAGCATAAATGTAAAAGGAGCGCCCATACACGCATACCATACAACACTTTTTCAATTCAACACAGAGACACCCAATGTAACTGTGGGAATTGAACCCGTACCACGCCGGTGAGAAACCAATCGTTTGGCCACTACAACAACGCTACACCTATGGAAAAATTAGATTCTTATATGTCATAAGCGAGACAAGTTAACTGAAATTATTAATGTAATATAATTTTTTGATGAAAAACCATCAGAAGCTATGACCTATATTTTCACAATAATCCGTATATTTTTTGTTTCCTCCAAACTAACCACTGTTACTATTTCAAAAATTCCCATATATTAATTCAAGTTTGTAACACCATGTAAAGAGAAATAAGTTAACAATTTCTTACGATGATCAATTTATAATCAGAAAGGCCAAACCTACCAGCGTATTGTCCTTTAATGACAGATACATTTAGGAGAATATGCTCTCTACTTATCTTTTGGAAGACGCACGCTAGTTATAAATTAGATTTACGATAGTATTAAATTGTCTTACCGGTCATATTAAGTCTATGATTCATTCAGGAACGAACACGCAAACTATTTTATTGTCGCTTCACCTAAATTACGAGGCTAATTAGGGAGAGAGAATGAATAGCCAAGATTTCACGCTGTAGCTTTTCTTGCGGACTTTTATCCAGTTTTTATTTTCTCTTATAATGCCTCCTTCTGCCTAAAAGGGAAAAAAATGGGAATCTTGCTCAGGATTGTATGTTATACGTGCCTTTCTAAAAACGGCATAGACGGACAGAATGGCCGTTTTACTTGGACGTGGATATATGACATTTATTAAATTTGTATGTATAACAATTTAGGGTATATGTCGAGAAAGCTGATTAAAGAATATCAGTGGGGACTAAAAGTAAAAGTGCGAAAGATCGAATACATGTATATTGAATGCGAACAACAAAATCTAAAATTGTAAAATAGATACCGTTTAAAACACTGTAAAAGCTGTTCATGTCTGAAAGTAAAAATTACAAATGACAATAGATTAGACAAGGTGATCAGAGAAAGGGACATACAAGAAAGAAGAGCTATAACAATGATGGAATAGCATATAATGGGTCTTATAAATATCAAAGGTAAATCTTTCTCTCTCTCTCTCTCTTTCTCCAATAGCCCAATCCGGCTCACTCCTGGACATAGGCCTCCACTAGTCTCCTCCATTTTAACTTATTTTCTGCAAGTCGATGCCAATTTCTACCTGCTATCTTCTTTATGTCGTCTGTCCACCTTTTTAGGGGTCTTCCAATACTTCTTTTAAACGATCTAGGTTTCTATTGCAATATATGTTTTGTCCATCTTGTATAGTCTTGCTTAGCGACGTGTCCTACCCAGGTCCATTCCAAAGTAGCGATGCGTTTTATCTCATCCTTCACTTTCCTGCGTCTTCTTACTTCTTCTTTTTTTATTCGATTACGCAGTGATATTCCCAGCATGATTCTTTATATTGCTCGCTGAATAGTACGCAGTTTATTGGATGCTTTAACTGTTAATGTGGTTATTTCTATTCAATCGGTCATTACTGGGAGAACGCATACATAAAGTGGTGTATGTTCTGGAGACATTATTTTAACTTTTGCCAGGTTCATGCTTAATTCAACTTTCTCTGAAGCATTTTTCAATTCAGAGAGCATTTCCTGTAAGTTGTCTAGATCTTTACTTATTAATACCACGCCATCCGCAGAACGTAAATGGTTGAGATATCTACCATCGATTTTAATGCCCTTATGTTCCCAGTTTAGTTGTTTAAAGAAATCTTCCAGTGTTAAAGTAAGAAGTTTAAGGGAAATCGTATCTCCTTTTCGCACTCCTTGATCAATATTTATGTTCTGTGTTTCTAAGTCCTCTGTTATCTTTACTTGTAGTGTGGCCTTATTGTAAATATTTTTCAGGAGATTTCCGTATCTGGAATGAATCCTTACATTATCCATTGCTTGAAATATGGCCCATAGCTCGACAGAGGCGAAAGGCTTAATATAATCAACAAATGCTAAGTGGATTTGAATATTATATTCTGTGCATTTTTCGATTAGTAATTTGATGTTCTATATCTGCTCTGTTTTACTAAAGCCCTTTGGAAACCCAGCTTGTTCTGGAGGTTGAGAGGAGTCAAATTTGTTAGTTAGTCTATTAGTTATAATCTTTGTAAGCGATTTGTACGGATGTGGCAGGAGACTTATGGGGCGATAATTTTCGATCTCTAATTTTCGCCATTTTTGTATAGGAATGACGCGAACGTTTTGCCAGTTGTCAGGGATTTTGCCGTTTTGAAGACATTTATTCAAAATAATACACATTAAATGTACCATTGCAGACCTTCCAAGCTCCAACATTTCTTGAGATATACCATCTTCACCTGGGATACGATCGGATTTAATTTGTGAAAAAGCAGGTTTCAACTCTTCGATTGTGATGTCAGGTATTTCTTCTGAACCAACATTTGTAATATGGGCGAGCTTGCTGTCTGGTTTTAGGTTAACTGAAGTGTACAAATTCTCTTCTACCATGTCAGCCACTTCGTTTCGTCCATTTTTGATTTATCCTTCTTTATCTTTAAGTTGGTTTATATTGCGTTTACTAATTGAGTTTATGAATTTTAATACCTTCATATTTTTGTTATTTTCTATGATCGTTTTAATCCTTTCCATGTTATGTTTCCTGATACCGTATTTAATATTTTTTTTGATTTATTTGTTTAGTTATATGTAGTCTGCTGCGTCTTTTTCCGTGTTTCTTCGTATATTTATCAAAAATGAACAAACCAAGAATATATAAAGTCATACTAAAAACTGTCGTAACATACAGTAACTCATGACATAGCTTATGAGATTAGGGTAAATCAACTGAGGTGGTAAGGACACACGTACATAGGATGTCTGATGAAAGACCTCCAAAAGTAGTACTAAAATGGACCTTTCAAGGAAGAATATGTAAACAAAAACAAAGAATGAGCTAAAGAGAAAGAAAATTATACTAAGAGAGTAAGGAGAAGATCTCTGTGAAGGTATAGAAAAGTGGAGACTAGAAATCGAAAGATCTCTTATACAGGATTTAACAAATGTTCCTGTCTAATTAAAGAAGAAAGTAAAGTGAAAGCGAATCAACGTTTTCTTTATCAATCGGAACTACAGTTTTTTGTTATTACAGAATAGTGGTATTTAATTAATTTGGGTATTTTATCAATATATTTGTTAAGAATGCTGAACAATATCTTGTTATTTTCTATAAAAAGTCGTTTTGGCGTGAGAACATTTAAATTGCGTCTATGATAAACTGATACAGTATAAGAAGAGACGAATTGTGTCTATAGAAAACCGCTACAGTATGGAAACAAACAAATTGAGTTCCAATAAGAACATAAATACCTGAACTCGACTGCGCTCCTCAGTTGGGGTATTTCATTTGACATAAGTAAGTTGACACCTTCTTCCGGTATAACTGGGAGTGCCATCATCTTCAAAATATTTTAGCTGAGTTGCCCCCATCGATAATAGTATACTGTCAAATTTTTCCTATATATAATTTTCTATATATATTAAATTGCTTCCCGGTGGGACAAAATTTTATGTTACGTCATGGAAGGCACTAGATTTAGGTTATTTAGGCGTAAATTAAAACGTTAAACTGAATTATTTTCAAAAAATTATATAGATTGTGGGGTTTATTTTAGAGCCAAGAGGGATGTAGGCTGCTATTTCATATTTTATTCATTACGAAATTTTGTTTACCGAAAATTAATGAAAACTCGACCGAAATTATTTCTGTTGTATACAGAAACGAAAAACAAATTTTCTTTTAACTCCTTCCGTTATTTCACAAGTAAATATTATTTACAACTCTCACTTTCAGTATTATGTTTATTTCATTTTTAATAATAAAAGTTTTAAAAAGAATAGAGCGAAAAAATAAGTTGTTGTCAAATTAACAGTATTTTGTTATACAATATTTTATTTAAGTTTAAATTACTAGCTTTAAAGTTGCATAAGATAATCGAAGAGGAAATATAACTTCTAGCAGAAATTTTTTCACTCTTGGTGGAAGCTAGATATAACAAGGAACAAAGTCCTAAAAAATAAATAAGGTAAAATATCTTTCTAAATGTAAATAAACAAATTTAAGACTATTTAACGCTTATATTTATAAATTACCAAATAAATTTAAAGTACAACCTTGAAGGAAAAACTTTTGAACACCTTGAGGTAACTCAATTTCGTATCAAATTGAGACCGCAATTCACGACAGAATATAGTAACATCAAACTGACTTATTCATTGTGGGCATTTAGCGGTCACATCAAAGAATCGTTACCCGTCTTGTTACGATACATGTTTGCATGTCTAGACCGGGGGTCCGCAACATCCATCTTACTTGAAGGAATGTACTAATAGAACAGGAGAATATTACGCGCTGATAACAGACAACAATGTTGTGTTTCACCTCGAATTTAATCACACTATGTTGGCTGCATAGCAACAGATATTTCATGTCTGTACGCATCTTAGCAGTTACGAAAAAAATATTTATTTTATAATACAAAGCCCGGGCTAATTACATTAGGACTCAACAGAACTTAGATTTTGAAATATTATGACTTGAATATGACTTAACTCTTTCCTAAAAGATGTTTAATAAAATATATTGTTCCGGACGGCCGATCTTCGAACACACATTGTATTGTTTAATACACTCTGTTATTTTGAAAGCTTTTTATTGTCAACCTTAATTGTGACACTTGTCAAATTAATTCAAGTGGCGTCGACGAACTCTCAGAATATACTGACTGCGAAAGTCGATCTGAACCCTTTATATACCCTTTTGGTCGATATCGGAAGATTCCCCAATTCTCTAGAAGGATTTCCTTACTACATGGGGTAATCAAAATAAGAAAAAGGAATAATCCGGCGATTTCTAGACCTTCTATTATAGGCGTTCTATGTTAAAAATAAGGAAATCGAATTCTCTAAAAAGTTCCAGACCTTCTTTCATAGTCGTCTCCTAAGGAAATTAATAAAGGTACAATTACTTAAGTAAATTATGAACTCGTAAAAAATTTACCTAAAACCCTACAAACTACGAATACAAACTAATACTAGGAAATATAAAATGCTACAAAGTTCGTTACATTAGAAAATATACCTAAAACCCTACAAACTACGAATACAAACTAATACTATGAAATATAAAACGCTACAAAGTTCGTTACATTAGAAACTATACCTAAAACCCTACAAACTACGAACACAAACTAATACTAGGAAATGTACAACGCTATAAAATTTGTAACAATATGTTGCTTTGTTTTTTACTCCGTTTACTAGTAACATATCAAAAATTTGGTAAATTTAATTAAAATTCATTTTATTATTTCAGCTGGATATTTTTTCAAAAGTTAAATTTACTGAATCTAACGCTAGAGTTTTCTTGTACCAAATTAAATCTTTAATAAAATATATTTTCGATAATATAGTCTAGTCAGCAAAATATTTTCTAATTTTCCATAATAAAACTTCAAAGAGCATAGATGCAAAACACATTTTAACAGAAAAAAACACGTAATGTGAAATAGATATAGTGAAATATGTTATTCTTCGCAAAAGTGTATAGCGTTAACTTATATTGCTATTCAAAAATAAACAATTTAGTGATAAAACCTATAAAATTTAAATTCAAATATTATATCGAAGAACGGCTTGTTTTCTGAAACATTTTATACTTTATTTAATTTGGTATCACTCTAATGGGTACCTGTATGTTTCCTCTGAATAATTAATTTTAAACATTTTAAACAGTTTTTCTTCTAAGCTATTTTGTAATACATTGCTAGAAATATCATCGGCTATCTAGCACTGTTTTCATAACAACTTTCTTGACATTTTTGCTTATTCCAGCTGTAGTATAAAATATTTAATCTAGTTGTCTATATTCTCTTTCAGGCAGTTAAGAGAAAAATATACAGACAGTTTGTTTCCTGTAAATACAACTCTGGTTCTCTCACCATATGCATATGCGCCACCTAATGGTCCCATGTATGGCACTGAAATGAATCCAGAAAAAAATTTATAGGAAACAACTCTATATAAAATATAAATTCCAAAATAGGTCGACAGGACATTAAACCTGCCGACTTTTACGATATCAGACTGAAAAAATCTTCAATCAAACGACGTCTAATATCCACTGGAGTAGTGCGAAGCTTAAAAATTAAAATTTCGGAAAGAAATAAAGAACTTTATACTGCCGTAGAATTAGATAAACAAGTTACCTATATTCTCCTTCAGGCTGTTAAAGGAAAAATATTTCCAGCAAATATAACTTTGGTCCTCTCTTCATACGCTTTTCGACCACTTAATATTCTCATCAGTAGAGCTGACCTAATCCTATGGCAGTAAATATTTCTTTATTTCTTACTGAAATTTTAATTCTTAGGCTTTGTATTATTCCAGTGTATGTATTTTATAAATAAGTGATAAGACTCAATTTTATTTGAGATTAAAAAAAAAATCAGACACAGAAGGGTTAAAATGAAGTATTAATGGTTAATAAGCCAGTAAATATGGTTTTGGATAGGTCAAAAATTAGATTTAAGCATAGTATAAGATATTTTCTTTAATTTATAATATATATATATATATATATATATATATATATATATATATATATATAAACAGATATAGTCTTAAGAAACAGACAATATATTCCAAAATTCTTGATCAAGTAAATAATTTAGAACTGATATTTTCTTCAAAAATAAAATGTTCTTCTGAAAAGATTAAAACAAAAAAAGAAAGATGGAGAAGTTCATTTAAGGTTGGTGTTCGGCCCGAAGAGAAGGCCAAGGTTATGTGTGAGGATGTCTGGCCTATTGGAACAATATACAACCATTTTATCAATCTTCGACGCCGTCCAATAACCAAGGATCAAGTGGCTATAAACAACTAATTACAAATAGGGAAATCTGTGCTTTTCTGTCGGTTTTCCATTACAATATCCAATGTCTAAGAAATAAAACTAATTTATTGGAATCTTTTTTAATAGACAAACAGTGTGATATTTTATGTATTAATGAACACTGGTTGCGGTCCGAGCAATTAATATCTACCGCCTTGAGTGGCTTCGCTCAAGTCTCTGGTTTCTGTATTCAAATATTATGTCAAAGAACAGCTTGTTTTCTGGAACATTTTATACTTTATTTAATTTGGTATCACTCTAATAGGTATCTGTATGTTTCCTCTGAATAATTAATTTCAAACATTTTAAACAGTTTTTCTTCTAAGCTATTTCGTAATACAAGTATCATCGGCTATCTTGCACTGTTTTCACAACAACTTTCTTGACATTTTTGCTTATTCCAGCTGTAGTATAAAATATTTAATCTAGTTGTCTATATTCTCCTTCAGGCAGTTAAGAGAAAAATATACAGACAGTTTGTTTTCTGCAAATACAACTCTGGTTCTCTCTCCATACGCATATGCGCCACCTAATGGTCTCATGTATGGCGCTGAAATGAATCCAGAGCAAAATTCGTAGGAAACAACTCTATATAAAATATAAATTCCGAAATAGGTGGACAGGACATTAAACCTGCCGACTTTTACGATATCAGACTGAAAAATATCTTCAGTCAAACGAGGTCTAATATCCACTGGAGTAGTGCGAAGCTTAAAAATTAAAATTTCGGAAAGAAATAAAGAACTATATACTGCCGTAGAATTAGCTAAACACGTTACCTATATTCTCCTTCAGGCAGTTAAAGGAAAAATATTTCCAGCAAATATAACTCTGGTCCTCTCTTCATACGCTTTTCGACCACTTAATATTCTCATCAGTTGAGCTGAACTAATCCTACGGCAGTAAATATTTCTTTATTTCTTACTGAAATTTTAATTCTTAGGCTTTGTATTATTCCAGTGTATGCATTTTATAAATAAGTGATAAGACTCAATTTTATTTGAGATTAAAAAAAAATCAGACACAGAAGGGTTAAAATGAAGTATTAATGGTTAATAAGCCAGTGAATATGGTTTAGGATAGGTTAAAAATTAGATTTAAGCATAGTTTAAAATATTTTGTTTAATTTATAATATATATATAAACAGATATTGTCTTAAGAAACAGACAGGTAAAAACTAAAGTTCAATAAAATACTATGAAAAAAATATTAGCCTAGATATAGGAAGTGTTATTATAAACAAATATATATTTAGATTGAATAAAAAGTGTGTGAAAGCCTTTAAACAACTAATAATAATGTGCTACACATCATCTTTGGTCCCAATAAAAACAATCACTCATAAGACACAAAAAGTGCGTGTAGTAGATAGGCGCGGATCCAAGGGGGGGGGCGATGGGGGCGATCGCCCCCCCCCCCCAAGAGCTTAGAGTTCAGAACAATACACCCGATTGTGCCTCTTATACTAGAAATATGTATGTTGCTGGCTTCCACCCCCTCGTCGACAACTAGTTTTTTCTTTCTGAACTAAATTGTTGTAGGGGGTACCTCAGGGCTTCATTTTGGGACCCATATTATTCTTAATATATGTAAACAATTTGGAAGATGGACTGGCCGCGGATAGCGTTTACCAGTTTGCTGATGACACACCAGTGATTCTGGCGGACACTTCTGGGACTGTCTCAAAAGTGCTCAAACTCTGCATTAAAAATGCAGCAGTGGCTTTTTGATAACAGCTAAACGTGATAAGATCGACCTCATTCTTTTTTTCAAGCATGCAACAAGGTCTGAGTCACTGTTTTTGTGGCTTGGGAGTAGATCTATACCCACTTTGGAACATGTTAGCTTCTTGGGTGTTCATTTGGACCCCTCTTTAAACTGGGGACATCATATCTCAGCTCTTGGGACTAGGCTTAGCAGTTTGTGTAGTCCGAAGGCCTCGTGACGTTATCACTGCAGAGACTGTTGGGCTTTTCTACATTGGGCAAATACAATCTCTTGTCTCTTATGGTATTTCCTTTTGGGGATCATTAAAAAAGGCTATTAATATATTAAAATTCAAAAACGCATAAAATTCATCTTCCACCTACATCCAAGAGCTTCATGTCGACCATTTTTTACTCAGTTTAAGTTGTTCCCTCATTATACTTTAGATCTTTAGTCATGCTTGCCAGAAGGAATACGGAATTATTTCCGCTAAACAGACAGCTTTATGAGGGAAACATGGTTATGACTACCAGAGCGGCGAATGACCCAAGGATACCTTTACCTAACTCCTTCTATGAGAGAGGACCACACTATATGGCGATTAAAGCCCTAAGAATGTTATCAAGAGAAATCTGGCTTCTCGAGTCGATTAACTGCTCTAAGAGATGCTTAAATGAATAGCTGTCTGATGGGTGCTGTTACTCTTTCAATTTTAATGAATAATTTTTATTATATCAATATTTTTAACTTAATATTTTTTGTTTAGTGTTTGTTTTTTTCATGGTTTTGTATTTTGCGTAAAAATTTCATTCCTTTTAAATTGTAATCTCTTATTTCACAAGCTGTAAGGCTTTGTTCAGTTCAAACTGGCTCTTTTATTACTATTTTTTTTTTAATTATTTTGTATCTGTCTTTTTCTCCTTTTGTTTTCCTTTGTGCAAAGTTCCTATCGAAATGTGGTTAGTTTTTATCTTAATTGTAGTTAGATCAATATATTTATAATTATTAACGTTAAACATTTCTTTCTCTGACGTTGCTTTGTAATGTGATCATAATTTTGTCGGCTAATAAAGGATATTATTATTAAAAGCTCTGAGTTCAGGAAAATAGACCCGATTCTGGCACCTATACTAGGAATGTGTGTGCAACTGGCTTCCACCTCCCCGTCGACAACTTGTTTTTTCTTGCGATCGCCTCATCCCCCCCAGGAGCTTTGAGTTTAGGAAAATAGACCCGATTAAGGCTTTTAGACTAGGAATATGCATGCTGCTGGCTCCCCCTCCCGTCGAAAACTTTTTTTGCAATCGACTCCCCCCCTCCCCCGTGGACAACTTGTTTTACACTAGAAATGGGAATGTTGCTGACGTCTCTTTCCCCGCTTTCGCTTGCCATACTGTCCTATTGTAATATCACCGCCCCCCCCCCCAAAGAGGGAGGCAGAAACAAACATTAATGCACGAAATAGAAGAAGATTATAGTTTTAAGAATTATTAAACAAACTATGTAGAAATTAAAACCAAGTTGTGCAAAACCGAAAAATATAGTATATATCTAATTAGTTTATAAGGTAGATTTAAGTTTTTTTTAAGGAAATTTAGTACTAAGATGTTAGAAAAGTTTTGTTTAATAATAGGATAATAATATCCGAACCAACAATAAACATTTTAAAGTTTTTTCGAACAAAATTTGAGTAAAATAGTTATAAATTTCAATGTGCAAAATGTTAATTTTTATTAATTTTAATATAACAATAATATGCCAAAGTGGCTTTGATTTATATCAAAAGGTCGAGAAAGCTCTAAAGTTTATTTATTGCAAGCTAAATAATGCTCAATGGTGAGATTTAGGTATATATATATATATATATATATATATATATATATATATATATATATATATATATATATATATATATATATATATATATATATATATTAATTAAAACATGAAAATTCCAGTCAAAATTGGTCAAATTCAAAATCCTTCAACAATTTTTCAAAGTAGTAAAATTTATCAAGTTGCCAGGTCTCATAAAATCTGATCAATCAGATCATAGAAATTTCTTATGTTTTGGCTGCATATATAAAGCTGAGCCGAGGCGAGTTGAAGTTATCAATTTGCCGAAAGCACTGCGTCTCCCGTGCGCCCAAAAATTTTCATAACCTCATATTTTCAATTGTTTTAAAGGGAAGCGGAAGTTTTTCCTACGTCACCAGAAAACAAAACCAATTTTTTAAAAAAAAATAGGTTTTGTCTTGTTGTTAACTAAAAAGAATTTCATAATTATTTAAAAGTAATTAGTAAAGTTTCCAATTTTTTTCCATGTAAAGTAATTGTTTAACTCTCAGACAACAACAAATACGATAAATTGTAATAAGAAGAATATAAGTAAAATTAATTGTAATTTTGCAAAGAGGAATATAGTGGACCGAGACTTTAGATAAATATTTGTCAATTCCTTACTTTATAGGAAGCGACAATAAATTTTTTTGGACATTTGGAAGAATTTTAAAGAAGAAAATAAAATTAAAAAAAAAACTGGAATTGTGTTTTATAATATTGGAACCAAATAACAGAAAACAAAACAAGGTATTTATATTAGACTAGGCAGTGGAAAGCTTTTAATTTTTGGTAGACATTGAAAACTATCATTTAATAATAACCTAACTTTTCATAAAATAAAAATAATTAAACTAATAAGTTATAGTTTGCAACATTAACCTGTTGGAACATAAATAATATTTATCATCATTAATATCAGGCGTTAAACTATATTAACCACTTGAATCACAATACAGCACACGATAATTTGTTTAAAATAATATCAGTTTTGTAAAATAAACCACGCTTTCCATATTAATTTGCAATATAGCCATCTAGTAGATCATTGCGAAACTAAAAACTAAAACCTTGCCAATTTGTGACACAGGTTGTTAAAAAGAGAATGCATGATAAATAAAAGTAAATAATTACTAATATTGATTAGAAATATTGTTGTTTGAAATATAAAAGCATTGACCATTTTATTTCATTCAAGATTTATTAAAAATATTGTGCCATTTGTTTTTTATTGTTAAATAAAATTTACATGTTGTGTTTTAATCATTCTGTGTATTGATTGTCTGATTGAGATCATATAAACAACTGAGCAACTGAGCAAGAGTCAATTAACAAGTAGGAACACATCTGTATCTATATCGAATATTTTGAATATTGAAAATTTTTCAAATTGGTAAGAAATAGTTATAATTTATTATAATTATTTTTTACCTGGCGCTCAACAAATAAACATTAAAAAAAAAATAAATATTAAATTTTGGCTATATTTTGGAAAATTAAAAAAAAAATAAATACAGAGATAAATAATAACAAAGTTTCCTAATTTTTTTTTTAACCGGGCAATATTTTGTGCGGGTGCCTAGCGCACGTGCGCGACTACGACCGTTTTGACTGGAGATATTTTTCAGTCTGACATCGTGAAAGTCTATAGGTTTAACGTTTTGCCGACATTGGATTTTTATTTTATATAGACAGTTGTTTTCTATAAATAGGGATGTGCGAATATTCGAAAATTCGAGTTTATTTGGAAAAAAAGTAGACTCCTCGAGTTCAAATTGAGCGGAACAAAAACTCGAAACGAATTTTCAAACAATCTCGATATTTCAAACAAACTCAAATATTCGAAAAAACTTGAATATTCGAACAAACTCGGATTTTCGAACGGACTTGAATTTTCAAACAAAGTGAAATATTTGAAAAAACTCGAAAATTAAAAAAAAATTCATTAAAATATTTATATAATTCAACCAAATAACCGAAGTAAATTTATTTATAGATAAATGGATTCATCAATATAAAGAAGCAAAAATATTTAAGTAGACACATTAAATGAATCTTGTTGATTAATATAAGTTAAATGTCTAAATTTGTCTGAACATTTCGACCATAGGTTAATGTTTTTTTTTTTCATAAGACTAAAAACAAAATACCTGTATGAAAGTTATTTAGGTGATTGCTTAAGTAGACCTTAAATCGATAAATTCACGGAAATATTAACACATTTCACATGATCTGTACAAGAAATACAAGCCACTCACTGTCGAGATTATTTTTTCAAATAAACTACCCCTTGGTAGTAAATAAATGAAATATTCTAGTTAATGGTAGAAAATGAAAAATTCTGCTTAGAAAATTTATTTTAGTTTAGTACGTATGCCTCAAAACAAAAATTATTTCAACCGTATTTCGTACTTTTGCTTATGCTACTGTTTTATAAGTCGTTGCATGTGAGAGAAAAAAGTAATAAACAGAACAACCTATCACACTCTAATGAGGAGAGTAAAGTTTGCCCACTTAACACTCACTCTTCATTTTTTATTGGTGTATATAAAAGGGGTAAATTTCTGAATGCCATTAATTTTAGCATTAAAAATGTCAGTCCCGTCAGTCAATGACGCAAAAATTTTCTAGAAGACTTGACCTTTTCGAAAATCACTAAATGTGTCATGTATGATGCTGCGCTTTTGGCAACCACCACATGCAGCAGTTTTTTGACTGTTATTTTTTTCATATTCTTACATCGTTCACTTTCTAGTGACAATTTTATTTAAACAACATATGAGTAAAACTATCCGAGAAAGAAATTCCAGTAATCTGGGGTAATTGAGATGTTGACTATATTAAAACGGTAGTTTCCATAATAGATATCCTAAAAAACACACTATATTTCTTTATTTCAAAGAAATTTAATTTTTATTTAATAATCAAAATGTAGTTAAATCTCCTTCAAGTCACATGATAATGAACACCAATCAAAGTGTCACTCCATACTAACGTCATCGCTGACACTCGGTCCTGATACGGTGTTTCTTTTGAGTTATTATTATTTTCAGTTCTAACACTTAAAGCAATCATGATCACTTCGACCTAATGACAATTAAATGCACATTCAAAAGAAAACGAAGTTGTCAGTTTTACTTTTTTCACTTTGATCATTTGACAATTACTCTAAAGAATGCAGCTAACGTTTTCGTTGTCACGAACTTGACATATAAGTTTTTTGGTTTTATGTCACATTTGTAATCGCTGTCAAGGACTATGTTGCCTGGTTAATATTTTATATTTTTCATTTAATATAATTTATTCGAAATTTGCTTATCTTGAAAACGATTTTTGGGGATTTTCTCATGATGGAAGGTGAATTTATTAAGGCAATTGCCAATTTCTTCACAACAAACAATAACTTGTGCTCTGATGAATCTAGAAATATGAAGACGTCCATGTAAGTAAATTACCAAGGATTGTTACTTCCGCAACCTATAATAAATACATAATAGTAATCATAGGTATTTATAAACTCAAAACTAAAATAAAACAAGTAGTGCCGAATCCTTGCGGGCTAGCTGAAGCCACATTTTCCTATAATTTCCCGAAGATGGAACCTCAATAAATAATTTTTCAGGTGTGTTAATTATAGTACTTGTACACTGAGGCACACTTAAAATAACTTAGAACTCATCTTTATTACAAAAATTACGAAAAAACTACATCTCCCTGTCAGTTTACCAGTGGTTATATACTAGTGACGTCACAGAGAAAAAGTGGCAAGTATTAGCGTTTTGGAGGGAAACTTGAAACGGAATTTAAAATTTATGTTTTTAAAGTATTAGTTGTATTAAAAAAATTTTTTAAACATTTTGAGCTACATTGCACTTTCCCAAGAATAGTCAACATCCCAATTGCGGCAAAAATTTGACAGACAGTTTGACTGAAATATATTATATTGTTGAAAATCTTTCATTGAAATTACATTTGATAAAAAAAAATCAGTGCAAAATTTTGCTGCCGGATCATAGACCATCATATTTATATTATTTGCCAACAGTTGCGGCAATAACTATTATCAAGACTAATTGTAAATTGTAAAAGTAAAAACACCAATACCAGTACTATTTTCAAACTATCCAATACTACCTCAAATCTGTATTTTTTGAAAATTTTATGCCAAATATTTATATCATTTATACTACATATGCTGCGTCTAAATCCGCAAAAGTAAATAATTTGAACAGCTAAAATACTTTCCACTTTTTCGTTATACTTTAATATCATTTTGTTGTTAAAAGGTAGCAGATATTAAAAGTTTGTTTCGAGTTAAGAATTTAACACAATCTTTCCTTAAACCAAAAACGAATAAAGTTTTTATGCTAACGGCTGCTTGACATACAAAAGTTTTAAATTAGTATTTTTAAAAATTAGATTTTGCTCTTAAGACAAAGCTTTATTTAATAAAGTTTTAGAAATAAAATGACTGTTTCAGAAAATGCCATAAAACTTATTGTTATATTATATTTATTAAAGCACTCTACCTAGAGTAACTATATTTTTAATTTTGAAACATCAAAGTGGGATAATTAATACCAAAAAGATATGAGAGAAAGTTTCGGCAGATTTTTCTTTATTATCGCATATAATTTTCAATACTCTCCTGTCCGCACAAGAAAGTTAGAAGTAGTTAGCACAAGGAAAATATCCTAAAATACATTTAGTTGGGTATTTAAAGCTGCATTCCTTTAATATGGGCTATACTGCCCTTGCGCAGTAGGTCAGTAGACAAGACTGACTTGACAAATCTTTTGTTACATTATAATACTGAAAAATAAGAATTTAAATTTCATTAATAAATGAGTTAATGAAAGAAATACTATTCAGCCCTATAAAATATTTCAATATTCCCTTCTTTATTATTTTCAGTTGGGGTAGGATTGAGTTTGAAGCAGTATGCGCTTTTTGGCTAAAGTATAGCACATTTTTTTTTGGTAACATATATATATATATATATATATATATATATATATATATATGTATATATATATATATATATATATATATATATATATATATATATATGTTTTAAAATACCGGGAATTGCACTGTACGGCACAATAAAAATAATTTTGAGCATCGAGGACCTACCTAATGGAAATGGAAGAACGCCCTAGACAATACGTTTAGACACTGCCACAGCTGGAACAAAAAAAGTTAGAGAAAAGTCACAACCATGTATTTTGAACGAAACACGAGCCATCTATGAATAACCTCGTGTATTTTGATCGGAACACGACATCTATGAATGAACTGGGCAAACTGGGAGGGTAAAACAGTCATCTGCTTTACCGGCCGGGATAAGCATTGGCAGATGAATGGAGGGAAAATTTTAAATATCCTAAGATGACAGGGTAAAAACTGTTTGATCGTAATTTTTTTTTCGGAATAATACATATTAATTAATGTTGAATACAAGCAGAAAAATTTTAGAAGTGAAATGAGATGAGTACTTAGCCATCTTGATATAAATTTTAAGATTTCTCTGCTAGTATTCATTATTTGTAGATGTATTATTCTGAAAAAAAAAATAAAAAAATTTATGACAAACAGTTTTGACCCTGTCACCAATAATTTGCTGTGTTGCTTTTTAAATAAAGCATTCAGAAGGATAAGTTATTTTTCACAATTTTGGGTAAAATATAAATAATATTGTAAGGCTATAAAATACAGAAAATATATTTTATTGTTTATTTACCATATAAATGAAACAATATAATATAAATTAAATTAAATAATTCTAATTTAAATAGAAGTATAATTTAAATAAAATTAAAAATAAATATTTTACACTCATCCATTAATTAAGGTAAAGCCAGTCTAGGATTGGGGAGAGCCAAAAATTCAAGGCAGTCAAAATAGCATATCTGAAAATGAAAATCATATTTTAGTTTTAGTCATAGCTATGTAATTAGTTTATATACTTAAAATTTAAATATCGACAACTTGTAAATTTATTAGCAACTACTATATCTTGTAAGGAAGTCAGATAAAAAATAATTTTACTTAATATATGTTACGATCACTATAATGGTCTCCAGTTTATCAACATGTAGAAAAATTCCGGAAAATACCACAATGTAGGTTATATTATGGACTTTTTTTTAATTTTTACTACTATCTATACGTCAGATTATCTACGGACATAAATTTCTGTAAATTGCTTCAAATTTGGTTACATATTTTATTTATTAACCTTCAAGAGCTTTAATATATATTTATACAATTATTTTTCCAGGAACCCGTGTATTTCACGGACTCTCAGTTGTTGCCTGTCTACTTTAAAATTATAGTTTCTCTAATAGATAAATATACAAAAAGATGTACAGGGCATTTTTTACGCTAAGAGTAACTGCGTATCATTTTAGAATACAAAATAATAGCAGGACACAGCCATTGAGAAAATTGGAAATAACACTTCATTATGAGTATGCATTTTTAAGTTTGATTAATAATTTTCATGACACATCATATTAATCAGAATAAAAGTACTTTAAGTAATTATTCGGAATAGTGGAAATACCGAAGTTGAAACTTTTACTGATTTGGTTAATGATTTAGCAGATGGTGAAGTTGCTATAGTGAAAGTATTTAAAGAAATGTTAAGAGAAGGTATAAGATCTGGGATATTATTTGGATTAACTACAGTGTCTTTTATCTGAGAAGAGTAATAATCACGATCCACTGATGTAGGCTGAGGTTCGATCGAGTCTGATGATTGTTCGCTTGATTTAGCATCTCGATGAGGTATAGTTTCTTTCTTACAAGGCAAGGAACTCCTATGATCTATTGAAAAAATTCGAAGTTGAGTAGAACATTCTAGCATTTCATCAGATGTAGAATCTAGTTGAACGTGCTGAGTCATCAGGACTGTAAGGCAGTTGACGTTTCGCTGAAAGATGAATGAGATTTCACCGAAACGACAGCTGCCTTAAACTCCTGAGATGGACTCCGCACATAAACGGGATGCCTGAAAACCTTCGAGTGCATATATATATATATATATATATATATATATATATATATATATATATATATATATATATATATATATATATATATAAGATTATTATAATAATGTCAAAAATATATTATTAGAGAAAGAGTATGTATATAATAAGACATAATATTTAAATTAAAAAAAATGGAAAATAATCATATGAAATGCCCTAAAAAAATACAATTAACATTTTTTTAGTTTCACTTCATCTCAAAATATTTTTTTTAAAAGGCTAACTCTTGCAATAAAAAAATATATCTGCATTGTCGAATTACCCAGTAATATATTCATAGATAAATGAATATAATATTCTTCTTGATGCTCTGAATAATACATACAATTTTTAATGGATATCATTAACCTAATCCCTAAAATTGTGAAAAGTTATTTTAACTTGACATTATTTTAAAAAATAATACTTAAACTGGCTATGACAAAATAAAACGTATTTTTCTCCAGTATTCCATACACATGTTTACGGCATCAGGAAAATCCTTATGTATTATTCACATTATATACTTTATTGAACCATTTGATTATGATAATTTAAAAAAAATAATAAGATTAATAGTAGGTTTATTAGTGATTAGTTAAATCGTTAACAGAAATATACAGGGTGATTCAAAAATCGATCACGAAACTTAAGGGGGTGATTTTACTTGACAAAATAAGGTTAGAGCTTCATATAATTTTTTTTCAAAATGTCATTCGTTTTCGAGTTACAAGCCGTCCAAGTTCAAGTTTTTATTTTTTGTTTTTTGAATTACTCGCTTACAGGAAAACCGATTTGACTAATATTTGAAAGATAGGCTAAGTCTTCTGCGCTTCATCATTTTAGTAACAATTCACATTGATTGTTTGCCGCTAGAGGGCACTTTACCTACATTGAAAATGATTTTTTTGTCATAATTTTTTAGTGTTGACAGCTACAGTAGTTTTTGGCATAATTTCTGAAAGACTGATGCCAGGCCTTTAAAAAAGGTGCTCTTTATTTACATCGCTAAACCCAACGGTTTAGACGTAAATCACCCTTAAAAATTAAGTGGTAAATTTACTTTTCTCATTTCATTACCACCAGCTACCAGGTAAATAGCTATCAAAGTATACTAGAGCTGTCAGTTTAACATCAAATAAATTCGCTTTTTAAACTATTTAATTTATAATCTTAAAATAACTAATAATGGCTAATCACCAATATTCAAATATCGAATATTGTGATATCCATTTTTGTTATGGAAAAGCAAATGGTAATGCAGAGTTGGCAAGAAGATATTATATGGAGAGTTATCCGGAAAGAAATATCCCTCATGCTCAAACATTTTCCAGTGTGCACAGGAGGCTTGCGGAATGTGGTTCCTTTAAAAGTTATAATGGAAATAGGGGAAGACCTAGAACTGCTAGAAACGTGCAACAAGAAGAAAGAGTGCTTGAAATTATTGAAGATAATCCAGGTATTAGTACTAGAAAAATTGGGAATGAAGTGCGGCTCTATCAGGCTAGTTCATGGAGGATACTAAGAGAAGAACAACTCTACCCGTTTCATTCAAAAAAGGTGCAGGCTTTTTATGACGATGATCGGCCGAGACGGTTGGAAATGTGCAATCAGATCCTAGCTAAGTATGAACACGATAATCGATTAATTGGCGTCATATTATTCACTGACGAAGCTGGTTTCACTCGTGATGGCATAACAAATCTACACAACATCCACACATATGCTTACGAGAACCCAAACAATGTGGTAGAAACGAAACATCAGCGTAGATTTTCACTAAATGTGTGGGCAGGGATAATAGGAGATTACCTTATTGGTCCTCATTTCTTTGATGGCCCATTAACTGGTGACGTATACTTAGATTTTATCCAAAATCGTCTCCCATTGTATCTGGAAGATGTGCCATTGGAAGTAAGGGCCAACATGTGGATCCTCCAAGACGGAGCTCCGCCCCACTTTAGTATACGTGTCCGACAGTATTTGAATGCAACGTATCCTGAGCGATGGATAGGACGAAGTGGACCATTGGCATGGGCAGCGAGGTCACCAGACCTTAATCCTATGGATTTTTTCTTTTGGGGTCATTTGAAACAATTGGTGTACGATATTCCAGTAATCAACGTCGAGGATCTTCGCTTCAGGATAATCGAAAAGTGCCAAATTATTAAAGAAACACCAGGAATTTTTCATCGAGTTAGGCGACATTTTTTGAAGAGTGTTAGGAAATGTATGGAAGAAAATGGGGGACATTTTGAGAATCTTATTTAGTTTGTTTAGTACTGTTTCATTAATTTTTATCAATTAAATGTATATCGCAATAATCCATAATATGAATATTTACTGATTAGCCATTATTAGTTATTTTAAGATTATAAATTAAATAGTTTAAAAAGCGAATTTATTTGATGTTAAACTGACAGCTCTAGTATACTTTGATAGCTATTTACCTGGTAGCTGGTGGTAATGAAATGAGAAAAGTAAATTTACCACTTAATTTTTAAGGGTGATTTACGTCTGAACCGTTGGGTTTAGCGATGTAAATAAAGAGCACCTTTTTTAAAGGCCTGGCATCTTTCAGAAATTATGCCAAAAACTACTGTAGCTGTCAACACTAAAAAATTATGACAAAAAAACAATTTTCAATGTAGATAAAGTGCCCTCTAGCGGCAAACAATCAATGTGAATTGTTACTAAAATGATGAAGCGCAGAAGACTTAGCCTATCTTTCAAATATTAGTCAAATCGGTTTTCCTGTAAGCGAGTAATTCAAAAAACAAAAAATAAAAACTTGAACTTGGACGGCTTGTAACTCGAAAACGAATGACATTTTGAAAAAAAATTATATGAAGCTCTACCCTTATTTTGTCAAGTAGAATCACCCCCTTAAGTTTCGTGATCGATTTTTGAATCACCCTGTATATATATATATATATATATATATATATATATATATATATATATATATATATATATATATATATATATATATATATATATATATATATATATATATATATATATATATATATATATATATATAAAATATAAGTAATATTTACTAGTACAGTGACTAAAAAATCCCAGCTTTAGATTGACTATACAATCAGAAATATCACATTTTTTGCCGCTAGACTGGCATACGTAGATATCTTTGGTATATAGATTTTGAAGTGACCACAAGTAGCAAAAATGTTTAGTCAATACCAGTCTGAAAGTTAAATTGTCACTAGTTGCTCAGTTTTATTTCATCTACAAAAATATTACTCAAAATTATTTGAATGGTTTAATAAAGTACCTACATATATTCTAATATGAACACAACTATACAGCAAATACTATATTTAATAGCACAAAACAATATAAATTAATACACTACGATCCCTGTAATGGCCTCTCTAATTTAATAAAAATGATGAACTCAGTGTTATCTCATAATAATCTGGAGAAACAAAACATATTTTTCTTCATTCATTTTTTTAAATTAGTCTAAACCCGTGGAGATAACATCAAACTCACCTATTTGGAATTAGTTTGATAAAAATCCAAAAAAAAGTTTTATATTAAGCTAGGTGTTTCAATATTTTAATTTATTTATTTAAGAAAATGAGAGAGATAATCAATCATATAAAAAACAAACCCAGCAGGGATATTTTTAGACTCAGTATAAATCTATTAAAATTAATAAAATACTTAATTATAATTGCTCTGTCTGGGCGGGTTAATAGGTGCTTTAGGGAGAATATTTTTCTGTGTTTTATTTTATCTATTGACAAACGCAAGAGTTGTAAAACACAGTAACTGATTGAATAAATTAAATTTATCCTAGTAAGTATATAGTAATACATAAAACAAGAAATTAAATTAAATTTTTCATTAAATTTGAATGGACAACAATATTACCTTTAATTCAATATAGGCATTTTATAATTTATCATGTTAGTTATGAAATGTAAATTGTGTATTTGAGAGCATCATAAACGATGATAAGAATGCCACAAAGTAATTTATCAAAAAAAAGTATAAAATATACTTACAATACTGGCCTCCAACTATATGTAAGGTTAGAGTCATAAACAAATGAGCTGCAACGTCTTCTAAAACAAAATATAGACTATTCAAGAAAACGTTTGAAGAAAAAGTACGTCTAACTTAAACTCAAAGGGAAAGTAAATAAAAGAAACAAATATTACCTTTGATTTAATATCATTGTTTTATAATTAGGTTTGTATAAATGCCGAACTATGTACAAATATGATAACAAGGTTAGAAAATGGAAGATGTATATTTGTGAATATGATAAACCAAGACGAACATGTTATCACGTAATTACAAAGAAAATTTCCAAACTGTACTTACAATAGTTTTCTGTAACCATCCGGGAAATATTTGGGTCCAGTTTGGGTGATGAAAAGTGGGCTGCAGCGTCTTCGAAACCAAAATGCAAATTTTCTTCAAAATCATGTTTAGATGTATTCCAGAAAGGGTATATTAAACTTACCCTTTCCACGAAATAAGTGACGAGATTAATTTCTTAATCCTTATTTTTCATGTATTTAAAATGTGCACGCCTCGACTCGTATTACTTACAAACTTATAAAAGTAAAATGATTAAAATGGTAAGTTTTATTGTTAAAACTTGTTCAACAACAATACGATATAAAATTTCAAAGAATATATATTATTAATTTCTTCAATACGTAGTCACCCACCTTGATCACTTTAATACCTCTCAGTTGCTCCTGGATCGGCTGTCACTGCTTCTAAAGGTTTCAGCGCCTTCTGGAGCGGCGTTACCGCCCCCATTGGGAATATATGCTCTAGAATATATCATTGTACTTTCACAATAATCTTTTCACATATCTGTTGTAACAACTCAGTAATTTATCCTTTTTTATTCCAGGTAAGATCATGAAGCAAAAGAGTAAGTATGTTTCGACCACATCATTTACAAGTGTTCAGATGACTATAGCGTCGATTAATAAATGCGTTTACTTTACTAACAATTAATTTCTAAAATTTAAGTTATATAAAGTCAGATATTTATTGTTGAAAGATTTTCAATCTATCTCCTTTTTTCTTGCATTATTTGCAGTCAAATTTGTGTTATAGCAAGAAGAACAACATCTATCGGCGTTTTCATACCGTCAGGGAAATACTTTTCTTGATTTCATAATTGGCTTCTAGCCCTCACGTATCGTTGGTGAATAAATATGTTTAGGTATAAATAACAGTTATGTCAGCAATATTACGCCTACACACTGTTTTGTTTAAATTAAAATACTTCGTATCCATACAGTTTATTTGCTTTTGGATTTGTTTTACATATTATCTCTTCATTCTACAAATTAAAAGTTTTCGTGAGCAAAATAAATAAATTGAGGCTCCAACATTTATAGACTTATACGGAGAATCCAGAGGCCTTAGATATAAAGGATATTTTTAATTACATTTTAGCCGCCAGACATGTTTATTAGACCTTTGATATTTTGCTTATAATTTACACAAGAGATAACGGGAAAGACCTCTACTTAGTACCTAGGCAGTATCATTATTTTACAGACATTATTATTAAAAGTACACATAATTAATAATAACGGAAATAAATATTCATACCATTTGGTTCCTCTTAAAACTAACTAAATATTTGCTATACCTTTTGTTCAAGGTAGATATAACAGCCCAAAAGTCAATTATATACTGTTAAGATTGTATTAAGACATATCATATTAAAATTAGTTGTGGTTTTGATTTACTGGTTTAGGAAATTTTAATAAATGTCAACTGGACTTGCAATTTTGCAGACATAGACAAAAAAACAGGAGCGGAGTCGAAGGGTACACAAATTTTTGTTTACAAAAGTTACCGTTGTAAAATCTGAGATGGAATCAAACAATTTTTTTATAGATCCGTCCTAATTCGGATGCCTTACTGACAGAATAGATTTATTATGCTTACCTTAGATACCTATACTCACTCTATGAAGTTGAATTCCTATGCAAATTTGTCAAGTAGGTTAAGGGATTAGCATGAATCTCATGTAGTTCCAAGTTTGTTGATCCGAAAGTTTTGTCTTTTCTGAACCGTAGTAACATGCCTTATTGTATGTTGCGTTAATATACCTATAATTATTCTTAGTATATCCTACTCGGTTGGAGTAGTTTTTCTGGTTAATTTCTGTCTGTTTATCCAATGATTTTGTATACTTTTTTTAGTCCATTGCTTTCGGCATCTCACCAGTCGGTTCCGGACCAATATACTGGGTGTTCGGATAATGCAGCAGGACACTTGATTAGTTGACTCTAAATGGTAAAATAATCATATAACAAAAACTTGAATATCCAATACTTCTCCAGTTACTGTCAGTCTAAATTCATTTTTTTCTATTTTTAACATCTTGCCGTTGGGTTTTAACATATTAGGTTAATATTTGGCACACAGGCTATATTTAGCTTATAAGTTATTAACAGGTTGTACACCGAAGAAATTAAGAAATAGACGGGTATTGTATTTCAGTGTATATTTTATTACTATCGGCCAAGCGCTTTCGGTCTAACTTAGACCATCCTCAGGGCTCAGACCTCGTCAAAGGGCACACCTTAACCCTGCCAGTTTGAGAACAGCCTCCAGTCGCCAGCGTAGCCTCCACATAGAACAAATCCTATACAATCAAAATTTTTTAAAAAATTTGTCACAAATTAAAATTAAAACTAAAACATTCAACACACTAGTACATTGACATTATTAAAACAATATAACCTCACTCTTTTGGGTTTTTATTAAAAAGGTTTATTGTTTTAATAATGCCAATGTACTAGTGTGTTGTATGTTTTAGTTTTAATTTTAATTTGTGACAAATTTTTTAAAAAATTTTTAATTGTATACGATTTGTTCTGTGTGGAGGCTATGCTAGCGACTGGAGACTGTTCGCAAACTGGCAGGGTTAAGGTGTACCCTTTGACGAGGTCTGAGCCCTGAGGATGGTCTAATTTAGACCGAAAGCGCTTGGCCGATAGTAATAAAATTTATATTTAAGTATTATTTTTTCTTTAAAATTACACATCCTTCTTTTCAATAACTGCCAAAGCATAAAAATATGATAAAAATAAAATTTGAATTCCATTTGTCGCACAGAAGAAAAGCATTTTTACGACAAAATGATAGAAGTAATTAAGGGTAGGCCCTGTGCCAAATATCAGCCTGAAAAGTTAGAAACTAACCGCACGATATTGAAAATTAAAAAAAAAAAACTTTGACAGGCTGTAACTCGAAAAGTATTGAGTTTTCGATTATGTGACTTCTTACCTTTATTTTATCATATAAAATCACTTCTCCAAGTATGCTGATTTATTCGATCACTCCGTATTGAGTCGATGAACCTTTTCTTTCAAGATCATTTTTCTTTAACGTATATGCCTTCATGTCCTGAAAATAATTGTGGCACGATTCTGTTACTTTTTACTAGGATTATAAGTTCGTTTTGATACTCCCAAACTAATCTATATGATCTCTATTGCCCCTTGGAGGCTTTCAAGGTTTCTTATCTATCAGAATTCATGTGAATCTGCTTTTGTATAAACTCTCTCTCCCTCTCTTAATTTGTCGGTGACAGTTCTAGATAATTTTGTTTGCATACGCTACGATTCCTTATAAAGACCTCGAGTGGCATGTTGGATCAATAGCTTGATTTCATGTGGTCTGTTTCAATATCGAACGTCGGTCTTGTGACTTAATGTTTTATGTTCTATCATTCGTCATCATAGCCAGTAAAATGTGAAGTCAATGAAGCCCAATTATTGACTTTCCTTGATTCACTAAATGTAATGGAGGGAAATCTAAAATACACTCCATGGTAGGAGTCGGAATCGATTTTATAACCCCCTGTCATGCTCAAGCAGGCAAGCCTTTATATGCCGCTTAGTTTGAGTATTTCCGCAATACCTTGGGTCTCGCCACAGAAGTTTAGGTAATGCACCATTTTTTTGCACATCCATTTAACAGTCATAACTTTTTTTTACGCGCCGGTTCCAGGTTAGGCTGGAGTCGAAGATTACTTCCAGATATTTAACCTCAAGGAGGCGTTGAATTATATTTCTTTTAAGGTTCTTGGAACTGAAGTCATTTATTTTACTCAATATATTACCTTATCCTTTTCTTTAGGAGCAGTTGAAAAAAAATGCAAGGGCCCTAATTTTTCACTACACAGTAATGTTTTATTATTTCTTATAAGAGACTATCACTACATTTTTTTCTACGTGAAAGTATACAAAAATACTAAATATTTGCTTAGGAATGATTTATGAAGGCTGAAAACTGCAAAATCTATTTCTTTATAGCGTAATAGTTTTTTAATGCGAGAAAGTATAAAAACTAACATATCTAAAACCTCACAAAGTGTTTATCCTTCTTAAACTTTTAACTGAATAGCGGAAAATTAAACTTATAAGCACATCGCACAAACACAATTTGTCGAAATTAATAGGCCATAAACAGGGTGTTTGTTAATTCATGACAAGAACTTCGGAAGTAGATTCCTCTCATGAAAATAGAAAAAAATATATCATCGAGGTTTTTAATTAATTAATGCGCATTTTCCCTTGGTTTTCAATTATATTTTTCGCTATTATCTTTGGGAAGATTTTCTTCAAGTTTTTTTCGGCTTTGGAGAAACGTAAACACTGGATCTAAATGTTTTATTTTATTAATGAAGTAATACGTCTCATTTTCTATTATTTTTTGTGTTCTTTCAACTATCAGGTTTTTATAACGATTTTTTAAAAGTATTTGTGTAAATTCAATATGCAAAACATGTTAGTGAGGTTCCGCCAAACTTCCCGAACATGTTAGAAACCACAGCCGACTCACCTTTTTTCTCGCTCACCGGAATTAGATGGAAATGAGTAAAATTCTTAGATTTTTAGAAAATTTTTTAATCTTATTTTATTTCAAGTACGCATCTACGAAATTACCTAATTTTGAAAAAGTTATCGGAGTAACACTCATCCTTGGATCCAATTTAGTTTTATTTCACTTCTAAATTTTCATAATTTTAACCGCTTTTTTGTTTCTGAATTTAGTTTTATTCCGCATTGTCAAATCCAAGATTTTTACCTCTCTACTATCGCGTCCAGATTTAAGTGTCAAGTTTGGGATTTCATAACTTTATAATCAGAAATTCTAATTATTAGTCGCATTGTCAATTCAGATTTTCCTCTATTTGGTCACGTACAGTTAATTTCGGATTTTTACTTCCTAAATTCCGAGAAATCCAGGAAAATACTATGAACTTAAATCACTTCAGGAGTGTGAAAGAACAAAACCGTTTCTTTGCTATCGTACACATACATCACTGCGTTACTTATTTCGACAAAATCAAAATTAAAATTTTAGACCCTCATATTGCATCTGACTTATCAGATTTTCTTAAAATAATATTTTATTCGCTATTTACATCCTCAAAAGCGATCCAGTCACAACTTTGAACAAACTCAAAAAAGGAAATTTTTTTAGTCCACTATATTATATTCGCCATATTTAATCTTGAACAAATAATTTTAAATTCATGATTTACACCCTCAAGAATCCTCTGTATCAATTTTGAAGAAAATTAAAGATGTAAATTTTTTAGAACGCTATATTGGATCCGCCTTATTAAGTTTTTCAAAAATAATTTTAAATTCGTAATTAACACCAACAAAATCATCCCCCAAATAATGATTTTGGACAAAATAGGGAGATCTGCCATATTCAATTTTATTAAAATAATTTCATATTCGTAATGTGGAACCCTAAAAACTCCCCCATATCAGTTTTGGAAAAATCGGACATAATAATTTTTTTTATCCACCATATTGAATTTTTAAAAAATATTGTCAGATTCATTAAGTGCGATCCCGAAAACTCCCACATACCAATTTTTTAGAAAATCGGACAAAACTGATTTTTTTGTCGGCCATATTGGATTTTACTGCACCAATTTTATTCAAAATAATATAAGAACTCCGCAGCAACTTCCTAAATATTCTTCTTCTTTTAGAAGTCGGTTAATTACTGTAAATCACTGTATAAAAACTTACTTGAATTTACTGACAGTATTAATCTTTGAAAAAAAAACTTGTATTTTTATGGAAAAATATTATCTGGTTCATAACTTATTATTTTTGCTCAAAAATCATGATTTTAAAAAATTTTATTAGTAAAATTACCAGGAAAAGAGGCGCCAAAAGTCACCCGTTGCAATTTCTGCCACTACGTGTTATCTTGACAGACCGGAAGTTTCCTATCTGATGCCTGGAAAAGTTTTGAATTTATTCTAAAAGATTTATTAATGATGCACTTAGCTTGCCTTTGTCCATTCTTATCTAAAAAATTAAGGAAACTTTAACAGAGGACAAGCAGAATATGGGTGTAACATCCTAGTGATTAATGACCTGATAGTTTTTCAAGAACTTGACTATTTTTAGATAATATATTTTCTTGTTTACGAATCCATGCAGAAGTCAAGTTATTTTTTTTAGGGCAGGAATTTTTCTGCCTCTTGTTCTAATAGGAAATCATAAACATTTGTTTGTTGTATACATTAATGCAAATAATATCTTTTTTTTTAAATTGTCGTTTCAATTTTTATTTGTTTCATAGCTTACTAGATAATTTTGTAATAAGACGAAAATCAAGGAAATTAACGGTGATATTGATCGAGTAAATGTGAAAAAACGAATACTTATGAAAAGTTTAAAAATATTTTTATTATTTTTCATGGCACGCTTGATCACAGATTTTTCAAAACAATTGCTTTCTCCCGCTAACGTGATATCAATTATACTCTTGGCTATAATTCCGAAACAAACAAAGATATCAAATTAGTTTTTTTAAATTTTTTCTTGAAAATTTTATTTTACTTTCCAAATATGATATAAAAATTATGCCTTTCAGTTTAAAATTTCGGAGAAAAATTGAAAAAAATAGAAGGGTTTCAAATAACCCTAGCTAGCGAGGGCCGCGAAAATCATTATAATATAGCTACTATTTCCTTTCAATTGTCAAACCTTCGTTTCCTAAACGAGACCAGGTTTATAAAATTCGGTTTAGCCAAACCAAATTTATGGTAACTTTTATCAGTAGACTTTCTCCCTCCTCTCCTGCCTTAACTTTACATCTCACAGCAGAAAGTGTTAAACCAAAAAGATGTAGAATGATATTAAAATTATCAGTTTAATATTTTTTTGATACCTTATATAGGGATTTTTCCAGAAAAATGTCTTTTTTAGGTGACCATAGCAATTACGTCCCCTAGCAACAGAGTTAGGAACTTAAAAAATATTTCCAGCAATTTCTCTTCTCCACTTTCCTGGATTATCACTTCCTGAGATATGGTACCAGGCCATCCTTAATGTAACACCCTGTTATAGAGGCCAAATCAAATATTAAGGATACGTATGCTATCTAAAAATGGGATCAAGTCTAATACTTCGTTGAAGATAATGAAAATAAACCATTATCAGTTTTAAATATCTAACTAATCGAAAACAAAATAAAGGAAATTTTATTTGTACATATGCCATTTTATTAAATCTTATTTACAATTTTTTCATTATGTTTGATTTAAATGTCAAAGTTGGAATACTAAGGGTATATAAGTAGTCCTAGTCATCATAAAATTTTTGGCTTAGCCCAGAGTTAATAATTAGTTATTTTTTTTAGTTTCAGTAATACCAGAGTAACTAAATGAGATAATAATTTTTAATAAGTTGCGGAAAACTGTGGTAAAAACTTATAAGCCCTTTTACTTGTCAATGATCGGACTTATAAAATTTTATTTAAATTTGAAAAATTTAATACTATATATTGTGTTTAAGCGAAAAGACAAGAGATGCATCCGGGAATCGTAGAAATTCCTATTTTCAATATTATTAAATGCATAATATAATAGAACAAATTTCATGGAATGCCAATTATATATGCTAGATATTCTCATTAATTCAGGTGCAATTTTGCTTCTTGTAGACTATTCACTGCGCTCGGAAAACCATATTTCCGTATTGTTTTGTATGATGCAATGCAGCTAAAAGAGCGTCTGTACTTCTGTTCCATGTTCGTTCTCATTTAAAACTATTACCCAAGGTCGACTATTTTTCATTACGTATTATTTTAATACATCTATCTCTAGTTGCCTGTATTTAATTTTCTTTCGGGCAGTTAAAGATAAGAATATATGCATACACTTTATTTTCTGCAAATACAAAGCTGGTTCTCAACTCTCAATGCCAGACTGATAAATATCGCCTCTCAAATGAGATTTATACATCCATCGGAGTAGTACGAAACTTAAAAATTAACAGCCGGATTCACTAAGATAGTTTAACTTAAAAACCGAACCAAATTGACACCAGAGACTTATGCTACAAGTGCAACAACCACTCAAAAAACCCTAAAAATACTAGCATAAAAAATACTTTTGTTTTATTACTGAATCGGCAAAAATAGATAATTTTATTTATTTTCGATACTCAGCTATTTCTTTAACATATCAAGGTTTTATCGCGGAGTTCTTTTCCTTAATATCACTATATAAGTGTTTTTTGTTAATATCCGGTATATAAATTATGACAATATAATAAGCAAAACAAAACTGGCCAACTAGAAGATCAAAATTTCATGGTAATTAGATCGGGTTTAAGTATTAAATTTTCTTAGTGAATCTGGCTGTAAGATTTCAGTAAAAAATAAATAAATTTATTTGCGGCCGTGTTTAAATAGTTGCATATATTTATTTTCTTTTCGGGTAGTTAAAGAAAAGAATATATATAAACAATTTATTGTTCTCGCCATACGCGCTTCGAACACCTAATGGTCCCATCAGTGAAGCTGTATCGAACCAAGAGCAACATTCGCAAAAAACAACTCTCTATATAAAATATAAAATCCGAGAAATTTCGGCAGGTTTAATATCATGTTCTCAATATTAATAAAGAAAAAGGCACCTTTTTGCTAAATAATCGCATAACCGTTATTTAAAATCAAATTGTCCTATACCGGGTGTCAACGAATCTATTAGACAAGTCATAATTTCTAGAGTATTATGTGTATCAAAATGAGAATTGGTACAGGTAAATGGTATGTGAAGGGGAGAGTTTTCGCATATTTTCCACTTTCCGGCAACTTCCGGTTTCACCGGAAATGGCCCCGGTTTTGAATTTTTAAATGGAACACCCTGTATATTTTAACATTTTTGGATTTCTGAGACAATTCTAGATCAGAATGTGACATTTTAAAAAATTTTTACGTCTACTTCATTTTTTTAGAGCCATTTTTAAAATTGCATCTAGGTGGCCATGATCAGACGCAAACTAATCTAAGGGCCTTAGGTCAAAAAAATACAATCGCAAAGTTTTAGTTACTAGTATAAAAGACAGGAATAAGACAAGTTGACAAAATTACGTTTTCTTTTCTAACTATTAATTTTCAAATAGCGACCCCTTTTTGACAACTACTTTTCGAAAAAAGCATTCTTTGACGAATCTAACGGTACTAATTTATTTGCGATTGGATTAGACATAAGAACAGAAATTAAATATTATTAAGCAAAATACTGGATAATTTATTTACTTATGACAAGTGCGCCATGGACAGCCATGATGCATAATAATTTGCAACTGTTTTTATCAAGTCTTCTTTGGAAAACAAAGCACTCACTTAAGTAGATAATGACAGTGACATACGCTCTAAGAACAGACGTAAAAGTTTCTTAATTTTCGTTAAGTTTAGTTTAAATTTTCGTTAAAATAATGTATACTCAAAGTGAAAAAGTGGATATGTTATTAATATTTGGAGAGTGTCATAGAAATTCAAGGAATGCTGCCGAGTTGTATGCTCATAGATATCCGAATCGGCTTCATTGTCCAGTATACATTGATATTAGTTTTGAGAAGTTCTAACAAAGAAATACTTCGGCGTTTAGAGACATAACACCCAAATTTGTGTCGACTGTAGTAGGATGGTTGACACTAAGAACCCAGAAATGTATTGAAGATAAAGGCGAGCACTTTGAGCAAGATTTATAAATATAATTAGTGTTTTTTATTTAGTGTTAGACTTGGTCTTAAGTGTGATTTTATTTTAGATATTTTTTTCTTATAATCATATTTGATTAATTTCCATTTAATCGTTCTCAATTTCCTATTTTTATGATAACCTTCGAACTTTGCATTAAATTTCAAATTTTCTTCTCAGGAACATGAAAATTAAGCATTTGATTTACAAATAATCTTAATTTTAATCCGTGTCAACTCGATTATTTCGCAAAAGATATTTATTTACTGTTTTTCCGTGCCTTTTTACATAATAATGTTGATGTGTTATACACAAGCTGAAAGCGGAATTTTTAGCATTATGCAAAATTTAAATATGACGCTGATAGCAAAAACAAAAATTATACAGCATATTTCTACAACTAAAAAAGGAAGTTTTTTACAATGTCAGTTTCTTTATTGTGGTAAATAACCTATTCATACATAATATAAAATTTTTCATCCATATATTATCTGTTTTTCAATTTTTTCAAATCATTTCAGAAAGAAATAGAATTTTTCAGCATGTTAAAGGGGCCTAAACGAAACAACTTTTTTGAAATTTAACCAAATGTACCACTTACGGAATAGTATTGCTGTGCTTATGAAATAATTAGATTCCTAGATTCCTGTATAACATAACCTTCCCTGCATAATGGCTCAAACAGTGGTGAAAACTGGATTAAAATTTATTCAGTGGTTTCTCAGATTAGCCTGAAAAAATTAGAGACCTTTCCTTTGTAATATATTGGGATTAAATGACATAAATATGGATTTGTTTACCATTTTCGGTTAATTTTTGTTGGAAAAACTCAAAAGTGTAAAACATGGTTTGTATCTATCTTTTGGCAGATTATTATAGCTAAGTGCGTTTTTAGCTATAATAATCTTGGCTCTTAGTTAAATCGAAACCCAACTTACTTATAAACGGCCTGTAAACACAAATTTGAAAATGTATTCAAATTACTCCATTAATTATAAGGGCAGCAATAATAAACTAATAAATAAACATGATTATATCCTAAAGCTTACATTACCTTTAACTAACTTACCGTAATTATAGTAAGGTTTAATTGTGTATATTATATACAGAAACGACCTAACTTTTGTTTAGGCAACTATGAATTGTTTATCGCTTGCAAAGTTTTCATCTTCCCGGATATTAATACTACAGTGTTTTAAGTAAATTAAAGAAATATTTATTTTTACCTTTTTGCAAGTATGAATAGTGGTGACTCGCAGTTCCGTGCCTTCACACACGAGAGTATGAACGCTGTTTTAAATGCACCCTTAAGTAAGAAGTAAGAAAATGTCAGATTTTCCGCGCGGGGGTGGAACAGAATCGTAAAAATTACAGGTTCCAGACATTTCGCCATTTTTATTTCAACTTTGAAAAATATTACGCCAGCGGAATTAGCATCTGAAAAAAAATAACAATTTTTAGTAGATTTCTGGCTGTGTAGAAACCTTCAGAACGATAAAAGCAATTATGTAGTATCTTATGTCTCATTTTCTTTTTCGGGGAAAATCTTTTATTTAACAATAAAGATGTGAAAAATAGTTTTTTCGAGTTCTAGGAAAAGCTACTGCTTTCCAGTAAAAGAGTTTCAAACAAAAATTGTGCGCCTGAAAATATCTACAAAATGAGCTAAAGTTCATCCAATTCGCATAATTTGTTTGTTAGTTATTGCAAAAAATCTGCTAAATTGCCTGTTTTTTCATTTGTTAATAAACAATAGAAAAATATATTGCATTAACTTTAAACTACACCAAAGGAGCCTCCTGTTGCATACAACAAGTATGCAAATTTCAAGTAAAAATATTCAGTAGTTATTCGCACATGAAATTTATATTATATTAATATATTATGTTTCTTGATTGTTTATTCTCAGCGATCTAGAGATCATACAGTGATCTGCGGGTACCCAATTGAAAGCTCGAGACTAACAATAACTAAATAGAACCAAATTAGTTGTTGATTTTAACTTGTTGAAACGATTAACAAAGTTGTGGTTTTTTTTTCGTTATAATCAAATAGGATAACTCTTCAACAATTGTTGATATCGAAATACCAATAAGTGGGCGTGATAGGTGAGGTTTTGGTGCATATTTTGAAAAAAAAAATTCTGTACGACCACTAAGAGCTGATATAGAATTTTTTTTCAAAAAATAGCTGCTGCGTTATTATTAAGGAATTATTTAAGTAGGACTTATAGGGAGATGGTTATACTAGTGTGTAGCAGTTTTCAACTTTGTTATTTCAAAATTATTGATGCTGCAATAGTTTAAAGTTGCACCTAATCCAAGAGTCAGAAAGTGAGCAGTGGAGGGGGTTATTTTTTCAGCCTGCGGCGCGTCCAAGAAAACTTGCTGAGGCCTTCAATACGTCAAGATATTTGACTCAAAAGTCTAAAAAACTGAAGTTCATCAATAGAGAAACTCTTGCGAAAAGAAGGAAAAAAATAGGAAACTGTTTTTACAGTTAAAAGTTTTACAATAATAACATTTATAGTCGGAAGATGCAACCAATGAAAGATGTTGTTTCCATAAAAAATGATAAAGGGAAATAAGGCGAAAAAACTTAATTACGTTTATTATTATTAAGTTTGAAAGAACTATACGCTTCTTTCAAAGAAACTTATCCAAATAACGATATTTCTTTTAGCAAATTTGTATCTTTAAGACCGAAATATCTCATTCTACCCCATGCATCTGGTACGCATTCTGTATGAGTCTGTGTTATACACCAAAACATGAAACTTTTGTTAGATGCTAGAAATATTAAACAATTGATTAAGAATACGGACATTCCACTATCGGATTATAAGAATTATATTACATAAATGGTTTGTCAAAAGCCAAAACCTGATTGTTATGGTGACAATTGTAATAAACGCCCAGAAATTGTAGAAATTATACCACTAATACGTCAACAGTTAGAAGATTCCAGCATTTCTCGTGTAAGGTGCTCATTGTGAGCTGCAACTGATTATGCAACACTGTTTATACAGTTGTTAACAGTTGGTGATCTTTTAGCTGAACTAGATAGTCGATTCAAAATTCTAAAAGTTCATTCATTTTTTGCGAAAAAGCAATCAATGTTCATTAGTGAAAAAAAAAATAGAATCTTATCAGAAATAAAACCCTGGTTATGTTTGACTTTTCAGAAAAGTATGCTTACGTGAATCAGAATGCTTCCCAGGATTTCCACTTTAATAACAATCAGTGTATAGTGGTACCGGTAATATTCTATTACAAGGAAGATGACGAGTTTAAGCACCAGAGTATGTTTTTTTTATCGGAGAGCCTAAAACATGATACAGCTGCTGTATGTGCAATACAAATGCTATTAGTTCCTGTAATTAAAAAAAAAAAGATTAGAAAAGTGAAAAAAAATATTATGTAAATAGTGGTGCTAAGCAACACTTGAAAAATACGTATCAAATAACCAATGTAATTCATCTTAAGGAGGATTGTCATATTGAAGCAGAAAGGCACTTCACAGTAACTTTTTATGGTAAAAGAATATACGATGGAATAGGAGTTACGTTCAGTGGCATACATGACAAGCCTTATAGCAAAACTCACTGAACCAATGTTAACACCATAGGCACTATGCAAATGGACAACTAAATATTTAGAGACTATATCTGTAAAATAGACACAGACAGACACACGCAGATATTGACAAAGACAGACTCGTACCGGGTTTATTAGTCACTCATAGCGCGCTTCCGCAGATGGTGAATAGGATGTGTCTCCAAAAAAGAAGGTACTTAGGGTGAACTAAAATGGCTAATACAAGGAATTTTCAATAACCGATATTCCACTAACTTTCCGTAGAATCGAAAGTCAGTTGAATTTACAATTTTTTACTGCCATTTTGGATCCGCCATTTTGAATTTTGTAAATCTGATATCAGAATCGTAATCAATGATCCGAAAAACCCTATGTACCAAATTTGGCATTAATATATTGATTTTTTCAAAATTTCGTTCGCCATATTGGATTCGCTCTATTGGATCCAACATTTTTACTTCTGCAACTTTGACTTCAGGTTCTACCTTGAAAATCCCATATACAAAACTTGTTTAAACTGCTTAATTCTATCCATTTTTGGAAAATCTTCATTTTCAAAATTGTTTTTAAGATTAGAAAAAAATTAGACTCCCTATCTTAATTCTGACGTTGGATTCACATTCAGCAAGTAGAAATACCATAGAATATGATTTTTCTTTTTGTTTGAAACCATTTTTTGTGAAAATAACATATTTTTTTGTGATGTCTTAATAAAACCTCCATTTTGAGGTTATTTTTGATGATTTTGGCAAAATACGAGTCAGCATTAAAAACTAGAGTTCAAGACGAAAATTTTCATACCAGGTAATTTTTTTTTCCGTAGAAATAAATTGGGCAGATGGGGTGGTTGGTTTGAAGAAGAATATCCCATATATATATATATATATATATATATATATATATATATATATATATATATATATATATATATATATATGTATTAGCAAAAACAAATAAGGGTAAGGTATACACGTAACACATACATATTTCTTGAGCGACATAGCATGTTTTTATGATGTAAATATTGAAATATTACTAAAAACTTTATTTCATCAACTATTTTTTTATACTAAAATTAATATATAAAGAATTTTTTCGAAATTTAAATCTGAATTTTTCTATATAAATAGCATATATTGTTTAAACAATATAAATAATTCCGTCTCCGCTCCAAAACAATTCTAATTTTAAATAAAACACAAAATAAAAAAAAATCATGAAAATCGGAGCTGTCTTTGAAGACTTCCGAGGAAAAGACTTTATTGATGCGACTACAAATTAAAAATTACATTTCTATTGCCTGTTTTAAATATATTAAAAATAAAATTCAATGAAAATAACTTTTAACAGCTTAATTTGCCTAGCAAAGAAATTTAGTTTATTAAAAATGAATTATAATTTGCACATTATATGTTTTAAAATGGGTTTCATGGATCTCTAGTTATAAAACAGATTTAATGATAATCATGGGAAAGTTACAAATTCAACTTATGGAGGGTTATCAATTTAAATGTTATCCAACCAACAACCACACTTACTTCAGGGAAACGTGATATTCCTGTGTATTTAATTAATGTGGCATAAGCACTGACAGAAATTTTTATAGTCAATTTTTTATGCATTTTACGTTAATTTTTAAATACTGAAAGTTTCATTAAAAGGGGAAAGACTCATTGGCTCATCGCTTACTTCTAGCATGTTCCTATTTATCAAGATTATATTAACTGAACAATTTTTTTCTAAATAAAAGTTTTCTTTGCTATTCTTGCATCTTGATTATGCAAAGATCTGTAGCATCCTATGCATAGCAATTTGTTTGACAATGTCTATGGAATCGAGTATTCCCCCAAACTATTAAGTTCCAAAACATTAACTCTTCAATAGAAAACTGATCGGGATTTTTTAGCTTTAAGTTAGATTTGATTCACTCAATTCTAACTAAAATTTCCTTCAAAACTGTGATAGGATCTAAAACTTCGTATTTTCCGCGACAATGTATTCTGATAGCTGTAGCCGGTATGAAAATCTAAAGTAAAAAACGAGACAAGTTTGTCGTAATCTTTGAAGGGATATGCTGGATTGTTTCTTTCTTATCTTTTATTACATGTTTTTGATGTTAAGTAAAATACAATATTGGTAATAGAAAACCTGAGAATTCAAAGGGAAAAACGTATGGCTACAAAAAGTTAAGTAACCTGTTTCCCAACAACGAAAAATGTCAACGTACAAACACAAATTTGAATTATGGTCGTTACAAATTAAATCAAAATGTAATGGTGGTGTTATACTTTCTATATTTTACATTTTTTAAAATATTGACTCTTCGGTAATTTTTTTACCTTCGTCAGAATATACAGTGTGTAGATAAAAACAATAAGGTATTTTATTAATTTAACTATAAAATTATTTACATATTGTGTATTTGCCTTGAACAGTAATTCAGTAACAACATTGCACTCACGTGCAAAAATTAATTTCCAATTACATTCTATTGAGAATTTAACTTTCGTAGATTTACAGAAGTCAAGATGACCATATGTGTCATCTTGAAATTAAAGTGGTACTGAAAGAAACAGGTTTTTTTGTAAATAATGAGGGTTGTTTTGGCTATTGAAGGTTTAAGGGGTCCAGTCCGAAAACGCAATCTGTATTAAACTTGAGAATTATATTTTTTAGTTGTTATTTTATAATATTGTTATATATTTTGCTAAGTTGCTTGGTAGCTACCTTAGCATTTACTGCATGTTAACTTTTTTGTATTGCTATCATTTCTAGAATTTATCGTTTTTGTGTGATTTTCAGTTTTTAAGATTTTCACTCTTTCAAAATCAAAGGAATGGTAATTTTCCATGTTATGTGTTGTTCATGCCGTTTTATTTTCTTTGTCGTATTTGTGCCCGTTATATATATATATATATATATATATATATATATATATATATATATATATATATATATATATATTTGAATATAATGTAAGGATAAAGACTAAGACTGTTTTTAAGAGCAAGTTTTTTCTATTACTGCTACAGTGTGCAACATGGGCCAATCTAATCATTGAATGGGTAAGAGTAGTAGAGATAAAAATTAACTGTAAGACCTTGAGTTTTAAAATTTAATTTTATTTATTTTTTTGGATGATTTAATCACGAAATAATATTAAAGATAATTAATAGACGATAGTCATTTTATATTTTTACTTTATTTTCGGAGGGACCTCAATTATATTTAGGAACATTTCTAATGATGAAGCTGAACTTCAGTTTGCATTTGTATTAGGTTATACTTCGTATTAATAACTCTGTTCGGGAAATAATTAAAAACTAGTCAGCACCAACGAAAAAGTCCAAACGTCACTTGACTGTTTTTGCACAATCTGACTGGTACCGACTGGTTTGAGATTTCTCTACGAATATGCTCGTTATTTGTTTTGCAAACAATACTTTCATAATAAAATCAGCAATCCATGAATAACAATATTATGTAATAACAATATTTAAGCTAAACTTTAGAACAAAAAAATCAATAGTAATCAAAGTTGATAGGGCGAATCGGATGTATAAGTAATTGGAATACATTAAACACCAGTAATTAGGATCAGTTAACGTATGTTTTAGAAACTGCTTAACAGACAATTATTATTGATAGTAAATGTATGGAAACAAATTCAAATCTGGATTTACCAACAAGAATTCATTCCCAAAATCAAACTAACGCCCATATTTATTGAATTCCTTTTAGCAGTTTCCTAGACAAATGAAATGGTGATAGGAATAAGTAGTATAGTAACGTAGTTTTTAGAGTAAATATCATAATATTACTTTGGACATTACGAAATACAATAAGCTGGTCCATTCAATTAGCCTGTAAAAAAATAACAACTTATAATAAGTTATAAGAATTTTTTTTTCGAATACTAGTTACCTTAACCTTGTTAAATGGAATCGCTTACCATTCTTTCTTAGACGTTGGTCGACTGGTTAAAATGTTTTCTGATCTGGAAGAGTACGATTAGGATATCTGTCGTGATATAACTTCCTAGCTTCCAAGGCATTGAAAGATGCCAGATCATACAACAGATGCATATCTGCATACTCAATAAACGTAAATTCCATATTTCGAATTATTTCACAATTAATTTTATCACGAAATCGCATAATCAGTAAATGAATATCCAAGTAAAGAATCAATGTGTGAGCGATGTGAAAGTTGAGAAGTTCTAAAATGCAGGATATTTATTTCTTTCCTACCTGCTACGTTTGCAGTAAAAATACTTTATTTTTGGTGCCGATAAAATTAAACGCACATTTTTTGCGAACCTTGATCGACCTGTAATTCACAACTCTGTCTTTGGATCAAATTTTTTTTTCTCATAAGGTCGAAGGTTGAACATTTGATTCCTATCAAATTCAAAGATGTATCTTTTATTGAAATTCGCCAAATACATGGTGTAAATAAAATAAGTTTTTTTTCGAAAACGGTTAAGATTAGTGACATGAATGAAGAATACTTAATTTTTAATCCATAGCTAAAGGTATTTAAAAAACGTTGTCCAAAGTTCTTCATTTAGGGCGTAAAAGCAAATGAGGTCATGGTTGCCACAGCTAGTCCATCCCTGCAGCTGTGAGTAATTCACAACACTTTCTTGGATAGTAGTTTGAAGGGTCTTACCTAATATATATCATATTAAAAGAAACTTGAAATATACCTAGTGGTTCAATAATTATGTGTAAAAACTTGATTCCATTGCATATGGGGGCCCATATCTCCGAAGAGGAGGCCTATACGAAAAAAGTTCATATGAATTTCTAGTATTCCTTTCACGCATTTCTTCCATATCCAGGAGATTTCCCACATCTTCTCGGACACTCTGTATATATAACATTTAAATTATAGGATATAATTTAATAATAAACGTATTCTTTTGTGCGTTTTCATTACTATTTTTTAGAAAAAATATTGCAAAAAATATAAAGATTTTTTAATGCGTAAGATAATAATAATAAAATAAATATATAGCGATAACACACAACCTTAAAGAGTACAAATATCAGTTATAATTACATAAACGAGGAGGGTCTATAAGGCCGGTTTTTGGCCTAATTGAGCGTTGGGCGAAAAAATTTCCACTAACAATTAAAAATCGATTCCACCCTAAATAGACCTTTCCGCTTACTTCCTCTTCCCCCTTCACCCCCTAAAAGAAATAAAAAAATCATTCATTAAAAGAACCCTTAAGAGTTTCGGTTCTTGTGAAATGTTCAATTTCCATAGATCTTTTATCCTAATGGTTTTATGGATCGCTAATTACAAATCCGATTCAAAATGGCATATCCAATATAGCGGCCGCTGGTTATGAATATAAAGTTAGAATCACGTAATTCAAAATGGCGGATTCAAGATGGTGGAAAGAAAATTCTCACGTCTTCAATATGCACGGATCGCCTTTGGAATATTTTTTCTTTGCCAAAAAATTCATGCCAGGCTATTTTAATTTATCTGGTCACCATACTTGATCCGCCATTTTGAATTTCGTAATTTTGATTTTAGATTCGTAATTAGCGACTCAAAAAGCGCCCTATATAAAAATTAAGGCATATTGAATACATTAGATTTTTTTTGACCGCCATATTGGATCCGCCATTTTTAATTTTGTGATTCTAACTTCATATTCATAATCAGCGACCCAAAAAACCTTCCATATGAAAATTCGCGCATATCCACATTTGATTTTTTGGCCGCTATATTGGATCTGTCATTTTGAATTTCGTTATTCTAACTTCGGGTTCATAAACTGCGACTCTTAGGATAAAAGAATTATAAAAATTGAACGTTTCACAAGAACTGAATCTCTTAAAGGTTCTTTTATTGAATAGTGATTTTTGCTTCATTTCAGAGGATGGAGGGGAAGCGGGAGTGAGCGGAAGGGTCCGTTTAGGGTGGAATCGATTTATTATTGTTATTAGATAATAAAAATATTTTTTTCAAATTTTTTCGCCGAAAAATAAATTATGCCAAAAACCGGCCTTAGAGATCCTCCTCCTTTCTATCTGAAATTTTTAACATACAGCTAGATCCCCGGTGTACAGATCAACTTATTTTTAGGATACATTGTTCAGAATAATTTTATTTTTATTTTTTAAATTAGAGAAGAACGAGCCAGAACCACATAAAGTATCAAGTCATACTCACATGTGACCACCAATATGTGAATATTTTTATGTAGAGACTAGCTTTTGCTCGCAATTTCGTACATGCATTTTGATTCTTTAGTAAGTTCCTTTTCCAAAAAATAATTTTCTCTCATTCTCCATTGATTCCTTCCGAAACTTTTTTTATATTAGTGTCTTAGTTAAGTGAAAGTCTATGGCAAATAATAAAATTTTCATTTAGCTTTTTCTTAGGATTATATTTTGTTAATATGTGACGGCCTTATCCTAAACCAGCGATGTATTGGGAAACCTTTTAAAACTTATGCTAGATGATTAATAAATTTTCCAAATACAATGGCAAAAGTATTTCATCAAGATCAGAAGCTTTTTTTAAAGTAAAGCTTTAATAGAATTTTTATTAATTCATCTCTGCAAATATACCAATTACCTTTCAATTATTCAAAAAAGCTTTTGTTAATTGCACGAAACATTTACTTAATTGGGTACTTGGCTTTAAACAGAAGACATAATAATGACATTTCCAGAAATACAACATCTACCGTTAATTAAATTTATTACATAATTTAGGAAACATCAGTGTAATAACCATTTAAGAAATTGTATGAAATAACGAAAGGAAGATAAACATAATAAAGGGTGGAAAAAAGGATCGTTTAAAACGTCCGATACGATAGTGAAATTAAATTTCATATTATTTCACAAATTATCTGATTGGTGACGAAATAAACTAAATTTGGTTGTATATTTTAAATTGGAAAATAAATTATATTGTTAGCAGCCGCGCCAACGAGCAAAAATGCCAGACTAACCCCTATGCCGGAGAGTAGCAAAAGGCTGTTCAGGGTGTCACTGCATCTGTAGCTAGGTTGAGAGAAACCTTCCGTCATGTCGTTGGGAACTAGCAATCGACTTAACTTCCATAGATAGGCAAATACAAAAGAACACATATGCAAATGAGCATGTAGTTGAAATAAAACTTATAAATAAATAATTATAATAGAAATCTTGAATTAAATGTCAAACGGCGTTACTATGTTGATGGCATAAAGCTAGATATATTTAAATAAAATCTTCACTATAAATAAATTTTTCAACTTCAAAAAATTACAAAATTTTCTTCTTTAAAAAAAATACTAATTAGTCAAATATATATATATATATATATATATATATATATAAACAAAGAATCAAATAAAGTCTTACATGTAAAACACTCTACTACCTACTGGCGCTCAAACATAACGCAAACTCTGCATATTCATTCCATAATCGAATATCTGAAAATTGAGCAACAGGTTATAAAAAACAGAATGGAATAAATTTATTCTTAAAAATTAATTAGGTTGTGTTAATTAAAGTGCAAAAATTATATTATATAAAGCAGGCTGCAATCCTGCCTAAATGCGTAGTGATGTATAGATATTAGTGAAACATAAACACATAAAACAAAACCAGTATATAGAACCAGTAGGAAAAACCCTACAGAAAAAAGGAGCATCTATGATCTAAAATTAAATCAAAAGCAAATGAATTTTTTAATCAATCTTAGTCAAAACAACTAAAATATTTAAATTTAAAATTTTTTAAATTCCTACATGCTCAAAAAAATATCAAAATTAATCTTTATATTAAAGTAACATAAGAAAATGGAATATTAATCAATAACTAATTACGAATAATTAAACAAATAATTAACTACTTAAACTGATGAAGCCAAGATAGGTAAACGTACAAATATAAAAAAGCACTATTAAAATGCAGTCTGACTCCGGGTGATCAGCAGTCGTTTAGTATAAAATAAAATTTTACTAAACAGAATAATTAATCATTCAACAAAATTAACCATCACATAATTCGAAATGATAATAAAGTAAATCAGTAATAATAAGAATTTGAGATCACTGAATGACACTTAGTGCTCAGTTTTATTGGCATTAATTACTACGTGTATTAAATAAATCAGCTTAAACCTGGCAAAAATAAATGCAATTTTAATTAGCAAAAAAAATAAATAAAATATCAAATCACAATATTCTCCGTAATACATGTGAAAAGTCAGTCGGGATACTCATTTTGACTTTAACTTTTTAATTATATAAATATAAATGATTTTAACTTAATTCGGCCAATCTCAAGTACCTAAACAATGCAACCAAACACAAAAAAATTATACTAGAGTCAAATGAACGTAATCGACATATCACCATAATTTTATTTTCGCCAATTTTAAAAATAAGGTAAATCAACTTTTCGATGAATTGGAGCAACTGTACCAAAATATAATAAATTTTACACTTAATACCAAATTATTAATTATTCAGTATTCATAAAAAAACAACGAAAAGCCTTAGAACCCCATATAAAACTTAATAGCATAGTTGTGCCATCATTTTATGTGTTTATGAGACTTAAAACAGCATACCATTGCCAAATTTAAATTACACACTAAACTTTCCCAATAAGAATTTATTTTGAGCTCAATTGGTATTATATCAAAAATCTATGGAAGACTGTTTTAATAAATTACAATGCATAAATTAAATTTTAAAGTTGTTCTTGGGGTTGAAAAGAATTTCTTCAGTTAAACGTGTAGAACTAATAAAATCCCTGTCTAGTTTTATTCTGGTAAAAATAATTCAAAAACACCAAACAGGTAAAAAATAAAATTATAAGTCAACTAAGCTCAATTACCGAGATATTTTAAATGATTTTCTAACCCAAAATCCCTAAAACGGTTCATATAAATTAAGATGGAAAAATTTACAGTTTCTTCAGTTGTTTCAAACAGGAAAAATGAATGTCAAGGCACATGGCCTCGACTTTATTTATATCAAGGACACATACATACGCATAAGGCTACATTGTTTGAGCGCGGCCTAAATTTTGACGCGATTGAAAGAAGTAACAGCTCAAAAATGACCCCGAGCAAAAATAGTTAGCTGAAATAATTTTTGTTAAAAGCCAATTCGTCAATCAATAACATTTTTGACTCAAATTCAAAGAAGTAACCCTTTATTTACTTTAAATAAAAGAAATATACTTCTGACCATTCATCAAAAACTAATAATAAAATGTTACTTAAAACCTTACTTTGAAGTGTAAAAATGTAGTCAAGATTCAGGAAGATAAAATAACCGAGCTGGGAAAGAAATTATTAAGGAAATATAACCAACAGCAACAACTCAACTAACCTATGATTTATTTTTACTCAAAGAATTTGTTAGAAATACTTGAAGAAAAGGATATTGTGTTCTTTAACGTGAGCATTTCCAAAAAAATAAGATAAAATTTATTGTTTTGGCCATAATAAATTTAAGCTGATATTTGAACTGCGACAATATCCTAAAATCATTGACAACGGTATAATTCAACTCAAATACTCATTTGTTTTAATTATATTCCAGTTTAAAAAATTCCAGTTCCAATCAACTAGCCAAGTTTTGTTGCAAATTAAAAAAAAAAATCTTAAATTCAATAATAAAAAAGGTAATTTTGTTACAAAAATTTAACTATATTACATTCGAAACATTTACCGTTTATATTTGGTGTGCAAGTTACCTATTTTATTTCTTCGGTAATGTATCGAGAATTTTTTTTTGTATCTTTTTAACATCAATATCCTGTTTATAAAATTCGCAAGTAGGAATCTCAGTAGGAACTAGCGAAAATTTTCTCTGTAAATCCGAAAAAAATTACTATTACTTGTCACTCTCATAGTTAGATAGTCTGTCTTTGCATTAATCTCAAAAAAGGTCCCATTACGGTGAGGAATGCTTCTAGGCAAAATAAAATATCGTTGCTATTTTTAAAGATAAAAGAACCTCAGATAGAAGGTACAATTTTTCTTTTGTAATTCTGCTTGTAACAGAAAACGATACTTAACGTAAATTTGTTTTATTATTGCTGCAAATTAATTAGTATTCGGCCTAAGGTAGCCGTATTTTAGTACACTGGCAAAAAAAATCATATTTGCATTAACCATTCAAGTGAATAACTGGTAGCCGAATTACTGGTTATATACCCTCTGACTGGGCTGAGAAGCCGTTACAACCAGTGAGGGAACTAAAAACATATATAATGAAGCTATTGCTAATTCTCTTAGTTATAATTAAATTATAACGCAATCAAACCTATATTTGAAATCCCTAAAGGCAGTTCAATAAATGGCTTGAATAAATAACATACAGAATATTTTATTTAACAAAATACAATTTTATGTTTTGTCACAAAATCTTGTAATCACAGAATATATTTTCGTTTTATCAATAATCTATTAAAAGCTGTTGTCAACAAACCAAAAGAAAAATGAAAAGCATTTTTGTGTCCTAGGAATGACAATGCCAAATATGTTCATGTATTGTTGAAATATAAATAAGCCGGGTGACAAAGGTGAATTTATTATACATAAAAGACTAACAGAACATAACAGTACTGCAAAGTGAAACGCAATGTGTCTGTTTAGTGGTGGGGCACATTTCTTCTAAATGTGAAATTTAAATATGCGCCAACCACTCTTTCAACTGGCGAGGGACTAGAATCATTTTTATGAACGTGTAAATAGTGTTATGAAAGAGTATAAATTAACTTACACAAGAGTCATGGGGGACTGTGTACGGTGCGGAGGAAGATGCCGGTTTCACGCGGAGTGGGCAAGCAGTTCATTGTTCATTACTCTATTTCTCGAAAATATCAAAAATTCTATTCTGGAAAGTGCCTACACCGATGGTAAAGTTTCAGCTTTTAATTTAGATTATCAAAAATTATATTAAATTGTCATTTTCTAGTTATAACGCGTTATTTTTTTATTCAAAGCCAAAACGCCAAATTTTTAAAAATCCGACCACACCATTGAAAAGCTGAAAAAAAACTTCCATTCCAAAATTTTGCGCTCGGGCGCCGTACAAGAAGAGTTAATATAAATCACCTTACATATATTCCAACACATTAACATATTTCTAACCTATTCACATAGTTTTTAACGTCTTTATTATAGCCCATTTCTCGACAGTATCAAAGGCTATCTGGAAGTCTACGAACACTACATAAATCCCTTGTTTATACCTCACTGACTGTTCTACGAGTACTCTCATCTTTAATAGATGTTCGATGGTGCTATAATTTTTTCCAAGTCTAGCTTGTTCTATAGGTTGGTACTCGCCCAATTTTCTATTTAGCATATTTGTAATAACTTTCATAAATATCAAATACAGTTGATATGAGATGCTAATCGGCCTGTAGTTTTTTTAAATCGGACTTATTTCTGTTTCTTAGATGATAACACAATTATAAAATTTCCTATTTTTGCGGTATTTGCCCTGCTATTAGATATTTGGTAGAAATTTCACAAATTCTTTCACGCATCCTGTCTTCGGCTTGATATCGTTTTTTTCACTATTGGGTCCACTCCTGCATTTTAGTTATTTTGCGTCTGTTGGAGTGCGAATCATAGTTCGTGATTTTTCATTTATTATTATGAATATTTTTGTTGCTCCGTGAACTATGCTGTTATTTTAATGACCTCGTTGCTGTATTTAGTTTTATTATATTTTAATCAGATTTGACATTTGTTATCTTTCTTCAACTTTTTGTACCTTTTTTAGACTAATGTTTCAATATTGGTCTCATAGTTTACCCTTTGATTTCTTTTTATTAATAGTCTCTTTATTTTAGCTATTTTTCAAAATTCTTTATTTTCAATCATCAAACAATAATTGTTTCTTATGCTTTACTTTCTCTATTGTTTATTGATTCATTCAGAAATTACTTCTTTTCTGTTTTCTTTAAGCTACTTTTTCTGCGGTTGTTGTTAGGATGTCAGACATTTTGTAACTCATGTTGTTTAAGGTACTATCCATATAAGTTCTATTAATTATAGCTTTTCCAAGATATCTCTTTGGCATTTCTCGGTTTCTTTTTATTTTTCACTATCTATTCTTATAACCTGCTTTGTGCTGACGTTTCTTTAGCTTAAGTCTAATAGTAGTTCTTACTATTTAATGGTCGCCCTTTATTATTAACTCATTCAGGGTTGTTATATCCTATATTATTTGTTTACTATTTGAGTATATATAGACGATTTTTTTTAGTTTTTCTATAAAGACTGACCCAGGTATATTTTCTTTTAAGAGAGTTCATCATATATATGCGACAAGTGAAAAATTCGAGCATTTTTGTGCTTGTTTCATTTCTTCGGTTAAATTTGAATTTCCCGAGATATAATTAATTTTGTTCCTGTTTTTCTCAAGCTTAGCGTCAAAGTATCCAATAACTATCGTGCAAGTTGACATACAATTTTTCATAACATTTTTCAGACATTCATAAAAATACAGAGTCAGTTGTTGTTTTTTTTTTCATTTTGGACAAGATAACGGATGGTAACGGATGGATTGGCCTGATGAGTTCTATATGGGAACGAAGCAGCTCTGTCTTCATTTTCTGGACCCCGAGCTTCTCCATTATCTTGGAGTTCTCTTTGCTTTTTGATACAAGAGTAATGTTTACCTACAGTTTAACTTACACAATTCAGACGGGTTTCACACTAATGATCTCCCTATGAGAGCGCTACGTATTTTTTAAGCCAACAAGTTTAAAATAAAAATAGTTGTTGTCGACTATGTTATTTTAAATAAAATAGAAAATTCTCACTTTTTTCCTTGAAATGATACAAAACAGCTGCTTGAAATAGATATAATAGAAAATTATTCTTTTATCATTGAAAAAATCACTAACAGTTCTGTCTGAACTTCGCTGTGAAAATTTTAATTAGTGAAACTGCAAACAAGAATGACAACTTTTACAATAGCATTGTATAGATACAGATTGTTATGATCAATTTTATGTTTATATCAAAATAACTTTGGGACGTGCAACAGGTACTACTCTAAAAGAATTTATAATCCTGCTGCAATATTTTTTTTCTTTTAATTATCAATTCTTATTTTTTCCTTTATAGAGAAATTTGTATCAAGAAGAAGCATGACCCAAAACGTTCCATGGAAATTGTAGTATTTGAAATATTGAAAACAATCAAGTTTCATTATATAAGAATATGAAAAAAGTATCATCATACGATTTGCAATTCTTTAATATTAAGTAGTCAAATATTTTTAAGTTACAATTCTATCATATTTACTTTATAGTTGTGGAGGTTATGCTAAAATTCATGACCTGAAATAATTGCAAATTAATGTCTGTCTCTGGCTATTTAGTATATAGTAATCTCTAATTTATTCAAGTGAACAAAAACCCCTTAAATTTCGAAATACGAACAAGTCAAAAGAAAGCTGGAACGCAATAAAACATATTGCAGGAAAATAAAATAAACTACTAAACTTTTTACTATCGTATATGTTTTCATTATTTTCTCTATTCTATCTACAAAATCGAGTTTTAGCGTCTTTTTGTCGACCATTTACACAAAAAAGTGGTGTTTTGCCTAGCGCGGCGGGAGCGTTGCGGATATTAAAGCTGCATTAGGAGTCTAGAAGTACACAAATAAGAAAAATAATTACACATGTCACAAAAACGTAAGTATCCGTTAAAAGCGTTTAGGTCTTTGCTTAATCTTATTTCTATGAAAATTTAACTTTCCAGTTTTTGTGTTCCATAAGATATTATTTTAATTTCTCTTGTCTCTTTTACGAGGGAAATTTTTATTAAAAAAAAAATATAAAGAAGAAAGGGAAATCAGTAAAAAAGAGTAAAATATTATTATTTAGAACGATCACAGGAAACACACTCTGGGATCAAAGGAGAAGCAGCGAAATAAGGGAAGAATGCAAGACGGAAGACGTGGTAAGATGGACACGCGCTAGGAGACGCTTCTGGAACGAGCACATATCCAGGATGGAGAACAGCAGACTGGTAAAAATCGCCAGAAATGGAAAACCAGCATCCGGCAGACCGCCGGGACGGCCCCCCAAGAGGTGGAAGGATAGCTGGTCGTCGGCATCTCAGGAGGGACAAAGAAATGGGTAGAAACAAGCCTTAGGCTTTCGCAAAGAAGAAGAAGAGAAGAAGACTTAATTTTCAAATTATTCCGGCCATATATTTATATTATATTAATGAATAAGTTGCAATACAGGAAGCTTGTTAAAGATATCTCTATAAATTTTTTTAAAGGAAAAATTTTTTAAAATCTCTTTCATTAGATTATCCACAGAATAATACTAAAATTGTATGATTTTGGATTAGAAAATAGCTTTAGAAAAAATCAAAATATAAATCCATTAAGTAATAAAAGGGCTATACTTACTGATTCAGGGAGAGGCGAGAGTGAGACTCCACCTGCTAGATCCCTCAACGCTAATAACACAAATGACTGGACACAAAACTATATGTAACCAAAATAAGAAGCCTTGAGCTAGAAATAGACAAGGACCATATGACCTCGGGCTATCGCTACAGTATACCGTTCGAAGTCATAATAGAGGATCGAATGGCAAGTAAACGAGTAAAAGTGGAAATTTTAAAATTATCTAATACACTGATGGTTCAAAATCCAGTAAGTGTACTGGATCTAGGATATATGGGTTACAATCAAGAAAAAAAATAACTTTTTCCTTGGGAAAATAGCCAACAGTATTCCAAACAGAAATATATGCAATCTTACAGTATGCAGATGAGGTAAAAAGGAGAGCTTACAAAGGGAAGCAAATCCACTGACATCCAAGCGGCCCTGAAGGCCCTTAAGGGCTAAAATGTATCATCTAAATTAGTCTGGAAATGTCGGAGTGAACTTATAACTCTGGCAAAGTACAACAGAGTTATATTGCAATGGGTACAAAGACATGAGGACATACATGGAAATTAAAAATATGATGAGCTAACGAGAATTGCCCATTATCTCAATATATTGGCCTGGAATCGGCTTTTGGGGAGCTGCGATGAGCGGCACGTTAAGCAGTCAAAGAAAAGGTCAAAAAAGAGCACAAAAACCACTGGATAGCCAGACAGGAATTGAATCGCAGCAAGCTATTTTTTGGGAAGCCTGATCTGAAATTAGCAAGGAAACTACACCAAATGAGCAGAAATCAATTAAGGGCTATTACAGGTATAATAACATGAACGTCAAAGTACATCTGAATAAAATTAACCTGTATAACAGAAACCTCAGTTGTAGACTATGTGGCCAAGCCGAGGAAAAGGTAAAGCATATCATACGTGACTGTGAGTCACTAGAGAAAAGAAGACAAATCTTCTGGTCAATAAACTTTGAACCGAGGAAAGTACACACTCACTCCTTAGTAGATACAAATTGATCCAGGAGGCTAGACTAACAGAGTAACTGTATGTGTAACGTGAGCACAATAGCCCTACTCTGGCCACAGTGCATCCGGGTTCAGAAAGGATCCAGGAAAAAAAATAGTAAAAGTATCAACGCTTGATAAAATTTATGCAAAAAATAGTTTAGTTGTATTACATAAAATATATTTTAACTTGTACTATTTATAATAATTACAAAGCTAGCCGTTTCTTTAGAAATAAAAATTATCTTCAAGCGAATAATGTTTTTTTTTTTTGTATTTCCTAGCAAAATACAACAAAATTGTAGAAAAAGACTCTGACTCCGCAATGGGCAGTTTATACCGACATTTTTTTTTTAAACACATCGTTTTCCTAGATTAAACTTAATCGAAATAATTACCTTTCATTTACACGTTTTTATTATTTTTGGGTTTTACATTATGTCTTTTTCCTCACAGACAATTTTCTATAGATTCCGTAAGCTGACGCCTAATGCCTTCGCTACTGTTTCCTAATTATCTCCTGGTAAATTTCCATTTCTTTTTTCATTTCCAAAATAATTTTTAAGATTAAATACCATTTATCTAGCTCGAAGGTGTCAGAAACGACAGAGTTGCTTCTTGTTTTCCTTTTTACAAATTTAAGCTGTTAGAATTTCAAAATTGCCACCCATCAGTCAAAACGAAGCAAGTGCCATTGCGTGTTGTACACTTTTTTTAAGTGACCGTAGATTGAATATCAATTTTCTATTTTTGCATTTAAATCTCAACGTTTGTTTGTCTTATTTATTCCGCAGATTTTATTTACTAGATATAGCCAAAAACATTGACATCAAAGTAAACTAAAAAGTTTGTCGATGAATAAATGATACACCAAGAATGAAAACTTTCACGGCTTTGGCCAAGTCGACAACCATGGTTCTTGAGTTTAGACCTTGTTAAATTGGAATTATTATCTCACATTCAATGTTCTAATTTCATGGAGTAAAGATCGCTGAAGATGCCTCGTCGAAGGCGAAACATCGGATAATAACTCTATGAGTAAATGCCGTTACATTCGAGTAGAACACTATAATGTTGCTATGACTATTGTATACATGGTCTTCTAAAAACTTTTTGAAGGAAAATGTGCTAATTTTTTTTAGATTCATCCAATAAGGTTATTTTTTAATTTTGAAAGTTAGTTATAAAACTATTTGAAATTCTAAAACTTTTATCTTACTTTACGCTAGTTACTACTAGTTAGAATAGATAAGATACTGGTGAAAATAGTCTTCAGATTTATATTCAGAACAAAATTTGAACGAATTTTTTGATTTAGGTGTAGTGGTTTTTCCTTTAGAAGGGTTTCCCCCATATGCCTTTCAACTAGTCTTTCCATCAGCTTCAGTGAAAAGATGACAGGTTAATTGGTCTAAAGGACTTTGATTAAGAATAGCCTCTCACAGGCTTCGTTATAAAAATCATTTCAAATCTTTTTAAGGCTGAGGGTAGCTATCCTGTAGTTATGCCTGCTCTTAGAATTCCGTAGAGTAGCTTTAAAAGCATTGGGATGACCTCATCGGGTTCCGGTGTTTTGTCGCTTTCAAATGATTTTACGGCCAACAGTATCCTTCTTTTACAATTTGCTCTTCTCTTTTTGATGCTCTTCTGGCCGTAGTCTGGAAATTTGTTTTAACATTTGTTTTGATGTCAGGAATAATGTCAGAGTCTGGCAAATGCATCTAAAGGAGTGTGTCCAAGGTATCTCTGTTAGTCTTTGTAGAAGTTCAATCTGATTTTCGCAGTGTCTCTACAGGATCAAGAAGTGTCTTGACCCAAACCTTGTAGAGGCGTGATTTTCGACCTCTTGTTATAGCTTCCTCCAAGAGTTTCTTTTAGCTTTTTTTATTTTTTTGTTGTAATCAGTGACCGTTTTAGAGCATTTGACCCACTTTCCTGCTTTTTTTCGGTCTTCTGAACAGTTTTCGTGTTTTCTCTTTAACACTATGAAATTATTATTTTATCAGCTGACATTGTTACTGGCAGTCTTCTCCATAGGAGAATAGTTATTGTGGTAAAAGGTACTTCCTACAATTGAGCAGAAGATAACTCAGTATCCACATTATTTCTTACATCTGTTTTAATATTTTCCCTGTTTAAACTTAGGTTATCCTTGTTCGCATTCATCAACCTTCATGCTGATGTATCTATGATCCGAGAGGGAGACCTGGGGCCCCACCTAGCAATCTGTGAGCTTATACGCGGTGTCGCCAAGGTTAACAGAGACTGTAATACCACCTTTTCGGATTATGTCGCTGCTCTTATGTGCTAGATGTGTGAGTTGGTGTTAATTTGGACGATAGTCTGGTAGGTAACCTGAAGCTATGATAATTATCTTCTTGTTTGCTGCTACCTGATAAATCAGCCTAATAACTGCTTGATTTCCAGAACAGAGACCATTCTCAGTCAGTAACTTAACCTTAATTTACCACTTGCCAACCTATGCGTCCCCAGGTAAGCTAGGGATTCTAAATGAAGACGATGTAAATATCCCCACTGATACGTAATTTGCATAAAGCGGCAGGGGCAGTTCTCCTGTGCTGCAGGTTTAACCGAAGTATCTGCAACATTATAGGATTTTGTCCACTTCTGCCTTCTTTTTATCTTGAAAGTAAATTAGGTATTATTCCCAGAAGAACTTGCAGATATGGTCTCGATTTTATTGTCTATTGGGGTGGAATCAATAACAATCCACAATCACGTCCAAGGAAAAGTATTTTTTGGGAATAAGGCTCCTACGAGTAAGTGGTCAGATTTGCTTCATTCTAGCAGAACCACTTACATGGAATAAAAGTACTTATTCTAGAAGATAGCCCAATATCCTAAAGAATCGTTAAAGATACATTACCCAATGTACCATGCATCCCTTCGCACGGTGCCTTCCACCTTGCGTTAGACGACTTTTGACACATTTATGCTCTTCCCGCTACCGTTCTCTCGAGAACTGTAACAAGTTCCCCTCCGCGAAAGAGAATGACAGTGTCATACTTTTCCCCCTTGGTCTCATTATGGTCACCCAATCCGAGACAAGACCAATCTAGGTGTCGACATCCAAACTGGAAGCAGTGTCGGGCCCTTAGTGATGTTATGGTCCTCTGCATTCCAATAAATAAATAGTTCGAGTGGTCTCAAGTAGAACTGCCTTTTGCGTAGCCTTTTACAGGTATTTACTAATGCCTAATCTCTTGATATGAAGTGGAATACGCTTCGGTAATACGCCGGTTGTACCTCCAGATTTCTATGTTTTGACTCTTTTATTATTATGCTTATCTGTTAGATAGATGTTTTATCTCCTAATATCAGGTCTGGTCTATTATGAGCAACTTTATGTTTCGTAAGCACAGTTGGATTTCAGTACAGCTTGAAGTGGTTGATATTAATATTATCCCCACACTTAACTAAATAGCTTCTGCATTCCCTTCTTGGAACACTCGCTCATCCCAGATATACTCAGATATAAGGATGGAACTCTGTGACGGGCCCTAGATGATCTTATGATCTTCTGAATTTCTCGTAAACTTTCAAACAGTTCGAGCGGTCCCAAGAATTAGTGCCTTTGGCATGACCTTATACAGATGTTCGCTAAGGCCTAATTCCTTCATATTAAGCAAAAGACTCTTAGGTACGATGTCTGTTGTTGATAGAATTATAGGGATTGTCCAGAAGGTATTTATTTCTCACTGTCGGCGTATTTTTACCTCCAGGTCTCTGTATCGAGCAATCTCCTCATTATGCGTATACCTAAGGGATTGTTTTTGTTAGGGATGGTGAATTTTAATAGGAGCTGTTTGCATGATTATTTTATCTACTAAAATGAGGTCTGGCCTGTTTTGAGCAACTATATAATCTGTAAGTACATTTTGATCCCAATACAGCTTGAACACACTGTTCTCCAGTATAGGCTTCAGTTTGCATTTATAGTATGGCATCTTCTCTATCTGCAGGTTTCAATTTCTCTGCCAGCTCTTGATGGATGATCCTGTCGAATGAATAGTGTCTCCCCTTATACTCCAATGCGGCAAATGCTTGGTACCTTCCTGTTTTGTTGGATTGTCTCTGATGTTTTACATATATATTGGTCATTCTGAATCGAAGGGTCTCTGATTATATGTTTTAGATAGTTTCTCGTTCGGATGACTTGACTTTGGCTAATAGAAAACCTTGAAGCTTGAAGCTTCTCTTGATCTGATTGGTGATGAGAAATCAGTTCTTGATTTCTCAACAACAGCAGTGTTGAATTGTCTGTCACGCATATTGCTTGGTGTGAAAATATGCATCCTCTTCTTCCGTCGTATCTTGGTAGTATTGTCCGCTCAGTAACACTACGAGGATTATGTTTGTGTGTCTCCATTTCACAATTCCAGCAGGGAAACTAAGCGATGAGCAAGGATATGTATTGAGTGTCTTAAATAGATCATCATGGTCAAATAGCATTCCTATATCTCCGAAAAACTGGATCTGTTATATGTTGCTAATTCTTTGGTTAGAGATACGTAACTACTTCTTTAAAAAATAATGGCATTTTCTGTGGATCAAGCAAAACATCATTTATCAGAACAGGGAGTCGTTGGTGCCTAATGCAAAACTTTTTAAGCCAGTAGTGCTGGGCATGATCTGGACTTGAGGTTTCCCAATTCCGTAGTCCCTTGATGCTAATGATTTCCTCGGTGGTGAAAAGCTCGCATTGAATCTGACTGTAATCCTGCATATTTGATGTTCTTCATTGATCTGGCTAGAGTTGATGTTGCAGTGGATGGTTGTAACTAGTTTTTCTCTAGAACTTGTCTACTTGTTTTCTATTCGGACATCTATGATCTGCCATGTTTTGTAAAAAGTTTTACTTCCGATAAATATATCTTTCGATCGCTTAAAAAGGGCATTGTCTCGTTTTCGGTTGTTGCTGCTTTATATCTCTTGAACCGTCCTGCATAGTAAGTTTTGTTTCAATATGTAGAGGCATTGTTGGATAGTTTTATTTATTGGGTAACGTTGCGAGTGGTATTGGATTCCGTTCAATATTTCTTGTAATAGTTTCTACAGTTTGCTTGTTCTCACACCTCTAATATTCTCCGTCAACTGTCCTATATATTATAATAAAAAACACGTACGTATTTACTTACCTTCAGTTTCTCAATTTATATGAGGCAGGTTCTATTTCTTCACGACCATGGAGGTCGATAAAATACTTAGTTCAACGGCAGAATTATTCGAAATAATTAAGAATATTATATATTTCTCTCTTACAAATCATGGCCAATACACATGGTATTATCAATTTTCTTTTTAACTGTCAAAATATACTCAAGGGATTGAAACTGCGGCTAATGTAGTGGCATTATTGGACAATAATATCTCAAAAGAACATATTAGAAAATTAATATATAAAATGATTGACCGCAAGTTCCGTAGAGAAAACATGTCTCCCAGAAATCAACAAATCTGAAACATGCTCCAAGACGAAATAAAAAAGAAGTTCAACTTTTTGAAAAACTTCAACACCAATTTCAGTCGCAAAAGTGAATGGGACAGAAATACCATTGAAAAACTTCCAGAATGTCCATTAAATGGTATACCGATGGCTCCAAAACAAGGAAAGAAACTGGAACAGGAGGTATGATTCTAAAACTAGACACCATGAAAACTTAGTTAAGTCATCAAGCATTTTCCATGAGAAAATACAAGCCACTGGAAAATGCATTCAATTCAGTAAAGAAAAAAAACTTTTGCGGACTGGAGTTTATTATCATGTCGAAGAGTTAAGCAGCCATCATTGTGCTGAGTTCTTAAGTAATCAGCTCCAAGATGATCAGGGAATACCTAGAAGAACTAAACGAATTAGATAGAAATAATAACGTCACTTTCCTATGGATACCGGGACACCGGTATAGAAGGAAATGAAATAGTAGACAAATTCTTGAGAAAAGGGGCTGAGACACCATTGCTGGGGCCCGAACCTTTCTGTGGAATCAGTAGCAGCGTAATGTTGGAAGAACTGAAAAGAGAAGAAGAGAGCAGGAAATCCAATTGGTGGACGGATCGGCAAGGAATGAGATAAGCGAAAATCGTTCTTGGGAATTATGATCAGAAAAGATACAATGCATAAGTCTAAGAAAAAACCAACTTAGAGTTCTGACGGAAATCTTGACGAAGTATTACCACCTGAAGGGTACCTCAAGAAACTCAAATTGACAGAGAAAGAAGAGCGCAAATTTTGCGGAGAGGAGGACGAAACCCATATCCACATCCTTTCAGAGTACAGCGCCTTAAAAAAATTAATGAGATTCTCGGGAGCATACCAAATATAAGAAGGCGAGCTACCCACTTTAAAGCCGTTCAGCATCGTAAAGTTCCTAAGGAAAATAGGACTAGAGGACATGCTCTATTCTGCAAGGTATCCCTAACGACTTGGCAGCAGAAGAGGAACACAGTAGATCTATTAGATAGCAGTGCACCGATCTCCTTTTGTAGATATATACAACAAGGATAATAGCCTCTCGCACGCTAATGGGTAGAGTAATCGATAATGAACCTTACCAATAAATAAGCTTAATGATAAAGATCCTAGGAAAATGTTTATACAGCTTGATATTTCTGTTTCCTTGTAAAATTATCTTTTACCACTTCTACAGCACCAATTCATATTAAATTTTACATACGGGTTCAAATTTGACCTTGAATCTTTAAACCTTGATAAAGGGACTATAAGTGTCTTTAAAAAAGGTAAAAAACAACCTTGAGCTAACAGGTTGGTATCAAGATAAATTGATTGTTGAAGAGCTCCAACAACAACAGATTCCGACAACCAAGCTAATTAAGTGAAGATACTTGGGAGATATCTGATCAATCCAAATCGAGGTTTGTTTCCTCCGACAACTATATGACATAAGTCTAGCTAAAATTGATAAAAAAGTGGAAAGGTTTTATTTCATATAATGGTACGATTCACAAAAATATATAAATTAAATTTTTTAACCATATCGATGATTTTACGCGATTAAATTAAAATCGTAGGTCACTTTATTAAATTGATAAAAACACAGTTTTGTCTTTATCATATGAAAACATGATTAAATAAAAATTCTTATTGAAGTTCTTATATCCTATAGGTATACTAAGAGACTCTCTCACTCTCTATCTCTAGCAGCCCAACTTGGTCCAATCCTGGACATAGGCTTCTTCTAGGCTCTTCTATTCCAACCTATTTTCGGCAACCCGGTGTGTTTCTATCTATTTTCCTTTTTATGTCGTATATCAATATTTTTGGGGATATTCCAATACTTCTTTTTGACGACCTAGGTCTCCATAGCAATATATGTTTTGTCCACCTTGTATAGTCTTGTCTAGCGACGTGTCCTACCCAGGTTCATTTCAAAGTAGCAATGCGTTTTATCACATACTCCACTGTCGTGCGTCTTTTTACTTCTTCGTTCCTTATTTCACGTATCACGTAGGGATACTCCCAGTATGATTCTTTCTATTGCTCGCTGTGTAGTATACAGTTTATTGGCTACTTTAACTGTTAATGTGGTCGTTTCCATTCCATAGGTCATTACTACGAGAACGCACGAGGCAAATACTTTTCTTTCCAAATTAATGGGAAATCGGGGTTTTTAAAAGCGTATCCCAATCTTCCAGCCGCTGCTCATGACATTCTGATTCTTCTATTTATTACCATTTCTTGGTTTTCTTTCCCAAGTCTAATTAGATGGCGTAAATACACATATTCCTCGACTCTTTGTATTTCGTTTTTCCCTACATAAAGTGGCGTATCTTCTGTAGACATTATTTTGGTTTTTGCTAAGTTCATGCTTCATCCAACTTTCTCTGAAGCATTTTTCAACTCAGAGCAATTCCTGTAACTGGTCTAAATCTTTACTTATTAATACCAATTCATCCGTGGAACATAAATGGCTGAGATATCTACTATTGATGCTAATACCCTTGCGTTCCCAGTTTAGTTGTTTAAAGACATTTTCCAGTGTTAAAGTAAAGAGTTTAGGGGAAATCGTATCTCCTTGTCGCACACCTCGACCAATATTTATCCTCTGTGTTTCTAAGTCCTCTGTTATATTGATTTGCAGTGTGGCCTCATCGTAAGTATATTTCAGAATATTTCTGTATATGGGGTCAATCCTTGCATTGTCCATTGCTTGAAATATGACCCCTAACTCGAGAGAGTCAGAAGCCTTGCTATAATCAACAAATGCTAGTTGAAATATTATATTCGGTGCATTTTTCAATTAGGAATTTGATGTTCTGTATCTGCTCAGCCAACAATGGGTCAGCCATTTTAAGGATTTACTCCAGGCACTAGAAAACAACGTAGACGAAAACCAACAAGAAATCACAGAACTAACAGATGTTAACATCAGTGAAGCAGAGATGCACCTGACAATTAAGAAATTAAAAAACAGAAAATCACCTGGTACCGACCAAATTACGAATGAGATGCTAAAGTACGGAGGCCCCAGCCTTGTCACAGAGCTCACTGTTGTATTTCAAAAAATACTCCGCACAACGTCAGTACCCAACGAATGGCGGAAAAGCATCACAATTCCGATCCACAAAAGAGGATCAAATAAACAACCCGAAAACTACAGGGGAATCAGCCTACTGAATAGTTCAGCCAAATTGTTAACCAAAATACTGTCACAATGAATCGTAGACAAGTTAGGGGCGTGCGAAGAACAGCAGGGCTTCCGGAATAACCGCTCTACTATCGACGGTATATTTATTATCAGACAGCTGGTTGAAAAATCTATCGAATACGATAAACCGCTGTTTATTAGTTTTGTGGACTTTACACAAGCGTTCGACCGAGTCAAACTGGAACACATAACAGAACTACTGCGAAGAAAACAAGTAGACGAAGCAATCATACGCACAATATACCAACTGAATTCCAAAAACACCATGGTAATTGAAACAAATGACACTCTAACAGAGGAAATCCATCTATCCATAGGAATAAGACAGGGTGATAGCCTAAGTCCAACACTTTTCAATGTAATCATGGACGAAATCATTGATTAGGTAAAAAGCACAAATATTGGGTACCCAATGGGACACAACACCGTTCAGATTATATGCTTTGCAGGCGATATTGCCTTGAGAGCAGATAGCGAGGACAACTTACAAAGAATGCTTTTTCATCTCAATCGAACAGCCAAACAGTATAATATGAAGATATCTGTGGAGAAAACCAAAGCAATGATAATAGCAAAAGAACCGGTAAGATGCAAACTAATGGTTGATGACAAACGTATCGAACAGGTTGGGAAGTTTAAATACCTGGGAGCACATATAACAAGTAACAGGGCAGTAACGGAAGAAGTACGCACACAAGCCAACAAAGCGGCCATGACATCAGGCCAACTAAGAGACATAATCTGGAACAATAAACATATGCTAGTTGAGAGCAAATCAAGAATTTACAAGGTCTGTGTAAGACCGATACTGACCTACGGCGCAGAAACAAGAAATGAAACAACAAAGACAAGACAAATTATAAGAACCACAGAAATGAAAACACTGAGAATGATCACGGAAACAAGTTTAAGAGACAGAATAAGAGACGCAAAAATACGCCAGGACAGCGGAGTGAGGGATGTTGTGAAGTGGGTTCGAAACCGTCGTAGGCAGTGGAGAGATCATTTGGAACGAATGGACGATGACAGATTAGCAAAAACCGTGATGAGAAACAAACACCAAACGGCCGCCTGGACGGCCCCCCAAAAGATGGAGACAGCTGGATTTCGACCTCAAACGAGGATCGATGAGCCATTGTGTAGATAACAGAACTTCGTTCTACCTAGAAGAAGAAGAAGAAGAGTATCTGCTCTGTTGTATTAAAGCTATTTCGAAACCCAGCTTGTTCTAGAAGTTGATAGGAGTCAAATTTGTTTGTTAGTCTATTTGTTATAATCTTTGTAAGTAATTTGTACGGATGTGGGAGAAGACTTATGGGACGATAATTTCCGATGTCTAATTTGTCGCCTTTTTTGTAGAGAATAACTCGAGTGTTTTGCCAGTTATCAAGGATTTTACCGTTTTGAAGATATTTATTCAAAAGAATTCTCATTGAATGTTGCGATGCGGACTTTCCGAATTCCAACATTTCTTTAGATATACCATCTTCGCCTGGGGCACAATCAGATATCATTTGTAACAAAGCATGTTTCAACTCTTCGATTGTGATGTCAAGTATTTTTTCTGAACCAAAATTTGTAATATTGGGGAGCTTGATATCCGGTTTTGGGTTAACTAAAGTGAACAAATTTGAATAAAACTCTTATCCGATGTTAGCCACTTCGCTTCGTACATTCTTTGTTTCTCCTTCTTTATCTTTAAACTGGTTTATATTGTATTTACAAATTGAGTTCATGTATTTTAATACCTTCTATTTTTGTTATTTTCTATAATATTTATTTCTTTGGTTGTACGTAATCTGCTGTGTCTTTTTCTATATTTCTTCATTTATTTATCAGATCTCTGGTCTGTTGTGATAATTTACTGTTTGTTTGTTTTCTAGCAGTATAGATTTTCTTTACTGCAGTTTGGATATCTTTTTGAATTTTATTTTTCAGTTCGTGTATTGTCATTGTATTAAGTTTATCCAATGGTGTAAATTTTCTCTTGGTATACTCCTGATAAGTATCTTTATTTCATTTTAATTCCTCCGATGTCGGAAAACGTTGGAGTTTAATACGTATAAGAATGGATAATTATTACCGAAAGAAGGTTTTGAAAGCCATAAATATCTAATCCTAAAATGGCTACCAATTAAAGTCAACAATAAAGTAATCTTGGTTATAACCATAATACTGCTTGGTGTATTTTCCAACCTAAATATTTTAGTAGCCTATAAGTTTGTTATAACTACCTTCCATTAAAATTATAATTTTACAACGTTTCCTAATCCAGAAACTTCAGGCCAATAAAATATTCTTAATGGAAGATCAGTGACTTTAATTTCCTTTAAAATATATAACTTCTATATTTAATATTCCATAGCAACAAATATAAGATTTTAAGTAGCTTTAAATGAGAGGTTCCTAATCTTTTCTGAATTGGCGCCCCTTTGTAAAAGAAAATAACTTCTAACGCCTCCCTCTCTCATTGTAGTACCTAAAAATTGTATCATACATTTAAACACCGTCAAATGTATAACTTAAATTATTTATTAAAAATTATTAAATTAACAAGTAAAACAAAAATTAATGAGATTGTGGAGGCTGGTGAAATTTTAGGAATTTGTTAATATCGGGTTCCAGTCTTGACAATCGTCGCACATTGTCCCACTAAGTGACTTCTAATTTATTCTTTTTTTGGAAAGTAAACTTGTGATAGCAATGAACCTACGCTCAGCCAAATTTTATGAGAGGATTGGTATCTATTTCTATATTTTACTTTAAATTTCTTGTTAGTTATGAGTTCTAAAAGCTCTGCTTTTAAATTGTTATGTTTCTGCTGTATCTGAATTTGAAAAAGAGTTTTAAACCCAACTCTTAATATACATGTTTAAAATATTCTGGAACATCTCCATGAAATCAGCATGAAGAACGTCTAAATGTTGTAGTAAGTAAGTAGGTAAAACTTTGCGGTTTTGCAGATATTGGTCATTATGTTGCAAAGTCACTGTATTTACCTCTACCGAGATTCAGCTTGATCAGAAGCAGTTTCCCCACAAAAGCAGCTATGATGTGTTTTTTTTTTAATTAAATTTAACTCGTCACCATTAAACTGTAAATATACTACATTAAATATTCGACACCGGTCTTTCACATAAACGAATTCATCAAGATGACGCGAATTTCCTTGACTCTGTTTTGAAGAAAATCTACTGGGCCAAGAGACAATAAAGCGATTCAAACAAATATCTTTAAAAAGCCAACAGACTTCCGGGTGAAGCAACTAATGATTGAAATTTTCATCATTTTCACTATGTGGTTGGCTAAATAATCTGCCACTCAGTGAATGGGGATATTGACTGTATTCAAATAAAAATATAATTTTTGATGCGAAACGGTAGTTTCCATAACAGAACTCTTAGGAAATAAAATGTTTTTCATTTTTAAGGAGTTTATTTTTTAGTTAACAATAAAAATGTAATTAAATCACTTTCAAGTCACGTGAAAACGAACACCAAAATATATGACGTCACTTGTTCGCAAACATCATCATTGTCGAATGCTACGTTCTTTCGTTAACATTATTATATAGTGATTTCCGTGCAATTTGTCCTAAATTTGCTTCCTACTTCCTTTGAAAACGATCTAAGAAATTTTCTCATGATGAAAAATCGATTTATTAAGGAAAATATTTCGATTTCTTCGAGAATTGATTGTTTAACGTGGCCAATTTCTTCGCTACAAAGAGTAACATCTACTCTGCTGAATTTAGAGAAGGGACGAGTTCCATGTAAGTAATATGCCAAGAACTTATGAGTTCAAAAGATTTGCCTGAATAATTTAAACAAATAATATGACTTTGAGGTTATGTTTTGTCTCTTATTATATAAATTGTTTTATTTCTCTTCAGCTCTTTGAGGCAATCATACGAAGACGATCCAGTGAACTATATTTAATTTTGTTGTGATGCAAATTTGAGCACAGTTAAGTTCAAAATTTGCCTCGACCATAAAGTTCGTAATAAACTGCTAATGTTTCTGTTCGTCTTTTTCTGTTGGGTTGAAATCCAAGTTTCATTGTTAAATAACCTGATCTCATTCGGACCTGCGATACCGAGCCCATCAAATAATATTCTGTATAGTACAAAACATTTTGATTATTTTATTTCTAACCGCAAGATTTCAATTTTCAGCTTCGAAAACTTGATAAATTTTAACTTTTAATATAAGAAAAATAGAGAAATATTATCAAAGCTTACATCAAAAGGATCTTCGCAAAAATACAATTTAGTGTAGTGTAGGCAGAGGTGCGGGATACCTACGGGCTAGCAACATTTTCCTATTATTTTTCCTATACGGAACGCGAACAAATAACTTTTCAGGTATTTTAATTACACTATTTGTTCACTGAGGCACTGCACTGCACAAAATTTAGAACATATCTTTTATTATAAGAATTCTGAAAAAACTTTATACCAGTGTTTGAAAAGATGTAACATCATAGCAGTTACGTGACAAATATTCACTTTTTGGAGCGAAATTTAAAATGGAACTTAAAATACACCATTTTAAAAGTCTTAATTGAAATAAAAAATAATATTAAATATTTTGATCTACATTGGGTACTTATGCATTGTTCTAAACACTTTCCTAAAAATAGTTAACATCCCTAATGCTTCTAATCTTATTGACTCTTGTAATAACGTGATGGAGCGACGCATGCTGGCGTTAATCACAAAAGCAAACAATTCGTCGAAAAATATCTATTAAATTTAATGGGGTATCCACCTTAAGTTGCCGATCTTGGCAAAAAAATGCGTTGGTTAGTGACCTTAGTAGTTACCTTAAATTGAAATTGTTATTTTCACAAAACACCTAATAAGAGTGGGACGATCATTATTATTTCAAAGATAAATTTTAGCAAACTTAGCCCAAAAACACAATGTAATCCTCTATTATTGTTATAATGTACCTTTGTTAATTTTCTTTGAAAAGTTTTTAAATGACTCCAAAAACGACAATATCTAGATGATTTCAATTAACAGTAATAAAATAAAATCTAGTTTAAATATTAAAAAAATAAATTTCTCAGTTTGCTTTTATAAAGCGAAAGTAATTAAAACTGATACTGTGTGTCTACTGAGTATTTATCAACGAAAAAATTAAACTGTATTAAAAATACAAGGTTCAACATTTAATAATTTTTTAATTCAATTATAACAAGAAAAGCAATGCAAATATTTATATTTTTTGATATCTTTCACATTAACTGCGTCTAAGCTCAAAGTAGGAAACACATTTTGTAGGAGAATGTTAGCTTAAACGTCACAGAAGCAGAAATGAGCTCGAAAATGTTTATTTCCTATGCATGCCTTAAACATAGAAAAAATAGCCGTTCTTTTGTCATTCAACCTCAATTATCTCAAAAACTTTCAAACCGCTAATTTGTGAATTTACTTATTTTAAATAGGTGCATATTCTTATACTCATAAATTTCATAGAATTCGAACACCTGCAGACGATTCGTCAAAATCTCTTCGGTGCTTCCTAGTTAAAGATCAACTAAGGAAATTTTGCATGCAACGCGTCTTAATACGAGCTCGTTTTGCTCATCTTTTAGCTTTCATTGATGATGACTCTGTCTTCTTTCGAGTTTCGGTTGAGGGATCGTGTTGGTATAGTGGTTTTGCTGGTAATTTGCTGGCAGTTGTCAAAGTTGTCAAAATTTTGTGACCTATCTCGATCTGATGTTGGGAAAGGGCAGATGTGATATGTTCATTTCTTATGCTGAGTTTATGTTTTTCTGGCCTTGCCAACAATCTTCTGTGGGTTTGGCATACGTATATTTTATTGCAGGTGCCTCATGCGATCTTGTATACTCCTTGATTTTCCTGGTTAATTTTATCTTTTAGGTTCCAGCTTTGGATTTTGACAATCGAACTGAATTCTACTTGTAGGTGTTAGATAAAGTGGCAGAAAATGAACACTTTTTTGATAATGTGTTGCTTAGTGATAAATGTATTTTTCATAACAATGGTTTCGTGAATAGACACAACTTCCATTGTTATTCTGATTCAACTACTCATAAGTACAGAGTTATAAGAAACCAAAATAGGTGGTCGGTTAATGTGTGGGTGGGAATACTAGGTTCATACTTAATTAGACCTCACTTTTTTGAAGGACCTTTAAATGGTTTGATGTTTCGCTATTTTCTTTTACACCAACTTCCAGTGTTATTAGAAGATGTCTTTTTAAATATTAGAACAACTATGTAGTTTTAATTGGATGGAGCTCCACCTCATTACCATCGCAAGGTTCGTCGAATTTTAAATGTCAACATTAGAAACAGGTGGATTGAGAGAGATGAATTTCAAAATTGGCCTCCGAGATCTCCGAACTTAACTTCACCAGATTTCTTTTTATGGGGATACATAAAAGGAACTGTCTACAATACCCCCCGACAACACCACAAGATATGATAATACGCATAAAAGACGCTTTTCAAACTGTAACCCCGCAAATGTCCATACGCTCTAAGAATAGACGTAAAAGTTTTTTTCACTTTGAGTATACATTATTTTAATGAAAATTTAAACTAAACTTAACGAAAATTAAGAAACTTTTACGTCTGTTCTTAGAGCGTATGTCACTATCATTATCTACTTAAGTGAGTGCTTTGTTTTCCAAAGAAGACTTGATAAAAACAGTTGCAAATTATTATGCATCATGGCTGTCCATGGCGCACTTGTCATAAGTAAATAAATTATCCAGTATTTTGCTTAATAATATTTAATTTCTGTTCTTATGTCTAACCCAATCGCAAATAAATTAGTACCGTTAGATTCGTCAAAGAATGCTTTTTTCGAAAAGTAGTTGTCAAAAAGGGGTCGCCATTTGAAAATTAATAGTAAGAAATGAAAACGTAATTTTGTCAACTTGTCTTATTCCTGTCTTTCATACTAGTAACTAAAACTTTGCGATTGTATTTTTTTGACATCATCTAAAGCCCTTAGATTAGTTTGCATCTGATCATGGCCACCTATATGCAATTTTAAAAGTGGCTCTAAAAAAATGAAGTAGAAGTAAAAAGTTTTTAAAATGTCATATTCTGATCTAGAATTGTCTCAGAAATCCAAAAATGTTAAAATATACAGGGTGTTCTATTTAAAAATTCAAAACCGGGGCCATTTCCGGTGAAAGCGGAAGTGGCCGGAAAGTGGAAAACATGCGAAAACTCTCCCCTTCACATACCATTTACCATACCAATTCTCATTTTCATACACATAATACTCTAGAAATGATGACTTGTCTAATAGATTCGTTGACACTCGGTATATATATATATATATATATATATATATATATATATATATATATATGTTTATACGGCTTTCACGGAATCCTCCGTGAAACCCGTATAAACATATATAAGCCATCCGACGAGAGATCGGCGAAGTCGCGTTCAGTGTTGCATACTTCCTTCCGATCTGTCCTTTGCACAGTCAGGTGCATGTCGGTACCCTGATGAGTCTAGTGAGAGACGAAACATGTACCTCTGCCATATCACTGTGGCGGGGAGGGTAAGCTTTGACTTTCTTCTCGTTATGGTGGTACAGGTAGGCTACCATCTCGATGGTGGTGGAATAGGATGAATTGTATTTTATTACAATTTATTCTAACTGTGCAACCTCTAACACAAAAGGGATATGATGGAGAGAAGTTTGTATTTACTGTTTCGCATTTTACTTCACACATATATATATATATATATATATATATATATATATATATATATATATATATATATATATATATATATATATATATATATAACACAACTTGTCAAAAAAATGCGTGTTTAGAATTTTATTTTAAGAATGACGTACATATTGCATGCTAAAATTTAAGTCCTGATGAAGATGAACTGGCTCTTTGAACCATTCCGGGAGTGCTAATTATTACAATTTAATAAAAAAAAGTGACTGATTCTGGCATACATATTAATTTCTTGCTAAATTTTGCCAATAAACCCGCACAATACTCGAGAGGGTGATTAAAAAAACTGTCACCAAGCGACTATTACATCCTGAAATTTTAACATTTAATGGTTTATCTGGGGTTTCCCTGACTGGTGTTGTTAGGTAAAATATAGGGGAAAATTAATATCCAGAAGCAAACAGGGAAACCAAATAAAAACGTTTTTTTTTTCTTTTATGGAAACAAATTATCAGAAGCTGATGATTTATTTTGGGCCTGATTCATTAAAAATATTTCTTTACCTCTTTTCTCCACAATGTATTTTATGAAATGTTGATTCATTTACAAAGTAAACATTTTAGTTATCCCCTATACTAACATTGGTATGAAACACGATTTGGTAACGAATAAATGGGATTGTTTTTACTACTTTTTTTACATGACCAGTGCTTATCTGTAAAATATCGTAGTTTCGTGGATGTGAAATGGAACATGGAGATTTTTGCATGAGAGCCTTCAGAATAACCTGAATAATGATAAATTTGATATGCGTAGTTTCAAAAAGTTGTGTAACATTGTTTTTATTATTGAAAGTATTGATTTTAGAGGAAAGTTGAAAAGGAAAAAAAGTTTCGTAATTAAATTTGCCATAAGACAGAGTTAGTCCGAAATCTCAAAATATATTTCGCTTATTGCAAAATAGCAATAATTTAAAAATGTCATGCCATGATAAAATAACACGCTAACATTCATTAGGATCGAATCTATAGTTTTTGCACACAAATTTTGAAATCTGATTTTGTTTACAAAAACTGAACATTTTTCAAGTTTGTCGGAGTTCAAAATATCACGTTAACACAAATTTATTTTCGATATATAGCAGTGAAATCAAATTTTCCGAAGCTTTTTAAGAATCAAAAACGGATGATTTGGACGCCCTCAGGAATTGTTAAAAACATTGTCGATATTTTTGCTTATAAATAAATAGATTATCTCGGCGAATTTTCATTGCATTTTTTTGCAATATATAGTTTAAAAGTACCTGGAAAGGCGATTCATTTTGTGAAAAAAAATTCATATCCGTCAATTGGTTTCCGAGATACAAACTGTCAAAATTGACAGTCTATTACGGTGAATCTATACACAATACAGACCTGATTCTTAAACCAAAAACTTTGTCTTGCCTATCTCTTTTTTGATACAAATATTTAAATGTTTATGTTATCGGAACCTTTAATAAAAAATGAAAAGAATATCGCCCATACAGGTGAAAAATGAAAAAAAGAGGGGTGGGTAGCTCTTATGTTAAAATTAAATTCGAAGATTCAAAATACATATCTGAAAAAAATTTTCATTTTCTCGGCTTCTAATGGAGCTACTTTGATCATTTCATTTAAACCGATGTACCGCGAATAATTGAACTTAAATATCATAATGCCATGTGCCAATCATGCATTCATTTTGTTATAAACAAATGACTTTATTTATGCATCATACTTACAGCATACTGCATCCTTTGTTTATTAATATAATTAAGCATATTATAACGAAATATATTTACTTTAATTATCAAAATTGTTTAAATAATCAATGTTTAAACAAAATGATAAAAGTGGTGGTTTTAAATTATTTTATTCGTAAAATACAGATAAAAATAAAATAGTTATTCTTACGTTCAAAAAGTTCAATAAAGCAGTTTTAACACTAAATATTATATTCAAACTGTTCTATCCACATGTCTATCCAAACTCCACAACAGAATTTTTCAGAACTTCTAAGAGTAAAATAATCTGATTGACGGATTCGTCATATTCAGTAGGGTTCATTATAGTTGTAAGATTGTGCATATCCTACATATATATTTCCAAAAATTTGGCATAAAGAAAATGACCGCTGGCATTTAAATATTGCAACATTCTACGCGAAATTATTATATGCAATTCCCAGTTACCCTTCGTTTCGTTAAAAATGAACTGTTTCATAATATTCACCTATACGAAAAAATTAAGAAAAATATTTGATTATTAAGTAAATATAACGGTGAAAACGACATTAATTCAAATTGAAAAACTTGTTTCCAAATTGAATTTATTTGCATGTAAATATACAAACCATTTCGTGCACATTTATAAAATACAATTTTTGGTAAAACTATAACCAGTATCTTTCTGCAAACAGGGACACATAATAATTACAGACTAACTCTCTTTAATGCCTATTCTATACCTTTAGAAAGCCAGTTTGAGCAGAAGTTTTTTACTCCTGCCCCACTACTTTCATGTTAACGGTTACATTTTAAAGCATCATGCTCTCATCTCTGAAAATATTATATCTTCAAATATTTGTAGAAATATTGTATTACTTATAATTTAAAAACTATTGTTTTATTTATTATATGATTTATATAAAATAATTATTTTATTTTATCTGTATTTTACGAATAAAATAATTTTAAGCCAAAACATTTTTCAATATGTTTAAACAATGATTGTTTAAACAATTTTGATAAAGTAAATATATATCGTTATAGTATGCTTAATTATATTAATAAACAAAGATTCGCTTGGAAAGTCTATAGAGTGCAGTATGCTGTAAGAATGATGCATAAATAACGTCATTTGTTTATAACAAAAATAATGCAAGATGAGCACATGGCATTATGATATTTAAGTTCCATTATTCACGGTATATCGGTTTAAAAAAATGATCAAAATCGCTCCATTAGAAGCCGAGAAAATGAAAATTATTTTCAGATATGTATTTTGAATCTTCGAATTCAATTTTAAAATGAAAGCTCCCCACCCCTCTTTTCCTTATTTTCACGCGCATGGGCGATATTCTGTTCATTTTTTATTAAAGTTTCCGATAACATAAATATTTAAATATTTGTATCAAAAAGAGCTCGGCAAGACAAACTTTTTGGTTCAAGAATCAGGTCGCTATTGTTTATAAATTCACCGTAACAGGCTGTCAACTTCGACAGTTTGTATCTCGGAAACTGACGGATTTGAAATTTTTTTTCACGAAAAGAAGCATCTTTCCAAGTACTTTCGAACCATGTATTGCAAAAAAAAATCCAATGAAAATCCGCTGAGGTAATCTATTTGTTTATAAGCAAAAATATCAATAATGTCTTTAAACAATTCCTGAGGGTGTCCAAATCATCCAATTTTGATTGTAAAAAAAGCATTGGAAAACTTGAGTTCCCTACAATATGTCGAAAAGAAATTTAAATACGTTAATGTGATATTTAGGACTCAGACACACTTGAAAAATGGTCAATTTTTGTAAACGAAATCGGATTGCAAAATTATTGTGCAGGAACTATCGATTCGATCCTAACGAATTTTAGCGTGTTATTTTACCACGGCATAAAGTTTTTTTTTGCTGTAATATAAAGATCCTCAGAGAAATTTAAGTGGTCGAAAACAATTGATTAAAAAACTGCTTTTTTACCTTTTTTTCTTAAATATTGCTATTTTGCAATAAGGGAAATATATTTTGAGATTTCCCACTAACTTTGTCTTATGGCAAATTTAATTACGAAACTTTTTTTCCTTTTCAACTTTCCTCTAAAATGAATAACTTCAAAGTTACATGACAGAAAAATTGAGAAAAAACTTTTTTTTTTCGGTAATTTTATATTTTTATTAATAAAAATAATGTTCCCCAACTTTTTTGAATTGACGCATATCAAAGTTATCGTTATTCAGGTTATTCTGAAGGCTCTCATGCAAAAATCTCCATGTTCCATTTCACATCCATCTAAAAACAGATAATCCCTGGTCTAATACTTGAAGGACTTTTATCTAAAAAAATATTCAGTGAATAGAGATGTCGTATAATACCTCATTTTAAAAAAACATTTATTCTCTAATCAGTATCAATTCCGTTGTAAAATTCTCACTCAAAAAGTTAGATAATCTATGAAATTTAATTTTCTCTAATTACAAACAAAGGTACAGGGTGTCCGGTAAGTACCTCTTAATTTTTTGGGAGCATACAGGGGAGATCAAAATAATTCTTTCCTTAATTCCTAAAGTACCCCATAACGGAGATACAGAGCCCTTAAGGAGTACCCAAGTATTTACCTCATCGTCTCTCATTTTTGAACCTACTAGTATAATTTAATGAAATATTAATATTTTATAGAGGCCATAAAGACTCATTAAACCATACTACAGTAAATGTTTTAGATTATCAAGTCAGTAACAGCCACACTTGTTGGGTCTAATTTTTGACAGGTATCATTTTACAGAACTAAAAACTAATTTTTTAAATACTTTGGTCATTCCTCTTCAAAAAAGGTACTGGCGGTTTTTCAGATAAAACGGTTTTTATGCAAACACTCAAAAGTTACAAATGCTAAACACAAACAGGTAAAAATCAAGTAGTTATTGTTAATACCCATATAATGAATTACTATTAACAGAACTTATCAAAAACGCTTTCAAGTAAAAATAATTTCATCAGGTGGTAATCTATCCACAAAAAGTTACTGTTTAGTGCGGATATTGGGTCGGCGGCCTCATTGATCCGTACTTTCTTGAAAACGACGTTGATGAGGCCATCACCGTCAACGGCGACCGCTCTACAGAACTATACTAACTGACTTCTTTTGGTCCAAATTGAACGATACGGAGGTAGACGACATGTGGTTCCAGCAGGACGTCATGCCACCCAGCCGACGCCACAATGAATATTCTGCATGAACGATTTGAGGGTATGGTTATGTCTCGCCGAGACAACGTGAATTGGCCAGCAAGATTGTGCGATTTAACCCCGCTAGACTTTTTCTTGTGGGGGTGTCTTGAAGTCGCAGGTCTATGCAAATAAGCCGCGATCCACCAATGTCCTAAAAGTCAATATAACCAATGCCATACCTCAAATTTAGCCTGATATATGCAGCGGAGTCATTGAAAATTGGACCACTTGGATCCGTGCCACCCTGAGAAGCCGCGGCGGACATTTGAACAGATGTTACTTTCCATATATAATAGCATGCATGGACCTTTTAAGTAAAAAAAGAATTTTATTAATAACTCACCCACAGCTTGTTTTATTCCGTTACAACATCTACCTGTCCTTATGTATTTGAGGTCAATGAAAATCACTTTAAACATTTATTATCTAATTGTTCTTTTTCTGTTGATTATTTTTATGAATTTTTTAAGCACATCCGTTTGTTTATTTAAAAGTCATTGTTTCTCATGGTTTTTGCCGGTTTTGAAATTTAATGAATAAAAAAACTATAAAATCTAATTTAATATTGAATTAACTCTACCATGAACTATTTTGCAATTTCAGCATAATATTTGTATATTAACTGAAAATTTGTTATTATGGGAATATTAAAGGCAAATTTATCCGGAAATGTTATTCGTTGCCACAATTAGTGCAGCGTTATTTAACCCAAAATATATTATGCTAGTAAGCTGAACAAAAAGTGTTTTTTAATCTAATGTGTACATTGGTCTACATATAAATATTAAAATTGTATCCCTAAACACAGTGATAAAGGAGCAAATCAGAAAAAAAGGGAAAGTCTCACAACCGACCACACCCTTGGGGTTAGTAGTGATAGGTTTAAGAATTCTCTAAAATAGACTGAAATCACTTTTGTTGCTAGTAATATCTAACATAATACAACATAATCTCCTTTTGGAAACAAATACAATTTTGAAACAAAAGAAATAAAATCTTGGAACATTTAATCACTAATAAGGCACTATAACATTTATAGTTATTATGTTAGTCTTCATTTATGCTCTATAGTTACTATAACAGTCTTTATTTACAATCAGTCAAAAAGTTGACTAGATATTTCTGATTATATTTTATAGGAATTCTATCAAAATACAAAACAAATATTAATAACTGTGATATCCAAATATTTGAAACGAAAAAACTCAAAACACTTTCTTCAAAAGAAAATAAACATTTGTGTATTAACATACAACATCCAAAATAAAAGAAACATTACATGCGAAAAATCAAAAAGTAAAGTATTGATATCTAATTACTCATCAGAATTGTGACAAATATAATGGCGACTACCATCTATGTAGCCTAAATAGGACTAAACTTCACATTTTTCGTGGCATTTGATCCATTTTTCGCTAGATCTACTTTCTGAATAGGCGCCTATGCAAACCAGATAAAAATACTCTTTTTCATTTGATGACCGTGGTAATATCTTCCTTTTATTTGCTTTGCTTTTGCTTTTTCCTTTTTCTTTGTTTGTTCATTTCTGTTTATTAAGATTTTTCTTTGCCTGCTTCGCCTTTAATCGTTTTTCTTTTGTTTCATATTCTTGTTTGCAGGCGTATCTGAATAAATTGTTGAATTTTTGGTTCTTGAATCTCTTATTTTTCTTTTGGGAGCCTTCGGAAAGGGCCGGACAATTTCGGGTAAAAAACAGATGGAGTAGCTGAGGAAGAAGCAGTTGCCTGAACATTGCTAGAGTTCCGAATTGAAGATTTGCCCAACAATTAAGTTAAAAATAGCGATGTTTTATTGTTAGGTCTAGAATTATTCTCTCCAGCGTCAGGGATTGATGCATTTTTTCCAAGGGACGATCAAAAGTCAAATTATTCTGACGAAAGCGGTGGTATTTCATTTTCAGCTGTGGAACTTTCTCTAGAGTCAAAATTCAGTATGTCCATCACAAAAGATGGCGGTGCAGGAGTGTTCTTTTCTGAGTCAGGGTTTGGTCTATCTATTACAAAAGATGGTGCTGCAGGATTTTTTTCGAGTTTGGTCTGTTTTTTATAGAAGATGATGTTTTTTGTGGTACCAAAATTTGGTCTGTACCATAGATGGTCATTGTTTTACCCGAGCGACTCCGCCTTCATCCATCGCAAGCAGTATTTATAGCTTTTTTAAGAGTCCAAAGACAAATCGGTCAAGAGGCTGTAGATTGGGCGAGCAGTGTGGAGAAAATGAAAGCAAACTGGTTCCGTTTTCGTTACAAAAATGCAGTGTGTAAATTTGAATGTGCGAAGAAAGATTATCCAGCACTAGCAAGACGCGTTGGTGAAGTATTGGAGAGTTTCTTAAATGTTCGAAACATATTAGGAAAGATGCATCTTGCATCCATCTTAAAGAATTTCCAGTCTAAATTAATCCCGTCCCTAGCAAAATGGCCGTGATATCAAGAACGTGGAAAAATAAATAAACGAGTAATGCTATTTTCCAAAGCATTCACTGCAGAAGCTACTGTGAGTAACATGCCCCGTTCAGCTGAAGTAACGTGTGCCACGTTTTGATGTGACTTTGTCAGGCCTTTGAACTGTAGTGACGCCTGTTTCGTCGACACTCTGTGTGTCTTGTTGTTCCTAGGTATATCTGTCTATAACAAGTTGCAAGTTATTATAAAAAGCTTCCATATTTGTTGAAGCTTCTTCCTCTGGTAGCTGGAGTCATTGGAACAGATAGTTAAGGATTTCTGTTCCAGAATGAACGGAATAATTCCTCGCCCGCCATCTCATTCTCAACCCAAGAAGCAGGTCGCTGTAAATTACATTTAGTTGTAGTGTCAAAATCCAACTTCCTCACCTCTTTAGGAGAGAGACTAAAATAAATATCCGCACAACATGTTATGTGGTTGGGTAGCTGCTGCTCTTATTATTCCGAAAGCACTTTGTTGTGAGCAATATACCCCATGCTGACACTGATTTCATTATTGCTCGTGTCGGCGCCATCGCGTTTACGAACGTATCTTAACAAAGACATGCGATTAACTTCGTGCATTTTCGCATCTCTCCGCAAAGAAGTCTCGCGTTACACTTCTTAATAAACGTTTTCATATTGCGACATATCGTACTGCCCTTTTTCGGTTTTGTTCAAGTGTTTTCTAGATATGTAAATAAAAGGAAACAACTTCTACTTATGTTACAACCGTACCCAGAAAAATTGTCACAACCGTAACCAACGCACTCTTGCACAAGAAAACAAACACCATGTCAATAGAAAATAACCCAGAAACAAAGGAATCACTGCTATTTTACTACTAATGTTTAACTTATATCGAAGAAAAGCACTCAATACTCTATTTGTATACATCTACCAACAATTATCAAAAAAAAAAATAAAAATCGGACAAAAATACTTATTTAGGACTGTTGGCGTTTACAGCGCACAGCGACTGACGCAATGCTGTGACCGGTTCAGACGTGCATGCCGTTTCTCTCTTTTCTTGTACACTCCCCGCTATTCCCTATACTTTCTAGTCTATCCTATAAAATTTCTCTTTAATCAACAACAGCAAGTTCAATAAAATTATCTCACCTCAAGAACACCCCCTTTCCAGTATCAATAAATTTTGTTAAACATTCAAAAAAGTATTAATTATAGGACTGAATACACTGTGGCTAAATTACTATATTTTTACGGATCAGATCTGCTGTTGTTCTGTGTATCATTACTTTTTAAATACCCTGTATATGTTTTTTGTCGATCGATTTAAAAATTACTTAATGTATTTTTGTCACTATATAAATATGACTATAGCATATATGGAGGGTTTTACAACCATTTTAAATACAAAAAATTAAATTCTTTGCTTAAGATTTATTTTTAGTTCTTGTAATTATTACCCTGTATCTTTCATAATAACTAAATAAAACTAAACTTTGAGTTTTTTGAATAGTAGAAATGGTGGCAGAATCATCATCTAAATAAATACGTATACTCTCTCTCTCTCTCTCAACCAAAGCATAAATTAAAGATATTTCGTAATTTCAGTTCAAGAATTTGTACTCGTATATAAAATTTGAAATGGGGGAGCGGCAAATATGGCGAATTATAAAGCTTATGACGCTAAATTTAGATAAAGATCGTTATTTAAGAAATCTCTGCAAGGTGTCCAATAAGTACCTTCTAATTTCTCGGGGGCATACAGGGGAGGTCGATATAGTCCTACTATGTCATCGAAAAAAAAATTGCTAAAGTACCCCTTAACGGAGATACAGAGTCCTAAAGGGGTACCCAGCAATTTCTCTTATCGGCTTTAAGTTTTGAACCGGCTTGTATAATTTAATGAAATATTAATATTTTATAGAGGCTAGTAAGGCCCATTAAACCTTACTACAGTAGATGTTTTAGATCACCAAACACTTTTTGGGCTTAATTTTTGACAGATCTCATTTTACAGAGCTGAAAACTGATTTTTTAAATACGTTGGTCATTCCTCTTCAAAAAAGGTACTTTTGATTTATTCCGATAAAACTGACGGTTTTCGAGATAAATCGGTTTTTATGCGAAAAACTCAAAAGTTACTAACGCTAAACACAAACAGGTAAAAATAAAATATGTAAGTTGTGCTGATGTGCTTTAATTTATGGGGATGCGCTGTCTAACTCTTTGAAGGTAAGAGATTCCCAGCTCAGACATTATCAAGTCCATCGAGGCACATTTAATTTCCAACGTTATTAAAATGCAAAATTAGTGAAAACGTTTAAATGTTATTTTGGCAAATGTTCAATATGGGCTCCACGTACTTCAATATATTTTCTTTTTCTTCGAACATTTTCCCGCTGCACTGCAAATAATATTCTCGGATTATTAGGGACTTCGACAGAATGCTGTGCTATTTTCCCTAGTAGTTCTTCTCTAGTATTTACTACTGTTGAATCACCTAGTTCTTTTAGATGTCCCAGAAGTAAAAATCTAGGGAATTAGGTCTGGAAACTTTAGTGGCCATAAAACAAGCTCACTTCGATCTATCCATTGGGGGCCGAAAACATTTGTGTTGATGTACTATAGGGTTAAAATGAGGTGGAGCACCATCATGCATTTGCACTCTTCTATCAAGAGTTACGTCTTCCAATAAATTATTTAAATTTTGCTGCAAAAATTGTAAATTAATCTCACCATTGAGTCTTCCTTCCAAAACAAATGGACCCATAAGGTTATTTCTGATGATGCCAGCCCACACATTTACAAAAGCCTTTGTTGGTTATTGTTTTGAATGTTTGTTTGAAGGTTGTAGACAATGTTGAAGATTGACTAAAATGTGGTTGTCGCACTTGCATTGTCTTTATTTTTATTTATTTTTACGACGTTTCGATTAAGTTGTATCTCTAATCGTTATCAAGTATAAACTGAATGTTTAATTTTAAGACTACGAGCTTATATAGGGGCTGTGTCCACTGAAGCGCAAATTTTCGCTCCACTGTACACACCTCAATGATTTGATGTTACGAGGTAATGGTTGGATTAGGTATCTAAACACTCGGTTTACTGAAGATTCCATTATTGTTTTTAATGTAAGCTGCTTCTATAAATTTTCTTTAAAATAAAGACAGTGCAAGTCCGACAACCACATTTTATTGTTTTGAATTATAGTGTGCGGAATTTCATCAGCCCAAAAATTTAAGTTGTGTGAGTTCATTATGTCGTCTCTTGTAAAACCGGCTTCATCGGTAAATAACGTAAAGTTAGCAAAATTTAGATTTAGGTTATGTTACTGTATAAACCAGTTGAAATATCGAAGTCTTGCGGGATAACCATCCGGAAACACAGCGTGTACTTTTTCAACGAGATACGGGTGAAATAACTGTTCTGTTAGAGTTTATTGTATAATTGTATATTTTGTAACAGTGTTTTGTGTCGCGAACTTTCTTATGCTGTTTGAAGAGTTGTCTACAATACGCTGCAAAATGTCTTCCTCTACGTGAGGGTCTCGTGCTCTCCTGGGAAAATTCTCACCGCCACGTCGCGGCAAAAATGACCCTGAATAAAACATTTAAAAAATTAATTCGTTATCTCTAATTATTATTTTCTAATCATTTTTGTTTATTTAGACTTCGATCAATCCGTTGAAAAGTCTTTGAACTTGGCAGTATTCGAGCTAGAAATCTTTCAACATCACATCTTCTTGCCTTCGAAGAGTTAGACAGCGTTTCCCCATAAATTAGAGCACATCAGCACACCCTGCGTATTTTATTTTTACCTGTTTGTGTTTAACATTTGCAACTTTTGAGTTTTTCGCACAAAAAGCAACTTTTATCGTAATAAATTAAGAGGACCTTTTGGAAGACGACCAACGAGTGTGGCTGCAATTCCGTTTCTGACTTCTCTGATGATGTAAAATATCTACTGTAGTATAGTTTAGTGAGTCTTTATGACCTCTACAAAATATAAAAATTTCATTAAATTATGCAGGTCGGTAAATTGCTGAGTACCCCTTTAGGGCTTTTTATCTCCGTTAAGGGGCACTTAAGGGATATTTTTTCTGACCAAGTAGGGTAACTTTGACCTTCCCAGTATGCTCCCGAGAAATTAGGAGTTACTTACCAGACTGGTATTTTAAATGTTCTCATGACACTGGTGATTCTTGACTTCGACAAAAAATTAATGACTATGTTTTTAAAAATGGAGATTAGGAACCAATTTTTCTTTCTTTGAACCATAACGCAAGAATTAATCTTTCAATACTAATTGGAATAATTTTAATTAATTTTTGTTTATACCGTTAAAGGGGAAAATAAGAATACCATGTTTTCATTTTAATGTCTATTTTTTTTTAATAAATCTTTAAGTTTATTACCTCAAAATGGTTTTGAAAATTTTGTGTTTTACTCCTTTAATGAAATTTTTTTTTGACTTCCCATATTCTTGTTTTATGATATCAGCAAGTTTTTCACCAATCATTATTATAGGGGCCATGGTATGACCTGAATTTAATTCCGGTAGAACACTACCATCTGCGACTCTCAGCTTATTTACGCCATGAACTTTAAGCTCTGTATTTACTACAGAAGTTTTGGCACATGGTCCCATTCTATTGGTTGATGTGGGATGATAGATCTAAAAAGAGAAACAAAATCATAATATAAAATATTATCTTATTTTTTGCAGAAAATTCCAGAACCCTAGAACACCTAGAATCAAATAAAAAATTGTTCCGTATTTCGAAGATATATGTCAGGCATATTATGCTGCAAAAACTTATTATCTTTTACTACAATTCACTGAACTTGTTTTTATGGAAAAAAATTATATATGTCTTACTCTGGCAGTAAATATTACTATACTGGTCTTCCTCTGCAATGCACTGAATTTATTCTGATTTAAATTTAATATCAGTGTTCACTAAGGCGGATTTAAAGTGTCATACTTACTGAGGTACTCATATGCTTAATCCCACAAATCCACCATTCCTTTGATAATTTTTCAAATCTTTTACAGCCTGGATAGTCGAAAATAAGGATCTCCATTCCATAATTCTTAAAGGCTTGGGTATTATTTAAAGCTATTAAAAACTGAACTCCTTTATACATAGTTTCAATATCTTCTTGTTCTGATAGATAATTTGGGTCAATGAGAGGTTTATCCTTTGGATTGTTTGATTTTAATAACACACGACCTCGAGATTTGGGGTGCAGAAGAATTACATTTGCCCAAATATCCGTAGCCGGGTTGGATTTAAAGGCAGAGGTGTATTTGTCATTTAACCTAGAAAAAATGAAATTTGGAACAAATAAACCTTCATTTAAATGATATTTCTATAATATATATACCGGGTGTCAACGAATCTATTAGACAAGTCATAATTTCTAGAGTATTATGTGTATCAAAATGAGAATTGGTACAGGTAAATATTATGTGAATAGGAGAGTTTTCGCATATTTTCCACTTTCCGGTCACTTCCGGTTTCACCGGAAATGGCCCCGGTTTTGAATTCTTAAATAGAACACCCTGTATATTTTAACATCTTTGAATTTCTGAGACAATTCTAGATCAGAATGTGACATTTTAAAAAATTTTTACGTCTACTTCATTTTTTTAGAGCCACTTTAAAAATTGCATCTAGGTCGCTATAATCGGACGCAAACTAATCTAACGGCCTTAGGTGATGCCAAAAAAATACAATCGCAAAGTTTTAGTGACTAGTATGAAAGACAGGAATTGGATTAAAAATTTAACAAAATTAACAAAAAACTAACAAAATAAACTAATAACTTAGACGATGCACTTAAAATATTTGAAAGTACAGTAGCTGAATTTGTTAAAAAGTTTAGTGTAGTAAATGTTCAAAGTGCATTCCTTCTTTTTCACGACACATTTCAGCTCGTTCAATTGTTTCTCTCAACACGTTTTGTAGCATTTGGGGCGTTATACTTCTAAATGCCCGTAAAATTCTTTTATCTAATATTTAAAGAGTAGCTGAGGCTGCTCCATAGTAAACCCTTTCTTTAACATATCCCCAGACAAAAAAATCGAGCACAGTAAGATCCGGTGAGCGGGTTGGCCACCGTACCGGACCATTGGTTGCAATAATTCGATTATTAAAATGCTCTATTAAATAATTAAGAACTTCTCTAATATTGTGAGGCGGTGCTCCATCTTGTTGAAAGTAAATTCGCCGTAAAACTGCTAAAGGTATATCATTGAGATGATTTTCGATTTCATTTTGAAGAAAACCTAAGTATCTAACCCCTGTTAACTGACCTTGAAACAATATTGGCCCAATTATTCTGTTTCCAACGATACCCGCCCAGACATTGACGCCAAATCTTTCTAGAAAATTGCCCTCTCTCATTTCATGTTGATTTTGTTGGGCCCAGTACCGAGTATTTTACTTATTGAACATACCATTATTTGTAAATCGGGATTCGTCGGAAAATAGAATAAAATTGATAAAATTTGGGTTAACTGTATGATTTTGAAGCAGCCAATCACAAAATCCTACCCGTCTATCGCCATCCTCAGTATACAAATGTTGATGTAACTGATATTTAAATGCTCGATATCCATGCTTTTTCAGTATTTTTCTTGCTGATTCATAACTTATCTGCAGTTCTTGACTAATTTTTCGTAACGAAACTGTTTTATCAACCTCAACCATAGCAAGTACGTTAATCTCAGTCTCTTCATTTATGATAAACCTCTGTTCCGCCTCTTGATTTCCTATTTGCCTAAAACGAGTCTCGATATACGGAAAATACTGATGGGCTGGATGTTGCCGATTCGGATATCTATGAGCATACAACTGGGCAGCATTCCTTGAATTTCTATGACACTCTCCAAATATTATTAACATTTCCACTTTTTCACTTTGAGTATACATTATTTTAACGAAAATTTAAACTAAACTTAACGAAAATTAAGAAACTTTTACGTCTGTTCTTAGAGCGTATGTCACTGTCATTATCTACTTAAGTGAGTGCTTCGTTTTCCAAAGAAGACTTGATAAAAACAGTTGCAAATTATTATGCATCATGGCTGTCCATGGCGCACTTGTAATAAGTAAAAAAAATTATCCAGTATTTTGCTTAATAATATTTAATTTCTGTTCTTATGTCTAATCCAATCGCAAATTAATTACCGTTAGATTCGTCAAAGAATGCTTTTTTCGAAAAGTAGTTGGCAAAAAGGGGTCGCCATTTGAAAATTTATAGTTAGAAATGAAAACATAATTTGTCTTATTCCTGTCTTTCATACTAGTAACTAAAACTTTGCGATTGTATTTTTTTGACATCACCTAAGGCCCTTAGATTAATTTGCGTCCGATCATGGCCACCTAGATGCAATTTTAAAAGTGGCTCTAAAAAAATGAAGTAGACATAAAAATTTTTTAAAATGTCACATTCTGATCTAGAATTGTCTCAGAAATCCAAAAATGTTAAAATATACAGGGTGTTCCTTTTAAAAATTCAAAACCGGGGCCACTTCCGGTGAAACCGGAAGTGGCCGGAAAGTGGAAAATATGCGAAAACTCTCTCCTTCACATACCATTTACCAGTACCAATTCTCATTTTGATACGCATAATACTCTAGAAATTATGACTTGTCTAATAGATTCGTTGACACCCGGTATGTTTATAATAATTTTTTAATAAAGTATTTCTTGCGACAATGTTGATATGTCGGTATAATTGAAAGTCATTTAAATTTTGTTTCAATAGAGCTTTCAGTATTTTTATGTCACTATAATTTTAAATATTGTTACGAACTTTATAACGTAGTACATTTCATAGTATTAGTTTGTGTTTGTAGTTTGTAAGGTTTTAGGTATATTTTCTACGAGCTCGTAATTTATTTAATTAATATTACCTTTGTTAGTATCCTCAGGAGACGTCTATGAAAGAAGGTTTAGAATTTTTTAGAAAATTCTATTTCCTTATTTTTTAACATGGAACGCCTATGATAGAAGGTCTAGAAATCGCCGGATTATCCCTTTTTCTTATTTTTATTACCCCATGTAGTATGGAAATCGTTCTAGAGAATTAGGGAATCTTCCGGTATCGACCAAAAGGGTATATAAAGGGTACAGATGGACTTTCACGGACAGTATATTTTTAGAGCTCCTCGACGCAGCTTGAAATAGTTTGACAAGTGTCACAGTTAAGGTTGACAGTAAAAAGCTTTCGAAATAACACACTGTGTTTAGTAATACAGTGTGTGTTAAAAAATCGGCCATCCGGAACAAATTGGTGTCAGAAGTGGATCAAATCCAGAAGAGGTTAGTTCAGGTTATAAAATAGAAGAAAGTAAATTGAAATTGTATGCCAGTGGAAGCTAGAAAACAGAAAACAAAAATGGAAGAACAACTTCAAGGTGGTTTAAATCAGATACTGATGATGATACAAGACATGAAAACAAGCCAAGAAGATATAAAGCGCATAGAACAAGAAATGCAACAGAAGATTAGCAGAATTAGAGAAGACGTAGATGGCGAAGTAAAACATGAGGTGATGGGAATCCAGAAACAGATGCAACAATTACATATGCAAATTGAAAAGGTAGCCAATACAGGTATAATAAAGGTAGATGGTGTTCCTGCCACTAGTGTGATGAAGCCACCTACCTTCGACGACAAAGTACCTTGGCTTACCTATGTTCGTCAATTCGAAGCTGCCGCCACTAAAAATAATTGGAGTTTACCTGAAATGGCACGTGCTCTTGTTAGTACTACGAGGTGAAGCTATGGAGGTTCTACGTAACATTCCTGAAGAAAAACAGGATGATTACGAGTTTGTTGTTACTTTTCTGGAGATGCGCTATGGGGAAGCTCACCTTCAAGATGTTTACAAGGCCCAACTCCAAGGAAGAAGACAAAAATGCAACAAAAGTCTTCAAGAATATGAGGCGGATATAATGAGGTTAATAAATTTGACCTACCCAACATGCCCAGAAGAAATAAAGCAAGAGTTAGCCGTGAATAGTTTTATTGAAGGTTTACGCGATCCAAAAACAAGTCCGCCACTAAGAATGGCGAAACTGAAGAAAATTTCCAAGACTCTTGCTTATGCCCTCCAGTTTGAGATAGCTAAACAGAAATCAAGGAATCGAGAACGAATCATTAGAAGAGTCAATGTTCCCCGGGATTATCGCAAGATCAACGAAAAAACTTTCATGAGGCTTATAAGGGAGTTGCAAGAATTTTTGATTGAAGGGAAAACACAAGATAACAAAAATACAACCTTTCGTAGTAGAAATAGAATTCGTTGTTGGAAGTGTACTCAAGAGGGGCATCTATAAAGCCAGTATACTCACAATATTGTTCCTGACCGAGGCCCTGATGGCTATCGGCTTCATATTGCTAATACAGGTGATGATGTTCGAAGAAGTGACTTGGAGAAAGTCTTTGCTCCTTATGGTGAACTTAAAGAAGTCTGGTTGAGTAATAGTATTCCCTGTTTTGGATTTGCTGTTTGCAAATATAAAAAAAAATAATGCAGTTGCTGTCAAGGCTTGCGATGGAGTTGAAGTATGCGGTTGTCGCATTAGAGTAACTTATGTCAGACCGAGAAGAAGGGGTCAGGATCGCCGGTACCATTCAAATACCTTGCGTTGTTACCGGTGCAGAGACAACGGTCACTTTTACAGAGATTGCCAGGAAATTACTGTTGATGGAGACGATAGAAGAAAGGACCATTCCGGAAGACATAGAAGAAGTATTCGCGGCGACCGAGGAGAACGTGCCGAAAGGGACCGTGACCGCGAATGGGGCTACAGAAGAAGAACGTTCTACAATAGTTTGACAAGTGTCACAATTAAGGTTGACAATAAAAAGCTTTCGAAATAACAGAGTGTGTTCAGTAATACAGTGTGTGTTCAAAATCGGCCGTCCGAAACAATATCGTTTTCTTTCAAATTTAAGACTTTTTAATCAAAAGTGTTTTAATTAATTAAAAATAGAACAAATTAATAAACATTATTAAAATTTTAGCTTTATAGAAAGTAAAGAAAAGAATTTGAATTAAAGTTGCGTTGGCAATGGAGACAATTTGGCTACTGGCCTACTTGGGTTCCGAACCACAGTCGCATAGTTTTCTCTGGTGTTCACGCATCCAGGTACTAACCGATCACTGAACAGACAGGAACAAGCCCGGCCACTGAAATGAATCTACGCTTAAGCTTTATAGTTTCTTAGTCAAAAATTTAATTAAGTAAAAATTAAGATAGCTGATTTAGTTCCTAATTTTATTTGGTTTTACACATATATCCACTACGGAATTACCCGTGGCGATAGATACTTACATAAATGAAAACTTAGCTTGTGCACTACTTAATCCAGGAACACTAAACATATACTCAATTTTGGATCTCTGGCTTTGATTCTGTGCAAAATTTAAAAAGCCCAGCATTTCACAATTTATACCAGCTGTCAGTGGTCTTAGATGTTTCACATAAAGTTGAAGTTGTTCTTCTAAAGTTAGATTATAGAGTGTTTTCTTAGTTCTAAAAAATAGGAAATGTTTCAAAATAATATTCATTACTTTTTACTACCTTATACAAATATTTTATTATAAAATATTAATGTTATATTTAAAAAATCCTAGGAAATGCGAGGTATGTCGAAGTATAGTGAAACACGTATTGAAGCTCCTCCTTAAAATAGTCAACTAAGAAAAAACTAGATTAACGTCCTGGATAAAGATAGGTTTTTCGGACCGAACTCAGATCGAGGGACACATTATTCTCAATTCGCGTTCTAATTTAAATGTGTAGGAATGTTATGTATGTATGTGTGTAGAGTGGGGGATCTGTACGCTGCCACCTGGTAGATCTGTTGTGCCCCCCTACTGCTGCCCAGTCGTAAGAGTTACCTTATTGGCTAGATCAAATCCTCCAGTTGTATTTCCCTCAGAAATCTCAGTATGTTGGACGGCTGGCCTGAATATGCACCATTGGAACCATGAGAAGCACCTCTACAGCAGACATGGAAGCTCCACTAAATCTCTCCGACCACCTCGGTAAAATAATCAGGAGAGTGCAAAGGCATACAGGCTGGGACAAAACAAGGTTTTATCTGCTCTCGGTTCTAGCATCAAAGGTATAATCATTCATTGTTAGTGATGAGCAGATACCATGCAAACAGCCTACACCTTAGACATGCTCTACACCATCCAGAATGACCAAGACCCGATCAATCACTAAAGTTAGAAAACCTGCTCTAATTTACAGATGGATTAATGGTATAGGAGCCGAAAAATACTAAGCCACCCTCAGATCCAATATAAATAAAGCACTGGAGTAGCACACTACAATATTTAAGCCAAAAATACATACAATTGATACCTGTTTTCTAGAGAATAGTACAAGGTGTCACAGGGATAGGAACTTTCTCGTATTCTCCGTCAGTCAGATAGCGCGAAAACCGCTTGTATGTTATCAGATAAAAATTATTGGTCTGGGAGTGTTTTAAACCTTATCCACCTGTCAAAATACAACATGGTTACTTTTGCATGGATACAGGGACATAAGTATATCCTAAGCAATGAAAAAATTAACCTGCTTGCAAGACATGGATCTGCTGCAACATTTTTTAAAGCAAAACTAGTACCCACTGAATTACATAGTAAAATAAAAACTATTGCTGCCCAAACAAACCCAGAAATCTTGCGTTTACGCATACAGCAGATCAGGCTGGTAACAGGACTAATAATCGACCACTGTAGCTTCAGGAAACGTACACACAATTGGCATCTATAATGAAGAACCAATATGTAGATTATGTGACGAAGATAACGAAACATTCTCACACATTATCTTCGAATACGAGGCTCGAACCTATTGGAGATACCTTTAAATTTAAATACGCAGAAGACACACTCGTCAACAGCCTGCTAAATCTGAGTAAGTCAATCAACTTGAGATATAATAAATGACTCAATCATTCACTAGACTACAGTGTAAGGGCTTCTAAACATTAGCCCGCTATATCAGTCATTTAATCCCGGGACATCCTGTAGAAAATAACATCGTAAACTTAAGGTGACGTAGGTATTAAAACATTTTATTAGGGTTGTTGATATAATCCCCAATATAAAACATGTTATGGAAAAGGAGAAGATAAATAATTACAACAAACCTCTTAAGGGTATGAAAATTTGCCTAATTCCAGTAAGCTGTTAAATATATTATACTTATAAAGGTCCCTGATAAGGCAGAGCTAACAATTCTTAACAATGAAGGAGCGAAACCTTTAGAATCTGGTCCCGCATTAACGTATAATTTATTATGGTTCCCGTAAATCTGGAAAATATTAGGTGACCATGAATATTAACCACTCTTCCGTACCGTTACATTGTCTAAATATATACAGGATGGTATAGCCAAGAAGGGGTGGATAATTTTGGCTTAGTGGTAATACAGATGTTAGTTTACAGGGTACGTCACGAGCTTGATTTGAAACTTCACTTCAATTGCCTTAATATTTGAAGAACTAGTTTCATGTTTATTCTGGTAACGGAACTTAATTATTTTAAGTAAAGCACCATACATATTATACAATGTGTCCCACAGGAAAACAATTGAACCTATATATGGAAAACTAAATATAGGAAAATTTTGAAAATTTGTCAGTATACTAAAGTTGATGGGAGCAACTCTGCTAAAATATTTTCAAGATGGTGGCACTTCCGGTTATAGCGGAAGTAGGTGTCAACTTGCTTATTTTAAATAGAATTTTCTATATATTATTGCATTTTTGGATTCTGCGAAAGATTTGAATTTTGTGTATTATATTCTGTACCTAAATCTAAGCGTTCTTGACATATTTAAATTTTTATTGTCAAAGATGACACTTGCAGGCACCAAAATAATTAAATTTTTCCTATAAGGAAGTATTTTTTATTTAATTTGGGGCGAATTCCTTGTTGAAAAGAGCCCAATTTATTATATTTTTATAATATTTTGATAATCAATAATACAAGGTGTTGAAAAAAAGATTAAAAATTAAATTGAAGGAATCATCAAAAGTAATTTTTTTTCTGATGGAAACCTCCAAATTTTCTGTTTTATCTCATTTAGCATTAAAAATAAGGATAGGTTGTGTAAGGTTTTCTATGCCGAAAATTTTTAGTTTTGAAAATATTGCCAGTTCAATATTTTTATATGGCTATTTTGCTGCAGATTTTTAGCTCAGTAACAATCTCAGTTGGCTATTGCGCTTTACTCTACTATGCCAACATTGAAAAAGAATAAAATGCTGAAGAAATGTATGAAGCTGTCACTATTTGCAAGTTATTAATAATTTTGCCGAGGCGCTTAAATTATAAAAAATAAGACTATATAAACTTTATTATTAATGAATAATGCGATAAAATTTTATAAAGAACATGTGACACATTTGCCATTCGATATCCGCAAAAATAAATTATCGAAAATTTTAAAAATTTTGGATCTATCAAGGGAATAGTATAAAAAAAATAAACCTCTTCTTAATAATGAGAATATTGAAATTTCTATTTTAGAATATTTCGCTACATATCCACCAATGTCTCTAAGAGAAGCTCTTTTAGAGCCATTATTATCCGAATCAGTAGTTCATAGAATATTACGCAAACATCAATTTCATCCTTACATATTTTCCATGGTTCAGCATCTAAAAAAAACTGATTTTCCAAAACGAGTGGCATTCTGTGAATTTATCATAACTTGGACGCAAGGAAACAAATTTTTTCTACAGTATCATTTGGACAGACGAAGCTAAATTTACAATAAATACTGTCTTTAATCGACACAATTCCTATTATTGGAGTGATTGAAATATACATATGTTTATAGAGCAAAATTTTCAAGAATCATGGCAGTTTAATGTTTATTGTGCATTAAGAAATAATGACGTAGTGGCCCTAAATTTTTTTCAAGAAAATTTGAATGGAAACGTTTTTGAATGATTCTAGATATTAATTAATTAATTTTTAGGTGAAGTATAATGAAACATTTTGCATAATTTTAAAAATGACTATTTAGACAATTTGCCGCCCGCTTTTCATCGAATCCTGTTTTACCAGCATGATGGCACACCTCTATTTGGTGGCTACTTAGTCGATGATCTTTTGCCGTCTCCCTCCCCCCGATCCCCAAATCTTTCAGTACTCCCTTTTTTATTTTGGGGTACAATTAAACATCGAATATATAATACGCCTATAACAACTACGAAAGATTTTATGGAGCGAGTGAGGAATGAATTTGCAAGTTTAAGTTCCGAGTCCATAAAAAGAATTTGATCGTATTTCAATACAGTCCAATTTTCCATCAAAAATATCATTGTTTTCGTTTTCTTAGTTTTAAAAAAAATTACTCTGAAGGTAGTTTAATGAAAATAAACCGAAACATTGATGAAAAGACAAAAATGCTTAGTTTCACTTAATTTCCTTTAAAGATTGTGACCGTGACTCATTAAAATAAATTGTTTAACTAACACGGCCAACAAAAGTAATATATATGTTTCTAATAACTAAATCTCTCATACTCAGTTGATTATCTTGCGAAACAAGATTTTGTACTTTTTCAAATTTTCTTGAGTCATAATAGTTATGAAAGATCCACATGTATGTTCGTCGTTACATCTAGTTATACCACACATAAATTCATAGCAACATCTTTTACAAAGTTATCACAGTTTTGATAGTATGATTCAAGTCCATTTCAAGGAATTTTAGCATTGTTTGACATACTGCGTTTCAATTTTCCCTGCACTCATTAATTTACAAGTCTGGCTTTTCGAGGGAGGAACTTGTTGAGACTTGAAATTTTGAATACATGCTGCACAAGGTTTCACGTGTGTATGCAATATATAGAAATTTATCATATTAAGAGTAGGTCAAAGATAAACCCATAACCCATTTCATCAAAAAAAAAATAATTCAATTAAACTTTTCTTCTTTAAGGATAATTTAAACAGCAAATTTGATTAAGTCATAGCTGATATTGCCTAAAAAAATATTCATTTAATATTTTTACAAATCTACTTTTATTCCTCAGACATAAATCTTAACGCCATTTTTGATATTAATTAGTTGCATTTATGCGTCAATTTAAATATTACTTTTCAATATAGAGATACAGAAAGTGAATTGAGATTCACATAGAAGAAGTTCAATATATAAACAGCAATATTATGTACATCCGTTTAAATTTTAATACGGAGAATCTTAACTTCGTAAGCATATATGCGCCAGACATGACTAAGTCCAAAGAAGAAAGAACTACCTTTTTCGAAGAACTCCAAGAAGTAATAGACAGATTACCAAAAAAATTAAAAACTTTCATAATAAGTGACTTCAACTCTAGAATAGGGAATACTCCCATTTCGGGTATAATGCACAAATTTAACGAAGAGACCATTAATAACAACGGAGAAATGCTAATAAATTTATACGCACATAACGAGCTTCGTATAAATAACACCTTTTATAATCACAAACAACAGCACAAGTATACTTTTGGCAACACAGGAGGATTCAATTCGACAATCGATTACTTCATAACTAATAGGGAAATCTTTCCAAACCAAATTCTAGATGTAAGAAGCCTAACATCTGCGAACGTCGGAGCAGAACATGGCTTAGTACTGTGCAAATATCGATTTAAAGCCAACTTTCAAAAGAAAAAGCCTCCGATATACATCGAAAAGCCTAACATAGAATCGTTCAAGGAAACATCAACAAAAATGCTATACCAAATAGGCTGAAAGAGAAACTAGCCCTAGATCCAATAATAGAGGAAGATAGTCCTAGTGATGCTTGAAACAAAATCAAGATAAGTATAATTGATAGTGCAAAAGAAGCACTCGGTACTAGAACAACAAACATAAATGGGAGAAGAAATAACAAACCTTGGTTTATTTTAGAAGTAAAGGCATTGGCACAATAAAAGAAGGAAGCATACTTAAAATACAAAAATATAAGAACGCAAGAAGAATACTCAACATAAAGCCGTGAGAAATAGAATTAATAACGCGATTAAAGACCTAAAGGAAACATACTGGGAAAGGTTTTCCACCGAAATGGAAAGGAATTTATACGAAGGGCAAAGGAAAGATTGGAACGTAATAAGAAATAGGAAAAAAGAAGTTAACGAAGAAGTGGTAATCAACTCTATAATAGCAGAAAACTGGAAAGAATACATGCAGAGCCTTTACAATAACCAGGAGTATAATAATGAGGACATCCAAATAGATTTAGATAAGGTAAAACCGATGATGGAAGACGAGAACATAGAAGTAGAAGACGTACATGAAATGCTGACCAAACTGAAAAATAGAAAAGCTCCGGGAACCGACGATATTTCCAATGAAATGCTTAAATATGGGGGCCTTGAACTAGAAAAAGCACTAACAATACTATTCGACAAAATTCTATCAATCTGCAATATTGCAAAATAGTGGAGGAACAGTCTGACTATACCCATCTTCAAAAATTGAAATAAGAATGATCCCAACAATTATAGAACAATAACACTACTAAACAGTACAAGCAAACTATTAACAAAAATCATGACTTCAAAACTAACGAGTAAAATTGCAATAAGTGAAGAACAACACGGGTTTATACAGAACAGATCGACAGTTGATGCGATTTTCATTATCCGACAGACTATTGAAAAATCGATAGAATACAATAAACCTCTTTTCATCTGCCTAGTGGATCATAAAAAAGCGTTTGATAGAGTTTGACTTAAAGACGTCTTGCAAATACTTCAGGAAAATAGCGTTAAACACAACTATATTACGGTAATTGAAGAGCTAAATAAAAACAATAAGACTGGCATAAAGACACAACAAGGAGTAACAGAGGAAATACCTATCATGACGGGAATACGACAAGGTGACAGTATGAGTCCATTTCTCTTTAATTTAATTATGAACAAGATAATTCAAAATGTAAAAGAAGTCAATGGAGGATAGAAAATGGGACGAAAATCTTTAAAAATCTTATGTTTTACCGACGACGCCTTACTGTTAGTAGAAAATGAAGACGATCTGCAACGACTACTATACCGATTTCAGACCACATCAAAAAATTTAAATATGGAAATATCTACAGAAAAGACCGAAATGATGGTAATTTCAAAAAATCCTGTCAGATGCAAATTGGTGGTGAAGAACCATCCTATCAGACAAAGCATGTCTTGCAGCTATTTGGGAAATGATTTATCAAGCAATAAAAATCTATACCAGGATGTCAGAGCACAGGCTAACAAGGCCTCAAGTATATCAGGATGCCTGAGGGACATAATCTGGAAAAATAAGTATATGTCCACAGAGAGTAAAGTACGCATCTACAGAACTGTGATAAGACCAGTACTAACGTATGCATCGGAAACTCGAGCCGAAACATCTAAAATAAAAAGTATGCTACCAACGGCTGAAATGAAAACGCTAAGAACAATCAAAGGAGTAACCCTAAGAGATCAAATAAGAAGTTCCGAAATAAGGGAAGAGCTCAAGGTGCCTGATGTGGTACGGTTCATAAGGTTAAGGCGCAGATATTGGAGGGACCATGTGGACAGAATGGGCGACGATGGATGGGCAAAATGGGCTAAGAACGAGATACCAAACACTAAAAGATCCACTGGTCGACCTCCAAAACGATGGCACGAATATTGGACATCAACATCACAGGAGGCTTAATATAGCAGAAAAACAAGACGTCGCCTTAAATAAAAGAGGAAGAAGAAGAAAAAGAAAATGGTGAACTGTTTCTTCGGTATACCCTTTGCTTGTGTCCCGTAACTTTGAAATACCATTAGAAATATAACAAATTGTCGGATACAAAAGCTATTGGTGTTGTTAACTTTTAACGTTTGGCTTGGACACTACTCGTTTATTAATTAACAAATACTTTACCTAAAATAAAGACCTATAAACATAACATGATCTTGAAAATTTTTTCCTACAGGTAAATCTTTTTTGACGGGAATGCCCATTTTAGCCAAATGTTCCTTTGGTCCAATTCCTGACAGCATTAACACCTGTGCTGAGTTAATGGTTCCGGCTGAAATAAACGTTTAAGTTGAGCATATATATTGTTTGATGAGTTATATCTAATATTCTTCTGGCTAAATATAAACTTTTTGTATACATACCGTTTAGTTGCTTTTAAGCTTAAAAAATAATTAACTATTTATTTTTTGCCTTCAGAAAAATTTTGAAAGTCGGAGTTTTTCTAACAAATTTCACGAGAATCGCTGTGAAAAGTTGATAATGTTCGGAAAATGGTAATTTTTTAATATTTTTCTGTCTTTCACTAGACATTATATTATACAGGTATCTGTAAAAGCTGTGTACAAAAAGCAAGCGTAAAATATGATTTACCTTAGTAGTCCAGGCCATGAGCAAAAATTAGCACTCTTTTGTACGTAAATTCCGAGATGGATGAGACCTATCCAGGAGTATTGGGCGCAATGTAAAAACAACCCTACATAAAATGTAACAGAAAAAAAAACAGATTCGATCCAAGAGGGGGGTTAAAGTTGGCTAAAACATTTTTTTTTCCATTCTACAAACTAAGGAACGTATTTTGGGAAAAAAGTTTCAAATAATAATTGTATAAATTGTAAAAACCTACATTTTCGTCAATTTTTTATTGCAATAAGGTCAAAAAACTTCAAAATCGGCCATTTTTTGCATATTAATTATTTATTGCAAAATTAACTTTTTTTTGCATTTTTTTGCTTATAGAGGGAAACCCTCGTCGTTCTGAACAAAAGGATATTTTATAATAGTAAATCGGATTTGTTGCTGTTGCTTTTTTATGGGTAAATATTTTGACCTCTACGAAGGCTCAATCTCTTCGTAATGGCCTAAGTTTTCATATCTTATTAGAGGCAAATAAAAAAATTAATTTTCAACCCCTTAAATATTGCTTTAAAAAAGCCTCCCCCTTACATGTTGGATATTTCTAATTTGAAAATTAGAATAACTAAGTTCAAGAAGAAGATTTTAAAAGAAAATTTTTTTTTTGAAACCAGTAGGAGCCAAGTTAGGATTTTTTTTCAAAAAATCTTTTTTTTATAAAAATTAAAAAACATATCCAACGGCATTTGATACCCAGAGAGTTATATTTTCAAAATCAAGATCAGTATGCATAGAAAACAGATGTACATAGAGAAGTGAAAGGAAACGTGCAATTTTCTACGGTCAACCTACACCGGTTTTAAAGTTAAACCATATTAGTGAATTGGGGGGTTAATTTTTAACCGGTTAAGTGGCATGATTTTATCCACAGTTCCTGCCAAAACTGCTACCCTCGAATAATGTACGGAATAAAACAGTATTTGGTGTATAGAGGTCTTTTGAGTCGTTTAATCGATTTTCGCATTTATTTTATTGATATAACTTCTCCAAAGGGGGAAAAATAGGGGTTGGGGGTGAAATTATCATTTATTTCAATTTTTACCAAACGTTTCCTTATTTTGTACACCAGGAGTCTTTTATCTCTAATTTGATGGCAATTTAAAAATTTTTTTGCCATCTCCGAAGTGGTGAAATTACCAGTTTTTACGTTTTTGTATCAACCTTTTTGGAAATTTCAGTTACAAGGATTTTTTACATATATTAAAGAATACCCAATCTGTTAATTTAATTAGTGAAAGAAACATAATTCTCTGATGTTTTTAAAGGTAAAATCAACTTTCTATCAATATTTAAGACCCAGCTTTCCATCAAATTCTCTTAAACTAGCTTCAAAAATGATAATATTCTAAATAGCATTTTTGATGACAACGAAGAAGAGGAAAGTGTACCAGAAGCAAAAAAAAAAGGAAAATTTCATAATTAGATTACATTATTGTAGATTTGCTATATAATTATTTTATACTTATATAATAAATAAATGAATAAATATAAAAAATGCATTTTTTAATTTAGTCTTTGAATATGAAAAATTTTGAATAATTATTTACTATGTATACTAGATTAAAATTGGAATTAAATTTGTCCATAGCTTATTCGTAAAAACTAATACACCTATATTCATAATTTTTGGATCTACCCCAGAAATTAAACATCGAAGTTGGTTCATTCGTTACTGAAATACAGCGAATTTTTCCTACCGCCGCTGATTTTAATATGCGAGTTCAGTTTTCACGAGCGCGCGATACTATTAAAAAATATCGGTTGGTTCAGAATGAGGAATGGTTCCCTCTAAAAGCAAAAGAGTAACCTTTTTGCAGTAACTAATTAACAAAACTGATCGCATAAAATCTCAAATTGTAGGTTTTTAAAACCTCTACAACTTTTATTTGACACTTTTTTTCCAAAATGGGTTCCTTGGCTTGTAGATTTAAAAAAACTGTTTTAGCAAAATTTGCTCCCCTCCCTCTAAGCCCCAATCTATTTTTGTTGTTACATTTTATGTAGAGTTTGTTCTTATATTGCCCCCAATACCCCTGGGTAGGTCTCATACCAAAAACGCACAACATAAAAAATCTGAAAAAGGTACAAAATGGCTCATAGGAAAATTGGATTTCTAATCAAATAATGTACTCGGTGTTCCAAGAGTATAGAAGCATGCAAATATCTAGATAGAAAAGCATTTTCCGGAAAACCGATAAATTCAAAAGTTACAGCATTTTTATGGCACGTCTAATGGTAACCTTGATCTCGATTCCAAAAAAAAAACACAAGGCTCAAGGACCTTGAGAGGATTTACATCCGGATATCACCTAGGCCATGGCCTCAAAGTAAAGAGTCAAGGTCAGTTCAGAGTTAAATGTAATTTATTATTTTTATCCGCAGATTTGGAGAATATGGCAATATTTGGGTTTGAGTTGTAGGATCTCGGAAGGACACTTGTGGTGATCTTGAACTGCAGCTCTAGGATAAGGTATAGGTCAAATTCAGAAAAAATTAGATACGCTAGGATAACCCAGCAGTGAAATATTTTCCAGAAAAAACGGTAAAGAAAAATTAGCATTTTTTATGAGATATGATAACTTTGGCCTTGACTTTGAGATGCAATTCCAAGCTCATTTAAAGGTAAATTTGTTTTTTACATTTGGAGCACATACTGCCAGTAAAGATAAGACTGACTAAGGTCCAGTCAATGAAGATAAGACTAACTAAAGTCCAATCAGTGAATACAAGACTTACTAGGGTCCAGCCAGTGAAGATAAGACTGGCTAGGGTCCGACCATTGAAGGCAAGACTGTTTAGGGTCTGGCTGGTGAAGGCAGGACTGGCTAGAGTCCGACTGGTGATGGCAAAACTAGCTAGGGTCCGACCGGTGAAGACAAGAATGTTAATCTCTCAGACTATGAAGGTATTGTTAGTTTTCTACTTAATATTTTCATTTCAAATATTCTTCATCTTTTATTTGACAATGTCCCATGTGAATTGCATGAAAAATACGTTACCGTAACTGTTCCTAGTTCCTAGGTTCAGTAGCACAGAATTGATTTTTAAGGTAGCCCTTTCGAAAGTGATCAAGCGCTGTTCAAAAATTCCTTTCATCCTATCCATCGTCCTAGAAATGTTTCATTTAGATAGTTATGAATACTTTTTTATAATGAAGGGAATCTCCATTTTATTGGAAGTAAGCGTGGTAAAAATTGTCACCTACAATATAATTTATCATAGATACGATTTAATTCCTTAACATATTTTCGTACTTTTCTGCCATCAAATTTCCGCCTATAAATAATGGCTGCATTATATCATGTTTTATACTGGTCCAAATATTTATTTTCTGTTGATTTCGAGTATGCGATTCAAAAAATCTATGAGGATTCTCAGTTGCCCTGAACCTGCAATTGTGACGATTTACGTTGATATTTTACTGAAAAGAAGCTTCATCAGAAAAAATTGTTTTGGTCAAAAAGTTTGGTCGGGCGTTCATACGATTCATCATTAATTCAGCAAACTCCAATCTTCAATTATAATCTTCTTCTTCTTCTTCTAGGTAGAACCAAGTTCTGTTATCTACACAATGCCTCATAGATCCTGGTTTGAGGTCGAAATCCAGCTGTCTCTCCATCTTTTGGGGGGCCGTCCAGGCGGCCGTTTAGTGTTTGGTTTCTCTCTCATCACGGTTTTTCCTAGTCTGTCATCGTCCATTCGTTCCACGTGATCTCTCCACTGCCTACGACGGTTTCGAATCCACTTCACAACATCTCCCACTCCGCCATCCTCGCGTATTTTTGCGTTTCTTATTTTATCTCTTAAACTTGTTCCCGTGATCATTCTCAGCGTTTTCATTTCTGTGGTTTTCATAATTTGTTTTGTCTTTGTGGTTTCATTTCTTGTTTCTGCGCCGTAGGTCAGTATCGGTCTTACACAGACCTTGTAAATTCTTACTTTGCTGTCAACCGTCATATGTTTATTGTTCCAGATTATGTCTCTTAGTTGGCCTGATATCATGGCCGCTTTGTTGGCCTGTGTGCGTACTTCTTCCGTTACTGCCCTGTTACTTGTTATATGTGCTCCTAGGTATTTAAACTTCCCAACCTGTTCGATATGTTTGTCATCAACCATTAGCTTGCATCTTACCGGTTCTTTTGCTATTACCATTGCTTTGGTTTTCTCTACAGATATTTTCATATTATACTGTTTGGCTCTTCGACTGAGATGGAAAAGTATTCTTTGTAAGTTGTCCTCGCTATCTGCTGTCAAGGCAACATCGTGTTGGACTTAGGCTATCACCCTGTCTTATTCCTATGGATAGAGGGATTTCCTCTGTTAGAGTGTTATTTGTTTTAATTACCATGGTGTTTTTGGAATTCAGTTCGTATATTGTGCGTATGATTGCTTCGTCTACTTGTTTTCTTCGCAGTAATTCTGTTATTTGTTCCAGTTTGACTCGATCGAACGCTTTTGTAAAGTCCACAAAACAAATGAACAGCGGTTTATCGTTTTCGATAGATTTTTCAACCAGCTGTCTGATAATAAATATACTATCGATAGTAGAGCGGTTATTCCGGAAGCCCTGCTGTTCTTCGCACGCCCCTAACTTGTCTACGATCCGTTGTGACAGTATTTTGGTTAACAATTTGGCTGAACTATTCAGTAGGCTGATTCCCCTGTAGTTTTATAATTACAATCATCTTCATTAAAATCTTGTAACAATTTAATTTTATAAGAACGATACTTCGGTAGTTTCATTATTCTGTTTACTGATGTTTTCTACCATCAGTTTCATTAGATATTTGTGTGATGAAGGTATGAGGATTTTCGTCGAAAGATGTAATATTAAAAGATGTTTCTTTTTGGCTTATCACTTTTTGGGCTACCTATAATACTACCGCTTAGCTCAAAATAAGAAATAGTTTTTTGTACATTTTCTTTTAAATTTCCTTGTTGCAACCGAAATTGGTACTGTGTATTAAACCATATCACAGCATGGTTTTTTCTTAACGTACTGTAAGACGATTCATTTGTAAAGTATTAAAAAAACTGACATGAGCAATAGAATAAAAATTCGTTACTTCAGTAGACTAAATTATATAAATAAAACTACAAACAATAAAAAAATATTAAAGTTTTCTAAATAGATGATTATTTTATGCATACATGAATATTAACGAAAGATAATAACTCTTTGATATTAAACTGAAGAAAAAGTAACAAGATAAAATATAAAACAGTTCTTATAACTAATAGGCTACTTCTTGCAATCTTATGATTTATTTTAAAAATATTTCCAAAGATTAATGTTTAAAAACTCCCATTTTAATTAGATTATTTTAAGATTATACAAAATTTGACACCGATGGAAGATGGCCGAAGAAATAAGTCAATAATGAGTGTGAAGATTTATAAATGAAATCGAAGTCTCTCGTTCATTATCTATTGTCAGATTTTGTAATTTTAAAATAGTATATCCAAGAAGGCGTGAATAAAGAAAAGTTATTTTAATTTATCTGTTTTTATCTATACATTTAATATCCGCTGTTTCTATTTCTGGAGTCAAAATTAGGAGTTTTCAATTTAAAAAATTTAGTTACCTTCCAGATACCCGTGCCCTAGATTCCCAGATTAAGACCACCATCAGGTGTCTCCCGGGACTCTATAGCTCAAACTCAAAATCTATCACCCTCCCCAATTCTGTGGTTTAAAATAAAAAATTATAGTCAAAATAACCATTTGACTTTGAACTGATCTCGATTCGGCCTTGGAGGCATAGTCAAGATCACATTCGAATGTAAAATTTTTCGCTCTTTCCATTTCCGAGATTAGAATATGGGTCGCCATTTAAAAACGTACTAGCACTAGAGATAACCTTAAAATTTGATCTTAAAGTCAGTGTCAAGATCTCCGTCGAATGTGCCACAAAAAATGCTTTTACCATTTTTTCGAAAAATGCTTCGCTGTCGAGATACTTAGGTTTTCATTCTTTTGAGAGACCATAAGGAAGGTCAACCAATAAGTATTTTGACTTTATAGTGTATATTTTCTTAGTTTTATTAATGACTGAGAACACATTGGGTCGCAGTGCGCTTTAATATGTAAGATAAAGTGATGCTTTTAGTCTTTTTTAACCATATTTAATACCTTTTTTACATTACCATCTATGGATTAAGGATCTATGGAACCGATTATTTAATTTAATTATGTTGGAGTCCAAAAATAAACAAACACAGATTTTAACTTTTTTGATTTATAATTAATTCATTTAAACTAAATTTGTAGGCTACAAGTCACCGACGGCCATTTTAAATCATATAGACAATTCTTATTAATTTTTGTTAAATATTAAACTATTTGTATATGATATGTAATTAGTAAAAGTATTATTTTTGTTTCGATATTTTCTAACTTCAAAAAAATATGCCAAGTATATAAGCTTATAGTACGCGAATGAACAATGATAGACCTTGTCACAATATTTTCAAGCTTCAAGGATGTATAATGAAAATTGTTTGTCGTTTAAGTGTATTTCGAAAAAACCTAATCTTTTACCCAATGTGTTAATATTCATATTAATTTATGAAATAATAAAATAATAGAAAAGACTGGGATAAAATATGTAAATTTAATTTGGAACAAATTAAGAATATTTTTGCCATTGGAATACCAAATAAAAACTTTACACATTCTACGCAAAACATAAGATTTTGGACAAGAATTATCGCTATCGTCTCATGGTGCAAAGAACGCGTATTTTGATTCAGCAAAGCTAATTCTATTCTAATGATTCTTCTTCTTCTTCTTCTGCTTTCCTGGTCTTACAACTCTGGGTGAGTCTTAGCCGCATCCACTATCGCCCTCCATCTCCTACGGTCTTGTGCTTCCATTTCCCACTGCTGGACTCCAATCCTATATAAATCAGCTTCGACAGCATCCTTCCATCTTTTCCTGGGACGGCCTATTGATCTTCTACCATCTGGTCTCTCAAAGTATACTGTTTTCAATAATCTGTGTTCCCCTGTTCTTACCACATGGCCTGCCCATCTTATTCTATTGGATTTTATACAACGGACTATGTTTTCACTGCCATACAGTATCGCCAATTCAGCATTGTGGCGTCTTCTCTAATTTCCTGTTGTTTCATCTCTTTGAAGACCAAATATCATTCTAAGTACCTTTCGTTCAAATATGAGTAATTTATTTATTTCCCGTTGATTGAGGGTCTAAGTTTCACTGCCATAAGTAACTACCAGGCGAATAATTGATATTGAGATATAGTGCAGGTGGGAAAAATATTGATATTAGTGGGGGGCACCCATTAAAAGATTTGAAAAAAGTACTATCAAGTAATAAAACAAATGTTATTTAACTGAATTTTTGTATGAATATTTAAAACTAAAATTCACCTGATGTAGACGTATCTATATGGTAGATCTAAGAAAATATATACCAATACATGTTTTGGCGAAAAAACTTGGTTCATGTATCACTGATTCACATTTATCTCTTTACGGACCTGATACTACATCTAATTTCTTTTCAATTTAAAAGACAAAAATGAGTAATAAAAAGTTACAAAATTTCTCAACTTTTCCGATTGAACAAGCTGTAAGAATTATTATCTTTTAGCTTCGGCAGATGACTTTTCGAAAAAATTGGAAGCTGTATGATTTAAAATTTATTGTTTTTACTAAAAATTATCTTGCTTTATTATACTTTAGACAATACATCTGATGTTATTTCAATTCGATTTGCCCAATAAATAGTAAAATCAAGTTAGTTTCTGGCTTATATGAAATTCAATATTTTAAGAAGTAACCTACCTGATACTATAACTTCTTTTTTAGCTTTAGCAACATAGATTTGTTTATTCTTTACAAATGTTACCCCATAAGCGGTATTGTTTTCGTTGATAAGGATCTGAGTTACAAAACTGTTTAAACTCACTACCAGATTTTTTCTATTTTGAAAATTTTTTAGAAATGCATTAGCTGTATTAACTCGTTCATTGCCCTTCAAGGTAAATTGGGTTTTTGAAATTCCACTTTGAAATTTGCCATTGTAGTCCGTGTAGTATAATCCCTGTTCTTTAAACCCGTTGATTATAACTGGTTCCTAAAACATTTTTTGTGTAAATATTATTTTATGCAATTGTTCAATATTGTCATTTATTTACTTGGCAGAAGATTAAAATGGTAATTAAACTATTTAATAACTTATTACTAAAAGACTTCTTATTAAAATTGATCTATATATAAATATCTGTCGGAAGGATGACAGTAAAATTGCAGTAACGTAACCATAAAGTTTAATTAAGAAAATAATGGATTTTGAGCTTCATTAAACTTTACTTTTAATTTTTCGAATCCGGATTTCTATCGAATTTTAATTGAGGTTCTCGGCCCAGTAACCAGCCACGTCGTTTATTGCATCGCTGACCAACCATTGATCGTCGAGGATGCAGGTTGAGGGACACCTAGGGTATGACAGAAGGTGTTCCATATTTTGTTGTTCTCCACACTCGCATAGATCTACATTTATCGTTTGCAGATTCTATTTCATTTGGTTCGCCTTTACTTGTGCTACGCCGGTTCTAATGCGGTTCAAGGTCCTCCAGGTCTTCCACTCGAGACTACTACCAGAGGGTCTCTCTCCTGGCGGTGGTGGGTATTTTTCTGGCGGGTCGACTGTCACATATCGCGTGAAGCTTTGTCTGGATATTAGCCTTGAGTGGTTGGGTTCCATGTTGTACCATGGGTGGCGTTCATCAAAGGTTTGTTTAAACTTTTCTGTATATTCAGCAGCTATTCTGTGTTCTTTAGATAGTGAAAAACCTGCCGCCCTGTATAGAAGGTTAAGTGGAGTAGGTTTTATGCATCGGTTGTTATGCTGTATGTGTTATTCAAGGCAACATCAATTTGTTTTTTGTGGACTGATCGGTTCCAAACTGGACAAGCATATTCTCCTGTTCAAAAACATATTACCTGTGCAGTTATTCTCAAAGTGACAGGACGCGAGCTTCAACTACTTCCCGCCAGTTTTCTTAGTAAAGAGTTCTTGGTAGCGACTTTTTGTCTTACATTATGACAGTGATTCTTATATGTCCGAGACCTGTCCAACGTTACTCCGAGGTATATAGGTTTGTCTGTGTGTTTCAGAACCTTTTCTTTCCATGTGACTTGCAGTTTCCTCTGTGCCTTGCGGATGTTCAGATGGAAAGCGCTGCTTCTGTTTTTTCGGGATTCGGCTTCAAGTACTTTTCGTTGTAGTATTTGGACCTACTGGACAGGGCAGTCTCGAGTTTTCCTTCCATATTTTGGAAGTCTCTTGATTGCACGGCAGTAGCCAGGTCGTCGGTATATAGAAAGTGTCTTGCGCCCTTTGTTATTGGCTGGTCATATTGAAAAGGACTGGTGTAACTACGCTTCCTTGAGACAGACCATTTTTTTTTGGTTTTTCCATCTAGTTTTCTTCCCATTTAGCCTAACGTAGAATCTTCTGTTTTGCAGCAAAGACTCTATGGCCTTCATTAAGTTAGGGTCGTTCAGAGTATCATATATTTTACCTAGAAGATTTTTCTGGTTTGTTAAAAAAGTAGTAACTCTACGTAATGTGAGCTATTACTATTCGTAAAAAACTCATATAAAAATAAATGATGGAATCACAAAAAATAAGAAATCGAAGTATAGCAGAAAATTTTGTAATTAATCCCAAATGGTGGATACTACCCAATAAATTTAAATATTAAGATAAACGATGGAATAAACCTAAAAAACAAACTTTTCTTTACACATACAATGTTAATAAAATTAGAATAATAATTTTAACTATCGTAACTTTTAAAATTACTAACGACAATATAATTATTTTTAATTAGGATTCAGTTATCAGACTTCAATTTATATTTAGAATTATCGCCTTTCTACTACACTCGAGCAAATAGTAACTGAAACTCCACAGAAATTTTACTAATGAGCAACTTCAATGCTCGAACCGGATCGAAAAATAAGAACTAAGTAGTACTCCTACGAGGTACAACATATTAACTTCAACAGAAGAAGATTCATCCACCTTTACGAAGGAAACAAATTAAAAATAATGAATGGGTTTTTTAAACATAAAGAAATTCATATGTCTACATGGGGGTAAACAACAAGAAACCTGAAATCCGACATAGATTATGTTGTTCGTGAACAGCAATCTCAAATAAAACTTCATGATGTCAGAGTTCTCAGAGAACTAACATGCGAATCTGACCACTTCTTCAGATATACATCAACATAACAAATAGTATACCTTAAGCTACATAAGAAGCATTGGGAGAACAGGAACTAAATAGCAACAATATATGGGGGAATGAATAAATTAAAAATCTAGTATAAGAAAAGAAAGAAAAATATTTTAAGTGCCTCCGAACCAAAAGACAAGAAGGTATATAGTAGGCAAAAATTACTTACAGACTGATCATTTTGGAGCTGGCCAAACTTGTGCGTTACGGGAGCCATGAGAATCACTCCGACAGCAGCCATGGAGACCCAGCTCATTCTCTGCCCCTTGACATATTAATCAAGGATTAAGCTAGGGTTGGGACATGCCTGCTGGAACAAAACAAATTCTAGTGGTATAAATCTGCCTTGAAATATCTCAGCTTTAAAGGCATGGTGACGAACTCAATGCTGGAAATCAGCAGTGACTCCAGGTTAAAAATCATTAACTTTGACAGGCCGTACATAATCAGACTGATTGGGTGGCAGCATCTGATAGAGCACTAAGTCAAAAAGCAAACCTTGTTTGGTTTATAGACGGCTCTAAAACTGTCCAAGGGACAGGAAGTGAAATAAACGGAGCCATACTCAGACTCAACTTAAATTGGCTTACAGGGACATTTTCTCTCACAGTCGGGCATTGCTGTAATTAGATACCATAACATTGGGTCTGATATTGTCTTCAAAACCTTATCGCTCTGGCAAGACACAATAAAGTTACTCTTACATGGGTACCAGGACAACAAGGGCATCCTGAGTAATAAAAAGCACGCCAATTTGCAAGACATGGGTCTGCGCCCACATTTATTGAACCGGAACCAGTATTTGATAGTGCCAAGGTTACTATTCGTGGGCGTTTGTCCTAATAGATAAACCATCAACACCAGAGCCGCCTTGCGGGTCATAGACACAGCAAACTATTGCTAAGCAAAATAAGTCACTAAATCCTGCTTTTAAGCAAATAACAGATTAGGCTGGTGAAAGGACTAACAATTGGTCACTGCAGCTTAAGTTAACGTCTGCATACAATGGGCATTTATGATGAAGAACCAACAAGTATACTATGTGACCAAGAGTATGAAACAGCTTCGCCCATCCTCTTCGAATGCGAAGCTCTAACACACTAGAGAAATCTTCAAATGTGTTTATTTTGGTGGCCAGGCCATTCCACCTCTGATCACCGAAGTTAACGGGTACCGGGCTCGATTAGTATTTCGTTGGGTGACCACTAGCTCTAACATACTAGAGAAATCTTCAAATGTGTTTATTTTGGTGGTCAGGCCATTCCACATCTGATTACCGAAGTTAACGGGTACTGGGCTCGATTAGTATTTCGGTGGGTGACCACTAGCCAAGATCAAGTGACAGTAGTTCGGAACCTACTTTAAACTTTAGGACCAGGAATCCAAAAAATCTTTATGGGTTGACGTGTCCTTAATCAATACAAATCAATCAATCAATCTTCAAGTCTCGATCAATCAGAGTATAAGCTAGTTAACAGGATGATAAACTTGATTAAGTCAACCAACCTCTCAAGATAGAATAGATATAATAGACGACATAATAAGTAAGAAAAAAGAAAAAGAGAGATATTGTTTATTTCAGAGTATATTTTTTGAATTATTGGCCAAGAGCTTTCGGTCTTACTTAGACCATCTTCAGGGCTCAGACCCTAGAAACAAGAGGATATGGTCAGTAAATAGGCTTTTTCAGTACTCACCAATCACACTCACTCCTCAGAGGGCACATTTCTACCTTGTCATTTGGACAACAGTCTCTAACGCCAACGCGGCCTTTACACAGTACCAATCAAGCAAAAATTAATACGTCAATCCCAAATTAAAATTTAAAGCTGTTACAAACATATGGCTATCAATACTATTATAAACACTCAACTTTAACATTAACAATTTAAAAGATAAAAATGGGGTTATGCCACACACAGCCAGTCATAAGTCACTAGGCTACATTAAAAGTGCTTCTCAACCTAATTTGCTATATCAATCAATCAAATAATAAATCGACACTATAAAATCAAATATTTATTTTAAAAAATATTTATAATTTCTTAGGGTTTAAATATTATTCATTAGTATGATCCAACAATATGACTTCTGTTAAGTTATAAGTAAGATATAGAAATTTTATCAGTTCTAACAGAGAAAATGCTTTTAGGGATTTGTATTTTTAGATAAAGTTATTGAGGACAATTCTACATAATACCATTGAAACGAAACATTATATTACGATATACAATAACATTTTCCCTAAAAAAAAACAAATAAGTCTCAAGGATTATTATACATTCAAGTTCATGACATTAAAATGTATTATCAGTGAAGATAACAAGTTCAACAGCTTATAGTTCAGTTATTCACCTAGGAATTTTTTTAATTCAAAATACATAAGATAACTGCACAAAAAGATAATAAAATAAAGCTTAGAATGTCATAAACCTTTTTCGATGAATTAATTTTCGTATGGTTTTAGGCACATTACTAATAGGAAATCAGAATTAACATTCTATTCATATGATGATTTTACAGAAATTAAAACAGACCTGTGCTAGTATTACCCAGCTAAAAGTCTTTATTATTAAAATTAATAGCATTTCAAACTATATGTATATATTACTAAAATGCCTGTTAGAGTACCCCAACTGGGTTAGGAACTGAATCTTGTGTGGTATAATACCATTCAGGGCATTTATGAACCTCATTATGATGATCGCGTAATGCCGATTAAAGGGCTGATAGGCCATAAGATTATCGACCTTCCTAATTAGAATGTGCAAATAGAAGAAATTTAATCCTTGCATATTACACCGACCTAATTAAGAATCCTAAATGAGAGGGAGAATTGTTGTCAAATATGGGAAAATTGTTGTCAAACTTCGATGTTTACCATGACATCCTGTTTCTAAGCAATTCAAAATAGGTGTTGTCTCAGCGACAGTATCTGTTTGTATAAAAATAAAAAAAGTAGAAAAAGGAAGTGTTGAGCGAGCAACATAATGTAAACATAGTATCTGATATGTAAGTTAAAATAATGTTTATAATTTTTATTCCATAAGTATGGTATTTCTTTATAAGTATCGAGATTATTTATATAACTTCATTTCCTTTACTTGCCATATTCGCGCAGTTTCAGCCTACTTTGTAAGCCCGTGTTGCTCGCCGTATGTTAACTAATTATTCTAAATGCTGTTAGACCACCCTTAATCGTTTCCTGATTATCATTCTCACTGAGGAAGGGAAAACGGTTCCTAACTGTCCTAAATTCTATCACAATGCACATAATGTGGTTCCTAAATCAGTTAGAATGACTAAACGTCAAATAATCTATTTGGTCCTTTACTCAGCATGACGTGAGCTGACCCAGTTGGATGACGTCCCATAAAAATGCAAGTAAAGATATCAATAATATTCTCAGTATTTATGAAGATACGCCGTCCTTATGGAATAACAATTATTTTAACACAAATACTCGAATTACATACGATTCTTATACGTTGCTGGTCACATAGCACATCCCTAGTTTTAATTTCATACAACCAGCCACCTCAGGTGAAATAAGATCTATTTTAACGAGCTTAGAAAGTGCGGTTTCTTGGTAAATATCGGAGAATTGGCTAACTCGATAACAATTCTCCAATTGATTTAGGATCTCGATTCGGGATCATGTAATTGGCGAGTTCTAAATTTCTCCCACTCCTACATTCTAGTAAAGAATCCGAAATATCATGTGGTCTAATATCCTTTTAATCTAAGTATTTATGGCCAAGAAAGCGACAGGTAGCCCTGTACCTGAACCTCTATTAACTCGCTGTTTTGTAATATTTATTGCCATAATTTCGTATTGTAGTGAAATTTTTAATTTTTTTTTAAATAATCTTAAAAGTATAAAGAACAAATATCTACTTAAAAACGAGTTTTTCGATAATCTCAGAGATATCAAAGCCCTTAAACTATTATTAATTTTGGAGCTAAATCAAGTTTTCTAGAACAAAAAGACTTATGCTTTCAGTACTAAAAATATACTCTATACATAATTCGTAATATATTACTATTTTTCAGATCAGATCTAGAAAATTTTTGGTATTTAATTGTACACCAAAATTTAACAACAAGAACAAAAAATTACAATGGAAAAAAGAAAACTATTCTTTTATTTTTCTTGAACTTTTAAATATAATCTACCAATCCTGTTTTGATAAGATTTGGGATTTCAAATTATGGGATTTTAATGGCTTACCCGTCTTAATATTTTGAGCTCTCTAAAACTATCCTCCGTAGATTTATCCGGATGGTAAATAGTTCCAGTTGTTCGTCGACTTACCTGAAAAGTTTGTAGGGAACGGAGTCATGCCAGACTTTATAATCCTGTTAAAAATTAGTAATTTTCTAATATCTGGAAAATTTACACTGGTTGAGTGCTACCGAAAGTTTCAAACCATAATCAAAATTTCGTAATATAACATCTATTCTGTCGGTCAATGAAATTTAGGAATGTAAGATACTGGAGGGGCTTTAATAAATGCCGGAGATAAACTTATTAAATCTGATTATACGGAAGGTATCGTGTTTTTTTAAGATTACAGTAAGCCATATATTTTAATAATTAAATAATTAATAAACTTAAATTTTGCGGATTCAAGTGTTCCTTAAATTTGTAGAGATCGAACTTTCCAAATGGATTTTAAAAAGTTTAATAATATTTTATTTTGGCGTTATAAAAAAACAATTTACGGATTATTATTATATGTAAAAAATCTGTAGCTTACTGTATCATTTAATCTTACGCCGGCGACATTAAGATATGCATGGGATTTAATGCTTCTGAAAAAATACTGATTAACGTATATTTGCTAAAGAGCTGTAGATTTTATGAAAATAATATAATGTTGTTAGTTGTGGTTTTTGATAACGGAAATCACTGGCATTTCTAATAATAATACCAATTGTATAATTTGCTACAAAATTTAAAATCTTTTTAAATGAAACTTCGTTTAAATTATTGTTTTGCCTCAGTTTCATTATTATTTTTTCTATTTATTATAGGAAAATCCTAAATTCACAAAGTAAATAAAACGAATTTCGACTAAAAAGCAACTCGTCAAAATATCCTTATATTTCTTACACCTTTATTTGTACTACACCTGTCCTAATATTATACATACAATACAATATATGACACGTTTTGAGCAAATTAATCTGAAAATTATATCCCTGGTTTTGCACTTAACCTAAGAAAATTCGATGAAATTTGCTGATTCTCTGAACTTTCTAAGAATTATAGCAGCAGATTGTTGATCGAGAAATGGCTATAAAATTACAAGTTCTTATAGAAACGCAAGATATAACAAGACTTCGTTCATCGAAACGAACCTTTTCTACCTAAGAGAAATGAATATAATTTATACTAGCAATAGAAACATATATTATAATTCATTGATGCATAGGAAATATATTGAATTAATTTTTTATATGTCAGCTAATTTTGAACTCACGGATGATCGTTGAAAGCAGAATTAGCAACGCAACGCTATTAAAGCAACTGCTTTTTTTTAAGACCATTTTTAAGAAGACACAAAAGGATGCTCATCTTTAGTGTCTCAAACTTTGTTTACGTACTAGTTTGTTATTAACAATTAAGGGCGAACAATCGGTTTTCTTCATTTAATCCAAAAACTAGAATTTTCTCAATAACATTCCATTACAAAGTTGTCGGAAATATACAAAAATTTTAATATATTTTTAGTTTGTCAAAATCCGTCTAGCTGTTAGCGAGATATTGACAAAATAATATAAAAAAATGGCGGTTTTTACTAATGTTAATAATTTTGCAAAAAATTTTTGAAATCGGTAACAAACCTATAATCAGGCGCGGATCCAAGGAGGGGGCGGTGGGGGCGATCGCCCCCCCCCCCCCTCCCAAGAGCTTGGAGTTCAGGAAAATAGACCCGATTTTGCCTCTTATACTATAGTTTATTCAAGAAACAGGGGGAGTTTTTCATTTTTTACCTTTTTTTTCTTCGCAAACTACCTGTGTTCTTTAGTCCGGTGTCTTTGGCAAAATCTGTTAGACACATATATTTTTCATAGGAATGGGTTAGAAATTTTATAATCAAAAATACTGGTCTATAATAATTGACTATTTGGGTTGGATAACAATAGATATTTGGATGTGTGAAGTGTTAAAAAGGATTTTAATCCTTGTCATAGGCATCGGAAGGCGTTAAAAGGAGGTCTGTTTTGTCACTAAATATTTATGGCATAGAGTATTATTTCAGTAATAAACTTAAAATAAAAAGTTTTTATAATATTATTTTTTTAATAATTCACATATATTAGAAAATATAGATAATTTTGACATATTTAACACAAATCACAACTGTAGTTTTATTATTTTTAATTTTGGCATAGAAACCGTTTTAGTCACATTCAGACTAAAACGTAGCCGTTTCTCTCAAAAAATTCTAAGTTATAATTTAAATACTTACAAAATACCCATTATCAAAAATACAAGAAGTTAAATATATACAGGGTGATTCAAAAATCGATCACGAAACTTAAGGGGGTGATTCTACTTGACAAAATAAGGGTAGAGCTTCATATAATTTTTTTTCAAAATGTCATTCGTTTTCGAGTTACAAGCCGTCCAAGTTCAAGTTTTTATTTTTTGTTTTTTGAATTACTCGCTTACAGGAAAACCGATTTGACTAATATTTGAAAGATAGGCTAAGTCTTCTGCGCTTCATCATTTTAGTAACAATTCACATTGATTGTTTGCCGCTAGAGGGCACTTTACCTACATTGAAAATTGTTTTTTTGTCATAATTTTTTAGTGTTGATAGCTACAGTAGTTTTTGGCATAATTTCTGAAAGACTGATGCCAGGCCTTTAAAAAAGGTGCTCTTTATTTACATCGCTAAACCCAACGGTTTAGACGTAAATCACCCTTAAAAATTAAGTGGTAAATTTACTTTTCTCATTTCATTACCACCAGCTACCAGGTAAATAGCTATCAAAGTATACTAGAGCTGTCAGTTTAACATCAAATAAATTCGCTTTTTAAACTATTTAATTTATAATCTTAAAATAACTAATAATGGCTAATCAGTAAATATTCATATTATGGATTATTGCGATATACATTTAATTGATAAAAATTAATGAAACAGTACTAAACAAACTAAAAAAGATTCTCAAAATGTCCCCCATTTTCTTCCATACATTTCCTAACACTCTTCAAAAAATGTCGCCTAACTCGATGAAAAATTCCTGGTGTTTCTTTAATAATTTGGCACTTTTCGATTATCCTGAAGCGAAGATCCTCGACGTTGATTACTGGAATATCGTACACCAATTGTTTCAAATGACCCCAAAAGAAAAAATCCATAGGATTAAGGTCTGGTGACCTCGCTGCCCATGCCAATGGTCCACTTCGTCCTATCCATCGCTCAGGATACGTTGCATTCAAATACTGTCGGACACGTATACTAAAGTGGGGCGGAGCTCCGTCTTGGAGGATCCACATGTTGGCCCTTACTTCCAATGGCACATCTTCCAGATACAATGGGAGACGATTTTGGATAAAATCTAAGTATACGTCACCAGTTAATGGGCAATCAAAGAAATGAGGACCAATAAGGTAATCTCCTATTATCCCTGCCCACACATTTAGTGAAAATCTACGCTGATGTTTCGTTTCTACCACATTGTTTGGGTTCTCGTAAGCATATGTGTGGATGTTGTGTAGATTTGTTATGCCATCACGAGTGAAACCAGCTTCGTCAGTGAATAATATGACGCCAATTAATCGATTATCGTGTTCATACTTAGCTAGGATCTGATTGCACATTTCCAACCGTCTCGGCCGATCATCGTCATAAAGAGCCAGCACCTTTTTTGAATGAAACGGGTAGAGTTGTTCTTCTCTTAGTATCCTCCATGAACTAGCCTGACAGAGCCGCACTTCATTCCCAATTTTTCTAGTACTAATACCTGGATTATCTTCAATAATTTCAAGCACTCTTTCTTCTTGTTGCACGTTTCTAGCAGTTCTAGGTCTTCCCCTATTTCCATTATAACTTTTAAAGGAACCACATTCCGCAAGCCTCCTGTGCACACTGGAAAATGTTTGAGCATGAGGGATATTTCTTTCCGGATAACTCTCCATATAATATCTTCTTGCCAACTCTGCATTACCATTTGCTTTTCCATAACAAAAATGGATATCACAATATTCGATATTTGAATATTGGTGATTAGCCATTATTAGTTATTTTAAGATTATAAATTAAATAGTTCAAAAAGCGAATTTATGTTAAACTGACAGCTCTAGTATACTTTGATAGCTATTTACCTGGTAGCTGGTGGTAATGAAATGAGAAAAGTAAATTTACCACTTAATTTTTAAGGGTGATTTACGTCTAAACCGTTCCAGTAATCAACGTCGAGGATCTTCGCTTCAGGATAATCGAAAAGTGCCAAATTATTAAAGAAACACCAGAAATTTTTCATCGAGTTAGGCGACATTTTTTGAAGAGTGTTAGGAAATGTATGGAAGAAAATGGGGGACATTTTGAGAATCTTTTTTAGTTTGTTTAGTACTGTTTCATTAATTTTTATCAATTAAATGTATATCGCAATAATCCATAATATGAATATTTACTGATTAGCCATTATTAGTTATTTTAAGATTATAAATTAAATAGTTTAAAAAGCGAATTTATTTGATGTTAAACTGACAGCTCTAGTATACTTTGATAGCTATTTACCTGGTAGCTGGTGGTAATGAAATGAGAAAAGTAAATTTACCACTTAATTTTTAAGGGTGATTTACGTCTAAACCGTTGGGTTTAGCGATGTAAATAAAGAGCACCTTTTTTAAAGGCCTGGCATCAGTCTTTCAGAAATTATGCCAAAAACTACTGTAGCTGTCAACACTAAAAAATTATGACAAAAAAACAATTTTCAATGTAGGTAAAGTGCCCTCTAGCGGCAAACAATCAATGTGAATTGTTACTAAAATGATGAAGCGCAGAAGACTTAGCCTATCTTTCAAATATTAGTCAAATCGGTTTTCCTGTAAGCGAGTAATTCAAAAAACAAAAAATAAAAACTTGAACTTGGACGGCTTGTAACTCGAAAACGAATGACATTTTGAAAAAAAATTATATGAAGCTCTACCCTTATTTTGTCAAGTAGAATCACCCCCTTAAGTTTCGTGATCGATTTTTGAATCACCCTGTATAAAAAAAATAAATTCGTCAATATAATATTAAAATTTTTTTGGGGCTATCGGTCATTTTATTATTAATTAAAAACTTTTTTGAGATATTTGACATTCCAGTTTATTTATTTCTTAAACCATCTGCAGAATTACAATTTAAACACTAAAAAGGGATTCATATGTCATTAATTTTTATATGTTACAGAAAATTTAAATAATAAATTGTGTTAACGCTGGTAAACATTACGTATCTTATTTGTCATCAAAGTCAGTGAAGCTATCTTCGCTCAAATTAATTATAATTGATTCCTCTCTCACCGATCATGAGATCGAGTTTCCACATTTTCTTTTATTCTTTTATTATATGGATTTTTTGCAATTATCTGCAGTAACTTTATTCAAAAAAATCTTTCAAAATTCCAGTTAAATTATTAATTTTGTAAGTTGTGTTATTTCCAGCAACTCTACCTATTATTTGAGAGAGATATTTCCTTCACCAACGGACATTTTCCGGACGATCTATAAGAACAGACTTCCTATCTGATTTTTCCCAACAAAAATTAAGTTCTCTGAGCAATTTCCAGCGCTCAGTTCTTTTAATTTCAGGCAAATCCCGATCTTCATTGATTTTAGTTAGAATTTTGTCGACGGTTGAGAACTGCTTCTTATAATAAAATGTATGTACAACTCCTTTTATTACAGTTTACATCTCTTCTTCCAACGAGGTTTTTCGTCTGCCTGTGATCTAATATAGCTTGGAATTACTAACAATTCCAGTCGTTTTTTTCTCCATCAGTGTTCGGTACATGATAGATTTTCGAACTCATGTTATATTGGAATACATCTCAACAGAGCTTTTAACATTATTATCTAGATATTAATATCTTAAGGCATCATAAACATTCATCGTAATAAGTTTTTCGTTGAGGAAAAAATGCCCTCCATATTTTGGGTATCTGACTAATCTCAAATAATATATAAAAACAAGCACAAACAAAATAAATCACTAAGGACACACTATAAGGTGTACTTTGCTCACTGACAGAAATTAAATTCAGGCAGTTCTTAGTTACCGGGGGCACTGAAGCAGGTACGTTGGAGGTTTCGGTAACAGTTTTATTACTCTCTCTAGTTCTTGAATAGAGTATAGGAATGTGTATGCTTGCGATCGCCCCTCCCCTTACCAAGGGCTTTGAGTTCAGGAACATAGAACCGATTCTGCCTTTTATATTAGGAATGTGTATGCTGCTGGCAACCCCCCCCCCCCCCGTTGACAACTTGTTTTTTTTTTGCGATAGCATCCCCCTCCCCCCCAGGAGCTTTGAACTCAGAAAAATAGACCCGATTCTGCCTCTTATACGAGGAATGTGTATGTTGATCGCATCTTCCCACCCCCTGTCAGAAACTTGTTTTTTCTTGTGATCGCCCCCCCCCTCTCCAAGAGTTTCAAATTCAAAAAAATAGCCCCGTCCCTGTCTTTTACACTAGAAATGGGAATGTTGCTGGTGTCTCCTCCCCTCCCCCCGTCGACAACTTGCTTTCGCTTGCCATACTGTACTTTTGTGATATCAACGCCCCCTCCCCCCAAGGAGAGAGGCTGGATCCGTCCCTGCCTATAATAATATAATAATACTTAATTAGTGATAAAAAAAAAACTGGCAAAATATGAACTTTGAGAATTCAATATATTTTGCATAATTGCGACTTTTTATACGTCTATGCTGAGAAGCTTTTTGACGAATCATACAGAGACATACGAAGAATTATTCTGTTTTTAAGGGCCTAGTATTAACGGTCCCTAAAAAATAATTATCAGGATTTGCAAGCAAGAGTAAGAAACGCATATTTGAAAAAAATAAAGTTACTTATTACCAACAGAGTAGAATAGCGGAATTTCTTTTTTAAAAAATCATTGCACCGTTGCTTCATAGCAGAGTTTCTTTTTTATAAAACCGTTGTACTGATGCTTCATAACATTAAATCTATTCTTAGTTAGAAGTCTTAACTACAAAATGCAATATGTGTTTTTACAATCAACATAAAATTCATAGACCCTATTATTTTAGCGTTTTCAAACTATCGACTTTATTCTTACCGCTATTTTGTTGCGCAAGCTCGGGCTTAGCCTAGTCTAGCACTCTATGAATGGCTGATTGAATTTTATTTAAATAATTTTACTTATATTGCAAAAAAAATATTTTTGTTATATTTTTTGCACAAATTATCTTGCAAAACTTGATTATTATTTTTACACTATTAGTGCAAATCTTTAGCAACAAAATCGTCCTTCCTGCGTCTCTGTACGATTCTTCAGAAAGTTTTCCCACACAGTAAAAATGCCGTGCTACATAGAACATTTACCGTGGTTTTATTTTTGAAAGATTTTCAATAAAAAAGTCTCTTCTGCTTGAAATCAGTTAGAAAAACTAGATCCTTAACATTCAAATGATAGTAATTGCCTATATATTCTCTCCGTTTAAGCAGAGAAAAAGGAAACACCATATAGAAAGAGATTATTTCCTGCAAATACAACTCTGGTCCTCTCTCCATACTCGTTTCGACCTCCTTATGGTCTCGTCGATGAAGCTGTATCGAATCGAGAGCAGCTCCACTGACGAGATCATAAGGTGGTCGAAACGCGTATGAAAAGAGAACCAGAGTTGTATTTGCAGGAAATAAACTTTTTCTATATTTCTTTTTGTTTTCTTTTGCTTGAAAAGAGAATACATATACGGCAAATAGATTTATGTATTTCTTATGGAAATTTTAATTTTTAAAATTTAAATGATTATTTGTTTAAGTATTACAATAGTACTACTCCCTCGCTCCCCCCTCCCATCTTCCGCCAAGGCATTAAAAAATACCTAACTTCCTTAATATTGTTTGTCAGACTAAATGACAAGGAGCTAATTAATCGTAGTGATAAATAGTTTCCTTTATACTTACCAATTCTGGTGTTTCGGAAGTAAAATTGACTGTCACGTAACCTCCTACTCCATGATAATCAATATCTCTAGGCATAAATATTGCATTTTCTGACTTTTTAAAGTATGGTAAAACTTCTTCATATAGCCAGCCTTGATTACCGTAAATATTTACCTAAAATATTCTATATAAATTTCCGGAGAAAATCGGTTTTGGCTCGATATTTTAGTTAACATTATAAATAATTGCATTTATGAATAATTTTTGGGAAAGAAGTATAATCATAGGATAAAACAAATTTTCATGTAAAATAGGCGTACCCATCTGTTAAAGTCTTCTGGATGTCCTCTAGCATATATCGCAGCATTTATAGTAGTACCACCACCAACCACCTTAGCTTGTCCTATAAAGCATTGTTGATTTTCCATGCCTAAATATAAAAAACTACAAAATTATGAAGCTTCAGGCGATTAAGATAATATGTTATACCGCCATTCATTACTAAACGTTTTTTAGAAGCAAAAAAATAAAAAGATGAAGATCTTTTAAAGCCGGGATTAGAGCATATGAATTGAATTGATTATCATCGACTGGTAAAAATAGGTAAAATATAATACCACTAGATCACCTAGAAAATCATAAAGCGCTGTAACCAAATCTAGTCGTTGGAATTATGGGATTAAAACAGAAAGGTAGCAACAAGGTAATAGCCTTAAAGGAAGAAAGATAATTAACAGAAGTATAACCGATCACCTAAGCTTATTGAAAAATGACGGCCCGGAATTTCTAAACAAAGTATTAGGTTATAGCGATTTTTAATATCCTTAAATCATACTTAAAATACAAAAGCGGAGCTTATTGTTGGAATCATATTCCATTCGTTGCTTCTATGCGCCTTTATCAGTAATTATTTTCAAGAAAAATAAATCTGGCAAGTCTGCAGCTTGTTAATTTTGAAACACCAAGACGTTGATATTGTACATATGACAGTTGATGTAAAAGTTTTTAATAAAGTGATTCAAACAGAGATAAAACTACATTTTGAACATATTTTAATATTTTAAACAAGCTTTTACATAATAAGTGACCATTTTCCGAACTAAAATTTGTATGGAGAAGCAAATTTGTATTTTTTTGATACAAAAGAATCTTTAAAAAATTTATCATTTAGTATGTCATTATCGTTCAAAATCAGAAGTTTCGTTCTAAATCGTGAACATGCCCCAAAAAAATGATCAAAAGACAAGCCAACGGTCTTCTTACTTTTAATGGCAAATTCGCATTATTCCGTCGTTTTTTATGTAAATTGTGTTAATAATATTATTAGATATTGTGATGTGTTTGTAAATTTTACTAAGAGTGGCCAAAACTTAAAAGTAGTGATCGTAAAAATAGTTATATGAGTAAAAAGCATTTTTTTGGGGATAAACCCCGAGAGGTAACGAGACAGGTTCATGTTCGTATTCTATGACTCGAAAATAGAAGGTCTGTAAAACAATATTGAATATTTGGTGTTTCCACTATTCCGAATAATTGCCATTATTTGTACATAATATAGATTTTTAATAAAATAATACCCAAAAGTCAAATAAAAAAATTTAATATTTAATATAATTCCCGTTGTCCACCATTTCAAATGTATCTTGTAAGACACACACAAAACATTCTTTATTAAGAAAACGTTTATATTACCACCTAATTTTATTTAGTTGACCTTTATATATTTAACTATTTCAAAATTGTGAAGGGGATGATAAGAAATTATATATTTTTACATAAGTTTATACCTCTTTCTACTTATCGTAGTAAAACTGGGTAGTAAACTGAAAAAATTATTAGGAATAAGGAATTTGTTCATGTGCTTTTTGAAGATCTCTTTTACTAAAAGTAATGTTTTATTTCTATAAAGTAGAACATGTTCTTGATCTAAAACAAACCAATTTTACAACAGATGTTAAAAATGGTTGTATCACGGGTTAGTAGTTATGTATTTATTTCATTTAGTAACAATTTCAACCAGCTTCAGAAATTTCAGTTTTGCATAAAATTTTTGTTCTCATTTTTAGCGTCTTTTTGAGGTCGGTTCAATTTTTTAAAACAATTTTATTTTAAACACATTACGATATTCATAAATTATTTGAACTAAGTACTAAACGAAATGTTGTATGAAATAAATGTTTTATCTACCATAGTAAATCCACTATCTTGAATTTTAAGAAATTAATTTTAGATTCCTAATCTACGCCCCCAAGAACCACCCTATACCGATATTAAAAAAAGTTGAGACATGTAAATTTTTTGGTTCGACATATTTTATTGAACATATTGAGTTTGAATAAATTAATTTAAGTTCCGCAACGTACGCCTCAAGAACCCCCATTATCAATTTTGGACTAAATAGGAAAAATGTAAAATTTAAAAAATGTGAATAATCACAAACTTTCAATCCACTATACTGAATTTCACAAAAAAAACTAATTTTTAGATCTTAATCTACAGCCACGTTATATTTGCCATATTGAACGTTTTAAAAATAATTTCAAATTTGTTATTTACACCCTCAGACCCCTTCAATATCAATTGAGAACAAAATCAAAAGATGTAAAATTTTCAGACCGCTATATTAGATCCGCCATATTGAATTTTTCAAAAATAATTTTAAGTTTGTAGTTTACATCTCCAAAAATCCCCAATATAAATTTTGGATGAAATTGACAGATGTTAAATTTTTAATTCGCTGAATTGAATTTATTTAAAAAAAAAATTAGATTCGTTATATGCGACCCCAAAAACCTCCCCATACCAATTTTCGAAGAAATTGGACAATATTTTTTTTTCCTCCATATTATAAGCGCTATATTGGATTTTCCTGAATCAATTTTGGGAAAAATTATATGGCATATCTGCAACAACTTCCTACACATAACGAACCAAATTTTATTCACAAAAAAAAAATTGCAGACGTTTTACCAAAATTCCATCTCCTGTTTTTGCTGAAAAGAAATCCAGTGCGCAGCGTGTTTTACACGTGATCGTAGTATATCGAACCTATTAATTTTCATTGGCTTCGCCCCCTTTTCGAACGTTGTAGGTAATGTCAGTCTAGGCTCAAGTGCCGTGACAGTCCTGCTTAAGGAGAGTTGTCCAGATGAAAGATAGGTTAAGTGCATCCTTGTCGTTTTTTTCAACTTCGATGGATTCGCGAAACAATTTTGCCTTATAGTGCTTGCTGGCAGTTGTCCTTTCTCGTGCTGATGATGGAATTTCGGCTCTTTTCGAAGATCAGCACTGAACATGAAACAAAATTAATTTTGACAACTGCCAGCAAATTGCTAACATAGAATACTACCGGCACTTAATCTCCCGTCTACCCTTAAAACTCTCCTGAAGTAGGGCCATTGTACCAGTACGGCACTTAAGCCTGGACTGACGCCACCAACGGCGCTCCAAAAAGGGGAGTAGCCACTTCTATCAACCGCTACGATCTACGACCGCGTATAAAGTACGCTGCATATTGAATTTACTCAATTGAGCTAGACTAGCAAGCACAGAACAATTCCAACAAATTCCATCTACGTCAACATCTCTTTTTCCAACTCTCTCTTACATGGTCTAACTTTAAGACTAATCTAAATTCCCAATATACCATTTGAACAGGTAAGTAAAGCAATAAGGCAACCAACCTAAAAAATTCAAGAGAAAAAAACGTTTTCTTTTATACAAATTGAGTCAAAATGGAAATTTTTTATTATTTTCGGGAGACAGTTATTCGTCTTATCAATTTCGAGGCTGTATTTCTAGATTTTTATCCTTGGTTTTCCTACATAAACGAATATTTGTTACAATAATATGTAAATCAACTTATAGTATCGGGTCTAAATTTTAAATAGGCAAATTTAGTAAATTAGGATGTTAATTTTTATTTTCACCGTAATTAACTGAAATTTCATATTTCGACATAAAAGTTAAATCAAAATAATTTTTCTTAGTAAAATTTGATTTCTTATAGATGAAACTTGAGAATTTTTCCTTTGGCTTAATAGAGTCAGATAATACAGTAGGCAGGATAGCATGATGTGTTTTTTTGTGTGTGTACTTTAAATTGCGCATTTTTAAAGTGAACATTGTACAAGTGATGTAGCAGACACGAAATGTTGTTTACTTGATTCGAATAATAATTACTAGTTATCTACTATGACGGAATAAACTAATTATGTAATATTTATTTACGATACCCATTGAAAAATATTATTATTTTTTAGAGATAGAGATAATGCTAAAGTAAATTTTGTGTAAGGAAAATTTAAAAAAAATTGAATGTAATTTAACTGTTACAATCGAAGAATTAATTGGTTAATTTAAAAATGTAATAACGAAGGGATTGCTGATTCCTAGAAAACTCGGTCGCAATTATTACCAATTTAGAAAGTCTAATATAGGTTTCTAAAGCACACAATATGCAAGGTTTCGTGAAAAATATTTTTTTGTCATGTACATATAAAACAAATGTTTTTTTTACATCATTGGGATCAATTAAAAACACTGAATCAAAAGTAAAAATACCGATATTTCTATAATTTCAACCATGAGCCTAACATTGTAATTTTTTTAGTATAATAATATTAGAATAAAAAATTTTATATATTTAAAATAATAAAATAAAACCGATATCACGCATTTCACCAATTAGTTATAATTAATACCGATTCTCTTAGGAAACTGCAAACTTGTTTTCACAGTTTTTTAATACAAAAAAATTTCTCACTTTTATCATGTTCATATTGGAAATTTTATCAGAGGAACCCTAGTTAAAATAACCAATTTAAACGTTTCTTCCCCTAAAATCAGATATCTTAGACTGCCGTCATAAAATAAGCTTGGTAATACACCCATACGACAATATTTATAGTTGCGGATAGTCTAGCTGGCCCCTAAATCCATATTATGCAATTCTAAAACGGTTTAATACGAACATTGCATACTGAGGAATAAGAACAAGTGTGTAACAAAATAAAACATTTTTGGCTTCAATAATTTTACACAGTTTCATATTACATATATACTAAATTGATTCGCCCTAAGAGCTAGTCATAATTAATTTGAAATTTCTAAAATATGAATCGGAATAATATTTACCTAAACAGGCGTTCTTCTGAGAAGTTGTATTATATCCCCAACTGAAGTCAGAACGGAGAGAATAAGGAGCGAGCCCTAAAATTTTTGTAAAATCATTGTCTTGACTTCCAGCTTCTAAAAGCAGAACTCTCCAGTTCAAAATTTCCGAAAGCCTGTTAGCTATAACTGGACCCGCTGCTCCAGCACCAACTATTATAAAGTCGAACGTTCCATAATCTGAAACAAAAACTTATTAGGAGACTAATTTTTTCATTTTTATAAGTTATTAGCAATGACTACGGAATATGCATAATTATTCTAACACTAAAAACTCAAGATCCCAGTCTGGTCAGAGTCATTAGCTCTTTGGAAATAAAGAGTGACTCTTTAAGAGAGGTTATAAAATTGATTAAATAATAGCAATCGTCAGTGAAAGAACAATTGAATTTCAAGTAATACAAAATTGATGACTATTCTAAGAAAATCATAGAACTTGAGAAGAACCTAAAAATAATACCTACGCTAGAGTCACGTGAACAGTTCCTAAATATTATTGTAGTGGTTTGTCTAAAGATTTTTGGGCCTCCATCTCCTTGGAAGGATTTTAGAAGCTTTATTTGTGTTGAGTTTTGCATTTTACAAGTGATAATAATCTTTTTTTCTAGATATGATTGAAATAATTTGGTCCCATCTAAATGATAATATTAGAAGACTACAATTCACTGAATTTTAATTAGATATATGAATCTTTAGAACAAAATGTCATTATTGGTAATGCTTTTATAATTAATTATAATAGTTTTATTAATCTGCAGTGTAGTCGGAACAAGGCACGAGGATTCCTCATCGTAAAAATTTATATTTAGTATTCATCGTTTAATGATGTCAATGATTGTGCTTGCCCTGATCTATTGGTGTCTGAAAGTATGCATCACGGATTTCTTGCTATGATTATACTAACTGCTTTTGCACAAGATTTTAAACGTAATAGTAAATTTACTAAGTATTTCTTCGTTATGCTGACTGCGACAAAATGAATTAGAAAATTCTAAATATGAATTAGAGGAGTCTGTTAATAGGTGATGTTAACTTTTATAATAATATCCAACAAATTATTACTAAGTATTTTGCCATCAAAAAATGAAAGGTAAATTTGTTTCAATCAATGCTGTAGCGCTTATTAAAAAGTATAGTAGTCATAGACTTAAAAAATAATCAGGAATGGAGAGAGATTATATCGCTTTTTCCAGACTAAGAAAATACGTTAGATATGAAATAAAAAACGACTAGAAAAATATATCGAATGTACTTAAAACCCCTTAAAGAATATTATAACTGGTTTTGGTTATTTAAAGTCAGTAAACCCCACAATAAAATTATTCGTAAGGCTATTGCCTGATATATTATATTTTTTTAACCGAACAATATATTGTAGATTCCTTTTCTGGTTATTGTGCTATATTTTTTGGATCATCCAATAATTCCTTTCTTGTGTATTTAAAGCTAAGTTTTTTCGAACTTACTAGTACACCTTCGATAGATAATAATAAAATTAAAAAATTTACAGTCAAACTTGACATCAATAAGGAAGCTTATCCTGATGGCCTGCCTGCGCTGGTGATCAGAAAGCATGGAAATACTGTCTGGCGGGCTTTGTTACTTATTATCCCAATACATATAGACAGCAGAAGGTTAGATATAACAAATTATAGACTCCTACCTATTCCATCATTATCCGTATGGCATTAATGGAAATCGGCATCGTTTTTTTTCATAGTCATTTGGTTAGTACCAATCTGATTCTTTATATTCATCATATTGTTGCAACTTTAGATTACCTCTAGATTGTGAAAACCGTGCATATCCATTTCCCTAGAGCTTTTAATCAAGTCTATCATGACACTCTATTCACTAAATTAGGGTAACATAGTATTCACGGAAGTTAGCAAGTATGCTAACTTGAATACCAGTTTTTCCAATAATATAATAATAATATTACCCAGAGGTGGCACTTTAAACCGCTTTTGTTTTTAATTCTCATCATTGATATTTTAATTCCTTTTTTTTAAGTTGTATGTTGATGAAAAATTTTAAGAAGTGTCTAAATATTGCAGGATTTTACCTTATTGCAGGATTTGTAGATTTCAGTAATCTTTCAATCGAAATAAAATTTATCTTGACATTAAAAAATGTTAGCACATATGGTTTTCAGAGCTAAAAATGAATTTTCAATTTAGTTATTGAAAATCGTAAAAGGTTTTCATTTCAATGATCATGAGATGTATCTAGTGGGAAATGAATTAATTTAAACACTATAATTTAATATAGTTACATGCGATCTCAAAGAAATGTTTAATATGCTACATTTTTGTACAAAATTATTGCAAGCAATATTAATTATAGGTTTACATTTTTATTTTTCAACAACTTGATTCATTCCCTCTTTCTGGCTTTTATATACCAAAATTTAACAAAAACTCCTAAAAATATAACCACTGTGCGTTAAGGATCAAGCAGTGATAGTTTTAAATTTTTAATATATTTCAATTTTTATTTCTCATGTATTCCTTGTGACTTTTTTTAATTCGAGCACAAGTTACAGGGTATACCTACAAGAGTATCGCATTTCTTAAAACTAAATAAAGAATATTTGATAGTTGATATCCTAATGTAAAATATATATTTAGGGCTTTAAAAAACATTCAGAAATAGTTTGAAAACAGAACAAACATGTTTCGAAAATAAACTAAAGGGTGTTTTTTATAGAGGTATAGAACTTTAAGTTGGCAACACTTTTTTAACTGGCGGCCATTTTGTCAGCTGTCAAGTGATTTATGTTTAGTTTGGTTTGGCATTTCAACATGAATAGACTGACGCCTGAACAACGCTTCCAAATTGTGTAAATTTATTTTGAAAATCATGGTTCTGTTCGAAATAGATATCGCGCACTACGTCCATTTTACGGTCAACATAATCGTCCATCAGAGCAATTAATTCGATTAACTATGGAACGTTTTCGCACCACGTTTACTCTAAATGATAATACGCATCCACAGAGACGTCGTACAGTGCGTACAGAAGAAGCCATTGCTGCTGTAGAGCGTAGCGTAGAGGAAGACCCGAATCAGTCTATCCGCTATCGTGCACAGGAATTGGATATGTGTCCATTCACTGTGTGGAAGATCTGGCGGAAAGATCTTGGTTTGCGTGCTTACAAAATCCAACTCGTTCAAGATTGCCGTTGATTCCGATTTTCATAAGCGAATTTTGTTTAGCAATGAAGCTCTCTTTTGTTTGAATGGATACGTCAATAAACAAAATTGCCATATTTGGAGTGATGATAATCCTCAAGTGTATGTTGAGACACCATTACATCCAGAAAAACTGACTGTTTGGTGTGCGTTATGGGCTGGTGGAATCATTGGTCCGTTCTTCTTTAAAAACGATGCTAGTTAGAACGTTACAGTCAATGGTAACCGCTATAGAGCCATGATTACTGACTTTTTCGTTCATGAATTGAACAACCATGATGTGCAGGAGCTGTGGTTTCAACAAGACGACGCAACATGTCACACAGCTCGTGCCACAATTGATTTATTGAAGGAAACGTTTGGTAACCGCATAGTTTCACGTTTCGGATCCGTGAATTGGCCTCCAAGATCGTGCGACTTAACGCCGCTAGACTATTTTCTGTGGGGATATGTGAAGTCGCTAGTCTACGCCGATAAGCCCGAAACGATTGATCACTTGGAGGACAACACTCGCCGCGTTATTGCCGATATACGGCCACAAATGTTGGAAAAAGTCATCGAAAATTGGACCTCCAGATTTGACTACGTCCGAGCCAGCCGTGGCGGTCATATGCCAGAAGTCATATTTAAATTATAATGCCAGAAGGTTATCTTTCGAATAAAGTAAATTTCATGTCAAAATTCATCTTTGTTTTATTCCATTTAAAAGTTCTATACCTCTATAAAAACACCCTTTATATGACGATATGCCTGAATTACATATCTTTATATATTTAAACTAATTCATTCTAAACATTGTTTTTCCTAAACTATATTTCTTGTTTTGGTTATCTGCGGCTTGTTTCTTTTTCGACAGTGAGTGTGTAAATTATCGTGTGCACAAACCTTTTAACTAAACAAGATCGTATTATCTAGAAAATACATATTTGATAATATTTATGCTACTTTTTGGAAAAAAATATGTGTAGGAGATACAAAAACTACAGTTGAAACATATTCAGTGAAAATATTTACTATGGAGAAGAAAGTCATAAAATTCACATGTAGTTTATTTCTCTGAACAATGTCAAATGGTTTTTGAATTTCTAATTGTTTTGTGCAGAATTATTCGATGAATCCAAAGTTTATCGCCGGCAGTTTTGCTTCTAAGAGCGTGTCCAGATAAAACGAAATACGCGCGAAAGTCGTTGGGGGTGTGAATTCACGCGTTAACGAACTACTCAGCATCAATAAGTTCTGTCTACATGTAACACGCGAATTCGCGTGCATTTCGCCGGACTCTCAACTCGCTCTAACCATACGTGTATTACGCGCGAGTCAAGAATTACAAAGTGGAAAAAAATGACGATATGAAATATAAAATCTCCTTGATATTCAAATAAGAATTTGAAACGGAAACCTTGTGAAGAATTGGTTAATATTTTCAGGTTTTGATGAATCAGAAGGAAATAATAATAATATTAGAAAATTATTTTATAGATTTACCAAGGTATTTTAGAAAATGCTTAATATGAGTTATTAACGTACTATTCTGTGTTTAAGAAATTGATGCACTCTGTATATTCTGCTTTCTAATTATGCCGATTATGTGAAATCTAGGAAAAGATTTTTTAAATTGTTTCACATATCCCCTGTTTCGAGGTCGCTGGCCTTGGTTTTTCACAATTTTTCTTCAGTTTTCTAGAAAAGACAAGAAACATTATTTTTCACTTCCAAGGTTACTTATATTTCTGGAAAAAATATTGAACTTACGTTTTTATTTCGAATAGTAGTAGTTAAAATACATTTAATATACTAAATTACAACTATTTATGCAAATAAAATTGAGAAAAACGTGTATTCTCAAAACAGCAAAAATTAGTTTCGAACCTTCCATTATCTGAAAACGCCAAATATTCGCTGCAATATGGCCAGAAGTGAAATAGTTCATAGTACTTTATAAAATTTGTTCATCTCAGTCAGCAGAATAGTTTAATTTTTGTAATGTAAAAACAAGTGTAAAATTTAACATAATTAACCGAAATTTTTGGTTAGTTCTGATTATATCAAGTTAATGCCAGCACCGCTTGGTTTTATTTATTTTAGAAAACTAAATCTAACCCGAACTAATCTAAATCGACCTAGATGTATTAATAAAAAAATGTTATTGTTCAGCAGATATCATGGAAAGGCAGAGTTGGTAGAGAAGCGGGTGGCCAAAAAGTATAAAAATTGATTAGTATTTTAAATATAAAGGATAAAGGGCATTGTTTAGCACCAGAATATTAGAAGAAATAGGCGACATTCTGATTCAATCTGGTCGGAATATTTTTTTCTAAACAATTGTTCCGATAAGTAGCCGTGGAAATGTTCTTCGCTCCGACAAAATGTTTCTCGGATCCTTTTCTTTGCAGCTTTAATAGAAAGAAAAAAATACATATACATTTCAGAGTAATTCGTTTTATTTATTTAGATTTCACTTAACCGAAATAAATACTCTTTCTTTTTATTTGCGTCCTTTCCATTGGTTCAACTGAAATTACGGACTAATTTGACCTCTCTAGACAAACTCTAATTACTGATTTAGAAACAAGTAAGAATTAAAGTTTAATGTACCTTCTAACTGCTATAAATTTCTAACAAATGATATCAAAATTACGAATTATTAAATTTGTTTTCATAAAAGCTCTCACTTTTTATCGGTGTAACTCATTATTGTCCCTAAAGTAGTGTAATTTTATGACAGAAAACACTATAGAAAGTAATAACATACATTTTATTCTTTACTTTCAACACTTTTACCGAAAAAATTTTCATGATGGAAAATTTACGGCCACACAGCTGTTTACGAGTTACTTTAAAACATACGTATATAGTATGTTTTAAATTAACTCGTAAAAAACTGTCGTATAGGAATATTTAATCTTCAGTTTCTTAAAAAGGAATTGTTGAACATTTATTTACACGAAAAATATTCTTGACATAAACAAATTACTATTAATTATATAATGAACAATAATATTAAATAATCACTTTTTAGAAGAAGGTATATTAAAAATTGATGTTTTTTGCAAAATTCAAGATCGCAAATGAAAGTGTAGAATCTAAACTTTTTTTTAAACGAGAAATACTTTCAAACTAACGCTATTTTTTAAAAATATATGTAAGTTAGGCTAGGAGACGTTCCCAATTTTTTTATATTTTAGCAGATTCCATATATTTCTAAATCTTCCGATTTAAGGTGAAAATAATTCATACAGGAAAGTTATCTGGTTTCAGATGAGCTCTTGAACAAAAGAAAAGAAAGCATCATTAGCAACTTAATTTTTTAATTATAAGCACACTTGTTACAACTTAAAAATTATCAAATTTATATGAAATTATTATCTCTACCTGTGTTACGAATAGATATATAATTATTCGGTGAATATTTCGGGAAAAGCAATAATATTGCTGGAGATAATACAGAGAGAAAACATTATAATTTTTTTTCCATTTAAACGTGTTCGGGGTATCTGTTACATATTCTTTAGTAGCTTGAAGATATAAAAATTTTGATGTTCTAACATATTTTAAACCCTTAGCCTATATATTGTATATATATATATATATATATATATATATATATATATATATATATATATATATATATATATATATATATATATGTATATATATATATATATATATATATATATATATATATATATATATATATATATATATATATATATTGTATGCGTATATTGTCATCACCCACTTAAACGCCAAAAAAATTCTGTAATAGAGAACGTTGAGAACTTTTGCCATTAACTAGAATGAATTTGTCCTAATAGCTTATATGTTGGTATATTATATTCAGCTTATATGAGTTTATAAATAATAATGAAAGGAAGGCCCAAATTACGACGGCAATTATCTAATGACCATTGGGACAGTAAAAATAATGAGTCTGATAACATTTATGAAATAAAATAAGTTCAGACATTAAAGAAAAACTGAATTAGGAAAAGACAATAGAAGCATGACATGAGGTAAATTAACAGAAAAATAAAATATCCTCGATTGAAATGGTTCAAATTTTACTCAGTACTCAAGCTACTTTATCGTTTGATGAATATAGCAGTCAGGGGCGGATCCAGCCTCTCTCTTTGGGGGGGGGGCGGTGATATTGCAAAAGTACAATATGGCTAGAGAAAGCAAGTTGTCGACGGGGGTGAAGGGGGAGACACCAGCAACATTCCCATTTCTAGTGTAAAAGAGAGGGTCAAGTCTATTTTTTTGAATTTGAAGCTCTTGGAGAGGGGGAGGCGATCAAAAAAAAAGTTTGCCGGCAGGGGGGGGGAGGATGCGAGTAGCACACATATTCCTAGTATAAGAGGCAGAATCGGGTCTGTTTTTTTTGAACTCAAAGTTCTTAAGGAAGGGAGGAGCAATAGCAAACATACACATTCCTATACTCTATTCAAAAACTAGAGAGAGTAATAAAACTGTTACCGAAACCTCCAACGTACCTGTTCCAGTGCCGCACTTAACTAAGGACTGTCGTATAAATCTAATTATATTTATTTATTATAACCTTTTATAAATTTACTGCAACAATAAAATTTGTGATAGTTCAATTTAATTTCTGTCAGTGAGCAAAGTACACCTTACAGTGTGTCCTTAGTGATTTGTGCTTCTTTTCATGTATTATTTGAGATTAGCGAGATACCCAAAAGATATGGCTTCCACACCTATATTTATTCCAAAATCGTTAAACCTGGGCATTTTTTCCTCAACGAAAAACTTATTACGAGAAATGTTTATGATGCCATAAGATATCAATATCTAGATAATAATGTTAAAATGATAAATGTTGAGATACGTTCCAATATGACAGGAGTTGGAAAATCTACTATGTACCGAACACTGAAGGAGAAAAAAAAGACTGGAGTTGTTATTACTCCCAAGCCACATTCGATCGCAGGCAGACGAAAAACCTCGTTGGAAGAAGAGATATAAACTGCAATAAAAGGAGTTGCACATACATTTTATTATGAGAAGTAGATCCCAACCGTCGACAAAATTCTAACTAAAATCAATGACTAACGGAATTTACCTGAAATTAAAAGAACTGAGTTCTGGAAATTGGTCAGAGAACTTAATTTTTGCTGGGAAAAACCAAATAGGAAATCTTTTCTTATAGATCGTCCGGAAAATGTCCGTTGGAGAAGGAAATACCTCTCTCAAGTAAAGGATAGAGTTGCTAGAAATAACACAACTTACAAAATTAGTAATTTAACTGAACTTTTGAATGACTTATTGAATAAAGTTACTGCATAAAATTGGGAAAAATCCATATAATAAAAGAATAAAAGAAAATGTGGAAACTCGATCTCATGATCGGTGAGATACAGAGACCAATTATAATTAATTTGAGCGAAAATAGCTTTACTGACTTTGATTGCGAATTAGATACGTAATGTTTACCAGCGTAAACACAATTTGTTATTTAAATTTTCTGTAACATGTAAAAATTAATTACATTTGAATCACTTTTTACTGTTTAATTGTAATTCTGCAGATGGTTTAAGAAATAAATAAACTGAAACGTCAAATGTCCTAAAAATGTTTTTAATTAATAATAAAATGACCGATAGCCAAAAAAAAAATATTAATATTATATGGAGGAATTTATTTTTTTTATATATGTTTAATTTCTTGTATTTTTGACAATGGGTATTAGGTAAGTATTTAAATTATAACTTAGAATTTTAGTTTGAATATGCCTAAAACAGTTTCTATGTCAACATTAAAAATTCATAAAAATACAGTTGTGATTTGTGTTAAATATGTCAAAATTATCTATATTTTCTAATGTATATGAATTATTAAGAAATCATAAGAAATAAAATAATATTATAAAAACTTTTTATTTTAAGTTTATTACTGAAATAATATTCTATGCGATAAATACCTAGTGATAAAATAAACCCCCTTCCGACGCCTATGACATGGATTAAAATCCTTTTTAAGACTTCACACATCCAAATATCTATTGTTATCCAACCCAAATAGTTCATTATTATAAACCGGTATTTTTGATTATAAAATTTCTAACCCATTTTTATGAAAAATATATGTGTCAAACAGATTTTGCCAAAGACACCGGGACTAAAGAACACAGGTAGTTTGCGAAGAAAAAGAATGGTAAAAAATGATTTATTACTCTCTCTAGTTCTTCAATAAACTACAGTATAAGAGGCAAAATCAGGTCTATTTTCCTGAACTAAAATTTCTTGTGGGGAGGGAGGGGGGCTATCGCCCCCAACGCCTCCCCTCTTGGATCGGCGTCTGATAACAGTATTATATGTATTCTCGAATGCATTATTACCCAGCCAATACTCAACCAAAAGAGATGCTTTATTGGACTACCAGTGGTGTACTGTGCATATTGAGGTGCGAGATCTACAGGGCAACCTCTCCTAATTTCAATAATGAAATTGTTTGTGAATCTATGGCAAGAAATATTCTTTACTCGATAAAGAATTTAAAAGGAATATTTTAGTCACCAGACCAGATGTTTTAATAATACTACGCGATTTTCTTATAGATTTTACATTTCTTGTTTAAAAGTAACTACAAAAGTTATAATTTCACGTCTACTTTTTCTCATTCGGATGCCCTACCCGATTCAAGTGCTGATGGCGGATAGTGGTTTCTCGTTTCCTTCTACATCGTTATGTCGTATAGTGTATGTGTTAAGTTGGAGTCTTTTTACTCTTCTCAGTCGATTCCAACAATCCAAACAGAATCGTCATTTTATTATTCCAACGATTAAGGGCATCCTTGGTCGGTATAGTGTCAGCCAGCAGACGAGATATTTCAAACATATATTTTTGTCTGCGACCAACATCTTTCAATCCGATTCGAAGGGTGGAGCTCTTAAGGTGCATATAAATATGCCCGCACGTGACACATCCGTGACAAACTAGCCGCGAGCTTCCAGCTAGCCTCTTTTAAACTTTGCCGGCTTCGATTGAAATTGCGCATACCACGCATAGTTCTCAAGAATGTTTTAATTAATACAAAGTGAACCAGGAAGTGGGATTTAACCAATTTTTTTGTTTTATATTTATCATTTGGTAAATTTTTACCTTCTTCTTTACCAACTTGGTCTAATGTTGGAACTAGTCTAAATTGATAATGGAAGGCCCAACAATAAATCAATTAATTTTTGATCCTCAGGATTAAAAGAATAAAAAACATTTTTTTTTATTAAGCCGTGAAAAAAGTTGGTTTATTTTCAGAAAGCGATGATGCCTTTTACCGATCCGTAAGCTTTATTCATAACTTTTATCCTCAATTTTTCTATATAAAGATTTGTTTATTGGCATTTATTTGTATAGAATAAATTTTAACCACTTCATAAGGAAAATACAACTAGACAACTAAAAGGTCTAACTTAAATGGCATCTATATTGCTTCTAAAAGTTAAACATTTTTAGTCAATCTCGTTTTAACATTTTAATATTGCAAATGTCGATTAAGGTTTAAAACTATAAATCATATAATAATCAGTTAAAAAATATGTTTTTGACACGTAGTTTATCTGCCAATATATTGCCCAGTATAAATAAAAGTTCTTTTTTAAGTCACTGTCAGATCTTTTGATGTTTAGGAAACAAAAAATAAGCCAAAAAAATATTATTTTAATCTATTTTAAATTTATATCTCACAGGACAGTTATTATATCAATTTAACAGGCACTTACAAAGTTATTCGCTTATATAAAATGATCTAGAGGAATTTAGAAACGCTCTTATTGGATAATAGAACAATAGTTCGAAAGATTCTACTGCGGGGTTGATACAAAATATGCCATAGCTTTGGGAAACTTTGATGAGGGTCAAATAAGGAAATACCCATTGCTAAGTCTGTCATGTGTTATTGTAATTAAATCTAATTTTGAAACTTGTAAATACATGATGCCACAATAATTTCATAGTTCCGTGTATCTAAATTTCAATTGTGCATACTTATAAAAATACGTAGCAACTCATTGCTCATCTGAACGAACAGCTAAGATATAATAAAACAAAAACTTACAGGTTATCCAGCCAACAACGAAATTCACAAAATCAAAACCAGGGTAACTTTAAAATTACAGCTCAAACCTTAAAATTACAGCTTTCCGGTAGAATTTGACATTCCACTACAAGATATCAAAAACAAAGTGTTTTAAAAAGCATTATTACTAATGCAAAGCTATCTTTAAAAAATTACATACATAATTATTATGAGACGATTTTGAGATCTGGATCTCCTATAAACCACTCTAGATTTTCTCTTTTAGCACTAAAAAGATGTTAGTTGGAATCAAACTTAATTTTTTGCTTGTTGATACCACAGTTACTCAAAAAATAGAGACCTTATAATATTTTCTCTCCTACATTTTTCGAAGCGCATTTCATGGAGGAAATATATAAAATTTTATTTTACTCTATTATACATAAAGCTTTACATTATATAATATAATAATATCCTTTATTTGCCAACAAAATTATGATCACATTACAAAGCAACGTCAGAGAGAGAAATATTTAACATTAAGAATTGTAAATATATCGATCTAACTACAATTAATATAAAAACTAATCGACATTTCGATAGGAATTTTACACAAAGGAAAACAAAAGGAGAAAAAGACAGATACAAGATAATTTAAAAAGTAGTAATAAGAGAGTCAGTTTAAACTGAACAAAGTTTTACAGTTTGCAAAATAAGATATTCCAATTTAAAAGGAATAAAATTTTTACACACAAAACAAATGCATGAGCCACTAAACAAAAAATATTAAGTTAAAAATATTGACATTACAAAAACTATTCATTAAAATTGAAAGAGTAAAAGCACCTATCAGAAAGCCATTTATTTACGCGTCTCTTAAAGCAATTAATCGACTCGGTAAGCCAGATTTCTCTTGGTAACATCCTTACGGCTTTAATCGCCATATAGTATGGTCTTCTCTCATAGAAGGTGAAGTTATGTAAAGGTACCCTTAGGTCATTCACCCCTCTGGTAGTCATAACCATGTTTTCCCCATAAAGCTGTCTATTTAGCGGAAATAATTCCGTATTCCTTCTGACAAGCATGACTAAAGATCTAAAGTATAATGAAGGAACAGTAAGCATCTTAAACTGAGTAAAAAATGGTCGACATGAAGCTCTTGGATGTAGGTGGAAGATGCATCTTATTATGCGTTTTTGAATTTTAAATAAATTAATAGCCTTTCTTGATGATCCCCAAAAGGAAATACCATAAGAAACAAGAGATTGTATTTGCCCAAGGTAGAAAAGCCTAACAGTCTCTGCAGTGATGATGTCACGAAGCCTTCGGACTACACCACACAAACTGCTAAGCCTAGCCCCAAGAGCTGAGATATGATGTTCCCAGTTTAAAGAGGAGACCAAATGAACACCCAAGAACTTAACCTGTTCCAAAGTAGGTATAGATCTACCCCCAAGCCTCACAAGCAGTGACTCAGACTTTGTTGCATGCTTTGAAAAAAGAATGAGGCCGGTTTTCTCTACGTTTAGAGTGAGGCCGTTATCAGAACACCAGTGCTGCATTTTCAATGCAGAGTTTGTGCACTTTCGAGACAGTCCCGCCATAGAAGTGTCCGCCAGAATCACTGATGTGTCATCAGCAAACTGGCAAACGCTATCCGCGGCCAATCCATCCCCTAGATTGTTTACATATATTAAGAATAATATGGGTCCCAGAATGGAGCCCTGAGGTACCCCCTGCAACAATTTAGTTCTATCTGAAAAGTAATGATGATTATTTTTAGCAAAGCAGACTGTTTGCTGCCTATCCGATATGTAGGATTGCAGCAAACTGGCAGCAATACCTCTGACCCCATATGCACCAAGCTTTGTCAAAAGCAAGCTATGATCCACAGTGTCAAAGGCCTTAGACAAATCAAAATATAGGCCTGCCACTTTATCATTTGTGTCAATTCTTTCATTTATATAGGAAATTGTGTTGAATATCGCCATTTCAGTAGATTTGTTAGGTCTAAAGCCGAACTGATTTTTACTCAGGATATTGAGTCTGTTTAGATGTTCAAATATTCTAGTATATATAACTTTTTCAAAGACCTTTGACACTGCTGGAAGCAGGGAGATTGGTCTGTAATTTTTGATGCACTGGCGATCCCCTTTTTTAAATATAGGAATCACTTTGGCTATCTTGAGATTAGTGGGAAAGATCTTTGTGGCAAAACTTTCATTAACAATATTTGCTAAGGGATTACTTAGGCAGTATGCGACAAATTTTAAAACATATTTATTTATATCTAAAAAGTCTATAATCTGGTAAGACTATAGACTTTCGATTGAGATTTTAAAATTTTCTTCTGAATTGTTTTTTGTGATTGTTTCCAAATTCTAATAATTTCCATAAATACTTTGCCATTTACATTTTAATTTTGGTATTTTAAATCCCTCTTTCTAAATTTTAAGCGTTGTAGAGTTAATTAGGTTACTAAATAAAGCAGGTTTTCAATTCAAAAATTTCTTCATGTTGGGTCATACATAGCTTTTAATAGAAGTGATATATTCTGAGCATTGGCGTAGCTAGGTAGCTTTTATAGGGAGCCCGCCAGTCAGCTGATCAGCCACCGCAAGGTTTTAACTTCGATAATCTGATTAATATATAAGTAGTAAGTAATCGTTTCGATCATCTAATAATCTCGTCTGTGGAGCTGGTATTTAAAAATTCTCATCCCGTAATATTTCAAAGCGATATTATCCACAGAATTTGATGACGAACTCTAAGCATTAACAGTATAAACACACATCTAAACAAACTCTCGGTATCTCGGAAGGAAATTAACAAAAGTAAATAATTTCAGGCAGGTACTACTTCTTACCGATAAATAAGGATACAGGGATTTTATGATAGCAATTTTTTCAAAATTTACAACTGATTCGATATAGCTTTAGATTATGAGGTGGAAGAACGAAATTCACAAAAGTTAACTACCATTTTGTAATATCTTTATGGTAAAGATTATGTCTTCATTTATTTCTGTAAAAATACGATGATGTATATAAAAAAAATGTGAAAGAAATTGAAAATCTTATTCAGTTGATATTAAGCTTTAAAATTAATCATATGAATATATAAAAGTATATTTCTTTTTTAAATTTCCTTGAACTTGTTAAATGTCTTGAACAAAAAATAGTTTAAACTGAAAATTTTTATCTCTTCGCTTGATCAGTGGAAATTTTGGAAATTTTTGAAATTCTAACGAACCCGCTTATTAAAAGCATATATAAATTCTGCATCGCTGCCTGAACTAAAAACACTTCAACAAAAACAAAACTACTTGACAGTTGAAAGTTTGGAGTCACTAAGTTGAAAACTAATATAAGAAATTTTCTGACCTTTAACAGTAAAGTCCTCAGCATTCAATAAATCGGCATTATCTTTGGGAATTATATAATTTTCGGCAAAGCTTATATTTCCAAGAACCATATCTAGAAGGCCAGTGAAATTTCCATCTTCTCCAAGTGAAAAAACAACATTGTTTGACCCATAAGTATTTAAACATATAAACATCACAAAAAATATCCTACTCATATTTAACTTTAAAAAATTATCAGCAGCACTTTTTTATTTGAATCTAGTACTAAATAGAAAACATAAAAAAACTTATATATACTTATTCTTTAGGTATTGCTTAACAATAAGGTTACAGGAAGGTATTAAGGACATGATTCATGGGTGCCATCTAATTTAATTTTTTTTTAACGTTGTGCAACTTCCCCATAAAATACTAAAGCGTGCTATCAAATATTTTGTAACACAGCATTGTTACTTGTTAGCTTTGTGTCCTTTCTCTTACAAAAAGTTAATAGTAACAAGTATCATCACAAATGATTAGATTTGGACAACCATACTGTCAGTTATAATATTTTTAGATACTTATATATAGGTAATCATATACAGGTATGGAAAATCCAAAACAGAACCTCTTAAAAAAAAGAGAACGTAACAGAAAGAGACGGACAACCCATTTAGCCATGTTGAAGAAGTGAAATAAAGCATACTGTTGTATGGCAGCTTGCTTTCTGATTTCCAGCAAAGATGGTTGGCGGGGTAGTCAAAACACAGTGGGTTGAAAGCACAGATTTAATATTAAAAATAAAAATCGGATCCAACATACCAGCATGAATCTTTAAAATCATGAAAATAAATTCGAAAAACGTCTAATGTGGTTCAATGGCTGTTAGATATGCAATTTAAAAACAAAATAAAAAGAATAATTGTATTTCCATGAGTAAAATATTGCACTTGAGTCCAAGGCGCATTTTAAAAATAATACTTATAATAATAAATACGTGGATATCGATAGTCGTTGAAAAGGCCAAAGTACTTTTTCCTCTATGTTTAGGACTTCTTATCAAATACCAATGCAAATAATTCGTAAGTAATATAATATTTATTGATTTACACAAATGAATAAATAATACGACTGTAATAAAAATAGTAAAAAGAAATTTTTAATCATTGCCTTCTTTGTTAACAGCTGTTTTCTCCTTCTCTAATACGTACGAATTGTTGTCCGAATCCTTACGATGTCAAAAAACAGTGTAAGGATCCATCGACGCCAAAAGTTTTGGAACACATCCTCCATATTTTTCTCGAGAAGATTTTCGGGCAAAGTCTAGGCGATAGTTTCTTATTAACTAGTTCGTTAATTTTTTTTACATCTTTCTATAGTTTACATATCGATAATATTGCAAATGCTATGATGTCTGGTCAATGGAGTGAGTAATTTGTGAATTCCTGTTGGCATCTTGTACCAAGAATATCATTTCAAGAATAATCTTGCTGTTTGAAGTTTGTATTCCCAAATCTTCTCTATTGCAGTTTAATGTCCACTTCCAATAGTTGGCAGAATGACGGGAAACCGGAGGATCAGCTTTCGTTTTATTCTTGTTAAATGGCTGACTCATCACTCTCGAAGAAACGTCAAACTATGTTGCCATCGTTAGTGCTTCCTAACCCTTTCTTTGGCATGTCAACAAGTAGCCTAATCGCTCTCCTTAAAGGCCTGTTGGATGGTATCATTTGTCTTTGCTTTTACCTGTTTGTTTTTCTGCTTACGGGCTTGCCACTGCTGTGTGTCACATTGATAGGATAAATACAAGCAGCATTCGAAGAATCGAATACATGGACGTTGGACCGATTTTGCTCCAGCCAAAGCATTCACCTAGCCGTCTATCATCGTCATAGATAAGTTGTACTGTACTGAAGCTCGGGTGGCAAAGAGAACTCTTTTATATGGTGCAAGTTGTCTGGTTCGAGTTCATAATTTTCTATTTTCGTTAAAGACTTTTGATCGGTTTTCTTAATAAATTCAAATTTCTGAGGCCCACAATTCATAGTAGAGGAGGGTTTGAAATTGTACAACACAATCCGTTCTTGTCGAATTTGTGTGTTAATACCTGCTAATTGAAGTTGAATAAGAGAGTTTAGGAATAAGTTTGTATCAGAAATATTCGGATCAGTGAATTTCATTTTGTACTGGCTCTGATCTGACGTTCCATCAAAGCCCCATTTGCAAATGAAACTCATTTCTACAAATCTAATTTATCGATTTGTTCAAGGGCGTCTAATGGAAGCAATTTAATTTGATCCACTGTATGATCCAGTAAACCTTGGAATTTAACCTCGGCTTTTGATTTAGTAAAAGTTAGATACTCGTCCTGTGGATAATATGCTTTATTTGTATTTTACACACCAGAGTATGGCGAAAATATATTCCTGCCTTTCTGTTTAGCCCAATTTTGTAATCGTTGATATTTGTTTCTCGACAATCCAATGTCATATAGAAGAGCGGCGCACAAATTTAACTGGGCGCGACGCAACCACAACACTGTTGCCTTTGACCTGAGATGAAACCACAGAAAGAAAAGACTGGCCGTTCATATTATCGAGATTTAATAGAAACGTTACTATGGCCAACCTTCTATTTAAAATTTCTTAACGGCCAAAATAATTTCTAAATTATTTTGGCCGTTTTCTCAAATACTGACCCATTAAGCCCGTCCAACTTCTTTCAGGTTAGTTCGGGATAGAAGATCGTAGGGAACGCCTACGCGCAATATTACCCCCGCTAACTATCGTGCGACATGAAGACGACCAACACCTTGAAACGAATGTAAGGGTGTAGTTACTTTTCGTCTAAACATATAACGGAATCGACGGAATTTGGAATATTTAATGACTATTTGATTTGAGCGTAAAGAAAATTGATATTTCTGTTACAAAATAAACATTTATTCTAATAAAAATACTAGTGAAACGCAACGGTAATTTCTAAGTAAATAAGCTAATGGACCACTTCAAAATTAAAAATCATTCTCAAAAATAAACTTTTATTCTGGTAAAAAATAAAAGTAACACATTCAGTAATTGTAAATAAATAAACAAATAATTAAATTCAATTTAAATCAACATAAACACCTAAAGGTCTACAAGAGGTGTTCAAATAGGCCTCCACTTTGAGCGAGACAATAACCCAGTCTATTGTAAAATATGGTTTGCGTATTTGCCAGAACTTCAGGGGTTATGTCTCTATTAGCTTTAAAATATTCCGAACTGTTCGAGCGTTCATATGAAGTTCTTCGGCAATTACGGTACTATTGCAAGGAAAATTAATTTTTTTAAACTACAAACGTCAGTCTCCCCGATTTGCTCGTTCTTCAGTAATTTGAGGAACCCGTTGCTCCTCATTATTATCAGTGCATTTTTTACAAATTTTTAGACAACCGGTTGTCTCAAATTTTTTGATAATTTCCGAAATTCTAAATTTTCAAGGAACAGGATGATTTTCGCACGTAAAAGCAAATCTGCCGATTATTTACCAGAATAGTACGACTTAATAATCTGCTCTTTTTGCTCCGTGGAATAAACTACCATTGTAACAAAAAAAATTTGGCACGAAACACGGTACTTACGCTTCGACGTCCTGAATGAAAGTAAATGACTTGTAATCCTCTTGTTGTGCTAGGACGTGGCGTAAGTGGCCACCCTCTCACCGCGCCAGCATTGTATTACCCCTCACCCGTGAGCCAAACTGGTAATTAACACGTATGTCAATGCTTACGACTGTCTCATTCTGATTTGATGAATAATATAGCATTTTCTTTATCTTACTTAAGAAACGTCCAGGTTCCGGTTTGGATTTTCCAGACCTATATACGATATCTAGCTGTATCAAAAACGAAGAATGTAAATAAGATATTATAGTTTAATTGTTATGTTTAATGTTATACAATCTCACGTTTAAGTTCTGGTGCTAGATACGGGCCTGTTTTGTTAGTTATATTTTAACCTTCCATACTATCTAACATCAGAAGCTTATTTTATGTAAAAAGTATTATTGTTACCAAAACGGGGGGCTTAGTACTGGTATTTGTTATCTTTGCTGCATTATAAAGTCAGCCAGCGCTTTTTACATTTAAAATTAGAAATAATTGCATTAATACATATTTTTGATAATTCTATTAACACTATTTATAAGTATATTTTAAATTTGCATTATTTCAATTATTCAAAACTTTTTCTTTACAATGTTCTTGTTTATGGACATATCATTTTTTTTATTTCGGATTTCCTTAATTGAGGAGAATATTTTAAAAAGTCAAATATCTAAGATATTTATTAATACAAAATATTTTACAAGAAAACAATTAAATAAATAACAAAAAATGTGAAGTCTAATGCACTCACACACTCCTTATGTGATCACAATGAAATGTGATTCTTCGTAGTTCCTCCCTACTATCGACTCGAGTGAAATACACCAAGGTTTTGAGGTGTCTCCATAGGTAAAAATCCAACGGCGTTAGGTCGGAAGATCGAGGAGATCAGGCAATAGATTCGGATAGACGTTATTTAGGTGCTCTCGCATAATAACGCTGAAATGAGGTGCTGCTCCATCGTGCATGTGGTATATATTTCGGAGGGTTTCAAATGTTAAGTACTGTACTAAATCGTGAGAAGTATTCTGGAGGAACTCCAAATAAAATTCTCCGTTCAGTCGTGCCGGTAATACGGATAGTCAAAAAATTGTCAATGATTCCTGCCCAGACATTGTGACTGATGTTGATGATGCGAAACAATAGTTATATGAGGATTCCATTAGCCCATACACGTGACTTGTGTAAATTTATGACACCATGTTTGCAAACTGCATTCTACGGGCCGAATCTTCAGGAATCAGTTCAAGCCGTTTTTTCAAATGATATGAATATACCAGTTCTTCTTGAAGAACTTCACGTACGTAGTAAACGGCGCTGATAATGTTCGAGTGCTCATTGAAGGATTGTCATCTATAGCATTGAAAATATTTTCCTCTAATTTCGGCGTAAGTACTGTTCTCCCCTGATCAGCATCCGTATTTCCTTTTCCAAAATCTCCTAAAATTATGAAGAAATTGGTAATACTACCTTATAAAACGGAATCGCCTACCATTCTCCCTTAGACTTTGGTCAACTCGTTGAAATATTTTCTGATTCAAAAGATTATCATTAGGATATGCAAGATGCAAGACCATACATCAGATGTATATCTGATGTATATAATTGCATTTTGTTGCTCTTGTAATTCACAATACCTTCTTGGATAGTAATTTGAAGGGTCTTACCTGATATTCATTCTATTAAAAAAATTGAAATATACCTGATGATTCAATAATTATGTGTAAAAAAACTTGATTACCTTGCAGCTTTTTGGGAGCCCATATCTCCGAAGAGGAGGCCTATGGGAAAAAAGTTTATATGAACTTGTAGTGTTCCTTTCATGTGTTTTTTTTTTCATATCTGGAAGATTTACCACGTTTTCACGGACATCCTCTATAAACGCGATGACAAGGTTACATTAAAACCTTGAATTTAACCTTAAACATATATTTTAAGGTCATTTCAAAGTTCAACTTCTCTTCCAATTATCCAATCAAAGTTAAATTTGATATATCTATATAAACCCAATAACAATGTAAATTTATGACCTTGAAACCGAAGTTAAATATTTCAAGGTCACCTTCACTTCCGATTATGTGATCAAGATGAAATATAGCACACATATGTAAATTCGATTTTCAGTGCCATGTTATTACCTTGAACGTATATTTCAAGGTCAACCTTAATTTCGATTATCTTATTAAGCTAAAATTTGGTATCCATATATAAACCCTATGTCACATAATGTTATGACTTTGAGACAGACCTTGTTGAAAATTCATTTGTTCCATATAAAAATGTCCCTGCTATCTATGGCTTGTGGGCTGTCGTTTGCCCATATAATCATATAATCGAATTTTAACTCGCTTCCGATTATCCAATTTTGGATTTTGAAACACTTAACCGGATCACAATGTAATATTATAATCTTGGAACTGACCTTGGGTATATATTCCAAGCTGAGATGAGGTATACATATATAAACCGACATTAAACTTGACCTTAAACTTATATTTTAAAGTCACTTCAAGGTCACCTTCAATTCCAATTACCCAATTAAGCTGAAATTTGGTACCCATATATAAACCCGTTGACAATGCAGTATTTTGACTTTGAGACTGACGTTGTTGGAAATTCATCCATTCCATATCAAAGTTTTACTGCTGTCTATAGCTTGTGGGCTGTCAACTGCTCATTAAATCGTGTAACTAAATTTTACCTCACTTCCGATTATCCGATCAGGCTGAAATTTAGAACACATATAAACCGGATAACAATGTGATATTATGATCTTAAAATTGACCTTGGACGAATATTTCAAGGTCACTTCAAGATCAACTTCACTTCCGATTGTCCGAGAAAGTTGAAATTTGGTATAGATATATAAACTCGATAACAATGTAATGTTATGACCTTGCAATTGACCTTAAACGTATATTTCAAGATGAATTTCAATTTTGATGATCTAATTAGGCTGAAATCGATATATAAACCCGATGGCTGTGAATATTGTGACATTAAGACTGACTGTGTTTGAAATTCATTCATTCCATATAAAAGTTCTACTGCTGCCAATGGCTTGTAGGCTATCGACTGTCCTTTAAATCGTGTAATCGAATTTTAACCCACTTCAGATAACAATGCAATATTATGACCTTGAAACTGACATCGAATGAATATTTAAAGGTAATTTTGAGGTCAACTTTGTTTTTTTCGAATGGGAAACCGTATTTTTTATTACAGAAATGGAAATTAAGGAAAATTGTCCGTCTAACGATATTATATGCTTTTTACATCCAGATAACAGTTGAAGGTTAATCGCAATTGTCTGACAAAAAAGGCTACAAACCAAACGGCTTAATAATAAGAGACATAATTTTCTTTACGTAGGAAGGACTTAACTTTTATGACTTTTAAACTGACTTATATTTTAAGAGCATTTCAAGGTCAACTTTTTTTTTTCGAGTAAAAACTCCTATTGCTTTATTAAATGATTCCAATTTTATTGCTGCCTATGGACTGTCGACCAACAATCAAATTATTTAATTGAAAAGTAAAAAAAGAAAAATAAAATAATTGAAATATTTTTTTATGAAAAGAGATTTTATTTTCATGAAAATCGTGCACCAAATGGAATAAAATAGCTTTGTATATAAAAATATTAAAAAAAATATACGAAAACTAGTGATATACAATAAATTCATACTTTAGATAACTAGTTTAATAATTTATTTTGATTACAAAATCGTTGGCGCTTTAATTTAATAACGAATGCCTAAACAGTACTTAATATATTTGTATGAAGTGATTCTTTACAACGACCCTTAAATTTTTTTCCTGATTTTCTGTATACTCTTCATTTGTCTTTTTAATATGCCCAATGCCATTAGAGTGTTATTTTTAGAGAACTTTTTCGAGGTATTGTGCTGGGGCAAATTCTGTTATCTTCACATACATGTTTCCATGTCCTTTTGGAATGTATTATATTTTCAAGTAGAGAAAAGGAAAAAATATATACAAACAGGTCGTCTCCTGCAAATAGCCTCTCTGATAAGATTGAGCTTATGGGCTTCCCAGTCAGTTAGTTTTAATGATCTTTAACCCATAATCAGTAACCACAGTGATTTAAGTTCGCACTTTATATTCTTGTTGTCGGCAATTGAAAGAATGTCAGATGCATGCCATGATCCGCCAGAGTTAAGGACCTCTTTCCTGATAGCGTTTACATTAAGTGGTTTTATTGCCTTTATTAATTATATCTATGTTATTTAGAGGTAAATATTCTACGAACTACTCCCCTTTTGAATTGATATCTATATTGCCCCATAATATGTGATGAGCGCTTGCTCCGCAGCACAAAATAAAATATATGTTTCCATTATGGCACCATCTGTTAAAGCATTGTACTTCCTGTAGAGGAATGCTTGTCAGGATCGTCGGGGAAATAAGATGAAACGATGGCTAAATGCTTCTTTTCCCTCTCGGTTGTCTTTTCAACTACTGCCATGATCAGGTATTTTGTGGTGATAATATGGTAGCTCGTGATTTATCATTAGTCCTATATTTTTTTTTTTTTTTTTGATAAAAACTTCCCCTTTTTGCTCTTGGCGAATGGAGGTCCTAAAACAGTGGGTATTTCACTGCCCTCTTTGTCTTTAGGAGAGTGAGTTCCCTTGATCAGGCAACTTGAGGTCGTTTGATTTTCAAAAGAACATTATGCATCTGCTATGGCTTATTGTTCGACTCTGGACTTCAGACTCTTTCGAAACAATGTATTTTTCTTGATCTTCCATACGAATCCCACGAACAGCTGGAGAAGGGGTAGTTATCTACGACAGAGCTCTGCATGCCCTAGAAAGGCTTTTACAAAGACTAAATTTCCACCTAGCTATGCAGCCCTCTGCCTTAGCTATTTCACGTTGGCTTGGGTGGATTTTTATTGCATTTCCTATTTATTTGGCCGGATAATTAAGGCAAATCCCCGCGTCTCTTAGAACACGATTTAAACCATGCGGGTTTCCATCCTTTCTCAACGCTCTATGTTCTGGTATTGTTTTTGTGGGCAGTTCCTTAACTTTAGCATCCATTTCATCCGTTGTAAGACTGGGAAGTGGTTACTGAGCTACTCCATTAACGTCAAAGTCTCACAGCCTCTAGGAGAGAGAGGAAAACAATGAAATATTTGTATTATTCCTCCAGATTTATCATGACACAAACCATATATTTAGAAATCTAACCAAGCTCTTACAAATCTTTAAACAATAGATTGAATTTTTGGGAGAATAGAATATTCCGAAGTCAGTTTGAAATGCGCTTCTAAGTCTAGTAAACAGTCAATGTACTATATTAATAGGAATTAAATAAGTCGTTTTATAAAACCCGCGGTGCCGCAAAGCACGGAACTAACTTATGGCAAAGAATAGAAAAGTTAGCGGTTTGTATATTTAATTTTGTTTTTTATAACATGGATGTTCCTAATTGCCTCTAATTATTAATTTGTGTTCTAAATGAGTATCGCTTTATATAATTTAAATACTATTTCATTTAAAAATCGTAAACATTTCAGTATAAGAAAGATTTTTATAAGTAAGTAAAATCAATAATGTATAAAAAAACGTAAACATGAGTAGTAAACGCTACTGTACCCTATTACAATTTTTTTTAATATTGATTTGCTGTCTTGTACCTTTCCATAATTTATCCGTATTTCGTTCATTTTTTTCGTGTTTTATTACTTTTAGTGAAAAATATCCGTACTGTACTACTGTACCCTATTACAATTTTTTTTAATATTGATTTGCTGTCTTGTACCTTTCCATAATTTATCTGTATTTCGTTTATTTTTTTCGTGTTTTATTACTTTTAGTGAAAAATATCCACATTAGAATATTGTGGTCCTCTTGAACCATAAAATATATTTGTCAATAATAATAATAGCACTTACCAGTCAGTGAAAATCGTTTGCTATTACCTATAACTTGCCACTAGTTAACGTCCAATTTTTGATATCCAAAAATAGGAAAGCCAACCGTATTTTTTCATAATCTATATTTTCTGTGGCATAAAATTTTCTTAGGAAAAAGTGTATGGTTAAAATTAGCAGGTGCAAAATTACTGTTCGGCGTTCTAGCAGTAGTATCTAAACTGGCTCATTTTTAATATTTACTTCGGTAAATATTAAAAAAGTTTTTTTATATCTGCCCCTAAATTCTTTGGGAGCAGCTTCGCATTGTGTTTCATATATAACGTAAATAGTCCGGATCCGTAACATAATAGTATATTGTTAGTATTATTAATGTGCGGAAAAGGTAATATATGTACGGGATATCCTATATAATATAATCGTGTGCGGTTACATAAAAATACTTAAATAATAAATATATACGTGACCTATTCTGGAATATATTATTTTATTATGTTTTTGTCTAAGCATTGTCAGTGGTTTTGTTTATACTTCTATATTTTACTTAGTTTGTTGAATCATCTTGTGATTCTTGACTTATCTATATACATTTATATACATGGTTTGGTTATTCCGAGTTTCAATCCGTTCGTTCAAAAAATCGTTTTCACGACGTTTCGCAAAAATCTCATTTGGTAATTTCAAGTTCGGTTAGTCTCGTTACTGGCTGAGAACTGATGGTTGCCTCTGATGAATTTCGAGTTTTGTTTAGCTTGCTCGCTTTCTGATTGGACGAGCGACTTCGCAGGCTCCTCTCCTCTGTCGAATGCGATTTATTTGATTCTTGTATGGTGGCCTCTCGTATATTTGTTGATTTTTGTTGTTTTGTTTCTTGATTTTTCTATTAAAGTTTTCCATGTAATTGAAATATGTAAAGCATCGTCTCGTTTATTCAGCTATCCCGCTTCTTCGAGTTCTAGCGAAGGAATATAACTTACCAATACAATACTGACTTTTAAAAACTTTTGATTCCATTCAAATTCATCAGTCTTGAGATCTCTGACGAACGCAAGAGTAGACTCAAGCTACATAGAAATCATTGATAATTTATATATCAGAATAGATTAAACAACTACTGCAGGTATGATGCACTAAGAAAAGGAGCTTGGCAGGAAGATAAAATCTCCTCTAAGCTGCAATGGCACTAGAACCTCTTTTTAAAGCCTCAGATATCGGACTCAGATAAAATAAAATTTCAAAAGTGGATTTAAATTTTAATTTTTTAGTTTTGATATATTTTTTGACATTCGTTTACCTAAGTCAGCAAAAAAAGTTCAAGATATCGGCGGTATCTCTCTTCACTTCACCGTTTGTAACTTCGTTGGTAATACACCAAATTGTTTAAAGTTTTTACCTGATATATATATATATATATATATATATATATATATATATATATATATATATATGAAGTAAAATGCAAACTTCGTTCCATCATATCCTTTCCGTGTTAGAGGTTGCACAATTTGAATAGATTGATACAGAACACAATTCATCCAATCCACCACCATCGAGATGATGGCCTACCTGTACTACCATACAGTATGCAACACTGTGGCGGGGAGGGTAGGCTTTGACTTTCTTCTCGGTATGGTGGTACAGGTAGGCCACCATCTCGATGGTGGTGGAATAGGATGAATTGTGTTTTATTATAGTTTATTCTAACTGTGCAACCTCTAACACAGAAAGGATATGATGAAGAGAAGTTTGGATTTACTGTTTCGCATTTTACCTTACATACGCAGTTGCATATAGTTGTACGTTTGCTGAATGTGATTTCAGCACTACAACAGCATAATGTGGATATAACCACTGCTAATGCATCTAACACGGAAAAATCCGTGAAACCCGTATAAACATATATAAGCCATCCGACGAGAGGTCGGCGAAGCCGAGTTCAGTGTTGCATAATTCCTTCCGATCTGTCCTTTGCACAGCCAGGTGCATGTCGGTACCCTGTTGAGTCTAGTGAAAGACGAAACATGTACCTCTACCGTATCACTGTGGCGGGGAGGGTAGGCTTTGACTTTCTTCTCGGTATGGTGATACAGGTAGGCCACCATCTCGATTGTGGTGGAATAGGATGAATTGTGTTTTATTACAGTTTATTCTAACTGTGCAACCTCTAACACAGAAAAAATATGATGGAGAGAAGTTTGCATTTACTGTTTCGCATTTTACTTCACACACACACATATATATATATATATATATATATATATATATATATATATATATATATATATATATATATATATATATATATAGTAAAAATATTACATATCATTAAACTCCGCTCATATACAAAATTTGTTGTTTTAATTTAATATTTTAATGAAGGTTAAATAAACCAAACGTCAAAAATTTAAGAATATAACATCAAAAACTGTTTGTTTTTAATTGTGACAAAGAAAGGAGTAAATCTGCCAGAACCAAAAAAATATTGAGAATCCCAAGTGAAATTTTAACATCAGAAAATTATCTACTTTGTGAAAAGTTAGTCAAAAGGATATCAAAAGAAACATTTTGTACAGCTTAAGGAACATAGGTGTGGCACTTAAGTTTCGGGAATTTAATTTGAACTCGAGAACAGACAACACTGCGTCCTTTGTTAACATCTGTCTTCCTTTTTGTTTCAGTTTAAGGTTGAAGTCGATAGCACGTTTGGTTGGTGTTTTATGCGCATTTTTCGAAAGTCATTTTTTTAGTGGCGTCATGAGAATGAGTAACTCACATTAAAGCAACGTTTTGTGATTCAATTTTAAGTGAAATCTGGCGAAAAACCCTCGGAAATCCTCCGAAAATTGTAGATGCTGCATGGAGAACAGTGCATGTCGAAAACATGTATGCTTGAATGGGCGAAGCGGATCAAGGAGGGGCGTGAATAGGTAGAAAACGATCCACGTGAAAGATGTCCCGTCACTTCTCATACCGACGCGAATGTCTACCATTTGCGCACACTAATCACGTCTGACCGGCGCCTAAACATTCGTGCATTGTCTGACGAGTGAAACATAAACAAAGAAACCGTTAGCAAGATGTTATACGAAAATTTGAACTTGCAAAAGATTTGCACATAGATGGTGCCGAAAATTCTCATTCATGAACATGAACATGAACATGAACAAATGCGAAAATCGATCTGTGAGAATTTGTTGTCCCGCTTTCGGAGCGACGGAAGAGACTGACTGAGTCGAGTATTCACTGGAAATGAAACTTGGATATTTGAATATGTCGTCGAGACCCGCAAACAAAGTCAGCAGTGGGTGGAAAAGGGTGGGGAGCGGCAAACGAAAGCGAAGATATCCAAGTCACCACTGAAGGCAATGTTTATCGTTTTTCTCGATATCTGCGGCATCATTCATCGTGAATATTTTCTTGTCGGTTAGACGGTGGATAGTTCTATATTGGCGTCTTGGAACGGCTGCGGGCACGCTTTTTCCGTGTGCGACCCGAACTCGTCGAGAATGGCTGGATCTTGCAGCAAGACAACGTGCCAGCCCATTCCTCGTTGCAAGAAATTTTGGCGAAAAAAAGCATTCCAATGTTACTGTACCCACCCTATAGCCCTAATATTGCCCCCTGCGACGTTTTTTAATTCCCAAGATGAAGTCGCATTTCAAGGAAACACATCATGACGGCATATAAGTGGTCAAGGAAGCTGTATCCGTGGTGCTGAACGGGTTAACTTCGGAGAATTACCAAGGGTGCTCCCAATCGTGGTAGCAACGTTGGAATCAGAATAGAGTTAGAGGGAGATTATTGCCAAGGTCGATAATAAAATTTTGCACGAAACTTAATTTGCTTGTTTTTTATTAACAAATTTCCAGAAATTAATTGCCACACCTCGTATATTTTGATTTCCTCTTTTATTGCAAAATCTAAGTAAAAGACGCTATGAAATATTTTCAAATACTTTATATAGGAAATCCACTAATAAATTACGCTCTTGTAGTGAAATTGTAGACGTAATCGAATCCCAAAATGTATACTAACAAAATAAGTTAATTAAAATAAAATAGTATGATAATCATAAATGTATTTGTCAATCGCGCATATAAATACCCTAGTAATATCAATTTCTTTATTATTTCGAATTCGAAGTAATTACGTGCATTAACTCAATTTAAATCGCCGATATTCTGTTTAAAATGTCCGTAGAAGTGGAAGAAGTAAGTATATATATTAAAAAAATTATTTCTTTTGAACAAGAAAGACAACTTTGTTTATATTATATTGTTCACTTATTATAATTTGGTTACTAACATACATTTAAATTTTATTGAGATTATAAAACTTATTATTTATAAAATAATAGAAGAAGTGTTAGTTCCGTAATTCAGGCCTCAATCCAAAACGAAATGTTTTCAAAAAGAATTATTTCTACAATTCCTAAGTATGAATAAAATTTATTTTATTTATAATTGGGGTAATGCCTTTTTTTAATAAAAATTTTTTATTTTAGAAATTTCAGGAGTGTTTGTCATTTTCCAACAAAAAGGGTTGTCCCTCTTCTATTAGCGATGGTCTGGAACTATACGGCCTGATAAAACAAGCCACAAAAGGAAATAATCAAAAAGGTAAGATACAATTGCTTAACTTATGTCACAATAACTACAAAGAAAATGTTTTCCGAAATTTAGAGAGAAAGAATAATAATTTTAGGAAATATTTCTGGATATATTTAAATACGAATAAATATTTGTTTAAAGAAACTCCTTACTTTTAACTCAATAAAAGTTTAAAAATGATGGTATGAAGCTTAAATGTAGAAAACTAATTTTTATATCAAATTCTAAATTACTTATTTATGCTCTACTCTGGTTTAATAATTTATGGAAAAGTACCAATAATTACCTTGATAATTTTATAAATATTATAATGATAATATTTGGAGAAAATATCTTCGATTCTATCTCTTAAATATCTGGGTTATATATCCAACTTCTACTTTTCACTACAAGTAAACTTTATAACATGTAGAAATTTCATTTCTAAGACCACAATATGGATATTTTATTATATAAGTGACAAAATCGGACCTATATTCAGATAATATTTGGAAGGAATCATTAAACAAATATTTTATATGATTTGCCTTAAGTTAAAATAATCTTTTCCTCAGTGTTTTGACATACAATTACAATTATTTTAATAAATATTTCATTTCCCGAGAAAAAATAACAGTCTTTGTCTTCAAGAATGAATATTTTTGTTAGATTAATCTCAAGCTATTCGTGATTAACTAGCACAAGTTCAAGTTTTAACTCGCTTTATTATTTAAATTACAAACATCACATTAAGTGACATATGGGAAACTATTATATTTTTAATTTATTAACGCTATTTTGTATTAATAATTTTTCTGCAAGGTTGATTATTCCATAGAAGTGAAAAACAAAAAAGAAAAAATATTTAATTAAAAAATATAAATAAAGATAAAAAAAGAGCAAGACCCGAGTTAAAAATATTTTCCGCATTGTTTCTCTGATAATTTTAACAATAGTTGATCGTGTATTTATTTTAGGTATTTAAATAAGTATTCACTTAACTCTTGACTAAATGGTTACCTAGTTCCGCATGTTAAAGAATAAAACCTTATAGTACATAATGTATATAATATATTATATTCTCAGCCAATAGCAGCATATGTACGATGTATTTTATCAAAAATCATATTTTCTGAGTGAATATCAGTATCAGTAATGAGTGAAACAATATATATATAGGCCTCCTCTTGGACTTTTTAGTCTTGTTAATCCCAAGTAGCTCACAACAAATTGCCGGAGATCATCTTGATGTCGCATATCCATCTTGTAGGTGGCCTGCCTCTATTTTCTTTGTCAGCCCAAGGTCTACAGCTGTATCGAACCGAGAGCAACATTCGCAGGAAGCAATTATCTATATAAGATATAAATTGTGACATGTCAGTGTGATCTTAAAGCCTGTCGACTTTTTAATATTAGACTGAAAAATATCGTCAAACAAACGATATTTATGTATTTCTACAATTTCTACATTTTTTTTTTCATTTCGATATAGCTCCATTGACGCGACCATAAGGTGGTGGAAACGCATATGGAGAGAAAACCAGAGTTGTATTTTCAGAAAATAAACTGTTTGCATATATTCTTTCCTTTATCTGCTTGAAAGGAGAATACATATGTATAGGCAACGACTTGTTTATTGATGACGTCAGAAGTTTCCTATGCTTTCGGTACTGTTCCAGATTCTAAGAATCTGTTCAATAAGTGCACTAGGTACTGTACTAGTTTTGGTCCCCTGCTTTCACTATTCCGACTATAATACCTGCTGGTCCTGGGGCTTTTCGGTTTGCGATTCATTTCACACTCTGTATCACTTCGTTTTCTATTATGTATGTGGTAAATTTTCTGTGTAGTGTTTGGCGAATGGTGCTTGAACTTCAATTTATTTCCTTTTGTTACCACCAGGACTTTGTCATGTCCACTTTTTACGTTCTTTTTTTTATAAAAATACGTGTTTATTATTTTTGGTGTGTTTTGCTTGCAAAGTTTTTGAGGGTCTGACCTTTATCGTTTCGCACTCCTACGACATAATTAGCTAGACAATCCTTATTTTCTTCAAGCTTTTTAATTTTTGCGTTAAAGTTGCATAATATAACTGTATTGTAGGTTATATGATTGACTAATTCAATCTCAGTTTCACCAAAAATTTATCTGTATTATCATACTTTGATGTGGAAGAGTATAGAGGGTAGTCCTATAACTGAAACAAGCTCTTCAGACTATTTGTTGTTTATAAACATTAAAATACTATTTTTTGAATTATTGTCTTTACCTTTATAGTAAAAGTGAACTTGAATAAATATTATATACTACTTTAAGTTCTTGATGTCTTCTTCCAGCTGTGTTAACCTGTACTCCGGTAGCAATGATTTGTTATTGTATATACATATATTTGAGTTAAAGATATGGCTGTTCGTCTTACGGATGTTCTTCTGCAAATTCTTTTTCCCTCCATATTCCTTGGGGCAGACCGAACCAGCGATGTGGAACTCCAAAGATCCCGTCGATCCACTCGGAGAAATTTTTCAGAAGTCACTGTCTTTATCTTGAGGATAATTAGTCATAACTTACGACGCTACTCACATGTGGGTTAACGAGTGGGTATGGATATGGTTTTTTCTAAAGAGGATGGAAGAAAATCAAAGCTAAAGTGGGCAAAGCGCAGCCCTGAAGTTGGCTTGTCCGTAAAGTAATACCTACCCGTTCGTCTATATAACGACTATATGTAACTCGAAAGGCCATGTGTAAATTAATTAAAAATACTGAAAATCTAGAAGATAAAAGAGCAGTGCAACCATAATGACATTTCAGTACTTTTCATTCAATATTTCAATTGTATATCGATAAGATACATTTTCATTCCCATAACATTTTACAAGGTAAATTCGTTGTTCCGCGGTTAGCATAGTCAATTTGTTATTTAGTAACTATTTTTCGGCAAAACACAATTAAAGCCTGTTACGTTGAGATTAACAGAAAAATATCATTTGTCAGATTAACTCATCTATTCAGTCACAAGTTCGAATATTTATTACAATACCTTAAAAATTTTCCTTTTTGGTAAAAAATATTTTTTAATTTTTTTTATAAACTATGTTTCTATTTCGGAACCGTTTAGATAAATAAAATTTGTAAAAAAATTACAGCTTTATTTTTCTTCATTTTCCTTATTGCGTTTTTTTTATTTCCTCTATCTTTATGTCTAGTATTTCCTCAGATTCCTGATTCATAATTATTTTTTTCAATTCGTCTATTTTTTCCTTTCTGTGTACATTTTGATCTCGTCTACCGTCACCGTAGAAGTCCTCTACTATCCTACTTTTTTTTATCTATTTAATGTGACAATTCTTTGTTTGATCATTATTTTGCATGAGCAAAAGTAAATAATATTTTTAAATTTTGTATAAAACTTTATCTAGCAAAGGATATTTATTTCAAAACAGAAAATATACTTCTTTCTTCAAATATGGTTTGAATATAAGGTGACTGAAAATTTTTACCAGTAACTTATAATTTATTTTCTTTAAAATAAGACATATTTTCTTAAATAAGGATTACGTCTTTTTTTCTCGATTCCGCGTTTAAAAATAGTATCATCCCTAAAAAGATATGCATACTGATATTTTGGTTTCTCTGTTATAACTTTACTATATAATAATATATAAAATAATCCTTGAGCTCCAAATTTGAAAATCAAATTAGGTATTTACCCAATATCTACAGTTTAATTATATTTTTTATCTCGACCAATCTATTTATTAACCTTAAATGCTGGATAAATTATAAAAATATGGTTATCTATAGTTTTAATTAATTTTAGCTTTGAAAATGTTCTTTATACAGATAAAACACAATAGTGATTTCAAAAATATTGTTTTGCTGACCTCCAGGATTTTCGGTTGCCTCTCCTAAAGGGATGGCAACAATGATTATAAAAACAATTTTAATTTCTACTAACCTAAATTTTACTATTACGTCACCAAATTTTTAAATAATAAGGATCCGCTTGTTATTTTGATTCAATTATTATCTCGCTAAAGCTTAGTTATTTCTTAATTAAAACTTAAACAACAGCGCAAAGATAACTCTTTTAAGGTCGAAATTATTGACACAACCTGATTTCCTGTACAATCGGCTATGTTTTTATTACTAAAAGCAAAGGAATTTTGAGACAGAAAGCAAACCAAATTATTGATAGAAAAAAAATATATATATTTGACAGAAAATACAGTGGCGCCCTGGTAAGGTTAAAAAATTGTTATAATTTGTTTTAAAGGAAATTGTATAAATTGTGATGAATTTCAAAGAATATCAGTTATGTTCTTTATTTTCTATATAAAATACACTGTAAAAAGAAAATGCATTAAATTTAAGGTAAATGTGCTGAAAGCAAATTTCGTAAACCTTTATTAAATACATTTAATATAATGCATTAAATTTAATTATTTTTACATTAAATTTACTGTAATCATGGATTACAGTAAATTTAAAGTTTGATTATTCCTTTTTAAGATGACTATGTACATAAAATATACAGCCAGTATTCATGGATTTTGAGATATGTTACCACATATCTATCTAATGCGCCAATATTAATATGAGTTCAAAAAATTCTGAAACTGTCAGGAAGAGGTGGACATTTTTCCCATAGTTACTGTCCGCTATTTAGACCGGTTTCGAACTCACTGGTTCTCGTTAGTCATTTAGTAATAAAAAAAAGTGCTGCCAATTCTTTGAATCGGGCTTGAATGACTGGCGGTCATGGTGGAAAGTACTGGGTCTAACGAGGTTTAATCATCAAAGACTGATTATCACCACTCTTATTTATTCATTCAAATAAATCATTTAGTTTTTAGACAGAATATCTAAGCCATTAGACATTATGGTTTCGACTTTTTCGATAAGTAAGTCGATTTGTCACTTATCGTATATAATTTTGGTGTTTTTATCCCAGCAAATTTACACTAAAAACCTTAACAAATGCGACCTGCTCTCGATGGCTACCAAAGAAAGAAAATATATTCCTCTATTCTTGTTTATTGTATTGCAGTTATTCACTTTAATTTTTAATATGTGTTAATTCATTATTTCGTAATTATAATATTTTTCTTTGCAACCTAAAGAAGGATTTTGTAATATTTGTTAATAACTAAAGCGAGCAAAATGATAGAACATCGAAAAAATGTAAAATAAGGAAAGCCGCGAAAATTACGCACAGGAAATGAAACAACACCTAAATAAAATAGACCAGAGTAATGATATCGAACAACTATGGAAACAAATGGAAGAAACAATTACATATACAGCAGAACTAATCATCGGAAAAAGCAGGAAGAGAAAAAGAAAATGGTTTGATAAAGAATGCTAAGAAAAATTACAAAACAGACAGAAGAAACGAGACATTATGATTCAACAGGAAACAACAGAAAACAAAGAAAGCTATACAACATCCCGATGAGAAACCAGAAAACTAATTAGACAAAAGAAAAGGGATTATGAAAAACAGCAAAATGAGGAAATGGAAAGGAATAGACAAGACTTAAACAGTCGAGCATTCTACAAATCGGTGTCAAATGAGAAGAAATGCTTCAGACCTAACTCTGTCTCTATACTAAGAAAGAATCATGTTGAACTCATAATTAACGAAGAGGAGATACTCCAAACATGGCAAGAATATTTCCAAAGTCTCCTAAACATACATCAAGAGGAAGAACATAGAGAGGATATATATATATATATATATATATATATATATATATATATATATATATATATATATATATATATATATATATATATATATATATATATATATATATATATATATATATATATCCCACCGGTAGAGGACCCAACAATAGAAGAAACAGTACAAGCAATTAACAAATTAAATAACGCAAAATCCCCAGGCTCCGACAATATACCGGCCGAATTTCTCAAGTACGGAGGGGAGGTTTTACATAGACAATTACACACACTAATCACACTTATATGGAAAGAAAAGAAAATGCAAAATGGCACGAAGACCAAGTGCTCCAACTATAGAGGAATCTCCCTACTTAACAAGGCATACAAAATCTTATCGAATATCCTATTATGTAGAATAACTCCTTTTGTAGAAAATTTCCTAGGGGAACACCCAGCCGGATTCAGGAAAAATAGATCGACTATAGATCAGATCTTTACTATAAGGCAGCTACTTGAAAAAGGATGGGAATTCAATAGAACTATCCACAATATTTTCATCGACTTTCAACAAGCATACGACAGCATTAAAAGGGGACAACTGTGGAATGCAATGGCAGAACTTTCGATTCCAAAAAAAAATGATCCACCTCGCCAAAGTATGCGTAAATGGCTGTAGATCCAGGGTACGAATAGGTAACCAACTCTCAGAATCGTTTGAAATAAACAGTGGCCTAAAACAAGGAGACGCACTGTCACCCCTCCTCTTTAATATAATCCTGGAAAAAGTAGTGAGTACAACATAAATTAGAACAGAACTAATAACAGTAAATGGACCAGAATTATTACTAGCATACGCGGACGATATTGATATTGTTGGAAACACCGTCACCAATGTAAAGGAAACTTTCAACAAAATAGAGATAGATGCAAGGAAAACCGGTCTAATGGTCAATGAGAAGAAAATCAAATGCATGTGCATAAACAGACAACAGAATCAAGATATAATAGGACAAAATGTAACAATAGACATATATAATTTTGAAAGAGTGGAGCGTTTTAAATATCTGGGAGCGACAATCACCGCAGATAACGATATCACAGAGGAAATAAAAGGGAGAATTCAGGCACCAAACAGATGTATGTATAGTCTCAATAACACCATCAAATCCAAGAACCTAACACGAACCTCAAAAATCAGGATATATAGAACCGTGATTAGACTAGTGCTAATGTATGACTGTGAGACGTGGACGCTGACAAAAGCAATGGAAATGAAACCTAGATGTTTTGAGAGGAAAATCCTTAGAAGGATTTTCGGACCCTATCACGACCCCAATACTAATCAATACCGAATAAGAACAAATGCCGAGGTCAAACAGATATATAACGCTAGCGACATCGTACAAGAAATTAAATCCCAACGCCTAAGATGGGCTGGCCATGTCCATAGGCTCCCTAATAACCGCATTACCAAGTTAATTTGGAAGGAGGCCCCGACAGAGAAAAAACCCTTAAGACGCCCAAGAATGCGATGGAGAAATAACTTATGGTCAGATTTAAGAACAATGGGGTTGCCCACTGACCCAACTATCATGGGCGACCGTGTGAGATGGGAGCAAGTTGTGCAGTCAGCCAAGACCCACCCCGGGTTGTAGGGCTACTAAAGAAGAAGCACATTCTTATGAGCTAAGCAATAAATATATAAAATGCACTACAACTTAAGTGAGAATTGGATAAAAAATATTTTTGTTCTTATGCTTATAAGATTTCAGCAACTGCCGGACATGAAATTATGCAAAGTCTAAATACATTTTGAGTTTAATATTTTTCCCTTGCTTCTAATTATTTTAAAACCTTTTTTATCATTTTCATCAATAAAATAAAAATTTACTCAATTTTATTACATTCCGATTTACAAGATAATCAATCAAATTGCTTTTCTATCACTTTCAAGTATCCTTGACCTGAGTATCAATTTATATATATCACTTATTTTTTATGAAATACATTTTTTAGAAATTTTCTGTCTTAAAAATAGATATAATGTTTTCTTTATTTTCAGATAAGCCTTCACTATTTAATCTAACTGAACGAGCTAAATGGGAGGCCTGGAATAAGAAAAATGGCCTTACGAAAGAGGAAGCCATGACACAATTTATACATAAAATAAGAAGTCTTTATTCCTGCTCCTGCTGACTGATAATTTTTAACAAAAAAATTATAATGACTCCTTTACAGTACCGAAAAATATTTTACTACCAAAGGAGCAGATCAACTACTACAGCAATATAGAATCAAATAAAGAGCAATTGTAGGAAACCAGCGGGTATAAATAAAGAAAAAAATTAATTATTAATTGAAAACTCTTCATTACCAAACATCAACTCAAATATTTAAATAAGCTATCCCACAAAGCCTTTTAGGTGAATAAATATAATTATCAATACAATTTTAAAGTAATTTTTAATCATAATATGACTTTCCTTCATATACAATTTTTTCAATTCAAAGTTTTACTTCTTTATTAAATAAATTATATCCTTAATTATTTATAAGTCTATTTGCTAGTGATATAAAACATACAGTATACATTAACATAAAAACCAAAGCTTGAACAGCGTTTGTCAAATAGGAAATCATAGTTCTTGGGTTTAGACCGTGTAAAATTGGAATTATTATCCGACGTATCGCCTACGACTGCATGAGGCATCTTCAGGAATATTTACCTCACGAGCTTAACACGCTGAATTACCATCGAGGAGCAACAGACCAATGTTACTCAGTGAACCGTGATCCAGTGTTAAGATCAATTTCCACTTGTGATGAGTACTGTATCCTGTATCTCTATTAATATTATTTGGATATTTACAAATTTCGATTAATTCTGTAGTTTTACGTTTAAAAAATCCAGACACTAGAATCTTAGTTTCCTTTACATTAAAGCTGTGACTCGAGCAATGCCGGTGTTCAATTACTGCAGATTGTACAATACATCTTTCATGTTCCTTAAGCCTAGTGGATATAGAAGGTTCTGTTTCACTCACAGAAACTTTACCACAAGAGCAAGATATCTTGTAAACATCTTTTGTTGGTAATGGTATTGTATCATTTAAAGAATTCAAACATTGTCCATCTTTCTTACATGTGTTGCAAGCTGTCCGAATGTTTGATTTTCGGAGAAATCAGGCAATCTTGTCGGTGGTTCCGTCTATGTAAGATAAGACAAAGCTGTCCATAGGCGATACATTTTTGACATTTTGTCAAGTAGTTAGTTTTAATTTTAGAACGTCTAATATCTTCAGCGCAATATCCGTTGCCTCTCAGAGCATTTGTCCGTTTTCTGTTTTTGATTTCAGTGATCGTTCGTCATATATTGAAAGAGCTCTATGTATCAAAGTGTTAACGACTGATTGTTTTTGAGAAGGATGATGATGTGAGATTGCATTGAGATATCGATGTGTATATGTTGATTTTCTGTACACAGAATGTCCTAATTTGACATTATAGTTTCTTTATACTAGTACATTGGGAAAGGAAAGGACACCCTCCTACATAATACATAAATATCTGCCTAAACTTTTACATCTATTTACGAGAAAAACCGAATCCTTTGTTAAAAACTCTGGACACTTTGTCCAAAGATTAAAAACCATCCAATAAGAGCTGGAGACATATTGGTCAGTTCTGATCTAGAATCCCTGTATACAAATGTTCCTATAAATTATTCAGTTTCCATAATATTGGACATATTACGAAATAAAAACGTAGACTCCACCTTACTAGAATGAATTAAAGCATGTCTGATTTCTACTTATTTAACTTTTCAAGGAACTTTCAACGAGTAGACTTCCAGTGCGACCATAGGATCTTCGCTATCACCCGTGGTAGCAAAAATCTTCATGGAAGCATCCGAAGAAAATGCCTTGTCTTCTGTACCTCTGAAATCAAAATTTGGGTGCAGATATGTAGAATATATGTTCATAGTTTGCCCACATGGCGTAGGTAATCTCAATAATTTCCTGGATCACCTTAACCAACAATACCGTAGCATAAAATTTAGTATGGAAACTGAATCAAGGGATATTCTTCTCTTTCTCGATGTACTAGTTCAAGGAAAAGATTATGGCAAATTAGGGCATTCTGGCTTACAGAAAACTAACACATACCAATCGACATCTCGATGTAACGTCACATCATTATCCTTCACAAAAATATTAACTCTTGGTACATAGAGCTCTTTCAACATTTGACGAACAATCATTAACAAAAAATAGAAAATTGACTAATGCGCTTAGAGGCAACGGATATTGCGCTGAAGATATTAGTAGTTCTATATAAAACCCAATTACTTAACAAGAAGTCTTTACAAATAGAAGGCGTTTATAAGATATCTTGCTCTTGTGGTAAAGTCCATCTGGGTGAAACAGGACGGTCTATAGCCACTAGGCTAAAGGAATATAAAAGATATGTTTAAAGAAAAAAACAAATTGTACAATCTGCATTAACTGAACACCAGCATTACTCAGGTCACACCCTTATTGTATATAAAACTAAGGTATTAGCATCAATGTCTTGTTGTTTTTAAACTAAAAATTGTATTTAAATTATTAGAGATACAGGTTACGGTCTACGTCACACATGGAAATCGATCCCTGAAGATGCCTCGTGCAATCATAGGCGAGACGTCGGATAAGAAGTCCAATGTAAATGTTTTTTGACTGTTGCTTAAGCATGCGTATAGTTGTTGAAAATATGCTATTATTCATGAAGATAACATTGATGTTATTTGTATAGGAGCCATTACAAACAAGTTAATATAATAAATAGTAATTTTGCATATCCACTAGGCATACTGTATTTTTATTTTTAAAAAGGTATTAAATATTTGTTCCTTATATGTATATTATATTTTATAACTTTGTATTTCAATAAATTTTATTTATTCATTTGTTTTTTTTATTATGATAAATGTACGCCAACCCTCAATTTCTGGTGCATGTGTACTTAACGTCATCAATATTTTGGGTACATTGATACCAAACTTTCTAATGACCGTTATTTATTGAAATAAATTACATAACAATTTTAAGTAAACATGAATTCAACACAATCAATAATATGAAATTTTGAAAAGGTTGTCATTTTTAAACAAAAAGAAAAGAATTTCAAAATCATAGATAACGATGTTTGTTGTAAAGTATTAGATATCTGTTGGACTGCCATTGTCTTTATTTTGTTGTTGAATATCATGACATTTTGGCTGGTAGCCACTATCTCTAGCCTTATTCAAGTGAATCTGAACGAATTCTTAAACTACAAAACTAAATGTAATGAAAGTAAAAGCAATGGCAGTACAACAGATATCTTCTAATTCGCATCTGTAAATGTGGTGTAAAGAAATACGTAAATACATTAACTAACAATGCCTTTTATGTGGGTAAATTTAGTCAGTGCAGATTCAACAAAATAAATTTTTGGATAATTTTAAATGATGATGTTCTATAGTTGAATTGAGATATCATAATATGATTTTTTTTTAAAATCAATGATTTTACTTCATTGTGAAAGAAATCATTTCCTTAATAATTTCTCAGGCTACTTGTTAGTACTATAAATTATACAGAATATATTATTGTGCACTAAATATAAAAATATAGGTGTGGTGATTATTTAATTGTCTTTAAACGAGTAATTTTTTTCGTTGTTGGTTACACATAATTATAGTTCTTAAAAATTTCGGATTATTTACAAAGATGAAGTTGTAATAAATATAAGAGGCGTTGTAAACAAGTTAATATAATAAATAATAATTTTGCATTCACTAGACATACTGTATTTTTATTTTAAAAAGTTATTAAATATTTGTTTCTTATAAATTATATTTTGCAACTTTTTATTTCGATACACTTTATTTACACATTTGTTTTTATTATCACAAATGCACGTCTGGCCTCAGATTCTGGTGCATCTGTACTTACATTATCGGTATTAATAATATGGATACATTGGTACCAAACTTCCTAGTGACGGTGATTTATTGGACTAAACTACGTGATAATTATAAATAAACATAAATTCATAACAACCTATAGTTTAAACAACATGAGAAAAAGTGAAGCAAATTTACAACTAATAATATACTGGGTTGAACATTTACAATCAATTCCATTGTGACAGTGTCAAGTCATTCCAGAACATTTTATATGTCAAGACTATTAAGAAGTGGGCAGAGAGTTTATTCTGTCCAAATTTTACGCTAATTCACTCTTCCTAAAAGTTTCGACCAATCAGATATCTCGTCAATGGAGTCAAAGATGTTATTGATATATTTACGTTATGTCTACAAAATTCAGTTACAAAGTCGCTATGATTTCTGATACCTTGACTGGCTATAATAAATCGATTTCAACAATTACTATTTTTTTATAAGCATACGTTCTTTGTAAATTCTTGTGAAATAATATTAGCCTAATTGTGTAACTAGTTCAGGTTAGCCATTTATTTCAAATAGATGTAATTTGAGATTTTGAAATAATTATGATTGAAATGTATCTACTTCACAAGTTGGGTAATCAATGCTTTATTGTCGATACTCCATCTGTATTGTGCTAATATCATAGAGCTCATCCTGCTTCTACTTTGGTAACATTAAAAAGAAGAAATTTGAGATGTTAAGTAACCTCTATTTAATAAAATCTATGGTTTATTTTTTGTTGGCCGAACTGTTTCTAGCACTACTTCTTTCAAATCCCAAATTATTTTTTTTAAACTTTACTGCTGGGAATTGGGAACTAAAATATAATTAATTTATTTTAATCATATTGAAACATATTTATAGTAAAGATAGTTATGCCAATTGAACATAGAAAATTAAAGTTTTGTGACAATTTTTTTAAAAGCGACCACCTTCTCTGCCCGAAATTCAAGGCTATCTACAGCGTTCTGCTAGGGCTCAAGTTTTAGCATGTTGCCTGTACTCTTTTTTGCCGAGTGGCCCTATGAAAATTTTTTTTTCAGTTCGCGATAAAAATAAAATAAATTCAGTTTTCTTAAATTTAGACGTACTCTCATTATATATAGAGATATTTTTAAAAGTAGACATGACGTATTCAATACGGCGGCTAAGACGAAAAAAAGTAGGCTAAAAACACTTTCGAATTAAATTTTGGTACACCCAATCTATACACTCTTTCATATATGCCTAAACCTACACTGTGCATATCAAAATTCAAGCTGATGAATATATTACGGTGGCAGAAATATCCAAAAGGTGATATCTATTTCGGAATAAGTTAAAAATCGTTTTGAACCAAAATTTTGGTACATTCAAAATGTGCTTTTCTTCATTTACCCTTATCTCCTACACCAGTAGTTCCCAACTTTTTTCTTGTTGCAAAGTCCGGTAAATAAAACAGTAAAATTAGATTTTCAAAATTTATTTTCCATATTGAATAACAGTTCACAATGAAAAACTAAAACATAAATGTAAAACATTAACCTAACCTACAAAAATGAATACAATAAATGATACAGAACTTGAAATATATCCTGAATCAGATATTTGTGCCTAGAACAAAGAAATACAAAGTTTTGATTGTTTGAGTTTTAAATCAGATTCTGCATTTAACCTGTTTCTGTACTTATCTTTAAGATAAGTGTATGTTGATTATCCTTTCTCACATATATATGATGTACAAGAAGGCAATAAAACTTTAATAGCTTTTCTGCAAAACAGGATACTCATTTCTTACACTGTTCCAAAAATTAATTAAAGAGTAATCTTTAAAAACAGTTTTTAGGGAATTGTCAGAGGATAAGACAATGAGTTTTTCTTTTTCCAGTAAAGTTAAAGAAGTACCTGAAAGTATATTTCCTTGAAGGGATTACATATCCTGTTGTTCGATCCAGATAAAATAGGTTTATTAGGAAAATAGTCCCCGAAAGTTAATTGAAGTTGTTTAAGATGTTCAGTAATATCCCTTTTAATATTTTGGTTAAGTTGAATTTCATTTTCTAATAAAATGATACGGACAGAACCAGAATATCCGTACTCATTTACCTGCAGATGATGAGGCTAAAAGTTGATACTTGAACCTTGTAAAGACAGATTTAAACCATTTAAATTGGAAAAAATTTTGGCTAATTATGCCAGTTTTTGCAACCAAAAAATATGAGATATATAAGAGGACGAATAAAATGGATGGTTAAGAAAAAAAGCTTGAATTTCAGACAAATTATATAAACTCTTATAGTCTATTAACCAAATCGATATCAGTGGCGGCCTTAGTCCAGCATTTTGGGCAAGAAATCGATGGCACCCTTGATAATTCAAACAAAGTGGTATAGCCTCTGAACCCTATTGAGCAGCAAACCTTAAATAGCAAATAGACTAGTACAAAGTGTCTTTCAATAATAAACTCTAAGCTTCTTAAACAACAAGGTTCACAACATACATAGCTCTGGACATGCGAGATATACGCGACCAATACAACAGAAAAGCAAGCCCATGGGCACAAGGTAGAGACAAACCCTGTTTTCTGAATTCGAAGCTCTTGAATCCGCCCCTGCAACAAACCAAAGTTTCTCGAACTCACATATGTTGTATGCGGAAAGCCGAGATTCACATAAAGACGGGTAATAAAAATTCGGCCATGTGTATTAATATTCAACGGTTTCCACGAAAAATTTAAATTTTTTGATGCGTCACCAACCATACTGTATCTTTTTTCAAAAATTAAGTTTGGAACAATTTTAACAATATTAAAGCGAAAAATTCCCATGTATTAAGTTTAAACCGCCTTGTTAAATGCGCCATCCTGAATTTTGATACGCATAGTATAGATCATAAGCGCATATGAGTGACAGCATAACTTGGATGTACCAAAAGTTTAATACTCCAGCAATATATATATATATATATATATATATATATATATATATATATATATATATATATATATATATATATATATATATATATAAATATATATGGTGGAAGGGGCACGGCTATTTTTCCGGTTATCAGTAAAAAAATCTTCACGACATTTCGCCAAAATCTCAGCTGGGATTTTCAAGTGATACGTCCTCGGTGGCTGCTCAGCCAAGAATGAGCTTGCTGGTCCTCGGTCGGCCCTTTTGCAGTTTGGCGCTTGCGTAAGTTATATCTTGGTTCTGCCTGGTTGGTTTCCTCGTTTCTCTGGGTCTGTGCCTGCTCTTGCTTTGGTTTGATTTTTCCATGTATTTGAGATGTTTTGTGCATTATCTCTCTTGTTAAAGTTCTTAGTGCTTTCTATTTCGGGAGCTCCTCTGATAATGCTTGTTCTGTAGTACTTTATGGGTTCGTTCTATTTAATTTCCTGGAAATTTATAGTGTGTCCTATCTCCTGATGATTTTGAAATAAAGCTGATGCGATTGGCTATTCTTTATGATATTTTTATGTTCTTGGATTCTGGTAGAGATTCTTCTGTTTGTTTGACCAATGTATTCTTGTTCACAGTCTCTACATGGGATGCTGTACACTCCCTGGTTTCCAAAACTGCAAAGAGATGATATTTTCTCTGGACGTCAAATCCCTGTACCCAAGCATACTAATTGACGAAGCTCTAGACAAGATTGCGATGAACGAAGATTTCTTACATCACTTCATTGACCCGTCCGAGCTCTGCCTCAAAAACATATATTTTTCCTATGAAAATAACTATTACCGACAGACAGATGGTACTCCTCTGGGATCTTCGCTAAGAAGAAAAGAAGAAGAAAAAACAAAATAAATCCCTCTTGAAACGTTCCGTGGAGGACATCTTCATTATATGGTCACATGGACAATCCAACCTAGACATATTTTTGGAGGAACTAAACAGCATTCATCACCGCATACAGTTCACACTGGAGGTTGAAGTCAACAAGCAACTACCGTCCATTGACCTTCTAATCACCAGAAACTACGACCTAAGCATCGATTATACTGTCCACCGAAACCTACACACATAAATAGATACCTGAACACTAAGTCTCACCACCATCCATCACAGTTACAATCGGTAGCCAACACACTGATCTCCAGATCCTTGCGACTAACCAAACCCAGGAATCGCCAGGAAGAACTCAACAATATCACAACAGTTCTAAAACAAAACAACTACAAAGAACACAATATCAAAAAGCAGAATTCAAGTGAAATAGCAGAGAAAAATAAATAAGATGACAAATATAAATCAAAAACCACACTGCCATACATAAAAGGTGTAACAGACGTAATTGGAAGAATTCTGAGGAAGCATGACATATGCTCAATTTACAAACCACAAACAACAATACACAAATTATTGGCAATCCAAAAGACAAATTACCATTGGAAAACCAGGGAATGTACAGAATCCCATGTAGTGACTGAAAAAGAATATATTGGCCAAACAAACAGAAGAATCCCTACCAGGGTCCAAGTACATAAATATAACGACATTAGCTTTATTCCAACATCATCAGGAGATAGGATACACTATAAAATTCCAGAAAACCAAACAGGTCACATCCATGAAGTACTATTAAACGCGCATCATCAGAACAGCTCTCAAAATAGAAAACACCAAAAGCTTTAACATGAGAGATGATGCACAAAACAACTGAAATACAGGGAAAACCCTACTCAAATCAAACAAAAAACAACACATCAGAGAAACAGGACAGCGAGCCGAGAGGGGGCACAGACGCAGAGAAACGAGGAAACCAACCAGCCAAAATCCAGGTATAGCCTGAGCTAAACTATAAAAAGGTCGACAGAGGACCAGTACGCTCATCTAACTCGAGCACCTTTCGAGGAAGCATCACTAGAAAATGTCAGCTGAGATTTTGATGAAACGTCGTGCAGATTTTTCTACTGACAAACGGATTGATAACCAAAAAAACGCCAGTGCACTTTCCACCATCCGTGAAAACCTACGATATATATATATATATATATATATATATATATATATATATATATATATATATATATATATGTAATTGCTGTTTCAATTATGAGAATATTAGCGTCACTATTAGCTTGTTTTACTGAAATATCCGCAGCTGGAAATTTAGCACATAACACTGAAATAAAGCAAGACAGGTAATTATTTGTATTAAATTGTTTGAAATGTCAAAAATTTCACCAACAACATCAAAAGTTGAAGATGTTTTGTAGTCCGAAGACATTATTCTGTAGCTTTAATATTTTTTTTTCTAATCAGTATAACCATCAAATATTATAGGCACACTTCGACCTTAATATCTATGTACATACTCAATGTATTAATAAAAAATAGCATTAAATATTTCTTCTTGATCTCACTCAACGTGAGTGCATTTGCATTATCAATTTCAATGTATACAACTTAAGAGCAATCAACTTATGTGTTTTACGCATTCCAGTTGCATCGAAGAGTGATAATAGGCAAAGGACTAATTCATATTCGAAGAATTTTTCAACTTCATCCTCAAGTGCCTTAGTAATACTCATGCGTTGAAATAATAATAAAAGATCCATAGATACCTCCTCATCATGAACTTTTATGGTGCTACTCATAGCTACTCTGTTAACGTGTTTCAGTTTAATATTACCAAATATTTAGTCAGTCATTTTGGTTATAGAAATAACTTCCACTTCACGATAATGTTGCTCAAGGTTTGAACCTATTTTAGTGTGTGATGCACATAAACCAATACTTCTGTACTTTTAGTTATATTGAACATCCGATAGATAGATAGAGTTTAATATTACGAAATATTTAGTCGGTCATTTTGGTCATAGAAATAACTTCAACTGCACGACAATAATGCTCAAGGTTTGAACCTATTTTAGTGTGTGATGCACATAAACCAATACTTCTGTACTTTTAGTTATATGGAACATCCGATGACGTATACAGGTATATTGTTCTTTACGAAAAAAAAGTATAAGAATTGTTTTTATAGAGAGCTATATAGTTTATAACTTTCATCTGACTTATTTTCACGATAACACGTACCGTTTACGGAGAAAAATGTGGAAAAACCAATATTTTATACCTGAGACCTTGAAGAAAACTTTTAGCAGACATGGGACCGGTGGAGACTTTTAATATTTTATTTATTATAGTTTATTTAAGCTCTATGCAAATTTTTGCACAGTTAAATGTCTATTTTGACTGGATTAAGCGCGAGATTAACTGCTGAGATCGTAAAAATTTAATCTAGGGTTATTGTTTATAAACAGACGTCCAAACTCAATTTCAAGTACATATGTACTAATTTACTTATTATCAACTTTAAGATATAAGTAACAAATAAAATATGTATATAATTATGAATCAGCGTACGTTAATAAAATGTACATTAAGAATGCTGCAATACATTAAAAAGCATACATAATATAAACCCTTAACACAAACAACATTAAGATAATTTTGTTTTAATAATATTAATATAATCATGATGAGATGCACAAATATTATAAAAAAAATAAAAATGCATATCACTAACTATAAATAAATATTTGTAAGTGATAGACGCTGTGCTGCCAAAAAATACTTTTTAATGGGAAATATAAAAAATTAAAATTTCAGGAAAAACTGAATATTTAATTTTTTTTTAAAGAATTATGTTTTGTAAGTAAACCAAAACTGACGAAATAGAAGACTGGATCCAAAAACAATTAAGCTGGGTTCCAATATTAGCTTTTCTTAATAAGTTCGAATTAAACCATTTATCAGAGTACCAGTATAAGGAATTGTTAAAATCCTATTACTAAATTTGCAAATATCTTCCTATATAAACTTTGATTTAATTTTTAACTTATTTATAAAACTTTTATATAAACAATGTATTAATTTAAATAATCTTCATAAATTACTGATTATATGGAAGTTCAATTAAAAGTTACAATGACAGGGAAAAATATTTTGCAATATATTTTCGCACCTAACAAGGAACCAATTAACGTCATTTTAAAAAATATGTTTTTTAATCTTTATGATACCTAATTATTTTTTTTATTTAATGGTAGTAAACAGAAAGCTGCTTTTATTGGTTAGCAAGAAACTAACGTAGCATTAATGAGCTGTTTTTTATGAAAACTAAAAATGTCACAAGCAGAATTAAAATTTTATTTTTGTTTTGAAAATACAGGGTAAAATTGAAAAGTTAACAACATTCATAACTCTCTATAACGTTCTTATTTCAAAAGATATTATATTTTAGACGACTTATTCTGAAATTATTTTAAGCGTAATATAATGGTTTAATATTAATTTGAACAGGAGGTTCAGTTAAAAACGTATTTAAGATAAAATTTTTATAAAAAAATCGAACCGACTTCTAAAAGTGCGCTAAAAAGTGAAAAATAAACATAAATTTTGATATGAAATTGAACTTTTTGAAGTCGGCGCCAAACTAATACCTGACAAAATGTGATTTGTATAAACAGATTAAAAATACTTTATTTATAATTGCTTTCTTACCATAATTTGTATATATTAGTAGTTATTTATTTCGTGTACAAATAATTTGGCGCCGACTTCAAAAAGTTCAATTTCATATAAAAATTTATGGTTATTTTTCTATTTTTAGTTTTAGAATTCATTATGATATTCATAAATTATTTGAACTAAGTACTAATCGAGATTAGTGTACCTCGCAATGACTCCAAACTGGCAATAAAGTACCCATTTTATTCAAAGTTATAAATCACCCTAAAATGACCCACTAAAAATTCTTTAGTTCTTAGAGTTTTCCAAATACCAATCAAATTGGGTCAAACGAATATTTAGTCTATCATAGAAAATCCATTATCTTAAATTTCAAATTAATTTTGGATTGGTAATATAGGCTCCAAAACCTTCGAATATCGATATTTAAAGAAAAAAAAATAATTTTTTATCCACTATATTGGATACGCCATATTGAATTTTTAAAAAATAATTTTAGATTCGTCATGTGTGACCCCGAAAACTCTCCCATGCCAATTTTGGTGAAAATCGGACAAAATTGATTTTTTTGTCCGCCATATTGAATCCGCCATATCGAGTTTTTTAAAAATGATTTCAGATTCTTTATGTGAGGCCCCGAAAATTTCCCCGTACCAATTTTGAAGAAAATATGACAAAATTGATTTTTTTCATCCGCCATATTAGATCCCCCGTATTGAATTTTTTTTAAATTATTTTAGATTCGTCATATACGACTTCAAAATCTCCTCCGTACCAATTTTGAAGAAAATCAGACAAAAACGATTTTTTGACGGCCATATTGAATCCGCCAAATTGAATTTTTTAAAAATTATTTTAGATTCGTCACATGCGACCCCGAAAACTCCCCCATACCAATTTTAGCGAAAATCGGACAAAATTAATCCATCGTCCATATTGAATCCGCCATATTGAATTTTTTTTAAATTATTTTAGATTTGTCATATGCGACTCCGAAAACTCCCCTGTACCAATTTTGGAGAAAATCGGACAAAATTGATTTTTTCGTCCGCCATATTGGATTCGCCATATTCAATTTTTTAAAAATAATATCAGATTCGTTATGTGCAACCTCGAAAACTCCCCTATACCAATTTCGGAGAAAATCGGACTAAATTAAACTTTTCTGTCCGCCATATTGGATCCGCCATTTTGAATTTTTTTAAAATAATTTCAGATTCGTTGGGAACATCCCCGAAAATTCCTTCATACCAATTTTTTGGAGAAAATCGGACAAAATTTTTTTTTTTGCCGCCATATTGTAAGCGCCATCTTGGATTTTACTGCACCAATTTCATCTAAAAAAATATGGGATCACCGCAGTAACTTCCTGAATATAACGTATAAAATTTCATTCAAATCGGTGCAGCCGTTCCGGAGTAATCGGTGTACATACATAAAAAAAATACATAGCCGACGAATTGAGAACCTCCTTCTTTTAGAAGTCGGTTAAAAAGGAGAGATATTGTTGTATATTTCAGTGTATATTTTGAATTATCGGCCAAGCGCTTTCGATCTTACTTAGACCATTCTCAGGGATTAGACCTAGAAAGAAGAGAATATGATCAATAAATAAGCTTTCTCAGTACTCACCAACCACACTCACTCGTCAAAGGACACACCTCAACCTTGCCATTTGGAGAACAGTCTCCAACGCTAGAGCAGCCTTTACAGATAAAAGTGAGGTTATGCCACACACAGTCATAGCATAATAAATCAATAAAAATTGTTTAAAAATTAACAAATTTACACAAGTTATGTGAGCTTGAGTACAAATTATCTGTATGAGTTCTTTAATTTTTTGTATATGACATTTCATATCACTATTCATTAGTAATGAGAAAAAGGCAGAAAGGAAGAGCAGTAGTAGTTTATTGATCTACAGAGTTACTGTTATCGGATATTTTGTGATATATTTCGAATATTTGGGTGACTGAAACTTATTTTTATGAAGCTTTTTACGTAGAGTTCAGTGGCGCAGTCAGTTGTTTTCGAAAAAGTTTAGTTTTTGAGATATTAACCAAGCTTATGATTTTTTAAATAGGACGCTCTGTATATTATTTTAGATATTGATTAAGTATAATTTAGGACTTTCAAAAATATATAATGTATCTATTTTATTTTGAAAAACAAGGTCTGAATTCGCTATTTTCAATAATTTACTTTATTTGTAAAAATAGGCCATGGCCAATTTATAAGAAACATATGAAAAAGTTTGACAATACTAATTATACCATAGATTAGACATTTTAAAGTTAATTTTAATGTTTTTCTATATTTTCTATTGTAAACACTTAATTATTATTACATTTTCTACTTTAAACAACACTGTTATTATATAACCAGAATATTGAAATTTGATTTCAAAGGAACAAGAATAGCATTTTTTCATAAAACAAAAGTAACAAAAACAAAAAGAAACACTGAAACTAAAAACAACCAAGAGTTTTTTAGAAGATGGTTTTCAAAATGATGGTCATTTTCTCCAATGCATTATCGGCACAGTTTTGTTATTCTTCTAATTGCAATTAAAAGAATCATAGGTCTATTATCAAGAGTTTGGAAGGCCAAACCAGTTACCTCACGAAGTTCCACTATAGATTCATGATTTTGCATAAAACCCCATAAAAAGACTACAAAACGCAAAGATCGGGAGATCGTGGAAGCCATCTCACTGGTTCATTCGTACCTATCCATCTCTCAAGAAAGTTATTGTCCAGAAATGGCTTTAACAGCCCAGAGTGATTAGTACAATTACAAAGATGACAAAGAGACTTGCATATATTGAACTTTCATTTATTATGTACACAAAGTGCCTATAGAATGGGAATTAAATTCTTGTTACATTTTTATTTTTCAACAAAAAAAAAACAATATAAAATAAAATTAGTATATTCGAAATTAAATCAATTCAAAACCGCAATTATATTTTTACGACTCACACATAGTATTGCATATATTCAAAGAGTATAATCAGTTGACACAAATTGGAACATATTACTGTTATTTTATCTCTTTATACTATCCTTTCTTATGTGGATAAAAATTCGGACAGTTATTTCAATTGCTTCTACCCTTGTCATTTAAGGATAATCGATTATATCCCGCGCTTATAATTTTCATATTAGTGAAAGCGATTCAGTGTTGCTATAAGTGAACTGTCTCCACAATGACGGATAGCATGGTGCAGATATTTTCAGATATTTTCAGTTTATCAGGTATTAAGTCCATATTATTTTAAATTGTGCATGCTTCTGACAGGTGAGTTGCAACGTTTGACCTTTTTGACAGTATACGGTTTGACATATGAACGCTATTTTTATTGTTATCAGTAACTTTAAAATTTCATTTTGATCAGAAAATGAAATTAGTTCGTGAATATTTTGTTAAACATGCTAACGTGCGTTCTTTAAACAATTGATTGATCTTAGGAAATTGATAGGAATACCTAGCCTTGATATTGTTTCTGTATCTAAGACCTGGCTTTCAACAACATACCGGATAATGCGGTCTTAATCGTTATCACCTCTTACATAACGATAGACCCATAAGAGAAGGGAGAGTTGCTGGATATGTAATTACAAACCTAGTTGTAGAAACTATAGATGTTGACTTGGAGGTCTCTCATACTAAACAGCTTTGACTCGAATTTAAAATTAATTCTCTCCATTGCAACGGCAGTTTTTTTACAGACATTCAGAGAGCAGCGTACATCAGGCCATTAATTCTTTTGAGAGTACGTTGTTGCTTGTACTGCCCACTGCCCACTATGTTATATGCTATAAATGTATATTTGCTAAATTTGAACAATTCGGCATCAGAAAGTTTTCACAATTACAATTTTAGTCAATTTATAACTGAGCCTACAAGAGAATCTGGCGGAACCGTAGTCTTGCAAATTATGTCCGTGTAATCCATAGATTCAAACCAAAGGTAATAACATGACGTGATTTTGCAACTTCAATTTTGATACATATTTAGATGATGCATTTAGTATTCCATGGAGTAACATTATCTATGAGAATGATATTGAAAATAAACTAGAAATATTTACATACAACATATATAACAGATTTGTTCAGCGTTCATGTTCCTACGCGGAGAGTTAGAGTAACAAAGTCGGCTGATTGACCGTGTAAAATTCGTAATCAGATTTAGGGACCGGGCGTTGGCAACATATAAAAAAGAAAATAAATCTATCGGAAATTGGGATGTGTACAAGGTGTTTAGAAACCGTCCATTGCAATTATCCGTAAATCAAGAAAGGTGCACTTTGATTGGGTAGCTTGTGAGAATAATAATAAATAAATGTAGAAATCATTGAGGAACCTGAATCTCAAGTGTGCTAGACAACGCATCATTCCTGAATATTTGAAGAACGCTGACGAAACTGAAAAATATTTTGTATCAATTTGTGCTAATGGGGGATGTGATGAGACTCGACATTATGAAATGCATCTTCTCATTGGTGAAAATTGTAATTTCGTCATGGCTACTGTTGTTGAAGGTTACTGCGTAATAAACAGGATTAAAACTAATGCAGCAGGTATTTATTGCATGTCGTTGAACACGCTTAAGTACTGTAGTCCCTTTATTGACTATCGTGTTGGAAGATACTTATTTTTAAACCGATCCCCAAAGTCAATTGCCCTGAGTCTCTGATCTTTTTCCATTTAGTCGATTATCTGTTCTTGAGAAGATAATCCGCAGTCAAATAGCAGCTTTTGCGGAAATATATGATATTATGCCGTTAATTTAGTCGTAGTTAAGGGGGGATATTGGAAACTCTGCGGTACTCGCTGAGGTTGTGGATACTTACATGGTTTAGTGAATTCAATAGGGGCCGTGGTTCACTCACGACGCTGTAAGGGACATGATAATGCCATAAGTGACGAGTCTTGGATCTATGCATATGAGCTCGAAAATAAACAGCCGTCGATCGTATAGGACTTCCATCATATGTCAAAATTAACAAAAGTTACTCGCGCACAAAACATTTTAAGGTAGATGACAGACTATTTTTTCGGAAAAACTGGCCATGTCGTAACAGTGCCTTTAGAGAATCGATAACGGTCAATTTTGATGGTAGACAACCATTTGTTTGCCCGAAATCTTCGATGAATTGAAGATGCGACGGATGTCATACTCGTCTATGGCAATGCGAGCTCTCACACATCAGCTCAAAGACATTGTTTGAACATTCAAAACGTGGAACTGATAGATCATCGATAGTACGGCCTTGTTTTTTTTTGTTCCTATACATTGTTACAGCATTTAATCGTAGACTCCTGCAAACGGGATATTTTGGTAGCATAAGGCCGGACACCCCACAAATTCCTGCTCTCTCATATTAGTAGCTATTCTAAAATCCTATAAATAAATATCACAGTGGTAAAGGTACTCTAAAACTCTGATAGTTCCTCGTGGCTCTTGCAGTTTTTGTACTAACCAAGACAGGTTATTTAGGGCTTACCACTACCAGAACTCAGGACTTCAGAACTCGAGTAAGATTGTTATCTAGCGGGTCAGATTTCATCTCTTGTATCGAAGCTCTTCCTCAGCGCACCCGCTAGAAGATTTTTATAAAATATAACAAAGTAAGTTTCTCAAAACACTTAAGTCTATTAAAAATAAATAAATAGGAAACGAAATAATTTGCAATGAGAAACTTAAAATTAATAACGTGTAACAATTCGAAAGTACTACACTAATTGCTCCTGTTTGCCGTTCTATTATTAAAGAAAATGTAATTCAATTTAGAAGATAAAATGTATAAATAGTTTTTCAAAATATAAATTAAGAAAAAAATGAAAACACAATAAAAAGCTATTAAAATTGTTTAAACAAACGGTACCAAAGTCGCTCTTTTACCAAGTGAAATAAAAAGAGGATAATCCGTTAGCTTCTCAAAAACAAATAGAAAAAAAAAAAAAAACAAAAGTCCTTCATTAACTCCTATTATACACATCATGTAATTTTCTAAGAAGTATTCCCAACATCTTACCGCCCCTAACGAATCTCAGATCGTAACTGGAGTTTATTACTTCTTAAGAACGCCAAATTTACATATCCCTGGTACCCCGCCGATTCCCGCTGGTATCCACCTCACTCCGGGCAATCCTGCAACGGTCAGTTTCATTCTCTAAAGTTCTAAAATTTCGGTCGTCTCGTCTATAGAGGGCGTTAGCCATTCTATGTCGAATATTTAATTCCCGAGTTGACATCTGAACGTTTAATTTTATTTTTTAGGTAAAAAAACAGTTAATCGGACCAATCCTTTAACTTAAATAAAATTGATAACTACTGGGAAAAGAACCTGAACGCCATTTTATTCATTTTTCTGATATTTAGATCATTCTTTCTTGCAATCAGGAAAAACCGTAGTTATACGAATTCTTTTTACATTTAATTTAACGAAATATTCCATTGATTGATTCATAATAATGGAAAAATTGTTCAATATTTTAATGCATTGTATTAGTTGTTGTTCCAGGTATTAAGACCACCCTCAGCACTTATCTCTTCAGTTTTAATTACATAACCAGGTCAGGATTTCTTCCACAGATTTATTTATAAATATTAAAAGAAGGTACAATCTTTCTAATTTATGTCGTCATAAATTGTCTGGGTTTATATATTTTTAAGAAAACATTTATACGACTCAAAAGTAATAAAATTGAGTTTAGACTGAAGTACGATAACTGACTTATTTTCCTATAGATTTTCTTGGGTGGTAATATAAGATATATACTGTCTCAGTTCCCATGGCTAGAATCTATCTACAAGGTGATTATTTAATTCCTCCATTTAGTGGAATATACTTCACGTTAAACAGTATAAAATAAATAATTTTTATTCCATTACAACATAGAGAATAATCTGCATGGTCAACGATTGATGCCTTTAAAAACGAAGTTTTGCGGATATGTCTTTACAATGGCATAAGTGTTTTCGAGTTGGTTCACATGCATGCAGTTTTCAATGATAAATACTTTTGTTTGTTATTTCCGAAATATGAACGGCTACCCTTGTAATATTTAGTCGTTTAAGTGATAATACCATGAATATCACATCATATTTTTACTTAAAAGCTCAAAAAAATAAAAACACCAAACACATTTTTTTGACAACATTGAAGACAAATAATTTTCTAGCATAATAAATTTAAATATAATTTGGCATTCCTGTCACATATGGCGTGGAAACTTTCAATATAAAAAAGCATTATAAAAATTTGATTGACATCAATAAATATTTTTACGGCTCAGGTTTTCGACATAAAAACAAACTGACAACAAAAAATTTATTACATACCTTCAGTCGCTTTACTGGATTGAAAGCTTACAGGTCGATACATAATTTATATCTGTGTATATAGAAAGGTGGTGTTTGTGAATTTTTAGTAAATCTTTTTGATGCCAATCTGAGTGACGATACTAATAAAAAGCTCATCAATATTATATTATATTTGTCAAGGACGTTCCCTTAAACGCTTTTAAAATACAAATTTCGTTTTATTTGGGAGTTTCTTTTTGCTGATACAATAAGTTATAATTATTAAATTTTAAAATAGATGTTTTATCAAAAATATAACCCATATTATATATTATTGTAAGTTCTTGGTAATCTATAAAATGATGACCTTGCACAGATGCAATAAATATTAATAACCTGTTATTTTCTATGGAAATCTGATGTAGAACAGAGAAGTTGAGTCCATAGAAAGAAACCTCATATAACGTATTGCATTCCAACAAAGATTTAAATACCTCCACTTGATTTGTGCTCGTCTGTCAATATAATAAGCAATGCCATAACCATATTTACGTTGAATATATTCAATCTTAAAATTATAAGTTATATATTCAATTTTAAAATTATAAATTTTGAGTCACAGTGTAGTAAGCTGTTTCAAACAATTACCCGTGGCATATCTGGATCTGACGGTGCCGATTGCCAACATTTACTTTGGCACCTTAAGTTTTGAGAAAAATGACAATACGGTACAAGTACCTAATTTTTTTACTTAAGTATAAAAAAATCTTGTTTTGCATTTATTTTGTCAATATTTTATTCGTAAAAATTTATAATTATTATATGTTGTTTCCACTTTAATTTTTGTAATATTTATAGTAGAATAATAATAAAAATTAATGTCAAGTTAGGTATTTCATGTTTTTTAATTATAAAAAGTATACAAAAATCAGTCCTAATTTTTTCCAACAAAAAGTTATAATCTCTCCTCTTATATTCCTAATCCTTAATCTTATATTGACTTGGATATTACATATGTTACAAGAAATATCAGTTTTCACTCAGGACATACTAGAACGTCCCACGGCATATCCGAAATTGATAATTTATTGAGATGACAATGCTAGGGCAATGGGTTTATTTAGTTTGGTTAGTATTACTAAAAACTCAAAATAACAAGAAAAAATTACCTCAAGCGAACCGCGAGCCCATGACAATCCAATACTCAATAAATCACCCATTTTGGACATGACCTAGCTTTTACTAATATGTACTGAAAACTGACATTTCCAATCACGTAATACATATTAGAAATGATTTTTCCGTTTCTTAATGCTTGTCAGTTACTTTATCAAAGTTGATTTCTTTTGGGCATTTATTTTCTATGCTTAGAATAGCTAGACTACTTAAACGTTCCTGACTAATACTACTTCTTAAAAAATTATTAATTGGGTTCAGTTTGGAAAATGATCGTTCACCAGAAACGGAAGTTACAGGCACAATTAAAAATATTAATAGTGCGGTACACACATTGGGAAAATTTGATGAGCTGGTGTGATTTTTACAAAACACAAAATCAACCAGCGCATCTCTTGTTGATAATTCATTAAAATATTCACAAATAGCTTTTCGAAAACTGAGAATTTCGGTGGAAAAATTATCAGATAAGTTATCACCGGTTTTATTTCGCAGAATTTTAGCCTGCTTGTATAACTCAGTATCATAAATGAGGGAACAAGGAATTTAAATCTATCAACCACATTTTGAAAGCTAGAGAGTCGATTTTTTAACTGACATGACGCAATATCCAAAATATTATTAAATGTATTTTTTTTTTTTATTTTTCATCTGCTGTAAATTTTGTATTGGAGACAAGTTCATCAAAATTTTTTTATCACTTTTATGTAGAAAAAAGGTTTAACATACGAGTTTGCTATTAAATCCGAAGATTCACATCGAATTTGATTGTATATGTGACGTAGTTTATAAAGTTCTCCATAAGAATTTTTAAATAAATTGGAAGCCTGCTCAATATTTTACTTTGAAGAACTTTAGAAACTATGTTTATAGAATGAAGAATTTTGGAAAAAAATACAATAAGAAATAAAAATTCATAATTGTCTAACTTTTTTATATCCGATTGCTTCGGATTTTTCTTCATTATTTTTAGCGCCTTTAAAATATTTTTAAAATTAAATCGTAATAGGTCCAATGAATCATTCCTAGAAAACCATCTAGTAGGATTCAATTTTTTTAATGGAAATTTACTTACTGAAGATTCTTTATGTAACTCCCACAGTTTAATACTATTTGAAAAAAAAATATATAGGCAACCAACAATATTTTTTTTGCCTCTGGAGCTTCATTCATAGCATCATTTATAACTAAAATTAAGTTATGAGCGATACAATGAACGTGTTGAGCATTTTTTTCTAACTCGAGAATTTTAGATTGCAAGCCGTTATAAGTGCCGCTCTTAACAGCAGCACCGTCATAGCTCTATCATCTACACTTCTTAGTACAGATGTTTTTTTCTTGAAATAAATTCATAACGAATTTTTTAAACCTTCAATCATGTGTTATGCGATTTAACAATGTTTTCATAATAACCTTTGTCTCTAGGATATTTTGGTTTATTAACGTTTCTAGCATTTGGTCTTCATCGGCAGAACCAAAACTGAAACTTCTTCGCTGATTTTGAGGATGTTCAAATAGGCACTAAATTTCACAACTTTGCTTTTTCCATTTCTTGTTCTTTTTTTCTTTTTAGGTTTGCCTAACCACTCGATTTCTTTCCTTTATTTTTTTCTGTTTTAGGCTGATCTAAAAGCTGGAACATCTTACCGAAAAAACAAGGAAATTTTCCAACAAACATAATACATTACATATTACTAAAATAAAAAAGTTTCAACTACTCTCAACTCTCCTAATAATTAAAAAAATATATCGTAACGAACTTTATAGAGGTATACTTTTCGTAGTATTAGTTTGTGTTTATAATTTGTACGGTTTTAGGTTTATCTTCTACGAGTTTATGATTTATTTCATTAATTTTACCTTTTGTTAATTTCCTCATGAGACGTCGATGAAAGAAGGTCTTTAGTTTTTTCGTAAATTCTATTTCCTTATTTTAAATATGGGACGCCTTTAACAGAACTTTTAGAAATCACCAGATTACTCCTTTCTTCTTTTTTTTATTACACCATATAGAATGAAAATCCTTCTAGAAAGATCTCTAATCTTCTGGTATCGAACAAAAGAGTATATAATGGGTCAAAATCGGCTTTCGTGGACAGTTTAGTTCGAGAGCTCGTCGAGACAACTTGAGTTAGTTTTACAAAAGTCAAAATTGAAGTTGACAATAAAAAGTTATTAAACTAATACAGTGTGTACAGTTTGTTTGAAAACCAGCAATCCGGAACATTATATATTTACGTTTCCTAAACCTTCAAAAGTATATATTTTCACCACCCGTTACCTTAACTTCACAATACACAGAACAAAACTAAATATGAGAAAATAACAAAATTTTTGCATAGATACTCCATATTTATTGCCTTCTAACTTTTTAACACATCGTTCTAAAAATGCGAATCAGAAAAATAGGAAATATTCATAAAAATATTTATCCGCTGCCCGCTCTTCGTATCCAGTCTTTATAGGCACTTCTCAAAGAAAATGGGCGCTCGCCGCAATGTTGCTAGTGTTTGTCGGAAATTTACTTTTATTGAAATATGGAGAATTTTGGCCTTTAAAGAAAGCCTAGTTTCTTCTTTAGCATTATGATAACCACGCAAATTTAAAAAAATAATGGTACTACACACTAAATGCATAGATTGATGATGTTTGATTATTTTAAAACATTTTTTTAAATTTATTTTTTAGGTATTTTTAGAATAATTTGTTTATTCTTGCTTACAAAATTCATTTGCAGTAATAAAATAACAGAATTGGAATGGCGCTTGCGGCGCCTAATGTAACTTAGTCCCAATTGATACTGCCATCCCTGCATCCCGGTAGCTATGCCACTGTGTATAGTATACTGTTCATTTAACTAAATATTCTTTTTCATTCACATTTGGCCAATTAAATTATTACTACAAAATAAAATATAAATAGAGATATAAATTTCAGAATAGAATAACAATTCAATGAAAGCCCATGAAATTTATAACTTGAAATAGGGAATAAAGGTCTACTATCTGTTCTCAGAGGGTTTTTCAAAATCATTTTTGTAATTGTTTCGTAAACTAAGTATTCTCTCCATATCAAATATTTGATTTTCATACAATTTGTCATAGTTTAACATGCTTTGTGCTTACATTTTGCTACTATCTACTTTACTCATAAACTTTATAAATTTGAGAAGCAAAAAAATAAATTTTATTTTTAATATTTAAATTTTTTCGTAGTGAATAAATAGCATTAAATAAGTAATTAATTGATAGCTCTCTGATAAAAGCAACTTAAATCTTATTGCAAAATTTAAAAATTGTTCCTTATCCTCACTTCATAGAAAAATGTCATTACTACACTACATATAGTCGTAACCGGAATCTACTATAGAACAAACTGTCTTAAATTTTCTGATGAATCTCTAGGGACCCGTATTATACGCGTAATTCTATCATCTCTTATACCTATACGTGAAAGCTTTACCACAAAATTTAACAATGGTCATAAATTTTCTATGAGTTTGCTGCCCTCATAAGGATTTACTTAAAAGAGAAGGTACGGTTTCACCACTTTATTGTTCAGGAACAGAATACTTAACATTTTATGATCTTGAATACATATTATTAAATCTATACTAAAAAATGTAACTGCCAATGAAAAAAAGCTCTTAACTTAAAAGATATTTTAAAAGTCATACTTACTTAATATTTCCGCCGAATCCATAGGGATTCTTATTGTGACTTCTTCTATAAGCTTTAGTACTTAAAAATTAAGTAAGATATAAATAAATCTTTACGACAGTCGAATTAATTTAATAGACAGTTTATTTCCTGCAAATTTAACTCCAGTCGTTTCTAAGTACACGTTTCGTATTTTTCTTATTATATCTTACTCAACTTTTAACCGACTTCTAAAAGAAGGAGGTTCTCAATTCGTCAAGTATATATATTTTTTTTTATGTATGTACACCGATTTTTCCGGAACGGCTGCACCGATTTGAATGAAATTTTTTACGTTATATTCAGGAAGTTGCTGCGGTGGTCCCATATTTTTTTGGGGGAAATTGGTGCAGTAAAATCCAAGATGGCGCCGGCAATATGGCGGCCAAAAAAATTAATTTTGTCCGATTTTCTCCAAAATTGGTATGGGGGAATTTTCGGGGTTGTACCCAACGAATCTGAAATTATTTTTAAAAAATTCAAAATGGCGGATCCAATATGGCGGACAAAAAAATTAATTTTGTCCGATTATCTCCAAAATAGGTATGAGGGAGTTTTTGAGGTCGCACATTACCAATTTAAAACATTTTAAAAAAAATCTATATGGCGGATTCAATATGGCGGACAAAAAAATCGATTTTGTCCGATTTTCTCCAAAATTAGTACAGAGAAGTTTTCGGGGTCGCAGATGACGAATCTGAAATTATTTAAAAAAAATTCAATATGGCAGATTCAATATGGCGGACGAAAAAATCAATTTTGTCCGATTTTCTCCAAAATTAGTATGGGGGAGTTTTTGAGGTCGCCCATAACGAATCTGAAATTATTTTTAAAAAATTCAATATGGCGGACAAAAAATCAATATTGTCCGATTTTCACCAAAATTGGTGCGGGAGAGTTTTCGCGATCGCACATGACGAATCTAAATTTTTTTAAAAAAAAGTCAATATGGCGTATCCAATATGATGGATAAAAAATTAATTTTGTCCGGTTTTCCTCAAAATTGATATGGGGGAGTTTTTGTGATAGCACATTACGAATCGGATATTATTTTTAAAAAAAATAAGTATGACGGATTAAAGATTCTACATCTTTCGATTTTGTCTAAAGTCAGTATTGGGGGATTTTTGTTAGCGTTAATTACGAAAATAAAATATTTTTTGAACAACTCAATCTGGCGGATTCAATATGGTGTCCTAAAAATTTTACATTTGTCGACTTTCTCCAAAACTAATATAGAGGGTGTAAATTAGGAATTCAATAGTATTTTTTCAGGATTCAATATGGCGAATGCAATATAGCTGACTCAAAATTTTACATTTTTCGATTTTGTTCAAATGTGGAACTGAATCGTTTCTGAGGATGTAAATAACGAATATAAAATTATTTTAAGAAAATCTAATATGTCAGATGCAACATGACCGTTTAGAAATTTTAAATTTCTGAATTTCATCTAAAATTGGTACTAGAGGGCTTTGAAGGGTTTAGATTTAGATTAGATTAAGAAGTTAAAATTATTTTTTTGAATTTCAATATGGCGGATTTAATATGGTGAGTTGAAAATTTTACCTTATTCACATTTTTTCAGATTTGGTATTAGGGCATTGGGCGGTGGCGTATTACTAATATGAAGTTAATTTTTTACAATTATTAGGTTGATAGGATACAATATGAAGGAGTAAAAATTTAACAATTTCCGGTTTTATCTAGAATTGATATTGCGGGATTCTTGGGGCGTGTACAAACTCAATATGCAATATAAAATATATCGGGCTAAGAAATTTACGTCTCAAATTCTTTAGATATTGATATTGGAAGGTTTTAAGGCCTATATTACCAATCTAAGATTAATTTGAAATTTAAGAGAGTGGATTTACTATGACAAACTAAATATTTGTTTGACGCAATTTCACTGGTATTTGGAGAACTCTAAGAATCAAAGAATTTTTAGTGGTTCATTTTAGGGTGAATTACAATAATATATATATATATATATATATATATATATATATATATATATATATATATATATATATATATATATATATAAATTATAGTAAGAAAGCAATTACAAATAAAGTATTTTTAATTTGTTTATGCGAATCACATTTTGTCAGGTATTAGTTTGGCGCCGACTTCAAAAATTTCAATTTCGTGTAAAAATTTCTAGTTATTTTTCCCTTTTTAGCGCACTTTTAGAAGTCGGTTCAATTTTTTTATAAAAATTTTATTAAGCTTTTCACCATTCCGGTGTCTGACTTGACATTTTACAATCAAGCATCAAAAATGTCTATATGTTTAATATCTGGCCGAAGAGTACTCGAATGAAAATTGTATTTTTTTATAAATTTTTCGTTTGGTTGATTGGTTGATTACAGCTCTACTGATGAGACCACTAGGCTGTCGAAGCGTTTATGGAGAAAAAACCTGAGTAGAATATATAGGAGATAAGCTGTCTATATTTTCCTTTAATGGTATGAAGGAGAAAATGGTAACTTATTAAACTATCCTACGGCCGTAAAGATTTATTTCATTATTACTTAATTTTTAGGCTTCCTACTGCTCCAGTGTATGCATAGATGTTGACAGTTGATATTTTACAGTCTGTGAGTTTAACATTCTGCTGACTTTTTTCGAAACGCAGATTTTATATCGACAGTCTTTTTCGATAAATTTCGTTTTTACTTTATTGCAGCTCCATTGACTTGACCATTAGGTGTTCGAATTGCGTATGGAAAGAAAACCAGAGAGAAATTTTCGGGAACTAAACTGAGTTTTTTTTTCTTTAATGGTCTAAAAGAAAAACGCTCACTTATTAAACCAATTTTAACGCCGTAACAATTTCCTTATATCTTACCTAATTTTTGGGCTTCTCACAATCCTAATGTATGTATAGATATCATTAAACTATTAATATTTTACAGTCTGTCACCACAAATGTCTGCAAGTTTAATATCCTGAAGATATATCTCGGCATGAAAATTTTATGTTGGCAGTTGTTTTTTGTGAATTTTGCTCTTGGTTCGCCCACTAAAGAAACCAATAGGTTATCGAAACACGTATGAAGGGAAAATAAGGGTAGTATTTCTGGGAAATAAGGTGTCTATCATTTCTTTTAACGGTCTGAACAAAAAAAGCGATAATATATATATATATATATATATATATATATATATATATATATATATATATATATATATATATATATATATATATATATATATATATACATATAGGTGTCGTTTAACTATTGATTTACGGTCGGATATTGAAAACTTTTCAGGTTTAATATCTTACCGACGTGTTCCGGAATGGAGATTTTACAGACCGTTATTTTCTGCTAGTTTTGCTATTGGTTCGTTACAGCTCCACCGATAAGACCATTAGGTTATCGAAACGCCTATAGATGGAGAACTAAAGTGGAATTTGCGAGAAATGAACTTATCTATCGTGTTATTTAATGGTCTAAAGGTGAAATAAGGTGATTATTAAACCTTTATTACTTTACCACAATGGTGAAAAGGTTGCGTATGTCACTGAGGACAAGAAATAAAATTAGAGTCCATGCAATAGAAAAACTTAAGAAATAAAAGGTTTTTGTTTCCAAAAAAATTCCTTACCCAATCTTCATCTGTAAAACTTAAGGAAATCATCTTTTGGGACCAAACAGGACCTAATAGAGTTTTATAATTTAAATATCACTTAAATTAGATCTTACATTAGAAAGATTTTTTCCTCAATAGTTCGCGGGTATCCATGCATTGGGTATTTATATACAGTTAACAACTTTTATGACAATATTTATGTTGATTTATTCTTCATTTAATTTTAAACAAGTGACAATATCATGTACTAAATTTTGAACTTTAAAGTTGATAGAGAAAGTGTTGAGGTAGCAGGAGCGGATCCAGCCTCTCTCTTTGGGGGGGGGGCGGTGATATGGCAAGCGAAAATAAGTTGTCGACGGGGGGGGGGGGTAGACATCAGCAACAGTCCTATTTTTAGTGTAAAAAACATGGTCGGGTCTATTTTTCCACATTTAAAGCTCTTGGAGAGGGGGGGGGCGATCACAAGTAAAAACAAGTTGCCGACAAGGGGGATACCAGCAGCATAAGTATAAGAGCAGAATCGGGTCTATTTTCCTAAACAAAAAGCTCTTGGGGGAGGTTATCGCAAGAAAAACAAGTTGTCAACGATAGGGAGTGCCAGCAGCATATACATTTCTAATATAAAAGGCAGAATTGGTTCTATTTTCCTGAACTCAAAGCTCTTGGAAGGGAGGGACGATCGCAAACATACACATTCCTATACTCTATTTAAGACCTAGAGAGACTAATAAAACTGTTACCGAAACCTCCAACGTACCTACTCCAGTGCCGCAGATAAATAAGGACTGCCGTAAACCTAATTATATTTAATTATAAGCTTTTATAAATTTACTGCAACAATAAAATTTCTCATAGTTTAATTTAATTTCTGTCAGTGAGCAAAGTACACCTTACAGTGTGTCCTTAATGATTTTTCTTGTTTGCGCTTGTTTTTATATATTATTTGAGATTAGTGAGATACCCAAAAGATATGGTTTCCACCTCTATATTTATTCCAAAATCGTTAAACTTATTACGACGAATAATAATGTTAAAAGCTCTTTTGAGATGTGTTCCAACATGATAACTGAAGGAGAAAAAAAAATACTGGAATTGTTAGTACTCCCAAGCCATACTCGATCACAGGCAGAAGAAAAACCTCGTTAGAAGAAGAGATGAAAACTGCAATAAAAGGAGTTGTACATACATTTTATTGTGAGAAGCAGAACCCAACCGTCAACAAAATTCTAACTAAAATCAATGAAGATAGCGATTCAACTGAAATTAAAAGAATTGTACTTTGGAAATTGCTCAGAGAACTTAATTTTTTCTGGGAAAAACCAAATAGAAAATCTGTGCTTATAGATCGTCCGGGAACTGTTCATTGGAGAAGGAAATATCTCTCTCATGTAAAAGGTAGAGTTACTAGAAATAACACAACTGAACTTTTGAAAGATTTTTTTTGAATAAACTTAGTGTGGAAAATTGGGAAAAATCCATATAATAAAAGAATAAAACAAAATGTGGAAACTTGATCTCCTGATCTGTGACATAGAGGAACCAATTATAATTAATTTGAGCCAAGATAGCTTCACTGACTTTGATTAGGAATTAGAAATGTAATGTTTACCAGTGTAAACACAATTTATTATTTAAATTTTTGGTTTTGTTGTATTTTATTGTTTAATGCTGTTTATATATTTTTTTATTTTTTATATATTTTTTTTTAATTTTATATATATATATATATATATATATATATATATATATATATATATATATATTGAATTCCAATTAGCCGTAAGTCTTTTTCTTAAGCGTGTAGAATTAGCATTTTTTTTGGGGGGGGGCTATCGGATTTCCATATTAAATTAAGATAAGATATTATTAAATTAAATTAAGATATCAGTACAATAGAAATAAAAATAAGTACGTCTATTTTTAACTGTAACATATAATAACTAATTATATTCGAATCTCTTTTTGGTGTTTAATTGTAATTCTGCAGATGGTTTAAGAGATAAATAAACTGAAACGTCAAATGTCCTAAAAATGTTTTTAATTAATAATAAAATGACCGAAGCCTCAAAAAATTTTTGATAGTATATGGACTAATTTATTTTTTTATATATGCTTAATTTTTTGTATTTTTGACAATGGGTATTTTGTAAATATTTAAATTATAACTTAGAATTTTTTGAGAGAATAAGGCTACGTTTTTGCCTGAAGGTGCCTAAAACGGTTTCTATGACAAAATTAAAAATAATAAAAATATAGTTGTGATTTGTGTGTGTGTGTGTGTGTGAAATAGTAAGAAGTAAATTAATATTATAAAAGTTTTTTATTTTAAGTTTATTACCGAAATACTATTCTATACATAAAATAAACCTCCTTCCGACGGTTTGGCGAGGATTAAAATCCATTTTAACGTTTCACACTTCCAAATATCTATTGTTATCCAACCCAAATAATAGTCCATTATTATAGACCGGTATTTTTGATTATAAAATTTCAAACCCACTTCTACGAAAAATATATGAGTCTAACAGATTTTGCCAAAGACACCGGACTCAAGAACACAGTTTGCGAAGAAAAAAATGGTTAAAAATGATTTATTATTTTCTCTAGTTCTTGAATAAACTATAGTATGAGGCAAAATCGGGTCTATTTTCCTGAACTCAGAGCTCTTGGGGGGGGGCGATCGCCCCCACCGCCCCCCCCTTGGATCCGCGCCTGTGAGGTAGTCTATATTTAAAAGTGAATCTTTCTAAACAAAACAATATTTAGTAATATATATATATATATATATATATATATATATATATATATATATATATACATTGGTTTTACCGCTTATACAATCCCAACTCGTTACATACTTATTACGAACACAAGCCAAATGAACGTTCTCAAGCCCGGGCTTGGGGCTTGAAAACGTTCCTTTTGCCAGCGTAATCAGGAGAGTCATAAGATGCTAGGGACCAAATATTAGCTGGGCCTAAGATTGTGGTAGAATATCGAATTATATATTGATTTAATTCCGAAATTTATCGTGTAGAGGACGCTAGCGTCTGATCCGTATATAGTATGTAATTCGATTCGTTAGATCAACGTTCACAAGCCCCTAAAATTGGCAACCACGCAGTTTGTATAACAATCAATATATCTGTTAGTTTTACTGACTTTGTTAGACCAATTGTACTTTACCGACGGCCATAGACTAACTAGAATGATAATATAATATCAATCATACAAATTATTTCTCCATTTTAATGTTCTGCGAAAGAATGGAAAGTAACATTTTTACTTTCGAAAATAATTCTCGAAATTATTTTTATTTGCAAAGTACAAAGAATATTATTATTACATGATTAGCCTAAAACTTCCATGAAACGTTTTTAAAAAAATACGATTTTTGTCAATTTACAAAAAATAGAGGAAGAGGTGGCCATTTTTTCTATATAATATTATTGATATTAAAGAAAAAAGTTATTATGTTTAAAGATTACTGGTATCCAATTTTGGAAATTGGTATACCATAATTAGTCTTTTATAAAATGTATAGACGATGTATCTATATATTTACTACTGGAGCTAGCGAGTTTTTTGTGTCCCATTTGCATCAGTGTAAAAGTGTATTGTTTTGGTTATTATGATCACTCTTAACCTGAAAAGTTAGTGCTACTAATGCACATTCAGTCTAATTAATAACAAAAAACCGCTGCCAATCCGTTAATAGTTCAAATTACTGCTGCCAGATATATGTAAAAACAGTTGAACACCGAGCTCATTTCCTTAAATTTAAAATTTATACCGGGTGAAGTTTCAGCATGATGCAGATAAATATTTTGGTATTTTTTTTTAATATACTCTCGACCCCACTTTTCACTGTTGAACTAGGTGTGCAGTACAGACTTTTCGTAATAAAATAGATAACTAAATATACTTTCACGCTAATGCAAATTGAAAAAAACTGTCGATAACTCCCGGGCTGCAATTCTATAAAAGTATAGGGAAAGAGAATGTCATAATAAGGATCTTCCATCTTTGTTCAGTCTGTAGTAACACATAAGTATGTCACTGTCCTTAAAGGAAAGGGAATGTCAAAACATATGCTTACAGAATCTGGCCTCCGGTCTAATTGAATTTTTAATTAAAAAACAGGTTTCAAGCGACATATGGAGATTTGTTAATGCAAAATAATTTCTTTGAAATTTTTGTCTATTTGTTTCTACTACTGCCACATGACATTAAACCCACTTAGATGAGACTTTCGTAGTTTAAAAGCCTATAATAAGACTCTAAATCGTGGTCCTATGAAAGCTAAAGGGGAGCATTAAAAGAAAATGCTTTTTTAACCAACTTCTAAGAGAAGGAGGTTTTCAATTCGTCGCGTATGTATGTTTTTTTTTATGTATGTACACCGATTTTTCCGGAACGGCTGCACCGATTTGAATGAAATTTTTTGCGTTATATTCAGGAAGTTGCTGCGGTGGTCCCATATTTTTTTAGATGAAGTTGGTGCAGTAAAATCCAAGATGCCACTTACAATATTGCGGCCAAAAAAATTAATTTTGTTCGATATTCTCCAAAATTGGTATGGAGAAATTTACAGGGTTACACCCAACGAATCTGAAATTATTTTTAAAAAATTCAGAATGGCGGATCCAATATGGCGGACAAAAAAATTTAATTTTGTGCGATTTTCTCCAAAATTGGAATGGGGGAGGTTTCGAGGTCGTATATAACGAATTTAAAATATTTTTAGAAAATTCAATATGGCGGATCCAATATGGCGGACAAAAAATCAATTTTGTCCAATTTTCTCCAAAATTGATACGGAGGAGTTTTCGGGGTCGTACATGACGAATCTAAAATTATTTTTAAAAAATTCAAAATGGCGGATCCAATATGGCCGACGAAAATATCAATTTTGTCCGATTTTCTCCAAAATTGGTATGGGGGAGTTTTCGGGGTCTCACATAACGAATCTGAGATTATTTAAAAAAAATTCAATATAGCAGATTCAATATGGCGGACCAAAAAATTTTATTTTGTCCGATTTTTTCCAAAATTGGTACGGGGGAGTTTTCGAAGTCGCACATAACGAATTTAAAATATTTTTAAAAAATTCTATATTGCGGATCCAATATGGCGGACAAAAAATCAATTTTGTCCGATAATCTCCAAAGTTGGTACGTGGTGGTTTTCGGAGTCGTACATGACGAATCCAAAATTATTTTTAAAAAATGCGATATGGCGTATCCAATATTGTGGATAAAAAATTAATTTTGTCCGATTTTTCTCAAAATTGATATGAGGGAGTTTTAGGGATAGCACATTACGAATCTGATATTATTTTAAAAAAATAAATATGGCGGATCTAAGATGGCGGATTAAAGATTCTACATCTCTCGATTTGGTCTAAAGTCAGTATTGGTGGATTTTTGTTAGTGTTAATTACGAATTTAAAATATTTTTTGAACAACCCAATCTGACGGATTCAATATAGTGTCCTAAAAATTTTACATTTTTCGACTTTCCCCAAAACTAATATAGAAGGTTCTTGAGGGTGTAAATTAAGAATTTAATAGTATTTTTTCAGAATTCAATAAGGCGAACTAAAAATTTTACATTTTTCGATTTTGTTCAAATGTGGAACTAAATCGTTTTTGAGGATATAAATAGCGAATATAAAATTATTTTAAGAAAATCTAATATGTTAGATGCAATATGACCGTTAAGAAATTTTAAATGTCTGGATAAAATAGGTACTAAGGGGCTTTGAAGGGTTTAGATTTAGGTTAGATTAAGACGTTAAAATTATTTTTTTGAAATTCAATATGACGGATCTAATATGGTGGGTTGAAAATTTTACCTTATTCACATTTTTTCAGATTTGATATTAGGGCGTTGGGGGATGGTGTATTACTAATATGAAGTTAATTTTTTACAACTATTAGATTGATAAGATACAATATGAAGGACTAAAAATTTGACAATTTCCGGTTTTATCAAGAACTGATATTGCTTTGTTCTTGGGGCATGTACAAACTCAATATGCAATATAAAATATATCGGGCTAAGAAATTTACGTCTCAAATTCTTTAAATATCGATATTGGAAGGTTTTAGGGCCTATATTACCAATCTATAATTAATTTGAAATTTAAGATAGTGGATTTACTATGACAGACTAAATATTTGTTTGATACAATTTCATTGGTATTTGGAGAACTCTAAGAATCAAAAAATTTATAGTGGTTCATTTTAGGGTGATTTACAATTCTGGATAAAATGGATACTTTTTTGCCACCTTGGAGTCATTGCGAAGTACACTAATCTTGATTAGCACTTAGTTCAAATAATTTATGAATATCATAATGAATTCAAAACTAAAAATTTAAAAATAAAATTTTTATAAAAAAATAAAACCGACTTCTAAAAGTGCGCTAAAAAGGGAAAAATAACTATACATTCTTACATGACGCCAAATTATTTCTAAATGAAATAAATAACTAATATATACAAATTATGGAAGAAAGCAATTGCAAATAAAGTATTTTTAATCTGTTTATGCGAATCACTTTTGATCAGGTATTAGTTTGGCGCCAACTTCAAAAATTTCAATTTCATATAAAAATTTCTAGGTATTTTTCCCTTTTTAGCGCACTTTTAGAAGTCGGTTCAATTTTTTTATAAAAATTTTATTTAGCATTGAAATGTCACGTCGATGATTCGGATTCAATTTCCTGCTGGTCTTTTTGGCTGTTATTATTATTCTTTTTATATGAGGTTGAAATATTGAATTAATTTTTTTAATTAAAAAAGATTTTAAATTAATTATTAAATAAAACACGTCAACATATTTTTTATCTTTTAACAGTTTTTCGGAAAATGCTTCCTTGCCAAGAGATTTGCAATTTTATGCAAAAAAATTACGAAATTCGTTATTTTTGGAAATTTGAACCTTCAACATCAACAGAGATTTTTTTGATGTGAGCAAGTGGAGTTTGTGACGCTGAAAGTGGGACTCAAAAGTAACCCGTTTCAGACGTGTTGCGTGAGCGTACACACAAGATGGTGGTTGCGGCCGCACAGACGCGCGCTATGAGGGCATATTTCACTTTCTTACCTTTTGAATTATTTTATTTCAAGTCGACGATTTTTATTTACTATGATATTACTTTATTGAAACTAATATATAATCTGTTATTTTATTTATTGTCTAAAGATAGCGCTCTATTTTATAATATTCATTGTTTTCACCTCCAATAATATGATTATTTTCATCAATAACCCGATTTGTCGGATAAAAATCATCGTCTTCCATAAAATGTTGTTTAACATTCATACAATTCTGTTATAAACGTGCGTATACTGCGCAGCATTCTAAATTCGAGGCTACACAGATACAATTTTGTGTACATTTTCCAGTGTATGAACAGACATATCTTTGTAGCATGTCCAAAGCTTCAAAATAATTAAACTTTAAACAGTTATTTCCAAGTTTCCAACTATGAGTTAATGGATCAAGAGATACAATATTACTTTTTTTGCTTGATCCCATTCATTTGTTTGCCATATCGCTCTTAAATAATGTTAAACTAAGGCCGATTTAGAAGGTGGCAAATTTTCATCAGATATATTTTTTTTTCAATGCGATATTTTATCTTAATTTTTTTATACATTCACAACAGTCTTTAAAGTTATTCTGAGAGTCATATTTTTGATAAATACACTGTCAAAGTATTAAGTCCATCACCTGCAGGTTTATTTAAAGCTTTGTACGCCTTCTTTTTTCCAACGTCATATATGAAACTTAATCTATCACAGCATTGATTATTAAAATACTGTCACACTGAATTTTTCCAATATCGTTTGCAATAGTATGTACGGGAATAAATTGAGAAAACATTTCCAGTATTAAACCATAAAAGAAGTTCCTTTAAGAATCCATGATAAGATAAAGACATCTGTGTCTGAGGATTTAACAATAATTTTTATCGGAATCCAGCTCTTGTAACTGACAGGCATAAAATACAATCTTGGTATCTGCTTCTGTATGATCACACAAGAAATATGCATCGAAATATTGATCATTTTCCATAATAACATGTGCTCAAATGCTCCAGAAATGATCAACTTATTCTGTATTGGTAACCGAATAGTTTTTTTTATATAATTTTCAATAAATTCCACTAAATTTGATTTACTTGTATCATTACTGCAGAATTTTTTAAAGTTTCATGTAGATTGACCGCCAATAATTATATATTCTTTGTTTTCGCTATCATTTCCATACCTCCGAATTCGTTCCAACTGTTCTTAATTAACCGTTATGCTGTCGTATCGATCATAAACAAGTGAATTTCATCTACTCGATCAAATCTTTGTAATAATCCATTCATAATTTTATTGGTTAAATTAGCATTCAAATATCAAAATGGTGTAATTCATCGTTTCCATTCAGTATCAGAATAACTACCTAAGACATTTGTAGTCATAGTTCATCTTGAAGTAGCAAGTTCTTTTTGAGTCATTTCTGTGATTCCAGTCTCTGATTTTGTACTCTTGATTACTGTCATTTCAGTTGTTACATCTGGGAATAATCCCGAAATGCTTCATTAGTCAAATTAGCATTAAAGTATCCCTTTAAAAACTGTTCTTTGGCTTCGGTCTGTAGCATAAGGAGAATTTCAAAGCACAAAAAGTCTCACATCGTAATTCGGTTTATCGCAAATAAAGAAAAAAGGAAACATAGATAAGTGAGTGGAAACGTATCGGCTCTATCGGCTCGAATAACTCTAAATTTGAATTTAAGATTCAAACCAAAATTGAAAATTTTCAGATTCTTCACTTCCTTCTTTTCTATATTTGTCAAATAATGTCATAAATGTATTACTTCTATCTAAAGAAAGTTTTTCTAAACCATATTTCTTATATGTACCCGTTGAATAACTACTGTAAACGTTTCGATATTTTTTATCAGAACCGCTAGAGTTTCTATTTTATTATTTTTTTAGTTGATCAAAAAAATGTTCTATCAATAACTGCATTAGCCTATCATATATTAAAATTAATTCTCGAACGACCTCTCCAAAATTCTGTCTACAGTATTTCCAGCAAAAACTTTAGATTCGGCTAGCATATCTCTTATGCCACAACTTCCCCATATTTTGCTGAGGCATTAAATTGCACAGCAAACAGTATGAAAAGCGCCTAAACGAGTAACAACATTTTTTCATCAAATTTGACCAGCTGAATTAATGTATACAACTGTTGCTCAAACGTTTGAATACAGTATTTTTGTAGCAAGCTTCCGTTCAATTATAGTATATATTGTATTAAAATCAATTGTTTTTTTTTTATTAAGAGATAGTAAATACTGAGCAATAGTGACTGGATTTTTTATTTCTTCAAAGTGAGTGTTAGAGGCTATCCAATTCGGTATTATTTGTTTTTCTTTTTTTCATTATTAAAGGTTTCTCGCGCAAATGACCTTAATAGCACACATACATAAAAATCATTATAATTGAGAAGAATCGATTTTATAGAAGATTTTGCATCAACAAAATCTAGAATACAGGTACATAGGTTTAATTTGGTATGATTTTGGTAACTGAATACCCTAAGTCTATATTACATGTACAGGGTGAGTCAACGATTGGATGAAGTAGGTTTGTGCCTTTTCGGTGAAATTAACAAAGAAACTATATTTATTGTTTGATACAGTTTATTTTTACGCCGATTTTAAAAATATTTAGAACTCTACCGGGTGAGCCAACAAACTAGGACAGCATAAAGTTGTATTTTTTTAAATAGAACACCCTATATACGAATCGTATTTTCGATTTAGCTTATAATTTTAAATCTTTTTTATTAAGGGTTTACTATAACAAAACTTTATAGTTTCTGAGATAATTAAGTTTAAAGAAAAAAAGTCACATTTTCAAGCATCAATTCAATCCTAAATAACCTTTTCAATTTTGTGACAAATATATTCAAATTTGGAATTTAGCAAGGCCAAGAACAAGTTAACATAATTTTTACCTAATATTTGCAGTAAAAGCTACAGGGTGTTGAACACATCGGCTCAAATTTGAACAAGTTTAAATGAATAAATATCTTTTTTTTAAATGGTATACCCTGTATATTTTCATGTTATTTAATAGAGTAATAAAAACCCTAAAAGTTTTGTTCAATATATCCTATACCTATTTATAATAGTTTTTGAGATATTTCAGTTTTTCTTATTTTCCATACTTTTTTACAGAAATAGTCTTCATTATCATAGTAGCCATGTAAAATAATAAAAAGAAACTACAGAAACAAACAGAATGTGGTTAAATATGATGAAATACATTATTCGTTATATTACAACGGCAATAGTTTAATTAAACATAATGTGAAAAAATTAACACAACAATAACGACAAGGCAAATACATATTTACTTTTATAGTAAATTGAAACAAAAAAATTACCTATTAAATACTGAGATTAATTATTTCTTTTTAATAAGTGTTCGAATAAACGACCCTCTTGTGCAATGCACAAATTTAGTCTTTTTTGCAGATTTTCTCGGACCCTGGACAAAATTAGTGGCGTTATTGTTCTACAGGTATCCCTAATCCTGTTTCGCATATCTTCCACTGTTGTTGGTGGATTAACATACACCTTATTTTTAATATAACCCCATAGGAAGAAATCTAATGGGGTGATGTCGCAAGACCTTGGTGGCCACTCAATGAAACCCCCACGTCCAATCCATTTTTGCGGATATCGTTGGTCCAAAAACGCACGAACTTCACGATGGTAATGCGGAGGCGCACCATCGTGCTGGAACCACATACTGTCGAGCTCATCCCTATCGAGACCTTGAAGCAGTTGGGGTAGTTCTTCTTGTAGAAAGTTCAGGTAACTATGGCCATTTAGTGGTTCATTAAAAAAGTGGGGTCCAATAATTCGATTATGATGAATACCACACCAAACATTTAATGACCAGTGGTTTTGATGTTGCACCTCTCTAATCCAAAATGGGTTTTCTGTGGCATAATAATGCATGTTGCGTCTATTTACGGCACCGTTACTTCTAAAAGTAGCTTCATCACTAAACATTACCTTGCATAATAAATTTGGATTTAATTGAATCTCCGCATTTATTGTACGACAAAAGTTTACACGACTTTCAAAATCCTGTCCATGCAATTCTTGGTGTAATTCCATGTGATATGGATGATACCTATATTTCTTGGTAGTACGATTAGCGGTGGATTGTGATGTTTCACATAATGCTGCTAACTGACGGCTACCAATATAAAGATTTTCCTGAACATTTAACAATACTTGTAGTTCTTTTTCTTCATTAGTTACTGGTTTGTTGAGTACCAGAAGAATCAAATCTTTGCATTAAGTTTTGAAAAGTATGGGTATTAGGCTGGCGTCGATCAGGATACTTCATTTTGTAAATTCTTTGAGCAAGAAGGCAATTTTTTTCAGCCTCTTCTATTGTATAAATCATATCTATTAACTCATTCTTTGGAAAATTCATTTTACAATATAAGATGAATCCAAAAAAAAACAAACTACACTACATAAAAACCAAAAGAAGCGATTGCGGTTATAAATTTGACACACAGAAAAATGTTCTTTTACATTGTTTTTGCCATGGCTACTATGATAATGAAGACTATTTCTGTAAAAAAGTATGGAAAATAAGAAAAACTGAAATATCTCAAAAACTATTATAAATAGGTATAGGATATATTGGACAAAACTTTTAGGGTTTTTATTACTCTATTAAATAACATGAAAATATACAGGGTGTACCATTTAAAAAAAAAAATATTTATTCATTTAAACTTGTTCAAATTTGAGCCGATGTGTTCAACACCCTGTAGCTTTTATTGCAAATATTAGGTAAAAATTATGTTAATTTGTCCTTGGCCTTGCTAAATTCCAAATTTGAATATATTTGTCACAAAATTGAAAACGTTATTTAGGATTGAATTGATGCTTGAAAATGTGACTTTTTTTCTCTAAACTTAATTATCTCAGAAACTATAAAGTTTTGTTATAGTAAACCTTTAATAAAAAAGATTTAAAATTATAAGCTAAATCGAAAATACGATTCGTATATAGGGTGTTCTATTTAAAAAAATACAACTTTATGCTGTCCTAGTTTTTTGGCTCACCCTGTAGAGTCGTAAATATTTTTAAAATCTGCGTAAAAATAAACTGTATCAAACAATAAATATAGTTTCTTTGTTAATTTCACCGAAAAGGCACAAACCTACTTCATCCAATCGTTGACTCACCCTGTATATTATTATGGTATTCCCAACATTGGTAAGTTTGTTTTATATGTAGCATTGACCTTTACAATTAAACTCCTTATTTGTGGGTGTTTTTTTATTTAATTATTATAAATTAAGTTAGATGCCAAAATATCGTCGTCTTAACCAATACAGAATTGTATTCTCTACAAAGGTAAAGTTAACGAAACTGTTAGTTTCAATTTAAAAATTTAGATAAAATGCTCAAATGTAAAAAAATACCAATCAAAATAACCAGATTTAAAGAGAAAGGAATATTTCTACACAAAGATTTTATATCATTATTCTTTGCTGTTTAATATTTTACATGGCGTAAAAACGGCAACACTGGCGGGTCTGAATCACTGGTAAAATGATACAAATTTGATATACTGGGCTTTAGTTCGAGATAAGTTGCAATTGGCTCATGAACGTGGCTAATATAATATGAAAAAAAATTTTTTCAAATTTGCTTACCCCTCTCAATAGTAATTGATTTCATGAATAAAAATAATCATACAACGCATATTTATTTGCTTCTAATATAATTGTTTCTGGGTGGTCTAAGGTGATCTGTAAAGTAAAATTGGTCTGGCAACGACGTAAAAACCTGTATATATATATATATATATATATATATATATATATATATATATATATATATATATATATATATGTATATATATTTTTTTTTCCAGTCTCCATTGATCTCGGTTTGTCCATAGGTTTTCATCCATTCCTCTTGTTCTTATATCTTTATCCACTCCTCTCTTCACTTATTCTGGGTCTACCTCTCCTTCTTTTTCCCTGTGGTCCCCCATTTAAAACTTTTTTTGGAAGTCTAGTATCGTCCATTCGTTGAACATGTGGGGTAGTCCTTTCTATGGTATATCCAGATTACGGGTTTACGACAATAAGCGAGTTCAAAAAGCAATTACCGTTCAAACCTTTTTCCATGAACGGGAACATTTTTTCTTCTGATCGTTGTTTCAGGACAAGTGGTGGACCTTGATGTTGAAAAAAAAATAATTAAAGAAATTATATATTTTTATCTGTTTACTGGACGGAAACGAAGTGCTTAACATTTTGTAGATAAATATTGATACAACTATACCAATAGATTTAACAGCTCTAAAAATGGGGCACCCGTAGCTCGAAAGATCTTTTCCTCAAAGTCCACTCAGACAATTTTTTACCCAAACTATCTTCTACCATATAAATATATAAATAAAAAAATATCCTACATTTTACTTCAATTTTATTTTAGTAAACATTGATATTTTGTTATCAATTTAGTTCAATTTTCTATTTCGATATCTAAAATTTATTGAAACTTTAACGTACTCCCGTACACAAGATATAATGAGGAAAGGATTTTCTTGTAAAATTTACACTTACTAAACTTTTTAGCCGACTTCTTCTAGACCCATCTGTGAAATTATCATTATCCCTTCTTTTATGAGCTTCAATACTTTACCAGAAAGTTTTCTGCAGGTATTAAAACTGGATAAAGGAAAGTTAATATAATTTAATAAGTATCGTGTTTTTCTTTAGTAAAAACCTTTTAGAGTTGAAGAAAATTAAAATTTATACATTTTATATAAAATAAGGAGAACAATATCATAAAAGTTTTATAGAATTGTTGTTGCTGACCCTTTATCAACGATTGGCTACCCTCATAAAAATCAGCTTAAAAGAAAAGTTATATTTTTATCAATTTGTTGACCGGAAACAAAGTGTTTACCATTTGGTCAACATGGGTAAATATTAACATATCTGTACTAAAAAATTTAACAATAAAAGAAAAAAGGTCGCTCGTAACTCAAAATGCCTTTGCCAAAATCCACTTACAAGGAAAGTAAGGTTAGTGTTCGGAGCCAATTTCTTTGAAACTTTTCAGAGTGGTGAATAATAAATAATAAGGAGGCACGTATTGTTTTTATCTGCGGTAAAACATTTTGAAAGGGTGAAAACCACCTCTAAATGTCACCCTTAAAAAGCCAGCAAAATATAAGTAATTCAGGGACGTAACTAACATGGTTGCATTTCTTTTTGTATAAGAAGTAAATTATATTTTGTTTCGTCAACATATCCCACTTAAAACTTGGAGTATACAGAAAAACATGATTTTATTTGAAAGGAAAGATTTATTTAAACTGATTTGTTGACCGGAAGTAAATTGTTTTGCAATATTGTATTAGCAAAACTGTTTTCAAAATTTTACGGTCAAAGGTACGGCTCTACCATATTAAACTGGACTGCTCATTAAAATAATTTTTAACCTTCCCTCCGTTGCTATTACGCCGTCATATTTGTATAGCAGCATTAAATTCCTTACCAGTTTATTATATTGACATGAATGTGTCGGGTTAAAATGTTTATTTCAGTATTCTAAAAAATAGTTTTAGACAATAACTATGTCCTTCTATAATAAATATCAAGCAATGGATTAGTCTCCCTTGCTTTAGCTTAACTGAGTATATTTAACAAAGCAGACTAAGGAAATAAAGTAATACTTATCTTAAGTTTCTCAGTTTTAAATTTCCTCAAAATTATAATTTTTCTGTCCAAAGTAATTTCTTTGAGGCTAAACATCCCATAATTTTGCCTGCTAAAGACCCTCTAGTGGCAACACTAGTAGATTTTATTCATTTAATTAATTTACATATCGGGACATATTTATTGGGGGCTATTCTACGGCAAAAGTATTGGATTTTGGGAAATAGAAATTTAATCCGAAGTAGAGTTCATAAATGTAATAAATGTTTTCGAATGAAACCTCTAAACCTGACGCCATGGATGGCAAACTTACCTACTCAGAAGGTATCCCAAATTAAGCCATTTTTACACACGGGAGTAGATTATTTTGGGCCTATAAGCCTTACTCTAGGTAAAAAGAGAGGAGCACAAGTTTATAAGGCACACGGCTGTCTTTTTGTTTCTATGAGTGTTAAAGCTATTCATTTAGAATTAGTAAGTCCTCTATCTACTGCACTCTTTTTGCAAGCATTTAAAACGTTTTTATCTCGACGCGGTCCGTGTCAAGAGATGTGTTCGGATCACGATACTAATTTCGTAGGAGCGAAAAAGGTATTACGGGAAATCAATAACTTAGTGAATTCGGTGGAATATAAAGATATCATTTTATCGGAACTGGCAATGGATGGTATTGAGGGGAGACTTAATACCCTTAAGGATGGTTGTGGGATGGTAATGTCATGGCGGTAAAAAATCATCTTTATCGAGTCATCGGGGAGCAATTATTAACTTATGAGGAAATGACAATGTTGTTAATGAAGCGTTACTCAATTCACCTCCACTCTGTCGTTTATCTTCTGATGCTCGAGCTCCCCAGGCTTTAGCACCGGCTCATATTTTGACTCTTATGCCACTTAGAGGGCTACCGACTGAAGATTTGTAAGATATTCGGATTAACAGGTTAGACAGGTTCCAGTTAATCGACAGTATGCTTCAAGATTTCTAGAAACTTTGGCGTTTAAAGTATTTGACAAGTTTGCAGATTAGAGAAAAGTGGACGGAAAATTCTCCATCGGTAAAAGTTGGAACAGTGATGGTTTCTAAAAATGATAATTCTCCTCGACTCTATTGGCCGTTGGCTAGAATTATAAACGTACATCCTGGAAAGGATGGGGTGGTTCGCAATGTTACTGTTAAGACTAGTAAAGGTCCGTCTGGTGGTGAAGATATGTCCTTTACCATCCCAATAAACTTGGGAATTCATTATTTTGATTTTTAGAATTTTAATAATAATTATTTTCATTTTTTTTGTTGAATATAACCCATTTGTACTTATCGGCAACCTCGTCCTTTTAGAATTAATAAAATAAAATCGGAAATTAGAGAGTCTCTGAAAACGGTCAGAACCGATAAGTAGCACATAGGCATGCGAATTTAAAAGTGAAAATTGTCTTTTTCGCACGGGTTTTATCGAAAAGAAGAAAGGTATTTTCTTAAATTGCTTTTATCCTGTTTCCTTAATTTATCTTCTAATTGCAAATACCCTTCAAATATCTGGTAGCATTAAAGAAAATTACAAAAGCGAATATCGAAGGCTTTTGGCAAGTTATTTGTTTTTAGGATAAGCAAATTTTCATACAGGGTATCCTTGAGAATAAATTATCCAATTCCATTTAACTGTGGATGTAGGGGTGTTGTTCTAGTTTTGTGGATTTTCAGAAGCTTGCAAAGGTTCGTAGAAACTTCACATTCAAAATTTCTACCTTGATCAGATTGTATTTCTCTTGGCACTCCATAATTATTACCGGTAGAGGCGGCTTCAAATTGACGGACGTAGGCAAACCAATGTACTTTGCCGTCGAAGGTAAGTGGCTTCATCACACTAGTTGCAGAAACACCATCTACCATCATTATACCTGTACTGGCTACCTTCTCGATTTGAAAATGTCATTGTTGCATGTGCTTCCCAATTTCAGTTACTTCATGTTATACTTTGCAATGTATGTCTTCTCTAATTTTGCTAACCTTCTGTTGCATTTTTTGTTTTATGCGCTTCATATCTTTTTGTTTTTTTTTAATATCTTCTTTCAGTTCTTGTTTCGTACCTTCTTGACTTGTCTTAAGTTCCTGTCTCATGTCCTCCAGGCGTGATTTTAGTAATTGTTTGGAACTTTTTTGCTTTCTCCTAATGCCTTCTTTTAATTCTTGATTTATATTTTCTTGGCTTATTTTCAGCGTCATCAATTTTTATTTTATATAGTTTTAATTTTTCGTCATATTTCCTTTCAATTCCTGTTTCGTTTCCTCTTAGCTTTTCTTCATATGTTCTTGCCTTGTTTTCATTTATTGTGTCATCAATATTTGACTTAAACTAGTTTGAAGTTGTTCTTTCATTTTTGCTTTCTGTTCTCCTAGTTCTAGTGGCATAAAATTTCACTTTTTTTTTTTAACCTCTCTTAGATTTTTTCCCACTTCTGACACCAATTTATTCTGGACGGCTTGTCACACATTGTACTGTTTTATAACATTTTAATTTCATAATTCTGATAACTTGTCAAACAGTTCAACCTACATCGACGACTTCTGAAAATAAACTGCCCACGATAGCCGATCTGGACCCTCTATGTATCCTTTTTGCGGATACCAGAAGACTCCGGATATTCTAGGAAGATTTTCATACTACATAGTGTAATAAAAATAAGAAAAAGGAATAATCGGGCAATTTCTAGATATCCTGTCATGGGCGTTCCATGTCCAAAAAAAAAAGGAAATAGAATTTTCTAAAAAGTTCCAGATCTTCTTTCATAGACGTCTTATGAGGAAATTAACAAAGGTAAAATTAACTAAATAAATTATGAACTAAAACCCTACAAACTACAAACCCAAACTAAAACTATAAAATGTATAATATTATAAAGTCCGTTACAGTATGTTAGATCAAAGTTTATTATAGCTAACGCTAAGTATAACAATCTTTTCTTAGATGTAAGCGTAGTGCTACTGGTGGCATTGACTGCAATGTTCATCGAAATTGTAATCCTATCTAGATTTTGAATCCTAAAACAGCCCAAATTGTCAAATTTAGTACACACCAAACTACAATTAATATAAATATTTACAGAAAAAAATTAAGAATATTATAATCGTGACATTATTAACTTTTAGACTAAGATATATTCGGCTACATCCGCATATTTTAGCTTCAAGAATTTTCGCTAGCATTTTTTACATAACTGTAAATATGTAAAAAATACAAAAGAAGCAAAAATAAAAATAAATTCCTCTCAAAATGATAAGTATTCAGTCCATATTCAATATTAAGGATATGCTCTCACCAATATAATAGAAATTTAGGGAATTTATTGTTGCCTAACCAATATGGTCACGTAATTACGCCGAATATGTGGTGGATCATTTTTGTTATAACGGAGATATTATACATGAGTAGTCCAGTTTTATATGTCAAGTTAAAGGTCAATGGTCAAATCCCACTAAAAATAATTTTTTATTACCCAAGAGACATTCTAGATGGGACGATTAAAAAATTATCTAACGTTGTTTCCATTGCGTAACATAAAAATTTTTTTAGGGTCAATTTAGCTGAATATTTTTTTCCATATCTAAACTTTTCTATTATTTCATTACTAAACTACGTATCTCCTATAGTGTTAAGGGGATTTTTTTTTAAGTCTCAGTTACTTTCTGCTGAAGCCCTCGAGAACCGTATATTAAGTTCTCATTTTTATTTCTCTCATAAACTTTGAAACTTTGTTATTAAGTTTTATATTGATGTTAAAACTGAACAAAAATAGTTTATTTTCTATCAGCAATTCTATATTTCTTCAGTTTGAGGAGAAATGGGACTATAATTAAAATTTTTGTTAGAAAAAAATGGTCACAATTTATCATAAATTGTAAATACGTGTTGAACTGAACCTCGCCCATTAATTTACATATTACTGGGTGTTTACTTTTATTAAATAACAACATAACATGACATAATAACAAATCAATCGACAGGCATCACTTCCATTATTGCAGTGATGAAAATCGCAATTTATTTAGAACCGTTGATCATCAGCACAAATGGCTTATCAATGTGTAGGTTGGAATAACCGGAAAGAGTGTGGTAGGTCCATACTTTTTCGATGGTCCCTTAAACAGCGCCACGTTTCTTAGATTTATTAGGCGGAATTTACCCGTACTTTTAGAGAATATTCCACTGAATATTCGAGGAAGAATGTGACTGCAACTAGGCGATGCTCCCGCACACTTCCAAGTTAACATCAGAAATGAGCTAGATCCCAACAGGTGGATAGGGTGTGGAGAAATGCAATACTGGAAAGCAACAGCTCTAAACCTAACAAGTCCTGATTTTTTTTGTTATGAGAATATACTAAAAATATCCTTTATAATATACCTTTAAAGATACCAAAATATATGAAAAAACTAATAAGAACAACGTTGCGCTCTATAATAACAAATATGTGAATTAAAGTTAAAGAGTCATTTCAGACATCAGTTTGAGCATTTGTTAAAATATCAGTTTTTAAAATTTTAAATTAAGTTTGTCATTTCTTTAATAAAGTATGAATTTGCTATTAATCTAGTTATGAGTATTTTTTTTAACTAATTACTGATTACGTATCATCTATGTAAGTAATAAAAGGGCCAATTCTGTCAACGCCTACCTTTCAAAACAAATTGCAAACACTGAGTATTCCATTAAAAAAAAACAAAATTGTTTGGCCTTAATGATTATAAAAATCAAATTTAAGATTTTGTCAACCCTATATGGTTTTTTTGAGATAATTTTTATTTTACAATAAAATGTAAAAGTTTTACTAAAAAAACGATACAATTTAAAACATATAGTTTGAATAGGTACGCAACCTCCCAAATTTTTGCTTACAATTTCAAGAATAGCTAAATATCTGAAGAAGGACTTAGGTATATGAAACATAACAATAACTTACCCTTATTTGACCCGCTCTATTAAAATATGCAACAATATGAATGGATCATAACCGGTAGCAAAAAGTAAAAATATAATAAATTATAATAAAAATCTGCTATATCATAGTGTTGGATTTGCCATATCTGTAAAGTAACAAGATTATTAGAAACTATAACTCTAGTCAAAAATTCGTTAATTTATGGGTATATCGATATTAAAATTTACTGCTGTTTTACGAATAAGTCCTACAAAATTATTTATTGAAAAAGAAAATTTTATGTGATACAATTCAAAAATCTCTAATATTCGCTTTTTTTTCAGATACTGTGGAAGAAAGAAATTATCAAGAATGTATTTTTTCATCTTGCATCTATCGATAGCGGATCTTATTGTCGCCTTCTTTAGTGTACTACCTCAGCTCGCGTGGGAAATTACATATAGGTTTCACGGGGGATTTTTACTCTGTAAGATGGTAAAGGTAAGTTATGACTTTTTTATATAGGTCATTAATTTTTTATGTAGTTACCTCCAACAGCAAATAGTTAAATTAAGTTATAAAATACACATAATATGGAAATTTTGGCTACTTTTGAAACAGTATTTTGTATTATGCTCATGGAGTATTACTTTTTCTTATCTAAAATACTTTTGGGAGATTTTGCTTATATTCAGTAAAATCCATTTATATACGAAGGTATTTTATGATGTATGTAAGTTAACTTAATAGTAATAATATAGAAATATTCAGTAACTCAAAAGTCAGTTATTAGGAAATTTAGAAAGCCTATTATTCCAAAATCGATTTTTAAAAGCGCCGAAAATTTTTTCTTATATTATTACGACATAATGACAAATAGCAATTTATTAAAAAGTCACTTTTTAGCACATTTTATATGAGAAAATTTATAAAATTGAAACTTTATTTATTAATTAAAAGCCTTGAACACTAGGACTTATTGTTCTAAAAAATGGAACATATAAGAAATGGTAAAAACTTGATTTCTGAAACTATGGACTAAGTTATCTCAAATAATCATACATTTAGATATTGAAAAACATATATATATATATATATATATATATATATATATATATATATATATATATATGTGTGTGTGTGTGTGTGTGTAACAGAATTGGCGTATCCCTTCAAATTTACTATTTCGCTACTAATTTCGATGCCTACCTTACACAGTGATTATTTTTTTGCGAAAAATTCTGCATTATTATTGACAAGCCGAATCAAACCATTCTCAAAAGCAACGTGAAAACTGTTTAAGAAAGAGTATTACTTTCTTCCATTATCAAAGATTTATTGACTGTCATTAATAACTAATAGCTGTGTCTTTGGGTAGATATAACGTGTTTGGTTTTAAAGTATTTGATTATTTATAGTTTAGTCAGAAAATATTGGTACTAAATAGATTTTTTAAAACAACGATACAGACGTGATATTTTTATCTCTTGCAATACTTAGAAATCGAAAAATTACTTTTTTTTACGAGAGGATATTTCCTGTTTATTATATATTAACTATAAATATACAAACAAGTCTTTGTATAATTCTAAAATTATTTTGGCGATGTAATAAATAAAAACATCAAAAAAGGTTTCAGTATTAAGAAACTGGAAAATTTATAGTCAGATCAAGATCTTGGTGTTTACTATGCATATATCCAAAAATTTTCGATTTTGTTTTTTCCGAGTCCATTTTTTTAAATTTATGGAGGTGTTGTATAATTTGCGTAAAATGTGGAAGTGCCAAAATAATTTAAACGCCATGCTAGAGTTTTTAGTAGTGATTGAATTTCCAGATATATCGGTGATAAAGTTTTTCCCCAACATTAAATATACCCGCTAAAACTTTGGACAGTCACATATTATTACATATTGTAAATAAAATGAAAGTGTTCCGGTCGCGTTTAACTGTATGTCTGGGCTAATCTCGAAAAATAATATGTTAGTTAAGTCATTTCCCGATGAAAGCTTGGACGTTTCGTTCTATATTTAGAACATCTTCAAAAACAATCGTCTAAAATTTAAAACGAATTATGAATATAATATAAATACAACCATTACACACATTAAAATGCAACATTTAAAACAATAATCAAAAACTGAAGCAATGATTATTTAAAAGATTCTTTTTAGTAAATTTTAAGCACCTTAAGATTTCGTTGAAACTATTACTAATATCAACAAACCACCAAGGACTTGCATTTTATATTCGGGAACATGATGAACAAAAAATGAAAAGAATTTGTTTTTGCTTTCAAGGAGATATATACACTTTTGCTGTTATTAAGGGAATATACTGCGTCTAAATTATATTGTTGTAGATTTGACTAAGATTGTTTATGTCAGTTCTGTCATTTACAGTATGTGTTTTCTTTTTGATAGCTATCATTGCTTTTATTATTAATTTATAATAATTTTTGTCCCTATACATTATTTTCGTATCTTTAAAGTTAAAAGAGCGTTTTTCAGTCTTTTCATGTTTTGTCAATGCTGTAGTAGCATTTTTGGTATATTTATGTCCACTTAGTCGATTTTTTAATAATTGTCATTCCTATATATTTTTTTTGACAGTTTGCATATGTAACTGAATATACAATATTAGAAGTTTTCACAGTTGGTGTTGTTTAGTAAATATTGAGTTTAGTTGGTTGTAACTTTTGTGTCATGCAACAATATTGTGTTTTTTTTATATATATATTTTAATTTTGCTGAAAGATTCTTTGTATAAGGTTGTTTTGGTGTTTCATGTTGTGAATCATCCTTGTTTATGATTCTTAGGTTGTTATAGTTTTTGTATGTTCTTTTTTTAATAATTTCTTCGATATTTTTGATATTAAAATTGTTTTGTGTATGTGTTTCTTTAACTTTTCTTAGAGTCGAGGGTCTTAACGTAGGGGACGTTATTAAAATGACTTGGTCAACCATGCTCAAGATTATAATTCTTCTTTGATTTTCTAAATGGTTTGAAAAGTTGGTTGAATTTTATCATTTTTGCGTATTAGAGTCATAAGTAGGAAGTTTATTTTCCCATTTACTTCAGATTCTGGTGTAAATTTTATTTTGCTATAAAAATTATTATATTGTTGTACAACGTAATTTATTTTGTCATGAGGAATTGCCGTTAAACAATCGTCAACGAATCGTTTAAAGAAAATCAAGTCTAAATATAGATTTTAAATGACTCTTTCCTCCAAATATTCCATGACTAGATGGGCGATCGACGATGAAATAGGTAAATCCATTGCTCAATCGTCAACTTGTTTGTACAATTTACTATCATATTGAAAGTAGTTTGTTGATAATATCAAACTTTCAGATTCTATAAAACTTGTTCAAGAATTGTTGATATTAATAATAGTTTTTACGAAATCCCAAGATGCATAAAATTTACTAAAAAGAATCTTTTAAATAATAATTGTTTCATTTTTTGATTATTGTTTCAAATGTTATATTATTGTTTTTAAATGTTGAATTTTAATTGTGTGTAATAGTTGTATTTATAATATATATTTTTTTTAATTTTAGACGATTGTTTTTGAAGATGTTCTAAATAAAGAACGAAACGTCAAAACCATGAAAAACATATTTTACATGTAGACCTAATCCCAAAAAAATAATAAAAAATATATATCAACGGTTAGCTGTCTTTCAGTTCAACAATTTCAAGAAGTATATTACTTTAAATTAATCATTTATTTAATTATTAATAATTAGTTATTGACTAATATTTCATTTTCTTATAATACAAAAATTCTTCAGTTTCCCTTAAACTTTATAATCAGCTTTAATATTTTGGTTTTCTGTATATGTCGGAAGGTTAAGATTCTCAATTTAAATAGGAAAAAGTAACTTAATAATTTATTAATCTTTCTTATCTGTTTAACGAAGGTTGGTTAAGAAATTTGTTTGCTTTTTTAAACTTAATTTTTATAATTAGTCTTACACCTTCTGTCTTTTGCAATTTTTTTTTTTGTTTTTTTTTGGACCTTGTTTAGTTTACCTTTTCGATTGTTCTATTTTCCGTGGATTTTCAGTTTAAATTGATGAGAACTGAACCTATACACCACTACACGGTTTAGCAGTGTTGCAGCCGGATTTGTGCGAGACGACACTGCTAGTAGTCTCATCATCGGAAAAACTGTCAAACTAGGTATTATTTCTTCATTTTTAAATGATAACACTCCAAATAATTTTTTTAAATTAATCTTTATTCCTTTTTTAAGGCGTTGTGTAATTTTCTGATGTTTTATTCCAAGACCAATAAATATAGATTTTGCGTTATATTTTGGCACCAGTAGCTCCTAAAGTTTGTCACATATTAAATTTATTTATAACATAACTATTTTTACGCTCAAGCAACACTGCTTACTTGCGTATCTATATTCAAATTCAAACAGGAGTGAAATTGAATGCTGGTTCCTAACAATTTCGTACCTCTACTACACTGGTGCTTATTATTTGTATTGGTAATACTCTATTTTTGAATTTCTTGTCACTCAACTATGAGGTTTCGGTGCAAACTACCAGGGTAGTATTACAGTTTTAATGCAATCAGGAATACCCAACAATTTTATTTTTCTGGGGGAGTTGCTTTAACTCTGCTACGAAAAATAGAATTTATCAAAGGGATTGACGTAAATATTGAGGTGATTGGCCGAATTTCGTCAGAAGGTTCTGATATAAATGTGCTAGCTAATGGCTCAGTGATATTTGATGCAGGTTTTATTACAATGTCCGATTAAACTTGCATTTTGGAAATTATTAGTAATTCATTCTGCAATCAGCAAATAAAAATACTTCTTTTTCTTATTTAAAATAACAATACACAATTTGTGATACGAAATAACAACTAGAAACCGCATTTTCTTTTTGAAGTGAATAAAACACTGGATTTACCATGGAAGCACTTTTTAGCAAAATGCTTAGAACGAAGTACACTATATCGCATGGACTGCAAACCTTTACATTTTACAAACCCCACCTAAACCTTAGGGTGTGCAGGAACGTTGGAAAATCTATTATTAATACAGATAAATTCTCATATACGTAATAATTAATTCATTTAAAAAAATGCATTAAAAATACTGGAAAAGCTATAAAATAATTTTAATGCGGGCCTGTTTGTTGTTTATAATAACCTAGGAAATATAATTCCTGTTAATTTATTTTTATCCACTCTCTCTCTACTGCAACAATTACGTACAGGACAAATAATTGTGCATATTTTTTTTTAAATAAATATAATCAATAACGAATACCACACAAACGACAGAAACGTGAAAACAATATGGAGAACCTGAAGCCTTCTTAGTCCCATGATGTCATTTTCCCTTTTTCTACTTCAATTGTTGCTACTATAAAATAAATAATAAATGTTATATGGTTACTTAACACTGCTCTAAATGTAAATCTTCTAAGTCTTTCTTGTGGATAATTTCCCTTTAAGGTAAGAGAAACCATTTTGTTTTTATATTCTTTAGGCCTAGTTTACTTTTTGACTCTTAATGGCTATTTAAAGACGTTTAGACTTTTTAGACCCTCGCTCAAGAATACAATTAAGACAGGTCGTCGTAGCAATCAACTTTTTATTGTTCGAATGTTGGTATCATCTAGAGGCCTTTAATTATGTTAAAAAATCTTTGGATGAAATCTGGTCTCATTTTTAATTTACAAAATTGAATGATGCCATGAAACTCATGTTTCAATTTAGTAATAAGATTTTCTTAAAAATGTACAACTGTAATAAAGCTGATTGTAATTTAAAAAATAAAATTATATTTCCAGTCGCAGATTAAATGCACAAAGGCCACTCGCGTAAACTTTTATTTGGTTTTAAATTTCACATTGTCATATTAGAGCCTTTTTTGACAATGTAAATAAAAAATAAAACAATGTTTTGAGTTCTAGAAAGAAGTATATTATAATATTGCGTACATCTCTAAAAAGCTAAAACTCCTAAGAAGAAAATTCCTAAAACTGAACAATTAGCCTGCAATAAATTGCTATATGAAACTGAAACTGTTGATCACTGAACAACTGTGCTGAAGATGGGAGACCATAAATTCATTAAAAATTTGATACAATAAGTGTTTAAAAGAAAGTAAAATACCTTAAAGTTGGCATACATGCAAGATTATATTATATGAGACAGGACAAACATCGAAACCTATTTCCCAATAACCTTACTCTCTCATATTTATAAACTGCTAACAAAAGTAATAAGCAAACGTATATCAACTAAGTTTGACGCCTATTAGTGAGGCGGGTTTCCGATGAGAGTAAAATACCTTAGATCATCTTCAAACAGTAAAACTCCTACCAAAAAAACTCATAAGTAAAACATCTATATATATGCGTAGCCTGAAATTGGGCTAGATACCAGAAATCTGAAAAAGATCTATAGTCACTTTCATTCTGAATACATGGAAAAAATACTACACACCCTAAATCTCTGCGACCTATCGACCTCACATCTTTTATTTTAAAAACGATGGAGAAAGCAGTTAAAACCCAAATCAAAACAGAAATTCTTGAACAGTTGTCACTGCATCCTCATCAATATTCATATTAAGCGGGCACTGATACTACTAACGAATGAGATTGAAGACAGACTGAACAAAAACGAAACCGTAGTATGTGTTTTCTTTGATATAGAAAAGGCTTTTAACAATACTCCACAAGGGATTCAAAAGAGTACTTGATGACAGGAGAGTAGACAGAACGATGTCCAAATGGGTAGCGCGACTCTCCAATAGGATAGGACACTATCGCCCTCTGTACCACCAGAGGATGCCTTCAAGGGGGAATAGCTTTTCCACTTATGTGGAGCCTAATTGACCTCAACATATCTTGTCAAGACTATGTTAATGACTTGGTAATAATCGCAAGGGGCAAAATCGAGAATATCATCTGCATTATAATCTAGAGAGAACTCGAACACACTAAAGAATGGTGCCAGATGATGAAACTGAATGTCAGGCCCACCAAAACCACCTTGTAAGCCTTTATAAAGAAAAGAAACCTCAAGTGGATATACACTGCAAGAATGAAACTAATCATCACATATGGGGCAGTGATCTGGAGTAAAAGAACCAGTCTGGCAAATACGAAAGCCAATGTCTCGTAAGTTCAAAAACTGTTCAATAACTGGGGCAATTAAAACCTGCCCAATTGCTGACATGGACGTAATCCTAAATCTTACACCTTTACATATACTTGTGGAGAGTATGGTGAAGAAAATAATATGCTAGCCAATACACGCTGGCATTCAGATAAGACATCCCTGCTAAAACTATTCAAATCACTCTATGAAAAATTGACTGCGGAAGTATATGTTACTCATCAGCTCCTAAAAGTCAATCCCCATACATAACACTAATATTTTATATCAGTCCAATCCTTAGTATGTACTGTGAATCTTGAACCCCATCAGAATGCTATAAGTTACCCTAAACTATGTGAGCTCGTTATACTTTCGCCTCTTCATTATACACAAAAAATAATATTTCAAACCCCTTCTCGTCTCCAATCCCTCAAAAAGATACTCATTTTTTACTCAAATTAATTTTGACTATGGCAAAAATCTGCTATTCATAAGGTTTCCCCTATAGAAGACATACGCATCCAATAGTTCTCTCCCTAGAACTACTCTTCCCTCAGTTATATCACTAATCTTTTTACTAACTTAAAAAGAAGATAAAAATATGAACTAATATTCACAGATGGCTCCTAGAAAAAGAGGAGTACTTCTTACTATATCAAACATGCTAAAAAGGCATTTTACCTACACAAATGAAACACCATCCTTACTGCAAAACTATTTGCAATCCTCAAAGCCGTCAAACACTGAGTGAACTCACCTAATACGAAATAGTTCAGCTCTCTCAATTACATACATCTCAATAACTCAAACTATACCAAATACCCTCTAGCTTAGGAGATACTTTCAAAATATTCCCACACCAAAAATCTACCTCTAGCGTTTCTATAGATTCCAAGCCACACCACAATACCTGGTAAGACCAAAATTAATACGCTCGCCACTACCCATGAAAACTCGGAACACAAAATTTAAAATGTTTCATCACAATGCTTCTAAAATCTCCCTTCGTACCTAAACTCAAAACCTTATTCAACTAGACTGGGACTTACTGAATTCTACCAATAAATTGCAACCAATTAGGGAAGTTTATTTTACTAATTCTCTTCCTCCATATTTACCAAGAAAAGACCTCCCCTTTATGACCAGACACACTGGCCCATCAACAACTCGTGAATAAATTATATACTCCCTACTGCGAGATATGCTCTACCACCCTTAACTGTTTCGCCCAGAACATGGAATTGACATTAAGACTCTTCTGTTAGGCCCTAATATCGCCAACCTAATTTCAGTCACAAAACTATAATTTATTATTCAGGCTGGGCCATCGACTCTTTTCGAGTTTGAGGTTACAACAAGTTATTGAAAATGATAAGAATTGTGTATGGTCTTTTAAGTCAGAATTTCGAAAATTTGACAGTATTTAATGGTTTTGTTGACGTATCGATAGCGCTGCAGCGGTGTGGCGGTTAAGTTGTTTGAAGTCTGAAATAAATCATTAGTGGAACGTTGAGCTCTCTTAAGATATTTTGTGACGAAGTTATGGATGAAATACTTATAGGTCCCGCATTTGAGGTCTCTCAGTTTCAAGCGTACTAAGGCGCTGCACAGATCATGTGGAGGACTTTGTTCTGAAAGCTCTCTAGCCTGCTAAATCTAGATCTGCCGGTAGTGATCCACATGAGAGCACCAAATAACAGGCACAATCTAATGAAGAGCTTGTAAATCGTTAGTTTTAGCTTGAGATTAAACTTGCTATTGCGATTCGGTACTAAGTAAAGAGCGACCAGCGGCGCTTTGGCTTTGGTTAGCAAGTAGTTAGTACTAAGTAACCAATTAAACCTCCTCTCGAAGACTAGCCCTAAGTAGTTGGCGTTATGGCTTCAGGGATTTCTAGTGTTACAAATGGACTGCCGATCGCGAAACTGGTTTTAGTAGATATAATGACCTGATATTTCTTAGGATTCAAATTGATTTTCCAATCGGTCATCCATTTTCTAGCTTGTATATGTACCTTTTTAGTCTCAAAATAATGAGGCGAAACCACCCTGAGGACGTGACAAATGTAGTGTCGTCAGCCAATAAGTATAATTTATTGTGATAATTTTTCAGAATATCAGCAGCATTATGATTGAATAGAGTGAGAGAGAAGATAACTCTGTGGAACCCCCTCTCTAATCTGCTTTACAGACGACACAGTTATAAGGCAAGTTAGGGATTTAATTTAAACACTTCTATTGTTTGGCATAAGTATAAGGAGATCCTCGAGTAAGTCGAGAATCCGGAAATAAATTATTGTATGGGGCCCCCCAAAAACTCTGTTAGACAACTGATCATCCGAATTTCGAACGAACTCGCGAAGGCTTCTATCACAAAGGTGTTTAAATATTTTAAGTACGGTGAAATTCCACTAGATTTGAGAGCTCGAATCAGGAAGAAAAATCGACAAAAGATCATGACAAGTGATCCTGCCATTAAGACAGCATCTGAGGAGATACGAAGGGGGCTCCGTGATCTGTGCTATCGGTACTGAGAATCTAAATTAGAGACTGTAAATCCGTAATGACGGACTTTGTCCTATGACTAGAAGTTTGAAAAAAGGTGTGAAAATGTCCTTATCTTACATTGCCAACAGGAATGTCACCTTCATAGATCCGCAAAATAAAGCCAATAGATTTACAGATAAATTTTAAGAACAATTTCAATTAAACTCCAGGGCCGAGAAGATAAATGAACAGAACATCGATCGAACTGTTCAAATTTACAAACCCATTAAATGTATTGCCTTAGGCATACCTGCCATCGGCCTTGATGAAATTCAAGGGATTGTTTTGTGTTGTTAAGAAAGCATCAGGTGTGAATGGTTTGCTGGACGCAGCTCTGAAAAGAGCTTCGGACAAGACCTTTTTAGCTATTGTTGTCATACCCAATGTCATATTATTAAAGTTATACTTCTCGAAAAAACAGGAGAACGTACCACCATGATTAATAGCTACCGACCAATCAGCCTAATTTCCAATCTAGGCAACATAATAGAAAAAGTGACTCTTTTCCTTCTGACCGATTTTTTATATGAGAGGAACGTCTTGCCTATGGAGCAGTTCGGATTCAGATACAGCCTTAGTTAGCATTCACCAGAACACCAGACTGGCTTCATTCATCATTCAAGCTTTCAATAGCAAATTTCATATGGGAGCAATCTTCTTTGACATTAGAAAAGCCTCTGAGAAGATATAGGATAATAGGCTTGTAATCAAACGTATAAGGCTGGGAATTCAAAATTACCTAGTAAATCTAGTCCAAAGTTTCCTTGAGAGCAGAGTGTTTTGGATGCCAGCAAAGGACGCTGTGTCTTCTTTAAGGCAGATTGAACAGGGAGCTCTATAGAGTTCCCTTCTCTCTTTCACTCTATTCCATTTCAAAAAATGATTACCATAAACCATACTTATTCGCTGACAACACTGCGTTTGACACGTCTTCGGGCTGGTTCAGGAGAAATTGATGGCTAATTTGAAAATCAAATTAAATCCTGAGAAATTTCAGACCATTTTGTTTACTAAAGCTAGTTTTGCGATTCCGGACGATAGGTTGTCCATTTGTAACCTAAGATTTCCCTGGAGGGATAATGCCAAGTACTTAGTCTTCGACTCTGATCACTGCATTCGATAAGAACTGGCAAGTGGTTCGAGGTTAGCAGAACCAAGGGCCTGAACAACCTGTTTGTATTTTTTCTTCAAAAATATCTAAAATATCTGGTAATCCGATATATCCTAGATCAGTTGGCTTATCAGGGGCTATTATTTCCAACAGATTTGCTTGAAAGGCATTTTCGAGGACGATGCCCCTGACGTAGGTGATACTGCCATCGCAGAGGCAGTCCTTATCATTAAATTCATATCTTAACAGGATATTATATATATATATATATATATATATATATATATATATATATATATATATATATATATATATATATATACGTACAACTATATGCAACTCCGTGCATGAATGAGGTAAAATGCGAACAGTAAGTGCAAACTGCATTCCAACCATATCCTTTGTTGTACGTTTGCTGAATGTGATTTCAGCACTACAATGGCATAATGTGGATATATTCACTGCTATTGCATCTCACACGGAGGAATCCGTGAAAGTCGCATAAACATATTTACGCCATCAAGCGGAAGGTCGGCGAAGCCGCGTTCAGTATTTGCATGCTTCCTTCCGATATGTCCTATGCACAGCCAGGTGCATGTCGGTACCCTGATGAGTCTAGTAGAGACGAAACATGTACCTCTACCGTATCACTGTGGCCGGGAGGGTAAGGTTTGACTTTCCTCTCGGTATGGTGATACAAGTAGGCCATCATCTCTCTGGTGGTGGAATAGGATAAATTGTGTTCCTTGGCAATTTATTCAATCTGTGCAACCTCTAACACGGAAAGGATATAGTTGGAACGCAGTTTGCATTAACTGTTCACATTTTACTTCATATATATATATATATATATATATATATATATATATATGTATATTTTATGTCTGTTGATAATCAATAATGAACTTTCTTATTAACATTTGTAGCTATTAACTGTTGTATTATATGTAAATTCTTAATATTTCCTTTTATTGTAAGTTAGACTTAAGGTTAGAGTTTAAGGTTATTACGACTCTCTCAATATTTATGTATTTTTAATGGCAGAAAGCTGTATTCTATTATAAACCTAAATTTTATAAAGAAGATAATTTTTAATTGTGAAGTGTCGGCAGGGCTAGTGTTTGAGCTGATGTAGAACCTAAAACTATTCCAAAATTTTGTTAGGAGTTAGCGGTATTCAATTATCTGTGGTAAAACCTAATTAATCTGTAAAATTTAAAATACAGTTGCAATTTTCCATACAATTTATGAGGAGGAATTTTCAATCCCATATTTGTTAGTATCGCCGCTGACTTCTTTTCTACAATGTAACGAATATTTCGTCGAGCGAAATTGACGCACAAAAAATAATGAAAGCCCTAGAGCAACAAATAATAACTATAAGATTTTTTTCACTTTTTCTTTAAAGAAGGATAATGTTACCTTTCAATAAAATAAAGCGCAAAAAAGAAGACACGTACTAAATTAAATTAAGTCACTTCAACCCTACGATATTTATATGATACATGGAGTCCCACCACGGACTTGACTTTCATTTTAGATGAAAATTCAATAAGCTCGAAAATAAAACATCTATCGAAAATTGAGGTGGAAAGTAAAATTAAGTGTTAACTTTTATATGGAATGTATGTTATATCAATATATTGGTGAATAAGTGTATGCTTTTTTATACCCATCACTCGTTTTTTAGATTTTTACGATAGGTGTTCTCCAGAATATTTCAACTTTTTCTTTATTTCTTTTTTCTTACTTGAACAGAAAGTGGTATTTAGGTCAAATTCTTTGCAATATAATAGAAAAGAGAAATCCAATATTTTCCCGATTTTTTTTTACATAAATGTTACGCGAATTTCTTCTGTTCACGACATATCGTTCGATTTATTTAATTGAACATTTGAACATCGCATTTGTCGAACTTTTTTCTCTACGGAACTATATTAAATACTTTTTAAAAGGTCAAAACAGTTTAGGTTGATTTATTGTAACGGAGGTTAGCTCTCTATGGCACTTTCAAACTATTGCTTTGAAGTAATTAAACATATTCCTAGTTGAATTTAATGGTAAATTCCCAAGGTGTGTTAATCCCACAACGGGCCTTCCAACCGATGACGGATAGGAAAATGCTTCTTGGATATGAGTAGTACCGAGAAAATCAAATACTCGACGCGAACTTAAACTAACAACTGAACTACGGCAGCTGATATTTTCAAAATTGATTACAGTTAAAAATCAAGTAGTGTGGTTTTTAACAGGAAAAACAAGCAGCATGGTGATAATTACTACATCAGTTCTTGCACAGCGGTGTAACAGGCAAAAAAAACACTGCTACGCCATTTTTACTTTCCAAGAAAATCATAGAATCGCAGAGAACCAAAACGGTCCCGAGTACGGACTCTCTTTGGATGAAGCACGGTTGCTAAGAATCCTCCGATCAACCTCTGTCAAATTTGGAAAGAATCTTCGAGATAGATTCTATTCTCTTCAAAGCCAGTAAAATCCAAAACACACTTAAAAACATTACTAGCCTAAACATTTTAATATTAAGAAAAATCATAATATGGTGACCCAATACAGATAAATATACGATATGTAACTGCATAGTATACTACTCAAGAGATACTACTCTTACCCTTCACAACAAGCTATTGAGCTGTCACCAAAGATTTTTCCTTGCTAAGTTACGACCTTTTTAAGTACAGACCAATATCGTTATTTGCATATTTCGATCCACCATTTTGAATCCACAATCTTGGGAATAAAAATTTATATTTTCTGACATATGATTCTTAGTCAGCATTTCCCAAAATCCCCAATATCAATTTTTGGTAACGTAAAGTTATTATAAAGCTGGTTTTATATACGCGGAATTTTGGAAAAATAAATAGAATAGATTCAAAATTAAAAGTTACTTTCTGAACAGGAATCCCTTCTCTTTGATCTATTTTACTACAATCTTGCATCCTTCCTTACATGGGCTTCTTGACAAGGCGTCTGTATTGTTAAGCAATATTCCTGGCCTACGTTTTCTTTCCTTCAAATAGCTACATATTTAAGAGCTATTTAGGAGCTATTTAGTCGGTTCTTATTCGAAATTCCTCCATACAAATATTTATAAAACTGTTGAACAATTTCGATGATGGCGAGCAGTTTTTTCACCGTGGCGGAATACTTTATTTCAGGTTTTGAGTGATTTCCGCTGAAATATTAAATAATTTGTTCATGGCCATCCTGTGTCTGAGGCCAAATGGCTCCTTTATTATCCGACATGAATTTTTCATGATTTTGCAGGTAGCCCAAAATTGGACTGAAACATAAGGCAGCTTTCAGTTTTCGGAAAGCTTGATCACACTTGTAATTTTATTGAGAAGGATACTTTTCTTCAGTAAACGTATGTAAGGGTGAAGCAGTATTGGCAAAACCTACTACGAATCTACTATAGTTTGCGCATAACCCGAAAAATCTTCTAAACTCATGTTTGCCTGTCACCTGGTCGAGGCCAATTCTTTTATTGTCTGAATTTTCCTTTCATCTCTCAGGATTCCCTCTGGTGATACTACATCTCCAAGAAACTCAACTTTCTTTAAGAATAGTAAGAACTAATTGGAGTTAAGTATCTTTCTTAATTCTGGCAAAGATTTCTCATAGAATTTGTAAGTGTCCATCAAATATTTTTCCTATCGGGAGAAATTAAACGTATTTCCATTTCCATGTAAGACCTCGCAGTCCTGTTCCATTAGTTTTCTCAAATGTAGCAAGAGCATTGCAAATTCCAAACGGCACAAAGTTACAATGATACAGACCAGTGTCAGTGATAAAAATTTTTTTTTTGTTTGAATGTCTACTTGCCAATATCTATTTTTAGATATAGTGTAGAGAATCATATGATCTAGTCTACGTTGTAAAAGTGCCTTCAAGTCTAGAAAGTGGATAACTCTCTTTCTTAGTGGTCATTAAGCTTCTTGCAGTCAACACAAAATCTTCTAGTTCAATCCTTTTTGGTTACCAATAAGACAAAACATGACCAAGGATTAGACGATTCTTCTATAACTCCTTCGTTAAACATTTTGTGTACAAGTTTCGATATAGGAAGTCTTCTAAGTGGCTGGCGTATTGGTTGTGCACTGTCAGTATTTATTTTGTGCTGACCGATGTTCGTCCTACCCGTCTTACCATCTTTTGCTTCAAAAACCCTATTATTTTTTGTTATAAACTTTGGTTTCTTTAAGTTCCCAGTTCCAGTTTCTCTGGAACTGTTTGATTAGTCCATCATATGACGATTTTTTGTAGCTTTGTCGGGTTGTTCACATTTTGCCATCCACTGGTTTGCCTAATACTACTTTGTTTCGTTTATTAATTTTGACATAGTTTGACATAGTTAGGAAGAATATTGGCTAGTCTTGTTGGTATGATGTCATCTGAATTAAATAATGCCTTCGCTGCTAGGTGTTTACAGAGTTTATTAAGATGCGAAACCCATTTGACGTGGCTTTCAAAACTTCTGTCCAGTTTTCTGTAAATGATATTCTCTGTGGTTCCTTTTACTCTGATTGTTTGTTCAACAACGATTCTGATTGTTTCGGTATTATGATTCTTTGATTGAATAAATTTTTCGGTGCTAAATTTTAGGCTGTCTTGTTGACTCATCAGGTCCATATCCAGAATAAACTCATCTTCTGCGTCGCCAGATGTTCCAATTTTAGCCTTTTAAGTTGAAGTTACACTTATATTTTTCTGATTACATCAACTGTTTCTCCTGTTACAGTTCTCAGCATTGCTTTTCTCGATAATGGTAGGATTTTAGATTTATCAACAAAGTTTGATTTTTTCAGATGTACTGCTGCACCAGTGTCAACAATTATGGAAATACGCATAGCACTGACTTTTCCTTTAATTATAAGATTATCGGCAGTCCTTCCTAGGCTACGAATAGAAAGAATTCTGGGCCCTTCTCGATATTGGTCGAGAATTTCATAGTCTTTCCATCGAGTTATAGGAATGGTTTGCAATAATTCCAGTGCTGGTCCACGAAGTGAAATTATCAATGCAATATCCATTGCTTCAAAGTTCAAGTTATTTGCGACAGCGACAGCTTCAAATTGACGTTTATACATTACAAAAGATGATTGACCGTCATAGGTTGGGGTTTGATGTTTTGTCCAGAGGTTATTCTTTATCAGAAGGGCGATACTTCTTTATTTTGTTGACTTCTATCTGTCTTATTCATTTTAAATTCTCTCACTACTTCTCCAACTTCTCCTTGTACCTTGTTGCACTTCTCCTACATCTTGTTGCACTTTTGTTATGTCTTGTGGCAAAATTATTTCAATACTGTTTACTTTTTGGCGTATATCTCCTATGTTTTGTCGCACTTCGCCTATCTCTTCCTTAAATTTTTTCGTTGGGCCCAGTATAATTTTATCGAATCTTTGCTGTTTTTCAAGAATGACCTCTTGTATCTCTTCTGCTTTTTAGTGACTTCTCTTCTTGCTTTTCATTTTGGTGACGTGCTTTTTCTTCCTGTTTTTCTTTTAGATGACGTTGTTCTTCTTTTAGGTGACGTTCTTCTTCTTGTTGTTTTTTTTAAACCACCTTGTTCTTCTTTTTAGCGACGTCTTCTTTCTTCTTGTTTGTCTTTAACGCAACGTTCTTCTATAAGTTTCATAATATAGCTCTTGGTTTTATTTTTTTTCTTCATTCAGGCTGTTTGCTGCCTGGTATTTATCATAAAAGCTTCTAGAATGTTGTTAAGAACGCAGTCCTAAGCTTCTTTCTTGATGTTAAATTTGACGGTGAAGTTCGTTTTTCTCTATTTTTTGGGTTTCAAAATAAAACATTTCAAAACATTTTTGAAAATTGCTTGATGAAAAATTCAACTGTGAACTCCGGTTCTCTATCTCTGTGAGTTTCAAAGTAAAACGTTTTAAAACCCTGTCAAAAATTACTGTTATCTTCTTACTTGATGACAAATCTCAAAGAGAGGTCCGTTTTTCTCGATCTCTGCTGATCTACCTATAAATTTTTTCTGAAAATCCGGTGATAATCCTCACTTCTGACACCACGATTCTCTCTCTTTCTTTATTTTTACTTACTTAATTCAAATAAAAACAAAAATTTTCACTAATTACTTTCAACTCTTTAATAGTTACTTGTTAATATTTTCACTTTTTAAATGCAACTACTCCTTAAATCCTATTCTACTTATTTCTATACACCTATAGAACATACTCAAATAAAAGTCTAGAATCTTACTAGAAACATGATTAACAATAATCACTAATCGATATAATATTTCTATAAGGACGCATCCGTATTTCCTTCCTTCTTCATTAAAATACTTTTATTCTTGCAATAAATTTTAAACAAAAAAGATTTTAATTTTCCGTTTGTACTTTTTTTTGACTAAAGGGCTATGAAATAAATTGAACGCAGCTATATACTTCCGTTATATTGTAACATATCTTCTGACATATGGAAAAATGAGATTAATTGTTGGAAGTCTCATATACATCGAGATTACCAATATTTTCATTTTATTTATAGTTCCTTGAAACCAATTGCAATAATCCAAATAATAAATTTTCAATTCTATTTGTTATGAAGAGATGTTCCGTAATATTATTATAACCAAATTTACATTTCTTAATTTAATAATACCAATTCTGGAGTTTAAGCTTAATATTTGAGGGTTGAAGATTAAATCTCTCTCCTGATATTTATCTCGACATTTCGATAATTAATTAATCTTTACATCTGCTTATTTTATCCTTTAGAAAACTTTCTTAAACTGTTTTCGTAAAATTGCTACTGTCACCAGGAAAAGAAAATTTTACACTCCATTAAAAATAAACCTTTGGGGAGAAAACTTTTCGTCATTTTAAAATCATTTGAATATCTAACTTTGCAATATCCAGCTAAAGATTTTAGTCAAATCATTAAATCTATTTAAACGAGATAAGTTTGGTTAAATTATTATGCAAGTTAGCTATTATGAAGGTATCGACAGAATGAATTAAGACGAGCCAAAAAAATTAAAACTGGAATTAACTTAAACGTAAAACTTAAGCTGTTTTCATTAGCGTCATTATAAGGAAAACCTTTTAATTGGTAATGTTGTAAAATTAAATAATTTTAAAGGCCTTCCAATGCATTTAAATAGTTACCTATTCTCCTTGGTACAGTTAAAGGACTACTTCTTATTCTAGTCAGTAAAGATGTTTCTAACCAAAAGCGAAATTCGAATTAAACAGTTGTATAATTAACATTAGTGATGCAGTAAATTTCCGCTTCTGCTTCCTCAAATATAAAAGCTCCGCAAATTTTCATATTCCATTCCTGGATCCACTGGTTCTTTTCAACCATATTGAGTAGCTGAACATTTAAAGTGTCAGTTTGGCGAAACACTGCATAAATTATTTTTATGATGGTGCCCATAAATAAATTTTCAATAAATTTGATTATGTGACTTTACTTTTCTTCATCATAAAAAAATTTTTGACATGCCTTCAAAGATAAAATGTAATAAATTATTTATGTTATATTAATATATTACCAAAGTTTGGTTTTTAACCTCGAACTTGTACAGTGCAATCAGGATGAACACATACAGAGTGACCTACTATGAACAGCCGCGATCGATTTCTCGGCATATAACCCTTAGGACTGCAGTTTACCAGAGTTGATGGGGGCAATTCGGCTGAAATATGACAACTGACAATTATTAATAAAAATCATGCCTGGGCGATTCAATCATACGTATGAAGATTATTTAAATGTGTTTATTATCTATGGGGAATGTAACAAAGATTTATCAAGGACATGCCGGATATTTGCTAATAGATATACAGATAGACAGAAACTATCACAAAACAATGTTAAACGAATATAGAAAATTTCAAAAATGTTGCCACTGTTAAGGCAAAAATGCATAAAAGGAAACCTATTCTCAATGATGAAAAATCGACATTGTAATTCTAGGATATTTTGAGGCATATCCTTTGAGATCGCGAGAATAAATGGCTCTACAAACAGGAATGTTGAAGAGATCAATACATAAAATTCTGTTGAAACACAACTTCCACCCTTATCCAATATCTTTGGTTTAACACTTAAGAGATATTTATTTGACAAAAAGGGTACAATTTTGCGAATTTATATTAACGATGATGCAATGTGACCCTCGATTTTTGAAGAACATCGAGCAATAATGAAGCAAAATTTACGGAAATGGTTTTTTAGCAGAAAAAATTCCCATTTTTAGAGTGATTCAAATCCTTTTGGAGTAAGATTGCGAAATTTTATGCTATAAGAAATGATGCAATAGTTGAACTACATATCTATGAAGAAAATCTAAATGGCAATTCATTAATAATAAAAAGCCAGTTATATTCCCAATTTAAATTATTTATTAGCTTTTATAGGAGAAAGAAATATTAATATTTTGAAGAGTTAGACAATGAATATCAAAGGAATATACCTCTGGCGGAATACAGACAAATTTTTTACCAATACAATAACGCCCCACCACACAAAACCGTTCCAACTTCTTACAAGCAACATTTTATGATCAATAAATTACCAACATTGGACCTTTTCTGTGGCCTCCTTTTTCTCCTGGATTGACTGTCTTAGATTATTTTATATGGGGAACGATAAAAAATATAGTTTATTGTAATAAACTGACAACTATGGAAAACTGTATGACAAGGGTAAGGGACGCGTTCGAAAGTTTATCTCCAGCGGCCACCCATGACGAACCAATTGAGAGATGTGAAAAATTTTTTGAAATTCAGGGTGGAAATTTTGAAAATTTATTAAAATATGTTTCCCAATGTAAATACAGCATTCATCGTTTTTATAATAAAAATGTTAAATTGACAATATTTCAAAAGCTGCAGATGTTTGGATTAGACAATCTCGTACAGTTATTGTTATTTTTAATATTAAATAAGATAACTTTATATAAATGGAGGGTTTACATTAAAAAAAAATTATTTTTAACGATTTTTTCAAATTAATATTTAAACTTGATCACCCTGTATGTATTTATTATCAAAATGTCAACACAATTAATTAAATTAGATCCTCTTCCGGAAGGAAACCAACTAAATGATAAAAGCTTTCAAATAGCAGAATTTGATAATTATGTTTAAGCCTGCAATCGTCATGTTTGACATAAAATTTAAAATATGTCAAAAACAGACTTAGTTATAGGACATTATACATGAAATATCTCTATAATTATTCCTAGAATCTAGACATTAAACAAGGTAAGAGGACATCAGCTTCTCTTATCACAGGAAGTGGCACCATCTTGAAAATATTTTAGCGGAATTACTTCCGTCGACTTTAGTAAATTGCCAAATTTCAAAAATTTACCAAAACCTATTTTTAGAGAAATCGATCGCGAAGTTCGTCGTGGGACACCCCGTGTATTACGCACATCAGATCACTAGGCGTTACAGCAACCAATGCTTTAACAGATTGAGCACCAGATTTTTGAGAATGTTTCATTCAGGTTAGATGTATTTTTGTCGATTTTGGATATCGAGAATGCTTTTAAAAATCATACCACAAGTGAAAAATTTATTTAGGTGAAATATATAGCAGATACAGCCTGTGGACATTCATCAAGATAAAAGAAGAAACACAGTTGTACATTATGAGTGTAACAATACAGGATTTAAAGAGGTTAGGAAACAAGAGATTTAAATGATAAAAAGAAATGATAATAAAATAGGCCCCTGTGAAATAACATAATAATAATCAAACATATATATATATATATATATATATATATATATATATATATATATATATATATATATATATATATATTTATATGTATATGTTTGATTTTCTGAGTAATTTAGCAATCTTATCGGTGGTATACTGTATCTAAGGTTAGGAAACAAGAGATGTAAATGATAAAAAGAAATGATAATAAAATAGGCCCCTGTGAAATAACATAATAATAATCAAACATATATATATATATATATATATATATATATATATATATATATATATATATATATATATATATATATATATATATTTATATATATATGTTTGATTTTCTGAGTAATTTAACAATCTTATCGGTGGTTTACTGTATCTAAGGCAAGACAACACTACCCATAGACGGTACACTTAGGGCATTTTGAGTAGTTGGGTTTTTATGTTTATTAATAGAATGTCTAATATCATCAGCACATTATCCGTTGCCTTTTAAAGCATTAGTTAGTTTTTCTGTTGCTGACTTCAGTGATTATTCGTCACAGAGAGAGCTGTACATAACAAAGAGTTAATGACGGATTATTTTTGAGACGGATCATGGTGTAATATTACATTGAGATATCGATTTGTATGTACACAGAATGTCCTAATTTGCCGTTATCTTTCTTTTATACTAGTAAATCGAGAAAAAGAAGGGCACCACTTGATTTAATTTCTATAGTGAATTTTATGTTAGGGTGTTGTTGATTTAGATGATCCAGGAAATTATGGAGATTATCTGCGCCATATGACTAAACAACACACGTGTCATCTACATATTTGTACTGAAATTTAGGTTTTAGGGGAGCAGAACACAACGCGTTTTCTTCGGAAGTTTCCATGATGAAGTTCGCTACCACGAGTGACAGCGGAGATGCCATGGCCTCTTCCGAAGTCTGTTCGTAGAAAATTCCTTCAAAAATAAAATAAGTGGAAATCAGACATGCTTTAATTAATTCTCGTAGGCTGGAGTCCATGTTCTTATTTCGTAATATGCCCGATATTATGGAAACTGAAGCAATTATAGGAACATTTGTATACAAAAAGTCTACATCAAAACTGACCAATATGTCTCCGGGCTCTAATTGGATGGTTTTTAATCTCTAGAGAAAGTATCCAGAGCTTTTAACAAAGGATAAACAGATGTAAAAGTTTGGCCAAATATTTACCTATTTTGTAAGTGGTGACTCTATTGTGCTGACGATTGGACATAGAAGTACATTTTCCTTATGTATTTTAGGCAGTCCTTAGAGGCATAGAATGTTAGAGCTGTTTGGTTAAGCGGCTTTCTTTTCTTCTGGAGTGAGGCTGAAGGCATTAATAAGAGATGCGAGGGTTCTTTCGATTTTGTTTGTTGGATCCATTCGAACGACTCTATAAGTTTTATCGCCCATAGCGCAGATAACAATCATATTTTTTTGGATCATCTAAACTAACAACACCCCAGCATAAAATCCACTATGGAAACTGAATCAAGGGGTGCTCTTTCTTTTCTCAATGTACTAGTTTAAAGGAAAGATAATGTCAAATTGGGGCATTTTATATATAGAAAACCAACACATACAAATCGATATCTCAATGCAACGTCACACCATCATCCTTCTCAAAAACAATCCGTCATTAACTCTTTGGTACCTAGAGCTCTTTCAATATATGAAGAACGATCACTGAGACCAGAAACAGAAAAATTGACTAATACTCTGAGAGGCCACAGATATTAGATGTTCTATTAATAAACATAAAAACTCAACTACTCAACAAAATGTCATAAAGGTACCACGTATGGAGAGTATTGTCTTGCCTTACCTACACGGAATCACCGACAAGATTGCGAAATTGCTCCGAAAATCAAACATTCGAACAATTCTCAATACCTGTGAGAAAATTGAACGATGTTTGAAGTCACCAAAGGACACAATACCATTACAAACACAAGGCGTTTATAAGATACTTTACTTTTATGATGAAGTGTTTGTGGGAAAAACAGAACGGTCTATATCCACTAGGTTTAAAAAACATAAAGAATGTAGTAAAAATAAATAAATTGTACAATCTGCAGTAGCTGAATACCAGTATTGTACAGATCACACTTTAAATGTAGAATAAACTAAGGTGCTAGCATGAGTGTCGGGTTTCTTTAAACGTAAAATTAGAAAATCAATCACAATTTGTCAATATCCAAATAGCATTAATAGATATACAGATTACAGTCTACATCACACGTGGAAATCGATTATAACGATGATCACTCTCTCTTCTCTTTCCTGGTCTTACGACTCTGGGTGTGTCTTAGTCGCATCCACTATCGCCCTCCATCTCCTACGGTCTTGTGATTCCATTTCCCACTGCTGGACTCCAATCCTAGACTAATCAGCTTCGACAGCATCCTTCCATCTTTTCCTGGGACGGCCTATTGATCTTCTACCATCTGGTCTCTCAAAGAATACTGTTTTCAATAACCTGTGGTCCCCTGATCTTACCACATGGCCTGCCCATCTTATTCTATTGGCTTTTATACAACGGACTATATTTTCACTGCCATACTGTGTCGCCAATTCAGCGTTGTAGCGTCTTCTCCAATTTCCTGTTGTTTCATCTCTTTGGGGACCAAATATCATTCTAAGAACCTTTCGTTCAAATATGAGTAATTTATTTATTTCCCCTTGATTGAGGGTCCAAGTTTCGCTGCCATAAGTTACTACCGGGCGAATAATTGACCTGTACAGAGTTAGTTTGGATTGTCTTTTTAACAATTTAGATCTCAATAATGTTGTGAGGGAGTATAACGCCCTATTTGCTGCCGCTATTCTCGCTGAGACGTCTTTTTCAACTCGATTGTCGTCTGTGATTACCGCTCCTAGGTATTTGAATTCCTTAACCACTTCGAAGTTGTGTTCATTCAGTGATTTATTCTGCCCGATTCAAGATCTTGGATTCTTGGTTACTACCATATATTTAGTTTTTTCTTCATTTACTCTGAGACCGATATTACCTGCTCCTTCTTCGAGTTGTGAAAATACCTCTCGCACGTCTCTTGTTGAATGATCCACTGTATCGATATGGTCAGCAAAGGCCAGCACCAGTTTTGAACCTTGGTTCGCAAAACCTTCTGTCAGCCCCGACGCATCCCTTGGCATTGCATGTTCCAAGTCAAAATTGAAAAGCAACAGTGACAGAGGGTCACCTTGTCTGAGTCCTGATGTCACACTGAATGGCGCTGATGTTCTATTTCCTACCCTTACCTGTGCATATGAGTTTGTCACGCACATTTGTGTCAGATCGACTAATTTTCTTGGTACGCCCATTTCTAGCATTGCTAGCCATAGTCATATGCTTGCTGGAAATCCACAAAGATTTGGTGGACATCTGGGTAAATTCCCAGTTTTTTTCCAATATTTGTCTGATCCTAAATATCTGGTCTATTGTTGACCTTCCAGCACGAAAACTGCATTGGTAGTCGCCGATAATATCTTCCACATAAGGCGTCAGTCTGTTTAGTAGAGTAATGGCCAGGATTTTGTATGTTGTGTTGATAAGAGATATACTTCTATAATTTCGAAATTGTTCTTTATTTTTAGCAGCTCTCCATTTATACCATCGCTGCCTAGCGCTTTGTGATCTTTGAGTGATGCTATAGCATTTTTAACTTCTTGAAGTGTTGGTCATGGCACTCTTATATCTGCGGAATGGAATGTAATGTCCTCTTCCTCTGTCTCATTTTCAATACTTAGTAACTGCTGAAAATATCCTTTCCATAGCTCGATAATTTCTGTTTCCGTCATTATTAACTCTCCTGTTTCTTTTCTTATGGCTTTCGTTTCTCCAACATTTCCACCCCGTCTCACAGTCTTTACCACCCTAAAGAATTTCCTTACTTGGTTCATCTTCCTATTTCTGTCTATTTCCTGCATTTGATGCTCCAGGTAGCTCTTCTTTTTGGTTCTAAGTAATCTTCTTTTCTATGCTCTTATTCTGTGAAATTCTTCTTTGTACTCCTCAGTGGGGTTTTTTAGCATTATCAGTCTTTTTCACGTTTTTACTTCTAGCATTTCATCGCATTGGTTGTCAAACCATTTTCTTTTTGGGCGTTTCTTCTTTCTACCAATGGTCTCCGTCACTGCTTCTTCTATGACTGTTGCCAATTGCTGCCATGTTTTCTCCTGCTCTATATTATCATCCTCATGTTCTAAACATTGGAATTTGTTACTTATGGCTATTTGATACTCAATTTCTTTATTTGGTGTTTGAAAGGCTTCTAAGTTCCATCCTTCTCTTTGCTCATTGTGTTCGCTGATCACTAGTCGGTTATAAATACCGGGCTGTTGCTTCTTAATGGCCATTCAGTGTTCTAATCTTGTGGAGTAAAGATCCTTGAAGATGCCTCGTGCAATCGTAGGCGAGATGTCAAATAGTAATACCAATTTGACACGGTCTAAATCCAAGAACCATGGACCTAAATCTCAATAAGTATATCAAATATTTTTAAAAGTGTTGGTATGAGGCTAATTGATCTAGTGTCATTTACAATCTTAGGACTTTACTGATATTTTCAGACACCCTTAAGTGTAATATGCTGTAATTAATAATATGTGTTATATGCAGAAATATAAAAGGCAATCAAGATTTATTCGAAAAGCATTTTACCAAAATTTTTTTTATTAACAAGGGATGCAATAGCTTATTTTAATAAATTTAGATATTTTTGTTTTTTGCCAAAAGTGTTTCTTAGAGTATTTATTACAACAGCCTCCTAAAATAGTAAATAACAATTATTATTTTTGTACTCGTAGTAGGTGGATTAATGTTTTCTGTAAATACACAACCATCCTTTGCCAAGCCACTTGTGGTTGAAAAAGAACTAAATAAATAAATTTTATCTATAGTTGTGTTGATCGATCTTTAAAACTAGGTTATTAGTTTATAAAGGGAAGGAAACTTTATTATTTTTATTAATAAACATTTTTTAAAACACAAAGTACTTAAAATAATGTCGTGCCAAAAAAAAATCAAAATTGCTTCATCTCCTAATCTAATTAGCAGCATCCTTCTTAGGCGAGCGGTGTACCCCTAAATAGATGCAAAAACAAAATGAGTTGACCAACCAAAAACTTCGATGACATTTCTTCGTACCTATGGTCGGCAATTTGTTATCAATAAAAAATTTGCAAAATTGCAAAAAATGTTAAAAACACATTTTTTTTGCAAGAGTTACCACTTTTTTCTCTTTGAATTCTTCCTATTCGACGTTGCTCGTCTAAAATTATGTTTTTATTATATATTTTTTTATCCTGGCAACTTTTTTCCTCCCTTTAAGATTTTCGATCCGAAGCTCGTAGTATTCACCGATTGACCACATCTAATCTAGGCGACACCGAGAGATCCTTGTTGGTTGCTAACTGAGGTCCGATCACTCACCAAGATTCTTTCATATATTTGGAACCACTGATTACACATCGCGCAGATGATTTTTCGGAAAACGCGTCTAGGGGTGATTTTCCGAAAAAAATTGTAGAAATATTTTCGATTTTCCGCTCCTAAAAAAATTTCAAATTTTTGTACCAACGTACAAGTAAAGTGTTCTAACATATTGTCTCGTAAAATACATTATTTTTCGTTGAAAAGTCGTTGAAGTTTCGGAAACTCAACGTTTTTTTGCTGAGAGACAATAAATTTCATGAGGAAATCTGTTAGAAGACTATTTGTATCAATCTGCCACTCTGCCTGTCTAAGGGGTGAGTGATCGGAAAACAAAACATCGAATTGTAAATCACAAACTGAGTACTCTTTTTATTAATGGTAATATTGTATAATTATCTAAATTTACGAATACAAACTCAACATTTAAATGAAACATAATTGAATTTATTGTTCTTACAAGAAATGCATATACAGGGTCCGAAAAAATGTGAAAAATCTCCGGTATATGAAAAAAACACGTGAAAGGAATATTACAAGTTCATATAAACTTTTTTCATATAGGCCTCCTCTAGGGAGAAATGGCCTTCCAAAAAGCTGCAATAGAGTCAAGTTTTTTAAACATAATTATTTATCCATCAGGTATAATTCCCTTTTTTTTACTATAATGTGTACCAGTTAAGACCCTTGAAATTACTATCCAAGAAAGCGTTGTGAATTAATCGCAGGATCGGACTAGCTGTGACTTCATTTTTTTTACGCCTTGTATGATACGAACCTTGGACAACGTTTTTACATACCTTTAACTATTGACTAAAAATTAAGTACTCTTCATTCATGTCGCTAATCCTAACCACAGTTTTTCGGAAAATCGCCCTTAGATGTATTTTCCGGAAAATCACCCACGCGATGTGTAATCAGCTGTTCAAAATACATGAAAAAAACTTTGGTGTATGACCGGACTTCAAAGGGTGACCGTCAAGAAGGACCTCTGTGGGACGCCGGTGAATTTATTAAAAATTTTACTGGGAGGAAAAAAGTTGCCACAATAAAAAAAATAAATCGTGAAAGTATAATTTTCAACGATTAACCTCGAATAAGAAAATTTTGAAAAGATTCTGTAGAAAACGAGAATGTAAATATTTCAAAATGGTTTTTTTATTATTATTTTACAAACTTACATCGCTCGTAGCTCGAAAACCAAGCGTTTTTCGGAAAAAGTGTAAGTGTGAAAAAGTATTTACTATTGTCCAAGATATATAATAAATGTATTTTGGTATCAATTTTTAAAAATTGTTTGTAATTTTGCATGTTCTCTATTGATAACAAATTACCGACTATCGATAAGAAAAAATATCAACAAGGTTTTATATTCGCAACAACTTAATGTATCGATTAGAGAAGATTTCATCTTGGTACCCCCTCTGATCGGTCTCCTTCCTGTTCAGGTAATAGTTCGTAATTGAATCTATAATTTTTTATATACTAGAGCCGAATGAGTGTAAAACGGCAGATCATCTACCGAAATATGTTAATAACGTTAGTTAATGCAAAAAATAGAACGTTTCTCCCAATGTCTAGACCTAATTTTATAGTGGTCTTATCAGAAAAACAAAGGGATTAAATTATTCAAATAAATAATAGACGGAGAAAATACAAACCTAAACCTATAAAAACTGAAACAAAAAATATTGTCATTAGTCTGAGGTTCTTTTGTTGATATAATATCCTATAAAACACTTTTAAAATTAAATATCGACCATAACCATATGTCTTATTTCCATTCTCTTTTGTTCTATGATCGCTAGGGAATAGTTTGCATCCGAGCTACTCGAGCTCTATTTGAAAATGGCTTGAAAATATGTGTTATGGATTTTAGAGATAAGGACTTTCCCATGCAATATATCTTAACAGGATTAGTTATTTTCTACAATGGATATTTGTCTCAGTTGAATGAAGGTATTGACAGAAAGCAGACTGATCGTTATCTGCGAAAATGTTTTCTGAAGTTTCTGGATAAAAATATGTCAGACATTTTTTTCTCAACTAACTATTGCGCCGTATTTTAAACTAGAAGTAAAAATAACCCTATTTTATCATGGAAAAAAATTCCTAAAATACCCCTTAACAAAAATACAGAGTCCTAAAGGTGTACACAGTGATTTAACTTATCGTCTCTATGTTTTGAACTGACTTGTATAATTTAATTAAATTTTAATATTTTATAAAGACACATTAAACTATACTACAGTAGATTCAGATCATCAGAGAAGTCAGGAAAGGTCTTGCAGCCACATCCGTTGGGACTAATTATTGACAGGTGTCATTTTACAGAGCTGAAAACACATAACTGATTTTTTAATACTTTGGTCATTCCTCTTCAAAAAATGTATTCTTAATTTATTTCGATAAAACTGGCGGTTTTCCAGATAAATCGATTTTTATCCGGTACTTTTTCTATGTCAGAGTTCAGTTGTCTTGACTTCCCCTATATGCTCCCGAGAAATTAGGAGGTACTTACCGGACATCCAATATAATTTTATCGATAAAAGTGTCGTAGTTTCAGACTAAGGATGTTTTTTACGGATAGCTAGTTGCTTACAACTACTTTCTTTCTAAATTATTAACATAGACGTTGAGAAAATTAAATTTTTATGTTCCCGGAATGATTTCCAGAGAACTAGATCGCACCGTAGTCAGAAATCCACACACACTCTTATAACTTCATTATGTTTTACACAAAAAAGAGCAGTGCAAAACTTATGTCGAGCAAGTCCCAGAGTTTCAAGTATACAAAACATTTTGATTCGCCAAAGATATTAACGTTATCGTGTCTTTATATTATGCAAACCTTATGTTCATGAGCTTGTTTTACAATTCTGGAAACGAAAATTGCATTCATTTACCACTACCATGTAATACCTTAATATAGAATTCAATATTGTATCATAGTAAGAAGATATAATAAACTGCCCCTACAGATTTCGTAAAACTGAAAAAAAAAATTCGTAGATTAAAAGCTACTAATAGTATGATGATTCACTATAGTTTATTTTAAATAAAGTTTGTAATTATTTTTATTTTTGATGTCTGGTTTACACTGTCAGACACAAATTTGTTAATTTTGTTTTATTAGTTGTTCAAACTCTCTGTTTTGTATAAAAACTTTAAAATATATAATATGATTCTACGGGCACTTTATCGATCGATTGTGGGAAAACTATAATTAGGAAGAATCTGAAAATTTGAACGTGCATGGGGGACAGTTGGCTAAAATATTTTCAAGATGACAGCGCTTCCGGTTATACCGGAAGTAGATGTAAACTTGCTTATTTTAAATAGAATACCCTATATATTATTGTATTTTTGATTTCTACGTAAAATTTTAGACATATTTCATGTTTAATGTTCTATACTTAAGTCTCGCCGTTTTGGACATATTTAAATTTTTATGTCAAAAATGACGTTTGCGGACCAAAACTATACTATAAATTTTTCTTATAAGGAAGTCTTTATTATTTAATTTGGGTCAGTTTTTTGTAGACAAAGATCGACTTCAGTAGTCTTTTTATGATACTTTGAAAATTATTGGTACACAATGGTTAAAAAGAAGAATAAAAATTATATTTAAAAGATCGTCAAAAATCAATTTTTTCAAATAGAAAGCACCTATTATTATAATTTTATCAAACTAAGCATTAAAAATAAGGGTAACTTTGTATAAAGTTGTCTATTCGAAAAATTTGTAGTTTTAAAAATATTGGTAATTCAACATTTTTCTATTTCAAAAATGCTATATGGCTTTTAAGTTTTGTTATTAGCTGGCCATTATGGCGAGGCGTGGCGAAAATAAAAAATCTAACCCTACAGAATTGTCACTATTTATTGCCATTTAAAATTCATTAATAATAATCATGCCGGGGCGATTAAATTACACGCAAGAAAATTACTTAAACTTATTTATTTTTTATGGAGAATGTGATAGAGTTATTTCAAGGGCATGCGATACATTAGCGATCCGATATCCGAATAAACAGAAATCAACGCTACAGACAGAAACAAATCAATCTTTTATAAATTATCAAGTAGTCGAAAAACTGTGGAGACTAAAAATGGCAGATTTTTAATTTCGTCTTTGGTACCAGAAACAAAGAGAGCTATGAAAATTTGGTTTGCGGCAATGAAAGTCTTACAAAAAAAAGTAAAATCATAAATAGAAAATCTTATTTTTCTATATTCTAACAAGGGATCTAGCATAGCAAACATACGAAAAGTAGACACCCGTAAAGTTAAAGGATACACAAATTGCTGCTACGTTTTATACTCGTATCTCCCATGTTTCAGGCTTGCAAAATCTATAAAAAAAAAGTATAAAATTTAAGCGTATTATTTATAGAGATGTCGAAGAGTAACCTATGGCTAATTTTGGCATAAAATTTTATGATTATAAAATACCTCGGGTCGTCGTAAAAGTGTAACAATTTTTATTTCATTTTAGTCCGAGCCCATGTGTTTGGTTTCAGCCTTTAAAGAAGATTGATAATACCCCTAACTGGACACCGACATGCTCTTTAATGCCAATTCCTTTCAATGTTTATTTAATTGATTCTGTCTCTCTCTCTCTCTTCTTCTTCTTCTCGAAAGAATTTTGAAAAACTCCTGCAAGGTGCCTACGGGTCAAAGATTAATATGAGCGGAAGAGCAGTTTTTCAAGACGTGTAAATTGTTAAAATTTCCTAGAAATCTAAAAAATATTCTCTTTCCAGACATATATTTACTATGCAAATAATATATGGGCGCTATGGTAGCGAGATATTATTTTCATAAGTAAACATATTCGAATTGATTCCAAGGATACCTTAATTAATGCCTTTTGAAGTTAACTTAAAAAATAAATCTATTTGTGTCAGGGCGAACCATTATGTGTTGGTTTAATTATTTTAATTATAAATATGAATAAATAACTAAATGAATAAAAGTGGTGATACTCGATCATCCATGCATATGCCTTGTGGGATCCAAGCAGCCTCATTACCTGACCTTGCCCGACTGCTCCGGATGATATTATTGATCTCCTTTGAGAAAATAAGCAACAATTTCATTCTCTCTCAGGCACCATTAGCCTACAGTGTCATCCGCGATACCAGTCCTATTTATATGGCCTAGCTGATGACAATGTCTCATTAGCAATTCCACCACGATCGGCAGTTCTTTTCTCTTCAGGAAAAAAATGTTTCCTAGTAAGCCGCGCATTTGGACAAATTTATATTCTTTGACACATCTTGTTCTAGGGGTTTCCCTCCGTCATTGAATAAATTTGCTTTTCAGTCTCAGCTTTCTCTTTCTAATAGCAACTGTAATAGATATATTTGGTGAGGGGCCTTAGGGTTCAACATCGTACCCTAAATTTGCCAAACGGTCCAATTCCTCATTTTTGTGTATACCAAAGTGATTCTTGACCCCTCCGAGTCTGCTTGTGCACCTATTTTTTATTAGGTTATAAAGTATCTTCCTGCACTCAAACACCAGTCGTAAAGCGACTACATTGGACCTCAATGCAAAATATTCCAGCCCTACTATCCGAATATATGTTAATAAACATAAACAGAAATAAGACTTTCTGTTTATGTCTCTCTCACAGAGATGACCACATTTCAGAATAGCATAAATATCTGTTTGAGAGACCGTTGCGTGCTATTCCAGACAATAGAGCTCTCTGACTCTAGTGCTTCCACCGCATACTCCAGCCCCGGTTCTTTTATCCTCTCAATCCTCTGTGCTTGGTAAAAGTATCTCAAGAGAGTGACTTGGTATCAAAACCGGCGCCATTTGGAGTCTATTTGCATAGAAATCGATGAGCATCACTCTATAACGCTCCCGCAGCTACACGGGTAGCCGCCAGTTCCTCCTTCGAGGTGCCCGAGACAACTAAGACGATAAACTGTCTTCAAAACCTGATTTTCTGTGAATAAGTGGATAGAAGTGAGTTTTATTAGATCCACCAACGCCCTAGTAGGGAGAGTCATCATCGCACTCATCATTCCTACACCAGCCATTCTTTGAATTTTGTCAAGTTGAGGACTGTATTTGTGTTTAGCTGTACTTGGCCACAATACAATAACGGCATAAGTAAATATAAAACTAACTACCAGTATAATACTTTCGATGCATCCAAATGCTGGCTTACAATCTCAAAAAGGATACATATCCTTCTTAGCCCAATCTCCAATATAATGATTCCAGCTCAGTCGCGAGTCAAGAATTACTTCCTAGAGGGGATATAATTTTTTATTTTGTCAACGTCGTTTGGATATTTTGATATACAAATTTGACTTTTGTTTTTAATAGTTAGGTCTGATAGTATTTCTTAGGATTTTTACTACTTGATTATACAAAATTTTAACTTTTCAAACAAGAGACGGAAAGTATGATTTCTTAGTAGTTTGGATCTGGCATGATCGTACAATATTGTAGTCATCATTAGACATATATACTTTTGCATGTTTGATGCCCTTCGTATGCAAAAAACCTTTGCCACCTAAACCCTTTTTTATAAGTACATTAACTAAATACATTAATTGGGCCTGCATAATATGTCTGGTTTAAATTTCAGTCTAAGTTTACTACGCCTAATTCGATTAATTTTATCTTTTTGTTGAAAATACTCACGTTATAGGCAAACACAATATCCTTCTCTTCAAGCATATCTCCGAAATTAATTAAATAAAAACATACCATTTGTCGGTTAAGTTGCATTTTTTTTGGCTAGTTATACTAGGAATCCCGTAGTTCTACTTCTTTATTAATTTCTTTCCCAGCTCGATTATTTTTATCTTTTTCAATTTTGCCTATATTCTTATACTTTCAAGTACGGTTGTGAGTTACATACATTTTATTATCAGTTTGACGATTATTTTTGTTATTTTCCTGAGATTTACTAGACTCTGGGTGGTAATCTTTATTGATGCTGAATTTACTGTTACCTTTTTTCAGTTAAATTTCGGTTTTTCTGCCTACTATTTGAATTAAATTCTTCCTTTTATCGTTTATTACGGTAGTTTTCTTCAAATTATTTTTAATAATTCCGTAGATTCAAATTCAATAGTAGTTCTTTTGAAAATAGTATATTTAGTCTATACAGACTTTCAGGAAAAAAATGTAGAATACTCATTTAATTTTGGGCCGAAAATGCTAATGAATAATGATTTAGCTTATTTACCAAATTTATTTCAGCCGTCTGCTATTACCCAGAATCATTTTTGAGCTATCAAAAAGAGATAGCATTGTGCCAAGCAGGGATCTTGCATATAAACGGAGGCCATTTTGCATTAACTTTTACTTTTTCTGTTTGAAACGACGAAGGAAGCTGTAGTTTTACATCTCAATTTAAATTTTCTATCTTTTGAGATTTTGGAATGTAAACACCTTAAATCATCGTGGTGATTGGGTTTAGTTCAATAGTTACTTTATCTTTTACCTGTTTATGGCGTTTATAAGTCATTTTTACAAAGATAAACCTGAAAACAGGGATTTTGGCAGATGTGCGTGTTTCAACGAATGAATTTTGTAAAACCCCAATACCAACATAGAGTAAGATCCATTAATTACAATTCATTTAAACAATGCTTCATAGATTTTTGATTTATTAAGATTTAAATTTAATGGCTTTATCATTTGCTTCATGATCTTTTACATTTCCCTTTGTTTCACTAATACCGACACAGTTGAGCAGACTTGCGATCAGATTTCTTCGGAACCGCATAGGCAACAGTCTTACCATATAGGAGGTAAAAGTTAATTATTTTTTTTTATGTTTTAAAGTTAACAACCTCTAAATTTTTAAATTCCAATATTTCATTCTTTTTTTTTGGGATTAAGTTTTAGCATCACTAGTTAATAGAGCGTGTTATGTGTTAAATTTAATTTAGTTAATTTCCTTCCTTATAGTAGAATATAACTTTATTATTTGAATTGAAATTATCTTTTCCTTCCTTAACTTCAATTTATTTTACTTTTTTTTCAGTTCTAAATTAATTTGTATTTTTTTAGGAACTAAATTTTGTAAAATTGTGTGATTTCTTGAATTTGATTTTGCTATAATATAGCTAGCTTTACGCTACGGCGACACCTTTAATTATTCTATTAAAAATGTTTATTATTACTAGTTATTTACAAGTTATATTTAATCCACATGATCACTTAAGTAAATTTTGTGTGTACTGGCTTATCTCTAAGTTGAAAGATAGTTCTTAACGACATCGTGGAAGGTTTCTGCATTTAGCCTAGCCACAGATGCAGTGGCGCTCCGATTAACCCACTCTTATTCTCCGGCATAGGGGGGTAATTTTGCTTACTTTTTATTAATTAACTATTGATTTTTAAATTCCTTCTTACTTAATTGTTAGGTTTTATTGTGAAATACCAACGGAACAAATACATAAGTCAAATCTTGTGAACATCAATACGCATCCCTCTCCATATAGCAACTATTAGCGAATTTTAAATTAATGTTATTAGTTAAGCATTTAAAATAGTTACAGACTTAATTACATTTTCGTAATGTTAATACCTCTATTTAATAAAAACTTTACTTTAAACATAATGAATGATGTGGGCAGTTTTTGGGTTTTCATTAATAATCGTAATTTGAAACAAATGTTATAAATGTTTTATAGTTTTATAAAATAATAACAGTAAGTAAATCCAAAGTAATATTTTATTTAATTTTTTAATCAGGTGTAAAACAATAAAGTAATGTTTCAAAAAATAACCTGATTTTTGTTTCCTTTTTAACTAATTTAGCGAAATATTATCCAGAAACCATATTTTTGATTTTACAATCTATTCTGCTATTTACCGAAAATAAATGCAAACAACATATGCAGATACATGCAGCATAAAATGGATAAGTGATAAATTATAGCAGTCGAGCGAGACATTGCATACAATTTGTTTAAAAATCTACCGTAAATTCAAAATATTTTTTAGTCTGATCTAAAAAACATTGATAAATTATTTTTTCTTCTCTGTGGTGTCATTTAACATTTTCATTGTTTGTATATTGGGCGTTAAAGTTTTTCATTTTTTCTATTTTTTCTCTAATAATGCGTCCCTCATATCTTATTGTTTTATTTTTAAGCGTAATCAATTTTCTTTAAAATGGTGTAAAAATATTTGTTGAAAAATGCTTCAGTACATTCTAGCTTGTAAATAAGACTCCATACCTCCATTTGTAAGCTTAATTTCAGTTGGCTTAAATTATGTTCTATTCTGTTCACTTGCCTTTTGGTAGGGAAATACGGATTTTCCTAATAATATGCTTAACAATGTACCCATATTTCTAAAGACACAGTGTGACAGTCGTAAATGTCATCAGGTAAGTTTGAATTTCTGTAATCCACACAGATGATTTTCCATTTAATTTGTATGTAATCTTGTGCCTTCTACAATATGGTGTTTTAACATCATTTTGTATTTTAGTTCTGATTTTATTTTGGAACAAATAAATATTCAAGTCTGCCGTAACTATTACCAAATCACTGTTTCTAGATATTTCATTATTATCCACAAAAGTCTCAAATGAGCCCGTAGGCGGTCGATAAATATTAAAAACACATTATTTTAACTTTTGCAACACAGCTCTCGAAATGAATTTTTCACATCGGGTGGGTAATGCTATCATTTCCAGACTGTCAGTGCAATAAAGTGTACTTCTTCCATGATTATGCTTGTTCGTGTATATTCAGTCACAATATTGAAATTTCCTATTTTACAGTATTGAGCCAGCACTCTGTCAAAGAAAAAATCTTTACAATTTTCGACAATTATTTCCTAATTGTTCACTTTAGTGGCCAGTGATCGAACATTTAGAATTAAAATGTTTATTTTATTACTACGTTCTTGAATGTCGCTTCCTTGGAAATCGAAACCTCTTTATTACTACTCTTTCTGGCCAAAATATCTTCGAGTATAATATATTCCATAATTTCCTTTCTGCCCCACTTTTAACGACAAACCAGTATTATAACTTCTAAATTCCTCCACTATAAACTATTTCTCTGGAATATACTTTTTAATTAACTTTTGTAAAAATAAAACATTAGTGAAAGCAGGGTAGAATCTCATGTAAAATATAAAAAAAGAGTAAGATATAAAGAAGCTAAAGTAGTTAGAAATGAAATAAACGAAGCAATAAGACTAAAACAGGCATAGTGGGAAAATTTCATTCATTGATATGGAATGTGGACAGAAAAGGATGTGTGAATATCTTACGAGAAGGATGATACATTTTAATCAAGGAGTACAAGTAAGTAACATAACATTAGAGGAATAAGACGCTTATATAGGGAATTTGTACAGAAACTAGAACCAAAACATCATTGATTTTTTAAATTTGAACTGAAAAAAATTAAAACCAGAAAAATGTACAGAAACTGATCTAAAGTACATTTCAAACAAATTATTAAAATGTGATAGTCCAGAGGTAGAAAAAATGTTAACAACTTTTTCTCAAAAGATCATTTTTTTTTGAATTAGCCTATATCCAGGAACTTCAGATCGATATTGCTATTAAATAGCGTAAAAAGTTGTTAACAAGAACCCTAACAATAAAAGCATTTTGTATTTTTGTAAAGATCATTTTGATATAAATTTTGATAATATTTGTTTATTTTTCTTATATTAAAAGTTATTATTTTTCAAGTAGTAAGCAAATTTCCAAGAAATTGCACGAATATTACTATAAAATAATATTAACCTAACATCGTAGCCTTTGAATGATGTTCGTTGTCATGTGACTTCAAGGAGATTTAATGGCATCTTGATTATTAAATAAAAATAAAATTCCTTCAAAATAAAGAAAAATATTGTGTTTTTAGGATTTCCATTTTCGAAACTACCGTTTCGCGACAAAATTATATTTTTATATGAATACAGTCAACATCCCTGCTGATACTGAGGAGCTTTCGAGGCTGTGGATTAAGATTAGATTAATGGTTTTAATTATTTTTTTTAAATCAATATGGAGGATCCAATATGTTGGGTTGAAAATTTTGTTATTCACATTTTTTTTAAATTAGCATAAAAGGATTTTCAGAGTCATAGGTTACGAATCTGAAGATAATTTTTTATAAATTAAATATGCACGGTATTAGAAATATAACTTTTTTCTAATTTTATCTCATTTTGATATTGGTGGTGTTTTGGAGCATATATTACGGATCTTAAATTAATTTTCTTAAGCTCAACTTGCTGGATAAAATTTGTAGGATTTTCAGTACCCGTATTAGATGGTTTTCGAAGCCCTGGATAGAGTCTGAAATAAATTTCTGAAAATACGTGATAGCGGATATCGTATGAGAGACTAAATATTTGTTTGTAGTTTCGTCCAAAACTGATATTTGGAGAACTCCGAATAAAAAATTTGTTGTTGTTCGATTTAGTATTGTTTACAACTCTGGATAAAATGGATACTTTTTTGCGATCTTGGAAACAATGCAAGTTACACTACATATCTCGTTTAGTACTTGGTTCAAATCATTTATGGATATCATAACAAGTTCTAGTCTCAAAATCAAGAAATAACATTTTTATATAAAAATGAAACCGACTTCCAAAAAAGCGCTAGAAACTAATCTACTACTAAATTAAACAAATAACTACTAACAATTAGATATAAACAACCTACAGAAGACAAGCAACTACAAATTAAGTATTTATCAATCATTTTATGTGAATCACATTTTGTCAGGTGTCAATTTGGCGACGCACATACTGGTATTTGAACAATCTAAATGGCCAAAATTATTTTTTTACGCAAATAGATTTTAAACTACTAAATAAAATGAAACAAACGTATTTATATTTATAAATTATATTAGAAGACACACAGGTCACAAAATTACATATTGAAAATCACAAATTAGCAGCATTTTCTTCTTCGCAACCTGATGCGTTCATAATTGCATTCGGTGCTGCAAATACCAGCATTTTAAAAGTTTTCGGCAAAAAAAATCCAATTTTCTTGATTTTCCCACTTATTGCTGCTCAACAGAAGATCTGCACTCAAACGTAACCGATTGAGTCAATCTTAGTTACAGTTTTCTCTCGAAAATTTCCTAGCAAAATCTAGTCAGTACGACCGAAAATGCTTGTTACGTGCTTCTGCCGCCTCCTCGGAAAGTTGGCTAATTGGTAATAAAGCGTGTTTAAGTATTACTGCATCGTGAATTAAAATTATGTGCATCATAGGCGTCATAGGATGCCAAGAATACAATTCCACATATAAACAAGCTGCATATTTTTCATATTTTTTCCGGATCGATTATATGTTCGCTTGAAATTGTTTCTAGAATAACTTTCAGTCTGTATATACGGTCGTAGCTGGTACCTATTATTTCAGATGCTAATTTGGAATCGTCGAAAAATCTCCTGCTTGTGCTACCATCATTGGTTTTGCCAAAGTTAGCCTTTGAGATATCAACTAATAAATCTATTTTATTGCGGAACGGGGTCTGGATTTCTTTTTTTCTAGTTTTTTCCAATTGTTTTTCGTCTTCTGTTTTCCTTACTCTATATTTTTTACAGGTTGCTTCTAAGTCAAATGAAGAATACTCTCAAATAGTCGTATCCTGGCATGAGGCCAAATTCAATGATTTCAATATTCATTTCTCTTTTGTAGTTTAATCGGTTGAAATCTTTGGAAGTTGCACCACAAATGTAGCATCAAATTGTTGATGTGGTACAGGTAACTGCATTGCATAACCATGGTCATTATAAATATGGGTTTTACTACAAACCTTTCTCCATTTATATCAATCTTTGTTGGGGCTAAATATTTGATAAAATCATTAACGTATTTGATTTCTTCTGCTGTAACATCGACACTTTCTTTCACAAAATGGAATCTTATTGGTCGACAGAATCATGGGGAAGAGGATGTTGGATTTTTCTCTAATACATTTTCATTTTTCACACCATATTAGTTTTAAAGGCACGAAGGAGTTTAGAAATAATTTGGCATCGGAATCCACATGAATTTCAAATATTTGCTAAGAACCATCGCAACTCCATTTGGATATTATTTTCAGAGTGTCCCGCTCATGTTCCTCCACTGTTAACAATACGTCTTTCAGGTATTCTGATAGGCGCCTAACGATTATGTCTATTAATGGCTGTAATTGCACTTCGGCACTGTTATTCGTTATCGTGAATGATTCCGGTGCTGGATAGCAATTTTTTGGCCTTTTGCAAAAGACTGTTATGCGCAAAAAAAATTCTTAATCACCTTCCTAATGGTTTCGCACTGTTCTTTCGTTCAATTGGCATCTATGAACATTTGTAGAGCTTCCATTGGTAATTTCTTTCCTTTACTTGATTTTCCCTTCTCATATTTAGTTGCACTGGTTATTTCTCCGGGAATATTGGATGCATCTCGTTTTCCGATGTTTCTCAACTCTACTTTCGCTGTATGTACTAATAAATCCTCTTCGAAAGTTGCACGGAGGTCTTCGGTTTTCCTTTTCTTACTTCCTTCACTCGATTCTCTAAACGGCTTGCTTGGTCTACCTGTGCGCGTTTGAGTACCGACAACAAGAATTGCGAAAGTTCCTTCAAGCCATGATTGATTGTATTTAAGAAATACGTGTTCTTTACTATGTGCTTTAGTCCATCTGTGTTTTATTTCCGATTTGAAATGTGCAAAATTGCGTTACAAAGTCTCAGTTTGGCTTTCAGCGTATGCCTTGCAAGATAAAAGTTGATCTTCTATATAATTTAGTTTTTCTTCCAAACTGGACAAATTGTCGCTCTGCATGCGATCAAATAAGTATTTTCTGGTCACAATACTTATTCCCGAGGTACTCGGTTACCTAAAACAAACACACATTATGAAAAAAAAAACATATTTTAAAAATTCGATTTTTTTGTCATGTTCATGTAAACATTTGAAAGTACTAAAATTTGGCTTATCCGGATCCAATTTTTATATTAATTTTTATTAGAAATAACGAACTTTAAATAACAGGGAAAATTATAGCCGGAACTATCCCAATAGCATAACAAAAACCTTAATAATCGGAAAATAAAAAAAAAAACATTCTTGGAAAGGATATACTTTTGTAATGTACAACCTCCTATAGCATCCCTAAGTATGCAGCACTAGCTATGCGAGATATTAATGCTTTGGAGATAACCGTCACGAGACAGCTAGTGAAAAGATATTGAACAAAAACCTTTCTACTAAATACAAGATTACAAGGTTCGTTAAACTACAATGTGGAGAAAGCACAAACCTCAGCTTATTGTACACTACAATGATAAAAACTCTGAATCCCATAAATTAATTTTAAATCATCAACGTTGCTCTTTTAATTTAGTTTGCCTATATTTTATCACCTATCTTAAACTAAGATACGTGTTTTTATACAATATTTTTATTCAAAAATAAAATTTGGAAAAACTCGTCTGTTCTGCTATTAATAAATTACTGACATGTATAAGACTTTAATAATTTAGCCCCTAGTAAGGGCAGACTTACCCCAAAATTATAAGGGCGAGGAAGGTCAAGTTGTGTTTAATTTTAAAGTTCGTTGAATAACTTCTTCAAAATTACTTTACTTTTTAAATTTGAGCCCAAAGTTATCGAGAAATTACGTTTCCAAGTTCAACAACTTTTTGAGTTTATTTAAACTTGAGGGAGGTTTTGTGTGGAAAATTAACGGAAGAAAAATTACCTTATGTCCCAAAAGTAGGGCACGCATTTTAATAATAATGCTTTCTTGTATTTAGGACCCTAAGAGATATAACTTGAAAAGCTTAACTCTACAACTCTAACGCGCAAAAATGAGAATTGTAATCGTATACGAAGAAAATTAGTATATAAAACATTGAGACCCTGGAGAGAAAATTTATTATTCAAATGAAGCTTAAGGTTCAAATAAGAAAAGATGTAAAAATCACGCTTTTACCACACGAAATCCTTAACTCATTCACTACACTGTATGTATGAAGAATTTTTCTAGAAAATATACCTATAAGCCAACGAATATAATATTAACAGTGTTCATACAACATAAAGTTGCCTATACTCTCACTCAGGCAGTTAAAGGAAAAATGTACCTACAGTTTATTTCCTGTAAATATAACTCTAGTTATGTCTCCATATGTGTTTCGACCGTTTAATGGTCTCATCACTGAAGCTGTTATGATCCAATAGTAATTCATTCAAAACCATTCACTATTTAAAATATTCATTTAGAGATATGTAAGCAGTATATTAAATTTGCAGACTTTTTTTTATGTCAGATTAAAAAACATCATCAGTCAAACGATATTTTTTAATTAAACCGGAGTAATGCAAAACTTTGGTTATAAATAAAGAAGTTTTTACTGCCATAAAATTAGTTTAACAAGTTACCTATATTATCTTTTGGGCAGTTAAAAGAAAAATATACAGTCAGTTTATTTCCTGTAAATACAACTTTGGTCCTACTCTCATCCTCATTTTCACCATTTAATGGTCTTGCTAAGTTAGTATTTTACGCCAAAACCTCAGAATTAAGTGAGAAGAAATTCACTAATTAATTAATAAAAACTTAAGCAAAATTACCAGAATTCCGTTAAAGGCTAGTTGCGCCAGCGAGCAAAAATGCCAAGCTAACCCCTATGCCGGAAAGTATGGGTGGGTTATGCAGGGAGCCACTCCATCTCTAGCTAGGTGGAACGCACAAATATTTCTCTTTGTCATTAGGAACTAGCTTTTAACTTTACTTCTGTAGATAAGCAAATATATAAAAAAATGTGCGCTAGTTGGCATATGAGTCAAATAAAACTCGTAAGTAAATAGTGATAATAAAAGTCTTTATTAGAATAGCTAAAGGTATAGCTATATAGTAAATCTAGTTAGATTATAATGAAAATTAAGATCAAATTATTAAACAACTTTACAAAAGCATCATATAAAGTTTACCATATAACAAACACTATTACCTAATGGCGCTAAAACATATCGCAATCCCTGTTATGGTGAACCTGTTAGCTGTGGGATCTCTGTACTTAACAGAGTAGACTGTTAAAAATAACTTAAATTTAATGCAAATTTAATGTCCATTCTACATTAAATTTGATGATTTTGTACTTTAAATCGTGAATAATTTATATTTACTTTGAATTTAAAGCAAATTCATGGAAATATCATTTCGTCGTACATTAAATTTAATTAAATGGTATCTTAAATTTCAATAAAGTAACTGAAAAGATATTTCAACTTCTCTACATTAAAATTATTTCACATATACCCTAATACTAAAGAAATTTGTATTATTACTCAATATATATTGCATGAAGTTACGGGAGATGGCGCCACTTGTATTAAATTTTTTATTTAGTATGATATAAGTTACTTAAAGGACTAAATTCTCTGATGGTGAAGTGTAAATGTCTAATCCGTACTGACGGAGCCAGTAAGTTCGAAACTGGTCTAGATGGCGGACACTACCTATGAGAATAATCTCCACCTTTTCCTGGTAGACTGTAAAAAAACTTAACATTAATTTTAAGGTAAAGCGCTGGGAGCAAATTTTATAAACCGTCTCTTAAGTTCATTTCATGTTAATGCATTCAATTTATTTTACATTAAATCTAATGTAATTATATCAATAATTTCAGTAACTTTGTTGAAATTTAAAGTAACATTCAATTAAATTTAATGTACAAACCTTTTTTTCAAAGTACATGTAACTTATTCACGATTTAAAGTACAAATCCATTAAATTAAATTAATGAATGTACCTTAACTTTAAGGTTTTTTAACAGTGTAGTTTCAGAATTTCTAAAAATTCATATTAATGTTGGTGCATTAAATATGTGATAACATATCTCAAATTCAATGAACACTGGTTGTATATTTAAGGTATATATTCATCTTAAAAGTAATGATCAAACTTTAAATTTAAGGTATCACTGCATTAAATTTAATGGAATAAATTAACTTAGACCATTGTAAAAATTATTAAATTTAATGCATTACATTAAATATATTTAATAAACATTTATGAAATTTGCTTCCAGCCCATTTACCTTAAATTTAATGCATTCCTTTTTACAGTGCACATACAAGTGTAACATCAAAAGATAATCGCAAAAGATAAAGCAAAAACATAAACAATGGAAAGGATGCCAGTATTAAAATAACCAGTAGGGACAACCGGTAGAAAAAATATCAAAAGTTTTTAGACCGTCGTATTGCATCTGACATATTAGATTTTCTTCAAATAATTTTGTATTTGCTATTTACATACTCAAAAACGATCCAGTACCACCTTTGAACAAAATTGAGAGATGTAAAATATTTAGTCCGCTATATTGGATTCGCCATGTTGAATCCTGAAAAATTAATTTCAAATTCATAATATATATCCTCAAGAACCCCTTATATCAGTTTTAGAGAAAATCGAAAGATGTAAAATTTTTAGTCTTCATATTGAATCCGCCAGATTGAGTTTTTTAAAAATAATTTTAAATTCGTAATTAATACTAACAAAAATCCCTCAATACTGATTTTTGCCAAAATCGAGAAATATAAAATTTTTAATCCGCCATCTTGAATCCACCATCTCCCGATGTTACATCAGATCATTAAGGTGTGTACAGTGAAGCGAAACTTCGCGCTTCAATGAACACGATCCCTCGTAGTACGTAAGCTCGTAGCCCTAAGACAAAATATTCGGATTATACTTGATAACAATTAGAGATGCATACAAGATAATGCAAAATCGACAACACATTTTAGTCAATTTGGAGTTATGTTAGAAAAATATAAAACATTTTAAAGGTTATGTTTTGAGATTATTAATAATATTTAATTCATAAATATTGAATGGGACATATACCAATGCTTTGCTTACAATTATTTCGACAGTCTGATGTAAAACTAAATTTCTGAAAAACAAAATGCTCGAAAAATAATACCTATATGATAATTTCACACACACACACACACAATATTAAATTGGCATAAAGTGAAGAACAATAAGGTTAGGCCCAATCCAATATTCCGAGTCCGGCTGAAGATTAATAAAATACCTAGTGGCGCAGGGCAAAGATAAATTTTGTTTTAGCACCTTTTATAAAGCGAGGTTCTCTAATTTCTTATCCTTCCATAGCACAGTTAACAAATTATCAAGACTAAAAGCTAATATTATTTCGGAAAATGTGCGATAAGGAAAGTGAAACATCTAAAATTACTCTGAAAAATCTATTATATCATAGCATTACTTTCTGAACATGGGATATATTAAAAAGGCAAGTTTTAAGTGATCGATGTTTAAACTTTCCGTAAGAGCAATGTTATTTGAGATTTTCTTAAGTTGTTTCTTTTGTAAAAAAAACACGAAAAAAAAATATTGAAAAAATTCCAGGTTGTTTTCAACATACTAAATATTTGTATCTCGATGTTTCTTAAGTTTCCTTATATACAAGATGTCCAGGAAAATGTGAGAAATCTCCTTGATATGAAAATAAAAACGTGAAAGGAATAATACAAATTTATATAAACTATTTTCCTATAGTCCTCCTCTTTGGAGATATGGGCTCCAAAAGAACTGCAATGGAATTACTTTCAAAAAAATGTCATTTTATTTACACTGTTAGTTCCTTAACTTCTGTCGGTTGAATACGAAAAAAGAATGACCGTAGTTTCAATAAAAAGTTAAACTAACTGCTTAGTTGATAAACTTCGTAAGAGGGTTCAACATGGGCACCGTGAAGTTTGATTCACTCGCAGGTACGACGAATTGAGGACTGCTGTACCCGCCAGAATAACTCAGCATTGTTCCTTATTTTATCACAATGAAACAAAGAAATTTCGACCGGAGTGGAATTCACTAAGGTTTTGAGGTGTCTTCATAGGTAAAAATCCAACGGCATTTATATCAGAGACCAAGGAGACCAAGCAATAGGTCCTCGTCTATAAATCCGACGGTTTGGATAGACGTTATTCAGATGCTCCCGCAGAGCAACGCTGAAATGAACTGGTGCCCCATCGTGCACGTAGTATATGTTTCAGCGACATTCAAGTGTTCTACCAAATCGTGAAAAGCATTCTGGAGGAACTCCAAATAAAATTCTCTATTCAGTCTTCTCGGCAATATGAATGATTCAATCAAAAAATTGCCCTGACATTTACTAATTGGAACTGATGTTGATGATGCGAAACAATAGTTGCATGAGGATTTGTGTAAATTTATAAATTGGGAAAATTTATGATACCATTTTGGTAAACCCTGCTTTATCCGTGAATAGAATAGTGCCAGTTTTACATTATACATACGGTTATTAAATGAAATCGCCTACCATTCTCCCTTAGACGTTGGTCAACTCGTCGAAATGTTTTCCGATCTGGAAGAGACGATCAGAATTTCTGTTGTGATATAACCTCCTGGCTTTCAAAGCATTGCAAGATGCAAGACCATATGCCAAATGAATATCTGCATATTCAATAAACGTGTATTCCATATTTCGAATTATTTCACAATTAATTTCATTACGAAATCAAAAAACCAATAAGCTAATATCCAAGTAAAGAATCAATATGTCAGCGATGTGAAATTGACAAGTTTTAAAATGCAGGATATTTGTTTCTATCGCACCAAGCGACATTTGCAACAACAATAATTTGTTTTTGGTGCCGATAAAATAAAACCCACATTTTTTTTCCAACCTAGGTCGAACTGAAATTCAAATAATTAGACATTTTTGACTAAAGAGGTAAACTCTAATTTGGATCGAATTATAAAGTTGAAGGTTGAACATTTGATAGGAACAAAGATGTATCCTTTATTCAAAATACGCCAAATATTGTTGTAAATAAAATGACGTTTTTTTGAAAATGGTTAGGATTAGCGACATAAATGATGAGTACTTAATTTTCAGTCAATAGTTATAGGTATGTAAAAGACGTTGTCCAAAGTTCTTATCATACAGAGCGTAAAAAAATGGGGTCATCAGTGTCACAGCTTGTCTGTTCCTACAGCTGTGAGTAATTCATAACACTTTCTTGGATAGCAATTTGAAGGGTCTTACTTGGTACACATTATATAAAAAAAATTCAATAATTCTGTCTAAAAAACTTGATTCCATTTTCATTGTTTGGGAGCCCATAACTTCGAAGAGGAGGCCTATACGAAAAAAGTTTATATGAACTTGTAGTATTCCTTCATGTGTTTTTTTCATATCCAGAAGATTTCTCACATTTTTCCGGAGACCCTATAGATGTATACTCATTGAACGTCCTTAGTAATAGCTTGAATTGCACTACATATGTTAGTTTAGGGTTTTTAAGATTGGAATTCGAGATCTAATTTTAGTTTCGATGTGCATGGCAGCCTCAGTATATTAAATTTCTATTTAAAAATTCTTGTTCTTTAATAAATTTTATTCGAAAAAGTTATTCGTAGCAAAATTCACGTACTGAGACTCATCATAGACCCGTTCTCACTTTATCTAGAGTTAGGAGTGGTTTAAGAAGTTTGAAGCATATTTAACCGACCATAGGCTAATAACATTAAAAATTTACATAGCAACAGGCTAATAATAAATATCGCCATTAGTTACAAAAGAGTATTGTCAAACGATTTAATCTGACAAACTTTTATGGTTTAGTTTTAAAATAATCATTAAATTCCTAGATTTGTCGCATTCATTACACAAAAATGGTCAATATGATATCGGTTTACGATAATTGCCAAGGAAATGATAGAGAATCAGTAAGAGTATACAGAAAAAGATTTCCAAATAGTCGCGTACCAATCCATCAAATATTTGCCGCTGTCGAAAAGCGTCTAGGAAAATTCGGTAGTTTTGCTCCTGCTACAATTAATTATGGACAGAAACTAGAAGACAAGAAGTTGAGGAAATAATTTTAGACCGAGTTGTACATTACCAAAATGAATTTGAAATTAAGGTAGAGGCAAGTATCATTGGTGTATTTATTATTGGACCTATCATCTTCCCACCTTTTTGAAATGGTTTAAACTACCTATAAAACTTAGTAAATTTGCTTTATTTATTGGAGAATCTTCTACTAGCTTCTAGACAGAATATATGTATGAACACGACGTTGTATCCCACAATTCATATTAAATGTTCTAACATTTCAAAATCGAAGGATTGGCATATGATATGATGCTTCTGCAAATTGGCCACTACGCTTAACAGATTTAACGCCAATGGATTCCTTTTCTTGAAAACTCTTAAACAGATGGTATATTGTAGACCACTAAAGACCAAAGAAGAATTATGGGTACGAATACAAAATTCAGTAAATGCAAATATGATGGAAATGATGAAGGTCTACTTTTCCCTTAGAAAAGAAGTTCATTTTGAACATTTACTTAGAAAAGTTAATTTAAAAAATTAAATAAATAAAATTTTTCTGTTTTGGTTTTTTATTGACTTTATGTGGTATTCTTATTGTTCACGTTTATTCTTGCATTATTATCATTATTAGCTCATTGCTATATAAATTTTTATGTTTGTTGACCTGTTGGTCCTTAAACTCGCTTCAAATTTCTTGGACCTGTCCTAAACCTCGATAAAGTGTGAATGGGTACTACAACGAATCTCAGTACCAAATGAAGCATTTAGAGTCGGATTCACTAAGAAGGTTTAAGTTTTAAACCCGAACTAATTGCCATGCAAGTTAGATCTTCCAGTTGGTCTATTTTGTTTCGCTTATGACATTGTTATAATTTGTATCAAATATGTGAAGTCATAAAAGTTCAGATAGGAAAATTAGAGATAATGGCTTGAAATCGGCAAGAGAAATAATTATCTCCTGAAAGTCTCAATTTTTTATGGTTTAATAATATATACAAACGATTTTTGATTCTAGCATTGTTAAGATTGAAAACTTATTCGGCTTATTAATGTACTTTCCGATGTCAATCCTGTACCCTTAGACTGGTTTTAAAGTTAGACCATGTTAGTAAATTAGGAGGTTAAAATCGATAATCTCAGAAACGTCTCCTCGAACCGACACCTATTAAGTATAATTTTTTTAGCTAAAAGATATCCAGGAATAAAAATTTTTCATTTTGAATATAATATACTGAAGCATAAAAAAATTATGAACCATTACATGTAGGTGAAGTGTGCTGGTGCCCTCTACAATATACATCGAAACTATAACGGATATTGATTTCTCATCCTAACAACCCCAAAGAGGCAAATTTAGTACATATCAAGCTATAATTAAAATAAATATTTAAAAAAAAAATTTTAATTATATTTTTGACACCCTGTATTTCAGAAACGATCAACCTTTGAACTAAAGTAAATTGGGCTAGATCCTTATATTTAAGCCTCAGAAATTTGTGCTAGTGTTTTGCACAGACTTTGTAGAGACACCCTGTTTAAATTAAAACGTAAATTCTTCCATGTAACTCAAACTGAAATTGAGCACATGGCAAAATCTAAATTATTAACATAATTTACTCTTAAAATGTCTACAGTGTAATTTCAAAATTGATGAAAGTAACTAATATGTAGGTTTAGGTATTCAATTTAGGGAAAGAGCTGATCTTGCTATTTTACCCAATTAGTCACTGCCCACAATTTTGAGCTTTAATCCCGGCAACTTTCATTTTTGTATCTATTTAGCAGCTATTGTATCATCTGCTTGTTCGACCTTAAAATAAAAATTTAAATTGATTTATCCAATAACAATCTCATTTCACATGATCCGGTCAATTAAATGTCTCGCATGGTTTATGCCAGGCACAAATATCACCCACACGCAAACTGAAATCCCAGATTGGGACTATCTCAACGCCGATTGCATTACATCAACAATAAATAAGTTAGGCTGACACTAAAAGACGGATCGATCCTGTTACAAATTTCAGATGCGCCAAATAAGGACGTAAACCAACATTGCTACTTATTTATTTAGAGCAATGCTCCAAAAGTAACATTTTTTATACAACTCCAAAAGGCGTAAAAAATTCGGCGTTATTTTAAAAAAAAAGAAATAACTTTTGGTATTAATTTGTGGCAAAAAGTCAAATTTAAATATTTGCAATCTATTTAAAAATATATTTATTATATATTTACTGTTCATACAGTCTATTCCATCAAAAACATATATGAAGAAAGCTAGGCAAAACAATAACCTCTTTAAATAAGGATTACGTGCTTAAACGAAATTTCTCAATGACGTCACGGCCCGGTGGCTCTTTGTCTCTATTATTTTTTTAAGTTAAATCTTGTTTAAACAGTTTCAATTTATGCAAGTACGATTTTTATCAGTTTGTTAGTTATTTTTTATTTTAGTATTTTCATTAGCTTATTTATATTTTAGTGTGTTGTGTTAGCCTTTTTAAATAGATATGGGTTTTAGAAGATTTATTGTAAATAAAGTATTAAATTCATTCGACCACCTTAACTTAAGAAGAGTGAATCCTTTTAGCAACTTATATCAGACAAAATATGAAGTCTAATACAAGCAGCACCATCTCCTAACATTTTATGTAGTCTGAATATTTAATCTCGTAAAGCTCCATGTACCAACAATAGATACAAGATACTTGAAGTTGATTGTAACTAAGTTCGAAACCGGTCTTTAGATGGTGGTGCACTGCCTTAGAAGAGGCTTCTAACGTGTTATAATAGAGTACATCTGCCTTATTGCTTAAGGTTTTTTCAGTTGGTTGAAAACTAAATTAGTTTATCTAGTACATACAAATTTATTTATACATCTAATTTCTAATGTATTGTATCCATTGTTAGTATATAGATCTCTACGAGATTAAATATTTAAATTGCATGGAATCCTAAGAGATGGTACTGCTTATATTAGGCTTCATATTTTGTGGAAAGGATTGGCTTTTCCGACGTTAATCTACTCTTGCCTACTTTGTACTGAACAAAACCAATAAATTCAAAACCGGTCTGCAGATAGCGGTATACTACCACGGAAGAGGCTTTCATCCTTTTCTGATATTATTGCAATCGGATATAATTCGATGTCTGTATCAGGGCCCGTATCCTCGAAAGTGTAATGTGAATGGTGATGTGAATAGCGTTGTGAACTATCACTTCATACTTTTGACAGTAAAAGCCGCATTCTTGAAAAGGCAATGTTGCCAGATATGAACGTGCTAAAACCCGCGGATTTTAAAAATAAAATGGATGACAGGTTGAATGGAGCTGTCAGACCGAAAATGTTCGTAGTATGTTTCGTCGCGATTTTAGGCAAAAAGTAATTTTGGTATGTCAAATTAATCGTCAAAAGTAAAAAAAAAATAGTGTTATTGTTGTTATTGTTGTGAGGTTATGGATTGTCATTACAATATTTGTACTTTGCCTGAATTAAATTTATTTTATATCACTTAACAACCAAGAAATATACACCAAGCCATCAGTCAAATATTTAGGTGTAAATTTAGACCAAAAAATTATCTTAAATTGACACTCTAGAACTGTTAAACAAAAATGTATACAAAGAGCCAAGTACTTTAGGATTCTAATATATAAAAAAGGGATATCAAGAAAAGACTCATATATACAAAGCAATATACTGACGTCAATTGGAATACATGCCCCCTATATACAGTAATTGCAGAAAACACTAATAAAACTTGAAACGGTGGAAATTACAACTCTACATAGTATGACTAAAACCCATCATCCCAATTCACTACGAAAACTATCCGATCAGTTATTTATTGTATGAATTCACAAAATATCCAGTCTCTTACTGCAAGATGTTCTGTCCTGACAAATAAATTTGAAAGAAAACCTGAAACTTGAACAATGATAGAGAAAGTGTTTAAGACCAGCGACGGAAACCAAAGGCCAGACAGAAGACGTCCATTAAATATACTGGCTGATCTCACGTTCAACTTTTAATATAGTTTTTTTTTTTATATAAAGCTTTGTAGCGGCTTGAAGATTAAAGGTACCATAAATAAGGTTTTTATGATAAAAGACCTCAGCCGTTGGTCTGTAGGGTTCATATTTATATGTCCCGATAAATTATAATAATAATATAATGTGGTATAGTGTTTAACACAGTATAGTTAAGTTAAGTGCTGTAGTTAACATAATTTAAATATAAAATTTGGTACTTATTTAAATAAAAGTTTCAGATAGCTTACAAATTGTTATTTCTCAAATTTATTATAACTTGTGCCGTGAAAAGAATTATGTTAGGCTTAACTGTTTAAAACTGAAATACTCGGCTGTTATGGACACAAGTACCTATGTTAAATCCATAAGCAGAACTGGCCCTAGAAAAACATTTTTAAACAACACGCTCATACAATTGAGTTTTGAACAGAATATCGTGTAATAATTTTATATGTCTGTCATCTCTAATTTACTTAGTATTTGCGAACAACCAAAAATAAAATAAAAATTTTTAATACTATTTTATTTTTTGAAATCCGTGCGTTAAATATGTCACTTAGCGGCTGATATTTCATTTGCGCATGTTTCACCGTTCCCTTGCCTTCCACCGGGCGAACGAGAATATGAATGATAAACGTTTCGAGGATACGGTCCCAGAAGAGAGTATGTCTGTCTTACTATATAAGGTTTTTTTAGTTGGTTGAGAACTAAATTAGTTTTTCTAATAAGAAGTTTAAAAAATTTTCATATGCGGTCACCATATTGGATCGGCCATATTAAAATTTGTGAATCAAGTGATACGTTACGAATCCTCTAGGCTGGAAACTAATAAGAAAAATGAATAATCTGACATGGTGATAGGTGGTGTAATTGGACAATTTTCATTTTTTGAATAATTTGGAAAGATAAAAGCTAGTAAAATGAGAAAATTGTCACTTTCATGGTTTTGGTTGTCATATTGGGACCTCCATATTGAATTTTGTGAATCAGATAATATACTTAAATTGCCTCAAAAATAATTGACCGTATAAAAAATTATGGATTTGGAAGAATAAATACTGGTAAAATGAGAAAATTGTCACATTTTCCTAGTTTTGGTCGCTATATTGGAACAACCATAATGAATTTTGCAAATTAAATAGCCTCAAAAATATTTGAAAACATAACAAAATAATGATTTGGAAGGAAAATACCGGTAGAATGAGAAAATTGCCACTTTTTCATAGTTTTGGTCATTATATTTCATCTGCCATATTGAATTTTGTAAATCTGATAGTGTGTATGAGATCTTCGACCTTCAAAATGTAAGAACTAAAAGTTCTTGGTGTATGTTTATTACCAAATTTGCCGCTAACAAATTGAACCCACGAAGACACAGTTTTATTCGTATGTTTTAATTTATAATAGTTATAAACAATTAGGAATCTTTAAAACATCAAAGACATTTTAAAAAACGCAAAAAAATGTACGAAATACAAAACGTGCTACAAAAAAAAAAAGGAAAAGGGATGCTACTATAGTGGCGTCTGCAATTAAAGGGTTAGGGTGCAACCTCAGGTGGCCGTATCCTGTTAGAATTCCTTTTAATCTGATGTGTCCCGACCTACATAGGAGGGTAACAGTGGTATTCTTGTTTAAAAAAAATGTTTTAATGACTCGCTCTAGAACTGGCCCAGATACTTATATACCCATCAAATAACACTATGCTATAAACTTTAGTTTATTTGTTGTATCTTGTATGAAAAGTGCATTTTTTTTAGTAATTTTGGGGCACTGAACACAAAAATGACAATGAAATTAAAAACTTAGTTACAATATCATCAGACATCTTACAATCTCAGCTATTCGATTCGACTAACTTCGACTGACTGAACCCTAGGCTTTATAGTATCGAGCACGGGACGTCCCTCTTATTTTGGCCTTTGCGAATTCGTCCGATCTTAGCACATTTGCATGATTGCCATGGCTTTCGACGTATCGCTCGGCTCAAAATAACCAGTCTCGTCAAGGGTCTTATATTGGAATTCCATAGGCGTAGACGGCTGAGAGTCATCCGAACTCAGTGCTGAAAGCATGTCAAACAGATCATCTGCTTGGTTTGGGCGTCCTGTAAGCGCATCGTATTGGATATCGCGGTCCATCGGTCGTGAACCAGGGATAAACGCGAAGGGAATGTTGTGAATTTGGGAAGAGAGCAATGTTTGAATCGTTGGCGAAACGTCGTGACGGATCGCGTTTTCGATTGCGAAACCGTTTTCGTTTTGTCTACGGGGACGAACGTCATGCGTGACAAGGTTATCGAAGTGAAGAAGATTTGGTTCATAGTGATGCATCAAATCTTGTGCATTTTGTTCTGAAGAGAAAAAAAATGGGGCACCAGCAGGTGGTGCCGGAGAGGACCCACCATAACCTCCCGACCCGGCTGAAGGCCAAGCCGCCTCACCTTTCTTGATGTTTAAATTGGGCACTGTGTTTTGAGCCATGCTCTTAAATTTGGAAAAAATTGAAAATGTTTGTTTGTTTGCCAAAAATTAAAAAAGGGACAAATTGAAACAAAGGACGCGTAGGGAGAGTGAGCTAAAATGCTCTACGTGTCTTTGTATAAAAATGAAACAGGGTTAGCTAATTGTATTTGGAAAAAATTAGCTCTATGTGTTGAAACTTTGAGAAGTTTGAGTGATTTTTGTCTGTCTAAGTTTCCTTAAAAAGTCGATCAAAACTCGTCAATTTGTCAGTCAAAGTGTATCGGAAAAGATACGCAAATTTAGCAAAACGTATACGAAACGTTTCCGAATTTTTCTCGTCTTTTCCGCTTCACGGATTTTTGTTTTGTGAGAAAGGGAACGGGAAATATTCTTGGGGGGATTGTCCTTGTTGATCTCACGTATTTGAAAAGCCAAAAAATGTTGTTTTCTGTGTTTGAATTTAGATGAAAAAACGGGCGTGACCCGTCCTAGAAAAAGAATCTTTTTAAAGGACTATGGTCGGTTTTTCTTTGTTTTTCAAGGCTTAGGCCAAGCCTCTAGGTTAATACTTGGGAGTATGGGAAACTCTAATAATATTAGAAGCGAATACGCGGAGTTTATGTCGGTGATCCGCTACTACATCGCCAGTTCGCGTATGTAGTCTCAAATAACACCCGACTTTCGAACTTTAGTGTCTGAGGGACTGGTAGTTCGGAAATTTACCTCAGGTGTTCGTAAGCAGATACTACCTGTCTTGATTCACTCTAGTTTATACCTAGAGAATCCTCAGACACCGCATTTAATCCGGAAATTTGCTTTCGCGTTAAGTCTTCTCGAATTTTTGGTTTTTCGCTACCGGGGTGCAAGTGGTAGTTACTAAACGCCCAAAAACTCCGGATATGAGTTTTTTATGTTTATTAGCTCTTCTAATAGCATCTGTAAGTTCTATGCTGACTTCTACAAGATCATCGCGGTTGAGGGGAAGGTCTAGTCTTGAAAATTCAGTAAAATCTGCGAGGAAATCGTCCAAAATCCACCTGAATTTTCGTAAATCTTGATAGAAATCTGCAACAAAAGTGTTCTGCCGTAAAAACAGCAGCTTTTGATGCTAGATTCCACGTTTCTCTCTTCTTGCTTCAAAACTGATGGTCTTGTTGTTTCTTCTTCCTAGTTTGCTTCTTTAATACCAAGTCGATACTGAATCTGACTCGTTTTGTCAAGCTTTTTATAGTTTTGACCAACTACGCTAAGTTGGACCAAACTATGCTCGAAATAACCAGTCAGCGTGCTTCTAACATTTTGTAGAATTAGGCCACGCCTCCCAATGCTTTTCTTATGGGAAAATTTCTTTTTTGAATTTCAGAGGTTTTACTCGATCGATTGTCGAGATTTTTTCTGAAATCGATAGATATTCGTTTTCTGCATCATCCCACAGCATTAGGAATATAAAATTTTTATTTTCACAATAGTAGCGGCTTATATACCCAAATTCGGCTTCTACATTTTTAGAGAATACGCGAGAGTTTTCTATTCTATTCCATAATATTCACAATAGTGGCGTTTGTCATTTGCTTGTATTCAGGAACCCTAGACATAAAAATCGATTCATATGGGTTTAAATGGCATCTCCTTGGGGCGTTGGGATTTCGAATATAGGGGTCATCCTTGGAGATCCCTCATACGGTGTTGCCAATTTGTTAATAATTTCCTTAACTATGGGAAAACGTGTATTTGGCAATGTCGTACCCCTTTATTGTTATAACAATACAAATATACCACGTGCATTCAGGCGGTTACATTGTTAATATATGGGGAGACTTGACATCACGTATCTCTGAAACTTGAACTAATACTAAAAAGATAAATTTGGTTTCGGTTTTAGCACTGCAAAACTGGTGAGATTTAGTTAATTTTATTTTAGATACATTTTGTATGTTGTCCAGTATAATTAACTATCTTACATATATCAAAGTCTATGAGAATTGAATGAAAAACTAATTCAATAGACTATATTAAGTCATTTATTACTATTTCCAGTACGTAGTACTAAAGCATTTTTGCTACTTTTAAAATAAAAAATAAGGCCTTGCAATATGTTAAAACATATTGTCATTTCGCGTCACAAGCGATTTCGTTAAGAATGTCGCAATATTCCTTTAAAAGTGGATTTTATTTTGTCACGTCATATCCTAAAATTTTCGTAATTTAATAAGTTCCCTTTCTTCCATAATAACCGAGACTCTAATAAAAACCCGGATGTCAAACACACTCTATACGTATAAAGTATTCCGCATTCACCACTTCTTAAAATTGGATTATTTAAAATGACCTACTTCTCGCCTACTATAACAACAATTTTAAAAACTTGAGGAAATTTTAGATAAAATGATATTCGTTTCGGATGGTTTGTGGTTAGAAAGTTATTTTTAGTTCTGGAACGAAATAGTGGATTTTATTAACTTTAATTTACGGGAAATATGACGACAAATGCAGTGAAATATAAATAAACCTTATTCAGTATATTATTCAGCGAATAGAAGAGAAAGCCGTTAAACATGATAGTAACACATTAAAGAACAAGTTTCTTATATTGCTCAATTGAATATATCCATTATTTCAGATCAAATACTGTTTTTTGACCTATTTGCATTCTTCTGTGTTAGAGCCATAATTTTAGGTCAAAATGTGCCACAGGTTAAAGAAAACACACATCATTTTAGGTATATAGGAATTTTTTAACCTTTAATATATAATTCAACCTCCCCAAGGCAGCTCGGAATCATCCAATTATACGGGAAATTTTTAAAGTTTGTCTTTCTTTTCCGAGTATAAAGTAAAGAAATGTAATGTAATTACAAAATATAAATAACACTAATAAACAAATAAAACCTTTTTTATGCCCATGCAATAGAGATACTAATTTTAAAAGAACATAAATTAGCTTTAGCATTTACTGTGATATTTATCTCGCAGTCTTGTTAACTCAAATTTTTATGGATTTTGTTACGTTCTTGTTTTTCCCCATTTAAAATCTGTATAAAAATAATAATTTTACCCATACCTTCTCCATCATTACGTGTTTGTTATTTTTTGGGAGCATATTTTCAAATGAAAGTAATCGTTGGCAATATTTTTGTTTTTATTGGAATTTGGTTCACAGTTATGGTAATATAGTCAATAGTAATTATTCTGACAGCTCTTGTCGTTATTATGTTTAGTTTATAAGAATTTCCCCGTTGCACCTAAAATATAGAAGAGTATAAGTTTTGTACAGAGTGGCTCGGTATAGAATATTTAAACAGAAAGTCTTAATTTGAATTGCAGTTTGCGTTCGATTGGAATAAAACTCGTATATTTCTTTACTAATTCCCATAACCTTGTCCATATTAAATGATTTATCATCATGAACAGAAAAACATTTGGATCCTGATGGATCTTTCATAAACCTTCTCTCGTGCCAGTTACTTTGTAACTATTAGGGTTGTTATTAGCCAAAAACGAAAAATCACACTGGTTTCAAAGAGCAACGAATTTTAAGGTTAGAACTGACTCGACCTTGTTTGTAAGAAAGTTTTACCTCAGTAAAACTCGTTTTAACTGGTATAAATTTTTGAATACACCACAATTTCTTTAGTGAGTTGTATAATTTTTTGAAATAATTTTAAAATTTGTTTTTTTCCATTGTTTTAATGTCTTGTCACTTGTTATGGTGTTGAATTCCTGAATCTTTTCCCGCCATTTCATTATACATTTTTCTGGGGAGAAGAAAACAAAAATAGATTAATAACAACGACATTTTCTTGCAGTGTTGCATCTAGAAAAGTCGTTTAACATTCTTGCTAATTTTAGTAAAGATAACTCGGGTTCTAGGCGAAATTTTAGAGTGAAAGGTTACTTTGTTTACCTTTAAAATGTCTTGTTGATGTTAATTTGGCCAATTCTGGTAATCAACCCGATATTCAGTTTTTCCATTTTTTTTCTTCTTCACCACCAAAAGGCTACCCAACACCACTGGTAAATCTTTGTTTTAATTATTACCGTATTAAATATTAATAATTTTGGATATGTTTAAAAAACAAATATGACTTGACGTACCTACCTCACTCGTAACGTAAAAATAGCATGCGTTCTAAGTCCATTTTTTATTATCGGTATTTTTTCCTTCCTCCTGTTTTACGCCTATTTTTCTCATTATCATTGAGTTTTTTTGCTGATTCCTTTCCGTCATTTGTCTCGCATGCTGTATGTACCAGACAATATCCTAGTATCGAGTTATCCAGACCCTAGCAAGGTTTACTTCAACGTCAGGACTGGAGCCTCTGTTATTCAAATTTTTATGTGTTTGTGCCGTCTCAGGGAAATATAAACTTTTAATTCGCTGAATTTTTGCTATCGATACTACCTATAACTTTAAAGGCCATAGTGGTTATTCTCTTTTTTTTGTATATAATTAATTGATATTAAGTGCATTTACCTTTTTAAGAATTTGCAAGTGGTTCCTCATATGGTACAATTAATTAAATATTGCAAACATATGTAGTTGATATATTTACTTATGTAAAGGGCACCCTTGTGAATTCTAGTAAACAGGCCTATTTACAAGGGTAGAGTTCACTCAGTATTTTCACATTGGTCATATATTTATTTATTAACATTATATATCACTTAATATTTATTATCACAGCCAAAATAATTATTTAGGATATAATTTTTTTTTAGATTAATCATTGTAAGTTAAACTGTGAACAACCACCCGTATGAACAACTGACCTTACCAGGCACATTATTTTTAAACAAAAAATCGCTGAGCTCTTCTCGAGGGTTAGTTAAATTGACACCGCGAGTCAAACGTAATATATTTTCGTAGCTTCAAATCCGTTTCCTGTTTTGTTTTAATTTATACCGGCCTGGATCTTAACCATTTGGACCACGAAACAAGTACCGTTAAAGAAATAAATTTACCCCGACCACTCTCTGCTCCTTTTGGAACTAGCCGGAGAAGCCCTAAAAAGAAGATACCTTACCAAAGCTCCCTGATTAAATAAGATTAATTAGCGTTTCTTATAACAAATTTGACGCCCAACCAAAATTCTTTCTTTAACAAAATTTTTTAATTTAACAAATTTGGCTTTCATAAAATTTTTTACATAACAAAAACATTTTTTTTATTCTTATAATTTCAATAATACGTTTTCAGTGTTTAAAATTTTAATTTTGCATTAAAAACATATCAAGGGATGTATTACTTTATCTCTTCTAACTGATCTTATAGTTTATCTCCTCTAGGTCCAATTTCCTAGCAATTTCCTTGATACCTATGTAACGAAGTTACTATATTTTTGGGCAAGTGTATGTTCGCCGGGATTTAATTCATTTATTTTACATCCGAAAAATCTGATTCTTGCGAGAAAAGATTGCTCAAAGTTTAAATATTACCGGAATATAATTAGATTGACCGCGCTATGCCGGGAAATATAATTTTCCGAGATTTTCAGAGCGTCCGACCATAGTAATCGCGCGCCGCATACAGCAGTATCGTATGCGCGACCACCGCACACCGTCACACGTCAGCGTAGTGGGAGCTCGGGCCGTCTATTTAAGTCCGAGCAGACCATTATTTCGCTGAGAACTACACGTTCTCCACCCGGGTCAACAGTCCAAACGGACTGGACTAGGTCGCCTGCTGGACCGCGCCTTCCTGGTCTAGTAATGTAGGTGAGGTGTTTACCATACACTTCCTTCCTTACGTCCTACCCCGCTAATGGCCAGCATTGCCGAGGACCCTTATAAGAACGGGCAATGTTATGTCATCCTACCGTCACTGTCGAGGACCCTTATAAGAACGGGCAGTGACGGTTCCTTTCCTAATTTCCTACCGCTATTGGTCGGCATTGTCGAGGACCCTTATAAGAACGGGCAATGTCGTTCCATCCTGCTGACGCTGTCGAGGACCCTTATAAGAACGGACAGCGTCAGTTCCTTTCTTTCCTTCCTACCGTCACCGATACACACACGCACTGATGCCGTAAGTTTGTTATTGTTTCCGTAGTGACCAGGAATGTGTTTACTGCCAGGTGCCCGCCGACGTCCGTTGACAAGGGCGCTAAACAACAGCCGCCCCGACGCCTATCGCCGCCGCCGCGTGTAAAAACCGTCACCGGGTAGAGACGCCACCTATCGCCGATCGATGCCGTGTTATTGTTACATACCGCGTATACCGCCGTCGGTTGAATTTTAATACGAAGCGCCGTGAACGCGGATTTTAGATACAGAACGCGATAATTTGCGTACGAGCCGTCGTGAATAGCGTCGCAACCGTATAGTACGAGGTACGTGAATAGAGTCGTGAATGATACCGCCGGGTTGCCGTCTTCAGCGCAACCGAACAGTATGAGCTACCGTGAACAGCTCTCAAAATATACTCTTGTCCTCCAGACCGATTTATTTGTTTACATTGTTGTACATCTTAGATTGTAAGTTAGTTTTAGGCCATGTCTTTGTATAAAAGAATGGAATACAGGATACAGGATGTTTTATAACCGTTTGTTTTATTACCTAGTCCCATTTTTTACCATTACATGTAACAATTGGCAGCCGGCAGCCAGCACTAATACACGCAATTGACCCCTGGCTTGCCGTTTCTCCACTGTAACAAGCTGCCCGGTGTATAAAGTGGGCCCTCGACCACATTAAATCCCGAGGGTGGCGCCCGAGAACCGACCCCCCGAGTGGGTGTTTTCACCTTCAGGCAGTCAAACCGTTGATCAGTTGAGAGAGCAGGGATATCCCGAATATACGTAGATGCCGCTGACTCGATACCCCTGCGCTGAGCATTTGACCGATGACTGTCTGCACGAGAAATATCCACTGACCGATGTTCCGCTGCCGTGAACGAAGAAGAGCCGAAGAGCACAACCTGCTCCTCCGCTCCCCGCCTACGTAAAAACGCGTCACACCTACGTTCCATGTTCAATACCTCCCATTGGAAGCAATATTCATGTTCATCGCTAATATTTTCCACATTTTTGGAATAAAAATTAAAATGTGAATCCAGAATATACATTTTATGGAACTTGGTACACCTAAGAGCATGTCTGGCCTGAATCATGTTATTTACAAAGGCTTTATAGTTTTCTGTTCTTTTCTTCTCTAAAAAGTTTTTAGGAAACCTATATAATAGATTTCGAGCTTGTTTTCCCCTCTGACTTTAACTTCAAAAGTTTTGTTTTCTCTCAATTCTCATATCTACTTCATTAACTTGACATTTTGGAGCTTTTTAGATCTTTTTAGGATCCTCAAAAGCCTTCCTTTTATGGTTATGTGATATACAAGTTTTTTCATTATCCTTTATTTTATAGACCACGCAATAATATGTTTCTTTCGAACTAATATTCGATAAAATATATTCTTTGTTCATAGTGTAAAGTCTACCTTGAGACTTTTTTATTAAATGATTATTTCTGCCACGGTTTTTCATAAGACATCAAAAGTAAGACTATTGGGTTATACCCAATTACGTTTTACAAATAATTGAATTAATACTTATTTTCTCAATATTGTTTACATTTTATTTTTTCAAATTAGGTACTTGTTTCATAGAAATGACGTGATCTACTGGTGGGTATTTATTACAGTATTATTAAAAGTACAACTTTTAAATTAATTTTGGCAAAATCTGTGGATAACTTTCGTGCTTGGTGACCTAGTTTAAAGCTGATATTTTCAAATAGCCTATTCATATCCTTACAATAAATAACATAATTTATTATTAGAGTTTCGAAAAATATTTATCTTTGTTCTCTGATTTAAAAGATTCCATTGCTAAAGAAGTGAGCTAAAACTATTGCGTGTTCTTCCAACAAAATTGGCACATGCCTTGTCATCTTCAATACAGGAGTCGTCTACCTTTTTAAAGTTGAACAAATTTTATATTATTCATCTTTCAGTCGAAATATTTGAACAAGCTTCACACTGATATTATTTATTATTTCTTCGAGTGATGAATCCCTATTGTTAATGTAAAATAACAATTTTATAGTGATTCTTTTTCTTGCCATATCATTTTCCTAAAGGTAAATTTAATCCATTTTTTAATTTTTTCAAAATATTCTCGGGGTCCTCTTTCCCTGGCGCTATATTTGATCAAAAATACAAAATAGGTTGGAAAAATTAATGAATGAAAACTACGGTGATGATACTAGATCATCGATGCCTAGGCCTCTATTGGGCTCTTTACATCCCATCATAGCTGCAGATCATTCGAGGCCAGTCGTCTTTCCGAATCTAAGCAGCCTCGTTAGTTGAACTGGCCTATCTGCTTCCAGTCCAAATAGTGCTGGGCACTCTCTGAGGACATGGTCAACAATTTCATCCTTCTCCAAACAACATCTGCACGTCGGGTCATCTTCGATACCGATTTCATGAACATGGCACCTCATGTGAGAAGCTCCTTAGTACGCCATGCGCTAGGTCAAGTTATATGTTCCTTAGCACACCTCATTCAGGGAGCTCTCCTCCACGATTCAATCAATTTGCTTTCCAGCGACAATTTTAATTCTCTTTTGCTAATAGCAATTGGGACAAGAAGAACTGATTGGAGTTCATATGGTTCAGTTGCCGAACTTAACTTTGCCAGACGGTCTACTTTCTCATTCCAACGTACACCCGAAAGGCCCGGGACCCACACTAGTCTGACTGTGCATCCTTGTCATACCATTCAGTACGTCCTTGCACTCAGACACCAGTCGCAAAGTTACAACAGTGGACTACAGTTCCAATATCGTAGCCTTACTGTCTGAGCATATACTTATTACCCTAGTCCTGTCTATATCCCGCTCACAGAGATGGACACACTGCAGAATAGCATATATTTCCGCTGTGAAGATTGTCGCACGTTGTCCGAGATGGTAGTACTCTGTGACTCATGTGCTCTTGCCAAACACTCGGGCTCCCGCTCTTTCATCTTCTCTTGATCCATCAGTATACCACCAGGATCCATTTCTTGGAAGATTTTGCTCTCCCTTCCAATCCTCTATATTTGGCAGAAATATCTCCAGAGAGAGATTGGGTTTTAAAAGCGGCCGTCATGTAATCGGTCTACAAGAGGATTGATGGAGACCTCTCCACAGCGCTTTCCCACACCTAAGTAGTCGCCCGTTCCAATTCCAATATGTCCTAGGCAACTGAGGCGATAAGCATTCTTCAAGGCCTCGTTCTCTATGTATCAGCGAAGAGGAGGCAGGTTCACCAAGACTTTAAGAGCCCTATTAAAAGCAATTCTCATAGCACTCAATATTCCCACACAAGCCTTTATTTCAACTTTGTCAAGTTAAACACTGTGTTTGAGTTTTGTTATATTACGCGACCATACAATAGCGGGGTACGTTGTCATGGGGCTGATCACCATAGCGTATATTCAAAATAGCGCTTTAAGTGTCAGTTCCTATATGCACCCAAAGGCTCATTTACAAGCCTAGAAAGCACATATGGTTTTCTTGGTCCGAGCCTCAATATAATCATTCCAGCCCCGTAGTGAGTCCAGAATTACTCCCAGGTACTTAACTGTTCCCTTGTATTGAAGAGTCCTTCCTACTAATGTAATTGTGAGAAGCCCCATTTTCTTCTTTTTTGTAAAGAGTACCACCTCGGCCTTTTCCGGGTTTATTCCGAGCCCTTCCCTGTGGCACCATCTTTCCGCGATCAAGAGGACTCCCATCATTGGCCCCTCCAGATCTCAGATATCGCAACCAGGGCACAAAATGACCAGGTCATCCACCATAAGGTTCCACAACAAAGGCGATAGAACTCCTTCCTGTGAACAGCCACTACTTGACATTGCTTTAAAAGTTACATTGCTAAGCTAAGAATATATTATTCTCTGAGTTAACATTGCTTTGATCCATGCGACTACTGTCGGTTCCGAGCCTTGTCGTTGTAGAGCATTACATATCGAATTGTAATTACATTTTTTAATAAGTATTAAGTTTAATACTTAATGCAATGATTGAGCTTGTATCTACTGAACAAGTGTCATAATTGTTAGTAAAATTTTTGTCTAGACCAAACTCATGTTATCTTAAAGAACCAATTTATTTCTGACTTTTATCTAGATCTGTAGAAGAGTTGAAAATCCCGCAGAGAAAAGTAAAATCAAGTGGAATACATATTCCAAAAGAAAGCGTGCCAACTATAAGATAGGAATGACGTAGTGCCTGGAAAAATTCCCCACTTTTTTGCGATCATAATAACTGCCCCTTTCAAGGTGTTGAACACGTCATAAATTTATTTCTTTCTTTCTTAAAACATCAAAAACAGTTTTCTTTCATGCGTATATTGTGAACCGCCACTGAATATCTAGAGAATTTGCCAATACCTCTCCAACTTCTTATTGAAAACCAACCTCGGTGGGGATGATCGTTTGAAAAATCCTTATCTTCGTCATTTTGCAAACTATGAAAAATGTTTTGTGTTGTATATGTGTTGTGCTATCTATTATGTAATTATAGAAATCTTTGACCTTTTAGTCTCCAAAACCACCTTCTTAGAGTAGGGGGTTGAATATTATTATTTATCCTCTTTGCGCCAGTGTAAGCTGTTTTGTCATAGGAGTTTAATGTATGGATGTTGTAAGTTATCTACTGAGTATCTAGAAATTTTTCTAGCCTCTTTCTAAAACATCATTAAAAGGTACCCGTTTTGGGGGATGAATATTTGGAAAATCTGTATCCTCGTTATTTTAAACATTGTGAAAAACATTTATCTATGTGTAATTTTTTTGCCGTCTACTGTATCATCATAGAGTTATTCAAATTTTTGAATCTCCTAAAACTACCCTCGAAAAACAAAGGTGAGTGCAGAATTTTTATAGTCCTTTGCGCCCCCGAAAACAGCTTCATCGTAAGAGTTAAAAGTTTAAAATATTGGAATTTCTATCGTTTGAGATACCATGAAAAAAATTTCTATTTATGTTCAGTACCGTGTGAAATAAGACTACGTCACCAATATCATCAATTCGCACAATATTGTGGCAAAACTTTGACGAATAAGAGGTAGTTTTCAACTTCTGCCTATCCAGAGCAAGACGTTATATTGATTGTTGTTTTTAAATCATGATAAACAGGTGGAGAATACTTCACAAGCCACGCAATCTCCAAATAGATTTTTCACATAAAATAATTATTTTAATTTATACGATACATTCTTAGGGATCTTAAGTACAGCTACAGAAACGCCAAGCATAATGATTCGAAATACAAGAAATATATTTGCCGGCATATTTTGGTAATGATGGACAACTTGCTTGATAGAACAAATTGATTGATTGAATTATTATATATATCTGAAAATACCATTATCATTTTTTCCCAAAATTTCCACTTCAAATTCCTGTTTGTATATTTAAGAGCGCTAGTGGAGAGTCTTGCGAAATGCACATGAATTATGGGCGAATATTCAGTTCGCACCCTGCATATAAACTGAACCAATTGATTCCTAGTACCTCGTTACCGCGCTAATGTATACGCGCAGGGCTTTCGCGCATATTTTTCGCTTCATCTGGACAAGCACTTAAAACTAGGTAACAGGTTTACGCGGCTGTTTATCTGTACACCTATATTTATATTCGAAATTCTAAATATCTTGAGACTGTCCCCTAAGACTCAGCTACGTTGCTCATATATCTACTTTTCTTTCTTAGCTCGGTAAAACGCCAAGTTGTTCTTGTCGAAAGTTGTCTATCTTACACCTTTCTTTAAGAAGCAATGGAATTTCACAATCTCTGCGATCTACCCGGTTGGCTTACCCCAATCGACTTTATTAGGCATAATAATAGGTGCATGTGCAGGCCGTATACTGATTACGTCACATATCTCACGTCTTGCCAAGCATAAATAAATTAATAACATTGTATCACTTACCTTGTATGTATGTAATATTGGATTTTAAAGTTGATAAACGACAGTTTCCCTAAAAAGTCAAGGCCCTTGATGTTGTGACCCATGGGTTACGAACCATTGACCTTGAGTGTAACCTAATCGTTAGCCACTAAACTTTTCTTATAGGAGCAGCCTTGTTAGCCGATGTTATCAAAATGTAATCACTGGAGCTAATTTCTGTGCATTAGATAATTATTTAGGTCATTTTTCACTTACAACAATATAGGGTGATCCAAAAGTCTCGGTATGGTAACATATTTTCTTACCAAAGGATTTTAGAGAAAAATGTTTTAGACAAAAGTTGTAGGTCTAATGGTCATCTTAAATTTGAACTTGAAATTGACCTTTAAGGTCAGTCGAAAGTCACATTGATTTTTTCAAGTAGAAACACCATTTTTTCTTGAAAAAATAGGAAGCGGGAAAAATTTCCTATTCAACAGTATAAAGGACATAAAAGGTCAAATTACCTACAGACATCATTTGAAGGTCAAACTTCCTTACACCATGAATCGATGTTGACCATCCAATAACTCGAAGACTAGGGGTACTGTAAAAAAAACGTTTTCTACAGAAGTTGTAAGGATTTGTTCAGCGCGGCTGACGGTGACTTTGAATTTGACCTTGACTTTGATCTTTAAGATTAATCAAAGGTCATGTTGATTATTTTCAAATAGAAACCTCATTTTTATTGCAAAAATGGAAAGCGAGAAAAATTTCCTATCCAACTGTATAAACATCATAGGGGTCTATCACATCCAGAGATGATTTGAGGGTGAAATATATTAGCACAACGAATTGATGTAAACCAACCAAAAATTCGAAGACAAAGAATGCTGAGAAGAATATTTTTGCGATAGTTGTAGGAAACTAAATGGTGCGCCTTAGGTTGACCTTAAATTTGACCTTGAGCTTAACTTTGAAGGTCATTAGAAATTTTTTAAATGGAACCCCAAACTTTTGATTCCGGAAATTGAAAGAGAGGATTATTATATGGTGCGATATGACTAAGAAATGACCTTGAAGATGAACGTCATTTCAAGGTTAAATATAAAAAAAACTGAAATGGCAGGATATTTGGAAATATTCCAAGGCAAAAAATAGAGCATTGGGGGTTTCGATGATGGCAAAAAGTTTTTATATTCAAAAATGAGACATCTTTGACTTTGGATGTTGGATCTGCCATTTTAAGTTTTGAAAATCTAACGTCAAAATCGTAATCAGCAACCCCGAAAACCCTTTCGTTCAATTTTTCTCTCTGAATGTGCTCAAAACGGCTGAGTTTTGCTGGGTTCGCACAACGCTTTGCCTTCGGTCGAGCTCTTCGTTTTCAAGCTCAAAAAATAGGGTCCTATCTAAAAAAAATTGCCATTATCTTGATGCAGCCTTCAAAATCAAGGTCAAGGTAAAATTTAAGGTTAGCTTAAGTTGCGCAATTTAAGTTATACTATTGTGGAAAACGTTTTTCTCCAGCACTCCTAGTTCTCGAGATATCGGTTGGCCTACACCAATTCATGGTGCAAAAATATTTGTCACTCAAATGCCTATGGGAGTAATTTGACTCCCGCCATCAGACGCATTGTTCAGTTTCCTACAACTTTTTTTACAGCATTCCTAATTTTCAAGTTATTGAATAGTCAACATCAATACACGGTGTAAGGACATTTAATCTTCAAATCTCCTCCGTATGTGATTTGACCTCTATGTTCTTTATACTGTTGGATAGGAAATTTTTCCCGCTTTCTATTTATGCAATAAAATATTACAGTTTCCATTTGAAAAAATCAACATAAACTAAGATTGACCTTAAAAGTCAAAGTTACCGTCCAATGCGCCGTTCAATTTCCTATAATTTTTGTCTAAAACATTTCCTCGAAAATCCTTTGCTAAGAAAATAATTTGGATTGTTAGATCACTGTGTATACGTAAACTCGTCATCTTCGCGATCAGTCGTCATTATTATTATAAGTCTGCTTCTTAACAGAAATATTTCGCGAGTCTATGCCTATTTGAGTAGTGATTAGTCCTATTTAAAATGTGAATTATTTATGTTGTTGACTTTCAATATCGAATCTTTAATCAAAACTAATTAAGTCTAAATTGGCAAATTAAAACAAGATATTTTAGTTATATTACCACTTCTCAGTTCAAAATAAGATGGGTTTTCGGAAACTTATCGAATCAGTAGCCCATAGTAGTAGTTTCTCTTTATTTATACCTAATAAAAGACGACATTTAAGCATCAACTGATACTACCTTATTTATTAGAACCTACCCAAAAACCCTTTTTACCGGCGTAAATGGCGTTTATTTGTTTTTACGTGCCTCTCGCTTTCCCCACGGATAAAAGATAATAAAAGAAAAATACCACGATTGTAAAGAAAAAGAAACAAATAAAAACAATATAGTAGGTCAAAATGTTTAACACTTATACTACTAAAAAAACTGATTTTGCTCTAAGATGATGAGGTTCAATGATTGTAAGAAATTTTAATTTATATTTATTTTTTTATAGCTCAAACGCCACAATGTCATCTACAATGAATTTACTTCACAAAACCAGCAGTTAATCTTTCTTGAGCTTTATTTAAAGTTTCTATATTCTTCGAATAATTCGACTAACATTGGAAAATAATAGCTGTTAAAAAGTGCCACTAAACTACAAAGAGAAGCTCACATAATAACTCCTTTTGTTATAAGTTTTACACTATTGAAAGTTTTTTATGTTCCAGATGCTTAAACTCCGTTTGTTTCCTAAAGAGTTAATTCTTTAAACTCGTCATAAAATGGTATAGGAAATTATAGAAGTCACACAAAATAAAGTGTTAAAAGTTACTACGGGAAGTCTAAAATATTCTAGAAGAAAATCAATGCCAAAAAAAAGTTTTGTTAATATTAATTAGAGTAAATGATAACAATTTTTTTCATTTTGACAATAAACCTAATTAGATATCTTTCCTTAAGTAGCTGGGCACCCAAATGTCAGCGTAAACTGCGTAAAAGCACGTACAGAGTGTTCAATTTTCGATGGTTTTACGGATTTCCTCCGTTATTAGTAAAAATTAAAGTCCTACCGAAGCTTCGGATTCGGCTTCGGTCAGCTTCGGTCAAAAGCAGGCGTAGGTTTGGCCGAAGCTGAAGTTTTTTATTCAGACGCCGAAACTGAACGAACTATTACGAGTGACATCAGCGCAGTCGCCGAAAAAGTTTACGCGCACATATCAATTTGTATGGATTACAGTGTTTTTGAATTAATGCTGTGTAAGTCAAAATGAAGGAAAAGACTTGCGAACGTGACATTGCAACGTAAGTACACCTACTTGTATGTTTTTCAATAATATTTATCACAAGTTATTTACTTTAAAGAATGTAGGTTACTTTACTTTAGTTATACATACGTTTTTTTTTTAAATAATCAGACCCTGTTAGTAGCCCGTGACGGTTATTGAAAGGAATAGAAATCTATTACAGGTATCAATACTATGTTGGTGAACCCAAAAGGGCTAAGTATGTTTGCGAATTTTTAATATAATTTATTTTAGAACAACAAACATTTGTGTATTACGTTAAACTAAAAAAAATTGTTATGTCTTAAACTTATTTCACACATAATTCTTATTTTCTTAAATGTATTTAAACTAATAATAAGCTGCGCCTATAACTCTCTAAAGACTCTTTGGGTAGCATTTATTAAATCCGCTATGGTTGAGTAATGGACGGTATGAATTTTATTTTTGAGGCTCAGGGTAAGAAATGAGTATCTTGTTTTGGTGGAAAAGCCCCTAAAGTTTTAATGCCAATTTCTTCAAGATATCTATATAAGAAAGGATTTTCAACATACACTTACCTGAAAGATAAATACAGAAACAGGTTAGAGGCAGAACCTGATCTTAGACTCAAATTTTCAAACATGGCACCAAATTTGGATTTATTTTTTCCACCAAATAGGCACAAATATCCCATTCAGGGTATTTTTCAAGTTCTGTATTATTATATTCATTTTGTATTATTTTTTTTTGAAGATTAAGATAAATCACTTTAGTTTTAACAATGTTTGTCTGTAAACGTTTTACGATTCTGTTTTACTCTTATTTTGAACTGCTATTCAATATGGAAAATACATTTCAGTAACCCAATTTTACTGCCTCATTTACTGTTCTCAATGACTACATAGGGGATTAGCTAATTTATTCCTGTTTTTAGAAGGGATTCGCAAGAAGAAAAAGTTTGGAAATCTCTGACCTAGTGCTTGGCTGTAAGAATATGAACCATCCCCGTTACATCTCATAAAATAATGAATACAGTTTGGTAACCGAGCATACATTTTATGCTGCCAATTTTTTGCTTGGAGAATTCTGTTAAACTTTTGACCTTTCTATGTCACATGTCAATGCGTTGTTTATCAGTATTATGTCGACAGCAAGAGGAGAGGCAAATTTGTGAAAAAAAATGTTCGAAAAATAATGAATATTGTTATGAATACACGCTTATTTTACAACAAAATATTAAATTTCAGATTTAATATTGCCTCAAAACTCCCTAAATAAAATAATTTAAATAATAAGGCATACAGTGCTAAAACTACAATTCCTCGATTGCCGGAAAACCCAGATATTAAACGGCACGGTGGCGGCGCTTTGACCCGGTGCTTCCCCGATTTCAGAACGCGACGTCACCACTGCTATATAAGCGGAAAGGCAGCGGAATAATTAAGGATATTACGGGTTGCTCCCTTAGAGTTAGCTTGTCCTTTTTCCGATTGAGTTTAGCTCTCGTGGGTCACGAGATTGTTCCTTTGTTAAGACAAATCGTGGTTCTTAAAATAGGTTGTCTTTGACAACATAATATACAGCAGAAGATAAAGATCGTGCACGTATCTTAATTCCTAAAATTGACAGCGTTGATAAAACGACGAGGTCAGCGGCGCGTACGAGTTACTGAACCGACGCGTCCTAACTTAAACATAATTACCAGAACGTGACCAAGTGGAGAAAAATTGACATTGCGACTAATAGTAAACATCGTGTTGGCTATAAAGTTATGAATACCGATCATGACAAATCCCGAACGTGACAGTGGAGAGAAAATAATCCCGAACTTGACTTGCGGCGAACCATACTGAATAAAAAAAAATGAAAAAAAAATAACCAAGAGTCAAGGACGAGTGTTACTTGTTAACCTCTTCCTAATTTGCTCATTCCTTAGAAGTGTTCCTTTCATAAAATAAAATTTAATTAATCTTCGTTAACTCTGAGCTTCACTCATTCCCCCTCTATCCCGGTGAGCGAAAAAAAAAATGTGACGCGGCTAGAGTTTTCATTCTAGTCGGGAGGTTTGGCGGGACTTCACCAACAACTCCTGATTTGTGTTAAGACTTAGGTTTTACACAAATAATTGATAATACGAAAATTCTTAAAATAAATTAGTCCCGACGGAAACGAACTTCCACATTTCCGGAAGGATAAAATTAATCCAATAAACCCGGTAAATAGATCCATATTCTCGGAGATGAGTACAAAAATACCGAATAATGGCGAGGTGCAGTGACGTCGGGTTAGAATAGAAAAATAATTAAAATCGTGAAAGGTAGTTGAAAGAGACCCTTGAAAAAAATTAACTAAAATTTAAAATTAAAATAAAAATTAAAAAAAAACTCATACTCCATTAATACAACAATTTACGATACTTTCACACGCAAAACAAAAATTCTGTGAAACCAGACGGCAAAGTGTTAACAATAAGGTTAAGTTCAATCTAATAATCGGAATAATCCGAGTGTCGCCGAAAGTTGATGAAAGAACCTGCTAAGGTTTCAATATACAGAGAAATTTAGTTTAGGCGACTTCTCTAACGCAATGTTGCCCCTTTTTTTCATTCCGTCCTAACAAAGTTGATAAATCGTATTAAAACTAAAAATTTAATTGAATGTTTCTTTCGAAAATCTGCGAAATCAAGTTTTATGCGATCGGTATTTGAACTTTTCTTAAGAGCAATATTATTTGAGGCTACTCTTAGAGTTATTTTTTTCACAAAAACTTAGTAGATAATCATATTTCGAGGTTTCATAGGTTTCTCTATACAAACGCATAACCAGTGGACATCCTAAGTAAGCCATCACACTTTTCCTAGCATGCTATATTATGTATTATTCTGGAGGGCCATCAAGGAGTGTTAGGAATTAGTGCTATTTTTACATATGTTTTTTTTTTCACACTCTTAAGCTGCTTTATGCGAAAAACACTGAGGACTAATATTATCCGCCTAATATCAACACAGGATATTTACCTTGGTAAACTCCACATTGCACAGTTTTCCCAGTATTGTAGGCAATGTAGAGTTTTTTTCAGTATTTTTTTCTTTATGCGATAATCTGAAGCAACATATATTAAACTTATTTAGATACTAATAACAAATGTAATAAATATCGTGTATCACTATGTCCACACTGTAAAAAAACTTCACATTAATTTTAAGGTAATGTGCTGGAAGAAAATTTCATAAACGGTTTCTTAAATTCATTTAATGTTAATGCATTAAATTTGATAACATTGACATTAAATCTAAGAAATTATACCAATAATAGGCATGATGACTGTGACGAAGAATCACTGAAATTATGACTTGAAGTAATTATATAGGATAGACAGATTCAAAAAAACACATTTATTTTTAGATTACAAGTGAGATTATATTTATTTTAGTAAAAATAAAAACACAAAATATGAAAATAGGCCATATTAGATCGAACACCAATCAGAAGCGCGTGACGTCACGCTTTCGTAAACATCACATCAGTCATAATTGTTTATCACCTTTATCTGTGGAATTTGTCTTTATTTGCATCGTTAATCAGATATTTTGTGGATAAAACTATCAAGTGTGTCAGTTTCCTGCTATCAAAAGTACAACAACGTCATGGAACAAGGATTTGTCAAGGCCAATAGCTCAAATTTGCCAAGAGGTTAACTGGTGCACTGTTTTTTCAGTCTGAACAGCTTTACTTTTGAATTTGTATAATATATATACTTGTGCTGATTTATCAGCTGATTTTGGAAAGGTAGTAGGTGCTTCTAGATCTTCATTTGTGTGGAAAGCTAAAAAATAAAAATAAGTACTTGTGAACAAACTTTAACTATTTACACATTATTATGTACTATAATTTTTGCAATAGACTATAATAATAATAATAATAGGTACCACAAAGATTGTTTGAAATCATAACTACCTATAATGTTATGATTAAACCGGCTAACAGAAAAGATATACACTAAAACAGGTTACCGGTATAAAAAAAAGCAATGGGTACGTACCTGAACTTTCTGATTATGTGCCTGTGAGTTCTAAATGTTCTGTAGCTGGTTTTGTTTGTGCTACATTTTTGGCACTTTCTTCAATTAGACACCTTCTTTGTTTTTTGAGAACATAGGGACGCTCAGCGGTGTCAGAAGTTTGTTTGCTTCTGCCTGGTTAGCATTCAAATTTTGTGGGTATACTTTATACACACTTGTAAAACTGAACCCATTACATGGTACTGTATATAATTTTCCATACTTTTTTACAGAAATAGTCTTCATTATCATAGTAGCCATGTAAAATAATAAAAAGAAACTACAGAGACAAACAGAATGTGGTTAAATATGATGAAATACATTATTCGTTATATTACAACGGCAATAGTTTAATTAAACATAATGTGAAAAAATTAACACTCCAAAACGATAAGACAAATACATATTTACTTTTATACTAAATTGAAACAAAAAAATTACCTATTAAATACTGAGATTAATTATTTCTTTTTAATAAGTGTTCGAATAAACGACCCTCTTGTGCAATGCACAAATTTAGTCTTTTTTGTAGATTTTCTCGGACCCTGGACAAAATTAGTGGCGTTATTGTTCTACAGGTATCCCTAATCCTGTTTCGCATATCTTCCACTGTTGTTGGTGGATTAACATACACCTTATTTTTAATATAACCCCATAGGAAGAAATCTAATGGGGTGATGTCGCAAGACCTTGGTGGCCACTCAATGAAACCCCCACGTCCAATCCATTTTTGCGGATATCGTTGGTCCAAAAACGCACAAACTTTACGATGGTAATGCGGAGGCGCACCATCGTGCTGGAACCACATACTGTCGAGCTCATCCTTATCGAGACCTTGAAACAGTTGGGGTAGTTCTTCTTGTAGAAAGTTCAGGTAACTATGGCCATTTAGTGGTTCATTAAAAAAGTGGGGTCCAATAATTCGATTATGATGAATACCACACCAAACATTTAATGACCAGTGGTTTTGATGTTGCACCTCTCTAATCCAAAATGGGTTTTCTGTGGCATAATAATGCATGTTGTGTCTATTTACGGCACCGTTACTTCTAAAATTAGCTTCATCACTAAACATTACCTTGCATAATAAATTTGGATTTAATTGAATCTCCGCATTTATTGTACGACAAAAGTTTACACGACTTTCAAAATCCTGTCCATGCAATTCTTGGTGTAATTCCATATGATATGGAAGATACCTATATTTCTTGGTAGTACGATTAGCGGTGGATTGTGATGTTTCACATAATGCTGCTAACTGACGGCTACCAATATAAGGATTTTCCTTAATATTTAACAATACTTGTAGTTCTTTTTCTTCATTAGTTACTGGTTTGTTGACCACTTTACGTTTTGGATAATCAACAGTACCAGAAGAATCAAATCTTTGCATTAAGTTTTGAAAAGTATGGGTATTAGGCTGGCGTCGATCAGGATACTTCCTTTTGTAAATTCTTTGAGCAAGAAGGCAATTTTTTTGAGCCTCTCCTATTGTATAAATCATATCTATTAATTCATTCTTTGGAAAATTCATTTTACAATATAAGATGAATGCAAAAAAAACCAACTACACTACATAAAAACCAAAAGAAGCGATTGCGGTTATAAATTTGACACACAGAAAAATGTTCTTTTACATTTTTTTTGCCATGGCTACTATGATAATGAAGACTATTTCTGTAAAAAAGTATGGAAAATAAGAAAAACTGAAATATCTCAAAAACTATTATAAATAGGTATAGGATATATTGAACCAAACTTTTAGGGTTTTTATTACTCTATTAAATAACATGAAAATATACAGGGTGTACCATTTAAAAAAAAAAGATATTTATTCATTTAAACTTGTTCAAATTTGAGCCGATGTGTTCAACACCCTGTGGCTTTTATTGCAAATATTAGGTAAAAATTATGTTAACTTGTCCTTGGCCTTGCTAAATTCCAAATTTGAATATATTTGTCACAAAATTGAAAACGTTATTTAGGATTGAATTGATGCTTGAAAATGTGACTTTTTTTCTTTAAACTTAATTATCTCAGAAACTATAAAGTTTTGTTTTAGTAAACCCTTAATAAAAAAGATTTAAAATTATAAGCTAAATCGAAAATACGATTCGTATATAGGGTGTTCTATTTAAAAAAATACAACTTTATGCTGTCCTAGTTTTTTGGCTCACCCTGTAGAGTCCCAAATATTTTTAAAATCTGCGTAAAAATAAACTGTATCAAACAATAAATATAGTTTCTTTGTTAATTTCACCGAAAAGCCACAAACCTACTTCATCCAATCGTTGACTCACCCTGTACATGTAACTCATTTACGTTTTAAGGTACAAATACATTAAATTAAATTAATGAATGTACCTTATGTTTAAGTATTTTTAACAGTGCAGTTAAAAATTATCATCCATGTATACACAAGTCGATAAAGTGTTGGCAATATTCAGATATTTCTTACAAATTGTTTTCCAACTGATTCGGATGAGAAAAACTCTCCAAACATTTTAAAAAATCCCCTCATTTTAAAGATAAAAATAGTGTAGCTATCATTTTCTTTTTTAACAGTTACCAAAGATATATTCACTTATTTTTTGAGAAAAAATGGATTTTTTGTAGCTCACCTTACATCATTATCGACCAGTGAATACTAAAAAACATCTACGTAATAATTAAGTAACATTCTATGTTTTAAATATCCGTTAAGTAGCCTTAGAAGAACGCAGTTTTAGACTAAAGTTAGACCATCAAACAAATAAAAACTTTTACTATACAACATGAGACTGAGCAAAGAACAAAAGTTTTTAAATTAGCTACTTTGAGTAACCAGGTACCAGCTACCAAACACGTTTTCATTTATTTTTTCGAAAAAGTGCATTTTTTGTCGATCACTTTACATTATTATCGGCCAGTGCATACCAGAAAACCTCTATTTAATGGTTTCATAATTAAGTATCCTTCTAAGTTTTAACTATCCGTTAAGTAGTTTTAAAAGAACGCCATTTTAGAATTAAGTTAAAATTTCTGTACTAAATCCGTAAGCAAAAAGTTCTCAGTACTCTTGCTTTTGTTAAGATCGTCAAACAAATAAAAACTTTTATTATATGACATGAGACCGAGCAAAGAACGAAAGTTTCTAAATTAGCTACTTTGAGTAACGAGTTACTGCTTTGTAAAGAATTTTCCTTGCTTTTAGCTTACCTAATGGTGGCTAATAATGATGTTAACTACGAAAATATAGTAGAAATAATTAAATCTCCGCAAAAGGAGACTTCAGAGGATAAATTACCACTGACAAAGAAAACAAAGGTCAAAATGTCAAATAGAGCAGTAAATTTTAGTTAAAATCGTAAATGTAACTTAACTTATCTAAGAACGTTGTTTAAATTAATATTTAAAAATGACGTATTCATCTGCTACATTATGTATTATGTCTATACAGGCGCGGATCCAAGGGGGGACGGTGGAGGCGATCGCCCCCCCCCCCCCCCAAGAGCTTTGCGTTCAGGAAAATAGGGCCGATTTTATCTATTATACTATAGTTTATTCAAGAACTAGAGAGAGTAATAAATCATTTTTTACCCTTTTTTTTCTTCGCAAACTACCTGTGTTCTTTAGTTCGGTATCTTTGGCAAAATCTGTTAGACACATATATTTTTCATAGGAATGGGTTAGAAATTTTATAATCAAATATACCGATCTATAATAATGGACTATTTGGGTTGGATAACAATAGATATTTGGATGGGTGAAGTGTTAAAAAGGATCTTAATCCTTGTTATAGGCGTCGGAAGGAGGTTGATTTTATCACTAAGTATTTATGGCATAGAATATTATTTCGGTAATCAACTTAAAATAAAAAGTTTTAATAATATGTTCTTATTTCTTATGATTTCTTAATAATTCACATACATTAGAACATATAGATAATTTTGAAATATTTAACACAAATCACAACTGTATTTTTATTATTTTTAATTTTGCCATAGAAACCGTTTTAGGCACATTCAGACTAAAACGTAGCCTTTTTCTCTCAAAAAATTCTAAGTTATAATTTAAATACTTACAAAATACCCATTGTCAAAAATACAAGAACTTAAATTTATATAAAACAAGAAATTCGTCCATATAATTTTAAATTTTTTTGTGACTATCGGTCATTTTATTATTAATTAAAAATATTTTTATGACATTTGACGTTTCAGTTTATTTATTTCTTAAAACATCTGCAGAATTACACTTAAACAACAAAAAAGGATTCAGATATAATTAATTTTTATATATTACAGGAAATTTTAATAATAAATTGTGTTTACGTATCTAATTCGTAATTAAAGTGAATGAAGCTATCTTCGCTCAAATTAACTATAATTGGATCCTCTATCTCACCGATCATGAGATCAAGTCTCTACATTTTTTTTTATTCTTTTATTATATGGGTTTTTCCCAATTTTCTGCAGTAACTTTGTTCAAAAAAATGTTTCAAAAATTCAGTTAAATTACTAATTTTATAAGTTGTGTTATTTCTAGCAACTCTGTCTTTTACTTGAGAGAGGTATTTCCTTTTCCAACGGACATTTTCCGGACGATATGTAAGAACAGATTTCCTATCTGGTTTTCCAAGCAAAAGTTAAGTTCTCTGAGCAATTTCCAGAGCTCAGTTCTTTTAATTTCAGGTAAATCCCGATCTTCATTAATTTTAGTTAGAATTTTGTCGACGGTTGGGATCTGCTTCTCATAATAAAATGTAGGTATAACTCCTTTTATTGCAGTTTACATCTCTTCTTCCGACGATGTTTTTCGTCTGCCTGTGATCGAATATGGCTTGGGAGTACTAACAATTCCAGTCGTTTTTTTCTCCTTCAGTATTCGGTACATAGTAGATTTTTCAACCCCTTTCATGTTGGAAATCATCTCAATAGGGCTTTTACCAGTATTATCTAGATATTGATATCTTAAGGCATCATAAACATTCATTGTAATAAGTTTTTCGTCGAGGAAAAAATGCCCTGGTTTACCGAATTTGGAATAAATATAGATGTGGAAGCCTTATCTTTTGGGTATCTCCCTAATCTCAAATAATATGTAAAAACAAGCACAAATAAGATAAATCACTAAGGACACACTGTGAGGTGTACTTTGCTCACTGACAGAACTTAAATTGAACTATCAGAAATTTTATTGTTGCAGTAAGTTTATAAGAGCAAATAATATTTAAATAAAATTTGATTTACGGCAGTCCTCAGTTACCTGCGGCACAGCAGCAGGTACGTTGGAGGTTTCAGTAATAGTTTTATTACTCTCTCTAGTTCTTGAATAGAGTATAGGAATGTGTATGCTTGTGATCGCTTCTCCCCTTCCCAAGAGCTTTGAATTTAGGAAAATAGAACTGATTCTGCCTTTTATATTAGAAATGTGTATGCTGCTGGCACTCTCCCCCGTTGACAACTCGTTTTTATTATGATAGCTCCCCCCCCCCAAGAGCTTTGAGTTCAGGAAAATAGACCCGATTCTGGCTCTTATACTAGGAATGTGTATGCTGTTCGCATCCTCCCTCCTGTCGGCAACTTGCTTTTTCTTGTAATCGTTGCTCCCTCTCTCTCCAAGAGCTTCAAATTTAGAAAAATAAACTCGACCCTGCCTTTTACACTAGAAATGGGAATGTTGCTGGTGTACCCCCCTTCCCCGTCGACAACTTGCTTTCGCTTGCCATACCGTACTTTTGTGATATCACCGCCCCCCCCCCCCCAAAGAAAGGTGCTGGATTCGCCCCTGTGTCTATATAAATTATAATAATATAACACTTTCTAAATTATTATTGTATTTTTCTGTATAAAATATAGAGCTAAACCTAAAAGATTTAGAATAGATTTCCATTATTTATCAAATTAAATTAATAGAAGGTTAAAATCAGTGAATTCTTGATGTAACGTTCTGCATGTAGGACTGACAATTTCTATTAGACTGTCTTAAAGATAGACAAACCCAAAAACGTTGTTGTGTTATTGAGAGTAAAAAGAATAAATTGGACGCATTGGTTAAAATAATTAAATTTCATTTAATAAACTGAATTGCAAAAAATATATATATTATGTAGTTATTTTTCACCATGCACAAACATTTTGTAAATATTCAAGTTTTCGCAAGGATATGTAGGTACGCATCTTGAGCCTGCTATTTCTATTTCGATACTGCTCGATTTCATGATGATTTTAAAATCGTATGTTCATAATGTTCTGAGATATTTGTGTCAATATTTCAAAACAGTGCAGTTAATGTTTGAGATCATCTAAATAGGTATTGCCAACCAGGCGCGGATCCAAGGGATGGGCGGTGGTGCCGGTCGCCCCCCACCCCCAAGAGCTTTGAGTTCAGGAAAATAGACCTGATTTTGCCTCTTATACTATAGTTTATTCAGGAACTAGAGAGAGTAATAAATCATTTTTTACCCTTTTTTTTCTTCGCAAACTACCTGTGTTCTTTAGTCCGGTGTCCTTGGCAAAATTTGTTAGACATATATATTTCATAGGAATCGGTTAGAAATTTTATAATCAAAAATACTGATCTATAATAATGGACTATTTGAGTTGAATAACAATAGATATTTGGATGTGTGAATTGTTAAAAAGGATTTTAATCCATGTCATAGGCGTCGGAATGATGTTTATTTTATCACTAAGTATTTATGGCATAGAATATTATTTCGGTAATAAACTTAAAATAAAACTTTATAATGTTATTTCATTTCTTATGATTTCGTAATAATTCTTATACATTAGAAAATATAGATAATTTTGACATATTTAACACAAATCAAAATTTCATTTTTATTATTTTTAATTTTGGCACATTCAGACTAAAACGAAGCCTTGTTCTCTCAAAAAATTCTTAGTTATTATTTAAATACTTACAAAATACCCATTATCAAAAATACAAGAAGTTAAACATATATAAACAAAATAAAATATTAAAACTTTTTTGGGGCTATCGGTCATTTTATTATTAATTAAAAACATTTTCAGGACATTTAAAGTTTCAGTTTATTTATTTTTTAAACCATCTGCAGAATTGAAATTAAACACTAAAAAGGGCTTCAAATGTAATTAATTTTTATAGGTTACAGAAAATTTAAATAAAAAATTGCGTTTACGCTGGTAAACAATACGTAATCAAAGTCGGTGAAGCTATCTTCGCTCAAATTAATTATAATTGGTTCCTGTATCTCACCGATCATGAGATCGAATTTCCACATTTTCTTTCGCTCATTTATTATATGGATTTTTACTAATTTTCAGCAGTAATTTTGTTTACAAAATTCTTTCAAATTTCAGTTAAATTACTAATTTTGTAAGTTGTGTTATTCCTAGCAACTCTACCTTTTACTTGAGAAAGATATTTCCTTCTCCAACGGACATTTTCCGGATGATCTATAAGAACAGATTTCCTATCTGTTTTTTTCCAGCAAAAATTAAGTTCTCAGAGCAATTTCCAGAGCTCAGTTCTTTTAATTTCAGGTAAATCCCGACCTTCGTTGATTTTAGTTAGAATTTTGTCGACGGTTGGGATCTGGTTCTCATAATAAAATGTATGTACAACTCCTTTTATTGCAGTTTACATCTCTTCCTTCAACGAGGTTTTTCGTCTGCCTGTGATCGAATGTGACTTGGAAGTACCAACAATTCCAGTCGTTTTTTTCTCCTCAGTATTCGGTACATAGTAGATGTTCCAACTCCTGTCATGTTGGAACACATCTCAACCGAGCTTTTAACATTATTATCGGGATATTGATGTTTTACAACATCATAAACATTCCTTGTAATAAGTTTTTCGTTAAGGAAAAATATCCCGGTTTAATGATTTTGGAATACATATAGAGGTGAAAGCGATACCTTTTAGGTATCTCACTAATCTCAAATAATATATAAAAATAAGTGCAAACAAAATAAAACATTAAGGTGAACTTTGCTCATTGAAATGAAATTAAATTGAACTATCAGAAATTTTATTGTTGCAGTAAATTTATAAAAACTTGTAATATTTAAATATAATTAAATATAATTAGATTTACGGCTGTCAACAGTTACTTGCGGTACTGGAGCAGGTACGTTGGAAGTTTCGGTAACAGTTTTATTACTCTCTCTAATTCTTGAATAGAGTATAGGAATATGTATGCTTGCGATCGCCCCTCTCCTTCCCTAGAGCATTGAGTTCAGGCGAATAGAACCGATTCTGCCTATTATATTAGGAATGTGTATGCTGCTGGCATCACCCCCCCCCCTCCCGTTGACAAGTTGTTTTTCTTGCGACAGCCCTTACCCAAAGGGCTTTGAGTTCAGGAAAATAGACCCGATTCTGCCTCTTATTTTTTCTTGCGATCGCTCCCCCCCCCCCCCCCCTCTCCAAGAGCTTTAAATTCAGAAAAATAGACCCGACCCTGCCATTTACACTAGAAATGGGAATGTTCCTGGTGTCTCCCCCCCCCCCACGACAACTTGCTTTCGCTTGTCATACTGTACTTTTCTGATATCACCGCCCCCCCCCCACCCAAAGAGAGAGGCTGAATCCGCCCCTGGTGCCAACACGTAGTGCAAAATATAGGATCATCATTGTAAAACGTTTAAAATAATAATTCCTTTGTTTATAACCACAATAAAAAAAAATATTTTTTTTGTTCATGCGAACTTTAAATAATTAATAGACCTTGAGATGAATTGAAAGGTCCAACCATGAGTTAAGTATATATCCTGACGTAAAACTTTTTGTAGGTACTTACCATTTCCGGGTTCAATTGGGAAGGATCAAGCCACTCTTAACCTTTGAGCCTAAGGTCAATGTCATAAAGGGATTACTCCTTTAAACTTTCGTCTGAAATATTTCTTAGTCGACTGAGAAGAGTTCAAGTCTCTCCAACATGAAAGTTAAAATGGGATACCATAAATTCCCATCTATTTAATATTATCATAAGCAAAACAATACTGACTAACTAAAAGAGATAATTTCGATTCCAACTAGATCAGGTTTAAAACTTCTTAAGGGATTATGCCATAAATGTATGTAAAGCTAATTAAGGCTGATAAATTATTTACATAATTTTGATGATTTTTGGAATATTTTTTTTAAATGCTCTCTTAAGTATGACTTATTATTATTGCCCAAAACGTAAAAACTTATTTATAAATAGAACGACGTTAAGATTTATTTGATATGGGCATATCCTAACAATATCAGAAAAATTTGCTCGATTCTATAAAGTATTTTTTTTTCCTTTATTGTGAAAGTAATTACTGGATAAGTGTCACATTTTCATACAGTAACAATGAAAGTCTCAACCTGAACTAATCTGAACAAATGCTGACTCGAATGGCCTCTGACCGACCGATTAATCTCGATTAATTTTGCACCATTGCCCACTGGTTAATCCAGAATTACCAAGATGTTGGACTTCTGTGCCTCCTAAATATATTTAACGAATCGTTAATTCATTGCATGGTTAGTTAATAATCTAATCAAGCTTTGTTTAAGCAATTATTGCTAGTCAATTGAAAACAAAGGCGCAAAAAAAAGCCAAAATTTATAATATTAAACAGAATTTTGAATTTTTATTTCATACATTTTACATTGCTTTTTAGAATATCTCCTAAAAAGAAAAATATTCATGAATAATTTGTAATGTTTTTAAATGCATGAGGCGAGAATAGCTTTTTTAATCTTGAAAGATAGCATAACTGAGCAGCAACAAAAGAGATTAGAGAGACAAATGACCACTAGTATAAATTAATGTTTTTTTCTTTATAATCCTCTCACAACAAGGATTTATGAAAACTAATGTCATATATACGGTGTCTCATTTTTCTCTCCTTCGCAGTTATAGCTTGGCTGTTAAAAAAAATGGTCTTGCAAGAGATAATATTAAACCTAAAAAATACAGGTTCTCCCCAAATGGTGTGTAGAAAATGCATCATATTCCTGATGCTAAAATGTGGGAATCTAGCCCATTTTATCTTAGACCAAAAGTTGATACTTTCTGAAATACAGAGTGTCAAAGCTATAATTTTTTAGATCTTTTTTGTAAATATTTATCCTAATAGTGGCTCGCTTTGCGTTAAATTGCGTATTTTCAGGTTTTTTGGGATGAGATAAGAAGACAGTTTCGATGTATCGGTTGGATCGTTTCGGATATTTATATAGGCTTTCTGGGAAACCGTAAAAATCAGATAAAGTAGCTAGCTCGTTTTTCGAGAAAATTATGATGACGAAAACAAATTAGGGCTATCGCGATCGGTTTCGAATTTACAGGGCAATTTTCGAATTTTCCAATTGTCTAAAATGTCCTATATTTTATTTATGAAAGCAACTACGATAAAACAATACGATATTCTTAAGGTGATTTTTTTCTATAGAATCTAACGGCATAGTCAGATTTTTAATTTTAGTTTTAATTACGAAAATATAATACCCAGTTTAATTTTTCCCCACACCCTCTATTTTTCCATAATTTTTTGCATTTTGTATTTTTTTTAAGAATGTATTATATTGTCAATATAAATTGACAACAAATAGGGTAAAACAGTTTCTATTCCACATATAAACTTTTTAAAACAGCACACGTTGCTAGGTCTGAAAGAAACAAATATCCTGCTATGGCGCATTTTACGTAGGAGAGGAGAGAAGGGAGCATGTCGTGCGTGCAGACAGTCATCGGTCAAATGCTCAGCGTAGGAGTATCGGTTTGACGGTATCTACTTATATTCAGGATATCCCTGCTCTCTGAACCGATCAAGGGTTTGACTGCCTGGAGGTCAAAACATCCACTCGGTGGTCGATTCTCGGGCGCCACCCTCGGGATTCATGTGGTCGAGGGCCCACTTATGCACCAGGCAGCTTGTTACAGTGGAGAAACGGCAAGCCAGGGGTAAATTGCGCGTATTAGTGCTAGCTGCCGGCTGCCAATTGTTATCTGTAATGTTAAAAATGGGACTAGGGAATGAAACAAACGATTTTAAAACATCCTGTATCCTATATTCCATTCTTGTATACAAAGACATGGCCTAAAACTAACTTACAATCTAAGATGAACAATAATATAAACAAATAAACGGTCTGGAGGACAAGAGTATATTTTGGGAGCTGTTCACGGTAGCTTGTACTGGTCGGTTGCGTTGAAGACAGTAACCCGGCGGTATCATTCACGACGCTATTCACGTACCTCGTACTACACGGTTGCGATGCTATTCAGAACGGCTCGTACGCAAATTATCGCGTTTCGTAAAATCTAAAATCTGCGGACGCTGTCCATGGCGCTTCGTACTAAAATTCGACCGACGACGGTATACGCGGTATGTAACAATAACCTGGTATCAATCGGCAGTAAGCTGCGTCTCTACCCGACGACAGCGATCTCTACACGCGCCCTTATTAACGGACATCGGAGGGCACCTGGCGAGAAAGCACATTCCTGGTCAATACGGAACAAAACTAAACTTACGGCATTTAGTGCGTGTGTATATAGGTGACGGTAGGAAGGAAAGAAAGGAACTGACGCTGCCCGTTCTTATAAGGGTCCTCGACAGCGCCAGCAGGATGGAACGACATTGCCCGTTCTTATAAGGGTCCTCGACAATGTCGACCAATAGCGGTAGGAAATTAGGAAAGGAACCGACACTGCCCGTTCTTATAAGAGTCCTCGGCAGTGACGGTAGGATGACACTACTTTGCCCGTTCTTATAAGGGTCCTCGGCAATGCTGGCCATTAGAGGGGTAGGACGTAAGGAAGGAAGTATATGGTGAAACACCATATACACACAAGCCTAGCCTCACCTACACTGCTAGATCAGGAAGGCGCGGTCCGGCAGGCGACCCAGTCCAGTACGTTTGGACTGTTGACCCGGGTGGAGAACGTGCAGTTCTCAGCGAAATAATGGTCTGCTCAGGCTTAAATTGACGGCCCGAGCTCCCACTACGCTGACATGTGTCGGCGTGCGGTGATCGCGCATACTATACTGCTGTATGCGGCGCGCGATTACTATGGTCGGACGCTCTGAAAATCTCGAAAAATGATATTTCCCGGCATAGCGCGGTAAATCTAATTATATTCCGGTAATATTGGAACTTTAAGCAATCTTTTCCCGCAAGAATCAGATTTTTCGGATGTAAAATAAATAAATAAAATCCCGGTGAACATACTTATGCCCAAAAATTAGTAACTTCGTAACACTGCATTTTAGAACTTCTTAATTTTTACATAGCTGATTTATTGATTATTTACTTGAACATTAACTTATTAATTTTTGGACTTCGTGATGAAATTAATTGTGCAATAATTCGAAATATGGAATACAGGTTTGCTTTGGAAGCCAGGAGGTTATATCACGACAGATATCCCAATCATATTCTTTCAGATCAGAAAATATTTCAATGAGTTGACCAATGTCTGAAGGAGAATGGTAGGCGATTCCATTTAAATTTCTGTATAATTTTAGGAAATTTTGGGAAAAGAAGTACTGATGCTGGTCGAGGAATAACAGTACATACACCGCAATTAGAAGAAAAACGTCATGTCATTTACACTGTTATTCCCCTAAGTTCTGTCGAGTTGAATATGAAAAAGAGGAATTTTCCACTATCACTACAGTTTCAATAAAAAGTTAAATTAACTGCTTAGTTTAAAACTTCGTAAGAAGGTTCAACAGGGGCTCCATGAAGTCTGGCACGACGAATTGAGGACTACTATACCCGCCACATTAACTCAACATTGTTCCTTACTTCCTTTCTGTTATCGACCGGAGTGGAATTTACCAAGGTTTTTGGGTCTTTCCATAGGCAAAAATCCAACAGGATCAGGAGATCGAGGAGGCCAAGCAATAGGTTTTCCTCTACCTATCCAATGGTTTGGACAGACGTTTTTCAGGTGGTTCCACACAGCAACGCTGAAATAAGGTAGTGCTCCATCGTGCATGTAGTATATGTTTCGGCAGGCTTTAAGTGGTAAATGCTCTACTAAATCGTGAAAAGTGTTCTGGAGGAACTTCAAATAAAGTTCTTCATTCAGTTGTGCCGGCAATACGAATAGTCCAATCAAAAAATTGTCAATCATCCCTGTCCAGACATTAATTGATTGGAACTGATGTTGATGATGCGAAACAATAGTCGCAGTCCATACATGTGAGCTGTGAAAATTTATGATATCAGTTTTTATAAACCTTGCTTTATCCGTGAAAAGAATAGTGCTAATGAAGTTTACATTATTTCGTTGCTAATCCAATAGCCAGTTTGCAAACTGTATTCTGAAAAACTTCATGTACTATTGTTTTTGATGGTGCGAACTGCCCTGATAATTTTCGAGTGCTCGTTGAAGGAGTGTCATCTACACCATTTAAAATATTTTCCTCCAAATGCGGCGTAGGTACTGTTCTTCCTGGACCAGCATCAGTACTTCGTTTCCCGAAATTTCCTAAAAGTAAGAAGAAATTTAATAATATTACCTTAGAAAATGTAAATTGCCTACCATTCTCCTTTAGAAGTTGGTCAACTCGTAGAAATATTTTCTAGTCTGGAAGAGTACGACTAGGATATATGTCGTGATATAACCTCCTGGCTTTCAAAGCATAACAAGATGCAAGACCATACATCAGATACATATCTGCAAACTCAATAAACATATATTACATATTTCGAAAAATTCAAAAATTAGTAAATTAATATCTGCATAAAGAATCATTGTATTAGCAATGTGAAAGCCAACAAGTTCTAAAATGCAGGATATTTATTTTTTTCGTACCTAGGCAGCAATACTTTGTTTTTGATGCCGATAAAATAAAACTCCAACCTAGGTCGATATGCAATTCACAGAATTAGACGTTTTTAACCAAAGAGGTAAACTCCAATTTTGGATCGAATTTTTTTTATCATAAAATTGAAGGTTGAACATTTGATAGGAACAAAGATGTATCTTTTATCGAAATGCGACAAATACGTGATGTAAATAAAATGACATTTTTTTCAAAAACGGTTAGGATTAGCGATATGAATGAAGAGTACTTAATTTATTTTTAAAGGAAAATAAGTTTAAATGTTACAAAGCAAGAAAAAATTCAACTTGTTCTCCTTGGCGACCCTACACAAAGATTAACTTCTGTAATTGCTACATGGATATGTTATGAAATAATGAGTTTTCCTTTAATAATATTATATGGATGGATGAGTCAAGATTATTAGTGATGGTATATTTAATCGCCATAATAAGATCAAAATTCTCACCAAAAAATATATATGGTAACACAAGTATGATTTGGATTAATGTATGAGTTATAGAATAATGGCCTACGAGATACATGAAGGGAATTTAAATGCTCAAGCTTACCTAAACATGTTTAAGTTATTAACAGGTTGTACACCAAAGAAATCAAGAAATAGACGGGTTTTGTATTTCAGTGTGTTTTATTAATATCGGCCAAGCGCTTTCGGTCTAACTTAGACCATCCTCAGGGCTCAGACCCTAGAAACAAGAGAATATGGTCAGCAAATAAGCTTACTCAGTACTAACCAACCATACTCACTCGTAAAAGGGCACACCTTAACCCTGCCAGTTTGAGAGCAGTCGCCAGCCGTAGCCTCCACATAGAACAAATTGTATACAATTAAAAAATTTTTAAAAAACTTTGTCACAAATTAAAATTAAACCAAAACATTCAACATACTAGTACATTAATATTGTTAAAACAATAAACCTCTTTAATAAAAACCCAAAAGAGTGAGGTTATGCCACCCAGTCATAGCATAGTATAGCAATAAAACTATCCAAAAATTAAAATTATATACGAGTATGTGTAAGCCTGAGTAGAGATTTTCTGTATTAGTTCTATTTCAATTTCTTGTCAATTGTATTTCAAATCAATAATTCATTGACAATGAGCGAAAAGAGAAAAAAGGGCAGAAAGAAAGGGCAGCAAAAGTTTATTAATCTACAGCGTTACTGTTATCGGTCATTCTGTGATATATTTCGAACACTTGGGTTCACTGACGTGAAATGATTTCCATTTTTTTCTTTTTGAAAATGAAAATCATTTCACGCCACTGAACCCAAGTGTTCGAAATATATCACAAAATGACCGATAACTGTAACGCTGTGGATTAATAAACTTTTACTGCCCTTTCTTTCTGCCCTTTTTTCTCTTTTCGCTCATTGTCAATGAATTATTGATTTGAAATACAATTGACAAGAAATTGAAATAGAACTAATACAGAAAATCTCTACTCAGGCTTACACATACTCGTATATAATTTTAATTTTTGGATAGTTTTATTGCTATACTATGCTATGACTGGGTGGCATAACCTCACTCTTTTGGGTTTTTATTAAAGAGGTTTATTGTTTTAACAATGTTAATGTACTAATATGTTGAATGTTTTGATTTTAATTTTAATTTGTGACAAAGTTTTTTAAAAATTTTTTAATTGTATACAATTTGTTCTGTGTGGAGGCTACGGCTGGCGACTGCTCTCAAACTGGCAGGGTTAAGGTGTGCCCTTTGACGAGTGAGTATGGTTGGTGAGTACTGAGTAAGCTTATTTGCTGACCATATTCTCTTGTTTCTAGGGTCTGAGCCCTGAGGATGTTCTAAGTTAGACCGAAAGCGCTTGGCCGATATTAATAAAACATACACTGAAATACAAAACCCGTCTATTTCTAAACATTTTTGTCAGTCATATCGTCCCATTCATGAATAATTTGCCTTCACGGGAAACATATTGTATTTTAAACATGATGGAGCCCCGGCTCATAAAGCGGGAATTGTTGTCGAATGCATTAACGCTAATTTTGCACAGATATGGATAGGAAACAATGGACCAGCCAGGTAGGTCACCTGATCTTTCCCCCTTAGATTTAGTTTTTGGGGGTATATGAATTCTAGAAGAATTCCAAGAAAATTTTGTGGCAGCTATGCGAAGTATTACTAATATTCATATTCATAACCCTGTGAGCAGAGGAGTACAAAGACGTTGCCAACTGCAATGGGGATAACAATGGACAACAGTTTGAACATTTAATGTGGTTAATTTAGTTTGTTATTGATATTTTTGCCTTTTTGAGTTTTATTTAAGTGTGTTTTTCATTTGTGTATTTTAACCACTTATTGGTATTTTAAAATATATAAACATAGACATCCACAACTTGGCTCCTCTGAGCCGCCAGCTCTTATAAACTAAACTGTTAGCTTAATAAAAAATATGTTTTTAGACTATTTGTTGTCAATTTATATTGACAATATAAATATTCTTATAAAAAATGCAAAATGCAAAAAAAATATGTAAAAAAATACAGGGTGTTCCATTTAAATTAAAACGTGATATTATATCGCCGTAATTAAAACTAAATTAAAAATTTTACTACGCAACTGGATTCTACAGAAAAAAGTAATTTAAGAATGCTTTATTAATTTTGTCTAAGATCCTTTGAAAAATAAAATATAGGATATTTTAGAAAATTGTAAAATTTGAAAGTCGCCTTGTAAATCCAAAACCGATCGCCGCCGTAAAAGAGCTCTGGACCAATTTATTAGATTTTAAAAATCTTTTATGGTTTCCTGGATAACCTATAAAACATTCAAAACAATCCACCCTGTACAAAACGTAATTTCACCCCCAATTTAATATTTTTAGAACTATTTTTGCCTCAGCCATAATTTTTCGTAATCATGAGTTAAAAATGGTTATATTAATATAAAGGGTGTTTTTTATAGAGGTATAGAACTTTTAAATGGAATAAAACAAAGATGATTTTTTTAAATTGACATGAAATTTACTTTATTCGAAAGATAACCTTCTGGCATTATAATTTAAATATGACTTCTGGCATATGACCGCCACGGCTGGTTCGGACGTAATCTAATCTGGTGGTCCAATTTTCGATGACTGTTTCCAACATTTGTGGTCGTATATTGGCAATAACGCGGCGAATGTTGTCCTCCAAGTGATCAATCGTTTCGGGCTTATCGGCGTAGACTAGCGACTTCACATATCTCCACAGAAAATAGTATAGCGGCGTTAAGTCGCACGATCTTGGAGGCCAATTCACGGGTCCGAAACGTGAAACTATGCGGTTACCACACGTTTCCTTCAATGAATCAATTGTGGCACGACCTGTGTGACATGTTGCGCCGTCTTGTTGAAACCACAGCTCCTGCACATCATGTTTGTTCAATTGATGAACGAAAAAGTCAGTAATCATGGCTCTATAGTGGTCACCATTGACGTAACGTTCTGACCAGCATCGTTTTTAAAGAAATACGGACCAATGATTCCACCAGCCCATAAAGCACACCAAACAGTCAGTTTTTCTGAATGTAACGGTGTCTAAACATACACTTGAGGATTATCATCACTCCAAATACGGCAGTTTTGTTTATTGACGTATCCATTCAAACAAAAGTGAGCTTCATCGCTAAACAAAATTCGTTTATGAAAATCGGGATCAACGGCAATCTTGTTTTGGGCCCATTCACCGAATCTATGCCTTGCTAGGTGATCGTGTGGCTTCAATTCTTGCACGAGTTGGATTTTGTAAGCACGCAAACCAAGATCTTTTCGAAAAATCTTCCATAAAGTGAATGGACACATATCCAATTTCTGTGCACAATGGCGGATAGACTGATTCGGGTCTTCCTCTACGCTACGCTCTACAGCATGAATGACTTCTTCTGTAAGCACTGTACAACGTCTCTGTGGATACGTATTATCTTTTAGAGTAAACGTGGTGCGAAAATGTTCCATAGTTAATCGAATTAATTGCTCTGATGGACGATTATGTTGACCGTAAAATGGACGTAGTGCGCGATACGAATCTCGAACAGAACCATGATTTTCAAAATAAATTTGCACAATTTGGAAGCGCTGTTCAGGCGTCAGTCTATTCATGTTAAAATGCCAAACCAAACTAAACATAAATCACTTGACAGCTGACAAAATGGCCGCCAGTTAAAAAAGTGTTGCCAACTTAAAGTTCTATACCTCTATAAAAAAACACCCTTAGTTGTTAATTCTAAAATAGACATTTTAAAAATTATTCAAAATTTAAATTTTGAATCAATAATTTGGTTTATTGGAATCAACCATTATATCTTACATAATTTTATCCTTTGGCTACACAGGTGAGTGACAGAAAGGCTGGTGTCCAGTAGGATTAATATTTTCTGCAGTCTAAGGTAAAGGAGTAACAACTGTAAATGCATCTATTGTTTTGTTAAAATATGACTATTTTTATTTAATCCAGATGTTTTTCAGAATAATTTTTATGTCCAAGTGACTAACCATCTCACTGAATTAAAAGATAGCAGGAATCCGGCGAGTTAATGAGAACTTCTTGGATGAAGGAAATGAAGATGAGATGCGAAAAAAAATGAAAGTTGAATACGGACAGTTAGAAGTAACAAGGCTTTAATCAACAGTAAAATCTTTATAGTTTTCACCCAAAAACTCAATAGTGACTTGCCATAAGTAGATCAGTTCGTATCACAATCCTTTTCTATTTCACTAGAACTTTACTGGTGGAAAAAAGTTAAGTACAGTAAAGTTCACTGGTAAGGCGCAAAAGATGTATGTTTACTATTCTTCTGGATCTTCTAAAGCCAGTCCACTTAAAAGAATTGTAGTTGTAGTTAATTTCCTTTCATCCATTCTCCTACTCACATCTTTTTTCTTCGTTAATTTCTTTCTCTAAAACTCCCGAAATAGTGCAATTTCATCGTTACAAGTTTTGAAATAACCTGTCCTCTATCATGTTTACTACAATTTTGTAAATGATTATTTTACCAACATTTGTAGAGTAGGAAAAAGAGTATGCTAGTGAACTCTACTATTTTTTTTAGTTTATATTAGTAAAGTAAGCGTAATAGTACACTACCTTACTTTTTTCAAATCCCTCTACAACAATGCCGGTAAATGCTGTAGAGCCGAGTTCAGTTTTAAGTTTGTTGTAATGGAAATCGCACAACACGGTCATTGCTGTATCGTAAAAATTTGCTAAAATGTAGTAAAAGTGAGTAATAAAATCTACTCTTCTTTATTTCTTTATCGACCATTATCTTTAGTACACTACTTTCACTGTCACGAAATGTTTGCATTATGCTAGTGAGATAATACATACTTTACCCATATTCTTTACTACTTTCTCTACTAATGTAAACTAAGCTTTTTATTAAAGTTACTGAATAATATTTTTTTAGTTGAGTTGATTATTTATATGATGTGATTAAAAATGCAAATATTTTTATTAGTCATGTAAAGACAATAGGATGGTGTTACATGTAGGCGAAATAAAGTTTGACAAAGCCTTTAAGTCCGGCGGTTTTTAATCCAATAGGGCCAAAGTTTGTTTTCACGAGCTTGTCCCAGATTAACGAAAACCTTTATTATAAATATAAATATAAATATACTGGTCGCAAAGCCTTTATTATGAAATTATACATTGCATAATCACGATTTTGATTTGCAACTAATAACAATAATTTTAATTGTGATTGCTTGTAATTTGTGAAATAAAATATTGGTTTGGAACAACTAAGTTAAAATGGTGGAAAAATTAAACTCTTCATATTAGCCTACACTAGAAACGTGTAATTTTGTCTCTAGAATTAGTACAACCAGAAAGGGAGACATGGAGATATACGGTCTTTGTCGGAATATCGATAGCAGCTTAGATCCCAACGATCGAAATATACTAAATCCCCCCGATATCGGACATGGCCTAAATGAAAAAAAAATTTAATATTACTTATATTTTAAAAGTATTATAATAGTCTTACCACATATTATATATTAGACCAATAAGTTGATATACAAATGAAATAATAAAGTAATAAAACGATAGAGATATTTTATTGTCATTATTTCATGGAATATACAAGAACGTAATATCTCAGAATGTCCCAATTTATCCTGATCGTTTACATATTTCTTTTTTCATCGAAACATGACTATTGCGCACAAGATTTAATTTTATACGTTAATAAAAAGGTCCTGAAGCGATTTGAAAGACATCTCAACCTTTAAAATATTTCATAGATTGTAATCAATATTAATTCAAATGTAAACTCATTTACACCCAAAATCATATTTGATAAACTTTAATAGATTCACTCTTAACGCTATATAGTTTTAGCTCTTTGCAAAGGCTTTAAACCCTTCTGAAATAGATAATGTTATCTTGTAAACAAGATCTCTTTAAGCTTTATTTCCTTACAAAATATGTCACTTTGTGTATGTTTTGCGTTCCAGTTCGAATTTTGGCCTTTTGCGTAGAGATGCAGCTTTATGAAATTACTATACTTTATTCCACAATATTATTAAGAATGCAGTAAGAGGTTGTTTTTCTTTTAAAATATGCTCTGAAATTTTTTAAGAATTGGTAGTAAAATTATATATAAATACAGTAAAAATATAAGCTATTAAACAATGTGTTTGTCACACCCTAATTTCCTGCTGATAACTCATCAACATGATATTCGAGCGGGCAGGTCTACGAAAACCGCAGTAATAAAATTAACAGATGAGATTCAAGATACTCTGAATAGCAAGGAATCCGCAATATGTGCCTTTCTGATATAGATGGGGGTTTTGACAACACTCCACATGAGGCAGTCAAAAAAGCATTTAATGACGGAAGAGTAGACGGAACGACGTCCAAATGGATGGCGCGACTTCTCTCCGCTAGAACAGAAGAGGCAGAGATAGGACAAGACCTTCTGTACCATCAGAAGATGTCCTCAGGCAGGAGTAGATTCTCCACTTTTATGGAGCTTAATTGTAGATTGACTCCTTTGTATCGTAACTGACCTCGGTATATCTTGTCAGGGCCATGCTGATGACGAGATTAAAATCGCGAGGAGCAAATTCGAGAATACTCTCCGCGACATAGCCCAGAGGGGACTCGAATACATTAAAGAATGGTATCAGATGATGGGACTAAATGTTAGCCCCACCAAAACCACCCCAGTAGTCTTCACAATGAAAAGAACCCTGAATCTGAGAATCGTCAAAGTGGATGAAATCTTTATTGAGTGGAAGTTAGAGGCTAAATATTTGGGCCTGACCTTAGGGAATAAAACTCTCTGGAATAAACACGGAAAAGAAATAATCAACAAAGATGCGAAAGCCTTGAGAGTCTGTAGAAACTTCGCGGGAAAAAGCTGGGGTACAAACCCAAAAATCCTGCAGTGGATGTATATTGCAATAGTGAGACCAATCATCACATATAAGACAATGATCTAGAAAAAAAAACAGTTTGGCTAATATGAGAGCAGTGAAAACCTGCTCAACGACCGTCATGGAATTAATCTTAAAACTTACACCTCTACATATATTTGTGGAAAGTATGGCAAGAATACAATATCTGAGAGATAAAGTCATAAAACAAAGGCCCAATCTCTTATTCAAGCATCAACAAATCTGGCACATTCCCCGCGAAAATAGAACTTTAACTTTGTGAAAAATTGCAACACAAAGCTGAATTGTCAAAGTGAATGGGACAGAAACACCATTGAAAAACCTAGAATTACATTAAGTAGTATACAGATGGCCCCAAAATAATGGAAAGAACTGGAATAAGAGTATATGAGCCTAGAACCAAACATCATAAATTGGGTAGGTCACCAAGCATCTTCTATGCGGAAATATACGCCATCAGGAAATGTATGTCACCCTCTTGTGGGCCCCGGGACACATCAGGGTAGAGGGGAATGAAAGAGTAGACAAGCTCGAGAGAAAAGGGGCTGAAACACTATTTCTGGGGCCCAAGCCTTTCTGTGGAATCGATAGCAGTGTAATGCTGGAAGAACTAAAAAGAGAAGAAAAGATAAAGAGGTCCAATTACTGGACGGATCTGTAAGGAATCAGACAAGCGAAGATACTTCTTGAGAACTACGACCAGAAGAAATCTAAGAAATACTTGAGCTGAGCAAAAACCAACTTTGACTGACAGATATCCTGACCGGGCATTGCCACCTGAAGGGACACCTCATGAAACTTGGATTGGCGGAAAGAAAAGAGTGAGATTCTACGTGAAAGAGAATGAAACCTCTCTTCACGTTCTTATAGAGTGCAGCGCTTTAGAAAATCCTAAAATTTGGTTCTTGCGAGCACACCAAATAGAAAAGCGAAATTACCAACCTTAAAGACATTCAACATCCTAAGGTTCCTAATGGAGATAGAACTGGAGGACCTGTTTTAATCTGCAAGGTATCCCTAACTACTTGGCAACAGAAGGGGAACAGAATAGATTTATTAGGTTGCAGTGTACTGATCCCCAATTTCACATAATACTTACAAGATGCTTATCGCCACAGATTTGAGCGTAGGTCGTAAATAAGTTTTACGTGTGTACACTGTGCTAGCGAAAATATTTTTCTTTATAAAATATTAGTATCTCATAGAAATGTCACTAATATTAGATGGAATTTATCTATTTTTAAGGAGGAGAGAAATATGGTTTCTTTAATTGGTTAAGTTGTAAATTTTTATACATATATGGGATGATTCATAATCCAATAGGCCGATTGAGATGACTCCTGACAAAGACATTAAGGTAGCAACAAAATTAGAAATAGAAGACACACATGTAATGTACTGTCAGATGGAGGTTACACTCAAGTCGAATGGGTCCGCTATTCATCGTATTCACCATTTGTAGATACGTAAACTTTATTTACTTTGAGTACTCCCATCGAAATGAGAGATTTATGAATTATTTAATAAAAACACACATTAAATTATTGATTCATTCTCCTTATGGTTTATTTGAGTTTGAAATTTTCCCTTATATTCAAAGGCAGAAGCAGCTGAAGATTCTACTACGTTTGTAGACTGATATCAAACTCATCAATATCTGTATGTCCTAGAATTTCATGGGAATTCTTTCACAATAGTTTTAGTAACTACTTGAGACGTATGAAATACTGCATAGCTAGCTACGAAATGGATACTAGTTTGAGAAAAAATAAGTAAGCTTTGGGTACAACAAAACCTATGTAGCGAATGTATAGAAATGTACAGGGGAAAATGTTCCGAAACGACTCGATTAAGGGCGAATGGAAAGTGAGAGGGGAACCGAGTTTTCTATGGCTTTCAAAACTACATATCTTCTTTTTGATTCCGCATTCCATTTGCCAGTGATATCGGCAGCTATCAAATGATAATTCCAGTTACAAACATTTAAATTGAATCATTCTATATGTTATCAATTATTTTAAATCTCCAGCAAATTTCGAATATACTCGTATTTTCGAGCATACCTGATGGGCACATTCAACTGCTTCGAAAATATTGACAATTAAAGATATAAGAATATAAACTTTTTTAATGAAAAAATAATAAAGAACAATTATTTAAATTAAGAAATATTTAATTAAATATTCGAATTATTTTCCTTCAGCCAGGTGATAATATCCCAGCTTTTTTGAAAATTGAGAAAGCACGTTCCGCTGTTGGACTGTGTACTACAGACTGTAATTTTTAAATAACCCAAAGATTGAAATCAAAAGTGGTTGGATCAGGCGACCTAGAAGGCCATACAGTGGGACTTCTTTTACCTATCCATCTTCCAGGAAACGTTTCATCTAAATAGTCTCTGACATGTCTACTAAAATGCGCTACCGCTCAATTTTGTTGAAATCAAATATTATATCTTAACATCAGGTTGTTGTATTGATTACGATATAAATTAATTAAATCGGATATTCTGTTTCCATTTCCTAGCAAATCTAAATAAAAATTAGCCGTCAAATTTTAGTGGAAAAGAAAAGAAATTATTTGATTTCCAATGATATCTGCCTAAATATTTAGTTTTTGAGGATGTTACGTGTGATATGCCATCATTCAATGAGGATGCTTAAACTAATGATGGCAGTTGTTCCTGTTGATGAGGGCATTAAGACAAAATGTGACTTAACCAGAAAATAAGATATGGTTTACAAAATTAGGTTGTAGGTCTACAATATCCATTATTTCTTGACATGACTGCATATGTCCAACAGGAGTGTCTTCTGATAATTCCTGAGACCACGATACTTTCGAAGGATGTAAGTTTCTGCAAATGGATCATTCCGTATTATGGTATAAATGTCTAAGTTTTGGTAAGGAAGTTCCTGGTCTCTCTTGCAGGACAAGCATAATGCCGAAGTATTTATTGTCATTATTGGCAGTTTAGTAGTTTTTTTTACGTTACTCATTTATTTAAAATTATGGAATATGTTAGTTGGGAAATGGGTTCCCACTCAGGGAAAATTTGATTGAAAAGATCGGTTGCTTGTTGAATCATATCATCATAAGCTAGGGAATACGTTCTTGTTCTATTAAATGAATCACAGTAGTTTATTTCAATAAGTACTAGTTCACTCGATAATAAAAAAACTAACAGCAATGATCAGAAACTAATGTCAGGGAAAAGTCAGATAGACTATTAGAACTTAGGTAAATGGAAAGCAAACATTTTGATTTGGATGGAGAATACACAGGGAACGATAAGGATAACATTTTTCATAACACATCAATTTACTCAACAGATATGCTATTCAAAAAATTTTGCTTGCTGCGGCAAGCACAGAAGATGCCAAATGAGATTTGGCGAAATGTCTACAAATTTCTAAAAGAAACCAAAAGAACGAACAGATGTATTCCCAGATTAACACTGAATCACATGTTCCCATCCGTGAAACACTACGCAATATATATATATATATATATATATATATATATATATATATATATATATATATATATATATATAAAATATTTTGCATTCTAAAAAAGTGCCTTTTCTTTCAATTTGTAATTTCACTTTTTTGGCATTTTTATGGATTTCTAATTAAATATTATTGCTTGTTTTCAAAAAATTTAACTAATAGTTATTTTATAATTATCGTCTTTCTATTTGCGAATTCAGCAATACCAAAGCAAGATTCCCTATCAATAATTTCAATAATTTGACCCAACCGATAGACCGCTAAACTTTGGATTTACATAATTGTTCATACTTAACTTCGAAATGACAATTTAAACCACATGTCACAGACGACGTGGCGCAGGTGTTGGCACGAAAACGTTTTAGTATTAATTACTTTTTAGATAGCTACATAAGATACGTTCTTTGTAAAAACATATAATTTTGAACCTAAGTACTTATGTCTTCTCGAAAATTAACAGGCTTTACAATGTTTTATGGTAAAGTAGTTAAACCAAGTGACAATTTAAGTATAAGAAAAAGAGTTTGAAGCCATATAAAGACAAGCCAGGAAAAGAAAAAACAAAGATGATGAGTGGATTTAATTTTGAATATAATTTCCAGCACATTATATTATACTACATGTAGTATATGTGGGTTACTTAATTGTTTACCCATCAATTCTGTATGCATTACATGTTACATACCTGGCATTTAAATTAAATATGTTTTAAAATATTAGTACCTATTAAGTATCATTTGCAATTCTAGACCCAACAATAATCTCTGATTTTTATAAGAGAGTAGACCTAAAGTTTATATAAAATGGAAAACTATGTAGGAAAAGTAGAAAGTAATTTTCCCCAAAGTTTAAGGCTAAAATGGTTAAGCTTGTCAATAAACGTATTACAAATTTTAAAGATGAATATGTCAAAATCTATTTTATTTAGAAGCGTAATATTCTATACGAATGTGTCCAGAATTTTAAGTAACAGTCTGACAAAATAATTTTGATATTAAATTGTAGGTGGTAAACTGTAAAGATAAATTAGCTAAATCAATAAAGTTAAACCCTACAGAATTGTAATAGTTTAAATCACAACATTAAGATTAATATTTTTGCATCAAATATAGTTGTCTCTACTATAGGAATAAAATATTTCTGAATCCGTGTGTCAACAATATGGCTCTTTTGCTAGTATATATATTGAAATTTTGGAAAAGCAAGCAATACAAAAAGTTAAAAGTTAATTTTTGTATTCAAATTTATTACCATTCAACATCGTTCAAACTATTTTAAATTTGGACTAATCGAAAAATTTAAAGTAACTTTATTTCTTAATATTATTTAAATCAGCAAAAACATCCTTAGATCAAAATGTAGCTAAGAGTCTCGTTATTTGGACAAATTTCTTTTAAAATACTAACCCCATGTTTCACTAATATGGTCTAGGTTTAAAACCAGTCTAATTTAACAGTAGAGAGTTTAGATTGACGGTGCAAAAATATCTCAAGCAAGTTTTGAACCTTAAAAATACAAAAATAAAAAAATGTTTGAATTTTTTACCGAACCGTCAAAAATAGAAAAATTTGTTTATTTTCAGGAGATGGTTATTCCTCTTACCGATTCCAAAGCTTTATTTTTAAGTTTTTATCCTTAATTTTCCTTTATAAGCATTTATGTGTTCACATAAGTTATCCAAATTATAACAATGTTATAAACAAAACAAAACTATCCATTTAGAAGATCTAACTTTCGTGGCAACTGGACCGGGTTTAATTCTTAAACCCTCTTTTTGAATCTGGCTGTTAGTTTTTTGTCAACAATACTACTTTATTTTAATATAAGCACTAGACTATATTATGCTTGACCAAAAAAAAAACTTTTGCTCCTTGACATTTTTATCCAAAAATATTATACCTAGTAGGGGTTGCTTTAAATCTGAGGTAGTCAAATTTAAACGTTTTATTGCGTAATGAGACTTATCGTAGCCCCCTCTCACACTTTATACAGGTTTATGACAAGTTCAAGAACTTTTAAATGTCTTTAAAAGTCAACAGACCATCAAAAATAAAGTTTTAAATAGCCATAAGCATTTATTTGTTGACATATGTAATATAAATTTTTGACAAAGGTCTATTTTTCATGACAAATAGATCTGATTTATCTTAAACCTTATTAGTGAATCTGACAGTTGTAATATATAAACCCATAACTCACTAACATGCTCTAACTTTAAAACCATTTTAAATTGACATCAGAGGGTTTAAACTAACAGAAGCAACAATAAGTCAAGCAAGTTTTAAACCCTAAAAATAAAAACCTAAAGAAATCATATTTTTTTGTTACTAAATCGGCAAAAATTAGGAATTTTATTTATTTTCGGGATTTAGCTAGTTCTCTTACATATTTCAAGGCACTTTTCAAAGTTCGTATCTTTAATACCTCTGTATAATCATTTTTTTGTTGACATGTGCAAAATAAGTTATGACAATATCCTAAACAAAATAAAACTGGCCGTCTAGAAGATCTAATTTCCATAGCAACTAGATCGAGTCTAAGTCTTAAAACCTCATAAAAAATCTAGTTGTAAATAAAGGGTGTTTTTTTTAGAGGTGTACAAAAATAAAATGAAATAAAACACGTATAAATAATGTTAATAGCTATGGTTTTAGCTTCATTTAAAAGATAATTGTATGCCATTAGTGTTTAAATGTGATTTGGGGCATATGAGCTCCACGGCTGGCTCGAATGAGGCACAATGGGGAAGTCCAATTTTCGACCACTTTATGAAGCAACTGGAGCCGTATATCAGCAATGACGCGACGAATGTTGACTTCCAAGTGGTCCAACGTTTGCAGTTTATCGGCCTAGACTAGTAACTTGACATATCCCCAAAGAAAGTAATCCATAGGTGTGAGATCACACGATTGTTGAGGCCAGTTCACTGGCCCATTACGCGAAATTATGTGCTCATTGAATTTTTCCCGCAATAAATAATAGTGTCCTGTGCTGTGTCGTCAGCAATCATAGCTCTATAGCTCTCTTCATTGACGGGAATATTCTGGCCGACATCATTTTTAAAGGAATGTGGCCCAATAATTCCACCTACCCATAAAGCTCACTAAACAGTGACTTAATCGATGTAAGGGCGTCTCAATAAAGGCTTCTGTGTTTTCTCCACTCCATATTCGGCAATTTTGTGTATAAACGTAGCCAATCAACCAAGAATGAGCTTCATTGCTGAACAATATTTTGCGTTGAAAAAGAGGATCAAGCTGAGTATTGTTTTCAGTACATTCACCGAAGGTACGGCGCGCATGATGGTCATGTGGTTTCAACTCTTGCACAAGCTTGATCTTGTAAGCTCGTAATCCAAGATCTTTCCGCAAAATCTTCTACAAAGTGGATGGTCGTAGCTCCAATTGTTGTGCACGATGGCAAATCAACTCATTCGGGTCCTCCTCAACATTACGTTCAACAGCACCAATAACTTCTTCTGTGCGCACTGTACGGCGTCTTTGTGGATGCGTATTATCAACCAGAGTGTATATAGTGAGAAAACGATCCATGGTTTGCTAAATAACTTGCTCGGATGGACGATTATGTCGACCATAAAATGGACATAGCACACAGTAAGTTTGGCGAACTGAACCATGATTCTCAAAGTAAATTTGCACAATTTGTAAGCGTTGTTCCGCCGTAAGTCTATTCATAGTGAAATAACAAAACGTGCTAACTAAAAATCAACTGTCAAATTTTCAGGCATTAGAAATAGTGTTTCCAATTTAAAAACCAAACCTTTAAAAAACACCCATTATATAATAAAATGTTTTCACGTTTTGTTTATCTCTTTGCATGATACATAAGATTCTGGGTAAAATGAAGTCAACTGCGATGTACTTAAAAACATAAATTTCGTGAAATGACAGGGAAGTTAATAAATGGACTAGGGTTTATTCAAAAGAGATATAAGGCATATGGAGAAATGCGAAATTCTAACTTTTTAAATTTCCGTTCCGTTTAGCTTTGGGGTTCCTTTTATTCTCGCATCGATATTTCTTAAAGTTGCCCAAATTAAAACGCGACCTTCAGCTACCGAAAATTTTGGCATCATGAAAAAATTATGGTCTTGCGAAAATATTTAGGTACATAACAAGTGCAACTGTAGAAAAATTAATAACAATTAAACCTGCTATATATCGTTACATTCCCTAAATTTGAATAACACGTAACTTGTTGTAATATTGTTTTTCATTTCTTTTTTCATTCGGAGCGATATGTAGTAAAGATATGTATGTACATAACAAAGCATTAGTGAGCGAGCGCGGTAGTAAATAAAATTTATATAAAAAAATTGAACCGACTAAAAGTGCTCTAAAAAGTGAAAACTAACAATAAATATTTATATGAAATTGAACTTTTTGAAGTCGGCGCCAAACTAATACTTGACATAATGTGATTTGCATAAACAGAATAAAAATACTTTATTTGTAATTGCTTTCCTACCATAATTTGTATATATTAGTAGTTATTTATTTCATTTACAAATAATTTGGCGCCGACTTCAAAAAGTTCAATTTCATATAAAAATTTGTAGTTATTTTTCACTTTTTAGCGCATTTTTTTTATAAAAATTTTATTTTTCTATTTTTAGTTTTAGAATTCAGTATAATATCCAAAAATTATTTGAACTAAGTACTAATCGAGATTAGTGTACCTCGCAATGACTCCAAGGTGGCAAAAAAGTACCCATTTTATCCAAAGTTGTAAATCACTCTAAAATGAACCACTAAAAAGTCTTTGGTTTTTAGAGTTTTCCAAATACCAGTAAAATTGTGTCAAACAAATATTTAGTCTGTCATAGTAAATCCACTATCTTAAATTTTAGATTAATTTTACATTGGTAATATAGGCCCCAAAACCTTCCAATATCGATGTTTAAAGAACCTGAGAAGTAAATTTCTTAGCTCGATATATTTTATACTGCATATTGAGTTTGTTTACGCTTCAAGAACCCCACAATACCCATTTTCAATATTTAAAGAACCTGAAATGTAAATTTCTTAGCTCTATATATTTTATACTGCATATTGAGTTTCAAGAACCCCACAATATCAATTTTAGACAAAATCGGAATATGTAAAATTTTCTGTCCCTCATATGGTATCTTATTAACCTAACAGTTGTAAAAAATTAACTTCATATTCGTAATACACGACCCCGAAAACCCTCTAATACCAAATCTGAAAAAATTCGAATAAGGTAAAATTTTCCACCCATCATATTGCACCCGCTATATTGAATTTCAAAAAAATTATTTTAAATCTTAGTCTAATCTAAATCTAAACTCTTCAAAGCACCCTAGTACCAATTTTGGATGAAATCCGGATATTTAAAATTTCTAGACTTATATTCGCTACTTATATCCTCAGCAGCATCTTCCTGAACTTTCGGTATACATACATAAAAAAAACATATATACTCAACGAATTGAGAACCTCCTTCTTTTAGAAGTCGGTTGAAAAAGCTTCATTCGGCATTTACGCTTTGTACCATCTACAAGAAGCCATAAGAACTGGATTTTTATATTAATTGACTTTAAAACTTACTGGAAATAAAAATATCAAAATGATTAATATTTGACAATTCACTCGTCTAAATTGACATTATTTATTGCTTGTAAGAACCACTTTTCCCCATCTGCCAGGTGTGTGACGTATAACATTTTTTTTCGCTTGTCCCCAACGAACGATCTCTGGAATGGCACCTTTCCTTCTTGCTCGTTTAAAATAACTACTCCTAAGCCAATGAATAAGGTAATGCATGAAAATTGTCGCTAGTACCCAGTCTATAAGCTTCTAATTAAGTGTTTTCAATATTTGAAAAAGTGTTATCTTTTAAAAAGTGTTTTCATTGAAACAAGTACCATGGGCTTGATGTCGGTAGCCTAATTATTAACAATTTTAAGTATTAAACATCCTCAGTATTCGTAATCGGCGATTCATAATACATAATGAACACCTTGGTATGTTCAAATACCCTAGTTGGCCACAAAAATCCTCTGAGCGCCAGAACTACTAGGTACCTATAACAAATTTTTACTTCATGTTATTTTAACAAAAGATCACTTGATCCATATATAACACAGATTGTCCAAGAAATCAAAGAAACTGGCCTCGTTATATGATTGATATGTATCAATGAAGTGTAGCAATTTTTTCTTCGATTGGCTTACTTTCATTTAAATGGTCACGTCAACAAACAAAACTGCAAATACTGAGCTAAGGAAAATTTCAAGCATATGAAAAGATGTTAGATATTCCCAACGTTGTTGTGTGGACCGCACTATCAACAAGAGGAATAAATGGGCCTTAATTTTTTGAAAATTCCTGACGTAAATCCATTAGTATTAATACCACTGGGCTAAATGAGATTACACAAGGTTTCTTCCACCTAGTTTTATAATAAATTGAATGTAATATTGAGAAGACTTGGTTTTAAGAAGATGGATTTACATGATTGTTTAGAAGCAGTACAAAATTTTTTTCCTAGGAGACGTGATATTTCATAGAGGTGACGTAAACTGGTCTCCAAGAAGTCCAGATTTAACCTCATTGGTTTTTTTTTGGTAAGGTAACGTCAAGTAAATTTTATGAAAATAATCCGAACACTGCTTTACAACTTAAGCGAAAATCCTTCACACAATTTTTGTTATGTGTGTGGTGAAACAATTTTGGAGTCCCAAAGAGCGATTATTCCTTCCTTGATAAAAAAGACATATGAACTTCGGGTGTTAAATCGGTAATCGGGATAAATCTTGGGCTCCTCATATTTGTTGTGTATCTTGTGTAACATAACTTAGTGGTTCACTCAATGGAAAGTAATGATTTACAGTATGCCATTCGCAATCCTAATGGTATGGAGGGGGAAGAGGGCATTAAAAAAATTGGCAGGATAACAAGCAAAGCCAAGAAGAGCATTAAATATCCTAATCTCCCACTTGCTTCGCGCAAAAGGTAATTTAGTGTATTGTATTGATGTTGATTCACTACTGAGTGAGTTAAGAGACTATCATGATTCTAAGGAATGGAGGATGTTTATAGATTCCTCTAAACTCAGTTTAAAAGCTTCTTGGAATATATGCGACGATTTTAAATTTGTAGCACTTCTGCTAGGTCTCCAACTAGGCTATATTAATTTTTGATGTTTTCTATGCGAGTGGAATAGCAGAGATCGCAAAGATTATTGTGTCAAAAAGCAGTGGCCTAAAGGAAATCTAAAACCTGGACAAGAAATGCAATTTTTCAACCACTTGTAAATTCTGAATATGTATATCTTCCCTCTTTGCACATCAAACTCGGACTACTGAAACATTTTGTTAAAGCAGTACATAAAAGTGGTCTAGGTTTTCTATACTTAAGGAACAAATTTTCTAGAGTTGGTGGGGCTAAAATCAAGGAGGCTATATTTGTAGGCCCACTAATAAGGGAGCTTATGAAGGGTCATGAAAAGTTTCGATGGGGTTAAAAACCACATGACAGTTTTTTAGAAAAGTCATAACTGTATTACTGGGCAATAGAAAATTTAAAAACTATGAAGAACTACTTTCAGAACTCCTTCAAAATTATAAAGCTGTGAAATGTAACATGGTTTTAAGAAAATATTATCTGAATTCACGCTTGAACTTCTTTCCTGAAACACTCAGCACTCTGGGCGAATCCAATATATTTAAATAATGAAAAATGTTATCAAAGAAAATAAAATCTAAATATACTAACATTGGAAACTAATTTTGGATTAACATATGCAAGTAAATTAAATAAAACCAAACACTTTTCACCAGTATGAATTTTTTGATTTCGAAAAACCCTACCCATTACAAAAAATGCTACACACATTTGAAATTAGAGCAAAATGTCCCCTAACAAATAGGCATTCTAATTAATTTAATACATATAAAGTTGATTAATATATTAATAGATGATCTTACACGCAATAAAATTGATGAAACTTAATTCGACTTCTATTAAACTTAGAAATATAGACACATACACAATATTGAATACCTTGTATAATAATTTTTAACGATGTATCTTTACAGTGGTATATCTATGGTGCTTCTTTTAATAACTTTTTAAAAGTACACAATTGTGCATATTAGTATGTCTGTCAATTTTACTTTTCATTACATGACAAAAATAGTCCGGTTTTCATTAATGTATAGAGTGTTTCATGAGGAAAGTTTAAGGGTATAATTTGTAGTATTTTATGTAAGTTTCATGAAGATGGAAAATGAAATAATCTTGAAATAATATTTTCGCCTGGGGGTTAGAAAAATATAAATGCTTATCAAATTAAATTTACACTGGTAGCGAGCGTGGTTTAGTATAATGATTAGAGATGAGAGAGAGGTTTTGTCTCCTTTCTTGTTTATTTGTACGACCTTTCAACTAGGTTGTATTTCAAATCTTTCTCAAATATAAACTCTTTATACCAACCATATTCAACATTATCTACAACCTTCAAACAAATATATAGTTATCTGCCAAGTAAAACCTCTCAAGCACAGCTTTACAATCGATAGTAACTAAAAGTGGTTGAATAACCACCAGTTAACAGAGAGATATCAAGACCAAAATTGAAAGTTGGTTACGAAACCATTGGTTTAATTTTATTCGTCAATGTTGGTACTTGAATTTTATAGTAATAGGTTTAATGTTGATATTAAGAAAATAAAAAAAGACGAAATGTAGTCTTTTAAAATCAACCTGTATTTTCTCGAAGCTACATTAAAAAAATTTATTCCAATATATGTTGTTATTTATATAATTTAATTTAAATAATTTCCAAAATTGCTTACTTACAAATAGTTTAAACTACCTAATAACTTTCTAGAATCAAATAGTTTTTTTTCAGTGCTGTGTAGAATTGTAGCTTCACACCATTTGATGTGGTGTCCATGAGTCCAGGCATGGCTGGCGGTACCAGATTTTTCTATTCCTCCTCGAGATGTGTATTTTTTATGATCTTTGATACTTACGTCAAGGAGTTTCTTTGTTTCGCCAACGTAGGAGTTGCCACATTCACATGGTATCTGATAAACACAGTTCTTCATGTCCCTTTGAGTTGTTGGTTTGACCCTAGTAAGCCGACTTCTCATAGAGTTACCTGAATTGAAAACAACGTTGATATTATATTGTTTTCCTATTCTTCTAGCTTTTTCCGAAATGTCTTCGTTCGTTGTCGATTTCTTAATTACGGATTTAATTGCAAAAATCTCGAACCATTCCATGAAAATATTCGCGACTACCGGTGAGTGTGAGGATTTCAGCGGTAGTCCATCATCCTGGATGTATAATTTTTTCTTTTCCCGAAAATAGGAATTAGTCAAACAACTTTCCAACAAGTCCATGACGGCGTACGATGGTAAAGATGTTGTTTCTGCTAAGGTCTAGTCTTCTTCAAGTTTTTTTTATGATTTTTAGTGACTCCTTAACTGGAACGTTGGTGTATAGACTTTCCACGTCAAAGCTAATAAATTGATCTTCCGGTTGTACTTCTACTTCACGTATAATTTCTACGAAATCTTGCGAGTTCTTGATTCATGACAATGTATTTCCTTGAAATGGTTTCAGGATTGGAATAAGGAACTTGGCAAGCTCAGAAGTTGGAGAGTCGCGAATATTTTCATGGAATGGTTCGAGACTTTTGCAATTGATTTCGCAATTAAGTAACCAAAGTTGTGGCTTAGATACATAGATGATACCTTTATTATCTGGAATGGAAACCCCAAAATTTTCTTTCTCATCTGAACAATATCAGCTTAACCATTAAACTCATCATGAAGAAAGAGGTAGAAAATAAATTATCCTTCTTAGATCTTTTGGTTGAAAGAGATGGCAGACAAATTCTAACCTCAATTTACCGAAAAGCCAGACACACAGGTCAATACTTAAACTATTCATCCAATCAACACCAAACAAGGAATTATAAGAAGTTTCGCAGATAGAGCCCTAACTCTCTACAACTCCAATGAGAACTTAATGAAAGAGATAGATCACATTAAAAAGGGACTTAGCAGCTAACGGATACCCAGTATATCTGGTTGATAAAATTCCGAAATAACGCAGAAATAGAACAATATCGACAACAAATGAAGAACGGAAACAAATATTGAACATCCCCTATGTTAGAGGCATTTCGGAAAAAGTGAGAAGAATAGGAAAACAATATAAAATCAACGTTGTTTTCAATTCAAGTAACTCTCTGAGAAGTCGGTTTACTAGGGTCAAACCAAAAACCTAAAGGGACATGAAGAACTGTGTGTATCAGATACCATGTGAATGTGACAAATACTACATTGGCGAAACAAAGAGACCCCTTGACGTAAGGATCAAAGAACATCAAAAATACACATCTCGAGGAGAAACTGAAAAATCTGGTGCCGATAACCATGCCTGGACTCATGGACACCACATAAAATGGTTTGAAGCTAAAATTCTTCACAAATCAAAACACTGGAGGAAACGAAAATTCAAAGAAGCCGCGGTGATACATCAAAACCTGAGTTGCTTTAGTAAACCATCTTTAGATATAAGAGAAGTGTGGAAACCACTTCTTAATTATTATAAATTAAAACTAAACGCAACATAAATAGGACTTTGGCGTAGCACGTATGACTGCACTCATTTCAGTCACACCCCACTTCACTTACTTTTAGGATAGTAGCTGTAGCTTGGAAATTTATTTAGTTTCAATTGAAAATGGCTAAAGATAACTACTAAAAGAAATGTCTTGATATTCAAAAAATAAAGACAATGGAAGTCCAACAGATATCTACTACTTGGCACGAAGTAATGAGGTTATATTTCCTTACTTATGCAGGTAACCGCAGAAACGTTCACTAGTAAACTTAACACTTGGTTAACTTTCAATAAAAATGAAAGCATCACTTTTCAAACAGTTTTTAGTAAAAAACTCTATTGTCCTATGCTTTTGGTAACCAGATATTGTGCTAATAGGTCTCAGATGTACTTCAGAAGGCAGGTAAAGCCAGTGCATAGTTGTATATAACATAGTCGACATTTAATACAGTTATATGTGACAGGTTGCAGCACTCTGTAAAACACAAAGACATTTGAAGAAGAAAAATGAAAATAAAAACCAGGATATTTCTGAACTCGCTCCACCGCTTATGGTATATAATTTAAAAAAACATTTTGAGATATGTAATTATTTTAAATATTCAATTTTTATCAACAATAACTTATAACGAAAAGCTAAAAAAAAAATAACTCCCATGCGAAGGCGGGGTCACTATGTAAGTATAAAAAATAAGCCTCTGACATTTAAAGTTAATAAATACCCGCGCTAATTTTATGATATAAGAGATGTCTTTAATTTGTATTTAAAATAACAAAGTAAGTGATTTTTATTCCAATTACTATTTCTAGTATTTAAAATCAGAACAGCACATTCCTACTTCAACCATGAGAGTCTTAAAATAAGTTTGAAATGGGTACGATAATACAACGGCAAGGAATGCCCTTAATATTATCAAGATATTTAGACATTTCATGTTATTCAAGACGACAAATAACTAGAGAATAGCTCGAAAATTTATGTATTTAGCCTTCGAGATAATTTACACCTGTCTGTATTTAGCACTAAAGCTGCAACTCAAACCCTAGGTCAAATGTCTAATTTATGTAATATCTCCACCAAGGTAAACTTGCAGAATGTAAACATATTAAAAGATGCCTATATTGACATTGTAGATGACATACCTCCGTAGTAAACAATTTTAGAGAACAAAAAAAAACAAATTTTTCTTAAATCATAGCATACCTCCGGTAGAGTATTTTTAAGTATTAGGCCAACACACAAAACATAAATTAAACGTTATTTATCTTAATTTTTAAAGTCTATAATGAAAAATTTTTATATATGGTTATATATCATAAGAACGAAGGATCTAGAATAAATTCATTATTTTGAAACATTGTTCAGACACATCGACTTTATTTCTTGGTACAAATTTTTTCCAATATATTAAATTAAACAGGATAACTCGCAAGAAGCTGTGCTATAATCAACTTTGATTTGTTAAATAGTGACCCCAATTTATTCTACACTTTTAGACTTCATACAAAACTCTAAACACTTTTCTATTACATATTTAATACTTCATTATTTCCATTTTCCACCGACTTGAAATGAAGTTCCTCCAGGGTGCCTGAAGAACTCAAAAACTCCCCTTCTCAACACAATCTTTGGGAATATAAAAGACAGAGCAGTCGCTAAGAAAACTATGCGATAAGCTCGATATAACTGCTGGAACTCCTTTACAGAATCAGTCAAACCTCACCTAAACAGTTTCACGTTATCAATATACTCAAAGGAAAAGGACACCACTCGATATCTGGTATCAAGTTGAATGGAAACTGGATCGTAGATCCCAATTCAGTGGCCGTCATTTTTGCTAACCACTAATTCAATATCTTTACTAATACCTCTTGCCCCTCCTTTCACCTCTCCTACCCTCACTCGCCAAATGATTATCTTCTGTCCTACAACCTCCCTATTACCTTGAATGAAATACTCTACGCTATTAACAGAAGCAGGGACTCTGCTCCGGGATCGGATGAAATAAGAACTTCGTATATCAGGAGTCTACCTCCTCAAGGTATTTCTTACTTCCTTAATACGTACAACCAAATCTTAGCTAGTGATTCTCTACCCTTTACTTGGAAAGAAGCCCTTCGAATTCCCATACATAAACCAGAAAAGCCCAAAACGCCCCCTCCAACTACAGACCGATTGCTCTAACTAGTGATCTTTGCAAGATCTTGGAAAAAATTGTAAACTTGCACCTATCTTGAAAAAAAGAACCTCCTATTAAAAGAGCGACTGGGCCTTAATCGAGGCCGTTCAACACTTGATGATCTAGTAAACCTGAAAATTGATATACAAACGGCCTTTCGAAGTAAATAACATTTAACTGCCGCTTTTTTAGATTTAACATCTATCTTTAATTTCAATGACAAAAATATGCTCCATTTTATTGAGAAATGTCTCAGGGATCGCTCATTTCAAATAAAAATTAACAATTGCTTATCCCCCACTTACCAACACAAATCCGGTGTCCCACAGTAATTAGTCTTAAGTCCTACCCTATATATCATTGCTATGAATAACATCAAATCATATGCGAATAATTTCCCGTTTTGTTACAACAAAATGATTAGAACTATGGTTAAGATATTGTCCAGTATGTGTTGGCTTCCTGTATACTGAAGTTTTAATAGTTTCGTTTGAACGATTCACCATGACATTTAGAAAGAGAAATTATTCATCTACTTTTTTTCCATGGTAAACTTAACTGTAGGTAGAATGTTGTTTGGATGCTTTAAGAAATCATTAAGTTCTTGATCATTACCCTTCCATACGATGAAGGTATCATCGGATATCTCAACCAGACTTTTGGTTTCATGAACAATCACTGGAAAGAGTAAAAAACCCATTGGAAGCCAGTCATTCTGAGCATGGAACTTATCCTTTACTTGAAAGTAAGCACTACGTAGGCAATACTCAAAAAGGTCCATCACCCTTTCCAATGATAACGTTGTTCAATCTGATAATGTTGTATCATTTGAAAGTCTAGTTTTGATTATGTCTAGTGATTCCTCTAGTGGCACATTAGCATAAAGACTTTCCACATCAAAACTTATTAGTCTATCGTTTGGCTCTACATTAATGCTACTAATAATGTTTACGAAATGTGTGGAATTTTTAACACATGTGTTCATCTTACCTTCTAAAGATTATATGATTTTTAAAAGAAATTTCGCCAGTGAATTTGTTGGGGATCCTCTGGAGCTGGTTATTGGTCTAATGGTATTTAATGAACTAATGAATTTTCGGTAGTCCATAAAGATGTGGTGGCTTACCGTATTGTGGTGTGAGCGCCGATCGTAGGTTGTCAGGTATATGGTCTTGGTATTTCCTTAATGTTCTCTCGATTTTTGCCTCTATAGATTTAGTTAGATCTCGAGCTAGTCTTCATTTTTCTTTTTTCAGGATATCTCCGTACATTACGATGTCCATGATCACCGTTGCATTTCCCTTGTCCACTGGTAGAATCTTTATAGATTCATACTAACGAAGTTCTTTTAAAGTAGACGCTTCTAATTGGGAGAGATTTTGAACTGGATTTTTCTTGTCATCCAAGGTTGATTTTATTTCCCATCTAAACTCATCGGAATGGTTTTCGTCGTCTGTGGACATGCATCGTTTCGACATAGCTTATGATGTCTAAAACAGGTATGCTTTTATGTGCTAGTGAGAAATTAAGTCCCTTGCTTAATTCGTGTTCTTCTGCGGCTGAGAGTATTCTTGAAGATACGTTTATAATGGTTTTTCTTAAAGTTGTTTCAGGTAGGGTCGATTGTTGTTTGTAGTTTTGCAAGTTTACTTCGGTGTTTCCACGCCATATTTTCTTTTAACTTGTTGCACATGTTGTCTGCTTTATGGAAAATTAGTTCATGATCATCTGACAGAGCTTCGGCTTTGATTTCTTCGTAGCGTTGCGTAGCTTCATCCAGAAGAAGGGCTTTTCGCCATAGCTGATAATTTATTGGTGTTCGTAGTAGTGCTTTACTAGCGTTGTCCAGAATACAGCGTGCTCTGTTACCTAGTATTGGTGATTTTAATCTAAAATCAATAAGAATGACGTTGCTGTCCCAGGCTTACAGCAAAAATGAAGAGTGGGCTTCCTCCTTGGCAAATTTGATCCTAATTTTCTCGTAGGATTTGGTTTGGTCGCTGATACCGGGTCCACACTTTCTTATCTTGCAGATTTTTTATTCCCGTAGTCAAAATAACATTCCAGGATTGAAGTAATTTATTATTCATTTAAGCAATCCTTCTTTGGTCCTTAATGACAGTAAATAAAGGCCTTAAAGATTCTCTCAAGAAGAAAAGAAATCCAGCGAATTTCGGTAAGGACATCTTGGAAGGCATAAAAAAGGTCCGCCACTACATATCCAACGATTAACAAATGAAGCATTTATTAAATGGCGAAGCACTAACTTAGTAAAATGAGGTTTAGCCCCATCATGCGTAAACTGCAAATAAACTTTAACTTACTTCTAAAAGGTTATTTAAATTTTGCGAAAATTGCTACACCGGACACTATATTGTAAGCTAAAAACTGATGAAATAAAATAAGATACAAATATTTTTGATTTATTGTTTCACTTTTTAACCTAACCTATCCAAGTAAAGAGAGCAGTGGTCAGACTAAAATATCTAATATAGTCTGCTCGATCACAGGTATTTGTTTCTCTAGAAAATCAAAAAAGGAATCAAAATTTTCATTTATAAAACTAATAAATAGTTATAAAGTATTTTGTATTGTTCCCTTTTTTTTCAGTATGGCCAAACTTTAGGACCGTATTTAAGTTCCTACGTCCTTATGGCAACTGCATTAGACAGACACCAGGCAATTTGTTACCCCCTTACGTACTGTTCGTGGACTTCAAGAAGATCAAAAGCGATGATGTACGTTGCATGGGTAACAAGTCTACTATTTTGTGTACCTCAGGTAAGAACTTCTTTTTTAATATTAATTTTCAGATTCACTAAATTTTTAGATTAAAATAAAGTGCTTAACATAGAAGCTGAAACATCTATATGAACAGTTGCGCTTTATTTATAATTTTGTCATATATGTATTAAGATTGTTCAAACCTTTGAAACTAAAAAAATCATATTTTTTCATGGCCAAAGCGAAAATGCTATAAAAATGAAGGAAAATAAATTTTCATAATAAGGATTTTGTATCATTATTGAATTTGTAACATTGTATAAATATAAAATTTAAGATTTCGGTAAGAAATAAATAAATCTATTTTCTGCAGTGTTTAAATAGTTGCCCATATGTATTCTCCTTTTGAGAATACATATCATCTTATGATCTCGTCAGTGAAGCTGTATCGAACTAAGAAGAACATTCGCTGGAGATAATTTTCTTAATAAAACAGAAAATTCTGAGACAGAATTTTTAAAACCTTCCAACTTCTCGATGTTAGACTAAAAAATGTCGCTAGTCGAACGACATCTAAATATTCACTGCAGTGGTGTGAAATTTAAAAATAAAGATTTCAATAAGAAATAAGTGAATCTATTTTCTGCTGTGTTTACATAGTTGCCCATATGTATTCTCCTATCAAACAAAAAAAAATGGAAAGAATATATACATAGAGTTTATTCCCTGCAAATACAACTCTGATTCCCTCTCTAAACGGGTTTCGACCACCTTATTGTCTCATCAGTGGGGCTCTGCCAGACCGAAAGATAGCAAAGGACTACTTTTCACCAATGGCAATACTATAATACATGAAATGTAATGTAAAATCAACATGTGCATATTTAACTAATAAAATCAACTATAGCTGAAAATAATAAACCTATAGATCTTAAACTCCGGTAAAACTTTAATGGTCAAAGGCTGTTAAAAATCTCCAGGTCGACCATTAAGATCGCTATTTGGAATGGTGATAAATAAAATGAGATTGACGGCTATAGGAAAATGTAATATTAATAACTACTCTTGAATTTCCAATGGGAAATACCAACACGGAAGGAGGGGAACTATAGTTAGCTAAACACACACGAATTACGCAACCCTTTCTAAAATAACGATGATACAACAATTGAATATCTCTATCAGTATACAAAAATGACGAAGTAGTAGAGAACTTTTATAGTACAACAACATGAATAAACACAAAACTTATTTTTCCTGGCATAGGTATATGAATGTGCAACTCTAAGACTAAACTAAAATGAGAAAGATAAAGCACGATTATCGTCTGGAAAAAAATTTACTCGACATACTTCTTAAGTATTACCATATACATAGATATCACTAATAGATTTCCCAGGACAAATAGTCAGGTATCAGATTGCCCACATATTGAAGAACAAATGAGTCCTAAGTTGCTTTTCTTTACTCAAGACATATTCAGATACGGATGTGGTATCCGCTCACAATATTTTAGTAGGTCTAATTAGAGTCCCACTAAAAGAGGTGCAGTAAACATGTAAGAATCAAATTTTGACATAAGAAACTAAATGAACACACAAATACGTATAGAAAATAAACCGAATAAAAATCTTTAGGACACTGATATTAGCAGTGAAATAAAGAATGGATCGGTGAACAGAATTTGCGAATAGATCTTGAAACAAAATGAAAGGATCAAAAGAAACCTTGAATAATGGCGAAGAGATAGGAGACAGATGGAACGAATTTTAACACCGTACATAAGAAGATTCAAAGGGAAACCAAAATAGCCTAGGAAAAATATGTTAAAGGAAAATGCTGAAAAATAGAAGAATTTCAACAGAAGCATCACCTGTAAAATTCATATCCGAAAAATAAGGGAAGCAATAGAATTATAAGAATCATTAATAACATAAAATCTAATGGACAACGAAGCAAGACCAGTGATTAACCAAACAAACAAAGCCAAGTTTCAAATATATGGAATAAGTTAAGAGTAGATATTTACAATGCAGTTGAGATTCAGAAATGGATTTGAGTAAGTAGAGCCCTATTCTACATACAGATTTTAGAGATATAGAGATCTCAGCTATGACACATGGGTATGATGTATTGACCATGGTAAAGCATTTGATAGAGCACTTCACAAGAAAGTGTTAGATATTTTGAGCGATATTGAAATAGATGAAAAAGATTTACGAATCATTACAAACCTGCGTCGGAATGAATCAGCGAACATCTGAATGGAAGGTAAAAGCTCCAAACCCATAACGATTGAAAGAGGAATTAGGTAATGCTGCACACTTTCCTTATTACTATCTAACAAAGACGCCAGAGTGCTGGTTAATAGTTAAATAAGTTAAATAATATAATATATCCAGAAAACACAATTATTTTGGCAGAGAGCCTTGAATAACTATAATAGCTAATGAACAGTGTAGCTATAAGTGACAAAAGATATTGTTAAAATTTTCAGACTAAAAAGTTTATACGTTAATTAAAATGCTCAGTTAACTAAGAGTGAACCACAAATTCAAGAAGAAATTCAAAAATCTACAAATTCCATGAAAAAAATAATAATTAACAATGAGATCATTCACAGGAGATTAGACCTCACATTGAAAAGGTAAGAGTGGTTTTTATAACGATGAGGTCATAGATCAAAAACCAAGTCTCGCTTTCTCGCTCCGTGATGGTGTATGAAGTTGAATCTTCTTTCTACCTTTACTGATGCAATAAATTGGCTTAAGATATAGTTATATAGAGGAATTTGGACATACTGTATTATAAATGTAACAAAGCTTAATAGAGTGTGGCAAATATTATTAAGAAAAAATAGCGGAAGTATCTAGGGTATGTAATTGAAAATTTGTTTTAATTGAAAAATATGATTACTATAATCTTCCGGGAACAACCAAAGAGGCCATGATCAATCGATTGATTGTCAATATTCCGAATGGATAGGCACACGCTAGAGAATATAAACATCGAAGTGGCATTAATTTTTTCACTGGGACAAAAGTACTTTTTAGTACATTATACAGTTTTTTGTAAGCTGTTTTGTGATTATTTTCAAAAATTGTTATAAATCCTCTACAGAATAATATGTACATAAGATTGATCCAGTAGAACTATTATTTCAATGAAATCATTTGTATTGCAACTGAATATCTGTCAAATTTAATTTAAAAAATTTAATCACAACCCATTAGGTTTCAAATATCGCTGGGAATATAAATATATTTTTAACTCAAAGCGGAGAAGAAATGTAGATACGAATCAATTATTTAAAGAATAAAATTAAATGTTTTTTTTTAAAACATACCCTTGTAAAATTAAAATACCACTTTACACTAATGACTTTAGCGAAAGTGGTAAAAACATTGTAACGATGACTTTAATAACCCAGTTAACTTCAATTAGTTAAATTCCTCGTAAAATTTTATTCAACCATAAAGCAAATAAAAGTTTTTTTTTTCATTTTCAAGAGCTATTTGTCAAGTTATCGAATGATTCGCTAACGACAAAATAAACATGATTCATTAAAAAAAAATGGGGAATTGGTAATGATTCCGTAGAATAAAATAAAGTATATTTGTCAAGTGTAACGGATTTTTAAAATAATATGACCTATTAAACTAATTTCTTATTTTTTGGAATATTCCGTGTCAATCGGATCATTGGCATACCAAAATTTCTTTAATTAAATGGGCGCGTAAGGGTTCGAACTATTTGTGTACTCGAGTATAGTATGGCCTTTTCGAAAATCCAGGAATGGCCTCTAGAAGACACTAAATATTTTTAAAGTTGCAGAAGAATAAATTACCTTGTATTAAATCATGAAAGATTCCGAATTTCTAACGTCAGATATGATAGCTTATGTTTTTTATGCGCTAAATCCCAAATTTAATTCAGAAGAAAAACGCAGTTCTCTTCTTATCACAAAAAATGGCTCAAGTGACCCCGGTATCGTATTGGATAAAAATTTATATAAAATAAATTCAAGTAGTAGTATTTCATATATTGAGTCCAAATTTTATACTATACAGGGTGTTTTCAAATAAGTGCGAAAAATTTAAAAGAGTTATCCTTGAGCTAATTTTAAGCATAAAAGTTCATATAAACATATGTCCGATAAAGCTTAGGTTTTAAGAAACATGGTTTTAAGATTTTTAAATTTTTATCATTTTTTTTTAATGATAATGAAGTTAGATTTGGGATACAAAACACTTTTTATAGTTCTCATAAAAAATACTATTATGTGAAATAATATATATATATATATATATATATATATATATATATATATATATATATATGTATATATATATATATATATATATAGTGGTACTTTTTTCCGGATCTGTAAAATTTTACCCTCTAGAACTTTTTTTTCGAGCGCCACTGACTCGATTAGATTATTCAGTTAGCTTTTTCATCTTATTGTGAAATTTTTTTGTTTCTCCAGTTTTTCGCTAAAAATCAATGGATTTTTTCACAAAAAAATAAAACATGTTCACTCTCTAGTTAAGTTCTGTAGGTGTGGTTTATTAATAGACAAAAAAATATAGCAGGCTGTTGTCAAATAAATTCACGCCTAATTTGCCATATTCGTCTATGTTGTAATGTGTTATAATTTCTGTGGATAAATGTGAATGATCTTATGTACTCTTAATGTAAAGTAACTAAAAGTAGTAAATATGACAGAGTTTACAAATGTTGAAATGCCCGACATGCGTGGAAACGCACCAGAAGTTCAACGGATTTACACTGAATTATATTCACAACGTAGGTTATCTCATCACAACACATTTACTCGTCTGCCTCAGCGTTTACGACAAAATGGTATACTTCTAAAACAAACCTCTGATTGTGGACATCTTCAGGAGATAAGAACCATAGCGCTAGAAGAAGCTGTTCTTAATTTAATAAAAGAATCTACCAAAAAAAGTACGTGCCAATATATTAAATATAAGCAATTCCACAGTATTCCTAATTTTAAAAGAACACCAATTGTATTCCTATCCAGCGATTGCAGATTATTTGCCGCGTATACCTTTTTGCCAGTGGATACTTCAAATGATGGCCCAATCTCCCCTTTTTTTATCTCATATTTTGTTTACTGATGAGGCAAACTTTTCAAGGTAATTCATAAGAAATTTTCACAAAAATCACATTTAGGCTGAAGAAAGCCCGCATGCATTTCTTGAAGCCAATTATCAACATCAGTTTTCATCAAATATGTAGATTTGTGTCGTAGGCGATTATCTAATTGGTCCATGTTTCCTTCTATTAAGACTAAATAGCGACCAATACTGTCACTTTCTCGAGAAAGAGTTACATGCATTCTTTGAAGAAGTTTCTCTTCATGTTAGACAAGAAGTATCGTTTATGCATGATGACGCTCCAGTACATTTCAATATCAATGTACGCGGTCACTTAAAGGCAGTGTATCCGAATCACTCGGTAGGTCGAGTAGACACTCAACACTGGTCTGCCCGATCTCTGGATATTAATTATTTGGACTTTTGTATCTGGAGTCGCCTTAAATCGTTGGTTTGGGCATATTCTCTTGAATATGTTGAAGATTTGAGAAGTCGCATTATTGCGTCTTGCGAGAAGAGAAAAAATACTCCAGTATTATTTCAACGAATACTCTCTTCAATGAGACGAGAACCAGATTTTTGCATTATAGCTGAGGGTGGTCATTTTCAACATTTGTTGCAATTTATATATATATATATATATATATATATATATATATATATATATATATATATATATATATATATATATATATATATATATATATCCGGTTTCATAGCGTTCTACGCCTTCCGGTTCCAAGTCTCCATTGTTTTCGGTCTTCCCAATCCCTTGGAAGTAAGTTTATTTCGGACATGGTTCGGTTAATGCCCTTAATCCAGGTAACTTTTGGTCTTCCTCTTTTTATTCTTTCATTTGGTGTCTATTTTAGGATTTGCTTTGGTAGACGTTCGTCCGTCATTCTCTTCACATGTCCGTACCATACCAGCTGACGTTGTTCGATTTCATTAAGAATAGTTTTCTTTACGCCCATAATCTCTCTAATTCTCTCGTTGGTCATCAGTTCGATCCTTGACTTTCCGGCAGATCTTCGCCAAAAGTCCATTTCAAGAGCCAGCAGTTTACGTTCTAAAATTTTATTTATCTGCCATGTTTCACATCCATACAATACAACGCTTTTAAATATTGCATTGTATAAAAAATGTTTTCTTTCCTTGGAGATATTTGTTGACCATAATAGTGAGTTTAGGCATCCGATAGCTTTTTTCCCTTTAGTCATTCGCTCCAATATTTCTTCTTCAGTTCGTCCACTTTGACTGACCTTTGTTCCAAGGTAGGTATAATCAGAACAAAATTTTACTATGATATTGTCATCCACTTCCAAATCTGTTTCTTCTCCACCGATACACATTTATTTAGTTTTACTGCAGTTGACCGTTAATCCCCACTCTACGTATTCTTTAAATAGTTTCCTCGTCATAAATTCGAGGTCTTCTTTGCAATTTATATTATTAATATTTTATTACTCCTGTTCAAATTCTGTTATTATTAAGTTGTATTTTGTTCTTAGTCTCTGTTGGTTAAAACAAATATGAATGAAAATTGATTAAAACAAATACATTATGATTTTTTACCTACGTATTTTCTTTTTTTGTGGAAAAACCATAGACTTTTATATTAAAACTTAAGAGACAAAAAAGTTTCATATTAAGATGGGAAAGCTAACTGAGTAATCAAATCGAGTCAGTGGCAATTAAAAAGGAAGTTCGAGAGATTAAAATTCTACATACCCGGAAAAAAATACGACTCTGTATATTATTTCACAAGACAATATTTTTTATGAGAACTGTAAAAGGTGTTTTGGGATCCAAATTTGACATAACTATCTTAAAAAAAAAAATTATGTAAATCTAATATATATATATATATATATATATATATACATATATATATGAACTTATATGTTTAAAATTAGCTCAAGAATAACTCTTTAAAATTTTTTGCACTTATTTGTAAACACCCTGGATACTACGATCAACCTGGAATGTCTAAACTGTCTGAAATTAAGACTGTAATGACGAATTTGTTCCCTAACTTCAAATACAATCAAAATTTTATACTGCGATCACCCTGAAATGTCATATTTACTCCCAAACTGCAAGAAATCATCTCTTATTTGAAAGTAAGTCCGTGATATTATCCAGCTAGTTCAGGTAAGTCCAAGGTTGTGCAACCTGATCAGTCCGCCCTAAACTGTTTTAGCTGCCAGCAGTAGTCGTGATAGCGACTATTGAGATACTGTCTCCACGAATTAATATATAAACCATTTTGTAATTCTTTTATTTGCATTTTTATATGTATTGCCTTTTGAAAAATTACTATAATTTGTATAGCTGCATCTTTTATTGTAGTGCCTGAAAATGCTTTTAAATAAATTGAAACGTTGGCAAACGAAAAAAATTATTTTTTCCCATTAATGACCCAAATCCTAACTAATATTAACTCAATAATTAACATATACTATTGTAGTTACTACACGTTACCTGAAGAATCCTTCGATTTTCCACTGTTTATAACTACTTAAAGATTATTTTAATGTTTTATGAGGTTTGAGTGGAACTTAGTTACCATTCTTAGAAATAAATTCCCGTTGTTAGATATTTTGGTTAAAAGAAAAAGCAAGAGAATACGATTCTCAATTTACAGAAACTCCATATACACAGGAGATTATCTAAACTACTAGAATTGTAAAAAACCTCGTAGAGAGAGCGTTATCTTTTCGCAACCGCAACAAGAATTTAATGAAGGAGGTCGATAATATTAAAACTGGCCTGACAACCAACTGATACCCACTAAATCTGGTTGATAAGATTCTGGAACAAAGCAGAAAAAGGACAAGATCGATAAGGGACGAGGACCGAAAACCAGGGTTAAACAGTCTCTATGTTGGACGCATTTCGAAAAAAGTTAGAAAAATATGAAAACGAGATAATATCAAAGTTGTTTTCAATTCAAATAACTCTCTGAAAAGCCAGTTTACTAGGTTCAAATCAACAATTCACAGAGACATGAAAAACTGTCTCAGATATCATGCGCATGTGGCAACTCCTATGTTGGCGAAACGAAAAGACCCCTTGAACTAAGAATTAAAAAGAACACTTGAAGAACACGTCTCGCAGAAAAACAAAAAAATATGGTGACATGACACTCATGAACATCACATAAAATGGTATGAAGCTAGAATCCTACATCGAAAACAACATTAGAGAATCCTAAAATTCAAAGACGCCACGGTTATACATCAGAACCCGAGCTGCTTTAGTAAATCATCTTTAGATATAAGAAAAGTATGGATGTCAGATCGGCTCTGTTTTTTTATAAACAACGGCCAAAATCACAAATTCGATTTTCTGCCCGTAAAATTTTCTGATGATATTTAGGAAAAAAGTTGTATAAGTGAAAATTGTAGGTATTGAAAAGACCTTTAATTTCTTGATTTATACGTCAAAATCGATAAACAATATATCGACATAATGGGGAAAACCCCCATTTTTTGCACCATTTTATAAATGTTAATAATTTTTACAATAATTCCGAATGTGACATATAACACCTTGATTATGACACCATTATAGGTCTTTATAAGTATGCGAGAGTTCAGTCAGATCAGTTGAATAGTTTATGATTAATGTCAATTGTTTATTAATAACATCAAATGTTTAAACAATTGTTTCTCAAAAAATCATGCTTCTAGAAACATTTTTGAAAGTGAAATAGTTTCTTGAAAGGTCAAATTACAAGGAAAGTTAAGAAAATAATATATTTATTCCAAAATGGTAATTACAAGAATGGTTTAAAAAAAGGTATTTTTTGCTGATAAACAATTAGAATAACTTTGTTGTTTTTCATGGTACAGAGTTGTTATCAGGCGGACTGTAAAGGTGGTAGAAAATTCCGGATTTTAGAAAAACCGTTCTACGACCAATAGGATCAAAGAAAGAAGCTTTTTAAAAAAAAATCACATCTCTGTTATTTATAAACATAAGACTCGAAATTTTCACAGATTTTCAGCGAGGACCTATATCTTATGATGAAGTGAGCTGTAGCTGGTGATGGGAGGAGCAGTTCGACGAAATATGAACAATTCCCCACCTTGGAAAATCGGGAAACGCCAGAAAATTGACATGTTTTATTAACCAAAATTCATTTTCAACGTAAATACTAAAATTTTGCAATTCTGCTAAACTCTGGTCTTCTCTCCACATGCGTTTCGATCACCTCATGGTCTTTTCAGTGGAGCTACATGGAACCGAGAGTTATTTTTACAGGAAATCAACTGTTTCTATATATTCTTTCCTTTTTCTCTGATTGAAAGGAGAATAACATATAGGCAACTATCTAAACACGGCACATAGATTTGATTTATTTATTATTGAAATTTTGATTTTTTTAAATTTCAAACCACTCGCGTGAATGCAAAGATGGTCAGCGTTGTATTTGCAGAAAATAAAATATTTTTATATTTTCTTTCCTTTTTTCTCCGCTTGAAAAGCGATAAATATATAGGCAACTATTAAAACACGGCAGGTAGATTTCATTTATTTCTTCCTGAAATACTGATTTTTAAAGGGTTTGTTTCAATCTACACTCTAGGCTCATTCTCGTAATTCTCAGTACAAAGTAACATGGATGTTTTCACTTAGCAAGACACAATTCTATTTACTAAAAAATGACATATCAAATTTATCGATCTATCCACTTTTTCCATTCGTATAACATCTATAGTTTAAAAAACTCCACATTCAATAAAGAATTCTTTAGCACAAATGGTATGGAATTCATTCATGTTTCACGCTTAAATAAATTCCCTATGCATTCACAATGCGAAGCATTTGAATAAGTGTTATGCTGGAGGATCTTACATTTTAGTATACATACTATTATTTGGTAATTTGAAATTGGAAAATGTAGGAAATATCCCATTTTATTCGACTAAAATATTATTGTTGTTGTCATTATCGCAGTAAATTCTTTTTGTTCAAAAGAACAAATATTGTAAGTATTGGCAATTTTAGAGATCAGTAAGCAAACCTAAATATTTGAAAATAATACAAGAAATGTATATAAAAGGAGAATTTTAACACAATACAAAATGAAAGCTCAACTTATGCTTTCAGAAGATAAATTACATTTAATTTCTTTCTCGAAAAAACATGGACATTTTATCCCTATTCATTTATTTCAATGTAATTCTGCAGTCAAAATAAACTTTCTAATTTATATAAGATGGTAACTAAAAATCAAAAACAATAATAACATATTTTTTTAAGTTTTATGTCGATGGTAGCTACGAAAAACATTACGATTAAAGTTGCGAATATCATTCCTCCAGTTGCAGCGAAAGCAGTCTTTCGAGACAAGAAGTGGAGAAGAAAATTACACAGCTTACTCTGTTGATGAAAAAAGCCCCTCTTAAAAATTATGCGGCGAAGAAAATCCTCCTTAAGTAGGAGCATTGAAGAGAATCTCTCCTAGACAATGAGCGGCGAAGAAAATTCTTCGCTTGATGTGAAAACGAAAAAAATCCTTTCGGGACAATTGACATGGAAGTTAATAACTTTCATTCTAAGTTGATTTTTTTATAATTATTATTTTATTCGCTGCAAATGCGTTGTATTTATGTGGGTAGATTTGTGGTCTGTACATTGCAATCTCATAGATTTATTGTGCCCCCCTTCTGCTGTCAAGTCATAAGAGATACCTTACCAGTTAAAGGAGGTCCTCTAGTCCTATTTCCCCCAGGAATCTTAGGATGTTGGCTTCAAGGTGGGTAGCTCCCCTTCTCCTATTTAGTGTGCTCCAAAGAACCGCATCCTAGAGTTGTCTAAAGCGCTACACCCTGTAAGAATATGAATATAAGTCTCGTCCTCCTCCTCGCAGTATCATCTGAATTATTCTTCTTTTATAAATCTAAATTTCTTGACGTGTCCCTTCAGGTGGCATTGCCCCTTCAGGATTCCTTGATTCTTGAATCTCTTCTGGTCGTAATTCTCAAGAAGTATCTTTGCTTGTCTCAGTCCTTGCAGCTGCATCCAATAATTGCATCTCCTGCTTTCTTCTGCTATTTTTAGTTCTTCCCGCATTACGCTGCTACTAATTCCACAGAAAAACCGTGGCTCGAGAAATGGTGTCTTAGCCCTTTTTTTCGCGAACCTGTCTTCTATTCCATTACCATCAACCTCGATGTGCCCGGTACACACATGAGGAACCTTGTTATTCTTAGTCAATTCATTTAATTCCCCAAACCATCTAGGAGCTGATTACTTGAGAGTTCAGCGCACTGATGGATGCCTGGTTATCCGATATGATGATGTATTTCTGCCTGTAAATGCCTCACATAAGTTCTAATTAAAATGCAGGTTATTCAAAATACTTTTTTATGCGCGACTTATAATATTGATAAGTAAATAGTAACTGACCTGTTAGTTCTAGTTAAAGTAATAACACAATATCAGCATAAAAATTTTAAAAATAGCATAAACTTGTTTTACAATATACCGCCCAGCTACGGCTCGTTACAACGGAGCTTCCGTCACTCAACTTTATACAAAGCCCGATTAGACTACTTATCTATAATAATGTAGTTATAATGTACTATAATATAATCGATAAAGTTGAATAGTGTAACCAAAAAAAACATCATTTTAGCACGTACATATGTAGATTATAATTAATAGATTATAATACAGTTATAGTACATAATACAATGGGAAGATCCCCACGAGGATTATGGTGGGGAACTCCATAAACCTATAAGTTTTTGGCGAAATATAAGAGAAATTTTCTACACCAAACTTACTGTTGTGATTATTTATAAGGCACTAAGAAGAAGGAGGGATTTGTTTCACGGCAGTTTTAACGAAGGAATTTTTTTACCGCATTTATCGTTGAGTAATTTTCTTCCACGCATTTTTCATGGAGGAATTTTTTTCTCCGCATATAATTTTGTTGAAATTTCCTTTTTAGCCACCAGCAATTTATAAAATGTGTTTACACAACTATTATTTTCTGTACATCTTGAAAAACTTGTAAAAATCGTAGTGAGGATGTATCCTGTAAATGCATCAGCTAAAAGCCAATATTGGTGTAAAATTTTTCAACTGTAGGGGATAAAAAGAATCATTTTGTTTTAATATGTTTTTGAAACATTATCTTTTTGTTCTCTTTTCACCGCTTTACAAATTACTACCTTTCCTTCTCCATGGGGTACATTATAAATAAAAAATATTGAACTATTTACCTCTAGTCGGACGATTTTTCGTTAGGCAGGTAATGTGCTTCTTGGTAAGATCTCTGACGAAATGGAGTGAATGATTCCTAAAAGTGGATTAATAAAGTTTAGTTTTCACTGCAGTTAGCCCAAAATCCAATAATACCAAACTGCGTACTGCGCCAAATATGATCCCTGTTTCAAACGGAATAAAATCTCCAAAAGTGACTTGATGACACACACGACGTGCCTTTTTGATGAAGCACGATTTTTGCCAAAAACTGAATGCCGCTCATGCCTTCTTGAAATTTGGTTGAAAGATATATACACACTGAGGGCATATAACCAATCATACAACGAACCCTGAATCAACAACTGGATCAATTTATGCCTTCTTGAATCGACAAATAGTGCAATCAATAGTGTAAAATGATGAATATTCTCCCATCTAATACTATATTACATTACCTCATCAGATGCTACGTTAGACGGCATGACATCAAAACACAACTTAAATACTAAATCCAAAGCATCTGTCAGACTTGACAATAAAAGTGTCAGAATCAAACTGGGAAGTAATTCTCATTTTCCTGAAAAAAAAAATATAAATCTATTCTCAGGAAGTACAATAGTCCGACAATAAATTAACAGCAGGCACCTGAAAAGTATGAAAGAAAGGTACAGTATCGAAAATCTAAATTGAAAGTATCTTCTTTGACAGCTATTTGTTTACATGATTAGATTTCATGTATTTACCCTTTTTAAGGCTCTACGGGGAGAAATCGTCACAGATATGGCCTTGAATGATAGAAATATACATTACAGAAAACCCATAATATGATCACGCTTCCCTGATACCCAGAAAAGAACTATAAAACTCCCTGAGAGCGGTCTCCATGCAAGCAGCGGTACTTATAAGATATATCACGTTTTAAAAATCGTATAACTTTTATAAAATAACACTACTTATCGATAAGTAGTAGGATAAGTAGTAGCTAAAAAATATTCAAATTAAAGGTAAGCAAATTTCATTAAGATCTTTTTCGTTCTTCATCTTTAGCAGCCCATATTTGTCTACTGTTCGATTTCCAAGACTGACAGACCGAAACTGCTTGCATCTAGTTTCCGCCAAGGTGCGTTATGTCCACAATCTATCGAGATGGGATGACCTCTGCTGTAATATACATCTACTCTGAGACGCTATTCTAATAATTTTTTACCTACTGTTATAGTATTACAGTATTACATCAGTAAAAATTAAATTTCTTCATATCCAAAATTTAAATTCTGATACAAGTATGATCACAAAACGTCCTCTTTTAGTATCAAACAAGTAGGATCACCAGCATATATATCCCTCATGTCTCATATCCAAAATAAATTTTTTATTGAAATAGTTGATTTAAAAAAATCAACATTTAGCACCGAACAAGCAAAATCCTCAACATACATGTATGAAACCAAACTCCTATACGCAGTTTAAAACACCATATTTTATTTGTCAACTCTGTTAAACAGATTTGTTAAATATATAATACTATTATTGCCAAATCAATATTAGCTAAAAATCTGTTAAAGCTATTTATTTCCTATTTTTGGTATTCGGTACATATCACTATTTCAGAATTATTTTAAATAATCACAACTGAAAGTAAATAGTTCTAAAAACAGGTATCAGTTTAAGATATATTATTTAACCTACAGAAAAGAAAATAGCAAACAAAGTACTACTTAATAAAGTAGTAAAGCACACAAAAAGAAATATTGTATTTTAAACAAGATTGTTTTACACCGTGTTATAGTTAATTGCTACGAGAAGCTAGATAAAACAGAAACTGCCTAATTTCATGCCAGATAGGCCTACGATATTACTTTAGTCATCTTTCATAGCAGTTCTCTTTTCTCTTCTACGTTTCCTTTTAGCTTTCCTTTGTCGAAAATATAGTTTCCTCCTGATTTTTTTCCCATTTATTTTAAGAAAGAATATTAAACCCCGGGAGTTTTTATTGCCACATATATATCGAATTATTTGTTATTCATAAAATTTACTCTTGGAAAATTAGAGAAGGAGTCCTTAGTCAATGAGGTAATTTAAATGCAATTAGCAATTTGCAATATTTATTTAACTACACTCCAGTCAATGGTTGGCTTAAATTAATTTAATAGAATCTCTTGGATAGGTGTCATAATATTTAACAAGGACTCTTTTTCATTTAACAAAAATAATAATCTTGGGATTTTAAATTGTCAATAGCAATAAATAAAGATGTGCAGAGGGTGGAACAAAGTGGAAAGATGATAAGACAGAGGCATACCTCTGTGAAAATACATAAAATCCTGGCTAAAACTTCTAGATATAATTGCCTTTTTGGATTTTGGACCACAAATTAGATAAAATGACTTTAGTACTTAATTTGTTAATTACCGTGCTCTTAATCAACAAATAAATTTAACAAAAAATATTAAAAACGAAATAATAATAAGATAATAAAATAACATTTTTTGACTATATTTAATGCTCTCTGTAGATCGAGCATCTTAAAAATCCGGGGTTTCTGGGAAAGGTAATTGACATTTATTTCATAAGTTACCATTTTCCTCTACAAACTCTTTAACGGTTTTATCCACCAAATTCCATTTTGACTCTCTCTTCGTACGCATTACGAAAACATCATTGGTGGAGTCGTAAAGAACCAAGAAAAAACTTACTGAAAACAAATATATGTAAAATCTCCATTTTAAGATATGTCAACAGAATGTTATAACAGCAAACATTTTCTAATGCCATGACATAGATAACACTAAGCAACAAGTTTTCGTTAATTTGTTGTATTTTGTATGAAAAGCGCTTTTTTTTGTTAATTTTGGGGCGCTGAACACAAAAATAACAATGAAATTAAAAACCTAGTTGCAATTTTCAAGAACAAGGTTTTTTATTTTATTTTTAACAAAATAAAATTACATACTTTTACACTTGTAGAGACTCTAAATATCCTGACTATTTGTTTTTCTTTTATGAATTGTTTCTGGAGCATCTCTAAAAAGAGTCAAACAGTATTCTGCAAGCATGGAAGCATTCCACATTCCTGGTACCTGGTATTACCGTTTTGATGCTCTGTAGGTGATCGTTTGTTCCAAACCCAGTACGAAACCCCGCTTGCTCTATTTGTTGATAGAAATCAAGTTTTGTCTCAAGTCGATTCGTTACTATTCTTGTTTATATAGGTGACTAAGAAGACTTATTGATCAGTAGTTTTCCAAATCATGGAGATCTTCTTTTTTGTAAATCAAAAATACCTCAGCATTGTGCCACTTGTCGGGTATTGTACTGTCCAAAAGGCACATATTAAAAAGGTCTTTTATTTTCTTAAGTAGACAAACACCTCCGATTTTGATTGCATCAGTAACTACACCATCTTCGCCTGGAGATTTATTATTCTTAGTTTTTCTTCGGGCTAGTTTTATTTCGTCTATTGTGATTTCCGGTATTTGTTCTGATCCTTGGTTGACAATGCCCTTTTTCCTAATGAATATTTCTGGTACTTGCTCTTTGCTAATCTCCTTGTTTTGGCTTCTGTATAGTAATTTGTAAAAATCTGCGACTACTTTAAGGATTTTCTCTCTGTTGAAAACTGACCATTCTTATCTTTCACCTTGATTATTTGTCTTGTTCCCGTTCTTAGTTTTCTTCTCAATACTTTGATACTTTTATCGTTCTCAATGGTATATTCGATTTGTTCTTGATTGTATTTTCGAGTATCTTGTTTAACAGCTTTGGATATTTCTTTATTTATTCTTTGTAGTTCGTCAGCTTTAGTGTCCGTTTCGCTTCTCATTCCTCTTCTTTTCTGCATTTGTTGTCTGGTATTTTGGCTGAGCTTCTCTTCTTTTTGGGTTTTAGGACAAAATTTGTTCCGACTTTCTAGGAAGGCAATTGTTAATTTATTACTTAGGTCGTTAGCGACAGTTTCTGCTTCAGAGCTACTAATTAGGTCGGCAATATACTGCTGAAAACCATCTACATCTGATGGTTTCATCCATGGTCTCCCTTTATTCTTCTTCTTGATCATCCTATACCTCTCCTTTTTAAAACATATTTCTATTTTACCTCGTACCATTCTATGATCGCTATTGGTAGCAAACCTGTTTAATACCGTAATGTTTTTAACTATGTGGTTCTTGTCGGTGATAATGAAATCTATTTCTTTCCTTATTCTTCCATCAAGACTTTGCCATGTCCATCTTCTATGGGGTTTATTTTGGAAAAAACTATTCATTTGGTATAGTTCATGTTGCAGCAGGAATCTTAACAGTATTTCACCTCGTTCATTTCTGCCCTCCGAGTCAAAGTTTCCCAGTGGCGTTTCTGTAGGGTTAGATTTCATTCCTATGTTGGCATTAAAATCACCACATATAAAAGTAAAATGTGTTTTTTGGTCTTTAGGAGCAGCTTCAATATCATCGTAGAATAGATCTACTTCTTCCTCATCATGGTCTGTTGTTGGTGCATAAACCTGTATTATTCCCAAGTTATACCTGGTTTGAGAGTAAGACCAATCACTCTTGTGGAAAATTTCTTTAGTGATGCAATATTTGTTTCGTGGCGCCTATGTATAATGAAGCCTGTTCCTCCCACGGAATGATTGTCGTCACCTAGGTTTTTTTTTTAAGTACGAAGCTTTAGTTTCAAAGTATATGTAACTTATTCATGATTTAAGGTACAAAATCAGTAAATTTGATTAATGAACTTACATTAAATTTAAGGTTATTTTTAACAGTGTACTATTAAGGAAACATAATTTTCAATACTAGAGAATAATTGGAGAATTGGTTAAATTTATTTTCCCTGTTGAAAACAAAATATTTTAAAGTCTAGCGAAAAGACAACAAAGTTAATAGACTTGAAGAATAAATATAGCAAAATCACGAATGTATTTTAATTCTTACCCTTTATTTAAAATACTTTATGGCAATTAAAGCATGTATTCTCATTTTTCAGTAATCCTGAATAAGTTAACGTTTATGAGTTTTTTAATACTAATATTAATTATTTTACTCGTTAGCTAAGGATGAATATTTTATATGTACCTCGCTCAAGATAATTGTCTTTAGGGCTTATTATGTATTTCTTGTCTGGCTGTTTCAAAGAAAACATTTTACATTTTAATGGCGTTATTTATCTATTATTTATTTCAAATTAATGCAACCAAGTAAAATCCCTTTTTATGGCTTGCTTGTTCCTCGTGGGGCTTAAAGTTCAGACCAGGCCATTATTTCCCCCAAAGAGCTGGTCAGACCACAGAAATAGCAATAAACAACAAAAAACTCGGCGAAAATTTTTCCTCTTTCACTGGCATCAGACAACAGAGCTCACTGCGGTCAATTTCGACAAATTAAATTGGAAAGTTGTTTTATTTCAGCTTGATTTTACCAAATTTATTGTGCTGCTTTTTGAGTATTGGCATGCATTTATAAAAATAATTAACGAATAGTTGTAGAATATAAGATATAATAAAAAAAAAGTGTTAAGTAATTTTACTTCCAACGGTCCTTTCTTGATGATGTGTGGCGTATAATGAAAATATTTGTAAATATCTTATCAAAACCACAAAAAAATTGCTGCTATTGAAACTCTAGAAAGAAGTTATTTTGGCTCGTGGATTTCCAGTTTTCGGAATTTAGCATTAGATTATAGGAAAAAAATACATTATACTAGGTTTGTCCCAAAAGTATCGAGTCTACCTTCATATCTTCGCATTGGTGTTATTCTTTATCATCCAGTGAGTGACATCCTTCAAATTAGTTTCCATTTAATTGAATAATACGTTCCCAGTGGTGTTTCCACTTCCTGAAGCAGTCATGGAAGTCAGTTTTGGGAATTGCCTTCAGTGCATTCGTCGTATTAGTTTCAACCGTTTCTTTGTCATCGAACCGGTGTCTTTTCAGCGGCATTTTTAATCTGGGAAAGATCCAAAAGTCGCAGGGAGCTACGTCGGGACTGTACGGAGGCTGGCGAAGCTGTACGACTTGGTGCTTTGTTAAATATTGTTGCACAAGGTTCGATGAATGCGCTGGCGCATTGTCGTGGTGAAGCAGCCAATCACCGCTTGTTCAAAACTGTGACCGTTTTCTTCTGACTGCGTCACGCAATCTTTTCAATAATTCAACGTAGTATTTTTTAGTGATCGTGTGACCTCTCGGAGCATATTCGTGGTGCACAACACCTTCATAATCAAAGAAAACAGTCAACATTGTCTTCACCTTGCTCTGACTTTGACGTGCTTTTTTTGGTCTTGGCGATTCAGAATGCTTCCACTGTGAAGACTGTCGCTTTGTTTTTGGATCATAGCCGTAAACCCATGATTCATTACCAGTAATAATCTTCTTGAGTACATTTCCATCATTAGAAACCATTTCCAAGTGGTCCTGAGCAATTTCAAAGCGAAGATTCTTCTGCTCTGCCATTAGCAATTTTGGGATGAATTTCGCACACATGCGAGCCATTGCCAAATTATCGGTTAAGATTCTCCAAACAGTAGTTTTTGATATTCCAAGATCACTTTCTAGTCAACCGTTAATCTCCTTCAATTGCAAGTCGTACACGCTCGACATTTACTGGTGTTATTGTGCTCGAAGGTCGACCAGAGCGAGAATCACTGTCAATTGACGTGCGGCCATCTTTAAACCGCTTGTACCACTACTTTACTCATACTCTTCTCTTTAAATGCCTTATTCATCATATTAATTGTTTCCGAACAAATTTTTCCAAGATTAAAGCAATGATGCAAATTCGTTGATTTAATTTTTCATCATTTTTACAATAACAAAATGCGACGAACGAAAAAAAGACACTGTAAACAAACGCACACCGTTCACGAACTAACACGTCCAATCGGTAACTGTGCACACCAACGAGTTCGTGAAGACCTACAAGTGACGCCCATGCCTCACAGAGGTCGCTCGGAAGTTTTGACGCGGATATATGAATGCAGGCTCGATACTTTTGGGACAAACCTCGTATTTAAGGAACGTCCTAAATTTGGTCACATTTTTTCAATTATTCAAATTTTCTTTACCAGTCATACTTTATCCGATCATCTGTATTAGCAGCTGCATATTCAATCATGATTAAAGCTCGATTTCCATGCATCCATTATTTTGTGTTTTATGAAGTGCTTTCCCGCAAATATTGAGATTTAGGATATTAAAATATTGTACATCAAATTTTTAGCAAGGAAATATAATAACAATTAGAATAACCATGAACGAATAATTGCCCAATATGGGAGATAGACGTCGTCATATTTTAAAATAAAATATTAGTTAAAATAAATTCAGTTGGTTATAACTTCTTTAAAAATGATTCAACATCTGAAAGACGCAGACAATCTAAGTCAATCAAATCAGGAGATCTAGGAGGCCACAAAAAACTCCATTTCTGGCAATCGACTTGTCATAAAACGTTGCTTGTAAGTAGTTGGTAACCGGAATGGTCCTGTGCGGTGGGGCGCCAACGTGTTGGTTATAAATTTGCCTATGTTCCGCCGGAGATAAATTTCTTAAATATTAATTGTCTAACTCTTCCAGAATATTTAAATATCTTTCTCCTAAAAGTTAAAACATAATTTAAAATGTTCATTTTCCGTAAATTTCGCTTCATCCGTCGAAATTATTTTGTCCAAAAATCGAGGGTCACTTAGTATCATCATTAATATAAATTCACAAAATTTCACTCTTTTTAGCAAACCAGTATCTTTTAGGTGTTTCGCTAAAGGGTGGAAGTTGTGTTTCAACAGAATTCAATGTATTGAGCTCTTCAAGATTCCTGTTCTTAGAGTCACTTGTCTTAACGATGTCATAAGATATGTCGCAAAATATATCTGAATTACAATTTTGATATCAATCATTGAGAATAAGTTTCCTTTTACGTCTAAATGATGCAAAAAAAATTTTAATTTTCCAATATCCTTTTAACACTGTTCCAAAACGGTTTCTGTTTTTAATAACATTTCTATAGTACTCTATTGTTTTCTTTCATAGCATTTCACAGTCATGGCCAACTAATAGCTAAACTTTAAAGCCATATAGTGTTTTTTTCAATCCGAAAATATTAAACTTCCAATATTTCCAAAAATTACATATTCTTCAAATGGATAACTTCATTCAAAAACTGTCTTAATTTTAAAGCTAAATTAGGTAACATTATAAAAAGATGGGGTTTCGATTTAAAAAAAAAAAAGATTTTTTCAAGTTCATTTTTAATGTTTTTGATCACTCTGTATTTATTTATTATCAAAATATCAACACAATACACTAAAGTGGATCCCCTTCTAAAAGGACCGACTCCAAATAAATAATAAAGGCTTTCATATAGGACAAATTGATAGTTATGTATAGGACTGCAAATGCCATTTATGACAAAACTTAAAATATGTTAAAAACAGATAGACTTAAGTATATAGGATATTATGCGTGAAATATGTCTATAATTTTATGTAGAATTTAAAAGTGAAATAAAATATAAGGTGTTCCATTTAAAATAAGCAAGAGGAAATTAACTTTCGATATAACCAGAAATGCCACCATCTTGAAAATATTTTAGCCCCCATCGACTTATAAATCTGCCAAATTTTCAAAATTTTCCAAAATCTTTCTTCGTCGTGGGACACCTTGTATATTAAAAGTAATTTTCTATCATTAGATTAAAATCTATTCCATATTTTTCCTAAACAGAAACCTACTGCAAAATTTGTAAACAAAGATACTGACAAGACAGCAAGTTATTATTGCAGTGTCATCCATACTGTTAAAAATAATTTTAAATTTAATGCAAATTTAATGTCCATTTTGTACCAAAAATCATAAATAATTTACATTTACTTTGAATTTCAAGCAATTCATTGAAATATCATTTCGTTGTAAATTAAATTTGATTAAATGGTGTCTTAAATTTCAATAAAGTAACTAAAAAGATAGTTCAACTTCTTTACATTAAAATTAATTCACATCTACCCTAATACTGAAGGAATTTACATGTTATTTAATATAAATTGCATGAGATTCCGAGAGATGGCGCAACTTGTATTGAACTTTTTGTTTAGTATGATAAAAGTTGCTTAAAGAACTCAATTTTCTAATGGTGAGGTGTACAGGTCTACCTCGTACTGAGGGAACCAGTGAGCTCGTAACCGATCTATATGACGGTTTATTACGTGTGGGAAATACGTCTACCTTTTCCTGGTAGTTTTAGAATTTTTTGTACTCATATTAATGTTGGTGTATTAAATATATAATAACATATCTCAGATTCAATTAACACAGACTGTATATTTAACGTACATAGTTACCTTAAAAAGTAATCATCATACTTTAAATTTAATACAAGATTACATTAAATTTAATGAAATAAATTAATTTATTTAAATGTAAATTATTAAATTTAATGCATTACATTAAGTGCTTTTAATAAACATTTGTGAAATTTGCTTCCAACACATTTACATTAAATTTAACGGATTTCCTTTTTACAGTGCAGTTCTAAAATATGTATAAAGTTTCAAGTTCCTAGTTCATTGAGAAGTTAGTTTAAAATCGATTGAGAACTTTGTACCGAACGGATACACAAATAAGAAAGCGACTTAATGAAAACGTGGTAAAAACAATGCTGAATTTACAATTGCCCTAAAATATTAATTCAAGGTTATAATATTGCATTGCGATCGTTTATATATGTATACCAAATTTTAACTTCATTGGAAAATCAGAAGTAAGGTCGACCTTAAAATTACTTTGAAATATGTGCTCGAGGTCAGTTTCAAAGTCATAGTATTAAATTGCTATCGGGTTTATCATGTGTACCAAATTTCAGCTTGATGGGATAATAATAAGTAACGTTAACCTTGAAATGACCTTAAAAATATAGATTCAAGGTCAGTTTCAAGGTCATAACATTGCATTGTCTTCGGATTTATATATGGATAACAAATCTTAATTAAAATATTCGTTCAATGTCAGTTCTAAGGCCATAAAAGTCACTAGCTCATTGGAAAATTTGTCTAAAATTAGACGCAAAATTTATACCAGCAAACAAATAGACAAATAGAAAAGAAAGCGGGTTAATAATAAGGTGATAAAATAGCTAAGATAAGATTGGACAATATACCAGAAAAGATAGGAATCTGCCGAAGAGTATGTCAAGGACGTCTCTCTGACTGTCATCTCTTTTATTTAATATCTACAGCAGAAGTAATTCTCAAACGGTACCTATTCGAACCTAGTTGACCTAAAGATAAAACAAAATTCATAGTATTGTGTGAAATATTCAGGATGATCCTTTGACTAATAATAAACAGATCGAAAAGTCTAGTATTACAAATATTTAGAGACCTGAATGTTACGTTGTTATGTTTTCTCAACACTGCTTTAAGGCCTGGAAGAATAGAGTAGTCAATAATGAGATATTCCAGCGACTGAACAAAACTCGGAACTACTGAAGAGAATGCAGCTCAAATACTTGGGATACGTGTTGAAGGAGGAATGGTATTTCCTCTTAAAAAATATTATGCGGGGCAAGATCAACGGAAAAAGAAGTGTCCAAAGAAGGAGAATAATATCTTGTCTACGTAACTCGCGTCAGGGGTTTGAGTGTAGCTCAGTGGAACTATTCAGATGGGTCACCGATACGGTTCTTACCGGCTATGATGATTTCCAATTTCTGGTAAGAATAGTACTCAAATAAAAAGAAAGCTTATTTTTAGTCAGAAATTTGAAAGCAACTCAGAAGACTTCATTTTGCAAATGAGAACCAACTCAAAGAAGGTGTTAAAAGCCAACAGAAACCTGTTTTTTCTAATAATAAAATAAAGTTGCAGGAGAAGTAAAGTAAATGCATTGAAATTAAAAGGGGTTTTTGTTGAAAAATAAAAATATCAAAAATCGTTTCATCTTTAAAGAAGAACCACTCTATTAACAATCGTATTATTTTTAATTTGTTAGTAGTTTGAAGCTGCCCGCGAATTGTTTCAACTACATTCAGAAACACAATATACAACAAACAAAATAAGAATAAAATTAACTGAATTTGAAGATTTAAACATTTATTATTTTTATCTTTTGTAATGTCTTATGCCACCACTAAAAAAGAATCTGGTCCTCTCCTAATTTAAAAATGAGAGTCTTTAAAATTCGATTTTTTAACAGCGACTAGTACAAATTACTTTATAAATCCTACAAAGTTCTGTTCAGCTTTTTTTGTAGAGGACGCAAAGCCTTTTATTTTCTCCAGACACGATTTTCTTGGAAATTGTTGTTGAATACCGTGCACAATTTTCTTTTGTGAAAGGTTTGATTAAGCCATTTTATTTAAAAAAAAATAGGTCAGTATTTCTAAAAGTGAAATCTGAAAGAAATATAGGCCAAGGTAATCTAATTATTGAGTTTTATTGAAGGTATAACGTTATTACCTTGGTTCGTTTTATTAACTGATTTTTATGGTGCAGCAAGGGTTTCAGCGAGGATTCGTATGTATACGAATATACAATTATTTAGTAGACGGAGTATTTCATAGAATGAAAAAGGCAAAAAAAGAATGACAAGCACCAGAACAACCTAAATATTTAGTCAGAACAAACAAAACGAAAACTGTCTCGTATTTTGAAAAGATGCTTTCTGGGACGGATATTAAAGTTAAATGTGCTGTACGCTATACATACAAAAGAAGCTGCATATCAATTATTGGCGTCTACGATTGAGTTTGTAATAAACAGTTCTGTACACTGCCATCCTTACATCGATAAGAACTATGGACAACGTTTTTTGTACCTTTAACTATTGACTAAAAATTAAGTTCTCTTCATTCATTTCGCTAATCCTAACCATTTTTTTAAAAAATTATTTTATTTACTTCGTGTATTTGGCGTATTTCGCCACAAGATAAATCTTAGTTCCTATCAAATTCGATCAAGTTTACCTCTTTAGGTAAAAATGTCTAATTCTGTGAATAGCAGTTCGACCTAGGTTCGCCAAAAATATGCGTTTTATTTGATTGGCACCAGAAACAAAATATTGTTGTTGCAAACGTTGCTAGATAAGAAAAAACCAATATCCTGAGTTTTAAAACTTGTCAACTTTCACATTGCTAACACATTGATTCCTTATTTAGATATTAATTTATCGATTTTTGGATTTCGTGATGAAGTTATTTGTGAAATAATTCAAAATATGGAATACACATTTATTCAGTATGCAGATTTACATCTAATGTATGATCTTGCATCTTGAAAGCATTTTAATGAGTTGACCAATGTCTAATGGAGAATGGCAGGCGATTACATTTAATAAGGTTACATTATTAAATTTCTTCATAATTTTAAGAAAATATTGGGAAAAGAAGAACCGATGCTGATCGGGGAAGGACAGTACGTACACCGCAATTAGAGGACAATTATTTAAATGCTGTAGATGACACTCCTTCAACGAACACTCGAAAATTATCAGCGCAGTTTATTACGCCGAAAACAATCGTACATCAAGTTCTTCAAGAATAACGGTTATATCCATATCACTTCGAAAAAGGGCATGAACTGACTCCTGCAGATTTTTCCCGTAGAATTTATTTGGCAGACTGGAGAAGAAAAATGTTAACTTCATTCTCCCTATTCTCTCCTATTCTCTTCACGGATGAAGCCGACTTTACCAAAAATGGTATCATAAATTTACACAACTTACATGTATGGGCTGATAAAAATCTTCATGCAACTATTGTTTCACATCATCAACATAAGTTCCAATCAATTGATGTCTGGGCAGGAGTCATTGGCAATTTTTTTGATTAGACCATTCGTTTTGCCGGCACGACTGACTGGAGAAATTTATTTGGAGTTCCTCTAGAATGCTTTTTACGATTAAGTAGAGCACTTACCACTTGAAACCAGCTGAAACATGTACTACGTTCTCGATGGGGCACTGCCTCATTTCAGCGTTGCTGTGCAGGAGCATGTGAATAACGTCTATCCAATCCGTTGGATTGGTATGTGTGTGTATGTGCGTAGAGTTGGGGGTCTATACACCGCAACTTGGTAGATCTATTATGCGTCCCTACTGCTTCCGAGTCGTAAGAGTTACCTTATCGGCTACAGCAGGTCCTCCAGTCCTATTTCCTTCAGGAATCTCACGATGTTGGACGGCATCAAGGTGGGTAGCTCCCCTTCTTCGATTGGGTGTACTCCCAAGAACCGCATCCTAGGGTTTCCTAGAGCGCTGTACTCTGCAAGGATATGAATAGATATTTCGTCCTCCTCCTTACAGAATCTGCACTCTTCTCTTTCTACCACTCTTGAGTTCCTTGAGGTGTCCCTTCAGGTGGCAATGCTCCGTCAGGACCCCTGTCAGAATTCTGACCCGGTTTTTACTCAAGCTTATGCATTCTTTGAATTTCTGCTGGTCGTAGTTCCCCAGAAATATCTTCGCTCAATCCTAGCAGCTCTATTCAATAATTAGATCTTCTGCTTTCTCTATCTTTAGTTGTTTCAGCATTATACTGCTACTGACTCCACAGAAAGGCTCTGGCCCCAGAAAAGGTATTTCAGCCCCTTTCCTCGCGAGGTTGTGTATTATTTAATTCCCCTCTATCTCAGTATGTCCCGGTACCCACATGAGGGTGACTTTATTATTCTTATTCAAATCATTCAGTTCCTCTAGGCATTCCCAGACTACTTTGGGTTGGATAGATAGGGGACCTATTACCTGGTCTCCTCGATGTTCCATCTGTGGAGACACTTCCAAACCTTGGTGTGTCCCACTATGGCCGCTAGTTGGGAGGAAGTTCTACAAAGAATTATGTTTCTTTGTGATCAAATAAGGAATAATGGTGAGTTAATGTGGAGGATCAGCAGTCCTCAATTCCTCCTGCCCGCGAATTTATCAGACTTCACGGAGCTCATGTTGAACCCTCTTATGAAGTTTTTAACTAAGAAGTTAGCTTAACTTTGTATTGAAACTATGGTAACAGGGAAAATTACTCTTTTCCATATTTAATCCGACAGAAGTTAGAGGACTAACAGTATACATTAAATGACCTTTTGTCGAAAATGCTTAGGATTAGCGATATGAATAAAGAGTACTTCATTTTTAGTCAATAATTAAAGGTATGTAAAAAACGTTGTACAAAGTTCTTATCATATAAGTCTTAAAAAAATGGGGTCTTGAGTGTCCCAGCTAGTCCGTCCCTGCACCTCTGAGCAATGCACTTTCTTGGATAGTAATTTGAAGGGTATACCAGCATCATTTTAAAAAAAATTGAAATATACCTGGTGGTTCAATAATTATGTTTAAAAACTTGGTTCCATTGCAGTTCTTTGGAAGCCAATATCTACGTAGAGGAGGCCTATATGAAAAAATTTATATGAAATTGTAGTATTGCTTTCACGGGTTTTTTTTTTTCATATCCGGAAGATTTTCCGGACACTCCTAATGTGTAAATTCTATTGGCACCATATAGCTAGGATAGGATTGGACAACATAACAACAGAAGAGATAGAATCAGCCGAGGAGTATGTAAGATTAATTCTCAAGAGGCGCCTATTCAAACCTAGTTGACCTAAAGATAAATTTCAAGGAAACAAAATCCATAGTGCTGTCGAAATCATGAAATATTCGGGATGATCCCTGGTCCAATAATAAACATCGAAAAGGTCTAGTATTACAAATATTTAGGGACCTGACAGTTACGTTGTATGTTTTCTCAACACTACTGAAAGGCCTGGAAGTGTGAACTTTAAAACATAATAATACTAAAAACATTAACGTTTTTGAGATGCAGTAATATAGGCGAATTTTGGGCGAATAAAGTAACCAATAATAAGATTTTTTCAGCGACTGAACAAAACCCGGAATTAAATACTTGAGACACGTATTGAAGGGATCATGGTATTCCTTGTTAAAAAATATTTTGGAAGGAAGATAACTTGCGGGAGAGGTTTGGGTTGTAGCAAAATGGAACTGTTTAGACGAGTCGCCGCTATGGTAATAGTGGCTAAGATGATTCCCAATTTCCGATAAGAATAGTACTCGAAGAAGAAGGCTTATTTTTATTCAGAAATTTGAAAGTAATTCAAAGTACTTTATTTTGCAAATGAGAACCAATTCAAAGATGTTAGTGTCTATTTTAAAATAATTATACTTATTTTATTCTCCGCATTATATATATAATATCTAGAATTTAAGTAATACTTTTTTTCTCCTGTCCAATAATAGAAATTTAGGCCCTGTCGGGCAGTGTAAATAAATAAAATTGGTATGGGGGAGTCTTCAGGTTAACAGAAAACCATTCTGAAATTATTTTTAAAAAATTAAATAATGCGATTCTTATATGGCGAACTAAATGTTTTTTTTTTATTTCCCGATTTAGTACAGGATAAGGTTTTTGGAGGTGTAAATTACGAATTTGAAATTGTTTTTAAAAAGTCAATATGTCCGATGCAATATGGGGGCTAAAAATTTTACTGATTATTCATGGTAAAATATAAAGTTGATTTCTTTAAATTACATAGGGAAACACAACAACGTAAATATTTTACATTTATCCGAGTTCATCTAATATTGATTTTGGGTAAATTTAGGAGATGTATAAATACGATTCTAAGATTATTTTCTCGAAGCTCTGCGAAGTGTCTCCAATGTAACGAACGTTTTCTGAATTATTCCATAATTAGGATTTTGAGAGTTCCAGGAACATGGATTACGTATTATCGTAATAATGATGGTTTTGGTGTTGAAAATTTTTTAATGTTTTCTGAATCAGGGTTGTAATATCGTGATAATGAAGGATTTTCTAATCCGATGCCAGGGATGCCATGTACTGGGTACAAAAATTCTTGATTTGGTGAATGATGTTTATTTATTTCATTATGATGAACAAAACCTTCGCTATACGCTTTGGGGTTATCAAAAAATTGACCGATCGTGGATAAAAATGGGCGTGACGCCTGTGAGCGCAATTGTTCAGAGGAACGCAATGGATTATCATAATCCGTTGGTCGCAATGAATGATGTGCACTCTGAACTTGATTTTCAGATGAATAATGAGTCACCGATGCGTCATTTGTTGATACCTCGGAGAGAGTGTCAAAATTGTCACCAAGGTCAGGGTTAAGACAACTTGTTGGTCTGGGTTTAATTAAACCTTCCGGTCTAATCATGGGTAATGAGCGAGTTCTCTGTAGTTGATTCAAAAATACGTTTGGTTTTGAAAGAAAGGAAGCGCACCCGGCAGGGGATGCCGGAGAGGACCCACCGTAGCCACCCGACCTGGAGGAAACCCAAGCCGCCTCAACTTTCTTCTTTAAGAATTGGGGGAGTGAAATATCTTCGGTTGACATGATGGATGGTACTTGTCTAATAATGGAAATGTTTATTTAAACAATCATAATTGGAGAAATTTGGAAATATTTCTCAATGATAAATTATGGTACTCGTCTGAGAAGAGAGCTAATGTGAAATGGGGTTAATTGTGGATGATGAATGAATAATTTGAGAAGTAGAAAAATTCTAAAAAATTATTTTCTTTGGATAATTTTCAGAAAAAGATTTATGGGACAAACACTCTAAGTCTTGAATTGAAAAAATGCAAGAAAAAGGGAAAATTGTCTGTCAGTCTATTTCCGAAAAAACGCGAAAACTTTTATTTACCAAATTATGCCGATGAAACTCGAAGATTTGGAAATAATAAAAAATGTATGGGTAAGAAGTCTGTGTGCTGAAAAAAATAAAGATAACAAGAAGATTAATTTATTATGACTTTTAATTGCGGAAAAAATGTATGGGTAAATAATAAAATAAAATTATTTATGATGAAAATTATTTAATAAAAGTCCAATTAAATGAATCTTCTTAAAAAAAATTTAACTGAAGATGATGATGATGGGCAAAATGGAAAAAGCCCAAAGTTATAATGTGGATACGCGAAGTTTGTATCGGTGATCCGTGATTGCAACTTCAGTTCAGGTATGCAATCACGAATAGCGCCCGATTTTCGAACTCTGGTGTACCGGGCTCTGGGAATCGCAACCTATCTTACCTTAAACCTGTTAATTATAAACCAGAGGACTCCCGATACACCGTATTTAAACCGATTTTATGCAAAAAACAAAAATATGAATTATTATTATGGTCTTCAGGCGCCCCAGCCTTTGGCAATTTCCCGGGAAAAAGCTGCTAGTTCGTCCAGGAGCCTCGGAGGTACTTTAGGGTTAGTAAAAATTAATTTAAACACTTAATCAGCCACGCAGCCCTCTAAAAAGATCGTCGTTGTTGTACGTCTTCTTGACTGTTCAGCCGTCCTGAAAGTGATGAAAATTCTGAAATTGTCGTCTCTTTTAGAATTTCTTTCGTAAAAAAACGAATTTCTTTAATAAAAAACGAATTTCTTTATAAAAATCAAGAGATCCGACAACTCCTATTGTATCCTGCTTCTTTTTTCTCTCTTCTCTGCTTCTTTTCTCCCAAAAATCGTACTTTTTGATACTTTCTATAGTACTTTATAGCACTAAGAAAGACAACTGAAAACTGCTGTTGATGCTAAATTTGGTGCTATCTTTATACTCCTTCTGAGCGGGAAATGCAAAAACGGGTTTTGGCCAATGAGCTGGCTCATACCATAAGCTCTATGTTAATCGTTTTTGGCCAATCAAGAACAATGTCACTTTAACAAAACTAGTTTGTTTTCGTGCCTTTTTCATCAGTTCTTGTTGGATTGTCGTACTGACAACATCTGTTTTTCTATATTTTTTTTCGCTGGATTCTCATTCTGACAATTGAATGTGATGTATAAACATATTATTTATTTATTGCAAAAAGATTTATTTGAATAAATTAATTGCCACGTTTTTTTATTACTAAAAAACCACTCACTGTGTGCTTTCGGTAACGTATTCTACAGGCAAGCTGTGTTGACGTTTCGACCGGCACATTTTTTTATTAAAATTTCTGGATTTTGATTCTATGCGTAATTAATAGATTATAATGTAAAAATATTCATGGCTGTAAAACATAAAATTCCTTACATTACCTTTTCCATGCAAATTCAAAGTCATTTTGACTCTTGTAAATGTATCGCGCTTGATATTTAAGAGAATCCTTAGGCCAATGAGTATCTTATTTGCGCATCATGTAACGTGAGAGGAGCTTACTAACGAAGTTGACGTCACTTAAATATGAATGCTTTGACGATAGCCCTCAGAATATTGTTGAAATTTTTTGATGATAAAAAAGGTTTTAAATTTTTTTATGTTTTATGAAAATGTGTTTTTACAACAGTATCTAAAATTTATTTCTTCAAATTTAATATGGGTGATTATATTTGGAAATTTGTCACATTAAAAAATATACTTTCCTAAAAATATTTCATAATCTGAAGTATTTGGGATTTCAGGGGCGTAGAGCTTTGTGCTCATAAAATTAATTTTCTAAAAATAAAAATAGCGGATTTACTATCGCGGACTAAATATTTATTTGGTCCAGTTTAATTCAAATTTAGCAGTTGAAGAATTCCCCGAATTCATTTTTTTTTGCTATACTAAGTGTAATTTATAATCGCTTTGACTAAAATTGGCATTCTTTTACGAATTTAGAAACTTTGAAAGATACCCTTTACATCTGGCTGACGTAAATACTAGTTAAATAACACTACGCAACAAATTTTAGTTTATTTGTTGTACCTTGTATGAAAAGTGCATTTTTTTGTGAATTTTATGACGATGAACACAAAAATCACAATGATATTAAAAACTTAGTTGTAATTTTCAAGAACAAGTTTTTTTATAACAATACAAATATACCACGTGCATTCTTGCGGTTACATTGCTAATATATAGGTTGACATGAAATCACGTGTCTCTAAACCTTGAACTAATATTAAAAACAAGAGTTTTAGTTTCGGTTTTAACACACCAAAAATGGTAAAATATAGTCAATTTTATTTTAAATACATTTTGGCTGTTGTCCAGTAAAATCTATAGATATCGTTACGATTTCAAAACTAAAATTCGAAACGCATAGTAGAATGGAAATATTTCAAGTAGGACCAAATTAGTACTAAATGAAATAAATAACTACTAACATAAGATGTAAACGAGCTACAGCAAGAAAGCAATTACCAATAAAAGTAATTATAAAGCCATCACATAAGCTTATATATGTATGTTTGGAAAGTTTAGGATTATTAAGTTGTTGTTGGTATCTTTTCTGTACCAATTTATTAAATATATTTTTTTTATTATTATATTCCCGGGTTCGTCCTAAAGGCGGATTCACTGCGACCAGAGTAGGCCTATTGCGCTCACCCTAGAAATTACAGCCACTCTGTCAACCTAGCCCCCTGGCTCAATCTGTACAGTGAGTGAGTATTTCTCTCGGTTCCAATCTTACTGACCCGAAAGTTTGTTGTCTAAATCTCACCAGTGACTCACAGTCACATATGATATGCTTCACCGTTTCCTCGGCTTGTCCACATAGTCTGCAGCCGAGGTTTCCGTTATATAGATTCATTCTATTCAGATGTACTTTGACGGCCATGTGTCCCGTCATTATACCCGTAATAGTCCTTAATTGGTTTCTACTCATTTGTAGTAATTTCTTTGCCAGTTTTGGGTCCGGATTCCCAATAAATAGCTTGCTGTGGTTTAAACCCTGTCTGGTCATCCAGTGGTGTTTATGTTCTCTTTTGATCCATTCTTTGACTGCTTCTCGGGCCGCGCACCGCGGCACCCCAAAGGCCGGTTCTGGACCAATGTATTGAAATGCTGACCCTGCTCTAGCTAGCTCGTCAGCTTTTTCATTTCCATGTATGCCTTCGTGTCCTGGTACCCACTTTAACATAACTCTGTTGCCTTTTGCCAGAGTTTCCAGCTCACTCTGACATTCCCAAACCAGCCTCGATGATACCTTTTGGCCCTTGAGGGTCTTTAGGGCTGCCTGGCTGTCGGAGTAAATGAGAATTTGCTTCCCTTTGTAAGCTCTCCTGTTTATCTCATCTGCGCATCGTAAGATTGCGTATATTTCTGCCTGGAATACTGTTGGGTATTTCCCAAGGGGAAGGGTTAGTTCCTTCCTCGGTTGTAACCCATATATCCCAGCTCCAGCGCCCTCACTAGTTTTTGAACCGTCAGTGTACCAGATACTTGCACCCGAGAATGTTTCCGGTCTTTCTCTTTTACTTGCCATTCGATCCTCTATTGTGACTTCAAACGGTATATTATAACGGTAGCTCGAGTTCATATGGTCCTTGTCCATTTCCAACTCAGGGCTCCTGATTTTTTTACATATGTTTTTATGTCCTGACATCGTCCTTTGCGATTTGACTGTTGAGTGATTTAGTCGGTAGAGCCCCATTCTTGCCTCTGCCTGGATCACTATGTGTAGCGGAGGCAGATCCAGAATACACTCCATTGCCGAAGTGGGGGTTGATTTCATGGCCCCAGTAATACACAAACAGGCGACCCTTTGTATTCCACTCAGCTTTGTCATGGTTGCTCTCTGCATTACCTTGGACCACCAGATCAAGGCTGCGTAAGTGATGGCTGATCTCACAACACTGGTGTATAACCAATGTACCATTTTCGGTGAGAGACCCCATGTTTTCCCACATAATCTTCTAACAATCATAAGAGTTGTTTTCGATTTTCTGGTTATTATTATTAAATGTATTAATATAGTTATAACTTCAAAAATTTCATAGCGAATAGAGGCTGTCAAATATTTAAAATTTTAATCATATTTTTTTTTCTTTTATCCCATGCATTATTGATCATCGTAACTTAAAACCAACATTTATCACTAAAGCACATAAGTTACAATTTTTTATATCTGATAAGAAGGGCAAATTCATTATTTTTACAATAACTAGGTCAAGGGCATAAAATCGAATTTAGGGATACTATATCCGTATTTCATATCTATTTTTTGTTATTAAATCAATTGCGTGGCAAAGATGAATGGTAGCTATATAAACGGAAAGTTAATCTTGTGTAATGTTGATATTGTTTAGACTATTCCATAGTTAAAAGACGTAGTAGAGTTCTTAGTTTAAATATTTTACTTATAAGATGAAATATACATTTCAAAAATATTTTATTCTTACTAAGAACTGTAAACCTAATTGCACAATCTTTTAAGTTAATATATGAAATAATAAAAATTAGTCTAGAAATACACTTTTCAGGTAAATTAGATGAAAAATTGTAAAACTTTTGTTTGAGCAAATTTAGAACTATTGGATTATATCGTATTAGAACAGAGTATGTCTGTCTTTATAAGGTTTTTCAATTAGTTGAGAACTAAAATAGCTTCGGTGACTTATATACCTAACTGCAAGTATATTGTAGCCTATATTGGTATATATCTCCACAAGTTTAAATATTCAGTAGTGGAGGAATGCTAGAGATGGCGCTGCTTGTGTTTAACCTCAAATTTTGTCTGATATAAGTTGCTCAAGGAATGTGTTTTTCTTATGTTACGATGCGCTTACCTACCCTGTACTGACGAGAACCAATGAGTTTGTAACTTCCCCGCTCTGGCGTCAAATTTGTAACGGCCCTACTCGTGCGCCAAATTTTTGACATTCCTGTTCCAGCGCCAAATTAATGAAGACAATTTTGGTCATGAGGTGATGGATATCTTACTGTTAAGATAGCGAGGCTTCGGAAGTTAGACATAAAAACCGCAGACAGCCATCGGTCAAACATTCAGTGGTCAAGCAATCTCTATTGTAAGGACATCCTACAATTACATCAAATATCCTCGGTCGAGATATCTCTCGGCGCCGTGAATTATCCTCTAAACTATCTAACAGTTGGAATATCCGCAGGTCAGGATATCCACGAGTTATCAGTCTCGAGCGCCACCCTCTGGATTAATGTGGTAGAGAGCCCATTTGCACCGGGCAGCTTGTTACAGTGGAGGAACTACAATCCAGGAGTAATTTGCGCGTGTTACTGACGGTTAAAATAGAAACTAGGAATGGCTTTAGAACATCCAGTATCTTGTATTCCATTCTTTACAACATGGCCCAAAATCAACTTAGTCGTCTAAGATAGAAAACAATAATCAAACCAGATGGATGGTTTGAAGGGTAAGAATTTGCTTATACGGTGACGTTCTTCACGGTGCTTCGCTATTCATAGCGTCTCGTACTACTCGACCGGCGACAGTACGATATATCTTGATGCTATCTCAATGTCGATCGGTGGTAGTCGACGTTACTCTATTCAGTGGTTTCTTCTGAATTTGAAAGAAAAAACGAGCGTGACCCGTCCTAAAAAAGTGTTTTTTTATAGGACAAAAGGTCGGTTTTTTCTTGGTTTTTTCAAGGCTGTGGCAAGCCCCTGGTTTGAAAACTTGGGAGTAAGGGAAACTCCAAATGTTATTGAAATGAATACGCGAGCTTTATGCCGGTGATCTGATATCGCAACCTCAGTTCAAGTATGCGATGCCGAAAGCGCCCGGTCTTCGAACTTAGTACCTGAGGGCTTGGTAGGTCGGAAACTTACCTCAGAAGTCCGTAAGTAGGTACTTCTGTCCTGAAACACTCTAGTTTATACCCAGGGAATCCCCAGACGCCGTATTTGATCCGAAAGTTTGAGTTTCGCTTTAAGGCTTCTTGGATCTTTGGTTTTTCACTATCAGGGTGTAAGTAATAGTTACTAAACGCCCAAAGATTCCGAAAAAGTGATTTCGAATGTTTTACTGGCTCTTCTAGACGTTCTAGAAGGTTTATGATGCCTTTAATAAGATCGTCGTTGTTGCGGGGAAGCTCTGGTCTTGATAATTCAGCAAATGTGCAAGGGAATCGTCCTTATTTCCTCAATTTGGCGAAATCTTGAGAGAACTTCGCGTCAAAAGTGGATTACCGTGAGAACAGCAACTTTTGACCGAAATTCTGGCCTGTTTTTCTCGCTTCACAACTGCTTGACTTCTTCCTTCACAACAGCTGGTCTTCTTGCTTGAAAACAGATGTTTTCTTATAATTTTCTTCTTATAACCAAAGTCAATACTGATTTTGCCTTGAATTGTCACTCCTTATATAGTTTTTCCTAACTTCGTTAAGTTGGGCCAAACTACGTTAAAAGTAACCAATCAGCATGTAGCTTCTCTAAGCCACGTCTACCAGTGCTTTTCTTATGGGAAAAATTTCGGAATGGAATTACAGCGTTTTTACTCGCTCTTTCGTAGAGATTTTAGCTGTATCCGATAGATATTGAATCTATGCATAATCCCAGCAGCATTGGAAATATGTAATCCTTATTATATATTTACAATACCAATTAACAAATAATGTCACTTTAGCTTTACTACAGGAGGAGGAGTAGGAGTAATTTCACGAAGTGCTGTTATTAAACATCGCCCATTTAGTATTGTCATAACAATAAGCTAGCTGACTCAGACACTGTGGATTTTCAAAGAATGAAAATTGACAACTTTATATAATCCACTTTACTAACTTATCAGCATTCAATAATTAAATAATTTCCTTTTCATATATTCAAGTTAGATTTTAATGCAAGCCCACCCGACTTAATTTTAATCTTTTATACCTATCTACGAAAGTTTCCAAAAAAAATGTATAAAAACCCTGCAAAATTGGTATTCATATAACAACACGCAGAGCACGAAATAATTTATTGCATGATTGATTTTATCCTTAGTTAAACTTTTATTATTATTTCCACAGCAAAGTGCAAAAGTATATTATTTTACGAATCATCAAAATTAATGGAGTCAAACAGGTGTTTAAGCTCCAGTAACCAAACCTGCGGGTATGTACACACATATATTTTCATATACGTATATCAAAAAATTTATATGCCTTCCTATTGGCTATACATAACATAGAAACAATATTTTCTTTGTAATTATAACATAAAGTGGAAAATCAAGTTACTTTATTGCAACCAAAAACCAATATTTTATCTTGTGTTCAGCGTTAAAGTCTTGCGGAAAATGTAGCAAAATAGACAAAGCTATGCTTGGTGAACGTAACTCAAAAACGTAATTTATTATTAAAGCTCACTACTGTAATTTTTCAAACGTAGCAAGTAGGACAAGTACATTATTTTTATACGAACTGGGACTGTAATATACCCGATAAGCCACTTGAAATGTATACTGAAAGAATACTAAAAGTAGTAAAACAAGAAAATCAATTTCGTTTTGATATCGACGCTGAAGCCGCTCAACTTTCATTTTATTTAATATTAAAAGGATACAAATGGCGTTTCCCCGTGATTTGCTTTTGTCTCTTTTGACTTGCGGAACTTTTTTTTGCATTATTTGCTTTTGTGTTTTTTGCTTCTTATGATTTCTTAATTGATTTATCCAATTCCGTTTTGGTTTGGATAAAGATGATGTGAAAATAGTATTTTTTTCTTTTATTCTTGTCTCTCTTTTGTTTCATTTTCGTTGTTGGTATTGCCAACTAATTTCGGAGAGAGAGATTGAAAAATAGAGTTGCTTGTTATTCTCATTGATGCAGTAGCAGTATTGAGCATTCGAAAGCGTCTGTTATTTTAAATATTCCATCGGTCACTTTTTATCTTAATTTTAGCTGGACACATATTGCTGATAAAAAATGTTTAATATTTTGCAACTTGGATTTATATAAGATAAATATCAGGTGTCCAGACGATAATGAATGGTCTTCTGTCTTTTATTTATTACATAAATATCAGATTCTCTAGTAACATTTACTTCATTCTCAGTATATGTACTTAAAGGTCTCAAAAAAGTTACAATAAGAGATTGAAACTTATTTAAACCATAAGTAGGAAAACACACTAAAATAACATATTTCTCCAGCGCTGGATATATTTCGTTTGAGTTTATGGTATCGGGCAGTATTACCATATATCTTTTTTACTTTTACGACTACTTTATTTAGACTTGGAGTTCACAAAAGATTTTATGGCTCTCGTCATACCATCTACCGGCATCATTTTTAACTGGAGTCGCGATTTTAAGCAGGTTTTCTGTATAAGTATTCGTACCATTATTAGGTATCTGTAAATTGTTTATCTGTTTCCCTTACATTATCAAGATGGGTATTACTGAATTGGAGAGATACGTCGTGTCAAATATTGTTCCAATAATTAGGACCGTCTAGTTTGAAATTTTGCGATTCGGCCATCTTCTTTGCAACTGGCAGTTCTAAGAGTCGTATAGAATTGTTAAAGAATAAAATTAATTATTATTTATGTGTTTTATTATGATTTGGTAGATCTAAACCAGAATCAGGTAACTATATTCTATATTTTTCGTTATAACCGTCGAATTCAATAAATTAAAGTATTTCCATTTTATGCACGCTATAACATCAATAAAAATTTCTAGAATATTGACTCGATATTTTCCTTTTGTTTCTGGGGTCAGCTTTTAAAATCATAGTCCAGCTTTTTAAATTATATCTCAGCATCTACATCCTGCATTTACTGAATTTAAAACATTGATATTATTTAATGCTTTTATGACAATTTCTCAAGGCTTTTTTACAGTCATTCGCATTTACCTAAGTTTCTTCCAGATTTTTCTCTATAGAAATATTATATATTTCTTTAAAACCAACTATTTCCGCTGTTGCATTTGATTCTTTTTTGACTCCATATATCCAACTAATCACAAAGAGATATGAGAACATCCAAAAGTTGTGCTGTTTCCAAGTAATTCACTAGCCGAGACCATCTTTTGGTGACTGCAGTCCGATAGCAAGTACTCACAAACAGATAAGTAGCTGTATTGTTTAAATTTTTAAGAAAAATAAACATACTATCGTATTGTAAGGGAAGTTGTAATTTTCGTTTACAAACAACGTCGTTGCTATGTTATCTTTTAAATGTAGAGCTACCGTATATTTTTATTAAAATAAATTTTATTGTTTAGAACAAGAATATTGAGTTTTATTTGGATACCTGAAGAGTCTATTTGTAGAGAGTAAGTCTTCCCGGAGTTAAATTTCTTATTAGAATTTTTTTATACATTTGGAAGATTTCACCTACAATGAACTCAGGATAAAAAAATATTGTTATTAATTTAACTTTATTGTTAATTAAAAGTTTAAAATTTTAATATTGACAAATAATTAAAATTTCATTAAGTGTTTTTAATTATTTTTGTGTTATAAGGTTGTTTTTTTTTGCATTAGTGTTTCAAATATGGCGGTCCTAAGGAAACACAAAGTTGATGATGGTTTCTGAAAACTAAAATGTTTCAATAAACTTTTACCTCAATAGACGTGTTCTATGCAAAAAGTGGCCATACAAAAGTGTTTACAGATTTAAAAATATTGGGAAATAAAAAGGTTATATCTGATCTAAGAAAATGCATGATTTTACTTTATTTTTTTAATATCTCAAAAACGCAACAAGCTAGAACTGATTCACAAGCACCAATAACCTATTGACATAATTGCCTAAATCTTTCCCCACTTAAATTTTTTCTCTTAAAGTTTTCGAGATTGTGATGCATATATAGTATTTTTAATATCGAAATAACAGCATTATTAACCCAACATGGCTGCTAATGAAAATTAAAAGACCAAAAAATATATGGCTTATAACGTTCGTATCCACTTTTAAACATTGTCTGGCCTTTGTAAATTTTTCCAGCAAATAGCGGCTACTAACAAAAATTATTGGCCTTAAAATAAATACTTCGAGGCTGAAAATATTTGCAGCAATACGCACCTTCCAAAATCCTTTCTGACCTTTAAAGCCCCTCAAAATGGCAGCGTTAATTTGAAATACCCATGGAGGCCATTAACGGATACAGAATTACCCTTTTTTCTGTGTGGAGAGAAGCAGTAGCTACTAATCTATGCGTAAAGGTTCTCGCTCTTTCGATTGCTCGTGTCAAAAGAGCGGATTTCTATTTAAACAAACAAAGTGGACCGCGAAATAACCTTAAAGGTCATTGTCAAGTTTAAATTTAAGGTAGCCATTAGATTCCTCATTGAAAATTATCTAAATAAAGCCCTTAAGATTTTTGGAAAAAAATCTTATCTAAGAACATATTTAGCCATACCATCACTTTTGCGGCACCCTGAATAAATAAGTATTATAACCTCCACCTCCAATCACCTTTTAATTTTCAATATGTAGTTGACAGGTTTATCAATTTAAATATGTAATTTAATTTTAAACTTCCCTTACTTTTATCCACAAGACTTATATAAAACAATATTTTTTTAGGTCACAATATTTTCATACCAAGAGGTAGCACCTGGAGTTTATGATTGTTGGGGTACATTTAATGAAGAGTGGGGAGAACAAGCATACGTTATTTGGTAAGTTATTTTTTAAACATATTTTATATGCTGTTGATTTTTAACCAGCAAACACCGGAGGTGTCAAATGGGATTTTATCGAAATGTCTGTAAGTTTCTCCAAGAAAAGAAACGAATGAAAGGATATACTTCTTGATTAATACTATATATATATATATATATATATATATATATATATATATATATATATATATATATATATATATATATATATATATATATATAAATTTTCGATGATGTGGTATTCTGTTTATTGTTTATTTTGGTAGCGTTTCGTCTATTATCCTCTACATATACTCGGACCAGAAAAGTTCTCTTTTATGTCATCAGTAATTATGTCGTTTACATTCATCTATTCTCATGTATTTTCAGTTCTTATTATTTTGAATTCTTGTAATCCTGCCTTTAGTGAAGAAACGAATAATTTCCAAATTTTAATTGAGAAGTGTACCACAAAAAAAAGTGATTTAATATAAAAACTGGTCTACGTTAAAAATAAAAGGTTTATTATAATTCACAAGTACAACTATAGGTCAATCAAATTTAGAACTTTGAAAGTACAAATTTAAAAAGGTCGTCTTACCTTATTAAGAAAGTTGCAAATAGAAAAACTTTATTAATTTTTGGGGAACAATTATTTTTTTAGCCATTCCAAAATATTTTTTATTTTAAGAGCAAAAGAGCAACTAGTGTTTCCAGAATTTCTTAACCTTGGCGATACTACATTTTACCCATAGACGTAGAAGAAATTAAATAAAATACATTTTATTTAATCTAGACTGCGGACCCTTATGGAGAAAGTTGGCTCACGCTTAAAAAGAGATGGGGCGTTTTCGCGCAACGGACCTTTCTTTCTATAGGCGGAGCCAAGAGGCTGCGTAGACGTGATTCCCCTCTAAGAGGGGATAGAATCATTTCCGCAAAAACGATTTGACAGTTGCCAGCTGTATTTTTTGGTTGTCAGTGATCGGGTAATGAGAAACGTATTAATTTTAAATTTTAGTTCTTTTGCGTTAATTTTCTGTAATAAAACTTGTTACCTAATGTAAAAATACTACAGGAAAAAGACAAATTATGCATTGGACCTCAATGCAAATCGAGGAAAGGCCAAGGAATTAAATTTTTTTCAAGTTGTCGTTACATGATACTTCAGGTAAGTCCACATTTTTTCCTAATATTATCTTGAAAAACATGTACATACGAGTATTTTATAAACTATTTTAAAACCCGCCTATCAATAATTTGTATTTGTTTTGGTCTAATCAAGGCTTGTAATTTAAAAGCCTTTTTTTCTGGTATAATAAAGTTAACTACTTATATGGTTATTTTTCATGTACGTTTTTTATAATTAGCATTTATTTTTAACAAAATGTGTGGCTAAAATTAGACTCTTTTTTTTTTAGGTGCAAAATTTGGTTTGCTCCAGACAAGGTTTACTTGAAAAAGACCCTAGAGATGTTTTTCAAATTTAGTATGTGATTTTGAGAATAAAAACAAAGTCATGAGTAATATTCCTACAATATGGTTTGCCAATGCTGTACCTATCATATTCCCAGCTTGTACAATTATCTCTTTTGTCTCAACTGATGGGTCATTTGAGGGAACACCTACCAGATTTTTGACATATACTGGTGAGTATGTATATAGGTCTTCTATTCATTAAATTTTGATTGCCATGATATTACTATTTTTCTTTTTGCGCAGGTTTTTTTTGTATGTAAAAAAAATTCTTGAAACAAATTACAGTAATTATTTGATATAGTGGAAACACTGAATTTTCCTCTGATCTTTTGCGTTCCCGCATTGGGGTCATAGAACATGAATCGGAAGTTTTTTTTGGCAATTGCACATAGTTTATCCAAAAAAATATTTTCCCTTTCATATGTTTTTTGAACTATTCTTTAAATTTTTCCCCTCTCATTAAAACACATTCTGAATTATAACATATATAAAACTACATAACATTCTATTAACATATAGTTGAAAATACTAAAAATTGAGCAGAATAAAAAAAGCAAACAAGTGTAGGCCATATCGCCAGACAAATGCAATGTTGACGTGTAGTTCATCCTTGTTGCATGTTTTTTGACAATAAATCCTATGATCGAGAATGTAATAAAAAGATGCATCAGATTGATAGGAAGAGAGACGGAAGCACCTTAATAACCAGTTTAGATTTTGGTTTTTATTTTGTCCTCTTTTTATAAGCCATTTTTACGTACATAAATACTGTAGAAATCTGAACTAACCTGGCTCCTACTTATTGTTTGAGGGGGATAGATTTGTTCTATGTATAAAAGAAATATATAGTACATCTCTTAATTTGTGGAAAATTTGACTTACGCCAAACAATTTCAGAACGGTTTCTCTAATTTCGACTTTATGTACTCTCTTTTTAATAGTCAACTGGTTCTTTACTTAATATTCAGTTTTGTAATTAAAAGAATAAATGGAGCGAGTTGCTGTTCAGACAAGTGCAATTTGATGGTCGTTGAAAATCGCAAAGTACCAATTTTATTGCAAAATTCAAAGTCCTTCACGTTTTTGTTTCAGCTTGATTTTTAGTGTTTTCTGGTATATTATTTTAACCAAATTTCATATTTATTCTTATCCAAAATGTTCAATTGTGTTTTAGTGCGAGTGTGATTATTCCAAGAAAAAGTTAAGAAAATACAATATGAAATTGAAAGTATTTTTTGGGAAAATTATATGCGACCGCCAAAAGAAAACTTCAGATTCATATTTTACGATCCCAAATAGCGGATATGCAAAAAATTAGCGAAAAATTCGGTGTTTCCACTAGTTCGTGTAATTACCCAAATTACTAATACTAAAAGGACACAGACACAAAAGTTTAAATATTTATTTGTTACTAATAATAATAATAACAATCTTTATTTCTGATTGTTACATTTGTCCCATGAAATAAAAACAAAATAAAAAAACAGCGTCACTATACTGTTAATAAATCTACACAGAAGATATTTTTTTTTTTTAAATAAACTACTTCTAATTATTTGTTTTATCCATACATAAACTTATAAATTTGACTATTATTTCATAGTAAAAAAAATACATTCAATATGCTCCCTAAGAGTATATAAAAAAATGTTAAAAATATTTCTGCTATTATGAAAGTATATTTTTTATCCAAATATAAAATTTATTCACCATATATCTTATTACAGTTAAGGAAAGTCCATATTGGAAACGTTCTGTTGATTCTGATCCACTATCAAGTATAAGGAAACTTTTTCTTTTATTATTAGATGATAAAGAAAATACAGGCGAGTAAATAATTGTAATAATGCTGCCAAAAAATTATTGCTGAAATATGTTAAGAAATAATTTTCCTGTCAAATTAAAATATAATTTCAGTTGAATTTGTACATACAAAAAATGCCTGTTATATTTCACTTAGCACAAATATTAGACTTGTTCGTACATAAATCATAATTAACAATAATAGTTGGTCGACAGATTGCCAACTGGTGTTAGACAATTTAATTGACAAGGACTGGTTTCTGATTGTTCTGTGATTGGAGAGAATATTTAAATTGATTTTTTTAAATAAATGTGTTTATTTTAAAAAGTGATATGTTGCATATTTTAGGTGGAGCTCATACTGATGAAGTGTAAAAGCAAATAGGTTGGATTTTATTGCACAAATACCCCTTTATAATGAAGACCGACTTTCACCCAAAACACCTCAAATGAAGTGTTAAAAAAAGATCCACAACAATTATAGGTGACATCATATGACTAAAAAAATGTTTCGCCCTGGCATTAACAACAATGCTGCATTTAAAGCATAACATCATAAATCGCTTCAATGTATGAATTGGACAGATATTGTATGTTATGTATACATGAGATGGCCATCAAAGCAAACTAATATTATAATTATTATTATTTATTATTACAGCAAAAAAAAATTAAATTACATTATTACAGCAAAAAAAAATTAAATTACATTATTACAGCAAAAAAAAATTAAATTACATTATACATTTATAATATAAGCAGAGATGAAATTATTGCTCTATGTGATTTTGACAATGAGAAAAAAAAATTGGCCTAAAACGCATTTGATATAATGGTTAGGGAGACAGACCACTGTCAACTTTTTTTTTTGTAAATACACCCCTAAAAGATAATGAAATCATTTTGATCTTAGAAGAATATGTAAAAAAATTATATATTATAGGTCTAAATATACACGCCCTGTCAACAGACATGAAATTTTTTCCAGTTATCTTGAAATACATCCTAAAAATTATGAATTTGAAATTGCTGGTACTAAATAGGTCTATCCATTTGATCCAGTACATTTACAAAAAGCCACAAATAATATGGTTATTCATATATGTTAACTTATAAAATAACGCACATAACTTGTAGGTCCTATTTTTTTTTTGTTTCACACGAACTTTAAAAATAGTTTAGGTCTTAGGGTATCTTATATACATAAATTCACAGAACTTTGTTACCTTCATATATATATATATATATATATATATATATATATATATATATATATATATATATATATATATATACATATACATAAATTTTTAAAGTTAAGAAATGGTTGCGTATTGTATTTCATTATAAATTTTCTGTAATATACTGTTTCTTTTGAGTTCATACTGTTATTTCATTAGTATATTAGTTCCAGTACTGCAAAAAAAGGACAGACATAATAGAACTGAAAGTTAAAAACATTTATAATACTGTAGAAAGGGGTATTAATTTTTTAATCTACAAATTCTATATCCTTAAAGAAATTTTGTTTGAGATTTCTTATCATATAACGGTCTTGATTCACTATGGAATTTTGGTCTGGAGTGGGCTGTACAGTAATGTTCTGAATAGACTGAATATAACACAAAAATTTATTTTAAAACAATATATAAGAATAATAGATTGTATTCAGTGAACTGTTATTTTCTGGTGATATTTGCAAAATAAGAACTTTATAGGTAATAATTGTAGCATTTATTCAATAAAACTCTTGCTAGAGTGAAAAATGACATACAGATCACAATAAGTCATAATAACATATTTTCTTCCCACAAAAAAGAAAAAATAATTTTTGAATTATTAATAAGAAAACTTCTTAACAACTACAACTGTTTTTACATTATATCAAAAAAAACTAAAATTAAGTCTTCTAGATTCTGTCTGTTCCCCTCAGAGAAGCTACTATTTTAATTTCAACTGCACCTCCTGGCAACAAAATCCTATAATAAAAATGAAAATTAGTTTCATACATTTGATAAAAGATCTTTTTCAATATAAACTTGAATCATAAGTTTAAGAGCTAATTGTTAAAATTGAGGTCCAAATATGTTTTTTAAACCAAACATGATTTTAGATGAATATAATTTACTAGTATTTACATTTTATTGTTCTATTTGAAAAACCACTATTACATATTTCCTTGTATGATATTTAACCTGGATATTTATTTATATAAGATTTATACAGGTTGTTATCTTTTTAAAAAAATGTTACAGATCATTGAATTAGTAATGAAAACTTTTATTCTGAGCTTTATACTTGGTTACGTATGATAGGATCAAGGGAAACTGTTTAATCAATTAACTATATATCAAAAGGAACTTCTTGAAGCTTTTAACAGCATGAAAAATAAGAAAACACTAGTTCCAGATGGAATATTAAGATTCTTTTTAAAGGGATGCAGAGACTTTTTGCAATTCTGAAGAGCGACTATATATAATAGGGTCAATGATATGTCTGTATCAACCTGTGATGGTATTTGAAATAAATAATAAACATATTATTACCTTTCTTTATCAGCATCATCTTTAGGGGAACCAATATCTTGTTTTGGTATAGATATTTCCGAATATGTATAATCCATGCTGACAGGCCTTCAATAAAAAAATTTATTGTATTTGTTAAAAACAGTAACATCAACATTTAGAGTGTTTTTTTTTTTATGGGCAAGACAAATATGATTATTGGAAGAAAATTAATATTATTTAGTAACTATACAAAAAATACTGAAAATGCGTAGAAGTTAAATTTTATTAAATTTCTAATTTCAGGAATATTATTTATTATAACCTTATTTTTAAAATGTAAACCAATAAATTCTTACTCTTTGGTGGCAAAATAATCTCTCGAGGTACAAGGAATATGTGTAGGTCTGAAAATATATTCATTTTACAAATTGAACCATCAGGTGATGACAAAATCATCTCTCGAAATATCAAGAATTTTTGCAGGTCTGAAAATATATACATTTTATAAATTGTACCATCAGGAAAAAAGTTTGATAAAATATCAAGTAGTGCATGGTGTTATTTTCTTTTAAATGTTAGTACATTATTGTTTTAAATAAGTTAGAAAAAACAAATAAATGGTTAAAAGCAAATATATTTAAAGTGATATACCGAAGACACATTTTTTCATGCTATTAAATCAACAAATTATTGCAACTTGACTTAAGCCTGTGAGTTTTACTTATCCTCTTCTGACATAAATGTCTATACACAGTAGCTAGGAAGTGCTCTTTAGTTATTTATTTGGATAGTATTCACTAATCTACATGATATAATTCCTTGAACTCGAAAAGTGCTACCTTAAAGTTTCAATTTTACAAAACCACGCTCTTGAAATAGATACAGACTTGAGACAGAAAGAAACATATATAAATACTTTTAAGTTGCTTTTGTATATAACAATTAAAAGAAGAAAATCAAAACTTACAGTTCAGCTTGAACTCCTCTTTGTAATAACAAAGATTTTCTTTGTTTTACGTTGAGCCCAAGGTTAAGGCTAGAAATAGCTCCACATTTTAATGACATCCTTCCTCTTAGTGTTACAGTGTATCAGTTTTAATCCAAAGGGCATGACACATGCAATTAAAATGAAAAGATTTCTTTGCCTCAGGATATGACCAGCAAGTGTTTATTCAGACACGATATCTATTCTTTGTTAACCTATAAGAGACAAGAAAATAATCAGCCCAAGAAGTTTTTAGTTAATTACATTCAAAATATCACAAAAATGAGAAAGGCCTGCAATGTTGAAATTATTTCTGACTTTTTACGATTGTTGCCCAAAATGTATAACTGGATTTTGTTTTATAATATAGAGAAACTTTATAAATCATGCAATCCATTTTTTTCAATCATAATATCTAAAATATTACACACTTGATTACTTGATAGTATGTTATTTTGTCTTTAATTTATTTAAATTAAAGGATGAGCTACTATAAATCTAGACATGTTAGAAAAATTAGATTACTAAAATAGTATGAGAGACAATTAAGATAATGCAATAGAGAATGAAAAAAAAATTTTAAAGGTAAAAATGATAATTACAACACCAGGCAACTTATACAATTTTATTGTGAAATACCTGGGCTAAATTCTTTACTGATAAGTCATTACATCTACGACAAATAAAAAATAAACACTAATTATGAAGTACATAGGTAATAGCATGCAAAAACTAGAATATGTATCACCTAATAGTTTTTGTCAGTTCGGTTCTATTAACATGACTGTTTATAATGCTTATTGAGCATTTTAACCCTCACGACCACTATTAAAATTATCCAGTCAGAACTAGACTAACATTTAAATGTTCTATATTAAAATAACCTATGTATGTAAAAATTTATATTTTAATTGGAAACTTAAAACTGTCAACTCTTCTTTCCAACAATAGATTAACTTTTGAATCCTTTAATAAGCAACTACTTAAAATTATTACTGCAGTCTTTATAAGTACTATTATGATAAAAATACTGCTGAAATATTTTTACTGCAAAACTTTTTTCTAAAATATACGCCACAAAATATGAACGCCGCCTGTTTAAAAAACTTCAAAACAAATATGTTTGCCATGAATACTTTAAAAATAAAATTAAATAATAAGTACTTACCTAAACGTAAGTAAAGTATCCCATTAATATCCAACAGGTTTTTCACTATGTTAAACACAAACAAATAATAAATTACTCAATAAACTTCTTTCAAACTAAACGAACCACGGCGGCACAATTTTGACAATCCATAATACAGCTGTTTTGTCGCCGTCAATTTATTTCAACCAGATTCAAGGAATTTTAAAATGGGTGCATTTTGGCGATGAAGTAATGACGTCACATTAAAATTGTTTGCACATATTTTGAAACAATTATAGACATGCTTTCAAATAAGTGAGCATGCGCACTTCGTCATTCTAGTATTCGCGCGTTCGGAAATAGTAACGTCATTTCAAAAGTTTTTCAAAAAAGATCTACCTCATCTTTTAAACCAGGTTCCCCACGAGAAAATACCTCATGATTCAACAAATAGGCAGAATGCTTCTAATTGGTCCATTTAATTTCACTTTTTGGTAGGGATCCATCATGGCGCTCAGGCGAGAGGGGAATCGTACTTAGCTCCGCCCATAGAAAGAAAATTCCGTTGCGCGAAAACGCTCCATCTCTTTTTAAGCGTGAGTCAACTTTTTTGTACAGGATCCGCAGTCTAGATTAAATAAAATGTAATTTTATTTAATTTCTTCTACGTCTATGATTTTACCTATCGATAGGTTATGTGTTACCTACCGACAAATGTTAATTATCGAAGTTAAACATAATATAATATATTAAATTAGTATCGAACATTATAACCATCAATATATTGATACATCTCATGAGAACTATGTGAAACGTTTTGACTTCTGAAAGTAATGTGAGGTTATTTACAATTAGGATATAAAATCTGGAATTAATCGAGTATAAAAAATACTGGGTTATTTGAAAAATCGTTCCGACACATCGACTTTGTTTTGTGCTAATTTTTCCAATATATTAAATTATATATATGCTGTAACCAAATATGTTTCAAATGGTAACTCTCCAACTTATTCAAAACTTCTAGACTCTCTGCAAAATTCTGAACTTTTTCCTATTACATGTCCTATACCTAAATGTAAACGATTTATCGACAGTTAAACTTCGAAATGAAATTCAATAATTATTTACCAGCATAACTGATTTGTGCTTTTGTCAAGTTTTGTCAAATTGTCACTTTGAGGTAATTTGAATTGAAAATGAAACCTACTAAGGCATTGTGATAAGGTAAGAACCCGAGTAGAAGTTTGTACGTTATTTCAAGAAAAATATACTGATCTTCCGCATATTTCACGCAGTAAGAGAGTTATTGAATGATCGTCGATGTCTCCAGACAAACCCTTTTGAATTATTTTTATAGAGTTAACTTAAAGGTAAAATTTTCTACACTAAGCCAATTAACATGGAAAACCTAAAGAATCCGATGTTTCAAGAAATATGGTTAATAAATTTCCGAAGTAATCATAAATGTTCAAAATGAATTTATAAATCCCTTAGTTTACTTTTAATTAACCAATGGGAAGTATTTTCAATATTTAATAAAATGATAAATTAATTGTTGTTGCTGCTTGTTGTTACATTTTGATGTAAGGCATGTAATAAACAAAATGCTCAGAATTCTGCAGAGAATCTAAAAATGAACAAAAATATTAGGGGTCACCATTTAACAAATTCAACTTAGTTATAGGACAGCTTCTTTTAAGTTACCCTGTATGAATTAATATACTGAAAAGAATTCGTACCAAAAAACAAAGTCGACATGTTCGAATGATTTTTCAAAAAAAAACGATCATTTATTAAATAATGAATTTATTTCAGACTTTATGTCTTCATTGAAGAGAATATTTTTATGAAATGTAACCTAAAATAAATTTTGAATTGTTACTGCAGAGTTAAATGGAGTTTTATAGACTACTTAAATGCTTGAGAAAGTAATCAAATTTATAGTCTTCACAAGAATAATAAAATATTATAAAGAGATATAATTTACTCAATTACAAATTGCTATAACAAATAATCTGTAATTACCATTACTAAGTATTACAGAATCTCATAAAATTGCTTAGGTAACTTTAAGGCGGAGGAGTCTGGTACTTCTAAGGAGTCAAATTCAGTAACTCAGTTAGTTATACAATAAAAACTTAATTAAATAGAAAATTAGGAAATGCAGAAACATTATTCACCGTTCCGGTTTTAAACAAGTAGTAATAAAGAATATCGGGCTAACAAGCATTTCGTCATCTTTAATTGACTACATAATAATTAATAACTTTTCCTATCAAAGATGATTACCAAAATATTGGTGTAACGTTTAAGTATATAAAATGCAAGAAATACAACCGTTTAACTGCACAAATTTGAATGATGAGAGTATCTTGAATATTATTAAGGAATTGATAAGAAAATGGTAGAATTATTCCTCTGTATATGTAGATATTCTTTATTCAGACTTCATTTCAAATATTCAAATAGCCTTAAATAAGATCGCACCGTTAAGTACATGAAATCGAAAAAAGTATCCCTGGATGACATATGGTATAAAACAGAAGCAGCGAAAAAGAAATAGTGCTGAGAAAAAATTGTGTTTCACTGAACAAGACAGACTTATAAAATTACTAAAAATATAAAAAGGAAATTGTGTCCAAGATTGGAAACAATAAAACGTAATACCACAAAGAAAAGATTGATAATTGTAAAAAGGATAGTGGGGATGTGAGAACGCTGAAAGATTTAGTTGGAACTGATTCAACAGATATCCATTTCGACCTTTGAAATGATTCTTCAGGAAAGAATTTCAATTTTTTTCTTATTCACTGCAAGAAGTGTCAGAAAGTATAGAGTACAAAGAATGAGAGAGGCATTATTTAAGTATAAAATTTTGACTTATAAGCCTTAAAACTATAAACATCTCATAATTGAAAAAAACAATATATGATTTAAAAAATAAAGGTACTAATGATGGCAGTTTGAATATTAAATTCGTAAAACAAATGTTCTGTGCAATTTGATATCCCCTCTTATACTTGGTTAAAATCTCATTGAAAACCGGAAAAGTATTATGTGACCTAAAACCCAATATAAAAATCTATCCCAAAAGTGAGTAAGCCCACCATTAGAGTTTATACCTATAAATTTACTACCGGCTATTCTTAGATCAATATAACTATCGTTTCCTAATAAATGAAGGAGTACTTTAAGACGATAAGCTATTGTTCCAGGGCTAATCGAGGTTCAGGAGTCAGTACATATGTGCAGATTAAAAAAAAAAGAAATAAATGATAGCGAAATAATAACTGGTATTTTTTAGATCTTAATACGACTGATAGTGAATCTTCCAAAAGAGAAAGTGTGCTGGGTGTGTCTTGGGGCTCATTTTATATGTGATATATATTCACGAAATCAACGGGCTTTTGAAAGATTGTTTTGTGAACTTATCTCTATTGTAGAGATTTTGAAAACCTACAGTTTGAGCTTTGATGCAATCATTTTTATCAATTTGTTATTGCAAAAATGCCAACAAAACCCTTAAAATCGATATCAATTATTTATTGCAAAATTAGCTTTTTTTGCATATTTTTTATTTTATTGGGAAGCCCTCATCATTTTGAACAAAATTATATTTTATAATAATAAATCAAATAAATTGTTGCTGAGAAATTTCTATTTGTTTATTCCAAGACGCAAAATGTTAATTGCTATAACTTTTTTTTGGTGAACATTTTGACCTCCACAACGGCACAATCTCTTCGCAGAGGTATAGATTTTCATATCTAGTTGGAAGCAAATGGAAAAATTGATTTTCAACTCCTTAAATATCGCTCTAAAAAAGGGGGTGTGCCATATTCATAATTTTTCGAGGTACCCCAGATTAAAAAAAAAACACACTTCAATTGGTCCATTCATTGCTGAAATACGGAGAATTTTTTCGAGCGCTACTGATTTGAAGCTGCGAGTTAAGATTTCCCCAGCGCGCGAGAGCTCTATTTCTTTATAAAAAGGTTAAAACGATATTTAAGGAGTTAGAAATTTGTTTTTTCATTTGCTCCTAACAAGATATGAGAATATAGGCCTTCACGAAGAGATTGAATCTTTGTAGAGGTCAGTATGTTCACTCAAAACAACATTTTGCGTTCTGGGATAAACAATTAGCAATATCTCAGCAACGAATTATCCAATTTGATATTATAAAACATCATTTTGTTTAGAAAGATGAGGACTTTCTTTTAGAAGAGAAAAATTTTGCAATAAATAATTGATATGAGAGAAATGACAAATTCTGAGGGTTCTTTCGCCTTTTGCAATTAAAAACTAATAGAAATGATTGCACAGCTTAAATTGTAGGTTTTTAGAATCTCTACAACTCTTATTTCAGACTTTTATTCCAAAATATGTTTCTTGAGCTGTAGATTTAAAAACCTGTTTTAGCCAACTTTGACTTCCCTCTCTTGGCCCCAATCTATTTTTTGCTGCTACATTTTATGTAGGGTTTGTTCTTACATTGCTCACAACACCACTGGGTAGGTATCATCCATCTCGGAATTTACGTCACTCTATTTATCTACGGCTTGGACTAATAATAATGCATCATAAAATGCACCTCTAACTAAGATAAGGGATTTCATTTGAACACATTATCTAGGCAGACTCGTTAAAGTTCGATGACAGTTTTATTTCCCACATTATCTATAATAGTTAGTTCACAGATAAACTAGGTAATTCACATACGCAACATGAGTTAGGATGCAAAGAATAGGGATTTTGATTTAGTAAATCATCTTGGTTGCGTGCTTCAATTTACTTTAACTAATAAATAAACTATTTCGATGTTGATAAACTTGATAAAATGTTATCGTCGCTGCTAATTTGTTATAATCAACAGATAAAGCTTCAATTATCTTCTAGTAGTCGTCTCTTTTGGGAAACTTTTAACCACTTCTTTATTGAATCATATTAGAACGCTGAAGCGTTCATTTCTCTCCATTGCATTAACGTTAATACTATAACGAGTAGAAATTCAATAATTCACACATTAGCTACATAAAATCTAGAAAACGATTAATTTAAAACAAATTCTACATTGCTTGGCTATCACCAGATTAGCTTGTTAATAATACTAACGGCCTACTAATTTTAATGTTAACATGTATACATTCCTACCTTAACTTTTTTTACTCTTATTTAACTAAATTTACTGAATATTTTTATTTGATATGCCTTGCAGTATTTCAGTTTAGAAGAAACTTACAAAACTTTCTTGCAAAAGTAAATAAATAAAAGTTATTTTCCATCTAATTTAAAATGTCGAAATATATCTCTGTAATATATTCTTTCACCCATAAATCAGATGTTTACACAATAAAAATTGAAACACAAATATTTTAAAACTAGGTTCGATATTCAACGGTGGGAGTTAATCTGAACTTTTATCTCAAATTAGTTTATTTTGATTTCAAAATTACCAACAGAGTAATACAATAATTGTCAATGACGGAATTTATGATCAACAAATTGACGAACGAATACAGAAAAAGGAGACCTTGCATGTAATACCGAAAAAACAACATGGATAAAAAAATGGAGTCATGATTGTTTTTGGGCAGGTAGAGGTCATTTCCGAAGTAATTTGCTTCGTGAAAGTCGAATTCAAGTTCAGAATTGGCTCATCATGTCAGGATTTGGATTGGAAATGAAAACTTTATTTTTCTGACTTAGTATTCGTACTCAGCGACCCCAAAAACCACCAAGCACAAGTTTTCTTGGAAATGAAAACTTAACTTTTTTGACTTCATGGTCGTACTCAATGACCTCAAAAACCTACCAGCACAAATTTTCGGGAGAAATGTATGCAATAAAAAAATATTTGTCTCAAAGGGTTAATGACGTTTTTGGGATATATTTCATAATAAGATCTGTGTTCACCGATATCAACTTTTGATGAATTTAAATATTTTAGTTTAATAATCAATCGAGAGGAACTTGGCAAGTTAAATAATAACAAAATAATAATAATAGTATTTGGTGGCGCAAGATTTTTACTAATAAAGGAAAGTATAATGCTTATGAAGCAGTTTTTAAGAATACGCTAATATACGAGTGTGAAACTTGTACTCCTATGAAAAGAAACAGAAGGAAAGTAGACGCAACAGAGATGGGCGCAATAAGAAGAAGTATAAGTTTGTTTGAAGGTCTTAAACAATGATGTTCCTTGCGAAGTAGTAGATATTTGTTGGACTTCAATTGTTTTTATTTTTATTGGAATATCACGACGTATCGGCTAATAGTTATCTCTAGCCGAAACTTGTTCCACTTGAAAACGAATAGAGATAACTACTAGCCGAAACGTCGTGATATTCAACAAAAATAAAGACAATGGAAGTCCAATAGATATCTACTACTTCGCAAGAAGTATGAGGATATTCAAATCCGATAGAATTAGAAACAATTACAATAAACAGCACATGGACTCAGAAGGAACAATAACATACAACGGAAACAGTTTAAATGGTATTTTGAAGTTCGAAAAATCAATAATCACAAATTACCCAAACAAGTACAAATGTGGACAACTCCCATAAAATTGTAACGAGGAAGACTCAAAGAAAACATTCGAGAAGCAATAAGCGTAAAAGACCTCAAAAAGTTACTGGAAATTAGGCGACTGAAAATATCAATAGACGTTCTAAATCGGGTATATTATTATGTAACTACTAATCACTGTTTCTTCTATTCATATGATTTTCCAATATATTAACTACCAGCTTATTTTGTGACGTTTGACTGAAAGTTCTATCCCTTTTTTCTTGTAATATATTGAAATGATTAATGTATATGCCAATAATACAACAATTTGTTTTTTTTTTGTTAATATAATTTACCTACTATGTAAAAGTATTAATTAAAATTAAGTTTTATTTCTGACACTATATCTGGTTCTAATTTTGGATATAAGTTATTTTTCTTCTGAATATTATACAAAAGCTAGTAGAATATCTCGACCACTTTTAGAATTTCTTGTCTACTCGCTACTGTACTTCCTCTGAAACTAGAAAACGACTAGCGTATTTGTACACTCACTCACAGATAATTATAATCTAAAGAAAATCATTTGAAAAAATAAGATCATAATAAATATTTGAGGCAGAAAATTATTTCTCCAATATAATACAAATAGCCTCCTAGAGTTAGAAAATTTGCTTTGAAGCCTATTGTTGTAGTATGTTTCAATGTTAATTTTAAGGCATTGGGTTCAGTTTTATTTTACTAATTTTCATATCATCAAGTTCATTAACTATAAACATATAAATAATAAATCAAAAGTAACGATACTTGATCGTCAGTCTTCTTGGAGCAAGTGATTAGAGGCTTTTGAAAATCCAAGCAGTTTCGTTAACTGAACTTGCTTGTAGGCCATATTATATCTACGAAATATGTTGTGGAGTTTTGGCCATTCTATGAGGATATTGTCAACAATTTCATCTTTAGATACTCTCTGCATACCGAGTCATCTATGATGTCAGTCTTATGAAGATGACCTTACAGTTTACAATCTCCCATTAATAATCCCATCACGATTCATAGTTCTTTCTTCTCCAAAAAGAAAAGTTTCTTAGTAAGTAGCGCGCTAGATCCAATTATACGTTCCTTGGAACATTTCACTGTAGAACCTTCTCTCCAGAATTCAATAAATTTACTTCTATGCAAGAGTTTTAATTTCTTTTTACCCACAGTAATTTGAACTTATAAAACTGGTATAAGATCCCTATTGAACCATAACCGACTTAAAATCGTTCCGGTGTATACCCAAGTAACTCGAAACCCACATTACTTTGTTTAGTTATCCTTTGTCAGACTACTCAATATATTTTTGCACTCGATACCAATCATGAAGTTGGCACTAGACTTCAGTGTCAATATTGCAGCACTACTCCCTAAGTCTGTCTTATTTCTTTTTATGTCCCTCTCACAAACTCTCTGTCTACCGTATTCCTTCCGAACACTTCAGTTACAGCTCATTCATGCTATTTATATACATCTGTAAACTACCAGGACCTATTTCTTGGAACAGTGTGTTTATTCTCCCAGTCCTCTTTGCTTGTCAAAAATATCTTAAGGGAATGGTTCAGTTTCAAAACTGGCGACATGACGTCTGTTTGCTTGGGAAGTAACTGGCATCTTTCCACCATGGTTTCCCAGAACCACGCAGATACACACCAGTTTCAGATCTGTGATTCCCTCGGCAGCTAAGAAGATAAACAGGACATCCAGTGTATCAGTGAGTACAGTTAGGCTTCGTTGTACTAGGCCACCATACCATGGCGGCGTACTTAATTATGAGACAAATTACCATAATATTTCAATATAGTACTTTCGCTGTCAGCCCCCATGTTCACGCAAAAGCTGACTTACAAGTCTAAAAATCACCTATGCCTTCTTAGTTTGAACTTCAATATAATCATTCTAGCTTAGTCGTAAATCTAGAATTACTCCAAAGTGACCACCGAGGGAACAAATTGATAAAAATATAACGTAAGCAATTCACAAGCATCAAACTATTTATAGAACTTAAAAACTCTCAACAACGGGATCAGGTTTAAGTTTAAAACACCCTATGGAATATGGTTGCTAGAATTTTAAAATCATTTCTATTCAGAAATGTGTCGTGATACAAATTTAAACCTCGTTTAAAATTATTATCCAAGATTTTTAACTTGTATGGAATAAAAGATAATTAAAATCTTCTTAAAAAGCACTCTTAAATTAATTTTTCTTTCTTTTAATTTCTTTCCCATTTTTCAGAAAATCCGATTATTAATTTTTAATATTATTATAACTTCCTTCACGAAATATTTTTCTCCACAATAATTTAATTATACTTTCGCTGAAATTTATAAATAAATTAATAAATATTTTTTAATAAAAAACGTTCAATATTACATATATTTAAATACAGGTGGCTTAACTACGAAGAAATAATCTTAACCAAATGATTGATAAGATCAATTCTTTTGCCAGCTTTAGCTGAAAAAATTATATTAAGTACAGTTGACAAGATTTATAAATACAATCTAAAAAACATAAAATTATAATAAAAAACCGTGACATAGTTAACTGACGTAAAACACGTTATATTAAAGGGAAAATCATTTTAAGGCCACCTTTTTTTCAAGATACTCATGGTAAATGTCAGAAGGAAAAAAAAATTGTATTACAATTTATGTTTTAACATTTTACCACTAAGGTCAGCCGCTCAGAAAAGTGAGAGAAAATTTTAAATGGTTTTGTTGGAGTTGTTTATCGCTAAGTCCGTATCGATCTCTTATTAGTAATATGAACTTTAATCAAATTGATTAGGCATTTACGGGGGTTAGTAAATTGCCGAGGTTGAGGATAGTGATAAAGTAATTTAACGATGATAATGGTTATAGATTTTCCAGTAATCTAAAAACATGTTTTTCCTAAGGTGTCCAATACCAGAAACGTTTGAACAAACTTGTATGTTTTGGCATATTATATAAGCGATTAAAACTCAAGTTCAATCTTTGACATTATCAAGGAAGTTAGGAACAGATGCGTCCCCAAATTGATAGTATCAAAATTTTAACAGATACCAGTCAAAACTCGATTTGTTAGATATGTTAGAAAATTGTGTAAAAAAAGCCTACATTTTGCTACACGGGCGAAACACCTCACGATTAAGAGAGAAGAAAAATTACTTAATTATAATAAGTACAGTTAAAGGCTAGTAGCAGCACTAGCGAGCGAAAATGCCGAGCTAACCCCTAGGACGGAGAGTAGGGATGAGTTATTCAGGACGCCACTGTATCTAAAACTAGGCTGTATGAGAAACCTTCCACAATGTCGTTAGGAACTAACTTTCAACTTTACTCCCAATAAATTATAAAGCACATAAAACAAAAGTGAAGACGTGGGACAAATAAAATTCTGTTTAGGTAGTAATAGTAAAAAACTTTAAATAAAAATTTAATAAATCTTTGTACAGTTTAATGCTAGATGTAAGGGATTGAGACAAAGAATAATTAGTGGACTGTATATAGGTAGGTTGCGGATATGAGAAATTATATAAATAATATGAGAATACAAAATACAGCAACAGCGTGACATAAATACTAAAATGGCCTACCTTGTAGTCGAAATCACTTCACATCAATTTCTTCTTGGTGGCCACCAGGAGAATCCCATGCTTCACAATGCAGGAACTAGGAATTGGGGACACTGTCACTATATTTCAGAGTAGTTTTGAGGCGAGAGTTAATATATTTGAGAGGAAAACGATAAGCCTTTTCGATAAGGCGAGGGACGTGCAATACGTCGAGTACTATACTATACGACTACTACTGTACTACTACTCATTTGTCCCTTTTTACATTTGTCCAAATGCGCGAGGGCCAGTCAAATGTGTCACATGTAAACGTGAATAAATTAAACTAAAAAGTAACGAAACCTAAACACTAGGTATGTTTCAATAAAAGTTCGGTACCAAATAATTACACAATTGCCGAAATAGATCAATCAAATAGATAAACAACACACACGAACACCTCGCAGCACTAAAACAACGCAAACTCTGTATATTTCATGATCATAGAATGATTGTAAAATGCTTAATAAAAAGAAATAGAGGGGATTATACTTCAATTTCAAAATTTATAAGTTTACAATAAAATAGAAAAATTAATAAAATTTTCACTTTCTGATGGTGGCCTCTCAGCTTGGCTGCGTAAGTACTAGTGTATATACAAAAGTGTAGAACAAAACATGCACAGAACGGATACTAATAGTGTTGGCCCACAGGTCATACTCACAGGTAAAATTCGTAGGTAAAAAAGACTATTAGGGAGGACTCGTACGTACAAAAAAGTAGGAAAGATCCACATTTAAAAAAACTGTAAGAAGAACCCCACGAAAAGAAAAGTGTCTCAGGCTACTTTTTAAAAAAAATAAACTAAAATGCCTATGAATTTATTAATGAAGCTTCACTAAAATATCGAGAAATATTTAATTTTAAACTTTAAACTTTCCACGTAGTCAAAAAATTAATTATATCAACAAAAAAAAATGAAATATTAATATAGAATTAATGACAGATAATTAACAAAAAAAAAAGATAATAATCAATTTAAAGTAATTAATTATTTTCAGATAATAGTAAAAACACAAATCTATAAACGAACAATAAAAGACCAGCCTAATGCCAGGTGATCGCTAATAATTAGATTAATATAAGATAAAACAAAAGATTTACTATAATTAATTACTAAATCAAATAAGTAGAACTGACAATTTTACAGCATTACCTGGCAAAAATAATTACAACTTTAATTAAATTTCAATGCAAGAACAATAGAACAAATATCCTCAAAATTTCGTCGCAGTAATTACCACAATAGTGTAATAAAAGCTAGGACACGTATTTTGGTCTGAACTTTTAATTAGATAAAAATAAATAAACTTCTGGTGCTAAAATTTAAAATTTTGTTCTAATTTGGCCAGTTTCAAGTGCCCAAATACTGTAATCGAACTAAAAAAATAGACTGGACTCAAACTGAAAGTCGACAGACCTATCACGATGCAATTTTGTTCTATATAATCAATTTAAAGCACAAGATGAGGCCAAGAGATTGAATGCAATTCAAAATACATTAAAACTTACAAGATTAATTTTTCTCTAAATTGGAGCCATCGTAATATGTCCAGAAAACAAATGTGTAACAAAATATAGTAAATTTACAATCAACAGCAAAGTTATACTCAAAATTAAATCTTTACTAATATAACAGAAAGAACTACGCCATTTACAAATCACAGCTATCAAAAAATAAGAAAATTCAAGAAAAATTACTCAATATTCATAAAAAAAACAAGCTACAATGGGCCTTAAAACCCAATATAAAACTTAATAATAATCCAGTACGGTCAATTTAGGTCTTAATAAAATTAAAACAGCTTGCTATCGCCAGATTCAAACTAGGCATTAATTTACTCGGAATAAATTTTGCGCTTAAATCTTATCGAATTACAAAAGTCTATGAAAGATTCTATAATAAATTGTAATTAATTTATCTAACCTATGTTGTTGGGGTCTAACAGAAATCCTCTTACCGAAACGTAAAAAACGGCAAAGGTCTCTTTTTCCAGGTTTATCCCGATAAAAATGACCCAAAAATGTCAAACAGGCAAAAAAATACGGAAACTAATCCACAAAACTCAATTATCGATGTGATTTAAACAACATTTCAACCCATAATCTGAATAGATGATTCCAATAAATGGAAATAGAAATCTTCAGTTTCTTTAGCCGAATCCAACATGAAAAAGTGAAGGCAAAATGGCCTCAATTTATAGCTCAGATCCTTGCTTCGACATAACACTACTTTGTTTAGGCGCATTCAGTTGACATGATTGAAACAAATGACAGCTCAAAAATAGTCAGTCGACTGAAACAAATTTGTTAAATAATTCATTTGATTAATCATTTTCGTTTTCCGCTCAAAAATTAAATAAGTGTCCCAGTAGTCGTCTTTAAATTAAAGAAATGAAGGAATAAATTTCCTGCAACCCAAAAAATATTACAATTCAACTCAAGTAGTAGTAGGCAGGAAAACTGATATCTATCTGAAAAAAATATAACTGTAAATTCAGCATCGATAATAAACAACTAAGCACAGTGTAGTGAAACACTTAATGATGTTAAATATCAGTTATTATATATTTTTAAAAACTTAACAAAATTTTAATCTAGCTCTTACATAATATACAGGGTGTCCTATTTAAAAAAGCGTAAGTTTGACATACAACTAAAAATCTGACACATTTAGAAAAAGACTAAGTGCGCTAGTGAATTTCACGTAAGAAAACTCTACAATGCTACCTGCTTTTACTCTTTCATACCTTCCATATTAATTAAGATACAAGGGGAGCTTCTAAATAGAAAATTGTCAATTTCGCCCTGTATATTAAAACAGAAGTTTGCAAAAATCACGAATATGGGAACGCTTCTAAAGTGGAGCACCATTTATTATTTTAAAGAGGACTAAATACAAAATTTATAATCTGAATTTTTAATTTTTTTAAATCTTTTACAGAAGTATGAAAAAACAGTATTGATATATATATATATATATATATATATATATATATATATATATATATATATATATATATAATAAGGTTGCGGACATAGCAATAGTAGTATCATTTAGTATGCATATTCTATATATAGAACATATATTTATATATCCGAACCAACTAACTTAACATATATATAATATACAGTAAATATATACTAAACTCTCACAACCATGTGGATAAAATTAAAATAATACTGTACTTCCTAAGCTTTTTTCCCTAAAATTCTTTCTAACCGGGATATCAAGCGCTAAAGGAATTCCTAGAAATTTATTTTATGGGTTCTAACTTTGAAACCCACCTTATTTATATTAATATGCAAATGTTTCAGCAGGAACTTTAGGAAATAATGTAAAGGGAAAATTGTGTTATTTTAACTTCTCCCATAGATTCACGAGAGATTAGTAGAACCTTACCGGATAACCTATATATAAATTTTACTGTCCTCTTTTATAGTTGACATTACAAAAATACCAAAGATATTCGACAAAACTAAAACTGTGATTTCTTTAAAATTAAAAACCGTAATAAAAAATAAAAAATTGTAGCTTGTTGTAGTTCACTTCAGTTAACAATTTCGATCTTTCACATACATCAATATAAGTTTTGTTAATCATTCTTCTTCTTCTTCAGGTGCTAAGTGCTATGTCATACGTCGGTGACCATTTGTTCATTTTATGGGCACACTATAACTAGAGTGCTTTCATCAACCTATTTAAATTTAGTTGCAGCGTCTGACATACCACACCATATTTTTAGACTGCGTCGATAAAAGTGTTGTTTTTGATCTGATCCTCGTCTGTTTTTAATTTTTCCTTACAGGATTAGCTTTGGTATAGAGAGTTTTAACACCATACAGTACATTACGCCGTACATAACATTGAACTATACGTATTTGAGTATGTAGTGGCATATTTCTATGAAGCAGGATATTCTTAAATTTAAAGATGGTTGTTTTTGTACGGCAAATTCTTCACTTCTTGACCGCATTCCTGCTTTTCATTTAGAGCAGTGCCAAGATACGTGAGTTTTGCTACACTTTCAATATTTTCCCCGTTGATGATAAGAGGGGTGATGTACTGATGTCTAATAATGCATCATTTTTATTTTGGTAGTATTAATATGTAGCCCGAACTATTCACCGCAATCGTTAAGCTTAGTTGTTAGTCATTAAATTAAAAATTGTGTAGTAAAAATAAAAAGGATATTATACAATATACGAATATGAAGGTTTAGCTTATAATATTTTTAGTTTTTCAGTTTGATTTTTAGTAGCAAATATATCTCACAAATAACTTAAATTTGGGCCCAATTTTTATAAAATCTACATTGTGAAATTCGAAAATCGAAACTTACGAGCTTAAAGTTATGTCCCGGAATTCAGGAAACTATCATTATCAGCATGTGTACTTTAAATTCTACTGATTATGTTTAAAATGAGATGAACAACTAAAATTCGCAATAAGTATCTGATATATTTCAACATGTTTTTGATAGTGATTGTTGAATCTATTAAATGTACTACGCTATCAAAAAAATCGACAACCAAAAAATGTAAGCTCTAATATCATATTAAACAGTGATAAAATATAAAAAATTATAACTATGTCAGTAAAAAAAAAAGAAATTTCTATCAAAACCACAACGAACGAGAGAGAGTTTTCTCAAAGATTTTACCTGTAACGTTACTCTTTAAGCATAATAAATAAATTTTCCATAAAACAAAATGTAAACAATCAGTTACCTTTCTGGATGTCATGATTTATGGCAGTCATGAAATTAATAAAATTTCAGTACACAGAAGCCAATACATACCGGTTAACATCTAAATTCTAGGTCTAACCATTCTATTGTAATCGAACGATCAACGAAACGTAACCTTCATAACTAACCTGAACTAAAAATTATATATATATATATATATATATATATATATATATATATATATATATATAATTTTTCCTTGATTTCGTCTTTTCTTGGGTTTAGGTTCTATATTTAATAAAAAATACAAAACAATTGACGTTTCGCCCTTTATTTAAGACATTTTGAAAACTTTTTCTTTCACGTGCGGTCCATGTGACACTTCTATTTCTTCATAAAATGTCATAATGGATGTTGTTAGTAGCTTCAACCCAAACTATTAATATTTATTTTCTTGATTCTTGAACCATAGATTATATTGACAGAAAGATGGAAAAAAGTCATAGCTAAAGTTAGCCAATACTTTAATAATTGAGATAATTCATTTTATATATATATATATATATATATATATATATATATATATATATATATATATATATATATATATATATATATTTATATTCCAAGAAAAATGCTCCAGCGAGTAATTGAAAATTTCAGTTCGGGGCTAAATGATTGTGTTCTAAAACTATTCTATAATTTAACAGCAATTAAACAACTATGAATTAATTCCGATGTTTTATTTATTATGAATCGAAAATGAAAAACATTCTGCGACACCTTTTTACAATAAGGTGGAATCTCAAGTTTTTATGTCAACAATTCGTATGTCCCCTATAGTTCAAGCTATAGGTAAATATAGTGACGTAACTTCTGAGATTGATGATACCTACCCAGAGATGTTGGGGGTAATGTAAGAACAAACCCTACATAAAATTTAACAGCAAGAAGTAGATTGGAAACAATAGGGGGTCAAAGTTGGCTAAAACAGTTTTTTTTTAAATCTACAAGCCAAGGAACTCATTTTGAAAAAAAAAAGTTTCAAATAAAGGTTGTAGAGATTGTAAAAACCTACAGCCAACTTGAGCTTTTATGGGATAATCTTTGTTAATTTATTGTTGCAAAAAGATCAAAAAATCCTCAAAAAAGGCCATATTATTCATGTCAATTATTTATCGCAAAATTAACTTGTTTACACTTTCTTGTTTTTAAAGAAAAGCCCTCGTCTTTCTGAACAAAATAATATTTTATAATAGTAAATCGAATAATTTTTTCTGATATATTGCTAATTGTTTATCACGAGACGCAAAATATTTATTGCCATAACTTTTTTTTGAGAAGACATAAACTTTTATATCTTGTTGCGGCAAAAGAAAATATTAATTTTCACCCCTTAAATATGGCATTAAAAAAGAGGTGTTTTTTTTTAAAAAGAAATAGAGTTCTCGCACGCGCGAGAAAATTGTACTCGCAGCTTCAAATCAGCAGCACTCGGAAAAATTCTCCGTATTTTAGTAACGAAAGAACCAATTTTTTATCTGGGATAGCTCGAAAAATTATGAATATGGCACACCCCTTTCTTAGAGCGATATTTAAGGGTTCGAAAATTACTTTTTTCATTTGCCCCCAAGGAGATATGAAAATTTAGGCCTTCACGAAGAGATTGGGTCTTTGTGGAGGTCAATATGTTCACTCAAAAATCATAAAAGTTCAAAATAAAATTAATTTTGCAATAAATAAATGATATGCAAAAAATGGCCCTTTTTAAGGGTTTTATGGCATTTTTGCAATAACAAATTTACGAAAATGATCGCACAAAAGCTCAAGTTGTATATTTCTCTACAACTTTTATTTACAACTCTTTGCGTTCCTTGGCTTATAGATTTAAAAAACCTGTGTTAGCCAACTTTAATCCCCTTCCTTCTTGACCCCCCACCTATTTTTTGCTGTTATATTATCTGTAAGATTTGTTCTTACATTGCCCCAACACCCCTGAATAGGTCCCATGCATCTCGGAATATACGTCAAAAACAGCACTAATTTTTACCTATGGCTTGGACTACTAGTTGAAAACCAAATTTTATTATTTTTAATTTTAATTAATTGAATTATTTTAATTTTTTACAATAATTCAAACTGTTGTCCCTTTTTCTCATATAACGTAATGATGGTGAAACCTAATCCACACCTAAAAATTAATTCCAAGAGAAGTACTCAATCATTACTGGAATTTTTAAACAAGATAAATAAAAATTTATTGTTAGCTTTATATATTTTATTAAAAAAAGTTGCCAAGATTTATGAATTTTATTTAAAGAATATAAAACCGTAATGGAAAATTGTGAAGCAGTTACCTCCAACGTAAAACACGTTTTAAAGTAAAAAATCATTTTTAAGGTAGCCTTTTTCCAGCTTGCCTTCAGTAAATGTCAGGAGATACAAAAAAATTTATTGTATATTTATGTTTTAGCCGTCTACGAATAAGCTCAGGAGAGAGTAATGTATTTTATATGTTTTTATATCAGGCATCCCACTTTTCACCATTACATTCTCGCACCTCGATTTTTAATAATTTGATTTTTTCAATCTAACTTAACTTATTATCAACAAGAAGTACATGCAAAAGATTTTAATACATATGGAAGGTTTCTAACGGAGGCGGTAATGTCCGCAGGAGCGCCAAAGCCTTTCGAGGGGGCGACAGCGAGTATAGAGGCAATTTTAAAATTGTTCATCTTATTGTACTCCATGGAAAACAGATTTTCGTCAGTAACAAAAATGTAACATTGGTTTTTTTTGCTAGAATGTGTTCATTTCGGCATCTCATAAAACATATCTGGATGGAACTCTGAAAAACCTGTGCAAAAAAAAATGGCGGCGCAAAAATTGTCACTATTTTCGGTTTTTTTTGAATTTATCTTGAAAAGTAAAAGTTGTATCCACAGAGACAGCGCTCCACGACTTGGTCAGCAAGGTGGAAAACACTCTGGAAAATGGAGAAGTGCTTCTAGGAGCATTTCTAGACATAGAGGGGGCGTTCGACAACACGTCTTTTCAATCAATCATCACTGCAATAAGGAACATCAATCTGGAAGAGACCTGTTGCAGGTGGATTGAAAATATGTTAAAAGACAGAGTGATCTATACAGAACTGCTCGGAGAGTCGCTGATGGCACGGGTGAGTGAGGGGGTGTCCGCAGGGGGGGTTCTCTCCCCACTGCTTTGGAACCTAGTAATGGATGGGCTTCTGCGAACCCTGAGTGGGGAGGGTCAATCTGTGCTGGGATATGCAGATGAATTGGTAATCTTAACCCAAGGCAAATTTAATACAACAGTAAGAGAGAGAATGCAGAGGGCTCTTGAAGTTGTAGAAAGATGGGTAAGGCAGGAGGGACTCAATATGAGTCCCCAAAAGACTGTCCTAATTCCCTTTACAAAACGGAGAAGGATAGAGGATCTCGGTCCCATCATCCTCCAAGGAAACACAATACCACTTGCCAGAGAAATAAAATATCTGGGGGTGATTTTAGACTCCAGGCTGACCTGGAACAGACAAGTGGAAAACATAACCAGAAAATCGGAAACATCTCTTATGACTGTTAGAAGATTATGTGGGAAAACATGGGGTCTCTCACCGAAAATGGTACATTGGTTATACACCAGTGTTGTGAGACCAGCATTACTTACGCAGCCTTGGTCTGGTGGCCCAAGGTAATGCAGAGAGCAACTATGACAAAGCTGAGTGGAATACAAAGGGTCGCCTGTTTATGTATTACTGGGGCCATGAAATCAACGCCCACTTCGGCAATGGAGTGTATTCTGGATCTGCCTCCGCTACACATAGTGATTCAGGCAGAGGCAAGAATGGGACTCCACCGACTAAATCACTCAACAGTAAAATCGCAAATGACGATGTCAGGACATAAAACATATGTAAAAAAATCAGGAGCCCTGAGTTGGAAATGGACACGGACCATATGAACTCGAGCTACCGTTATAATATACCGTTTGAAGTCACAATAGAGGATCGAATGGCAAGTAAAAGAGAAAGACCGGTAACATTCTCGGGTGCAAGTATCTGGTACACTGACGGTTCAAAAACTAGTGAGGGTACTGGAGCTGGGATATACGGGTTACAACCGAGGAGGGAACTAACCCTTCCCCTTGGGAAATACCCAACAGTGTCCAGGCAGAAATATACGCAATCTTACGGTGTGCAGATGAGATAAATAGGAGAGCTTACAAAGGGAAGCAAATCCTCATTTACTCTGACAGCCAGGCAGCCCTAAGGGCCCTCAATGGCCAAAAGGTATCATCGAGGCTGGTTTGGGAATGTCAGAGCGAGCTGGAAACTCTGACAAAAGACAACAGAGTTATGTTAAAGTGGGTACCAGGACACGAAGGCATACATGGAAATGAAAAAGCTGACGAACTAGCTAGAGCAGGGTCAGCATCTCAATACATTGGTCTAGAACCGGCCTTTGGGGTGCCGCGGTGTGCAGCACGAGAAGCAGTCAAAGAATGGATCAAAACAGAACATAAAAACCACTGGATGACCAGACAGGGTTTAAACCATTTATTGGGAATCCGGACCCGAAACTGGCAAAGAAATTACTACAAATGAGTAGAAACCAATTAAGGACTATTACAGGTATAATGACGGGACACATGGCCGTCAAAGTACATCTGAATAGAATAAATCTATATAACGGAAACTTCGGCTGCAGACTGTGTGGACAAGCCGAGGAAACGGTGAAGCATATCATATGTGACTGTGAGTCACTGGTGAGATTTAGACAACAAACTTTCGGGTCAGTAAAACTGGAACCGGGAGAAATACTTACTCACTCCTTAGCAGGACTGTACAGATTGAGCCAGGGGGCTAGGTTGACAGAGTGGCTATAATGTCTAGGGTGAGCACAATAGGCCTACTCTGGTCGCAGTGCATCCGGCTTTAGGACGGACCCGGGAATATATATAAAAAAAAAAAAAAAAAGTTGTATCGCAAAATGTTTCAAACAAAAGTTGTAGAGAATTAAATAACCTGTCGACTCATATGATATAAATTATAGGTGGCGCCACTAGTTATCGAGATATATAATTTTTTTCGACAAAATTGACGGTTTTTGTTTTTTTTGAATACATTTATTAACAAATTACCGATTTCAAATTTAACATAAATATAGATATTATTATTCTAAAAAAGTATGTGAAGCCCAGAATCTGTGAGTTTTTTATTTTCCGAGAAATTCGATGTCAAATTTGAAAATTCAACCTCAATTTTCCGCTTTCCTAATTAAGATACAATTCTCAATTTTATTGGAAATTGTTTGTATTGTTTTATATTGTGAAGATCTATTAAAAAAAAATTTCAATCGTGGGACGAGAAATTTTGCAAAAACCAATTTTTGCATCAAAAAAATTGCGATAACTTTTCACCAGATGGAGATAAAATTTTTTAAATGCATGCATTAGATTTAGATGTATCATTTCCGATCTCAAAAAGGAAAAAATTTTAATTTTGGATGAAAAAAACGTTTTTTTTTCAAAAATTCATAATGGCGTGGCAAATGAATATTAAGGGCTCATATTTGAAGAAGATACTTTTTAATACTTGTACTTTACCTAGGAATTTTTTGGATCCACGAAATACACTTCCATACAATCAGTGAACCTTCGAAAATTGGGTCGAATCTAATCGAAAATAGCTGGTGCAGGCCGCTCTCGGCGGGTTGCCATAGTTTAGGCACATTAATCATTGGCGATTCAAGGAAACTTATGTATTACAAGTGATATTTATAATATTAATGTTGTTTTATTAATTTATATAATAGTTACAATTTGTTTGGTCATATTAATTATTAATTTGTTTATTAACAAAATTTATACAAAAAATTATAGAGAAAATCATACAAGAATTCAATTACATTTTATATATTATACTGTTTTTCCTTTAAATTGTTATTACCTAATAGTTTATTAACAAAATTTTTACGAAAATTTCTATAAACAAATCATATAAAAATATAATAATGTATAATACGTCATATAAATATTTTATAATACATTAACATTACGTGCGAGAGTCATACAAATACAATATACCAATTATACATTCATATTTCTTTTTTTGTTGATTTTGTTGATAAACCGTTAATATATTATTAAATATTTATATGATTTGCTTATAGAAATTTTCGTAATAATTTTGCTAATAAACTATTAAGTAATAATAATATAAAGGAAAAAACAGTATAATACGTAATATATAATTGAATATTGGTATGATTTTCTTTATAATTTTTTGTAAAAATTTTGTTAACAAACTTATTAATAATTAATATATACTATCATATAAATTTATAAAACAACATCAATATTATAAATATTTGTGATGCATAAGTTTCCTTGAAGCGCCAATGAATAATGCGCCTGAACTAGGGCAACCCGCCGACAGCGGCCTGCGGCAACTATTTTCGATTAGATTCGGCCCAATTTTCGAATGTTCACAGAAAGTAAGGAAGTGTATTTCTTGGGTCCAAAAAATTCACAGGTAAAATACAAGTATTAAGAAGCATCTTCTGCAAATTTGAGCTCTTAATATTCATTTGCCATACCACTGTAAATTTTTGAATAAAAAAAGTTTGTTTCACCCAAAATTAATTTTTTTTTAGATCGGAAATGATACATCTAAATCCAATGCATGCTTTAAAAAAAAATATATATCCATCTGGTGAAAAGTTATCATAATTTTTTTACTTAAAAAATTGGTTTTTGCAAAATTGCTCGGCCCACCATCGAAAAAAATTTTTTTTTATAGATCTTCAAATTATAAAACAATACAAACAATTTCCATTAAAATTGAGCATTGTATCTTAATTAGGAAAGCGGAAAATTGAGGTTTATTTTCAACTTTGACATCGAATTTCTCGGAACTTAAAAAACTTGCAGATTCTGGGTTTGATATACTTTTTTAAAATGATAATACCTATATTTGTGTTAAGTTTTAAATAGGTAATTTGTTAATAAATGTCTTTTTTTAAAAAAAAAAAACCAAAACCGTAAATTTTGTCGAACAAAAAATATATATTTCGATAACTAGTAGCGCTAACTATGACTTATATGAATCGATAGGATTTTCAATTCTCTACAACTGTTGTTTGAAATATTTTTCGATACAACTTTTACTTTTCGAGATAAACTCAAAAAACCGAAAAACGTGAACATTTTTGGTCCGCAATTTTTTTTGCACAGGTCTTTCAGAGTTACCGTCGAGATATGTTTTATAGAATGCCGAAATGAACATATTCCAGCAAAAAAAAACAATGTTACATTTTTGTTAACAAAACAGCTTTTTTTTTAGTTTAATTTCCATGGAGTATTGTTGCTCAAATTTTTGAAAATACAATTTTGCATATATTTTTTTTTAGCTTTATCTGTGTGTTTTAATGTGTGTTTTTGTAAGTAATGATAACTTTTTCGCGATTTACACAATCTAACTAGATAGTATGTTAGGACAAGAAACGCCGGCATTAAATTATTGAGTATTCGAAATTTGGATTTACGTATTATTTTACAAACGAATCATTACCTATTAGTTCACGTTAGTTCAGGTTAGTTCAGTTTCAAAAAGTTTTTTCAACGAAGTCAGTGGCCGCCCGGGGTAGATACAAAATTTACCGCCCAGGGTAGATAAGAGATAATATGATTATTAAAAAACAATTGTGTATCATAAAATGAGGGTAAACGTGCAGAATTGAAATGCCAAATACAAAAAAAACGTTTGGCACGCTACGTTGATCTTAAACCACGATCAAACCAAAACTGTCCTGAACTCACCTGAACTAAACTAAAGTAGATTTCATTAAACAGGTTAGTTCAGGTTAGATCTTGATTTTTAGACCAACATAGCTTGCCGAACGATCCGTTTATATTTGGCATTCGGATTCTGTACGTTTCCTCACATTTTATGTTACAATATTAAATGAGCACAATTGCTTTTAAACAACTAAGTTTTCCATCCTAATAAATTTTAAAATTGACGTAAGCGTGAGGATATCACACAGCGAATATCCGACTTCTGAAATCACATTTTTTATATTAATCTTATTGAAAAAATTATTAAATATTGTGCTGTGTTTTTAAATTTTACTAGATGTAGCCAAAATTTAAAGATAGGGATCGGAAGATACAAATTTTATGAATGGCAGTGATATTTTTTTTTTGAAAAAAATGTGTATTTGTATTCTACGACCCGAAAATAGGAGGTATGTAAAAAAGAATGGAAAAATTTGGTGTTTCCACTATTCCGAATAATAACCCACTTCGACTTTACATATTAATTATAAAAAAAATATTTTCAAAGAATTCCGTTTAATTTCATAATTTACAATGAAAATACGTGTATGAAGTGCAGATTTATTCTTATAAAAAATGTAGGATGATATACATGGATGTAGAACTACCATAGTCTTACTTCATTTCAAATAACAATTAATTTTCACTTTTTAAGTAAAGATATCTTTATTAGAACTTGAAAAATTAAAAAAAAAATACCTTTTTGGGGAGTGAACTTAATTGTCCCTTTTTACCCCCTGAAAATGAATCTCGGCCTATTAATTAAAAATTAAGTGTGTTTTATTTTTATGTCCCCTACAGCATTATAAAACTTTATCAAAAGTGGAGATGAACACTTCGGGTAACTTCCTCGTTAAGTTAACAATGTAATTTCGATAATACCAATTCAAAACTGTATTAATTGACGTTGCATTTATTCAGTTCAGTCAACACATATCAAAGAAAATCTAATTTAATTTCATAGCATTTACTACAGTCGTATGTTACAATTGCGACCGTACGGAATTGCTTTTAAATTAGAAATTTGTGACTACGAACAGAAAATCCTTTGACCGACACAGAGCAGTTAACAGTAATTGAAGGCTAGTAAAGTCAAAGCAAATTATATGTGATCTTGTGAAATCAGTTTTATTCAGTTAAATATGTGGTATTAAAAAAAAATAAGGTACTTTTTACAGAATCTGTCAAATAATAAATTGTCCAGGCATTTTATTTAATGAATAATATATGTCTATCCCGAGTGTTTGTCCCGATGAGGCGAAATACTCGCGAAGGTCTTCGCACTTATGCATTCGCGCGTTAACGAGGTACTAGGCAAAAAATACATACAGAAAGAAGTGTCCTCTCTATGTTAAAAATCACAACACATATGGCATTTGTCAAACCGCCATTATGCATAGCAATTCTGAACTACTCCAATCGTAGTCCCAGTACACGCGTTAGGACTTTCGCATGTATTTCGCCTCCTCTTGACAGAGTTAAATAAATAATAGTTGAATGTTGTATTCAGGGGTGGATCCAGCCTCTCTCTTTGGGGGGGGGCGGTGATATCACAAAAGTGCGAAAGCAGGTTGTCGACGAGGGCGGGGGGGGGGGGGGGGAGACACCAGCAACATTCTCATTTCTAATGTAAAAGGCAGGGTGGGTCGGGTCTATTTTTCTGAATTTCAAGCTCTTCAAGAGTGGGAGGGGGGCGATCACAAGAAAAAACAAGTTGCCGACCGGGGGGAGGATGCGAGCAGCATACACATTCCTATTATAAGAGGCAGAATCGGGTCAATTTTCTTGAATTCAAAGCACTTGGTGGGGGGGACTATCGCCAGAAAAACAAGATTGTCAACGGGAGGGGGGGGGGGAAGTGTCAGCAGCATACATATTCCTAATACAAAATGCAGAATCTGTTCTATTTTCCTGAACTCAAAGCTCTTGGGAAGGGGACGGGCGATCGTAAGCATACACATTCCTATACTCTATTCAAGAACTAGAGAGAGTAATGAAACTGTTACCGAAACCTCCAACCTACCTGCTCCAGTGCGCAGGTAACTGAGGACTGCCGTAAATCTAATTATATTTAATTAAATTTAAATATTATAAGCTTTTATAAATTTACTACAGCAATAAAATTTCTGATAGTTCAATTTAATTTCTGTCAGTGAGCAAAGTACACCTTCAGTGTCTCCTTAGTGAGTTATATTGCTTATGCTTGTTTTTATATATTATTTGAGATTAGTGAGATACCCAAAAGATATGGCTTCCACATCTATATTTATGTCAAAATCGTTAAACTAGGGCATTTTTTCCTCAACAAAAAACTTATTACGATAAATGTTTATGATGCCTTAAGATATCAATATTTCGATAATAATGTTAAAAGCTCTATTGAGATGTATTCCAACATGACAGGAGTTGGAAAATCTACTATGTACCGAATACAGAAGGAGAAAAACACGACTGGAATTGTTAGTACTCCCAAGCTACATTCGATTACACAAACTGTAATCAAAGGGGTTGTACATACATTTTATTATGAGAAGCAGATCCCAACCGTCAACAAAATTCTAAATAAAATCCATGAAGATCGGGAATTACCTGAAACTAAAAGAACTGAGCTCTAGAAATTGCTCAGAGAACTTGATTTTTGCTGGGAAAAACCAGATAGGAAATCTATTCTTATAGATCGTCCGGAAAATGTCCGTTGAAGAAGGAAAAATCTCTCTCAAGTAAAAGGTAGAATTGCTAGAAATAACACAACTTACAAAATTAGTAATTTAACTGAACTTTTGAAAGATTTTTTTGAATAAACCTAGTGCAGAAAATTGGGAAGAATCCAGATAATACAAGAATAAAAGAAAATGGGGAAACTCGATCTCATGATCGGTGAGATAGAGGAATCAATTATAATTAATTTGAGCGAAGATAGCTTCACTGACTTTGATTACAAATTAGATACGTAATGTTTACCAGCGTAAACACAATTTATTATTTAAATTTTCTGTAACATAAAAATTAATTACATTTGAATCCCTTTTTAGTGTTTAATTTTAATTCTGCAGATGGTTTAAAAAATAAATAAATTGAAACGTCAAATATCCTAAACATGTTTTTAATCAATAATCAAATGACCGATAGCTCCAAGAAATTTTTAATAGTAAGTGGACGAATTAATTTTTTTATATATGTTTAACTTCTTGTATTTTTGACAATGGATATTTTGTAAGTATTTAAATTTTAATTTCTAACCCTTTCCTATGAAAAATATATATGTCTAACAGATTTTGCCAAAGACATCGGAATAAAGAAAATAGTTTGCGAAGAAAAAAGGGTAAAAAATTATTTATTGCTCTCTCTAGTTCTTGAATAAACTATAGTATAAGAGGCAAAATCGAGTCTATTTCCCTGAACTCAAAGCTCTTGGGGGGGGGGGGCGATCGCCCCCACCGCCCCCTCCCCCCCTTGGATCCGCGCCTGGTTGTATTTTAAAAGTTTGAGTTAGTTAAAAAGATCTAACAACACCCCATTGAAAATGACAAGTTAATCATTTTACTTATAGAACAAGGGCATCCAAACTTTTTAGCCCAAAAGTCATATTAACCACTCCAGTAAGTCCAAAGGGCCAATTATACCAACATAGTTTAGTTTTGAATTGGGCGCAAATTTTCGTATTGGGACTAGCTGGCGAGTGAGAGATATCTATAGCGGAGGGCACGGGGATGGATGGACACTGGCTCCATTCACAATTTGGAATGGTACTTCCGGGCAAGTGTCAAAGACATTTCATTACGGCGGAGATAGCCAATGCAAATGCTGTATGTTAGATATTGAATTTTATAAGTATCGTCCAATAATTTGCTCGTGGCTTTTTTTCTCCTTCGACTTTACGTATTTGTGTAGAAAATATTCTCCAAAATATAATATATACAAAATATTTACATATAAGTAAAGTTGATCCACAACTGAAAACAATTGTCGGTGAAAAGTTACATCTACACAAATCTCATTAATTATAACTATAATGTTTAATTTCAGAATGTGAATTATCTATGTATATCTCTTATTGTAAGTTTTTAGGATAAATCTCATATCACTACTACGCAACAAATGTTAGTTTATTTGTTGTATCTTGAATGGAAAGTGCATTTTTTTGTTAATTTGGAGGCAATGAACACAAAAATGGCAATAAAATTGAAAACTTAGTTGCAATTTTCAAGATCAAGTTTTTTAATTTTGTTGTTAACAAAATAATAAAAAATACATACTTTTACACTTATCAAGACACTACACTTTTTGCTTTTCTTTTGTGAATTGTTTCTGGAGTATCTCTAACAACAGTCCAACAGTAGTCGGCAAGCGTGAAAGCATTCCACTTTTCCTGGTACCTTTTCTCCATTGTTGATATCGTGATGAAAGCATTCGCCGTTGCAAGGAAAATCGTCCAGACATTAGTGTAGGAAATGGATCTTTAGAGACGTATTACAACCCATTTTTTGATACGATGACCGCATATTTTCAACAAGAGTAAACTATTTTTCAGCTTTTTTATTTTTAAAAAATTAGTGACCACGAGACGAAAGTCATTCCAAGCATTTTTTTTAATATCTGATAGAGTGTTGTGAAAAGGTTTGTCTTTCAGACTATTTCAAATCTGTGGTCTAACAAAAATATCTTCTTTAACTTTTGATTCATTGAGCCTTGGGAATTTCTGACGCAAATACTGAAAAGCTGGCTGATATTCAGTGCCTTAACAAAGTTTTTCATTAGGCCCAATTTGATATGCAGTCATGGCAACAAAATCTTTTTGGGGTTTACCAATGGCATATGTTATATATTTTTTTACCTGGTTCTAATGATTGTCGAACGGATCCGTTTTTTCTTTCGTAATAAAGTGTCTTTGCCCGACTGTCCCACTCTCTCAAAAAACAGCAAAACTTCATACTATCGTATGATTATTTCATGTGAACTGCATATCCAACAAGAATAGACGGTAAAATATTTCCCGTATGCATATAAAGGATGTTTTTTATAGAGGAATAGAACTTTAAGTCGGCAACACTTTTTTAACTGGAGGCCATTTTGTCAGCTGTCTAGTGATTTATGTTTAGTTTGGTTTGGCATTTCAACATGAATAGACTGACGCCTGAACAACGCTTCCAAATTGTGCAAATTTATTTTGAAAATCATGGTTCTGTTCGAAATACGTATCGCACATTACGTCCATTTTACGGTCAACATAATCGTCCATCAGAGCAATTAATTCGATTAACTATGGAACGTTTTCGCACCACGTTTACTCTAAATGATAATACGCATCCACAGAGACGTCCTACAGTGCGTACAGAAGAAGTCATTGCTGCTGTAGAGCGTAGCGTAGAGGAAGACCCGAATCAGTCTATCCGCCATCGTGCACAGGAATTGGATATGTGTCCATTCACTTTATGGAAGATTTTGTGGAAAGATCTTGGTTTGAGTGCTTACAAAATCCAACTCGTGCAAGAATTGAAGCCACACGATCACCTAGCAAGGCGTAGATTCGGTGAATGGGCCCAAAACAAGATTGCCGTTGATCCCGATTTTCATAAGCGAATTTTGTTTAGCGATGAAGCTCACTTTTGTTTGAATGGATGAGTCAATAAACAAAACTGCCGTATTTGGAGTGATAATAATCCTCAAGTGTATGTTAAGACACCGTTACATCCAGAAAAACTGAGTGTTTGGTGTGCTTTATGGGCTGGTGGAATCATTGGTCCGTACTTCTTTAAAAACGATGCTGGTCAGAACGTTACAGTCAATGGTGACCGCTATAGAGCCATGATTACTGACTTTTTCGTTCATCAATTGAACAACCATGATGTGCAGGAGCTGTGGTTTCAACAAGATGGCGCAACATGTCACACAGCTCGTGCCACAATTGATTTATTAAAGGAAACGTTTGGTAACCGCATAGTTTCACGTTTCGAACCCGTGAATTGGCCTCCAAGATCGTGCGACTTAACGCCGCTAGACTATTTTCTGTGGGGATATGTGAAGTCGCTAGTCTACGCCGATAAGCCCGAAACGATTGATCACTTTGAGGGCAACATTCGCCGCGCTATTGCCGATATACGGCCACAAATGTTGGAAAAAGTCATCGAAAATTGGACGTCCAGATTAGACTACGTCCTGGCCAGCTGTGGCGGTCATATGCCAGAAGTCATATTTAAATTATAATGCCAGAAGGTTATCTTTCGAATAAAGTAAATTTCATGTCAATTTAAAAAATTCATCTTTGTTTTATTCCATTTAAAAGTTCTATACCTCTATAAAAAAAACACCCTTTATATCACTTATTGTAAGTTTTTAGGATAAATCTCATATCACTACTACGCAACAAATTTTAGTTTATTTGTTGAATCTTGTTTGAAAGTGCATTTTTTAATTTGGGGGCACTTAACACAAAAATGACAATAAAATGAAAACTTAGTTGCAATTTTCAAGATCAAGTTTTTTTATTTTGTTGTTAACAAAATAATAAAAGATACATACTTTTACATTTATCAAGACACTACACTTTTTGCTTTACTTTTGTGAATTGTTTCTGGAGTATCTCTAACAACAGTCCAACAGTAGTCGGCAAGCGTAAAAGCATTCCACTTTTCTTGGTACTTTTTCTTCATTGTTGATATATCGTGATGAAAGCATTCGCCGTTGCAGGGAAAATCGTCCAGACATTAGTGTAGGAAATGGATCTTTAGAGACGTATTACAACCCATTTTTTGATACGATGACAGCATATTTTCAACAAGAGTAAAGTATTTTCAGCTTTTTTATTTCTAAAAAATTAGTGACCTCGAGACGAAAGTCATTCCAAGCATTTTTTTTAATATCTAATAGAGTGCTGTGAAAAGGTTTGTCTTTCAGACTATTTCAAATCTGTGGTCTAACAAAAATATCTTCTTTAACTTTTGATTCATTGAGCCTTGGGAATTTCTGACGCAAATACTGAAAAGCTGGCTGATATTCAGTGCCTTAACAAAGTTTTTCATTAGGCCCAATTTGATATGCAGTCATGGCAACAAAATCTTTTTGGGGTTTACCAATGGCATATGTTATATATTTTTTTACCTGGCTCTAATGATTGTCGAACGGACCCGTTTTTTCTCTCGTAATAAAGTGCCTTTGCCCGACTGTCCCACTCTCACAAAAAACAGCAAAACTTCATACTGTCGTATGATTATTTCATGTGAACTGCATATTCAACAAGAATAGACGTTAAAATATTTCCCATATGCATATAGTACTGCTTTTAAACTCAGTGTTGAACTGTCTATAAACCGTCACCATTCCTCAGGCTTGTAGTTTATATTTAAAGTCACTAATAAACCGCTAATGTTATTGCAGAAAACCAAGTTCTTTTCGAAGTTAAAAAATGGGGCTAGGCCTTTACGGCCTTTACGAAAAACACATACTGAAACATCGTCTTCTAATAAGTTCCACTGATGCAATCTTGTTCCTAATATCTTAACTTTTTGGAAGCTCCAAGTCTCTCACAAGATCATTTAATTCTGCTTGGGTGATTTTGTGCCATTGGCAGTATAACGTGCTGGGTGTGAAATCAAGATCTCTTGATGTTGATGGCATATCTTCTTATTGAGAAATCGTTTTGTCATTATTATCTAATTCGTAAGAGAATGTTTCTGGGGATTCCGGAATAGGAAGTTCGTCACTATGAGGCACAGGTCTCATGGCAGATAGTATATTTGAATAGTTAATAATCGACTTTTTCTTCTTGGATATACCTGTACCTTGTCCAACACGAGGTATAATGCAAAAATAGCAATCATTAATATGATTTGAAGGTTCTCTTTAGATCATCAGGAGAGCAAACCGCATACATTGTTTTTTTTACTATTTATATAGTTTCTTAGAGTTGAAGAGCATGCATTACAGCAGATATGGGGCGCCCACTGTTTGTCTTGATCCCCAATATTGCAACCGAAAGAAAGCTGGTATGTTTTTTTTTTATCAGTGGGATAATAGACCGCTTCTGAGATGTAAAAGTCACCTCACCACAAACATAACAGAGGATTGTACACACACTTTCGAGACATCTTACAGTCTCAACTATTCGATTCGACCGATTAACTTCGACTGACTAACCTCCCGCTTTGTAGCTACCTCTATACCCAAATACGGCTTCTATATTCAAGATTTTTCTATTCACTTCCATAATATTGGCAATATTGGCGTTTATCATTTGCTTGTATACAGAGGCTGTTTAAGATTAAGCAGACATAAAAGTCGATTTATATGGGTTTAAATGGCTAGCTCCCTTATTTTAAGCCCTGCTGGGGAGTTGCGACTTCATATATGGGGATCATCCCTGGAGATCCCCCGTGTGGTCTTGCTAAGTTGTGCAAAATTTTTCTTAACTTGGGAAAAATGTATATTTGGCGACGTCGCATCCCTCTATTTTTAAAACAATACAAATATATCACGTGCATTCTGGCGGTTGCATTGTTAACATATAGCGAGACATGACATCATTTATGGCTAAAACTTGAACCAATATTAAAAAGATAAGTTTAGTTTCGGTTTTAGCACATCAAAAATAGTAAGATTTAGTTGATTTTATTTTTGGTACATTCTGGCTGTTGTCCAGTATTACAGTTAAAATGTTCAGTTTATTTTGTATATCAGTTACTGTCTTTTTTAATTGGTCATTAAAAAGACATCTGATTATTATTTTGTATGTTTTACTTACAGTGTAAATTTTATAATGTAGTCCAAATAAACTATGGCTTTACAAGATTGGTGGTGCTCGAGGGGTCAGTGTTGGCCCGTGGGCCTTATTTGGAGGCCCCTATTATAGAAGAATACATCATGAAAGGTGTAAAATCCAAATGACGTATCCTGATTTATTCACTTCTATTGTTATGACTCCTAAGAATCTTTGATGCGCATTAATATGTAATATATTGTGTATACAAAAAATTATATATTATTAATATTTCTTTTACTGGATTTCAAATTAAGTTCGAGGTTTATCACTAGAACTTCAATTTGATTTTTTCAGATGGCTCTTAATCTTTAATATCAGTAAATTTCCATCAGACTCTCCGTCTAACATTGCTTAATTAACTTTTCGCAAACAGAAATTTAAATTGTAATTATTATTTAATATTGACTAAGGAAATGGTGTTATTGAAACTTGAGAGTTGAAGTTATTATGGGCGAAAATGAACTTTCCTTTTTTTTTTGGAAATTAAAAATTATTATATATATATATATATATATATATATATATATATATATATATATATATATATATATATATATATATATATATATATATATAATTTAAGAAGGTAGTGTCGGTAACCACGTAACTGAACCATACTTTTTTAAGCAAAGAATTTAACAGGGGAAGTATACTTGGACTTTTTGCAAAACCATTTATCCAACCTATTATTGGCTTAAGTACCAAATGAAACTCGAGAATAAATGTCATTTCTTCATGATGGTGCCCCATACTCAGTTTAATTGGTAGGTGAGGACCTGTTTGGTGGCCCGCCAGATCTCCAAATTAGACTTTAGCATATGGCGGTTTATAAAAGAACAAGTTTAAAAAATATAACTTATAACAAAGGAAAATAAAGGTCAGAATAAGAAATTGTTTTTAAAATTTTTATATTGAAATGTATCGCAATTTGCGTAGTGAATTTGAGAAACGTATTGAACTGTGTATTCAAGAAGGTGGAGGACATTTTGAACAACCAATTATGTATTTTTTTTAATTAACTACTCTCATTCTAATTAATGCTTTAAAATTTATCTTTACTTGATGTGGAGTAACTTTTAGATTTGTCTTTCAATCATTTGTTTTTGGTGGAAGTAAATACCCAAACTTGCTTTTTAGATGATATATAGTTTTAGCTTATTTTTGAATGAATAATTAGTACAATTATGTATTTATTTCAATATTTTATATAAAGTTTCAACAATACTCTTTACTAGTGACTTATAAACTATAAATATTACTTTGACGTTTACTTCTTTCGTTTAATACGCATGACTAACTAGATGTCAATTGGTGAACATATTTATGTATACAATTATTAAAAATTAATATCCGGATAATCTAGCGCTGATAGTTACAGGGAAACTTTTAAGAAAAGAAAGTGAGATACAATAACTATACATAATAAAGTGGTTATGTACAGGATGTTTCATTTAAAAAATCAAAAAATTATTTATTTACATTTCATCAAATGGGCAAAATTTTGGCAAACACCCTGTATGAGATAATTGCTTACGCGCTATACTAGACTTTTAACAGTACATTTGCCTTTCTGAGTGTCAATTTTTTTTACTACAATTGCTGTAGATTGAAAGATATACTAGATTATAGATATCCATGTAGTTCTTAGGAAAATCCAAAGATGCAAAGATATACGGGGTATCCCATTTAATTCTATAGTGTATAGCTTTTTATATTATACAACTTTATCACACTATTGCGCCACCCTGTATGTAGCTAATCGCTGTAATTCTAGTTTCAAAACAATATGTATTGCACACTAAATGTCAATTTTCTTCTAGGTACAGCGTATCTATTTTCATCATACCACTTCTAGTGCTCGTATACACCTATAGCTGCATATGTCGAGAAATATGGAGATGTTCTGACTCAACTTTAAGACCCCGAAATATGAACAAAAATAGTACAAAGAAGAACAGAGTTCCACTCATTTCCCGAGCCAAAATCAACACCGTGAAACAAACTGTTGCCGTTATTGTTATATATATTTTGTGCTCAGCACCATTTATTGTGGCACAACTATGGGCAACGATAGACCCGAAAAGTTCATTCTTGGAAGGTAAGGTTTAGTATAGAATAAAACTGTTTAAAAATAAACTTATATATTGGTTTAAAACATCCTTGCTAGGTTATCGTTTTCATTCTATAAAAATGAACAAATAGAATAAGGCAGTAAATTTTTTTCGTATGCAATAAAATCAATAAAGAGTTAATTTGAATAATAGGGAAGTTCATGACATTATTATTGATGTTTTAAAATTTTGGTAAAATCATGCCACAATTTTTCCTTCAAGCTCTAATTATTTGTTAAATAAAAGGGCATATTTGCCAAACCTTTCTTTTCTGTTTATTTTGTGAGCCATTTTATTTTATGTTTAACAAGTAATTTACGCAAAATTTGTTGTTATAAACAAAAAAAGTATTAAAAGGTTTAAGCTTTATAAAGGTATTTGAAAAGAAAAACTTTTTCAATAAAGGTATTGGCTTCTTGAATAATAAATTATGTTATGTTTAAATATTAGTACATTGGTAAGTTAAAAACAATAATTTAATTTTTATTTTGTCACAAATGTTTTATCAATAAAATATTTTCTCAAAAAATTAAAATTAAATTTATTCGATATACCGCTTGTTGCTTGCAAGGTTAACACTCTGTCCTTGAGAAATGTTCTGTCATTTCTCTATGACTTGGGGCCAGGGGCGGATCCAGACTCTCTCTTGGGAGGGGGGGGGGGTGATATCACAAAAGTACAGTATGACAAACGAAAGCAAGTTGTCGACGGGGGGAGAGGGGGAGACACCGGAAACATTCCCATTTCTAGTGTAAAAGGTATAGTCGGGTCTATTTTCCTGAATTTAAAGCTCTTGGAGAGGGGAGGAGGATGCCAGCAACATACACATTCCTAGTATAAGAGGCAGAATCGGGTCTATTGTCCTGAACTCAAAGCTTTTGGGGGGCGACTATCGCAAGAAAAAAAAGTTGTCAACGGAGGGGAGTGGTGCCAGCAGCATACACATAATAATATAAAAGGTAGAATCGGTTCTATTTTCCTGGACTCAAAGCTCTTGAGAGGGGGGGGGGCGATCGCAAGCATACACATTCCTATACTCTATTCAAGAACTAGAGAGAACAATAAAACTGTTACCGAAACCTCCAACGTAACTGCTCCAGTGCGACAGGTAACTGAGGACTGCCGTAAAACTAATTATATTTAAATATTAAAAGCTTTTATAAATTTACTGCAACAATAAAATTTCTGATAGTTCAATTTAATTTCTGTCAGTGAGCAAAGTACACCTTACAGTGTTTCCTTAATGATTTATCTTGTTTGTGCTTATTTTTATATATTAATTGAAATTAGTGAGATACCCAAAAATTTATCCTCTATATTATTCCAAAATCGTTAAACCAAGGCATTTTTTCCTAAACGAAAAACTTATTACGACGAATGTTTATGGTACCTTAAGATATCAATATCTAGATAATAATGTTAAAAGCTGTGAGATGTGTTCCAACATGACAGGAGTTGGAAAATCTACTATGTACAGAATACTGAAGGAGAAAAAAACGACTGGAATTGTTAATACTCCCAAGCCACATTCGATCACAGGCAGACGAAAAACCTCGTTGGAAGAAGAAATGAAAACTGCAATAAAAGGAGTTGTACATACATTTTATTATGAGAAGCAGGTAATAACCGTCGACAAAATTCTAACTAAAATCAATGAAGAACTGGATTTAGCTGAAATTAAAAGAACTGAGCTCTGGAGATTGCTCAGGGAACTTAATTTTTGCTGGGAAAAATCAGATAGGAAATCTGTTCTTATAATCGTCCGGAAACTGTCCGTTGGAGAAGAAAATATCTCTCTCAAGTAAAAGGTAAAGTTGCTAGAAATAACACAAGTTACAAAATTGGTAATTTAACTGAATTTTTGAAAGATTTTTTTGAATAAAGTTACTGCGGAAAATTGGGAAAAATCCATATAATAAAAGAATAAAGTAAAATGTGGAAACTCGATTTCATGATCAGTGAGATAGAGGAACCAATTATAATTAATTTGAACGAAGATAACTTTACTGACTTTAATTACGAATTAGATACGTAATGTTTACCAGTGTAAACACAACTTATTATTTAAATTTTTGTTTTTGTTGTTTTTTATTGTTTAATGTTGTTTATATTTTTGTTATATATTTTTATTTTAGTGTGTCCCACTCTTTAATTTTGTAAATATATAATTCTAATTAGCCGTTATTTTTTAATTATTTTATTATTGTATTTGGGTCTTTTTCTTAAGCGTGTAGAATTAACACGTTTATTTTATTTTTTTGGGGCTATCGGATTTCCATATAATAAAGTAAATTGAATTAAGATGTCAGTGCAATAGAAATAAAAATAAGTAGGTCTAATTTTAACTATAACATATAAAAATTAATTACATTTGAATCTCTTTTTCGTGTTTAATTGTAATTCTGCAGATGGTTTAAGAAATAAATAAACTGAAACGTCAAATGTCCTAAAAATGTTTTTAATTAATAATAAACTGACCGATAGCCCCAAAAAATTTTAATATTATATGGACGAATTTATTTTTTATGTATGTTTAATTTCTTGTATTTTTGGCAATGGGTATTTTGTAAGTATTTAAATTATAACTTAGAATTTTTTGAAAGAATAAGGCTACGTTTTAGTCTAAAGGTACCTGAAACGGTTTATAGGCCAAACCTAAAAATAATAAAAATACACTCCTATGAAAAATATAGGTGTCTAACGGATTTTGTCAAAGTCGCCGGACTAAGGAACACAGGTACTTTACGAAGAAAAAAAAATTAATACTCTCTCTAGTTCTTGAAGAAACTAAGTATAAGGAGCAAACTCGGGTCTATTTTCCTGAACTTAAAGCTCTTGGGGGGGGGGATCGCCCTATCGCCCCCCCCCCCTTGGATCCGCGCCTGCTTGGGGCGCACGAACAACCTGGTCCCTAACGTGTTTTATAAAATTTGTATCAGGGGACCAAGAGCAAGCCAAACCAAACCATCAGGTTTGCGCATAACATGGTGAAAAAAAGAATTGGTCAAGGATGGGCGGAATGGACAGCTCTCCATGGTTCTCTCTAAATACCATTTCCCAATGAAATTCTGGTTGTAGAGAACAGAACTCCAAAATTCCTGCGGTAAGAGAACTTGCTCTTTAAACCACTGTATCCGGCGAATTTACTGCTCGTGTTGTTATAGAAGGAGTCTTACTTTCAGTACTAAGCTTTCTCCGACAAACTTTTTACCCAAAAATAACTCATTTGCAGCTTGCTATTATTTGGGTAGCTTTTACCGTGGTATCTTATTGATTTTGACAAGCATTATACCTGAAAAATATTTTTACAATAAAAATCTCTTACATAAACACAATTTTGTTATAGTCGAAGTACTAAATAAACTTAGAAATGATACTAGCCCCAGCCCTGAATTTTGGTGAATATAACTATCTGTATATATGTATATATATATATATATATATATATATATATATATATATATATATATATATATATAAGTTTTTGTCCCTGTAATTTAAAATAAAATAGAATCAAATATTGGCGAAGCGGACGTGATAATTTGTCAATCCACATGATTCTCGTGTTAAAAAGTGCGGAGCACTCCAAAAATATGGAAAAACTTCGGGTCCGATAGATGGCGACAGCGCTGTTTCGTCCTAATATGAGACTCGTCAGGCCACCGCATTCGATACAAACCATCATCTCGCCTTTGCATCCTATAAACCTGAGTTTAAAATCAAAAAACAGCAAACAAGACGACAAAGGCGACATCTCGATGGTCCACTTGATAACACAAGAACCACACAGATTAACAAAGTTTATAAAATAACCGCCATATGGTGGCGCGACGGTGAATTAAAAGAGAAATATGTAAAATCGAGTACACGAAACGCGCTGCCCAAAGGATAGGGGTCGCATTTTTCGGGAATGGCCTTTGGGCAGCGCGTTTCGTATACTCGATTTTACATATTTCTGTTTTAATTCACCGTCGCGCCACCATATGGCGGTTATTTCACAAACTTTGTTAATCTGTGTGGTTCTTGTGTTATCAAGTGAACCATCGAGATGTCACCTATCTCGTCTTGTTTGCTGTTTTTTGATTTTAAACTCAGGTTTATAGAATGCAAAGGCGAGATGATGGTTTGTACCGAATGCGGTGGCCTGACGAGTCCCATATTAGGACGAAACAGCGCTGTCGCCATCGGTCGGACCCGGAGTTTTTCCATATTTTTGGAGTGCTCCGCACTTTTTAACACGAGAATCATGTAGATTGACAAATTTTCTATTTTATTATATATATATATATATATATATATATATATATATATATATATATATATATATATATATATATATATATATATATATATATTAAAAGTCTTTTTCAAAAAAAATTCAAAAGTGGCGCTATATCTCAAAATATCGAAAAAAGCCCATAGCCGCCCATATGCAAAATTTCAGCTGTATAAGATAATTCAGATTTTTTGCCCATTTTTTTTAAATTGCTCCACTGTTGCAAAATTAGACTCAAAGCAACCTACAAAAAACTTCTTAATTTTGACAACGTTTCATCCCAGATATATTTTGTTTAATGTAGCTCCCTATTAAATATGTGGTTTTCTACAAAATCCAAATAGGGCTATTAAAATTTGATCACGTGTGATACAAAGTTTATTTGTTTTTGATCCGGTATAAGGTAACTTCATAAAATAATTATGTTTGGAAACGTAGTTTGTGTCTAAAGGAATACACATTATAGTTAACACATACAAGTAAACAGTGTCTTCAATAAGGTCTGCATTAGGTGTAAAATTGATTTTAATTGCGTTTAATTTTTATATTATGATTTTTTTATTAGAAAATTTGTGTTTTTCAATGTGTATTACTTTTAAATACTAACTACGTTTAAACAAAATATGTTTAGAATGAAGCATTGTTAAAATCAAAAGTTTTATGTAGGATACGTCGAGTCTTATTTTGCAACACTGGTGCAATTTACAAAAAATAGGCAAAGAATCTAAATTATCTTAAACAGCTGATATTTTTCATATTGCATTTAGAAAAACTTTTTCTAATATTTTTTTAATTTTTGGAGATATAACCCCACTTTTGAATTTTTTTTTAAATTAAAGTTTGAGAGATAATGCTAATCACGTGACTACTATTTTTTTCTTGGCTAATTTTCGTCTCGATCGAAGCAGAAATTGAACTTTTTTTATTATTTTTCAATATTTGGAGTTATAACCGCCCTTTTGAATTTTTCTTGAAAAAAAATTATAATTTGACAGATAATGCTAATTACGTGACTACTATTTTTTTGGTGAATTTTCATCTCTATCGAAGCAGATATTGGCTAAAGTTATATTTCGAATAAAGTTATTAATAAAAAAAATCCCGTGTGATGCGGACTTTACTCGTCACACTATACAAGGTGGCGCAATAGTGTAACTTCTTATTTTTAAAACATTTTAATCAATTTTTAACAAAATTTGTTTAATATTGAAATTTCTACAATCTAAAAATATTTTCAATACACCGGAAAAACTAGCGCTTATAGGTATAGGAAAGCTTTCAAAGAAAAATTGATTTACATTTCATCAAATGGGCAAAATTTTGGAAAACACCCTATATGAGATAATTGCTATATTAGACCTTTAATAGTGCATTAATCTGTACGTGTATTATAATTGCTGTAGATTAATAGATATAGAAATAGAGACATAGATTATTAGAGGATCATGTTTTCCTTTTTTTTTTAATTTAGTGAATTTTTCGAAAAGTTGGCAAATTCGCAATAAGATTCAAAACCAAATATACTCTCATAGGCATAGTTCTTCGGAGAATCCAAATATACAAAGATATACTGGGTATACTATTGAAAAAGACATATTTTTATAGTTCCACGCGCCATGAAACGCCGTATATAATTGAGGATATTTTTAGAATGTAGAAATTTTCATGTTTTACAACTTTTATTAAAACATATTTTCCAATTTTTGAAAAATAAGGTAGATTGGGTACTTTGTCATACTATTGCGCCACCCTGTATATATCTTCTGACATCTACTTTCGAAAGCCGGCTGATCATTTGGAAAATAGCTGACACAATATGGCGACGGAACTTCCCAGTAGATTTAATTAACACAGAAATGTATACACATTACCAATATATTTCATATTGAAACAGTGTGGTTAAATGTCATCTGAAGGTCAAATGCAGCTCTCCATTAAATAATTAGAAAAATTAGCTTACGGTGCGGAACCAATGTTTTATGGAATGACACCTTGAGCACAAAACCTGCAGGAAATAAAACAAAGCATCTCTTGGAGACTTTGAGGTTGCCTCGAGAATGGTCCTTAGAGTCATTTCAAGATTAACTTTTTTTTCACCGAAACCAATATTTTTTAATGCAGAAATCGAAAGTGAATGAATAAATAGGTTCAAATGTTACCTGAAAATTATTTGAAGGGAAACTAAACTTTTTCAGTTTAGTTAAAACGGATCATCTCATGTGACCTTAAGGTTGATCATTAGAATAAATTTTAGGTTTATTTCAAAGTTAAGTTGTCTTTCAAAGAAAGCTCATAATAAAATGACTTTCACAATATTCACAACTATCAAAAATGATTTGAATCCCTTTTACTTTCTACAAATTTTATATTTAAAATTTGTCTCCCCAATACTTAGTGTCCATCGTGGAGGCTGATTTTTGTTACTTATTAACTGAACAAATACAGTTATTCGTATGGTTGAATTTAAACGTTTCTTCGCTTTTTATTTTTACATTAAAAAAATGTGGGTTCTTATTTAAAAAAATTAAATTGAGCTTGGAATTTCTTTCAACTTATTAAACATGAAAATCTGCTAACATTAAGAATGTAAGAAAACAATAAGGTGCTAAAATAATATTAAATTTTTAACCAACTTCACAAAAGATGAGCTCAGTACACAAAAAGCTTTTAAATCTTGAATTAAGAAAAGGCACTTATAAGTAGATAAAAGTGGATAAACAAATCTCAACAACAATAGTAATATATTTGCTCAAATTTCGGGTAAACATCAAGATGTTTATAAACTTTTACTGATTTATGATTTACGGAAACCAACAAGCAAAGTATTCTGAATTAGGTGCAAAGCAGGCAAAATTAATGGGTACAAATGTTAAATCCCTTTGAAACTTTAAGGGATTTCGCGAGCAAAAACACTCGGTTGCAGCTGTTTAGCTTTTTTTGTGAAATTATAAAACTGGGTATCCTAAAATTCGACCTATAGAAACAAACATGAAAAAAGAATATTTCTTTGAATTATAAATAACAAACAGATTAAATAAAGTAAACTACATCACAGCCAAAAAGCTACGAATCTCTAAATAATATTTGAACAGTGTGATAGACTTTTTATTATCAACTTTCCACAATAAATTCATGCAACAAATGTAAAGCAAGGTTTTTAATAAATGCCGGAGGGAGAATTGCTTGGCACTAGATTTTTTATGTACAAACAGGACTATTGATATTTATATACTATTAATAAATGAAAAAACTAGACTATTTATTTTTTTTTAATTATTTCTACCAGTATATTTCAGTAAAAATTTCGGAGATATTCTTTGTTGAATTTCTCCTCATGATAATCTACTGCGGTTTCCGAGCTCCACAATATGAACTGTCGATGTATTGTAACATTTCAGATTCAATAGATGATATACTTAAAACATTAAAAGAATTCCTAGATTTGATAGAGAAATGACCCGAAAGTGCCATCGAGCACGTGGTAGATCAGTAAATTACCGCTATGTGCTGTATTAACCCAAAGTCGCTGAAATTATTATTTTATTGTAGTGCTTTCAAGTCAAAAATAATATTGTATTTAAACAAATACCAAAATAAGTCGATTTTTGTCATACTATAATCATTTACTCTATCTATATAATTGTCTTTTAGTGAAAAAATTTCATGTGAAATGGCAAAGGAAATTTAAAGTCAAGTCCTGAAGTTGAAAAAACCAAAATCATTAAAGTCATATGTTATTTCCAAGTTTATTTAGTATTATGACTATATTGGTGAAGGTAAATATATTAGCACAAAGGTACAATTTTTAAATAATATATCAATATTCAGATTTTATTATTGAACTACCGAAAAATATCGATATATATATAGACGAATATCGAATATTTGCTAAATGGATATTTTTTATACGAACATTGCCAATCAAATTAAATACTAGAAATTTTTATTACCATTAATCAAATTAATTCTTTATTTTATGAATTTAAATTTTAGCCCCACATCAATAATTATTTCATACTTAATACTGTATACAAGACTTCCTACAAGGTATCTAAAATTTTGAAGGAACTGACATATGTTCTAATGTACCCACATATATTTAAAAATTAGTCGCAGCCCACATTTGTGATATCATAAAATTTTTGTTGACAGACGAGTCTACATGTTTTAACAAAATACTAGGGGAATTTCACAGCATCCATACAGAAATATTGTAACGAAGAACCGGTTTAGTTCGAACTTGTCCTTATAGAAATATTATATCATTTAGTCATCACTGTTAGTCATGTTTCTAGTGGAATTTTAGACTTTCAAGTATTATAGCTGTCCATAAATAGGTAAAGAGGATTTAAGTAAGTTAGTTGTATTTAAACAGTGAAATTATTAACAAGTAATTATTGAAAAGTTGAAAGTAATTACTGAGAAGTGTTGTTTTTTTTCCACCCCGGTAATAAAATGGGGAAAAAAATTATAATTTATGTCAGAAGTGAAGATTATGTTCCGATTTCCAGAAAACTATAATTACTAACCAGAAGATATGTAAAACAACGGACTTTACTGTTGGATTTGTTATCAAGTAAGAATAGAAGATTAATTTTCGATAAAGTTTTAAATCATTTGACAACTAAAAGAGATACCGAAAAACTGACTTTTCTATCGAATTTGTCATCAAAAAACGAAGTTTAGATACGAGTTTTCAACAACATTTTAGAAAATTTTATGGCAAATACTTAACAACAAATGAGGCAAATAAATAGAATATTGGCTGATATAAGTTATGGAAATTATAGAAGAACGTCACCTTAAAGAAAAACAAGAAGAAGAAGAACTTCATCTGAAAGAAAAATGGAAGAAGAAAGCCATCGCCGAAAAGAAAAACAAAAAATTGAAGCATGTGGCTTAAAAAAGAAGAATTTTGCTAAAAAGGCAAACAGAAAGAAAAGAATCGTCGTCTAAAAGAAAAACATCTCCTTAAAGACAAACAAGAAGAAAAAGGTCACCAAAAAAAAAGCAGAACGTCGCATTAAAGATCAAGACAAACTTTTCAAATGGATACAAGAGACTATTGCAGAAAAACAGAAAAATTCGATGAAATTACCCTGTAGGATACAGAAAAGTTTAAGAAAGAGATAGGCAAATTGCGACAAGATATAGGAGATGTACGCCAAGAAGTAAATAATATTAAATCAATTGTGCGACAAGACTTACGAAAAGTGCTACAAGAAGTGAACCAAATCGTAGACGGGATAGAATCTAAAATGAAGAATCTTCAGATACAAATAAGTGAAATAAAGAAGCATGGTCCTTCTGAACACAAGATGAAATCTCCAATTGCCGATGATCAAACACCTTGAATAATGTACAAACGCCAATTTGAAGCTGCCGCTACTGCCAACAATTGAAACTTTTAAGAAAGGGCTACTGCATTAGTAGTTGCACTTTGTGGACCAGCACTGGAGTTACTGCAGACCATTCCTGCAACCCAATAAAAGAGCTATGAAATCCTTGGCGCTATTTATATCAGTCCTAACTTAAGTCGAGACATATGAGAAATGGAGAAAGTTTGCAAGCATATGAAGCAGATGTCCGACGCCTTGTTCATCTGGCTTACTCAGAAGCTACGGGAGAATTCCGAGAAGAATTTTGGATCTAGTATTTTGTTAAAATCTTGGAAGTAACTAGAGAAAAGTGGTATTGTAATTCGAACTCAGTGAGTAAATATACGGAGAGAAAGATGTTCCAAAATTAATACAAATTTTAGTAATATGTCCATATTGATTATTGAAAACCAAATACATGTGCATAAAAAGACAAAAGAATCGAGAAAGAATAGGACAAAATGTAACAATAGACACATATAACTTTGAAAGAGTGGAGCGTTTTAAATATCTCGGAGCGATCACCGCAGATAACGATATCACAGGCGAGATAAAAGGGAGAATTCAGGCAGCAAACAGATGTATGTATAGTCTTAACAACACCATCAAATCCAAGAACCTAACACGAACCTCAAAAATCAGGATATATAGAACAGTGATTAGACCAGTGCTCATGTATGGCTGTGAGACGTGGACGCTGACAAAAGCAATGGAAATGAAACTTAGATGTTTTGAGAGGAAAATCCTTAGAAGGATTTTCGGACCCTATCACGACCCCAATACTAATCAATACCGAATAAGAACAAATGCCGAGGTCAAACAGATATATAATGCTAGCGACATCGTACAAGAAATTAAATCCCAACGCCTAAGATGGGCTGGCCATGTCCATAGGCTCCCTAATAACCGCCTTACCAAGTTAATTTTGGAGGAGGCCCCGACAGGGGAAAGACCCTTAGGATGCCCAAAAATGCGATGGAGAGATAATGTATGGTCAGATTTAAGAACAATGGGGTTACCCATCTATCCCAACTATCATGGACGACCGTGTGAGATGGAAGCAAGTTGTGCAGTCAGCCAAGACCCACCCCGGGTTGTAGGGCTACTAAAGAAGAAGAAGAAGAAGAAGATTATTCTTGTTATTTAAAGAAATGAAGTTTATAAGATTAATAAAATGTCCATATTGATTATTCTTGTTATATCCTATTTATTTTAAAGAAATTACATCTATAAGATAACCTTTTGTAACCAAAAATTATAATATTTCTCGATGTTTTCATCAACATAAAAATTAGTATGAGATACTCAATACTCTTGTCAATAGCTTCGACTTCCATTTCAAGCTTCTCTTATCAAAAAATAAATGTCCCTTTAGGTTGCTTGATCAAAGTACTTTTTCCAAATATAAAATTACCTCACATTTATACAATAGTTAGACATTCTTAGTTTTCAAACATCAGTCCTAGCAATTTGGACTACCAATATTTGTTAAAACATTTAAAAGATTTGACAATATTTTTTGTAAACATTTAAAAAATATTATCATAAAACTTCACTACCATCTTTCTCTTTATTTTTTCTTTGAGTAGCTATGTTTTTGTATTAATCCATTTATGGAAGCTGCAGTATTTTGTCAATTATTCTAAGGAAAATACATTATTTTATAAGAAACATGTAAGTACTCTATCCCATAAGAATTAACATCGAAAAACAAACTTTAAATAAATAATTCTACGTATTAAGGTTTTCTTTCTCTCAAATACGTCAAGAAAATATAACCTCTAATTTTAAACTGATACACAAAGACATGAACTAACGTATAATTTAAATATGATGTCCTTCCATATAAAAAGTAAAAGAGAAAACCCAATCTGTCTCTACCGATTGAACTCGTTTAGATGACAACGGTGAAATAAATGTTCAAAGGGGAAAAAGGAATTTTTTTTAACTTTGATAAATATTGTGGGATTATAATAGGTCAAATTTTATATAGGAGAATAAAAAGTAAAATTCTCTCGTGTGGCATATCAAAAAATATTCAATATGAAAATGAAAACTACCCCCAAATTTCATCGCTAGCAACGATTTAATGAGATAATGAATATATGTATATATATATATATATATATATATATATATATATATATATGTATATATATATATATATATATATATATATATATATATATATACATATATATGTATATATATATATATATATATATATATATATATATATATATATATATATATATATATATATATATATTTCGAAAACGGTTAGTATTAGCAACATAAATGAAAAGTACTTATTTTTAGTCAATAGTTAAAGGCATGTAAAAAACGTTGTCCAAAGTTCTCATCATATAGGGCGTAAAAAAAATGGGGTCATGAGTGTCACAGCTAGTTCGTCTCTGCAGCTTTGAGTAATTCACAACACTTTCACGGATACTAATTACAAAGGTTCTACCTGGTATACCTCATATTAAAAAAAATTTAAATATACTTTGTGGTTCAATAATTATGTGTAAAAACTTGCCATTGCAGCTCTTTGGAAGCTTTTATCTTCGAAGAGGAGGCCTATTCGAGAAAAATTTATATGAACTTGTAGTATTCCTTTCACGTGATTTTTTCATATCTGGGAAATTTCCCACATTTTCCCGGATACCTGAACGTTTTTGTATGAGTATAAGGCTTACCTACAATTAAGTTTATTAGCGTAGAGAACACTGAATGAGAAAATTTTTTTTATATATCAATTTTTAAAAAATGGGTTTAATGAAATAATGAACAAAAGTTCATGATACTTGATTATCGATACCTAGGCAGTGTTCGGCCCTTTACATCTCACGCACAAAGGACATGGTCAACAGATTCATCCTCCTCCAGACACCATCTGCACATGGGATCGTCTATAACACCAATTTTATATATATGGCCTCTCAGGTGACAATGCCCTGCCAACAGTTCCAAACAATTCACAGCTCGTTCCTTCCTAAGGGGAGAAGCACCCTAGTAAGCCACGCCCTATGTCCAGGCACATTTCATTCCAGGAGCTCCTCTCAAGATTCAATAAATTTGTTTTTCATCAACAAATTTAGTTCACTTTTACCAGCAGCAATTGGGACAGGTAGAATTGGTTAGGGTTCATAAGGTTCATTAGCGGATCCTATCTTTGCCAGATGGTCTCTCCCATTCCCCTGTGTACTCGAGAGACTTGGGACTCACACGAGTCTGATTTACCACACTTTATTTTAATGTCATTGCTGTCAGGACATATATTTATTATCCTATTCCTGTCACTCTCACAGAGATGGTCACACTTCAGGATAGCATAAATTTCCGCTCTAAAGATCGCCTCAGGTTATCCGAGAGAGTAGAACTCTCTCACTCCCGTACTCCAGCTCCAGCTTTTTCATCTTGTCGAGATCCATATGTAAACCACCTGGATTCATTTCTCGGAATATTTTGCTCCTCCTCCCAATTCTCTTTAATACACAAGATTCAGTAAGCAACAGTAACATACCATTTTTAAAATTTAAATTAGAAAATGTTGTCATGAGCTGCTGCAAAATAAAAATAATTCAATGCAAAATTCAAATTTTTAAATTAAATAATATCGACAAAATTTCAGTTTTATACTTCAAAAACTTTTAAAAACTTGTTAAATTAGGTAACTACAAAATACAACTTGAGTCCATATTTAACTAAATTCATATTACGGTGTTTTAAATACCGTATTATGTCATCTTATACTGTATATCGATTATATGATTATATTTACCCACGAGCGTTTTGTATTGGGATTAGTTGTTAACAAATCATCTCCTAAAGTTTGTTCACGTACTTAATTAACATTTAATATATTATCATAAAAGTTATATCGTATTAGATTCGCTCAAAGGCGTATTTTCAATAAAAACTGTTTCTAACCAATTTTGATTGCTACGGAGTATAATAAGATTGAATTTGATCGTAATAAAGCAACTAATATATATATATATATATATATATATATATATATATATATATATATATATATATATATATATATATATGTTTTTGGGATTAAAGTTCATATAATGTTAAAACATCTTTATTATATCATTAAAATATATTTCAAAAATTTTTCGACTATTTTCTGGTGTTCATCAAATATCTACAACAATACAAACATCGTATTATTTTTCATTTCTTCGTTACATTCATCGTTTCTTATTATATGCAAAATGAACTACATAATCAACGATAAAAAAACAGAGATAAAAATTTTTTTTCGACTCACCATTTTTCGCCATAAATGTTCTTAAAACTACACTTACCTACATCTACAACATAAAATTTTTCTTTTAAAAACACAATACACCATTAAAAATAAGTTCGTAATTTAGCTGAATAAGAATTGACATTCTAAAATACCACCGTGTTTGGTAATTGAATCCTGACTAGATGTTTATCTTCTATATTGTTATCTGCATTTCACTTTCAGTGTATGCATTATTTTTTTAAACGTTTTTAGTAATTTTTTATTAATTATAAATAATAAGATGGGGCGTTTATGCTAATTTGTTGGATTTGTTATTAAAATATTAATTATGGAGGACATTGTATAGAATTTATTCAAGCTCTTTATATCTGTTTTGTTATTTATACAGTTTGAGTTTTACTTTATGTAAATTATTTCTAAAATTTCACGTTTACATTTGTTTGGTTCGATTTTTAGTATCTTTGTTTTTTGAAAAATAAATTTATGTGAATATGTCGATTCAAGGTTGCTTAAAGAAGTTTTTTTAGCCTTATCGATGTCCATTTAGTCGGTTTTGTAAACATTGCGAAGATTGTCCTATGTAGACTCCAGGGAATTTATTGCATGGGATTTGGTACATAGTGTCTGTTGTTTTGTTTTTGTGAATTTTGTTCTTTAGTCAATTGAAATTCTGTTTAAGGGGATTATAGCGTTTGTGACATATAGACATATTTTGTTTTTGAAAGAGCTTCTGTAGTTGCTCCAATAAACCTTTTATGTATGGCAGTGGTAAACAGTTTTCATATTTTTGATTGGTTTCTATGGGTTCGGGATTATTATTTAACTTTGAGTAGCTGTTTTTAATTAAAATATCTTTGGCCTTTTTTATTACGGCCCCTCTATATATTAAGTTACTCAGCTTCATTGCTCTGTCAGCTAGGCCAATGATAATCGATTTTTTTTTGGGTACTAGACCGTGTTTGTTTGGTATACCATTCTATTCTTACTGTATTTTGAATATGATGTAGTGTCACATTAAGAAAATTAGTCTTACTACTGTCATCCATTTCAATAGTTAAATTAAGTTTTGGATGAAAAGCGTTAAAAGAGAACCTCATCATATTTAGTTTTTAGGAGAGCTGTTATACAGTCGTCTACATAACTAAAATAAAATTGGGGTTGATACTCCAGTTTGGGTATGACGTCATCTTCCAACTCTTCCAACACCATTTGGACAATTACACTGGACATAGAGGACCCCATGGCGCGACTCTCAATTTGTTTATATTTTTCTTTATATGATAAATATGTTGACCATAATGTTAACTCAACAGCCAACAAAAACTCGTCCGACGGAATATATGTGTTATTTTTTGATAATATTCAAATTTTTCTTAATACATCCAGGGTAAGTTGTATTGGTATGTTCGTATAAATGATTCCACATCTAGCGATATGTTTACATTATCATTAGGTATAATAATATTGTTTATTTTTTCGGAAATCCGTAAATCCTTGGTGGACGTGAATTATTGATCTTTAAATTTTTAGCTGTGTTACCAGATATATTTTTTTTCTTCCTATCTTTTTATAATTTCTTTATTTTGTTTTTATGGGATCATTTCTTATTTCTTTATGTCTGTTATGTTATGTCATCTAATAAAACCTTAATTTTTTTTATCGTATTCCTGACATAATCACAGTTTTGTTGAACTTCTGGTCTCAATACTTTAAGGTTGGGATGTTCCTTGAGGAATTTATAAGTTTTTTGTTTTTAATAAAAAACCAATGTTTGTATTGTTGCAGATAATTGATGAAGACCCTAAAATGGTCGAAACGTTTTCGAAATATATTTTGATGATATAATAAAGATGTATATGAATAGATATATATATATATATATATATATATATATATATATATATACATATATATAAACTTATGAAATAGATCTTTAAAATATTTAATATAAGTACAATTAAATAAAGAAACTGTAAAAAAGAAACGGAAAACATCATTTCAATCTAATAAAGGGTGTTTTTTATAGAGGTATAGAACTTTTAAATGGAATAAAACAAAGATGAATTTTTTAAATTGACATGAAATTTACTTTATTCGAAAGATAACCTTCTGGCATTATAATTTAAATATGACTTCTGGCATATGACCGCCACGGTTGGCTTGGACGTAGTCTAATCTGGAGGTCCAATTTTCGATGACTTTTTCCAACATTTGTGGCCGTATATCGGCAATAACGTGGCGAATGTTGTCCTCCAAGTGATCAATCGTTTAGGGCTTATCGGCGTAGACTAGCGACTTCACATATCCCCACAGAAAATAGTCTAGCAGCGTTAAGTCGCACGATCCTGGAGGCCAATTCACGGGTCCGAAACGTGAAACTATGCGGTTATCAAACGTTTCCTTCAATAAATCAATTATGGCACGAGCTGTGTGACATGTTGCGCCGTCTTGTTGAAACCACAGCTTCTGCACATCATGGTTGTTCAATTAATGAACGAAAAAGTCAGTAATCATGGCTCTATAGCGGTCACCATTGACTGTAACGTTCTGACCAGCATCGTTTTTAAAGAAGTACGGACCAATGATTCCACCAGCCCATAAAGCACACCAAACAGTCAGTTTTTCTGGATGTAACGGTGTCTCAACATATACTTGAGGATTATCAGTTAATAAAAGTTCACTACTATTATCATCACTCCAAATACGGCAGTTTTGTTTATTGACGTATCCATTCAAACAAAAGTGAGCTTCATCGCTAAACAAAATTCGCTTATGAAAATCGGGATCAACGGCAATCTTGTTTTGGGCCCATCCACCGAATCTACGCCTTGCTAGGTGATCGTGTGGCTTCAATTCTTGCACGAGTTGGATTTTGTAAGCACGCAAACCAAGATCTTTCCGCAAAATCTTCCATAAAGTGAATGGACACATATCCAATTCCTGTGCACGATGGCGGATAGACTGATTCGGGTCTTCCTCTACGCTACGCTCTACAGCAGCAATGACTTCTTCTGTACGCACTGTACGACGTCTCTGTGGATGCGTATTATCATTTAGATTAAACGTAGTGTGAAAACGTTCCATAGTTAATCGAATTAATTGCTCTGATGGACGATTATATTGACCGTAAAATGGACGTAGTGCGCGATACGTATTTCGAACAGAGCCATGATTTTCAAAATAAATTTGCACAATTTGGAAGCGTTGTTCAGGCGTCAGTCTATTCATGTTGAAATGCCAAACCAAACTAAACATAAATCACTGACAAAATGGCCGCCAGTTAAAAAAGTGTTGCCAACTTAAAGTTCTATACCTCTATAAAAACACCCTTTATAATTAATGTATTCGTTTCCCTTACGTTTCTAGATAAACATATTAAAATAAATTAATTTTATTAAAATATCGGAAAAAAACAACAAATTTTATTATGCTACACTGATAACATATTTAAAAAATATTTAACAGCCTTAAATCCACCGTAACAAAAATTTTCCCTAAAAAACTTAGTTATTTTACAAAACACGTAACAGCCACTTATTAAAATTCGTAACTCAGTAAACAGGATAATATTTAGATTATAAAAATACGATAAGAATACATAAATGATGCTAAATCTTTATAAATCAGTATAAAATGAGCAACCCTGTTTTAAAAAAATAAGCACAATTCACATTAGTTCCTAAAATTGTGAAAATGAAAAAAAAAGTTTGGGAAAAACTATGAGGCGCTTTTCCAAATTATATACAAATTCTCTGATTTTTGTTTAATATGAAATCACTTTCTATTGTTTTAGTCAAAAGATGCCACAAATAAAAATTACTCATTTTTTTAGTTCCATGTCTATAATACTGTAACATAGCAATGTTAATACATACCTGATTTTTTTAAAGGAAATGACCTTTCTTCATCTAAAAGGAAGTGAATCTTCATTCAACTGATAATCACTAAAAATTTAGACATTCCGTAAATATCATAATGTATCTAACAAAGATTATACCTATGTCCTTACATAATATCTTCTTATAATGAAATAGAAAAATAAATTACTTATCCCTACATTAGTCAATTATATTTTATTAAATTGTTGTATAATTATTCGCTTAGTGGTGATACTACTTGTGCACACTTGCATTTTTCTATTATTAAAAAAATTTAAGAATAATAACTAACCTATATTGGAATCAACGCGCACAAATAATAGTAGATAACGAAACAAGTTCGAAAATTGAAATAGGAAGAGGAGTGAGACAAGGATGCATTTTATTACCCCTACTATGCAATGTGTACAATGAATCGATTTTCGAAGAAGCACTGTTAACGAAAAGTAAGGGAATAATAATAAACAGAAGAGCTGTAAACAACATAAGATTTGCAGACGACACTGCTGTCATAGCTAGCTCCGCTGAAGAACTCCAAGAACTAGTGAACGAAACAAATAAAGTTTGCGAGCAACACGGATTAAAAATGAACAACAAAAAGACTAAATATATGGTAATAACTAAAAAACGAAACATACAAACAAGCATAAAGTTGCAAGGTGTGAATTTAGAAAAAGTGCAAAAATATAAATACTTGGGCACATGGATACCAGCAAATAATGAACAAACAACAGAAATAAGAACGAGAATAGAAATGGCAAGAAGATTGTTCAATATTCCGATCATTCAATCCGTATTAACTTTTCTAACTTTTTTAGTTATTTTGTTTTAACAATTGGTATTATTGTGTCTTTTTTCTTTCTTTTTGCCTGAATCTTTATAGAGAAATTTCAATGATACATGATTCCTTCGTACCTAACTATAAAAGACCAGTGACTGCCGTAAAGATTAAATTAGGGTTTTATGTGCGACAACAATTTCGAATTGCTGTCATATCTTATTTAGATAACATATTTTTGTCTGCAGATAACTGCTACTAAACATGGTCCAATCTGAGGTAATATTGGTAGTATAGCGTTAACTAATTCAAGTTCGGTATCATTTTATCACTGTTAGACAAACACCTACCTGTATTCCGTCTATACAACAGTTTTAAGCAATGACGCTATGAAACCATACAAGATGGAGGATCATCTGAGAAGGTGTTATCCTGATAAAACAGATCGAGATTTGAAATATTTGAAACATCGAAAGACAAATTCAAAAGAGAATGTTCTCTTTTAACTTAGAACAGAGATGATGATAGTAAAATCAGAAAAGACGCATACTATCGGGGAAGAGCTAATTTGGCTAGCTATTGGTGTTGATAAAACTATTCTAATCAAAAATATCCCTTGAGCTACAATACAGACCAAAGACATATTGATGAAATGAGAAATGATATTTTGTGTAATTCTCTACAAACAATCCAATTCTCCATACAACTGGACCAGTCAACTTTATCTGGTAATGAGACACTATTATTGGCATATGTTCGTTTTGTTATGGACCAAGAAATCCACGAAGAACTGTTCTTTGCAAAAACTTAGAGAAGACACTAAATTCGAATCAGTGTTCAATATTATTTCATAAAAAAAGAGATTTCTTGATCCAATATAATATCAATAGCAACAGAGAGAGCAATTGCCATTGTTATACATTATCATGCTTTTATAAGCCGTTAAAAAAAAAAAGGAACCCAGGGCGTTTGCAATTTACTGCGTTAATATTTAGTTGATAAAAATCTAAGTGGCAGATTGCGTGAATCTCATCAATTCGTAAACGCAATTAATAAAATTCGCAGCAACGTTTATGATGACAGTCTGAATTTAATAAAAACAAAGTCTAGCATTGCAGCTTTTCTTGCCAGGTTTAACCCTATGAAGCAAAATATTAGACTCTGAGAATTTTTAGTGTTTTTAGTTTTTAGAGAGTTTATTAACTCGTTACAGAGATGTATGTATGTATGTAGAAATGGGGATCGATACACTGCGATCTACTAGATCTGTTGTTTTCTCCGTCTACTGCCAAATCGTTAGAGATACCTGGTCCTTCAGTCCCATTTTCCTCAAGATGTTGGACAATAACTCTTCTTCTTCTAATTGGTGTGCTCCCAAGAACCACATTCTAAGGTTTTATAAAGCGCTGTACTCTGGAAAGACATGGATAGAGGTTTCGTCATCTTCCTTGCAACATCTACATTCATCTTTCTGTCAATTCAAGTTTCTGTTCTTGTCAATACTCTAAGTTGGATTTTACTTAGGCTTATATTTTTTTTGAATCTGTCCTGATCGTAGTTCATAAAAAGTATCTTCACTTGTCTCATTCCTTGCAAATCCATTCAGTTATTGGATCTCCTGCTCTCTTTTCAGTTATTCCAGTATTACATTGCAACTAATTCCACAGAAAGGTTTGGGCCCCGGAAATGATGTTTCAGCAACTTTTCTCGCGAGCTTGTCTATTATTTCATTTCCCTCTACCTCAGCTTGTCACGCTATCCACAGGAGGGTAACGTTATTATTCCTATCTATTTCGTTTAGTTCTTCTAGGCATTACCAGACCATCTTGGAGCTGATGACTTGAGAATTCAGCGCAATAATGGCTGCTTGACTATCCGACATTATAATAATCTCCTGTTCGCGATAGTTTTTCTCTTTGCTGAATTGAATACATTCCTGATGGGTGTATTTCTGCCTGGAAGATACTTTTATACTATATGCAGGTTCTACAGTTGATGAGAATTCATATAATGTATGTGAAGGGTTGTTTGTATAATAAGGATCTGAAATTATGTTACGTTCTATTCGTATAGTATTTACTTTAACGATATTTACTGTAAGCTCTTAGTAGCTTGTGTGAAAATCCTAATAAATGGCCAATAATATCTGTTGGTCCAAAATCTATAACATAGATATTCATCAGCTCACACTTTAATGTGTTTTTGTTGAGTTTTAAAGAAATTTAGTTAATTGCTCTTTTTTCACACGCAACTCTTATTGAGAAGCTTCTCAATATTAGAAATCTCGTAAAACCCTGCAGGGATTCCACAAATTTTTTCTCGTTTTTTTTTATTATTACAATATAACCTATTATAGCCAGGTTCAATGTTTAGGATGGAATTCCAGGTACTTAATGAAATAAGAGTCAACGAATACCTAGGGTTAAGTTCAATTAATAAATTAATAACGACACTCAGACGACTATAACGACCTTTTACCATATATGTTTGGGCCATAACTGCTTATAGAGATGCTGCCAGGATAATGACTTTTTTCGGCATGCGTTCAACATTTAAAGAGCCTGTACACAGAGTTTGAAATTATAATTGAGGTTGTTTAGATCGAGAAAATACCATAGTGGATTATTAATCGATATGGTGACATTGTTCAGTCGGATGTCATATTATAGAATTGATCGGAATAAGTACTAACAAAGAACTTAAGGTGTAGTTTAAGAATGCATATCAGTAATTTTGACTTCAGAGAGACTTACCTGCCTTTTACCTTTCATTATATGTGGTGTCCGGTAAGTACCTCCTGATTTTTCGGGAGCATACAGGGGAGGTCAAAATCACCCTGGTTTGTCATAGAAAAAAAAATTGCTAAAATGCCGCTTAACGAAAATACCCTAAAGGGGTACCCAGCGTTTTACCTTATCAGTTCTAAGTACCAACTTGTATAATTTAATGAAATTTTTATATTTTATAGAGGCTATAAAGACTCATTAAACCATACTACAGTAAATGTTTTATATTATCAGAGAAGTCAGGAACGGACTTGCAGCCACACTGGAACCCAATTTTGGACCAGTGTCATTTTACAGAGGCGAAAACTGATTTTTAAATACCTTGATCATTTCTCTTCGAAAAAGATACTCTTAATTTATTTCGATAAAACTGGCTGTTTTCGAGATGAATCGGTTTTAATGCGAAAAACTCAAAGGTTATTAATGCTAAACACAAACAGATAACAATCAGGTTGTTATTGTTAATACTTACATAATGAATTATTATTGATGGAACTTGTCAAAACCACCTTCGAGTAAAAATAATTCAAGAAAGTTGAAGAATATTCTTACGCTGGAATGCATTTAATTTATGGTGAAACGCTGTCAAATTCTTCAAAGGTAAAAAGACCTTATGCTGAAAGCAAAAAGCTTTCAAAGGGTTGATCGACGCTTCAGGGAAACTGGTAAAAGATTATCAAAAAATAATTATTAGAGTCAACGAATTAATTTTTTACATGTTTCATTCAGGGTCATTTTTGCAGCGACGCGGCTTTGAGGACCTTCTCAAGAGAACACGAGACCTTCACATAGAGGAACAAATTTTGCAAAATGTTGCTGACAACCTTTCAAACGGCATAAGAAAGCTCGCAAGACAAAACAATGTTACGAAATGGATTGTACTTGAGACTCGAACACAACAGTTACTTCACCCGTACTCACTAGTGAGATTTATTGACAATTTTTGCAGCAAAATTTAAATAATTTATTAGAAGACGTACCTCTTGATAAAAGAATGTAAATGTGATACATGTATGATGGTGTTCTACCTCATTTTAACTCTATAGTATGTCAACAAGTAACTAACGATTTTGGTCCTCGATGGATAGGTCGAGGTCGGCCGGTTTTATGGCCACCAAAGTCTCCAGACCTAAATTGCTTAAACTTTTCCTTTGGAGACCTCTAAAATAACTAGTATATGCAACACTAGTATATACTAGATATAAATAGCGAGAATTGCACAGCATTCTAACAAAGTCCGTAAAAATGCCGGAATGTTATTTGCAGTACAGCGGGAAAATATTCGAAGAATAAGAAAATGTATTCAAGTCCGTGGAGCCCATATTAAACAATTGTCAAATTAACATTTAAACGTTTTCAGTCACTTTGCATTTTAATAACATTGTAAATTAATTGAGGTTTTTGAAGTTGACAATATCTGAGCTGGAAATCTCTCAGCATGTTGTTGTCTTCGAAGAGTGAGACAGTGCTTCCCCATAAATTAAAGCACATCAGCACACCCTGCCTATTTTACTTTTACCCGTTTGTCTTGAGCATTAGTAAATTTTGAGTTTTATCTCAAAAACTATCAATTTTATCGAAATAGATTAAGAGTACCTTTTTTAAAGAGGAATAACCAAGGTATGTAAATAATCAGTTTTCTGCGTTCCTAACTTCTCTCATGATCTAAAACTTCTACTCTAGTATAGTTTAATGAGTCTTTGTGGCCTCAAAAAAATATTAAAATTTCATTAAATTATACAAGTCGGTTGAAAACTTAGAGCCGATAAGGTAAATTGCTGGGTACCCCTTTAAGGCTCTGTATCTCTGTTAAGGGGCACTTTAGGAATTTTCTTTATATGACAAAATATATTATTTTAACCTCCCCTGTATTCTCTCGAGAAATTAGGAGGTAGTTGCTGAATACCCTGTAGATGATAGCAAGAAAGTTTTTAATAGCTATCAAATTGCGTAGCTCGGTATCAAGCCTAGGTCTTGTGATCCAACAAATAACGAGAGATGCGTGTTGTGTGGCACCGTGTAAGAGATATGAGAAACGTTAACTCTCTCTGTTATTACGTTAATATTTTTCATACTATTCCCGACTTGCCGCATTATTCGTTCAATCACCAGACTAAGGTTTCATCTCTAAAAGCACTTTTAAGTTGAGAAAATTGTAAAAATTAAGTATTAGGAAGACAGAGAGAGGGGTTACAAAAACATTTCGGAACCTCTGGTTTAAAGTATTTAAACCGACCAATCACAGTAACATCACACATATGCATCACAAAAAAATTTAACTAAAAACTACCTAGTTCCACCTTATCTTACATTTTGTTAGATCTACTGGCTTAATACGAAAACAATATTCTTGAATACGACCTAGAAATAATGTAGGAAATCTACGTTCCTAATTATACGCGTTTAGTTTCTAGAATAATGAAGTAAAAGTTTTAAAACAATTATTTACCAAAAACTTTTTTGATGACCCTCTTGCATGAGAAACTTTTTATGCCTTTCTCATATGTAAAAAAATTCGTTGGTTTTTCAAGACCATAAATTTGAGACCCAAACGAATTTCCATTAAGAATGATGTTTACGATTACGATAAGGTGGAGCCAAAGATTCCCAGAATTCATTTGAAATCTGCCAAGTTGCACTCTAAAAAAAAAAGTAAGTATTATTATACTGACTCCAGAGATTGATGCTTATTTGGCAACTCTCAATTTCACAGATAGTTAAAGTAGCATTTTTAGGGATACGATAAATAAAACTTTAATCGAAATATATGATCGCATAAAGTTTAACAAGTTAAAAAAGGAAACAATCTAAATAATAATTCAGTACTTATGGTATAGAACTAAAAGTGAAAAAATTGTATGTAAATCAGGTTTCAGTGTAGGAGCGCTGCTGTTTTCCCAGTATGAACTTTGGCGTTCACTACATATTTTTAGTTTTGTTTATTTTAACTTTCATATTATATTGCCGATAAAAAAAAAGTTATTTTTATTGTCTATATAGTTAGGCAAACCACTTTCGCACTACCTTCAGGAAACATTCACTCATCCCAAATATATTCAAATGTCATAAGCATGGAGCTCTGTGAAGGCCCTTTTCATGTTTTCAAGCTCTTTGTGAAGTTATGGTCCATTGTATAAACTTCCGGACAGTCAAGCGGTCTCTAGTAGCACTGCTTAAACAGGTGTTCGCTAAAGCTGCTCCCTTGATATTATGCAAAAGATTGTTCGATACTATGCCAATTGTTGATAGAAGCATTGGGATCGTCCACTCGCTACTCATTCCCTACCTGACCTCTGTATTCACCAGGATGAATTCACAGTATGAAACTTTCACTACTTCCAACAGTGTAAATTTATCTGCAAACTTTTGATGGATAATCTGATGGCATCTTATTGTTGTGTGCTGAATTATCTTTGATGTTACATATTAGTATTGGTCAGTTTGGATCGAAAAGTCTCTAATTATGCATTTTAAATCGTTTTCATTGAGATGGCCTAGTCTTGGATAACTAATAGGGAGTCTTCGGTCTCAAAAACATTTTTGATGTAAACCTATAGTTCGAAGATAATTTGTCGATATTTTTCTAGTTAAGTTCTTTTGAGTCTCGTCCATCAAGGGGCTTTTGTAGACAGGCCTAAAGTTTCTCTTAGTCTGGTTAGTCATGAAAAGTCAGTTCAATATTCCTTAACTACAGCGATGTTGAGTCGTCTCTCTCGCATATTCTCTGGTGTACCACAGACGACTTGGCCAATTCTTTGTGCCTGCTTCATTTCCAAGTATTTATGTCTGTTTTGCCACCATTGCCGTAATAGATTGATCGTTCTGAATCTCAGATGGTACTGGTTAAATCTTTTCTTTAGTTTTTTTTTTAAATTCGGCATTTATCAAGGCCAAACAGCATAAGCCCAAATAACTCCTCCATAATTTTGAGTATTTGTTCCAGCTGATTTCTGATGTTAGCCATCAATTTAAGATCATTCATATACAGAAGATGATTTAGTCTTACCCTTCTATATAACTGTTCCTAATACTGATACCGCATCTGGTGGAAGCTAAATAGCGTGATAGTGGTTTCATAGGTTATTATTATTATTTAATTATTAATTATTAATTATTAATTATTATATTAATAAAAAACTATACCCATATTTCGAGTACGTTGATGGTTCATGATGGTAATTCGCCTAAAAACTTCACTATTTGAAGTTAAGAGCCAAGACTGTCATTTTAATGTTAAGATGAAATTTCGGAGTATTAAAATCAAATTAAATATAAGCCAGAGTGTTGCAAGCATTAAAAAAAAAAAGTAACCCCATAAAGGCAACAACAGACTAGCTAATTGAAATTGAAAAGAACGAAACTCTGAATAAAAGAGACCACATACTAAGTCTTCCTTCTACAGAGAGCACTTTTCTTAATCGAAATAATTGTACCGGTGCGGGCTATTAAGCCCTGACTAACACCACCAACGGCTCGTAAAAAGTTCGAGGAGCTAACGTCAACAAACAGGAATAGTTGATCTTTAACCAACAAGTACTGAAGATTCCAAATGAACCGACAGTGATCTTAATTTTCGACGTGTTTTCTAATTTGTAACTTGCAGGTGCGCGTTTATTATTGTGGTCAAATGTCTGTCAAAATTGAGTGCCCCTAACACGTTTTTAGGTATTTTTTTGAAGACGCCAACTATCTAGCCCCAAAATGTAGAATTTTCTGCAATGAAATCTCTCATATTTCCATTTGTTTATAACTTTTTAAAACAATACTAAATTTGAAACCTGTTAGAGATAGCAAATTCGAGATATCAACATTTTCGAAAAAGCACAGTGATGGTTACTCTAAACACTATTAGAAATTATGAATTATATAAATTATCATTGATTTTTTTTTAAGCCTACCACAAATTTCCAAAGTGTTTCGAAAATTTATATATTAATCACAATTCCTGCTAAGTTAATAAATAGAAAATAAATACAAATTCTGAAATTTTAAAAAATATTGCCCACTTTTATACCTAGTATTTTTCATTAAAAAAAACTTTTTTTACTTTCCAGTTCTTCGGGAAATTCAGTTATTTCAAAATCGCTTATATCAAGAATAATAAATAATAAGAAAACTTTTCGATCCGAAACCTATTTTCTGAGCTATTAATTTTTTCTTTGAAGAACTTGATTTTTCACAAAAATTGTTTAATAAAAAGTTTAAAACAGCTTTTTCACAAATACAAAAATATATACATATTTTAAATAATTTATCCCAACAAAAGAATCAACCTCTCCCTAATGTTTCCATGAAAATTATTATGTTGTCTATACTAGTAATGTAACGTAATAATTTATATTACAAAATGACTATTGCACAATGGACTAACCTAAAATAACTAACTGAAGAAAATAATAGCTACATTATAATATTGTCTGTCTCTAATCCCAGTATATAAACATGTATGTAATTGCAGAAAATGGTTACATTTATAGCATATTTTAAGGTCATGAACATTGAGAGGGAAGTTAACTTCCTTAATAATTATCATGATTTTTATTCTCAGAATCATTTTTGGAGTCTTATAACATCTTCTTTACAGTACATTTATTATTTTTCTACAAATAAAGTAATTTCCTTAGAAAAGATTCGCATATAGAAACCAATAAAAAATATATAGTTGTTTTCATACTGGTAACACTTTAAAAAGTAATATAAGAAATATATTAGTGTAATTTTTTATTTTAATGTAATTATGTACGGGCTGTCCCATTTTCGACACTGTTAGGGGGTATTGGAATTATTATCAAAGATGGAGTGTTGCGGTTTTCACTTCAGTGTCCCACTTTTTGACTAAACGAAAGATTCCGTTGTCAAATTTGTTATTGCTCTTTTAGCTACAGGGTGATTTTGAAAATCTTTGTTTTTTAGGCACATCTTTTATTTCCATTATGCATGAATTTATTAAAAAGGTTAAAACTGATTTTTACAGTTTTTTATGTAAAGTTCAGTAGCACAGTCATTTTTTTTTCTAAAAAGTTTAGTTTTTGAGATATTAACCAAACTTATGATTTTTTAAATAGAACACCCTGTATATTACTTTAGATACTCATTGAGTATAATTTGGGCTGTAATGTGTTTATTTTATTTTGAAAAACAAGGTCAGAATTCGATATCTTCAATAATTTAATTTAATTGTAACAGTAGGCCAAGGCCAATTTATAAGAAATAAAAGGCAGATGTCCCAAACTTCACAGCTTTGTCAGATTATTATTATTTATGAAATTTATTTTACTTTTTATTTATTTGGCATTTACAATGGCCATTTATGATAATTATGAAAAATATGATATGTTAGTGTGTTTTATACAAAGCAATGCCCAAGAAGCTTTTGAATTATATTTCAATAGGTTATTGGTCCGCAAAATATAAGGTTTTGATTGACGAATTAGAATCTATAAGAGATGGAGTGAAAGATTTAAAGATAACATGGAGGATCATTTATGGGGCGGTGAGACATTAGAGAAGCATTCTTTTGGAAATGTTGATTATCCATAATGTAAAATAGACTGCAGAAAAGGTAATCATGAAGAAAAAGGATTAGAAATTTTTCCACATATTCATGAAAATCCTTATATTAGTAATCATCAATTTGCTTCATTGTCCGAAACATCACAATCCATCGTCAATCGTTCTACCAAAAAATTATAAATATTATCCATATCACATGGAATTATACCAAGAATTACATTTCAAAAGGCGTGTAAATTGAATTAAATCCAAATTTGTTATGCATTATAATGTTTAGCTATGAGACTACTTTTAGAAGTAATCGATCCGTCAATAGTCACAACATGCATTATTATGCTACAGAAAATCCATTTTAGGTAATAAAGTGTAACATCGAAACTACTAGTGGATTAATGTTTGGTGTGGTGTTCATCATAATAGAATCATTGGATCCTACTCTTTGTATAAACGATTAAATGGTCATAGTTACCTAAATATTTTGCAAGAGGAACTACCTCAACTGTTTGAAGATATCAATGGAAATAAGAGATCATGTGATTACAGCAAGATAGTGCGCCTCCACACTACAATCGTGAAGTTTATGCGTTTTTGGACTCACGCCTTCTAAAGAAATGGATTAGGCATGAGGGATTCATTCAGTAGTCACCAAGATCTGACAACACTGCGTTAGATCTCTTTTTGTAGGGTTATATAAAAGATAGGGTATTTGTTGATCCACCAACAGGTATATGCGAAACAGGATTTGGTATACCTGTGTCACGGTTAAAATTTCTTCTTAAATCTACTATGGTTAATTTGGTTAATTTTACTTATCTTTGCCAATATTTACGTTTTGGGCAACATTACATCATTTTCATTTAGCATTTCTTATAAATCCTTCGTACAACCTATATATTCATTAAATTTTTGGGTCTTACTGCTTTTCAAGAAATTCCAAATTTCACTTGCATTTTGCACATTTTCTTCCCAACTAAATTATTTTCTTTATCATTCATTAATTTGCCTATAAGAAATACAGATGTAATTTAATTCCATTCCTAACTTTATTTTTAGGTCGGCGACTCTACGTCATTGCTTGTGGTTGTTTATATTTAAATAGGATATTGGTATTTACCTTTCTTTTATAAGTTATCATTTCTGTGTCGGTTATTTCAAATGAAATTAATACATCTACCTAATTTATTAACAGTTTTCCTCTTCTTTATTTGAAATAATTTCATGGGTTGGTTAACATAATTACATATTGTTGGGTTATGTGACCTTTCCAGCTGACGTTCAAGCAATTCATATTCTTTTGAGAAAATTGTATGTCAGGTTTCTATTTCTATGATAATTTTTGAGAGGGAATTTGGATGGGTAACTAATACCGTGTTACTAATGGCTGTTGGAAAATTCATATTTATTATTTTAGTGATAAACAATGAAGTCCTATTTGATTTTGAGTCGGAAACGTCAACGTTTTATTAGTTAACAATTCTGTTTAAACCCACTATCTTGAGCTGTCATTCCTTTTGTCAAATTGCTACTCGTTTAAGGTCCTTTTTGACTCGAGTCCTATGTTGAAAGAAAAAGAAACTCATACAGCCAAAACTTCAAGCTTCGTTATAAAATAGCGATAATTTACTTGTCATTTCCACTTTTTTCTGTGAATTTTGTGACAAGAGGGAAGAAATTTCTATCCTGTTTTTATTGCCGTCATCCTGCGGGATCTGGATACGAGACTTCATTTGACGTACCTCGATAATGTTTTATTGTGCTTTGGTTTGAGTATTTTCTGACCTGTTTGGTGCTTTGAGTCAGTTGTTGAAGTACAATCTGGAAACAGGGATTTCATCGATGTCCGGCTTATTTTTACCAGGAATCAGTCTAACCACAGAAAATCGAGGTCCACCCTTGGGGATCCATACATCACGGTCCATCCTTTGGGTACATTAAATCACAGTCCACCCTCTGGGATTAATGAATTGATATCCATCCTCCATAAAATCGAGTCCACTCCTTGGGTTCATAACATTAATAATGATACAGGATCACTCCACTCTCGGTGGATTCAACAGAAGAGTTTGTATTCTCCAGCATTTTTTTTACTTAGATAAAGAATAAAATTAGCTGTAGCTTTTATTGCATTTGTTTAGTATAAATAGCCTTAACTTAGCCTTGGTCTTTCTTGGTAATAAATTTGAATATGTTTCTTGCAAAATTTAGAACAGCATTTACGATTTGAATGCAAGTTTGAAATGTGACTTTTTTCTCTTAAACACAATTATCTCAAAAACTATATAGTTCAGATATACAAAACCCTTAATAAGAAGTTTCAAAATTATATGTTAAAATGAAAAAAATGATTCGCATAGAAAAAATTCAACTTTCTATTGCGTCACAAATATTTTTCAAATATGCCTCTAAGTTAACTTATAACATATAACACAGTAGATATAATTATACTTAAAAGGTTGGTTTATCCAATCATTGACACCCTATACAACCCCATTTAATAATGTACGCTCAAAATTATGGCCAGAAATTCAATTTTTAATTGTACAATACTAGCTCTCACGTTACCAGGGAGGTTGAACACTTTTTGAAGAGAACCATACATTCATCCTTTATGGATTAGCCAGCTAATAGCAGTATCTTAAATTCCATAGAACATCTGTGGGATTTATTATGGAGGCTCGTGCGGCAGGTTTCTACGACTTGCAAATGCTTGACTCCAAGAATGAGAGCAGATAACTCAAAAAAGTATTATACATACCGTATTATTTTATTAATAACTTGTTGTCTTTATATGTTGTATGGCAAATTGTTGGTTAATTTAGTTAATTATAAACTGTCAAAAAATATTTTAATTCAAAATGAAATTTTATGGTCATTTTGTAGTCGGATTTTAAAAGTTATCCCCAATACATTTTCCGTAGTATATTAATACGGTTTTTCCCGACTGTTATTTAAATTTGTGTAGGAAAACAAAAACAGCTTTTTATATAAAAATCAAAAGATAAAAGAAACCATTTCAGGGCGTTCACAACGGAAGTAAAAGATTTGACCCTGAAAAACTTTGTTCCTAAGAATTTTAAATAAACAATACCTGCGTTATTTAGCTTCCCTTTTGTGTTCGTTTTTATCAAAATAAACAATTATTTTTCAGTATAAAGTTCAATTTTGGAGAAGTTTAAAAGCAATTTTTTCATAAAAGATAACGTAGTAAAACTCGATTTTCACTTAAAATTCCACTTTAATTGAAACTTGAATCAAAGAATATTCAACATGTTTCGCTACACGGTAATGTGGCTTTTAAAACCAATAATTCAACTGGTAATATTATAAAAAATAACAAAACAAAAACAAAAAAAGAAAATAAATCGGGTGTATATAAAATAAAATGTAAAGATTGCCCAAAGTTTTATATAGGACAGTCAGCCAGAAGTTTTTCTACAAGAATAAAGTAACACTTTAGTAGTTTTATTAAAGAAAAAACAGATTCTCATTATTCAAACCACTTAAGAGAATCGAATCATAATTTTGATCAAAATTTTCAAATTTTACATACAGAAAATAAAGGCACTAAATTAAATTTATTGGAATCCCTAGAAATAAATAAATTTAAACACACCAATACTTTATTAAATTGTCAATTAGACCTGAACAATTCTCCTTTATTGAACCTATTTTAATGACATATTTCAATTACCTGTTTATTATGGGAAAATCCAAAAATGGTTTACCCTACTTAGACATAAGAAATTGTATTCATTCTTGATAAAGCTATCATGTAGCTGAACATGTTGAATATTCTTTGATTCAAGTTTCAATTAAAGTGGAATTTTAAGTGAAAATCGAGTTTTACTACGTTATTTTTTATGATATGGAGTTCCACCAAGTATCGGCAAACTTAATACAAGCAATTTTTTCAATTAGAAAAGATGTTTGATAGCCAATCACTACTAAATAGGATAAAACAGACAAGTCACCTTAAAGGCCTTTTTTAATTAAGACTGATTAAAGAAAGAAAAACTTGTATGTGAAGCAAAATTTATACAAATTGCTTAGGAAAAAGGGCACCTATTCGCTATATTCGTCATTATAACATAGTTTGTCGGGTTAATAACGTGCATTATTTTCTTAATTTTCGAAGACATCTGTAGAATTACAGTATTTTCTTAGTTAGGGAGGTAATCGTCCAAATAGCGGATGCAAAATTGCCGTCGAATCCACAAGTTCTAGCAGTTTTGTTTTTCAACATACGGGAAGACAAATTAACAGCAAATCTTGAGATGAGTGATTGTATCATATTCTGGGAAAAAGAAAAAGACCTACAAAAGCACAACTTAACTGTGTTAGAAAACCTATGGGTCTTTATCAAATTTGGAGAAAGTTGCAAAAAATTTGTAAGAAAACCCAGGATGTTTACAAGCTCCGCGAAGGCGACTTCCAAACGAATTTTGATAACCTATTGGATATTGTACATGCTCTCGAAAAAATGAAAATGGAGAAAGGTGAAAATTCTTACAGAGACAAAGAGGACCAAGACGTCCGAGCTATTTAGTGGGCCTAGACAAAAAGTTAGCTGAGAGAAAGGAAAGAGCAAGGCAGAAAAAAATGGCAGAAAAAACAATGGTTCAGGTAAATGCTTTCGGAGACTGTATTCAACATCACATGACTTACTAACACCTCAAGAAATACACAATAGCTATCAGCTCTGACAAAAACCTTGAAGAGCCATTGCAAACATTACAGTTGTCCTATGTTTTGCATGAAATATTACAGTCTGTAACTACTACAACGAAAGGCAAAATTGATTTTATCATACCAAAATTAGTTGCACTTTGAGATACGTGCCAGCTGAGTTTAGGAGATTCCGTTTATATTCTTCAGGCTGCAGTGAATATGCTAGGTTTTATCTATGACGAATTTTTAATTAGAAAATCTTTTATTCGTCTAATTAGAACACAGATGAGGGAGGAAAGAGCAAAATCGATAAAATGTGATTTTCAGAATGAAATACCAGAAGAAGGAAATTTTTATCTAGTTTGGACGTAAGAAGTTCTAACGAGGAGCAACTGCCGATACTCATTTCATTTGGAAAATGGGAACAACTGTTTGCCATGCCAAGATTAGATAGTTCTACAGGTTAATAACAAGCGAAAATACATTTCAGACGCACTCTATGATTAAAATCTGAATGACAAGGTTCAAACAATGTGTTGTGATACAACAGCTTCTAATACCAGACGCTTAAATGGAACTTGTATGCTTTTGGAACAAAATTATAAAGGGTGCTTGTACTATTGGTTTGTCGCCATCCCATATATGAAGTTGTTCTAAAAAGTGTATTCGATGTTCTGTTTTTCAATAAGCTTAGAGACAGTTAGAAAAATATTGATTTTAATAACATCTAAGCCTACACCGACTTTGTAAAACGGTATTTTATTGATGAATTGATGACAAAACATCTACTCCACTGAGTTGGTCAAAATTTTCCTCTGTTCTTTCGACTTTAATACAGCATGTTAACGACTGTCAATATTTTTCCAACTGAAATAATAATATTCTCAAAGAATCGAATCATATATAAGCTATGTAGAAAACGTATTAATATATTTACATATATTTCTATGTTACAAAGAGTTACGCTTTTAATTTTTTGCCTCGCAAATTTAATCAAAACATCAAGTTTTATGAAATAAGAGCCTTGAATAATTTGCGTTGCTTAGTTGCTTTTATGATAATAGCAATGTCAGGGAGAATAATAGGTTCATTAAACAGGAGACAATAAGCTATTTATTTTTATCCTTTGTCTTTATTGTTTGACTCCACAATAAGCATATTTTTCAAAATCCTTTTCATATAGATATTGACTAAAGCAGCGAAATTTTGACCTTAAAGTGTATGCTCAGTTACCAGTTTGACGTAATTATTTGTTAATAATACCGATCTAATTATTAAAACGTAAATTATATTGAATACTCGGCTTAAATTAGATTTGTCCACATAATCTCCACTTAATTTATCGAATTAAAACTATTAGTCTTGATACTTTATTGTTATAATGGGGCAAAAAGTTAAAAAATGCTCTAGTATTTTTTCATGGCAATATGTATTTTGCTTTTTAACCGTTCTCGATTCGTCGCGTATATATTTGTTTTTATTTATGTACATATATGCACAGAAAACAACTATCTACTTAATATCTCCATATCGTAAAATATCGGCAGGATATTACCAGCAGAACTTGATGCCGGACTGTTATCTGAAACAGTACAAACAAACATCTGAATATACCCCGGAGCGGTACGAAATTATTATAAATAAACAATTTTACGGTCTATGTAATTGGAAAATTTATTTTATTCTCCTCTCGACCGTTAAGAAGGGAGACAAATAGTATATTTTCTGCGAATTTCACTCTGGTTCTCTCTCGATACTAGTTTCGACCACCTAATGGGCTTATCAGTGGAGATGTAACGAACCGAGAACAAAATGCATAGAAAACAACTATTTATTTCAAATCCCCATGTCGTAAAATATCGGTAGAATATTACCCGTTTTCTGTGCATTTTGTTCCTGGTTCGTTACAGTTCCACTGATGCGACCATTAGGTGGTCAAAACTAGTAAGGAGAGAGAACCAGAGTGAAATTCGTAAAGAATATACTGCCCCTCTTTCTTAACGGCCGTAAGGAGAATAAAATAACTTTTCCATATATATATATATATATATATATATATATATATATATATATATATATATATATATATATATATATATATATATATATATATAATATATATATATATATATATATATATATAATATATATATATATATATATATATATATATATATATTATAATTTTTTTTTTCACAAAACCTTTTTAAAAATTTTATTTATTTATTTAAAAAATTATTTTAACACTTTAAAAATAAACCAGATTCAAACTAACAGAGTACGTTTTTATCTTATTATTACTTTTAAACAAATTTCTAAAATGAGAAGAGTAACAACATTACTATCTACTTGTTTACTATTACTAACTTAACAACTTAAAAAGGAAGGCATACCGTTATAGCAGCGTCAGCAAGTCTGCACGATCAAAAGTCTCACGTATTGCAACATTGCTGATTTCGCATTATTAGTTGGAAAACTGCCTGATTAGTCTTGCGAAATCTGACACCGCAGTCAATAAACAGGTTATTGGTTATACAGATAGACATAGATTCACATCTGACAATTTCCCCTTTTAAATAAAAGTTGGTGTCTTGCAGCAAGTTTTTGATTTCTCATCGAAGTTCCATTTATTCTTCGGTAGGATTAGTATAGGCTGCAAAAACTGGAGCCATTTTTTCAGTTTATTGGTCTTGGTTCTGAAGGGAAATCTTCATCGAAGGAGCACGAGGTTATCATCGGTAGTCATCTGCGTCAAAATTTCGATAGGGCATAGATTGTGGTCAGGAGAACGATTATGACTATTGTGAATAATGTAAAACAGGTTAAGCAATTATTTATAAATGGTTGGGAAGTGATTTTATCCAACTCTTTCGAGTATTGACCCTGCGTGTATTGAGCAATGTTGAGGTCATCAGTATCAATTTTATTCAACTTCAAAGGATTGACGTCCGGTGTAGTAATTTTCTTGGAAGGTGTTCCCAACACTTGTATGGAATTTCGATTGGCAAATTTCTGTAGGTGACATTTTGGTACACATCAAGAAGCATCTAATGCTTCCCATGAAATTTAGTGGTTCCAATTAATGCACTACAGTCTGATTGAAGACGTAAAACTGTGTTGATTTGGACAACCTTCGTAGTGAGTTGTTTTCCGACGCATTTCACAGTGATGGGTAGTGGAACTGAATTTAACCAATGGTTTTGGTCGATTTATTCGACATTGTATCACTTTGCTAACAGCAAACTTGATTGGCAAGTTCCTGGTAATAGGTAAATCGGTTGCTTCAGAAGTTGTGCTTCGCAGATGGAGTTACTGTCTATCGAGAATGGGAGTACTTCGGAGCAGATTATATAGTGAAAGCTAAGTACTTTACATGTCTGAAGACTTTGGAGTGGAACGTAAAGCATCCAACCATCATCTCCCGCATTATATTTTTGGATGGTAGAGATAATATGGTGAAACCCTGTATGATTATCCGATATTAGTATTAGATAAAGGCGATACATAGTGTACAAACGATGCTTTAGGGTCTGGTACGCTTCTAACTCGATAATGTCGATATACTTAGCAGACTAGAAGAATAAACCTGTAGTGGTAAATTGTTTTTGTATAGAGCTTGAGAAGTTTGTTTAAGTGACTCGATCAAATGAGGTGATAATAGAGGTATGTCAAATTTTCAAGTGAGCGAATGTCATGGAGTTTAGGATGTCATTAAGGTAATTTTCTATGAAAGAGTAGCTCTCCATAAGTGATTTGCACAAATCCAAAGTATCACACAAAATTCATCATCTTATTTTACAATTGCGCCATCACAAGGCGGTTTTATACAACATTGTTAGTGTGTTACTCTTGTGTTATTGATTGATCCATCAAGATGTCGCTATTCGTGTCTTGCTTATTATTTTTACGGTTTAAAAATAGTATATAGGTCACGATTGTGAGATGATGGATTGTACCGGATGCAATAGCCTGATCTAGTCTGCAATGAGGACGAAACAACGCTGGCGTGATTTTCCGGACTCGGAACTTCTCAACTGTCTTGACGATCTCCGAAATTTCTTATACGATGGTAATGTTTACTAACAATCTATATCCGTACGGCTAAGGTAATTATATTTTATTTTAAAACTATACGGAGGACAACTTTTTTCATATTTGTTAGCCTAAAAAATACGCAGTGCTCTCAAAGGGAGGTCTTTGATATGGTCAGCTTAAACTGTGAAAGTCAGCGGTTAATTTGATTGCTGATGCCGAATGATGCGACCTTTGTCGTTTAGGTAGCATGCTTCGTAGATCGAATTTGTATATTTCTATTTTTATATTATCTTTGCGCCATCTCATGGCGGTTTGATACAATATTGTTAGTGTGTGTTGTTCTCTTAATATGGAGTGATCCGTCGAGATGTCGCTGTTCGTGTCTTGTTTACTGTTTTTACAGTTTAAGAATAGTAGATAGGACACGATTGCGAGATGATGCAGTGTACCGGATGCAATGGCCTAACGAATCCCAAATGAGCACGAAACAAAACATTTTCTATACCCGATGCTTCTTTATTGTCTTGGAGAGATATACAATCTTTAAAAATGACATGACAGAGAATATATTTTATTTAAAAGAAGGCAAATGATGATGTAATACATCATGTAAAAGACTTAATTATCTTTAAAATGCCCACATGCTTTTATAATTAAATGTCGAGTTATGACCGATTAAATTTTGTTTTAAAGACGTGTTAACAAAGACGAAAGGATAGGAACTAAAGTATTCAAATGAGGTGTCACATGACTGCAGTCCCGTTTGAAATTTTTTAATTGTTTGCATATATTATGATCTCAGAATTAAGAATATATCAATGAATGTGACAGATACAATCTTATATCAGAAAACAAACAAGGAGCTAACCATATAATGCTTTAAACGGATTTGTTCAAAAGTAAGCTTATGGCCAAATAAATCTGACAACTTCGCAAATTAAACCTGCTGCTGACAACTGAGAGTAATTCTTGTCCGAAAAAGTTTTATTTTTTATGAAAAATGTTAAGGATAAAAGGAAAAAGAAAAGAAGAGCTGACTGATCCTAAACACGAAAAATGGTTATATTTTAATATGATATAACTGAGCTGCTTAGAATTCAATGACTATTATAATAAAAGCCCAATATATTATTTTTCTTCGTATTGCTTTTTCTTACATTTATTATATGCTTTTTTATTGAAAAGGGTATTTTGTTAGACTATAAATATTTAATCTGTATAAATGATGAACGAGTTTGTTTCTATGTTGTTATATATTTTATGGAGAGGATGATTCCGAATATTAAGCACAAATTAATAAATAGTTTGTTATTAAGCGAAAACACTTTTTGAAAATAATTAAAACATTCACATGTTTGCTGTACAGATGCTGAAATTGTTTGGGTTTATTATATAATCAGAAGGAATATGTTAAATTTTTATTGTATTATTTGTTTATTTTTATAATTATTATTATTTGAAATTTTCATTAAAACTTCCTTCCTCTCGTGGTATTCTCGACGCCCCCTCATTTCCCCAGTCGGACGTTTACAACACGCTTAATAATTCCAAGTAAAAACATACTTGACAGTTAAGTTATAATCATATCTTTTAATTACCTTCAAAGATTTCGGAAGGGATCCTTCTGCCTGCTTAAGTTTTCCCTTCCCGATGCTCTGGGAAAGGTCTGTTTTTTATTGGCAATTATTCAGAATACAGAAAACACCGAATATTCTGACAATTTTTTGCATTCCCTCTATTGTTGGATCGTGGAACACGAAACCGAAGTTTTTTGGCAATGGCAAGAAGTTTTTCCTAAATTTTTTTTTTTTCACTTTCACAGATATAAATCGTATTTCCTGTTCTACAAATTTCAGTTTTGACACTTTTAGTACAATACACAAATACGACATCATAGTTGAACCTTTTTGATATTGGAATTATCAGAGAAATACCAACATAATATTTTTTATTTTTTGCTGAAGTTTTAGAAAACGATATTTTCTCCAATTTAATCAACACTCTCTAATAATATATTATTGCTTTGCCACCATTTCATTATGTTCTATTTTATAGCAAAATAAAACAAAATTTCTATATTGTTAAAGTGAGTATTACAACAAAAAAAATTTTTAAGCTAATTGAAAAATAGTGCCGTCCAGCTAACATCACGGGGAAGGAAAAGGGAAATGTTCTAATGGTTACTATAGGAAATTGTTATGATTAATTCTGGTTAATTTTTTTTTAAACTTTATTTGTCAGCTTTTTGGATTTTTTGTTTTTCTTCCTTCTATAAGCTATTCTACATGCTGTGTAATTTGGAAGTGGGTTAATTACCTGCCTCAACCTCAATATTATTTAAAGAAAATGCCATGTATTTAAAAAATACAAGGTACTCGTATTCATTGTTATAATATTTACTCTGAAATAAATTTTCCGCTAAATAGCAGGAAAAATGAGATTCTCTTCAACTAAATTTCGGATATTTCCACGCAAACCTCTCCAAACTCTTTCAGTATTTTAAATATGAGCTTCAGTTTACCGGCTGATGCTAATAACCTTCATCTGCTAATGAGTTATAAGCTTTCCAGCAGTCGGAAATAGTGGAAGTACCCGGTAGTACCCGTTGCTTAATGACGTTAAGCAAATGTTCTTTTGAACGTTCCTCAACTCGAACCAAAAAAAGTTTTTAATTTCATTTGATGCCCCCAGAAATGTATTGAGCTTCGATTACTCTACCCCCGTTATATTTTCCACCACTACCTATTTTCTGAGAACTGTCAAGTAGGCAAACCAAGCGTACTTCCCTTCAATGATTTGCCCAATCAGCCACAGTTTCTGAGCCGAAGCTGAGCTTAGGCAACCTTGCGTTGGGCGATCCAATAAAATAAAAACCTGAAAATTATAGTTCATGCCAAACCTGAACTTCTTCTTTGACATCACAGATGTATTGTTTCTACTTATCCAGTTTGAAAAATCATTCTGTCTTTTATTTAAGAAGTGATTTTTGAACAAGAATAGCAAAAAGTGAATAGACATTAGAATAAGTGTCATTTTATAATTGTAAAATATTCGGCAATAGTGTGCTTTTATTTTCCTGAAGTTTTGGTTAGTTTAGTTTTCTTTTTTCGTTTTTTTTTTCACTCTATGTGATTAAAATATTATATAGAATTTCAAAAAAAATTTTTTGTTATTTAGAATGTTCAAATGTGCTTTAGTGGAAGTGATAGAAAAATATAGAAAGGTGACAAGTGAAAATGAATTTTTTTTTAAACTATGCCTCAAGGTCCGTATTTGAATATTGTCAGAAACGATAAAAGCAAAAAGTATTATGCTTATTCAAATTATCAAACTTAAGAAATGATTCACATATGCTTATCTGTAACTTAATATTTGCTAATACGACACTCGTTTCGCTGTTCGATTGATTTCGTCGCTGTGTCACAAACGGGCTGTAATGCTGAACACTGCATCGTTTGCTTCACACGTATGAGTTACTGGACTGGGCTTTTAGATGAATTCGATATGACTTTCTTATTGGTTTTAGCGTAATTATATCAGAGAAACAAGGACGAAAAATGGAACATGATCTATAGCAAAATTCATGCACTGGCCTACGAAAAGTAGCCTGAGCTGTCGTCAGTGTCCATCAAGGCAACAAGCACAGTAGCTACTGCTTCCGGCTCGAAGTTTGGCAGCAAAACTAGCGTCGTGTGAGCTAAGCTTGAGTATAAAAATTTTTGTTTAGATGACTGACAAAATAATATGTTTCAGTGTTGTAGACAATGTTGAAGATTGACTAAAATGTGGTTGGTTGTCAAAGATTAGGTATCTCAACACTCGGTTTACTGAAGATTCCATTATTGTTTTTAATGTAACACATTTTAGTCAATCTTCAACATTGTCTATAACCTTCAAACAAACGTTGGAAATCCGGTAGAATCTACACAAGTCGACGAAAACCATTCCGACGAGTTTAGGTGGAAAATAAAATCAACTTTGGAAGACAAGAAAAATCCAGTTAGACGTATAAGCCTTAACAGAACTTCGTAATTCTAGTTCTAATCATTCTGTTGTAACAAAACGGGGAATTATACGCAACCTATGTGCAATAATGCCGATTCATTGAAAAAAGAGGTAGCAAATATTAAATCCGATTTACAACAGAATGGTTATCCTTCGAAACTAATTGACGATGTTATAAATAACTTTAGAACAACGAACACTAGACAGCAAGAAACACATTCCTTCTTCATAACTCCGTACATTAAGGGAACTTCGGAAAAACTAAGACGAATTGCCAGTAGTTATAATATAAAAACAGCCTTTAAATCAGGAAATACACTTAGAGCTCATTTAACAAAAACAAAACCAAAAAGTACCGATAAGAAAGAACATGTTTACAAAGTTCCATGTGAGTGTGGTGAAATATATATTGGAGAAACCAAACGACCACTAGAAGTTAGAATTAAGGAACTCATACATAAAAAAAGGAAGCGTCGATATCAGGTATTGCAGACCACGCCTGGGATAAACAACACCATATAAAATGGTCTGAGGCTGCCGCAATATATTTGGAACCCAACATGAAAAAAAGAAAATATATAGAAGCAGCTTACATTAAAACAATAATGGAATCTTCAGTAAACCGAGTGTTGAGATACCTAATCTTTGGCAACCACTACTTTGTAACATCAAATCATTGAGATTGTGTAGAGTGAAGCGAAACTTTGCGCTATATATAAGCTCATAGTCTTAAGACAAAACATTCAGTTTATACTTGATAACGATTAAAGATACAACTTAATCGAAAAATAAATAAAAATAAAGATAGTACAAGTCCGACAACAACATTTTAGTCAAAAAAATATGTAATACGAAATTATTTATTAATATATTTACTAACTCTTTCTAAAAATACTCTGTTTACAGTTCTTTCCAGTTGTTTAGAACCGACAAATAACAAAAAAATAAAGATAAGCAACTTGGAATTAATTCATTTTTTCCTCTCTTAATTTAAAGAAATACGACACTTTTAACAAAAGAAAGTAAGCACTAACATCTATTTAGATTTTTATTTTTATTTTTTGTGAATAAAGAATCTTGTGGTATCTCTTTTCAGTTTTAGTCACTGGTATAAGTGTTATCGCAAAACTCTAATTTTAACAATTTTTTGCAGTTTAATACTAGTAAAACAGATCGCTAGGCAAGAGAGATCATGAAGATTGGACCCTTTAACTTTAAAGCACCTCTAAAGCTGTCGCATCTGTAAGATGTTAAAAATCTGAGTTGGTTTGATCTTAAGATCTTTACTTATTTTTGTTATTAAAAAGTTTTTATCTAGTTCAACTTTTTACCGTTTTCTTTTACTTGATTTGATAAAGTTATGAAAATTAAAAAATTATACTAGTATTCTTGAGTATTATATTAGTCAATAAATAAAAAAAAAAATGCGATTGATGTTATAATGGTTGTCCGTAGCAGTTTAAAGCATCCTAAGTGCGAATTCGACATCGAAAAATTTTTTCGCTACATGAAAATAGATTTATAGTAAATCTTTTATCATAATTTTTTTTGCAAAAACAAAAACTTTCGTTTATATTCCTGATCGCTTTCTCTCATAAAAAACCAACAATAATTCGCCATCATTGCTGAATCCCATCTGCCTTGGTAGCTTTACCCCATTGTTAATATGTCTTGGTGAAACCTTTCTCCTTGTTCGTCACTAACCGCACCCAAATTTTCTGGGAATGTGCAAGTCCTAATTTTTGTATAACCCTATTTGGATTAGCACACACTTTTTATCCTGCAGAGTAAAAAACGATACTTCAGCATGTTCTTTGGATAAGTGGAGTTCCTGAACTAGATCATTTAGTTCAGGTTGTTTGATTAAATGAGGTGCTTTTCTTTCACTTTCGGGAAAATAAGATTCGTGTTTTCTGAAATATTATCGGGTTCTGCCTTATCATCATACATATCTAAATTATCCTCCCATTCAGTCGTTAAAATGATTTGTTGATTCTCGTCAAATTATTTGAACTGCAAAAGGCATAGAAGAGCGTTTACCATTTAACAAGTAGGTTAGATTTGCTGCACAGATTTGGCAACATATGTGAGGAGCCCAGTCCCGATCTTGATCGGCAACAAAACATCCAAAATACTTATGATAAGCTACTTTGGTCATTGTATTAATTGTGATTTTCTGCGATTTAAGGGTAAATTGACTAAATATGTAGCCAAAATTATCCGCAGGGTTAACACAGACAGGTTTCTGTATTTTAGACAGTTTTATACTCTCGCGTACATTAGTTACAGATCTAATGCTACGTTTACAGGCGTCAACTTACTTTGTTCAATACTAATAAAAGGCTCTTACTATTGGCTTGTTCGCGCACTCCGCTTCTCGATCTAATACTTACCACTACTTTATAATATTTATACATAAGTTCGTATAATATATATATATATATATATATATATATATGTTATGTCGGATATTATCACGGGTGTGATGTGTAATCGAAGGTTTTCGGGCATCCCGTGTATGTGCTGAGTCCCTCTCAGGACTGTAAGGCAGCTGACATTTCGATGAAATCTCATTCACCATTTTCAAAGCTCACTTAGCATTAGCAGCGGATATAACCACTGCTAATGCATCTCACACGGACGAATCCGTGAAAGCCGTATAAACATATATAAGCCATCCGACGAGAGGTCGGCGAAGCCGCGTTCAGTGTTACATGCTTCCTTCCGATCTGACCTTTGCACAGCCAGGTGCATGTCGGTACCGTGATGAGTCTAGTGAGAGACGAAACATGTATCTCTGCCGTATCACTGTGGCGGGGAGGGTAAGCTTTGGCTTTCTTCTCGGTATGGTGGTACAGGTAGGCCACCATCTCGATGGTGGTAGAATAGGATAAATTGTGTTTTATTACAGTTTATTCTAACTGTGCAACCTCTAACACAGAAAGGATATGATGGAGCGAAGTTTGCATTCACCGTTTCGCATTTTACTTCACTTACATACGGAGTTGCATATAGTTGTACGTTTGCTGAATGTGACTTCAGCACTACAACAGCATAATGTGGTGCTAATGCATTTCACACGGACGAATCCGTGAAAGCCGTATAAACATATATATATATATATATATATATATATATATATATATATATATATATATATATATATATATACATAAGTCGTTCTAAACCAATACTGGCGATACGACTGCTGGCCAGCTGCTTTTATAACCGTTCTGTACTTCTGGTATTTTCTAGAAATATGGGGTATCGGAAGTTCGAAAAGCGACGGCATACTTCTCGTATATAGGTGCCATCTGTAAGTAGGTTCGGCTACGGGGCAAAGTGAAATTGGAAATTATGTGAGTTGAAATGGGTAGTTCCGTTATTTTAAACCCAAGGGCTTGAGGCTTCGTGGTTGACTAGATAACCCCACGTAGTGTTGCCAGATTGTGCACAACTTCCCGAACTGATGGAAAACGTAAATTTGGCAAAACCGCGCTCCCATATATTACAAGTTACTTTTTAAAATAATACGATTAAAACACGTGTTCATTTTTGCTAACAAAAATCATAACTAAAAAAATCTTACCTGTTAGGAAGCAAATGAGTTGTAAAGTAAGGTTGTTTAATGATGTATGCCGTAAAACCTATGCAAAAACTTAGATTAAGTTTTAATAATGAATTGAGACAAATCTATTAATTAAATATTGTATAACAACGGACATTCATCAAACAATCATTCTTATTGTCCTATTGAATTTAGTCCTAACCTCCAGGGTCACGGAGCTTTACTGGAATTGACGTTGATTTATTTCGTCACGCATTGCGGAATTACCTAAGTTTTTGTTAATAAAATATTTTAAAATGCGGTGTGAGTGCAGATACTTGTAATAATTTATATTTATATAGGTGTATAAAATTTTGTCTAAAAGAAATACACATTTTTGATTCAGATGTTTTATTAGGTTTTATCTGTGTCTAGTTCACAATTTTCGATCTATATAAGCTTTAATATTTTAATATCTACATGCTTTTGAACATACAAAATACAACAAATATTTTATTTTTCTGATTCGATCTCTACATACTTTCCTTTTTGTCCAGATGTAAGACTGTTATAGAAACACATGACGTTTATTGGCTACACAATTCACATTTGATGAGACTTCCAGCATACTTTTACCTGCAAAAAATTTTACATATAGTTGTCAACATACAACTTTGATAGATTCAAGCTCAAATTCATAACAACCAATAATTGCAGATTTTTGCGAAAGCTTTAACTCTCCAAGTGTACTACCTAATAAGCAAAAGATTAATTTAAAGCTTTGTTTTGTTATCCAACATATTATTTTCTCAGCTTTTTGCTTGAAGTTCCGTCTTTTTTCAGAAATTCATGATTTTTTAATAATTCCACAACGAAATGAAGTCTTATTCCTTATCTGTTAGGTAGTGAAATTTTTGGTCTATAAAATATGTGGCATTAGTCAGTATGTCATTATAGACTTGTAATTCACCAAGAATTTGTTAATAGACTGAGAGTTGCAAAACGATTCGTTTAAAATATTTCTTACGTGGAGAGACATTTTGTATATGTGTATTAAACATATAGCCACAACCCTAATCGCTCCCCTTTTTTCACTTATATGAAATACATTTTTACATCTTTTTCAATATCGCAAACATCCGCTTGTAATATTTATAATTTTTAGTGATTACTTAATGACTTTGTAACTTTAAGGAATATATAAGTCTGACATATTTGCTTCTTAGCTGTATTTAACCTGTTTTACAGTTTACAGTTTATAAACATGGCAAAGCCACCACGATTATGTTGTCAGATTATCGGTATTAGCTTTGTACGTACACAAAATTTCTTCATAATATATTTTAATCCGTAGGAAACATTTTGAACAAATTGTTCACCTACTAGTATTAAAGATACCGTAGCAACATTTTTCAAGCTTTTATATTTTGTGTTGTACGTAATATTTAGATGAAACCCCAACCGCCATCACCAATTTCGAAAGAACTTCAAATATGTAAATTTTTTCGTCCGACATATTCTATCCCGCATATTAAGCATGAAGAAATTAATTTAAGATCATAATAAACACCTCAAAAACCCTCCAATATCAATTTCTACAAAATCGAAAAAATTAGTCCCCCATATTGTATCTACCATATTAAATTGTTAAAAATTAGCTTCAGATTCGTAACCTACGCTTGCAAAAGTCACCTAATACCAATTTTGAAAAAATGTGAATAACTTAAATTTTCAACCCACCATATTAAATCGCCCATATAAAATTTAAAAAAAAAATAACTCTTAATCTAATTTTAATCTATATGCTCGAAAACCTCCCAATATCAATTTTGAATATAACCCAGAAATATAAAATTTTCAAACCACCATATTAAATTTTTAAAAAATTTTTAATTCGTATTTACACTCTCAGAAATCCCCCAGTACCAATTTTAAACAAAATCGAGAGAGAAAATTTTTGTACGCCATATTGGATCGGCAATATTGAATTTTTGAAAATAATTTTAAAATCAGTTACAACTTTTCAACAAAGTTCCTGGTATATCAATTTTGGACAAAATAGAGAGATTTAAAATTTTTAATCCGCCATATTGGATTCGCCATATTGACTGACTGACTGACTCCGTAGCACTACAACCCAGGGTGGGTCTTGGCTGCCTCGACTATCTGCCTCCACCTAGAATGGTCCTTTGCCAGCTCTCTCCATTCTTGCTGGTCAACTTCAAGGATAGCTAGATCCTTGTGGATGTTATCTCTCCATCTAAGCCTAGGCCTTCCTAGTGGTGTTTTTCCTTGTGGTGCTTCCTCCCATACCTGTATTCGCCATATTGGATCCACCATATTGGATCCACCATATTGGGTCCGTCATATTAATTTTTTTTAAGTTCGTCCTATATGACCCCGAAAGCTCCCCCATACCGATTTTGAAGAAAATCGGACAAAATTATTTTTTTTCCCGCCATATTACCAGCGTCGTCTTGGATTTTACTGAACCAATTTCGGCCTAAATAATATGGGATCACCGCAGTAAAACATAATACAAAAAATTTCATTAAAATCACTGCTTTCGTTCCGGAATAATCGACATACATACATAAAAAAAGAGTTTTTAAAAATTTAAAAGCCAGATTCACTAAGAAGACTGATCTAGTTGCCATGAAATCTAAATCTTATAGTCCGCCAGTTTTATTTTGCTTATAATTCTATCATAATTTATATTATACATGTCAACAAATATACGCTTATATAGGGATATTAAACATAAGAATCTTGTGATAAAGCCTTGAATTATGTAAAAGAAACAGTTGTGTCCCGAAAATAGTTTAAGTGTTCCATTTTTGCCGCTTCAGTAATGGTTTTTTATATGTGTATTTTTAGTATTTAAAACTTGCTTGGCTTATTATTGCTCTTGACAGTTAAAGCCCTCTGCTATCAACCTAAGACGGTTTTAAAGTTAAATCATGTTAGTGAATCCGGCTGTTTTGAAATTTAAACCTTATAGTCCAGTTTTGTTTTGCTTATGATATTGTCATAATTTATATTATATATGTCAAAAAATTAACGCATATATAGGGATATTACGTATAAGAACCTTGGCGATAAAGCCTTGAAATATGTAAAAGTAATAGTTATTTCCCGAAATTAAATAAAGTTCTCCATTTTTGCCGATTCAGGAATAAAACAAGGTGATCTTTTATGCTTGTATTTTCAAAGCTTCTTAAAACTTGCTTGACTTATTGTTGCTCTTGTCAGTTTAAGTACTTGGCTGTCAATTTAGGGTGGATTTAAATTTAAACCTTATTAGTGAATTCAACTGTAAGGATTTAAAACCAATTTCCTATCGAAGTCAGTTAAAAAATAATTTTTCGTGTGTTCTAATTATTGTAGAATCACGAGTTTTGAAGCTTAAGATTTCAGAATAATCTCCTGTAATTCTGTACCTTTTTCTCTTCCGAATGCTCCCTCACTTATCTCAGTGGACTCTTTCTTTCAAGAAATATTTGATTTTGAACGCGACTAGGTATTTTCAGGCTTAATATGACCAATTTTACCATTGCTTGTATAATAAACTTATTCCAAAAATAAAACTCATCCTAACTTAACTGACACCCCTTACCAAGTCAGAGAAATCAACAGTGTGCCACTTAAATGTAACCTCTTCATATACCCTCAAAATATATTTTTTTCAATAAAATATTCCATTTATTTTTAATGCTCGTTTTGTCAGATAATTTTCCCTCATTTTTCCTTCAATTTTTGTTAAGCCAGTTTAAGAGAACAGGATTTTTCATATTTTATTGTGGTTTCAAGTTTCAAAAAAAAATATTATAATGTCATGTTTTGTAAACATGTTTGTTTGCTACTGCTTTGTTTTAAATATTGTGTAAACCTTATAGGGTATTAGTGGTTGTTGTATTGATCTGGGGCGTTTTTTACGTTTAATATTTGATACTTTTATAAATTCTCTTGCTTACTTAAATGGGGTTTCATTTATTATTTGTTTATTTCAAATGGCCTTCCTAATTAAATGAAACGTTTGAAAACATTTTTTGTGTATTATTCTGATTCTTTATTATCAAATGTGATTTTGAATTTATTTTATAATGAATTTTAAGTGTACATTTTGGTATATTTACTACGTTTTAAATTGATTGATTTTTAAGGAATGCCAAGAAGGGCATTTTTTACTTATTTTAACATTTTGTATAAATTAATTTTTCGCTCAATTTACTGTATTTAAATTATCAGTTTTTCTCATATATGTTGTGGCTACAATACATTCGAGCTTGGTGTGGCGATATCTATATTTGGATGACTTTTCCTTCCAAATTAAGAAAAAAGACCAGTCCAGTTTATAAACATACCATAAAATGTGCTTTAACAATATTTTTTATGAACTATGGTAATTAATTAGTTATACTACTTCTTCTTCGTGCTCTTTACAGAGCGTAGACAATCTCTTGTACAGTTGTCCAGTAAGAGAATACCCATACGTTATCAATCTACCTTAATTTTTATATAAATATGAAAGAGCAGAAAACAAAATATAATTCTTCTAATCCAAGCCATACGTCTCCAAAAATCTGACCTTATGGGTAGAGCAAGATAAAAAGAGACAATCGAGATTAACGAGTCATTTCTTTTGTATGAATGTAATGGAACAAATGTTAGTTATTTTTCATTGTTCAATGTCAACTATATTGTGTTAAAATAAATAATTAAATAATCACTCTGTGAATAGATTTCTCGTGGGAATAGGGTAGTTATATTTTTTATCACTATCCAAGAAAGTCTAAAGGATAAATAAATCAGTTATCGAACTTAACTTTTATTATCTTTATCGTTTGAATGTTTTCTTAAAAATATATAAACTCAGTAAATTTATGAAGTCATAAAACTAAAAACCCCTTTCTAAGATTTGGCTATAAATCTGTCTAAATTATCCTACTCTGATTATGTAAGTAAAACCAGACGTGTGAAAGGTAGTTTTTAATATATAGTGTATGAAATATCGTTAAAATGTATTAAAATATTGAAAGATTTTCCCATTATTAGGAAACAAAAGAACAATCAAATAAACTCATTATACTGTAATATAACGTTTGACCTGTGTAAGGAATCTAATATGGCGATTGTTTTTCCTGATTGCAAGAAAGAATGCTTTAAATACCAGCAATAGGAATAAAAGGGCACTCAGGTTTTTTTACAGACGTTATATTATCTTATTTCTTTAGCTATAGAAAGAAATAGAATGGTTTTATTAATTGTGTTTATATAAAAATTAAACGTAAGACGCTCGCAGGCCAGCACGTAACGATCAAAACCTTCGAACTTTAAGGGAAAGAAATTGACGTTTACCGGGTTCCATCGGGTAATATGGGTACGAACGGGAAACAGAGGGGTGTCACACTTTTAAGGAATAGTAAATGTCAGTCACAGTTTGAATGTCGTTAGAACGGTACCGTGAGTACCAGTGCCGTAGAATAATTACGTCACGGGTATAATCGTCGGTAAAGAAGGTTATCTTTGTTTAATTTAGGAAATTAAGGGATTATCGTGTGTTATTTTAGTGGGGCATTTCGCGATTTTAATACGGTTCGATGAAGTAATATAAATAGCTGTTTTTTTCGCGTTTTATTTCTTTTTTTTTTGTTTAATATTTTATTAAGCTATTTATACGTGTTTTTTCATAATTGGGTTTTATATTTTTGGTTACAATAACGGCCGAGAAGGGCAATTATGTTAGTTTTTCGTAATTGTTATTAGTTTTAAGTTTCTCATTGTAAATAGTTCGTTTTTATTCTATTTATTTTGTTAATAGACTAAGTGTTTTGAGAAACTTGTTTTATTTAATTTAATTAAAACCTTCACATGAATTAACTCGCGGACGCGCTGTTGCGAGACCTACAAAACAAGAGATGTCTTCTGACCAACTAATTAGCAGCCTTTCCTGAGTCCTGAAGTTCTGAATTGTGGTTGGTAAGCTTAAATAACCATAGTTATTTGATGCTAAAGCTGCAAGAGAGAAGATGCACGACCAGACTTCCAGAGTGTCTTTATTACTATGAAATTCAATTATAGGTTATTAAAATAGTTACTAATTAATATGGGGCAGACAATGATTATAGATGAAAGGGTTAACACTACCACAATATATCATTTGAATGAGTCCATGATCAAATTCTGTCACATGAATACAAAATTTCTTTTGACCTCAGTCAAAATATAATTTGGTGGTGAATAGTTCAAGTGCATTTAAGACTTCATTTAAGAGTATACCGGTGAATGATTTAATTTGGTTAAATTTTTTGTTGCTATTTTTTTTACTAAGTTGACTGGTTTGTTCGTATATAAGGAAACAATGTCTAGGGATATAAGTTCATATCCATCTAGGATGGTTATGTTTCTTATTTTGTTCTTGAAGTCAATCGAATCTTTTACATAATAGTTATTTTTGTTAATAAAGTTTTGTAGAATGTTTTTGAGATATTTTGAGAGATTTTCTAAGGGAGGTTAAATACAAGCTACGATGGATCTTAGGAGAAGAAGGTATTTCCCTTAAATGCACTTCAACTAACTTTAAACTCCACATACTTCATACACAATGAAACATTTTATATACGAATAGAAGGATGCGCAATGGGAGCTTCCATTTCCAGTATTATAGCACAACTTGTATTAGAGGAACTTAAATAAATTGTAACAAAAATCTTAAATTCAAATTGCCCTTTTTCTATAGATACGTTGACGACTGTATCACAACAGTACCCCAAAACCTATATATCTCAATATTTAAAAAAAAATTAACTCTTACCACCCTAAACTACAGTTCATAATAGAAACAGAAAAACAAAATAAAATCAATTTCCTCGATCTAAGCTTACACTGCATTAACAATACCTTAAAAACAGAATGGTACATTAAAAAAAAACATGGTCCTCCAGATATTTACATTTTAAATTCCAACACCCTCTCTCTCACAAACAAACAGTTGTTATAGGCCTCGCAGATCGCAGCATTAAGCTATCGGATCAGGAATATAGAAAGCTGGTCATCCAAAAAGCAGAAGAAGCCTTAAAAATGAACAACTATACCGAAAACCTTATAAATAATCGTTTTAAAAAAAGAATTCATAAATTTTATAACGAAAACTCATCAAATTCTAAATGAAAACAGAAACACGAAAAATTCATATCACTTCCGTATATCCAGACACTATCCGAAAAACTCGAAAATACGTTCAAGAAGCATGACGTAATGGTCAGCCATAAGGGTCACAACCTCCTAAAAAATTGCTATGGTTAGCTAAAATAGGAAATACCAAAAGATAAAAAAACACACATCGTCTATAGTATCCCATGCCAAGACTACAAAGGCGAATATATAGACCAAACAAGCCAACATTTAAAAAACCGATTAAACGGACACAAATACGACAAAGATAAATAAAACAGCATTAACAACACATAGCATGGAAAATCATCACTTCTTTGATTTTAAAAATTGAAAATCTTAAAAAAGGAAAACCATAGACAAAAACGAGAAATTCTAGAAATGATACCTATACAAAAACGCAAACATACAGTAAATGCTACGGCAGATACCAAGCAACTTAGCAAAATATATAACAGTATTATAAAATAACAACCAAAAAATATATAATTCTAATTTTTAGTACAGCCACTGAAGAAATAAAGAGGCTATTACCTTAGAATTATTTATGCCTTAAGCTTATTTTACCCTTAACTTCAAAAGTGATATGTGCTCGACTTGCGCTTTTTGCATTTTAGAGGTGATATCCACCCCTTTTGCAGGAAATGGAAAAAAATGCAAATTTGAGCATTCTGTCGGTGAAAATCTTATTCGGTGAAGTAGAACAAATATTCTTTAACATTTTGAAGCATAAGTAGTGAACATAACCCGATTCGCTCGATCCCCCCACTCCTCGACCTTGACCTTGACCTTGCTTCACCCCTCTTTGGCCCCGCCCACATGTCCTTGTCATTGACCTTAAAAGTGCACGTGTGCTTTGGCCTTGGCCTTGTGTTCAAGGTTGTGTGTGTGACCTTGACCTTGGTCGAGACGACCTTGACTTTGTTGAAGGTCATCTTGGGTGTGTGACCTTGAAGTAGTTATTTGTGCATTGTAATAGTGTGGGATGATCTTGAAATGATTTTGACCTTGCAAATTGTTCTATAAATTGTGTGAGTCTACTTGCATTCATTCAGTGTGAAATGTCAGATACGGAACTATCTAAAGAAAAAATTATAGAGCAAGTCGGCAGAGTAATTTGTTTATATCAGAGTAATTTAAAAAGTTTGTGTGATTTTGAAGAGAAGGATCTAGCATTTTTTCCTCTCGAATATTTAAAAACTTGCGTTGATACGCTGAGTTTACGGCAAATTTGGGATAAGCTGCCAGCGTCATATCGGTGTAACAAGGAACTACAGTTAAGCTTACCCTGTTACATTCACTATGAACAAATATATCGTCATCATATAGATGGGCCACCACAAGCAATAAAAAAGTGTCGTGAATGTAAAAATGAGTGAATAATATGAATAGTGCTTTGCAAGAGACAGTAAAAAAATTGGGCGATGAGTTCACTGAAACGGCTAATAATTATTTCAATGATGCAATGAAAAGTCGAGCAGAATGGGCGTCGCGCTATTGTGATTTGGCTTATGAATATGAAAAGGCTGCGAATGCATGTCGTAAATATTGCAGCAAAACTATAAATTTACAAGACTTTGTTCGTGAGATAAAAAAGTTGGGGTTTAGTGACTGTTTGGAAAAACTGATTAGGTTCATTGCAGATCCGGTTGTGTTAGATGAAATTAGAGTGTAGGACTTAAGTTTAACGTAGTAGTAGTTAATATGGAAAGTTTAGTGCGAGAAATGTACGAGGAATTTCTAATTTCTGCAGCCTGTTCGGAATTTTACGCATATGAAATGCAAGATTCGGAGGCTCAGGACTTTAGTGTATTTTTTAAGTATATGGACCATGCCGAAGTGTGTCTTTTAGCTAGTATAGTTTGTAAGAATTTTCTTAGATATAAAAACAAACAATTATTATTGAACAAATTAAGGAAATTAGGTTTAGGTGATAATGTTAAACGCATAGAAGAATGGCAGAAAAAATCAATGAATAAAGTACATAAAATGTAGTTATTTGTTTCATTATATTTTGTCCTTGAAGTTATCCTTATACCAATTTAAATGTGTGACGTCATTTGACCTTGAATACTCCTCCCACTATTTCTATCGTTAAGCTACCCCCACCATTGTTACAATTCGACCTTGAAACCCCGCTATAAAGGTTCGTGGGAGAAGAAGTGACTTCAAACAGTCGCAGATATCAGTGGCATAAACATCAAATATTGTGTTCGTGTAGTGTTCTGAAAGTGCTTTTATATTCACGGTAATTTTTGGATTTATATACCATTTTTTTCAATAATGAGTATTGCAAAAGAAACTCTAGATGAAATTAATGAAATGTTTAGCAAAGATTTCGAGGTTTTAGAGAAAAAAAAGGTTACCGAAATGATTGTAGGCAAAGTGTATAAAATTGTAAAGATGGTTTCAATGACTACACGATTTGGTAAAACTCTTTTAGTGGCTTTACACGATGACGGTGATAATAGCACATTTGAGACTTTTTTACCAATACGTGTGGCCGAAACACTACCTGACGATATTGTAGATATTATGAGTAAAACTAAAGATAAATACACTCTAACTTATTTGGGGCAGGGCACTAGAGTTTTTGGAAACAATACTCGAACATTATTACGTTTTGGCTCATTGGAGTAAATTGTATGTAAATTGTTTGAAAAAAAGGATGTAATTAAATTTAAAATATAGTTGCACATGTCAGAATACTTACGCGTGTTCATTATTTCTGTTAAAGATGTCTGCTGATGCGACGACGACGACGACGACCGCCAACGAATGTGTAGATAGATACATATTTTGGTTGGGGAGAGAATTAAGAAATAGGGCTCACGATATGTTAGATAGCGTAAATGATTGGTCGCATATTGATGTAACCAAAGATCAATATAAGAACGAGATCAGGGATACAATCAATTTTATGGCTGGGGCACACTTGTGCGACAAATTTTTATATGGTTCCATAGACATGGATACATTTTGTGCTGAAATGGTTGAAGAAGAATTAAAAGAATACCTCGTCAATATTCCACATTTACCAGGTGAGCTTGCTGCAAAATATGAATTGATTTCTGCAACAGCAACAGCCCAAGACGTTGACGATCGAAATAGTGTCGGATGGGATAGAATTTTGAGCAACGAAAACGAAGACATGGAAAACTAATTTTTTATAATTTTTGTATTTGTGCAATTAAATTACTGTAAATAAATATCTATTACAATCACAGTTTTATTTTATTTCTTTTATAAACATACCAACCCAGTAGATCATAGTCAGTGTTTCTTTTTCTCAGCTGAAATATTTAATATAAGTAGGGCAAATAAAAATAAAATAGTTTAGTAAAGATTGAAAATGAGTCGAGGAAACAACACAATTGATAAATTTGGTCGTCAGAAATATAATGAAAAATATCATATATTATCTGGGCCACAAGGGATTGGTTTTAAACTTACAGCGGATGGGCAGTATGATATGGGTGGAAAAATCATAACCAACTTAGGCGAACCTAAAGATGATGACGATGCTGTGACAAAACACTTTGTTAATAGAAAGTTTTACAATTTTGCAGTTGTAATATGTGACATATTTAACAAGGATGTCCTCCCCATGATATACAAAAATAATAGTGAGCTTAAAACAAAAATTGAAGTTATGCAGAAAATACTCTATCATCAGCCTTTAAATGACTCATTAAGCGCACTGTCGTACGACTCGACTTCAAAAAAAATCTAAAAAAAGCAGGTTAAAGAATAGGAGAACGCACTCCGAGTGGCATAGCCTTGAAGATAACGTCGTAGTCGTCGGTGAATTGGACCTTCCCTCCAAGAATATTGAAATGTTATTTATGTGTATGATGTTTTATTGTCATTGTTTTTAATAATGAAGATTGAAATAAAAAACTTTATTTTACAATATATTGTTTATTTATTTTACATTTTAAATAAAAAATATAGTCATACAATATGTTATTTAAACAATATTAGCTTTATCTATCCAAGAGTTGAAGTGGTTGGGAAATCCTAGCCATTTGACAAATAATTGTTCGATGTGATTTTTCTTGCGTTGTCTAAGGACCTTTTCTACTAGATAAACGTCAGGACTGCTTGTTTTTTGTAGTTCTGATTCGTAAAAACACCCTCTTATAGGCTGACCTTCTAACGATTCCAACAAGTAAGTAGGTGGATTTGTAACGTTAACTTTTACAACTTTAAACAATTCGGTTGACCAAGAGGGCGTATATCCTTTCTTGAATAAGCTTTTGTACTTGCTAATACGCACAATGTCACCCATGGAAAACTTAAATTTTTTAGGTACAATTTTTAAATAATCATATGCTTTAATATGTGTTTTTTCTTGCACGTCTGCAGGCTTCATTCCAATGGTGCGATGTTTCGAATGGTTATAGGTTTTTGTTACTGCCGATAATATATGTATCCATTTGTAAGATCCTCTTGTCGAGAATTGTTTATATAAATTATTTTTTAAAGTCCTTATGACTCGCTCAACAATTGCAGCTTTCTTTGTGCTGTAAGTGGAATAATGATTTATATTATATTTTTTCATCAGGGCTTGAAAGTTTGTATTATAGAACTCCTTTCCTTGATCACTTTGCAGATTTGTTGGTGTATATGATGCCTCTTCAATGATGCTTTTCATCGCATTAGTAACTTCTATACCAGTCTTGTTTTTTAAGGCTTTGGTATAGACAAATTTCGAGTAACAATTTATACAGACCAAAATATAACGATAACCATCGTTTTCATCAGCATACTGTTGCATTTCAGCCAAATCAATTTGCCACAAATCTCTGTATCCTTTTATTATCGTGCGCCGTCTTACAAAATTTTTTCTAGCCGTTCTATGTAGTTCATTAACAATCTTGATTTTTTCTAAACTGGGCTCCATATTATTAGTAATACTAAAGGTTTCAGATCGAAGGAAGAACTGAATAATATCATTAAATATTGAGCTTAATATATTATATCTTCTTCTCGTAATTCCTCTATGATTGACATAATTTCATTTTCATGTCCAGTGTGACCGGCCATTTTGGAACTCCACAACAAACGTAAACGATCCACCAACTCTTTAGCTTTGTTCCAGTAGACATATTGAAATTTTTTCGAAGATAATTTCTTTTTTGTGGGTAACTGTAGTTTTTCCGAGAGATTTTTTCTTGTAATAGTACCACCTAATTTTGTGCCCATTATCAGAGGTTTAATAATTCGTAAATATTTGTTCCATCTGGTCTCCCGTAAACCATCACTTTTTTTAAAATTGTTGTAGACAGCATTCGTTGATTCCAAAATTTCCTTGTACGTTGAAAGTACATTATCACTTAATTGTTGTTGTTCCTTGCCTACACTTGGGGGTGTTTTAAGAAATAACAAATCATAAAGTGCCGGTGATCCACCATATTCTGCAATATTTTTCCCTTTTTTGTATAAGACAATATTTCCATTTCGAAAACGCACCTCTAAATTACCAATAAAATTTTTGTTATGATCTGTTTTTGAACCAAAACGTACACCATATACAGTATCGTATAGAGATGGTTTCGAACGTAATCCTTTCAGGTGTGCGTTTAAAGTATCGGAAGTTGTGGTGTCAGCGGATGCGAGAGATGTATTAGTTGATGTCGAGGGTGTATCAAACACCGATTGGCTAATATCTTCTTTTGAAATGCGATGCTGCTGCTGCTGCTGCTGAATAGGTGTGGAGGTTTGAAAGGAATGTGTAGGTTGGGGAAAACCTGATATTTGAGTCGACTGCACTGATGTACTGAGACTATGTGGCTTTGTAGCTGGATAATGTTGTTGCTGTTGTTGTTGCTGCTGCTGCTGCTGCTGACGTTGCTTAACCACATCAGATATAGTTGTCAACGGCTTAGAAATGGGTTCGTAAAACTTTTCCAATTCCACAACATTAAACTCTTTAGCCGCTTTAATTTGTTTAAATTTTTTTCTGACGGCATTGGTAGCTTCCACTAGTTTACGTTTTAAGTCGATCGCGTTATTCATGATGTTAACAAAGGACGTTTCAACAATCAAATGAGCGTTTTCTCTTATTATTACAGTAATATATAGCTATCAAATCCTTTGCGGTATCTTCCCGATTTCACATCACTGTCTTTATCAATTACTAAAAATCCATACTTATTATCCCAACATTTTGAGCACATTTCTTGAAATTGAGTAAAAGTTAGATCCGGTGAAACGTGGTCGGAAAATATGTGTTTCATATTCAACTCATCTTGTTTAAACATAATAATAAAATTGGCGTTGTCTCGCACAAGCTGTTTAGGCACTCGCGAATATGTTTGCGCTAGGTAAAAGGAGTCGATATTTTTATGACGTCCCATGCTAAAGTACGATCTTATAACATCTTGTTTTTCACATATAACATCATCAAAGATAAATATAGAGTTTGGTTTTGCATCGGACGGTTCCACAATATTACTGGAATCACTAAAGGCATAGTAGCCTAAACCTTTGATGGGCGCTAAAATTTTCCTTAAATACTCATATTTCGGTTGATACAGAGATTTCGAGTAAATATAGACATTTTCGAAACGTAGCCCAAGGGGGTGTGTAAGCAGCGAAATCATGACATTAGTTTTTCCACAATTGGATGGACCAATTAACAGGCCGCGAATAGAGGAAGGAAGTAAAGGGCCGTGTCTCTTCATTATCTTCTTTTCAAATCCAAGTCCGACTTTTTCATCGAGATTGTCAATAGGAAGTTTTTGTTTAAGATCGATAACGCGCATCTTAGGAAAATTTGATATTTTATAGGCAATTTTTCACAAAAACTGTCATTCAGATGCCGAGCGTCAAACGAAGTGGACGGTCTCACGTTTCCAACAAAACTGGATACGGTATTGTGAATTCGTTAATAAATAAATTACCATTCGAGGTACACATTCCTGGTTATCAATATTGCGGACCCGGAACAAAAGTAATAAAACGTGTAACAAGAGGTGATCCAGGCATTAATCCTTTGGATGCCGCATGCAAAAAACACGATTTAGCCTATTTACATAATAAAGACAACATAAGTGCGAGACATCGAGCGGATTACGAGCTCGAACAAAGTGCTTGGAATAGAGTAAAATCGAAAGATTCCAGTTTAGGTGAAAAAACAGCAGCTTGGTTAGTTACAAACATCATGAAAGGAAAACAACGTTTTGGTATGGGTGTACCATCATCATTATCAACAAAAAAAACATCTAGTAAAGGCACGCGTCATACAAAAAGGAAAGGTGTTAATAAAAATCGACATGTTCGGAAAGCCAGTTTCGGAACAGCTATTCGACAAGCAGTTCGAAGGGAATTATTAAAAGCCGGAAGTAAAAATGTGTTGGAAAAAAATGTCATGAATGCATCTAAAATAGCTCTGTCGGCAGCACGTAGATTGGTAAAAGCGGCAGGTGGCAAAAGGAAGGTTCGTACACCGAGAATAATACCGATTCCTAAAACTGGTGGAATATTACCATTAATACCAATTTTTGCCGGGTTATCAGCTTTGGGTTCATTAGCCGGTGGGGCAGCGGGAATTGTGCGCGCCATAAAAGCAGTAAAAAAAAGCAGCGAAGATAAAACCGGTGCCGGCCTGTATTTAAAATCGAAAGGAAATGGTTTGTTTCTAAAGCCATATCGTAAAGGTATGGGATTATTTTTAAATCGTAGATCAAAAAACTAATTGAATCCCTACCTCGAAGACCACTATCTAACATCGATATAGAAAAATATGCCAAAAAGAAAAGAATAGGACACTTTCGAGGCGTTTATATGAGGGATTTATTACCTAGACAAGGTCCTCGACGTTACGAAGCAGCAATAGTGAATTTGGATAGTACGCGTGGTGCAGGGACTCATTGGGTAGCTTATAGAAAAAATAATTCTAAAGTAACATATTATGACAGCTTCGGCGATTTACCCCCACCGATCGAATTGGTACGATATCTACAAACGGGATCGGAACCATCAAAAATTATTTACTATACATACGATCGTCAGCAGGATTTTGGAACAGTCTGGTGTGGACATTTGTGCTTAAAGTTTCTTGTCGAATCATCAGCGTAAAAGATGTCATCATCATCATCGTCACCATTAACACCGCAAATGGTTCGCAATAACTATACTAAAATGTTGCAATCACTGAAAGCATTTCATCTAGCCGGTGGATTAAGGAAAATGACCGTGAAACAGTTAGAAAACATGCCCAAGGAAGTGATGATTGCATTAGCCCCAAATGAAATTCCATTCGTTTGGGAAAAGTTGCCCGAGCACCTTAAAAGCGATATCGATATATTAAAATATCAGTGCGGTTGCAAACATTATTTCAGCAGCAGCAGCAATTTAAACGAGGTTACGTCTGATGAGGATCTTACAGCTAGAAAAATATTTTGTTGTTATTGCAAAATCAGCGATGTGCGCATAAAAGCAGAAAATAGCATAAAAACATCACTATCTAATGCAGTGAGAAAAGGTGTGAAGATGAATCTTTTTAAATGTTGCCGCTAAGAATAAAACCGAGATGTGTGATGTTTAATGGTTAGTCATGTCTTATACGTTCACACTAACAGGACACTCGAGCGTCTTAAGCGCCGATTTTTATCCACCAGTCGAATTAAATAGAGAAAACAAATATGGTCTGGCATTGCTGGGATTTTACACATACAATTCAATTTTTAATGTGGACGAAAGCAACAATAAGTTTGCCTACATGAAGGAGGGTTACACCACCGAGTCGATACAATTGCAGATTCCACCTGGGGCCTATGAAATAGATGAGATAGGTAAAGCTATGTTGGAGGCTTTGAGGATTTCAACTGAAGAAAAGAACGATGGAATCTTTTACTTGGTCGCTAATAATAATACGCTGAAATGTGAACTGAAATCCCAATATACTATAGATTTCCGGGGAGAGGCGAGTATCGGTAAAATGTTAGGATTTAATCATACAGTGTTAAAAAGAGACAAAAAGCACGAATCAACCGAGATGGTGGAAATAATGAAAGTACGCATCATACGCGTAGATCGTAATATAATTTCCGGAGCATATATGAATTCGGTGGAAGGTCATACCTTGTTCGAATTCGATATCGACGTGGAGCCCGGTTACAAAATCAGTAAAGAACCACAAAATAATATTTATATGCCGTTAATGCCGGCAGGACGTCAGTTTATCGACAACATTACTCTTCGCATCTTGGACGATAGCGGTGATCTAATCAATTTTCAAGGCGAGAAAATAATCGTGAAATTGGAACTGAAGAAACTTTCATAAAAATGGGTTTTTGCTTCAATCGTCAATTGTGTGTGCTGTCGACTAAGATGGGGGAACCGCCGAAACATAATAAAAGTAAAAGAAGAGTTAACGTCAAGGTTAGTCGTCGTCCAGACGTTAGATCACAAACATCTCAACAGTTATCTGCCGAAGACTATACATTTTTAAAATCAATCGGTCTTAAAGTGCGAAAATGATTTCCACCACCAGCGATAAAATAGAGGTTTTCTCCGAGCCCATCTTGGACAATTCCATTATTAGTCTAGAAGAGCATACGTATAAACCATACGGATCTCCATCATTCAACAATTCGGATGAAGTCCGTATCCCCATTAATTTTCAAGATATTATACTGGATATCGCCGAAAGTTACATATATATCGAAGGAAAATTTAAACCCATAGACGCAACGAAAAGATGTTTTTTATCAAATAATGCCCTCGCATTTTTGTTCGATGAAATTCGCTACGAGATGGGAGGTGAGCAGGTCGCCGTGGTTCGTAAACCTGGAGTTACGACGACATTAAAAACCATGGTTTCATTCGGAAGTTTGCAACAAAGATCTCTCATGACGTGCGGATGGGGTCTCGACGAAGCAAACCAAGATATCGTAGACACGGCAAGTAACGTATTCTCCGGGAAATTACCCTTAAAATATCTTATGGGATTCGCCGAAGATTACGCAAAAGGTGTTTTCAACGTTAAACAAGAGCTTATTATGATTATAGCTCGCACTTTTACCAATTGTTACGTCGGCGAAGTAGAGGCAGAAATTAGTATCGACAAAATCGAATGGAAAATTCGTCACATCATTCCAGACGACAAGCAAAAATTGAAAATACTGTCTCGCATTAATAAAGGAGGAAACAATGCCAGTATTCAAATGGCATATCGTAAATGGGATCTGTACGAATTACCAGCTTTAAGGCAAACATCTTCCGACGTGTGGGCCTTGAGAACGAGTACAAGTCTGGAAAGACCGCGCTATATAATCGTCGGGTTTCAAGACAGCAATAATTGCGACAAGAAAGAAAAAAACGCAACCCAGTTTACCCACGCCGACGTATGCGACATTAGACTGTATCTGAATTCAACCGTTTATCCATACGAAAGATGGAATTTAGATTTCGCCAAGAAACTGTACGCAGCAGCCTATTACAATTACGAAAACTTCCAAAGCAGCTACTACGGGCGCGAGATAAACGATCCGATGATAACGTTCGCGGAATATATGAAAAACCCCGTTTTTATTATCAATTGCAGTCATCAACCAGAGGCGATTAACTCATCGACAGTGGATGTAAAATTGGAGTTCCAAACGAGAAAGAATAAATTCCCCAAAGACACTAAAGTCTATGCATTAGTTATTCACGACTCATTTTTTAGTTATAATGTATTAAACGGTTCGGTGACCAATAAATCTATATTTTAATGTATCGATTATATGTAACACAAAATAATGTTCTTGAATCAATAAATTTGTAATGAGTGAAGTAGTAGATTTATATTTATTTGAAACCCAACCAAAAAAAAAAGCTGGCGGAAAAGCCCGCTCTTTAAGAAAAGAGTACGGGAATTTAGAAAATGGTGGTTTATTAAGTGGAAAAAAGAGCTTAAATAACACAAGAAAAAATTTTTAAGGCAGCAATATGAAAACAACGATTTAGAAAATTTTTAGGAAAGTAACGGTTAGGAATAGGGAAAAAAATTATAAGAAAAAATTATAGAGGAAATCGAGTACTATAAGCAAGCATTTTTCTCGATAGTAAAAACGTAAAAAAATTTTTTTTCAAAAAAAAATTGAAAAATGGTGAATGCGCGCCAAAGTTGAAGTTTTGGAGCAAAATGATATTAGGAAATTAGAAAGAGAATTTTTTTCTACATATGGTAGTACTTTTCAAAATTCGGAAAGATGAAATTTTAAGAAAAGGGTTATAGTAAGTTAGTAATTTGGATTTTTTAAAGCGCTGTAGCTCGGGAACCGTTCAAGATAGAAAAAAAATAAAAGCACTTTGATAGCCCAAAATTTTGAGGAGAATGCGATGGTGTAAAAAAAATTATAATTTTTTTTTTTTTTTGAAAATGCTGAATACGCGCTAAAGTTGAAGATTTAGAGAAAAACGGTATTGGGAAATTAAAGAGAATTTTTTTCTACATATTGTAGTATTTTTGAAAATTCGAAAAAATGAAATTTGAAAAAAAGGGTTATAGAAAGTTAGTAATTTGAATTCTTTAAAACGCTGTAGCTCGGGAACCGTTCAAGATAGAGAAAAAATAAAAGCACTTTAATTACCTAGAATTTTGAGTAGAATACAATGGTGAAAAAAAAATTTGGAAAATCTTAAAAATGACAAAAAATTTAGATGAAAAAATTGAAATTCTCGAGTTAGGAGGCTAGGGCCGCCGAACGGGAGTATGTGGAAGTTGTAGGGGAGGTTTTTTTTTTTTTTTTTCTTTCTAAGTTTATATATATAGAGGCCGGTATTAGAATTATTTCATCATTACACATTCGATCGGCAAGATGGAAGATATACCAAAAAGGATCATTGGCATTGTCAGGCCATTCGTGCCCGGCAAAATATGCAAGTGTGAGGAGTGCGGGGGTACCGCACCAGGAGCGGCACCTTCGGCACCGCCTGCAACGCCGACACCACCAGCGACGACGACGGTGCCGCCAATGAGAAGACCAAGGGCTGCACCTAGGTCGGTGTTAATATCGTTGGGTATTACTCCACGGTAGGCACCCCACCCTCCCCCCAGGCCCTTTTAGGGCCACAAAAACGGTCCTTTTCAGGACCACATTATATTTTGATCGTAGTTTAGTAATCGTCACTTATGGGGCGAGATATTCGTTTAACGACGATTTGTCTCGTGCCAAGTTATATGCTTGAGAACCTATGAAAATGTTAACAGTTCAAACAAGGTTTCTATTATTTTTTTTTGTAATGTATTCTTCACAAAATATTAAGAATAAGTCTTATTGTCTAAACAAATCTAATTCCTTATTTAAAGTTTTTGAAAAAATCAATAATTCTATAAGCTCTCACCAATACATAACATTTAGAATCCGTTGGTGGGGTGGGGGTAGTTCTATATATATGAGACTGGGCCAGTTACACAGTCATATATTCATCAACCCTCATACGATGAACATGGAGGAAGAAAGACCCGCCAGCCGAGGCTCATCCATCTTTAGTGATGACACCGTAGCCGACAACGTTGGAGACCTGCAAGTCTTCGACGACGACGACGAGGTGGATTTTGAAATTGACGTCCTACGTTGGGACGACTTGGATGAGCCGATTCCGCTAGTATATGACCATGATCCGGGTCTAGTGGAATTAGACGATGCGGGCGATTGGGTCTTACAAAGACTCGAAACTCCGTCGCCGCAGCCAGAGCCGGACTCGACGGAAGATGCGGTGCTGGAAATTCCAGCATCACCAACACCCGACGACCCACAAGGCCCCTGCGATTCGTCAAGCTGGTGGTCGACCAGCGAGGATGGGGCACCATAAGCCCCACACTCTCCCTGGCCCTTTTTAAGGGCACACAACAACGGTCCTTTTCAGGACCACAAAATACTTTGATCGTAGTTTTAGTACATATTAGTACTTTGTTACTAATATTGTATGTATAGAATATACAATATTAGATACAAAGTATTAAAACTTTAAGTGCTGGTGGAACCCAGCTAAATCGTTCGTTCGTATTTGAGACCACAAACAACTTTTGGTCTCAATACGTAATACGACATTTGTTTTCACCCCCCACCATTAATTTGTCTCTATATATACGACCGCCAATACTTATTACAATCATTTTAGTTCAACATGTCAGCGACTCAACAACAACAACAACAACAACAACCCATCCAATGCCCTGTGGTAGATTCTACCACAGAGAATTGTTTGGAGTGGGAGCCGAACGATCCTAGATGGGATGAACTTTGGCGGTTCATCATCGCATATACAGAGGACAACACCACCACCCCCGCTGATGATGACGGGCCGTGCGACTCCACAACTCAATAAAAGAGTCGCATGTTTTACAACCAAACGGTCCTTTTCAGGACCACAAAATAATTTGATCGTAGTTTTAGTTGGTTATAATACTTTGTAACCAATATTTTATGTTTTTTTTTTCATAAAAACATACAATATTGAGATACAAAGTATTAGAAGTTCTGGCGACAGAACCTTAACTTCATAAACCGAACCATGTTTTAGCATACTTGTAAATATTATCAGAAAATATTTACAACTATTGCTATTGCGTAGTTATAGTGGATTATTCACTCTTTTTTTTTTATTACCTAATATTATGTGGGACAGGGCCTATATGAAATAACACACAAAAATAAATTTTCAAGTCATTTTTATTCTCATTATAAAATATAAAAAATTTGATCAAACACTTTTTTATTAATTGCAATATATATATATATATATATATATATATATATATATATATATATATATATATATATATATATATATATATTACAAACTTAATACTATAAATTAAAAGCTAATATCTACAACTACCTAACACCTACTACATAATTTATTAAAGTCCTCTAATTGTCTTTTTAACCGCGCAGATTTCACCTTTTTTATCTCTAATTGTTTTTCAAGTTCTATAATGTCACTGTCACACTCGTCCACTTCTTTCACTAAGCGTTTTTTCATGGCATAAATGTCGGTCAATTTGGTCTTCTGAGAGTTGGTGAAGTCTTCGACCCACTCCGGTTGTGATGGCTCCGAATATATTAACGAAGAAGACGCGGTTTTATTTGGTGAAGACGATGACGACGACGACGACGACGAAGCAGCGGAAACTTCATCGCCTTCAAAACAACGCTTAAACCGCTTCTTCATGGGTTTCCGGCACCCCCAATATCGGCGACAGTGGCGCTGGCGCTGGGGAAGACTTCACCTCCGACACTATTTCATTCTCGACGCTGGCCGGTGTTGGTGGCGTTGGTGGTGTTGGTCCATCGGGGCCTTCTATGACTTCCACTTCTACTGACAGTGGCTCTTGCGGTGCTGTTTTTAGGAAGTCGGGTAATGGAACAGGGGTGGAGGGACGCTTAAAGTTAAACTTTTTCTTCTTCCCTTGTCCCACACCTTTAATCGCCGAATAAAATGTTTTTTTATCGGCGATTTCCGACTTCCGCATAGTCAAGAGCTTTTTCAGTTTCGAAGCTTTCGGAGAAGATTCCCTAGGCCGCGATGCTTTTCGCACAACCACATCACTAATCACATTTATCTTTGGCTCCTTCTCCTCCGTCCAGCATTCCAGGAATTGCGCTGCCGACTGAACTAACTCCTCGTCGCGACCATCGTTGAGGGCTCGGTCTTCGGCATCTTCATGCTCCACGCCATTCCAGTTCTCGAACACCCCCGGACTTAACACTTCTAAACCACTCATGTTATCCAGCATGCCTTGCTGTGAACCGCAGCTCACGTCAAGAGCATCTAAAAGAGACCGTACACTAGACATTTTCGATATTCAAACTCACACAATTAACTTTTTCTTAGCACTGTACTGTTTGCTGTTCTGACGAACTGTGAAGAGCTCGAGCCAGCAAGTCTGCTTTTATGCCCATTTCCCCCACTACACCGCCTTTATTCCTTTTGTTCGATGCATTAAGTATAATATTTAAACTTGTCAGATGCAAGGCCAAGGCCAAGGCCGACGTAACCGGCAATACCAAGGTCGTTTTCAGGGCTGTAATTTTCATGGATTTTTTTTTTGTCCCTGTCAAGGTTATTTTAAAGAAGCATATAAATATAGTACTAAACTTGTTAGATGCGAGGCCAAGGCCAAGGTCAAAGTACCCGTCAATGTCAGGGTCGTTTTCGAGGTTGTAATTTTCAAGGATTTTTTTTGGTCCTGTCAAGGTTATTTTAAAAAGTAATACATAATTAGAGTACCGCGATTGAAAAGTACAACATATTCAAACATCATGTTGCCAACCGATGAACAACCTAGTGAAGCAGCCAAAACATACAGTCATATACCAAAAGCTTTTTATTTAACTTGTCATCATTGTAAAAGACTAGGTATCTGCTGGCGAAATGATCTTACGTACGACTTCAACTACATTGACCTTTTCAGGGTTAAATTTGTACAATGCGGCTTTTGTAGACTAGTTTACTACCAGTTCAAGGACATTAATGAACGTGCCATCCAGAGAAGAAATTGGGTCATAGAAGAAGCTTACCTGTACAGAAGAAATTAACATGTATTTTATTTCTTAATTTTTAATTTTTTTGTTTGTTATTTTTTTTATTTTTTTTTAATAATAAAAAGTAAACTCAATCTTTTGTTATATTTTAATTTTTTTTTCAATAAAACAATAGTAAAATGAATCTGTATGTGTATTTATTAAACATCACCTAAAATACGTTTTGCAATCCATATTTTTCTGTAGAGTCCGTTTATTAATGAAATAGAACCATATATTAGGGTGAAATCTAATGGTTTCAAATCAGTCTCACATAACAATGTCAGAAGTAAACACTATTGATAAGTTCGGTCGCAAAAGAAAATTTAAGGATTTTAACTTTATGCGAGGTCCTTCAGGAATAGGTTTTAAACTTACACCTAATGGAGATTACGACATGAGAAGCAAAAGATTGTGCTATTTAGCAGAACCTCTTGAAGGAGACGATGCGACCACACGAAATTATGTTGATAATAACCTTGCTCAGTGTATGCAAGATACGCAGAAAGCTTTACATGACTCAACAATTGTTATTAAAGATATATTCAGAAACCAACTTGAAGGTTACGTACGCAAGAAATTAATTGAAACCGGTCAAGAACTTAGAGGATACATTGATGATACTGTTATTGTAATATATGAACTTAGGCAAGACGAACTGCGTGATGAACTTAACTCTAGAATGTTGAAAATTGAAAAGACTATGGAGGATCTTGTCAGCAAACCTGTTTCACATTAAACATTTACTCGTAGACCTGTGCGTTTAATTTACTATTAGACAAATTTTTCAACAATAACTTTTACAGTTTGTTATTTGTCGACACTTCATTATATTTATAATTTTAAAATAAAGGTTCAATAAAAAAGCAATCAAGTAATGAATACATGTTTTTTATTAAAAAAAAAAAAAAAAAAAAATTACAATACTATCGTTACATATTAATGTTGTATGTTTAATAGAAATAATAAAAACAATACAAATAATGAAATATGGATTTTCCAGATTACGTGCTGTCCTGACTTAGAAATGATTCCAACACGCTGACTAAATTTGCTAAGTTTTCTTCCGGGTCTGTTTTGTAAAAATCTATGTCTGCATGCCCCCAAGGTAGAGTTTTGGTTGAACTGGGAATTACATAACGTTTATCATCGCTATGTGACAATGCTACTTTATTTATTATGTTGGTATAAATGTTATGTAATTCACTTCTAAATGTCTTCATCTTTCTTAATATCAAACCACCCCGTTCAACAATTCTTTGGTAGTCTTCCTGATGAAGGTCTTTCTCGATAACACATTTTTTGATACCTTTGGCTTTTTTTAATTCATTATTAATGGACTTTACATAATAAGCCTTCGCACCGGTACCATAAAAACTTATTATCGGATCACCAGGAAACTCATCTTTCATTCTACCAACTACAGAATTAGTTTTAATTATGTTGAAATTATTAATTTCGGGGTAATTTGATGTATCGAATTTTTCGGGGTTTTCTGATATAGTTTGATAAAAGTTTTCCGTATACACTTTTAATATAAGCGAGTCAGTATCGGTGTAAAGTAACGAAGCATCATCGCCAAACTTGGATTTAATAAAATTATAATAAAAATCGTATATTACAGTCTTTGATATATCTAATATGGAAAAACCGATATAAATTGGTTTATTGTACAATATTTTAACTTTATTCATATGTATAGCAACAAAGTTCTCGGTAAATATCGAGCTACTATTGAAATTGGGGCGGGATATTAGTGCTCTAGCTCCATTTCTGCCTACACTGTTCTCCCAATGTGTTACTAATTTTATATCCTTTCGATTTTCCACATTTTCCATAGTTTTACCAAATATCGCGTTATTTTTTAATTTAAAAGTGTCCTTCGCAAATTTTGTGGTGGCCTTGTTACGTAAATTGGTATTAAAATCAATATACGATTTTAGCCATTTTGATTGCTCAAACTGTAATACTCGATGGGTTTGCATTACCACTAAGCCGTTGGCGATGGCTTGTTTTAAAGTTCTATAGTGTACAATGTATTTTTTTTTATCTTGTAAATTAGGAATTAATTTCGGTAATTTAGCGTTTTCTGTTGGCGGTATGATATTTTCTACTAGAAATGGAAGATCAGAATGTGCATCATGCAACTCAGTCGGATAATGCACATCCACTTCCAAAACGTAGCCATGTAAACTATCATCACCAACAGCCATAATATTTAAATCCAGAATTTCGCGCTCGCTTAACCATCGAAAACCACCATATGGTAATGCTTGTGACATACTATGACCATATAGATTTGTAGCATCAAGGTATGTTATAAATGAAGAAGGTTTTGTTGGGTCATAGTCTGGTAAAAAAATATTATTAGCGATGTGCTTCCTTTCTGTACACTGGCTTATGCCGCCGCGTATACCTTTCTTAAAAAAATGTATCATGTCTATATCAGTTAAGAGCTCTAACTCTACCTTAGTCATACGTAGCATACAATCAAATGATAAACTTGGAAGGGTATAGTAATGTGCTGGATCAAGTTTATCGAATTTTAAACAATTATTCCGAAATTGCTCAAAAACATCACACAATAGCAACACATCTGATTTTAAATACACGTCCGAATAGTCCCCCAAAGTTTTACACCCAAACAAGCGCCATACTTCTTTTGCTCTTCTATAGCTTTCATCGCTAATATGTTCTTCCCGTAAATTATCATAAAATTCATCTTTACTTGGAAGACATGTATTTTCCATTTTTTCTATAGAGTCAATAAAGCTATAGGGAAAAACACCCTTTTGACGCATCAAATTAAATTGGTTGATATTTGAAAAATGTTTCCGCGTTTCAATAAAATCGTCGTCGTTTAAACCGCTGCCTAAATTTTCCAAAGACGTTGACAGAAATTTAAAACTATCAATAAATCGCAACTTTAAATATTTCCTCTTGACTTTTCCACATTTACTATCAAAATAATCGTGCACATAAATGCTTTTGGTAAATGATATGTACTTTTCCTTACTTTGAGCCAAAACACCAATTTTATCCCCATATTTATATAACTCTTTTATAAATAAATGGCTGTCGTAGCCGCTTAAGTTATGAAATATGATAGGGATAAAAGAGGGTTATTTATAATTTAAATTACAAACGGAATGTGCAGCACCAAATCTTTTTGCACCAGTTATGTGACAGTGGTCTCGTACTTTAATCTCACCCTCTTCAAAAGGGCCTTCACATATACCACATATTTTAGCATCATTAAACTCCCTTTTTTCTTCAGGCGTTAACGGTTTCATAGGCTTAATGTCTTTTAAATATGTGTTGTATAGAGCCCTTAAATCACACTCGATACGATCCACAAAGACTTGAGCTGCATTATTCCCCCGAAATAGCTCAAATTTCGAAAGTGAGTCGTCAAAAGAGCATTTAATTAAATAAGCAAAAGAATATGGTTCATGTTTAAAACTTTTTACAGTGTAAGAATTTTGTGGGTTTGGTTGTACCGTTTCAACGGGTTTTAAAACAGATTCGAAATCTGCATAAACCACGAATGGAACGCGCATTTGCTTTTCTATACCCTCGAATTTTAAAATATTTTCCGGCACACTCTTTCCAAATTTATCGATTTTTAAATCCACTGAGGGTGTTTGCGGGAAAATGTGGTTACAATCGTAGCTTTGATGTAAAGTTAAAGCTGACAGTGTACTAAAATAAATGAGGCAACCATCACAGAAATATATTTTATGTTGTTGACAACTAATTTGACTTGAAACTAAACGTGATAAATCCCGAATCCAACAATAATGACTCTTTGAACAAGTCGTATCACAAAAATGTTCACCGCCATCTTTACTACTACAGTCTTTTGTAATTAACAATAAATTTACATGCCTATCCAACTTTTTTGACGCATACCTCAGTGGACCAATAACTTCATGTATTACTTCATTATTTTCATATTTAGATTCCAGACCGTATACGTTAATTGATATGTTGTTCATTTCCTCAAATTTTTTAATGTCACGTAATTTTACTGGAAAATCCATACCTGTTACATTTAGCACTCTAGAAAAATGGAGGTAGGATGTCTTCTGTGAAGTCTCTGCTGTTGGAGGAAACAATGCTGATGTTACAGCCCACGCAAAGCAAAATTCGTCCTGGTTAATCACATTGACGACAGCTCCTTTCTTTTCAATAGAACACGGCAACTTGATGTATGATGAGCCACCCATAGGCATATACTTGTTGATACCAACTTCCAAGTATAAAATTCGCACAAGAGCCCATCCTATAACAAGAAAAATAATATATAAAAATCAGTTTAATATATCGGGTTTTGATTTTTCCATACCTGAATCTTTCTCCTGGAACTCTGTCGCCTGCGTTTTTATTAATTCGGTGAAAGAATGGTAAACGGCATCCAAATCACTTTCTACACTAATTATTTGATTAGCAGTGTTGAAGGATTTTTCACTGAATATTTCTTGTGATGGAAGCATGTACTCGCCAACAGCTGTCATGTTAACTTTTAAAGCATGATGCACACGCAATAAATTATTAACAAGTTCCACCACCTTGGATTTAATGTCTGCAAAGAACATTACGTAATCGGAATGCTCCATATCACTGCTAACCCGATAGGTTGCAATTCTCCTTTTGAAGGCACATTGAACGAGTTGCACACCATGACATACCGGCAAACATGAATTATTTTTATGTTGTTGTGTTCGTTTATGCACCGACATATGATTTATTGGAACATCTACATTACATGTAGCGCAATTAATTAGCGGAATCGTCGATGTATACTCTTCAATTCGGAGCCGTTTTCCTCCAGGCACTTCATTAAATCTCGCCGCACACGATTCTCTTTGATGACGTCTCATATTATAAATATTAGTAAACTTAGAACCGCAATTTTCACAAACATATGCCATGATTTGTCAAATATTAACACATGTACTACCTATACAAGTCAGAGCCAACTGATGAATGAAACTGCCCCATACCTTATATAAAACCATTCAAGGTCACCCCCAACCACGTAACATATCTTCAAGGTCACACACCCAAGATGACATTCAACAAAGTCAAGATCGTCTCGACCAAGGTCAAGGTCAAGGTCACACACACACAACCTTGAACACAAGGCCAAGGCCAAAGCACGCGTGCACTTTCAAGGTCAATGACAAGGACATGTGGGCGGGGCCAAAGAGGGGTGAAGCAAGGTCAAGGTCAAGGTCGAGGAGTGGGGGGATCAAGCGAATCGGGTTATGTTCACTACTAGCATAATTTATGATTTTCATCAATTTTTCAATCCTTAGAAATCATGGAAAAATTGTTTTTGAAATATTAAATAAAATCGCACATTAACAGTTCACAAAACATTTGTTTACTGCTTATGATGTAATTTATTGATATACGGTGACTTTTCAACCCTTAAAAAACACCCTTTATCCTGAAATCGATGAAAAAATTATTTTTTAGCAGCTTTAATCGTTTTGATTGTGCAAAATCGTTTTTATTTATAAAAAAAATATTTATTTATTGTGAAATTTCAACTCTTAGAAACTACCCTTTGTCGTGAAATTAGTAAAAAAATTTTTTTGCTGGTTTGGCAACTTCAATTTATTAAAGTCTTTTTCACTGCTTATGAAATATTTTATTTATTCATTTCAAATTCTCAACCCCTCAACGGTATACTGGCATATTACAAGGTATTATAAAAGAGATGTATATATGTGTGTGTGTGTGTGTAGGTGTGTGTGTGTGTGTGTGTGATGATGATGATGGTATGTGTGTGTGTGTGTATACAAATATGCAGACACACATATATTAATTTATTCAATTATGTAAGTCCCACTTCGCTTCGGACCAGGTGTTCAAAGTGCTCCAGTTTTTTTCCTCTTCTATATATATATATATATATATATATATATATATATATATAATATCATTATTAAAATTTAAAGATTAAAAGGCTCGAGTCACATAATGCTCGCAATAAAATTTATACTTCTAACGTTGATATCTCGATTATTTTTTATCCTACAGAAAAAAAAAACAAAATTTTTGCTAAGAAAAAAACTAAAATTTTTGTTATTAACCATTTCTCAGGTACATTTAGTTGTTTTAAAGTTATTATAAAAAAAAAGAAATATTTAGAGAAATTTGGAAAATTCTGTCTTTTTAAATCGTATTTTTTTTTCAAAAATAAGCATCTCTGCTATTTAAGATTAGGATGAAAGCCAGCGAGTGCCTATTACTTGGAAAAATCTGCTTACAAAACATCAACCAGTACCACTTAGTAACGAAACAGATTACAACTCGGTAACGCAACCCCAAACACTGGCAACAGGGCCGATGACGCGCAACAGGTCTCGCAACCTGATTGGCTGGAACCTTTCGGAAAACTAACGCGTCCGACGAGCACACGCGACCGACAGCACTCGAGTCGCAGGCGTCAGTTCGGTCGTAGACGCAATACAGTGAGCTTTGAAAATGGTGAGTGAGATTTTACTGAAACGTCAGCTGCCTTACAGTCCTGAGAGGGACTCAACACATACACGGGATGCCCGAAAATCTTCTATTACACATCACACCCGTGAGAATATCCGACATAACATATATATATATATATATATATATATATATATATATATATATATATATATATATATATATATACTAACTGATATCAAGTGTATTTTCCTTTTTAAGAACCTGTAAGTGTTTTTTTTTCATATGGAACAATTACCAAATGAAGCAGCCATATGTATTTGAAATCTTTACTTATGTAGGGGGCACACTGGTGAATTCTAGTAAACAGGCCTATTTACACGGGTAGAGAGTGTTACAGTTTATGTTTATTTATTAGTGGCTGAAACTATTTGTTTAGAGTATAATTTCACAATAAATTAATTATTAGTAATTCAACTCTCAAATCTACCCTGTTAAACAGCTCATCGTCCCAGGCACGTTCTTCTCAAATAGGAAACCGGCAAGCCACTCTCAAGAGTTCGTCAATTTATATTACTTTCCAAAATGAAATATGTCTAGATACTCTATCTTTAGATCTTTGTGTGTTTTCTTGACTTCTATTCGTTTCCTGTTTTGTTTTAAGAAACCGACCTCGATCTTAACTCTTAGGCCCCCAAAACAGGTGACGCTAAAACAATTTTCCCCGACCACTCTCCGCCTCTTTCGGGGCTAGCCGTATAAGCTCTAGAACCTTACCAGAGCCACCTGATTGATTTAAATAGATTATTTTGTTTTATCTTTTTCTGATATAACCGGGATTGTATCTAATTCATTTTGTTTTCCTTTATGAATAATTTTTAATTTATAATAATAATATTTTTGTAACTTTCTTTCGTGGCCGAAATCGTTGTATTAGATCTATTCTCGACACACCGCTTAAAAGTTTTTTTATTTAATAATTACCAAGGATTCTAATAGCTAATGCTATTAGCTATAATAACATTTGATATTACTAAACTGTCATTCTAAGACATCGTTATTATTTCAGTCTTCTATATAGAATAAACAACCTCATTAAAATCTATAGAGCAGTGTTCGTATATTTTGAAACTTATAATTTAACTTAGAGGTAGGTTTAGAACACAAATTAAGGAGAAGGATATGCAAATCTTAACTTCGTCACTTTACGCCCGTAAACTAGGGTGATTTTATATGCAGAAAATTAACGTAAGAGAATATTAAGGAGTTTCTCATGTACTGACTTACAATTTGACTCATAACTAAGACTTGAGATACAAGGTCTTTCACCTTATTTTGATATCCCTTTACAGCAATTATTGTAGGATTAAATACTCAAAAAGCTTTAAAAGAAAAGCTTTGAATTTTGTGTTAATATTTTTTTAAAAAACCGCTGTACATCGGATATTTTTCAGTAACTTACGGTTTTATATATATATATATATATATATATATATATATATATATATATATATATATATATATATGTGTGTGTGTGTGTGTGTATGTGTGTGTTTATGCGGCTTTCACGGATTACTGCGTGTGAGATGCAATAGCAGTGGTTATTTCCACATTATGCTGTTGTAGTGCTAAAATCACATTCAGAAAACATACAACTATATGCAAGTCCGTGTGTGAATGAAATAAAATGCGAACAGTGAATGCAATTTTCGCTCCATTATATCCTTTCCGTATTGGAGGTTGCACAGTTTGAATAAATTGCTACAAAACACATTTGATTAGGATTAATTTAAAATTGTGTTTTGTAGCAATTGGAATAGGTTCCACCACCATTAAGATGATGCCGACATGCACCTGTTTGTACAAAGGATAGGTGCATGTCGGTACCCTGATGACTGGTAGAGACGAAACATGTACCTCTGCCATATCACTGTGGCGGGGAGGGTAAGTTTTGACTTTCTTCTCGATATGGTAGGTCAAGTAGGCCATCATCTCGACGGGGGTGGAATAGGATAATTTGTGTTCTGTTATTCAAACTGGGCAACCTCTAACATGGAAAGGATTTGATGGAACGAAGTTTGCATTTACTGTTCGCATTTTGCTTCATATATATATATATATATATATATATATATATATATATATATATATGTCTATATATATATATATATATATATATATATATATATATATATATATATATATGTTTATACGGCTTTCACGGATACCTCCGTGTGAGATGCATTAGCAGTGGTTATATCCACATTATGCTGTTGTAGTGCTGAAATCACATTCAGCAAACGTACAACTAGATGCAACTCCGTACATAAGTGAAGTAAAATGCGAAACAGTGAATGCAAACTTCGCTCCATCATATCCTTTCTGTGTTAGAGGTTGCACAGTTAGAATAAATTGTGATAAAACACAATTCATCCTATTCCACCACCATGGAGATGGTGACCTACCTGTACCACCATACCGAGAAGAAAGTCAAAGCTTACCCTCCTCGCCATAGTGATACGGCAGAGATACATGTTTCGTCTCTCACTAGACTCATCAGGGTACCGACATGCACCTGGCTGTGCAAAGGACAGATCGGAAGGAAGCATGCAACACTGAACGCGGCTTCGCCGACCACTCGTCGGATGGCTTATATATACGGCTTTCACGGATACCTCCGTGTGAGATGCATTAGCAGTGGTTATATCCACATTATGCTGTTGTAGTGCTGAAATCACATTCAGCAAACGTTCAACTATATGCAACTCCGTACATAAGTGAAGTAAAATGCGAAACAGTGAATGCAAACTTCGCTCCATCATATCCTTTCTGTGTTAGAGGTTGCATCTGTCCTTTGCACAGCCAGGTGCATGTCGATACCCTGATGAGTCTAGTGAGAGACGAAACATGTATCTCTGCCGTATCACTATGGCGAGGAGGGTAAGCTTTGACTTTCTTCTCGGTATGGTGGTACAGGTAGGTCACCATCTCCATGGTGGTGGAATAGGATGAATTGTGTTTTATCACAATTTATTCTAACTGTGCAACCTCTAACACAGAAAGGATATGATGGAGCGAAGTTTGCATTCACTGTTTCGCATTTTACTACATATATATATATATATATATATATATATATATATATATATATATACATATCTATATATATATATATATATATATATATATATATATATATATATATATATATATATATATATGTAAATTTTTACTTTTGGGATATATGGGTGTTTAATATAGTTAATTTTTGAAATTATTTTCGTATTATACAGAGTGTCCCAAAAGCTCTGAAAATATCAAAGTTGTGTTCTCCGATCAAAATAAGTACCTATTTTAATAAGGTTTGTAGTACCTAAACCTTATGGGTTTTTAAATAATTTGAATTTTGACAAAATCTAACCTAATATTCATGTTTCAAATACTTAAGTAGTATTTTAGTTATGTACTCGAAATTTACAGTGAAGTGTGGCAATAAATCATATTTTATATTCTAATTATAGTAAACTTACTATATTGTACAAGGTGTCGAAAAATTGAAACTAATCAAATAAGAACTATAAGTTGCTATAACTTGATTAGTTTAAATGGAACGCTATACCTTTTAACTTACCAGAAAATATATCTTTTAAATACCTATCGAATGGTATAAGGGTGTTCTATAACTAAGTTTTCGCGTTTTCACAGAATATGCCAAATAATGGTTTTCTGCTCCATTTTCTGTTTTTTGAATAGATGTTCTAATGTATCCAGTTGCCTATGGCATTAAGAAACGTCAGATAATTTATTTAATCTATCAGTTTAGTCTGCATAGCCTGTTGCTATAATAGCGGTATTATTTTTTGTAACTGTGAACTTCATTTATTGAATTCAATTATTTGAATATTGTTGTCTTATTGCTTTGTCAAAATGAAGATTTATCCAAAAACAAAGCCTATTAATACGATTTTTATCTTTGGACAATGTCATCAAAATTGTTTGTTAGCTTCACGAGTCTATGCTCAAAGGTTTACTGAAAGAAACCATCCTAAACCAGCCGTTTTCTTCAGACTATTAACCAGTTTCGGGAAAATGGAAGTGTCAGTTATAAAAAACCTGTTATAAGAAAACCTGTCACTGAGGTTGAAGGAAATGTTTTTACTGCACTTGGTTCAGTGATCGAAAATCCCAATATTAATCAGAACCATATATCCGAAAATTCTAACATTAGCCTAGCAAGTGTTTCAAGGATTCTTAACAAATACAGATTTCATCCTTATAAAATTCAGCTTTGTCAAGAGCTTCACGAAAATGATTTTGACAGCTAAACTGAATTCTGCTTGTGGGTATTAGATAAAGTAGCAGAAAATGAACACTTTTTTGATAATGTGTTGTTTAGTGAAGAATGGTTTCGTGAATAGACACAACTTCCATTACTATTCTGATTCAGATCCGCATGAATACAGAGTTACGAGAAACCAGAATAGGTGGTCGGTTAATGTGGAGGGAGGAATACTGGGTCCATACTTAATTGGACCCTACTTTTTGAAGAACCTTTAAACGGTTTGAGGTTTCACGATTTTCTTTTACACCAACTTCCAGTGTTATTAGAAGATGTCCTTCTAAATATTAGAATAACTATATGGCTTCAACTGGATGGAGCTCCGCCTCATTATCATAACGAAGTTCGGTAATTTTTAAATGTCAACTTTCGAAATAGGTGAATTGGGAGAGAGGGATTTCAAAATTGGCTCCTGAGATTCCCGGACTTAACTTCAACAGATTTCTTTTTATGGGGATACATAAAAGGAATTGTCTACAATGCGCCTCCGACAATACCACAAGATATGAAAATATGCATAAGAGACGTTTTTCAAACTGTATACATTAGAACATCTATTCAAGAAACACAAAATGGTGCAGAAAACGATTATTTGGGGTATTTTGTGAAAATGCGAAGACTTAGAACACGCTTATATCATTCGATAGATATTTAAAAGATACATTTTTTGGTTTGAAAGTATAGCGTTCTATTTTAATTAATCAAGTAATAGCAACTTAAAGTCCTTATTTGATTGGCATGTGGCATTCCAAAATTAACACATGTGAGAATGCATCGAAAGCTCATGTAAATTTGTCATGGAATCCATCATCAAGTTGCAATTGATGATCTAGATCAGCGGTTCGCAACATTTTTCATCTTGCAACCCCTTCTAAAAATCGGAATAAATTGGCAAACCCTCTGTATAGTCATTACGAACAGTAAATGAAACAGTAAAGTCAGGTTATTAAAATTTATTTTCTATACTGAATAACAGTTCAAAAACTAACACATAATCGTAAAACATTTACAGACAAACATTATCAAAACTAGAGTGACAGCTTAACCTACAAACAAAAATTAATACAAAATGAATGCAATAATAGAAAACTTGAATAATACCTTTATTTGTTCCTGTTTGGTGGAATAAAGAAATTAATGTCTGAAAGTTTGAGTCTTAGATCATGTTCTGCATTTAACTTGTTTCTGAGCTTATATTTCAAGTAAGTGTATGTTGAAAATTATTTCTAATATAGATATGTTGTACAAAAAGGCAATAAAATTTTAATGACTTTTTCCGCCAAAACGGGATACTCGTTTCTTATACTTAGCCATAAATCAACTAAAAATTGATCTTCAAAAGTAATCTTTAGGAAATTGTCAGACGATAAGCCAATGAGTTTTCTCCAGTAAAGTCAAAGAAGTATCCGAAGTTATATCTCTTTGAAAATAATTAGGTATCGATTTGTTAAATCTAGATATCATAGGTTGATTAGGAAAATAGTCTTTGAACGTTAATTGAAGTTGTCTAAAATATTCAATAATATCTCTTTTAATATTTTCGTCAAGCTGAATTTCATTTTCTTATAAAATACTGCTGGAAGAACCAAACTATTTGCACTCAATCATCTGCAGACATTGAATCCAAAAGTTGAACTAGCATAGCTGCTATTCTATCATGCACATTGAAAATAGTGATACCTGGGCCTTGTAAAGACAGATTTAAATCATTTAAGTTAGAAAATATGTCGGATAAGTATGCAAGTTTTTGCAACCAAAGAATATCAGATACACAAAAGGATAAATGAAATGGATGGTCAAGAAAAAATGCTGTAACTTCAGACTTCAATTCAAACAAGCGGGTCAAAACCTAGCCACGAGAAAGCCATCTAACTTTTGTATGAAGTAGTAAAGAAACATGGAGGCTCCAAAAATCCTCACAAAGCGCATGGAATAGACGAGAGTTTGTAGCATGAGATTTTATAAAATTTTTGATATTTGCAGCATCGCTTAAAGTACTTGATAACTCTGCAGGAATGCGCTTACATGCCAGTGCTTGTCCATGAATACAGCAATGACTCCATTCAATATATATTCAATATTCTTGTTGAAAAGAGCAGTTTATTTCATTTTTTCAAAATAATCATTGATCATATCGAAAATTGCTGCACCTGACGTGCAGGTTCTCAGTGGTTTTGCAAATAATACATCTTGAATGGAATTCTTAAAAATATATATGAGATAGATAAGCAATAATGCAGCACTAGCTACATCGGTCGCCTTGTCAATATAAACAACTAGGCGTCCATACTTTTTACCAAATCATTATTTCTCACAACATTATGTTGTTTGATAAGAGAACAAGGTCAATTTTCTTTGCTGCTTTATCTCCACGCATTCACTTCGTGATATCTTTAGCACACGGCTTAATCAAATTTTCTGCCACTATATTTGTTTGCTCAGACCTTTCAATTATGTAAGGAACTTGAGAGCCATTTTACTATTTTCGTTTAAATCTGTTATAAAAGAAAGAGCACTAGACATTTTATTTCTGCCAATTTTCTTGAAGAATACTCAACAGGTTTATCTTGTAATCTGTATGTCTTTTTTTAAGGTGTCTACGAACAAGAAATGGCTTTAAACTGCCGTTGACCAGGATTTCATTAGAGGATACAAAAAGGTGAAATAAAAACCCATTTGTAAATAGTCACTGTTATATTTTTATTTGTTCATTTCGGCGAGGCAGTAGGCTCACTTCAACTGCCACCCTGTGTTGGTTCTAGATCAGGAGGCGAAGTAGAAGAAACAATCGTTTGTTCGTCCAGCTTTTCGTCAGACTGGACAAAACTACCCATTTTGAACCAACGATCTTCATATATTTACGGATGAATAATTATTTACTTTCACGTTCGACGTGTGCACGTGCATTGTAAAACTTTGTTATTTATTGTAATATATTTACTCAAGAATAAATGGCAAAACTCGTTTACGCTACTAATATTTATGTACACACTATGCATAACCACTAACTCATTTATCACTCGAGATTCTTAAGCTCATCGTACGATTCATTTCTATTCTAATCTTCCTTATATGTGACTGTGGCGTTTTTATATCGGTAGACTTTATTCTCGTCCTATCGTGCGCGTTCGGGAAAAGTCTTGGTTCACCGAAGGTACAAGTTGCTTGCTCGTTGGCTCGTTCGAGAATGTCCTCGCCAGCGGTGTAGCGACTCGTCGCATTACAGATGTTTCATTCAAAATTTCGCCAATACAGTATTATTTTCGCGAATCCCCTTCATAAAGTTCGGGGTTCGCAAACTACCGATTGGGTAACACAGTTCTGGATACTAGATCTGGCTGGTAAAGTTTCTGCACTGTTCATGGTTAGTAGGTTGTAGTTCCCGAATCATCTATATCTTGTAAGTCAAAAAGTAAAATATTTGGTCAAGATTAATTGAAGAATGCTGCGGTGGAGGATTAATTCCTGGAAGCCATGTTGTATAGAGGACTTTCATAGGGGGGATGTTTTCTGGCAAAATGATTAATTGTTCTGCATAATTTTTAAACATATTGCAAAAGCCTAACCCATTCATTTTGATGATCATTTTTTGTGTCAAAATCACCAGTGAAAGAATTCTGCGAAAAATCATTCCAATATTAAAGTTGTTCACCGAATACGTAATTTTTTTTGGTTTAACTTTTCCGAGCTCCACTACTGATTAATAGGCTCAATCGGTAAATATCATAGACTATGGACGTATTTTCGGTCACTCCCTTGAATTCGTGCTATATTTCTTATTTGATTGCTGAAATAAAATTCTTATATATATATATATATATATATATATATATATATATATATATATATATATATATATACATATATATATATATATATATATATATATATATATATATATATATATATATATATATATATATATATATGTGACTTCCTTTTGTATATTTCGATTTCAGATCTTTTGTTTAAATAAACTCTTTGGCAGTGATTAAATTTATTTTATTTTAAAACGAACTTCTGTATTGTTTCGTATTTTCCTTACTTAACAAGTTAATTAAACTCCATATTACGTTAGGATTTGTTATTTTAAGTAATATTATTTTCTTTCCGAAGTAAATAAATTTTCTTAAATTCCTTTGTTATAAATGTCGTAATATTTTTTGATTTACTATCTTGACCTAAAAATGTTATTAAACCTCAACAACTTTATTAAAAGGAACTAACAGTAATTTAGCAAAGTAATTTTGGTTTTACCCTGTGCTCATCGGTTTATTTCAAATACACTTAAATAGTTTCAAGAACTTTGCGGTTTTGTAATTTCTTGGATTCCGGTTTATCCATCTGACTTTAAGAATTCGTGTCAGCATACAAAGTCTAAAACTATTTTAAATCTCTTTGTACAAAGTGTGTTTCTTTCTTGGATATCCATGTGTTTTAGTGCCGAAAGAAAATCCCATGGTTATTTATCAAAATTTTTGATTAAGGGAATACGGCGAATTGACCAGCAATTAAAAAATCTTGAATGAATTTGTGCAAATGTGTACCACTTGGATCAGACAGAATAAATTTTGGGTCAACTAGCTTTACCACCATTTTAGCTCGATAGAGATATATGCGTAACTTTATATCTGTTTGAACCATTTCCATTTTATTAATATATATTTAGCCAATGAATAATTATAAAAAGTCTAAAAATATTTTAAATCGATTTGTACAAGTGTATTTCTTTCTCGGATATCCATGTGTTATATTGTCCAAAGAAAATCCCATTGTTATTTAACAAAATTTTTAATTAAATACGGTGAATTGCTCAGCAATTGCAAAAAGTTGTATGAATTTGTGCAAATGTGTACCACTTGGATCAGATAGAATAAATTTTGGATCAACTAGGTTTCATCATTTTAACTCGATAGAGATATATGCCTTACTTTAAATGTGTTTGGCTTATTTACATTTTATTAATATATATTTAGCCAATGAATAATTATATAAAGTCTAAAACTATTTTAAATCACTTTGTACAAGTCTGTTTCGTTCTTGGATATCCATATGTTTTAGTGCCGAAAGAGAATCCCATGGCTATTTAACAAAATTATTAATTAAGAGAATACGGCGAATTGACCGGCAATTGAAAAAAGTTGAATGAATTTGTTCGAATGTGTCCCACTTGGATCAGATTGAATAAATTTTGGGTTAACTAGCTTTTATCATTTTAGCTCGATAGAGATATATGCTTTACTTTATATCTGTTTAGGTTCTTTACATTTTATTAATATATATTTAGCCAATGAATAATTATATAAAGTCTAAAACTATTTTAAATCGCTTTGTACAAGCCTGTTTCTTTCTTGGATATCCATGTGTTTTAGTACTGAAAGAAAATCCCGTGGTTATTTAACAAAATTTTTAATTAAGGAAATACGACGAATTGATCAGCAATTGCAAAAAGTTGTATGAATTTGGGCAAATGTGTACCACTTGGATCAGACAGAATAAATTTTGGGTCAACTAGCTTTACCATCACTTTAGCTCGATAGAGATATATGCGTAACTTTATATCTGTTTGGATTATTTACATTTTATTAATATATATTTAGCCAATGAATAATTATATAAAGTCTAAAACTATTTTAAATCGCTTTGTACAAGCCTGTTTCTTTCTTGGATATCCATGTGTTTTAGTGCCGAAAGAAAATCCCATGGTTATTTATCAAAATTTTTAATTAAAGAAATACGGCGAATTGACCAGCAATTAAAAAAACTTGAATGAATTTGTTCAAATGTGTACCACTTGGATCAGACAGAATAAATTTTGGGTCAACTAGCTTTACCATCACTTTAGCTCGATAGAGATATATGCGTAACTTTATATCTGTTTGGATTATTTACATTTTATTAATATATATTTAGCCAATGAATAATTATATAAAGTCTAAAACTATTTTAAATCGCTTTGTACAAGCCTGTTTCTTTCTTGGATATCCATGTGTTTTAGTGCTGAAAGAAAATCCCGTGGTTATTAAACAAAATTTTTAATTAAGGAAATACGACGAATTGATCAGCAATTGCAAAAAGTTGTATGAATTTGGGCAAATGTGTACCACTTGGATCAGACAGAATAAATTTTGGGTCAACTAGCTTTACCATCACTTTAGCTCAATAGAGATATATGCGTAACTTTATATCTGTTTGGATTATTTACATTTTATTAATATATATTTAGCCAATGAATAATTATATAAAGTCTAAAACTATTTTAAATCGCTTTGTACAAGCCTGTTTCTTTCTTGGATATCCATGTGTTTTAGTGCTGAAAGAAAATCCCGTGGTTATTTAACAAAATTTTTAATTAAGGAAATAGGACGAATTGATCAGCAATTGCAAAAAGTTGTATGAATTTGGGCAAATGTGTACCACTTGGATCAGATTGAATAAATTTTGGGTTAATTAGCTTTCATCATTTTAGCTCAATAGAGATATCTGCGTTGTTTTAAATCTGTTTGGCTTATTTACATTTTATTGATATATATTTAGCCAATGAATAATTATATAAAGTCTAAAACTATTTTAAATCGCCTCGTAGAAGTATGTTTCTTTCTTGGATATCCATATATTTTAGAGCCGAAAGAGAATCCCATGGCTATTTAACAAAATTTTTAATTAAGAGAATACGGCGAATTGACCAGCAATTGAAAAAAGTTGAATGAATTTGTGCAAATGTGTCCCACTTGGATCAGATTGAATAAATTTTGAGTTAACTAGCTTTCATCATTGTAGCTCGATAGAGATATATGCCTTACTTAATATCTGTTTGGGTTCTTTACATTTTATTAATATATATTTAGTCTATGAATAATAATATAAAGTCTAAAACATTTTAAATCGATTTTGTACCAAGTGTGTTTCTTTCTCGGATTTCCATGTGTTTTAGTAGCACAGGCTGCTGAAAGAAAATCCCATGGTTATTTAACAAAATTTTTAATTAATGGAATACGGCGAATTAACCAGCAATTGAAAAAAGTTGAATGAATTTGTGCAAATATGTCCCACTTGGATCAGAGAGAATAAATTTTGGATCAACTAGCATTCATCGTTTTATTTTAGTTTTGAGCATATAAATACCTATGATTACTATGTTGTATTCATTATCGGTTACGGAAATAACAGTACAGTAAATTACTTACATGGAAGTCTTCACATTTCTAAATTCAGCAGGGCAGAAGTTACTGTTTGTTGCGAAGAAATTGACCACCATAAAACAATCAATTCTCGGCAAATTCATATTATTTGTCTTAATAAATCTACTTTAAATCACGAGAAAATTTCCTAAAATCGTTTTCAAAGGGAAAATTAAGCAAATTTCAAAGAAATTACATGAAAATGAATATAAAATATGAACTAGGCAACGTAGCCATTGACAACGATTACAAATGTGATATAAAACCAAAAAATTTATATGTCAAGTTCGTGACAGCGACGACATTGGCTGTATTCATTTGAGTAATTATCAAATGATCAAAGTGAAAAAAGTAAAACTGATAATCATGTTCTTTTGAATAGGTATTTATTTGTCATTAGGTCTAAGTGATCATGATTACTTCAAGTGATGAATAAAGGTAATAATGACTCAAAAAAATAACCGTATCAGGACGGGTACCAGCGATGACGTTAGTATGGAATGACGTCATTCACTTTGATTGGTGTTTGTTGTCACGTGACTCGAAGGAGATTTAATTAGATTTTTATTATTAAATAAAAATTTAATTCCTTAAAAATAAAGAAAAATTTTGTATTTTTTTAGGAGTTCTATTGAGGAAACTACCATTTCGCGGTAAAATTATACTTTTATTTGAATACAGTCAACATCCTAATTGTAACACAAACTCATTTTAATTTTTTTTTGTGTTAGGTAAAATATAAACCAGTGTTGATGCTGGAATTTAATTAAATATCACTTGGTGTCAAAACCAGATCAAGATTTTAATTTGCTGTCGTGCAGAGTATTTAAAAAAACGAAAATGTCATTGCGAAATGACAATATTAAATTAGAAAATTAAAAATGCCAGTTTAAATTCATTGGCCTGTTCTAATAGTTTTGGTCAAAATATTTTTCTTAAAAGAAATTAATTATTCTTCAATACACGAGTAGGGGAGATTAGTCTAAAACTGGGTGTGGGGGTAAACTCGGAACATGGCATTATTGTTTTCAAGTGCATTTCAAATTTACGTGCGCTTCGTCTACTGTAGCAGCCATCTTGATTAGTGTCAAAAAAAGTTGAGTGACATTCGTGCATACTTGTAGAATATAAATGAGAAAAATTTTTTATGGAAGTTTGATCAATATTTGACGGATTTCAAAATGTACCATAATTTCGTAAGTCGAGGTAAGTAAAATTTGTTTTTTAGCAAAGATTACGTATGTATTAAGGTTAAACGAACACTAGTTAAAATCTTTTCGCATCGTGGTTTTAGTTTATTTCTTTTTCTTTCTTCTCATAGTTTTGGGTAAAACGGTACCGGGTAAAAGCGGGTGGCGGTTTTGTACAAATTATATTTTATATTATAGTCTGTTACAGTTCAACACAAAATACTAAGAAACTATAAAAGATTATCAAATCGGCAATCATGGAGCGAGGAATCTATGAAAAATGCTATTTTAGAAGTAATATAGGATAGTAGTGACTATCGCGTCACAGCTCGAAAATTTTCGGTTCCACAATCGACCCTGGACGATAGAATTAAGAAGTATAAAAAAAATAAAAATGGCGAAAATGCTTCAAAAAAAGACCTAGGTCGATTTAAAACAGTGTTTACACGTGAGCAAGATATTTTAATGTGTGAGCACATAACAGATCTTGAAGCTCAATTATTCGGATTCACATACCGGGTGTCAACGAATCTATTAGACAAGTCATAATTTCTAGAGTATTATGTGTAACAAAATAAGAATTGGTACAGGTAAATGTTATGTGAAGAGGAGAGTTTTCGCATATTTTCCACTTTCCGGTCACTTCCGGTTTCACCGAAAATGGCCCCGGTTTTGAATTTTTAAATAGAACACCCTGTATATTTTAACATTTTTGTATTTCTGAGACAATTCTAGATCAGAATGTAACATTTTAAAAAGTTTTTACATCTACTTCATTTTTTTAGAGCCACTTTTAAAATTGCATCTAGGTGGCCATGATCGGACGCAAACTAATCTAACGGCCTTAGGTGATGTCAAAAAAATACAATCGCAAAGTTTTAGTGACTAGTATAAAAGACAGGAATTGGATTAAAAATTTAACAAAATTAACAAAAAACTAACAAAATATACTAATAACTTAGACGACGCACTTAAAATATTTGAAAGTACAGTAGCTGAATTTGTTAAAAAGTTTAGTGTAGTAAATGTTCAAAGTGCATTCCTTCTTTTTCATGACACATTTCAGCTCGTTCAATTGTTTCTCTCAACACGTTTTGTAGCATTTGGGGCGTTATACTTCTAAATGCCCGCAAAATTCTTTCTTCTAATATTTCAAGAGTAGCTGGGGCTGCTCCATAGTAAACCCTTTCTTTAACATATCCCCAGACAAAGAAATCGAGCACAGTAAGATCCGGTGAGCGGGCTGGCCACCGTACCGGACCATTGGTTGCAATAATTCGATTATTAAAATGCTCTGTTAAATAATTAAGAACTTCTCTAGTATTGTGAGGCGGTGCTCCATCTTGTTGAAAGTAAATTCGCCGTAAAACTGCTAAAGGTATATCATTGAGATGACTTTCGATTTCATTTTGAAAAAAACCTAAGTATCTAACCCCTGTTAACTGACCTTGAAACAATATTGGCCCAATTATTCTGTTTCCAACGATACCAGCCCAGACATTGACGCCAAATCTTTCTTGAAAGTTGCCCTCTCTCATTTCATGTTGATTTTGTTGGGCCCAGTACCGAGTATTTTGCTTATTGAACATACCATTATTTGTAAATCGGGATTCGTCGGAAAATAGAATAAAATCGATGAAATTTGGCTTAACTCTATGATTTTGAAGCAGCCAATCACAAAACACTACCCGTCTATCGCCATCCTCGGTATACAAATGTTGATGTTACTGATATTTAAATGCTCGATATCCATGCTTTTTCAATATTTTTCTTGCTGATTCATAACTTATCTGCAGTTCTTGACTAATTTTTCTTAACGAAACTGTTTTATCAACCTCAACCATAGCAAGTACGTTAATCTCAGTCTCTTCATTTATGATAAACCTCTGTTCCGCCTCTTGATTTCCTATTTGCCTAAAACGAGTCTCGACATACGGAAAATACTGATTGGGCTGGATGTTGCCGATTCGGATATCTATGAGCATACAACTCGGCAGCATTCCTTGAATTTCCATGACACTCTCCAAATATTAATAACATATCCACTTTTTCACTTTGAGTATACATTATTTTAACGAAAATTTAAACTAAACTTAACGAAAATTAAGAAACTTTTACGTTTGTTCTTAGAGCGTATGTCACTGTCATTATCTACTTAAGTGAGTACTTTGTTTTCCAAAGAAGACTTGATAAAAACAGTTGCAAATTATTATGCATCAAGGCTGTCCATGGCGCACTTGTCATAAGTAAATAAATTATCCAGTATTTCGCTTAATAATATTTAATTTCTGTTCTTATGTCTAATCCAATCGCAAATAAATTAGTACCGTTAGATTCGTCAAAGAATGCTTTTTTCGAAAAGTAGTTGTCAAAAAGGGGTCGCCATTTGAAAATTAATAATTAGAAATGAAAACGTAATTTTGTCAACTTGTCTTATTCCTGTCTTTCATACTAGGCCCTTAGATTAGTTTGCGTCCGATCATGGCCACCTAGATGCAATTTTAAAAGTGGCTCTAAAAAAAGAAAGTAGACGTAAAAAGTTTTTAAAATGTCACATTCTGATCTAGAATTATCTCAGAAATCCAAAAATGTTAAAATATACAGGGTGTTCCATTTAAAAATTCAAAACCGGGGCCATTTCCGGTGAAACCGGAAGTGGCCGGAAAGTGGAAAATATGCGAAAACTCTCCCCTTCATATACCATTTACCTGTACCAATTCTCATTTTGATACACATAATACTCTAGAAATTATGACTTGTCTAATAGATTCGTTGACACCCGGTATAGGGATTTTCGACATCTTGTTTCTCAAATAGCGGAAAAAAATGGTATCGAGCACAATTTTAACAAAGTCACCGAGTTAGCTGGAATGGATTAACTTTATGGATTTTTACGTCGACATCCGGAATTATCGTTACGACTTCAAGAACCTACTTATGTTGCACGTGCAATGGGATCAACAGAGTAAATGTTTCAAAATTTTCTCTGTTGGTTGAATTGCGAGAGAAATACAAATTTCAGCCAACCAAGATATTTAATGTTGATGAAGCCGGAATTACGACTGTCCCCAAAAAGAAATCTAAAGTTCTTTCTTTAAAAGGCAAGAAACAAGTAGGTTTTATTTCTTCTGCTGAAAGAGGCTAATTAACTACCACTACTTTGTGTTTATCAGCTGCTTATATTCCACCACTATTAGTTTTCCCAAAAGTCTGCATGAAGGCTCTAACCATTGCGATAGTGTATTTGATACAAAGTGATATATTTGTTCACGGGCTAAATCACTTCATCGCAAACGTCAAATCTACTAAAAATGACTGTACTACTTTTGCTAGATAGACACGCAACACACACTAAAAATATTTCCTTGATAGATAAGCACGAGAGAAAAGAGTCATCATAGTCAGCTTTTCTCCCCACTGCACTTTACAACCCCTTGACGTTAGCATCCATTAAGTACCTGTTACAACCAAGAAGTAATGACATGGCTCCGTAATAATCCAGGTCGTATTGTTACCCAGTTTCAACTTGGAAAGCTTTTTGGGATTGCTTACTCTAAAGCAGCAACTCCGCGGAACGCTATGAATTCTTTTTCCAAAACAGGAATTTACTCACTCAATCCGAATGTCTTCTCTGATCATGATTTTGTACCTACTACGACAGATAATGACATCACATCTAGTGAGCCTACGACGATTTCTTTTTGTCAAACTACAGTTGGAGCTCAGGATGAAAACATTGTTATTAGCGCAACAGTTGAAAAGGATAATACTCTGCTTACACTACAGCAGCAAACAGCAGAAATGTCACAAATAAATTCACAACAAATCACTTTAAGGCAAAGTCACTCCACAACCAAGCACTTCGCAGCAACCTGTATCGTCGTCTTTAGCTTTTTCTCCAGCTGATATTTTACCTAAACCTCATGTTGCAAGAAAAACAACTTAAAATGCTCATCAAAGCAAAACTGCTACTATTACTTCATCACCTTATAAATTAAAAACTCAAAGATAATAATGAAAAAAAATATTAAGAAATAAGTTCCAATATGAAGTACTATATTCCTATCTAATCCAACAAATTTTCAGACAATTTATGTATTTATTGCACTGAAATATATGAAAATACGAGAACAAGTGATGATTGGGTGCAATGTCTGTAGTGTAGAAAATGTGTTCATGAAGGTTGTACTGGTTGGAAACCAGAATAACTTGATGGGTTGCGATGCTTGCATTATTAAGGGGTGACGTCGGGTATAAAATGCGGATATACCTGGTTTTGTACCAAGCATGGGGCAAAACCGTAAAAATTAAAATTAGAAAATTGATTATTTTTTGTTTCTTACTATAATGAAAACTGTGATCTCGTTGACCAAATATGTGACTAAGTAAGTAAACTAAAGGATGGCTAATAAAGTTGATTCATATTCTTTAAAACATTTTTTTTTATTTAATATTTTCTTAGCGTCCCGATTTTACTCCACTTTCCTATATATTTCTAACTTACTGATAATCAACATCGCCGATTCAAATACTTTTTTTTTATTTTTGCAAACCATCACATATATAATGTATTAATATTGTGATAGACAATGTTTCATGAATTTTAATCTTAAAAATTGCAATTAAAAAATTAGATTATGTGAAACTTCTTTATATCATAGCCAAGTACGAATTGCTTGAACATCCACCGTATTCGCCAGATTTAGCTGTCTTCAACTACTACCTCTTCAGGAATTTGAAACAATTTCTTCTTGTAAAGGGGTTTTTGTCAAATGAAGAAGCTATTGCAGCCGTGAAACATTATTTTGTAGAGCTTCCGGAAAGTCATTAAAAAGATGGTATAAAATTATTGGAGGATCGTTGGAGTAAATGTGTTGAAGTTAAAGGAGATTATATTGAATAAAAAATACTAATTTCATTAAAAAATACTCATTCTTTCATTTTCGCTTTCAAAACTTTTCAACCAAACTGTATATCTTCAAAAAAGTAACATAACCTCCAGTTATATTCTACATCGGATCATCAGCATTATAAAAGCATTATCTCACTAGCTAGATGCAGATGCAGACATTAAAGAATATAAGCCATATTAGATTATTGAAGAATGCCTACTTACTACTAAATTTAGTGTCACAAAAAAACTTTTAATGGAAACAGTACATATTTTTTGTATTATATATATATATATATATATATATATATATATATATATATATATATATATATATATTGAAACATGCATGAACCACCAGGCGAATGAAGTTGTCATGGGCAGTTTCTGATTAACTGCGGCACATTCAAGACAACTCAATTACAATCAACTTAAAAACCAGGGTTTATAATACCCACACTCGCGAATTAGAAGAAATAAAGCCTCACAAAAGCGTTTGCCCAAAAGCCTAGAATATCACAGAGGGCTATGGCATGAGCCATGCTTGGTATTTCATTATTGGATACGATACAAAATTAAGAAATCAGGAAGAAAATAAAAATTAAAGATATACTGTGTGAAGAGGGTGAAGTGGAGCTAGGCAGGATATGTTGCCAGACTACCCACAGACAAATGGGCATATAGAATAACAGAATAGAGACCTAAATAGATAAATATAAGTGCGGGAAGTCCACAAAGCGATGGGTGGACGATATCAGACGGGTAGTGGGTAAATAATGGATAAGTATGGCACAAGACAGGAAGACGTCGACAAAATTTAGAGATCTATGTCCAGAAGTATATAAATATGGATTGAGAAAGAAAAGGGAAAAAATGATCTGAAGCAAAAGAAAAAGCAGCTTTTAGGGATACGATTGAGAAGTTGCTGAAAATGACGATAATTGAAATTATGAATGTGTAGTTCAAAAAGGCTGTGTAAATTTCATAAACTGGGCTGCAGCATGATAATTAAGTCATATTTATTTTCGTATCTGAATTACTTTCATGAGAGTCTGGAGAAGTCAATAGATAACAAAAAGGAATATTCTATAAAGATATCAAAAAAATTAGAGCAAAGATGTCGAAGCAGGTGTGACAAAGGAACTGCGAATTAACGCTTCAAAAGTAAAGTGGATGATAAAACTATACATTGATAAAAATGGACAAAGATAAATGTGTACAAAGTAAAACAAACTCTTATCACAGAATAGTGTATTAGTTTGGGACAGAATCTTAAAAGCTACAGACCTCGAAATACTTTACCGATATTCTAAAGAGTGTTTATGAATATTTTACTGTAAGTATTCCAAAATAATTGTCAAAATCAAAGAAAAAAGTTATATTATTTTTCTTTATAAACTCTACTTAAGCGAGAGATATGTTGGTAGTTATAAGGAGAAACTGGTGAAACAAACATGGCGTTATGTTATACATTATGAAGATTTATCACAGCACTTTACATATTCGGGGCATCATTTGCTATAAAGTTTTAGATTAAGTTCGTCTGAGATTATCCCTTTCAGCAATTTATTTGTGTTTATAAGACATTAATACCTAAGATCAATAACATATTGTAGCAATAACTCCTAATCGCTCTTTTCGAAAATTATATTTGAATCATGCAAATAACAAATAATTGAATTAGGTTTATTTAAAATATAATATCATTTTTGGAAATTAAACTTATTTCACTTTACCGGCGAAGTACACCACAAGTTATTTTTGAATATAAAAACGTGTTTAACTATACTGAGTGACCCAAAAAAAGGGAGCCATATTCTGATGGCGTGGGGGTTTTTATTACATGTCAAGTGAATCGGGGGTGCTATACAAATATTTTTTTTTTTTCATTACATTTTAACGCCTAGTAGTTATTTTAATTATAACATATATTTTTAATATACAATTATATAAGAGAAGTTTAGTTCTCAACCAACTGAAAAACCTTATTCTATAAGAACAAATTTACTCTGTTCTAACACAGTTAGAGACGAAGCACTATCTCAGATTGTAGTGGTTCTCTTCAAATCTGAGATAGCGCTTTATCTCTAACTGTGTTTGAACAGAGTACGTTCGTCCTTATAGTATAAAGTTTTTTTCAGTTAGTTGAGAACTAAGCTTCTCTTATATAATTATATTTTATACACCCAACTGCAAGTATATTGTATCCACTATTGGTATATACTTTTAAATTATTTATTATTGTTTTAGGAGAAAAGTACTCTTCTTACATATCAAAACAATGAAACATTTTCGAGAAAAAAACTTTTGAACATTTCACTGCTTCCAATCTAAATGCATTTTCATAATAGAAATGTCCCTTACCGGCATTATAAACTCAGGTCAGTAACACAGACTTTTAAGATATAATAATTATTTTTTATAGAATAAAATTTTTATAAAAAAATAGAGCCGATTTAAAAATACTTTGTAATTGCTTTCTTACCATAATTTGTAAATATTATTAGTAATTTATTTCATTTAAAAATAATTTGGCGCCGACTTCAAAAATTTCAATTCCTTATAAAAGTTTATAGTGATTTTTCACTTTTTAGCGCACTTTTGAACTAAGTACTTATCGAGATTAGTGTACCTCGCAACGATTCCAAGGTGGCAAAAAGTACCTAGTACCTATTTTATCCAAAGTTGTGAATCACTCTCAAATGAACCACTAAATGTTCTTTGATTCTTAGAGTTTTCTAAATAGCAGTGAAATTGTACCAATCAAATATTTAATCTGTCATAGTAAATCCGCCATCTTAAATTTCAAATTAATTTTAGATTGGTATTATAGGCCCCAAAACCGTTCAATATCGATATTAAAAAAATTTGAGACGTAGATTTATTAGCCCAATATATATGTTAAACTGCATATTGAGTTTGGATACGCTCCCAGATCAATTTTAGACAAAATCGGAAAATGTAAAATTTTCAGTCCCTCATATTGTATCTTATCAACTTAATAATTATAAAAATTTAACTTCATATTCGTAATACTCGACTCCGAAAAATCCTTAATACCAAATCTAAAAAAATGCGAATAAGGTAAAATTTTCAACCCACCATATTGGATCTGCCATGTTAAATTTCAAAAAAAAATATTTTAACGTTTTAATCTAATCTAAATCTAAACTTTTCAAAGCCCCCTAGTATCAACTTTGGATGAAATCCGGAAATCTAAAATTTCTAGACCGTCGTATTGAATATGATATAAATGATTTTCTCAAAATAATTTGATATTCGCTATTTACATCCTCAACTTTGAACAAAATCGAAAAATGTAAAATTTTTAGTCCGCTATATTGGATCCGCCATACTGAATCCTGAAAAAACAATTTTAAATTCATAATTTACACCCTCAAGATCCCCCTATATCAGTTTTGGAGAAAATCGACAAATGTAAAATTTTTAGGACGCCATATTGAATTCACCAAAAAATATTTTAAATTCGTAAATAACACTAACAAAAATCCCCTAATACTGATTTTAGACAAAATAGAGAAATATAGAATCTTTAATCCTCCATCTTGGTTCCGCCATATTTATTTTTTTTTAAATAATTTCAGATTCGTAATGTGCGATCCCAAAAACTCCTCCATATCAATTTTGAAAAAAATCGGACAAAATTAATTTTTTCGTCCACATTATTAAATCCGCCATATAAGATTTCTTAAAAATAATTTTAGATTCATTATGTACGGACCCGAAAACTCCCCAATTTTGGAGCAAATCGGACAAAATTGATTTTTTCGTCCGCCATATTGAATTTTTTAAAAATAATTTTAGATCCGTTATGTGCGTACCAATTTTGGAAAAAATCGAACAAAATTAAATTTTTTTGTCCACCACATTGGATCCACCATATTAAATTTTTTAAAAATGATATCAGGTTTGTTGCGACCCCGAAAATTCTCTCATACCAATTTTGGAGAAAATCTGACAAAATTTACTTTTTTGGCCGCCTTATTAGATCCACCATATTGAATTTTTTTTTAATAATTTCACAATTGTTGTGTACGTCCCAAATTCCCTTGTACCAATTTTGGTGTAAATCTGACAAAATTAATTTTTTTGGCCGCCATATTTTCAGCGGATTTTACTGCACCAATTTCATCCAAAAAAATATAAGACCACCGCAGCAACTTCCTGAACATAACGTAAAAATTTTCGTTCAAATCGGTGCAGCCGTTTCGGAGTAATCGGTGTACATACATAAAACAAATACATAGTCGAATTGAGAACCTCCTTCTTTCAGAAGTGGGTTAAAAATACATTTTCATTTTAATTTGAAATAACAGATATGCCTATTACGAAACTCCATGCAAATTGGAAGCAGTGAAATGTTTAAATACATTTATCTAAAAAATGGTTAAGGGTGCCTTTTTGTAATAAAAAAATAGACTATGAAAAACATCTGTTACATTTAAAATATCTAACCGGATTTTACATCTTTCACAAGGGAACAGTACCGTCAGCTCACTTGACGTGTAATAAAAGAATTTGTTAAATTATTCCAAGAGTGATCATTTGTTACCACTTTAACCAAAATTGGTTTCTATTTTCTTTCGGTTTCATTAACTTTTTGCTTAGTTTTATTTAGTAATTACACCTAAAGCCCATAATTGCTGTCAGTAATTCATCGCTTACATATAGAGTGCCCCGGGTTGTGCGTCATCAGGGGAGTCACTTCCAATGACGTGCACATTTCAGAAAATATTAAATGAAGAAATTTTCTGGGAATATCAAAATATTTTTTATGTTAAATTTATTTCCTCTCATTTTTATCATGCCTTACATTTTTTTTCCTGGAAGAGAAACCTTGCACACCTACAAAAAATATGAGAGGTTGTATCAGATTCTTACGGACTGAAATTCCCCCCCCCCCCTCCGGACTGAAGGTGCTATCATATTTTCTTGGTCTTTCGTTAGCCGTGACTGCCGGCAGTAAAAGTTTATTCAGTGACACTTCCGGTGTCCAGGCTATTAAGCTTTAACAAATCTTTGGTCTTTACTCAGTGTAGCTGCTTAAGATGCCTGTTGCACCCATGGCTTCGCACCCTTCCCACATTTTACTTATAATTTAGGGTTGTAATTTTAAGACATTTAATATGCACTTTAGGTGCCCTTAATGTATTTGATGTACATTGTACATTCCAAATTGTTCTATAAATTGTGTGAGTCTACTTGCATTCATTCAGTGTGAAATGTCAGATACGGAACTATCTAAAGAAAAAATTATAGAGCAAGTCGGCAGAGTAATTTGTTTATATCAGAGTAATTTAAAAAGTTTGTGTGATTTTGAAGAGAAGGATCTAGCATTTTTTCCTCTCGAATATTTAAAAACTTGCGTTGATACGCTGAGTTTACGGCAAATTTGGGATAAGCTGCCAGCGTCATATCGGTGTAACAAGGAACTACAGTTAAGCTTACCCTGTTACATTCACTATGAACAAATATATCGTCATCATATAGATGGGCCACCACCAGCAATAAAAAAGTGTCGTGAATGTAAAAATGAGTGAATAATATGAATAGTGCTTTGCAAGAGACAGTAAAAAAATTGGGCGATGAGTTCACTGAAACGGCTAATAATTATTTCAATGATGCAATGAAAAGTCGAGCAGAATGGGCGTCGCGCTATTGTGATTTGGCTTATGAATATGAAAAGGCTGCGAATGCATGTCGTAAATATTGCAGCAAAACAATAAATTTACAAGACTTCCGGTGTCCAGGCTATTAAGCTTTAACAAATCTTTGGTCTTTACTCAGTGTAGCTGCTTAAGATGCCTGTTGCACCCATGGCTTCGCACCCTTCCCACATTTTACTTATAATTTAGGGTTGTAATTTTAAGACATTTAATATGCACTTTAGGTGCCCTTAATGTATTTGATGTACATTGATAGAAAGTTTGTTACTTACCTGCTCTTCCAAATGATGACCAGTGCATTTCCCTTCTGATATTTTTGTTTCAAACCAACCAAGGTGCGTCTAGTATCATCCTTAGGAGTGTGACATAGGTAATGTAGGTCACTTTGCTCACATTGCAGAATTGCTGTCAAAAGATATATCTGAATCTGAGGAATTATCATCAGAGGTGAGTACTAATGGTTCAACCACTGCTTCAACGTGAATGTCCAAGCCTTACCTACTTTGTTCTTCTTTTTTAACATGATCGCCGCACTTTTTCCAATCACTGGCCATCACAGTATAATTACCTCGTCCAACAATATTTTCACATCTGCTAATTTGTATGATACTGTCGCAGTCTCAGCACTATGCTATTTTTTCCAAAGCTATTTCATCAATAGCATGCACTTTAGGCATTGTTTCGTCAAATTCAATGTTTTTTAATAGGAGCCATTGGTATATCTGCGTCTTTTTAGACGCAGTCGGAATTTTTTCTTGGCGTCGACTACGATATGGGCTATTATCCATCACAATTATCGAATTGGGTTCCACAAGGTTCATGGGTTCGTGATAGTTCCCTTGTTTTTCGAGACTCGAAAACGTCAAGGCCGCCATGCAAGAAATCAGACACACTCCAATATGAGTTATTATAATACGGCAACCGTTTCCAATAGGATTGCGTAGTCCTTGCGAAAATCCTTCCATAAATTCCTGCCTCGAACTTTTAAAGTTCAGATCTTGCGATACCTTCCCAACCGTGTGCCCTTCATTGAGCCATGTTTCGTCAATGTAATACAATTTTTTCTTTTTCCTGAAAATCCTGTATTTTTTCCAAATATTTTCGTCGTCATAAAACAATAACATTCTTCTCAATTAGTAAGCTTTTTCGATTCCTTTTCTTTTAAAGTTCGTTTCAAAACTCTTAATGATATGTTAGGTAGAGATGTGTCGGTATTAATTCCTATCTTAATTTTTCTTAATGTTGGTATTTTATTTTTGAAAAGGGAACTATTGAGGACGAATGGCGTATTTTGTGTCATCGTTTGGTATTATTTGTTTCCTTCCCCTTGTCTGCTTTGCTTTTTTTTTGGTCATTTTCGTTATAAGGACCATGTAAAACCCTGGACACCATGCGCGACGAAGTTTCTGTTAAAGTGCCACATATTTCTGCTGCACCCAAAGTCGTTACTTCAGAGTTTTGTTCTCGAATACCATGGTAAACATTTTTAATCATTATTCGTTCTTCTAAAGTAAATTGATAAATTTTTTTTTATCGCCGCACAACTAGTTGAAGATTGGTTAATATCCACAGTTTACCACAAATATATACACCAAATATACAACATAATAAGTAGTGAACATAACCCGATTCGCTCGATCCCCCCACTCCTCGACCTTGACCTTGACCTTGCTTCACCCCTCTTTGGCCCCGCCCACATGTCCTTGTCATTGACCTTGAAAATGCACGTGTGCTTTGGCCTTGGCCTTGTGTTCAAGGTTGTGTGTGTGACCTTGACCTTGACCTTGGTCGAGACGACCTTGACTTTGTTGAAGGTCATCTTGGGTGTGTGACCTTGAAGTAGTTATTTGTGCATTGTAATAGTGTGGGATGATCTTGAAATGATTTTGACCTTGCAAATTGTTCTATAAATTGTGTGAGTCTACTTGCATTCATTCAGTGTGAAATGTCAGATACGGAACTATCTAAAGAAAAAATTATAGAGCAAGTCGGCAGAGTAATTTGTTTATATCAGAGTAATTTAAAAAGTTTGTGTGATTTTGAAGAGAAGGATCTAGCATTTTTTCCTCTCGAATATTTAAAAACTTGCGTTGATACGCTGAGTTTACGGCAAATTTGGGATAAGCTGCCAGCGTCATATCGGTGTAACAAGGAACTACAGTTAAGCTTACCCTGTTACATTCACTATGAACAAATATATCGTCATCATATAGATGGGCCACCACCAGCAATAAAAAAGTGTCGTGAATGTAAAAATGAGTGAATAATATGAATAGTGCTTTGCAAGAGACAGTAAAAAAATTGGGCGATGAGTTCACTGAAACGGCTAATAATTATTTCAATGATGCAATGAAAAGTCGAGCAGAATGGGCGTCGCGCTATTGTGATTTGGCTTATGAATATGAAAAGGCTGCGAATGCATGTCGTAAATATTGCAGCAAAACAATAAATTTACAAGACTTTGTTCGTGAGATAAAAAAGTTGGGGTTTAGTGACTGTTTGGAAAAACTGATTAGGTTCATTGCAGATCCGGTTGTGTTAGATGAAATTAGAGTGTAGGACTTAAGTTTAACGTAGTAGTAGTTAATATGGAAAGTTTAGTGCGAGAAATGTACGAGGAATTTCTAATTTCTGCAGCCTGTTCGGAATTTTACGCATATGAAATGCAAGATTCGGAGGCTCAGGACTTTAGTGTATTTTTTAAGTATATGGACCATGCCGAAGTGTGTCTTTTAGCTAGTATAGTTTGTAAGAATTTTCTTAGATATAAAAACAAACAATTATTATTGAACAAATTAAGGAAATTAGGTTTAGGTGATAATGTTAAACGCATAGAAGAATGGCAGAAAAAATCAATGAATAAAGTACATAAAATGTAGTTATTTGTTTCATTATATTTTGTCCTTGAAGTTATCCTTATACCAATTTAAATGTGTGACGTCATTTGACCTTGAATACTCCTCCCACTATTTCTATCGTTAAGCTACCCCCACCATTGTTACAATTCGACCTTGAAACCCCGCTATAAAGGTTCGTGGGAGAAGAAGTGACTTCAAACAGTCGCAGATATCAGTGGCATAAACATCAAATATTGTGTTCGTGTAGTGTTCTGAAAGTGCTTTTATATTCACGGTAATTTTTGGATTTATATACCGTTTTTTTCAATAATGAGTATTGCAAAAGAAACTCTAGATGAAATTAATGAAATGTTTAGCAAAGATTTCGAGGTTTTAGAGAAAAAAAAGGTTACCGAAATGATTGTAGGCAAAGTGTATAAAATTGTAAAGATGGTTTCAATGACTACACGATTTGGTAAAACTCTTTTAGTGGCTTTACACGATGACGGTGATAATAGCACATTTGAGACTTTTTTACCAAAACGTGTGGCCGAAACACTACCTGACGATATTGTAGATATTATGAGTAAAACTAAAGATAAATACACTCTAACTTATTTGGGGCAGGGCACTAGAGTTTTTGGAAACAATACTCGAACATTATTACGTTTTGGCTCATTGGAGTAAATTGTATGTAAATTGTTTGAAAAAAAGGATGTAATTAAATTTAAAATATAGTTGCACATGTCAGAATACTTACGCGTGTTCATTATTTCTGTTAAAGATGTCTGCTGATGCGACGACGACGACGACGACCGCCAACGAATGTGTAGATAGATACATATTTTGGTTGGGGAGAGAATTAAGAAATAGGGCTCACGATATGTTAGATAGCGTAAATGATTGGTCGCATATTGATGTAACCAAAGATCAATATAAGAACGAGATCAGGGATACAATCAATTTTATGGCTGGGGCACACTTGTGCGACAAATTTTTATATGGTTCCATAGACATGGATACATTTTGTGCTTAAATGGTTGAAGGAGAATTAAAAGAATACCTCGTCAATATTCCACATTTACCAGGTGAGCTTGCTGCAAAATATGAATTGGTTTCTGCAACAGCAACAGCCCAAGACGTTGACGATCGAAATAGTGTCGGATGGGATAGAATTTTGAGCAACGAAAACGAAGACATGGAAAACTAATTTTTTATAATTTTTGTATTTGTGCAATTAAATTACTGTAAATAAATATCTATTACAATCACAGTTTTATTTTATTTCTTTTATAAACATACCAACCCAGTAGATCATAGTCAGTGTTTCTTTTTGTCAGCTGAAATATTTAATATAAGTAGGGCAAATAAAAATAAAATAGTTTAGTAAAGATTGAAAATGAGTCGAGGAAACAACACAATTGATAAATTTGGTCGTCAGAAATATAATGAAAAATATCATATATTATCTGGGCCACAAGGGATTGGCTTTAAACTTACAGCGGATGGGCAGTATGATATGGGTGGAAAAATCATAACCAACTTAGGCGAACCTAAAGATGATGACGATGCTGTGACAAAACACTTTGTTAATAGAAAGTTTTACAATTTTGCAGTTGTAATATGTGACATATTTAACAAGGATGTCCTCCCCATGATATACAAAAATAATAGTGAGCTTAAAACAAAAATTGAAGTTATGCAGAAAATACTCTATCATCAGCCTTTAAATGACTCATTAAGCGCACTGTCGTACGACTCGACTTCAAAAAAAATCTAAAAAAAGCAGGTTAAAGAATAGGAGAACGCACTCCGAGTGGCATAGCCTTGAAGATAACGTCGTAGTCGTCGGTGAATTGGACCTTCCCTCCAAGAATATTGAAATGTTATTTATGTGTATGATGTTTTATTGTCATTGTTTTTAATAATGAAGATTGAAATAAAAAACTTTATTTTACAATATATTGTTTATTTATTTTACATTTTAAATAAAAAATATAGTCATACAATATGTTATTTAAACAATATTAGCTTTATCTATCCAAGAGTTGAAGTGGTTGGGAAATCCTAGCCATTTGACAAATAATTGTTCGATGTGATTTTTCTTGCGTTGTCTAAGGACCTTTTCTACTAGATAAACGTCAGGACTGCTTGTTTTTTGTAGTTCTGATTCGTAAAAACACCCTCTTATAGGCTGACCTTCTAACGATTCCAACAAGTAAGTAGGTGGATTTGTAACGTTAACTTTTACAACTTTAAACAATTCGGTTGACCAAGAGGGCGTATATCCTTTCTCGAATAAGCTTTTGTACTTGCTAATACGCACAATGTCACCCATGGAAAACTTAAATTTTTTAGGTACAATTTTTAAATAATCATATGCTTTAATATGTGTTTTTTCTTGCACGTCTGCAGGCTTCATTCCAATGGTGCGATGTTTCGAATGGTTATAGGTTTTTGTTACTGCCGATAATATATGTATCCATTTGTAAGATCCTCTTGTCGAGAATTGTTTATATAAATTATTTTTTAAAGTCCTTATGACTCGCTCAACAATTGCAGCTTTCTTTGTGCTGTAAGTGGAATAATGATTTATATTATATTTTTTCATCAGGGCTTGAAAGTTTGTATTATAGAACTCCTTTCCTTGATCACTTTGCAGATTTGTTGGTGTATATGATGCCTCTTCAATGATGCTTTTCATCGCATTAGTAACTTCTATACCAGTCTTGTTTTTATGGCTTTGGTATAGACAAATTTCGAGTAACAATTTATACAGACCAAAATATAACGATAACCATCGTTTTCATCAGCATACTGTTGCATTTCAGCCAAATCAATTTGCCACAAATCTCTGTATCCTTTTATTATCGTGCACCGTCTTACAAAATTTTTTCTAGCCGTTCTATGTAGTTCATTAACAATCTTGATTTTTTCTAGACTGGGCTCCATATTATTAGTAATACTAAAGGTTTCAGATCGAAGGAAGAACTGAATAATATCATTAAATATTGAGCTTAATATATTATATCTTCTTCTCGTAATTCCTCTATGATTGACATAATTTCATTTTCGTGTCCAGTGTGACCGGCCATTTTGGAACTCCACAACAAACGTAAACGATCCACCAACTCTTTAGCTTTGTTCCAGTAGACATATTGAAATTTTTTCGAAGATAATTTCTTTTTTGTGGGTAACTCTAGTTTTTCCGAGAGATTTTTTCTTGTAATAGTACCACCTAATTTTGTGCCCATTATCAGAGGTTTAATAATTCGTAAATATTTGTTCCATCTGGTCTCCCGTAAACCATCACTTTTTTTAAAATTGTTGTAGACAGCATTCGTTGATTCCAAAATTTCCTTGTACGTTGAAAGTACATTATCACTTAATTGTTGTTGTTCCTTGCCTACACTTGGGGGTGTTTTAAGAAATAACAAATCATAAAGTGCCGGTGATCCACCATATTCTGCAATATTTTTCCCTTTTTTGTATAAGACAATATTTCCATTTCGAAAACGCACCTCTAAATTACCAATAAAATTTTTGTTATGATCTGTTTTTGAACCAAAACGTACACCATATACAGTATCGTATAGAGATGGTTTCGAACGTAATCCTTTCAGGTGTGCGTTTAAAGTATCGGAAGTTGTGGTGTCAGCGGATGCGAGAGATGTATTAGTTGATGTCGAGGGTGTATCAAACACCGATTGGCTAATATCTTCTTTTGAAATGCGATGCTGCTGCTGCTGCTGCTGAATAGGTGTGGAGGTTTGAAAGGAATGTGTAGGTTGGGGAAAACCTGATATTTGAGTCGACTGCACTGATGTACTGAGACTATGTGGCTTTGTAGCTGGATAATGTTGTTGCTGTTGTTGTTGCTGCTGCTGCTGCTGCTGACGTTGCTTAACCACATCAGATATAGTTGTCAACGGCTTAGAAATGGGTTCGTAAAACTTTTCCAATTCCACAACATTAAACTCTTTAGCCGCTTTAATTTGTTTAAATTTTTTTCTGACGGCATTGGTAGCTTCCACTAGTTTACGTTTTAAGTCGATCGCGTTATTCATGATGTTAACAAAGGACGTTTCAACAATCAAATGAGCGTTTTCTCTTATTATTACAGTAATATATAGCTATCAAATCCTTTGCGGTATCTTCCCGATTTCACATCACTGTCTTTATCAATTACTAAAAATCCATACTTATTATCCCAACATTTTGAGCACATTTCTTGAAATTGAGTAAAAGTTAGATCCGGTGAAACGTGGTCGGAAAATATGTGTTTCATATTCAACTCATCTTGTTTAAACATAATAATAAAATTGGCGTTGTCTCGCACAAGCTGTTTAGGCACTCGCGAATATGTTTGCGCTAGGTAAAAGGAGTCGATATTTTTATGACGTCCCATGCTAAAGTACGATCTTATAACATCTTGTTTTTCACATATAACATCATCAAAGATAAATATAGAGTTTGGTTTTGCATCGGACGGTTCCACAATATTACTGGAATCACTAAAGGCATAGTAGCCTAAACCTTTGATGGGCGCTAAAATTTTCCTTAAATACAGAGATTTCGAGTAAATATAGACATTTTCGAAACGTAGCCCAAGGGGGTGTGTAAGCAGCGAAATCATGACATTAGTTTTTCCACAATTGGATGGACCAATTAACAGGCCGCGAATAGAGGAAGGAAGTAAAGGGCCGTGTCTCTTCATTATCTTCTTTTCAAATCCAAGTCCGACTTTTTCATCGAGATTGTCAATAGGAAGTTTTTGTTTAAGATCGATAACGCGCATCTTAGGAAAATTTGATATTTTATAGGCAATTTTTCACAAAAACTGTCATTCAGATGCCGAGCGTCAAACGAAGTGGACGGTCTCACGTTTCCAACAAAACTGGATACGGTATTGTGAATTCGTTAATAAATAAATTACCATTCGAGGTACACATTCCTGGTTATCAATATTGCGGACCCGGAACAAAAGTAATAAAACGTGTAACAAGAGGTGATCCAGGCATTAATCCTTTGGATGCCGCATGCAAAAAACACGATTTAGCCTATTTACATAATAAAGACAACATAAGTGCGAGACATCGAGCAGATTACGAGCTCGAACAAAGTGCTTGGAATAGAGTAAAATCGAAAGATTCCAGTTTAGGTGAAAAAACAGCAGCTTGGTTAGTTACAAACATCATGAAAGGAAAACAACGTTTTGGTATGGGTGTACCATCATCATTATCAACAAAAAAAACATCTAGTAAAGGCACGCGTCATACAAAAAGGAAAGGTGTTAATAAAAATCGACATGTTCGGAAAACCAGTTTCGGAACAGCTATTCGACAAGCAGTTCGAAGGGAATTATTAAAAGCCGGAAGTAAAAATGTGTTGGAAAAAAATGTCATGAATGCATCTAAAATAGCTCTGTCGGCAGCACGTAGATCGGTAAAAGCGGCAGGTGGCAAAAGGAAGGTTCGTACACCGAGAATAATACCGATTCCTAAAACTGGTGGAATATTACCATTAATACCAATTTTTGCCGGGTTATCAGCTTTGGGTTCATTAGCCGGTGGGGCAGCGGGAATTGTGCGCGCCATAAAAGCAGTAAAAAAAAGCAGCGAAGATAAAACCGGTGCCGGCCTGTATTTAAAATCGAAAGGAAATGGTTTGTTTCTAAAGCCATATCGTAAAGGTATGGGATTATTTTTAAATCGTAGATCAAAAAACTAATTGAATCCCTACCTCGAAGACCACTATCTAACATCGATATAGAAAAATATGCCAAAAAGAAAAGAATAGGACACTTTCGAGGCGTTTATATGAGGGATTTATTACCTAGACAAGGTCCTCGACGTTACGAAGCAGCAATAGTGAATTTGGATAGTACGCGTGGTGCAGGGACTCATTGGGTAGCTTATAGAAAAAATAATTCTAAAGTAACATATTATGACAGCTTCGGCGATTTACCCCCACCCATCGAATTGGTACGATATCTACAAACGGGATCGGAACCATCAAAAATTATTTACTATACATACGATCGTCAGCAGGATTTTGGAACAGTCTGGTGTGGACATTTGTGCTTAAAGTTTCTTGTCGAATCATCAGCGTAAAAGATGTCATCATCATCATCGTCACCATTAACACCGCAAATGGATCGCAATAACTATACTAAAATGTTGCAATCACTGAAAGCATTTCATCTAGCCGGTGGATTAAGGAAAATGACCGTGAAACAGTTAGAAAACATGCCCAAGGAAGTGATGATTGCATTAGCCCCAAATGAAATTCCATTCGTTTGGGAAAAGTTGCCCGAGCACCTTAAAAGCGATATCGATATATTAAAATATCAGTGCGGTTGCAAACATTATTTAAGCGCCGATTTTTATCCACCAGTCGAATTAAATAGAGAAAACAAATATGGTCAGGCATTGCTGGGATTTTACACATACAATTCAATTTTTAATGTGGACGAAAGCAACAATAAGTTTGCCTACATGAAGGAGGGTTACACCACCGAGTCGATACAATTGCAGATTCCACCTGGGGCCTATGAAATAGATGAGATAGGTAAAGCTATGTTGGAGGCTTTGAGGATTTCAACTGAAGAAAAGAACGATGGAATCTTTTACTTGGTCGCTAATAATAATACGCTGAAATGTGAACTGAAATCCCAATATACTATAGATTTCCGGGGAGAGGCGAGTATCGGTAAAATGTTAGGATTTAATCATACAGTGTTAAAAAGAGACAAAAAGCACGATTCAACCGAGATGGCGGAAATAATGAAAGTACGCATCATACGCGTAGATTGTAATATAATTTCCGGAGCATATATGAATTCGGTGGAAGGTCATACCTTGTTCGAATTCGATATCGACGTGGAGCCCGGTTACAAAATCAGTAAAGAACCACAAAATAATATTTATATGCCGTTAATGCCGGCAGGACGTCAGTTTATCGACAACATTACTCTTCGCATCTTGGACGATAGCGGTGATCTAATCAATTTTCAAGGCGAGAAAATAATCGTGAAATTGGAACTGAAGAAACTTTCATAAAAATGGGTTTTTGCTTCAATCGTCAATTGTGTGTGCTGTCGACTAAGATGGGTGAACCGCCGAAACATAATAAAAGTAAAAGAAGAGTTAACGTCAAGGTTAGTCGTCGTCCAGACGTTAGATCACAAACATCTCAACAGTTATCTGCCGAAGACTATAAATTTTTAAAATCAATCGGTCTTAAAGTGCGAAAATGATTTCCACCACCAGCGATAAAATAGAGGTTTTCTCCGAGCCCATCTTGGACAATTCCATTATTAGTCTAGAAGAGCATACGTATAAACCATACGGATCTCCATCATTCAACAATTCGGATGAAGTCCGTATCCCCATTAATTTTCAAGATATTATACTGGATATCGCCGAAAGTTACATATATATCGAAGGAAAATTTAAACCCATAGACGCAACGAAAAGATGTTTTTTATCAAATAATGCCCTCGCATTTTTGTTCGATGAAATTCGCTACGAGATGGGAGGTGAGCAGGTCGCCGTGGTTCGTAAACCTGGAGTTACGACGACATTAAAAACCATGGTTTCATTCGGAAGTTTGCAACAAAGATCTCTCATGACGTGCGGATGGGGTCTCGACGAAGCAAACCAAGATATCGTAGACACGGCAAGTAACGTATTCTCCGGGAAATTACCCTTAAAATATCTTATGGGATTCGCCGAAGATTACGCAAAAGGTGTTTTCAACGTAAAACAAGAGCTTATTATGATTATAGCTCGCACTTTTACCAATTGTTACGTCGGCGAAGTAGAGGCAGAAATTAGTATCGACAAAATCGAATGGAAAATTCGTCACATCATTCCAGACGACAAGCAAAAATTGAAAATACTGTCTCGCATTAATAAAGGAGGAAACAATGCCAGTATTCAAATGGCATATCGTAAATGGGATCTGTACGAATTACCAGCTTTAAGGCAAACATCTTCCGACGTGTGGGCCTTGAGAACGAGTACAAGTCTGGAAAGACCGCGCTATATAATCGTCGGGTTTCAAGACAGCAATAATTGCGACAAGAAAGAAAAAAACGCAACCCAGTTTACCCACGCCGACGTATGCGACATTAGACTGTATCTGAATTCAACCGTTTATCCATACGAAAGATGGAATTTAGATTTCGCCAAGAAACTGTACGCAGCAGCCTATTACAATTACGAAAACTTCCAAAGCAGCTACTACGGGCGCGAGATAAACGATCCGATGATTACGTTCGCGGAATATATGAAAAACCCCGTTTTTATTATCAATTGCAGTCATCAACCAGAGGCGATTAACTCATCGACAGTGGATGTAAAATTGGAGTTCCAAACGAGAAAGAATAAATTCCCCAAAGACACTAAAGTGTACGCATTAGTTATTCACGACTCATTTTTTAGTTATAATGTATTAAACGGTTCGGTGACCAATAAATCTATATTTTAATGTATCTATTATATGTAACACAAAATAATGTTCTTGAATCAATAAATTTGTAATGAGTGAAGTAGTAGTTTTATATTTATTTGAAACCCAACCAAAAAAAAAAAGCTGGCGGAAAAGCCCGCTCTTTAAGAAAAGAGTACGGGAATTTAGAAAATGGTGGTTTATTAAGTGGAAAAAAGAGCTTAAATAACACAAGAAAAAATTTTTAAGGCAGCAATATGAAAACAACGATTTAGAAAATTTGTAGGAAAGTAACGGTTAGGAATAGGGAAAAAAGTTATAAGAAAAAATTATAGAGGAAATCGAGTACTATAAGCAAGCATTTTTCTCGATAGTAAAAACGTAAAAAAATTTTTTTTCAAAAAAAATTTAAAAATGGTGAATGCGCGCCAAAGTTGAAGTTTTGGAGCAAAATGATATTAGGAAATTAGAAAGAGAATTTTTTTCTACATATGGTAGTACTTTTCAAAATTCGGAAAGATGAAATTTTAAGAAAAGGGTTATAGTAAGTTAGTAATTTGGATTTTTTAAAGCGCTGTAGCTCGGGAACCGTTCAAGATAGAAAAAAAATAAAAGCACTTTGATAGCCCAAAATTTTGAGGAGAATGCGATGGTGTAAAAAAAATTATAATTTTTTTTTTTTTTGAAAATGCTGAATACGCGCTAAAGTTGAAGATTTAGAGAAAAACAATATTGGGAAATTAAAGAGAGAATTTTTTTCTACATATTGTAGTATTTTTGAAAATTCGAAAAAATGAAATTTGAAAAAAAGGGTTATAGAAAGTTAGTAATTTGAATTCTTTAAAGCGCTGTAGCTCGGGAACCGTTCAAGATAGAGAAAAAATAAAAGCACTTTAATTACCTAGAATTTTGAGTAGAATACAATGGTGAAAAAAAAATTTGGAAAATCTTAAAAATGACAAAAAATTTAGATGAAAAAATTGAAATTCTCGAGTTAGGAGGCTAGGGCCGCCGAACGGGAGTATGTGGAAGTTGTAGGGGAGGTTTTTTTTTTTTTTTTTTTCTAAGTCCTACGTTGGGACGACTTGGATGAGCCGATTCCGCTAGTATATGACCATGATCCGGGTCTAGTGGAATTAGACGATGCGGGCGATTGGGTCTTACAAAGACTCGAAACTCCGTCGCCGCAGCCAGAGCCGGACTCGACGGAAGATGCGGTGCTGGAAATTCCAGCATCACCAACACCCGACGACCCACAAGGCCCCTGCGATTCGTCAAGCTGGTGGTCGACCAGCGAGGATGGGGCACCATAAGCCCCACACTCTCCCTGGCCCTTTTTAAGGGCACACAACAACGGTCCTTTTCAGGACCACAAAATACTTTGATCGTAGTTTTAGTACATATTAGTACTTTGTTACTAATATTGTATGTATAGAATATACAATATTAGATACAAAGTATTAAAACTTTAAGTGCTGGTGGAACCCAGCTAAATCGTTCGTTCGTATTTGAGACCACAAACAACTTTTGGTCTCAATACGTAATACGACATTTGTTTTCACCCCCCACCATTAATTTGTCTCTATATATACGACCGCCAATACTTATTACAATCATTTTAGTTCAACATGTCAGCGACTCAACAACAACAACAACAACAACAACAACAACCCATCCAATGCCCTGTGGTAGATTCTACCACAGAGAATTGTTTGGAGTGGGAGCCGAACGATCCTAGATGGGATGAACTTTGGCGGTTCATCATCGCATATACAGAGGACAACACCACCACCCCCGCTGATGATGACGGGCCGTGCGACTCCACAACTCAATAAAAGAGTCGCATGTTTTACAACCAAACGGTCCTTTTCAGGACCACAAAATAATTTGATCGTAGTTTTAGTTGGTTATAATACTTTGTAACCAATATTTTATGTTTTTTTTTTCATAAAAACATACAATATTGAGATACAAAGTATTAGAAGTTCTGGCGACAGAACCTTAACTTCATAAACCGAACCATGTTTTAGCATACTTGTAAATATTATCAGAAAATATTTACAACTATTGCTATTGCGTAGTTTTAGTGGATTATTCACTCTTTTTTTTTTATTACCTAATATTATGTGGGACTATATGAAATAACACACAAAAATAAATTTTCAAGTCATTTTTATTCTCATTATAAAATATAAAAAATTTGATCAAACACTTTTTTATTAACTACAATATATATATATATATATATATATATATATATATATATATATATATATATATTTACAAACTTAATACTATAAATTAAAAGCTAATATCTACAACTACCTAACACCTACTACATAATTTATTAAAGTCCTCTAATTGTCTTTTTAACCGCGCAGATTTCACCTTTTTTATCTCTAATTGTTTTTCAAGTTCTATAATGTCACTGTCACACTCGTCCACTTCTTTCACTAAGCGTTTTTTCATGGCATAAATGTCGGTCAATTTGGTCTTCTGAGAGTTGGTGAAGTCTTCGACCCACTCCGGTTGTGATGGCTCCGAATATATTAACGAAGAAGACGCGGTTTTATTTGGTGAAGACGATGACGACGACGACGACGACGAAGCAGCGGAAACTTCATCGCCTTCAAAACAACGCTTAAACCGCTTCTTCATGGGTTTCCGGCACCCCAATATCGGCGACAGTGGCGCTGGCGCTGGGGAAGACTTCACCTCCGACACTATTTCATTCTCGACGCTGGCCGGTGTTGGTGGCGTTGGTGGTGTTGGTCCATCGGGGCCTTCTATGACTTCCACTTCTACTGACAGTGGCTCTTGCGGTGCTGTTTTTAGGAAGTCGGGTAATGGAACAGGGGTGGAGGGACGCTTAAAGTTAAACTTTTTCTTCTTCCCTTGTCCCACACCTTTAATCGCCGAATAAAATGTTTTTTTATCGGCGATTTCCGACTTCCGCATAGTCAAGAGCTTTTTCAGTTTCGAAGCTTTCGGAGAAGATTCCCTAGGCCGCGATGCTTTTCGCACAACCACATCACTAATCACATTTATCTTTGGCTCCTTCTCCTCCGTCCAGCATTCCAGGAATTGCGCTGCCGACTGAACTAACTCCTCGTCGCGACCATCGTTGAGGGCTCGGTCTTCGGCATCTTCATGCTCCACGCCATTCCAGTTCTCGAACACCCCCGGACTTAACACTTCTAAACCACTCATGTTATCCAGCATGCCTTGCTGTGAACCGCAGCTCACGTCAAGAGCATCTAAAAGAGACCGTACACTAGACATTTTCGATATTCAAACTCACACAATTAACTTTTTCTTAGCACTGTACTGTTTGCTGTTCTGACGAACTGTGAAGAGCTCGAGCCAGCAAGTCTGCTTTTATGCCCATTTCCCCCACTACACCGCCTTTATTCCTTTTGTTCGATGCATTAAGTATAATATTTAAACTTGTCAGATGCAAGGCCAAGGCCAAGGCCGACGTAACCGGCAATACCAGGGTCGTTTTCAGGGCTGTAGTTTTCATGGATTTTTTTTTTTGTCCCTGTCAAGGTTATTTTAAAGAAGTATATAAATATAGTACTAAACTTGTTAGATGCGAGGCCAAGGCCAAGGTCAAAGTACCCGTCAATGTCAGGGTCGTTTTCGAGGTTGTAATTTTCAAGGATTTTTTTTTGGTCCTGTCAAGGTTATTTTAAAAAGTAATACATAATTAGAGTACCGCGATTGAAAAGTACAACATATTCAAACATCATGTTGCCAACCGATGAACAACCTAGTGAAGCAGCCAAAACATACAGTCATATACCAAAAGCTTTTTATTTAACTTGTCATCATTGTAAAAGACTAGGTATCTGCTGGCGAAATGATCTTACGTACGACTTCAACTACATTGACCTTTTCAGGGTTAAATTTGTACAATGCGGCTTTTGTGGACTAGTTTACTACCAGTTCAAGGACATTAATGAACGTGCCATCCAGAGAAGAAATTGGGTCATAGAAGAAGCTTACCTGTACAGAAGAAATTAACATGTATTTTATTTCTTAATTTTTAATTTTTTTGTTTGTTATTTTTTTTTATTTTTTTTTTAATAATAAAAAGTAAACTCAATCTTTTGTTATATTTTAATTTTTTTTTCAATAAAACAATAGTAAAATGAATCTGTATGTGTATTTATTAAACATCACCTAAAATACGTTTTGCAATCCATATTTTTCTGCAGAGTCCGTTTATTAATGAAATAGAACCATATATTAGGGTGAAATCTAATGGTTTCAAATCAGTCTCACATAACAATGTCAGAAGTAAACACTATTGATAAGTTCGGTCGCAAAAGAAAATTTAAGGATTTTAACTTTATGCGAGGTCCTTCAGGAATAGGTTTTAAACTTACACCTAATGGAGATTACGACATGGGAAGCAAAAGATTGTGCTATTTAGCAGAACCTCTTGAAGGAGACGATGCGACCACACGAAATTATGTTGATAATAACCTTGCTCAGTGTGTGCAAGATACGCAGAAAGCTTTACATGACTCAACAATTGTTATTAAAGATATATTCAGAAACCAACTTGAAGGTTACGTACGCAAGAAATTAATTGAAACCGGTCAAGAACTTAGAGGATACATTGATGATACTGTTATTGCAATATATGAACTTAGGCAAGACGAACTGCGTGATGAACTTAACTCTAGAATGTTGAAAATTGAAAAGACTATGGAGGATCTTGTCAGCAAACCTGTTTCACATTAAACATTTACTCGTAGACCTGTGCGTTTAATTTACTATTAGACAAATTTTTCAACAATAACTTTTACAGTTTGTTATTTGTCGACACTTCATTATATTTATAATTTTAAAATAAAGGTTCAATAAAAAAGCAATCAAGTAATGAATACATGTTTTTTATTTAAAAAAAAAAAAAAAAAAAAATTACAATACTATCGTTACATATTAATGTTGTATGTTTAATAGAAATAATAAAAACAATACAAATAATGAAATATGGATTTTCCAGATTACGTGCTGTCCTGACTTAGTAATGATTCCAACACGGTGACTAAATTTGCTAAGTTTTCTTCCGGGTCTGTTTTGTAAAAATCTATGTCTGCATGCCCCCAAGGTAGAGTTTTGGTTGAACTGGGAATTACATAACGTTTATCATCGCTATGTGACAATGCTACTTTATTTATTATGTTGGTATAAATGTTATGTAATTCACTTCTAAATGTCTTCATCTTTCTTAATATCAAACCACCCCGTTCAACAATTCTTTGGTAGTCTTCCTGATGAAGGTCTTTCTCGATAACACATTTTTTGATACCTTTGGCTTTTTTTAATTCATTATTAATGGACTTTACATAATAAGCCTTCGCGCCGGTACCATAAAAACTTATTATCGGATCACCAGGAAACTCATCTTTCATTCTACCAACTACAGAATTACTTTTAATTATGTTGAAATTATTAATTTCGGGGTAATTTGATGTATCGAATTTTTCGGGGTTTTCTGATATAGTTTGATAAAAGTTTTCCGTATACACTTTTAATATAAGCGAGTCAGTATCGGTGTAAAGTAACGAAGCATTATCGCCAAACTTGGATTTAATAAAATTATAATAAAAATCGTATATTACAGTCTTTGATATATCTAATATGGAAAAACCGATATAAATTGGTTTATTGTACAATATTTTAACTTTATTCATATGTATAGCAACAAAGTTCTCGGTAAATATCGAGCTACTATTGAAATTGGGGCGGGATATTAGTGCTCTAGCTCCATTTCTGCCTACACTGTTCTCCCAATGTGTTACTAATTTTATATCCTTTCGATTTTCCACATTTTCCATAGTTTTACCAAATATCGCGTTATTTTTTAATTTAAAAGTGTCCTTCGCAAATTTTGTGGTGGCCTTGTTACGTAAATTGGTATTAAAATCAATATACGATTTTAGCCATTTTGATTGCTCAAACTGTAATACTAGATGGGTTTGCATTACCACTAAGCCGTTGGCGATGGCTTGTTTTAAAGTTCTATAGTGTACAATGTATTTTTTTTTATCTTGTAAATTAGGAATTAATTTCGGTAATTTAGCGTTTTCTGTTGGCGGTATGATATTTTCTACTAGAAATGGAAGATCAGAATGTGCATCATGCAACTCAGTCGGATAATGCACATCCACTTCCAAAACGTAGCCATGTAAACTATCATCACCAACAGCCATAATATTTAAATCCAGAATTTCGCGCTCGCTTAACCATCGAAAACCACCATATGGTAATGCTTGTGACATACTATGACCATATAGATTTGTAGCATCAAGGTATGTTATAAATGAAGAAGGTTTTGTTGGGTCATAGTCTGGTAAAAAAATATTATTAGCGATGTGCTTCCTTTCTGTACACTGGCTTATGCCGCCGCGTATACCTTTCTTAAAAAAATGTATCATGTCTATATCAGTTAAGAGCTCTAACTCTACCTTAGTCATACGTAGCATACAATCAAATGATAAACTTGGAAGGGTATAGTAATGTGCTGGATCAAGTTTATCGAATTTTAAACAATTATTCCGAAATTGCTCAAAAACATCACACAATAGCAACACATCTGATTTTAAATACACGTCCGAATAGTCCCCCAAAGTTTTACACCCAAACAAGCGCCATACTTCTTTTGCTCTTCTATAGCTTTCATCGCTAATATGTTCTTCCATGAAATTATCATAAAATTCATCTTTACTTGGAAGACATGTATTTTCCATTTTTTCTATAGAGTCAATAAAGCTATAGGGAAAAACACCCTTTTGACGCATCAAATTAAATTGGTTGATATTTGAAAAATGTTTCCGCGTTTTAATAAAATCGTCGTCGTTTAAACCGCTGCCTAAATTTTCCAAAGACGTTGACAGAAATTTAAAACTATCAATAAATCGCAACTTTAAATATTTCCTCTTGACTTTTCCACATTTACTATCAAAATAATCGTGCACATAAATGCTTTTGGTAAATGATATGTACTTTTCCTTACTTTGAGCCAAAACACCAATTTTATCCCCATATTTACATAACTCTTTTATAAATAAATGGCTGTCGTAGCCGCTTAAGTTATGAAATATGATAGGGATAAAAGAGGGTAATTTATAATTTAAATTACAAACGGAATGTGCAGCACCAAATCTTTTTGCACCAGTTATGTGACAGTGGTCTCGTACTTTAATCTCACCCTCTTCAAAAGGGCCTTCACATATACCACATATTTTAGCATCATTAAACTCCCTTTTTTCTTCAGGCGTTAACGGTTTCATAGGCTTAATGTCTTTTAAATATGTGTTGTATAGAGCCCTTAAATCACACTCGATACGATCCACAAAGACTTGAGCTGCATTATTCCCCCGAAATAGCTCAAATTTCGAAAGTGAGTCGTCAAAAGAGCATTTAATTAAATAAGCAAAAGAATATGGTTCATGTTTAAAACTTTTTACAGTGTAAGAATTTTGTGGGTTTGGTTGTACCGTTTCAACGGGTTTTAAAACAGATTCGAAATCTGCATAAACCACGAATGGAACGCGCATTTGCTTTTCTATACCCTCGAATTTTAAAATATTTTCCGGCACACTCTTTCCAAATTTATCGATTTTTAAATCCACTGAGGGTGTTTGCGTGAAAATGTGGTTACAATCGTAGCTTTGATGTAAAGTTAAAGCTGACGGTGTACTAAAATAAATGAGGCAACCATCACAGAAATATATTTTATGTTGTTGACAACTAATTTGACTTGAAACTAAACGTGATAAATCCCGAATCCAACAATAATGACTCTTTGAACAAGTCGTATCACAAAAATGTTCACCGCCATCTTTACTACTACAGTCTTTTGTAATTAACAATAAATTTACATGCCTATCCAACTTTTTTGACGCATACCTCAGTGGACCAATAACTTCATGTATTACTTCATTATTTTCATATTTAGATTCCAGACCGTATACGTTAATTGATATGTTGTTCATTTCCTCAAATTTTTTAATGTCACGTAATTTTACTGGAAAATCCATACCTGTTACATTTAGCACTCTAGAAAAATGGGGGTAGGATGTCTTCTGTGAAGTCTCTGCTGTTGGAGGAAACAATGCTGATGTTACAGCCCACGCAAAGCAAAATTCGTCCTGGTTAATCACATTGACGACAGCTCCTTTCTTTTCAATAGAACACGGCAACTTGATGTATGATGAGCCACCCATAGGCATATACTTGTTGATACCAACTTCCAAGTATAAAATTCGCACAAGAGCCCATCCTATAACAAGAAAAATAATATATAAAAATCAGTTTAATATATCGGGTTTTGATTTTTCCATACCTGAATCTTTCTCCTGGAACTCTGTCGCCTGCGTTTTTATTAATTCGGTGAAAGAATGGTAAACGGCATCCAAATCACTTTCTACACTAATTATTTGATTAGCAGTGTTGAAGGATTTTTCACTGAATATTTCTTGTGATGGAAGCATGTACTCGCCAACAGCTGTCATGTTAACTTTTAAAGCATGATGCACACGCAATAAATTATTAACAAGTTCCACCACCTTGGATTTAATGTCTGCAAAGAACATTACGTAATCGGAATGCTCCATATCACTGCTAACCCGATAGGTTGCAGTTCTCCTTTTGAAGGCACATTGAACGAGTTGCACACCATGACATACCGGCAAACATGAATTATTTTTAAGTTGTTGTGTTCGTTTATGCACCGACATATGATTTATTGGAACATCTACATTACATGTAGCGCAATTAATTAGCGGAATCGTCGATGTATACTCTTCAATTCGGAGCCGTTTTCCTCCAGGCACTTCATTAAATCTCGCCGCACACGATTCTCTTTGATGACGTCTCATATTATAAATATTAGTAAACTTAGAACCGCAATTTTCACAAACATATGCCATGATTTGTCAAATATTAACACATGTACTACCTATACAAGTCAGAGCCAACTGATGAATGAAACTGCCCCATACCTTATATAAAACCATTCAAGGTCACCCCCAACCACGTAACATATCTTCAAGGTCACACACCCAAGATGACCTTCAACAAAGTCAAGGTCGTCTCGACCAAGGTCAAGGTCACACACACAACCTTGAACACAAGGCCAAGGCCAAAGCACACGTGCATTTTCAAGGTCAATGACAAGGACATGTGGGCGGGGCCAAAGAGGGGTGAAGCAAGGTCAAGGTCAAGGTCGAGGAGTGGGGGGATCGAGCGAATCGGGTTATGTTCACTACTATAATACATTAAAATGAATTTTTTTTTACACAACACACTACCTATATACAACGAAAGTATAGTAATTAAAATTTAAATTCACACAATCTATCCATGATTCAATAATCAATCAATAAAATATTCAAACAATGCGAAAACTGAGTTGGATATTCCGTGTATACAGGGTTATTGACCTTATACGGCACGGAATATTGCGGCCAAAATACGTGACTTTAAAAAAGTTATTTTTCGGACATATGTGAGTCTAATATAGTTACTTTTTAAAATTATTTTCATATTATACAGGGTGTTTCAAAATCTCTGAAAGTATCAAAGTTTGCTTTTTAAATGGAACCCCCAATATATTATTACATTTTTGCAATCTCCGATCAAAATAAGTGCCTATTTTAATAAAGTTTATAGTACCTAAACCTTAAGGGTTTTTAGATAAATTGAATATTGACAAAATCTAACCTAATTTTCATGTTTCAAATACTATAAACAGTATTTCAGTTATGTACTCGAAATTTAAGTGAAGTGTAACAATAAATCATATTTTATATCCCAATTATAATAAGCTTGCTATATTATGCAGGGTGTACAAAAATTAAAACTAATCAAATAAGAACTTTAAGCGGCCATAACTTGATTAATTTAAATAGAACGCTATACTTTTTATCTTACCAGAAAATGTACCTTTTATATACCCATCGAATGGTATAAGGGTGATCTATAGCGAATTCGCAGAATACGCCAAATAATCGTTTTCTGCATCATTTTGTATTTTTTCAATAGATGATCTAATGTATCTAGTTGCCTATGGCATTTAGAAACGTCAAATAATTCATTTAATCTGTCAGTTTAGTCTCCAAAGCTTGTTGCTATAATAGCGCTATTTTTCTGTAACTGTGAAACTTTACTTCCAGAGCTTTTGAGACACCCTGTATATTACGAAAATAATTTTAAAAAGTAACTGTATAAACTCCATATATCCCAAAAGTAAAACTTTCTGAAAGTCACGTATTTTGGCCGCAATATTCCGGGCCGTATAGGGTAAATATCCCTGTATCTGTTGTCACCTGCGTTATCATCGTGATAAGAAACCAAGTACATTTTGGTCAACAATACCGTGCTATTTTAAATGCGATCAGCTGATTACTATGTAAGGCTCACAAAATATGACAACAGTGCGTTTTAAAGTGCTCTGTTGAGCGGCAAAGTTTTAAATCATTTAGAGTTGCGTGAGATGTATATTCCTCAGCTTCGCCGCTTTGGTGGCCGATATTAAATGAGTTGCTGATAGAATGGACTGTAGGAATGGAAATGTTAAATGTTGGCTCTTTAACTTTAAATTCGAGTTTCGCGTGATTATTTTACTGGCTCTTGTCGATTTTGGAGATATGTAAAAAGGAACAGAGTTGAGTAGTATAGAAGCATAAAATAGTATTCAATATATTGCATGTCTCTCACTTTATCGTAAAAGGTTGATCTTAGTTTTTACTCTCAAATATATTAAATGTCTTCTCTATAACTACCTCTAGATATATTGGCAGTATCTTCTATTCATGGTTCCTATATTGTGAAATATGGAAATATTTTGGTAACTACCAAGAAGAAATTAATAATGTTTATTTGGATCACAAGGTATGTGAGGTAGTATGTGTGTCACGCTGCCGTATATTTAGATATCATTTGTATATTTTCTCATATCTGCAACCAAACCTAAGTACTGTCCATTAATTACTCATTTGTCTTTTTCCCCAATATTTTTCATCAAGTGGAACAAAAGTTATTTTGAGGAAACTATATTTCAAATCTCATATTTGAGCGCGAATATCTCAGCATAGAGGCGCTTTGCGGAAAAAAAATGTACATATAATACAATTTTCATCTGGACTACAGGCTGTCAAGATATTGCTCATTTTTGTTGGTAATGCTGTAAATGTCAGGATGCTTTTATGAGGTTGAGAAAAGATTATTTCAAAACTGAGTAATATAATGTTGCCAGAAAGGTCAAGAAGTGGATTAAAAATCAATGGCAAGTTTTAACCTAAACAAACGGAACTGAATTCTAAGTTAAACAATGTCGTGTAATAAAAGTACATATATGTTCTTTGTCCACGCCTAACTTTCATTTTTGTTCAGATCCTTCTCACTAAATTAACATTACATATTATCAAAGGTATTAACCCAAAATTGCTTTTGCCCGCAGCCTAATTACCGCTGTTTTGAACAGAAAAGGGAAAACTGTGGAACAAAAATATATAGGAATGGAAGGTCAAATTAAAAATAAGGGACCCAACAAAAGTTTTTAGAAAGAAGAGAACAAAGCAATGGTGGAAATAATTTACATTACTCAAATAAAGTGATGAGCCCATTCGACTCCTTACTACCAAAAAGGCTTAATTCAGAAAAAACTTTTCCATGTCTCGGTTAAACCGACATTTAAAATAAAGGGCTCTGAAAATATTTTATCAACAGCGTCTTATAAATTCGAAACTAATTTCGCAACTTTTCTTTTTAAAGCTTTATTTTTAAGCTCGCGTTTTTTGTTTTGTGTCCTGTGTAATAAATAAGAGTACCAATTTGGGTAATATCCTCTCAGAATTAAGAATAATCAGAATTACTAAAAAAAGAAAAGTACAGGAATTATCTTTGTGAATATTTATACGCTATGAAAAATGTATATCCGGTATGTTATTGTGCTTCTGTCTCCATGTTTTACTGAACATAATGACCACCTTGATTCAACGGGATACAAAACTATATCAAAGGTAATTTTAGACGTTTAGATTATTTTAATTATATTATTGTTTTGGTTTATAACATCACTAAATTTAAGGATCCTTCATCTTATTATTCTTGTTTGTTGACAGTCATTTATATACAGTGCAAATGGGATTTACAAAAGAATAAGTTTCAAAATTTTAGAGGGTATTTTCGAATTTCTGATGGAACAAAGAAGGCGAAATTTTAAAAAACTGGGGTTTTTACTTGATTTGTTAACCGGTCCCTATTCACTTTGAGAAATATTTCACTCAATTGTAACTTTTCTATTTCCCTTTAAAATATTTTATAATAACATAAAAATTATAGAACCCTTGAAAATAAATTAAATAGATAACAAGAGCATCAGAATAACCACGAATCTATATTGGTTTATAACAGTCTCTGTAAGACTGTATGGACAGAACACAAAATATATCGATATTCCAAGAGATATTAAACAGAATCACATACTGTTTGATATAATTTTCAACCAATATTGAGAACATATTGGAAGAAAGGCCCTAGAGAATTGGCAGAAAATAAATAGCATACCATATGCGGACGACACGATAATATAGAGAACCCATTATTTTTAATGAACAGAACAATGGATTGCAGTCAAAATAGCAGTATTCCTTATCTTTAAATAAATCAACAAACCATTGAAATATTGCAAAAGTATGCATATCTCGGCAGCATAATCAATGATCAGTAGGATCGTTTGCAAAAGATAAAATCAATAATCCAAAAAGACATAACTGTGTTCCCCATTTTCTTTTATGACGTTGCATCTTGGACCCTAACGGAAGCTAGAAGTAAAATACTGGAAACTTTCAAAATGTAGCTTTACTATACAAGTGTCATGGGCGGATCATGTCTCTAGTGAAGCGATTTTTCAATGAATGGGAAAAGATAAAAAAAGTAATAACCTCAGTAAAAACACGAAAACGCGAATTCATTGGACATATCATGTGGAAAGAGAACAGATGTCAACTGTTCGCTATGAGTTTCAACAAATATTGAGAACATATTTGTAGAAAGGCCCTAGAGAATATCAACCGCAGATTTTTGTTGAATGGCAAAAAATAAATAAGATACGATATGGGGACCACAGGATAATTTTCACTGGCAGTTTGGAGAATCTATAGATCTTTATGAACAGAATAAAAGAATGTATTCAAAATATGACCTCGACATTAACATCAATAAAACCAAATTTATTGTTATTAGCAAAAACAGTGTTTCTAATCATCATATTTAAATAAATCAACTGCCCACTGAAAGAGATCAAAAGTCTAGATATCTCGGTATCATCATCATAGATTAGTGGGATCACTCGCAGAAAATAAAATCAAGAATCGGAAAAGTTAGAGCTCTATTTGATCGAACGAGTGAACTTTTCAAAATTCATTCGCTACTATGTGTTCTTCGTTCTGTTTGATGATATTGGTCCCTGTAGGGGGCTATAGGTAAAAGATTGGAGGCTTTCATAATGTGACTTTACGGCAGACGAGACCAGATATCAATTGTTGCAGGGGAAATGTCTTCTGTAACAACTGATATCTGCTCTCAATGGCAAGGGAAGGTATTAGGGAAGAAATGAGCAAGAAGGAGAAGAATCTCATGTCACAAAAACCTTAGAAACTATTTTTCCCTGTCTAACATTCAGCTGTTTAGGGCAGCGATCAGAAAAATAATGATAACAACATGGTCGTCAACATCCGCATCGGATAGGATCTATAAGAAGAAAAAGTTTTTGGACATATTTAAAGAGCTACTTTATAATTTTCAAAATATTGAAAATGACATGGTTTCATTTTCTTCCAGAAAATGTGTCTAAAATAACCAAAATTTCGAATCTAAAAAAAACCCTAATGGTTTTTTAAATTCTTTAGAGCAAAAATTAAGTAAAAATTTTTAACCGAAAATACAGTCTTCGGAAATAACGTCAGATAACTCAAAGAAGTGAGTATGTGAGTTATTTAACAAAATATATCAAATCTAAATGGATTCCTAGTTTCAGGTAAATTAAGTTTTTAATTCATACTTAATTTAGTTATTGATGTGTCATGCTGATCTTTATCATGGACACTAAGTTTAATGAACAGTCTCATTTACAGGTAAAACTGTTTCCCTAAGACCGAACGTCCATGTGTCAGACACAGACGCGACAAATACGCGACACAGATATGAAATGTACATATTTGATCGTGTCGTGTCGCACTAGTATGTGTGACCTAATTTAAAAGGCATGGAAGACACTGAATAGATTTGTTTCAAATATGTCTCATATGTGTCTTACATTTGTCTCATAGGTGAGGCTGACTTGCCACTACAAGGCACCTTACCTGAATATCAAAGTTAATTTCTCTTATAACTTTTCTATTTTAACAAATCTGATCAAAATTAGAATGATATTTTGAAGGTCATGAAAAATACATCAAATTAATATATTCTTACTTTTCATTTGGGCCCCAATCAATATTAAAATACTTTATGCATAAAAAACAAATTCAAATAATTGTTTAATAAAATATAAAAATATCATGCCTACTAATTGTGGAAGTATACATAATTTATTTTTTGTATTTTCCAATAGCTTTTGTTAAATATCTTTGGAAAAACACCAGGTATACTTCTAATTCTCTCACAGCCATTTGTTATTAATTTAAAAGTCCCCAGAAAGTAAATCCATCGAATGATCAAAATACTAATGTTTTCATAGGAATTAAAAAATGCATCAAAACATATACCACATCGAAACAAGGACACCTTGATATATGCGAATAGTTCAGGCAGTAAAAAAGAATGTATAAAAGAACGAAGAAAAATATTAGTCACATTGCAGTTACAGGAGGAGTAGGAAAATCGACTGCATCGTAAGTTCTCCATGAAAATCCTTTTTATCCACTTCACGTCTAAAAGATTCAACTCTCTCTACTATGGTGATGAGGTATTGCTCCTATATGTGAAATAATATTTTTCATAAATTTGAAAAAGATGAGAATATTGTTAGTATTATATTATTTACTAACCAAGCTAGTTTTAAAAGAGGTACGATTGTAATTTGGTATAACACCATAACTAGGCTGTTGCAAACTCACATGATTCCATAGGAAGATGTCATCATCGAAGTCTTGCAATAAATATTTGGGACAGGATTGTGGATGATTGCCTTGTAGGGCAACATTTTTTTGGTGAGATGTTAAATGAAAATCCTTTTTATCCACTTCACATTCAAAAGATTCAAGCTCTCTACCATGGTGATGAGATATTGCTCCTATATGTGAAATTATATTTCTCATAAATTTGAAAAAGATGATAATTTCATTAGTATTATATTATTTACTAACCAAACTGGTTTTAAAATAGGTACGATTTTAATTTTGCATAATACCATAACTAGGCTGTTGCAAACTCGCATGCTTACATAGGAAGATATCATCATCCAAGTTTTGCAATAAATATTTGGGACAGGATTGTGGAAAATTGCCTCGTAGGGCAACATTTTCTTGGTGAGATGCTAAATAAAGAAATTCATTTAAGTTTTTTATAAAATGTTTCTCCAGGCATCTTAAATGATGTTTCCCCTAAGTCAAGAGTAGAACATTAGTTCAGATTTAGACCAGGGCTGATCTGTTTTTGGTTGGCTGTTGAGAAGGAGCAAGCTAATTTTTGCTCTAAATGTTCATTAATAATAATTGAGATATGGTCCCTCTCAAAAAATACCGCTTCATTTATTTATTTCACAAAAAGTAAAAAAAAAATGAGAAAAAAACGATTTTTTCTCTTTTTTTCCACATAACTTTAAAAATATTCATTTCCGAGAAAATTTGAAGAGAGAAAAAATATTGTAATTAAATTTTCTACAAGGTTAAGTTGGTTAGAAATTTCAAAATTTATTACCCTTGTTTCAAAATAATAATAATAATAAAAAAAGGCCAAAAAAATAGTTTTTTAAACGATTTTTTTTCTACCTAAGTATCTTCATGTTTGGGCAAATAAAATTTCATGTTATAATAAAACAATGTGCTGAATTTCATTAAAATCGGTTTAATAGTTCTTGCATAATAATTTTGTGATCCAATTTTTTTTCAAAAAATGAAAAATTTTTCAAATTTGACTAAGTGTTAAATTACATACTTGAAATTTTTTTCATATATACTAGACATCTCAAGCTTTCAAACGCTTTTTTAAAAATTAAAATCGGATAATTAGGTCCTGCTCAGGAATTGTTTATAATTATTTTTAAATTTTTTGCTTCCAAACAAATTAATATTTTCACGATTTTCATCGAAAATTTGTTCTGATTTACTGAATGATGATTTCAGAAAAATGCCTCTTTTAAAAAAAAAAGTTTAAATTTCGTCAGTTGCTTACCGAAATACAAGCCGTAGAAGTTAACAGGCGGTTACAGCGAATCTATAAACAATTTAGAACAAACTCTTAAACCATTAACTTTCTTTCCGTACTTTTCTGATAAAAATGTTCACATGTTTACGTTATTGGCAACGAATGAAAATGGAAAAAAATCGTCCACGTCCCGCAAAAAAATTACAAGAAGGATGGTTGAGGAGCTCTCGCTTTAAAATTGAATCTATAGATTTAAAATATGTAAGTGCAAAAACATGTCATTATCTCGTTTTCTAATCGAGCAATTTTGATCATTTATTGTTTAAACTGAGTGTCTATTATGCGACCTTTTTGTTATAAACAAATTGCGTCATTTATGCATTATGTTAAACGATAATGGTTTGACAGATTATATCAATTGACAATCTTCTTTTATAACTAATGACGAAACTTTTTCTTGTTAGATTAGTGTTATGAAAATTTTTATTGTTGTTGACCTGTTGGTCCTTCAACACGCTCCAGATTTCTTGGACCTGTCCAAAGCCTAAATAAAGTGTAAAAGGGGTCAACGACAAGTCTCAGTAGACAATAAAACATTTAAATGTATCTCAGAAAGGAGTGCCCGAAGCAACACCTATTAGGTTTAACTTTTTTGGATAAAAGGTGTTAAAAAATAAGAATTTTTAATAATCAATTTATTATATCCAAGTATTAGAATGTTAAGAAGTTTTAGATGTAGACGAAGTACTGCTGGTAGCGCCATTTACAATGTACATCAAATCTATAATCAGATCTTAATTTCTCATCCTTAAAAATCCAGAATCTAGCTATTATTAAGATAAATATTTATAAAGAAATTCTTTAAAAAATGTTACTTTGGCACCCTGCGTTTCGTACAGACCTTTTAGAAAAACCCTGTACATTAAATATAAAAATAAGCTACGTATTTTCCCAAATTATCTGAAAGGTATTAAATAACTATAGTTAATATCATATCGATTGGTCAAGGATTCACCTTTGGGGCCATATTAAATCCATTGATATATTCGGTGACCTAAGAATTATTAGTAAATTTACCATCACATCAACTTTAAATTTTATGTCCACTATGTAAACAATAAAAAAACTCTATAGCAAAATAGAATATTACTTTGACATAAAAACTGATATACTGAAGAGTATTTTTATAAATCTTACTGTAAGTTTCCAACAATCGCAGAGAAAAATGGTATATTTTTTTTTGCATAACTCTAGTTATGTAAGTGAGGAAAATGTAAGTAGTTATAAAGAGAAACTGGTGAAATAAGCAGGGCGCTGCGTAATGTAATATAAAGATTTATTACAGCACTTTACATATTCATCGCATCGTTTGCTAAAAAGTTTTAGATTAAGTTTCTCTAAGATTATCCATTTTAATAATTTATTCATATTTATGCTAATTTTATATTTCTACTAATATGTTTTAGTAGTAAATGCTTATCTCATTTTTCGAAAATTTTATTGGGAATTATGCAAATAATTTTTTAGAAATAATGTATATAAACTAATTTTAATGAGAACATAAGGCGAAATTTGCCAAAAATTAGTTTTGAGAATATAAGTAGGTTTAATTATACAGGATATTCGATAAGTACCTCCTAATTTCTCGGGAGCATACAGAAGAGATCAAAATAACTCTACTTTGTCATAGAAAAAAAATCCTAAAATGCCCCTTAACGGAGATAGAGAGCCCTAAAGGGGTACCCAGCGATTTACCTTATCGTCTCTAAGTTTTGAACCGATTTGTATAATTTAATGAAATATTAATATTTTAAAGAGGCTCACTGAAACTTTAATTTATGAGAAAGCGCTGTCTCACTCTTCGAGAAGATGTTATGCTGAAAAATTTCCAGCTCAAACATTGTTAAGTCCAGAAACCTGTCAAAGGGCTCAATTAATTTACATAATTATTAAAATGCAAAAATAGTGAAAACGTTAAAATAGTTCGGCAAACTTCAAACATTTTTAAATTCTTCGAATATTTTCCCGCTGCACTGCAAATAATTTTCCGACATTATTACGGACTTAGAACGTTAGAATGCTGTGATATTCTCGCTAGTAGTAATTCTCTAATATTTACTGGTGTTGAATAAACTAGTTCTTTTAGATGTTTCCAGAAGTAAAAGTCTTAGGGATTAAGGTCTGAAGACCTCGGTGGCCATAAAACAAGTCCACCTCGATCTAGCAATCAAGGTCCAAAAACGTTAGTTTAGGTTAGTTCAGGTACAACATTTGTATTCTTGTATCAAGAGGACGTACCAATAAATTATTTAAACTTTGCTACAAAAATTATAAATAAATCTCATCATTGAGTCTTCCTTTCCTTATTAACAAAAATCATGACTTCAAAACTAACAGATCGACAGTTGATGCGATTTTCATTATCCGACAGACTATTGAAAAATCGATAGAATACAATAAACCTCTTTTCATCTGCCTAGTGGATTTTAAAAAAGCGTTTGATACGTCTTGCAAATACTTCAGGAAAATGGCGTTAACCACAACTATATTACGGTAATTGAAGAGCTAAATAAAAACAATAAGACACGCATAAATACACAACAAGGAGCAACAGAGGAAATACATATCATGACGGGAATACGACAAGGCGACAGTATGAGTCCATTTCTCTTTAATTTAATTATGGACAAGATAATTCAAAATGTAAAAAAAGTCAATGGAGGATACAAAATGGGACGAGAATCTTTAAAAATTTCATGTTTTGCCGACGACGCCTTACTGTTAGCAGAAAATGGAGACGATCTGCAACGAGTATTATACCGATTCCAGACCACATCAAAATATGGAAATATCTACAGAAAAGACCAAAACGATAGTAATTTCCAAAGATTCTGTCAGATGCAAATTGGTGTTGAAGAACCATCAGACAAAGCGTGTCTTGCAAATACTTGGAAGTTGATGTATCAAGCAATAAAAATCTACACTAGGAAGTCAGAGCACAGACTAACAAGGCATTAAGGATATCAGGATGTTTGAGGGACATAATCTAAAAAAATAAGTATATGTCCACAGAGAGCAAAGTACACATATACAGAACAAAAAGTATGCTACGAACTGCTGAAATGAAAACGTTAAGAACAATCAAAGGAGTAACTCTAAGAGATCAAACAAGAAGTTCCGAAATAAGGAAAGAGCTCAAGGTGTCTGATGTCGTACGGTTCATAAAGTCAAAGCGCAGATATTGGAGGGCCCATGTGGACAGAATGGGCGATGATCGATGGGCAAAATGGGCTAAGAACGAGATACCAAACACTAGAAGACCCACTGGTCGACCTCCAAAACGATGGCACGAATGTTGGACATCAACATCACAGAAGGCTTAATATAGCAGAAAAACAAGACGTCGTCTTAAATAAAAGAGGAAGAAGAAGAGTCTTCCTTTCTAAGCAAATAGACATATAAGGTTATTTCTGATAATGTCTGCCTAAACATTTACAATAAACCTTTGTTGGTGTTTGTTTTGAATTATAGCGTGTGGTTTTTCTTCAGCCATCTTCTCTGTACGGTGGTAAAGGTAGACCATCATCTCAATGATGGTGGAATAGGATAAATTGTGCTCTATAGCAATTTGTTTAAACTGTGCAACCTCTAACACGGGAAAAATAGGATAGAATGAGGTTTACATTTACTGTTCCCATTTTATTTCATATATATATATATATATATATATATATATATATATATATATATATATATATATATATATATATATATATATATATATATATATATATACAGGGTGATTCAAAAATCGATCACGAAACTTAAGGTGGTGATTCTACTTGACAAAATAAGGGTAGAGCTTCAAATAATTTTTTTTCAAAATGTCATTCGTTTTCGAGTTACAAGCCGTCCAAGTTCAAGTTTTTATTTTTTGTTTTTTGAATTACTCGCATACAGGAAAACCGATTTGACTAATATTTGAAAGATAGGCTAAGTCTTCTGCGCTTCATCATTTTAGTAACAATTCACATTGATTGTTTGCCGCTAGAGGGCACTTTACCTACATTGAAAATTGTTTTTTTGTCATAATTTTTTAGTGTTGACAGCTACAGTAGTTTTTGGCATAATTTCTGAAAGACTGATGCCAGGCCTTTAAAAAAGGTGCTCTTTATTTACATCGCTAAACCCAACGGTTTAGACGTAAATCACCCTTAACAATTAAGTGGTAAATTTACTTTTCTCATTTCATTACCACCAGCTACCAGGTAAATAGCTATCAAAGTATACTAGAGCTGTCAGTTTAACATCAAATAAATTCGCTTTTTAAACTATTTAATTTATAATCTTAAAATAACTAATAATGGCTAATCAGTAAATATTCATATTATGGATTATTGCGATATACATTTAATTGATAAAAATTAATGAAACAGTACTAAACAAACTAAAAAAGATTCTCAAAATGTCCCCCATTTTCTTCCATACATTTCCTAACACTCTTCAAAAAATGTCGCCTAACTCGATGAAAAATTCCTGGTGTTTCTTTAATAATTTGGCACTTTTCGATTATCCCGAAGCGAAGATCCTCGACGTTGATTACTGGAATATCGTACACCAATTGTTTCAAATGACCCCAAAAGAAAAAATCCATAGGATTAAGGTCTGGTGACCTCGCTGCCCATGCCAATGGTCCACTTCGTCCTATCCATCGCTCAGGATACGTTGCATTCAAATACTGTCGGACACGTATACTAAAGTGGGGCGGAGCTCCGTCTTGGAGGATCCACATGTTGGCCCTTACTTCCAATGGCACATCTTCCAGATACAATGGGAGACGATTTTGGATAAAATCTAAGTATACGTCACCAGTTAATGGGCCATCAAAGAAATGAGGACCAATAAGGTAATCTCCTATTATCCCTGCCCACACATTTAGTGAAAATCTACGCTGATGTTTCGTTTCTACCACATTGTTTGGGTTCTCGTAAGCATATGTGTGGATGTTGTGTAGATTTGTTATGCCATCACGAGTGAAACCAGCTTCGTCAGTGAATAATATGACGCCAATTAATCGATTATCGTGTTCATACTTAGCTAGGATCTGATTTCACATTTCCAACCGTCTCGGCCGATCATCGTCATAAAGAGCCTGCACCTTTTTTGAATGAAACGGGTAGAGTTGTTCTTCTCTTAGTATCCTCCATGAACTAGCCTGACAGAGCGGCACTTCATTCCCAATTTTTCTAGTACTAATACCTGGATTTTCTTCAATAATTTCAAGCACTCTTTCTTCTTGTTGCACGTTTCTAGCAGTTCTAGGTCTTCCCCTATTTCCATTATAACTTTTAAAGGAACCACATTCCGCAAGCCTCCTGTGCACACTGGAAAATGTTTGAGCATGAGGGATATTTCTTTCCGGATAACTCTCCATATAATATCTTCTTGCCAACTCTGCATTACCATTTGCTTTTCCATAACAAAAATGGATATCACAATATTCGATATTTGAATATTGGTGATTAGCCAATATTAGTTATTTTAAGATTATAAATTAAATAATTTAAAAAGCGAATTTATTTGATGTTAAACTGACAGCTCTAGCATACTTTGATAGCTATTTACCTGGTAGCTGGTGGTAATGAAATGAGAAAAGTAAATTTACCACTTAATTTTTAAGGGTGATTTACGTCTAAACCGTTGGGTTTAGCGATGTAAATAAAAAGCACCTTTTTTAAAGGCCTGGCATCAGTCTTTCAGAAATTATGCCAAAAACTACTGTAGCTGTCAACACTAAAAATTATGACAAAAAAAAACAATTTTCAATGTAGGTAAAGTGCCCTCTAGCAGCAAACAATCAATGTGAATTGTTACTAAAATGATGAAGCGCAGAAGACAGCCTATCTTTCAAATATTAGTCAAATCGGTTTTCCTGTAAGCGAGTAATTCAAAAAACAAAAAATAAAAACTTGAACTTGGACGGCTTGTAACTCGAAAACGAATGACATTTTGAAAAAAAATTATATGAAGCTCTACCCTTATTTTGTCAAGTAGAATCACCCCCTTAAGTTTCGTGATCGATTTTTGAATCACCCTGTATATATATATATATATATATATATATATATATATATATATATATATATATATATATATATATATATATATATATAACCCGGAAGAAATTTTCAAAACTACACGTTAAATCGAAAAGATTAATGCATATACGGGGTGTTTTTTTTTAAAGGCAAATTTATGCTGTTCTCGTTTTTGGAAAACCCTGTAGAATCCGAAATGCCTGTAGATGCACTTATTAATTAAATATTTAATGCAGTAAATATAGGTTCTTGCTTAATTTTACCTAACAGGCATAAACTTACTTCATTCAATCGTTGACTCACCCTATAAATATTTTCCATTCCATATTACGTGGATAGAATGAAAAATTTGTAGCTTCACCTAGAGATGGCGCTTAAAGCATTATTTTGACTAATTCACGTTAAAACATTATTTTTCTTAAGTATTATCTGAGAGTCTCTGGGAGTTGTTTTGTATTCCTTTTATTCTGTGATTTCAAAAACTTTCCAGTTTATTGTTTTCCAAGTATGGAAAAAACCAAAATGCTAGCTGTAACTGTAAAAATTTGGAATATTGCCTTTAAATATACGGACACTCAAGTAGCTGTGCGTTCTAGAAGACCAAAATCCGCAACCCCATAAAATGACTATCAATAACGGCTGACTTACACTGATGAAGGTAATTGAGAATACTGGGCTATGGCAGAAAGAGTAAATGGCATTCTAACTGAAAATTGTCCGTAAGGTAATGCCATGGTTGCTGATTCCCGACTAAAAACTGCACCGCACGATCCTAAAGGAAAAATATTCGACTCAGTACCAGGCGGACCCAACAGCCTTTTTGCCAACACTTGTTATTGCGAAAAAGAAATTAATCCATATACTATACGCCCAACACTATACAATAATCAAAACAATTGACGGACAAAGAAGGATCAACATTGACAAACGGAAGAGCGTTGTATCTACAGGTAGAACATGGCCAATGCTTTTTGAGACAATAAAGGATTTTTTTTGGTTAGTGATTATATAGAAAAGAGTGGAATTATTAATGCTGAATATTACTTTCAATCAAAAAAGCAGGACAACAGGCCAAGTCTGACGTTTTCTCCTTGTTTTCTTGTCCTTTTTCGTCAGGACAAAGCTTTCAGCTACAAAACTGTCATGGTGATAATTCAGATCTATAAAGTAATGTTATAAGTCGCGTTGCATGGACCCCAGATGAATACTGGGAAAATATATAGGTCGCCGCTGCACTTGAAGTAAGTATCCATAAAGAAGAGAACACAGCTGGTGCAGTTGTATATCTTTAAAAAAATTTTAGCAGCTTAACAAGGTTAATTTATGTCAAAATTTTAATATTGCCAGAAAGTTTGGTCCCATCCTCGTATAAATAGCCTTTTTAATAATATATTACATGACGACATTTTTTTCATTTATAGCCTTTAAATCAATTATTATTAACTTATTAGGAACACGGAACACCAGCACAAAACTACATATTTGATGAAGTCAAGTTACAGATTAGTTTTTTACGTGACTTCAACTTGCTTTATTATTTTCAAAATAATTACATATCTTGTGACAGGTATTTTATCGGGGAAGTAATTTTCTTCTGGTTTTTCTTATTTAAAAAAAAAACCTATTTGGTAACAATACTTAAAAATTATATGCCAATTAAAACAAGACATTAATGCAACTTATTTTGTACTCGACAGCAATTAAATCGTGTTTTACACTTTATTCCAAACCAAAGAATAAAAATTAGGTTGTTGGTAATAAATAAAAATTTATTTATTTGGGCAGAGAATGTTTACTTACCGTATGTTTTCCTTGTCCTATTGGGAAAACGTTCCATTTAATTTGTTGTATAACGTAGCCATTTAATTATACGAACATTTACTAAATCACTGTAAAAAAACATCAGCTGGTTAGTAATAAATTATTATGAGTGGGAGACGCCTCACGCAAATCAACCGTTTTGTAGGAAAAACTTTTTTCCGATTTTTTTTCAAATTATCTCAAGATTTGAGTAAAAAACTGCTATTAATAAAATTTGGACAATCACTCAATCGACGTGTGTAACAATCTGTTAGTTACCACTATCGAGATATTTCACAGAGAGCAAAAAAAAAGACTATATATATATATATATATATATATATATATATATATATATATATATATATATAGCAATGGAGATTATAAGAAAAATGCCTTAAGTGACAAACACGTTAAAGAAAAAATAAAATGCGTTTTACTGAAACAAGCCAGAAAATAAACCAATATGAAACAAATGATATATATATATATATATATATATACTACAACGGCATAATGTGGATATATCCACTGCTATTGCATCTCAAACGGAGGAATCCGTGAAAGTCACATCAACATACATACGCCATCCGGCGCATTCAGTGTTGCATACTTCCTTCCGATCTGTCCTTTACGCAGACAGGTGCATGTCGGTACTCTGATGAGTCTAGTAGAGACAAAACATGTACCTCTGCCGTATCACTGTGGCGGGGAGGGTAAGTTTTGACTTTCTTCTCGGTATGGTGGTACAGGTGGGCCATCATTTCGATGGTGGTGGAATTGGATAGATTGTGTTTTATCGCAATTTATTCAAACTGTGCAACCTCTAACACTGAAAGGATATGATTGGAACGAAGTTTGCATTTACTGATCGCAATTTACTTCATTTATACACGGAGTTGCATATAGTTGTACGTTTGCTGAATGTGATTTCAGCACTACAATGGCATTATGTGGATATATCCACTGCTATTGCATCTCAAACGGAGGAATCCATGAGAGAGTCGCAGAAATATATATATATATATATATATATATATATATATATATATATATATATATATATTTCTTAACTCTAAAAATCAACTGATTTAAACTTCTTTTATCACCAATTTTTTGGAATATTAGCAATAAAATCTTGCCGCCTTATTCACTAACATGGTCTAACTTTAAAATTAGCTTAAATTGACAGTAGAGGATTTAAATTGACAAGTGCAACAATAAGTCAAGTAAGTTTTAAACAGTGAATATAGAAAAATAAGAAATAGTTTGTATTTATTACCTAGCCGTCAAAAATGGGAAGTTTTGTTTATTTTCCTGTTAGCGATTCCAAGGTTTCATGTATAGCTTTTAATCTTTAATTTTTCGATATACAGTTTTTATTTTTTGCATGCGTAATACAAATTATAAAAATATCTTAAGCAAAATAAAATTGGCCAACTAGAAGATTTAACATAACAACTAGATCGAGTCTAAGTCTTAAAACTTCTTAGTGAATCTGGCTATTAGTTTTAGAAGCAACATTTTTTATCGATGTATGTTTTCTACAGTTCTTAAAAATTTCAGAAAAATTGTTAGCATTTACGAAGATTCAAAAATATTGAAACTCTGGTAAACTTAAAAAATTTTATTTTTCAGATTATTATTAGAATGTTTACCCACTAGAAATTTCCATTTTGACTTTTTTTTGACAAGTTATGAAGAATATTTTCATCGAAAAAATTAACAATAATTAAAAGCAGAGTTAGGTGTTGCCTCGTTCAAAAGGTATTTTCGATCTTTTTCTAAAACCGACTTGATGTAGAAATGTCCACGGTTAATTTCAAATTTACATGCAATTAAGAGTAGTACTATAGAAGTATTGCTTGTTTCCAAATTCTATAATAAATTCAAAAATTTATGAAATCCCTCAAATAAACTTCAATTTATTTTTTTTTTATTTTTAATTTAAAAACTGATTTTATTAGAGTGTTTTCAAATTACAAATTTTTGATTAAGATATGGTCAGAACTTGCATTGCCTTTATGGCAGACAATGCAATTCTGATGACCACATTTCAGTCAATATTCAACATTGTCTACAACCGTACAAATTTTTGTTTTAACTAAACATATTTTTACAATAATTTGAGCCCTAAATGTCATTTTATATTCTACTACTCGTAAACTATGTTCTAAAATATGTGCTTCTACTTTTATGATGTAGTATTTAAAACTTGTGCTATATTCTATTAATAGAAAATAACATATCAATTGTTCTATACAAGATGTCTCTCCATTATTTATCCAAAAATATCTCAAATATGGCTCTTAAAAAAGAACCTTTCACATAAAGCTATAACTTAAAATTGAGAGATGACTTTAGTATATAATATATTCAAAAAAAAATTACGGTTTTCTGAATGGAATTCTAAAAATGATATTTTTGAAACACTGTATAATCCAAAATAGTTTTTTAAGAGTTAATCCATCATTTTATTTTTAGTTATGGCTAATTTCAATTGTGAATAATTAGCATTAAACTTTATAATTTAGAACACCATATATTTCCTTAAATTAATTTTTCTCAAAAGCTATTGCAAATAAGAAAGATTTTCCACGTAATTTGAATTTAAAAAGCAGATCGCAAGGAAAGATATATCAAAACTTGGCAGGAAGTATCACGTTTTTTTCTGATTGCTTCAAACTACTTTGATAGTTATTAATGTGATTAACCTTTAACATAGAACATCAACTGAAAATTTAAGTTAATTTAGTTCAAGCGGTGAAATAAATTTAAAAAATAACATAGAACATCAAGGGAAAATTTAAGTTAATTTAGTTCAAGCGGTGAAATAAATTTAAAAAATATATTGAAGGAACTCTTAGAAAACAATTTCTCCTTTACAAAAAAATTTCGATTAATTTAAAATTACCTGTGTATTCTGCTTCTTTTAAAACTCTTTTCTATGGATTATAATATTTCGAAATAAGGGAAATATTTTTAACAATCTTAATTTTCTTTTTCAGGTTCTACTTTCACCATACTTACTCTCCTCTACAGTTTAAATAGCTGCGTTAACCCATGGATCTATTTGGCATTCAACAGGGAGCTAAGGAAACTGCTCATCAGGCATTTTACGTCTTCCAATAAGAATTATAGAACAGCAGGAGATGGTAATACATTAACTCATATTTTTTTTTATTCTTCATTTAATTTCAGTCATGCACTGGACCAAAAAGTGAACTTAAATTTCAGAGAAAATTCGTTGATTTGATAGTCAAACGAAGTGAAAATGTCATTAATTTCGTGATACAGAAAGTTCAAAATTTCCCTAGATCAGCAAATTTTTGTTTGGTGGCGTATTAGCTCAAAGTCGCTGAAATTATTATTTTATTGTGATGCCTTGAACTCGTTAATACATTTTAGGTGTAAATATATACACAAAAAAGTTATTTTTTCCTATTCTTTAATCTTTAACGTCATCAATTTAATGTCTCTGTGGATTAATTCAATTTAAAAATTAATTTTTGAATTATAAAAAAAAATATTTTTATCAAAATACTAAAGAAATATTCTAAACTAACATGACAATGTCTAGACAAGCTTGTTTTTTATATTTTTATTCAAAAAGCATCTAATGTAAAGCCAGTTTTACTCCAATTTAAAATATTATTGTTGTCGACAATTCTTTTTGTTTGCCGAATATAATTTTAAAACTCAAAATCATACCTTCGGTTTGCTCTCTAATTTTAAAAATTATGGATTCACTTAAAACATGTAAACAGACACATTTGAAAATATTTTAATCTTACTTCTAACTCGTACAAAACAAGATAAGTTTTTCTTTATTGTTTTATTTTATGGGTATCGGGAAGTTACCTACCTAAAAATACCAATCAAGAGTTTTAGATCTGAAATCGAGACAAGGTGCTGTTCCAATGATCTGAAAAAACTTTCTACCGGAAGCTAAACTCTAACCATGACAGATGATATCCCAACGGAAAGCAAGTAGAAGAGTTCTGGGGAAACCAACAAGAACTACTGGCTCACGAGGTTCTGGTGTATACATCATCAACTGGCTAATTGTATTAATGATGTGGAGCAAATGCTCAAAATTGTGGAGGAGTTGGCCGAGGATATCGGCATACAATTTGAACTTCACAAGTGCCATATTTTAAGCATCGTTAAAATAAAGATACAACCGAGAGCATTTGAGATGTAGAACGTTGAAAGTAAAGCTGCAATGGAAGGAGAACAAACATACAAATACCTAGGTATGAAACAGGCTAAACGAATTGACCATCGCAATATGAAAGTCGATTTGACAACCGAATTTGTCAGGAGGGTACGACGGGTGTTAGAAGCTAGTCTAAATAGTAGAAATTCGTTTAAGGCGTCACGTACGCATGCCCTGCGGTTAGCTACTCTTTTGGAATTGTAAAATGGAGCAGGACGTATATCGAAAACCTGCAAAGGAAAATAAGAACACTCTTAACAAACACCACCCTCGGAGTGCTATTGAACGTACAATGCTTTTAAGATACCAAGGAGGAAAAGGATTGGTCGACACTGATAAGCAGCTCGATCAACAAAAGTTTATTAACTTATCCACTTTTTTCCACAGGTTAGCGGACTCTTCCACAATACATCAAGCAATATGCAAGGCAGACGATTCAACGCCGCTACCACTGAGGGAAAGGGATATTGCTTCTCACCACCGAACAGATCAAGAAAATTTGCAAGCCTGGCTACAGAAACCACTTCACGGACGGCATTCAAATGAGGTCATCCAGAACAATGTCGACAACTCAGCGTCGAACTACTGGTGGATTTCACAACAGATGGCTTCTTGTTAGTTATCCAAGACCAGGTTATTCCGACGAAAGAGTATCGGAAGTTCGTCATCAGAGATCCCTCAATAGAAAATGACCAATGTAGATGTAGCTGTCGAACATCAGAAACAATCCAGCACATAACTGGAGGATACCAAGTGTTTGCCTCAACCGAGTATAAGGAAAGACAAGACTCAACTGCTAAAAGTTAGCAGATAAATTAAAACTATTGCAGGTAGCCTTACTACAAATACACTCCGGAGCCTATTCTTGAAAACAACGAGTTAAAGTTATGTTGGGACCAAACGGTTCTGACAGATCAAACAGTTATTCATAATGGGCCAGACATTATACAATAGACACAATTTCTAGGCGAACTGCACTAATTGACATTGCTATACCTAATAACAACAATCTAAGATCAAAATACAATGAGAAGATCTCCAAATACAGAGATCTGGAGCTGCAAATCCGCAGACAGTGAGCAATGAACAGCGTCCACATTATTCCCATAATACTACTAACAAGTGGAGTGATACCAAAGAACCTCCTGCAGAACATCAAGGAACTGGGCCTTAGTGAGCATCTGTATAAACCGATTCAGAAAGCAGTTCTCCTTGCAATCACGTGGACCGTCCGAAAGTTTGTAGGAAGTTCAGAAGACCAGGCCCTATAACATTGAAAGGGTCCCCACAAAGATTCATACTTTTGGTATCTTTTTATACCTGATATGAGTCAATAATTCATGGAGAGAGTGCGAAGCCATTTGGCTTATAAATCTGATAATAATAATAATTCAAATTTAAAAAATCAACTTAATGGTTTTTTCCGTTCTCTATCACGATTTCACAAATTTACCTCTGAACAATATAGTTACTGAAAGATATATCATTAAATTATTACGCGGAAATATATTTTCTGTCCTCGTGCCGTTAATGATTCCTGCTGCGCTTCAAATTTTTCAGAAGTTCACATTCACTTGGACACTAATCACATTGTAATTGTATAATAATTTATAGCTACCATAATTTTAATTAATTAGGTATCATAAAACGCAAGTATTATAAAACATAATAAAGACTTTTACAAAAAATGTTTTGAAAATTTTAGATTATATTTGAATTGTTTTTACTTATTTGCAAATTTAGACTTTAGGTACAGTTATAAATTATATGAAATAAATTAACATTCACCACATTGGTATTGACGATTTTTTAATAACTTAATGAGGGATGATTGATTTCTTGCTATTTTTTCTATTGCCATCCATAAGCGCTAGTTGAAATACAGCATAAATATTATGAAAATTAAAATAAAAAGCATGGCTAAGGAACAATACTATATTATAAAGAAAACATACCCTTTGCGTTAAATTATATTTGATTGTTTAATATAAAATTAAACTGAAATAAAGAGGGTTCAACATCAATTATTTGACTTGAATGAATCTTTTGTTTGCCTAAATGATTTTATAATTTAATTTGTCGTACAATAAAACAATTTAATTCCATACAAATTTTTAATGTATCCATAGCAATTAAAATGAAATTTCAGGATAACGTTAAGAAAAAAAATATTCTAGGTATACTTCGATGTTTAGATTTACTAAAATTTTCAAATACAACCCTACTCTATGGGCCATCACTTTTGTAAAAAGTTACTAGAGTACAAGCATATATGTATAGAGTAAAAACATAACAAGGGAGATCGATGGTGACTGGATAATTAATGGAATCAGTTGGAGAGAGGTGTGAATGACAAATCGACAGAATTACCGCAGATTTTAGAATTACCTGGATGTGTATATTTCAACTAAGATAAGTTTGCTTTTCTATTGTCTTATTCTAGAATGGTTAACAGCTGATTAAACGATTTTTTATGTCCCATTACTTTACATTGAATTAATTGAAAACAAAGTTATGTTAATAGTTGCCTATATGTATTCTTTCCAAGCGCGTTTCGATCATCTTATGATCGTTGGAGCTGTATCGAACCCAGAGCAACATTCGCAGAAAACGACTGCTACATAAAATACAAATTCCGAAGCATAACGGCAAGATATTAAAAACTTGTCGACTTCGATGTCGGACCGAAAATTATCGCCAGTCAAATGATATCTATATATTCACCATAGAAGCGCGAAATTTTTGAAATCAAAATTTCAGTAAGAAATACATAAATCTCTCTTCCGTATTTAAATAGTTGTTTACATGTATTCTTCTTTCAAGCAAAAAAAGAATATATAAAAACAGTTTATTTCCTGCAAATACAACTCTGTTTCTCTCTCTATAGGCGTTTCGACCGCCCAATGGTCTTGTTAGTTGAGTGGTGTCGAACCGAGAGCAATATTCGCAGAAAATTACTGCTATATAAAATGTAAATTCCGAAGCATATCGGGACTTCATACTGAAAAATATCTCCAGTTAAACGGCATTTATACATTCACCGGAATAGCATGAAATTTAAAATTTCAGTAAGAAAAACAATAAATTTTTCTGTCGTGTATAAATAGTTGCCTATATGTATTCTCCTGCCAAGCAAAAAAATGAAAGAATATATAGAAACAGTTTATTTCCTGTAAATACAAATCTGGTCCTCTCTCCATACGCGTTTCGACCACCTTATGCTCTCGTCAGTGGAGCTGTATCGAACCGAGAGCAACATTCGCAGGAAGCAACTGCTATATAAAATATAAATTCTGAGGCATGTCAACAGGATATTAAAAACCTGCCGACTTCGATGTCAGACTGAAAAATATCTCCAGTCAAATGACATCTCTACATTCACCCGAGTAGTACGAAATTTTTAAAATCGAAAGTTCGGTAAGAAATAACATAAATCTATCTGCCGTATTTAGTTACCTATATGTATTCTCCTTTCAAACAGAGGAAAAGGAAAGTATATATTCAAACAGTTTATTTCCTGCAAATACAACTCTGGCCCTCTCTCCATACGCGTTTTAACCGCCTTATAGTCTAACCAGTGGAGCCATATTGAACCAGAGAACAACATTCGCAGGAAACAACTGCTATATAAAATATAAATTCCGAAGCAGGTAGGCAGGATATTAAAAGCTTGTCTACTTGTGATGTAAGACTGAAAAATATCGCCAGCCAAATGGCATCTATACATTCAAAAATCAAAATTTTGGGAAGAAATAAAATAAATCCATCTGCAGTGTTTAAATAGTTGCCTATATGTATTTTCCTTTCATGAAAAGAAAAAATAAAAAATATATAGAAACATTTATTTCTTGCAAATGCAACTTTGGTCCTCTCTCCATACGCGTTTCGGCCACCTTGTGGTCTCGTCAAATGCAGCTGTATTGAACCGTTCGCAAAAAACAACTGTTATGTAGAATATAAATTCCGCGTATCAGTACACTGATATGTTATTTTTTTACTTATAGAGGGTTATTCACTCTATACAGCACGGAATATGGCGACCAAAATACGTAACTTTTACTGTATAATATTTAATTTTTGGATTCTTCTATCAAAATAAGTGTCTATTTTTAACCGACTTCTAAAAGAAGGAGGTTCTCAATTCGTCGACTACGTATTTTTTTTTATGTAGGTACACCGATTACTCCGGAACGGCTGCACCGATTTGAATGAAATTTTTTACGTTATGTAAAAGAAGTTGCTCCGGTGGTCCCATATTTTTTTATATGAAATTGGTGCAGTAAAATCCAAGATGGCGCTGACAATATGGCGACCAAAAAAATTAATTTTGTCCGATTTTTTCCAAAATTGGTATGAAAGAATTTTCGAGGTAGTACTCAACGAATCTGAAATTATTTTATAAAAAATTCAAAATGGCGGACCCAATATGGCGGATAAAAAAATTAATTTAGGCCTATTTTCTCCAAAATTGGTATGAGGGAGTTTCAGAGATTGCACATAACGAATCTAATATTATTTTTAAAAAAATCAATTTGACGGATCCAATATGGCGGACGAAAAAAAATCAATTTTTTCCCATTTTTGCCAAAATTGGTATACTTGAAACGCTGTATATCTTTAAAAATTTAGTAATTGTAACGGTTTTTAGTTGCCATACATCAAAAAAAAATGTTCCTCATAAATATAACTAGGGTCGTTCATTTCGATTTTCTGTCCTCCTCTCGGAGTAGAGAAAAATAAGTTATTTTTACAATTGAAACAACATTTATACTTATTTCATAATTTTTAACATGTTTTATTATCTAAAATTTTATAATTCTTCAAAATATCCCATTAATATTTGTATAAAAATATGAACGTTAACACGCTTATCTACTCCTTATCTACTCCAGACATAACATAAATCGGAAAAAACTGATGATTTTCCCTCCTTGTTTCTCTTAATAATAATGAAAGAGATAAAAGATATCACAGGTCAGGAGCAAGGAACACAAAAGAAAGCCGCTGTTATGTACATAACCTTGCCTCAGACTAACTGTGTCTTTATTTTGTCCTTCTATAATAACGGCAAACAATATTATTAAAGGCATTTTTGTCGACAACGTTGCGATATTTTTATTATATTATGATATAAAATAGTTTAGACACTTTGTGCCGCTATTTAATATTGTAGTGTTTAGTGTTTGTGACTTTAAACATTTGATAGCCTATAAATTTTAGACTATCGTTGTTATAATAAAAACACTTTACTAGTGCTTGTTTTTATTTGATTTATTTAGGTTTTCTAACTGGATATGGATGTACATATGGATAATTTTAATCAGCTTGATATACCGGTAAGTAACTAATAAAGAGGTTTTTCTTTCGAAAACGTTAAGCAACATTCTGTAGAGCTTTATGAAAATACACAGTATTTCAAACTCATGTGTACACTATGATTAGTTAATACAGCTTGTACAGAATGTAATTAGAAATATTTAAAATATTATAACAAAGAATAATACAATAGCAGAAAACAAGGGAAACTGTTCCTTGAAACATATGCCTGAAATGCTTAATTTTGGAAGAAAAAAATAACAAGATGAACAAAATAGTACACATGCACAAATTTTTTAGTTATTTTTACAGGGAACGTTTTAGATTTCTAGGTATTTATTGGATTTAGTGAAGATTTAGGAGATTATTAGAGTACTTTAAGGTAGTTTTTGGAAAAGAAAACAAAATCGTAGCTCCATTCTTAGTATAATGTACTCTCTAGTATACAGGATCCTATCATTTTTCCAACCTATAATCTATATGAAAGAGGCCACTTTTAGCGACTTACATTTGTGTTTTAGGATATGGAGAATCACCCTTCTTCTTCAAGTATGCAGAGTCCTAAATTCCGCCACATAAGAAGCTGTCCTATAGCCCAAGATTGGATTAAATTTACTCACGATTATGTTAAAAGGAAGCTGCCTAATTGTAATCCTATAGAGGTAAATTTGGGTTATGCTTATTTTTATACCTAACTGTTATTAGTCGCACTTTTTAGAAATTGAATTGTTGATTTTAAAAACAACATAGTTGACTCCAGCCCTACTGTTATTTATTTTCTACTACATAACATTTTTTTGTCATATTTGTTTCTAACTTTTGTTTTTTAAGTGATTCAGAAAGTGTTTAAAATGTTTGTCAGTTTTAGTAAAACATACTTCTGACTACAAAGGAACAATACCCTGAAAATAAAATGTGAAACCTTAGTGACTGCACATTTGTCAATAAAATTATATCAATATACATGTATAAAAATATTAGTAAATTTGTTCACCCAGAACTTCCTTCATCATTAATTTGATGTGTTTTAATTGCTCAGTTGAACTCGTATAACAATTTTTTTTAAACCAAATCACTATTTTTGATTTTAACTTAAATTTCCACCCATGTGCCGACTTATTCTGATATAATTATACATATTCAGTTGATATGATTATTAAATTCCATTACCCAAGAATCCTGAAAACGTATGACAGTGTAAATTCAAAATTAAACTTCTCCATCTACCAACAACCTCTTGTTCGTAAAATATTAAATGCTATAATTCAGGTAAGCAAGTACCTTAAAAATATTTTGAAAATACGGATAAATCCCATGGAATATATTAACTTCCATTCTTTTCACTTTGTCTTGTTACAGTATTGTTTCATCTAATTAGTTTTTGTTTACTTTTCGTTTCCGGAATATATATTTTTCAAAATTTTATATAGCTGGTATAATTGTCAATAAGAGAAAAATTACTTTTAGAATTCTTAAGTTTAAATCTAGTTTATGTGTCCCCTAATCATTTATCCAAAAATCACTTTAAAAATATTTGTTTATAGTATGAAATATGTACATTTAAAAAATTTTCCTTACAGGCTAATTTACTAATTAAAACAAGTAGCAAGGGAAGATCTGGGTAATCAACTTTATGAATTTTTAAAATTCAAATTAGAAATTAAATTGCAATTTTTTTTTATAAAAATTTAAAACAACTTAGGAAACTGCCCAATGCTTACACTTATCCCATACAACTGTGAGAACTTTCCTAAATGTCCCAATAATGACAATAAAGGAAACAAGAAAAAGGAAGAGACCAAAAACTGAAGATACGCCGGAAGCAACAAAATTACAAATTTGAGATGAAATATATATGATGTATTCTGAGGGTAAGTATTTCTAAAAAATTTTATATGTTATATTTTATTCTAACTTGTTTTGTTTACATTTTCTAACCCGTCAAGGTGTATGTATAATAAAAATATAAGTTTTAAAAATAAAAAAACCCAAAAAAATATTTGTAATGAATACAAAAAGTAAACCTAATTTTACTAAATTAAATAGAATATCAAGATTTCGTCATTTCTTCATAACAATTTTTTATTTGTGAAGGTACCTCATTAACAGTCTCAATATTGTTGGAACGATTAAAGGCAAAAGAAATATACCATGGAGCAAGGACAAGTCTAGGCATATTACTAAAGCAAATAGGATTTATCTACAGGTAAACAATCATTTACATACAACAAATAAATGTTAGATACAAATATAAAGCAGTTGCAATTGGGTCAAAATAATGACCGTAAGATACTGTCAGATGACAACTTAATTTAAATATTTTTATATCGGTAAATGTAAAATATAAAGCGTTAATTTTTTTGTGTTTTTTATAGGACTTCTTGAGGGAGCAGGATTTTTCACAGGAGACCTGTGTAATTTATTTTTGGAGGATACACATTTCATTTTTATTTATATATTTATATAGGAAGGATGACCCACGTAGAGCTTTAATGGAGAAACCACAAATTCAGAAAATGAGAAGAGACTTTCTTGAACAGTACTTAAAGAACGAAGAAAAAGGGGAAAATAAATTTGAGCCAGTCTTTATAGACGAGACATGGATTTTTCAAAATGGCACCCACAGACGATCATGGCAGGACGATAGCACTCGATCAGTACGAAAAATATCTGGGGAGGGATTTAGGTAATATATCTGTTATTTGCACTTACACAATTTGAATTTTTTTCATCTATAACAGGTTGCAAAAAGCTTTATTTAAATAATCCTTGGATCATTTCCTATTAGCAGGATGTTAAATATTAAATTTTTACTTTAATACTTTATTTCCTGGGGAGATTGAGAAATTTCTTACTTTAATTTCTGTATGTTCAAACAAGTTTGAACTTTTTTAGGAAAAATTTTTACTTAATATAATAAAAATGTTTCCTTAATAAATGAAAGTTAACCAAATAATTTAATTTACATTTTACAAAATAATAATGATCATCTTACTTTGATACAGGCTTTCCAGAAATCCAAAAAAAAAAATCTTGTGATTTCTTAAGCGGCTTTATAAAAGAATTTGATATAAACATATATCTAAAATATTTCGTTTTCAAAATACAGGGCGTTAAAAATTATGAAAAAAAAATATATTATCAAAATATAAAAACTGCTTACAGGTATTTTGCTGAAACGTGAAGTAAATCTGTATCGCGAAACTAATATTTTTATATTAAAATATGGTACGTCAGTGTTCTTGCCTGAGTTCTCAGGCGAGTCAATGCTTTGCCAATCGAAACTGCTGAAATGGTATCATGTTTTATTGTGCTAAAAAAAGCCGATTTTAAATAAGTATTATACTTATTTAATTGCACACTCCTCACCCATAATTTGTACAACATAAAGGTGCTTAAAAATAAACCAAAAATGGGTATAATACAGTATATTTTTAACAATACATTATATTTCTAAAAAATAAACAGATGAAATAAATTTTCCAATTTCAAGGCATTAATGACATAAAAATTGAGAAAAATAAATTAATTTTGATATTATCCTTTAACTAAGACCATCAACACATGCAATATTCCGTGTTCTATTTACGTGAAATGAAGATCCCTGAAGATGTTTCGAGCAATCTAGGTAAAAAGTTGCATAACAATTCAAATTTGACTTGGTCTAAACTCAAGAACCACTATTTCTCAATTGACCAAAACCATGAAAGCTTCCGTTGGTTAAGACCAATTTGTGTTTCTGCAAAATATTTCAAATAATTTGTACTGCCACATACTACTCTACTTTTTTTCAGGTACATAGTACTGAATGCAGGAAATGAAAATGGATTCGTTGAAGATGCAATGCTGATTTTTAAATCAAAGTCAAAAACTGGAGATTACCATGGAGAAATGAATTCGGAAAACTTTGAAGCTTGGTTAAAAGATTTTTTGCCAAAACTGGAAACACCTTCTTTAATTGTTTTAGATAATGCTTCCTATCATAGTAGGCAACTTCAAAAATGGCCAACAAAGGGTTGGAACAAGGATGCTATGAAAGCGTGGCTGAAAGAAAAATATATCAACTTTGGAGAAGATGCTACAAAAGATACTTTGTGGTCTTTGATATCTCGGGTACCAAAGCCTGCAAAATGCTTTGTAGTAGATGAGCTAATAGAATCTTCTGGATATAAAGTTTTACGCTTGCCTCCATACCATTGCCATTTTAACCCAATTGAAATGGTATGGAGTCAGGCAAAGAGAAATTATGACCAACTGATTCTACAAGTTAAAGAACCAATAGAGGCTTGGAAAAAGGCGTTAGGAACAGTGACAAAACAGAATTGGGCTAACTATGTGGAACACACAAATAATATTATTAAAAAGCAGTGGGAAATTGAAAAGAAAATTCGAGTTCCTTTACAGCCACTTATTATTCATGTTGGTGAGAGTGATAGCGATTCCTCAGAATAAGAGAAGTCATTTTGACCCTTAATCCTCTTTTCAGTTTTTGATAATATGTGGATGTACAGACATTTTTAATAATTTTCTTTTGTGTTTTTTTTAATCTCTTTTGGCATTTTCATACATAAAAATTTCACCACTTCTAAAGTATTCTCATAAAATTCTTTTTTACATATTTTCTAAATTTTTAACTTAAATTTTTTATTGGCATTTTTTAAGCACTTTTCTTTTTCCATTTCTATATAGGATATTTTTTTCTTTTGCCCATGGCATTATATAAAACAAGAAAGAGTATGGTATCATTTTTTTTATATTTATTATATATAAATAATCAATCTTAATTATAATTAGTTCATTTACGATTTCTATTTTTTTATGGCAGTATTATTTTCATATATGTGTTACTCTGTTTCAGTGAACTTGATGCAACATAGGGGCCCTAGATTTTGCCTCAGATCTAGATGCCCCCAACCGAGCCCCTTTCATTATTTTACATGTTTATATGCTTATACATTTATGTGTGAGGATGTTGCATGTGGAATCTTGAAATGAGGTCAATAAAAGACTCAGAGCCATGAGTCGTGCGATGTATTAAATCTTACCTTTTGGGGCACCCATTTTTTTAAATTTGTTTATTTATTTTTAAGAAAACTAGCTATTTAATGAAGAAGAAACTAATTAATTATTTATATTTTTATTCAATATTTTTGTAGCTTGAATACCTTAGTTTTTGCAGTCAAAGATCATAAAGTTACAATAATTTAATATAAAATACTTATCATTTCTAGGATATTGTATATATACCTATAATTTTTGAAAATAGTGTTAGGTATATAAATAAATAATTAATCTTAATTGTAATTAGTTCACTTACGATTTCTATTGTTCCATGTCTGTATTATTTTTTATGCATGTATTACTCTATTTCAGTGAACCTGATGCAATATTGGGGCCTTAGATCTGGATGCCCTGGACCGAACCCCTTTCATTATTTTACACATTTATATGTTTATAAATTTATCTGTGAGGATAGGGCATGAGGAATCTTGAAATGTAGTCAGTAAAAGACTCGAAGCCATGAGTCGTGCGTTGTGTTAACTATTATCTATTGAAGCATACATTTTTTTTAAATTTATGTATTTATTTTTAAGAAAACTAGGCTATTTGATGAAGATGATTAATTATTATATAATTATTTTTATTCAATATTTTTGCAGCTTAACTACTTCATTTATTGCAGTCAGAAATCATAAAGTTAGTCATTAAGTATAAAACACTGAATAATTTCTAGAATATTGTATACTTACCCACTGTTTCTAAGAATACTATTTTTTAGTTCCGATTCTATTAGAATAGTCAATTTATTTTTAGTTTTCAGTTAGACTACCCTAATATTGTTATACCTAACTGGAGTATTATAATAAAAATAGAACTTTATCAACAAATTGCGTATAATTTTTTCTGTTACCGAAATAGTTACCAATAATTTAGAATATAAACGATTTACTTTATAAAATAAATAAATAAAGCTTTTATTGTCATAAATTTCATAGGTGAAACATGCCAACAACATAGGTTCACTTATAAAAGTGAACATACACATAAGCACTCCACACTTGTACCTTCAGACATCAGCCTACTAATCCCAAAATTAAAAAGAGTGTATTTAAAATTTTTAGTACAATAGTTTCTACAATTTCAAAATTATCAGCTAACAACATATTAAAAAGGCAATGCTTATTAAAGAATGTACTAATACGTAAAGTAAATTATTTTTAGCAGTAGTACATCTCTTAGTGTAGTAATATAAAAGAGGAAATTTTAATCCGCTTTTAAAATCTTTCATATTTAAAATTTCACTTAAAATATCAAACCCACTATAAGCACATAAACTCCTTCATTAAATAGCCCTATACAAATGGGATATAAAATTATCGATATGTCTAAACAGAAGGAAAAACTTCGATTTTAAAATTTTTGTGTATAACATTTTTCTTTTTTAAGGATATTTAGTTTGTGAAACTTGCTTATAAACTATTCGACAAATTTCTTGTTAAAAAAAAAAATAATAGAATGAGCCACTCCGACCCTGTTACAGTTCTCAAAAAAACAATGTCACTAGTTTGATGCATATGTCAAATTTTGACGTAAAGATATACAGCGGTTCAACTATACGGAGGAGTTTTCGATGTCACATATGACGAATCTAAAATAATTTTTAAAAAAATCAAAATGGCGGATCCAATATGGCCGACAAAAAAATCAATTATGTCCGATTTTCTCCAAAATTGGTATGGGGAAGTTTTCAGGGTCGCATATGACGAATATAAAATAATTTTAAAAAAAATCAATTTGGCGGATCCAATATGGCCAACAAAAAAATCGTTTTTTCCGATTTTCTCCAAAATTACTACGGGGGAGTTTTCGGGATCGTATATGACGAATCTAAAATAATTTTTAAAAAATTCAATATGGCGGATCCAATATGGCCGACAAAAAAATCAATTTTGTCCGATTTTCTCCAAAATTGGTACGGGAGAGTTTTCGGGGCCTTACATAAAGAATCTGTAATTATTTTTAAAAAATTCAATATGGCGGATCCAATATGACCGACAAAAAAATCAATTTTGTCCGATTTTCTCCAAAATTGGTACGGGAAAGTTTTCGGGGTCGCATATGACGAATATAAAATAATTTTTAAAAAATTCAATTTGGCGGATCCAATATGGCCGACAAAAAAATCGTTTTTTCCGATTTTCTCCAAAATTGTTACGGGGGAGTTTTGAGGTCGCATATGACGAATCTAAAAATATTTTTGAAAAAATTCAATTTGGCGGATCCAATATGGCCGACAAAAAAATTGTTTTTGTCCGATTTTCACCAAAATTGGTACGGGAGAGTTTTCGAGGTCATACATGACGAATCTAAAATTATTTTAAAAAACTCAATGAGGCGTATCCAATATGGTGAATAAAAAATTTCTTTAAATATTGATATTGGAAGGTTTTGGGGCCTATATTACCAATCTAAAATTAATTTGAAATTTAAGATAGTGGATTTACTATGACAGACTAAATATTCGTTTGACACAATTTCATTGGTATTTGGAGAACTCTAAGAATCAAAGAATTTTTAATCGTTCATTTTAAGGTGATTTATAATTATGGATAAAATGTGTACTTTTTTGCCATCTTGGAGTCATTGCGAGGAACACTAATCTCGACTAGCACTTAGTTCAAATAATTTATGAATATTATAATGAATTCAAAACTAAAAATCGAAAAATAAAATTTTTATAAAAAAATTGATTCGGCTTCTAAAAGTGTGCTAAAAAGTGTAAAATAACTAGAAATTTTTATATGAAATTCAAATTTTTGAAGTCGGCGCCAAATTATTTCTAAATGAAATAAATAACTACTAATATATACAAATTATGGTAAGGAAGCAATTACAAATAAAATATTTTTAATCTGTTTATGCGACTTTGTCAGGTATTAGTTTGGCGCCGACTTCAAAAATTTCAATTTTATGTAAAAATTTCTAGTTATTTTTCACTTTTTAGCACACTTTTAGAAGTCGGTTCAATTTTTTTTTTTAATTTTATAATAAAGTTTATAACACCTAAACCTCAAGAGTTTTTAAATAATTTGAATTTTTACAAAATCTAACCTAATATTCATGTTTCAAATACTTAGGAAGTATTTCAGTTATGTACTCGAAATTTACAGTGAAGTGTAAAAATAAATCATAATTTATATCCTAATTGTAATAAACTTGATATATTATACAGGGTCTCCAAAAATTAAAACTAATGTTCCAAATATCGACCATCCATTTTCAAACACTAACATACTCTTTTTTCGAAATCACTGCTAACTCTGGACAACATTTGCGGGGTTTGTTTATGCGTATTTTCATATCTTGTGGTGTTATCGGGGGCGCATTGTAGACAATTCCTTTTATGTATCCCCATAAAAAGAAATCTGGTGGAGTTAAGTCCGGAAATCTCGGGGAGCAATTTTGAAATACTTCTCTCCCAATCCACCTGTTTCGAAAGTTGACATTTGAAAATTGCCAAACCTTGAGACGATAATGAGGCGGAGCTTCATCCAGCTGAAGCCACATAGCTGTTCTAATATTTAAAAGGACATCTTCTAATAACACTGGAAGTTGGTGTAAAAAAAAAATCGCGAAACATCAAGCCATTTAAAGGTCCTTCAAAAAAGTACGGTCCAAGTTAGTATGGACCCAGTATTCCTCCCCACACGTGAACCGACCACCTATTCCGGTTTCTCGTAACTCTGTATTCATGTAGATTTGAACTAGAATCGTAATGGAAGTTGTGTCTACTCACGAAACCATTGTTATAAAAAGTACAGTCATCATTAAACAACACATTATCAAAAAAGTGTTCACTTTCTTCCACTTTATCTAACAGCCACAAGCGGAATTCAATTCAATTTTCAAAATCATTTCCGTGAAGCTCTTGACAAAGCTGGATTTTATAAGGGTGAAATCTGTATTTGTTAAGAATCCTTGAAACACTTGCTTGGCTAATGTTAGTATTTTCGGATATATGATTCTGACTAATATTAGAATTTTCGATCATAGAACCAAGTACAGTAAAAACATTTTCTTCATCCTCAGTGACAGGTTTTCTTATAACAGGTTTTTTATAATTGACACTTCCACTTTCCCGAAACTGGTTTAATAGTCTCACAAAAACGGCTGGTTTAGGATGGTTTCTTTCAGGAAACCTTTGAGCATAGACTCGAGAAGCCAACAAACAATTTTAATGACATTCTCCAAAGATAAAAATCATATCCTTTCTTCCTTTGAATAAATATTGATTTTGACAAAATAATAACACAACAATATTCAAATAATTCAGATCAATAAATAAAGTTTCACAGTTACCGAAAATAATACCGCTATTATAGCAACAAGTTTGGTAGACTAAATTGACAGATTAAATGAATTATCTGCCATAGGCAATTAGATATGTTAGAAGATCTATTCAAAAAACATAAAATGGTGCAGAAAACGATTATTTGGCGTATTCTGTGAAAACACAAAAACTTAGCTTTAGAACACCCTTAATCATTCGATAGCTATTTAAAACGTGCATTTTCTGGTAAGGTAAAAAGTATAGCGTTCTATTTATAAATTCAATTATTAAAGTTATAGCCACTTAAAGTTCTTATGTGATTAGTTCTAATTTTTGGACACCCTGTATAATATAGCAAGTTTATTATAATTGGGATATAAAACATGACTTATTGTTACACTTTATTGTAAATTTCGAGAACATAATGAAATACTTCTGAAGTATTTGAAAAACAAAAATTAAGTCAGATTTTGTCAAAATTCAAATTATTTAAAAACCCTTAAGGTTTAGGTACTATAAACCTTATTAAAAAAAGACCATTATTTTGATCGGAAAATCCAAAAATGCAATAATATACAGGGGTTCCATTTAAAAAAAAACATAACTTTGATACTTTCAGAGCTTTTGGGACACCCTGTATAATATAAAAATAATTTAAAAAAGTAACTATATCAGAGCATGAATCTCTAAAGGAAAACTTTTTGAAAGCCATGTATTGTGACCGCAATATTCCGTGCCCCATAGGGTGCATAACCCTGTATATGACGTGACCAAAGTTGTAACCAATCATGGAGCATTGTCCATCACGCAATCTAATATAAAAAAGTCATTTAGGTTTTTTGGTGGTGTATAAACACATTTTATTCCGTAAAAAAATAAGATACCCTATTTTACACCGAAAGTTATTAGGATAGCAATTTGTTCCATATTTTTAATAAAGCCATATAGTTCATTGTATAGTTGTCTATATGTTATTCTCCTGAAAGGCGAAGAAAAAAAGAAAGAATATATAGAAACAGTCAGGGGCGGATCCAGCCGCTCTCTTTGGGGGGGGGGGGGGCGGTGATATCACAAAAGTACAAAAGCGATAGCAGGTTGTCGATGGGGGGGGGGGACACCAGCAACATTACCATTTCTAATGTAAAAGGCAGGGTGGGTCGGGTCTATTTTTCTCAATTTCAAGCTCTTGAAGAGTGGGAAAGGGGGGGCGATCACAAAAAAAACAAGTTGCCGATCGGGGAAGATGCGAGCAGCATACACATTCCTAGTGTAAGAGGCAGAATCGGGTCTATTTTCCTGAATTCAAAGCACTTGGTGGGGGGCTATCGCCAGAAAAACAAGGTTGTCAACGGGGGTGGGGGAGTGTCAGCAGCATACATATTCCTAATATAAAATGCAGAATCGGTTCTATTTTCCTGAACTCAAAGCTCTTGGGAAGGGGAGGGGCGATCGCAAGCATACATATTCCGATACTCTATTCAAGAACTAGAGAGAGTAATAATACTGTTACCGAAACCTCCAACGTAACTGCTCCAGTGCGCAAATAACTGAGGACTGCCGTAAATCTATTATTTAATTATATTTAAGTATTATAAGGTTTTATAAATTTACTGCAACAATAAAATTTCTGATAGTTTAATTTAATTTCTGTCAGAGAGCAAAGTATACCTTATAGTGTATCCTTAATGATTTATCTTGCTTGTGCTTGTTTTTATATATTATTTGAGATTAGTGAGATACCCAAAAGATATGGCTTCCACATCTACATTTATTACAATAATTCCAACGAAAAACTTATTACGATGAATGTTTTTGATGCCTTAAGATATCAGTATCTCGATAATAATGTAAAACCTCTATTGAGATGTATTCCAACATGACAGGAGTTGGAAAATCTACTATGTACAGAATACTGAAGGAGAAAAGACGACTGGAATTGTTAGTACTCCCGAGCTACATTCGATCACACAAACTGTAATCAAAGGAGTTGTATATACATCTTATTATGAGAAGCAGGTCCCAACCGTCAACAAAATTCTAACTAAAATCAATGAAGATCGGGATTTACCTAAAACTAAAAGAACTGAGCTCTAGAAATTGCTCAGAGAACTTGATTTTTGCTGGGAAAACCAGATAGGAAATCTCTCTTAAGTAAAAGGTAGAGTTGCTAGAAATAACACAACTTACAAAATTAGTAATTTAACTGAACTTTTGAAATTTTTTTTTGAATAAAGTTAATGCAGAAAATTGGGAAGAATCCAGATAATAAAAGAATAAAAGAAAACGGGGAAACTCGATCTCATGATCGGTGAGATGGAGGAATCAATTATAATTAATTTGAACGGATATAGCTTCACTGACTTTGATTACAAATTAGATACGTAATGTTTACCCGCGTGAACACAACTTATTATTTAAATTTTCTATAACATATAAAAATTAATTACATTTGAATCCCTTTTTAGTGTTGAATTTTAATTCTGCAGATGGTTTAAGAAATAAATAAACTGAAACTTCAAATATCGTAAAAATATTGTTAATTAATAATAAAAAGGCCGATAGCTCCAAAAAAAATTTAATATTATATGGACGAATTTATATATATATATATATATATATATATATATATATATATATATATATATATATATATATATATATATATATATATGTTTAACTTCTTGTATTTTTGACAATGGGTATTTTGTAATTTTTTGAGAGAAAAAGGCTTAAACGTAAGTCTGAATGTACCTAAAACGGATTCTATGCCAAAATTAAAAATAATAAAAATACAGTTGTGATTTGTGTTAAATATGTCAAAATTATCTATATTTTCTAATGTATGTGAATTATTAAGAAATCATAAGAAAGAAAAAAAATATAAAAACTTTTTATTTTAAGTTTTTAACTGAAATAATATTCTATGCTACAAATACTTAGTGATAAAACAAGGATTAAAATCCTTTTCACACTTCACATCCGAATATCTATTGTTATCCTATCCCAATAGTCCATTATTATAGACCGGTATTTTTGATTATAAAATTTCTAACCTATTCTTATGAAAAATATATGTGTCTATCAGATTTTGCCAAAGACATCGGAATAAAGAGCACAGGTAGTTTGCGAAGAAAAAAAAAGAGTAAAAAATGATTTATTACTCTATCTAGTTCTTGAATAAACTATAGTATAAGAGGCAAAATCGGGTCTATTTTCCTGAACTCAAAGCTCTTGGGAGGGGGGGAGATAGCCCCCACCGCCCCCCCTTGGATCCGCGCCTGGAAACAGTTTATTTCCTGCAAATACATAAGATCTTTCCTTTTATCTCAGCCTCAAAGGAGAATAACATATAGGCAACTATTTAAGCACGACAGATAGATTTATTTTATTTCTTATTAAAATTTTGATTTTTTAAATTTCATACTATTCTGGTGAATGTCGTTTAACTGGTGATATTTTTCATTATGATATCGAAGTCGGCAGGTTTTTAATAGTCTACCGACATGCCTCGGAATATATATTTTATATAGCAGTTGTTTACTGCGAATATTGCTCTTGGTTCGATACTTCTTCACTGACGAGACCTTTGGTGGATAAAACGGGTATGGAGAGAGGACCGTAGTTGTATTTGCAGGAAATAAGCTGTTTCTATATATTTCTTACTTTTTCTCTGCTTGAAAGGAGAATAGATATAGGCAACTATTTAAACACGATAGATAGATTTATTTTATTTCTTACTGAATTTTTGATTTTTAAAAATTTCGCACTACTCCGGTGAATATATAGATGTCGTTTGACTGGGGATATTTTGATTTTTAAAATAAGGCCCTTGTATGTTTCTTGAACTATATTAATAAACATTTCACGTACCTGTACCAAAATCGTATAAAATATATTAAAACACTTTAAAAAGAAAACGCTTTAAACTTTTTTTTGAATAAATATTCACAGAGGTGAAATTAGGAAAAGGAGATCAAAGTCATTCCCAAAAAAATTATTGTGAAACATGTTCGAACACACTTTATCAAAAAATATTGGTGTATACTAGTAAGACTACGATAAGTAGGTGGCGTAGGAAGTATAAAGGGAATAAAAGGACCAATTATTCTAAAATAAAACAAAAATAAAAAGCAACGCAATCAAAAAGTAAATGAAGAAAACATGGGATCAAACTCTTCGGAATAAACATCGAAAACAACAAAAAGGGTTTACTGAGGCTTATTTAATACAAAATCAAACCCTTTATAATAATGGTTCTTTAATCTTGTTAAATTTTAAAGTAGTCAAGGTTCTGCTACTAAAATTCTGAGTGAGTTTTACTTTAGGTGAGAGACCTATAGAAAAAGATTTAATAATAAAATAATTCGAAATAATCCCTGTATTACGTGCCATTACTGAAATGCTACTGAGTTTATATCAGTGTCATATTAGATCATAGAATATTTTTTATTTTATCCGCAAAATATGAGTCTCTTTAATTTCCCTATGGTAAATATTTAAAATCTAAAAAAAATAGCATTTACTAAATAAAATAAAAGAAAAGTTATGGGGGTTAAATTATGTTAACGAATTTGCCACGGTTCAATTTGGCGCTTGAGTTCACTATGGCTAATTCAGTGAATTTAACCTTATTTTGCAAATACTGTCGTTATCGACAACACAGTATCATTTTCCTTAAGTATTTCCCAGGGATTCTTTGTAGAAAAGCATTTCATTAAGTACAATTTCAACAATTTTTATTTTTCAAGTTGGCCATTATTTTGTCCTGCCTTGGTATTTCACTACACTGTGCTTAGATATTTTCTTATCGATGTTGAAGTTACTGCTACCCTTTTTATTTCAGATAGATCTTGTTTTTTTCTCTCTGCCATTTATATTTGCATTTGACTGAGATTGTATGTATATTGAGTTGCAGAAATCTCCTATTTATCTATTAATATGTATTGCTCGAATTTGAAAACCTACTGGGTTACTTAGCAGCTTTATTTTTGGAAAATGCTAATGATCAACGAACTGGCTTAGTTAACATATGTATTTCAGCCTACCGTTGTTGCCCAGTGTAATTCTTTTTGAGCTGTTATTTCTTTCACACGTGGTAATTGAACGCGCCTAACGGAATTCGATTAGTGCGCAAGCTCCAGCTTGATCCATCATGTTTATAAATGGAGGACATTTTGCTTTGACTTTTCACTTTTTCCCGGTTTTGATTCGCCCAAAGCAGTTGCAGACTTCCATCTCAATTTTTATTTGCCAAATTTTTGGGATTCTGAGATGGAGAGTCGGAAGTTATCCTGGTACTTTTGTTATTTTTTGAAATATCGTATCTTTTGTCAGGTTGACGGTTATGTTTTTTTTACCGGGATAAACCTGGAGACCGGAATTTTGGGCAGTCTGCACGTGTCAACGAAGGAATCAATCTAGACCCCAAAAACATCGGAATCTTTCCTACCGGGCCATTCCATCCTACCAGGCGGAAAACTGCATTCCACCCTACCGATTAGAATACCGCAATCCACACTCAGTGGATTTGTTATGCTGCAGAAGAACCTTGCATTTTGAAGAGTATTTATTTTCATCAACTATTTTAACTTGGTTAAAGAACTTAATTAGAATTAACCTCTAAGAGTTTTATTTTGACCCACAAGCTTCTTCCATTTGGTATTGCATTTAATTTTTTTTTATTAATTTTGAGTTGAAAGCTCGATCGTCGAAGGTCTCTGCATTTCACCTAGAGTAAGATGCAGTGATGCCCTTAAATTTTACCCACCGCTACTCTTCGGCATACGGGTTAGCTCGGCACTTTGCTTGCTGGTGCGGCTATTAGCCTTCAGCTCAGCTTTGATTAAATTATCTCATATCTTTGCGCCTTTATTTTAAAAACCAGTGTAACAAATTTGAGCAACATGAACAATAAAAAGCTGTATAAGATTAAATTTTGTCTTTCTCGTTTACTCCATCGAGTATGTTACAGTTGGATACGTCATCAGAAATGCAATTAAATATGTCATATAATACTTTCTATTTAGTCATCTTGTGCACGAAAAACAGGACTCTTAAGTTACAACTGTTGTCCCGTTAGGTTAAGAGCACTTAGTAACTACTATCAACAAAAACTGGAAAGATTAACTTACGTTTTCTAATTGATAAAATGCAAGGGGAAAAACGTTTAAAATTTTATCTCCGATGTTTCAATATGTTTATTGTCAAAAAGTCTATTTTTGTAATAAAATTTTGGACGCACGTGCTTTCAATTTACTTAAAGACAAATTTGCAATAGTACTATAGAATAAAAAACAACGCCAAGAAATTCTGAATAATGTTCATATGATATGTATCTGACTAGTTTTTTTTTTGAAGCTACAACAACCTACATTTTTTTTTTGAAAATCTTGGCTGAATAAAATAGCTTATTATTATATTTATGAATGTGGCATGTAATTTTAAAGAAGTAAAATCATACATATAAACAAAATATTGAGTTAAAAGAAACTAAAGTCGAATATCTAATAAAGTTTAAATTTAGTTAAATTTGAGCAAGCTCTCTATGCCGACTTTAAAAGAGATATAATATGCAAGTAAACAAAAAAAAAATGTTTTAGATAACGTCGTCTATTGACCTCTATTTTTCTTAAGTATAAATATTATTATCTGCTATATATTAAAACAAAGTCAGAAACAGGTTATTCGAGGCTGATCTTGATATTAATAAGAGATATTTTCCTCTACACTTATTGTACCCATTAGCTTCCTCCATTAACTGGGAATTACACTAGGCCTGGGATAATATATTATTATGTTCCTCCAACTTTATCAGATAGGAAAGTGTCTTTGACAAATATTAAATCTGACAAATTATACATCAAGATATATTCGGCCTCTTCTACATTTGTTAAAATAATATAAACGCCACAAAACATGAACACTTTTAAAATTTCATATTAGGTGAATTTAGGGACAAACATTACAACTTTCTAATTTAGAAATTCTTATGCACCCCTCTCAAATTTATTCAAATAACCTTCACAGATAATAACAATGATGTACCTAAGATCAACGAAAATGCGACATATATTTTATAAACTAATTAACTCCCTAACTACGATAGATATCTTAATAATATATGGTTATTTTATAACCAGCTCTTTCTAGCGAATTTGAGAAACAAAAAATAAATACAATTATTATTAACAAGAGCAGGATTTATAACTCTTGATAACTTTCTCCTCATGTCTGTAAAGTTTCATAGAAATCGATTCTGCCGTTTCAAAGATTAGCCCGTGCGGACAGACAAACAAAAAACAACAGCCCTTATCACTTCCGACAACCTTCTCTTCACGTTTGTACAGTTCAGTCAAAATCAGTTCAGCCGTTTCGAATATTTGCGCATACAGGCACACAAACAGAGAAGAAAGCAACCTATATCACTCCCGACAATCTCCTCTTCCTGCTCGTAACGTTTTACTGAAATCGGTTCAAACCGTTTTAAAGATTAGCCCATGCAGACAAATAGAGAGACAGGAAAAGTAGCCTTTATCACTTCTAACAACCTCCTCTTCATATCTGAAAAGTTTCATGGAAATCAATTTAGCCAATTTAAAGATTAGCCCGTATAGACAGACAGAAAAAAAATAACCTTTCTTACTTCTGGCAATCTTTCATTTATGCCTGTAAAACTTCATCGACATTAGTTTAAGGGTTTCGAACATTAACCCATTTAGACATACAGACAGACTGTTAAGTTTCATCGAAATAAGTTCAGTCGTTTTGAAGATTAGCCCACACACAGTCTGACAGGCAAGAAAAAAAGGAGCCTATGCTACTCCTTACCACCTGTTCTTCATGTGTGTAAAGTCTCATCCGGACAATCTATATCACTCTTGACAATCTCCTCCATTTGTCTTCAAATTTTCATCAAAATTGGTTCCGCAGTCTCGAAAATAAGCATGTGCAGATAGACAGATAGGCAGAAAATAACAGTCTATATGACTTTTGACAACTGCCTTTCAATGTCTGTAAAGTTTCATCGAAATCGGTTCAGCCTTTTCGAAGAATCAGACAATCAGACAGACAGTCTGAAAAAAGCAACCTAAATCACTCCTGACAATCTCTTCTTTATGAATGTAAAGTTTCATCGAAATCAGTTCAGACAAACAGACAGATAGAAAAAAGGAGGCTATACTACTCCTGACATTCTTCCCTTTATGTCTGTAAAGTTTCATCGAAAAATAGACAGACAGACACTTTAGTTTTATTTATATGTGTAAATGAAGATCTCCAGATTTATCTGTTACTGAAGGTTTTCTATGAATTATTTTCAATATACATGAGTCGAAAATTAGGTATGCCAGCGAAGACGATTGACTGATATTTAAGGTCTACAGGAGCTCACTTAATTTCGAGAGGGTCTTATCATAAGGAAGACTCGCGAGAGCTTAGCGGTTGTAGCTAGTAATTTTCCATCTTTATATAGCCTGTAATACATCGGAAAACACAATAAAGTTATAGTTAAAATTTCGTGATGATTGATTTAGTAGTTCTTGAAATTTTGGTAACCATAAAAACATTTTTCTATTTATACAGGATAAGGATTCTAAAGTGTTACGAGAATAGTCATTTATATTTTGAGGAATAACGAACAAAAACAAATATTTGTCGTTGAAAATAATTTTCTGTTTTTAAAAATATTCTTCACGATGATTAATAAACTTTTGCAAGCATTGAAATCAATGGCGTAAAAAATCGTTGACTCTGTAGTTTGTTCTTCATATATGGGAACATGTGATACCGAATCAAGGCTGTATGGTGGATGACACATCATGTTTCGACGACACAAAAAGTCACTGGTTTGAGCCTATGTGTGAGAAATCTTGTCTGATTGTCATGGAGGAGAATGATCCGTCGTATCTGATTGGTTTTTCTCAATTCACCGAAATCTTTTGGAAATTAAATGGCTGTGCACCAATCAGACTTGCAGTATGGCTAGTTTTCTGAAAAAAACAGGCATCCATTTGTTTTGATGTGCGTTATTCGTTAACGGCTTTTGTAGGTTTGGTTCATCAGGTCTGTAGACCGTTTACTTTCGTGCTCATTCACATAGATCCAAGATGCATCACATCTTGAGATCTAATAAATGTTTTTTTAAAACACCGCACCAATTGACACGAGAACATCTTGAGCTATTTTCTAATTAAGATGGATCCGAAGTGAACGTAGCTTTTTCACGACCAAATTTTCATGCAATATATAATATACAGTAATGTTACTAATACCCAGGAATGTCTCAATCTCATGATATTCCACATGATGATTTTGCATTATCAGGTCATGCACAATAATAAAGTTTATTTACATTACAACCGATTGCAGACAACTCTCATGCTACTCGTCCATAAGCGAACGACGGCCACCGTTAAACTGACTATACAGTGGAATTTGTTGAGATAAATTCCGTCGAAAGTTGTAAAATATAATCGCTAGAAAATTTTTGCTACTTAATTCTATTTTCTGACCCGGATGAAATTTTGAAGTTAGTGTAAACAACACAAATAGCATAGCAAACTTTACAATTTATATGTCAAATGGCAGTCCACGAAACATAAACGGCTACCCTAGTACAAGACGATATCGGAAAAACTGAAAATCCAATAAAATAGTGAGATATACCCAAATTTCACTTTTCCAATATTTATATTTTTTGAGACTCTAGGTAACTGGAATCAAAACTCCCAAGAAAAAATAATAAATGTATTTTTTTTCTTGGGCATACCTACAATAATCTATTCTAGTTTAAGAAGCTGATTCAGTCCGGACATGCCCCTATATATTCGATGAAGTATAAAGTCCAATTTCACGTTTGACTGGGAATTATAAAAAAAATCTATGAACTCCGGAAGGACCAATATCGGTTTCGGCCTAACGAGAATTTTTTTTCATCTTATATTACTTATAGAAAAGTGGGTTACTTACTTTTAGGAAGACCGTAATAGTAGCTGTTGCATAGAGATATAAAGTTCCGAACGTTTAATAGACCTTACTGCGAGTAGAATGTAATTTTTTACATAAATTAAACTAGAATTTATGCAAATACGTTTACAAGTTAACGAAGAGCAACTCTAGGCAGTCAGTCAGATTTCATTTATTTCTAATTAACATAGATTCTAAAATTTGTTCCTAATATCTCCTAAAATATAATTATTACAATTTACTCCCAAGCCTTTCAATGACTCTTTATAGCGTATATGTATTTCCCTTCACTGTATGAATTTTTGTATATATTTTAATCTTAAAAGAACCTTTGATTAATTTAGTTCCAAACCGCGACTAATAAAAATTTCATTGAGTAACTATTCATTTTACACTTCTTCTTCAAGTGCCTTCTCCATTGCGGAGGTTGGCAATCATAATAGCTATTTTAATTTTTGAGGTAGTTGCTCTAAATAGTTGTTTTGAACTGCAACCAAACCATTCCCTTAGGTTTTTTAGTCATGAAATTCGTCGTCGTCCCACGCCTCTTCTGCCACTTATTTTGCCTTGGATTATGAGCCGTAAGATGCTGTACTTTTCTCCTCGCATAATGTGTCCGAAATATTGCAGTTTTCTCTGTTTTACTGTTATCTCGACTTTCTTTTCTTTCCCCATTCTTCTCAACACTTCGCCGTTCGTAATTCGATCCACCCACGAAATCCTCTGAATTCTTCTATAGGTCCACATTTCAAAAGAGTTAAATCTTTTCATTGCCGCTCGATTCAGTGTCCATGCTTCCATTCCATAATATAGAACATTATATACATAACATTTATTCAGTCGTATTTTCAGGGCTAACGTTAGATCTTTGCTGCAGATAACCTTTTTCATTCTAATAAAGTTGGCGCGTACTTTCTCGATTCTGGTTTTTATTTCGACGTTATAGTCATTATTTTCTGTTAATATGGTTCCCAAGTAAGTGTACTTCTTAACTCTTTCTATGTGCTTGGCTCCTACCATTAGGGTTTCATTATTATTGGTGTTGTTTTTACTAATTATCATGAACTTGGTCTTTTTTGTGTTAAGAGAGAGTCCATATTCTCCACTAACTTTTAATATTTTATTCATTATCTTTTTTACGTGTTTCAAAATATCAGCTATTATTACTGTGTCATCTGCATACCTAATATTGTTGATTAAAACTCCGTTTACTTTTATCCCTGCTGTTTCAGATTCAAGACTTTCCAATATGACCTCTCCAGAATAAGCGTTAAATTGTAAAGGTGACAATATACACCCTTGTCTGACTCCCCTTTGTATTTTCACATCTCCGGATATTTCCTGTCCAAATCTTATTGCCGCTCGCTGATTGTAATACAGATTTGATGTCAACCTTAAATCCCTTTCATCCAAATTTTTGCTTCTGAAAATCTCTATCAGTTTGTCATGTTTGACCCTATCGAAAACTTTGTTGTAATCTATGAAGCAGACATAGAGGTCCTGACTGATATCTAAGCATCTTTGAGTAAGCACATTAAAAGCAAATAATGCTTCTCTTGTACCCGCCCCGTTCCGGAAGCCAAACTGTGTGTCACTAATATCCAGCTCCAATTTGGAATGTATTCTAGCGTGTACAATTTTTAAAAGAGTTTTCAAAGTATGTGACATGAGACTGATTGTTCGATAGTCACTGCATTCTTTTGAGTTTGCTTTCTTTGGTAAACATATGAATGTTGATGTTAACATTTCTCGGAGGATAGTTCCTGTCGTGTAAATTGTATTAAATAATCTCACCAATAAATCTAAATTTTTGTCATTGATCAGCTTCAACAACTCACCTGGCATTTTACACTAGCGAGTAATAAATATAGGTCACTAAGACGTTGTTAAAAAATTTAGGAGTAATAATAATATGTGAATTATTGTACTAGTAGGCGCTTAATCATTTCTTTTCCGAGAAATGTTATCTGTCATATTTCTTGTATTGATACTCTATGAAATAGCGTGCATTCTCTCTAATTAAAAACTCCCATTTCGTTGCCTATGGGATTTAGAGGCAGGAATTATTGGTAAGAGCCTTTGTGCTATACAAAATGTGTGCCAACGCTATGAGGAGACTGGCCTGATAAACAGAAGACCAGAATCCGGGCGGAAAAGAGTTACCTCCCAAAGAAATGGTGTGTCGGTAAGTTTGCGGAATAGAAAAGCTTCTGCGAAATCAACTCCAAAAAGTTATAAATGTAAATGTTACTTAATGAACGGTTAGAAGAAGGCTTCGTATTATCTGTAGAAGGATGGCTAAAGGTCTACCATGGCAACGTCGGAATCGAATTGCAAGATTGGCTTTTGGTATGGAATAATGAGGACTGGAGCAAGGTACTGTTTTCTGATGAGTCGCATTTTTTACCTCAATGGGTCAGACGGATGTCGACGAGTATGGCGAAGTCCTGAAAAAAGATATACTTCAGTTTATATTGACGAGCGACTACCATTTGGCGGTGGGTCGGTAATGGTTTAGACGAGAATCTCATAACAAGCACGCGCAGAGTTGCTCTTCGTACAGAATGGCTCCCGGACAGCCCACAGGTACATTATAGAAGTTCTAGAAGACCTTGTTATCCTTTCATGATCTCTATGGGCGATTTACATGCAAGATAATGCTAGACCTCACGCAGCCACAGTTATTAGAGAATATCTCGACGGAGTGGAAATTAGGCGGCTTGATTGGCCAGCAGTTAGTCCAGATATGAATTCCATCAAACATGTCTGAGATGACTTGGTCCGACGTCTCCAAAGGTGTACACCAGGTTCAAGAATTGCCCAGGAGCTAAAAGAATTGCTATTGCAGGGGTGGAATACCATCGACCAGAATTTGACTGAAAGTATGCCTCGTCGTCTTCAAGCAGTTATTAACGATTTTTTTTTCATTAATGTTATTTGTTCCATTTTTAAAATTTCTGATAACAATAAGTCGAACTTCGTTTCAAATGTAAATTTCTTGCTTTTTCAGAATAAATCATGAAAACCAAAAATAAAATTACCGATTTAATATTGACTATTAAATTTAGCTTACAAAATGCACTGCAATAATTTACAATTTGCAAATATAAGCTTAAAACATAAAATTCCAAAAAGATACATACACATCACATTTTCAATGTGACTTAAATACTGTAAAAAATATTCATTTTTCAAAGGTAACATTTTAAAATTTTTTTGTACTGATTACTTTATGATACACTTTTAAATTTTTAATACATAATTTTTACTTTAATGGTCATCAACTTGTCATTCAGAGTAAAAAATAATAGTATAAATACTTTGCAATGGTAGTACTGACCAAAATTTAGAAAATAAAATTTTTATAAAAAAAATTAAACCGACTTCTAATAGTGCTCTAAAAAGTAAAAAATAATTGTAAATTTTTGTATGAAATTGAAACTTTTGAAGTCGGCGCGAGACGAATACCTGACAAAATGTGATTCGCATAAACAGATTAAAAATACTTACCATAATTTGTATGTATTAGTAGTTATTTATTTCATTTAGAAATAATTTGGCGCCGACTTCAAAAATTCCAATTTCATATAAAAATTTACAATTATTTTTCACTTTTTAGAGCACTTTTAGAAGTCGATTCATTTTTTTTTATAAAAATTTTATTCTTAAATTTTTAGTTTTGAATTCATTATGATATCCATAAATTATTTGAATTAAATACTAATCGAGATTAGTGTACCTCGCAATGACTTCAAGGTGGCAAAAACTACCCATTTTATACAAAGTTGTAAATCACCCTAAAATGAACCACTAAGAGTTCTTTGATTCTCGGAGTTCTCCAAATACCAGTGAAATTGTGTCACACAAATATTTATTCTGTCATAGTAAATCCACTATCTTAAATTTTAGTCCACTATATTGGATTCGCCCTATTGAATCCTGAAAAAAATACTTTTAAATTCATAATTTACACCCTCAAGAACACCCTATATCAGTTTCGGAAAAAATCATAGAATGTAAAATTTTCAGGACCCCATCAGATTCAGTTTTTAAAAAAATATTTTAAATTCTTAATTAAAACTAGCAAAAATCCCCCAATACTGATTTTAGACAAAATTGAGAGATGTAGAAACTTTAATCCGCCGTTTTGGATTTTTTATCCGCTATATTAGATACGCCATATTTATTTTTTTTAAATAACTTCAGATTCGTAATGTGCGATCTCAAAAACTCCCCATATCGATTTTGAGAAAAATCGGGCAAAATTAATTTTTTACCGGCTATATTGGATACGTCATATTGAATTGTTTTAAAATAAATTCAGATTCGTTATCTGCATTATGTACGACCCCGAAAACTCCCCCATACCAAAGTTGGAGAAAATCGGACAAAACTGATTTTTTCGTCCACTATATTGAAACGGCCATATTGAATTTTTTAAAAATAATTTTAGATTCGTTATGTGGGACCCCGAAGACTCCCCCGTACCAATTTTGGAAAAAATCGGACAAAATTAATTATTTTGTCGGCCAAATTGGATCCGACTTATCGATTTTTTTAAAAATATTTTGGATTCGTTATGCGAGACCCCAAAAACTTCCCCATACCAATTTTGGACAAAATTAAATTTTTTTGTCCACCATATTGGATCCGCCACATCGAATTTTTTAAAAATAATTTCAGATTCGTTGTGTACGACCCCGAAAATTCCCACATACCAATTTTAGAGGAAATCAGACATAATTTTTTTTTTGGCCGCCATATTGTCAGCTCCATCTTTGATTTTACTGCACCAATTTCATCCAAAAAGATATTGGACCACCGTAGCAACTTCCTGAACATAACGTAAAAATTTTCATTCAAATCGGTCTCGCCGTTCCGGAGTAATCAGTCTACATACATAAAAAAAAAATACATAGTCGACGAACTGAGAACCTCCTTCTCTTAGAAGTCGGTTAAAAAAGGAAAAAATGGATGCATAAATAGTACATAATGAGAGAAGATTTTGTCAAGAGGCCCTAAAAGTCATGTAAGAGCTACGGTTATAAATTTTATGGCTTTCTAAAAAGTTTTAGTTTTGTTATCTCGTAAGCAAACAACTACTTGCAGATTACAATAGTGTTAACGAAAAGATTAGATTCATAAAGATTTCAAAACAAAATAGAACATTTATTTCCTGTCATACTTTCTACTATTTCTTCCACGATTAATTTTATGAGACCTCCATATCTCAGGATATACCCAATCATATTATTGCCACTTTTATCGACGTATTAAATTTGGTCTTCTTTCTTTCATTCGATTAATTGCTTCTTCATTTGACATTTTACCTCCCTAATTTATTTTAATCATTCGTCAGCATATTAAATCCCTCTGGCCTACTTATCTCTACTTTCTTTAGCAAAGCTATTATTAAATAGGGTTTGGTATTAACCAAATATATGTTCGCCACGGTAAGTTTGTCTTGTCTTAACCCTGTCATCCGTGAAATATTCAAATAAATCTAATTTTCTCTTAATTTTTGAGTTATAAAGGGCAACTTAATACGGAATTAAAATATTTTAACGATTTTTCAAATCAGCCAAAATTTCCATTTTTCAAATAATATCAATTAAAATGTCTATCCAGAAAACGAACTAGTCAGTTGAAAGAGGATCTCTGAGTATAAAGAAAGTAAAAAAAAATACTTAGGTTTTTGGGATATTTACGAGCAGTAATCTGCTATTAGGTATGAAATGTAGTTTAAATAATTACATGTATGGCTCACGTTAAATACTTGAACAAACATTAGGCAATATTTGAGAATATTTTTTTTAATTCTACCCATTTTTCCTACAGAACTAGATATATTTTACTTGTTCACTACTTAACTAAATATATAAACATAATTTTTTTATCAAATCTAATTTTCTTATATTAAGATTCGGAAAATAAACAAAATATAATTTCGATATTCTCTATTTCTTTTTAGAATATCACACAGTTAAGCTGGTGAAAGTGCAACTATATAAAAAGCTTTGATATCACAGTACGACAGAAAAAGATAATTTCATTTTACTAGCCTGGCAGTTCGTCGGACATCATAAATATTTTAGTTCAGATGTATTTTTCCGCTACAAAGCGAAATAAGTTAACGTTGAAATTTCTGAAATAAAGAGTGTTTTTTATAGAGGTACAGAATTTTAAGTTGGCAACACTTTTATAACTAGCGGCCATTTTGTCAGCTGTCAAGTGATTTATGTTTAGTTTGGATTGGCATTTCAACATGAATAGAGTGACGCCTGAACAACGCTTCCAAATTGTGCAAATTTATTTTGAAAATCATGCTTCTGTTCGAAATATGTATCGCGCACTATGTCCATCTTACGGTCAACATAATCGTCCATCAGAGCAATTAATTCGATTAACTATGGAACGTTTTCACACCACGTGTACTCTAAATGATAATACGCATCCACAGAGACGTCGTACAGTGCGTACAGAAGAAGTCATTGCTGCTGTAGAGCGTAGCGTAGAGGAAGACCCGAATCAGTCTATCCGCCATCGTCCACAGGAATTGGATATGTGTCCATTCACTTTATGGAAGTTTTTGCGGAAATATCTTGGTTTGCGTGCTTACAAAATCCAACTCGTGCAAGAATTGAAGCCACACGATCACCTAGCAAGGTGTAGATTCGGTGAATGGGCCCAAAACAAGATTGCTGTTGATCCCGATTTTCATAAGCGAATTTTGTTTAGCGATGAAACTCACTTGTGTTTGAATGGATACGTCAATAAACAAAACTGCCGTATTTGGAGTGATGATAATCCTCAAGTGTATGTTGAGACACCGTTACATCCAGAAAAACTGACTGTTTGGTGTGCTTTATGGGCTGGTGGAATCGTTGGTCCGTACTTCTTTAAAAACGATGCTGGTCAGAACGTTACAGTCAATAGTGACCGCTATAGAGCCATGATAACTGACTTTTTCGTTCATCAATTGAACAACCATGATGTGACGGCGCAACATGTCACACAGCTCGTGCCACAATTCATTTATTGAAGGAAATGTTTGGTAACCGCATAGTTTCACGTTTCGGACCCGTGAATTGGCCTCCAAGATCGTGCGACTTAAGGCCGCTAGACTATTTTCTGTGGGGATATGTGAAGTCGCTAGTCTACGCCGATAAGCCCGAAACGATTGATCTTGGAGGACAACATTCACCGCGTAATTGCCGATATACTGCCACAAATGTTGGGAAAAGTCATCGAAAATTGGACCTCCAGATTAGACTACGTCCGAGCCAGCCGTGGCGGTCATATGCCAGAAGACATATTTAAATTATAATGCCAGAAGGTTATCTTTGGAATAAAGTAAATTTCATGTCAATTTAAAAAATTCATCGTTGTTTTATTCCATTTAAAAGTTCTATACCTCTATAAAAAAAACACCCTTTATTAAAAAGAGGTATTAATTTTTTGCCATCAAGAATGGTTACGTCATGACGGACTGTATCATTTATGACGGGTTAAGTACTTTGTTCTGCGGATCCGTTAAAAAAAATCTTTTATGTTACTGGTAGAAACTTTAATAAGCAAACCGGTATATTAAATCCCGTTCATAAGATTAAGAGCTACTTTAATTTTTTATTAGAGTATTCCCGATATCACTGTATTTATTTAACAATTTTTTTTATTGTAAAGCGAGCGAAAAGCGTCCAAGAAAAAAGAAATCTAAATTCTACGTGACCTTATAAAAAGAAAGAAAAACGAAGCGATTTTTCTATAGTAAATTTTATTTAGACATTGACAAATAATAACTGATGGGCGACTTCAATAAAAAAAAATGTAATTGATTGAGCATACGTGGGTCGTGCTGAAAATTTATGTATAAAATGTAAAGATTCGGTCCAAGGGAAAGTTATGTATGGTGTTAATGCAGATTATTTTTCATGGTTCGAGATAAAATTGTCTCAGCTAATTCCTTTTGGTAGTATTATTAATAAATAATTTATATCGGTAATTATTTCATTACCATAATGACCATCTTATTTTTTCAAAAATTAGTTAAGTAAATCAGAGGAAACCTGTTAATATTATCAAAACTATTTTTTTAACAATTTAGCTGATTGAAGTTATTTTTTATGCATAGTATTTAGCAATGGCGACGAAAAAGGCCCTTAATTATGGACATGCTCTTTAAATTCTATATATAGTACATAAAAAACTTCAGTGAAGGTTTAAACTCATTGGGATTATTTGGCTTTTCGTAATAAGTTTATTCTAGCTCTTAAAATGAGTGACATCAATTTCGAGCAATTTTGTGGTATCGGATTTTGCTTCAGACTTGGGCACAGTGCAACAGAAACTTTTGCAAAACTTTAGCAGGCCTACAAACTACTTGGTGAATTTAATTCATAACACTGTGCATTATATTTTGACCACTGCACTATAATCCAAAAAGCCGAAAACACTATCTGTTTGAAATTTTGCATATCTAGGTTTTTCGTATCACAAATTTCGACTATGATATCAAAAGTTGCAAAATTATATTTCATTTAAAAAATGTTTGCAAAAACTTGAATTAACTTTGATCCAGTTGATTGAATTAAAGTGTTTTTAGGTAATAAGTTTTCGGGGTTACCGATTTCAAATTTGATATAAAAAATTGCAAATTATATTTTATTTTTAATTTGTTTGCAAAAACCAGAATTATTTTCTTGTTTACTGATTAAATCAAAGTATCATTTTCTTGATTTAAAGACGTTTGTTGTCATAAACATATTATTTCTGAAAATTTTATAGCAAATACGTGTTCTTCTGTTTAAATGTGAAATTGATTTCGCTTACGGACAGAAATTGAAGTTAAAATTTCTGCCTTTCGTTCATTTACCACATTTTTCATGTTGTCATTGTCAAAAGATGGATGAGCTGATGAAAATAAAAGTGCTCCAATTTTTCTAATTATGTATATGTATATGTTCTATAAAGTAACTTTTTATTATTAAATAAAATTTTTTACTACGGTATATAAATTTACTTACCTTTCTCTGCTGAATTCATTTCTCAGAATCAAAAGCTGGAAAAAACTCTGGTTTTGGCACTGTTTAAAAAATGCACACTCATTACCACTCCCTTCTTCAAACTAAACTGCACTTGTGCGCTCGACAGAAGCGCATATGTACCGTTCAGTTTTTCCATCGCACCAACTAATAATCTAGCCTTCTCAATAAAAAAATTATAAATAAAGATAGCGCAAATATTGCTCCAAAAAACCTTTTGTAGAAGGAAAAGGTTGCTACGCTAATATTTTCATGTCAAAACCTCACAATTAAGTGATAAGCAATTCAATAATATAGTAATAACAGACTAATAAATAGTAAAGCAATATCACCTGAAAGTTAGTAGCCGCGCCAACAAGCAAACATGCCAGGTGCATCCCTATGCTGAAGACTAGAGGTGAGTTATTCAGGGCGCCACTGCATCTGTAGCTAGGTTGAATTCAGAAACTTCCTGCGATATCGTGAACACTTGCTCTCCTACAGATACGCAAAAACAAAAAAATGCATACCCCAGAGAGCATATGGGTCTAATAAAACTTGTAAATAAATTATAAAAATTAAAATCTTTAATTGAATATCAAAGGGTGTTGCAGTGTTGATATCATAAGGTTAGATATGTTATAAATAAGATCTTCACTATAAATAATAACACAGTTTCCAACTTCAAAAAATTACAAAATTTTCTTTAAAAAAAGCAATATAATTTAGTTCAGAATTGAAAATATCTTATAAACTGAGAAATGACTTAAAGTAAATAAAGAAGAAAATAAATTGAAGTTATCGAAGGTAAAATAATTTCAATAAATATTAGTAAAGATATGTTTTACTATAAAATTTAAGAAATAACACACTCGAGTACCTCCTAAAGATGAAACACAAAGTAAACCCTGTACATTCCATGATCATGAGATAGAATGCCGAAAAATTGAGAAATGCCTTACAAAAAAAATGATTAAATATACTTAAATTGCAAAATTTATGGATTGTTATCGATAAAATACAAAAAAAAATAATATATGTTTGCATGTTAATCCGATAATGTGACTGCTAGCTGTGTGGTCTCGAACAATTCCAGGTATAGCACTACTCAACTGCATAATGATGTGTAGGCACTAGTAAACGCAAAATATAAACCAGAAAAATATATAAACAGTAGTCAGAAACCAGTTAGAAAACTACCAGTAGTAAAAACTAGTAGGAAAACCCTACAAAAAAAAGCATCCTAGACTACTTATAAAGATCAAATCAAAAAGCGCATGAATGTTTTTAATAAATCTTCACCAAAATGAAAAGAAATATTTGTATAACTACTAAGTTATTCCTTTTTAAATTTAGAATTTTATACTTCCTGCGTATTCGAGAAAAAATATATTGAAGATGATCTTAAAGTATTATATTGATTGACATATTAATCAATCACTGATTAATTATAATTAGACAAATAATAAACTTAGAGCAACAAACTGCTTAGATTCTTGAAAATAGGTAAAAGTAAAAATACAGAAACATACGATAAAAGCCCAGTCTTACTCCGGGTATCACCAATATTTAGACTGATATAAGAAAAAATGAAAGATATATTACTCAAAGTAATTAATTACTCACCCAAATTAACCACCACATAATTCAAAATAATAATAAAATAAAATAGATAATAATTAGGATTTGAGACCACCGGTTAACACTAAATGCTTGGTTTGATTAACATTAATTACTATTGAATAAATCAGCTTAAACTTTGAAAAAATTAATACAATTTTAGATAAGCTCCAAAGCAAAAATAATACAATCACAATATTGACCGTAATACTTTGTAAAAAACCAGGATACACATTTTGGTGTTTATTTTTTAATTAAATGAAAATAAATGAACTTATAATCTCTTGAATTTAAATTTAAATCGAACAGTCTCCAGTAACTAAATATTGTAATTGAACACAAAATAATCCACACTGGAGTCAAACTGAATGTTATCAAGCCACCTGACATATGGCTATGCTATATAATTTTATTTCCACCATTTTTAAACGCCACACTTTAATCTCTCCGAGGCCAAAAAAAAACAAGAATGAGAAGAAATTAGATGCATGTTGTGCCCGCGAAAAAGTCACCACATGGAAATTATTCAGCTTCTTCAAAAGAGCTAGGTATATTTATTTTACATCTTGAAAGTAGTTTTGTGTCCTTTGTTTCTCTAATGGAAAAACCTATATCCAAGAAAATATTAGAAAAAAATATTTAACAAAAGGTGTAAGATACAAAATAAATTATATATATATATATATATATATATATATATATATATATATATATATATATATATATATATATATAGATATATATCTAAATATATATATATATATATATATATATATATATGTTTATGCGGCCTTCACGGATTCCTCCGTGTGAGATGCAATAGCAGTGGATATATCCACATTATGCCCTTGTAGTGATGAAATCACATTCAGCAAACGTACAACTATATGCAGCTCTGTGCATGAATGAAGTAAAATGCGAACAGTAAATGCAAACTTCGTTCCAATCATATCCTTTCCGTGTTAGAGGTTGCACAGTTTGAACAAATTGCTTAAAAAAACAATTTAACCTATTCCACCACCATCGAGACGATGGTCTACCTGTACCACCATACCAAGAAAAATGTGTATATATCCACTGCTATTGCATCTCACACGGAGGAATCCGTGAAGGCCGCATAAACATATATACGCCATCCGGCGGGAGTTCGGCGAAACCGCGTTCAGTATTTGCATGCTTCCTTTTGATCTGTCCTTTGCACAACCAGGTGCATGTCGGTACCTTGATGAGTCTAGTACAGACGAAACATGTACCTCTGCCGTATTACTGTGGCGGGGAGGGTAAGTTTTGACTTTCTTCTCGGTATGGTGGTACAGGTAGACCATCGTCTCGGTGGTGGTGGAATAGGATAAATTGTTTTCCTAAACAATTTGTTCAAACTGTGCAACCTCTAACACGGAAAGGATATGGTTGGAACGAAGTTTGCATTTACTGTTTGCATCTTACTTCATTCATGCACGGAGCTGCATATAGTTGTACGTTTGCTGAATGTGATTTCAGCACTACAACGGCATAATGTGGATATATCCACTGCTACTGCATCTCACACGGAGGAATCCGTGAAGGCCGCATAAACATATATACGCCATCCGGCGGGAGGTCGGCGAAGCCGCGTTCAGTATTTGCATGCTTCCTTCTGATCTGTCCTTTGCATAACCAGGTTAATGTCGGTACCCTGATGAGTCTAGTAGAGACGAAACATGTACTTCTGCCGTATTACTGTGGCGGGGAGGGTAAGTTTTGACTTTCTTCTCGGTATGGTGGTACAGGTAGACCATCGTCTCGATGGTGGTGGAATAGGATAAATTGTTTTCCTAAACAATTTGTTCAAACTGTGCAATCTCTAACACGGAAAGGATATGGTTGGAACGAAGTTTGCATTTACTGTTCGCATTTTACTTCATATATATATATATATATATATATATATATATATATATATATATATATATATATATATATATAATCTTGACGTTAAAATAAATAGGTCGATTTAAGCTAACTGAATTGTATTTAATACTGCTTCGTTTAGGCAGTAAAAATGTCAAAGTATTAAAAAATACTGATTTTTCCCAAATTTCTTGAAAACTTGGTAATACATACATCAATTAACTATAATAATAAAAAATACCTGTAACAATAATTTTTCGAATGACTTTGTTGCTATGGCATTTAATAATTTGACAATTGATAAATTGTTATCACTATCAAAGAAGCCGATCAGAGTAAGATCAATATTCTAAATTTCTAAGCTTATTTTACTATTAAACAAGGGCAACTACATGCACTCCGAGAAGGTTGACATACTTCTGTTGTATGTTTTGTGAAGGAAATGGGCAGATTTGAGAGAAAATTTGAAGGTACGAATCGTATTCGAACAATTCGAACAGTTGAAAAAGAAGAGGAAATTTTGAAAAGAGATGAAGAAGAACCAATTATTACTATCCCGCTGCTTAGAATGTGAGCTAAACATCCCTAAAATTATTGTAATAGAATGCATATCAGGTACAAAAGGTTCACGAACTTTCACCGAATGGACCTTTCATGCGCGTTACGTTTTGTGAATTTCAAAACAAAAGAATTCGTGATTGAAATTTCGGTAAAAAAATTTTGTTTACTGACGAGGCGTACTTTACAAGATATGGGGTCATCAACCGACACAACAAACATGTTTATACGGATAAAAACCTATATGCCAAGTTGCACACAATCAGCATAATTTTAAAATAAATATTTGGGCAGTTATTATTTATCGCTACCTTATTGATCCTGTTGTGATTCCAGAAAGGATACATGGACATATTTATCTAAATTTTTTGCAAAACATATTACCACTTCTTCTGGATAATTTAACTCTTCTCCTTCAGCAACAACTATGGTGTATTCATGATGGTGCCACTCCATATTTCCGTTGCTGTTCGGCCATATTTGGAGAAACAATCTATGGATTGGAAGAGACAATGAAGCACCAGTAAAAAAGCCACCATATTCTCCAGAGTTAAATATATGTGACTTCTTTTTGTGGGGCGCTTTTAAAACATAAGTATACAAGAGTACGTGAAAAGTTATTGATTCGCTTTTTGTACACGTATTTTACTGACACTCTGTACATAGTAAAAGTAAAAGCTAAGATAATTTAGGACAGTTTATTTTATGTGTAATAAACATTTCAGTACTTAATTAATCATGCCTAAAGGCATTAAAATTTCGAAAGAATTAAAGCAAAGGGTAGCGAATGTATTTTTGGACGGTAAAGAGCACGGCGCAATTTCAAGAGGGTTTGTTTTAATCCGATACAGCGTATCCAAAATAAATTTAAGATATTATGGAGGAAGACATTTAGAAAATCAACCAAAACTGGAAAAAACAACAATATGAACCGGCAAGTGCATCAAAAGAATTACACCAAACGACCATTGGAAGTCCGCACTCAGAATTATTTCTGAAATTCCAGGAATTATAGTGAACCACGGACAGTTCAGGTTATGAAGTTTCAGATGTAGGCAAAGTGCTGCTGATGGTGCCCTCTGTAATGTACATCGAAATTGTGATCAGATCTTGATTTCTCATCCTAAAAACCTCCAAATTACAAAATTTAGTACAAATCAAGTACAATTACAAAAAAGTTTTTAAAAAATATAACTTTGACATCCTGTAGTTCGAAAACTATCTACTTTTGAATCATGGTAAATTGGGCTAGATCCTCATTTTTAGATAAAGAAATTTGCGCTAGTGGTTTGTACAGATCTTTTAGAGTTACCCCATATATATTAATAAAATCTTATATTTGTTTTATTTCATGCCCTTATGAGATGCTTATGAGTTGATCTCTCACAATACCTAAAAAAAGTTCACAATATGCGTTTTTTATACATCCGCCAGATGGAGTACTTTAATAAATTTTTAAGTATAATTCCACTATAAAGAATATCTTGATACAAGGAATTTTTTCTGATCCAAGTTTTCATGTAATATTTTTACGTATCTAAAAGTTTAAGATTTTAAGACCGCACGTTCATCATGTTAATAGTTCTTTAAATTCAAGGATGCAATTCAGTTCTTTTATGGCTAATGTTAAGGAGAAAACGTTTATGTTATCCACAAAATCTATTCTTACAATAAATATTAAAATTTTAAAAACAGCAAATCTTGTAAAAGCAAATTTTGAATTTTTATATCAGCAAGGAAATATTCAAGAACAAAAATTAATTTTTATGTTTTGGAGCACCTAAGTGAACAATAGACTTTAATGTTCCTCCTTTAAATACTTAACGAGCGCTGATTCTGTCCATCATTGTGCTGAATAAACAACTCGAAAATCTGAAACTTTATCAAAAAATTCAGTGGCACCCGATAAAAGAATTTTCACCTATTAAATTCACATCTTGCTACATTATTTAAAAATATATTTCTTTTCTAGGTGTAAAATTTATTTTAAATGCGCTACATTGCGTATGTTAAGTTATTTTTGTTAAGAAGGAAACTTCTTTAATGTTTTGCAGTTCTTACTTTAAATGATCTACCTATTTACCCTATAAATTTATGTTTTAGAGCACGTACCGCATTGTCATGGGTAGACTCCCGATTTACTTTCTTAATTGTTTTTGAATTTTTTATATGTTTTCCTGGAGAGTTGTGAGTTTAATATGCTGCTTCATGTTTTTTTGATTTAGAATTTTTTAAAATTTTCTGGAGAGTTGCCAAAATAAGATATTGTTTTAAACGAATCTTTTTATCTTTTATAAAGGGATAAACTACAGAAACGGTTTTGTTTTTAAGTTTATTGGACGTTATTGAGTCTATCATACATAGATAATAGCCATTATTTCCTGCAATTTGTTTTTTTTTTTTTAATTTAATTTTTTGTTAAGGTTATTTGAAGATGAAGGAACATTTGTAAGTTTGTTTATCATACTGTGATATGTCGCTAATTTGTGTTGTTTTGGATATAGATAAGTATTATGGATTGTTGTGTCCGTGTTTGATGGTTTATGGTAAATGGAAAAGTCATGTTTGCTTAAGCTTTAAGTAACTGCTAAGTCTAGAAAATTAACTGAATTATAAACATATGTTTCTATTGTGAACTTTATGTTTTTATGTATTGAGTTCAGATATTTCAGAAACGCATCTAGTTTTGTGTTTGTTCCCACAAATGACTCTATAATATCATCTACATATCGGTACCAATATAAGAAATTAGTTACAGCTTTATTACTATGTATAATTTTTCAATGTTATTCACGATTTATTCTATTTTTAATTAGCGTGCTTTTATTAAGTACACCATGTTTTCCGGTGAGATACTGAGAAACAAATTTAGTACGTCAAAGGAAATGAGTTTTATATGTTCTGGAAGATCGATATTTTTTATTTTGTCAATTATTTCTAAAGAATTTTTTATAGAATATTTTGGAAAAAAATTACAATATATTCATATGACTTCTATAAGAAAACTAAAAATTTTATAAGCTGGTGCCGACATATATAATACTGCTGGTCTTATAGGACAATTTTCCTTATATAATTTAATCAAATAATATTACTGTGGTTCCCATTTTACATTATATATCAAGTTCGTGAACTCTAGAATCAAATTGAAGCCTGTTTTCAACTAATTTTTCCGTAGTTTTTAGATTAAATTTGTGTCATAGGACAAATATTAATTATTTTACACTGTTCAATGTGAACTATATTCTGTTAAGTTGAATAATTAAATAATCACTCTGTGAATAGATTTCTCGTGGGAACAGAGTAGTATATATGTTTTGTATTACTAGCCAAGAAAGTCTAAAGGAAAATAGATCAGTTATCGAGCTTAACTTTTATTATCTTTGTCTCTATTTGTTGACCGTGTATTTATTAATTAGTTTTTACTTTTTTGGGTTTCGGTCATATTATTACTTTTAAAAAAATTAACACATGTTTTTTTTTCTGACGTTTCGGTTTATTTTATTGATTAAACCATCTTCAGAGAATTACTGTAAATATGAAAAGGAATATGTAAATTTATGCTATATAAACTGAAAATTTTACTTTCTTACCTAATGTTAACAGGTGGTTCACTTGAAAAACTTACATTTAACTATTTTATTACTTTAATACAATATAATTAAACACTTCTTATTTAATATAAATATAAATATAGAAAACTATTATTTTTTGATGCATTTTTTTTCACATCTGGTTTGTTGTGCTTTTGACAGAGTACTACCAAAGGGTTTGAAAGTTTCTGGACCATCTGCAATTTTATTGCCCTATTAGATTCGTATATACATTACTCAGGTCATTTGTGTCCGTTCTGAAATTCATTGTACCGGGTGTTCTTTTAATGTGGATCATTTCTTTAATTGTTCTTTTTTTGTAATTAATTTCTTTGTCTAAAATCTCCACGTTGTTAAAATCGATGTTGTGCATGTTATCCAGCCGAGTAGATAAAATCTATAACAACAATCAGCCAACAAAAAGCAATGTTCCATCAACCCAAAAATACATATCATTGCCGTATATACCAGAAATTACTAATCCCATTAAAAAAGTGCTAAAACGATATGATATCCAAATAGCTGAAAAACCTTCGAATAATTTCAAAAACCTTTACACAAAACTTAAACCTGATATCCCTAAAGACGAACAAACAAATGTCATTTACAAGATCAATTGCTTAGGTTGCAACCAAACATATATCGGTCAAACCAAACAGTATTTAAAAAATATAATACAAAATCACAAATACAGCATTAGACATCACAATAACGATAATAAAACAGCCTTAGCCAAACATGCAATTGATAACATGCACAACATCGATTTTAACAACGTGGAGATTTTAGACAAAGAAATTAATTACAAAAAAAGAACAATTAAAGAAATGATCCATATTAAAAGAACACCCGGTACAATGAATTTCAGAACGGACACAAATGACCTGAGTAATGTATATACGAATCTAATAGGGCAATAAAATTGCAGATGGTCCAGAAACTTTCAAATCCTTTGGTAGTACTCTGTCAAAAGCACAACAAACCAGATGTGAAAAAAAATGCATCAAAAAATAATAGTTTTCTATATTTATATTTATATTAAATAAGAAGTGTTTAATTATATTGTATTAAAGTAATAAAATAGTTAAATTTAAGTTTTTCAAGTGAACCACCTGTTAACATTAGGTAAGAAAGTAAAATTTTCAGTTTATATAGCATAAATTTACATATTCCTTTTCATATTTACAGTAATTCTCTGAAGATGGTTTAATCAATAAAATAAACCGAAACGTCAGAAAAAAAAAACATGTGTTAATTTTTTTAAAAGTAATAATATGACCGAAACCCAAAAAAGTAAAAACTATTTATCTTTGTCGTTTAAATGTTTTCTTAAAAGTATATAAGGTCAGTCAATTTATGAAGACATGAAGTAGAAGACCTCTCTAAGATTTGGGTGGTTTTTTAACATATGGTATATGAAATACCGTAAAAATTTATTAAAATATTAAACGATTTTCGCATGATTAGGAAACAAAAGAATAATCAAATAAACTCATTATACTGTAACATACTGTTTGACCTTTTGAATGTTTTAAAACCAACAATATAAATAAAACGACACTCAGTTTTTTTCACAGATGTTATATTATCTTATTCCTTTCGTTACAGAAAGAAATAGAATAGTTTTATTACCTATATTTATATAAAAATTAAGATTAAGACGCTTAGAGGCCAATTCGGGAATTAAGTATCCAGTATAGAAAGGTTGACGCCCTCTGGGACAAACTATTCAAACTATTGAGGAATTATATTTACAGTTACAGGGACAAGGGATGCAGGGCGTACGAGTTTGGCCTTTTAAGGAGTACTAAACTTCAGTTCCAATCTGGAAATCGTTAGAGTCAGTACCGCCGTCCAGTGCCGTAGCAAAATTACGTGACGGGTATAAACGTCGGGAAAGAAAGTTATCTTTGTTTTGATTTGTTTTCGGTTAATTTGGGAAATTAAGGGAATATCGTATGTCATTTTAGTCGAGCATTTAGCGATTTTCATAGTCTTTGATTAAGAAAGATAAATAGCTGTTTTTTTCGCATTTTATTTCTTTTTCTGTTTAGTGTTTTAGTCAGCTATTTATACGTGTTTTTTTCAAAATTGGGTTTTATATTTTTAGTTAATAAAACGGCCAATAAGAGCAATTATGTTAGTTTTTTTCGTAATGGTTATTAGTTTATGTTTCTCATTGTAAATAGTTCGTTTTTTTTTTCTATTTATTTTTGTTAATAGACTAAGTGTTTTGAGAAACTTCTTTTGTTTAATTTTAATCAAAAACCTTCGCGCAACTAAACTCACAGACGTACTGCTGTGTGAGCTGTCACCAATAGATGTCATCTGTCCAGCTAATTAGCCTTGCCTGAGTTCTTAAGTTCTGAGTTATGGTTTTGGTAAGCTTAAATAGCCGTAGTTTGGAACTAAAGCTGCAAAAGAGAAGATGAACAGCCAGACTTCCAGAGTGTCTTTGTTACTGTAGAATTTAATTATAGGTTGTTAAAATAGCTACAAATTAATATGGGGCAGCAAAATGATTTTAGATGTAATGACTAACGCTACCACAATACGTTATTTGCAGGAGTCTATGATCAAATTCTGTCACATTTGCGTCTCAGTTTTGAGTTTTATACTAACCAAAATGTATTCTTTGTTCTAGTTCTTTTATTTTTTCAGATAACTTTCTGTTTGCAGTAGAGCGTTCACGCGGCATTACTGAATGAGTTAGGGGTACTATTTTCATCGTTTGTCGAATAATTTTTTCCCCACATTGGTCCATATTTTTAGGTAATTCTAAAGAAAACAACTAATTAATTACTAACAACAGTTCAAAGTAACGTTAACTAACAGATCATGCACTGATAGAGTATCCACAAAATAGTTATTTAAAATTATAATTTTATTTTGCAACAAAATCACAATAAATCAAACAAACCCCGTAAATTATACACCGAACAATCAAAGTATTTAGACATACTGCCTTGACAGACAAATTTCAAAGTATTATTTAAAGATATACATTTTCTACGCCACATGTTTTATTTAAAATAAATACGGTATATCGGCTTACCTCTAGAACTTTTTATGCCATGGATAAATCAAAACATTACCGCCCTTAGGTGGTACATTTATTAAATGTATGTTAATACTCAAGGCTTTACTTGCCACCAATGAAATTTACCGCCCAAGTTGTTAAAACCGAATACTGATATAAATAATACTTGTGAATATAGAATTCATTACTCTTAGATTGTGACCAAATTTAAAACTATTCCAATTGTTGAGAGTCGGAGTCACATTACATTAAAGATCTATGTATTATTTATAATGTTTTTGTTGTATGTTAACATTCTTATGTTTGATAACATTTTAACTGCGTCTCTCTTACATAATTTTAAAACATGATAAAATATCTAGAAACATTTTTTGTTTGAACTTTGATATCAATGTTCGATTTTGTATTTTTTCGCGTTATATAACGATTATTTGCACATGGAATTACACCAAACGACGGACTAAAAGTTAACTACATCCTAATGTTTTTTGCAAACATTATGAAACTCAACATCCGTAATTTATAATACAGCTTTTTATAATGGCGTTTTAGCTTCAGGACTCTAGATAAAAATCATTTGCATTAACAACAGTCAGTTATTAAAAGTTATGTTCTGGAGAAAAAAAGTAAATGAAATAAAAAAGGATAATGAGACCAAACGAAACGTTTTTCCCTGAAGTTTATTGCTTTGGTAATGTAAATTTTAAAGCTAAAATGTTGATAAGCATTAAGAGTCTACCAGGCTAAGATTGTATTTTTAATTTATATATTTTTTTATTCAAACTAGCACATTCTTTTTTGGATTATAATTGAGCATGATAGATCTCACAAAAATAGCAGACCAGCCTTAACCCTCAAGGCGTTTCAGGTAATATATATCCAAGTTTTCAAAAAATTTAAGAATTAACTGTAATCAGCTAATCAGAATCCATCTAATAATTTGTACTAGTATTTAGTACAATATGGATAAATGATTATTTTTATCGTCAACTTCCAGCCTACTAAGACTTGTGGCAGTGAAAATAATATTCGTATATTATGCCAATCTTTAATTTCCAATATTTCAAGAAAGACACAATTTCGATATATAAACTATCCATATACTTTGAAGTGCAATATTATAGAGAGAATTCCATTTAGAAACAACATTTATAACATACAAGATTTCTAACCTACGAGTACCCACCCGAAATAACTCTTAAATATTGGGTTGGTAAAAAAGTGTTCTTGATTGTCACAAATAGAGAACGTTATAATTGTTTTGAAGGACTTCTCTCAGCATTATGGATTCTTCCTTTTGGCATTTGATATCAGTCACATTTTAGTTACTTTAGAAGCAACTTGTGCATAATTTTGTTTGTAGCTCTTAGTTTAGAATCAATTTTAACATGAAGTGCATTATATTTTTTATTTTATTCCCGTAAAGGAAAGAAAGCTGCTGCAGATCACAAAGAGATATATGAAGTTTATTGTGTTGATTACGTGACAGAATACACCTGTAACAAAATTGGTTTAAAATAGTCCGTGCTGAAGATTTTTCACTCAAAAATGACCAATGTTCTGGTCGACCTTCTGAAATTGAAGATGACCAAATCAAAGTCATAATTGAAGAGAATCGTCATATTAGCATTTGAGAGATTGCAGAGAGGTTAGATGTATTACACACAACCATTGAAAATTACTTGCTAAGAAGCTCAATATTCGAGGTCCACATGAATTGAAAGAGATTCACTTAACACAACGAATCAATAAATTTCTCACGCCCAATAAAGCGGACCCTTTTTTAAAAAGAAGTATCACCATCTTTAGTAACTCTTGGGAAATCATTGGAGCTTGTTTGGGAAGTGATGTTTCATGGTATGATGCCACTTTGATTTTAAAGTTGGTGCAGATATAATATCACAAACAATACAAGTGTCAAATTGACATCAACAGATGTCAGACGGGAAAAATTGTTGTCGTGTCGAGGCGATTTTTTTTAAAATAAAGGATCAGGTCGACAAAAAATAATTTCAGATTTGTAGTGTGAAATAAAACCTATTTTATTTTATACAAATAATTAATTCTTAATTCTTAATCTTCCACTTTGTTCAATAACCTTTACTGTTAGATTACACTTAAAATAATATATATTTTTGCAGATTCAAGAATCGGCACTATTCGAAATCTTAGTCCTTCTCAGCAAAAAACTGAACTAAATGCGTTTGTAAAAGTTTTACCATTCAAAGGGTTTTGCAAAGTTCGAAATAAATAGTTATCAGATGGTGCCAGGTCAGGACTGTATGAGGGATGAAACATCACTTCCCAAACAAGCTCCAATTATTTCCCAGGAGTTACTAAAGATGGTGATACTTCTTTTTAAAAAAGGGTCCGGTTTATTGGACGTGAGAAATATATTGATTCGTTGTGTTAAGTGAATCTCTTTCAAGTCATATGGACCTCGAATATTAAGCTTCTTAGCAAGTCCAAGACATGGGGTTTCTCGTTTACTATTAAAGTTAGCTAAAAACTGTTTTAGCATTCACTAGCCGGTTTTTGGGGAAATTAAACTTGTCCCAAACAAAACTTCAAAATTGTCTTTTGTTTTGAGGATACAGGATAAAATTCTAAAATTTGACGATTTTAAAATTTTCTTTAACGTTCTTATTTTAAAAGATATTTCACGATTTTGAACGATTTATTTTTTAACCGACTTCTAAAAGAAAGAAGTTCTTAATTCGTCGCGTATATATATATATATATATATATATATATATATATATATATATATATATATATATATATATATATATATATATATATATATATATATATATATATATTTTATGTATGTACACCGATTATTTCGGAACGGTTACACCGAATTGAATGAAATTTTTTACGTTATGTAAAGGAAGTTGCTGCGGTAGTCCCATATTTTTTTGGATGAAATTGATGCAGTAATATCCAAGATGGCGCTTACAATATGGCGGCCAAAAAAATTAATTTTGTCCGATTTTCTCCAAAATTGGTATGGAGGAATTTTCGGGAATGTACCTAACGAATCTGAAATTATTTTTAAAAAATTCAAAATGGCGGATCCAATATGGCGGACAAAAAAAATTAATTTTGTCTGATTTTCTCCAAAATTGGTCGCACATTACAAATTCAAAATGTTTTTTAAAAATTCAATATGGCGGATCCAATATGGCGGACAAAAAAATCGATTTTGTCCGATTTTCTCCAAAATTGGTACGGGGGAGTTTTCGGGTCCGCACATGAGGAATCTAAAATTATTTTAAAAAAATTCAATATGGCGGATCCAACATGGCGGACGAAAAAATTAATTTTGTCCGATTTTCTCCAAAATTGGTATGACAGAATTTTCGAGGTCTCACATAACGAATCTGAAATTATTTTTAAAAGATTCAATATGGCGGATCTAATATGGATTAGAAAAAAAATCAATTTTGTCCGATTTTCACCAAAATTGGTACGGGGTCACACATGACGAATCTAAAATTATTTTTAAAAAATTCAATATGGCGTATCCAATATGGTGGATAGAAAATTAACTTTTTTCAAAATTGATATGAGAGAGTTTTTGGAATAGCACATTACGAATCTGATATTATTTAAAAAAAAAATTAAATATGAGGGATCTAAGATGGCCGATTAAAGATTCTACATCTCTCGATTTTGTCTGAAGTCAGTATGGTGAGATTTTTGTTAGTGTTAATAACGAAATTAAAAATATTTTTCACCAAACTCAATATGGCGGATTCAATATGGTGTTCTAAAAATTTTATATATCTCGACTTTCTCCGAAACTGAGGGTTCTTGAGGATGTAAATTATAAATTTAATCGTATTTTTTCAGTATTCAATATGGCGAATACAATATAGCTGACAAAAAATTTTACATGTTTCGATTTTGTTCAAATGTGAAACTGAATCGTTTTTGAGGATGTAAATAGCGAATATAAAATTATTTTAAGAACGTCTAATCCATCAGATGCAATATGACCGTTCAGAAATTTTAAATTTCTGGACTTCATCTAAAATTGGTACTAGCGAGCTTTGAAGGGTTTAGATTTAGATTAGATTAAGACGTTAAAATTGTTTTTTTTTTTGAAGTTCATTATGGCGGATCCAATATGGTGGGTTGAAAATTTTACCTTATTCACATTTTTTTTATTGGTATTAGGGCGTTGGGGGGTGGTATATTACGAATATGAAGTTAATTTTTTACAGCTAAAAATTTTACATTTTCCGGTTTTATCTAAGATTGATATTGCAATGTTCTTGGGGCGTGTGCAAACTCAATATGTAATATAAAATAAATCGGGCTAAGAAATTTACGTCTCAAATTCTTTAAATATTCATATTGGAAGGTTTTGGGTCCTATATTACCAATCTAAAATTAATTTGAAATTTAAGATATTGAATTTACTATGACAGACTAAATATTTGTTGGGCACAATTTCATTGGTATTTGGAGAACTCTAAAAATCAAAGAATTTTTAGTGGTTCATTTCAGGGTGATTTACAATTCTGTATAAAATGAGTACTTTTTTGCCACCTTGGAGTCATTCCAGGTACATTAATCTCGATTAGCATGTAGTTCAAATAATTTATGAATATCATAAAGAATTCAAAACTAAAAATAGAAAATAAAATTATATGAAAAAATTGAACCGACTTCTAAAAGTGCGCTAAAAAGGGAATTTTTATATGAAATTGAAATTTTGAAAGTCGGCGCCAAATTATTTCTAAATGAAATAAATAACTACTAATATATACAAATTATTGTAAGAAAGCAAATACAAATGAAGTATTTTTAATCTGTTTATGGGACTTTGTCAGGTATTAGTTTGGCGCCGACTTCAAAAATTTCAATTTCATATAAAAATTTCTAGTTATTTTTCCCTTTTTAGCGCACTTTTAGAAGTCGGTTGAATTTTTTTATAAAAACTTTATATAATATTTTAAGCGTAATCTAATGGTATAATCGCCACTTCAATACGAGGTGTCGCTAAAAAGTTATTTGTCCCAGTTTGTTTATTTCAAATAGAACACTCTATATATTTTCAGGTAATGTTTTACGTTTTTTAAAATTAAAAATTTATCGGGCTTTTTTAAAAAATATGTGAACAGCTGATGGAACTTTGCGAAATATTGACGGTTTAGTTGACTTTCCTATAGTGATAGGTAATATATGTCAAGTTATTACAGTTCCAACATTAGCGTTTTGTATTAAGATGTGACTTTGCCAAACAATTTAAGATTTCCGTTGACTTTAAATATGGTTCTTGGCATGCACAAGTTAATCTTACAAAGTACTATAGCTAATAATTCTTCTAATTTTCTCTTCTTTTCTATTTTATTCTATAAAAAATTTATCTTGGTCCGAAAAAAGATCAAGTAAAGTTATTACTTCTATTAGTGAAACTAATAGTAAGAATTATTTAGGTAGAACTCATAAATTAACTTTAATCTTTATACTAGATATATGTTTTCCATAAAATGTTAAAAAAAAGATTAACCAAATCACCACTAAGATATGAAATTATCGCCGGTTATTATATTATTAGTATTCTGTTCAGAAAATTTCTAATACGGAAATGTTTTTCGAACATTTTCTATTAGTTTTCTGTAATTATTGTACTTATAACACAAAAATAAAAGGTGTTTTTTATAGAGGTATAGAACTTTCAGTTGGCAACACTTTTTTAACTGGTGGCCATTTTGTCAGCTGTCAAGTGATTTATGTTTAGTTTGGTTTGGCATTTCAACATGAATAGACTGACGCCTGAACAACGCTTCCAAATTGTGCAAATTTATTTTGAAAATCATGGTTCTGTTCGAAATACGTATCGCGCACTACGTCCATTTTACGGTCAAGATAATCGTCCATCAGAGCAATTAATTCGGTTAACTATGGAACGTTTTCGCACCACGTTTACTCTAAATGATAATACGCATCCACAGAGATGTCGTACAGTGCCTACAGAAGAAGTCATTGCTGCTGTAGAGCGTAGCGTAGAGGAAGACCCGAATCAGTCTATCGGCCATCGTGCACAGGAATTGGGTATGTATCCATTCACTTTATGGAAGATTTTGCGGAAAGATATTGGTTTGCCTGCTTACAAAATCCAACTCGTGCAAGAATTGAAGCCACACGATCACCTAGCAAGGCGTAGATTCGGTGAATGGGCCCAAAACAAGATTGCCGTTGATCCCGATTTTCATAAGCGAATTTTGTTTAGCGATGAAGCTCACTTTTGTTTGAATGGATACGTCAATAAACAAAACTGTCGTATTTGGAGTGATGATAATCATCAACTGTATGTTGAGACACCGTGCTTTATGGGCTGGTGGAATCATTGGTCCATACTTCTTTAAAAACGATACTGGTCAGAACGTTACAGTCAATGGTGACCGCTATAGAGCCATGATTACTGACTTTTTCATTCATCAATTGAACAACTATGATGCGCAGGAGCTGTGGTTTCAACAAGACGGCGCAACATGTCACACAGCTCGTGCCACAATTGATTTATTGAAGGAAACGTGTGGTAACCGCATAGTTTCACGTTTCGAACCCGTGAATTGGCTTCCAAGATCGTGCGACTTAACGCCGTTAGACTATTTTCTGTGGGGATATGTGAAGTCGCTAGTCTATGCCGATAAGCCTGAAACGATTGATCACTTGGAGGACAACATTCGCCGCGTTATTGCCGATATACGGCCACAAATGTTGGAAAAAGTCATCGAAAATTGGACCTCCAGATTAGACTACGTCCGAGCCAGCCGTAGCGATCATATGCCAGAAGTCATATTTAAATTATAATGCCAGAAGGTTATCTTTCGAATAAAGTAAATTTCGTGTCAATTTAGAAAATTCATCTTTGTTTTATTCCATTTAAAAGTTCTATACCTCTATTAAAAACACCCTTTATAATACAAAAATTGTCGTTAAATGTATAATAAAAATTCCTGTGAAAATTCTTTGCAGAAAAAAAGCTTTAAATCTTTATTTACTCATTAGTATTTATTGACAAAAGACGCTTTTGTTTTTACTGAATTATCAGATCTAAATTTTTTAGCGTATCATTAAATGTACGTGTAATCTCAGTTTATCCAAACGCCAGAAGCAACTCTACGAGAAACTTCAAATTTTTATGTCATTTATCTTCTTTCAAGTAAGGGAATGAAAAAGTCATTTTGTAAAAAAAAAATTCTCTGGTTTGCCATTTAATTTATTTACGGTTCCACCTTTTTATACTAACATTCTTTAAATCTAAACACTTTCTAAAAGCTAAACCATAAATCAGACCAAAAAACTTTATAAAGCAAACATTTACAAGAAAAAAATTAAAAGTTATTTTAGCGACAGTGATAAAAGTTTTCAATCTTTTGGGGAAAACGGGCATTTAAGTACCATGCCGAAAGGCACAATCAACAATTTTTTGTATTTTCTAAAGACGCTGTTTTTTTTCTTCTCAAGCGTAAAAAGAAACAATTTCCTGCTTCTATTATACATCATTCATCGACGTGTGTACATTTGAACTAAAATTTTCCATTGCACTTATACAGGGTGAGTCAACGATTGGATGAAGTAGGTTTGTGCATTTTCGGTGAAATTAACAAAGAAACTATATTCATTGTTTGATACAGTTTATTTTTACGCAGATTTTAAAAATATTTAGGACTCTACAGGGTTAGCCAAAAAACTAGGACAGCATAAAGTTGTATTTTTTTAAATAGAATACCCTATATATGAATAGTACTTTCGATTTAGCTTATAATTTTAAATCTTTTTTATTAAGGGTTTACTATAACAAAACTTTATAGTTTCTGAGATAATTAAGTTTAAAGAAAAAAAGTCACATTTTCAAGCATCAATTCAATCCTAAATAACGTTTTCAATTTTGTGACAAATATATTCGAATTTGGAATTTAGCAAGGCCAAGGACAAGTTAACATAATTTTTACCTAATATTTGCCATAAAAGCTACAGGGTGTTGAAGACATCGGCTCAAATTTGAACAAGTTTAAATGAATAAATATATTTTTTTTTAAATGGTATACCCTGTATATTTTCATGTTATTTAATAGAGTAATAAAAACCCTAAAAGTTTTGTTCAATATATCCTATACCTATTTATAATAGTTTTTGAGATATTTCAGTTTTTCTTATTTTCCATACTTTTTTACAGAAATAGTCTTCATTATCATAGTAGACATGGCAAAAACAATGTAAAAGAACATTTTTCTGTGTGTCAAATTTATAACCGCAATCGCTTCTTTTGGTTTTTATGTAGTGTAGTTTGGTTTTTTTTGTATTCATCTTATATTGTAAAATGAATTTTCCAAAGAATGAGTTAATAGATATGATTTATACAATAGGAGAGGCTCAAAAAAATTGCCTTCTTGCTCAAAGAATTTACAAAATGAAGTATCCTGATCGACGCCAGCCTAATACCCATACTTTTCAAAACTTAATGCAAAGATTTGATTCTTCTGGTACTGTTGATTATCCAAAACGTAAAGTGGTCAACAAACCTGTAACTAATGAAGAAAAAGAACTATAAGTATTGTTAAATGTTCAGGAAAATCCTTATATTGGTAGCCGTCAGTTAGCAGCATTATGTGAAACATCACAATCCACCGCTAATCGTACTACCTAGAAATATAGGTATTATCCATATCACATGGAATTACACCAAGAATTGCATGGACAGGATTTTGAAAGTCATGTAAATTTTGTCGTACAATAAATGCGGAGATTCAATTAAATCCAAATTTATTATGCAAGGTAATGTTTAGTGATGAAGCTACTTTTAGAAGTAACGGTGCCGTAAATAGACGCAACATGCATTATTATGCCACAGAAAACCAATTTTGGATTAGAGAGGTGCAGCATCAAAACCACTGGTCATTAAATGTTTGGTGTGGTATTCATCATAATCGAATTATTGGACTCCACTTTTTTAATGAACCACTAAATACCTGAACTTTCTACAAGAAGAACTACCCCAACTGCTTCAAGGTCTCGATAGGGATGAGCTCGACAGTATGTGGTTCCAGCACGATGGTGCGCCTCCGCATTACCATCGTGAAGTTCGTGCGTTTTTGGACCAACGATATCCGCAAAAATGGATTGGACGTGGGGGTTTCATTGAGTGGCCACCAAGGTCTTGCGACATCACCCCATTAGATTTCTTCCTATGGGGTTATATTAAAAATAAGGTGTATGTTAATCCACCAACAACAGTGGAAGATATGCGAAACAGGATTAGGGATACCTGAAGAACAATAACGCCACTAATTTTGTCCAGGGTCCGAGAAAATCTGCAAAAAAGACTAAATTTGTGCATTGCACAAGAGGGTCGTTTATTCGAACACTTATTAAAAAGAAATAATTAATCTCACTATTTAATAGGTAATTTTTTTGTTTCAATTTAGTTCAAAAGTAAATATGTATTTGCCTTGTCGTTATTGTTGTGTTAATTTTTTCACATTATGTTTAATTAAACTATTGCCATTGTAATATAACGAATAATGTATTTCGTCATATTCAACCAGATTCTGTTTGTTTCTGTAGTTTCTTTTTATTATTTTACATGGCTACTATGATAATGAAGACTATTTCTGTAAAAAAGTATGGAAAATAAGAAAATCTGAAATATCTCAAAAACTATTATAAATAGGTATAGGATATATTGAAAAAAACTTTTAGGGTTTTTATTACTCTATTAAATAACATGAAAATATACAGGGTGTACTATTTAAAAAAAAAAGATATTTATTCATTTAAACTTGTTCAAATTTGAGCCGATGTGTTCAACACCCTGTAGCTTTTATTGCAAATATTAGGTAAAAATTATGTTAACTTGTCCTTGGCCTTGCTAAATTCCAAATTTGAATATATTTGTCACAAAATTGAAAATGTTATTTAGGATTGAATTGATGCTTGAAAATGTGACTTTTTTTCTTTAAACTTAATTATCTCAGAAACTATAAAGTTTTGTTATAGTAAACCCTTAATAAAAAAGATTTAAAATTATAAGCTAAATCAAAAGTACGATTCGTATATAGGGTGTTCTATTTAAAAAAATACAACTTTATGCTGTCCTAGGTTTTTGGCTCACCCTGTAGAGTCCTAAATATTTTTAAAATCTGCATAAAAATAAACTGTATCAAACAATAAATATAGTTTCTTTGTTAATTTCACCGAAAAGGCACAAACCTACTTCATCCAATCGTTGACTAGCCCTGTACATGATAAACGCCTAAATTAAGTTTTCTGATTTATGTATGTTAATTTACTACACCTATTTGCTTGGCTTAATATTTAAATGTATATTGAAAAATTGAAATTATCAATAAAAGTAGATAATAAAGAATATAGTGACCCAAAATATCTTCAGAAGTTTAGATAACACTATTAAAATATAATTGAGTTGGTCATTAAATCTTAATATCTTGACATGCCGATATAATCTTCAATTTGAAAAGCAAAGAATCATTGAAATTCCGAAGAATTGTGTCACTAAAATATCTAGCTTGTTCAGAATAAGACCGACAAAGTGTAAAAAGGAAAATCTTGATATTTTTTCCATTTTCCCTCATCCTGAGCTTAATATTGAGAATAGATAGTTCCAATATTCGGCTATTTTCTGGTAAATTTCTTAAAGTAGGAAAGGAGTATTTTTAGTATATTTGGCAATCTTCACGATATATCGCATATACAGGCGCCGATTCAAGGGGGGAGGGGCGGTGGGGGCGATCGCCCCCCCCCCCCCCCAAGAGCTTTGAGTTCAGGAAAACAGACCCGATTTTGCCTCTTGTACTATAATTTATTCAAGTACTAGAGCGAATAATAAATGATTTTTTACCCTTTTTTTCTTAGCAAACTACCTGTGTTCTTTAATCTGGTGTCTCTGGCAAAATCTGTTAGACACATATATTTTTGGTAGGAATGGGTTTGAAATTTTATAATAAAAAATACCGGTTTATAATAATGGACTATTTGGGTTGGATAACAATATATATTTGGATGTGTGAAGTGTTAAAAAGTATTTTAATCCTTGCCATAGGCGTCGCAAGGAGGTTTATTTTATCACTAAGTATTTATGGCATAGAATTTCGGTAATAAACTTAAAATAAAATATTATTATAATATTATTTTATTTTTTATGATTTCTTAATAATTCGCATACATTAGAAAATATAAATAATTTTGACATATTTAACACAAATCACAACTGTATTTTTATTTTTAATTTTGGCATAGAATCCGTTTTAGGCTCATTCAGACTAAAACATAGCCTTTTTCTCTCAAAAAATTCTAAGTTATAATTTAAATACTTACAAAATACCCATTATCAAAAATACAAGAAGTTAAGCATATATATAAAAAAATAAATTCGTCCATATAATATTAAATTTTTTTTAGGGCTATCGGTCATTCTATTATTAATTAAAAACATTTTTAGGTTTTCTAAAATTCTGACCCATTAAGCCTCTCTAACTTCTTTCTAGTTAGTTCAGGACAGAAGATCGTAGGGAACGCCTACGCGCAATATTACCCCCGCTAACTTCCGTGCGACAGGAAGGCGAACAGTACCTTGAATGGAACGAGAAAATGTATTTACTTTTCGTCTAAACTGATAACGTAATCGATGGAATTTGGAATATTTAATGACTATTTCATACATTGATTGTTTTACATACATCAGATACAATACGAAATACAAAAAAAAAATATTTTTTGTTGGCTGTAGAGCGTAAAGAAAATTAATATTTCTGTTGCAAAATAAACATTTATTCTTATAAAAATACTAGTGAAACGCAACGATAATTTCTAAATAAATAAGGTAAAATCACTTTAAAATTAAAAATCATTCTCAAAAATAAATTTTAATTCTGGTAAAAAATAAAAGTAAGACGTTCAGTAATTGTAAATAAATAAACAAATAATTAAATTCAATTTAAATCAACAAAAACACCTAAAAGTCTACAAGATGTGTTCAAACAGGCCTCCACTTTGAGCGAGACAATAACCTAGTATATTGTAAATACGGTTCGCGTGTTTGCCAAAACTTCAATGTTTATATCCCTATTAGCCCTTTCCATCATCCACAAAACACCATACGTTTTTCCTGGTTTTCCGGAAAAATTTCTTGTGTTATTCGCAATTTGTAACAGCGATATTTGTTCCGCTTTAAAATAATCCGAACTGTTCAAGCGTTCATATCAAAGTTGTTCGGCAATTGCGGTACTATTGCAAAGAAAATTAATTTCTGCTAAACCACAAACGTCAGTCTCCTGATTTGCTCCTTCTTCGGTAATTTGAGGAACCGGTTGCTTTTCTTTATTATCAGTGCATTTTTTACAAATTTTTAGACAACGGGTTGTCTCAAATTTTTTAATAATTCCCAAATTTCTTTCGCACGTAAATGCAAATCTGACGATTATCTCATCCATACTATTATATGAACAACCGCCTATAGGTGCATGATCTTACCTACAGATCACGTCAAGGAATGACTTCAAATATAATATCCAAAAAATAATTAAGTACGTTAACAAGGGTGTCTGGGAAAGGCATTGGTGTCAGGACGAAACACGCTCCAAGAAATTTTTAGTGGTCAAAAATTAGCTTGTACTTATGTCGTAACATCACCGGCATATTTACAACAATACCTTTACCAGAATAGTACTACTTCATAATCTGCACTTTTTGTTCCGTTGAATAAACTACCATCTTAACTAAAAAAATTTGGCGCGAAACACGAAAATACCAATACACAGTACTTACGCTTTAACGACCTGAATAAAAGCAAATGACTTGGAATCCTCTTTTTGTGTCAGGTCGTGGCACATGCTACCGCCTTCTCTCACCGCGCCAGCATTTTATTACCTCTCACCCTTGGACCAAACTGGTAATTTATTAAATTTAAGCATGTATGCCGATGCTTAGGGCGCTTAGATTCTGGCTCATTCTGATTCAATTAATAATATAGTATTTTCTTTATCTTACTTAAGAAACGTCCAGGTTAGGGTTTAGATTTTCCACACCTGTATACGGACCCTCCGAAAAATCTTTAAGAAGTCCTATTTCCTGACATGACTCGTTTACACTAATTAGAGAACGATAATGTCAAATCTCCAAATATCATTTTCCCACAAGAATTACATTTTTTCCAATGTATACTAAATAAGATACACTCGATTAAACATACTCATGTCCAAAGAGTTAGTAACTTTATTACAAAGTTGAATATTATTTTGAAAGAACAATACATATTAGCGCTTCGGAAATGGTTAGGGAAATCAGACTTAAGTATACATCTATATTTCTATGTTAAGCTTCATACCCTTAATTTTAAGCTTTTTCTACAAGTTTCACTCACAAACAGTGCAAGACTTTGTTCACACCTCGACTCCTAAACCTTAAAAGATGAGAGTGATGAATATTTTTTCTGTATCAAGTATTGATTTAAAGCATTAATTGTTGTAAGCAGAGAAAACTCCTCCAAACTGAGGGTGAATTATATTGATTTTATGTTGCGATATAATTTATTAGTTGTTGTTAGAACGAAAAAAATATTTACACTTATATAACTATATATTAATTTTTAAAAAATCTTGTGAAATGATAACGTGATAATTCGTTCATTCATTTATTCATTGAACCATAGAAATGAGCAGTATCCACATTAGAAAAATTAATTATACCAGAAATATCTGAAAAACAAAATAGAATCTTATATTTTCACCAAATGTTCAATAAGAAAATAACCGAAAAGATATTTACCGTATAAAAATACTTCATCGATCTATTTATTACCAGCTTCTAAAGATGTATTTGTGCTAAATGAAGAATATTTTTTCCCAGGAAAAAAGTAAAATTATAATTGAGAAGACTGATTAAATCCTAAAATAGCCTTAAGTTGCTTATAATATATTTAAACCTTAAATGTGTCTAGGATTAAAAATTCATAACGATTAAAAATCAAATTTTTTTAATACTTTTTAATTCTTTTGTTTAATCGGGGTTACTCTGTTATGCTAGAAATACTTAAAGATTATTAGGAAATTAAAAAATTAACGGAGTAAAAAAAAAAAAGAGGAAATTCGAGCTTAAGAAGTAGGAGCGAACAACCTTCTCAAACTTGGTCTGGCAGGATTTTGGTTAAGTATTAACGTGCCAGACCAATTTTATTCAAAAAAGGAATAAAAAAAACAAAAATTTTGACGTTCAATTTTTTCTGATATCTTATACAGGAAATTTATCGATCGAATACATATTATAAGGGTGGTCTGGCAAACAGCTGTGTCAATAATAGCGATGCCAGACTTAAATTTTTGTTTTCTACTGATCATACTCTATCAAATTAAAAAAAAATACACTTATGTTTTATACATCAATTTTGCAAAAAAAAAATAGAAAAATATTAATTAAAAAAAAAATTTAGATAAGTTACAAAGCGCCAGATCGGTGGTTTGTTGTATAAATAATATCCAGAAAACAGAAAAATATAATTTTGCAACTTATTTCGGATGACCAACGTTTTTCGGGGGTCGCCACTTAGACTATAAATATATTTTCAGATTCTTAATATAATTTACTTTATAACAACAGACTAAAAAAATTGTTTGCAATTATTATTAAAAAAAAAAAAAACGTGTGTCACACATAATTCCTGTTTCCTTCGATGTATTTGAAATAATAAAAGGTCGCGTCTATAACTATCTAAAAGCGTTTTGAGACACATTTCTTAAGCCTGCCATGGTTTCGTACCGGACAATATAAATTTTATTTTTGAGAGGACAAGAAGCGGTCCAAAATCGACAAATTGGGACACCTCGTGGCCGTCTTATATGTCCATTTTTCTCAATCCAGCGACCCGAAAAATTAGTGTCCAGATATGCCCTTACAATTTGCGCATTGTCAGCAGAAGCTCCGACTTCTGCAGGTAGAGGTCGTTAAGGTAGTTCATTCGCGACAGTCGACAAAAGTATAGCCTTTAATTTAAAAATTCTCAAGCCCAAAGAATTTTGTTTTTGTACAAGACTGTACCCAACACACGTTAACTTCCAATATACAGACACATTCTTATACAATAATAACTTTAAATATAATAAAACTGGCAGCCCTGCAAATGTCTATCTCGAATGGTCTATAGAGTAAATGTATGTATAGTAACGTTCATATAGTGTGAGTCTCATATCTATACAGTTTGTTATGTTGACATCCCAACACATTGAGAAAATGAATAAAAAAATCGAGAAATATATTTAAAAAAATGTCACATTCTGAAGAACTAACCTAACTAGGTTTCAATTATCGCGCGTTGCCAAGTTGTGATCACTGTACCCCACTACGCGTCAGATGTTTTCAAATTATTTTTATTCAAAAAATCTGTATTTTCTAAACAAACCGGTCAAGAAATTTCAAGTTTTTTTTCTTAAAAATTCATATTTTTTAGATCTGCGTTGTATTAGTTTTTAAAAATATGGTAAAATCCGTTTTTGAGATATTCCAAAATGTATCGGCATTTTGTTATATGTAGTGACCTCCAGCATGTTAATTATGCATATTTTAATTGTTAATATTTCGTCTGACAGCCGATTAAAAAATTTCGTTTTTTTTTTAATTAAATAAAAGTCACTTTTGTAAACTATATATTCAAATTCGATCAAAAATCCGTTTCACGAGTAAACTACTTTAAGTTGTAATATTTTGTAATATTAATTTGCAGTAAGATTGCCTTCATACACACGAATTTGTCCTAAGTACAAAACATGAAACGCTGAAGCCGTGAAAATATTACATGTTCATTTTCCTGAGACCAAAACCTAATAGTTTGTAGATTTAGTACAACTCCGCTGGTAAAATAAGCATCATCAGACCTTATAACGGCTGTTTCAAAATTCTTTTTCCTGTTTGTATTTTGAAAATACCAATTACAAAGCTCTGTTCGGCGCTATGCGTCACCAGAATGTAAATTTTGCACCATATATTTATAATATTTAAGCTTGTGTTTTTTAAGATTACTTGAACTTGAACTACTTGCATTTAGTTCAATAGAGCTAATACATTGATCTCATCAGTCTCACGATTTTCCTCGTTGTAAATTTTATACCGTTGTTTAGAAAATAGGAAATCAAACAAGAGATTCGTGCAACTAAAAAGAAGAGAATGGAAGACAGACGTAGAGAAATAGAGGAACTAGAGAGAAAACATGATATTGAAGAAGGTAGTTTCTAGCAACAGGCAACCCTCTCATTGATGAACAAGAAATCTTTTATGCTTGGAGTTCCTGCATAACTGAATTATTTGAAGACGAAATACCAAACATATCAGACGATGTACATGGAGCTGAGGAACCGAAAATTCTGAAATCAGAGGTTCTTCACGATATAAGACGTGCAAGATCTAGAAAGGCAACCAGCGCAGACGAAATTACAGTGGAACTCTTGCAATTAATTCACGAAGACAATATCGATATACTGGTTAAGTTTTTTAATTCAGTGTATCACACTGGAGAAATACCGGAAGAATGGCTGGAATATATTTTTATAACACTACCAAAAAAATAACGTGGCAAAGATATAACAAATACAGGTTAATAGGTCTCATGAGTCACACCTTGAAGGTTTTCCTGAGTATAATTCACTGTAGAATAAGGTATAAATGTGAAAGCAGCCTAGATGAGGCTCAATTTAAGCTTAACAACGTCCTTGGTACTAGAAAAGCGCTATTTGCTCTAAATACACTTCTCCAAAGATATCGAGACCACAAGGATACAAGATGTAAAGCTCATAGATATACTGAGGAATACCAATGTGGATGGCAAGGATGAAGGGATTATAGAGAATCTATTTTAGCGTCAGAAGGCAGTGGCTCGAGTTAATGGCAAGCTTCAACGAGGCGTTAGACAGAGATATAATCTCTTTCCTCTGCTGTTTAATTTATATTCGGACAAAGTTTTTAAGGAAGCCGTACATAACAAAGTACTTGAGATTAAACTCAACGGCGAGCTAATAAACACGATTAGTTATGCCGATGATGCGGTCGTCATAAGTGATAGCCTCCAGGATCTACAACAACCCTTAGATTCTATCTACAGGGTTGGAAAAGAAATGGAACTCAACATAAATGTTGCTAAAACTAAATTTATGGTTTTCAGTCGTCTAACATATCCAGACGCTTCGCTACTGATAAATGGATAAATCGCTGAAAGAGTCTCCCACTTCAAATAGCTTGGATGTTATATTACTGAACAGCCTGACCCAGATAAAGAAGTTATGCAATGAGAATTTAAATTTATAACTTCACCAAAGGATGGTTAAATATTACATCTGGTCAATGTTGTTGTATGGCGCGGAGACGCAGACATTGAAGGCTACTACGATCAATCGTTTGGAGGCATTTGAGATGTGGTTGCATAGATGAATGATTCGAATACCTTGAATAGCTATGCAGATTAATATGACAGTTTTAGATCGAGCCGATGTCACTTGTGAATTGCTGACAGCCGTAAAATGCAGAAAACTAGCTTATGACTATGTTCTAGGAGGGGATCGGTACAGAATTCTGCAACTGATAATGAAGGGTAACATCGATGGCTGTAGAGGAGTTGGAAGGAAGTAGATCTCTTTACTTAGGAACATCCGAGAGTGGACAGGAATACACAGCTATTTAGAATAGCAGAGAACCATAATCAATTTGCCATTGTAATTGCCAAAGTTAGGCTGACCTGACACAGCATAGGAAGAAGAAGAAGAAGTTTGGGAAATGAATTTGGTTGAATTAATTTTGATTTTATCCTCAAAATTCCAAATTAAAAAAAAAACACTTCTAGTACTTTATCTGCATTTCGTTACACTGAATATAACAAACGAGAAATGGATTAATCGAAAATTTCAGTACAAAAATATAACGAATATCCAAATTCTGACAGAAAAACCTGACGATATGATTTTGATGTTTTGTTTCTTTAAATACTCATCGAGACCTACTAATATCTGATAATTTTTGAAGGTAAATTTCAGTCACAATACTAATAATAAATATAGAGTGTTATGTATTTTTAAGAGCCTGTAACAAACTAAATCACATTATTCAAAAATATGTAGGGTGTCCCATTTTAAAAAAAAAAGAGAGGTTTGATTTATTTCTCCAAAACATTTGAATCTATAAAAAAAAACTAACTACGCCACTGTACTTTAAATGAAAAACCCCAATAATCCTATTTTTTAGCTTTGCAACCGATATACGAGGGATGTCCCAAAATGAATAATTTTCAAAATCGCTCTGTATCTCCAAAACCAAGAGGTTTATGAAAATTCTAAGTGGCATCGTTCGTTACTTAAGAAAGTGGTATAGTGTCACAAAAACCTTATAATTCTATTTTTACTAATAGCGGAGACAACCCATGAAACCAACTACAATTAGACACTCTGTACAGATCACAAATTATAAGCTATACATGTCTAATTTCTTACCTATTTTCGACTCGTGTTCCGTGTTCTCCACATTAATTACTACTCTGTACTTTCATATAAATTTTAAATTACTTGTTGTAATGTAGTTTCAACTCACGCAGTATCATCAGGATCGTATCAAAAAATCATTAAGAGCTTTTTATTCTATTTCAATATAATTCCCTAAAAGAAAAATATAGGTAAAGAGAAACAATTTAAAAACTATGTAATAGGTTAATCTATTAAACACAATTGTGGTTATTTTATTTTGTAATAATGATAAACCTGCTTATAGTTTAAGATAAGTTAATTCCAATTCAATCAGTTCGTTTCAAAAATTTTGCTTTTATCTAGACTATTTAACTCATTATTTTACAAAATGACAAAATTTATTCAGATTGTTTGCATTAGCGTAGCTAAGGAGTTTCTCTAGGGGGAGCAGCCAGTCAGCTGATCCGCCGCCACAATCTTTTAATTTCGATAATCCGCTTAAAGTCAGGCGCAGATATAGGCGAGCGATGGGGGGCTACCGCTCTCCCACCCAAGAGCTTCAAAATTCAGAAAAATAGTCTTGCATGCCTACTCAATTAGCAACGTAAACGTCGCCGACCTAACTTCCCCTCCCCCTTGACACCACTCTTGCGCTTGTCATACCGTAGTCTCTGTCAAATGAAGTTTATCTTTTCTTTTCCTTTGTGATATTGCCTCTTTTCTTAAAGAGTAAGGCTGGATCCGCCTCTAATTAGAGATCAGCTAACTTATTAGTGGAATTGACAAATTTTAAAACGAAGCAATTTAATTGGAGATACATAAGTGATACCTTGTAACAATGGAGTTCATTGAATGACGTCATTTAAATTAGCACCTTCCTCAACTCTGCAATAAAGCTGTAAGTCTGGCAATACAGCTAAATTTAATATAAATAATCACCGTTGGCTATAATAGTAATTCAAAAATAAATAAAGAAGTTATCAAAATTTAATATTTATTACACACATTAACAATACAAAACATAAAACATAGTGACATAGACATTTTATTGTTAATTTTGATTTCTTGATTAAATTTTTGGTTTTCTATGTTTTTCTCTGAACCGGTGCAAGACTGCCTCAGAACTGATTATATTTTTTACAATTCCATGCCATTGCATGCTGAATGTAGTGTTTAAGACGAATTTAAGAGTTAAGATGGTACTATGAATACCAACCATAGAGATTACTTCTCGGAGAGCCCCGTGCGGCGGCGGACAGGGTGAATGATGCGGGAGACGGTATCCTTCGGATACATTTGTTTCTGTCCGCACTTTTCTGTTTTCACGCATGTCGGGAAGACACACAAGTTATGTGTAATTGTTGAGAAATATTAGGTTTCTCGAAAACGACATTGCGTTAAATTGATTGTCTTTGGTTGTGGAAAGATAAATTTTCTTGATATACAATTTATAATCGGTTTTATTCATTTTTCAAGCTTAAATCTCATAGCCTAAATAGTTAACAGGATATTGACTCTTAAGTTTAAAAGGCGTTTTTTGATTCTAAAAAAAATCAAATCTTCAAAATAAAAAATTTGGTTTAATATCAAAATTTTTTTTTTATCGTTAATCACTGGTCAAAATTTCCAAACGATTATAATTTTTTTCAGGTCTTTTGCACAATTGTTAACTAAATCAAGCAAAAATTTCAATTATTAATTAATAATGAACTATTAATTAGAAAGCGATGTAAAAAAAATTGTAGCTTTTCTGAAGCTTTACTTCTCTTCTGTTAATACCAACGACGTAGAATTTAAAATCTGATTTTTCTATTTATGGATTATTAATAAACAAATCAAGAGCGCTCAATAGTTTTCACTGGAATTTCATATTATCCGTTTGGGTATCCGTATTTCGGAAGAAAAAACATCCCATCAGTATCCAGTAAAAATCAGTGAAATAGCCTAATTTTACCGAGCCACTTCTATTTTATATGAAATATAAATATTTTTTGATCTTTAAAAATAAATATAATTATCATTTTTGTATTTGCAAAAGTATTTAAGTAATTGTTTATTACTAAATTAATATTAAATTATGTTGATCGAAAAAAATAACATTCCAGTTTAAATATTTTCTTTTCGGTTACTTCTATTTTTTGTAGTTTTGATACAAACAATACTTAAGGAGCTTTGCTTCTGTCGCATCTTGTACTTTGCCTGTTTTTTTTTTGAGAATGGGATTGCATCTCTTTCTCAAGATAAAAACGAGGAAAACAGTATATTCTTTAATATCCTTGATTTTTCTAGGGTGGGCAATGGGTTTTGTAGGGTGAGGGGTGTCCACACTTGCTCCCCTTTAACTACGCAAAATTCTTTTTTAACCTTCAACAATCAACAAATGATACTAAACTATATTATTCAAATGCTAGCGACTTGCTTGATTAAAAATTTGGAGTTTGGTTAGATCAGATCAATTTACAGGATCAATTTACTGTATTTGTCGATGTTTCGATCTCTATGAGGTTGTCCTCAGGAATTTTTTCTAATGATATTCGAATTATACACTATGATCAGAAAATTCAAATTATAAAACATAATTTAGTGATAAATTGTTTTATTTTGCTCTTCAGAATATTTTTCCTAAACTATATTACACAATACGTGAGGATAATCTTTATAGATATATAGAATGAATAATAATAATTATGATGACAACACAAACTCTAAAGAAGTAAAAATATCAATTTTATTTACATAAATCTACAAAAGCTGTGCATATTTACAATACAAAAATCCACCAATGCAAATATTTATGGTAATCAGTTAAACGCCATATTAGATCCGTTATACGGATTTCTCCATTCTACGTTTCGAGAATCTTTTAGCAAATTAGCAATACAAAACAACTAAAACAACTCTGAAAATAAGTTTTCACATAATTAGGTCTATCTCAGCTGACTGTGAACGACATATTGAATTTTCAAAAATGACTACTGGGCTTTCAAAAGATCCTGTTCTGAGGATTCTGAGGCATCATAAGTAGCGATAATTTAGAATCAATGACGGGTCTCGCTGAGATAGAACGAAACGTCAAAATAGGCCGATTAAATCATATAAGTTTTTTTGAAATATTATTGGTAAAAAAGTGAACATTTACTCTGGTAAATAAGTCATATTTTTAGAATGGTTTAACAAATGGTATTCTAATTCGCCATTATTATGTTTTACGGGTAAGAGTAAGGAATTTATAAACTATTTTAAATTTGTCAGTTTTCCATTCAAGTTTCTAATTTATTTACTCGATCTTCATGTCTCCATCCATTTCCGAAATATATGCGTTTAAACATCAAGACGCATTCGAGACAATCAAATTTATTTATTTTCGATTTTCAGACTCAAAAGTAATGACTCGTATTTGAATTTCATCTTCAACTAACCTTAACTTTTGTTCCCAAAGGTCACACTGAAATAGCTCCCCTTTGATCTAAACAACTACTTTTTGGAACATTTTCCGCTTTCGGAGTCATTTATTCTTATCCATTGAAACCAATAACTTCAAGTCAAAATGTCCTCTAAGGGACATTTTAACTCAGGTACATACCAGAACGAAAAATTTCTCATTTAAAAAAAAATTTCTTGATCCTCAAATGACCTACCTGCATATTTTCCAAATCATTTGCATGGATGAATGAAAATTGCTTACCCAGGAAAATACCTGTACAACGTTTGATGTCAGAGTAATTATTTCAAAACAGGTCGATTTAAAGCTAACTTTTATATCCAATAATGCTTTGTTTAAGAGGTAGGAGACGTCAAATTTTTAAGAAAATATTAATTTTTACCAAAATTCTTGAAAACGTATTAACTGAATTTAATGATTCTTGGTGTATTGGTGTATGTCTAACATTATAATATGACCTTTTCTGTGGTATAATGACAGGCGATAAGGTACTGTAAATGTTATCAAAGTGAACATCGCTTCTGATTTCCTATGTCAACAACGTTATGACAACCTAGAGATTTCTGTCGGATACTCGCATATTTTTGGAAGATTTTTTACCTCTTGAAAAATTTTCATTGAATGAGTGGTTTCATTAGTAAAATTATATTTTCAATTACATGCCTAGACCAATTAACTGTAATAATATAAAATACGTGTAAGAATAATTTTGTTGCTATGGCATTAATGACTATTGACAAATTGCCATCACTATCTAAGAAGTCGATAAAAATAAGATCAATATTCTAAATTTATAAGCCTACTTTACTTTTAAAAATGGACACCTACATACACTCCGAGAAGGTTGACATGCTCCTGGTATATGAGTTTTGTGAAGGAAATGGGCATCGAAGTGTGGTTTACATGGAGTGATTCCCAAACCATTAAACATTTGCTAATATTGAGCGTCATCTCCGAGAAACGGGCAGCTTTGAAATAAAATTTGGAGTTAGGGGTCGTATTCGAACAGTCGAAAAAGAATAGGATATTTCGGAAAGAGCTGAAAAAAAAACAAGTGTTAATACCCGCCGTTTAGAATGTGAATTGGATATCCCTAAAACTATTGTGAATGATATTTTATAACAACAGTTGTTACCATTCATATCATGTTCCAAAGATTCAGGAACTTTCCTTTTGTGAACTATTCGAAACAAAAGAATTCGTAATCCAAATTTTGGTAAAAAAATGTTCTTTACTGACGACAAGATTTGGAATACCAACAGTCAATCTGCACGATGAACATGTTTACGAGGATTAAAATCCATATGCCATTAAAGTTGCACACTATTAGCTTCTTCTTCTTCCTTCTTATATATAAGCAATTTGCTTGTTATTCTTCGTCTCTTTGCCTGGTTTCAGTCTATCGCGAGGTTATCACTCCATCGTTTACGGGGTCTTCCGGTACTCTTACGTCCTATTGGTGATTTGTCCCTCGTGATCTTTACTATTCTGTCGTCGGTCATGCGGTTGATGTGTTCGTTCCATTCCCTTTTTCTTTGTAATACCCAGTCATTGATGTTATCGACTTTACACACTCTTCTTATATCCTCGCTCCTATTCCGATCCATAAGTGTCCTGCGCACCACTCTCATCTTTGTTGTTTCCAGTTTTTGTTTTGTTTTCGAGATTTCTGGTCTGGTTTCTGCAGTGTATGTTAGTATGGATCTTATTGCTGTTTTATAAATTCTGGATTTAACTTCGATTCCTACATGTTTATTGCTCCATATGGTACTATTAAGATATGCTGTTGTTCTTGCTGCTTTCATGGCTTGTCCTCTCACCTCCGTTTCAGCATCCCCGTATCCGGATATTTCTTTTCCGAGATACTTGAACTTCATTTCCTGCTGTATAATTTTATTGTCTATTTCTAGTGTGCATCTGAGTGGTGTTCTAGACGTAGTCATTGCTTTAGTTTTTGACGCTGATATATTCATGTTAAACTTTTTCGCTGTTATGTTAAATTGGTGCAGTAGTCTTTGCAAATCGTCTTCGCTTTCAGCTATTAACACTGCATCGTCGGCGTAGCACAGTATTTTGATTTCCCTGTCTCCTATTTTATACCCTTTCAATCTACGCACCTGCTTTATCAACTCGTCCATGATGATGTTACATAGTAGAGGGCTAAGAGAGTCACCTTGTCGGATGCCATTATTTACTTCTATTTTTTTGGTCAAATCACCGTTTATCCTAGGTTGAATCGTATTTGCCTGATATATATTTTCAATCGTTTTGATAATGTTTTGAGATATTTGTTTGTCGTAAAGTAGCTGTGTTACATTCTCTAATTATATACAATCGAACGCCTTCTCTAGATCGATGAAACACATAAAGGCTGGACGATTATATTCAATTGACTTTTCAGTTATAAGTCTTATAACAAATATGGCATCCGTACATGACCTTCCCGACCGGAATCCCTGCTGTTCGTCTGCTAAGGAAGTGTGTTCATTAATTTTGCTTGTAAGAATTTTTGTGGTTAATTTTAACGAGGTAACGAGAAGATTGATTCCTCTTTAATTAGCTGGCACTTTTTTATCGCCTTTTTTGAATAGGATTATTGTTGTGCTAGTCCTCCATTCATCGAGGATTCTGTGATGGTATATGATTTAATTGATGAGAATTTTCAATTGTTCTGTCAGGCTCTCTCCTCCGTATTTCAGTAGTTCATTGGTTCATTGGTCCCGCACTTTTCCTGTTTTTTTATTTTTTTTAAGGCTAGTTCTACGTCTTCCTTCTTTACAAGTATATCGTCGTTACTTATAATTTCGGTGTGTTAGGTTTGACTTCTCTGTGTTGTTTCTTGTATAATTCCTTCAAGTAGTTCACCCAAATTCCCTTCGGTTTGCGGTTACTGCTAATTAACTCATGTGTTTCCTTTCTTTGGTCTCTGATCAGCCGCCATATCTGTTTCTGGAGTCCATAGAAGTCGCTTTCCATCCTTTTTGAAAAAAACTTTTCCCAGTGCTTGTTTTTAACTTGTCTCACTAATGTATTGGTGCTATTTCTAATTCTTTTGTACTCTTGATAATCTTCCGAAGACTGCGTTGTCCTGTATTTTAAGTAGGCTCTCTGTTTCTCTTTACATTGCTCCCTAACTTCCTTACATAACCAGGGGGTCTTGTTGGGTCCTCCTTTCCCTTGGTTTGTTTTTCGTGTTCCGAGTGCTTCAGTGGCTTCTTCGTTGATATTTCGCTTTAGTTTCTCCCAGCTGTTGGTAATGTCATCCCTTTCGTCTAATGGCTTGTTTTGTATTTTTTCCGTTTTTCGTTTTTGGTATAATTCCTTAGTGGATTCATCCCACAATGATTCTACGTTTATTTTCTTATCCGGTGTGCCAGATCTTGTGTTTTTGTTGGGTTTTAATTTCATTTTGATTTTTCCAAGGAGTAGTTTGTGATCGCTACCGATGTTAGGAGAGTTAAGGGCTCGTATGTCCAATATCTGAGGTGGTTGTAAGCATCTGTTTGTTATTATGTAGTCGATCTTTAATTGTTGTCCTCGAGTGTTACTGAAAGTATATTTGTATTGTGGTTTGTGGTCGAAAAGTGTGTTATTAATTCGGAGTTCATTAATTGCACATGTGTTGATTAGGAGTTCTCCATTGTAGTTCAATACATCCTCGTTGAACCGTTGTTTAACCGGGTAAAGTTTCGTTGCCAATACAAGCATTGAAATCTCTTAGCATTATCATTGGTTTGCATTGTGGAATCGACTCGATGACGTTTTGAATTTAATCATAGAACTGTTCTCGTTCTTGTCTTTTTTTTTATTGTCTTCGAGGGCGTACGCGGATATTATATACAGTTCTTGGGTTTCTGTGTGTAGTTTGATGACCAGTATTCTTGCGGATATGTATTGGCATCCTTCTATGCAATCCTTGTATTTTTTATGTACGGCTACTGCTACTTCTTCTTTGGCGCGTTCATCTTTATCCACCCCGCTATATATCAAGATGTATTCACCGTACAGTTTCTGACCTTTTCCTTTCTTTTTTGTTTCCTGAAGTGCGCATATGTCAATGTTGTGGTCGTCCAATTCTATTATTAGTTCTTGTTGTTTACTGTTAAAGGATCTTATATTCCAGGTGGCACAGCGTAAAATGTCTATTTTCTTCCAATTCGTAAACCTTTTTCTCGCATGGGTCGTCATCCTTAATTCAGTCCTGTTCCGAGGCAAAGTTCCGGTTCTGTGAGCATTGTGTTTTGTTTTACCCTAGGTAGAGTGCTGGTCTAACCCAGGAACCCTCCTCCTTTATCCGGGCTTGGGACCGGCAGTGGCAGTTACCAGGCTACTCAATTCACCCGACAACGACACCATTAGCATAACTTTAAAATAAATAGTTGAGCATATATTATTGATCGCAACCCTATTGGTCTTGTCGTGATTCCAGACAGGATAATGGAAATACTTATCTAAATTTTTTTGCAAAATACATTACTAATTCGTTTGGAAATTTTTTTCTCTGACGTTCGGCAATACTTACACGATCAATATCCGAACCGATGGATTGGAAGAGGTAATGAGATGGCTACCACGTTCTGGGCTAAATATGTGTGACTTGTATTTGCAGAGCACAGAACCATGCAAAACTCCGGTGTACACTCACGAAGAATTATTAATGCACTTTTAAGGGCTGACAAGCTTTTTAATAATCCTGAGATATGACATAAAGTATCAGCGGTGTGAAAATTGACAGTTCTGAAATGTAGGATATTTATTTCTTTCGTACCAAACAACGTTTGCAACAATAATACTGTTTTTGGTACCGATTAAATAAAACGCACATTTTTTTCGAACCTAAGTCGAACTGCAATATATAGATTTAGACGTTTTTAGCTAAAGAGGTAAACTCTAATTTTGGATTTTAAATATTTTTATCGTAAGGTTGAAGGTTTAATATTTAATAGGAACAAAGATCGCAATACGCCAAATGCATCATATAAATAAAATGACGTTTTTTCGACAACGTGAAAGATATGTAAAAACGTTGTCCAAAGTTCTTGTCATACAGGGTGTAAAGAAAATGGGGTCATAAATGTCACAGCTAGTCCGTCCCTGCAGCAGTGAGTAATTCACAACACTTTCTTGGATAGTAATTTGAAAGGTCTTACCTGATATACATCATATTAAAAAAAAATGAAATATACCCTTTGGTTCAATAATTATGTGTAAAAAACTTATATTGCAGCTCTTTGGGAGCACAGATCTCCGAAGAGGAGGCCTATATGAAAAAAGTTTATATAAACTAGTAGTATTCCATTCACGTATTTTTTTCATATTCGGGAGATTTCCCACATTTTCTCGTACACCCTGTATATCACACAAATTAAACATTTATTTCTAATGAATGTTTTCTTTATTTAAGAATTTGTTCCACCACTGTCAGTAAGTAAAATTAAAGTAATAGTAAGTTTTTATGTCTTTCTAGGTTAAAGATAACTTTATTGTTCAAGTGAATTTAGGGTTATATGTTAGACTAAATCTCATTTTACGGGCTTAAATCGATGGATCATCGAGTTAAAATAAACGCTTAGTTAAGGAAAAGCGTTAAAGTGTTCCTCCGGGTCTTCCTACTTAGCTAATTTGTACTGCCAAATTACACCCAACTTGAGCATTACTGGGACATAGGTTCGTTTAAATCCTAGAATTAGTTTAGGATGAAGTATGTTGAAGACAATGACGTAGATGGCTTTTTTCTTGGGAAAGTAATTATTATTACTGACTAGATAGCAAATGTGCTATAAATTACCTTTTAAGTACTCAGTGTTGTACCATGGATATCCGCGATTACAATTATGTTTACTGTACTACACTTTCCGATCCATTTTGTATTATTAGACTTCTTATATTATAAAAGTTTCTGTAGTTGTTATGTATGTATTCTCCTTTCAGGTAGAGAAAAGGAAAGAATATAATATACAAACAGTTCATTTTCTGCAAATATTACTCTGATCCTCCCTCCATACGCGTTTCGAGCACCTTATGATCTCGTCAGTGGATTTGTATCGGATCGAGAGCAACATTAGCAGGAAATAACTGATATAAGAAATATAAATTTCAAGGTACGTCGGCAGGATATTGCACCTGCCATCTACCGACCTCGATGTCAGACTGTCAGTCTCGATCCGATACAACTCTACTGACGAGATCATGAGGTGATCGAAACGCGTATGGAGAAAGGACCAGAGTAGTATTTGCAGGAAATGAACTGTTTGTATATCTTATTCTTTCCTTTTCTCTGCTTGAAAGGAGAATACATATATAAAAACTATTTAAATACGGCAGAAGGATTTCTTTATTTCTTACTCAACTTTTAATATTTTTAAAATTAAAGTTTCTGTTACGTGTATTCAAGTTTTGAAATTTTAAATTTACTTCTTTGTTTACAAAAGGATGGTATTACAAGCCTAGAACTTGGGAAATATGTACCAAACTTTATCAAATAAAAAAAAATTTTCTTGTAAATTATGAGAGTCAGTAATCCTAAAAGTGACATATAAAGAATGTAAGGATAAGAACGGAATCTTTAAAAATCAAAACTTGTGCCTTTCTATATATACAGTGTGTCCCAAATTGGTGATGACAGCATTGTAATCTATAGGAGATAGAAAATCGATTAAATAGGGAAAGTTTCAGGCGAATATATCAGTAGTTTACTGGGAACTGGAGTAGGAATGTATGAACGACAGTAGTGAACATAACCCGATTCTCTAAATCCCCCCACTCCTCGACCTTGACCTTGACCTTGCTTCACCCCTCTTTGGCCCCGCCCACATGTCCTTGTCATTGACCTTGAAAGTGCACGTGTACTTTGGCCTTGGCCTTGTGTTCAAGGTTGAGTGTGTGACCTTGACCTTGACCTTGGTGGAGACGACCTTGACTTTGTTGAAGGTCATCTTGGGTGTGTGACCTTGAAGTAGTTATTTGTGCATTGTAATAGTGTGGGATGATCTTGAAATGATTTTGACCTTGCAAATTGTTCTATAAATTGTGTGAGTCTACTTGCATTCATTCAGTGTGAAATGTCAGATACGGAACTATCTAAAGAAAAAATTATAGAGCAAGTCGGCAGAGTAATTTGTTTATATCAGAGTAATTTAAAAAGTTTGTGTGATTTTGAAGAGAAGGATCTAGCATTTTTTCCTCTCGAATATTTAAAAACTTGCGTTGATACGCTGAGTTTACGGCAAATTTGGGATAAGCTGCCAGCGTCATATCGGTGTAACAAGGAACTACAGTTAAGCTTACCCTGTTACATTCACTATGAACAAATATATCGTCATCATATAGATGGGCCACCACCAGCAATAAAAAAGTGTCGTGAATGTAAAAATGAGTGAATAATATGAATAGTGCTTTGCAAGAGACAGTAAAAAAATTGGGCGATGAGTTCACTGAAACGGCTAATAATTATTTCAATGATGCAATGAAAAGTCGAGCAGAATGGGCGTCGCGCTATTGTGATTTGGCTTATGAATATGAAAAGGCTGCGAATGCATGTCGTAAATATTGCAGCAAAACAATAAATTTACAAGACTTTGTTCGTGAGATAAAAAAGTTGGGGTTTAGTGACTGTTTGGAAAAACTGATTAGGTTCATTGCAGATCCGGTTGTGTTAGATGAAATTAGAGTGTAGGACTTAAGTTTAACGTAGTAGTAGTTAATATGGAAAGTTTAGTGCGAGAAATGTACGAGGAATTTCTAATTTCTGCAGCCGGTTCGGAATTTTACGCATATGAAATGCAAGATTCGGAGGCTCAGGACTTTAGTGTATTTTTTAAGTATATGGACCATGCCGAAGTGTGTCTTTTAGCTAGTATAGTTTGTAAGAATTTTCTTAGAAATAAAAACAAACACTTATTATTGAACAAATTAAGGAAATTAGGTTTAGGTGATAATGTTAAACGCATAGAAGAATGGCAGAAAAAAATCAATGAATAAAGTACATAAAATGTAGTTATTTGTTTCATTATATTTTGTCCTTGAAGTTATCCTTATACCAATTTAAATGTGTGACGTCATTTGACCTTGAATACTCCTCCCACTATTTCTATCGTTAAGCTACCCCCACCATTGTTACAATTCGACCTTGAAACCTCGCTATAAAGGTTCGTGGGAGAAGAAGTGACTTCAAACAGTCGCAGATATCAGTGGCATAAACATCAAATATTGTGTTCGTGTAGTGTTCTGAAAGTGCTTTTATATTCACGGTAATTTTTGGATTTATATACCATTTTTTCAATAATGAGTATTGCAAAAGAAACTCTAGATGAAATTAATGAAATGTTTAGCAAAGATTTCGAGGTTTTAGAGAAAAAAAAGGTTACCGAAATGATTGTAGGCAAAGTGTATAAAATTGTAAAGATGGTTTCAATGACTACACGATTTGGTAAAACTCTTTTAGTGGCTTTACACGATGACGGTGATAATAGCACATTTGAGACTTTTTTACCAAAACGTGTGGCCGAAACACTACCTGACGATATTGTAGATATTATGAGTAAAACTAAAGATAAATACACTCTAACTTATTTGGGGCAGGGCACTAGAGTTTTTGGAAACAATACTCGAACATTATTACGTTTTGGCTCATTGGAGTAAATTGTATGTAAATTGTTTGAAAAAAAGGATGTAATTAAATTTAAAATATAGTTGCACATGTCAGAATACTTACGCGTGTTCATTATTTCTGTTAAAGATGTCTGCTGATGCGACGACGACGACGACGACCGCCAACGAATGTGTAGATAGATACATATTTTGGTTGGGGAGAGAATTAAGAAATAGGGCTCACGATATGTTAGATAGCGTAAATGATTGGTCGCATATTGATGTAACCAAAGATCAATATAAGAACGAGATCAGGGATACAATCAATTTTATGGCTGGGGCACACTTGTGCGACAAATTTTTATATGGTTCCATAGACATGGATACATTTTGTGCTGAAATGGTTGAAGAAGAATTAAAAGAATACCTCGTCAATATTCCACATTTACCAGGTGAGCTTGCTGCAAAATATGAATTGGTTTCTGCAACAGCAACAGCCCAAGACGTTGACGATCGAAATAGTGTCGGATGGGATAGAATTTTGAGCAACGAAAACGAAGACATGGAAAACTAATTTTTTATAATTTTTGTATTTGTGCAATTAAATTACTGTAAATAAATATCTATTACAATCACAGTTTTATTTTATTTCTTTTATAAACATACCAACCCAGTAGATCATAGTCAGTGTTTCTTTTTCTCAGCTGAAATATTTAATATAAGTAGGGCAAATAAAAATAAAATAGTTTAGTAAAGATTGAAAATGAGTCGAGGAAACAACACAATTGATAAATTTGGTCGTCAGAAATATAATGAAAAATATCATATATTATCTGGGCCACAAGGGATTGGTTTTAAACTTACATCGGATGGGCAGTATGATATGGGTGGAAAAATCATAACCAACTTAGGCGAACCTAAAGATGATGACGATGCTGTGACAAAACACTTTGTTAATAGAAAGTTTTACAATTTTGCAGTTGTAATATGTGACATATTTAACAAGGATGTCCTCCCCATGATATACAAAAATAATAGTGAGCTTAAAACAAAAATTGAAGTTATGCAGAAAATACTCTATCATCAGCCTTTAAATGACTCATTAAGCGCACTGTCGTACGACTCGACTTCAAAAAAAATCTAAAAAAAGCAGGTTAAAGAATAGGAGAACGCACTCCGAGTGGCATAGCCTTGAAGATAACGTCGTAGTCGTCGGTGAATTGGACCTTCCCTCCAAGAATATTGAAATGTTATTTATGTGTATGATGTTTTATTGTCATTGTTTTTAATAATGAAGATTGAAATAAAAAACTTTATTTTACAATATATTGTTTATTTATTTTACATTTTAAATAAAAAATATAGTCATACAATATGTTATTTAAACAATATTAGCTTTATCTATCCAAGAGTTGAAGTGGTTGGGAAATCCTAGCCATTTGACAAATAATTGTTCGATGTGATTTTTCTTGCGTTGTCTAAGGACCTTTTCTACTAGATAAACGTCAGGACTGCTTGTTTTTTGTAGTTCTGATTCGTAAAAACACCCTCTTATAGGCTGACCTTCTAACGATTCCAACAAGTAAGTAGGTGGATTTGTAACGTTAACTTTTACAACTTTAAACAATTCGGTTGACCAAGAGGGCGTATATCCTTTCTCGAATAAGCTTTTGTACTTGCTAATACGCACAATGTCACCCATGGAAAACTTAAATTTTTTAGGTACAATTTTTAAATAATCATATGCTTTAATATGTGTTTTTTCTTGCACGTCTGCAGGCTTCATTCCAATGGTGCGATGTTTCGAATGGTTATAGGTTTTTGTTACTGCCGATAATATATGTATCCATTTGTAAGATCCTCTTGTCGAGAATTGTTTATATAAATTATTTTTTAAAGTCCTTATGACTCGCTCAACAATTGCAGCTTTCTTTGTGCTGTAAGTGGAATAATGATTTATATTATATTTTTTCATCAGGGCTTGAAAGTTTGTATTATAGAACTCCTTTCCTTGATCACTTTGCAGATTTGTTGGTGTATATGATGCCTCTTCAATGATGCTTTTCATCGCATTAGTAACTTCTATACCAGTCTTGTTTTTTATGGCTTTGGTATAGACAAATTTCGAGTAACAATTTATACAGACCAAAATATAACGATAACCATCGTTTTCATCAGCATACTGTTGCATTTCAGCCAAATCAATTTGCCACAAATCTCTGTATCCTTTTATTATCGTGCGCCGTCTTACAAAATTTTTTCTAGCCGTTCTATGTAGTTCATTAACAATCTTGATTTTTTCTAGACTGGGCTCCATATTATTAATAATACTAAAGGTTTCAGATCGAAGGAAGAACTGAATAATATCATTAAATATTGAGCTTAATATATTATATCTTCTTCTCGTAATTCCTCTATGATTGACATAATTTCATTTTCGTGTCCAGTGTGACCGGCCATTTTGGAACTCCACAACAAGCGTAAACGATCCACCAACTCTTTAGCTTTGTTCCAGTAGACATATTGAAATTTTTTCGAAGATAATTTCTTTTTTGTGGGTAACTGTAGTTTTTCCGAGAGATTTTTTCTTGTAATAGTACCACCTAATTTTGTGCCCATTATCAGAGGTTTAATAATTCGTAAATATTTGTTCCATCTGGTCTCCCGTAAACCATCACTTTTTTTAAAATTGTTGTAGACAGCATTCGTTGATTCCAAAATTTCCTTGTACGTTGAAAGTACATTATCACTTAATTGTTGTTGTTCCTTGCCTACACTTGGGGGTGTTTTAAGAAATAACAAATCATAAAGTGCCGGTGATCCACCATATTCTGCAATATTTTTCCCTTTTTTGTATAAGACAATATTTCCATTTCGAAAACGCACCTCTAAATTACCAATAAAATTTTTGTTATGATCTGTTTTTGAACCAAAACGTACACCATATACAGTATCGTATAGAGATGGTTTCAAACGTAATCCTTTCAGGTGTGCGTTTAAAGTATCGGAAGTTGTGGTGTCAGCGGATGCGAGAGATGTATTAGTTGATGTCGAGGGTGTATCAAACACCGATTGGCTAATATCTTCTTTTGAAATGCGATGCTGCTGCTGCTGCTGCTGCTGCTGAATAGGTGTGGAGGTTTGAAAGGAATGTGTAGGTTGGGGAAAACCTGATATTTGAGTCGACTGCACTGATGTACTGAGACTATGTGGCTTTGTAACTGGATAATGTTGTTGCTGTTGTTGTTGCTGCTGCTGCTGCTGCTGCTGACGTTGCTTAACCACATCAGATATAGTTGTCAACGGCTTAGAAATGGGTTCGTAAAACTTTTCCAATTCCACAACATTAAACTCTTTAGCCGCTTTAATTTGTTTAAATTTTTTTCTGACGGCATTGGTAGCTTCCACTAGTTTACGTTTTAAGTCGATCGCGTTATTCATGATGTTAACAAAGGACGTTTCAACAATCAAATGAGCGTTTTCTCTTATTATTACAGTAATATATAGCTATCAAATCCTTTGCGGTATCTTCCCGATTTCACATCACTGTCTTTATCAATTACTAAAAATCCATACTTATTATCCCAACATTTTGAGCACATTTCTTGAAATTGAGTAAAAGTTAGATCCGGTGAAACGTGGTCGGAAAATATGTGTTTCATATTCAACTCATCTTGTTTAAACATAATAATAAAATTGGCGTTGTCTCGCACAAGCTGTTTAGGCACTCGCGAATATGTTTGCGCTAGGTAAAAGGAGTCGATATTTTTATGACGTCCCATGCTAAAGTACGATCTTATAACATCTTGTTTTTCACATATAACATCATCAAAGATAAATATAGAGTTTGGTTTTGCATCGGACGGTTCCACAATATTACTGGAATCACTAAAGGCATAGTAGCCTAAACCTTTGATGGGCGCTAAAATTTTCCTTAAATACTCATATTTCGGTTGATACAGAGATTTCGAGTAAATATAGACATTTTCGAAACGTAGCCCAAGGGGGTGTGTAAGCAGCGAAATCATGACATTAGTTTTTCCACAATTGGATGGACCAATTAACAGGCCGCGAATAGAGGAAGGAAGTAAAGGACCGTGTCTCTTCATTATCTTCTTTTCAAATCCAAGTCCGACTTTTTCATCGAGATTGTCAATAGGAAGTTTTTGTTTAAGATCGATAACGCGCATCTTAGGAAAATTTGATATTTTATAGGCAATTTTTCACAAAAACTGTCATTCAGATGCCGAGCGTCAAACGAAGTGGACGGTCTCACGTTTCCAACAAAACTGGATACGGTATTGTGAATTCGTTAATAAATAAATTACCATTCGAGGTACACATTCCTGGTTATCAATACTGCGGACCCGGAACAAAAGTAATAAAACGTGTGACAAGAGGTGATCCAGGCATTAATCCTTTGGATACCGCATGCAAAAAACACGATTTAGCCTATTTACATAATAAAGACAACATAAGTGCGAGACATCGAGCGGATTACGAGCTCGAACAAAGTGCTTGGAATAGAGTAAAATCGAAAGATTCCAGTTTAGGTGAAAAAACAGCAGCTTGGTTAGTTACAAACATTATGAAAGGAAAACAACGTTTTGGTATGGGTGTACCATCATCATTATCAACAAAAAAAACATCTAGTAAAGGCACGCGTCATACAAAAAGGAAAGGTGTTAATAAAAATCGACATGTTCGGAAAGCCAGTTTCGGAACAGCTATTCGACAAGCAGTTCGAAGGGAATTATTAAAAGCCGGAAGTAAAAATGTGTTGGAAAAAAATGTCATGAATGCATCTAAAATAGCTCTGTCGGCAGCACGTAGATCGGTAAAAGCGGCAGGTGGCAAAAGGAAGGTTCGTACACCGAGAATAATACCGATTCCTAAAACTGGTGGAATATTACCATTAATACCAATTTTTGCCGGGTTATCGGCTTTGGGTTCATTAGCCGGCGGGGCAGCGGGAATTGTGCGCGCCATAAAAGCAGTAAAAAAAAGCAGCGAAGATAAAACCGGTGCCGGCCTGTATTTAAAATCGAAAGGAAATGGTTTGTTTCTAAAGCCATATCGTAAAGGTATGGGATTATTTTTAAATCGTAGATCAAAAAACTAATTGAATCCCTACCTCGAAGACCACTATCTAACATCGATATAGAAAAATATGCCAAAAAGAAAAGAATAGGACACTTTCGAGGCGTTTATATGAGGGATTTATTACCTAGACAAGGTCCTCGACGTTACGAAGCAGCAATAGTGAATTTGGATAGTACGCGTGGTGCAGGGACTCATTGGGTAGCTTATAGAAAAAATAATTCTAAAGTAACATATTATGACAGCTTCGGCGATTTACCCCCACCGATCGAATTGGTACGATATCTACAAACGGGATCGGAACCATCAAAAATTATTTACTATACATACGATCGTCAGCAGGATTTTGGAACAGTCTGGTGTGGACATTTGTGCTTAAAGTTTCTTGTCGAATCATCAGCGTAAAAGATGTCATCATCATCATCGTCACCATTAACACCGCAAATGGATCGCAATAACTATACTAAAATGTTGCAATCACTGAAAGCATTTCATCTAGCCGGTGGATTAAGGAAAATGACCGTGAAACAGTTAGAAAACATGCCCAAGGAAGTAATGATTGCATTAGCCCCAAATGAAATTCCATTCGTTTGGGAAAAGTTGCCGGAGCACCTTAAAAGCGATATCGATATATTAAAATATCAGTGCGGTTGCAAACATTATTTCAGCAGCAGCAGCAGCAATTTAAACGAGGTTATGACTGATGAGGATCTTACGGCTAGAAAAATATTTTGTTGTTATTGCAAAATCAGCGATGTGCGCATAAAAGCAGAAAATAGCATAAAAACATCACTATCTAATGCAGTGAGAAAAGGTGTGACGATGAATCTTTTTAAATGTTGCCGCTAAGAATAAAACCGAGATGTGTGATGTTTTAATGGTTAGTCATGTCTTATACGTTCACACTAACAGGACACTCGAGCGTCTTAAGCGCCGATTTTTATCCACCAGTCGAATTAAATAGAGAAAACAACTATGGTCTGGCATTGCTGGGATTTTACACATACAATTCAATTTTTAATGTGGACGAAAGCAACAATAAGTTTGCCTACATGAAGGAGGGTTACACCACCGAGCCGATACAATTGCAGATTCCACCTGGGGCCTATGAAATAGATGAGATAGGTAAAGCTATGTTGGAGGCTTTGAGGATTTCAACTGAAGAAAAGAACGATGGAATCTTTTACTTGGTTGCTAATAATAATACGCTGAAATGTGAACTGAAATCCCAATATACTATAGATTTCCGGGGAGAGGCGAGTATCGGTAAAATGTTAGGATTTAATCATACAGTGTTAAAAAGAGACAAAAAGCACGAATCAACCGAGATGGTGGAAATAATGAAAGTACGCATCATACGCGTAGATTGTAATATAATTTCCGGAGCATATATGAATTCGGTGGAAGGTCATACCTTGTTCGAATTCGATATCGACGTGGAGCCCGGTTACAAAATCAGTAAAGAACCACAAAATAATATTTATATGCCGTTAATGCCGGCAGGACGTCAGTTTATCGACAACATTACTCTTCGCATCTTGGACGATAGCGGTGATCTAATCAATTTTCAAGGCGAGAAAATAATCGTGAAATTGGAACTGAAGAAACTTTCATAGAAATGGGTTTTTGCTTCAATCGTCAATTGTGTGTGCTGTCGACTAAGATGGGGGAACCGCCGAAACATAATAAAAGTAAAAGAAGAGTTAACGTCAAGGTTAGTCGTCGTCCAGACGTTAGATCACAAACATCTCAACAGTTATCTGCCGAAGACTATAAATTTTTAAAATCAATCGGTCTTAAAGTGCGAAAATGATTTCCACCACCAGCGATAAAATAGAGGTTTTCTCCGAGCCGATCTTGGACAATTCCATTATTAGTCTAGAAGAGCATACGTATAAACCATACGGATCTCCATCATTCAACAATTCGGATGAAGTCCGTATCCCCATTAATTTTCAAGATATTATACTGGATATCGCCGAAAGTTACATATATATCGAAGGAAAATTTAAACCCATAGACGCAACGAAAAGATGTTTTTTATCAAATAATGCCCTCGCATTTTTGTTCGATGAAATTCGCTACGAGATGGGAGGTGAACAGGTCGCCGTGGTTCGTAAACCTGGAGTTACGACGACATTAAAAACCATGGTTTCATTCGGAAGTTTGCAACAAAGATCTCTCATGACGTGCGGATGGGGTCTCGACGAAGCAAACCAAGATATCGTAGACACGGCAAGTAACGTATTCTCCGGGAAATTACCCTTAAAATATCTTATGGGATTCGCCGAAGATTACGCAAAAGGTGTTTTCAACGTAAAACAAGAGCTTATTATGATTATAGCTCGCACTTTTACCAATTGTTACGTCGGCGAAGTAGAGGCAGAAATTAGTATCGACAAAATCGAATGGAAAATTCGTCACATCATTCCAGACGACAAGCAAAAATTGAAAATACTGTCTCGCATTAATAAAGGAGGAAACAATGCCAGTATTCAAATGGCATATCGTAAATGGGATCTGTACGAATTACCAGCTTTAAGGCAAACATCTTCCGACGTGTGGGCCTTGAGAACGAGTACAAGTCTGGAAAGACCGCGCTATATAATCGTCGGGTTTCAAGACAGCAATAATTGCGACAAGAAAGAAAAAAACGCAACCCAGTTTACCCACGCCGACGTATGCGACATTAGACTGTATCTGAATTCAACCGTTTATCCATACGAAAGATGGAATTTAGATTTCGCCAAGAAACTGTACGCAGCAGCCTATTACAATTACGAAAACTTCCAAAGCAGCTACTACGGGCGCGAGATAAACGATCCGATGATAACGTTCGCGGAATATATGAAAAACCCCGTTTTTATTATCAATTGCAGTCATCAACCAGAGGCGATTAACTCATCGACAGTGGATGTAAAATTGGAGTTCCAAACGAGAAAGAATAAATTCCCCAAAGACACTAAAGTGTACGCATTAGTTATTCACGACTCATTTTTTAGTTATAATGTATTAAACGGTTCGGTGACCAATAAATCTATATTTTAATGTATCTATTATATGTAACACAAAATAATGTTCTTGAATCAATAAATTTGTAATGAGTGAAGTAGTAGTTTTATATTTATTTGAAACCCAACCAAAAAAAAAAAGCTGGCGGAAAAGCCCGCTCTTTAAGAAAAGAGTACGGGAATTTAGAAAATGGTGGTTTATTAAGTGGAAAAAAGAGCTTAAATAACACAAGAAAAAATTTTTAAGGCAAAATATGAAAACAACGATTTAGAAAATTTGTAGGAAAGTGACGGTTAGGAATAGGGAAAAAAGTTATAAGAAAAAATTATAGAGGAAATCGAGTACTATAAGCAAGCATTTTTCTCGATAGTAAAAACGTAAAAAAAATTTTTTTCAAAAAAAAATTGAAAAATGGTGAATGCGCGCCAAAGTTGAAGTTTTGGAGCAAAATGATATTAGGAAATTAGAAAGAGAATTTTTTTCTACATATGGTAGTACTTTTCAAAATTCGGAAAGATGAAATTTTAAGAAAAGGGTTATAGTAAGTTAGTAATTTGGATTTTTTAAAGCGCTGTAGCTCGGGAACCGTTCAAGATAGAAAAAAAATAAAAGCACTTTGATAGCCCAAAATTTTGAGGAGAATGCGATGGTGTAAAAAAAATTTTAATTTTTTTTTTTTTTGAAAATGCTGAATACGCGCTAAAGTTGAAGATTTAGAGAAAAACGGTATTGGGAAATTAAAGAGAGAACTTTTTTCTACATATTGTAGTATTTTTGAAAATTCGAAAAAATGAAATTTGAAAAAAAGGGTTATAGAAAGTTAGTAATTTGAATTCTTTAAAGCGCTGTAGCTCGGGAACCGTTCAAGATAGAGAAAAAATAAAAGCACTTTAATTACCTAGAATTTTGAGTAGAATACAATGGTGAAAAAAAAATTTGGAAAATCTTAAAAATGACAAAAAATTTAGACGAAAAAATTGAAATTCTCGAGTTATGAGGCTAGGGCCGCCGAACGGGAGTATGTGGAAGTTGTAGGGGGAGGTTTTTTTTTTTTTTTTTTTTTTTTTTTTTTTTTTTTCTAAGTCCACCACCGCCTCCCCCACCCTCCCACCCGCGGAGGGAAAAAAAAATCGATTTTTGATGGTTTCAGAGCGATTGCGCGGCTCCTTCACCATTTTCTCGCAATTTTTGAGGTATCGATTTTTTTATTTGCGGTGACAGAAGTTCGGAAATTTTTTTTTTGGATTCTAGAGAAAATTTCCCACAATATATGTATTTTTCCAATTTTTTATCGTCAACCGTTACGATGCCAGAGCCCATCCAAAATGCGATGAAAAAATTTTTTTTATATTAGCGAATCGGGAAAAATAGTGTGATATACTTCAACTCTTCCTTATTACGATTCCGTCAAAACATTTTCAAAATTTTCCTTACCTTGCCTGAAAATAATTAAAATATATGCATAATTTGCATTTTTTGTAAATATGTAGCAAAGTAATGGTTAGAAATATCAAAAAAATTTATTTGAAAAAAATGTAGAGAAAGTCTAGTACTATATGCTAGAAAAGTGGAGGGGGGTAGTTTGTGTCCATACCAGAGATACGGTGAGTTATAAAATCATATTATTCTCAAACTTATATAATGCATATATGCACTCCACCTTACCCCCTCCAACTTTTTGAATGTATATAGAGGCCGGTATTAGAATTATTTCATCATTACACATTCGATCGGCAAGATGGAAGATATACCAAAAAGGATCATTGGCATTGTCAGGCCATTCGTGCCCGGCAAGATATGCAAGTGTGAGGAGTGCGGGGGTACCGCACCAGGAGCGGCACCTTCGGCACCGCCTGCAACGCCGACACCACCAGCGACGACGACGGTGCCGCCAATGAGAAGACCAAGGGCTGCACCTAGGTCGGTGTTAATATCGTTGGGTATTACTCCACGGTAGGCACCCCACCCTCCCCCCAGGCCCTTTTAGGGCCACAAAAACGGTCCTTTTCAGGACCACATTATATTTTGATCGTAGTTTAGTAATCGTCACTTATGGGGCGAGATATTCGTTTAACGACGATTTGTCTCGTAGCTTAAGTGCCAAGTTATATGCTTGAGAACCTATGAAAATGTTAACAGTTCAAACAAGGTTTCTATTATTTTTTTTTTTGTAATGTATTCTTCACAAAATATTAAGAATAAGTCTTATTGTCTAAACAAATCTAATTCCTTATTTAAAGTTTTTGAAAAAAATCAATAATTCTATAAGCTCTCACCAATACATAACATTTAGAATCCGTTGGTGGGGTGGGGGTAGTTCTATATATATGAGACTGGGTCAGTTACACAGTCATATATTCATCAACCCTCATACGATAAACATGGAGGAAGAAAGACCCGCCAGCCGAGGCTCATCCATCTTTAGTGATGACACCGTAGCCGACAACGTTGGAGACCTGCAAGTCTTCGACGACGACGACGAGGTGGATTTTGAAATTGACGTCCTACGTTGGGACGACTTGGATGAGCCGATTCCGCTAGTATATGACCATGATCCGGGTCTAGTGGAATTAGACGACGCGGGTGATTGGGTCTTACAAAGACTCGAAACTCCGTCGCCGCAGCCAGAGCCGGACTCGACGGAAGATGCGGTGCTGGAAATTCCAGCATCACCAACACCCGACGACCCACAAGGCCCCTGCGATTCGTCAAGCTGGTGGTCGACCAGCGAGGATGGGGCACCATAAGCCCCACACTCTCCCTGGCCCTTTTTAAGGGCACACAACAACGGTCCTTTTCAGGACCACAAAATACTTTGATCGTAGTTTTAGTACATATTAGTACTTTGTTACTAATATTGTATGTATAGAATATACAATATTAGATACAAAGTATTAAAACTTTAAGTGCTGGTGGAACCCAGCTAAATCGTTCGTTCGTATTTGAGACCACAAACAACTTTTGGTCTCAATACGTAATATGACATTTGTTTTCACCCCCCACCATTAATTTGTCTCTATATATACGACCACCAATACTTATTACAATCATTTTAGTTCGACATGTCAGGGACTCAACAACAACAACAACAACAACAACAACAACAACCCATCCAATGCCCTGTGGTAGATTCTACCACAGAGAATTGTTTGGATTGGGAGCCGAACGATCCTAGATGGGATGAACTTTGGCGGTTCATCATCGAATACACAGAGGACAGCACCGCCACCCCCGCTGATGATGATGACGGGCCGTGCGACTCCACAACTCAATAAAAGAGTCGCATGTTTTAAAACCAAACGGTCCTTTTCAGGACCACAAAATAATTTGATCGTAGTTTTAGTTGGTTATAATACTTTGTAACCAATATTTTATGTTTTTTTCATAAAAACATACAATATTGAGATACAAAGTATTAGAAGTTCTGGCGACAGAACCTTAACTTCATAAACCGAACCATGTTTTAGCATACTTGTAAATATTATCAGAAAATATTTACAACTATTGCTATTGCGTAGTTTTAGTGGATTATTCACTTTTTTTTTTTTTTTTTTTATTACCTAATATTATGTGGGACAGGGCCTATATGAAATAACACACAAAAATAAATTTTCAAGTCATTTTTATTCTCATTATAAAATATAAAAAATTTGATCAAACACTTTTTTATTAACTACAATATATATATATATATTTACAAACTTAATACTATAAATTAAAAGCTAATATCTACAACTACCTAACACCTACTACATAATTTATTAAAGTCCTCTAATTGTCTTTTTAACCGCGCAGATTTCACCTTTTTTATCTCTAATTGTTTTTCAAGTTCTATAATGTCACTGGCACACTCGTTCACTTCATTCACTAACCGTTTTTTCATGGCATAAATGTCAGTCAATTTGGTCTTCTGAGAGTTGGTGAAGTCTTCGACCCACTCCGGTTGTGATGGCTCGGAAGAAGACGCGGTTTTATTTGGTGAAGACGATGACGACGACGACGACGACGAAGCAGCGGAAACTTCATCGCCTTCAAAACACCGCTTAAACCGCTTCTTCATGGGTTTCCGGCACCCCAATATCGGCGACAGTGGTGCTGGCGCTGGGGAAGACTTCACCTCCGACACTATTACATTCTCGACGCTGGCCGGTGTTGGTGGCGTTGGTGGTGTTGGTCCATCGGGGCCTTCTATGACTTCCACTTCTACTGACAGTGGCTCTTGCGGTGCTGTTTTTAGGAAGTCGGGTAATGGAACAGGGGTGGAGGGACGCTTAAAGTTAAACTTTTTCTTCTTCCCTTGTCCCACACCTTTAATCGCCGAATAAAATGTTTTTTTATCGGCGATTTCCGACTTCCGCATAGTCAAGAGCTTTTGCAGTTTCGACGCTTTCGGAGAAGATTCCCTAGGCCGCGATGCTTTTCGCACAACCACATCACTAATCACATTAATTTTTGGCTCTTTCTCCTCCGTCCAGCATTCCAGGAATTGCGCTGCCGACTGAACCAACTCCTCGTCGCGACCATCGTTGAGGGCTCGGTCTTCGGCATCTTCATGCTCCACGCCATTCCAGTTCTCGAACACCCCCGGACTTAGCACCTCTAAACCACTCATGTTATCGAGCATGCCTTGCTGTGAACCGCAGCTCACGTCAAGAGCATCTAAAAGAGACCGTACACTAGACATTTTCGATATTCCAACTCACACAATTAACTTTTTCTTAGCACTGTACTGTTTGCTGTTCTGACGAACTGTGAAGAGCTCGAGCCAGCAAGTCTGCTTTTATGCCCATTTCCCCCACTACACCGCCTTTATTCCTTTTGTTCGATGCATTAAGTATAATATTTAAACTTGTCAGATGCAAGGCCAAGGCCAAGGCCGACGTAACCGGCAATACCAGGGTCGTTTTCAGGGCTGTAATTTTCATGGATTTTTTTTTTTGTCCCTGTCAAGGTTATTTTAAAGAAGCATATAAATATAGTACTAAACTTGTTAGATGCGAGGCCAAGGCCAAGGTCAAAGTACCCGTCAATGTCAGGGTCGTTTTCGAGGTTGTAATTTTCAAGGATTTTTTTTTTGGTCCTGTCAAGGTTATTTTAAAAACAAGGACATTAATGAACGTGCCATCCAGAGAAGAAATTGGGTCATAGAAGAAGCTTACCTGTACAGAAGAAATTAACATGTATTTTATTTCTTAATTTTTAATTTTTTGTTTGTTATTTTTTTTATTTTTTTTTAATAATAAAAAGTAAACTCAATCTTTTGTTATATTTTAATTTTTTTTCAATAAAACAATAGTAAAATGAATCTGTATGTGTATTTATTAAACATCACCTAAAATACGTTTTGCAATCCATATTTTTCTGCAGAGTCCGTTTATTAATGAAATAGAACCATATATTAGGGTGAAATCTAATGGTTTCAAATCAGTCTCACATAACAATGTCAGAAGTAAACACTATTGATAAGTTCGGTCGCAAAAGAAAATTTAAGGATTTTAACTTTATGCGAGGTCCTTCAGGAATAGGTTTTAAACTTACACCTAATGGAGATTACGACATGGGAAGCAAAAGATTGTGCTATTTAGCAGAACCTCTTGAAGGAGACGATGCGACCACACGAAATTATGTTGATAATAACCTTGCTCAGTGTGTGCAAGATACGCAGAAAGCTTTACATGACTCAACAATTGTTATTAAAGATATATTCAGAAACCAACTTGAAGGTTACGTACGCAAGAAATTAATTGAAACCGGTCAAGAACTTAGAGGATACATTGATGATACTGTTATTGCAATATATGAACTTAGGCAAGACGAACTGCGTGATGAACTTAACTCTAGAATGTTGAAAATTGAAAAGACTATGGAGGATCTTGTCAGCAAACCTGTTTCACATTAAACATTTACTCGTAGACCTGTGCGTTTAATTTACTATTAGACAAATTTTTCAACAATAACTTTTACAGTTTGTTATTTGTCGACACTTCATTATATTTATAATTTTAAAATAAAGGTTCAATAAAAAAGCAATCAATCAATGAATACATGTTTTTTATTTAAAAAAAAAAAAAAAAAAAAAAAAATTACAATACTATCGTTACATATTAATGTTGTATGTTTAATAGAAATAATAAAAACAATACAAATAATGAAATATGGATTTTCCAGATTACGTGCTGTCCTGACTTAGAAATGATTCCAACACGGTGACTAAATTTGCTAAGTTTTCTTCCGGGTCTGTTTTGTAAAAATCTATGTCTGCATGCCCCCAAGGTAGAGTTTTGGTTGAACTGGGAATTACATAACGTTTATCATCGCTATGTGACAATGCTACTTTATTTATTATGTTGGTATAAATGTTATGTAATTCACTTCTAAATGTCTTCATCTTTCTTAATATCAAACCACCCCGTTCAACAATTCTTTGGTAGTCTTCCTGATGAAGGTCTTTCTCGATAACACATTTTTTGATACCTTTGGCTTTTTTTAATTCATTATTAATGGACTTTACATAATAAGCCTTCGCGCCGGTACCATAAAAACTTATTATCGGATCACCAGGAAACTCATCTTTCATTCTACCAACTACAGAATTACTTTTAATTATGTTGAAATTATTAATTTCGGGGTAATTTGATGTATCGAATTTTTCGGGGTTTTCTGATATAGTTTGATAAAAGTTTTCCGTATACACTTTTAATATAAGCGAGTCAGTATCGGTGTAAAGTAACGAAGCATCATCGCCAAACTTGGATTTAATAAAATTATAATAAAAATCGTATATTACAGTCTTTGATATATCTAATATGGAAAAACCGATATAAATTGGTTTATTGTACAATATTTTAACTTTATTCATATGTATAGCAACAAAGTTCTCGGTAAATATCGAGCTACTATTGAAATTGGGGCGGGATATTAGTGCTCTAGCTCCATTTCTGCCTACACTGTTCTCCCAATGTGTTACTAATTTTATATCCTTTCGATTTTCCACATTTTCCATAGTTTTACCAAATATCGCGTTATTTTTTAATTTAAAAGTGTCCTTCGCAAATTTTGTGGTGGCCTTGTTACGTAAATTGGTATTAAAATCAATATACGATTTTAGCCATTTTGATTGCTCAAACTGTAATACTCGATGGGTTTGCATTACCACTAAGCCGTTGGCGATGGCTTGTTTTAAAGTTCTATAGTGTACAATGTATTTTTTTTTATCTTGTAAATTGGGAATTAATTTCGGTAATTTAGCGTTTTCTGTTGGCGGTATGATATTTTCTACTAGAAATGGAAGATCAGAATGTGCATCATGCAACTCAGTCGGATAATGCACATCCACTTCCAAAACGTAGCCATGTAAACTATCATCACCAACAGCCATAATATTTAAATCCAGAATTTCGCGCTCGCTTAACCATCGAAAACCACCATATGGTAATGCTTGTGACATACTATGACCATATAGATTTGTAGCATCAAGGTATGTTATAAATGAAGAAGGTTTTGTTGGGTCATAGTCTGGTAAAAAAATATTATTAGCGATGTGCTTCCTTTCTGTACACTGGCTTATGCCGCCGCGTATACCTTTCTTAAAAAAATGTATCATGTCTATATCAGTTAAGAGCTCTAACTCTACCTTAGTCATACGTAGCATACAATCAAATGATAAACTTGGAAGGGTATAGTAATGTGCTGGATCAAGTTTATCGAATTTTAAGCAATTATTCCGAAATTGCTCAAAAACATCACACAATAGCAACACATCTGATTTTAAATACACGTCCGAATAGTCCCCCAAAGTTTTACACCCAAACAAGCGCCATACTTCTTTTGCTCTTCTATAGCTTTCATCGCTAATATGTTCTTCCCGTAAATTATCATAAAATTCATCTTTACTTGGAAGACATGTATTTTCCATTTTTTCTATAGAGTCAATAAAGCTATAGGGAAAAACACCCTTTTGACGCATCAAATTAAATTGGTTGATATTTGAAAAATGTTTCCGCGTTTCAATAAAATCGTCGTCGTTTAAACCGCTACCTAAATTTTCCAAAGACGTTGACAGAAATTTAAAACTATCAATAAATCGCAACTTTAAATATTTCCTCTTGACTTTTCCACATTTACTATCAAAATAATCGTGCACATAAATGCTTTTGGTAAATGATATGTACTTTTCCTTACTTTGAGCCAAAACACCAATTTTATCCCCATATTTACATAACTCTTTTATAAATAAATGGCTGTCGTAGCCGCTTAAGTTATGAAATATGATAGGGATAAAAGAGGGTAATTTATAATTTAAATTACAAACGGAATGTGCAGCACCAAATCTTTTTGCACCAGTTATGTGACAGTGGTCTCGTACTTTAATCTCACCCTCTTCAAAAGGGCCTTCACATATACCACATATTTTAGCATCATTAAACTCCCTTTTTTCTTCAGGCGTTAACGGTTTCATAGGCTTAATGTCTTTTAAATATGTGTTGTATAGAGCCCTTAAATCACACTCGATACGATCCACAAAGACTTGAGCTGCATTATTCCCCCGAAATAGCTCAAATTTCGAAAGTGAGTCGTCAAAAGAGCATTTAATTAAATAAGCAAAAGAATATGGTTCATGTTTAAAACTTTTTACAGTGTAAGAATTTTGTGGGTTTGGTTGTACCGTTTCAATGGGTTTTAAAACAGATTCGAAATCTGCATAAACCACGAATGGAACGCGCATTTGCTTTTCTATACCCTCGAATTTTAAAATATTTTCCGGCACACTCTTTCCAAATTTATCGATTTTTAAATCCACTGAGGGTGTTTGCGTGAAAATGTGGTTACAATCGTAGCTTTGATGTAAAGTTAAAGCTGACGGTGTACTAAAATAAATGAGGCAACCATCACAGAAATATATTTTATGTTGTTGACAACTAATTTGACTTGAAACTAAACGTGATAAATCCCGAATCCAACAATAATGACTCTTTGAACAAGTCGTATCGCAAAAATGTTCACCGCCATCTTTACTACTACAGTCTTTTGTAATTAACAATAAATTTACATGCCTATCCAACTTTTTTGACGCATACCTCAGTGGACCAATAACTTCATGTATTATTTCATTATTTTCATATTTAGATTCCAGACCGTATACGTTAATTGATATGTTGTTCATTTCCTCAAATTTTTTAATGTCACGTAATTTTACTGGAAAATCCATACCTGTTACATTTAGCACTCTAGAAAAATGGGGGTAGGATGTCTTCTGTGAAGGCTCTGCTGTTGGAGGAAACAATGCTGATGTTACAGCCCACGCAAAGCAAAATTCGTCCTGGTTAATCACATTGACGACAGCTCCTTTCTTTTCAATAGAACACGGCAACTTGATGTATGATGAGCCACCCATAGGCATATACTTGTTGATACCAACTTCCAAGTATAAAATTCGCACAAGAGCCCATCCTATAACAAGAAAAATAATATATAAAAATCAGTTTAATATATCGGGTTTTGATTTTTCCATACCTGAATCTTTCTCCTGGAACTCTGTCGCCTGCGTTTTTATTGATTCGGTGAAAGAATGGTAAACGGCATCCAAATCACTTTCTACACTAATTATTTGATTAGCAGTGTTGAAGGATTTTTCACTGAATATTTCTTGTGACGGAAGCATGTACTCGCCAACAGCTGTCATGTTAACTTTTAAAGCATGATGCACACGCAATAAATTATTAACAAGTTCCACCACCTTGGATTTAATGTCTGCAAAGAACATTACGTAATCGGAATGCTCCATATCACTGCTAACCCGATAGGTTGCAATTCTTCTTTTGAAGGCACATTGAACGAGTTGCACACCATGACTTACCGGCAAACATGAATTATTTTTATGTTGTTGTGTTCGTTTATGCGCTGACATATGATTTATTGGAACATCTACATTACATGTAGCGCAATTAATTACCGGAATCGTCGATGTATACTCTTCAATTCGGAGCCGTTTTCCTCCAGGCACTTCATTAAATCTCGCCGCACACGATTCTCTTTTATGACGTCTCATATTATAACTCTTAGTAAACTTAGAACCGCAATTTTCACAAACATATGCCATGATTTGTCAAATATTAACACATGTACTACCTATACAAGTCAGAGCCAACTGATGAATGAAACTGCCCCATACTCTATATAAAACCATTCAAGGTCACCCCCAACCACGTAACATATCTTCAAGGTCACACACCCAAGATGACCTTCAACAAAGTCAAGGTCGTCTCGACCAAGGTCAAGGTCAAGGTCACACACACAACCTTGAACACAAGGCCAAGGCCAAAGCACACGTGCACTTTCAAGGTCAATGACAAGGACATGTGGGCGGGGCCAAAGAGGGGTGAAGCAAGGTCAAGGTCAAGGTCGAGGAGTGGGGGGATTGAGAGAATCGGGTTATGTTCACTACTAACGACATCAGACACTACAAAAGCTTGGGTGTTACCAAGCATTTTCCAAGCAGAAATATATGACCTTAGAATGTGTATTTAATTTAAAAAGGAGTGAAATTATCACGGCCAAGGGATTATCATCATGACGGAGAGTCAAGTAGCCATCAGTGCGCTGAGCTCTCAAGTTATCAATTCCAAGATGTTCTGGGAATGCAGAGAGGAACTAAATGATTTGAGTAAGAATAATAAAGTCACTCTCATATGGGTACCGGAACATACCGGGATAAAAGGGAATGAAATTGTAAACAGGCTCGCGAGGAAAAGGGCTGAGATACCATTTCTGGAGCCAGAGCCTTTCTGTGGAATCAGTAGCAGCGTAATGCTAGAAGAACTAAAGATAGAAGAAGAAAGCAGGAGACCCAATTATTGGACGGAGCTGCAAGGATTCAGACAAGCGAAGACACTTCTGGGAACTACGACCAGAAGAGATTCCAAGAATGCCTAAGCTTGAGTAAAAACCAACTCAGAGTTCTGATTGGGGTCCTGATAAGGCATTGCCACCTGAAGGGACACCTCAAGAAACTCGGACTGGTAGAAAGAGAAGAGTGCTGATTTTATGAGGAGAAGGATGAAATCTCTATTCATATCCTTGCAGTGCAGTGCAGCGCTCTAGAAAACCCTAGGATGCGGTTCTTGATTGAAGAAGGGGAGCTACTAACCTTGAAGCCGTCCAAAACCCTGCGATTCCTTAGGGAAATAGGACTAGATGACCTGCTCTAGCCGATAAGGTATCTTTTATATTTTTATTAGGGCACGATGCTCTAAAAGCATTTTCAGTTCAACAATTACGTAATAAATATATTTTTTTTTAAATATTTGTATGGCTCTTTCGTGTCCATCATCGACTTGAAAACTGTAGCATACGTATTATCAAAATTTAAAGTTGAAATTTCTTTACTGGTTTAAAAAAAATAAAAAAATTTGTCGCTCTCACTCTGTAGTATATCAAAAAAAGGAAAATAAGTTTACCTTCTCTAATATCCAAAAATTCATAAGACATTTAGAAAATAAAGTTTACAATAATAATAAAACAAGAAAAGAGAGTTAAAATAGTAATACATCAAGATAAGAAAGTTTGGTCAAAACAGCCAAGACCACGATCAACGGTAAGTTTATCACAGACATCTGTTGGCAAAAGATATCACAAGATAAAGCCTGTTATTTCAAGGTTTACTGTGCTAAAGTATTTTAAGAAAATTTGTCTTTTGGAAAGACACGAAAAGATATGAAAAGAATGTGTCTTCTGCAGACACGATAAGATAGTCGAGCTCCTTGAACTTGAAATAGTAGATCAGTCAATGATTAAAATTAAGGCTCACCTGTAGTTCTCTTGACGAAGCAGGTTGGAACTCGAGTATCTTTCTTCCTATGTTATGGCCCCAATGTGCTTAGTGGGATTTGTTTGCTAAGTTCTCTCAGATAAGCATTATCAGCCCAGGAATCTTAGATGACACAATTGTAAGTAACTTTTAAGTACTTTTTTCCCTGGTAATAGTGCTAAAAAACATCAAACTAGACAGTAACACTCTTACCACTATATTAGGTTATCAAAACGCTTTAGGTAAAGAAAATAAGTAATCTAAAAACAGGTTTTTAAGATAGTTTCATGGATTTGTGTCAAAATGGCCGACAACGAATTAAGAAAATTTGCTCTAAAATGAATATTATCTCTATATGCCAAATAAATTTATGCGCTACAGATAGATTGAAACATACCTATGCAAAAACAAATGGTATTATCAGAGAAGATAATCTGCTAGATTTTGAAAGAAATCTTAAGAGAAAATAACACAAACGTACTTTGATCTTTAACAGTCAACAAGCAAAAGACCACGAGTTTATGATTCCAGTCTCCTATCACAGGAAAACCTTTCAAACAAAAACATGTTTTTTTTTTTAATTTCGCAGAATAAACCAACTGACTCAAATATATTACTAAATACAAAAATAATCAATAACTCGTCCAAACGAGATAAGTTAAACTCAACCGACTTCTAAAAGTGCGCTAGAAAGTGAAAAATAACTAGAAATTTTTATATGAAATTTATATTTTGCCTGACAAAATGGGATTCGCATAAACAGATTAAAAATTCTTTATTTGTGATTGCTTTCTTACCATAATTTGTATATATTAGTAGTTATTTATTTCATTTAGAAATAATTTGGCGTCGACTTCAGAAATTTCAATTTCATATAAAAATTTATAGTTATTTTTCACTTTTTAGCGCACTTTTAGAAATTGGTTAAATTTTTTTTATAAAAAATTTTATTTTTCTATTTTTAATTTGAAATTCATTATGATATCCATAAATTATTTGAACGAAGTACTAATCGAGATTAGTGTACCTTGCAATGACTCCGAAGGGAAAAAAAGTACCCATTTTATCTAAAGTTGTAAATCACCCTAAAATGAACCACTAAAAATTCTTTGATTCTTAGAGTTCTCGAAATACCAGTGAAATTGTGACAAACAGATATTTAGTCTATAATAGTAAATCCACTATCTTAAATTTCAAATTAATTTTAGATTGGTATTATAGGCACCAAAACCTACCAGTATCGATATTTAAAGAACTTGAGACGTAAATTTCTTAGCCTGATATATTTTATACTGTCTATTGAGTTTCTATACGCCCCAAAAACCCCGCAATATCAATTTTAGACAAAATCGAAAATGTGAAATTTTTAGTCTCTCATATTGTATCTTATGAACCTAATAGTTAAAATTAGCCTCATATTCGTAATACAAGACTCCGAAAACCCCCGAACACCAAATCTGAGAAAAGGCGAATAAGGTAAAATTTTTAACCCACCATATTGGATCCACCATATTGAATTTCAAAAAAATTATTTTATAATATCTTAATTTAATCTAAACCTAAACCCTTTAAAGCCCTCTAGTACCAATTTTGGATGAAATCCGGAAATTTAAAATTTCTAGACCGTCATATTGCATCTGGCATATTAAATTTTCTTAAAATAATTTTATATTCGCTATCTACATCCTCAAAAACGATTCAGTCCCACGTTTGAACAAAATTGAAAAATGTAAAATTTTTAGTCCGCTTTATTGGATTCGCCATATTGAATTCTGAAAAAATACTTTTAAATTCATAATTTAAAAAATATAAAATATTTAGGACACTATATTGAATCAGTCAGATTGAGTTTTATAAAAAGTATTTTAAACTTGTAATTAACACTAACAAAAATTCCCCAATACTGATTTTAGACAAAATCAAGAGATGTAGAATCTTTAATCCGCCATATTGAATTTTTTTTTAAATAATTTCAGATTCGTAATTTGCGATCCCAAAAACTCCCTCAAATCAATTTTGAAAATAATGGAACAAAATTAATTTTTTATCCGCCATATTGGATTTTTTAAAAATAATTTCAGATTCGTTATGCGCAATCCAGAAAACTCCCCCATACTAATTTTGGAGAAAATCGGACATAATTGATGTTTTCGTCCGCCATATTAGATGCGCCATATTGAATTTTTTTAAAATTAAATTTAAATTCATTATGTACGACTCCAAAAACTCTCCTGTACCAATTTGGGAGAAAATCGGACAAAACTGATTTTTTCGTTCGCCATATTGGATCCACCATATTGAATTTATTGAAAAATAGTTTTAGATTCGTTATGTGCGACCCAGAAAACTCCCCCACACCAATTTTGGAAAACCAGGCAAAATTAAATTTTTTTTGGCCGCCATATTGGATCCGCCATATTGAATTTTTTAAAAATAACTTCAGATTCGTTGTGAACGCCATCGAAAATTTTGAAGAAAATCGGACAAAATTAATTTTTTTTAAATGCCATATTGTCAGCACCATCTTGGATTTTACTGCACCAATTTTGCCTAAAAAAAATATGGGGCCACCGCAGCAACTTCTTGAACATAACGTAAAAAATTTCATTCAAATCGGTGCTGCCGTTCCGGAGTAATCGGTGTACATACATAAAAAAAAATCGACAAATTGACAACCTCCTTCTTTTAGAAGTCGCTTAAAAATAATTATTTTTTTTTCACTAAACATTCTTTTGAAAACAAAACATTGACATAAGTGAAGAAATGGCCCAATAAACGACGTCTAGTAGTGATCGATAATTTTTACACCTGTACGAGGGCGTTAGAAAAAATAGAGTGACGAAATTACAAAAAGTTCGTAAGTCATATCCTGCTTTTAGTTACGACAATAATTTTTTGGTTTTTTGAAGGATGTCAGTAACTAAATAAATCTATATTAGTACTTAAAGGTTAATTTTCCATGTTAACCTGGTCTGCCACCACATAAAGTAGACTCTGTCATAGACTTTATACATATCCAAATTTATTGGAATATAACAAAAATTTAGGAAATTTGTATATGCCAACAACATTGAAATACTTTTACTGGATGTTTAGACATTTAAGGCAAAAGGCAATATTTAGTTCTACACTTTATCACACCGAATTCAATATGCCTTTTTGTAAACGCAATATATGAAAATGTTCAAGATAAAAGAGTCTACAACTTGACCAAAAGTGATCAAAATCGACACCAAACTTAAGAAGTTACTTAAAATTGAATTTAACCAAAAATTTTTTGTCCTTTTTTAGTCCAGGAGTGTATTAAAAAAAGTTTCAAAATAACGAAGTTTACCTTCATTCAAAGAATAAACTGAAATCATAATAAACAGGCGCAGAAGTTCTAGACACTCATCTCATCGAGCACCTACCGCTTGCCGAAGTACATCATTTAAAATATAGAGCAAGGAGGCAGATGCAAAGGCCAAATGGTATTGTCATTTACGCGCAGTTATCCAGCTCTCCCCTATCTAAAAAATGCTGCCAACTCTACATTTTTAAATATTAAATTTTTATTTACCCTATAAAAAGTTACTAAGTTACTTTAGGCGTAAAAATATATAAGATTAGCATAAAATTGACCTTTTTATATGTCTTCATTTCGCAAACAATTTTCATTATTATTTTAAATTCAACTTTAATTTTTACTCGCAAATCCCGAACTGTGTTGGTGACACTGACAAAAAAATCATCTTTCGTGACAAAGACAGGATAAACGGGCCATGAAAAACGCAATTATTTTTTGTGTTCAATTGAAGTTTGCAACGTGCTGCTAATTGCCCATTTAGGAAATTAATTATTTTAGGTATTTTTGTTTGAAATTTTTAGATATGCAGTAAAAAATATGCATATTTTATTTATGATCAAAAAACACTTAAACGGTTATTAAACTATACAATATCGGAATTCCTTACTGGGATATAGGAATGGAGGAATTTAGAAAGAGCCGTTCTGAATCAGGATTCTAAATTGGTAGGGGAGTAATCATTGTGTAATAGAACAAACACCAGTTATTGTATACTGTTTAACGTGAAATATATTCTGCTAAAACGAGTAATTTAATAATCAATCTGTGTATAGATTTTATCCGTGGGAACGGAATAGTATAAATCTTTGTATTATCACTCAAGAAAGTCTAAAGGAAAAATAAATCAATTATCGTACTTAAGCATAATCTCAACTTTATTATCTTTGAGTCATTTAAATGTTTTCTTAAAAATATATAAACTCAGTCAATTTACGGCGACATAAACTAAAAAGTCCCTCTCTAAGGTTTATAAATAAATCTGTCGAAGAAATCCTACCCTGCTTATGTAATTGAAACCGAAGAAATAAGAGCCGAGGGAGGTCTTAACATGTGGTATATGCAAAACCGTTAAAATGTATTAAAATATTGAACAATTTTCCCATTATTAGGAAACAAAAGAATGATCAAATAAACTCACTATATTATGATATATTGTTTTATAACCTGTAAAAAGAATCCGTATAATTACTATTTTTTTTTCTATTAACAAGAAATAACTAGTTAGATATTTACTTCCAAAATAACTAAGAAGAGTGAATAGTTTTCTTCAACGGGAGTTATCGTTTCTTTTATTTATAGAAAGACATAGAATAGTTATATTAAACATTTTATATAAAAAATAAGATTAAGATGCTCCAATCTAGATCAATTCGGGAATTAAGTATCCTGCATAAAACGGCTGACGCCCTCTAGGACAAACTATTCGAACTATTCGGGCATGCAACTTACAGTTAAAAGGGTGCGTAATTTTAAGTTTCTCATTGTAAATATTTTTTTTCCTATTTATTTTTGTTAATAGAATTAACTATTTTGAGAAACTTGGTTTGTTTAATTTATTAAAAACCTTCACGCAAATAAATGCGCAGCGCGCCGTCGTGAGAGCTTCAATTCAAGAGACGTCATGTAACCCACTAGACAGCAGCTTTTTCTGAGTCCTGAACTTGTATTTGACGATTTTCGTAAGCCCAAAATAACCTGTAGTTATTTGGAAATTAAAACTGCAAGAGAGAAGAGGGACAACCAGACTTCTATCCATTGTCTTCGTAATAATTATTTATAGGTTTTTAAAGTAATAACAAATTAATATGGAACAGCAGTATGATTATCGACGGAACGGCCAACGCTACCTAAAATATTCCGTTTGCAGAAGTCTATGATCAAATGCTGTCACAATCGGACATGCCAATATGCCGATATATACCATGGCACCTATGCCTTATAAACACGTAAAAATAGGTTATGTTCTAGACATAGTGGTTCTATGATAATACAGAGAAAAGAAACAGCAGTGCTGTACTAAAAGCACTTTATAACCATCGCATCTAATATTTTTGTTTAGGTAATTTGAATAATTTTTATATAACTTCGAGAAAATTAAATAAAACTTCTTTTTCTTTTCGAGCATCATCGGCGACCAACAGAACAATACGTCAGCTCGCATCACTCGTCGCACATCGATCTGGTATGCTGAGTGCTAGTAGTAAACCATACTAAATCGCTTTCTAATTCGGCATCGTCCGAACGTTCTAATTATGTTCCTTACTCCCCTAAATGCAATAACACCACACTGAATTAATGTAAAATCAGTTAGAATGCCTGAATTTTTGGATGGTCTAATAAGCCTTTTACTTTTCGACAATATACCGTTTTATTTCATGATTAAAAATGGCTCCGTTAATATTATAGAACAATATAAAATATTTTACAATATATAATCTGAGAATATGATAATAAACATTAGATAAATATTTGTTCTTTTTAATGTTAGGACAAATTTACTTTTTTAGTAGGGAAGAGAGGTCTCAGACTCCGCACTCGACGTATAACTGGCTATAGAACAAAAAGGGATTACTGACAGAATATTGTCACCTACAAGGCAACCATCATAGGATTGGCTAGAGGAGGGTGAAACTACTGACCATATGCTCAAAGAGAGCCCAGTACTCGACGAACCGAGGTAAAGAAATTTCGGAAATATAATTATCACCTGAAGCCGCTAAACAAGGTTCAGTAAAGGAGCTGCTTGAACTCGCAAAGTCATTTGACTTCTAGTAACTTACAGGCATAGGCATAACGGGCCCAATGAGGATTAAGCATCGTAGATCAAATATTGCCACTTTTATTCATTCATTCATTAAATATGTGAAAACAAAGAAGCCTATTTAATAATAAAAAAAATTGTCACAAAACTAAAAAACGAAACAAAACCTTAAATTATTAAAATTAAACAAATCTCAATTTTTGCTGCTCCAGCTTCAAAATCAATACTCTGCAAGTCAAATTTCGATTCATGGCCTGGAATTCTTCTCAAAAAGCATCAGCACGCTCTTTAAGGAATCGCGAAAATCAAACACTCGAGATGATTCCGCACGTGCTCGATCGGATTACAATCAGGTGAACGAAGAAGCCACTAAGTGAGGGAATAATGTCAGGTTCATTGTAACTGTGCGATATAGTGAGGCATTATCATTTATAGAAACAATAAGATTTAAATTCTTAAGCAACCAAACGGAAATGAGGACCATTAGGCATAAAAAGGTCTCGCAAATTAATTTACGCGATTGCAAAGAAATTTTTCCTCATAAAGTATAGATTCGCCTCCACAAACAATCGTTGGGGCCGCTTGTTGCACATTATGTTTTTCTCCATATGCACGCGAGGTTCTTTTCCTCTGAACTAGCAGTTAGACCAATCCGCAACTGTCAAATTATGACATTCGTTTGCCCACCTTCTGTGGGCAACACTATGTGCTCTCTGTAAAGCAGGGAATGGCGAGCATATTTTCTGACTCAATCATCTTCATGCAATCTTAGTCTCATAATAGACAGCCTTACGAGTATATTAACCCCGATCCTCGCACGGATTCTGAAAGTAGACGGTAATCAAGTAATGTTCCTTTCTCCTACTAATAATTCTTTATCGATCGCTACCATATCGTATGTCACCACGACCTGCTTTCTGACAATGATTTCAAGCCCGACTAATCACACTTTGTAGCACATCGTACATATAGGTCACTTGTTCTTGTATGTATGTGCGTAGAGTTGGGGTCTGTAAACTGCGACCTGGTAGATCTATTGTGCCCCCTACTGCTGCCCACTCGTAAGAGTTACCTTATCGGCTAGAGCAGGTCTTCCAGTCCTATTTCCCTCAGAAATCTTAGAATTTTGGACGGCTTCAAGGTGGGTAGCTCCCCTTTTTCGATTTGGTGTATTTCCAAGAACCGCATCCTAGAGTTTTCTAGAGCGCTGCACTCTGCAAGGATATGAATAGAGATTTCATCCTTCTCCTCACAGAATCTGCACTCTTCTCTTTCTACCAGTCCGAGTTTCTTGAGGTATCCCTTCGGGTGGCAATGCCTCATCAGGACCCCAGTCAGTACTTGCAGCTCCATCCAATAATTGGATCTCCTGCTTTATTCTTTTATCTTTAGTTCTTCCAGTATCACGCTGCTACTGATTCCACAGAAAGCCTGTGGCCTCACAAACGGTATCTCAGCCCCTTTCCTCGCGAGCCTGTCACTATTTCATTTCCCTCTATCCCAGTATATCCCGGTACCCACATGACGGGAACTTTATTATTCTTACTCAAATCATTTAATTCCTCTAGGCATCCCCAGACCATCTTAAAACTGATAACTTGAGAGCTCAGCGCACTGATGGCTGCTTGACTATCCGACAAGATGATAATCTCTTGGCCATGATAGTTTTTCTTCTTGTTAAATTGAATACATATCCTAATGGCATGTACTTCTACCTGGAAAATGCTTGGTAACTTACCCAAGCTTTCGTAGTATCTGGTGTCGTGTCCATAGACTCCTGTTCCAGTTCCCTCCATTGTTTTGGAGCCATCTGTATACCATATAATGGATTTTTTACTGAGTTTTTCAATGATGTTTCTTTTCTGTCCCATTCGCTCTTGCGACTCTACTTCATGCTGAAGTTTCTCACAAAGTTGAATTTTTTTTTCCATTTTATCTTGGGGCCTGTTCCAGATTTGTTGATTTTTGGATAAGAGATCGGGCCGTGGTTTTATGACCTCATCTCTCATCATCCTGTAAATTGTTCTCTTCGCCATGTTCAAAAATATATGTAGAGATGTGATGTTTAGGATTACTTCCATGGCGGCTATTGGGCAGGTTTTCATTGGCCCGGTTAAACATGCACAGGCCAGTCTTTGAACTTTCGAAACTTTAGCTCTCGTATTAGCCAGGCTGGTTCTTTTGTTCCAGATCACTGCCCAATATGTGATGATTGGGGTCTCGCTATAACAGTGTAAATCTACTGCAGGATTTTTGGGTTTGTACTCCGTCTTTTTCCTACAAAGTTTCTACAGACCATCAAGGCTTTTATAGCCTTGTTGATTACTTCTTTTTCATGCTTATTCCAGAGGAGTTTGTTATCTAGGGTCAGTCCCAGATATTTAACCTCTGACTTCCACTCAATAACATTCCCATCCATTTTGATGGTTCTCACTTTTTCTTACTAGGATGTTTACGGTTTAAGCCGTAATTATTAGATATGCAAATTTAAGAATGTGTAGAAGGATATTTCTGCTAAGCTATTTTAGTGAATTTGCAATATCCATTTCAAAAGACGAGCAGTGTATACAGAATACGAGACCTTTATTTCTTAGTTTAAATCCACCCAGAGGCCAAATTTTGAACAAATTAGAGGCACTGCAAGGCAAATAATTAGGTATCAAACCTAATAAGTTTAGATTTTTCCCCCATAAATTTCCCAAACTGTAAAAAATCAGCACGAAAAGTGTTCGTCATTTCTCTATAAAAATGAGAGTGTCTGGAAAATTAATGAACCCGATCTATATTGAGAGATTTTTTAACCCTTATCCAGAACTTCGAAAGCAGATTTTCTTGAAAAAAATGTAGTAAAAAACATTTATCAGCGTATGGGATTGGAGATTTTCTATTCGGTTTTATATTATACCCATAACATAAATATTTTCTGTTGTAAATAGAAACACGTAATTTGCATTTTATTAATGAAGTAACATTGTTCACATTCTATCAGTCATTAAAGGTTTCTTTCAAATAAACGTTAAGTGCTTTTTATACAACAGCTGAATATAAAGCATAAATTATATAAAAAAAACACACTATGGTTATTGTCAAATAGTTATTCAAAGTTTTCTTCTCCATGCCTTCTTGTAAACAAATTAAACTTACTTTCAATGGAAAATCTTCTCCATCAGGATTTTTTTAAAATTAAGTAATAAATTTATGATAAGAGCGTAAGCAGAATAGTTGCCATGATAGTTGGCGATAGTTGCCATTATTCAATAATTAATATTAATTAAGAGCATTTCAAAACATCAAATGAAGTTTTTTAATTTTGGAAACTCAGGTATTGATTATAGATAAAAAAGTTTACATACTAAGTTGTAGGTAGTTAGAAAACCTTAAAAAAATCAGCAGCATTGGTAAAGATTGTTCTGTTGCGGTTTAAACGACACTTTGATTGATATCTTTTTTGCCGACTTCTAAAAGAAAGAGGTTCTCAATTCGTCGACTATGTATGTTTTTTTTTATGTATGTACACCGATTGCTCCGGAACGGCGGCACCGATTTGAATGAAATTTTTTACGTTATGTAAAGGAAGTTGCTGCGGTGGTCCCATATTTTTTTGGACGAAATTGGTGCAGTAATATCCAAGATGGCGCCGACAATATGGCGATAAAAAAAATTAATTTTGTCTGATCTTCTCCAAAATTGGTATCAGGAAATTTTTTGAGTCGTACACAACGAATCTGAAATTATTTTAAAAAAATTCAATATGGCGGATCCAATATGGCGGAAAAAGAAAATTAATTTTATCTGATTTTCTCCAAAATTAGTGTGGGGGAGTTTTCGGGGTCGCACATAATGGATCCAAAATATTTTTAAAAAATTCAATATGGCCGATCCAATATGGCGGACAAAAACATAAATTTTGTCCGATTTTCTTCAAAATTGGTTACGGGGGAGTTTTCGGGGTCGCACATAACACATCTGAAATTATTTTTAAAAAATTCAATATGGCGGATTAAAAATTCTACATCTCCCGATTTTGTCTAGAATCAGTATTGGAGTGTTTTTGTTAGTGTTATTTATGAATTTAAAATATTTTTTGAAAAACTCAATCTGACAGATTCAGTATGGGATTCTAGAAATTTTACATTTTTCGATTTCCTCTCAAACTGATATAGGGGGGTTCTTGGGTGTGTAATTTATGTATTTTCTCAGGATACAATTTTTTGAGGATAATAGCGAATATAAGTCTAGAAATTTTAAATTTCCGGGTTTCATCCAGAATTGGTACTAGGGGGCTTTAAAGGCTTTAGATTTAGATTAGATTAAGACTTAAAATAATTTTTTTTAATTTCAATATTACGGATGCAATATGGTGGGTTGAAAATTTTACCTTATTCGCATTTTTTCAGATTTGGTATTAAAGGGTTTTCGGGGTCGTGTATTACGGATATGAAGTTAATTTTTTACAATTATTAGGTTGATAAGATACAATATGAGGGACAGAAAATTTTACATATTCCGATTTTGTCTAAAATTTATATTGTGAGGATCTTGAGACGTACACAAACTCAATATGCAGTATAAAATATATCGAGCTAAGAAATTTACATCTCAGTTTCTTTAAACATCTATATTGGAAGGTTTTGGAGCCTATATTACCAATCTAAAACTAATTTGAAATTTAAGATAGTAGATTTACTATGACAGACTGAATATTTGTTTGACACAATTTTATTGGTATTTGGAAAACTCTAAGAACCAAAGACTTTTTAGTGGTTTATTTTAGGGTGATTTACAACTTTGAATAAAATGGGTACTTTCTTGCCACCTTCGAGTCATTGTGAGGTACACTAATCTCGATTAGTACTTAGTTCAAATAATTTATGGATATTATACTGAATTCTAAAACGAAAAATAGAAAAATAGTATTTTTATAAAAAAATTGAACTGACTTCTAAAAGTGCGCTAAAAAGTGAAAAATAACTATAAATTTTTATTTAAAATTGAACTTTTTGAAGTAGGCGTCAAATTATTTGTAAATGAAATAAATAACTGCTAATATATACAAATTATGGTAAGAAGTATTTGTACTCTGTTTATGCAAATTACATTTTGTCAGGTATTAGTTTGGCGCCGATTTCAAAAAGTTCAATTTCATATAAAAATTTATATTTATTTTTCACTTTTCAGCGCACTTTTAGAAGTCGGTTCAATTTTTTTATAAAAATTTTTTGACCTAAACCAAATTGAGTTTTACTATTTTCATAAAATTTTATTAGAAATTTTTTTAATGTTAAAAAAAGTGTAATTTTTTTCTTATAAACAAGTAGTAGCTGTAGCCTCAACGATATTTTGAAAGTAGGGGATTTTCCACAGATTCAAAAAAAAAAAATTAACTTTCTATGACTAATATGAGTCGGTTTTATTTTTCAAAATATCAAAATTTTGAAGGTCTTAGATACTTAAAAGGTTATGTTTTTCACTACTGTTAATTATTTTGTAAAATAGTTATTTAAACATATTAAAAACAATTATCAAATTAGAGTGGTGGCCACAGCATGCTTGTGCGGTGAAGGGAGTAACCCCGGGCTAGCTGTCCTAAAACTGAGACAGCGCCTAATTTCTACTAATAGTGCGGAGCTTTCTTTTTTTGGAATTTTTAATTTATATTTTGGAGTAATAATCAAATAAGCTCTCGAGTTTTATCAGGTAAATTTCTCGGTGTTTTTTTTTTGTATATTTTATATCTAAAATATTTGAACACATTAGTTAAGAAATGTCCTGGCGCATACGAGTTTCAGAAATACGATCAGCAATGAAAAACAAACGAAACCTTAAAAGAGCTTTGAGGAAAACGTGGTCTACTACTAACAGCGGATGTTACTGAAAATTTAGTTTCGTCTATGTAGAGGCAATTACAGGCCATTATAAGTACTGATGGAGGTTCCACAAAGTATTGAATATTTTATTGTTGATTGTTGAATTTATATTTTCATTAATTTGGTGTACGAAGACCCTTGTGCAATACTTAATTAATATTTAATTATCATTCTTGTTTATCTTGTTTGAATTTAATGTTTAAACTTTATTAATCAAGCCTTAAGTTGAAATGCTACATTGCAGTTTATGTGCGTGTTAACCATGATACATTTTTTAATAGATCTGCCCACTTTTCCTACTGTATGAACTCTTTTGTGTGTCACTATATCAGAATGTGATTATAACGAGAATTAACTGAGGTATAGGAAATACCACGCTTTTTTGCTGTTAATAGTATCATCGTTCTCGATGGTTATGCATAAAGAGGCACCAAACTGCTGAGAGCTTACGTCAGCAGATATCTAGTGTAAGCCATGCACTCTGTTTTACTACTGTTATGGAAATAGGACTCATACCAAAAAAATTTTACAATTTAAATAAGAGAAACTTAGCTCTCAACCAACTGAAAAAACCTTATACTATAAGGATAAACGTACTCTGTTCTAACACTATTCTTGCAATCTGAGATAGTGCCTTGTCTCTAACTGTATTAGAACAGAGTACGTTTACCCTTATAGTATAAGGTTTTTTCAGTTAGTTGAGAGCTCAGTTTCTCTTATATAATTGTATTTTATACACCCAACTGCAAGTATATTATCCACTTTTGGTCTATATATACAGATCTCTACGAGATTATATATTCAGATTGTATGAAATGCTGGAAGATGATAAAGTGCGCTGGCCTATTCTGTACTGACGAGAACTAACAAGTTCAAAACCGAATAGCGGTACACTACCATAGGAAGGGCTTCCACCCTTTCCTGGTATTCTTGCAATCTGAGATACTGCTTTGTCTCTAACTGTATTAGAACAGAGTATGTTTATCCTTATAGTATAAGGTTTTTTCAGTTGGTTGGAAGTTAAGTTTCTCTTATATAATTGTATTTTATACACCCATCTGCAAGTCTATTGTCCACTTTTGGTTTACACAAAAAAATTTTTGTCAAACGAGAAAAACAAATCCAGTATAATCAAATTATTGTCCTCGAAATTAAATACGGAAGATTACCGCACTAAACATGCCAACGAAGACGCAGATCTTGTTATTGTGCAGTCTACACTGAACGTAGCTAAATACCATGACCACAATGTACTCGTGGTTGGAAATGACACCGACTTAATAATTTTGTCGCATTTAGCAGAGGAAAAATCGAAAATACTATTTCAAAAATTGTGATAGCTTAGAATTTTCACAACTAAAAGAGATATTGGCATTTTTGTGCATTTTCACAAGCTACGATATAATTTCAACTTTTTATGACATTGGTAAAAATAAAATAACAGGATGCTTATAATGCGATCTAGCAAAAGATTTTTATGATTTCTCTACTGATAGTGACAAAATTATTGATAATGGATTACGGCTCATCAAAACGATGAATTCCACCAAGCTCGATAAACAACTGGAGCAAGAAAATAAAGTAAAGTATTGTTTAAATGACTTAAGATTTCTCCATTTTGAACAATCAACGGTAAAATCATCCTTCAACTTGAAGAATTTACCATCAACATAAGGTTTAGCTGGCCAATATTGCCTGCGAATTTATATACAAATTCTGGTATGGTTGGGCAATTATCTAGACCCCTTGACTATGGTTGGGGAAATAGTGAAAATGGTTTTCAAGCCCTATATACAAAAGATCCTTTAATACCTGAAGCAATCTCAAAAAAAATATTTTGTCGTTGTCAGATATATGTTGAAACGTAATGTTTCATGGTGGAAAACAACTTTTCCATTTTAAAGATAGCAGTCCCGCGAAATGTAAACGTGTAAGTTATATAAATATTGAAACGTTTACTTTCCAGAATAAATTTTAGGAGACAAAATTCATTCTTCATTTTCTGGATAAATTAGAAAAGTCAATTTAGTTTAACTACATGTAAAGAAAACTAAACCATAGGGAAATAGGCCCTTGCATGTCACATTGCTTGGAATAACAAAAAAAAAACATCATAAAATTGCTACAAATGACTGCAGACTATTGATATGTGAATTATATTTATTTTTAATTTTAAAACTTTCTTATAGAAATGATCTGAAGCAATATTTTGGTTCAATATCAAAAACTTGTTCATTAGTGAAGTCAAATCATAGCATCTTTGACTTTATGACATAAAACTACTGAACCAAAGTTACACTATTTACTGTTTAAGATCATTGTGATTTAGGATAAGAAAAATTAAGTATTTTCTTTGAGAGAGCGAGAGAATAACTTTTACTATATAATAAATCCCCTGACAAGGATTTTCTAGTCTGCTCTCAAGCATCGCTGTGCCTTTAGTAACTTTTACGAAACACCAATTAGTACCGAATAGTCGGAAAAAAAAGGATGATTATTGCTGGACGGCCACTGAAATGGAATTTATTATTAATAATGCTTCATCAGCTACACGCTAACGTTAAAGATATATATCAATATGGTCAGTATTCCTAATTCGTAATATTTTATGCTCATGTTCACATATAAATTTATTTTCTTTCCATTTAAAACTGAGCAAAAATGAAAAGATCAACAGGAAAATCAAATTTTAAATGGCAAATTCCAATATCAATTTTGCCTTAGAATGCCATTAAATGTTGTAATGGATAAAAGGTGACACAGCAATTTAAACCATATCCCAACAAAAGAAACTGCGGAAACTTCTGATAAAAGATAATTTACTTCTAAACACTTCCTACGCCTTTACAATACCAAGTTTTAAAAACTGTGTAAAAAAATATTTTAACCTCTAAGGGGAATATAAAACTACACGATATTCAACCTACACAGACAGGATTTATAAATGGAAAAAATTTAAAGCGCGCCAATTACATCCTCCTAAGTTGCCAATACGTATTCTCCTTTCAAGCAGAGAAAGCGGAAAGAATAAATATAAACAGTTTATTTCCTGCAAACACAACTCTGGTCCTCTCGTTATATCGAACTGAGCTCCTCTAGCGAGACCATGAGGTGATCCAAATGCGTATGAAGACAGAACCAGGGTTGTATTTGCAGGAAATAAACTGTTCGTATATATTCTTTCCTTTCTTTCTGCTTGAAAGTAGAATACACATAGGCAACCATTTAAACACGGCAGATAGATTTATTATTTCTTACTCAAATTTTGATGTTTAAATTTGGTATTATTTCGATGAATGTATAGATATCGTTCGACTGACGATATTATTCAGTTTGATATTGAATAGGGCAGGTTTTTAAAATGACATGTCTCAGAATTTATAAAATATATATAGCAGTTGTTTCCTGCTAATGTTACTCTTGGTTCGATACAGCTCCACTGAGGAGATCATGAGGTAGTCGAAAAGCGTATGGAGAGAGGACCAGAGTTATATTTGCAGGAAAAAAAACTCTTTTTATTTATTCTTTCCATTTTCTCGGCTTGAAACGAAAATACATATAGGCAACCATTTAAACACGGAAGGCAGATTTTTAACTGAAACTTTGATATTTTATAATACACCGTCCTTATTCAGGAGCCTAAATCAGCGAAAGAATGGTTGTTGAGCACATCAAAACTCCGATATATATCATGATACCATGATCTCTAAGTATATAAAAATTGATCTTGTCCTAGCCGCTGGTTGGTTGTATAAAAATAAAATGAGAGTGATTGGCTAATAGCACCAAATAAACACCGTATCTAGAATTAATATTAAAATAGTCCTTATAATATTTACTCCATATATATGGCATATCTTGATAAATATCGAGAACATTTACACAACTTTCTTGTTTTTACTTAGCCTTTGTGCGCTGCATCAGATCACTGAGTCAACACGGTGCTCGCGCATGTTGATTAAATAGTTTTGGATCACAATAAATCGTGTTCTAGTTAGAATCCTAACTCCGTAAGTAAGCTCGGCATCGCTCGATCATCTTAATTCCAAATTGCCCTACATGCTATTACACCACAATGAATTTAGTTCCTAACTCAATGAATAAATATCGGATGGTCTAATGGACCCTTAAATGACCTTTTCTTGGCTTATAAAGGTTTAATTGTGTAAATATTCGCTCATAAAAATTTAGTTGTGATGCTCATAATTGATTTCTTTTATATCATAAATATTACATTAGCAATCGAAACTTTCCGGCATATTGACCAACGTGCAGTTATTATTGACATAACCTATATTATAATTGTATACTCTGGTTTTTAGTATGACTCTTGAGTGATTTATTTTTCTAAGTAAGTTGAAAGTAATGTCGTTTTCATGCTTTTGAATTCCGCAGAAATCATAAAAATCCAATCAAGAGTACATCTATTATAGGAAGATTCATTTAATAACTAAGATTTCAGTAAGAAATAAATAAATCTATTTTTCTGCCGTGTTTAAATAGTTGCCTATATGTATTCTCCTTTCAATCAGAAAAACAGATTTGTATATATTCTTGCCCTTTTTCTGCTTGAAAGGAGAATACAGATAGGCAACTGTTTAAACAGGCAGAAAAATGAATTTATTTCTTTCTGAAATCTAACAGCCATGTAGGAAGATTAAAGGCCGCTTTTGTCTTGCTTCTTATATTGTCATAATTTATATTACATATATCAACTAATGATCGCTTATGTAGGGATATTAATTATAAAAAACTTGCATTAAAGCCTTGCACTATATAAGAGAAATAGTTATATACCGAAAATAAATAAAATTCTACATTTTTACCTATTCGGTAATAAAACTATTTTTATGCTTGTATTTTTAGGATTTAAAACTTGCTTGACTTATTGTTACTTTTGTTAATTTAAGCCCTCTGCTATCAACTTAGGATAGTTTTAAAGTTAAACCATGTTAATGAATCCGGAAATAATATTTTAAATAGGAAATTGTTTTCTGCGAACGTTGCTCTCGGTTAGATACAGCTCTATCGACGAGACTAAAAGGTGATCAAAACGTGTATGTACAGAAAACCAGAGTTGTGTTTGCAAGAAATAAACTGTCTGCATATATTCTTTTCTTTTTCCTGCTTGAAAAGAAAATACATATAGGCAACGGAAGCGTTTTGCTATTTATAACAAGGTAATTTAAAAAATAAGTTAACTATAAAAAATTCGTGAGTAACATATCAATAGTTAACTCGAAAATACCAGGAATTGTTGAAATTACATATCAGTAAACTGACATCCTGTTTGTTTACTTACACGTGACGTCATCAACGTTGCAATCAATCGTAAAGCGTTTTTCATCACGTAATCGATCGTAAAAAATATTTTTATTTTAGGTCTCTACGGAATGTAAACATATTTTATGCGGAAATTAAATAAAATACGCTTTTTTATCTTGAATACTATTAAGATGATAACAATTTGTAACATATTTTTATAGCGTCAAATAGCCTATTATACTTGATACTTGATTTTTCTAAAACAAATTACATCGAATACTGCAACTTTTGCTAGAACTACAAATAAAACTAATTTAACTACTCCTAAAAGTTATTACTTACGTAAATTGGGAGGTACGTAAATTTTCACTCGCTTTTTCTCTCACGCTGCAGGCACACAACGCAACAATCAATTTCGAGCTTACATGAGCTTATTTGAATGTATTTCGCGAGCATACACCGCACTCAAATCGGTTACACAAAACGTCGTACATATTTAATCTTATTTATCAACTTTTATTGGGATTGTTTGTAACATATATTTTGTATATGTCGACGAAACTGAAATAATATTCAAACCCAACAGAAAAAAGAATAACTTTGACTTTAGAAGATCCTGAAGGAAAGACGAAAACTTATGCCTTAGCACAAAAATTCAGACTTGCTTATACTGCTGTCCAATCGATTATTAAGGTTATAGATAAAATTCTTGATGCTGTCAAAAATCCTTAGTCTTTAAGTTCAAGATTAGTTCAGGTTAGTTCAGGTTAAACTTAACAAAGAAAAGAACAACTTGGGGTTTAGAAGATCCTGAAGGAAAGACGAAAACTTATGCATTAGCACAAAAATTCTGGCTTGTTTACACTGCTGTTCAATCGATTATTAATGTTATAGATAAAATTCTTGAAGCTGTTAAAAATCCTTAGTCCTTAAGTTCAAAATTGGTTCGAAAAATATATGGAATAATTTCTTTATTGAAAGCATGGCAGGGTAAATGTGGAAAATTGTCCAGTGGAGCTGAATACCATATAAGTCTAAACAGATTTTCGATAAATTAAAGAAAGAAGCTATCGACGAAGAAAAAAATAAGAATTCTGTAGCCAGTTGTCGTTTTAAAAAACATTGTAATTGAAACAATATTGCAGAGACTGAAGGGACAGTAAGTGCTGAATGGAAAGTTGCATCTTCTTTTCCAGATAAATTAAAGGACTTAATAGAGAAAAGTGGCTGTTACGCGCAAAATGTGAATAATATGGATGTTTTCAACAAAACATTAAAGAGTGTTTGAAAAAACTATTTAGACATCTGCCACTGCTACTGAAAATGATTAGGTAAACGAAACAATAAAAAATTTCGGCACTTTAGCCAATTCAATAAATATGAAGATTAGCAGGGAAGATTTTAATGAGCTTTTGAAATATTATCACCACGAACTTACTCTGGATGAACTTACTGACATGCAATACCGAAATGTGATTTATTACAAAGGTTCAGAGCCTAAGCCGTCAGGAAAATTATTTAATTGAAAAGAAAATTCGAATTTTAAAAGAAATGAATCCCAGTAAAGACCATGTAATATTGAAAAACTTGCTGCCTAAATAATTTTTGGTCGAGAGTCAAGAATCTTGAGATCAACCGTGCTAAAACTTTACTCATGCCTGGTTGGATAAAATATTTATTTGGATATATTTAATGCTTTAGTAGACACTTTTAAACGACGATTTTCGAAAACTATTTTTGCCAGCTATTTGCAATCATCAGGACTGATTATAGTACATATAGGTCTTCCACTTCTAAGATCATCTTAAATGGATTCACTTCAAAATATGACGGAGTATCATCCACATAAACATTTATCATTCATGCGTGAATACTTTTTAGACAATTATGTTTCTTTAATAATACTGTGATGTTTTAATTTCACAAAACTAATTTTTTGTTGCAAAACACGTCATAAAAATAAAATAATTAACCATTTAAATTCAAATTTGACCTACAAATATAAAAAAAATTGTCACTATTGACCCTTACTGGGCATATTAAATTTAAATGTGATCAGGTAGTGATAAATTGGTGGTTAAATTTAGTGTACACTTTGAGCATTATCGGGCCACTTCTGGGTATACTAAAGCAGGGTACAAGGAGAAGTGTATTACGAGGAAATACAATATACTGTGAAGTATTACAAAGCATTAAAGAGCAGTTACATTAGCAGTGTGAGATATTAGAGAAAAATTTTTGAATTGCTTATGAAAAAACAATTTTTATATTATTTTGTAAACATTGCAAAATTCCAATGAGTGACATCTTTTTAATATATAGCATCCAATCTTTCACTCTATACATTTTCGTACATGATTTGTTTTTAAAAACTAATTAAATGTTTAAATAAATCATTCTTATAAATTTTAGTTACTTCAGAAACGACCCGTACAAAAAATACATCATTTATATAAATATTTGTATTTGTTAGAGCATTTCGTATCTAACTTGTGGATTAATATGAATATTACAAATATTCGAAGTTGAACTACAATAGATAAATAATTACGCTACTAAGTTATGGCACAATTTCCCTGTAATCAGACACAATTATTTTAATAAATAATACCGTGATGCCAAATTAAGTATCAAATAGAGTCCAGTACATTAGTCTTTCTGACATTTCATTAGGGTTTATATGGCCATGCGTATATCTTTAAAATTAATTTCCTTTTAATAAAAAGTAACTAGTTACAATTACAATTACAATGTATAAGTATATTTTGTGCTAATTAATCTTTGATCAATAATTTATACAATAGACGACAGCATAGGAATATTTCTTGACCCCAACTTGTAGCAGTACAAAAGCCATTTCATTTATGCCTATCTTGGTTCATAGGTGTAGTAAGCGAGATATTCTACAGGGCTAAAGGTGAAAAGTAACAAAACTGAGAGCGCTATAATATTATCAATCATTTTCCCTGAAAATAACAGCAATTTTATTCTATAGAATAGCTGAGATTACGTTCCTTTGACCAATTTATTCCTAAACTTTTATGAACATAATTCCAAACCACCAATTTATAGATGTCAATAAGGATAAGAGATAAAATTGAATATATAACACTTCGTCTTATTCCACAGAGAAAATTTTTTAAAAATTTTACCTTAATCTTTGATTTTCGGTATATCAGTCAATGAAATTCTAGCCATTGTTGAAGTGCTGTATAAAAAAATAGTCAAACATCTAAAGCCGTTTGTTTTTCATATTTATATTGCTACTCGACCTCTCACTTTGATGATTTTAAGCAACTGAGAGGAGTGAAGAGACCACTTGATATAAAAATAATAATTTTCATCCCTGTATTATGTTTCATTTAGAATATAATACGAATAACATATCATACCCTACCTTTACTTATCTCAAATAATCTTCAAATAATAAAGGTAAATATGGAATCGTAACAACATTGGTCGATATAATACGGACCGTCTGAGATTTGCTATTGCGAAACTTTCAACTAACTGTGCCACAAAAAAATTAGTAATGGAATAAAATCACTAAAAACTATGTTTTAAAAAATTCAAAATAATAGAAGAACGATTAATAGCAATAGAGTATTTCCTTCAAACAACTCTGTAAGATGTCTCAAACGCAAACTAAACCTGATAATTCAAAGATGATGTGAAAAATTGTCTTTATGAGATACTATGCGACAAGACAAAAAAATACTGGAAACCATGTTCATCAAAAAATACATTACGTAGAGAAATAGACAAGTACCTTCAACATTATTGATGCTTATAAAAAATTAGTGTATTCAGTTTAATAATAGGGAGTAATCTAAATTATTAAAACCAAAAATTTCATTGATGAATTTGTACAAAATAATAAAGCAGAGATAGATAACAACAAAAAAACTTTATTATTTTCTTTATTATAATCTTATTAAGAAAATACAAACTTTAACTATTCAAAGCATTTGGTATTAAAAATTTTATAGGTTTACATTTTAAAAAGAAAAGTTTAAAATTGGGCTTACTTGAGTCTTTAAAAATAAACAAATAAGGATATTTAAATTTGGAATAATGGAATAATTTAAATAATCCCCCATTATAAAATTCTACTTCTTATTTTCTAGCGTTATTTATTCCGTCTATGGCCTTTTCTTCAACTTTCCAACTGTCTCTATTTTAGACCTTTTGGCCCCTCGTGGGTTTTCACCCCTGTAGTCGTTTTTGATTGTACACGCTATGGTCTCCAGTGTATTGCTTTGGTCCATCAATGATCGCACTGTGCAACTCTAAGGGTTATGACGCGTTTTTACGTAGGCGGGAGCAGGTCGTGCTCTACGGATCTACTTCGTTCACGGCAGCGGAACATCGGTTAGTGGATATTTCTCGTACAGACAGTCATCGGTTAAATGCTCAGCGCAGGGGTATCGGGTCGGCGGTATCTACCTATATTCGGGATGTCCCTGCTCTCTCAACTGATCAACGGTTTGACTGCCTGAAGGTCAAAACATCCACTCGGTGGTCGGTTCTCGGGCGTCACCCTCGGGATTCATGTGATCGAGGGCCCACTTATGCACCGGGCAGCTTGTTACAGTGGAGAAACGGCAAGCCAGGGGTCAATTGTGCATATTAGTGCTGGCTGCCGGCTACCAATTATTATATGTAATGTTAAAAATGGGACTAGGTAAGAAAACAAACGATTATAAAACATCCTGTATCCTGTATTCCATTCTTTTATAAAAAAGACATGGTCTAAAACTAACTTATAATCTAAGATGTACAACAAACTAACAATTACAGGGTCTGGAGGGCAAGAGTATGTTGAGAGCTGTTCATGGTAGCTCGTGCTGTTCGGTTGCGCTGAAGACGGTAACCCGGTGGTATCATTCACGACGCTATTCACGTACCTCGTACTATACGGTTGCGACGCTATTCACGACGGCTCGTACGCAAATTATCGCGTTTCGTATCTAAAATCCGCGTTCAGGGTTCACGGCGCTTTGTTTTAAAATTCGACCGACGGCGGTATACGCGGTAACAATAACTCGACATCGTTCGGCGATAGCGGCGTCTTTACAGAGCGACGGTGGTCTCTAAATAGGGCGACGGTGATCTCTAAATGCGGCGGCGGCGACAAGCGTCGGGGCGGCAGTTGTTTAGCGCCCTTATCAACCGACGTCGGAGGGCACCTGGCGGTAAAACACATTCCTGGTCAATACGGAAACAAAGATAATATTGACGGCATTTAGTGCGTGTGTGTATCGGTGACGGTAGGAAAGAACGAAAGGAACTGACGCTGCCCGTTTTTATAAGGGTCCTCGACAGCGTCAGCAGGATGGAACGATATTGCCCGTTCTTATAAGGGTCCTCGACAATATCGACCAATAGCGGTAGGAAATTAGGAAAGGAACTGACACTGCCCGTTCTTATAAGGGTCCTCGGCAGTGACGGTAGGATGACAAAACATTGCCCGTTCTTACAAAGGTCATCGGTAATGCTGGCCATTAGCGGGGAAGGACGTAAGGAAGGAAGTGTATGGTGAAACACCATATACACACAAGCCTAGCCTCACCTACATTGCTAGACCAGGACGGCGCGGTCCAGCAGGCGACCCAGTCCAGTCCGTTTGGGCTGTTGACCCGGGTGAAGAACGTGCAGTTCTCAGCGAAATAATGATCTGCTCAGGCTTAAATAGACGGCCCGAGCTCCCACTACGCTAACGTGTGACGGCGTGCGGTGATCGCGCATACAATACTGCTGTATGCGACGCGCAATTACTATGGTCGGACGCTCTGAAAATCTCGGAAAATTATATTTCCCGGCATGGCGCGGTATATCTAATTACATTCCGGTAAAATTGAAACTTTAAGCAATCTTTTCCCGCAAGAACCAGATTTTTCGGATGTAAAATAAATAAATTAAATCCCGGCGAACATACTCATGCCCAAAAATATAGTAACTTCGTTACAGGGTATTCAGATTTTGTTGGGTTACTATCCGTTTTTCTACTCCATAGCACAACATTGGTAAGAATTTCGTCATAAATGGATTATTTTTATATAGCATATTCAGTAATATTTATCACCTTTCGTGTCTCTCACCAACTCCCCAATCTCCCATTGATTATTTAAATTCTTCTCGCTTGGCTCCCAGTTTAGCATTTTTAGATATATATTTTTTGAATATGTGTAGTACCATGTAAGCCTCTCTGTTTGACAGGACTTTAAAATATTCTATAAGATAGGAAAATAATAATAATAAGTCTCTTTCTGCACTCAGGACGATACCAACCGAAGGAACCTTATCGCAGCCTACGTGGACTACCAAAGAGCCTTGGACTCGGTACCACATGACTGGCTGGCAACAATATTAAGGATACAGAGTCAATTTACATATTGCATCCTTTTTAGAACACTTCATATCAGTTTGAAGAATTATGATCCAAATACAAAAACTTTCCACCGACAACATCAAGACAGACACAATCCCAATACGAAGGGAAATATTATCATGGTGTTCAAATTCTACAGAGTTAGTTTCAGTATCAAGAACAATCCTAATAAGGTGGTAAGACTAAATCATCTTCTGTATGTGGATGAACTTATACTGATAGCTGGCCACCAGAAATCAGCTGGGGCAAATGCTCAATATTGTGGAAGAGTTTTCCACGGATATAGGAATGTTATTTGGCCTAGTTACATGCTGCATTTTAAATACAACTAAAGAAAAGATATAATCGGGAGCATTTGATCAGCAAAACCGTCAGACCATTGCATAAATAGAGGCACAACACACCTAAATACTTGATCATAAAATATGCAGGAAGAATTAACCAACGAACTATCAAGATCGAGTTAGCCAATGAGTTCATCAGATGGGCGAGGCAAGTACAGCAAACCAACCTAAAGAAAAAAAATCTAGTTAAGACACTCAGCACCTCCGCATGCTCAGCACTCAGTTACTTTTTCGGACTTATGAAATAGAGTAGAACGGACATGAAAAGTCTGCCGAGGTAAGTCAGAGTACTCTTGAAAAAGGCACACAAACATTATCTTTGTAGTACTATTAAACGAATAATGCTATCAAGATACCCGGAGGAAGAGGATTGATGGATTGTTAATAATCAATAACTATCCAACTTACACTCATATTTTCACAGATTAGCAGATTCTTTTATGTTACAACGAGCAATATGCAAGACAGAAGAGTCAACATCGCAGAGGTTGAGGGATTATGAACTGACTTCTCATCACTAATTAGACCCAGAGAAGCTTTAAGTCTAGCTACAGAAGCCTCTTTATAGCTCCTGCTTTCATAGCTTTAATATTAGCCGACTGTAACATGCGTACTGTTCGCATCCGCCCATTCTAGGTCAGACGCTACTGCGTTAGTTTTGGACCACCCTGAGTATTTGATTTTCTCAGTACCACCCACATCTGGAAGGTGTTCTCCTATCCGCCACCTTGGGAGACAGCGGATGGAGGACTAACAACCTCACATGGATTAAATCTACTAACAAAAATAAATAGAAAACGAAATTATATACAAGGAGAAACAATAATTAATATTGATGAACAGTTCAAAAAGAACTAAAATAATTGCTCCTGTTGGCCCTTCTATTAAACAAAAATATAACAAACCCAAGTTTGAAGATAATTTGTAGAAATAGCTGTTATATTGATTAAACAAGAAAAGACCAAGAACGTAAAAAATAGCTATTTAAATTGAATAGATAAAAGGTACTGAAGTCGCCCTTTTCCGAAGTGAAATAAAACAGGACAATCCCTTAACTTCCTCAAAATAAATAAAAAATCAAAAATGAAAACCTTCTTTAACACCCCCGGATCTACGCGTCACGTACTTTTCTAAGAACTATACTCAAAACTGTACTGCCTCTAACGAATTTCAAATCATAACTAAAGTTTATTATTTCTATAAGAGCACCCTCAAGCTTGATTCTACGCAGCAGGGGTGAATTTCATTCCCGAAAGATCGAAAGTTTAGGTCATCTCGTCCATAAAGGGCGTCATCCATTCTATATTATTTTTCATATAAAAAAACAATTAATTAAACTAGTCTACGTCCGCCTATAATTAAAAGAACCCGATAACAACTGGAAAGAACCTGATACCCCTTTCATTCATTTTTCTATTATTTAAATAATTTTTTCTTGCAATCAGGACAAGCAGTCGCTATATTAATTAGTTAGTACATTTCCAACGATTATGTTGCATTATGGTGATTTTATTTGATTATTCTATTGCTTCCTAATAATGAAAAAATCGTTCAATTTTTAATATATTTTATTAGTATTTGCCAATACCACATGTTAAGTCTATACTTCGTACTTATTCCCTCCTTACATAGCTAAGGTAAGATTTCTTCCACAGATTTGTTCATAAATATTACATGAGGGTATGATCTTTTTAGTTTATATCATTATAAATGGTCTGGGTTTATATTTTTTAAGAAAACATTTGAACAACTCAAAAGTAATGAAACTGAGTTTTGGCTTAAGTACGATAATAGATTTATTTTTCATATAGATTTTCTTGAAAGGTAATATAAGATATATACTGTCCCAATTTCCATCGTTAAAATCAATCTACCGATTGGTTATTTAATTCCGCCTTTTCGTGAAATATACTTCACGTTAATCTGAATAAAATAATTAGTGTTTGTTCCATTACAACAGCAATAACTTCTCGATTCACTACAAAACTCACTCCCATGTGTTTTGCTCTTTTATATATCAAGTGGTTACCTGATTTCAATATAATCTGTTCTTCTTTCTCCCTTCCTGGTTCACTAATTCCATTAATGAGTCATTTAATTTTCTCTAATTTGTTTTCCAGTTACTAGATTCTTCTGTGGTTTTTCATTGTTATCATGTTATATATGCCTACCCTAGAGTCGAGTTCTTTAGTCATTTCAGTCCTTTCTAGTGATTCTAACATCATCCCCTCTGTTATTTGGCTGATCGAAATCAGAGGCTTCAGAGGTACTAGAAACTGAGAGCCATATTTTTGATATCTGAGCTCTATTATCTTGAAACAACTGATAATGGTTATTTTAGACAGATTAATTTTTGGTTGGTTGAGATTAAGGGATTAGGACATGGCTCTTCTTGAAAAAGGAGACGTCGCTTGTCTGCAATAGACTTGCCCCTACCAGAATCATAAACGTGTTTACTCGCCACCACCTATTACTCCATTAGTACTTTAGCAAATATATGTCGGTAATCATGGATGTCCATAAGTAACGGGGGAACCAATTAATCCATTAGACAAGAAATATTTTAGTTTACGTGTCATAAAACATTGAAAAGGATCTTGAACAAAGATTTTCTAGGGCACTCAAGGAAATGACACGCACTCCGAATCTTTTCATGTTGTACAGAGCATAGACTATATTTTTTTGTTGATTAAGAATTTAGCTTCAATAAAATATGTGAACATTCGATAGCGATGGTGAGATAATTTCCAAGGATAAAAATGACCTACCTCCTTTTCAATGAACGTTCTTTGGTTTCAGTTCTGAAAATGGATTTCTTTATTTAGTGTATCGTTATATGCATAATTTCAGATATATTTAATTTTACAACGAGGTTAATGTTTAAATTTTTGGGCCCCCGCGCATGTGTGCGTTTATGAAGAGAGACTGAGAAAGTAAACGAACTAGATCTTTTTCGCTATCTTATGTAAGCGAAGGTACGTGTAATTCTGGATATTCGAAATTAGGACATATAATGTAAAATAATTCCCAGGGTGAAAAGAGAATTGAAATGAATCATATACAAATTGTTTAAAATGCATAAATAAAAAAATATAGAATATATAAATTGTACTCATACAGATGGACCTACCACCGTTACTACAATGAAATAATAAATAGTGTATAACACGTCAAATACATAATTTGCTTGATAACAATGGAGTTATTTTATCGATTCTTGTTTGTTACACAATTCAAGTTAGTCATAAAGTATGTATTAGCTTGTCATTTGCTTTTAACGTATCAATACTGAATTATTTATAGGGATATGAATTAGTTACGATCAAATAATGGCGTTGTAATACCCGATAAATGCTGATTTGGATATGCAGGGTTGATATTAAATTTGTTCATGTTTATTGGGGTCGAGAATCACTACTAATGTTATTAAGGATAATTGATCATTTAAAAATTTGCCTCAAATTTAAACTATAAATAAAAATTCCCAATAACAAAATTATTTTCAAATTTTGGCTATCGATTTTTATTATTGATATTTCACTTATTTCCTCCCAAAATAATTTAGTATTAATTACACTACTGTTGTATCTTGTATGAAAAATATATTTTTTTGTTACTTGTTACGCTGAATACAAAAATGAAAATGAAATTAAAAATTTAGTCCAAAAGTAGTCGGCAAGCATCGAGCATTCCACTTTCCCTGGTACCTCTTCTCCATTATTGATATATCTTGATGAAAGCGTTCGCCATGCTCATCACTTACAGCTCCGCAGTTGTCGGGAAAAAAGGCCAAATGTGAGTGTAGAAAATGGATCTTTAGAGACAGTAGTGGGAATAGGGGGCTCCTAGTTGACCCCCCCACCACTTTTTTGATTGGTCAGCCAAGAATGACCTTGTTTCTGATTGGCTGCCCAAGTTCGCCCCCTATTCCGATTGGTTACGTAAACTCCACCTGTTTTTTCTTTAGCTCCGCCCATCAAAATTTTTCTCTGCAACACCATCATGTATGCACTTCAGTTCGAACAGCGAACCGGTGTAGACGTCTTCTATGGAGCCGAATTGTCTTAGAATTTAAATTTAAATAATGGGTACGATTGAAACATTTTCAGATTTTGAGAAGGCCACAGACTGAATAGACGCGATGTAGAATCGAGAAACTCTATGAAAATTTGTGTTTTCGGGGTGGAATTGTTAAAAGACTCGCGAAAATGAATGCAATTTAAGATTTTCGTAAGAAAATCAGGGAACTTGCGCATTGAACCAGGGTGTACAAGGAAGATTACGTAATCTAAAGTTATGCTCTTGTCTTTGAACTTTGCAAATTTGGTAATATCCCTGCATAGGGTTGAAAACAGCAGGACATAAATAAGATATTCAAAGTGCAGGATGTATAGTCCATAGGTCAAATATTATAAAGACATTGTGAATTAAAACAGCATTTATAGCTGTCTTTTGTATGGGTCAGGATTAAAAAAGTTTTAAAAATTTTGTGTGGCCATTTTTTTTATTTTTTTTTAGGGTGAAATTCGCCCGTTTCAAATTTTCGATTATCAGGAATACAGAAGTTAATGAAGATATATCAGAACCTGACATTGATGGTATGCTGTTACTATCCTTAGTGGTGGAAGCCCTACATCGATATGTTACGTTCTCCTTCTTACTCTTCTTCTTTCTTTAGCTCCGCCCCTCATCTTTTTTCAATCCATCGCTACTACATATGCACTTTAGTTTGAATAGCGAAGCCGTGCGGACGTCTCTTATGTGGCGGTGAACTGTCTTGGAATGGAAATTTAATTAATGGATTTCAGATCTTGAGAAGACCACAGACTGAATAAGTGCGGTACAAAATCGGAAAACTATGAGTTTTTGTATCTTTTTGGTGTGAAATTGTTAAAAAACTCACGAAAATGAATGTCATTTAAGGAAATTAGGGAACTTGCACCTTGGACCAGCATGTACAAGAAAGATTTCGTGACCTATTGTTATACTCTTGTCTCTGAACTTGGCATATTTGGGACTATCCCTGTGTAGGGTTCCAGACAAAAGAATATAAACAAGGTATTCAAAGTGCAGGATATATAGGCCATAGGTCAAATATTATAAATACATTATGAATTAAAACAACATTTATCTGGCTGTTTTCTACGGGTGACTGAAAAAGTGTTAAAAAATTTGTGTGGTCTTTTTTTTAGGGTAACATTACAGTGTTTAAAATTGTTTTAAATTTTCGATTATTAAGAGTACAGAAATTAGTGAAGGTATATCAGAAAAAGATATAGATTGTATTCTGCAACTCTTCTTAGTCGTGGAAGTCCTATATCGATTGGTTACGTAAACAACACCTTTTTTCTTTGGCTCTACCCCTCGTCTTTTTTCTCTTTAACACTATTATGTAAGCACTTCAGTTCGAACAGCGAAGCCGTGCAGACATATTTTTGAGAGCTGAATGGTCTTGGAATTTAAATTTAATTAATGGATTTTAGATCATAATAATACCACAGACTGAATAAGTACGGTGTAAAATCGGAAAACTACGAATTTTTGTGTCTTTTCTGGGTGAAATTGTTAGAAAACTCGCGAAAATTAAGATTTTCGTAAGTAAATTAGGATACTTGCACCAGGGTGTACAAGGAAGATTATATAAACTAAAGTAATATCCCTGCATAGGGTTAAAAACAAAAGTAATATCCCTGCATAGGGTTAAAAACAAAAGAACATAAACAAGATATTCAAAGTGCAATTTGAATATTCTATAGGCCAAATATTAAAAGACATTGTGAATAAAAACAATATTTATGGAATTTTTAGCGTAAAATAAAGGCTGTTTCAATTTTTCGATTATCAGGAGTACAGAAGTTAGTTAAGGTTTATTCCAACGAGATATTGATGGTTTCGTGCGACTATTCATAATAGTGAAAGTGCAGGTTTGCCTCCTATATTGATTGGTTACATAAACTACACCTGTTATTTATTTAGCTCCGCCCCTCATCTCGTTCCTCTCCAGCATCATTATGCATGCACTTTACTTTGAGCAGCGAAGCCGTTCGGTCTTAGGCAGGCTATCGAGTAGGTATATAGAGACTTTTCGAAACAACGTTATAAATAATGTACGATAATTCGAAAAAATTTAATAATTTCCTAATCGGAACGAAATTTTGGGGTTAGATTTTTATGTATGTGGGCGATCATTGTTGAAATATTACAGGCTTAAATTGCAAACCCTTCGTGTAAGGGTAACTACCCTCAATTTAGTATGTGGTTTTCCGATTCTTTTTAGTAGTGTTCTATTTTAAGGGTGTGCGAAGACGTTAAATCAGTAAATAACGATTGGGGTAGTTTCAACCCCTAATTTTATTTTTTGAACTGTGCGATAGGGAGTTAACCTTTTCGATTGATTCTCTGGGGTTGAACAGAGAGGTTCTTCAGCCATCGTGGTTGGTGGTTTTAAAGATGATCATTATATTCCTAGAGGGTAGTTTTTGTGTATTACTGAAAAGAGTTGCGGGCTGCACTGAGAGAATTTAAGTGTGTGCATTAGGAGGCATTTTCACCCAACCACTTGATAGTAACAATAATTTTGGGTTGGGGTAGTTTTCACCCCTATTTTTGATGCCGTATTGCGAGCTTATTACTTGATGCCTTTTAACGAAGTTTTGGGGTTAGATTCCTATGTATGTGCGCGATCATTGTTGAGATATTACAGGCTTAAATTGCAAACCCTTCGTGTAAGGGTGACTACCCCCAATTTAGTACGTGGTTTTCCGATTCTTTTTAGTAGTGTTCTATTTTAAGGGTATATGGAGACGTTAAATCAGTAAATAACGATTGGGGTAGTTTCAACCCTTAATTTTATTTTTTGAACTGTGCGACAGGGAGTGAACCTTTTCGACTGATTCTCTGGAGTTGAACAGAGAGATTCTTCAGCCATCGTAGTTGAAGGTTTTGAAGATGATCATTATATTCCTAGAGGGTAGTTTTTGTGTATAACTGAAAAGAGTTGCGGGCTGCATTGAGAGAATTTAAGTATGTGCGTTAGGGGGCATTTTCACCCAACCACTTAATAGTAACAAGAATTTTGGGTTGGGGTAGTTTTTACCCCTATTTTTGATGCCGTATTTTGAGCTTATTACTTGATGCCTTTTAACGAAGTTTTGGGTTTAGATTCCTATGTATGTGGGCGATCATTGTTGAAATATTACAGGCTTAAATTGCAAACCCTTCGTGTAAGGGTAACTACTCCCAATTTAGTATGTGGTTTTCCGATTCTTTTTAGTAGTGTTCTATTTTAAGCGTGTGCGGAGACGTTAAATCAGTGAATAACGATTGGGGTAGTTTCAACCCTTAATTTTATTTTTTGAACTGTGCGACAGGGAGTGAACCTTTTCTATTGATTCTCTGGGGTTGAACAGAGAGGTTCTTCAGCCATCGTGGTTGGAGGTTTTGAAGATGATCATTATATTCCTAGAGGGTAGTTTTTGTGTATAACTGAAAATAGTTGCGGGCTGCACTGAGAGAATTTAAGTGTGTGCATTAGGAGGCATTTTCACCTAACCACTTAATAGTAACAAGAATTTTGGGTTGGGGTAGTTTTCACCCCTATTTTTGATGCCGTATTTTGAGCTTATTACTTGATGCCTTTTAACGAAGTTTTGGGGTTAGATTCCTATGTATGTGGGCGATCATTGTTGAAATATTACAGGCTTAAATTGCAAACCCTTCGTGTAAGGGTAACTACCCCCAATTTAGTATGTGGTTTTCCGATTCTTTTTAGTAGTGTTCTGTTTTAAGGGTGTGCGGAGAAGTTAAATCAACAAATAACGATTGAAGTAGTTTCAACCTCTAATTTTAATTTTTGAACTGCGCGACAACGAGTGGACCTTTTGGTCGAAACTCTGAGATTAAACAGAGAGGTTCTATAGCCATCGTGGTTGGAACAGCAAGCAGAGCTACAGCAACAGAGCTACAGCAAGCAGAGCTACAGCAGGCGGAGCGACAGCAGGCAGAGCTACAGCAAGCAGAACGACAGCAGGCAGAGCTACAGCAAGCAGAACGACAGCAAGCAGAACGACCGCAGGCAGAGCTACAGCAAGCAGAGCGAGTGCAGGCGGAGCGACAGCAGGCAGAGCTACAGCAAGCAGAACGACAGCAGGCAGAACGACAGCAGTCAGAGCGACAGCTGGCGGCAAATAAGAGTGAATTAGATAAATTTATTCGCATGAAATCTAAGCCGAGCTTAAATAGGAATGAAACAAGGTGTGCCGCATCTAGATTTAAGTCAATGGTTTATTCCTATTTAAACTTAGATAATATATGTAATAATTTATCTAATTCGACTTTAAAAGACGTTAAAAATTGTATTCAACGACAAGGCGATCTTCTTTTAAATTTGGGAAATATATTTTTTAAAAAAAATCCATGTTTTTCTTCAAGTTAAAAAGTGAATCCAAAAGTTAATTCAAAAGTAAATCCAAAAGTTTTCTAAATTGCGCGAGCTGAAAAAATTGCTAATTATTCTATGTCATTGGGTCTTGATAGATCAAAATTGTATTTATTTAAAAGCGACACGGCCCTAACCGATTCCATTTTAAAATGACTCTCCTTTGCACACACTGCTTAAGAGAATTTAAAAGAAAATCACATATTGTACGCCACCTTCGAGAAAATTTTGTCAATAACGAAAACACCTTTAACTTGGAAGATTATATAATTAATCGTAAGTATTTTTTTATAACATATTTAGCTATAATTTTCCTTTTAATTTTTCTTTTTATTATTAATAAAGGTTTACAGAGGAATTAAAAAATAATAATTGTTTCAGTTGATGAACTACTTTCAAGGCCTCCAATGCGATTTTGCCAAGATTGTGAAGTAAATGTCAAATCTAATTCCTGGAGCACACACTTGAGGACAAATATTCATAAAAACAGGAGCTGCATAAAATATGGAAATGGAATTGACATTATCAGGAGTGCATTTAAATGTCGAATAGCTTCCTACAGAATATATTCGCAGAATTATCACATCGACATCAAAAAGTTTCAGCAAGATATTGGTAATAAAGTGCAAACATTAATACGCCAGCGTCAACAAGAATTTACATGTGCTAAAGTAAATTTGGAATTATTTGGAATATATTATTCTCCAACTTTAACCTCTACTTCAATTAAGTCATTTAATACACCGTTCTTCATTGTAACCCATACAACTGATCTACAACAGCTTTACGATGATTTATTCAAGATTATTGAAACCAAAGCAGATGAATTGCCGGAAAGAGACTCAGGTAATTATTATTTAATCTCAAGAGCTAAGTTTTCTTAATATCACTTGTACATCTCTAACAAATATTATTCAGAACTAATTTTTTAATTCCTATTACAGGGTGGGCTCTACAAAGAATTCTGCATTTGGAAGTCAACATCAATAAGTACAACCCATTGAATGCCTCCTCCTACATTAAGATGCATCACTTTTCTAAATCAATAGTGAATGTGATGAATGAGGACAATTGCTGTTTCGCCTGGGCAGTGGTTTCAGCAGCATACCAGCCAACCGGTAATCCTCGAAAGACCTCATCATATCCAGACTTCAGAGACGCTTTCGATTTTACAGGTATTGAATTTCCAGTAAAATTATTAGATATAAAAAAGTTTGAGGAAAAAAATAATTTGTCCATAAATGTATATGGAGTTGAAAAATTTTTAAGGGATAATAAAAAGGTATATGAGATTGTCGGTCCTTTACATTATAATAATGAAAAGAAAAAATTACATATTAATTTGCTTTTAATAAGTTCTGATGATGGAAATAACCACTACTGTTGGATAAAGGATTTAGGTTGCTTGGTATACAAACAATTATCAAAAAAGAAAATAAAAAAATACTTATGTGATGGATGCCTTCAATATTTTGGAACATATGAAAAACTTAACACACATTTAGAACGTGATTGTAGTTTTGTTCGAATTGAGCTTCCTTCAGATAATTTGATTTTGGATAAATTTGGCAATTATATTCCTGCAAATATATTAAAGTTTCAAAATATTCAGAAACAGTATAAAGCTCCTTTTGTTATTTATGCCGATTTTGAATGTTATTTGAAAAACATTGAGTGCCAACAATCTACACCTGATTCGACAACCTCATATACTATTAAAACTGCTGAACATATACCCTATTCATTTGCTTATTATATTAAATCATCATTTGATGAGAATGTTGTGTGTCTTAAACTTTATAGAGGTACAGATTGTGCTATAAAATTTATTGAATACATTGAAAATGATGTAAAAGAAATTTATAAAAAATATTTAAAATATCAAGTACCATTGAAAGATTTATCATCTGTGGAACAGATTGAATATGAAAATTCTAGCATTTGTTATGTATGTGAAAAACCTTTTTCAAAAGGAAATTTCATAAAGTGTAGGGATCATTGTCATATTACAGGTAAATATCGAGGAGCCGCCCACTCAATATGTAATTTGCATTTTAAACCTCCAAAATATATACCAATAGTATTGCATAATTTAAAAAACTATGATTCTCACCTATTTATTAAATCGCTTTGCTATAATAAAGAAAATATTAGTGTTATAGCTCAAAATAAAGAAAAGTATATTTCTTTTAGTAAGGAAATTTTCGTTGATGTGTCAGAAAAGCGGAAACCAGTTGCTTTGCGACTACGCTTTATAGATTCTTTTCAATTTCTCCCAGAGTCTTTAGAGTCACTATCACAAACTCTACAAGATTCACAATGTTTTGAAATTAAAAAGTTTTTCTCAAATGCTGATGAATTTCGATACATTAGACAAAAAGGGGTATTTCCATACTCTTACATAGATTCCAACGAAAAATTAAATGAGAAATCTCTACCATTGATTGATAAATTTTATAATAACTTAACCGATGAAAATATCTCTCCTCAAGACTACAATCGTGCTGTAGAAGTGTGGAATCTATTTAAGTGTTCTACAATAGGGGCTTATTCCGATATTTACTTAAAATCAGATGTTTTACTTTTGGCTGATGTTTTTGAAAATTATAGATCCACATGTATTAAAACCTATAAGTTAGATCCTGTTAATTATGTCACTAGCCCTTCTATGTGCTGGGATGCAATGATGAAATTAACTAATGTAGAATTAGAATTATTAACGGAACCAGATATGCTTCATTTTTTCAAAAAAGGTGTTCGTGGTGGGGTTAGCACTTGTTCCAAACGCAAATCTGAAGCAAATAATCCATTCTTAGAAAATTTTAATCCTGAAAGACCTACAACATATATCGCTTACTTAGACGCCACAAATTTGTATGGTTATGCTATGAAACAATATTTGCCTGAAAAAAATTTTGCTTGGGTACCTAAGCTCGAAATAGAAACTTTAAATATATCCGAACTTTCAGATACATCATCTATAGGATACATATTTGAAGTTGATTTAGAATATCCAAATTATTTACATGATAGTCATAATGATTTCCCATTTTGTCCTGAACAATATACACCACCAATTTCAAACCACTCAAAATTAATTCCAAACTTACATAATAAATATAACTATATCATTCACTACCGATATCTGAAACAATGTCTACAATTTGGACTCAAAATCATAAAAATACACAGAGCAGTTAAGTTTACACAATCACCATGGTTAGCGGAATATATAGATTTAAATACAAATTTACGAAATTTATCTAAAAATAAATTTGATAAAAATTGTTATAAATTGGCAAATAATTCAATTTTCGGTAAAACCATGGAAAATGTTGATAGGCGAGCAGATATTAAATTAGTATCTCAATGGGAAAGACAGGGTAATAAATTTAGTGCCGAAAAACTTATTTCTAAACCTCAATTAAAGGATTTTAAAATTTTCTCTGAAAATCTAGTTGCTCTTCAACTTCAACAGGTTTGCATTGAATACAATAAACCAATTTATGTTGGGATGAGTATTCTGGATATTGCAAAAACTGTAATGTATAATTTTTATTATGGGTATTTAAAAGTAAAATATGGTAATAATTTAAATTTATTATATACGGATACTGATTCCTTAATTCTTGAAGTTCAGACCCAAAACTTTTATGAAGATATGAAGCTAAATCTGGATCAATTTGATACTTCTAATTTTTCTGAACAAAATATTCATTGCATGCCTATTACAACATCAGTTGTTGGTAAATTTAAAGATGAGTACAAAGGGATTCCCATTGAAAGTTTTTATGGAACTGGTGCTAAAGCATATTGTATAAAATCCAAAAATAGTGTAGATAAAAAAGCAAAAGGCGTTAGTAGATCATGTATAAAAAATCAATTAACATTATCAGATTATAAAGATGTTGTTGAGAAAGGTGACAAAATATTCTGCACCATGTATGTATTCAAGTCAGATATGCATAATATATACACTAATTTGTTAAATAAATTGGCATTAACAACTCATGATGATAAAAGATATTGTATACCAAATTCCACAAAAACTCTTGCATGGGGACATAAGGTTTTTTTTTTTGGAAACAGATTTTTTTGATAAAGATATGAAAATGATGTATGATACTCTAACTTTTTTAAGTTCTGGAAACGAAAATGGATCTAAAAATAAAAAACCGCGATTAGAATTAACTACTCCTAGTAATTTTTCATCTTTATAAAGACATCATTTTATATGATGATAAATTATGTAAGTCGTTTTTGAAGCTTTAAAAGTTGGAGGGGGAACTGAATCCAAAAACATATATATTGTATAGAAATACCATTATTTGTTAGTAATATTACAACAATGACTGCTGCATCTTTAATAGTTTTAGTTTCCCTTGTTGGAAATGTGATATATGTAAATTACATTCCTAATACAGTTAGGGCTGATATATGTATAAATGCCCTCAAAAATGAAACCGACTGCTACAAACAGATGAAAATGACATATCTTGTTGGAAATTCACACTTTTTTACCTATAATGTAACTGATTCTGCTTTGTGTGAAAATACATACATAAAAATTAAATATTCCATGACAAACAAACCATTACAATATTCAGATTGGATTCCTTTCAATAATAAAAAAGAAGAATCTTGTCATTGTGTCTGTTGTTATATATTTGTTATTATATTTACAGCAGCAATATTTATTTGTACATGTTTAATTTTATTGTATTTCATGAAAAAATATCTATAAAAATATTTAATAAATGTTAAAAAAATAATATAAATTTTGTTTTTTATTGATTCTCGTTAGTATAAAGACATTTAAAGTTTATCCCCTCCTCTTAAATGGAGAGGGAAAATAAGTTTACCCCTCCACTTGAGAGGAGAGGGAAAATGTATAAAATTTAGGAGCAAACGGATTGATAGTTAGTTTTTTGAGAGCAAGCAGATAGCCAGTTAGTTTTTGAAATACATCATTTAAAATGTTCAGTAATCAGAGTAAAAATATATTTGAAAATTCACCATTAAAAAAGAAAATAAAAAAAACAATTATAAATTCTACAAAATATAATTTAAATAATTCTAACTCTAAATATGCTGCGATTGGTTTGTGGGTGGAAAGTGATTTTCTACCATGCATTGAACTTGGTGGTAAAAATGGTCAGTCTGTGATATTAAATGAAGATGATTGGAAGAACTTATTGCAATATCAAGGAGTTATAACAAATTATATGTTTTCACCAAATGTTTTCAATGAACCGATATATTTGCAAAATTTATCTATTCATTTTGAAAAGATTGGTGAATTACCAATAGTGAAGATTGTGAAAAGCTGTGATTTTATTTACTATGGAAATGAAACTGTGTGCAGACTATGGGAACAAATTCCACTTATAGAATATAGACTAAATGTTTTACAAAAACAAAACTTTCGACGTTATTTCAACGTTTTTAGAAATAACAATTTTTACGACGGAGATTCTTTTGACAAAATATATAATGTCCTTTCTCCAAAACAAAATCTAAATAGTGAAAATGTGTGCTCCATGCTGGAACTGCTGTTGAATCATCCCGAAGAACTAGAACAAAAATTAAAGTATAAGCACTATTATGAAGAAGACAGTATCTATTGATGAATCAAGAAACCAAATTCATCTGATGGTTGCTTGGAACTTCGCCTACAGAAAAGCTCGTATGACTTCTGAAGAGTTTATAAATCAAAAACATTTTAGAAGAAGGATTAAATTGACTGAAGAAATTTTAAATCCCATATTAGACTCTGATTATAGGAATATTGTATTTAAAAAAATGTTTATGTAATAAGCCTATTTTTAAATAAAACAAATATATATAAAAAATCATTTTTTTTTATTACAAACATCAATTATTATTACAGCATTAATTACTATTACATCACATCTCTCTTGAAGATCCAAGAGTTATAAGATTTATCTAATCCTAACCATTTTACAAATACTTTGTTTCCTTTCTTTCTTAACACTTTTTCCACCAGATATACATTTGGGTGTCTTACTTTTTGAAGTTCTTCTTCATAGAAACCTCCTTGAATATCTATCCCATTTCCATCTTGAATCAAATACGTTGTTGGATTAGTAAGCTGGATTTTTTTTATTTGAAAAATTTCGTTTGACCAGTTGGGCGTGTAACCTTTAGAAAATTGTTCGCGAATCTTGCTTATTCGTACTCTATCACTGACACGAAATTTTGGTGATCTGGGATCCACAGTTTTCCTATGAGTATAAGCTGATTTCAAGATTTCCATTTCATTCTTTTTGTTAACTTCGTTTGGTTTTTTTCCGATTGTTGAATGCTTAGTATTATTGTATTCTGTAATTATTTCTTTAAGAAAGCTGATCCATTTATAATTACCTAGTAAACTAAACTTTTTCCACATTTTGTTTTTTATCGTTCTATTTACTCTCTCTACAATACTAGCTTTCATATTAGAAAATGTGTTGTAATGATTAATTTTGAACTGCTCCATAAGTTTCTGAAAGTCTTGATTAAAGAATTCTTTACCCTGATCAGTATTCAGATTTGTTGGGGGAGTTTTTAAAGTTAATAGAATTTTTTTCATTGCAGCTGCTACATCTTTACCAGTTTTGGATTTTACAGGTTCTGCCCATACAAATTTAGAAAACACATTTATTACCATTAAAATATATCTTAAACCCCTATTAAATTTCGCATATGGCTGCATTTCTATCAGATCAGCTTGAAATAGATCATTAAGCCCTTTTACAATTGTTCGTCTCCTTCTATATCGCCTTCTCGCCGGTTTATGTAATTCATTTACAACGTCTTGCTTAATTTTACTCATTATTAATTTATACCTTACTCTCGAAAATAAATCCCACAAATAACTTTACCTCCTTCTAAACCGTTTATAAAAGCCCTTTATCGCTGATGTTGTAAAATATAAAAAAAATCATCTCAGTTTTTTTTAGTAAGTTCTTTAATTTTATTTTCCATTGCTTCAAATGATTTTTTATTTTCATTTATAATTTCTTTTATTGATGAATTTATTTGGGTGATGTTGTTAGTAAGATCAGAAATTTTTACATTAAATTTATTTTCCATTGTTTCAAATGATTTGTTATTTTCATTTCTAATTTCTTTTATTGACGAATTTATTTGGGTGATGTTGTTATTAAGATCAGACATTTTTACATTAAATTTAGTTTCCAAAAGAACATTTGATAACGTATAATCTTTTTTGAAACCACCTAATGTTGAATTCATTTCTTCTCTTGCATAATTCATTGTATCATTAAATTCTTTTCTAGAAACTTCAGCAGCTCTTTGAACTAATTCGTTTAAAGATTTTATTTCTTTTGTTAATTTATCTTCTAGATTTTTTATGTCTTTTCCTAATTGAAATTCTGCATTTGTAATATCTAATGTCATTTTCACAATTTTTTTTTCTATATTTTTTATGTCTGACGCTGTCTTTTCAGCTTTGTGTAGTATATCTGTATAAGATGTTTCAAGTTCTTTTATGAGTAAAGAAGTCTCCTCGATTTTTGAACTATTATTTTTAATTTTAATTAATACATCCTTTTTAGAAACTTCTATTATAGCTTGCACTACTTCTAGTAAGGATTCTAATTCTTTTTGTAATTTCTCATCGATTGCCTTTGTAAAATTTCCCTCGTCAAAAGACGTTTCAGATTTGGTTTTTAGATTGTTTAATTGCTTTAGTATATCCTCGATTTTTTCATTATCTTTTGTAATTTGATCTTTGAATTTTGTTTCAATTTTTTCATTTTCGTTTTGAAAATCCTCCTTCAATTTGTCTTCTAAATATTGTAAATTTGATTTATATGCATTGATTTTAATTTCAAATTCTTTAATTTGTTCTTGAAATTCATTAACTTTGTCGGTATCTTTTTTGTGAATTAGGAAATGAGTGTTCATTGATTTTTCAAGATTTTGTGTATTTTTATCCATAACGTCATGTATTTTCTTAAAATTCCTTACTTCTTCTGCTACTCTATCATTAAGCAAATTAGTAAAATTTTGAAACTTTGATGTAATTTCCTTGGAAATACTGTTCTTGACATTGTCAATTGCTGAAGTATCCTTAATTATTGATTTAATTGATGTAATTTCATTTTTTATTTCATTTTCAAAATCATCAACTTTATCATATTTTAACTTCACTACGTCAAAGTCATTTGCATATTTAGAAACTTTCTGAGAAAATTTTTCTACTACCTCATCATTTCCATCAACAGTATTTTTCAAATTAATTATCTTGTCATTATATTCAGGAATAACTTTATCCTCAAATAACTTAATCTTTTTTGCAATATTTTGTATATTGTTATCATATTCATTTATTCTCTTATTTAAATTATTAACATCGCTTTTCAACCCGGGATCTAAATTTTGAATTAATTTGTTTTCAATATATTTGACATCGCTTTTAAAAATTTTTATTATTTTCTCTTCAACATTTGATAATATTTTATTTTCTAGTGATAATAATGTGTTTAGAGCAGATTTTTTTGAAATATGACGACCAAATTTATCGATGGTCATTTTAGAAATGTTTAAAAGTATCTATTATGTCCTTTTATATAATAATATTCGCTTCTCTTAGTTCTTCAATAAAGTGTTACCTCCAAAGAAAAGGGTAATTCCAATCCCAAAGACTGGCGGATTTCTTCCACTTATACCTTTATTTGCTGGTTTGTCTGCTCTTGGTGCTCTTGGAGGAGGGGCTGCAGGTATTGCTAAAGCAGTAAATGATGCAAAAGCAGCCAAAGCGAAATTAGAAGAATCTAAACGACACAATCAAATGATGGAGTCCATTGCGGTAGGAAAAAAAGGAAGTGGACTTTATTTAAAACCCTATAAAACAGGATGTGGATTATACTTGAAACCTTATTCAAAAAACTGCTAAAACATATACCTCGAAAAGCACTTACAAATTACGATTTACTTAAATACGCTAAATATTTACAAATTCCCAACTTTCGTGGTATTTTTATGAGGGATAAATTACCAAAAAAGATAAAGTTAATTGAAAGTGCAATTGTCAATCTAGATAATCACAGTGGTGTTGGTACTCACTGGATAGCATATACAAAAAAAGGAAAAAACATAATATATTTTGATAGTTATGGTAATTTGCGACCCCCTTCTGAATTAATTAAATATTTTTATAGCGACCAAAATAATAATATTGTTAATTATAATTATAACAGTTATCAAAACTTTAACAAAACAAATTGTGGTCAATTGTGTCTAAAATTTCTTTATAACCATATGTAACACCTAATTTTAGTTTATTATTAAACATATTTTTAAAGTAAAATGTCATATAGTTTTGTTCTTAGCGGCAATTCCGCTATTTTAACATCAGAGTTACATCCTCCAATATATTTAGATGAAGATGTTGAATATGTTATCGGTCTTGTAAATTTCGAAACATTTAATGCAATTCCCAATATTGATGTTGGGAATAATGTATTAATTCATGATGAAAATTTAGAAATAGCCATACCCCCAGGTAGCTACGAATTAGAAGACATAACAGATTTTTTAAAAAAACACTTGGATGAGGATAAAATTAGTTTTAGTCTTTATGCAAATAATAATACTTTACGTACACATCTTAAATGTTCAGCCCCCATAACTTTTCGTGAAGGAACTATTGGTAAATTATTAGGGTTTAAAAATGGGCGATTGGAAGCCAACATATATCAGATTTTCCCGCGGAAATAATTAAAGTAAATTCAATAAATATAGACTGCAGTATTGCAGAGGGATCATATTTAAACGGGAAACCTGTTCATATAATACACCAATTTTTCCCGAGCGTTGCTCCAGGGTTCAAAATAATTGAGTCACCTCAAAACGTCATATATTTCCCAGTCACCGTTAAAGTAATTGATAAAATAGCCATTAAAATAATAGATCAGGAAGGTGATTTGGTTAATTTTAGAGAAGAAACCATAACCATCAGACTACATCTTAAAAAAGTAGATTAAAGATGGTAATATTATATAACAATAAATCGGCAAACTTTACTAGAAAATTTAATAATAAAAACATTAATAAGACAAGAAAGAAACCAACTTCCTTTAGTAGGAAATCAAACTTCCAAAGGTTAACACCTTCTAATAGAAAATTTCTTCAAAGTTTAGGTTTTAAACTTAAATAAAAATGGATTATTTAAATGTAAGAGAAAATGTATTGGTTGATGAATCAATATTAAGCTGGGAAATTCTTTCTTTCGATCCTTTTAATCCTACAAAACTCGGACCAAATGATGAAATCAGAATTGCTTTGCAACAAACAGGAAAATATCCTTTACCTTGCAAAAGTGAAATTTATGTGGAATTGCAAGTAACTAAAGAAGATGATTCCCCTTTAGCTAATACTGTTTTAATTAATAATGCTCCGGCATTTTTATTTAAAGAATTACGCTATATTTTAAATGGTGTTACTATTGACTCCGTTCGGGATATTGGTATAACTTCAACTCTTAAGGGATATATTTCATTTAATCAAAATGAAAGTGCTAAATTGGAAAATGCCGGTTGGTATCCGAAAACAAAATCTAAAGAAAAAATTATGACTGATGACAAAGGTAATGTTTCATTATGTATACCATTAAAGATGTATTCAGGATTTTTTGAAGATTATAATAAGATTATTCTTAATTCACAACAAGAACTTATTCTAATAAGAAGTAATGATGATACAAATGCATTATTATCCAGTAATGAAGATGAAAAACCCAAAGTTAAAATTACCAAGTTGTGTTGGAGAGTTCCTCATCTTACTGTAGCGATTCCGCAAGAATTAGCACTTACCAAAATTATTGACAAAAATAGTGATATACTAATAACCTTCCGAAGCTGGGAATTAGTTGAATATCCAGAGTTATTGGAAACTACGAGGCACAACTGGCCCGTAAAAACATCTACAAAAGTCGAAACGCCACGTCATGTTCTAATTGCTTTTCAGAAAAATAGACGTGGTAATCTAAAAATGGATATGAGTAAATTTGATCATTGTAATTTAAGAAATATGAATGTCTTTTTAAATTCAGAAAGATATCCTTACAATGATCTTCAACTTGACTTTGAAAATAATAAATTTGCTACTCTGTATGAAATGTTTACAGACTTTCGTCAAGGGTATTATAACTCTCCAGTGGAACCAATTTTTAATCCGAAAGAATTTAAAGAAAATGCTCCTATAGTTTACATTAATTGTTCACATCAAAGAGATTTACTACAAACAGGTCCAGTAACCATGAGAATTGAATTTGAAACCAAGGAAAAAATTCCCCCTAAAACAGCGGCATATTGTGTCATAATTCATGATAAAGTTTTCAGTTACAATCCATTAACAAAAATTGTGAAACAGTTGTAATACAATTTCCTTAAGATAAAATACTCTTTTTAAACAAACCGCTACTTACGCTTAAGAGCGCACGCGTCAATTTTGATATTTATTAACGTAGCCAAACCAGAATTCTTCATTTATATAATGTCTTACGAGATTTCAGTTCGAGTATTAGATTTTCAACTTCAGTTGCAGAAATTAAAAAAACAAATAAGTGAATATCAATTAAAAGTAGAAATGATCAAGAAATTCAAATATTTGAAAATATGAAACTTATTCTAGATCTTCAAGGATTCAAAATTGAAAATAATAAATTTATTGTAAAGGAATTAGCAGCGTACGATGGGCAAAAGACAAGTCATTTTATTTTCAAAGCTCCATTTCCGATGGGTCATTTACCATCCTATTTACACAAACAAGCTCTGTGGTTAATAAAAAATTACCATTGCATTGAATGGTGTGAAGGATTTACACCATTACACAAATGTGGAGATATCATAAGAGATTTAAGCGCTAAGGTGGACTATGTTTATGTAAAAGGGGAAGAAAAGGCAGATTTCGTAAAGAAGTATTCCATGAAACCAGTTATCGAGATTGATGAACAACCCACCCTAAAGAAAATGGATCCTTGCTGCTTTTATCATCAAAAAATACCATGTGTATGTGCATTATCAAATGTTTATTACCTTTACAACAATTTTTTTATGTAATAAAAGACTTGATTACAAATTATGTGTTTTATTTTCTAACATTGTTTTAATACATGAAATATTATTATTTAATCCTAGTTCTTGAAGTTTACATATTAAAATATCTATATTTTTATTTTTTAAATATTCGCTACAACATTTAGCTGCTAGTAAACATAATTCCGCATGTTCCATATAATTTAAAAACAATATAATATTCTGCGCTTCACTTTCTTGACCTTCATATGCATAAAACTCGGAACAGGCTGCGGACATCAAAAACTCTTCATACATTTCTCTTATTAATAATTCCATAATAAATCCTACACTAAAACCTCCCTGTTTCTCAATATCTCTTTATCTCTCTCTTCCTCTTCCACGATTTCTTTTAATATATCAGGATCTTTTATATAATCCTTCAATATCCTTAAAAAGTAACTGAATCCTATTTTCTTTATTTCATGAAAGAACTTCGGCAAATTTTGGGTTTTTCTATAATTTAAACAGGCTTCTGCAGCTAATTGGTATTGGAAGGCAGTCTCATAATATACCTGTGCCCACTCAGGGTGTGTTTTCCTTAGCATTGCATTCTTTAATTCGGAATTTTGAAGTTTAGTAAACTGTTTACCTAATTTGATTATTTCATTTTGCAAATCACTGTTCATAACTACCACTTATTTTTAATTTAACACTGTTCTTTATTAGTGGTGAATCTTCTATATAAGCTTAAGACTAGTTGTAAATGAATGTAGCTCGCTCAGATTCAGTCCTTTAAAATACCAGCTCCCCTCCAACTGCTACCAGCTCCCCTCCAACTACTGTGGTGGTTAGGAAGGAGGTAGGAGGTGGAGCAAAAAGAGGCGGAGTTTATGAAACCAATCGGAATAGGGGGCGAACTTGGGCAGCCAATCAGAAACAAGGTCATTCTTGGCTGACCAATCAAAAAAGTGGTGGGGGGGTCAACTAGAAGCCCCCTATTCCCACTACTAGAGACATATTTGAATCCATTTTTTGATACAATAACAACTGACAGCATATTTTCAACAGGAGTAACGTAATTATCAGCTTTTTTATTTCCCATAAAATTAGTAACTACGAAGACAAAGTCATTCCATTTAACATCTGATAGAATGCTGTCAAGAGATTTTGTCTTTCAGAATATTTCAAATCTGTGACCCAACAAAAATACATTCTTTAGTTTTTGCTTCACTTAGCCTTGGAAATTTTTGACGCTGGTACTGAAAATCTGGTCCATCTGTATTCAGTGCCGTTGTGGCCACCAAATGTTTTTGGGGTCTGCCAATGGCATATGTTGTACATTCTTTTCACCTGGCTCTAATGATTGTCGAATAAACCAGTCTTTTCTCTTGTAATGAAGTGCCTTTGCCTCACTGTCCCATTCACACAAAAAACAGCAAAACTTGGTGTAGCCAAGCTGCAATCCAACTAATAGTGCAATCACGTTTAAGTCGTCGCAGATCTGCAATTGAAGCTCATCGTAATTTATACTTGTAAATAGGTACTTCATATTGTCGTATGATTCTTTCATGTGAATCTCTATTGTCATAACAATACAAATATACCACGTGTATTCTTAAGGTTACATTGTTAATATATAGAGAGATATGACATCACGTATCTCTAAAGATAAGTTTGATTTCGGTTTTAGCCGATTTGATTTAGGATACATTTCGGCTGTTGTCCAATGTTATTTATGCCTGAAAAAAATATTTTCCGAATTTCCAAACCCAGATTCCCAATTAATATTAATAATATCTCGCATCTACAGACTTCAAAAAAAAATCTAACGCTTCTATTTATTTGTCGTACAATCCGCTTGAGGAAATTCGAAAAAAAAGTCAGGTTAAATAAATCCAATAATAAAAATTACAAATTAATTATAAATCTATGCACCTATAAAGATTAATAGGTTCACTGACACAGCAAGAACTACAAACTGTTGACAGTTTTAGGAGACTTAGGAAATTAGGGCATCGCTCATATTCCTGCTGAACAAGGTCAACATCCAAGCAGGAGCAATTTTCTGTTATAAAGCTTATGACTTTCAGAAAAAAATTCCCTAATAAAGCTTGAGTGTGACAGATAGCTTAAAAAAATTATTCTAATATTTGAGCGTAGGCGTTCAAGAAGAGAAAAATAAAAAGTAACGAATTGATTGATTTTGTTGAATATGAAGTGTAGAAATGGAATATCATTTAATAGATGTTGGATATTATAAAATATAATCCAGATTGAAAAATATGATATTCTGGATTGTTACTTAACCTTCGAATAAATTTATGTAAAAAAATAATCTCTTTTATTAGTAGAGTTTCCTTTTTCGATATCTTTATAGATCAGATACTGCTGAAAATGTCACTCACGAAGTTCAATATTAAATTAAGATCAGACTTGTCTACAAGAAAAAAATTAAAACTTTGATAAAAAGCTGATTTTATGCTGATAGCATTTTGAATTTAGAAACTTGGTAACAATCTTTTTATTAGATCCAATCGCAGATTAGAAATAATTAAAAGGTAACCTATTGTGTAAATATTGACTATTTTTCATTAGCTCTCCTAGGAAGCGCTTCAGCGCCAAATCATACTATTTTCAACTTGTATTTGCGATGTATATCTTTATTATTTTTCCGTATTTTGTACCTCGAAAAAAATCCAAGGCGATGATAGTTCAGTCTAGATCTACACACAAATATATACATATATATATATATATATATATATATATATATATATATATATATATATATATATATATATATGTATATATTTTTGGGCAAGTGTATGTTCGCAGGGATTTAATTCATTAATTTTACATCCAAAAAATATGATTCTTGCGGGAAAAGATTGCTTAAAGTTTAAATATTACCGGAATATAATTAGATTGACCGCGCTATGCCGGGAAATATAATTTTCCGAGATTTTCAGAGCGTCCGACCATAGTAATCGCGCGCCGCATACAGCAGTATTGTATGCGCGATCATCGCATACCGTCACACGTCAGCGTAGTGGGAGCTCGAGCCGTCTATTGAAGTCCGAGCAGACCATTTCGCTGAGAACCAAACGTTCTCCACCCGGGTCAACAGTCCAAACGGACTGGACTGGGTCGCCTGCTGGGCCGCGCCTTCCTGGTCTGGTGATGTAGGTGAGGTTAGGCTTGTGTGTATATGGTTTTTACCACACACTTCCTTCCTTACGTCCTGCCCCTCTAATGACCAGGAATATGTTTACCGCCAGGTGCCCGCCGAGGTCCGTTGACAAGGGCGCTAAACAACTGCCGCCCCGACGCCGTGTTGTTGTTACATACCGCGTATACCGCCGTCGGTCGAGTTTTAATACGAAGCGCCGTGAACCGGTAACGTGGATTTTAGATAGGAGGCGCGTTAATTTGCGTACAAGCCGTCATGAATAGCGTCACCACCGTATAGTACGAGGTACGTGAATAGCGTCGTGAATGATACCACCGGGTTTCCGTCTTCAGCGCAACCGAACAGTATGAGCTACCGTAAACAGCTCTTTAAAACATACTCTTGCCCTCCAGACCGTTTTGTTTGTTTATATTATTGTGCATCTTAGATTGTAAGTTAGTTTTAGCCATGTCTTTGTATAAAAGAGTGGAATACAGGATGTTTTATAACCGTTTGTTTTCTTACCTAGTCCCATTTTTACCATTACATGTGACAATTGGCAGCCGGCAGCCAGCACTAATACGCACAATTGACCCCTGGCTTGCCGTTTCTCCACTGTAACAAGCTGCCCGGTACATAAAGTGGGCCCTCGACCACATTATATCCCGAGGGTGGCGCCCGAGAACCGACCCCTGAGTGGATGTTTTGACCTTCAGGCAGTCAGACCGTTGATCAGTTGAGAGAGCACGGATATCCCGAATTTACGTAGCTGCCGCTGACCCGATACCCCTGCGCTGAGCATTTGACCGATGACTGTCTACACGAGAAATATCCACTGACCGATGTTCCGCTGCCGTGAACGAAGCAGAACCGAAGAGCACGACCTGCTCCTCCCGCTCCCCGCCTACGAAAACGCGACACAATATATATATATATATATATATATATATATATATATATATATATATATATATTTGCTCGTAGACGCCATACAGTGAGCTTTGAAAATGGTGAATGAGATTTCACCAAAACGTCAGCTGCCTTACAGTCCTGAAAGGGACTAAGCACATACACGGAATACCCGAGAACCTTCGATTACATGTATATGTATATATATATATATATATATATATATATATATATATATATATGTAAATCGCTATCATTTCTGCGTCTTTTCATTTTTCGTGCTTTGGGCATCCACCAGAAACAATAAAGTATATTAGTTTATTATTGTTTTCTAACCTTATATTTGATCGTAAAAACAACATTATAACTTTTTTTTAAATATACTTCAATAATTAAGATATTTTTTTCGACTTCATTCTACAGCTGTAGCTGCGCCCATAACTCTTTCTGTAATTGCTGCGTCTACTTGAATATTTATTTTCATGAGTATTATTTCTGCGTCCTTAATGGGTATTTTTGTTTATTTAAAATATTTTTCGGCGCCCACTATGTTGCCAAACTGACATCTTCTATTTATTCAATTCTCAAACTTACACATAAAGGAAATTTCTGTGATATATTGCAAAACAATGCAATTTATTTATATTAGACAAAAACTAGGTCTCTGTTTTGATTTAACAATTGCCAATAAGTGAAATGTTTATGAGTGCCGAAATACACATAATATTTTACGGAAATTTGTTTAGCCATTCTTAAGTTGAGACACGTGAAAAGAATTTAGGGAACAGACCGACATTAGACATTAAACAAAAAATATTTGTTTGACGTAAAATAATAATTTTATTCAATTTTTTTATCAAAAACTAATTTTTGGTTATAACGATAAAACTTTAAGGGTGTTAATTGGAAAAATTTTAAGGATGGTCATAGATAACGCAAAAAATATATGAAAATAATATTTATTAAACTATCTATTAAATATGATACACAGGAGGATTTTTTCTGGCTCTATTGGAAAACCTAAAATGGTACAAAAAAAGGGTAAAGAATTATTTACTTCTGTTGAGGTTTTGGACAAAAACTTTTATTTGAGGCCGTTTTATTTTCAAAATTTCCACTGTATTTTCGTTTTATTTCTTCACACTCTCGCTTCTTAGGTGGGATTTTATTTTGAATATTGGATTTGAAAAATTGTAACGTTCGCTTCTTTTGTTCATCGGTCCATGAGATTAAAATTCTTGACAGTAGTGTAAAAAGTGACTTCTAAAACGTCCGCAGGCGATATATTAGATAATATGGTTGGTAATGCAGGTAATGGTACTTATTATTCAAGTTGTGTGTGTAATTGGCGTGTTAATTGTCAGTTTGATTTATTGCGGCACTCTAAGTGTGTGTTAGGCGTGTAATAAGTAGTTGTTCTACAGGGTGATCCAAAAAAGTAAGTAAATAAAATTAATTACAGTTCAGGAACTCCGCTTCTGGGGTGGCAGCTGGGGCGGGCGGTCTGTTGTTGAGTGCAGGGTTTTTTGTATGTTGTTGGTACTGTGTTGTGTATATTTGTAGAGAGAGATGTGAAATAATTGTGTATTTGTTTGTATTTTGATATTTATTTCTATGTGTATGAAAAGAGCCCGGACTATATAGAAATGCCCACGGACTATTGCAGAATTACGTGTGCGGTTGGTATTCCGCTCGAAGGCATTTATGCGAGTATGTAATTAATTTACATAATGTGATCTGGCTGGTTTATAATTTATGGGAGGTTTATCTGGTTTACTGAAGAAATAACTATAAAAATGTAGGTGTTAATGGATTTGTAGTAAGAATAGGTAATTGATATCTATAATGTGTAAAGCAATTCTAGAGGATGTTATAGAAAATACTGGTGTGTGCGGTTTAGGTCTGTTTTTGGTAAATGGTAAATAGTAAATAATTATTTTATATATTGACAATTATTTATTTAAATAACTATATACATATACGAGGTATATTTAAAAATTATTCATATTCAAAAATATTTTGTCTTCGTTCGATGTATGGTTTCATTTCAGTCAGAAATTCTGGAGTAACTCTTTGAAATTTGGTTATATATTCCCAGGTAACTTGTTGTTTGTGCCTTCTAATAAATTCTTCAGATAAGTTTTGATATGTAGAAATATAGTCCCAATTCACCGATGTTTGAAATTCAGTAATAAATTTTTCACTTAATACTTGATACTGAGATATGTAGTCCCAGTTAACTTTTGTAAGGTATGTACGAATAAAATCTTCACTTAGTTTTTGTTTTTTTGATAGTATATTCCAGTTCAATTTATCTTGAAAAAAGATAATGAAATTATTTTGGAGGCCTGGAAATGTTGAAATATCACCCCATATTTTAGAACAATCCATTATGGTTATAATGTGCACACAACGCTGGTAATATTAATAATGAGTAATTTATAGAATTATCAACCTTTTAAGAATGCTAAATAATTGTATAAATAATAAACATTACTTAGTGCGCAGATGCATTTTTGATTTAAATGGTAAAAACATAGAGGTTCAGATGGTTTTAAACATGGTTGTTCTGGAAGTTCTGTAACAGGTTTAGAAGAGTATTTTCGAATGTAGTTTGCTTTTTCTTTTCCTTTGACAAATACGTGATTCGCTTTGGCTGTTAATTCTCTAATAATATTGGGAGCTGGTGCAATGGAGTAAATCCTTCCGACCAATCGATACAATGATGATTTTTCATTAACCATAGAGCTTGTCGGTGCAGTTCATTTGTTAATAATTTAATGTGAAAGGGTTTTTTAAAAACATAATGACATACTTGTGATCCATCATAGGCGGCCAGTTCCTTTGGTACAAATTGGTTATTTTTAGTTTTGAACCCCTGAATGTCTATTACTAAATTCATGTTATTTTTGTACTGAAGGGTATATGTGGTTTGAAGTAATATAAATAGCTTTTTATAGGCATGCGTATCAGACGAATTCACTTTTGTTAATCCACGAATTATGTCTATTATCAAATCCTAGCCATTTTACATAAACTTTATCACCCTTTCTTTTTAAGATGCGTTCAACAAGATACATTTCAGTATATTTCACTTTTTGAAGTTCGCTGGTATAGAACGTGCCTTGAATCTCATCGCTATTGTTATCCGTCAGAAGATAAACTCGAGGATTAGTTTCACGTATCTTGCTAATTTTGAAAATTTCATTTGACCAATTGGGTGTATATCCTTTTTCAAATACTTGGCGATATTTACTTATTCTTACAAAGTCCCCCACTTTAAATTTAGTAGGATTTGAATCAATGATTTTTATAGGGCTATATGTTTTTGATAAAATTTCTTTTTCATTTTTTTTTGTCACATCCCTCGGTTTAAGTCCGATAACAGAGTGTTTTGTATTATTGTAATTATATACAATTTTATCTAAATTATTTAACCATTTATAGTTTCCTTGTAAACTAAACTGCTTCCATAATTTGGTTTTCAAAGTTCGAATTACCCTTTCGACTATACTAGCTTTAAGGTTAGAAAATGTGCTATAATGGTTTATATTATATTCATCCATTAATTTTTTAAAATGTGGATTGTAGAATTCTCCACCCCTAAAATAAAAAAAGTGGTATATTAGTAGACAATAAATAAATAATAATAAACTGAGTTCTATATTACCTATCAGATTGAAGATTTCGAGGAACGGCATTTTTCATTTTAAGTATTTTTTTCATGGCATTTGTAACAGTTTTACCTGTTTTATCTTTAATTGGTTCAACCCAAACATATTTTGAGAATGCGTCAATGGCTACCAAAACGTATTTGAAACCTCGATTAAATTTGGCATAAGGGATAAGTGAAATTAAATCTATTTGAAGAAGATCTTTAAGCCCCTTGATAATTGTCTTTCTTCGAGCATAATTTTTACGAGCGGGTTTATGCAATTCATTTACAATTATTTGTTTGATATTAGTCGTACTCATCGTTGGAAACAGCCACCTTTATGACTAACTCTATTATTCCGTCTCCTGTTTTTGGGGAATCCAAAGACCTTATTATCAAAATCTTATCTCCTTCCGATAAAGTTTCCCCTTCAAGGGTGTCAATAAGTTTGTGGTTTAATATAAACTTAATTTCTCGGTGAAATTTTCTACAAGTTTCAATGGTTCCAGAAGGTAAAGGATAAACCCAATTATAGCTTTTTTTATTAATTTTATAGGAAAAGACAGTAGTTGAAGTTCCTAACGTGAATTTGTTTTCTAAGTCACTAGCTAGTAATGGAATAAAACATTGATAATACACATTTTTATCAAAATTTTTGCTGGAAATGTGACTTCCGAATTTATCAATTGACATGATTAAACTATTGTAAATTGTTTGAAACGTTTACTTTTATTGAATTAATTTAGCCTCTCTTAACTCTTCGATTATAGAAATGATTTCGTTTGTATGGGAGGTGTGCCCTGCAGCTGAAGAAGACATCAATAATCGAAGTCTATCCACTAATTCATTCGGATTATCCCAATACACATAATCAACATTTTGTTTGTTGGTTTTTAATGTTATTCCCTTCCCTAATTTGCCAGTTTTTGGTCGCATAGTTCTGGTAGGTGGAGGAGGTTTGACAAATTGTGATGACACAGATATATCACGAGCAATGTCACTTAAGATTTTCGATCCCTTTTTTGTTAATCCTTTTTTATGCAAATAAGGTAAAATAATTCGTCTAAATTTTGCATATCGATTTGAACTTGTAATTATATTTCCTGTTTCATCTTTATATGCATTTGTTCGTTCTAATATATCCATGTAATTCTCTAAATCTTTTGATGTATACAATTTAGGTTCCTTTTTAAATAAAAGTTCGTATAATCCAACGGTGCCAGGGTACTTGATTGTTTTAACTTTTATATCTTTTCCAATAAAGTCTATAGGTGCTTGTGTTAAACCTAAGGTAAATTTATTTTCTTGAAAATCGTGAATAATTCCAAATTTATGGTCAAACTCGTTTTCTGTGTCACGTATATTCGCATCAATGTATGATCTAGGTAATTCATCAAAATAGTCTAGATACTCATCATAACCAGGTTGACCTACATACTGTTGTATGCTTTGTCTAGTTTGATTAATTATATCCTCTAGAGTTGCTGTGGGTGTTAGGTCTTGTATTTCCTGCTCTGCGTCATCGGCTGTTGCAATTACACTAGTTTCTTGCAATGGTACTTCACGAGCAGTTTTATTTAACAAATTATCATATCTATTTTCATTAAAAAACGATGGCATCTCTGTAGGAACTTGTGGGGTTTCAGACATTTTCAATTTGGTTTTTTTTTTGGGTGTAGAAACATATGGAAAAACATAACGATCATAATCTTCTTCTTTAATTTCTTGTTTTGGTATAATTGATTCTGTGTGATCGATTTTTGTTATGAGTTGTTTTAGAGGTTGAATTATTGGCTTATAAGATTTTTCTAATTTAAATTCTGTCGCTGCCGTATCAGATTTTAGTTTTTGATACTTTTCTTTAACGGCTTTTCGCGTTTTAACAAGTTGTTGGGATGTGTGTTTATCCATGTTAATTTTTTAGCGACTGATGGTGTTTCTAATAATTACTTTTAATTTATAGTGAAATAAATCTATCAAAACCCTTACGATACCTTCCTTTCGTCATTTCACAATCTTTATCAACAACTATAAACCCATATTTATCTTTCCAACAATTTTGGCATAATTCTTTGAACTGTTGATATGACATGTCAACACTAACATGATCATCGAAAACGTGTTTTAAATTTGTATTGTCTTGTCTAAACATTATTATTAAGTTTGCATTATCACGAATCAGTTGTTTAGGAATTGATGAATACGTTTGACATAAATAAAAACAATCTACATCTTTGTGACGTCCAAAAGAAAAGTAGTCTCTAATTATATCTTGATTACAAGAAGCAATGTCGTCAAATATTATTATCGAATTTGGACTAACTTCGGCTGGTGGTATAATGTCACCACCCTCTTCATATTCATTATAACCTATTTCTTTTATTGGTTTTATAAGCTGTCTTAGATACTCATATTTAGGTTGATGAAGAGATTTCGAGAAAAGATATATATTTTCAAATCTTAAACCGTTTGGGTGTTCAATTAAGGATATCATAACATTAGTTTTTCCTGATCCCGAGGCACCAACTAATAAACATCTTTTTGATTGCCCTCCAAATAAACCACCATGTTTTTGATATTTTTTTATTTCAGTTTTAACATCAATGTTAGAAATGGGGAGCGTAATTTTAGATTTTCGAATCTTCATATCACTATGTTATTCTAAAAACTAACTTGTAAATATTTTAAAAGCATATTTATAGGTTAGTAATAATGGAAATTGGCTTAGTAGTTTTTAAGAGGTGCTATAAAATGATAGTTCATCAAGATCCTACTTTTATTCACAGCCGAGGTCGTGTGAAGAAAGGATCGGGTTTATTTGATAAAATTATCAGTAATCTACCTTTTGAAGCGCATATTCCAGGATATAGGTGAGTATACATAAAAAAATAGCACCGTTTATTTAAGTTATGTTAAGAAAGTGTTTTTAATTTGCAGATTTTGTGGTCCTGGAACCAAACTAGACAAGCGAATTAATCAAAAAGGAATAAATCCATTAGATAGTGCTTGTAAGGAGCACGATATTGCTTACTCACAGTATAAGGATTTAGAAGCCAGACATAAAGCTGATAAACTCTTGGCGGAAAAATCTTGGGAGCGTGTTATTGCCAAGGACTCTTCTATACCAGAACGACTATCAGCTTTAGGTGTTACAGGTGCAATGCGAATTAAACGAAAGCTAGGAATGGGTTTGAAAAAAAATGAACAGGCTTCAAGAATAGTGAACAAAAAGCGGGTTAAACGTGGGAAGGGGTTGAAGGGTAGAGCTAAGAGGAAACGTATAATTAAAACCCCAAAAAAGATAGGTGGTATTTTACCATTACTCTTTCCACTTTTGGGTGCGTTGGGGGCATTAGGGGGAGGTGCAGCAACAATAGCAAAAGCTGTCAATGATTCTAAGGCTGGAAAAAAACAACTTGAAGAGTCCCAAAGACACAATAAAGCAATGGAAACACTAGCAAAGGGCAAAGGGTTAAAAATTAAATCGAGTAAGAAAGGACGAGGAATGTTTTTGGCACCTTATAAAAAAAACTTCCAATAAGTCTTCCTCGGCATGCGTTATCTAATATCGATTTGAATAAAATTATTAAGACATTAGAAATACCTCATTTTAGAGGTGTCTTTATGAGAAATAATTTGCCTAGGAAGATTAGAAATTTTGAATGTGGTATCGTTAATCTAGACGATAAAGATGGCGAGGGATCTCACTGGACTGCCTATATTAAGAAACAAAAAGAAATTATTTATTTCGATCCTTTTGGAAACCTAAGGCCGCCCCTTGAACTGATTTATTATTTTAATAGTTCAGGGTATAATAGAATAAAATATAATTATGATAGTTTACAAACTTATGGTTCTTCTAAATGCGGACAACACTGTATTATGTTTTTATATAATAATTGCAAATAACAAAATTTTAACATTTAAATATAACCCGTTCGAGAGACAAAATGTCCACTACTTTCACAATTTCCGGAAATGAATCGGTTTTGAGTGCAAATTTTAATCCACCAATATATTTAGAAGATGACAAAGATTACTTTATTGGTTTGGCAGATTTTGAAACATTTTTCACAATACCAAATATAGAAAGGGGTTCTAATAAATTCTATGTGGGTACCAAAGTTATAACAATTCCAGAAGGTTCTTATGAAATTAACGATTTAGAAAGAACTATTAAAAGGGAAATGTACGAGAAATTTCCTATGGAAAAATTCGATTTATATATCAGGGGTAATACGAACACTCTAAAGACGATAATCAAGTGTTCTCATCCGATTGACTTTACTCACGAAGATTCCATTGGAAAATTGCTTGGTTTTGAAAAAAGGATTATTCCTGGTAAAAGGAGAATGGAATCCGATAATGTTATAGCAATTTTAAAAGTAAACGCCATTTGCATTGATTGTAATATAGTGACAGGTTCTTTCCACAATGGCAATCCTGTTCACATAATTCATCAATTTTTTCCATCTGTGCCCCCTGGTCATAAGATAGTAGAATCCCCACTACCCATTTTGTATTTTCCTGTTAGTGTTAAAACAATTAACAATATAACTATAAAAGTGGCTGATCAAGATTATAATTTAATTAATTTTAGAGGTGAAACTATTACTGTGAGACTCCATCTAACGAGAACACTAAAGAACAATGGTTATTAGATATAATAATAAATTGAAAGAAGTAAAACTTACAAAGCCTGAAACTGTTTATAAAAAAACAACTCAAAAAAACATTGTTAGTTCGAAATCAAACCTGAAACGATTGACAGCAAAAAATCGTCAATTTTTACGTACCTTAGGATTTAAAGTGTTTCCAAAATAATAATGGACCTTTTAAACATTACCGAAAAGCTTCTTGTTGACAATTCTATTTTAAGCTCGGAATTACACACGTATCAACCCTTTGTTACATCAAAATTTGAGTATAACGATGAAATTAGGATTCCTATTCAAGAACTTGATACTTACACATTACCTTGTGAGAGTCTTTTATATATTGAAGGAAAATTAACCAAGGATGATGGAACTAGGGCTACCAAACTTAAGTTTATTAATAACGGGGTGACTTTTCTATTTAGAGAAATTCGTTATGAATTAAACGGTGTAACGATTGATTCTATTCGAAATGTTGGTTTAACATCTACAATTAAAGGTTATCTATCCTATAATACCAATGAAAGTATCAAAATGCAAAATGCCGGGTGGTTTCCGAAATCTGATTCTAGTATAACCGTTACCGATAAGGGGGTATTCAATGTCTGTATACCTTTAAAAATGCTGATGGGATTCTTTGAAGATTATCAGAAGATTATAATGGGGATGAAACAAGAATTGGTTTTAATTCGTGCTAGCAACGATTTAGATGCAGTAATATGCGAAGACGAAAGTGAAAAGCCAAAAGTAGAATTTGAAAAATTGTGCTGGAAAGTGCCACATATTACAGTTGATATACCACAACAGTTAGCTCTTACTAAAATATTAGAGAAAAATATCGAAATTGTTATGGGTTTTAGAAGTTGGGAGCTGGTGGAGTATTCAGCGTTACCTTCAACTACACGACATACTTGGCCAGTTAAGACCGCCAACACTCTTGAAAGCCCTGCCCATTGTATATTATCATTATCGAAGGATAAAAGGGGCAAAATAAAGGAGGATATGAGCAAATTTGATCATTGCTTCCTAACTAATGTTCGAGTCTTTTTAAATTCTGAAAGATATCCGTACCACGACTTGTATCTAAACTTTGAAGAAAATAAATTTGCAACTCTTTATGAAATGTTTGCAAATTTCAGAACATCGTATTACGAAAAAACAACAGAACCAATTTTTACCCCTGAAGAATTTAAAAGCATATGCCCAATTGCTTATATAGATTGTTCGCACCAAAAGATAAATATGCAAAGTGGTTCTGTTGTAATGCGTATTGAATTTGAAACTAGTAAAGAAACAGAAAAGGGTACTTCAGCCTATTGTCTTATTCTTCATGATAAAGTATTTAGCTACACTCCTCTTACAAAAATGGTTCGACAAGTTTAATTATATTGTTAAATATATTATTTTTTAAAATGTATAAAATAAAACTACAATAATTGAACAAAAATATTTGTTTTATTAAACCTTTGATTATAAATAAATAATCTATAATTTACATTTAATATACTATCTAAAATAGATTCGAGATTTTTTATTCTTCTTTGAAAATGGATTCTATTTGAGAAGGCTTCAAAGTCCCATTCTCTGGCCTTTCTGTACGCAAAGTTCCACACTACCATAAAGTACACTTGATTTTTCGATTCGTTAAATGTTACTGATTTCTTCATAATAGTAGGTGGGCTTCTTTATTTGATATTTCAACTTATACTCGAGTAAATCAGGGTGTTTTGTAAGTAATTCCAACATAGTGCTAATATTTTCATTGTTGGGGTTTTGTTTCGGCGACAGAATATTATAAACATTTGTGAGCAAATCACCTTGTTGCCTGTTTGCATCGTTTTTCAACGTATTAAAGTATTTTTCAAATTGTTGGTTTTTTATCATGTTTAGTCGATATTCAATTACAGGTATTAAATCCCATAGTTTGTTGATGCTTTCACAACCAAAATAAATATAACGTTGATTGTCGTGTTTTATCTTCACCACATTATAATCATCAATTTGGTCAAAATAAATGGTAAAGTTGTTGAATCTAATAGGAACATCAAAATAACCAGTACAATAGAAATAACTTGTAATTGTACCTTGATGTTGTAGTAAACACTTCCAATCGTCCTCGTTCAGTAATACGGACCCATCAAATGCTTTACTGGCAGCAAGTTCTATGCATGGTAAAAATTCATCTCGAAGGTTTAATCCTATGTTCACATATTTCGTATTCGAATTGTTTAAATAATAAAGTTTGCCATTTAAAAGGCCACAACTTTCGTACTGGACTATATAATTTGGTATCGATCCTGTATTAGTACTGCTCGAAGCAAACGTATTCATCATTTTCTATTTGACGTACATACGCGCACACACTAGATTTTCACACTGCGGTTATCTTTTATATGTCAGTTGTCGAGGAGTTGAAAAATTAAAAAAGTGGGGACTCTACCTTAACTTTTTATAAAATATAAACATTACAATGCTCGAGGCTATCAATATTGCACAACACAAACTGTAGCATAGAAAGTAATTACAGGAGATGTCGTGGCAAGAATTCTCATTGAAAGGTACCCACTCAGAATTAAATTTACTCCTGTTTGAATATGTGTAAATTATTTTGAAATACCTGAAATCACTTTTTTCCAACTCGAAGCTATCCATAGTATACGAAAAAACCGGCAAATCTTCATTAATTCTGGTAATCTTCATTGCTTTACAAGAACAACAGTCTATTTCGGTATTGTTACTTTTATTAAAACATATTTGAGACTCGGCAACTTTCGGTTGATAGTGAATATATAATATATTACTAGCTGTCAACCAATAGAGTAAAATAAATTTCATTTTGTTTGTTTTTAACTTTTTTTACAAAACACTGTTGGATCCACTAATAGCAGTAGTAATATAAGTATAAAAAAAACAACTGTCCAATAATTCTTTTTCGATGTTAGTGCTTCCCTTTGATTATTATTAAACGTTTTACCCAACCATAAGATGTGCGCAAGACTACAATGTGATGCAATCTTATAGTGTTCCTCTATCGGGCAATCTTCCTTTTTCCACTTAAAAATTTCAACTGAACAATAAGCACATTGGCAAATATCTAGGTATTGTGTAAAATAAAATCCTGCCTTTGCTAAGTTAATTGGGTTGACGGCACCCCTCCAATTTTTAAATGTCAAGAGTCTTTCTTCAAAACTCTTCCTAACTTTATCTGAATCTAAACTTTCCAAGCACATTCGGATATAACAACTAATAATTATCCTTTGTTCGCTACTTTAAATATACGTTTTTGTTAGAACTAACCTACCACACCCACCAGCCATAGAAAAAATGCTTTAAACTTGTCGAGACTCGTTTTTACTAATGTTTTCATTCCCTTTAACCTTATACAAATGAATGTCTACTTATTTATTTTTTCGAGATTTTAATTTAGTATATATAGAGAAAAATAGTGGTGATGGTGGTGTTTAACAGATCTCTGGACCAAAATATGTAGCGCCCGCTCCCGCCCCCGCACCAGCATCTATACGCTGATACAGGGTCTCTGATAAGCAGGAAAAGATCTAATTACGAGGTAAGATCGAATTGATGAAATTTTGTAGATTTTTTCCTTAGTTGTTACCCTATTTCTTTGTTTTAAAGGAGAGGAAAAAGGAATATAAATAAAAACACAGAGACTGTGAACAATAGGTTTTTATTTTTCATTAGAAACACACAATTCGGAACTGGGTTTAAAGTTTTAATTTTAGTGTGAGTATACCCACACACAACACATGTTTGTCTTATTTCGTAACGTCTTAGTTTGGTGGTTCTTTGTTTCTTTGTCGGTAACGATGACATGGTTATTATATACACCCTACAGTGATTAAAATAAATTTATATAAATTTTTGTTTTAATATAATAACTAGGAAATTTAAAGTACAATATATCATTTAAAAGAGAAAAATACTAATATTCAAGACAAATGATGCTTTACAAATCATCTCGCAAAGAATAATGCCCATATGGTAAAGTTTTAATGTTACATTCACATATTTTCCGCTTATCATCTGACCTATCTAATACAATTTTATTTTGTTCAAAAGTATATACATTCTGACCCACCGATCTAATTAAATATTGTTCTTTTCTCAAGCGTTCACCACTCTGTAAACATTTTTTATAGTATTCTAAATTTAATGCCCTTATTGTTTGTGAAGGAGTCCCCTTTGCAACACACTTACTTTCGCTTGTTTTGTGAACCTTAAATGAATACATTTTAGGTCTAAGACCAACAAATTCTTCTAGTATTTTACCACTCAACTCATCTTTCATTACACCCATTACTTTTTTATTCACTTGTGGAATACCATATGGGTTGTTAGATGGATAATCTGAAGTATCAAACCACTTAGTTAAATCACCCTTAATATCTTCATATACATCGCTAGTCTTAATTAAATAGATACCCGAATCAGTGTCAGAATAACATAATTTTAAACGGTCAAGAGGATATTTGTTCAACATATATTCATAATGAAATTTGTATAACCGAACCTTTGCTAAATCTAAAACTGTAAAACCGATAAATATGGGCTGATTAAAATATACTTTACATCTATTTAATTCAACAGCAACACACCCTTCATCGAAAATTACTCTGTCTTTAAAATTTGGTTTAGAAATATAATAATTTACCCCGTACGAACCCTCATATTTTGATATCAATTTGACATCTCTAAATTTTCTTACATTTTGCATCGATTTTCCAAAACAAGCATTATTATTTAATTTATAATAATGCACTTCAAACTCATTTACAGCCTGCGCTCTTAAGCGAGTGTTTAACGATATATAAGGCTCCATCCAGGCAGATTGCTGAAAACTTAAAACTCTATGAATGTTCTTTAATTTAAGACCATGTTTAAGACATTGTTGAAGCGCAATGTAATGTATTACATAATTTTTTTTGTCGTAAAGAGTAGCTAAAAGTTTCTTTTGTTTACCCCCCTCAGGTGCTAAACGTTGTGGGCAAAACGGTAAATCTGAGTGTAAATCGTGTAATTCAGTGGGGTATTCTAAATCAACCTCTAAAATAAAACCTACTGATGCATCAGATGGGACATTTTTTATTTCTAAATTTTTAATTTCATTGGGTTTTAACCATCGAAATTCACACAAGGGAAGAGTTTGGGACATCGCAAATCCATATTGATTGTTTATATCGAAATACATTAAAAATACATCCTCCAAGTTTTTATCATAATTCTCCATATATTTGTTATTAGCCCTAGCGTGTCTATGAATACATGTTGACAAACCACCTCTGATACCCCGTTCTATAAAATGTAACATGTCAATATCTGTAAGAAGCTCAATTTTTACTCTTGTGGTGTATAACATTAAAGACCAGGATAAACTCGGGGTTCCAATATAAAAAATAGGGTCAATTTTATAAGTTTTTATAGTAAGATTCCTAAACGACTCAAAAACATCTGCTAAAAGAAGAATGTCTGTTTTCATATATATATTCGAATAGTCTAAGATATTTTTACATTTGAAGGCTGACCAAACATTTTGAGCATGTTTATAGTCTATATCAGAAATATGTTTATTTTTTATTTTATCAAAAAATTTATCTTTTGGCGGTAATTGAGATTCATATAAGATTTCAAAAGAATTTACGTAGCTATAAGGGAAGACGCCTTTCTTAAACAAAAGTCTAATATGTTCTATAGGCCAATTATGGAGCATATATTCACTAATTTCGTAGCTCGTTAAAAATGATGAAAGGCGTTCCAAACTAAATAATAAAAAATTTATGCTATCTATAAACTTTAAGTGTATAATTTTATAGTACTCACGGTTATCTTTTGAGATTTTCAATTTAAGTTTCTTTGTAAAACATTTATATTTTTCCTTATTATAAGGTAACACTGTAATAGGACCCTCCAAATCAGAACAAAGCTTTTGAATAAAAAATTTACTGTCAAAATTAGATAGATTGTGGAATACCACTGGAATGAAATTTGGAAGCTTATAATTCAAATTACAAGTATAATGCGCTGCACCTCTGAATTTTCCAGTTAGGTGACAATGATCTTTAACCTTAAAATCAGATTCAGAGAAAGCTTGCTCACAAATATGGCATACAGAGGATTCTTCAAAATTAACTAATTCCTGAGGGTTTAGTTTTCTCATGGGGATAATATTATCAAATGTTTTACAAACAAATTCAGCGACTTTATACAATTCACTTATAAACCAATCAATACAGTCTCGACCCGAATAAGATTCAAATTTCCATAGTGATTTGTCATAAGAACAGTGCAGAAAGTAACCTATATTATACGCAATATGTTTTTCTGTGGCTGTTATATAAGAACATTCAGGTGAAGGCATAGAATTTGCAATTGAAATTGGTAAAGTTTCTAAATCACAATACAGTGCAAAGGGGACCCTTTCCTTATGAGAAAAATTTTTAAAATATACAAACTTATTTTTTTCGTTGGGCATTACGCTTTTTACACTTTTAAATTCTGAACAGTAAGTACTGTGACTGTTTAACTTTTGTTCAGTTGAGAAAATTGATAGGCATCTGTAACAAATAAATTTTTTTGTTCCGCGTGTTTTGTATTTCCGAGTAGTCTACTAAAATGTTTGATCCAACAAAAATGATAACGCGTTTCATTTTCATTTATCCTATCATTTCCCTCCTTAGTTTGTATTAATAACAAATTAATATGCTTTGGTTTAATAACATCTGAAACAATTATAGGTACTATTTCATATTTATCTTTTTGTGTTTCGGGTGTAACTTCATCATTGCTCTCATTTTCGCTCTCACTTTCACTAATCAACGTAATTGTTTTCCCGACATAAAATTTATTTGATTTATTTTTTTCTTTAATGGTATATATATTTACAGTTAAGTTATTTTGTTTTTCAAATTTTGATAACTGATTAAGAGTAAATGGTTGACTTATTCCTTCTAGACTTAAAACTTCAGAATAATGTCTATATGAATTAACTCTATGAACATTATTTTTAGCCGGCTCCAATGCTGAAGTTACAGCCCAAGCAAAACATGCACCATCATTTGTTTGAATATTTACACAGCATTTTTTACGTTTAATTTCATCAGGTAAATCTCTGTAACAAGCCCCGACCGAAAAAATTGTGCATCTATTAATTTTGATATCTAATTTAATTATTTCTTTAAGAGTATACCCCGATCCCTGATCACTGAATTCTGATAATTTTCTTAAAATTACATCAAAAATATTCTCTTTATAAAATTTTTTTGCTAAATTAATATTATATAAAATTTCGTTTTTAGTACTTATAAATATATCTCTTTGATTTATATCTTCCCCCGCATCTGAATCATTTTCACCCCCTTTAGGAATAATAAATTTCCCCAACATAGTTACATTAATTTTACACGGGAAATGATGGACTCTTTTAACCAAGTCGGGGAATATTATTTCGATTTCCTGTAAAAATTTGATAGGATCTAAAAAACCTAAAGTATTTCTAATTTCTATAGTAAGTAATCTACATTTAAAAGCTGACTCCACGATTACTGGTTCTAGCTTTGTAACCCCCGACATTCTCACTCACTCAAAAATTCGAACTCAATGTCATTAATTTCGCGACCTGTTGATATCTTCCTTTTTCCCCTATAAATAAATAGGACTTTTTTACCCTTATTTATTGATTCTAGGTATTCATCTGACAAATCCTTAAAGCCTTCGGGTAACCATAGAGCCTTCCCCTCTTCGAAAACTATCAGAATTCTTCGGCCGTATACCGTGTCGACCGCTCTGAATTGTAAAATAGTTTTTTTTTACATTTATAGGCACATCAGCAAATTTAATCACCTCATAGTCTAATTTTCCTAGAAAATTAAGAGTTTCAAGTGTATTCATGTTCTGCAAATAAAAATGAAGGGTGAGTTGTGTTTGAAGATTAATTTCTTACTTTTTGAGTGTGAAAATAAAATAAGCGAGGAAAATAGATTAATTTTATAAAGTGTTAGTGAATACCCCAAATGTTTCGTATATATTTTCTTTAGAAAAACCTATAATATTTTGAGCTGAAATTGAAATTAATTTAAAACATAATACAGAACAACAAATTTGACACCAGCTGATATTACCCCCAATTTCTTGTAAAAGAGATTCTCTAGAAATATCTTCTTTATGTTTTATTTTTTTAAATTTTGCATAAGTTAAATTACATCTGGACCAAATAGACCAATAAACCCTCTTAAAACATTCGGGGCAACATATTATAACACACCCATACCAGCATATACTATAGCACCCCCAAATTATTTCATGTCTTATATAATCGTCGATAAAATCCAAAAAACTAACTGAATTAATTTCCCCATTGTGAAAACCACCCCATTTTTTATATAATCTTAAATAATATTCTGAAACACCCTCTTCAAACTGAAGTATAGAATTAATTAAAAAATTATTATTTTTTCCCTGTTCTAAATACACATTTTTAAATTGATTTAAAAGCTGGCTTTTTAATTGTGATGGTATAGGTAATGTTATAATACCTAATCCACTTGTTAATTTTCTCAAAATAGCTTTTGATGCAAAGGATTTTAGAGAAGGTACTTTTTTATTTTTTATTATATTTTCACACTCACTAAAATCAAAATCTTCAACGTCATTAAAATCAGACATTATAAAAAATAAAATGGAAAATCTACTTACGTTTCTTTTCTTTCTTTCTGACGATGGAAACTACTTGATTATTACAATAATTTTCCGTTTAAATTCTTCTATTTATATACGTTGCACATTCACCTTATTCGCCTTGATGGAAATAAAAAATCACAAACTAGGTGCGCAATTGCATATAAATACTGCATTTATTACCTAATGTTTGCAAACCGAAATCATTTACATTAGATACAAGACAAAGTAAAAGTGTAAGTAAAATGTTTTCGTCATATAAAAATAGTTTTATTCAAAATTATAATGAAAAAGAAAAGATATATAATCCTAAAAGTTTATTTATTATTTCTTTAGGAAATTGTTTCAAACCAGTATTTAGTATTCCTAATGGTTTTGTAAAACTATTAACAGGCAATCTCCAATTACCTTTTTCAGTTCAAAAACAACTTTTCAAAAATCGACATAGTCTTTGGAAAATCTATTTTGAAACTTTTAAATGTGATATATTTGACTGTATTAACCACATTAATTTAAATAGCGGATTAATTGAGCCATGTTGCCAAATATTTTTAAACAATATCGATAATTCTAGTTTAGGTAATTTTTCTATCAAAAAATATAAATATATAATTAGTGTAAATAATAAAGTATATGAAATTTGTAAAAATTGCTATAGTTATTTAAAAAAAAACCACCAAAAATTTGTTGTATATAAATACATTCATTATTTTAAAAAATACCATAAATGTACATTAATAATTAATAACTTTAAAGGTAATTATTGCCAAATTTGTAAAACCGGTTCATTTTTTTTCTCAAATTTGACATTTTTTCCTTTGTCGTGTGTATCTTTTGAAAATAACTCGGTGGAAATTGGTAGCTCCAATTCTGATTGTCTCGATATAGAAAGCTCCGATGATGACTTATAAAGGTAAGAATTTTTTTAATAATATAAATTTAACTTTTTATTATTTTTAATACATGTCTTCAATAAAATATATTAATCCACCAAGTTTGGAATTTCTTGCTATTCAAATAATTTAAATCCAAGATATAACAAATTTACCTCCCTCTTTTTAATGAAATTAACTCATATTGACGTTTTGAACCTTAACAGGATCATCACTAAAAACGGTATATGAAAAATGTAAGCGTTTCATAAAGTACCAATAGCTTTAATTTTTTCTAAATTATACTTAAACTTTTTGCACAAAAATTTATTTAACAAAAAAAACATTTCTCTAAAATTTTACAGATGACCACCCATAAATTTTAGAAAGAAACACCTGCTAACTAGGAGCAACCTCATATAGTGCAGAGCTCGACCTATATGACTTCGAAAATTGTCCCATCCTCCCCAATGGAAAAAGCACTCTTTTCGACACTGACCCGCTCACTCTGGATTTACATCTTTTTATTTGTAACATAAAAACCTTAGGGTAAATAATTAGATATAAAAAGACTTCAGATCCCTTGGTAAATAAGTTTACTACATTAATAAATTTCAATTAATTTTTGTTAAGTTTCTTTTATTTAAAAATATATCCAATCCTTAAAATTATAAACCAACCAGATTAGAATTGCTTTCCTCATTCTAGATATCAATTACCTACTATTAACGCTAACCCAATAACATTTACATTTTTATAGTTATTTCTTCGCTAACCAGATAATATCGCCATAAATTAAATACACACTCGCATAAATGCCTTCGAGCGGAATACCAACCCATAAATTATAAACCAGCCAGATCACATTATGTAAATTAATTACATACTCGCATAAATGCCTTCGAGCGGAATACCAACCGCACACGTAATTCTGCAATAGTCCGTGGGCATTTCTATATAGTCCGGGCTCTTTTCATACACATAGAAATAAATATCAAAATACAAACAAATACACAATTATTTCACATCTCTCTCTACAAATATACACAACACAGTACCAACAACATACAAAAAACCCTGCACTCAACAACAGACCGCCCGCCCCAGCTGCCACCCCAGAAGCGGAGTTCCTGAACTGTAATTAATTTTATTTACTTACTTTTTTGGATCACCCTGTAGAACAACTACTTATTACACGCCTAACACACACTTAGAGTGCCGCAATAAATCAAACTGACAATTAACACGCCAATTACACACACAACTTGAATAATAAGTACCATTACCTGCATTAACAACCACATTATCTAATATATCGCCTGCGGACGTTTTAGAAGTCACTTTTTACACTACTCTTGACTTTTTTTAACTACTTAGAACTAATATCTTTGGATATAACTGATTTTTGTTGTTGGATAACATCTTCTACTAGTGCTTCTTCTTGGTTTCCTAATTCTTCATTTTCACTATTATTGTCATTTTCTGCAAGAATGTTATCTTCCAGGTTAACTTTTGTTTTGTCTAATGCTTTTCCTCTAAATTCACCAGCTTCGCCTTTCTCGATTAGCATATGGAGTTTTGAAATATTTACGGTCTAATACACATCGTCTGGTAAACAATAATTCTGCTTATGTACGTTACTTGTATAACCCATGAAAGTTGCCAATTGTTTTATGTCATTCGGTAACATATTGAAAATTTGTGTTAATGTAGCCAAATGTTTTCTTAGCCGTCCTGAAGTTATCGCACCAGAATTTTTTAACTCGCTTAATTTTGTATTTTTCTTCATAATTTGATAACCTGTAAGGGAACTGGTTGTATTTAGTTTTGGAAATAAGTAAATGTTCGAGTTTTTGACAAAGTTGGGTCTTAAATCTATTAAAACCTAAATGTGCTGTTGTAAATCTGTATTGAATATTATAGGCACACCACGTCCCCGTTTGCCTCATATCACTACACGTTTAAATTTTGTTAGTAAAAATTTTTCTGTTGGTGTCATTGCATCATTAAATTCTTCATAACTCTGATGAACAGCAGCATTTTCGTAAACATGGAGAAACATTCGTTGCATTTCTCCCACTCTTTGTCGATTTAGCAATAGAACTTGGCGAACTATTGTCTCCATAAGTAACTTGTATGCATTTACATTTTTTTTCATTTTATTTACGTAGCTTCAAAGTTTCATCGGTTTCTTGTAAAAGATATTCTCTAAAATATTTATGATCTATTGCTAAAAGTAAAATTGTATATTTGTTCCATTTTTTTGTACTTAAATCAGAAGCAGCTACTGTAGATATCTCAAATTTACAAGAATCTTCTAACAGTTGTTTAAAATTTTTAAAATTTGCTTCCATCTCTGCTGTGGATACAATGGAATTATGATATTTTTGCTTTAAAGTACATCAAATATTGCAGCATTGTTTTAGTGATGTTTGAATGTTCATAGCATTGGTAGGTGATTGAAATACTTCAGTTACTCCATCGAATTTTGACACAGCCTTGGTGGCTGCAACAAATAATTCAATTTCGCATTTTTCGAGAGCAAACATATATCAAGTGTTTTTCGCTATGATTTTGCACCAAATTTGCAAATAAAGAGATCTTTTTTAGCTACCAAATATATTTTATTAGCCATCATCCTCGGAAGAACTGCTTTTCTCAGTTGAAAGTCAACAGGAAAGTTCTTTGTTAAAACATCTTGCGAGTCGGATAAAAGGAAAAATTTTGTCTTTACATATCTCCAAAGCTACCTTTGCCTATAATAACCCAAGGAAAACTTAAAGGGAACACATTCGGAATTTTCCCTTCCTGAATTTGAAAATAATTTGTTTAGAAATTAATAAATTCCATATTAAACAAAATTCAATTTATTCTAACCGAATTAGAGCAAAAATCTAATACTTAAAAGACCTTGCTTAAATTTCAAATTATAGAAGAATTACAGAGGAGAGACAAAATTCAAACTGAAATACCGAAAAAGCAAATAAAATACTTTTATTATCCTTTAGCACAGCACCAAACTAAACACTAACATAGTTGACGGATTGAACAGACGCAGAAAAATCGCTATGGAGGAGAAAGAATATACACACGCTACTTAAGCGCCATCATGCACCGTTTCCTTAAAGTAGAATATACCTAAATTTCTCACAATAGCATAATTTAGACGTCCAATCAAAAATTTGATATAAGGATAATGAAGTGTCCTAGAAGCGTTTGATAGATATTTCAACAGGTTGTAATTCTGCGTCCGTATACGGTTGCAGAATTACACTGGACGCAGAATTATATACAAATTCATAAATGTATGGAATCCACATTGACCTCAATTAGCAAGCTTGTTTTGTCGTGATGTTACTCTTTGCGAGAGATCAAATTACAGGCATCATCTGTGGCTTAAAAATGTCAACAGCAGAGCTCGGGAAAGCGTAGTACAGACAGACCTTAAAATCAGATTATTTGAATAAAACACAAGGACTGTAACAATTACATTACAGGAAGGCGAAGATTGCAATTTCCTTCATATTTCTTATTAAGCGACTACCAGCAAATGAATTGTATTAAATTCTTATAAACTCACTATGAAGCTATGAACTGGTCTAGTATACAACGAAAATGGGAAACGTGGCCAAAAGAAGGAAAACGTAGTAATTATACCTGATAACGTAATTATTATAAAATTATCCTCTAAAAATATAAAGAACATCTTATTGACCCTGCTAATTTGGAGGTTATGGCCTGTTTAAAACGGAAATAATTTCATTTAAAGTTTATTAGAAGCATCGAAAATAGAATATTGTTTCCTGGTTTTGCTTTAGTCTGATCAAAAAAACAAGGTAGGAAACAGATGGTTGTGGATTCTTCTGTTAAATTTTCCACACAATTTCAAGTTCAGCTAATGGTCGTAAAAATCAGCGAAATTTCCAAAAATATCAAAATTCAGATTTTCGACAAGCACCTTTCAAGAGATTTTTGAAAAAAATCCTAATTATCAACGGATATTATACGTGACATATTCTCAAAATTCAATATTATTTACCGAAAAATTGCAACAGAAACCGATAATCAATTTACTGATACGAAAATCGATAAAGGAGTACTAATAAAGAACCTCTCTCTCCCAAGAAATCACGACTCAGTTATGAACTATACGTAAAAGGACGAGAATCATACAACTACTTGTAAAAAGTCAGTTTTGAATAAAATAGGAATAGGAATAAAAACGATTGTTATACTTCGATATAGGCAATTCTCGAAATGGACTTTTCTTAACTATTCCAAAACTCTCAAGGGTAAAGAAATATAACTAATATAAGAAGCCGCGGAGAAATGTGCGCATCCACACATATATATATATATATATATATATATATATATATATATATATATATATATATATATATATATATATATATATATTTGATAGTCTTGATTGAAAGCTAAGGTTTTTTACATCGATAAAGTCACCTGTATGGATTTTTATGATATTTTTCAGAAATAAAGCTATAAATATTGAACAGCTGTCTATATGTGTGGATGCGCACATTTCTCCGCGGCTTCTTATATTAGTTATATTTCTTTACCCTTGAGAGTTTTGGAATAGTTAAGAAAAGTCCATTTCGAGAATTGCCTATATCGAAGTATAACAATCGTTTTTATTCCTATTCCTATTTTATTCAAAACTGACTTTTTACAAGTAGTTGTATGATTCTCGTCCTTTTACGTATAGTTCATAACTGAGTCGTGATTTCTTGGGAGAGAGAGGTTATTTATTAGTACTCCTTTATCGATTTTCGTATCAGTAAATTGATTATCGGTTTCTGTTGCGATTTTTCGGTAAATAATATTGAATTTTGAGAATATGTCACGTATAATATCCGTTGATAATTAGGATTTTTTTCAAAAATCTCTTGAAAGGTGCTTGTCGAAAATCTGAATTTTGATATTTTTGGAAATTTCGCTGATTTTTACGACCATTAGCTGAACTTGAAATTGTGTGGAAAATTTAACAGAAGAATCCACAACCATCTGTTTCCTACCTTGTTTTTTTGATCAGACTAAAGCAAAACCAGGAAACAATATTCTATTTTCGATGCTTCTAATAAACTTTAAATGAAATTATTTCCGTTTTAAACAGGCCATAACCTCCAAATTAGCAGGGTCAATAAGATGTTCTTTATATTTTTAGAGGATAATTTTATAATAATTACGTTATCAGGTATAATTACTACGTTTTCCTTCTTTTGGCCACGTTTCCCATTTTCGTTGTATACTAGACCAGTTCATAGCTTCATAGTGAGTTTATAAGAATTTAATACAATTCATTTGCTGGTAGTCGCTTAATAAGAAATATGAAGGAAATTGCAATCTTCGCCTTCCTGTAATGTAATTGTTACAGTCCTTGTGTTTTATTCAAATAATCTGATTTTAAGGTCTGTCTGTACTACGCTTTCCCGAGCTCTGCTGTTGACATTTTTAAGCCACAGATGATGCCTGTAATTTGATCTCTCGCAAAGAGTAACATCACGACAAAACAAGCTTGCTAATTGAGGTCAATGTGGATTCCATACATTTATGAATTTGTATGTAATTCTGCGTCCAGTGTAATTCTGCAACCGTATACGGACGCAGAATTACAACCTGTTGAAATATCTATCAAACGCTTCTAGGACACTTCATTATCCTTATATCAAATTTTTGATTGGACGCCTAAATTATGCTATTGTGAGAAATTTAGGTATATTCTACTTTAAGGAAACGGTGCATGATGGCGCTTAAGTAGCGTGTGTATATTCTTTCTCCTCCATAGCGATTTTTCTGCGTCTGTTCAATCCGTCAACTATGTTAGTGTTTAGTTTGGTGCTGTGCTAAAGGATAATAAACGTATTTTATTTGCTTTTTCGGTATTTCAGTTTGAATTTTGTCTCTCCTCCGTAATTCTTCTATAATTTGAAATTTAAGCAAGGTCTTTTAAGTATTAGATTTTTGCTCTAATTCGGTTAGAATAAATTGAATTTTGTTTAATATGGAATTTATTAATTTCTAAACAAATTATTTTCAAATTCAGGAAGGGAAAATTCCGAATGTGTTCCCTTTAAGTTTTCCTTGGGTTATTATAGGCAAAGGTAGCTTTGGAGATATGTAAAGACAAAATTTTTCCTTTTATCCGACTCGCAAGATGTTTTAACAAAGAACTTTCCTGTTGACTTTCAACTGAGAAAAGCAGTTCTTCCGAGGATGATGGCTAATAAAATATATTTGGTAGCTAAAAAAGATCTCTTTATTTGCAAATTTGGTGCAAAATCATAGCGAAAAACACTTGATATATGTTTGCTCTCGAAAAATGCGAAATTGAATTATTTGTTGCAGCCACCAAGGCTGTGTCAAAATTCGATGGAGTAACTGAAGTATTTCAATCACCTACCAATGCTATGAACATTCAAACATCACTAAAACAATGCTGCAATATTTGATGTACTTTAAAGCAAAAATATCATAATTCCATTGTATCCACAGCAGAGATGGAAGCAAATTTTAAAAATTTTAAACAACTGTTAGAAGATTCTTGTAAATTTGAGATATCTACAGTAGCTGCTTCTGATTTAAGTACAAAAAAATGGAACAAATATACAATTTTACTTTTAGCAATAGATATATATATATATATATATATATATATATATATATATATATATATATATATATATATATATATATATATATATATATATATATATATATATATATTAAAAATTATAGTTTTGAGATATAACATGTTTTGAATTTTTTCAAGGTCGAAACAGCGAATTTTCAAAAATCTAAATACATCATCAAAAAGTTGAAAAATAAATTAATCGGAAATTTTTATCTTATAAATTTCGTGTGATTTATTTTGGCTTCGCAAACACGACCTGAGAACAATATAATTTTGGACGTAACACGCTCAATAGACATATTCTCTATATGGTAGTCTCTTATTCACTTTAGGGAATATTTCTCTTAAATTTTGAATTTTTAATATCCGTCTGTTAATTTGTTTTGATTTTTTTTGTTCAATAACTTATTCCAATAGATCAATATATTTTAATATCATTTTCTTCCAGTTGTATTTTTTAGGCAATATTTTTATCTTTACAGATTTTATTTATCTTATAATGCATACCACTAACCATAAAAAGTTAATAGTTAAAATATATTTATGAAACTTCAATAAACAACCAGGAACCTAACAGGTTTTTTCAAAGCAATATTTCTGCCTTAATTATAATTAGAAATTTTTAAGATCTTTCCAGCCTTCCGTTCTTCAGAGAAAGTTGACAACTGACATAGCGATAATACTTATTATCAACCTGCAAATAGTACGAAATTATTTTTCTCTGCGTTTCTGGGAAGCAAAATTTGGTTTGTATTTTCTTTATAGTTGATTATATGGGATATCATTGAAAATGAAAATAATTTTACTTGAAACGGTTTAAGAGATATCCCTCAAAAATATCGTCTTTTTCTCTCACATTTTCAACCTAGTAAATTAAATATTTCCAATAAAATAGCGGCGATTAGGGTGCATTTAAACCTTCAATAAGACTATAATAGCCATCGTAAGTCTTATAATTTTCGAGACACTTGTAATCATGTGACTCATCGTAGTTTAATATTTGTATATGTATTTATAGTTCATAACACTGAATGGTATGAAACCCTTGGTCTATGACTTATAGAACCTAATTTAATTGCAAACGTTAATGATCTACTTCATTATTTACATTTTAATAAATTACTATAGATTAAAAGAGTTGAAAAATACAACTATGTGAGTGACACTCGAAAATACGATCAGAGAATAGATGTATACACGTTAATAAAAAATAATAAATGAAGCAAATGTCAGAATGAAAAATTCATTTTGTCAACGAGATAAATCCACCTTCATACACCTGGTTATCAAATTGTATAAATCAATTTGCAGTGAAAGAATACCCATGCGTCATCAATTATATTCGTCTGGACTAAATAAAAATTAGTTAGTCGGTATAACGTTTACGTTTATAAGTATATGACTATTGCTCCAATGAATGGAAGTGGATAGCATAATGAAAATTCCATATTATTTTCGGAGTTAAATTAATTGTGTGTGTATATATACATACATATATATATATATATATATATATATATATATATATATATATAATAGTTTGGTTATTCCGGGTTTCAATCCGTTCGTTAAAAAACTCGTTTTCACGACATTTCGCCAAAATCTCATTTGGCATTTTCAAGTGCGGTTCGTCTCGTTACTCGCTGAGAACTGATCGAACGAAAACTTTTTCATAAACTGAAATGATTTATTTCCATGTTCCTTTGAATTTAAAAAAAATTACCAGGTATGACCAAGTATAAAATAATGAAATAAACGAATGAAATAAAAAAATAACCTAAAATTGTCTTAGCCTTGTCTTAATCATGGCTTCCAGGGGAAAAAACGATCATTAAGTAATACAAAATGGTTGAAAATGGCTTCGGCATATATATATATATATATATATATATATATATATATATACTATACATTCATGGTTTTAAGACAACTGGGGATTAACAAGAAAATTCCATGGTTCAAAACTCGATAAAAATGCTAATAGATGCCGTTTTTTGCGATTTTGACTATGTTCCACCACTTTTAAAAATATGAAAAAATGCATGTACATAGTTCTGCATCTGAAAAACAACATATGTTTTTTTTCGGCCCTGCTATTGTCCTAGTCTTTACTTTATTTAATTTAAAAATTTGCGAACACGCATAAAAATTTGAATTTTGCGCCAAAGATTTTTGTAAAAGATATCTTGTTTTAGGAATTAAAAAAAACTACAAACTGAAAGAAAAGAAGTTTCAGCGATGGTTAAGAACCGAAGATATCATCAAAAAACGAAAAAAGACGTTTTATTTTTTGAGGATATGTGACGATAAAAAATTTTTTTGTGTGGATGTAGAATGATGAAGATGTTTTTATTTGTTTATTCCCGAGGGGGCAGTTTCGATCCTCATAATCGACTAGACCCTTTAGTGGAAAATTTAATTTCTTGTTTTTTGTGTTATATGTTTAGTAAGATAGATTTAAAACAATTATGTTTAAGTTAAAATGTTTAGACACCTAGTTTATCATAAAATTTTTGATGTTCCGATATTTATCTAACCAGCTCTATAATAATAGAGCATGAGTTTAGGCACATTTTTAAAATTAATGGATAAAAACGTTATATCTATATCGGTTTCTCCAAATTGTTAGAGATAGCACTGAGCTTACCATCTTTATTAAATTATAAAAGATATTACAATGGCTCCTACAATTAGTAAATAAATTTATATTGTTAAGTACTATTTAAGAAAATAGTTTGGTAGATGGTTTAAATCTGCTATTTGTTGTGTAGTTGTGAACATATATGTAGGTAAGAACTTTACTCACTCAAATAAGTTTGAGTAATATTTTTGTGAATAAAACGATCAAACCGATTTTAACAATTTGTATTTCAGATTGGTATTACTTAGACATTTTTATTACTAATGTTTGCTTCTAAACATATATAGCAAAAATATCTAGATAATGCCAGTCTAGACGCAAGAAGTAAATAAAATGTGATCTATCTGATGTTATAGTCGATCTAAAGCATGAATGTTATTTATATAATTTTTTATATAGACACCTGAATAACTTGTACCTTAAGGCGTATTTCAGTTTAGCTAGGAATCACTAACCTTGCAAACATACAAACTTATTTGTGCGTTTTATTTTTTTACTAATCACAAGTAAACCTTCTATTCATCATATGGATATTTTTTAAGTTGCCATAATCTGATGGTTTAATACATAATGCGAATAATGTCCTATAAATCTTTTTGTGTAGTTATCTATATATATATATATATATATATATATATATATATATATATATATATATATATATATATATATACATAGTTTTAAGACAACTGAGGATTTATAAAAATACTGATACTGATTAACACCACTAAATCTTATGATGCAATCAGTTGTTTTCGTCATGACTAAGTACATATTTTTTTTCTAGTATCTTTAGTTCATCATTTAGTTTTTTCAAAATAATAGCTCATTTTCTTACAAAATCTCAGTATCCAATTTTTTAACAGTTGAGATAAGTAATAACAGAATACTGATGATGAATAATTAAAATTTCTACTTACGCACTATTAAGCATTTATCATTTTTCACATATTAATTTAGCACCGTTTCCTTACATGTAGGAAAAGGGCCACACATTTCTGGAAGTTATTTATCTAATTACTACGCATATCTTTAAAATGGGTATTCTACAGCTGTCGTTACTTTTTCAATTTCAATTTAACCAAAAATATTACTGATTTTAATTTAACACCCTTTTGTTCATTCATATTCCAATCACAAGCACTAAAATTTTATTGATTATTCCATGCTATGCCGATATTCAGTATATATTTTTGATATATCGATAATTAAGTAGCACAGTTGATAAAGCTCTTGGTTAAACCGCCCAAAACAGCCAGTTATCTAAGCTTTCTTTATAAAAAATGACTGAAAGATTAATAATCCCGGTTCCACTCGACGTAAATGGGCGATAATATCCTTATAAAAATGCTTTAGAAGGTTACTGTTTAAAAATCGTGAGCTAATTTTGTGTAAAAAAGGAATAAAAGCAAATTCATCATCAAACAGAGTCCTGAAATACTATCTAAAAAAATGTCAGCTTTTACAACGGATAAGTTATATCATTAATAATGATAAAGACAACCGAAATAACAGATTAAACTAGTATACATAATTTAGGTACTGAATTCTAAACTATTTATATACAGGATAAAAACTTTAGACTTGAAATAGAAAATAAAACGGCAAAACGCCAAAAAATTCTAGACAAGGTATGTACGATTTCAGCCAAAATTATAAAAATCAAGTTGAGTAAAAGAACAAAAAACCTGAAAAAAAAAATACAGAAACTAGTAATGAAATAAATAAGTGTTGAAAAAATTAGATTACAAGATCGCATTACTCCGATACTGGTATCTTAATATTGTCAAGACCATTGATTCTCAGAGTGGACTATATGAACTCCAAAGGGTCAACTGCGACCTGCAAAGTATCCATATCAACGGAAAAAAAATTGGGGGTGCATGAATTGTAAATGGGGGTTCACGAAAGTAGATTCTATTTTAGCAGATCACCACCAAAATTTAAGCGTCCTATGAAGGTCATACTCGTGATGTACCTGACAAAGAATGAACATATGTACTTACATAATACAGGGTGAGGCGGAGCAAATTTCAACTAAAAAAAAAGTAATTTAGATATATATGATATCAGGCAGACGGCATCCATTATTCTCAATACACTGCGTTAATCGAACTCAGAAATTTTGTTCAGCTCTTTCCGGCATATTAACGAATATGTTGGCGATGACTTCGCGAATATTATTCTTCAGATGAACTAGGGTTGTAGGACGATCATGAGAAACAAGTGATTGTAAATAGCCCCATAATAAATATTCGCAGGAGGCTAAATGCGGCAACCATTCTGGCTTGTACAGATCGCCCCTCAAGAAGATGAGGCATCCTGGAAAGTGCTGCCGCAAAACAGTCATTGAGTCACGCGTTGTTTATGTGTGGCACCATCCTGCCAGAACCACCCATCTCTTGGAGTGTTTGCAGGAAAATCTCCTGAATCATGTGGACATAATAGTCAGAAACAACCAAAACTGCCTGTTCATTTTCTTCAGAAAACCATGGACCAATTATTCCAACTCGCGATAGTGTACACCATACAGCTATATTTTGTGAATATAGGAGACGTTGATAGAGTTATCTGGGGTTATCAGGGCAAAAAATCGCATGGATGTAGGATAAAATTTTAGTTCTGTATGAAGGATTCGTCTCACAGAACGAGCAGACGACCCAACATGTTCTGGGGTGAACTTAGTCTTCGTGGAAGGTCAGGTTTTTTTTTCACGATACCAGGTTCCCTAAAGTTTCTTACCCATGAAATATTGGACTGCCGACTAGGAACATGACCACGGGGTGCAATATTGAAATGGGCACGGAATGCACGTTGCGTGGCAAGTGACCGTTAAAAAAGTATGCCTCGACAGACACCATACGCTCCACCTTCGTCCACTCTAGGATGCTAACAAAATCAAGCTTAGCTACAAATTTAGGCCCCGCTTTCTCGAGCGTACTTACCCCCACCCACCTTGGAGCATCCATCGGAGTCACCATTCATTCAGGGCGCCAAATTCCCAGAATATACAATTGGCTATAAATATTATAATGGTATATACAATTATAATAGAATATACAATTCTCTATAAATACAGTACAAAATTCCGAACAACGCGTTGAATTGTAAATTATTTTCGCAGTTGTGTCAAGAAAATGACGAAAGCTTTCGTTAATCACTTCTTCATTCTGAAGTCGTCTGACTGTCGAAAGGCCCATATTTGATAAAAATTTTTTCAGTTTCTGAGATTGTTTTAGAGTTTTTAGTTGCTTAAGATCCGCTTATAAAAGGAAACTTAATTAAGGTGACAGTTTGAATTTAACAAATACAAAGTCCGTCATTGCAGCTTTTTTTGCCAAAATTAATCGTTTGGACGGCGAAAATTTCTTCAGTTCTCCAACTGGTCACAGACATGTTGGCAGGATAATGACGTTTCGGCCTACGCTCAACATTTAATTACCCTGTACACAGATTTTAAAACCAGATTTAAAGAGGTTTTGACCGTAGAAATACTACAGTAGATTATCAACCCATATGGTGATATAGATGAATCGTATGCCATATTACAAGAAAATTGATCGAAATAAATACTAACGAGGAATTTAAAGTACAGTTGAAACTGGATATCAGCAATTTTGGCTTTAGAGAGACATAATTGCTACTTATCTTGCAATATGAATGATTGCAAGAAAGTTTTCGATAGTTTTTCCACTTTCATACCTCATCTAAAGATGTTTCAAGGAGGTTGCCAGTTATTTTCCAAAAAAAGAACCAGATTGGAATTCACTGACCTAGGACATTTAATACTAAATTTGACTAACTGAAGATTGAAGATTTGTGTGAATGTGATTTACAAAAAAAGATTGCGAGCAATTTTGTAAGTAATAAATTCACATCGACTTCGAAAATTTATATTCCATATTTGAATTTATTTTATTATTCTTCGTTTTTAAAGATTCTTTTAGAAAACGGTTAATCTTTTTTAATTTCACTTTTGGATTTTTAGTTTTAATCTCGTCACAATTTTCGTAAATGTTTAGATAAAGTTATTATCAACCAAACTAAATTAAAGAACAAAAATTCTTTGATTCTGAGAATTATCCAAAGTTAATTTTGAATTAAATTAGATCAAACAAAAATTTAGTCCTCCATAGGCAAAAAAAAATATTGAATTTTAAGAAATTAATATTAGAATCATAATTTACTCTCCCGAGAAACCCCCAACACCGATTTTTTAAAACATTTTAAAAACATATTTTATTAATGTTTAGATTCGTAATCTACTCCTCTAAACAGTCCCTAATTTCAATTTTAGAAGAATTCGGGAAATCTTATCCTTTAGCCCTTCAGCAAATCGAATTTTAAGAAAATAATATTAAACTCTTAACCTACCTCCATAAAGACTTTTCAGTCGAAATCAGAAAATTATAAAATTCTTAATCCGCTATAATATATTTGTCATATTTAAAGAAGATTCGTAATTTACTATCGCAAAAACCTCATAATACAAATTTAAAAAAAAATTGAAAATGTAAAATTTTGAGAAGTTCTTAATCTATAGCTTCGAAAACCCTTGGACAAAATAGGAAATTGTAAAATCTTTAGTCCGTCATATAAAGTTTTGAGGAAATAATATCAAATTCGTAATCTACACACCAAAAACCTCCAATGCATATGTTAGCTAAATCAAGAAATGTAAAATTTTCAGTAGACTATATTCTATATTGTATTCACCATATTTAACTTTTAAATATCACTTTAGATTCTTTATTTGTGACCCCGAAAACTCCCCGATGAATTTTTGAGGAAATCCGAAAGTATTATTTTTTTTGTCCACCATATTATTAACGCCATCTTGGGTTTTACTAAATCAAGCTCGGCCAAAATAACATGAGACCATCACAGCAACTTTCTGAATATAATGCAAGAAATTTCAATCAAATCAATGAAGTCTCTCTGAAGTAATCAGCGCACATAAAAAAATATACAGGATAAGCCGCACTCGATGGCTTATTGGAAGTAGCTGTAATTAGAAAACGACTTAAAATATTTTTAAAGACGTTTGCTAGACTTATCACTAGCTGATATTAAAGTACTTATTTCTAATATAACACCCTGCATATTGTATTTTATTTTCTGTGAAAAATCCTGAGCATATTTTGTATGACCTATCCTATATTTATCTCTTGCCATTTTTAAGATATTGATTATTTTGTAATTTTCTGGAGTAAAAGCGTGATAAAAAAGTTATATATTGACACTACTACAAATTTTAAATTTTTGCAACAGAAGATAAAGACGTTATTAATTTGTTCAATATTGACATCATACAGAATAAAAAACACCCAAAAACCTTACTTTAAAAAAATATTGAAAAATGGATGTTTTTTTATAGAGGTATAGAACTTTTAAATGGAATAAAACAAAGATGAATAAATGAATATATGAAAGATAAATTGACATGAAATTTATTTTATTCTAAAGATAACCTTTTGGCACTATAATTTAAATATGACTTCTGGCATATGACCGCCACGGCTGGCTCGGACGTAATCTAATCTGGAGGTCCAATTTTCGATGACTTTTTCCAACATTTGTGGCCGTATATCGGCAATAACGCGGCAAATGTTGTCCTCCAAGTAATCAATCGTTTCGGGCTTATCGGCGTAGACTAGCGACTTCACATATCCCCACAGAAAATAGTCTAGCGGCGTTAAGTCGCACGATCTTGGAGGCCAATTCACGGGTCCGAAACGTGAAACTATGCGGTTACCAAACGTTTCCTTCAATAAATCAATTGTGGCACGAGCTGTGTGACATGTTGCGCCGTCCTGTTGAAACCACAGCTCCTGCACATCATGGTTGTTCAATTGATGAACGAAAAAGTCAGTAATCATGGCTCTATAGCGGTCACCATTGACTGTAACGTTCTGACCAGCATCGGTTTTTAAGAAGTACGGACCAATGATTCCACCAGCCCATAAAGCACACCAAACAGTCAGTTTTTCTGGATGTAACGGTGTCTCAACATACACTTGAGGATTATCATCACTCCAAATACGACAGTTTTGTTTATTGACGTATCCATTCAAACAAAAGTGAGCTTCATCACTAAACAAAATTCCGTTATGAAAATCGGGATCAACGGCAATCTTGTTTTGGGCCCGTTCGCCGAATCTACGCCTTGCTAGGTGATCGTGTGGCTTCAATTCTTGCACGAGTTGGATTTTGTAAGCACGCAAACCAAGATCTTTCCGCAAAATCTTCCATAAAGTGAATGGACACATATCCAATTCCTGTGCACGATGGCGGATAGACTGATTCGGGTCTTCCTCTACGCTACGCTCTACAGCAGCAATAACTTCTTCTGTACGCACTGTACGACGTCTCTGTGGATGCGTATTATCATTTAGAGTAAACGTGGTGCGAAAACGTTCCATAGCTAATCGAATTAATTGCTCTGATGGACGATTATGTTGACCGTAAGATGGACGTAGTGCGCGATACGTATTTCGAACAGAACCATGATTTTCAAAATGAATTTGCACAATTTGGAAGCGTTGTTCAGGAGTCAGTCTATTCATGTTGAAATGCCAAACCAAACTAAACATAAATCACTTGACAGCTGACAAAATGGCCGCCAGTTAAAAAAGTGTTGCCAACTTAAAGTTTTATACCTCTATAAAAAAACACTCATTACTTTTTGCGCGTTTCTATACCTATATATATATCCTATGCTATGGGAGTTATAACACATTTTAGAAAAAAAATGCATAAACCTGCGCTGAATTTTTGATTGGCAGTACGCCATGTATTTAATTAGTTAGAAAATGATTGTGAGGTATTTCTAGTACATCGAGTAATTTTATATAGTTAGTATAAATGCGTAGGAATTTTTTTAAAATGTGGAATAGTAGTTTTTTGTCTCGATATGGCAAATTCTTATACAAATGAACAAAGTTTAAAATTCTGTGCAGAACCTGCTGGGAATTTAATCCAACAAACAAAAAAAAAATAAGAGAATGGGAAATAACTGTACCTATTACAGTAGTGTTAAGATACCAGGTTAGTCCCGTTACGAGTAGAAAAGAAAATGAAAAAAATGCCTTAATTTTACTCCCTAAAATTACAAGATTATTAGAATATTAAAAATGTTAAAAGGTATAGGATATGACTTAAAAAATATGTTCAGGGTCTTCCACAGAATATAAAACTACAATTATAAGCAGTATGTTCTTTTTAAAACTTCGACTTTAATATCAGCTAGTGATAGATCCGATCTTCAAAAAAAATTTAAAGGTCAAATTACCATCCATTATGATCACAACCAAAATTTTAGAAAGATATCTCAAATAGTTTTTCAAATAATTCAAATAAGTCATCGAGTTTGGTGCGCTCTCTATACAGTAGCCAGCAAAACCCAGATTTTTCTACAGTCTGTTATAGATCTTCTTTTAAAATATTTAATCAGGTATTTTTTCCAGGATTCCTTCAAATAGTTCTAATTTTCGATCCCGTAACGCCGCACTATGGGCCAATCATCATATTTTCGTTTGAAAATCGTAAACCTCCGAAAGAAATAAAGATATCGAGACAGTTTTTTTGTTACTGAAGCTTGATTTATCTAGATTACAGGAAAAATAAAGAACATGCTAGCCCGCTTTCATAAAAACATTGTGAATCCCCTAAATGCATTTTTAGGGGCTTCACAGTGATTGTATGAAAGGAGGCTAACATGTTCCTTATTTTTTTTAGAATTTACATTAATAAAGCAACTTAAAAGAAAAATTGTCTCGATATCTTTATTTCTTTTGAAGATTTACGATTTTGAAACGAAAAAGTGACGATTGGCCCATACTGCGCCGCCGTACAACCTCATACCCATTACCTGACTGCCTAATAGTTTTAATAGGGTTCTTTGGAGCTGTAAGATCAAAATATATTAAGTTAACTCTCATCAGTACTCTCCTCTAAATCTATGAAATTTACTCTCATCGCTACTCTCATCAGTAAATTTAATATATTTCGACCCGATAACATCTAAAATGTATGAAGAAAAAAAGGAAAAGCACTTAATCCTAAAAACACTATCAAAACTTTTAAACATAGAAGTGGATGCATAATGGGTATTGGACTATATGGCAGCCTCAGGGGATTGCCCACATAAATAATTTAATAGAAAGCCTACATTAGAGTGCATAAAAATTTGAGTAGTTTGGATAGTGTGTTCTTAGGAGCTATAAGATCCAAATTTATTAAATTAACTCTCATCAGTACTATCCTCTAAATCTATGAAATTTACTCTCATCAGTAAATTTATATTTGGATCCGATGGCATCAAAAAAGTATAGAGCAAAAAGGAAAAAGCACTTAATCCTAAAAACACTATCAAAACTTTTAAATATAGAGGAGGAGGTATAATGGACACAGGGAGTTGCCGACATAAATTAAAAAAAAACTAAAACAAGTGCAGAAAAATTTAAGTAGTTTAGATAGTGTTCTTAGGAGCTATAAAATTTAAATTTATTAAATTAACTCTCATCAGTACTCTCCTCCAAATCTATAAAATTTACTCACATAAGTACTCTCATTAGTAAATTTAATAAGCATGGAGGTGTGACAGAATTTGATTATAGCCTCTGGCCAATGACGTATTGAGGTAGCGTTAATAATTTTATCTATAATCATTTTTTGCCCCATATTAATTAGAAACTATTTTAATATCCTACAAATAAATATCACAGTAATAAAAACACTCTGGAAGTCTGGTCCTTCAACTTCTCTCTTGCAGCTTTAGTACCAAACACTACGGTTATTAAAGCTTACCACAACCATGACTCAGATCTTCAGGACTCAGGAAAAGCTGCTAATTCGCTGGTCAGTAGACATCTCTTGTTTTGTAGGTCTCGCAACAGCGCGCCCGCAAGTTAATTTGCGTGAAGGTTTTAATTAAATTGAATAAAACAAGTTTCTTAAAACATTTAGTCTATTAACAAAAATAAATAGAAAAACGAACTATTTACAATGAGAAACTTAAAACTAATAACAATTACAAAAAACTAACATAACTGCTCTTCTCGGCCGTTATTTAACCAAAAACTTAAAACCCAATTTTGAAAAAACACGTATAAATAGCTTAATAAAATATTAAATAAAAAAGAAAATAAAACGCGAAAAAAACAGCTATTTATATTACTTAATCAAACCGTATGAAAATCGCGAAATGCCCCACTAAAATAACACACGATAATCCCTTAATTTCCGAAATTAAATCAAAACAAATCTTCTTTCCCGACGATTATCCCCGTGACGTAATTATTCTACGGCACTGGTACGGTACCGTTCTAACCGACATTCAAATTGTCACTAAAATTTACTATTCCTTAAAAGAGTGTCTTCGAATCTTACACCCCCTCTCCCTTTGTTTCCAGTTTGTACCCAAATTACAAGATGGAACCCGGTAAACGTCAATTTCTTTCCCTTAAAGTTCGAAGGTTTCGCTCGTTACATGCTGAGGACGTTAGCTATTCTATACCGGATGTTTGATTCACGAATTGACCTGTGAGCATTTTAAGCTTAATTTTTATATAAAAGAATAGTAAAACAAACTAACCTACGTCTTCCTATAATGAAAAGAATACATGTTAAAGACTGTAAAAAAAACTATTCACTTTTCTTGGCTGTTTTGGCAATAAACATCTTAACTCATTATTTCTTGTGAATAGAAAAAACAGTGATTACTCAGTATTCTTTTTACAAATGGCCAAACGATATATTTCTATTATAATGAGTTTATTTGATCATTCTTTTGTTTCCTAATAATAGGAAAATCGTTCAATATTTTAAAACATTTTAACGGTATTCCACATACCATATGTTAAAAACTACCCTTATCACGTCTGGTTTTATTTACTTAACCCGGGCAGGATTACTTAGACAGGTTTATAGACAATTCTAAGAGAGGGTCCTATTACGTCTTAATAAATTAACTGGCTTTATGTATTTTTTTTAAGAAAATATTTAAACGACAAAGATCATAAAAGTTAAGTTCGATAACTGATTTATTCTTCCTTTAGACCTTCGTGGATAGTGATAAAAAATATAACTACCCTGTTCCCACGGAATATCTATTCACAGAGTGATTATTTAATTATTTATTTTAACAGAATATAGTTGACATTGAACAATGAAAAATAATTAACATTTGTTCCATTACAGAGGTGGAGGATAATAGGTATGAGGCTATATAACGGCGTCATGCCTGCATAAATAATTTAAAAGGAAACCTACAACAGAGTGTAGAAAAATTTTGGTAGCCGGTGACTATTGCCCACATAAATAATTTAAAAGAAAACCTACACCAGAGTGCAGAAAAATGTGAGTAGTTTGAATAGTGTTCTTAGAAGCTTTAAGATTCAAATATATTAAACTATCTCTCATCAGTACTCTCCTCTTAATCTATAAAATTTACTCTCGTAATTGCTCGCATCAGTAAATTTAATAAGAATGGAGGTGGAGAATAATACGTATGGGGCTACATAACGTTGTCATGGGGTTGAAAATTGAAAAGTATTTGATGGAATGTATAAATAGTTTGAAAAAAACCTACAATAGAGTGCAGAAAAATTAACTCTCATCAGTACTCTCCTCCAAAAAAACCTACAAAAGATTGCAGAAAAATTTTGGTAGCCGGTGACTATTTCCCACATAAATAATTTAAAAGAAGACCTACAATAGAGTGCAGAAAGAGTTGAGTAGTTTGGATAGTGTTATTAGGAGCTACAAGATTCAAATATATTAAAATAATTCTCAGCAGTACTCTCCTCTAAATCTACAAAATTAACTCCTATAAGTACTCTCATCCGTAAATTTAATAAGCATGAAGGTGGATGATAATAGGTATGGGACTATATAATGGTGTCATGGAGTTGAAAATTGAAGTATTTGATGGATCTATTGATAAAAATTCCACCATAAATAATTTGAAAGGAAACCTACAACAGGTAGCCGGTGACTATTTCTAGAAAATACGATTTCCACCACACCGCATTGTTCGTGAATTCTTATATATCACCCATCATAGGTTTCAAACACCTCTTCAAAATCCCGATATCAATCCAATTGAGCATGTATTGGACAGAATAATTCAATGTCATGAAACAAAAAGCAAAAATAAATTACGGGAGGTTTTAGTTGATGAATGGCAAAACATGGTGCAATCTATGTTAAAGCGTCTTCATGCAGTACTCGATTTAAGAAATAACCCTATACCAAGAATAAATCAGTTTATTTAAATTGACATTTTATTTGATTTAAAATGCCTACTTGGCATTTTATATGCAAATTTTCATTATGTGCTTGGACTTTTGCGAATCAAAGAATATGTAGTTTTTTCTTATAATTTTTAATAACTCCATAATAGTTTTCGAAAAAATGTTTTTTGTTTGCTGTTATTAAGTCGTTGTAATATTGAATATTTGGTATATTTATTGTGTTGAGTTTATCAGAGGTTCATATTATACATTCTATCCTTTCTTAAAAAAAGTGGTGTACCTAGGCTTTTGCTGACTACCGTATAAAGTAGTAGGACTAAGAACCACCTTCTTTTTAGAAGTGGGTTAATTAATTACATAATATTAAATAAACATATATGAATAAAAACCGATCAAATAACATTAACACAGTTAAACCCTAATTTGGAATAAAATTTAATTTATTTTTATTAAACCTAGCCTTTTGCACACACCTTAGGTCTTGAATCGCAAATTAATTATTTATTATAATAATATTATTTATTATAATAATATTATTTATTATAATAATATTATTTATTATAATAATATTATTTATTATAATAATATTATTTATTATAATAATATTATTTATTATAATAATATTATTTATTATAATAATACCCCTTTCGCTCCCTGTCAGCGTTAGTGCATTCTACAATAATAATACTCTGAACTTTGTTACAGGTCAAACTGCCAGCAACTCATCAGGAGAGCAAGTGACATCCCTAAAGTTTTCTCGACACAGTCCCGCCCGAAACAACATTAACGGCCGAAAATGGATGGTTACAGCCACCTGAAACGAGCCATACGGCTGCGACCTATCCAAACTGGGTAGCCGCGGCCAATCACTGGATGACATTTCTGGTTCCTCACTCATTGAACTCAGCGAGTTTATTACGGAATTCACCGATGTCGAAATGCATTCCAGTGAAAATTGTCACGAGTCTGTGATGTAGACGAAATAAAATTTAAAGACAAATAAATAGTGTTAATTTGTTTACAACGTTTTAAAAAAATATATTTTTAAGTATGGTTCCCGTAATTACTTATAAGTTGTCAAATTAAGTAAAAGTAAAAAATAAACGAAATATTTTTAGGAATTTTACTAGTTTAATTTAAACCGTTTTTTGGAAATAATATTTTTCAATTTTGTCGATGCTTGATAAAAATCCACAATTATACCTATGTGTAAAGCAAAACATTAATTTTATTTAAAATGTCCACAAGTTAACACAACAGGTTTAGCTACGCTGTAGCTTTTTCAGATGAATAAAAGCTGCATATTACTAGATTTTTTTACGTATCTGAAACCTATATTGGTTTTTGGGTTTTGTCAAATACTTTAAGAACATTAAACTCATAAAATATTAGTAGAAGTAAGTAAAGCTTAACACCATGATTTTTGCATTTATCATGGCATATTTATATGAGAATTATTTCTTGCAAATGCATATTGTATAGTCTTATTACAACTACATATTGTCCAAATTAAAATCACCGAATTTACGCCTGAACTAATCAGTAATTATGCTGTAGAGTTCCCTTTTAACTATAACAGCAGCACAATTTATATTTTTGAAAAAATAAGACGGTAAAATGATTCCAGATCAAAAACTAAGTAAAATAATTAATTGCTGCTGGTTTAAAAATATCTTAATGACTGCATTGTATTAGAATTATTCTAAATGGGACTGATGTGCTTATCTACCAAGTCATTTAACCAAAAATGAGCTGCATCGCTGAAGTTGTCCTAAAGCTCAATCTGCAAAAGTTTTACGCAATAAATTGTTATTTGTGGGGCTAAAGCATTCTGTACTTGAGAACGACTTTATTGGTTGAGCTTATTACTCACACTATAATTCAGAGCATCGATATTTTCAGAAATACGTTTATATTTTTAACGTCGCAAACGCTTTTAATAACTCGAATTGATTTGAATAAATTAGAAATCTAAAGGTTGATAATGTTGAACCTAAATTTCACGTAAACTAGGCAACTTTTGTAACAGATTTTCAAAATATATGTATACTCTGTGACTGTAATACTCTAAACACAAATTTCAATTTTGCCACATAGGAAAAAGAACATAGCTGAAATGATATATTAAAGTTAAGAATTACTAGTTTTATAATTTTTTATAACCAAGAATCCCAAAGAAATCAGTAATCTTTTATAGCGGAAATGAACAGGAACACCAATTTGACACTGGGTTGATAGTCAAGGAAAGTCTAGCAAAGTTGGTTATCACTTTCAAACCAGTCAACGAAAGACTGTGTTACATAAGACTCAAGGGACAATGGTACAATTACTCCCTAATAGCCGTACACGCTCCGACAGAAGAAACGAACGACCAAATGAAAAATACCTTCTACGAACAACTGGAAGAAATGATTTCCAAACTCCCTAAACAAGACATGCAGATTATCCTAGGAGATTTCAAGGCAAAGGTTGGCAAAGAAACAGCATATAAGCCAACCATAGGAAACCATAGCCTCCATGACCACAGTAACAACAGCGAAATAAGACTGATTGATCTCGCGGCATCTCATAACTTGGTCATAAAATCAACAATGTTTGACCATAACAGAAGAAACCAAATAGACCATATCCTAATAAATGGTAGGAGAAGTAGTAACTGTCTAGACGTACGAAGCCTAAGAGGAGCGGATGGAGACACGGACCATTTCCTAGTGAGAGCTAAAGTCAGAATAAGGATATCAGCTCAAAAGAATCTCCGGAGTACGCAAACAAAAAGATGGGAAATAAACAGATTTCAAGATAACGAGGCAAAAGAAAAATTACAAAGAAGTATCACGAAAAACTAAAACAAACGAAAGATGAAGACAACATAGACGTAATATGGAAGAACATAAAAACAACGTGGATAAGCGCATCGGAAGAAACGCTGGGAAACAAGAAGAGAATAATTAAAAAATGGTATGATCAGGACTGCCAAGATATCATAAGGGAAGAAATGAGGCTAGAAGAAACATGCTCCAGAACCCATCAGACAATAATGTCGGAAAATACAAATATGTAAGAACAGCGGCAAGAGGCAGGATTGATAAAAAGAAAAAAGAGAGAATACCACACGCAAATAATTAAGGCAATTGAAGAGAATCGAATCAACTACAGAGTAAAACAACACTTCAGGGGAGTATCACGTATCAAGGCAGGATACCAGCCCAGGACAGGAAACTTCTTAGAACGAGAGAACAGATACCTTATCGCCAATGAGAAGAAAATACTAGAAACCTGGAAAAAATACTTTAGCCAACTGTTAAACGAAAAATCTGAAAGCACTCTGCCAAACACAGAGATCCATACAGCCGAAATAGAAGACAGATGCCCTTCATACGAAGAGGTGATGCGCGCTATCAAGAAACTGAGAAACAATATAGCCGCAGGCAGTGATAATATACCAGCGGAATGTCTAAAGCACGGAGGGGATGCACTCCATAAATCCATCCATAAACTAATACAAAGAGTCTGGCAGGAAGAAATTCTTCCAGATGAAAGGAAGGAGGGAGTCATTGTGTCAATTCACAAGAAAGGCCACAAGAAACAATGCAGCAATTACCGGGGAATAACCGTACTGAACACAACCTATAAAGTCCTTTCGAACATTCTGCTGGAAAGAACCAAAACATATACAGAAGAAATCGTAGGGGATTACCAATGCGGATTTAGACCTAATCGCTCAACTGTTGACCAGATATTTGCCATAAAACAGATGATGGAAAAAAGCTGGGAATTCGATCGTGAACTATATCAGATATTTATCGATCTTAAACAGGCATTTGATAGACTTTGCAGAACGAGACTATGGAGAGCAATGCAGGAGCTTGGCTTTCCCAAAAAACTGATCAGCTTAATAAGGATGTGTATGGAGGGGCTGAAGTGCAAAGTGAAAGTGGGATAGTACTACTCTGAAATGTTTGAAATAAACAACGGTCTTAAGCAAGGAGATGCGCTCTCACCACAACTTTTTAACATAGCGCTGGAATATACAGGGTGTCCAAGATAAGGATCCTAAGCATGGGGATCTCAGTATCTGTTGGAGTTACAGCTTAGGTTAAATTAGAAAAAAGTTGCGTACTTTGAAGCGTATTTACATGCCGTTGAGAAACTTTAAAAATTTTCATGGCCAGCTGAGATATTGGGGAAAAACGAAAATTTGATGAAATAGATTTTATTTTTTTGTGACTTTATTTTAAAAGATATTAAAAAACTAATAAAACTTTTTCATTAGCAGTTTTTAGGTACTACGTGATGGAGTTTTTAAATTTTATATCCGACGTTTCGTTTTCGAGAAACCATCATCAACTTTATTTTTTTATAAGGGCCAAAAAAAAAGTATACCCTGTATCTGATTCCCTTTTTTATTACAAATTCAACGATGTATCACATGTCACATTTTTTTTGTTAGATAAAAGAATAAATGCGATTTTTCTATTTTTTTAAACATATTTTTAAGTAGGCTTTGCAAACAAATAATGCTTTGACACTTTGACGTAAATACCTGTTATGAGTTATTGATCTCACATATTAGTTAATATCTATTTACAGAGCAATGAAGCTGAATGGAGCATAGTACTACTTAGAAACAAGAAAATTTAATCTACCATAAATTTAACCATAAGATAATCATTATTTTAATGATATACAAAGAATGATAAATTATTTAAAAATAACTAAAACAACAAATAAATTAACAATTTTTTTTATTCATTTTAAAGCAGGTGTTCAAACAGATTTCCGTTATTTTCCAGACATAAATATGATCTTCTTATGGTAGAATTTAAAACATCACGCAACATGTCAGGTGTAATACTGTTGAATGCATTAGTTACACATTCTCGTAACTGCTGCTCAGTCTCAAAAGAATGATGGTATATTTGGCTTTTAAGAAACCCCCAAAGAAAGAAGTCGATAGGGGTTAAGTCCGGAGATCGCGCTGGCCAAGGCACTTCACTGGAGGTTCCAATCCACTTTCCAGGAAATCGCTGCGTAAGATACTCGCGAACCTGCCTAGAATTATGTGCAGGAGCACCGTCTTGTTGAAACCAACAGGTATTAACCTGTGCCAGAGGTAAATCCTCCAAGCAGTCTTCTAAATTATTTTGTAATAATTGAAGGTATCGTTCTCGAGTTAACGAACTATGGTAGATAAATGGACCTAGTATTTTGGTACCGAAAATTCCACACCACATATTAAACCCAAAACGTTCCTCTTGAAATTTTTTGAACACGCGGATTCTGTTGCGCCCAGTAATGAGTATTCCGGCGGTTAAAGACACCATTATTAGTGACTAGACTTTCGTCAGACCATATTATTTTTGCAGGGAAATTGATATCATCTTCACATGCGCGTGTATACCACTCACAGAAATGCCGGCGTCGTTCAAGATCCCTTGGTTTAAGTGCTTGGCAAATCCTAAATTTATAGGGGTGATATCTATTTTTACGCAAAATAAATTGAGCAGTGGATTTGGCTACTCCTATATTTTTTTCAATTTGCCTGCAAGAGATGTCAGGGTTCTCAACAACTGCTTGTAATACGTTATTTTGGATTTCTTCGGAAGAATCCTTTTTTCGGGATGAAACTGGCTTTTTAAATGATCCATATTGTTTTAAATTTCGCGCCAACTGTAAGAAAATGGACTTACATGGTTGCTTTCTATCTGGAAATTTATTTAGATACATTGCTGCAGTATTTATAGTATTCTTCCGGCACAAAATGTAGCAGGTCAGCATGTCAAACTTTTCTTCATGACTATAATGGCCACCCGGCATATTCGACGATAATAACACAATAATAATTATTCAACAATAAACAATAACAACAGTAACAACAACGACAAGAACTCTACAAACAACTTAATAACTCTAAATCAACTTAACAATTATTATTTTATCTTACCATAAACATTAAATTAAGTCATATGTGACAGAATAACAGGTATTTACGTCAAAGTGTCAAAGCATTATTTGTTTGCAAAGCCTACTTAAAAATATGTTTAAAAAAATAGAAAAATCGCATTTTTTTTTGTCTAACATAAAAAATATGACATGTGATACATCGTTGAATTTGTAATAAAAAATGGAATCAGATACAGGGTATACTTTTTTTTTGGGCCATATAAAAAAATAAAGTTGATGATGGTTTCTCGAAAACAAAACGTCGGATATAAAATTTAAAAACGCCATCACGTATTATCTAAAAAGTGCCAATGAAAAAGTTTTATTAGTTTTTTAATATCTTTTAAAATAAAGTCACGAAAAAATAAAATCTATTTCGTCAAATTTTCGTTTTTCCCCAATATCTCAGCTGGCCATGAAAATTTTTAAAGTTTCTCAACGGCATGTAAATACGCTTCAAAGTACGCAACTTTTTTCTAATTTAACCTAAGCTGTAACTCCAACAGGTACTGAGATCCCCATGCTTAGGATCCTTATCTTGGACACCCTGTATAATCAAAAAATTCGAAAATTTAAGCACCGACATCTATATTCCATCAAAATGGACCAAATCTACTGTTGGCGTTTGCAGATGATGTCGATATGACTGGTAGTAGTAGAATAAAAATGAAAGAAACTCTAATACGGTTCGAAAGGGAAGCAAAGAAGATGGGACTTCAAATCAACGAAGACAAAACTAAATACATGTTCATGAGTCGGAATGGCCGAAACAGAGACAGAATTGGTCAAAACATCACCATCGATGAATATAACTTTGAACGAGTCAAAGAATTTAAATACCTATGAACAACAATATGCGAAGATAACAACGGATCACAAGAAATAAACAATAGAATACCAGCAGGAAATAGATGCCTGTACGCACTGCAAGATCTGATGAAATCGAAACACCTCACAAGACGAACAAAGATGGACCTATACAAAATAGTTATAAGATCGATAGTTATATATGGTTGCGAAACATGGACGCTAACAGTAGCGAACCAAGAGAGACTACGAGTCTTTGAAAGAAAAATCTTGAGGAAAATCTCGGAACCAACGATAGATGAAACGACAGGACAATACAGAACAAGAACTAACAAGGAACTAGAAGAACTATTCCCAGATACAGATGTAGTAAAAGAAATAAAGGCCAGAAGACTCCCGTGGGCAGGACATTTCAGAAGGCTTGCTGACGACAGAATAATAAGACTAGCTTGGGAGGAAGCACCTACTGGGAGGAGGCCACTAGGATGAGCCCGACTCCGGTGGAGAGATAATATAACAAAATACTATGGGCATCGAACACTGGATGGAAGTTGCGAGAGATCGAAATGTATGGAGGCATGTCGTAAAGTCGGCAAAAACCCACTCAGGGTTGTAACGCCACAGAGTAAGTAAGTAAGTAAGTAACATTCCCAAAGGCAAATATAACAACAAAACGTCTAACAAGTTACTTTTATTCTTCTTCAGGCCGTTTAAGGAAAATATACAGAGAGTTTACTTCCTGCAATTTCAACTTTGCTGCTTTCTTCATATCCGTTTCGACCACCTAATGGTCTTATCAGTGAAGTAGTAACAAATCAAGAGCAACATTCACAAGGAAAAATATGGCCAGTCAATTCCTACACCAGAGTAGTATAAAACTTAAATATTTAAATTTCAGTAACAAATAAATAAATATTTACTGCCGTTGAATTAGTTTAAAAAGTTACCTATATTCTTCTTCAGGCAGTTAAAGTAAAAATATTCAGACAATTTATTTCCTGCAAATACAACTCTGGTCATCTTTCCATAAGCCTTTTGACCTCTTAATGATCTTATCAGTGGAGCTGTAACGAAACAAAAGCAATATTAATAGGAAACAACTGTCTATATAAATGCCGAGATATGTTGGCACGATATTAAATATGAAAAGTTTTTCGATGACTGAAAAATATAGACAGTCAAATCCCATCTATATATACATCGAAGTAATGTAAAACTTAAAAATTAAAATTTCAATAAGAAATAAAGAAATTTTTACTAAAGTAGAATTAGTTTAACAAGTACCTATATTCCCCTTCAGACGGTTAAAGAAAAATATGCAAAAAGTTTCTATGGTCTTCTCTCCACACACATTTTGACCACCTAATGGTACCATTAGTGAAACTATAATAACCATAAAGAACATTCACAGGAAACAACTATTAATATAAAATATACAGTTTCACTTGAAAACGGCTAAAGATAACGACTAGCCGAAACGTCGTGATATTCAACAACAAAAAAAAATAAAATAAAGACAATGGAAGTCCAACAGATATCTACTACTTTGCAAGAAAGATCGTTGTCTATGACCTTCAAACAAACACTAGAAATCCGGTATGGACCCGGTATAAATGACAAATTTCGAGGCTACGAGAAATCCCAGATTAAGCTTACAAAAGAGGAGACGCACATCCAGTTTCTACCACGAAGCACGAGATCAGGGAATAATGCCTGATGGTTTTCGTATAAAATATCCAGTTCCAGGACAACGGGCAAACAGGATATTGGAAAATGCTAGCAAAGCATTAATACGTTCACAGTTAAACTATCATCGTTTTAAGAAGGCAACACTACTAGAGGACATTCGCCAACGGTTCGAAGAAATTAAAGAATATACATTAGACGACTACGCCTCTATCCTAAGAAAAATTGACGCTACTTGTGACAAAGTGAGAACAAAACAAAAAATCATACACCAAAAGAAATTTTCCAAATACCAGAGCACACAAGAACGACAACATCCATCTCAAAGCCAGAGGACAATTGTTAATATATCTGCCAAGGAATTAACCTCAGCGGAAAACTCACTACTTGTTAAAGGTTTAAACTTCACGGTTACTCCAAAAGGGTTCCCATTTTCGATATAATTAGCGCCGCAGACTCAGCGACAGACCTTTTTGCAGATGAGGTCAGATGGAAAATAAGAGAAACATCAGTAAAGACGAGAAAACTGCCCTAGCTAACCTACAGAAGTACTCCAGTATTAAAATTCTACTAGCGGATAAAGGAAATGCTACAGTCGTAATGAATGCTGAGACATACAATCAAATTGACGAAGTTTTAAGGAAAGGAAATTATACATCTCTTGCTAAAGATCCCACATCTGCAATGGAAGGAATAATTTATCGCGTTCTTAAGAAACAGTTTCACTTGGAAACGGCTAGAAATAACTACTAGCCGAAACGTCGTGATATTCAACAAGAAAAAAAAATAAAATAAAGACAATGGAAGTCCAACAGATATCTACTACTTTGCAAGAAACATCGTTGTCTATGACCTTCAAACAAACACCCGAAACTTTTTCTTTATATAATTAATGCATTTTTGCAATATTAAGTCATTCACTTAAATAAAGATGATCTGATTTTTTAAGTCTGTAATGGCCTTTAGTTCCTTTAAATGACTGAATATGACTGATCACATTTTCAGTAGTCTGATCAGATATTTTCCGATGTCGATTTAAATGTTCACGTTTTAAGTCGGCAGGGGCTCTATCAGTTGCTTTTGGGGATTTTGGTAAATATTGCAGTTTGGTTTTCGTAATTTCATGTATCGCCAAAAAGCTTTGTAGCACACTACGATTTCTAATACTGCATTATCTCTTACGACTTTGACAATATATGAAAAAAAATTATCATGTAAAAACGCCCCAGTGTCGTCTTTTCGAGGACGTCCCCTTTGAATAGTTTTACATGATATCAGTACATATAAATGTAAATTTTGTTCATTATTTGATGCAAGAAAATTAAAGTTTTTTAATAGTGAAGTCTCCCTTCATTTGTGATTTTTTCGAAATATATTTGTCTTTTGCCCTTACAGTCACGGACTGATTCATGAGTGATTAACTTTATTTTCTGATTTGCATCCCTGAGACGTCCATATGACAACCTTTTTTTAAATTTTAAACTGTTGTTGCTCAGTATTTTCATTTCCTTCCATGGTACAGTGATTACTTTTATTAAATTTAACCTTATTAACTTTAAATACTACTTTGCAATGCGATGATGAGCAAATAAAATTAACTATTTATTCAAGCAAAAAACAACCAACGCACTAAAAAAAGAACTACCCGTAATACGCGCCAAGGGCATCAATGGACATTTCTTGTTTTTCGCATGTGTCTCATATTTTAGATGCGGATTCAAGCGGACTGGGTAGCGCTTTTTACCTTGAAGGTGTGTTTATCATAAAATATACGAGTTTCTCTACTAGATGGCGATCTTAATTCATTTTTGATATTTTGTGACATTCCCTCTTTTTACCCTATGGTCTTCAGACGTATATAACAATATTTGTTTGTGTTCATCAAAAAAGTCACTTCCCTACCGACCTTAGATAATAACTAAACAAACTTGTTCTGTAAATCTACTAGTATGATCAAAGATTAATTCTATTACCAAAACTACATAGATTTATGTAATATTTTATAAGCTTCGTTAATGTAAAGTATAAAACTTATGAACCCATATAGCTCTTAAGCGAATAAAAACTATGGTAATAAATCGTGTTCATTCCGAGTACAACACCTGAAGAAGTTACAGTGTAGTGAAATATGTCATGTTTTAAGTTATAAATACTTAACCTGACTATAGTGGAAATTTTAACTTAAATTAAAATTTACTTACAACATAAACAGTGTCACTAACCAAAATCATGCAGCTGAGACCCTTCAGCCCTGTAAAATGTATAATCATAGTCAGTTGTGTGACGACATTTCACATTCTTTACTCAGTCAACTCAATTATTTTATCACCTAATTTATGTTAAAAAATATAAGTAATCTATGGGTCATCCCACATGTCCATAACTTATCTTTAACTTTATGGGATGAAACGTAAGAAAATATTCAACTTTTATTAAAATTTTATAAAATTTAATTTTAAGTTTCCTAAACTGCCTAAGCTTGTTTGTTGTCACGCCAATAAATAAAAATGACATGGCCAGTTAAGTAATGTATGGTAAGAAATAGCTGGTATCAAAAAATACAGACGCGTTAAACAATCGCAACATGCATTTGACATTTGTCAAACCGCCATCATGCAAGGCGATTCTGGACTACTCCAATCTTACTCCCAGGGTGGAAGCTATGCTAAAAGCATAACTACAATCAAACAAGGATAACCTCTATATTAGAAATAAAAAACACACCAGTTGACGGGTTCTTCAGTTTTAGTACTTTTTTTCTCACTTCTAGTTACAGCAATATAAGCAACATGAGCGGAAAATACAGACTTACAAGCACAAATTACGGAAATAAATAAATAGGCGGAATACATGCCCTATTTTGCACATACATTAAATTTAGTTACCAAATGCGCTGCAGAATGCTATATAGAAACATCCATTCTCTTCGATTGCGTTGAAAGTGTTTATATTAATTTTTTTTTCCAAACTTATCGATGGGGTCTTTTTAAAAAGCATTAAGAGATCCAAGTATAAAAATTCTGCAAGGAACTAACGCTTCGCTGCAGATCTTAATATGGGTTACGCTCTTCTTAAGTCATTACACGAATATGGCCAAGCAATGGGGTTCAGATCTTCAGTTATAGAAGCAAATGCTCTAACTGGCTGAGAAGGATATCAGCAATCGACTTCAAGGAATACACCATTTCGTCAGTTCTACTATACTTGACTAAGTTATAGAAAGTCAAATATATATATATATATATATATATATATATATATATATATATATATATATATATATATATATATATTTATAAACAATCGAATTAAAATATAATCAAAGTAACACTTTTTTAACTTAAACTGTCATTTGCGTCCCATAAACAAATCACCTTGACTCTCCTCCTTTTATTTCTTCAGTAATTGGTTCGATGCCCAAATGCCCTACTTTGTCTCATTTCTTATTTTGTCTCTCTTGGTTTTATTTTCTATTCTTCTTACAAACCTCATGTAAGTCTAATCAATTTTTCCACTATTTTCGTTTTGATGTATTTTGGGATTTCCTTTTTCTCCAGAAATTCATCATATGAACATTTTTCCAGCATTCTTCATTCTCTCATCTATCTCTTGATCAGTTTGTGACCCGTTTTTCGTAGGCGGGGAGCAGGTCATGCTCTACGGATCTACTTCGTTCACGGCAGCGGAACATCGGTCAGTGGATATTTCTCGTGCAGACAGTCATCGGACAAATACTCAGCGCAAGGGTATCGGGTCGGCGGTATCTACGTATATTCGGGATATCCCTGCTCTCTCAACTGATCAACGGTTTGACTGCCTGAAGGTCAAAACATCCACTCGGTGGTCGGTTCTCGGGCACCACCCTCGGGATTCATGAACCGGGCAGCTTGTTACAGTGGAGAAACGGCAAGCCAGGCGTATTAGTGCTGGCTGCCGGCTGCCAATTGTTACATGTAATGGTAAAAATGGGACTAGGTAATAAAACAAACGGTTACAAAACATCCTGTATCCTGTATTCCATTCCTTTATATAAAGACATGGCCTAAAACTAACTTAAAATCTAAGATATATAACAAATTAACAATTAAACGGTCTGGAGGGCAAGAGTATGTTTTGAGAGCTGTTCACGGTAGCTCGTACTGTTCGGTTGCGCTGAAGACGGTAACCCGGCCGTATCATTCACGACGCTATTCACGTACCTCATACTAAATTATCGCGCCTCGTATCTAAAATCCGCTTTCACGGTTCACAGCGCTTCGTATTAAAATGCGACCGACGGCGGTATACGCGGTAACAATAACCCGGCATCGATCGGCGATAGGCGGCGTCTCTACACGGCGACAATCTCTACACGCGGCGGCGGCGATAGGCGTCGGGGCGACAGTTGTTAAGCGCCCTTATCAACGTACATCGGAGGGCACCTGGCGGTAAAACACATTCCTGGTCAATACGGAAACAAAGATAATATTGACGGCATTTAGTGCGTGTGTGTATCGGTGACGGTAGGAAAGAACGAAAGGAACTGACAGTGCCCGTTCTTATAAGGGTCCTGGACAGCGTCAGCAGGATGGAACGACATTGCCCGTTCTTATGAGGGTCCTCGACAATGCCCACCAATAGGGATAGGAAATTAGGAAAGGAACCGACACTGCCCGTTCTTATAAGGGTCCTCGGCAGTGACGGTAGGATGACACAACATTGCCCGTTCTTATAAGGGTCCTCGGCAATGCTGGCCATTAAAGAGGTAGGGCGTAAGGAAGGAAGTGTATGGTAAAACACCATATACACACAAGCCTAGCCTCACCATCTTTGCTAGACCAGGAAGGCACGGTCCGGCAGGCGCCCAGTCCAGTATGTTTGGGCTGTTGACCCGGGTGTAGAACGTGCAGTTCTCAGCGAAATAATGGTCTGCTCAGGCTTATATAGACGACCCGAGTTCCCACTACGCTGACGTGTGACGGCGTGCGGTGATCGCGCATACAATACTGCTGTATGCAGCGCGCGATTACTATGGTCGGACGCTCTGAAAATCTCGGAAAATGATATTTCCCGGCATAGCGCGGTAAATCTAATTATATTCCGGTAATATTGAAACTTTAAGCAATCTTTTCCCGCAAGAATCAGATTTTGCGGATGTTTAATAAATAACTTAATTCCTGGCGAACATACTCATGCCCTAAAATATAGTAACTTCGTTACAAGTTTTCCATCGTTTTGTATTATTGTTTCCAAATATTTATAATTTTCCACCTGTTCCTATGTCTTCACTTGTATTTTAATGTCATATATTTTCCTTTCTCTTGCAATTTTCATTGTTTTAGTCTTTTCGATGTTTGTCTTCAAATTTATCTTTATGATTTTCCTGTCGAAAATTTCTACATTCATTTGTAGATCATCAGCTGTTTTTACCATATCGCTGTTTCTAAATATCTCATTTTCTGTGGTTTTTATTGATTTCTTAGCTTCCTGTATGGCTCCAACTAATACTATCGAGAAGAATAATATACTTAGCAGATACCACTGTTTCACTCCTATCTTTGTTTCGAATTCTTTAAACTCTTCATTTTTGGTACAAACTACGTTTGTGTTCCTCCTATAAAATTATTTTATTATTTCTATTGGTCCTTTATCTTTCTATTTTTCAATCGTTTTCATACGTCTTCTCCTCTACAGGATCAAAATCCTTTATTAAGTTTATAAAACACACATTCCCGAATTCAATTCTTTGGAATATTTTATTTCTTGCATTAATTTGTGTAGTTGCTTATTCCATTTTCCCATATACTTTATCATTTCGGATGTTATGTTGTCTGTTCCAGGTGCCTTTTTCAATTTCATCTTTCTTGTAGACTTTGTAAGTTCTTCTCCCTGTATTAGTCTTATATTCTCCATAATTGCTTTCTCATATCTTTCTTCCTCTTTCCCCATGTCAGTTTCTGTCAATTTCAGAAAAAGTAGTGGCCATCTTGTCATTATTTTCTCTCCTTCATTTTATTATGTATCCTTTGTCTTTTATTGAATCATATTATATCCCTTCTTTTGCCTTACAAGGAAAGGTCGTGACATTATCATCACCGATTTTGATAAAATTTAAGAATTATACCTACTAAGGTCATCTAAAGAAATCCCCCAAACCGTTCGTGCCATCGCTTATTTAATTTTTGTGAAAAAAGTCAAACGCGTTATACGCTGACAAGTGTTAGACTTTTTTAGGAGCTCTCTCACATCAGCCGCCGTGAGTAAGCGCTCTACCAGTGCACTGAGGGCTGAGGGTTCGATCCCCGTTCAAAGCAAATGTGTTTTATCACTTCAAAAAAAAATTATCATCGATTTAAATACATACTTAACATGATTTTTTTAAATAGTTCCCTCATTACCTCCTCTTTCAGTTTAGCAGTTGTAGTAAATTTTTTTAAAATAGATTGTATTCATTTTTGAGAAACAAACAATGAAGAATAAAACTTATATAAATAGCAGTAATCGAAAAATCTTGAAATCAATTATTTTTAATCGAAAAACAAGAACATTCAAAAGTGTAGAGAAATGTTTTTTCGTCACTTATAATTATTATTATGTATGTATGTATTTTAAAATTTGTGTGTAAAAACTACATGGAATAATTAATAATTGGAAAAACGAATAATTATTTATGAAATAATAAAAAAAAATGGTTGCGTCGAGCAGGAATCGAACCCTTAGTTCTCGGAACACTGGTAAAGCGCTTACGCATTTGCGCTAAGGCGGCTGATGTGAGAGAGCTTCTAAAAGAGTATCGCACTTGTCAGTATATAACTCGTTCGACTTTAAAAATATTTCCACTAGAAACAAACGATGGCACGAACGTCTTTGGGTATTTCCTTAGATGACCAAATTCTTAAATCTCATCAAAATCAGTGATGACAAGGTCGTGACCTCCCCTTGTTAGTTTTTCTTTGAGGGTTTCACAAAATAGTACTTGGTTTTCTCTGTACTTTTTGGTCATTTTCTTTTCAAATGTTATCCATGAATTCTGCTTTGTTTTTGCAATTTCCTTCTCGACCTTTCCCGTTTTTCCTTGTATTTTTCGTAATCTTCTGAGCTTTTTGTTCTTATATATTGTTCCCAGCTATATTGTTTTCTTTTACAATTTGTTCTATCTGTATGGTCCACCAATCCGTGCTTTTTATATGCTAGTTTGTTATTATTGTATCTCCACAGCAATTCCTTGCTGCATCTAGTAGGCTATTTTTGAATTTATTCCCCTTCTCTTCTATTCCATTCCCGTTCAGTTCCTCAATTTTTTTATTTAATATCTCCTGACATTTCCTGAATTTATAACCTGAAATTTCCAGATTTACTTTATGTCATCTATCTTTTCTTTTCTTCTTTGTTTTATCATGTCAAATCTTATCAAGTTGTAGCTGCTTCCTATTTCCCCCTCCCCTGAGACCTTCATATCCCTTACTATGTTCTACTCTTATATATTTATAGATATCCCTATGTACAAATTTTGTACTGCTTATTATTATGTAAAATTTTCAACAAATTTTGTCAGTACCACATTTAAATATGTTATAAGCAAATATAAAAAACTAGTGTCAGATATCCGTTTCGCTCTCGGCGTTGCTGATGGACATTGGCGTAGCTAGGGAGTTTTCCTAGGTGGGGCAGCCGGTTAACCACTGTAAGTTTTCAATTTCGGTAATCCGATTAGACGCAGGTGGAAAATCTAGTTTCGAAATTCAGAAAAATAGTCTGTCTGCTGTATTAGGAACGTCAATTTCGCTGACCCCCCCCCCTCTGTCGACAAACCGCTTTCGTTTGTCGTACTGTACTGTCTGTCAAATGGGGTCACTCTTTTCTTTGCCCTTATGATATTGCCGCCCTCCTGAAAGAGTGAGGTTAAATCTGCCCCTGACTAAAGATCATTGAAATAATGGAGTTAATTGACTGTACTCGGTCAAAAAGGTGTCTTTCTCTGTCGTAAATCTATCAAAATTTAATATATATGACACATATTAACAATACAAAATAAAAAACAGTGACAAACATAGACATTTTCTGGTTAATTTTGATTCGTTGATTTCGTTTTAGTTTTCTATGTTTTTCTGTGAACTGCTGCAAGACTGCTTCATAAGTGATTGTATTTTTTGATTATTTCATGCTATTGCATGCTACATGTAGTGATTAAGACGGATTTAAGCGTAAGATAGAACTATGAATAACGGCCATAGAGACTACATCTCGAGGAGCACCCGTGCGGCGGCCGATGGGGTAGATGAAACATTTGGTTATATCTGCACTTTTCTGTTTTCACGCGTGTGGGTAAGATGCACAGGTTATATGTAATTGTTAGGTAATATTAGCATTTATGGAAATGGCATTTCCTTAAATTCGCAAATTGTCACTGATTAGGGAAAGACAAATTTTTTTTTTGTGCAATTTTTATTCGACGGTTTTCTTGATTTTTTTAAACTTGACATAAATATCCATACAAAGTTAATGGAATATTGACTTTTAATACGTTTTTTGACTCTAAAAAATCGAATTTTCAAAATAAAAAATTTAGTTTGAAATTAAAATTTTTCTTTTGTCTTTTATAACTGGTCAAAATTTCCAAACGGTTAGATTATTTTTCCACTCTTTTGCACCATTTTTAACTAAATCAAGCAAAAATTTCAATTGTTAATTAATAATGAACTATTTATTGGAAAGATATGTTCAAAAAAAAATTACCGTAGCCTAGTTGGAGCTCTACATTTTATCTGTTGGTATCAAAGATGTAGAACTTATATTCTCAGTTTTCTATTTATCGAATATTTATAAACAAATCAAGAGCACCCAATAGTTTCCACTGGAATCTTATATTATCCGGTTGGGTATCGGTATTTCGGAAAAAAAAATTTCAGTAGAATCAGTGAAATTAGGCTATTTCACAGATTTTCCCGGGCTACTAGACAATTCTATTGTATATGAAATGTAAATATTTTTTCTTTAGACAAAAACAATGAAAACAGAATATTTCTTCAAATTGTCGATTTTTCTCGGGTGGGCTTTGAGTTTTGTGCTCCCTTGCTCCCCCCTAACTACGCCCATACGAATAGAGCTAGGTAGTATTACCATACATTTTAATTCACGGCAAACGGCTGTATTACTGCCATTTGTTAACATCATAATGGCGGTTAAAGCAAAATTAATTGGATAAAAAGTATTCTAGCTGTTGGTTGTGCTATATTGAGCTACAGGAATGAACGGTAAGGAGACAAACTTTCTATTTTTTCTCGAAAGATAGACTTAAGAATAATTAAGACGTAAAATAGATGATAGATTCCTGACAGATGGTGAAGGTGCATAATTTCACTCGATTGAATCGTTTCGTTTTCAAAATCTTTTATTGTATGATTCATATTTTACAAATAAAAATACATATCTATATCTATATATATATATATATATATATATATATATATATATATATATATATATATATATACAAGGGCGGATCCAACCTCTCTCTTTGGGGGGATGTTGATATCACCATATATATATATATATATATATATATATATATATATATATATATATATATATATATATATATAGAGAGAGAGAGAGAGGGGAGGGGGAGTAGTGGCGACTGACTAGTCAAGAAACAATATTCCGAACTAGGGTTATTGAGGATGCAATTTATTTAAATTTTTAGAGAGAGAATTTATTTTCCTCTTCTTCAGGACATCTCTACGATATAAATTAAACAGTTAAGAGTATTAAAACCTAACCTATAATTATTAATTAACTCACCAATGTGGTTTGGATATGAAACAAGTAAATATGTGAAAAACAGGGGAAAAAACACCATTAACATTTTTTAATTATATCTAAAGGCATAATATGATAGGATTCTAAGAATTTGCTTAACTTTTAAAAATCACGAAACGGCCAAACATCCTACTCGACTATTTCACCATTTTGTAGTGACAAATGTCAAGTGTCGTGGGTGACCTAAGTAGTTATGGAATATACGAATCTGTAAAACAGTGCTGTAGTGTAAAGTATGAGATTTAGCAAAAATGGAAAAATCAAAATAGAAAATTACTTGTTTGATATATTTTACATGTGAATTTAATGGAGAAAATTTATTCATCTGGAGTTGGACTATCCAGGGAGCTCAAATACTTTTCTTTTTCCAACTTTATAATATAGCTGTTAATGGCACTCAGATTCCCGGTGTCACTTTTTTTATTCATGGTGTTGCTATCTTGATTGACATGGACCATTTCAAGTAAGAGCCTTTTGTGATATGCCGGAGCTCTTTCTAGAATCTCAGTATCTCAATTAATGGTATGATCCTGATGAAAAACATATTCAGCCAGAGCACAAGAGGGTAAACCTCTATTAATATTACTACGATGGGACGTGAGTCTACCTTTGAGGCTTCTGGAGGTCTTTATAAACTAATTGACCGTTGGAACAAGGAACTTTATACACTATGCAGGACGTCTCATTCAGCTGTAGCAGTGTTTTGGTTTTAGAATAAATTTTATAGAGAGATAATAATTATTTTCTAGCTATTTTAATATCTGTATGTGTAAATATATTCATCAATTTGTCAGTAAGATTTTCTGTGTGAGGTAAACTGAGGAAAAACTGAACTTGTACTGTTAAATTTGAAACAGTGTTGGCTGGACTTAAAGATTGAGTATTCAAAAGAGACGATTGAGAAGGTATTTCAAAGATATTTTCCGGAATATTATAATTGGTATTAGAGAAATCTTTTAATAATATTGTCAGGGTAAGAATTCTCCAAGAATATATCATTAAGTTGGCTCAATGCCTATGCTCTAAAATTCGGGTGTGTAAGTTTGACAGCTCTACTTTTCCGCCCCCCTCTAGAGCTTTGAGTTCAGAAAAATAGATCCGATTCTGCCTCTTATACTAGGAATGTGTATGCTGCTGACATCTCCCCTCCCCCCGTCAACAACATGTTTTTTCTTGCGATCGCTCCAACCCCCCCCCCAAAAAAAAGCTTCAAATTTTGAAAAATGGACTCGACCGTGCCTTTTGCATTAGAAATGGGAATGTGGCTGACGTTTCCTTCCCCGTCGACAACTGGCTTAGCGCTAAGGCATACTAAACTTTTGGAATATCACCGCCCCCCCCCCCCAAAAAAAAAAAAGGAAGGCTGGATCCGCCCCTGCATATATATATATATATATATATATATATATATATATATATATATATATATATATATATATATATATATATCACGGAGATTAATATTTGAGATTTACTTCTGTAAATTCATGTCAGTAAAGAATTATATTCTTTACGATTAACTCAAGGAAATTCAATCTTAAACTTAATTTATTTTTTAAAATAGGTAAAAAAACAACCTTAGAACCGATATGCCTAGAAGTTGTATGTTGTTGTATATATACATATTAAATTTTTGGATTATATAAAATATCCAAAAATTGTTTTACGATCTATTTAATTTTCATAAATTTTAACTGTCATAATATTTATAAAATTTAAATTGGTTCAATTTCATCAACTAAACGAATACAACCTTTTAGTAACTTACATGTTAACAAAGGACCCCACACCAACCTAATAGAAAACGGTTCTTAGTGAAAGCTGAATAAGTAGTATGATGTATTTCTTGACTTCCTAATCAAAGATACTCATGGATCTTTCCTATGGCTAATTTTTCTGAGGCACGAAAAGATTAGGGATGGGATGTTAGCTATGAGCGATAGTTCACTTCATTTACTTGAAGTTACGTAACCCAGAAACTCACCGTTCTGAAGTAAAAGTGCCAATACCAAAGTTGTAAATAATTAAGTAGGACATGTCATCGTGACGTTGATAGTGGCTCTTACGGTAAACCTAAGGTGAGGTTGTGTTTTAATAGTAACCAAAATATTTTGTTGCAGATATGGAAAGTTTGGGAGATCAGGCATCCAATAAAGAGATAGCTTGAGTGATGAAATGTCATATGAAGGTCAAATCTGATTTTACTGCGAATCTGTAATAAACCAGTCTATAAATCTGTAATCAAGCGTTATGGAGGAAATGTAACACGGCATCCCATAGTAACCTTAAGATTGACCTTAAGAGTAAACTTCAGAACCATTTCAAAGTAATGTTAACATTAGACCCCTTAAGTTACATAAAAAATCACATTTTCTCAAAGGTTATCTCTCAAGGTCAACCTAAAGGTCCCCATAAGATGCTTCCTTTAATTTCGTACAACTTTTTTGCCTAGAAACTGTTTCCATAAAGCTTAATATCCGAGTTATAAACTGATTTGTTACTGAATAACAGTAAAGACACTTTTGACCCTCAAAAAATTATAATACAAAAAATAGATACCATTTCACTTACATTTTTGTAAAGGGCATACGTTCCCAGACTTCCCATATCTGCAATAACATATATGGATTGCCTTTAAAAAACAACTTGACAATGAAATTACCGTAACCGCTTAATTATTTACAACTTGTGTATTAAAACTTTTTCTTCAGAATGCTTAGTTTCCGAGTTATTCAACTTTAAGTGAATAATGCAGAACCATCGCTTACAGCTATCATGCTACTGTTACACCCCCTGTATTTCAAAAACTAGCCATTGGATGACTTCAGGTCCGTGAGAACTTCTCATCGGAAAGTCAAATACTAAGGCATACTACATTTCTTCCGATTTCACAGGGAACCGTTGTCCATAAGGTTGGTGCGGGATACTTTAGGTAATTTTACTTCTTTTAATTCCGTCATAAATCTTTAAATATTTTACTACAAGACAACTTTAGATATTATCCGAAGAGAATCTACATTAAAATGAATATTTTAGATGCTCGTTTTTTAATTTTTAGTTTTTGCTCCACCCTGTACCTTGGCCTCTTATGATTATTTAACTAATACAGATTAAATGAATGCAAGGTATGGATAGTTTAAAGAAAGCAATTTTAATATTACTCGTAGTTATTGAATTATAAACTTAATTTCTTTGTTCACTGAACCTACAATATTCGAAATATTACTTTAAATGAAATTTTAAAAAATGGATAGCACAAAAAGGTATCATAAAAAATGTGTACAGAACCCAAAGTCATCAGTCATATCAATATTATATACTTTAACTCTATTAAAATTTAAATTCTTCGCATATAATACAAAAGCAGGTAATGACGCATCTGGCGAGTGGTAAAAAGCGGATGTAACAAGTTTCGTCAAAAATGGATGCGGAAATACAATAAAACCCTTCATACTTGATAAAAAAAAAAGGAGGCAGTGACGTTTCTAGCTGACGGTAAAAAGCAGGTATGACGATGCCCAAAAGGTCCACCAAAAATGCCACTGGGGGCCATGTTAGCAGATCTTGGTATTCATCCCTTGATTTCTTATGAAAATTTATTTAATAGCGAGTAATTAATTTAATTAATCGATTAAGAACAATAGAAATAACCCTTTAAAACATTATTAAGGTCATTAAAACCATTGATTAAAGAGAAAAACGGGGTCAGGTTAGATCGATTCTTTTTAATTAATAAAAAATTACCATATGGGACGTTGTTATTTCTCCTGAATCCGCCGCTCCAGGTGGATACAGAACTGTCACATTCTAGCTACTTAGGTTTCTTTTGAAATTTTAATATTAATATATATATATACCCTTATAATTACAGTTTGGATTTTCACAGCATATAGGATATATGAGGTTTAATATTGTGTTTTTCTTTTTTAGGTGCATTGATACATTTTGAATAACAACTATAAGAAAATAAGTTTAGTGGTCCATATAAAAAAAAAGCACCCAGTCATTTGAAAATGTATTGCTTTGAAAAACGAGTTTATCTTCTGTTACTTTTAAAGATTTTATTAAGCATTTGGTAACGAACTTGCATTACTTTGCAAATTCAAGTTCAAAAGTTGCACACAATTGCATATATTGGAGTATTCAGATAAACCATCAAATGTCGAATTTTTGAGTCAAAAGGGTAAATGAAACTTGTCCTTTTGGTCACTCTGTTTTTGATTAACTTGCACTATTTCATAAGGAAGTTGTCATTTTTGGCCAAAATAACGACAACTTTGTAAAATTGTGCCAATTAACACATTCAGAATCAGATAAAGCAACTAACGAGTTAGTTTTTTGGCCTTTTAGACCCAAAGTTTGAGAGTTTAAGAATTGATCTCTGTATTCTATTATTTATATTACTGTTTTATAAAATTTTACTAATGATCTTCTTTTTTAGGATTACTAATTTTTTTTTCCAGGATTATTCATTAGAAATTGTTTTTTTAGGATATTTTTATTTTTAAAACTAGGAACACACCGATACCGATATGTGTGGTAGTTGTTGGTGTTTTCTTGGCAGCTGTTTACGTTTCAGGTGTTTTAGATGCGTATAATTATAATGAGTAAGCAGCTGTCTGTTGTTGCTCTATTCAGAGACGTACAACACAGATGAGACCAAGGAAGGTCGAAACAGTTGCCGGGGCCCTTTAGAATATGTGTTAAAGGTTAGTTGATTCACAATATGTAATTAATTTACTCATGAATTCATTTTAAAAATCGTCAAGTTCTAATTAAACTCACTTATTAAACATTTCATAAAATGTTTTGAATCTAAAAATTTATTTATTTATTTATTTGGCGGGTGCTAAAATATTTTTTTATCTCTTTTTAGAAATTATATTGGGCAATACGATAGCAATTAAGGTCATTCTGTACTTTTTTTTAAATTTTCTTGATATTTTTTACACAATCAAAAAAGTTAATTTATGTTTTCACATTTCATATTTTATTAATTTTTACTTCATACCCAACGCAGTTAGACCTAAAAAAAGTTTTGTCGTTTCTTTGGGACATAACATTAACCCTAAGGTAACAGATCCAAACTAACTGTATCTGTATCACATATCAACTATCATCTCTTCATTTTGAGAAAAAGGACAGTGACAAACGAGTAGATGAAAGAACTTTGACCGAGTTGTTTCTGTAAGTATTCGGTTTTTCCAATTTTATCACGGAACCTTCTTATCTCCTCTCATCAGCCACCTTGAGTCCATTCTTGAACATAGGCCTTCCTCATGTCTTCTGGATCTCTAGCCTAGGTATCATCTACATCTTAATGTAATATTGAATCATCTATTGTCTTTACACCACGCTACAGGCCCCGCAGAGTTCCATTTCTGTTCTGTCACAGCTCCGCGACATCTTTAATCTTTGATTTTTGCCGGACCCATGTGTGTGTGGCCGAGCATCTGCGTTTCATTACTCTTTGAATAGTTTTCAATTTATTCGTTGTTTGTTTTATGATGGTCCATGCCTCGGCTCCATACATCAACACTAATCATAAACTTGTCTCCTAAGGAACATTTTTGTTCTTTAAGGTCTTGCTTAACTTGCCAAAGACTACCTATCCTAACTGATTTCATCTGATGATCTCTATCAACGAATTTTATTTGCCAAGGGTTATCATATGTCAAGATAGGTGTGGTTCTGAACATTTTATATATTTTTATTAAGCACTTTGATATGAGGGTCTACTAAACACATCACCTTTATCTCCTCAAAGTTCACATTGCTTCCAGTTTTAGCAGATTGTATTTAATTGGTATGCATGCTTTGCAGTGTTTGAATAATAAGAATGACATCGTCTGCACATCGGTCTTATTTTCTTCCATTAATTCATAAAATATAGGCTTATCTCTCCAACCCAACTTCTTAAAGGTATCTTCTAGAGCAAAGTTGCAAAACTATATTCTTAGAGTGTTCCCCTGTCTTACGCCTTTTTAATCTTATGATTATGATGATTATTGTACTCTGAATATTCTGGTAGAAGTGATATGTTTAACTATTTGTATATACTTAGTATCTCTCCATGTCTTTCCTTATCACTTTTCAGATCTCTTTGAATTATTTATATTTTCCTTCATTTAATAACTGCTGCTTTTCTTTTATACTATTTTTCGTGTCTTGACTACTGGCTACTTTCTTTGATTTTCCTTTTACGACACTTTGAGCAACGTTTCTAACTGTTGATGTTATTTTATTAAGGAATACAGAAATCTTCAATTTACCAAGTTGCCTATATTCTCATTCGGCGGCCTGAAGGAAAATATAGGCAACTTGTTGGTGTTATTTATTAAATTTATAAAAGAATAATAGATTTTTTGCTAGAAGCTGAAAGTTTCCTTTGAATTTTCTCACTCGGAAAAGTTTTAAAATACATTATGGTGCTATTTTTTCACTTAAACCTAAATTTAATAAATCTTCACCATTTTGCCGTGAAAATATTTTTAACCTTTGGTTTTTCAAAACAAGTCCTCACTCACTTAAATTTTGAAGCTTACATATTTTTTCCTTTTTTTCTATGCGAAGATGCTCCTTTTATGGAAATGTAAAAAATATATTTTTAGTGAAATATTTTGTATCTGATATCATTTTTAGATTCCAACTTAAATTTCCCGAAAATTTTCGAAGTTGTAGGCTGAAGGAATGTGAAAGTATTTCAATGTATAAAACTTAGATTTTCACTTTTTATTCGAAAATACAAAATTTTAATAAAATCAAAAATAATAAATTTCGAACTTACGTCATGTCCCATAAATTCAAAATTTGATGACAAAACTTTATTCAAGTCTTTTAACATCGACTTGCACCTTTGAGAAAGCAAAATTTTATTATAATACATCGCTCAAAATTATTAGGAACCCTGAGTATCTGAGAATTCTCCTAATGGGCGGAATATAAATCCTTGGGAGCAAAAGACAAACAGGAACCGAAATATACTGTAAACTTTTTTATTTATTTTAAAGTGTTAGGTTATTATAACTACTTATTAGGGGAAAAAGTACAAATTACATCATTTTGTATAGAGACCCAAATATTCTCATAATTTTTCTTTAAATTATTCCGGCGACACTGTAAACTTTAAAAATAAAAAATAATAACACGGACTACATACACGATCAGGAAATCCTCCTAATGAGCTTGCAAATTGCCGTTTAAAGTAGAAGCCGTACAGATAAAAAAAAAAGATATAAAATCCTTTTTTGGCTTGAACCTTGTTTTTGTTGGTCTTTGAATTCGTTAGAAATTTGTTAACAAAACCTTGAGGCCTAAAATTCTTATTATTCTTAATGTTGCATGATGATTTTATGAAATACTATATATAAATGCGAAAAGAACGGCAGTGTTTTAAAATAAGCATTTCTTCAAGCTTTTATTGTAATAAGTTTCTGTACAGCAAAAATATGTAGTCACAAAATTTCTTTTATATTTAAGTTTTTGTGTAAGAATAATGCGTTAATCCAGGAAACTGTTCAATTTGATCTGTAAATATCCCGTTTTAATTAAAAATCTCAGATTATTAATAAATAAAACTACACACCTTTCAGTAGACCAACGTGTAATGATTTATAACTTTTCAACTTAACTTATAAATTTACAAGTTTTTGAACATCATAATATGTGAGAAACTTCTTGTAATGTTCGTAAATTTTTTTCCCAAAAAAATAACTGTTAAAAACTAAAAGTTTTTATTAAATGTTTGTTTTTAAAAGTTTCAGGTCAACAACACAAGAAGCAAACGATGTGTATGGTAACTTCAACTACCAATTTCCATTGCTACAAATCCGCCGTTAATATATTTTATTGACGAAATTGCATCCTCTATGTGGTAAATTGTTATATGTTGTAATTTTTCAAAGTTAATGGTAAGTATTTCTTTAAAATATTTGGTAAGAGGTATGACAAAAATAAAGTACTGTATTTTCTCCCCTTTGGTTCACAGAAGGTGGAAGGAAGTCACTCTTTTAAAGATTAGTTGAAATCAAACTTTTTCATTCTCAGAAAATTTATTCTTATTAATATTTAATTATAGAGTATGAATATTTCAGCGGTGATTATTGCGTAATTCTCTAACCCTTTAAAATTAGTCATAGTTCCTTTTAAATTTGGTTAAAGCAAACCGGAGTTGCTTTAATCACTTTTAATTATTAACCTTCACTTCGCGATAATCATGGTAACCACATAAAAATCATTTTAACGAGATTTGTAAAGGAGAGAAGAGAGCATAGAAAACACCCCCTAGCGGTAACATTACATATTTACAAATAGTTAGAAGCAAAACTTTTTGAATATATTCCTCCATAAATTTTTATCCTAAAGTTATGGCAGATATAGTTTTAATCGCTCGTTGGCCTTCACTGATCACGTTGTATAGATCGGGGACTATTGCGAATTTTTGTAAGAAAATTTGAAGTGACTCTGGGATAAGGTCCCATTATACTGAAAGATTATTATGAAGCACAATTAAAATATTATTTTCCTCCTGTATCTGAGCGAGCTATAAGGTATATTTTGTTTCTTGACTGAATTGGATATCACGTCAAATGATCAAAATATAATAAAAAAAAATCAATTTCTGAAGGCCACTTCAAAGCTCTGCATCACCTTGTTAATATGAACGCTTTACAAGTGTAGACAGTCTTATTAAATCGGTGTTGGTCAGTAGGATCACTTTCCTCATAAACAATAAAATACTTCTTTTTGTAAAATATTGTTTTCTCTTTATTTTATATTTTTACAAGTCTGGTTTATCTTTGGAAAAGTAGGTTTTCATTAATACCTAACTCTTCAACATTAAAACAGACAAGAGATGAAAACATCTTTTTTAATTTTAACAAAATTTAAATTGGCCCAAGTAAAATTTTCTTAGTAAATATTCTTGACGCTGTGGTGAATGCGTATTTAAAATATAACAATTCTAGCGAATGCGCAGTCCAGAACGGTGGATTAAATAACCAAATCTTGACACTGTGGCGAATGCACAGATAAAAATTACAGTATTTTTATTGACGAGCTGCAACTGTTAATACATTTTTTAGACATGACTGGAATAAGACAGTACTGAACTACTTATATACTAACCCCAAACTAATATTGTTAAAATCTACATATAACAAGATATTCAGTCTAGTCTGGCCCAAATATATGACCTATGGGAATATAAGTCAATGGATTTAGGTCAACATGCCTATTCCCTGTTAATCTTGATGCAATGCCTATTCCTTTTTAATCTTGATGCAATGACATTTGCTCCATTAGTTTATCGGAAATTCCATACCCTAAAACTCGTGCGGATCCTCTGCAGGACCCTATGTCAGACACACGACGATGACTCTGATGATGTTCAACCATCTCGAGGGAAAACCGGACCTCATGACTGGGGCATTAGATAATATTGATAAAAATATTTATAAAGTATAACGCGTCTAGCTTCAAGGTGTTATTTTACATCACTCTAGGGTACTATTACCCATTGCTATTTAATAGCATCCGTATAAATATTTAGACAACTAAGATTTTTTTTATAAAAGCCGTTAATATAGTGGTATTATTTATAACATTTAAATAATTAAACTTAAATAGGCTGGCACCAATCTGCTGCTTTAGGAACGTGAATGTCGCTGACACCCCTCCCCTCCCTGTCAATAACTCGCCGTACTCTCATTTGGCATTTTCAAGTGCGGTTCGTCTCGTTATTCGCTAAGAACTGATAGTGGTCTATGTTGAATTTCGAGTTTTGTTTAGCTGGCTCGCTTTCTGATTGGATGAGCGGCTTTACGATTATTATATACTGTGTACTAGTTTATTAGTTGATTTTTATTGTTTTGTTTCTTAATTTTTTATTACTGTTTTCCATGTAGTTGGAATATTTAAAGCATCGTCTCGTTTATACAGCTGTACCGCTTTTTCGATTTCTAGGGCCTTTCTTATGACGCGTACCTTGTAGTTTTGTACTGATGCTATTTCTTTTACTTTTTCGAAATCGATAGTATGTCCTGTTGTTTGGTGATGTTGAAATAGAGCTGAGGTTATCTGTTTGTTTTTGAAACTATTCTTATGTTAGGGCTATTCTTTTGAGTCATTATCGCTTTTACTTCTATCACTTGAAGTAATCATGATCACTTCAGCCCAATGACAAGTAAATGCATATTCAAAAGAACATGAAGTTATCAGTTTCACTTTGTTCAATTGATAATTACTCAAAAGAATATAGCCGTTCTTGAATCCTTACTAATAGGCGCCTGTTTGTTTGTCCTATCTATGTTTGATGACTACCATTCTATATATACATATATGTATATATATATATATATATATATATATATATATATATATATATTGTCGTATATGCATGTCCGCGAAGAAAATTATTTATAGAGATCCGATTTTCCGCGGGAAGCATTAAATGAGTTGCAGTATGCAGTCTGAATACTTCAAGACTGTAAATGAAAATCTCACAGATGTGCACAAGATATTCAATTTCAAATTGTTCCCATGTTATCTCAATAAATTATTGTTTGTTTATATGACCTACGAAACGTCAAAATCACAGCAAAGGGGTCTCGTGAAACTCCCTATTCATTGCAAGTAGATATTTTTTCATTATATTTTATATCTGGCTTAAAAACTTTTAATAGACCTAAATAAAAGATATCAATAAGTATAACAGAAACCGTGTTTAAAACTCTGCAAAGGATTAACATCCTTTATACTGCATTAATCTTTGACATCAAAAATTTTCAGTGTACAAACATTAAACCACTTAGCAATTTTATTTGCGATAAAAAAGTTAAAGAAATAGGGGAAAATAAAAGATTTTTTTAATATATTCAGGTTAAAAATATATTTATATATTTTTCTTTTCCATATATCACAGGAATTCTTCCATGGTGTAATAAATGCTAAAATGATATTTGGTACAATAAAGCGTCATTGCAAGCTTTAAAAATATTATGCTAAATAACTAAATAAAAAATATAGAATTCAGTCAACTTATTAAAAACGTGTCATGAACATATATCGTTCATTAAAGCTCTTTTTGATAATAGATATCCGGTTATTAGTATATTTAATTGTAACGAATACGAACCAGACAAATCGGCGAGAACGTGAGAATCTCTAGATTTACGAATATGGATATAAAGTTCGATATTGAAATAAAAACTAATCTAATAAATCGGAAAATTTTTTATTTTGATACTTAAATATACTGAAATACCAGATATCCCATATCACAAATGGGCCGAGTTTATTGGTATCTAAGCACGAAGTCTTAATGTGTGTTTTTATTTATCATAAAAATATTTGTAAATTGTCATTTTTCGGGCTCATAAAACCAGCAAAGTGTCTTTATCGAAAACTAGGCTTAGATATTTTATTTTTACTTAAAAAGTATAAAATATACTTTAAAAACTAGAAGTTCTGTAAAATAAATCACAAATTTCCATCACAGGAACACTTTTATCAGCAAAATAGCAATCCGATTTTTGGAACATTAATAACATGTGATTTTAATTTTACATCACCAATGGGATCCAAGTTATATACAAATAATAAGATTACAAAGAGGTAGTTGTTTACATAAATTGTAAAGTTCATTTTGAACGAAATGGCATGTAGTAAATTAGTTCTGGGAAAACTTTGAATATATACTATTAAAATTAGAATTGTTTAAAGCTCTTAAATGTATTATGATATATCTTTTTCGTTTGTTCGTTAGTATTTATGCGTCTTGCAAGAAGCTCAAAGGGTTATATTGAAGGACAATAACATTGCTCAAAATGTGAATATTTTCATCGTCTAAATTATTTTTGGAACAATAATAAAAAAACTTTTTAGTTTACATCAGAAATGAGATCGGAGTTATATACAAATAATAAGATTACCGAGGTAGTACTAGTTTATTATGAACCAAAAACTAGATTATTTGAAAAGTTCCTTGACTGTCACATAGATGGCATTAATATCAGAAAACATGCTGTCGCTGGAATGTTTCATCCTTTCTATAAACCCATGTGTAATGTCAAACAGTTATTCTGTACATGTTTGATATAGACGTGTTTTGCTTTTTTCTTAAAAATGAAAAAATTGGAAATCCATGCAGTGATAAAATATTTATGTAATAATAGAAAGCTTTGAATGGGAGATGAAATTCATACCGGTAGTGAATGTATTAGGGAACGATACTCCTTTACGATCATTGGCTTGAGGTCGTACAGATATTAGTGATGAGACACACAGTGAACGTTCAAAAACTACCGCCAATGAAGTAATTATTGATTCGATACATAATATGGTTTTGAATAATAAATTTATTGCTATATATGAAACGACTGAGGCTATTGGCATTTCTAATGAACGGGTATTTCATATTTTGAAGAATGAATTAGAGTCCAGTTCAGAAAGCTATATATAAACGAGACTTGGATTTATCACTGTGATCCTGAAGTGCGACAACAAACCGGTCCTGGCTCTTCCTATCCGAGACAGGTAAAGGGGTCAAAATCGTGCAAAAGGGTTATAGCATCAATTTTTTAGGATAAAAAAGGAATATTATTAACTGAACCAACCTTCTAAGCAAGTTGCCTGTAAAGATTCGGGAGAAAAGACCTGGTTTACAGAAGAAAAAATCTGCTTTCACCAGGACAATACACCTACTCTCAAAAGCGTTTTTACGATTACGAAAACCACTTAATTATAGTTCAGATTGCTTGCATATCCACTCTATTCACCAGATTTAGCTCCTTCTGACTTCCGTTTGTTTCCACACCTCAAAAGATTTTTGCACGGACACCGTTTTTCATAGAATGAAAACATTGCAGTAGTAGCAGGATATTTTGAAAGCCTTCGGGATTAGATACGTGAATTTGGAGAACTACTGGAAAAAGTCTCTTAGATTCAAGGGAGATTCTATAATGAAGAATAAAAGTATGTTCGAATATTAACTAATATTATTTCATGTTTAGACTAGAAACTTTTTAAACCACCTAGTAGTAGATAGTAAACTAGTTTCAAGGGCATTTTATATCTTGGATATAAGAAAAACGAGAAGCTGATTGGCTTATTTATTTTTGAAGGTATTATCTTATTTCTGAATGTTGGTTAATATTTATACGGTTTGCAATAATCTCAAAATATTATACTATTTGACGATAAAAATATTAAATAATATAGCTGCAGACTAATATGCAGATATTTCTGCTAAGAAAGAAAACGCCCTTTGCGATTTTCTGCTTCATTTTAATATTTCTTATTTAAATGCCAAATTTGCTTGTCAAGAAATCTACAATTTTTAAGATTTGGGTAAAAAAAAAGTTTACTAAATGAAAAAAGATACTGAAAGAAATTGAAAGGAGAAAATCTTATAAACAAGAGTACTTTCGAGTAAGGTACATTTATTTGTTTTCATAGCAGCAGTAGAGAATTTTATTCTTATACCCGACCTATAAGGAGGCAGCAATAGTACACAATAAATAAATGTCTATGAATTTGATGTGTTGAACCGCAATGGAGGAAAACAAAAAATATCATCAAGATGTTCGACACTGTTACCATTACATTAAAGATGAACATATCACATGACTATTGCAGCTGTATCTGACTAGAAAAAATAAATTGTTCATAGCATTACATAAATATAAAATGTATCCATATGATTCACAAGCTGTTTAGGAAAAATAACATACATATATCTTATTTGGCCGTAAAGTTGTTCTACCTGAAAACGTTAAAACGAAAGAACGGATATTGCACTGCTTATATATATATATATATATATATATATATATATATATATATATATATAAATATATATAAATAAATATATAAATATATATATATATATATATATATATATATATATATCTATATATATATATATATATATATATATATATATATATATATAGAAAAAAAAATTATATAATTTATAAAAAGTAACAAATATATGTGTATCAAAAAGAAGAAGTTAAACCGTTTAACCTTAAGCGGCTTTCTTCTTGAATTTTAACATTCTTGGTTTAAAGTTGCATAAATAAATAACATTTTAAAGGTCAATTCTAACTAAAACTATTAAAATATTACACACTTCTATTTAATATATCAAATCCAGTATGTAATTTTCCTAAAAAAACTAATAATACATATGTTATAATGCAGTACGTAAAACCCATATGAAATGTTTAGAAAACTCCACATAAAGCAACGATAACAGAAAAATTAAAAAACATTTATGATCATTCTCAAAGAAAGTTTTAATGTCATGCACAACAGTATTTTCAAAAATACATTTTTGTTACAAAATATACAAAAGTCAGTCTAAAAAGTCAATAGTTTTTAGGCATATTTTTTTCAAATTGAATTTTGCCAACATAAGGTGACATCATAGGATCAATTTGACTACAATCAGCGGTTTCATTTTTATTTAGAAATGTTTATTATTCGAATCATTTACAATTTTGTAAAAGATATTTTGCAGGCTTTTCTCGACTTTCATAAGCCTCTATACACCCTCTATGTTCCCAACAAGGGGGATTTCAGGAATTCAGCGTGTAGTTAATCGCTGATATCTGTTCACATAATTCGCCATTTTTACAGAGCTGCATTTGAATAATTTACTTTATTCCTTTTTGAGAATGACCACTTAGTATAAAAGTAAATATTAGGAACTAAATGCCCACTTTTCTTTATCGTAATTTTTTCGTTGAACACACATTTTTCACTTTTAAAATTTAAATTGTTTTATTTAGTTCAGCCAACTGATCCTGAACTGAAAAGTTCTTCAAACTATCTCACATACATCTTAAGAGCAGCAAGTAAAGTATTTTCCTACGCATTAAAAATACAAATAGCGACAATACTTTCATTTTTAAGGTTTCTTTAATAAATAAAGGCGTTGAAAACTTAGGAGGAAAACATTTGCTGCAAAAAATTTTTTAAAAACATGTCGCAATTCAAAAAATGAAATTCCTTACTGCTCTTAAGAAACTATTTTGTAATGCAATTACTGAAAAAACAATCATGTTTATTGTATGTGTTGGGCGGTACTTGATAAAAATCCAGTATATAATACAACGTATTATAATTTCCACTATATTACATTAACCATAACATGTATCAACCATCTGAAGAAGACACTGCGTGTTGAAACAATTGTTATGATTAATATAATATAGTGGAAATTATAATACGTTATATTATTTAACTATTAAAACCATGTTTATATCTAATACTGTTTTTAAATAATTTTAAAAATATATTAAACCACTTTATTTTGTAATTTAAAGTGGTAACTAACACAGTTACATTCCAAACATGAACACTCTTTTTCACATCTATACAATCCGAAATTTTTTTAATTATCTATTCCTTAACGTATGAAAAAAAAAAATTAAAACAATTTAAAATGAAGGAAATTGTCACAGCAGAGGGCATTTTAGTTGACTAGGTAGTGTAGTAAAAGTTTGCAACAAATAAAAAGCCTTGAGATCATAAATTATATTCTGATACTTATATAATTTTAAATGCAAATTGTTAAAATATGTTATTATATATTTTGATGAAACTCAGGATAGGGATTAAAAACTGAAAAAACTAATAAATATGTAGGCTTGGCAAAATTTTTAACAAAATTCATTCGTATATAACTTTTGATAGAAGTAAAATATTTTGACAAAATTTTCAGCATATGCTAAGGAGTTCTCCTTGTTGTTTTGGAGAAAAAAAAAATATGATTTCATTCGTATGTAACTTTTAATAGGATTAATATATTTTGCTGAAATTTTTAGCATATTCTAAGGGGTTGTTGGTAAGCAAACTTTTTAATTAACTTCATTTGCATAAAACTTTTGATAGAAGTGACATATTGATGCGATTTTCAGCAATAAGTAGTCGGTTTTATAAATCAAAAACATTAATTACTATCTATTCAATAACTATTATTTAGAAAAAACAATATAAGAAAATAGCTAAGCATTAATAATTTCATGAGACATAATTGTTATAGTAGATGTATCATTAGGTAGTATTTATTGTGAATAGGCCTTTAATTGTATGATCTTGTGTATACCTTAATCGATGGTTTTTCAAGGTATAGGTGAATTTTCTATAGTTCACAAAATTATGCCTAAAAATGATGCTGTGCCGCATGTACAGGGTGAGTCAACGATTGGATGAAGTAAGTTTGTGCCTTTTCGGTGAAATTAACAAAGAAACTATATTTATTGTTTGATACAGTTTATTTTTACGCAGATTTTAAAAATATTTAGGACTCTACAGGGTTAGCCAAAAAACTAGGACAGCATAAGGTTATATTTTTTTAAATAGAACACCCTATATACGAATCGTATTTTCGATTTAGCTTATAATTTTAAATCTTTTTTATTAAGGATTTACTATAACAAAACTTTATAGTTTCTGAGATAATTAAGTTTAAAGAAAAAAAGTCACATTCTCAAGCATCAATTCAATCCTAAATAACGTTTTCAATTTTGTCACAAATATATTCAAATTTGGAATTTAGCAAGGCCAAGGACAAGTTAACATAATTTTTACCTAATATTTGCAATAAAGGCTACAGGGTGTTGAACACATCGGCTCAAATTTGAACAAGTTTAAATGAATAAATATCTTTTTTTTAAATGGTACACCCTGTATATTTTCATGTTATTTAATAGAGTAATAAAAACCCTAAAAGTTTTGTTCAATATATCCTATACCTATTTATAATAGTTTTTGAGATATTTCAGTTTTTCTTATTTTCCATACTTTTTTACAGAAATAGTCTTCATTATCACAGTAGCCATGGCAAAAACAATGTAAAAGAACATTTTTCTGTGTGTCAAATTTATAACCGCAATCGCTTCTTTTGGTTTTTATGTAGTGTAGTTTGGTTTTTTTTGCATTCATCTTATATTGTAAAATAAATTTTCCAAAGAATGAGTTAATAGATATGATTTATACAATAGGAGAGGCTCAAAAAAATTGCCGTCTTGCTCAAAGAATTTACAAAATGAAGTATCCTGATCGACGCCAGCCTAATACCCATACTTTTCAAAACTTAATGCAAGGATTTGATTCTTCTGGTACTGTTGATTATCCAAAACGTAAAGTGGTCAACAAACCAGTAACTAATGAAGAAAGAGAACTACAAGTATTGTTAAATGTTCAGGAAAATCCTTATATTGGTAGCCGTCAGTTAGCAGCATTATGTGAAACATTACAATCCACCGCTAATCGTACTACCAAGAAATATAGGTATCATCCATATCACATGGAATTACACCAAGAATTGCATGGACAGGATTTTGAAAGTCGTGTAAACTTTTGTCGTACAATAAATGCGGAGATTCAATTAAATCCAAATTTATTATGCAAGGTAATGTTTAGTGATGAAGCTACTTTTAGAAGTAACGGTGCCGTAAATAGACGCAACATGCATTATTATGCCACAGAAAACCCATTTTGGATTAGAGAGGTGCAACATCAAAACCACTGGTCATTAAATGTTTGGCGTGGTATTCATCATAATCGAATTATTGGACCCCACTTTTTTAATGAACCACTAAATGGCCATAGTTACCTGAACTTTCTACAAGAAGAACTACCCCAACTGCTTCAAGGTCTCGATAGGGATGAGCTCGACAGTATGTGGTTCCAGCACGATGGTGCGCCTCCGCATTACCATCGTGAAGTTCGTGCGTTTTTGGACCAACGATATCCGCAAAAATGGATTGGACGTGGGGGTTTCATTGAGTGGCCACCAAGGTCTTGCGACATCACCCCATTAGATTTCTTCCTATGGGGTTATATTAAAAATAAGGTGTATGTTAATCCACCAACAACAGTGGAAGATATGCGAAACAGGATTAGGGATACCTGTAGAACAATAACGCCACTAATTTTGTCCAGGGTCCGAGAAAATCTGCAAAAAAGACTAAATTTGTGCATTGCACAAGAGGGTCGTTTATTCGAACACTTATTAAAAAGAAATAATTAATCTCAGTATTTAATAGGTATTTTTTTTGTTTCAATTTAGTATAAAAGTAAATATGTATTTGCCTTGTCGTTGTTGTTGTGTTAATTTTTTCACATTATGTTTAATTAAACTATTGCCGTTGTAATATAACGAATAATGTATTTCATCATATTTAACCACATTCTGTTTGTTTCTGTAGTTTCTTTTTTTTATTTTACATGGCTACTATGATAATGAAGACTATTTCTGTAAAAAAGTATGGAAAATAAGAAAAACTGAAATATCTCAAAAACTATTATAAATAGGTATAGGATATATTGAACAAAACATTTAGGGTTTTTATTACCCTATTAAATAACATGAAAATATACAGGGTATACCATTTAAAAAAAAAGATATTTATTCATTTAAACTTGTTCAAATTTGAGCCGATGTGTTCAACACCCTGTAGCTTTTATTGCAAATATTAGGTAAAAATTATGTTAACTTGTCCTTGGCCTTGCTAAATTCCAAATTTGAATATATTTGTCACAAAGTTGAAAACGTTATTTAGGATTGAATTGATGCTTGAAAATGTGACTTCTTTTCTTTAAACTTAATTATCTCAGAAACTATAAAGTTTTGTTATAGTAAACCCTTAATAAAAAAAATTTAAAATTATAAACTAAATCGAAAATACGATTCGTATATAGGGTGTTCTATTTAAAAAAATACAACTTTATGCTGTCCTAGTTTTTTGGCTCACCCTGTAGAGTCCTAAATATTTTTAAAATCTGCGTAAAAATAAACTGTATCAAACAATAAACATAGTTTCTTTGTTAATTTCACCGAAAAGGCACAAACCTACTTCATCCAATCGTTGACTCACCCTGTACTACAGCCCATAAGGCGTATTCCTCATACATTGCATTCTAGGGTAAAAGAGAAGAGGAAGGTATCATCAATAAGATTGATAATCCAACTGAGTGGCTTAATCCACTCGTAATAGTTGAGAAAAAAATTCATGTACAAGATTATGTTCAGATCCAAAATATTTAAATGAAGCTATACAGAAGGAACATTTTTTAATCCCCACAGTGGAGAAGATACCTAGTAAATTAGCAAATAAGTCATATTTTTCAGTCTTAGACATGAAGGATGGCTATTTTCAAGTCAAAATTACTGATTATTGTAGCTTTGGAACATTCTTGGTGGATATCAGTTTAAACGTGAACAGCTTAGCATTCGTACAGCGTTAGAAGTGTTTCAAAGCAAAAATTATGAGCTATTTGGTGATGTCACAGAAGTAGGCATCTATTTTGATGATATGATTATAACAGGAGCTACTGAACAAGAACATGACGATAATTTAAGATTAGTTCTTGAGCGTGCAAAAAAATATAATATAAAATTTAATAAAGCAAAAATACAATTTAAGTTTATTCTGAAAAAGGGATGAAGGCACACAAGTAATATGTTAAAGCCATTGTTGACATGCCTAAACCGAGACAAAAAACTAATCTCTTAAGGTATGACAAAATATTTAGCTAAATATGTTACTAATCTGTCAAAAGATACAGCTCCTTTGCGAAATTTAACTCGTTTAGATGTTGAATGGTCATGGACTACTAAACATGATGATAGCCTAACTCAACTAAAACAGTTATTGTCAAATGCACCTGTTTTAGCATTTTTTAATCCGTCTGTACCAACTGGAGTAGATTCTGATGCATCACGTAATGGATTGGGTGCGTGTCTTTTACAAAATGGGCATCCAATTGCATTTGCTTCTAAAAGCGTTAGAAGTGACATTAAATATGTTGAAATTGAAAAAGAGACACTAGCTATCCAATTGGCATGTGAAAGGTTTCATTATTTACTATATAGTGTTAAAAACATTAAGATATGTAGTAATTATAAACCACTAATCTCTATATTTAAATAAGACTTACAATCTGTACCACGACTACAACCTATGTTGCTTAAATTATTGAAATATGACTTGAATGTAACATATAAACCTGGTAAATAATTATATATAGCTGACACATTTTCAAGAGCATTTTTGACAGTACCTGATTGTGACATTGAAAATAATTCTAATATTGATTTTGCTGTGTATTCCTTAAGGAATAACTAACTTTACCAGAAAAAAAAGGTTCAATTCAAACAAATTACAAAAAATGATGTTGATTTACAAATCATATTCTATTTTGTTAATAGTTTGCTAAATAAAAATAAAATTCCCATTCATATTCGCCATTATTTTAAATTAAAAAATCTTGTAGCATGTGATGATATTTTGTTCTTTAAAAATAAAATAGTAGTAACTAAGGCTTAAGAAAGGAAATGCTTGAGAAACTTCATGCAGGTCACTTAGGTATAGAAAAAGTCAAAGCGAGAGCCAGACAAATTTTTTGCTGGCCTCTAATAAATAATAATATTAAAACTTTCATCAAGGAAAGTACAGTTTGTGAAAAATATGCAAGCAAGAATATCAAAAAATGTTTAACACATTGGGGCAGATAGCTTTTCTTACGTAAACCTTGTGGCGATGGAAGCATATTCAAATTGGTTGGAGCTTGTTTTATTACATAATAAAAATGCTTAAGAAGTTGTCCAAAAACCGAAAATGATTTTTTCTAAATTTGGATGTCCTGACCAATTAGTTTGTGACAATATTCCATTGGGTAGTTATTTAATGAAAGAATTTGCAAACGATTGGAATTTTAATATTGTGACAAGAAGCCCAAACCCGCATTCAAATGGTATGGCTGAAAAAGCAGTTGGTATTGCCAAAAATATCATAAAAAAATCTGTTGAAGAAGGAAAAGATATATTTGAATCATTACTTCAATATAGAGATTCGCCATTGAAGAATATTAATTATTTACCTGCACAATTATTAATGAATAGAATCTGTAAAAATAAAATACATATATCGGCAAATTTACTAAAACCAACCCTTCGTGAAAATGTTATTGATAAGTTAAATAACAGATTAAATAAAAATAAGTCTTATTATGAAAAAAATGTCAGAGATCTTCCAGAAATTGTTACTGGTCAGAATGTAGCTGTTTATAACCATTGTAATAAATTTTGGGGACCTGGCCAAATGATTGACAAACACTATACTCCTAAAAATAATTTTCAAAATAGCATGGATATTGTTTCCAATGTTGACAACACAAATTTAAGTCCTAGAGATAGTATGAGCTCTAGCACAATTCCAATTGTTGAATTTACATCCACTGCCGAATACACAAGCAAATATATTACAACTAGATCTGGTCGTTCCGTTAAACAACCAAAAAGACTGGACCTGTAAAGTTGTATTTAGTTACTAGATATGTATTTATATGTAGGTTACATATTTTAAAAAGCAAGGGTGTATCATTAGGTAGTATTTATTATGAAGAGGCCTTTAATTGTGTGATCTTGTGAATATCTACTTTAATTGTAAAGCAGTAGAGATGTAACAACATGACTAAAGGCTAGTTACGTTTGCCATACATTAGAATTTATAGAATATTTTGTTGAATAAAGTTATTCAAAAGTGTTGTTAAGCACAACAATAATACAGCAGAAACATTTAAAATATATATTTAGGCCTGTTTGTATACTTTTCTTGTAAAAAAACATTGCAGAAAGAAATAATAAAAGTGTTGGAAAAATAAGTTATTTACTTGATATAATGCATTTTTCAATTTCATTTTTCTTCGCTTTTCAAGACAAAAATCAATAAAAACAAAAAAAAATGCTACTGAACACGAATATAATTCACAATTCCACGAAACCGCTTTAAATAATTACTATTCACCTCTCAATATCAATCATATATGGAGTTCGAAATCCAGTAAATTATTGTTTTGTGCCTAGACACTGAGCTTGTTACTTTATTGTAGTAATTTGAACTCGTTACACATTAAAAATTGTTTTTGTGCTACATTTTAATATTTTACGGTGCCTAATTAACGGCAAAGGATATGTAAAATACAGTTTTGACATTTATACCAACATGATCCAACTCATTAAAGTTAAATAAAACAGAATCACTCAGGCTGGTCACTAATGACAAATGTGTTTTCTAGGTTTATTCAGTTTTTTCTATATATATGTTGGTTTAATAGGAAGTGTAAAAAGAGGAAAAAAATATTAGTTGTTCTAGGATAGGTGTACCAACATTTTTTCGATAGTCGAGTTTTCCCCGTACAATACACGTTTTTTGGTTCAGCTGGATAAATAAAAAATACAACTTTGACGATTCTTTGAAATTTGCGTTTTGTTACGAGATACTGTTATAAACTTTTATTTGCATCAATTTAGATATTATTTTTTTCTCACTATTGATAAGATCGATTATGTTCATTTTTGAAATAGTTATGTTATAGTGGCAATTAGAATTTTTTACTGCCGCCAAAGAAGTAATTTGTAATTTACTCATAGGTTAAACGTAAATTTGTATTGATTATATCCAGTGAACTATTAAGGGATGTCTATTGCATGCATTCCCTTAAATCATAATAAAAGAAGTTTTTTAACGTCTTGTTTTACGAACATAAAAACTTATAATTTGACTGACTTTGGTCTGTATTTACGTTTTTGATTTTCTTGGGTGTAAAATCCGTTTTATTAATAAAACTGCATATGTTTTATTTGTTATGCATATCTATTGTCGTTACGGTCACACTTGACCTTCTTCAGAATGATTTTTTATAACTATAACAATTTTTTTTTCTATATTATAACATAAAATTAATAAGTTAAGTTTAAAACATACCTTATATAAGTTTTTACCGAAGAACACAATATAGACTACATATTGTTAACACATGGTTCACTTTTTGACAAGATACTGCAAAAACCTTGCTTTTTGTGTCGCATCTTTATTTAAACTGAATTTTATTTTATGGGTTCCGGTGGTCAAGAATTTGGATTTTTTTCGCCTTAAGGGTCCTTGCCTGACTATTATTTTTTTCTCATTTTTGGAGTGATTTATTTTTGATTCATTTTGTATAAGCTTTTGTATTTATAGATTTCTTATTTTTTTGAATTGCGATCATTTCATAAAATTCACGTTTTTTTTTTATTGTTTTTTGCTTTGAGAATTTTTTTACATTTTCAAAATCAAAAGTGTGTTGTTTTTCTGTAATGTGGTTTGTCAATGCGGTCTTATTATGTTTGTCGTATTTGTGTCCATTAATCCTGTTTTTAAGATGTTGACTGGTTTGGCCGATGTAAACTCAGTCACAATTTTTACACGGGATCTCATATACTACGTGTGTTTTTTTATCTTTAGGTATTCTGCATTTTAAGTTACTAAAATTGTTTTTTAATAGATTGTGTCCTTTATGACTTACAATAATATTATGATTTTTGAGGACATTTAGAAGTTTTTCTGAGAGTTATGGTATATATGGTATGGAGGCATATTGGTTTTGTTGTTTTATTTTTTGGTGTTGAAGGTTTTGGTTGAAGTTATTGTAAAATTTGTGTATTCTTTTTTTTGAAGATATTGTTTATAATTTTAGGGGGATAACTGTTTAGTAATAAAGCTTCCTTTGCTTTTTGATCCAGAATACCGAAACGAAGCATACCAAAACGAAGCAATTCAATATACGCAAAATGAATCAAAAATAAATCACTCCAAAAATAAGAAAAAATAATAGTCAGGCAAGGACTCTTAAGGCAAAAAAAAATCCAAACCCTTGACCAACGGAACCCATAAAATAAAATTCAGTTAAAATAAAGATGCGACACAAAAAGCAAGGTTTTTGTAGTATCTTGTCAAAACGTGAACCATGTGTTAACAATATGTAGTCTATGTTGTGTTCCTCGGTAAAAACTTATATAAGGTATGTTTAAAACTTAACTTATTAACTTTATGTTATAATATAGCAAAAAAAAATTCTGTTATAGTTATAAAAAATCATTCTGAAGAAGGTCAAGTGTGACCGAAACGTCAATAGATATGCATAACAAATAAAACAAATGCAGTTTTATTAATAAAACGGATTTTACACCCAACAAAATCAAAAACTTAAAAAAATATACAAATAGAAAAATCCAAGAAATTATATATATATATATATATATATATATATATATATATATATATATATATATATATATATATATATATATATATATATATATATATATATATATATATATATATAGTTATAGGCTTTTCCAAAAACATTTTTTTTTTATTTACTTTTTAATTAATTATTAAACCTATAACAAGAGAGAGACTTCAGTTGGACATTATTTTAAAATATTAAAATTAATGAACATCACTAACGATAAAATACACTTTGTTTTAATAATAAAAATCATAATTCAACATCTTTATAAAACTTAAATGTGCGCACCTCATTTACATGTTGTTCTCCTTCTGTAATAGTTTTTATCTTACGTTAAAATTTTAGTATTTACAAAATGAAACTCATGCTTAAGATTAGTTTCATATTTGTGTAGAGCCGTTCTTTGTATATTTGTGTCCATTTAATCTATTGTCTAGGTATTGGGTCATCATTTCTATGTATTTTTTTTGGGCAATTCATACATGATATTGAGTAAATTTATATTTGATCTTTTTTTAGAAGAAACTTTACTTTTTAAAGTAAAGTGTAAGACCCATTGTATTTTGCATTCAATCGCCGTTTTATAAATTATCAAAATATCTAAGTAATTGTCTAAAATTACACGTAAAAATAACTATTATATAAAATATTCCTTTAGAGTTTATTAAGACAATAAAAATACCTAGTAACTTTAAGCTTATTTCTCTGGATGTAGTGTCTCTATATACAAATATCTCTAACGAATTTTTAACTAATATAATCAAAGAAAAATGGAACCTATTAAAAGAACATATTATCTTGTACGAGGATATTTTTATAGAATGCCTCAATTTATGCTTAACTAACAACTATTTTCAATGCAAAGATACTTTTTATTAACAATTATTCGGTTGTGCAATGGGCTCTCCTATATCTTCAACCGTTGCACAACTAGTCATGAAAAACCTAGACGGGGAAGTCTTAAAAAAACTGCCATACCTGTTATTTATTTTTAAAAGATACTTCGATGATTGTCTGAGAGCTGTAATTGAGGAACAAAGAGATAATATTCAAAAAACTTAATAATTTTCACAACAAATTACAATGTACGCGGGAAATTGAATATAATATCGAAATTAATTTCCTCGATTTGACATTAATCAGAAACGTAAATAACGAGAAACTTAAAACTAAATGGTACTCAAAACATACCGGGTCAGGCCGTCATCATCTTAATAATAATTCACACCACACTACGTCTAAACCAATGTAATAATAGGGTTAACAGATAGAGCACTAAGCTTGACCTCACCAGAATATCGGCCAGAAACATTGAAAAAAGTGAGGAAAATACTACTTAATACAGATAAGTAAAATAATTAAACAACGTACTTAGATATTTTACAAAAAATCGTCCCCCACAACCTTCCCGACAACTAATAATAGGTATATTCTTTTGAGTAATTTTCACTTTCAGTTCTGTCACTTGAAGTAACCATGATCACTTCGATCCAATGACAAGTAAATGCATATTCAAAAGAACATGAAGTTATCAGTTTCACTTTGTTCACTTTGATCAGTGATAATTTACCCAAAAGAATACAGCCAATGTTACAAAATACATCGCAATGCCTTACGTTCAAGAATTGTCTGAAAAAAACAAATATATTTTGAAAAAACACGATATTGTTGTAGGTCACAAAGCCCAAAACTGCATATCCTCACTCTTTACACCTTTAAAAAGTAAAACTTCTTCTAAAAAAAGATCAAATGTAATTTAATCCATACCATGTATGAATTGCCCAAAAAAAATACATAGGAAGAACGACCCAATACCTAGACAATAGATTAAACGGACACAAATATTCATCTACGGCTCTACACAAACATGAAACTAATCTTAAGCATGAGTTTGATTTTGTAAATACAAAAATTTTAATGTAAGATAAAAACTATTACAAACTTCTTGTAAAGGGAATGATTCATATAAAAAAAGAATATGTCGTAAATGACAAACAAGATATAAACAATTTAAGCCGAATTTACCACAATTTAATCCGCTGAATATATTTTTAAACTATTTTGAAAACTTATAATTTACCGCTGTATAACCACCAAGGATTATTCCACACCGGCTACACATTATAACAGACTTCTTAGATACTTTTTATATATAAAAAATCCAGGCAATGGCAGTAAGTGATCGAACATGAAGTCGAGGTGCGTACATTTGAGTTTTATAAAGATGTTGAATTATGATTTTTAGTATTAAAACAAAGTGTAATTTATCGTTAGTGATGTTAATTAATTTTAATATTTTAAAATAATGTTCAATTGAAGTCTGTCTCTTTTTGTAGGTTGTAAACAATAATAAATTAAAAAATAAATATTAAAAAAATGTTTTTGAAAAAGCCTATATATATATATATATATATATATATATATATGTATGTATATATATATATATATATATATATATATATATATATATATATATATATATATATATATATGTATATATATATATGTATATATATATGTATATATATGTATATATATATATATATATATATATATATATATATATATATATATATAAACATAATTTGATTTAAAAATAAACAAAAATCTCAAAAGGAGAAGCTTTACATGGGTTGTCCCCTTGTAAAACAAAAATACACCATTTTTTGCAGTTTCAACTTTTTTTCAACAAAATATAAAATTTAGGATTAACCACCCAGTATGGAGGATAGGCGGATCTTGGTTTCGATGTGAGAAACCTTCAAAGGTCCGAAAAACGCTGATTTCAAAAGTTGCAGGGTACACTAAAAGCAATGTGACGTTCCATTTGACTTTCAAGATTATTGGAACGGACAAACATTATAGAGTAACTAGACTGACCATGTGATAAACCAAAAATGACTGCAACGTGCTCTCCCCCATGCGGTTAACAAAACGCTTTTGGCAATACCGCGGGAAAAATTGGTCAGTCGTAAAAATAATTTATTTTGAAGTAAAATCACTATATTTTGTTGTTAAAAATAGCTCGTCATTAAACAAAGCAATATGCTGACGAATTGTTTCTTCGAAACATTTTTCTTTTCAAAAAACAGTCGAAATGTTAATGAAGTAGTATCCTTATACAGCCTAATATGTATCGCAAATTTCAAGTAAATTTGAGGTTCGATACATACAAAATTATTAAAAAAAGTTCTGTTCATAATTGTGATTATGGATTTTTACACAACCAAGTATTTTATTGTGAAAAAATGCAATTTTATATACTGCTATTCATGAAATGTTAGTGGATGACAGTTTTAAGTCGATTTATTGGTACAGTAAATATTAGTTTGTACACCGTATGACGGTGAGCACAGTACAGACATTTATGGATTGACAGCTCAGTTTGCATCTGTCATCCATTTTATTTTATGAAATCCGTATTGAGACGTAAACCTTTTCTTTTTTAAAACCAAAATTCCAACTTTGATATTGGAAATTAAATGAAAGATTTTATCTTTTGAAACATTTTCAAAACTATCATACACTTTGTGTAAAATCGTGCATTTGGATTAAATTATACCGAAGGTCAAATGTAACACTGCCTATAGATTGATGAATATTGGGCAGTTAAGATCAAAATTTTATAACTTATACACAAAATTGAAACCTCAAAAAAAAATGGGCAATTTTTGTTTTACAAGAGGACAGAAAACACCCCATATAGAACCTCCTTCTATGAAAGCTTTAAACATTTCAAAGTTAAGGTTTATCACACCAAGCAGTCCGGGACTCTTCCCTACTTTTAGAAACAGTTAGCTAACTGAAGGAACTAAAGCTCACCATACAACTTCTAATATACAGTTAGATGACACTATTTCTAACTGAAGGCCGGTCCAGGAGTACTTATTCAGCCTACCTAACTAAAGTAAATGTCCCGAGTTTTAGCTTTATAAGACTATTTGGTCTTAGCTTTCTTTATGTGAAGAAAAATTTTGATAAATCTACGTAACAAACAAATACTAAATTATAAAACGGGTATTTTTTTTACAAAAACCCTTTTGGAAAGAAATAGCTAAAATAAAAATCTGTACACAGAAAGCATAAAGTTGGTCATAGAATATGACAATAAACAACGTATGTATGACGAAATTGAAAGCTAATTTCATCCGTAAGTTACTTCTATTTTAGCAAAACATTGATCACTAATTGACAAATAACACTTTAGTCTTAGGAAATCAACAAGAATACTCTAACATGAATAAAAATTGCCTATATTAAAGCTAAGGACTGGAATGTATTTTTTTTAGGTAACACAAAGATCACACCAGTGGCGATTGCTATATGCCAAAAAGAGTGTGCATATTTATAGTTGTCTTTTGTTTGCAACAAGGCATAAATGATAAGGCCCACTGCTGCAATAGTTATTCCGATTGGCAGCTTATAATATAGATATTTTTTATCTATAAATCTTCCCCTAAATTTCCTATATTTCAAATACCAACTTACACCAATAATACTTACACCTACGCATGATGGCAGCACGAATATCCACAACGCGTATCGATTTAAAGTAACACAAAATGCTATTATTATCGCTCCAGCCATTTGTAAAAGTGACAAGGGCACTTGCGGTAAATCTGCCATAGCTAACAAGGTTAGAAATATTGCTAGTATGGCAGAAAAGAAATCTGCAAATTGTAATGAATTTAAATGGAAAATACAAAAGCTTATAATATTTTCACCGGCATCGCAAGCATGGTAAAATGACGATGAGATGAAAACTGAAGAGTAAGAGAGCGTTTCAATATAATATTCTCTTTTAAAAGCAATGTAGGCTGCTGGTAGGAAAAATATGTTGCTTATTACTAGTAATAAAAACTCTATTAATACCATGTAGAACGGTGTCGCTTGAGATCCATCGGAACAGTCAAAACCTAAAAAAGAAAGTAGTAATTAGACATACTATTTAAAAACAAACTTGTGTTCTTACAAGTTAATCTGTCGACATGTCACTAAGGGGGGGGGGGGGGGTATTGTTAGGGGGAGGTACAGTTCTGAAAAAATCGATTTTCTGTTTTTCTGTCTTAAATGGTAGTTTACTATCCTAAAAATTATATAGATATATAGCTGAGTGGCGTCTGTATATGTTGTTAAATCGGTATGGTGCATTTGTCCTGCCATTTTTTTAGAACAATATTTCGCAAAAATCCAACGTACTTCCAAGACGAGGGAAAATGCTTCTTCGGAACTACGACCCGAAGAGATTCAATGAATGCATAAACTTAAATAAAAACCAAATCAGAATTCTGACAAGGGTCCTGACGGGGTCTTGTCACCTGACGGGACACCTCAAGAAACTCGGACTGGTAGAAGGAGAAGAGTGCAGATTCTGTGAGGAGGATTAAACTTCTATTCATATCCCTTCAGAGTGCAGCGCTCTAGACAACCCTAGGATGCGGTTCTTGAGAGCACACCAAATGGAAGAAGGGGAGCTACCCACCTTGAAGCCGTCCAACATCCTAAGGTTCCTGAGGGAAATAGGACTGGAAGAGCTACTCTAGTCGATAAGGTAACTCTTACGACTTGACAGCAGTAGAGGGGCACAATAGATCTATTAGGTCGCAGTGTACAGACCCCACAATTCTACGCACATACATACAACGTACTTTCAAAGTTAAATGCTCTAGTTTAATAGTTTTTTTCATTGTTTGTTCTAAGTACAGCCGTTTTTTTCGAAATCCTATACAGACCTTTTCGTCCAAAAAAAGTGTTTCACATAAGCACCTGAACAACAACGCCTTTTTTTCGAACAAAGATCTAAAAGAAATTTTGGATTATGTTTACTTCAAAATATGTACAATAAACCCATCAAAATAGATTTTCAATAGAGTTGTTAATTTATCCGTAATAAATCTCCAAAATATTGCTTCGAAATAGACGCTCAGAACTGATCTTTCTCCTTTTAATGCAATAGCAGTAGACTAAAAGTCCAAAAAAATTACCGCAACATGCAGAAAATAAATCTGATAAATCGGCGGGGTTCGGTGCCCTAAGAAATTTAGTAGTACATTTTGCACCGAGGTTGGCATTCTTGATAGCTGTGTGTTGCACGCTTCAGGACTATATTTCTTAGTTACGCGATTGGCGATTTCAACAAATTCGTATTTATGATTTTTACAAATATCATAAGATATTTCAGCAGCCTTTTGGCAAATTTGTTAATAATAAAGCATCAATTCCGTTGATACGAAGATTTTTATGTAATAGCGTTTTTAAGCGTTAATTATAACAATTCCTGTTCAAAAATGTTAAATAGATTTGGACGTCTTTGCAGCGACTTTGGCGAATCTAGTATCAGCAGCAGTATGTACATATTTCTATAAATTATTTAGGCGACTGTGTTGTTTTTATCTTTTAGGCAGTGATCCATCGAGATGTCGCCACTGTGTCTTATTTACTATTTTTCAACTGTGAAATCTATTTATAGGACACAGATGCGAGATGATGGTTTATACCGAACGCAATGACCTAATGAGTCCCATACTAGGACGAAACTCCGCACTTTTTAACACGAGAGTAATATTTATCAACGGTGTTTATATCTGCTTAGCCGAGAATTTCCTATTTTATTTTATACATATATATATATATATATATATATATATATATATATATATATATATATATATATATATATATATATATGAACGCCAAAGGAATGTCGACTAAAACTTCCAGATCAGCAGTATCAACACTTTATTTGCTACTCTTCGTCATATGAGCTGGTTGAACCAATTAAAATACCTTCTCATAAAACTAAAAAGAACATAATTGACAATTTAGTGAATAAATTAAATAGTAACAGTGTAACATCTATAACACATCCAATGGTATGTACACAGTGAGTTTCAAAGTCAACAGGACTTGTTAAAATGAGAACATAGACTACTTATTGACTTAACAAAACGTTTTTATTTTATGCAAATTACTTCCCTTGAGACTCTATACAGCCATTAGGAAGGTCAAGTAGCATGTCGAAAGAGTTTTTTAGGTTGTTTGTAGGGATGAGAAATCACATAGTGCTAGATCAGGAGAATAAGGCAAGTGGTTGATGGTGAAAATGCGATTTCTAGTCAAAAAATCAGCAACAAGTGTTGATTGATGAGATGCCGCATTCAACAAGTACCAACTTCCTTCTTCACAATATTCTGACAGAATGCGACGAATATGCTGAACCAAACGCTTCAAAACGTCAAGATAAAACATAGCATTAACCGTCCGACCAGATGGATCGAACTTTTTATGAATTATTCCCTTCGAATCGTAGAAACAAATCAATATTGTATTAACTTTCGATTCTCCAAACGGCTTTTTTTCGGATTAGTCTCATCTGGGTGCTTCCATGCTGCCCTTTGACGCTTGGTTTCTGGATCGTATTGAAAAAAAAAAACACGTTTCATCACCGTTCATAGTAGTATACAAAAAGTTTAGGTCCCTTTCTCAGTTCTTGATGACGTTCTTCGAAAGTTGAATTCTGAGAATTTTTTGCCATCAGTCAATCTGTGCGGAAAAAAGCATGAACAGACTTTTCGTTGGCCCAAATGTTCGATCACAACGCGAAAAATTGATGTTTTGGATATATTCAATTCCATTTACATTAATTTACTTAATAATAATAAAGAATTTGGGGAATTTCTGATGAATTCACGCACAGTTTTTATGGCATTTTCTATTATCACACATTCCGATTGGTCAACATGTTGGCCAGCATTTAGGTCTAAGTGGCCATCTTTAAAACGCGTGTACCACTCGTGGACTTTACTACGTTTCAGTAAATGTTCTACCAGGTTTAAAATATAACATAGTGTTGGCTCTTTGTTTAATATTCATTTTCAGCGTTGCAACAAACACACTGTCACTTACAAAGCAATAACTCGGCTTCTAATCGTCTATTGGTCATGAAACTTTGAACGAATGTCAGTGAATTATACAATAGAGGGCACTACCAGAAAGCGCCATTTTTAAAAAGTCTTGTTCACTTTAAAACACACTGTGTATTCTGGTCTTACGGTAAATAAAAGATTTGTAAATCCGGATAGTCTATTCATCTATTGCACAAATACAGCATAGCAGGTTTTAGAGGAATAAAAGCCAGACCAAATTCAATTCACGGTATTCGTCCATCTATTCCCCTTAAACCTCTTGACTGGTATGCTTGCGGAGTTCCAGATACGTAGTTTATAATTTTAATTGTAGGCCTCGAACAAAAAGGTATCACGGTAGCAGATCTAGGGATCAAGGAGGTCATTCTACGGGTCCCCTTCTACTTATCCAACTAACTATCCGGATATGTCTGGTCCAAGAATTCACGCACATGCCGAGCATAATGGAGAGGAGCTCCGTTCTGTTCAAACATTACTTCATCTTCGAGATAGTCATCGTTCTCGATATTCGTGGTTTTAGCTGCCTAGCTCCTTGCAGTAATTCCAAATGCATATCACCACACATAAAGTTATCAGATATATAAAGGGACCAACATGAGAGTCGCCATAAATACTAGCACAAATATTTATCTTTTCAGAATGTTTAGTATACACTCTGAGAATTATATTTAGGTTGAAGTCTGCCCCGTTACAACAATTTTGGCGGTTAACCAAGCCATTTAGGAAAAAGGAGAACTCATCGGAAGAACAAATGTTGAAAAGGATATTTGTATTGTTTCTCGCCTGTCCATTGACGACCTCACAAAATTGGAGCCAACGGTCAAAGTCATCTTCGTTCAGTTCTATGACAAGTTGAATCTTGTATGAAAGGTGCTTGTAATGTTTAAAATTCGTTTTACACTGCTGCGACTCATACCACTTACAGAGGCCAACTGTAGTACAGTTAACCTAGGATCTACACCAACGTGTCTCAGAACCGCTCCCTCCACAATTTTATTTTGTACAAGACGTTCACTGTTCCGCTTTTGATTGGTCGCAAATCCCGTTTCTAGGAATTTTGTTGTTAATTCCAATACAACTTTACGGTGGACTTATGCTCTTAACAACATAACTTAATAAATATACAAAATAGTTACGCATTTATGTATTGTATGTACTTCATTTTTTTCCTTCCTCACTTAAAACGTGTTTTTTCTTGGATCCCTTCAGAAACGTCTTCAGTGGGTTTTACTCTACAAGGGATTTTAAAGATTTTTTAAATAACTCCAATTTAGGTAAAAATAAAGTCAAATCCAAAATGTTAGCTGGATACAAACATTTTATTTCTTCTTGGAAGAGAATGATGACACAACTTTCAAATTCTGATTAACCGCTGTTTATTAAAAAATGAATGGTTTCACTGACCCTAAAAAAACAGTTATGTTCAAAAGGTATGAGAGGAATTTTGTTCCTATACACTCGATATGAAAATCAATTTACATGATAAGTTAGCATTTTACGTAGAAAATTTTAAAAGAGCCTCATTTTGTATCTACTTTCTCCGATAAGGCAGCTGACAATTATGTTCTTTTTTATAAAGGGTGTTTTTATAGAGGTATAGAACTGTTAAATGGAATAAAACAAAGATGAATTTTTTAAATTGACATGAAATTTACTTTATTCGAAAGATAACCTTCTGGCATTATAATTTAAATATGACTTCTGGCATATGACCGCCACGGCTGGCTCGGACGTAGTCTAATCTGGAGGTCCAATTTTCGATGACTTTTTCCAACATTTGTGGCCGTATATCGGCACTAACGCGGCGAATGTTCTCCTCCAAGTGAACACATATCCCCACAGAAAATAGTCTAGCGGCGTTAAGTCGCACGATCTTGGAGGCCAATTCACGGGTCCGAAACGTGAAACTATGCGGTTACCAAATATTTCCTTCAATAAATCAATTGTGGCATGAGCTGTGTGACATATTGCGCCGTCTTGTTGAAACCACAGCTCCTGCACATCATGGTTGTTCAATTGATGAACGAAAAAGTCAATAATCATGGCTCTATAGCGGTCACCATTGACTGTAACGTTCTGACCAGTATCGTTTTTAAAGAAGTACGGACCAATGATTCCACCAGCCCATAAAGCACACCAAACAGTCAGTTTTTCTGGATGTAACGGTGTTTCAACATACACTTGAGGATTATCATCACTCCAAATACGGCACTTTTGTTTATTGACGTATCCATTCAAACAAAAGTGAGCTTCATCGCTAAACAAAATTCGCTTATGAAAATCGGGATCAACGGCAATCTTGTTTTGGGCCCATTCACCGAATCTACGCCTTGCTAGGTGATCGTGTGGCTTCAATTCTTGCACGAGTTGGATTTTGTAAGCACGCAAACCAAGATCTTTCCGCAAAATCTTCCATAAAGTGAATGGACACATATCCAATTCCTGTGCACGATGGCGGATAGACTGATTCGGTTCTTCCTCTACGCTACCTTCTACAGCAGCAATGACTTCTTCTGTACGCACTGTACGACGTCTCTGTGGATGCGTATTATCATTTAGAGTAAACGTGGTGTGAAAACGTTCCATAGTTAATCGAATTAATTGCTCTGATGGACGATTATGTTGACCGTAAAATGGACGTAGTGCGCGATACGTATTTCGAACAGAACCATGATTTTCAAAATAAATTTGCACAATTTGGAAGCGTTGTTCAGGCGTCAGTCTATTCATGTTGAAATGCCAAACCAAACATAAATCACTTGACAGCTGACAAAATGGCCGCTAGTTAAAAAAGTGTTGCCAACTTAAAGTTCTATACCTCTATAAAAAAACACCCTTTATAAGGTAGTTCTAAAGTCTTTGGGTATATCTATCTTTTAAATAGATAAAAATTTTACATCGATTAAAAAAAGGATATATTAAAATTACTTAAGGAGGTCTAATCGCTGCCCATATTAAATAAAAAATATTAGATCATAGTGAAAATATTTTTTTATATACAATAGTTTAAGTCATACTCTATACCAGGGGTAGCCAATTAGTTTTGCTCGGGGTCCGTTTTGATAAATGAAATGACCATCGCGGTCCGCACAAAATTTAATAGAAAAAATATTTATTAAAGAAATGTAATTTCGAAAAATACAAGGTAAAATTTTTTAACATATTAATGTGAAAAATGACATTTTTTGTTGCGAACTATCTGTCTGAAGTTTGGAGTAAAATTAGTGCAAGCTATTGACATTAAATCCTGGAAATGTTCATCAGTAAGTCGAGATCGAAATTTATTCTTAATTAAGTTCATCTTGGAAAACGCCGCTTCACAAATATATGTTGACCCAAACAAAGTAAGAAGTTTCAAAGCCAATTTTTGTAGTTCTGGGTATTTATTACCACACACAAATTTTATCCAAAACTCTTCACAGGAAACTTCCGCATGTTTGTGTTTTAATACTGTGTTTTCTTGGAATTCGATCATTTCCATCTGCAGAGCAGCTTTATCACTTTCGAAAACAATTGCAGCTTCGTTGCTCCATTCACCATCAGGTTGCAGAGTGTAAGTGCTGCTGAGGATTTCTACAACATTTTCAATTTTCGTAAAATCTGCGAACCTGTTTTTAAATTCCGACTTAAGATCCTTTATGAAAGTCTTGTATTGGCCGACGTCAATCTCGTTGTCACTGATAATTATTTTATTTAAATTGGGGAAGTGTAAGCATTCATTACCAAGATCATTAATAAAGATATCGAGTTTTCGCGAAAAACTTTTTACTTCTGACATGAGCTCCCATACAAGCTTTCCCTTACCTTGAAGTTTAAGGTTCAGGTCATTGATATGTTTGAAAATATCAGCCAAAAAAGCAATTGCAGCTACATTTTCTTTTTCGTTAAGAAAACTTAAGTAGGCGTTAGCTGAAGTCTGATCACTGTTGAAAAGATATGTCTTCAAGTGTTCTAAAATGCTGAAGAATCTTTCTAAAACGCAGCCTTTGCTTAACCATCTCACATTATTATGCAACAGTAGATCGCCATATTGTGCGTCAACGTCTTCAAGAAATGATTTCAATTCACGATGTCGCAGTGATGATTTCGCACGAAGAAAATTGACTATTTTCATCACTTCTTGCATAATACGCTCAAGATTATTATTCAGTTTGCAGAAAAGCACAGTTTGATGAATAATACAGTGGTAGGAAATCAAATTTTCATTACATCTTGCATTGGTACTCAACATGTGAACTTGTCCTTTTTTACACCCAGTCATTGCTGGCGCACCGTCAGTAGTTACCGATAAAAGCTTTTTTAAGTCTAATTCATTTTTCTCAAAATAATCCATCACTGCTTTGAACATATCTTCTCCTCGGGTTCTTCCTAATAGCGGCAAAAGAACCAACATCTCCTCAACAAAAGTTTCTCTCGTTTGGTCAAGGTAGCGTACAAAAATAATTAACTGTGCCGTATCAAGAATATCGCATGATTCATCCATAGCCAAGGCGTAATAGTTTGCCTTATTTAACTGCCGCTTCAGATCACAATGACTTTCTTCTGCCAAAACGTGTGTATTTCTAGTGCTAGTAGAAGCTGATAACGGAATCCGTCTTATCGTCTCAACAACGTCCTTTTTGTTCTCAAATAAAGTATTACCCGCTTCGAGAAAGCATTCTTTAACTACGTCAGCATCAGTAAATGGTTTGATATGCTTAGCAAGAGTCCAAGAAATACGTAAAGAAACCTCACTACATTTTTCCTGTTCGGTCATTGAGCGATTTATGATCTGGGTCGAAGATGAGTAACTTGAAAGTAAACTTGCAATTTTAGACTTACGCAGATCACTACCAAGTGGAAAGTTTTCGACAAACGTTTTGTGTTTGCTATCATAATGACGTTTTATATTCGAGCTTTTAATTAACGCCACTGTCTGGTTACAAATCAAGCACATTGGTACTGCTCCAGCACGATTTGGCAGGACAAAACAATATAAGTCGGTCCATTCTGGCAAAAACTGTCTATCTTCACTTTCAACTTTTCTTTTTTTCGGTTCCATAGTAATAAAACTCGCTCTTGTAAACAAATAGGTACTTAAACTAGGTAAGTAAACAAGCAAACGTAATATTTCAACACGACGCAACGCGACCTTCACTCAAAATTAAAACAAAGCACTGACCCGGGCGGCCGGAGGCCGCAGCGCGATCGCATGATTACCCCCGCCCCCGCGATTCCCCGCGCACTTACGAGAGCTATCGCCACGATCAACGCTTTCGCAGTCCGCGAACTCTTTCTTTCTTGTTAGTTCGCTACTTCGCGCGGCAAATTTCGAATTGACGTCAACAAAGATAATGCGGAGGATCATTTTTATTAAATTACGTAGGTACTCTGTAGTGCAAGTTGCTGTGTTCTCGCGGTCCACACAAAATGGGTCGGCGGTCCGGATGCGGACCGCGGTCCGCCATTTGGCGACCCCTGACTCTATACTATAGCGGAATTTCGATTAACTTTATAGAGTAAATTTTTGGGAATTCAAATTTTAAAAATGTAAAAATGTACACACAGTCATCAGGATCCTGGCATTTTTCTTTGAATTATACTACCATTTGCCGATTAGATGAGATTGAAAAAAATTAAAAATTAGCTTTCTTCACTCTATTTTTAACACCTGTTATAAACCCATACGAGGGTATATAACCACTGCTGACATAATCAGCTGATACAATTTTGTGAATGATTTATCGATCGCAAATAAAAGTCAATTGATTGAACCATTTTTTCAATTGTCACCATTCTGTGTTCAAAGGAGTGTTTCAGTGAAAAGAAAAAAGGTCATTATTTTTATTTATAAAGTAACTTATTTACTTTAAGAGTTTTGGATTATTTTTGTTAGTTTTGTCGCCTTTTTATTCGATTGGTTTATTCCGAAAAATTAAAAAATCTGTCCAACATCTTTTGTTTGAGAATTTGTAGGAGACAGGAATCATGAACTCAAGATTTTTCTTTGCCGACCGCAAAAGACCGAGGTACGTTCTTTTGTTCTCGAGATTTTTTTTTAATTAAGCTTATTATCTGCTCTGTGCTTTAAATTACCTTTTGATTTTGCTTAGGCATGTTTAAATGTACAGCAATTTTTCTTAATTCATGGTCGGTCATCTTGAGACAAATCCATTAAGACTATCTTGAGGACTTGTTGCTGGTCTAAATTTCCGATTTTTTTTTATCTAAATTACCCGTTGCTAAAGAGTTCTGGCAACCTAATACTGTATTAAAAGTTCTATTGCTTAGTTTTTATGTTTTTGACACTATCACCACAATAAAACATATCTACAAGGTATCTTGTCATTGTGTAACCTACAAATCCATGACCTGATGGTTATCTGAGGGAACTTGGCTGATAAACACTCTACGAAGCGCATTGGGGACAAAACCATATGAAAAAGGATACTAGAGATCTAATCTACTTCGTCAGGAGGACTATAAGTGAAAATTAACTTTTATATTTATCTTTGGCTTATTTATCTGTAGACTTTAGACTCCACCTGTTAGTCTGCTCTTCTTATCTTATCATGTCTTAGCAGAAGACAACTAATTTTAAACTTGCTTTAGCAACATAATGTCTTGAAGTAACAGGCTTATCATTAATTACTTAAACACATCTTTAATTCCTCTTGATCTTTAAGTAAATATTTAATATTTTTAGCAAAAGGGCAAACCCAGTTTTATCTGTTAAAACGTATCATTATTATTTGTATTTGGCTAACGTCTGACAAACTTTCTTATCTTGTTTTATTACTATTGTAACTTTCAGTACATGAATATCTTTGTTAATTTTAAACGGTTAGATAGTCGCAGACTTTTAATTAGCCGACTTCTAAAAGAAGGAGGTTCTCAATTCGTCGTGTATGTGTTTTTTTTATGTATGTACACCGATTACTCCGGAACGGCGGCACCGATTTAAATGAAATTTTTTAATTTATATTCAGGAAGTTGCTGCGGTGGTCCCATATTTTTTTGGACGAAATTGGTGCATTAATATCCAAGATGGCGCTGACAATATGGCGACCAAAAAAATTAATTTTGTCTGATTTTCTCCAAAATTGGTGTGGGGAAGTTTTCAGGGTCGCACATAATGGATCCAAAATATTTTTAAAAAATTCAATATGGCGAATCCAATATGGCGGACAAAAAAATTAATTTTGTCCGATTTTCTCCTAAATTGGTACGAGGGAGTTTTCAGGGTCGTACATAACTAATCTAAAACTATTTTTAAAAAATTCAATATGGCGGACGAAAAAATCAATTTTGTCCGATTTTCTTCAAAATTGGTACGGGGGAGTTTTCGGGGTTGCACATAACGAATCTGAAATTATTTTTAAAAAAATCAATATGGCGGATCCAAGATGGCGGATTAAAGATTCTACATCTCCCTATTTTGTCTAAAATCAGTATTGGAGTATTTTTGTTACTGTTAATTATGACTTTAAAATATTTCCTGAAAAACTCAATCTGGCAGATTCAATATGATGTCCTAAAAATTTTACATTTTTCGATTTTCTCCCAAATTGATATAGGGGGTTTTGAGGGAGTATTATGAATTTAGAAGTGTTTTTTTCAGGATTCAATATGGCAAATCCAAGATAGCGGACTAAAAATTTTACATTTTTCGATTTTGTTCAAAGACGGGACTGAATTGTTTTAGAGGATGTAAATAGCGAATATAACTCTAGAAATTTTAAATTTCCGGATTTCATGCAATATGGTGAGTTGAAAATTTTACCTTATTCGCATTTTTTCAGATTTGGTATTAGAGGGTTTCGGGGTCGTATATTACGAATATGAAGTTGATTTTTTACAACTATTAGGTTGATAAGATACAATATGAGGGACAGAAAATTATGCATATTCCGATTTTGTCTAAAATTGATATTGTGGGGTTCTCGAGGCGTATACAAACTCAATATGTAGTATAAAATATATCGAGCTAAGAAATTTACATCTTAGGTTCTTTAAACATCGACATTGGAAGGTCTTTGGGCCTATATTACCAATCTAAAATTAATTTGAAATTTAAGATAGTGAATTTACTATGACAGATTAAATATTTGTTTGACATAATTTTACTGATATTTGGAAAACTCTTAAGAACGAAAGAATTTTTAGTGGTTCATTTTAGGGTGATTTACAACTTTGGATAAAATGGGTACTTTTCTGCCACCTTGGAGTCATTGCGAGGTACACTAATCTCGATTAGTACTTAGTTCAAATAATTTATGGATATCATAATGAATTCTAAAACTAAAAATAGAAAAATAAAATTTTTATAAAAAAATTGAACCCACTACTAAAAGTGCGCTAAAAATTGAAAAATAACTATAAATTTTTATATGAATTTGAACTTTTTGAAGTCGGCGCCAAATTATTTGTAAATGAAATAAATAATTACTAATATATACAAATTATGGTAAGAAAGCAATTACAAATAAAGTATTTTTAATCTGTTTATGTAAATCACATTTTGTTAGGTATTAGTTTGGCGCCGACTTCAAAAAGTTCAATTTTATATAAAAATTTATAGTTATTTTTCAATTTTTAGCGCACTCTTAGAAGTCGGTTCAATTTTTTCATAAAAATTATATTTTAAGAATTCTTGTTCATTTATAATGTTTAAAACATTTTGAACTTAAAATTTTTATCCAGATTGTAATACGTTTTGCACAATTTGGGTGTTGGAACCTTTTAATATTGTATCATCATATGTTTACAACCATATATATTTTTGTTAATAAATTGTTTATTATTTTTGACTTCTATTTTGCACACACACACACACTGATCCTTCTTACCCCTACATTTTCTAAATTTAGAATGAAACCCCCTGAACTTATAATATAACGTCCTTCACACAATTCTAAACTTTATTGTTTTAGCGACAAAGTTTGAATTAATAATCACAAATTCGTTATTAAAATTATAAAATTTAAAGAGACCGCAACAAGTTGGCGCAATCAACGTGGGGATCAATAACGCAACAACATACAGATTTCTTTTTTGCAATAAAATATTTAACTTACCCTGCAGTTTACCGAGATATCAATTAAAATAAATGACATAAAATTTAGGATTAACTTGCATTAAAATGGAGTCGAAACACTTCTATTATTTATGGTTATTTACAGACTAGACTTACCTCTGTATTTATTTAAACACAAACAAGTCGAGTATACAAGTCCTTCAGCAATCATTTCGGTACACCGTCCTTGTTTGCCACAGTCTCCATAATAACATGGACGAGAACAGACATCAAAAATAACACTTGAATTGCAAATATTACTAGAATTTCTTTGACAAGGACCATCACAATCACATGTTGAACATTCAGCGGTGTTAATGACAGTTTCGCTACAAGTTTCTACACAATTCTCACAGATTCCGGTTAATGCATTTGTGCAGTTTACTTCACATTCAATAACACAGGTTTCATATTCTTTTTGGCAGGAATCGGGGCACTCACAGGGTTGGCAAGAACCGCAAAATAATTTAAAAGAAGCGTACCATACGCCACTTTCTGGATAAGGTATTAAAACTGTTGAATTGTCTGTTGTGGAATTAAGAACTATTGGGGAAAGCATGGAAATGTCATTTGAAACACAATATTTAGGCCAGGTAGGTACAGAGACACTATTTCTTTGTATACATCCTATAATAAGATTGCCTTGCGGTTCACTAGTCAAAGTTATTGTGTTTCCGCTCCTAGTAATTCGAGGTTTAAATGCCAAGATGTACTGTAATGTACCACCGATATCAGTTCCTTTTTGTAAATTAAATTTTAATACCGAAAATTCATTTGACGTCATATTTATAGGGACAAGCATATTATAATCTATTTCTGGTTGCAACTTGTATGAAAAATAAAAATCTCTGGATGTGGTTTCTCTTACTAAATTGTATTGTGTGTAAGGCTGCACATCAGTCAGTCTGTAACTCTGATAATTTTTGGTTACAACCGACATATTGTACAGTGTTGTGTTTCCAAAGGTTTGTGCTACAAACGTCTCACCTGGTAGCCTACTTGAAAAAAACCTCAATCTGAAGTTTAATTCAGAAACCTGGGGTACTTGTTCATCAAATGTATAAAACTCAAATGCAATGTAATGCCATATCAGCGGTTCAGTTGTAAATAAAGCTTCCACTACCGGACTTGCACTACTGACGTGCTTTTCAATTAAAAAATTATCTTGGCTCGGAGGTTTTTTTGCTTGTACCCTTAAAGTAACATCTTTTAAGCTACTGGAAAAATTAACTTTCTCTACACTTAATATTGCGTGGTCTGTACCATCTGGAACAAGGAACATAAAATATCTACTTTGGTTTGATGTAGAAATAACATCCACTAATTGATACTCTGATATAATAGTGGGATTTTCAACTTTTCTTACAAAAAGTGACGCATCCAAAAATGCGTTACAGCTTCTTGTTAAACCTAAAATAAAAAATTAAATTTAGGTCAATCTGCCCACATTTACAATATAGGATGGTTCTCAAGTCAGCAAATGCTTAAAAATTATAAAAAGTTTTAGGACAAAACAAGATGAAACTTGTTACCGGTGAAGAAGTTTATGCATATAATTTCATTTATATGTGATATTATATTATAATAAGAGTCCCCTCGATCCAGAATAATCAATACCGATATGGATATCCAACACTAGAGACAATCCAGCATACAACAGGAGAATTCAACGCATTTGTCGCATTCGAATACAAGGAGAGACACAATTCGGCAGCGAACATCTTCCATCAAGAGTTGGCAGATAAATTCGAACTACTGCAGATAAAGAAAGTGCCATGGATCACACAATTGCAGATACCAGACTAGACCTCATTTTAGTGGATGAAATATCTAAGCGAGCAACACTAATAGAAGTCGCCATCCTTAACAGCAACAATCTATAGGACAAGCATAAAAAGAAGGTCACCAAATGCAGAGACTTGGAGATACAAATACGCTGACAGTGGGGAATGAGTAGTATACGGACAATCGGGCGTAGTACGTAAGAGTCTTCTCTTTAATATCAAGGAATTGGGCCTTAACAAACACCTGTATAAGGCTACGCAAAATGCAGTGCTACTTGGGATCGCTCGAAATGTCCGAAAATTTATGGGAAATGCAGATTACTATAACATCACCTAGGGCCGACAACAGGAATTCCCACTGATTTCATCCTTATGGTACTTGCAAAAGCCGTTTGTCTAAGCCTATGAATATAATAATATGTTATATTATAGGTTATAGGCAGATAGTGTTAAAAAAGACAAGTAGACAAAGTGCCGTTTTGTACATTTAATTAATGTAAACTTAAAAATAAGTTAAATTTTTTTAGAACTACAACTTACATAGAAAAAATAGTTTGCTAGTCTCAATATCTTATTTGCAAAAATTCCAATCTGGTTTAATTACAATTAGTATAGAAGCAAGTAAAATATAATCGAAATAAATTTAAACTGATACACTTTAATACAAAAAATAAACAAAATAATTATTATTTTTTAAATCATAAAAATATTATAATAGGTAAAATGTTTTAAACTGTTCAAATTTGTAAAACCAGTTAAACCAATAAAAATTTAATAGAAAGAATATTTTATTATTGTGGCAACCATGTAATCGTTTTTGTTTTCAATAAAATTGATATTTAGAACAATAATTTGTTTAGAATAAATTCAAGGAAAAATTATCAAAAAACAGAACGGTCAGTGACTTGAATATGTAGGTTGAAGGGTATTAAATATACCCTAAAAAGACTAACAAGTTTGGAACTGTCTTTAAAACTTTATCGCTCTTGCAAAACACAAGGTAATACTTGCGTGAGTACTAGGACACAAAGGTGTCCTAAGCAATGAAAAGGGCGGATCAACTTGCAAAACAATAGTCTTCTACTACATGTGGACAGGAAGTAGTATTTGACATTAATAAGGCTGCTATTCGTGTGAATATCCTGATGGATAAACCATATTGCGAGCCGTAAACACAACAAACTATTGGCAAACTAACACAATGAACATATCACAGAACCAGCATGTAGGCTATATGATGAGGAGGACGAAAGAACCTTGCACGTTATCTTCTAATGCACATATCTAACCTACTGAAGACACCTTTAAGGAAAGGTCTGAAGGTTTATACCCAGAGGACAAACTAACGAAGATTTCTAAACCTGATTAAAGCAATCAACCTGTTCCCATAGAACAAATCTAAGACGACACAATGAGCCACTAGACTCCGCAGTCTAAACACTTCTCAATCCTGGTCTGCTATATCATTCAATCAGAGTTTAACATATCTTGAATAAAAAGTAAAAAAAAATAGAAAAAGTTTTACTTCTAAATATAGCCCATTCAGAAAATCAGACTATTTCAATTCCAATTTATGATGTAGATATCAACAAATAGGATAAGGCTAATTTATGATTTGCCTGTTGCCAGAATGCAAAAATTCAATTTTCTTATGCCTACTTACTAAAATAAAAATTTTTACTTTAAAAATTACTCCGATATCGAAAAAATCGCTTGTTAATAGTTTACGGTGTTTTCTAGTCGATCCAACATTTAACACAGAAGAAAGAAGTGGTAAATCTCAAATACCAACATTAGCTAAAAACCATAGTTAGCCTCCCGAAAAAAAAACAATTCTATGATCCTGAATGATTTCATTTAATGGTTTTAAGACATAATTCAAAACATGGTACACTGTCCGACCCAGATTGTATAAATTTGTTCTTATTTTATTTTTTCTTTGCAGCAAGGAAGAATGGTTATCAAAATGATTTCAGTAGCTAAATTCGAACCAGAGACTAATCAAATAGAAGCTGACCGCACCACCGAAGAATTGTCCGACTTACAACTCGATCAAACAAGGTGTAGTCAGATCACCACATGTTAAGGTGGATGTATCAGCCGTAATAAAAAAAAAACGTTTGTCCCTTATTTTTGCTATTGTTTTTGTGATGTCTCACGTATCGAAACAGACTTGCAGAATGCTCAGTCATATGTAGCCTATAATTTTGGACTCTTGCAACGTCCAGACTAGAGAAAAAGGTACTCCTGCAGTACAGTGTTAGCCAATTTAACTACATTACGGCCGTCATAATGGTGTGCCTGTGGTGGTGATTTATGTCTGCTGCAATGCCTAGCACCATTGTTTTGAATAAATTATCTGAACAGGCTCGTCTATCAATTTCTCTACATAGAAAAAAGAACCCTCTGCCTTATTCAATCTAATAGAACCTTCATATATACCACACTATTTTTTGTTTAGTTTTGCCACATTTTAATTGTAAAGCCACCTACTCAAAACGTATATAAAATTCATTTTAAACTGATAACATAATCACAGATTATTTTTTTTTACATATGCGATTAAAGGCGTTCCTGCCAACAAGAAATTTTTCGATCATAGGGCCTCGCGACGGGCTATTCCAATGGGAGAACTTGTTAAAATTAAAAATAATGGCACAGTTTACTTCATATTAACCACACAAAACGCGTTCTCGCAAAAAAAAATTCTATATGGATTTCTATTTGAACTTAACTTTATTGTCTACATTTTGTCGTGTCGTTTCCTATTCATATGTTACATTTTCTATTTATTCTATTATCGGAAATAAATATTTTTGTTTAAAACTGAAACAAGAAACTTCCTGTCCTTGCTGTGAGAGCATGTCGAAAACTGGACAGAATATAATTTTTTCCAAATTCCATGAAAATACCTAAAGGTAAGAATTTGAATAATATCAGAAATAAGAACAAAAAAAGTGATAAGATGTCCAAATGATCAAAATTTTACGTTTAACCAATGTTTACTTGTAACCTAGTGTAAACACATTTCTCTAGATAGCAACAAATATAAGATATGAAGTTATCTAATAAAATTTTTTTACACATATTTGTAAATGATGCTTTTCTTTTAAATCATCGGAACTTATACACAACAAAAAAAAACTAATTTCTTATACTTGAATGACCAGTTTTTTTCTCTCTACATATAAATAAATATAGAACTATTTACAAAAAAAAGTGTTAACACCTACTTCAGCTGTTATCTTTACTCTTTGTCTATGGAAAACTATTGATTGTAGTAGTTCTTTTTAAATTTAAGAATTACTACTATACGCGGTATTCCTTCTAGTTTTTATACTTTTTGTCAGTGTAAAAATGGATCGCCAGGCAAGCACGGTCTTCAAAAATCAGACTTCTCAACTTCAAGGCTGTCGCATCTCTGAGATGATAAAATATGTGAAGAAACTATAATCAACCCTTCTGTTCAGACATGCTAGCCTAGAAAATTTTTTGATAAACCTCAATGTTGTTAATTTTTTTTGATAATAGTATTTGTTCACATTGCCATATGTTTTTAATTATGTAGCAGTACTTTTGTGTTTTATTGGAATTTTCCAATTCGGTCAGTTTTCTTATCAAAACTTAGAGGCGTCCTCTATGAAAAAAAGTTTGAATTGTTAATTCTAGAACCAGAGCCATCTAGCCTCCGCAACATAATGAGATGCCGTAAGTATTATAATGGTCGTAGATTGTGATGGAGTCCTTTAGGCTTTGCTTGTCCCTCTACAGCACTTCAACTAATAAGATATTTTGTATTATCTGCCTGGAACCTGAGTGCTGTGTTTCATCAGGCGTCAAGGTGTCTTTCAGAAATTTAAGCCTCCTGCAGAATAGGATCCTGCGTTCGCATAGCAGGTATTATTCTGTGTTCAAATTTCTCATTTTTCTGATATGGTATCTCAAAGAGCAGTGTCCTCGAATATCCTTTTTGGGAGATTGAGACACATTCTTTAATGATTTATTTATGAATTTCTACGCTTATCTGAAAGCAAGCGTATTATAATCGTCATACCAATCCATTATAGTTAACATAAATTGATCTCCAAGTGTACTTTGACATACTATAAAAAAGAAGAAAAAAAATAATAAAAACCTAATATAAGCGTCAAAATCGAACCCAGAACCAAAAATCCACCAAAAAAAGCAATTTTAGATTTTTGAAAAACTCTGACAAAAATTAAAAAAATGGCATTGTATGATTAATTTCTCAACAAAAAAAAAACATAAAAGGCTTTGATTTCCCAAAGAAATCTCAAATGACGGCTGGCAATCTGAAGTCACATCTACTAAAATCCTAAGGACAATTAAAACATCTCACGTTCATTCATCAATCAAGTGTCTGACCCGCTTGCTTTCCTTCATAAACATGCATTTAGATCAAAACATGTGTAAAACGCAGGACCATAAATTTGTGACTTGATCCAAAAGGCCGTTAAATAGTGCCTATAAAACATAGGTCATGTCAAAGCAAGCAGTTGAAGATTTGAACGATTTCCTATTCTTTCCTTTTATGTTTCCTGTTATATTTCTTTAATTTTTCTTTACGCTATAACAACCAACAGATTTTAAGCTGTAAATCTTAGAACATCCTTCAAAGTTAAAAAGTTTTAGGAAACTGAGTCTGAACCCATCATATAACCTAATATAAATTTCAACCAAGAGGTTGTATTTGAGAAACCTTATAAATATCAGCTATACAAACCTTGTTGTGATATTTTGCTATACCGTGGATCCTCATAAGCTAAAAATATTGCAGCATAATATGGACCCGGATCTGGAGAGGTCATATTAATATATACCTCTTTATTGTCAGTCTGAAAATCAGTATTGTATATTTTAGATCTGGATATATTTTTGAATTCTTTAGGAAAAGGCGATCCATCTGGATTAATAACAGGTGGAGATCCATGTTTCAGGTTCACTGATAAATTTCTTGTAGTACATCCTAAAAATTAAAACATAGGATTACAGCATGCCTAGTACTGTTTATTATAATAACATACAGTTCAACTTTATGAATTTATACTGCATTACATAGTCAGAATGATTACAGTATTTGTAAATGCTTTCATTCGTCCAAACCACATGAAAGCTCATCTTTAAGTTAAGTTAAAGTGATATAATAAAATGAGCAATAATTAAAATATATATGTTGTGACAATGTGTTACACTGTTGTATTTATTTTTAAAGATGATACTAAAATTGTTATCTTATTTTTTACTTCAGATAGAATTTACATAAGATTTTCCTTTTAGTGGTTAATATATAAAACAACAAACAAATTTGACAAATGGTGATAAATCAAATTTTTACTTTTCCTGCTGAGTAAAAAAGAGGAACTATACTAACAATTCCTAAACCGGAATTTTGGCCTATTGATGTAATGTGTAGGCGATTTAATTTTAGATCCTCAAAATCCATTTTTTAATCTCCTCGGGGCAGTTCCTGCATAATGCACGTGGTTATGAAGACACTGATAATATTGGAGCTCACTGGTATAACTACAATGGAGCGAACAGTTCTAGACAGAGGAATTTTGGAGTGATGGTAGTGACAGGGATTTTCGGGAGCGGTTTCAACGGGGAAACAGAACTAAATTGAGGGATTTAGTGATATCAGTGGAAAAACACGCGTCGGATTTGATTATATTTACCAAGACTTGACTGCATGAGGGTATCCTCGATAGTGAACTGGGTTTTAATGGCTAAACTATCTTTAGATACGACAGAAATGGAAAAATAAGTGACCATTGCCGAGGGGGTGGCGTTGCTGCCAGTTCTTATGTTAACGTTAGTTTAATTAGGACTAGTTCTGATAACACTGAATGTATGTTTTTAATATTACTAAAATGTTCTTATAAAATATTAATTTCTGTTGTATATAAACCACCACCAAGTCTGGGAAAGAGTTGAAAATTATTGTAATATGTTCAGACTTTGTTTTCAGTGGAGATTTTAATTTACCAAATGTTGTATGGGAGAATGATCAATATGGCACTAGAGCGGAGGGTAATTTACCACAACAAGGAAAAATATTATCAGATTTTTTGCCTTTGTAAATCTAAGGCATGTCAACATGGTATCTAATGTTTTTGGTCGATTACTGGATTTAATTTTTACGAATGTAGCTTTTGAAGTGGTTGCAATTGACACACCCGTTCTTTCTATTGTTTTAAATTTAGTATATGAGTCTGATCTAACTATTGATTATGATTATGTTTATTATGATTTTAACAATGGAAATTATGTAGAAAAGTTCAATAACTTTTTGGGGAGTTTTGATTGGGACCAGTTACTTTCCTCTGAGAATGTGGGTACAAATGTTGATATATTTTATAACATTGTCTTTATGGCCTTTGATATGTTTATTCCCATTTGTAGGTCAAAAAAGCTAAAATTTTCCAATTTGTACACAGAAGAGTTGAACCAATTGATTTTTACTAAAAAACTTGCTCACAAAAATTACAAAGAAACTGGATCACTTGCAAGTTATTGCATTTTCTCTCATATGAGAAAAAATTGTAGAATGTTATCTGATTTGTGTTATAAGAACTATATTGCGAGCATAGAGAATTCAATTAATAATGATGGCAAAAATGCAAAAATTTTTGGAATTATGTAAGTACTAGGAACAGGAAATTTGAGGTGCCGCCGGTTGTATCGTATCGCTCTGAATTTACTGAGGATGGTTTCCAGGTGGTATTTTTCTGAATTTTTTGTCTCTGTATACCGTGATAAAGAAAGTGATAGTTATAATGTGGAAAACATTTATTGTGTTGAAATTGAAAGTTGTGATATTGATACTCTGGATGTTTATAATGTGATAAATAAACTGGATAACAATCTCTCTGTTGGTCCAGATCAGGTTTCAGTGGTATTTTTGAAGAAGTGTTGTATTCTTGCACTTATTTTGGGGATTTTATTTAATCTCTTTATTTCCAGTGGTAAATGTCACACCAATTTTCAAGAGTGGAGATAAACCTTTAGTAATTAACTATCGTGCTATTATTAAAATATCTAAATCAATAATGGACTCCAAAATTAAGCCTTGTGTCCGGAATGTTATAGCCGAGTTCCAGCATGGTTTTGTAGAGGGGCGTTCGACGGTCTCTTACTTGTTTATGAGCAATATTTTTTAAAATATTGTAGAAAACTAAAAAAACAGTATCTGAGATATTAAATTGTCAGTGTTACACGAATATAAAATTTTGTACATCAGATTAACAAATATTTCTGAAATAATAGACAAATATGAAGTTGTTCTTTGTAATCATATCAGATAGTATTTTCTTAAACAAATTTTATATCCAACTTTTAAAATAAAATTGTTTTTTTATTACTATAACAGCTCTTTTGACAAATAAGATGTAAATCACAGCCTTTTGTACAAGATAAGTGAATGATAAAAATGCCTTAGCTTCTCTTATATTCTCAATTCATTCATCAAAATGTATTTAGTTTCTGGCATAGATGTAAGAGAAACCAATATTACATAATATAGACTGTGGATCTTATACAAGAAAGTTGGCTCATGCTTAAAAAGAGATAGAGCGATATCCAATGCAGTTCAGAGTATTGTAGTAGCTCCCTCATTAGAATGAGGGATAGTACACCTTGAAAACACTCTCTCTTTTTAAGCGTGAGCCAACTTCTTTTTATAGGAACCGCAATCTACATTAAGTAATATCAATTATTATTTAACCTGAACTAACCTTAGATGTATGAATTCATCAAAAATCAATTTGAAAAATTTTAAATCATTAAAAGTCAATGAAACAAAACTTTTTACAGATGTTGGAAAACAGTTTTACAGTGGTAATTAAAATATTTTACAATATGGTCTTATAGAGGTGTAATTATTAAATATAAACAAACGTAAATTTCTATAAAATTATATTTTTCACACGCAATGCAACATTCAAAGTATCTGTTTATCTATGTCACTATATCTAAATAATCTAAAAGTTTTCTGTTCTTATTAAGAACAATTTATCGATAGCATTGATTTTTATGTTTGACTAACATTAAAGTGATGAAGATTAAAAAAAGACTCAGTGATAAATAATAAGTCGTAAACTTCATGAAAAATAAGAAATGAAAGATAGTTGTTAAGTACAGCTCTAATAAATATGGTATGTAGAAAAAAATTTGTTCTAAACTATATTTACTGGTAAATACTGTGAAAGCTAAGAAATCTTATCTTGACATAGTGATCTTCTAAAAATATTGGTATAATCCAGGGAACACAAATAAGTGCAAAAGATATCAGATCAACAACCTCTAATGAAAGTGTAGGTCCTTTTATTGATTAATTTATCATCATTCATTTCAAACTAATTCAAATTTGCGAGGTAGAAAATGTGGATATATGAGCTATCAGATTTTGAAACTCTAAGAGCACCACAACAGATAATTTTTTTTTTTGGTTTGATTAACTGCAATATAACGCAGTGACCATTAATTTAAAAATAGATTGTAATGTTTTAAAAAAAGATAATCATACTTTATATAGTGTTTAAGATAATCATCCATCCCAGAGACTTATGTTACATTATCAGTGTATATACCAAAGTCTATTGCCTTTTTAATAGACTTTAGGTTTTTACTAAATGGTGTATAAAGTAGTAATTTATATAAAATGTTTATATATTTGAAAATTACCCATAAATTCCTAAAGGCTTTCTATAAGAAAAATTTATATGACTAACAATCTATTTATTTCTATATATTTAACAAATTCATATCACATATCCGACGTTCTGTGGTACTTATACAGCGACACAGATCACAAAGTTGGCTGAGACACCTAGCAAGCTCAGTGTTAAAGTTAAAAATATATGATAATATTTCACCAACTCATAATTCTTGCAGACATAGATTATCTATCTAGGGTTAATAAATGTAAGCATCTAACCAGACAGTTGTGAAATTGAAAAACCCATATATGTAGGACTATATTTGTGTGACCTAAGTACAAGTAAATAGTTTGTGAACTAAAGAATACCATATATAAAATAAAAAATATATTAAGACAAATTGGAAAAAAATGGATTTAGCCCCAAGAATTATGATTCAAGTGAACATCAAACAAGAAAACAAGACTCTGTATCTTAAAAATGATTTTGAAACGTATATGGGAATTTCAGACACATTGTCTATCAATAATCCTAGGTATTTTGCTGTACCTGTGAACTTATAAATAAGTCTCCTTTTTACTTAGAAACTTTGCAGTCAAAGCATTTACAGAAGTCATCATAGATTTCACACCCAAACATCTGTTATGAGTAAAAAAAAACCTATATTAAAAGAAACTTATCTAAACACACACAAGCTGTGCAATATTACTGATAAAAAATAAATATTTTATATTATGTCAGTGGCGGCGCGTTCATAAGTGCTGCGGAGCTGCAGAACACACATAATTTCGACAAATTATATATTTTTTAATGTAGTGTATCCCTAAACTAAACAATAAAAATATTAAATTATTTCTCTAATAGCATTGGCAAAATGGCAAACAAAACACCGCAAGTTTTCCGGCCTGAACACTCGAGCGTAGGGCCGCCGCTTACGAGCCCGCCGCGGATTTGGGTTCACAGCTAATGATTTCTGAAAACAAAGCGAGTGATTGGTTTAACGCTGCACGTGGCTTAATACGGCGATTTATGGAAAATTTGCGGCTGCAGGACGGCAGCACCCAGCAGTGGTTTTGTAATTTTATATGCGCGCGGCCGGCTATTTGTTTTGTCCTGTTGTTTTATTTAGTTTAATTATAATGAATTCGATCGAGTTTTTGCAGAGTCATAGTTTTAGCTCTTTGGCATACGAGGACAAAATTAAAATTAAAGAACTTGGTCGATCGACACCACAATTAAACATTGAAATTAGCGGTTCAAGTCGAAGCAAAACATACAAACGCCAGTTTAATGACACGGTTTATAACAATACAAAGTGGTTGTGCGGTTGTGACAAAAAACACGCGCTTTTTTGTTTCCCTTGTATTTTGTTTGGAGGTGACAAATCGTGGACAGTTACGGGTTTTAGAGATTTGGGACATTTAAGCCAAAACATTAAACGGCACGAAGGAACACAGAAGCATATTTCCAATACGGTAAGCCTGGCATTATTAGGAAACATAAACATCCAAAAGCAATTGGATAATGCCTACTGGATTAATGTAAAACGGCACAACGAACAAGTTGATAAAAATCGTTATGTGCTATCGCGTATTATTGATTGTATAAAATTTTGTGGAACGTTTGAGTTAGCCCTCCGTGGCCACGATGAAAGTGACGAGTCTGATAATCCCGGAATCTTTCGTGGATTGGTGAATTTTAGTGCAGATCTTGACAACGTTTTCCAAAAACATTTAGAATCTGCTACGTTATTTAAAGGTACATCAAAGGACATGCAGAATGAACTATTACAATGCATGCTGGAGGTATGTAGAGAAAAAATCTCTGATGAAATAAATGAATCAAATTATTTAGCAGTTCTGGCAGATGAAACTAGTGATGTTGCCTCAAAATTTCAAATGGTGGTCGTTTTACGATATGTACATCAAGGAAGCCCAGTTGAAAGATTTTGGGGTTTTATAAATCCTGAGCAACATGACGCTCAATCTTTAGCAGCCTGTATTAAATCCGTTATAGATCCATTCTTAACGAAAGATTTCAACAAGCTGATTGCACAAACCTACGATGGCGCTGCTGTTATGAGTGGCAGACATAGAGGAGTACACACAGTAATCAAGGAAAAATATCCCCAGGCACATTTTGTTCACTGTTACGCTCATCAACTCAACTTAATAATGGCCCAGGCAGTGTCTCAAGATACAAAAGTGCGGGTATTCTTTTCAAATGTAGATGACGTTGTAAATTTCTTTTCGAATTCTCCTCAAAGAATGGATGTGTTAAACGAAGTAGTAGGGAGAAGATTACCACGCGCCGTTCAGACTCGGTGGAATTTTAAAAGCAGAGCAATAAACGTTATTTATGAGCACAGAAATTCTTTAATAGAATGTATGCAAGAAATTCAACGGAGGTTTGCTAATAGAATAGTCGTAAGTCAGGCAGTTGCTATAGAACGTTCGCTTAATGATGAATCATTTCTGTTTTGGCTAAATATTTTTCATCATGTTATGCCGCATGTTGACATTTTATATAACCAACTACAAACAAGGAAAGCCGATTCGGTAGAAATTAAAAACTGCGTCGATACTTTTGAAAAGTGTATCCAAGAGTTGAGAGATAATATTGACGGGGTAATAGACAGAGGAAATCTTCTCAGACAGGATTTGGAGCCCACTGTTAAACGAATTTGTCTTTCAAAAGAGAACCTTCGTGCGGCAGCATTAGAAGTTTGCGACACAATAATTCATACTGCCAAAACTAGATTTGATTATGTAGATCATTTAGCAGTCGCGACGTTATTTACATCTGAATTGTTCGAGAAGTTTTCAAAAAAATTTCCAGATGGGATATTAAACTCTGTGCTAACTATGTACCCTTTATTTGAACTAGAACGCCTAAAGACTGAACTGTCCATAATTTACATAAGGCCAGATTTTAGGAATCTTAAAGGGGCAGTAGCATTTTTAAATTTACTTACATCTAACAATTTGGATGAGTCTTTCAAAGAAACTGTCAAGTTATTACAAATAATTATAACTATTCCTATGACAACGGCAGAGGCAGAAAGATGTTTTTCTACTTTAAAAAGAGTTAAAACTTTCCTACGCAATACCATGGGTGAAAGTAGATTATCCGCACTTTCTATGCTGTCAATAGAAAATGCCTTTATTAGAAAAGACCCCAATTTTAATGAGAAAGTAATTGAGAAGTTTGCAAGAGCTAAACAAAGACGTATTGATTTGATATATAAAAAGTGAACTTTAGATTTTTTTAAACGTTTAAATTTTTGTTGTTGTTTTTCGTTTTTTGACATTTATTGCCCCTTATATTCAATGTGCTACCAGGTTACCACCTGCGACAAAAGGATTGCATGTTGCATGTTTGTACCTTGTACCAGAGCTTAGAAGGAATACAGGTAGGTCTAATAATTCTTTTTTTGCTTTGCGTATTTCGCGTATTTTCAATGCAGAACACACCCTTGAACATCCCACACGCCGCCACTGTATTATGTTATTATTTTTAACCTTTTAATTAATCCAACACTATCCAAAGTAACATGACTTATGACCTAAAGGATTTTGAAATATAATTAAAGACTAAAAGATAAAATAAAAACCAATAAAGGCATATACATACCAAATATTGAAAGAGATTGTTCAGAAGCTGAAAATTTAAATGATGCAAATATTGTATTTTCTGGAACATGAAAACTCATAACAGCTGCATCGGAATAACCCTCATATTTTTGTAATTTCGGTGATCTGCTCTTGGAAATTAGTAGCAAGTTATCAGGTTCGGCACACAAAATATTTAAATAAACCAAATTTATTAAAAGAAACACAGCTTTAAGCATTTTATTGTGTATTGAAATACCATCCAATTATAACTTGTTTAAAGAACCATCATTTAATGTGCTGTCGATTAGATTAAACGGGATTACAAGGAAATTATATCATATTGATTATAATCAAAAATCAAAATATAACCTAATAACAAAATTTCAATATCAAACTGTTCGATGAGCGGAATGATAACTAGAATCAAAAGTTGCAGATATTTTAAGGATGAATTCAGAATCTGTGGGCGTTGACTAAAAGTCCAGAATAAACATTTTTCGCCAATTCGCAAAAAGTGAAATGCGAAAAAGGAAAATTCCGAAAAAATTAAATTGCGAAAAAGTAAATGATAAATATTTAGGGAAACGATGTTTTTTTTTTTGAAAAAAAAATTGATACTTACTTCCTATTTCAAAATAGCAGAACACCATTCTGATCTCGGTTTTCCATAATTTTTCCATGTTTTGAGAAACAGGGAAAAATCACTTTTTACTTTAAATTTAATTTTTGTCATTAAATCGTTAAACTCTTGTTTTAACCACAAAAATCAAGAAAATTATGTAGAAACGAAATAAAACGATTCCCACCATTGAATAATAATGTGCCTCATTCCCAAAAACCGAATAATTCCGAATAATTAGCAGTATTGTCAGATTGCAAGTACGATTTCTATGAAAATCGCATAAATTCTTGGTAGTTCATGTCAATTTTACCCTTTTTTCTATATTATAAAAATGAAACTATGTTGATGGCTGAAATGGATAAATTTTATAATTTATACCACGAGACTAGGTCAGTTTGGGTTAATTCAGATTAGTTTTAGTTTTCCAAACTAACCCAAACCAAGCTGAACCCGATCCAATGTAAACTAACTAAAAATTTTGACTGGTTAAGATTAATTTTACCTCTTCTTACACATTGTAAAAATTAAAACTATATTGTTGACTGAAAGGAATAAATTTTGTTGTTTATGCCACAAAAGTATAAACTAGGGCAATTTGGTTAGATCAGATTAGTTTCAGTTTTCCAAATTAGCAAAATCAAACTAAACCTGAATTAACCAAAGCTATTCAAAAATTTTGAGTGGTTCAGATTAATTTTACCCTTTTTTTGTACATTACAAAAATTAAACCATGTTGTTGACTGAGAGTGAGTCCACACGATAACAAAAATTTCGGCGTAGGCGTATTACGCCCATTTATGTTAAAAATGTCTCGTCCACACGGGCAACTTTTATCGTGCAGTCGTGCAGTCGTAAAGTGTTGTGTATGTTTTTTTTGTGGTAATCTAACTTTTTTCTGATTTTTTTGATAATATTTATTTATGTATAAATTAAAATGAAAGAAAATAAAAAAATAATTGCAGCAATGTTGTTATGTAGAAAAAGAAAACTAAAGAAAAAATTGCAAAAGATAAGGACATTATTAATATATTCTTTATTAAAAAAACGGAAAAGTCGTCGCTACTAGGTCCAGTCTGTTTTTGAGAAAAACATTGGAGAAAGGCTTAGACATACTAATGATTTAATTCAAGAAATGCGAGAAAATGATCCTGATTTTTTAAAAATATTTTCCTGTTACTCTTGGTGAGTTTGAAAAGCTGTTGTTGGGCCCATAAATAGGAAACACGCTATGGAAGTGTGTACAGCTATACCCTTATTACTAGGTTTGAAAAAACATTGTGATATTTTGCTGATGAAATTAGTCATGTTACTTGTGCGATAATGAGACTCTTTAAAGCAAGTTTTATTTCCGAAGTTTGCCACTTCTACCTGGTAAAGAATTGCCAAGGAGTTCAAAGACGAGAGTTTCAATATAAAGTGTCATTTTAACAATCGTTTTAATAATTACAATTGTTTGTAGTTTTTAGAAGAATACATTACATATGACACTAACTGGATTTCTGTTATTAAATTTCCATCAACGTTAATTTTTACTTTTTAATTGTTTATAATAGGTTTATATAAAATTTGCTAAGGGTAGGGTTACCTGACAACAGGAATTTTCCTGACATGTCTGAAATTTTAGCCCCTGGTTAGGAAGAAACAGGAAAAAACTGCAATTGTCAGTATTTTTTTGAAATTAAAAGAGGAAAATATAAGTAATGAAAAAATATTTATTAATCATTCTAGTGAGAAAAAATAAATTGATTAAACGTTAACAGAATGAGTGAATTGTTAATTTAGTATATTAATAAATTTAATTTCATACTTTTTATTGCTTGATGTTTCTTTTGGCAATTGCTGGACTTTTATAACCATTTCATGGCATTCTTCACATGGTATGTTCTTTAAGTTAAATTGTGTCTAGAGTAGAACCTTAACAGAAGACATTGTTGTAAACCAACTATTGCTACAAATTATTAATTATTAAATTACTATATATATTTTTAAGTCACTCTTATGGATTAATAGATAATTATAGTCTAATATTTAATACTCCCTTAAGAAACAGTTATATCTTAAGTAAATTTATGTTCTAATAGGCTCAAACAAAAGCATGCCTTAATCTCCGAAACTCTAAAACTTTACCATTTACAGAGACCATTAGTTTTGTTCATATTGTCATCGTCCCATAAATACACACTTTTTCATTTCAGTAATCATGTAAATAAATAGTTATAAGTTATATTTGTTAGTACGCCTATGACTGTAAAATATATAATTTAGATACAGAATAGAATATAACTAGGACATGAACATTGAGACGAGAGGAACTAAAATCAAAAAACTACAATAGTAACATTAAATTAGTAAGCAAGAACAAAAACTGTTGTTACCTCATGATTTAGTGAACATTATAATAAAATATTAAAAAAGTAATATTAGAAGACTTATTTGAATTCATCGAAACCAGTGATAAACTAAAAGCAGAACTAGCAAAGTTATAACATTGGTGGCAGCGAAAGGCAAAGCTTATAACAATATAGACAGTCTATGTCTCTCCTTAGTCCACTACGCTCCCATTAATGAGAATATTCACTCGATATGGCATTTGATGCTTTGATTGCAAAAATTTTGAAAATTTCACTGCCTTAACATACAACATTCAGATAAAATGTCCGGATATTTACAGAAACGTTAGGGATATTGTCAGGGAATCTCTTTATTTGATCTGGTAACCATAGCTAAGGGCATGTCTGTGGATTAGCGTCTTGATATCACAGATCGTCTTTGAATAGAAATTGTATTATATAATGGCCTTTATTTCATAAGCTTTAATTTATATAACGAACACCTGTGTTATTGCAATTGTTATAAAATTAATAAAAAAATGAACAAAAATCGTTTTTTTTTTTGAGGACCAAGCAGTAATGATCTTCGGTAACAAGCATTTTTAATAAATTAAAACAATTTAACATAGTTCATAAATATCCATTATTTCAAAACGCGCTAAATAAAATAAATAAATAAAACAACAAAGTTTAAAAAAACATAAGTTATGTTTTCATACAAAATATTGAAAATAAACAGTTTCCATCATTTTTAAAGCAGTCCGCTGAAAAGTTCAATATCATTTGGCGTAATGACCTTGGAAAAGGCGGATTTAGGCGGAAAATCTTCGGTCTTTGTCTTTTTTTAAATCCAACAAATCACAATGCTTGAAATTTGACATATGTCTTATTTACTGCCCTCGATTCAAGAGTTTCAAGCTCAGGTGCATCAAACTCTGAGTAGCTCCGAGCAAATCTGAATAAAGCGGTTAAAGTGTTAATTTGAACAGTAAATAACCTACAAATTATTTTTTTTGGAATGTGTTTTTAATATGCATAGCAAAACAAATTGAAGACAAAAAGGTAAAACTATTATTTTATTACTGATTAGTTTTGAGTTTTGTCGGGTGTCATGGCATTTTCGGCCATAAATATTTCGCAATTCGCTAAAAAAACTATGAAGGTAAGTCCGATATCTTGTGAAATAATCTTATTTTTGTGTCTCCATTTCGTGTATAAAATGTTTTTTACCTAAAAAATAGCATCTAGAAATGATAACTGGGTAGCTATTCTAGTTCTTGAGAGAACGATCATCTTGATGGAAAGTGGGCGTGGTTCTCACAAAAAAAGTACGAAACCGTATTCAGAATTCGGTTTCTTACTTTTTCGTGAGAATCGCGGCCACTTTCCATCAAAATGATCGTTCTCTCGAGAACGAGAAAGCTACCCAGAATACGGTTTCATACTTTTTCGTGAGAACCACGCCCACTTTCCATCAAGTGATCGTTCTCTCAAGAACGAGAATAGGTACCCTGATAGCTGCAAGGGCTTTATACACCAAATATTTTTATTGGTGCTTGAGGGGTAAGGGAAAAGCAGATCTGACAAGCACCGAGGCATAATGCACTACTTGAATAAAGCAAGCGTTTCTTGCACCTGTACAGCTCCGAGCTGTTCATGCCAATGAATAGAGGGCAGTAATTACGCTACGCTTAGGCCCAGATTTTTCTTATCGTGTGGACTCACTCTCACAGTGTAATAATAACTTTTGTTTGCTACCATTTAGTTCTATCAGTATTTAGTTTGATTCTCATTATAGTGCCGCTCTCGGTTCGAATGAAAAAGAGTTTACGATATCGAAATCTCAAAACCGATAGTGTGAATAAGTTCATTGTTTCTTATAATGATATTTTACCAGATCGAGAGCGCATCAAGAGCGTATTTAGAGCGGCCCTATAGTGAGAATAATCCTGATTGAACCTATGATCAGCACCATCATTTTAAATTTATTATGATATCCTCTACAAAATAACAACCAAACGTGTATTTAAGAGAATACTATAAAATATTTCTATCGTAAACTCGCAGAAAAAAGATAAATAATAAGATAATTCATATCAAATAAAATTACCTCGAAAAAAAAGTTATACAAAAACATACATTGCTTGATAATTGATCATTTGCACCGCAGCAATACAAGCTTAGATTAGTTAAGTCGAATATAGAATGCGTTCCACGTATTTACTAAAATAAATATGTTTAGCGAACGTTACACGACAAAAAGAAACAGAGAGAGAGAGAGAGAAAGCGAATAGCATTATATGTTGTCGCTGTTCAAAAAGTTCGGAAGGAGACAGAGATAACATATACTGTTATTCTCTCACTCTCTCTTTCTGTCATGTAACACGAGGGAGCACTTAATTACTGCCACGAACATGTTTAATAAAACTGGACTGTTCAGTATAATACCTCCCTATACTAAAAAATGACCCCACCATACTCCGTGCCATTACGTGCAAATAATTGGTTTGGCAACAATGAATTCCTTAAGTTTTTATTATAATGGTGAAAGTGTATTTTTGACATTGACTGAATACTTTTCATTTTGACAATAATTTATTTTTGGTTTTCCTGTTTTTTGCATTTTGTGTAACGTTGTACCAAAGAAAATTGTATATTTCGTCAATGCTCATACACAATAAAATGCTTCTTTTTGTAAAACATTGTTTTTCTTTATTTTATATTTTTACTAGTTTAGTTTATCTTTGGAGAAGTAAGTTTTCATTAATACCTAACTTTACAATATTAAAACAGCTAAGAGATGAAAACATCTTGAATTTTAACAAAATTTGAATTATTTAAAAAAAAAAAAACTTTGGCGAATGCGCAAGTTCATAGTCTGGAACATCATAGTGGTTCACTAATTAAAGCAAATCTTGACAATATGGCGAATGTGAAGATAAAAAATACTTTTTTTTGCCTCCTAACCGACGGGCTGCCTCGACCTAACGTTGTCAAAATCTACATATAAGAAGATATTCAGTCTAGTTTGGCCCCGATGTATGACCCATGAGAATATAGTCAGTGAGTTTAGGGCAACATGTCTATTCCCTTTTAACCGTTAAGCTATACTATACCATTTGTCATATCAGTTTATCGGAAATTCCATACCCTTAAACTCGTATGAATCCTCTGCAGAGCACATTAGAAGATGACTCTGATGACGTTCAACCGTCTCTTTAGGGAGAACCAGACCTCATGACTGGGGCATTAGCAAAAATTTTGATGAGAATATTTATTAAGTATAGGGCATTTAGCTTCAGGGCGTTATTTCACATGACTCTAGGGCGCTATTACCCATTCTCCTTATAAATGTTCAGACCATTTAAGATATTTTTTTATTAAAGCCGTTAATGTACTGGTATTTTTCGTAACATTTATTTTCCTATAAATAATCTTTATATTTTCTTTGCTTCTTCTTACATCACCAGGACTATCATATTTTTGTATTATTTTCGTTACGGTACTTTTAGAAATATTTCAATATTTTGCAATGAAGGACTTTTTTCTCCCCATTTTAAATAAATCTACAATTTTTTGTTTAAAATCACATGAAAAATAATGGTGTTTTAACATAATAAATTAATATTTTTACACTGTTGAACTGAAACTGAATACTTTAAAACCAAAATATAAATAGTTTCCATACTTGTTTCCAGCAACAAATTCCTTATCGCAAAAAAATATAAACATTTCTTTTTAGATTGTTAAAGGCGATAATTATATATATGACTGGATTTCTGCATTTTAGTAAAATGTAAAAAGCTCTTGACAAATTTAGTATTAATTAATACGAACATAATTAAAAATTTCCATTCATTTTTCCATTACTGTATATGAGATAATGGTGTCTATGTTCAAGGCGACAGGTGCATGCGGGAAATTTTACCCCTACATACTTTATCAACTAAAATATGAAAACAATCTTTAACAAAAAGGAGTATTTTATTGCTTATGAGGAAAGTAAGCCAAGTGACCATTGTCAATTTTAGTGAAACTTTTCACGAGTGAAGCATTTCGTATTTTGTTGGTTAAAACACAAAAAAGTGCTGTCACAAAAATAAATTTTCTTGGTACCATGGCCTTAATATGATGAATGCAGTCTAAAAATAGCTCTTAACCCAACAAATTTCAAATCATAATGACAAAATTTTCTTTTTAATAGACGCATTCTACATAGTGTCAAGATTTGTTTAAATTAACTGAGCGCTCAAAAATATTTGAGTGTTTTTAATTGGTGCATTCACCGCTATGTCAAGAATATTTACTGAGAAAATTTTACTAGACCAATCGGATTTTTTTAAAATTACGAAAGATGTTTTCACCTCTTGTCTGTTTTAATCAACGAATTCCCCCGTAGAATTAGCATATCTTCAGAACAGTATGAGATCTTTTATTTCGTGGTACACACACCGATTCAATGCTATCCTTTTCTAATTGCATTAGTTAAACTAGGATAACATACTAATCGGTATGTCAAATCTAGAATAAAGTGAAATTATGAATTTATGATTGCCTAAATTACTATTAGTATTATCAATATGTAAATAATGTTCGAACAATATTGACTGTTAAAAATAAGTTTTTAAGTCCTCTTCTTGATGTTAATTGTAAACTTCACATTTATGGTAATTTCTAACACTTAAAAACACTCAAAAGACTTGAGCAAAAAACTGAAAGCAAAATTAATTAAATATATATATGTCAAACGGAAACAGCCGTCAAACAAATTGATTGTTGTTTAAATCTATTGTTGTAGTCGAAGGTTTTAATGTTGAAAAGTTAACTATTAATGAACCTTGCTTCTACGAAGAGAAACTGAATTTGTAAACACATTAAATAAATAAAAACAATATTTTACAAAAAGAGGCATTTTATTGTTTATGAGGAAAGTGGCCCAACTGACCGACTGAGGTTCACAAATAGTAAAAAAACCACTCTGCCACCTTGACTGCTATACATTGGCCGTGTGCCAAGGATGTCAACATGTCATTTTTGGGAGGCTTTTTAAAAAATTAGCAAACATCAGAAGCTCGATTCTGTAAGCATATTTTTGGAGATTTCCTTTCCTTATCTCTTTTAAGACAGCGACATACTTATGTGTTACTGCAGACTGAACAAAGCTGGAAGATCCTAATTATGACATTCTCTTTCCCTTTACCCTTATAGAATCGCAACCCAGATGAAACTTGTCTGGTAGGTTATTTGAGGTCCACAAATAGTAAAAAAACCAGTCTGCCATGTCGACTGCGGTGCATTGATCGTCTGCCAAGGATGTTAGCGTATTATTTTTGAGAAACTTTTTGAAGAATTAGTGAACAACCCTCTGCACCAACCCCAAGCAGTTAGACCACCGGCGTGGTATTCAGGGAGTCACCGGCAACACATATAAGAATAATGGTGAGTTTGCTTATAGTACACATTTTGTACTCGTGCCTCTCATATATGACTAATTTTTCTGAGGCACAGACGGACTAAGGATAAGATGTTGGCTATGAGCGACCGTTCACTTCATTTACTTGAATTTGCGTAACTCGGAAACTAAACGTTCTGAACTAAAAGCACCAGTACAAAAGTTATAAATAATGTCATAGTGACGTTGATGTGTACCTTGATAGTGACCCTTACTGCAATTTCAAGGCCAGGTTATGTTTTTAACAGTAATCAACATATTTTAATGCAGAAATGGGAACTCTGGGAGATCCCTCATCCAACATACAGGTAATTTGGGTAGTAAAATGTCATATGAAGGTCTAATCTGATTTTCCGGCCAATCTGTAATAAATTCGCCTATAAATTTGTAATCAAGCGTTATGGAGGGAGTTGAACTTAGCATCCCATATAGTAACCTTAAGATTGACCTTGAGAGTAAACTTCACGGCCATTTCAAAGTCAAGTTAACATTACACCCCTTAAGTTATTTAAAAAATCAACTTTATCCAAATTGTTATCTCTCAAAGTAAACCTAAAGGTCACCATAAGTTGCCCTTCAATTTCCTACAACTTTTTTGCTTAAAAATTGTTTCCAGTAAAGGATAACAGTAAAGACGCATTTGAACTTCAAAAAATATAAAACAAAATGTAAATATCATTTCACTTACATTTTCGCGAAGAGCAAATATTCCCAGACTTTCCATATCTGCAATAACATATATGGATTACCACTAAAAATAGCGTGATGATAAAATTACCTTACCCGCTTAATATTTACAACTTTTTATATTAAAACTTTTTCCCCAGAATGCTTAGTTTCCGAATTATTCAACTTCAAGGAAATGATGCAGAACCATGGCCTAAAGCTAACATGCTGCCCTTAGACCCCCCTGTATTTCAAAAACTAGCCATTCGATGGCTTCATGAGAACTTTTGATCAGGAAGTCAAGCATTACGTCATACTATATTTCGACCGATTTCACGGGGAACCGTTGTCCATAAGGTTGGTACGGTATCCTTTGGAACATTTGATTTTTTAAAATTTCGTCATACATCTTTCAAAATTAAATAATAATAATATTTTACTACAGCACAACTTGAATATTATCCGATGAGAATCTACATTAAAATGAACATTTTAGACGCTCATTTTATTATTACTTTACATATTTTTAGTTTTTGCTCCACCTTGTACATGCCATCTTAACTTTTACATTTTTGATATTATTTTTAATAAAAATAGTATCGAAAATTTTTGACCAAAAATATTTTAATTGCTAAAATTAAGTACAATAGAATAATTGCCTCATTTTTTGCGGACACTCTGTAAAATGACAATTTTTATTTTTATAAATAAAAGATGCAATGTGATCTAGAAATTCCTATTTTAATTTAAAATCTTCAAAATATAAAATAGGAGGCATAAAATAATTTATTTTATTTTTGCAGCTCGAATAATGTTTAAATGTTTGTGAAAAATATTTCCTTTAGTAAAATTAAACATATTATTTATCCAGAATTTTTTCATTATAGATAAATAATTTATTAAAATTGTGATCTATAAAGTGCTAAATTGAACAAAACTTAATAAAAATTCAGGTAAAAAATATCGCGATACCTTCGTTTACCAAAACAAACGGGCGAGATTCGTCACTTTTTTCAGCTGTTTTTATACCAACCCGAGCTCGATGAAGAGTTTTTTGCTGCGAACATTTCTATTTTTGGTCTTAATTTATTTCTTCATTGCGTCCCGAAACTTCGTATCGAATGTGTTGCGAGGACAACTTCTCGCTCGGTCCCGGGTTCGACTTAGAGGAGGTCATTTCGGGATGGTCACGGATATTACCGTCGAGCATTTTAATTTAAATTTTCCGTGTTTTTCATCCTAACATAAAATCCTGCTCTGTTCCTTCTCTTTGTAAGTATATTTTTTTAAACTTTTTTGATTTTTAAAATTCCAAAGGGGCCGATAATTTTTTATAAATTACGGTTTTTAGTACATTTTTGTATTAATAATTCAGTTTTTGAAGAATTTTTCATCTCAAAATTATTTGCCTCTTTGTACTGTTTCCTACTTATATAACTAAATGTCAGAATAATTTTTATATTTAAAATGTAATCGCGCTGGAATTTTAATACTCTTTTTTGTATTGTTCTAAAAAAAAATAAATTACCTCGGTGTTACTTGACTTAGACCCCCCCCCCCCCCCGTACCAGCGCCTGATCTTTTGGAAATGATGCCGTTAGGGGGCGCTCGACGGTTTTGTCGTTTTAAATTATTTCAAAGTCTCGGAAGGGTCTCTACCATATGGAAGAAAATTTGTATTTCTTGAATGTTTAAAAAATTATTTTTGTTACTGAAAATTGAATTAATTTTTCCTCTTTTTAAACAGTGTTCTTGGTTTTTTTTCTAAAATTCGAGGAATAAAAAAATAAACGATCAAATTTTTGCTCCAAATAATATTCATAGAAATATAAATTACTACTTTTTTGACATGTCCGGTTATTTTTTAGTTTCTAATTCTGCAAAAACAAAATCAAAATGTTTCCATATGGTTCAGACTTATGATACACGAAAGGTAGGTTTTTGCGGCAGCCAAATGTAACTTTTTTTAACTTGGTATATCTTGTAATAATTTAAAAATAAAAGAAAGCATTAAAAATAAACTTTTTAGGTTAGTCCAGGTTGCAAAGATTTTTAAACAAAAAAATTTTTTAGCTTTTTTTAAAAATTATTCATATATTTATTTACGAGGCGACGAAAGGGTAGTTGCAGATATATTTTTTATTTAGTAAAACTAATATAAAGTGTGCAAACTAGGAAAAAATTCAAGAAAATAATACAATTTTTGCTTGCGTATTCCAGACTGAAAGAAGCTTTTTACCAACGTTGAGATATTTTTTATTTTTAAAAATCTTTTCGAAGTACACAATAGTTGGAATAATTCTGAAAAAATATTGAAAATACAATGTTTTTTAAGTTTTCTCAAAATTTATTTATGTATTTTTTTGACGTAGATACGAAGAGGCTTGCTGCTACAGTCAAATATATATTTTATTGTTTAAGATTATTATAAAGTCTATAAAACTAGCAAGAATTTCATAAAATTTATATTCACATATATTTTGTCAAATTTTTTTTGTGAGTATCCCAGAGGAAAACTTTTTACTGGAGGGGAATATTTCTTGTTTTTATAAAATCATGTCGATGTACCCAAAATTCGGAATAATTCTTTTGAAAGAATTTTAAAAATACATTTTTTTATGCCTTGTCAAAATTTGTTTACATATGTTTTCACGAGGATGCCAAAGGGGTTTCTTGGAAAAGTCAAATTTAGATTTTAATTTTTAAGATTATTGTAGTCTACGAAAGTTGCAAAAACTTGGCAAAAATGTATTAAAAACAACTTTTTTAAAAATAAATATATAGTTGTTTTTTTGTGCGTGTCCCAGGGGGAAGCTTTCTATTAAGGGGGGTACCTTTTATTTTTAAAAATCATTTTAACGTCCCCAAAATTTGAAATAATACTTCTGAAAATATAAAACAAAAAATTTAAGGTCAAAATTTAGTTATATATTTTTTCGCCTAATATATATTTATTATATTTTGCCTTGTGTATGTCTCTACGCTCTTTACAGAAGAGGAATTTTTTATTTTAAAAAATCATTTCGAAGTTTCCAGTTAATACTTCTGAAAAAATATTGAAAATATAATTTTTTTATATTTTCGCTAAATTTATTATATATATATATATATATATATATATATATATATATATATATATATATATATATATATATATGGTTTCTTGTGAAATTGTTGAAAAATCTATATTCATAGATTTTTCAATAATTATAAAAAAATTAAATGTTTATTGGACTCCCTGAAGGCGCTTCTTTCATTTCCCTGTGAAAACACATATAAATAAATAAATTTAGCGAAGATATAAAAAAATTATATTTTCAATATTTTTTCGGAAGTATTAACTGGAAACTTCGAAATAGTTTTTTAAGAAAGCATTAAAAATAAACTTTTTAGGTTAGTCCAGGTTGCAAAGATTTTTAAACAAAAAAATTCGAAATGGTTTTTTAAAATAAAAATATTCCTCTTCTGTAAAAAGCGTCCCCCTGAGACATACACAAGGCAAAATATAATAAATATATATCAGGCGAAAAAATATATAACTAAATTTTGACCTTAAATTTTTTGTTTTATATTTTCAGAAGTATTATTTCAAATTTTGGGCACGTTAAAATGATTTTTAAAAATAAAAGGTACCCCCCTTAATAGAAAGCTTCCCCCTGGGACACGCACAAAAAAACAACTATATATTTATTTTTAAAAAAATTGTTTTTAATACATTTTTGCCAAGTTTTTGCAACTTTCGTAGACTACAATAATCTTAAAAATTAAAATCTAAATTTGACTTTTCCAAGAAACCCCTTTGGCATCCTCGTGAAAACATATGTAAACAAATTTTGACAAGACATAAAAAAATGTATTTTTAAAATTCTTTCAAAAGAATTATTCCAAATTTTGGGCACTTCGACATGATTTTATAAAAATAAGAAATATTCCCCTCCAGTAAAAAGTTTTCCTCTGGGATACTCACAAAAAAATTTGACAAAATATATGTGAATATAAATTTTACGAAATTCTTGCTAGTTTTATAGACTTTATAATAATCTTAAACAATAAAATATATATTTTAAAATATTTTTTCAGAATTATTCAAACTATTGTGTACTTCGAAAAGATTTTTAAAAATAAAAAATATCTCAACGTTGGTAAAAAGCTTCTTTCAGTCTGGAATATGCAAGCAAAAATTGTATTATTTCCTTGAATTTTTTCCTAGTTTGCACACTTTATATTAGTTTTACTAAATAAAAAATATATCTGCAAATACCCTTTCGTCGCCTCGTAAATAAATATATGAATAATTAAAAAAAAAAAAACTAAAAAATTTTTTTGTTTAAAAATCTTTGCAACCTGGACTAACCTAAAAAGTTTATTTTTAATGCTTTCTTAAAAAACTATTTCGAAGTTTCCAGTTAATACTTCTGAAAAAATATTGAAAATATAATTTTGTATATCTTGGCTAAATTTATTTATTTATATGTGTTTTCACAGGGAAACGAAAGAAGCGCCTTCAGGGAGTCCAATAAACATTTAATTTTTTTATGATTATTGAAAAATCTATGTATATATATATATATATATATATATATATATATATATATAGAGTATATTTTTATTTATTTATTTAACTAAGACTTTAAGAAACAGTTTATCTAGTTTTTTTTTTAAGTATTTTTCTAGTATATGTGTCTTTTAATATGGGAATTAAACTACTAAAAGAATGTAAATATCTATCTTTTTAGTATATATATTTTCAACGCAAGATATTTTTAAAAAATTTTCAAAAATCATCAAAGTGGTAAACATTTTTCTATAAAATATTAAAAATACATTTTTCACTGATATTCCAAAAAATTTTTCATTGATTTTCTTTATAAGAAACTTATTACAATTTTTAAAAATTATTTCAGTGTTCCAGTTGAAGATAAATTTTCATCTTTCACTGAAAATTATAAAAAAAATTGATAACATCTAAATCTTTATTTAGGTTTTAAAAATTTGGAATGATTCTTTTGAAAAAATTTAAAAAATATATTTTTTTATGTCTTGTCAAAATTTGTTTACATATGTTTTCACGAGGATGCCAAGGAAGTTTCTTGTGAAAGTCAAATTTAGATTTTAATTTTTAAGATTATTGTAGTATACGAAAGTTGCAAAAATTTTGCAAAAATGTATTAAAAACAACTTTTTTGAAAATAAATATATATTTTTTTTTATACTTGTCCCAGGGGGAAGCTTTCTATTAAAGGGGGTGTCTTTTATTTTTAAAAATCATTTTGAAGTGCCCAAAACTTGAAATAATACTTCTGAAAAATAAAAAATTTAATGTCAAAATTTATTTACATTTTTATTCACGAGGATATTTGTAAGAGGATCAAATATTGTAGTCTACAAAATTTACTGAAACCTCTCGAAAATGTATTAAAGAGATTTTTTTTAACTAATATATATTTATTACATTTTGCTTTGGGTATGTCTCAGGGGGACGCTCTTTATAGAAGAGGAATATTTTTAATTTAAAAAACCATTTCGAAGTTTCCAGTTAATACTTCTGAAAAAATATTGAAAATATAATTTTTTTATATCTTCGCTAAATTTATTTACTTTTATGTGTTTTCACAGGGAAACGAAAGAAATGCCTTCAGGGAGTCCAATAAACAATTAATATATATATATATATATATATATATATATATATATATATATATATATATATATATATAATCTATTTTTTTATTTATTGTTTTTTAACCGACTTCTAAAAGAAGGAGGTTCTCAATTCGTCGACTATGTATTTTTTTTTTTTTTATGTATGTACACCGATTACTCCGGAACGGCTGCACCGATTTGAATGAAATTTTTTACGTTATGTAAAGGAAGTTGCTGCGGTGGTCCCATATTTTTTTAGATGAAATTGGTGCAGTAAAATCCAAGATGGCGCTTACAATATGGCGGCCAAAAAAATTAATTTTGTCCGATTGTCTCCAAAATTGGTATGGAGAAATTTTCGGGGTTGTACTCAACGAATCTGAAATTATTTTTCAAAAATTCAAAATGGCGGATCCAATATGGCGGACAAAACAATTCAATTTAGTCCGATTTTTTCCAAAATTAGTATGAGTGAGTTTTCGAGGTGCTACATAACGAATCTGATATTATTTTTAAAAAATCAATATGGCGGATCCAATATGGCGGACGAAAAAAATCGATTTTGTTCGATTTTTACCAAAATTGGTATGGGGGAATTTTCAGGGTCGCATATGACGAATCTAAAATAATTTTTAAAAAATTCAATATGGCGGATCCAATATGGCCGACAAAAAAATTAATTTTGTCCAATTTTCTCCAGAATTGGTACGGGGGAGTTTTCGGGGTCGCATATGACGAATCTAAAATAATTTTTTTAAAATTCAATTTGGCGGATCCGATATGGCAGACAAAAAAAATATTTTTAGTCCGATTTTCTCCAAAATTGGTACAGGAGAGTTTTCAGGGTCGCATATGACGAATATAAAATAATTTTTAAAAAATTCAATATGGCGGATCCAATATGGCCGACAAAGAATTAATTTTGTCCGATTTTGTCCAAAATTGGTACGGGGGAGTTTTCGGGGTCGCATATGACGAATCTAAAATAATTTTTAAAAAATTCAATTCGGCGGATCCAATATGGCCGACAAAAAAATTTTTTTGTCCGATTTTCTCCAAAATTGGTACGGGGGAGTTTTCGAAGTCGCATATGACGAATCTAAAATAATTTTTAAAAATTCAATATGGCGGACGAAAAAATCAATTTTGTCCGATTTTCACCAAAATTGGTACGGGAGAGTTTTCGGGGTCACACATGACGAATCTAAAATTATTTAAATAAAATTTTATATGGCGTATCTAATATGGTGGATAAAAAATTAATTTATTTTCTTTAAATATCGATATTGGAAAGTGTTGGGGCCTATATTACCAATCTAAAATTAATTTGAAATTTAAGATAGTGGATTTTCTATGGCAGACTAAATATTCGTTTGACCCAATTTGATTAGTATTTAGAAAACTCTAAGTACTAAAGAATTTTTAGTGGTTCATTTTAGGGTGATTTACAACTTTAGATAAATTTGTACTTTTTTGCCACTTTGGAGTCATTGCGAAGTACACTAATTTCGATTAGTTCTTAGTTCAAATAATTTATGAATATTATAATGAATTCTAAAACTAAAAATAGAAAAATAAAATTTTTATAAAAAAATTGAACCGACTTCTAAAAGTGCGCTAAAAAGTGAAAAATAACCATAAGTTTTTATATGAAATTGAACTTTTTGAAGTCGGCGCCAAATTATTTGTAAATGAAATAAATAACTACTAATATATACAAATTATGGTAAGAAAGCAACTACAAAAAAAGTATTTTAAATCTGTTTATGCAAATGACATTTTGTCAAGTATTAGTTTGGCGTCGACTTCAAAAAGTTCAATTTCATATAAAAACTTGGTTATGGTTATTTTTCACTTTTTAGCGCACTTTTAGAAGTCGGTTCAATTTTTTTATAAAAATTTTATTTTTTAATAGGTACTTTTCTAGTATATGTATCTTTTATATATAATTTTTCATGATTATTGAAAATGCTACGTATATATATATATATATATATATATATATATATATATATATATATATATATATATATATATATGTAGTCTATTTCTTTATTTATTTAACTAAGACTTTAAGAAGGAGTTTATCTAATTTTTTTGAAAAGGTACTTTTCTAGTATATTTGTCTTTTATTATGGGGATTAAACTACTAAAAGAATGTAAAAATCTATCGTTTTAGTATATATCTTTTCAACGCAAGATATTTTTAAAAATTTTTCAAAAACCATCAAAGTAGTAAATATTTTTCTAAAAAATATTAAAAATGCATTTTTCATTGATACTCCAAAAAAGTTTTCGTTCATTTTCTTTATGAGAAACTCATAGTTATTAAAATTTTTAAAAATTATTTCAATTTTCCAGGTGAAGATAAATTTTCATCTTTCACTAAAAATTATAAAAAAAAAAATTGATAACATCTAAATCTTTATTTAGGTTTTAAAAAGTTCTCATTTCATTCATCTTTAAAATGGGTAAAATAAGTTTTTATTTCATTTGGTAATTTGAAACTGAGGGGCACATTATTTGAAAAAAAAATATTTCAAAAATTTTTCATCAAGGAATTAGTAAGTATTTTGTCATTTTGTAATTGAAATTTTAATTTAGTACCTTTTACTTTTTGTGCGGATGGTTAAAAACTATTGGTATTTTATTTATTTTAGTTGTTTTTTAAATACGAATAATTGACTTAATATTTCTTTTGACCTTTCTGTGCAGTTTTAGTATGGTAATAATAATATATTCAGTGGCGCAACTAAGAGTATGTGCTCCCCCCCGCAGATTTTTGAATGCTCCTACTATTTTACACCCGTCCTGATCCTTCGTATTTTTACAAGGAAAAATATTATATATATATATATATATATATATATATATATATATATATATATATATATATATATATATATATATATATATATATGTATAATTATTTTTCCTTGTAAAAATGAAAAATCAAGAGAGCCCATTGAGAGGAGCCATTATTAAATTTATAATTTTTTAAAGTCTTTTTAAAAGTTATTTCATTACAGATTTTTTATTTTAAATCAAAGGGGGGGGGGCGGTGGTTAACAAGGAGTAAAAGAATTTTTAAAATCTTTTGTAAAGTCCATTTCAAATTGGAAATATTTATATATATATATATATATATATATATATATATATATATATATATATATATATATATATATATAATCTGTTTCAAAATGCTCAGAACATGAAAATAAAAAAAAAATTGATAATACCAAAAAAGTTTTTAAATTAAATTTAAAAATTTTTAAATCATAGAGTTTTAGCTTTTGTCAACAATTATGTTTAAATTTTCTCGTAGTGTTGCTCTTTGAGAGAGAGAAAATTGCATCTTTAATATTATTTATTGAAATAATTTTTTTGAAAATTTAAACCTGAATTATTATTATTTTTTTTAATTTTCTAAATTTTGGGCATCATATATTTGAAATTAAAGGGGAACTGTTTGCGAAGAGCCAAAGATTTTTTAAGTATTTTTCAAATCCATTTTCAAGTGCCAAAAATATATTTATTTTCAATTGTCAAATTATCCAGAACGAGGGAAATTTCCCAATCAATTCTTAATACAGTTTTTTTTAGATTTTCGCCAAGACTACTACCACGTTTTAATGCATGGGAGTCGCATCAAAGTTAAGGATTAATTATATTTTAGCTTTGACCCCCTTCCTAGTAAAGTTCTGGAATAAATTGTGTTATCTATTTTTTTATTGTATCATTTTTTAATATTTTTAATACTTTTGAAAACTTGAAAAAGTATTAAGAAGGGCGGAACCAGAAATTTTTTGGCGAGGGCATAATATATATATATATATATATATATATATATATATATATATATATATATATATATATATATATGTAAAGGGGGAAGTAGTCACGACACAATATTCAGAGCTAGGATTATTGGGTATGCAGTTACATTTTATGTAGGGTTTGTTCTTACATTTCCCCCAACACCCCAGAATAGGTCTCATCCATCTCGGAATTTACGTCAAAAGCAGCACTAATTTTTACCTATGAATTGGGACTAACTATTTAATTTGTTTATAAGTGAAAAAGAGGTACCGTTTTTGTTGTATTTTGTGTATCTCGTTAAACTGGGTGACTGTGATTGGGACTATTAAATAATTCAGATTTTTTGTAAATATCTCGGCAACCAATGAAAGGATTTTAACAAACAAATAAGCATTTGAAAGTTTTTTTTATTGCCTATAATTTTGTAATGATACATTTTTTAGTAGAAACAATAGTTTTCGAATTAAATAAAGAAAAAATTTTTTTGGCATTACTTGTTAATAAAATATATATTTGCCAAACAAAATTTAAAACCCTAACGATGACAGTCATCTTGCATCCCCTAGAAAGATGATTTTCAAAAAGAAAAATTCCAGTTGCCTCTTATGTTTATTTTTGCTTATTATCAGTCTAATCTTCCTGACCTATTTGTGAAGTTAGAGTTTTCAGAAAAAAAAAACTTTTGTACAATTTAGACACGAAATTTTTTATTTTTCTTGGCACAATGATAAAAAATATAATACTTATTTTGTATCGTTTGTCCACCTTCATATTTAAAAAATTACCCATTTGAAATTTGCAGAAAAAATTTTTAATCACTTGGTAGGTTATAATTCTTCTATTTTCCTTTCAATTTCTCATTGAAAATATAATCGAATTTTATTTCGTAGGAAATTACAAACACCTTTTTTAGAATTTTTTCAAAATTTTGAAAAATCTCAGTGTAGTTTGGTTTTGGAAAAAAATAGTAACACGTAATGTGAACCAAGTGATTACTTTTATATGCATTTCATTAAAAACTGACACTAAGGGCAAGTTTACATTATTTTTTCAAACAACCAGTATCAAGTAACTTGATATCGCCATCTTGCCTTTCTATAACTAACAGTCCTATTTAAATTTTTCTAATATACAACGTTTATTTACTTTTTCAGACGCGAAAAATTTATATTATGTCCTTCGCTACGCGGACGAATCCAATTTCACGTAGGAGTAACTCTCTATACCTTGGCGCGGGGTCAGACGTGTTCGAAGCCTCGGCGCACTACTGAATCCCAGTGATGTGGACCAACCCTGGGGGTACTTCAGTAGCGGCTTAATCGTCGTTGAGGGTACCTAGGGACTATTACACCCTGAGTCGTACTCCTAGACACTTTGTTGGCCCATCAGAAGAGTTGGGTGGAGTACGGCCGGTGAAAGAGGAGGAGACACGACGGGTTGCAAAATTTTCTCCCGGTCCAGGAATGGTTACGGCGGCCTCGGAAAATTTCTGGATCATAGACTCGTTTATTAACACTTGGAGCAGAGCATTTCTTCAGGATGAACATTGATGCTAACTAATGTAAGTATTATTCATAGACAAAGTCTTTGTATAACAAAAAAGCGTTTTGTAGAATCACGAACCTGACTTATAAAACTGGACTGCTTATGAAAATAATTTTTGACCCCCCTTATTGGTCGCTATTAGGTGCTATGATTTGTACGGCTACATTGAATTCCCTGCTAGTCTCTTATATTGGCGTGAATGTGTCGTGAATGAATGTCAATTCTAGTATTCTAACAGGTTTAGACAATAACTCTATCTTTCTATAGTATATCTAAAACAATAAATCGCTCTTTCTTGTTTTACTTGACAAGTTAATTGAGTATATTCAATCAAAAATACCGGGATAATTGTTTGAGTAAAACAATATTTAACTTGAATTTCTGTTTTTAGTTTCCTCAAAATTGTAATTTTTCGGTTCGATTTCTTTAAAGCTAATGTTTTTAAACTTCTTTGGAACAGCATAAATATGTTGCATTTTTATTATACAAGCGTGAAAGGTCAGTTTTTATAAATAAATGAAAATGCTTTTTCTATTTTATTTTTTACAATAAAACTGTTATCTAGCAAAATAGGTAAAATGTGAAATATGCACCAAAAACAAATCGAGACTATTTTCTTTTAATATCTGTTTTGGAAATGATTGTGGAAACCAGTGAGTATTTTTGTAAATAACATTAGTATGGTCTGCATCTTTCTTCGGACATAGAGTATAAGAACTTAATGAAAAAATGTATAAAGGAATTTACTTTTAAAAATTTTATATCGTGAATTAATATACATGTATATTGTTTAATATAAGGTCTCGAAATGTCCACATAATCTATCGCAAAGTAATAGTTTCATTATTTAAAAATAGGTCTTTTTAAAATTATGTTCTCCTCGATACTTTTAGGAAACTGATGAGTTAGGTATTTATATAGAGTTAACAAATGTTGACATTTCCTTCATAATAACGGACCTGTAATTTAAAGGAGTAAAATATCATTATGTACTAAACCATTTTTATTAAAAATTAAACTCCAAAGTGGATAAAATGTTAGAGCAGTCTATATTTAATTGTAAAATAAAGAATATTTATTAAGACACTTCAAATATAAAAAGATTTTAAATACAAGAGTGGGATTCTTACATTAATACAATCATTTTAAATCTAAATATATACATAAAGATTTACTAGCAACTTTTAATTTTTGCACTAGGTCAAACTTTCCATTTACTTAACTGTTTGAGGATCTGGAATTGACCTTTCCTAAAGTTGAATTTTTGAAATGGTAATCAATCACAGCTTCTCACTACTTTGACAAAGGATTTTCACAACACAAATTTCCTTATTATCTGAGCTAAAATTCAGAATTTTTGTTTTATTTTTTTTAAATAATAAGTAATTCAATATAAATTTATTTTAAATTAATAAGATATTCAAACAAAAGGTTATTTTATTTTTAGGCAAAACAAATACATAAAAGTAAAATTTATGTAATTTCTAAACATGCTTAATAATATTGAAAAATTGAAAATTCAGGACTTTTTTTTGTAGAGCCAGTGTATGTTATTAAGTCCAAGTTTAGTTGCTTCAAAATGTTCACATCAAACAGTGCTTCATAGCTTTTTTTAGGCAGTTTATTTGTAAGAAGCACACCACAAACTTTTTGCTCATCTTCATGTATAAAACTATTTCCAGAAAAATGCTCTGAATAGACTTAACCATCATCTGGTATATAAAAGAATTATGATCATGGCCAATTTGCTTCAGCCCTTGAATTTGAAGTTTCTTTTAGCAAACTAAAACATAGATAACATTTAAAAATTATCATACATCATATCCATAAAATTAAACTCCCTTATGCTCTCTTCGGGGCATAATTTTTTTTGGAATACCCGCTCATCGAATTGAAAATATAATTGCTTAAACATGTTTTTATTTGTTTCAGATACATTTACATACAACTCGCGCGTTTTTTGCTTGTAGGATTAGCATGGCTACATTATACGCAGCACCTCCATGACTCTTGACTCTAAGACTTGTGGATACTGAGTAATCGATCAAGTTGAAGATCAGAATAATGGAGATAATGTGTGTAGTGTTACCATTCTTATTCTGTAGGTAAAAATTTAACATAAAGTGCGTAGCGCGTGTGGAGATTCTAATCTTCATGGGTTTTTCCTAAACATCGTCGTTGTTTAAAACCTCGGTACAGTTAGCTTTTGAAGACAATTGGATGTCTGGAAAAGGCTTGGCAGCCGTCTGTCTTGGGTTCTTCGCCACCCAGTTTTGTTCGTACCATGAAGAGTAGGATAGTGAAGAAAGAAAACGTCATCAGTTATGGAAGAAGATAATGTTGTCGTGCAAATGGAGATGGACAAGGAGGTAACTAAAATATAATATTATTAAGTTAAACAGATGAGTATTTAAATATTCCCTTGTGGAGCCATCGGTTGTAAGTTGATTTTTTCTGATTACATTGTTTAAGCAACGATGTACGTTAGCAGTTATATTCAATCTATCACGGTGAATATTAGAATACGTCATACCTTCAATCGCATCCTCATTTAATTCATTACTGAACTTTTATTAATGCATTGTTAACGCATATACACACCATCTATCACAAATTTAAAAAGACCAAGGGTGAGTCCAGATGGCAGGAAAACTACGAATCGTAAGCGTAGCGTAATAAGGCATGAGTCAAATTTCAAGCATTGTGATTTGGTAAATAAAAATAAAGACAAAAACAGAAGATTTCCCACCTAAATCCGCCGTTTCCAAGGTCACTAGGATGCAAGATGATATTAAACTTTTCAGCGCACTGCTTTAAATATGGCGAAAACTGTTTATTTTCAGTATTTTGCATGAACATAACCTATGATTATTTTTCAGAAGTTTGTTGTTTTATTGATTTTTTTTTCACTTTACCAGTTTTGAGATAATGGATATTTATGAGATATGTCAAATTGTTTTCATTTATTAAAAATGCTTGTTACCCAAAAAAAAACAGTTTTTGTTCATCTTTTTTATTAATTAATATAACAATTGCAATAAAACATTTCTTTATTATATAAATTAAATTTTAGGTAATAAAGGCCGTTATATAATAAAATTTCTATTCAGCGACAGTCTTTGATATCGGGACGTTAATCCACAGATATGCTTTTAGCATATCTTATATATACTTACCTCAAACCAAACTAAACTATTTAAAATATACTTTACTATTATTATGAAATATGCTTTATTGTCTAAGATCTCATACGCTCGTGTTGACAAAGGCAACTTTAAAAAATACATTTTGTCAGGCATGTTAAAAGAAAAAAACTTGCAATAAAACAGAATAACTGAGATAACTGACATCCCAACTTATAATCTTTTAATTATCTCAAGACCAGGCCCAGTAGTGATTAATTTTTAGATAAAAGAAATATTACCAAAAATTCAGATAAAAGTTAGGTTAAGACAAAAAACACACACGTCACTACTACGGAACAAAATGTCCCATGTGGACGATTCATTTTTAACTTAAAAGAACGAAATACGCTTACGCTCAGATTTTTCTTGTTGTATGGATTCGCCCTCAAACAGGTAAAATGATGATAAAAAATTATGTAAAAGCATCTAGATGTATGCTTTATTGTCTAAGATCTCATACGCTCGTGTTGACAAAGGCAACTTTAAAAAATACATTTTGTCAGGCATGTTAAAAGAAAAAAACTTGCAATAAAACAGAATAACTGTGATAACTGACATCCCAACTTATAATCTTTTAATTATCTCAAGACCAGGCCCAGTAGTGATTAATTTTTAGATAAAAGAAATATTACCAAAAATTCAGATAAAAGTTAGGTTAAGACAAAAAACACACACGTCACTACTACGGAACAAAATGTCCCGTGTGGACGATTCATTTTTAACTTAAAAGAACGAAATACGCTTACGCTCAGATTTTTCTTGTTGTCTGGATTCGCCCTCAAACAGGTAAAATGATGATAAAAAATTATGTAAAAGCATCTAGATGTAGAAACATTTGCCTGTGTTACCATATTATTCATTACCATAGACAGAAGTAAGAAATATAGAGCAATGTTATTAAAACCAAAGTAGACAAACTGAACTCAATTTTTTAAACTGTCGGGTTTCAAGTGCATATCTATTTAAATCATTAAGGTATAATGTTTCTATCTCAATGGTATAGATAGTACATGAAGCGCGCTGTATCCTCTTTGATTTTTTCAAAATTCAATAATGTGTTTTTTGTATGAACATTGTATAACTATATTTAAATGTTTTCAAATTATATGCTCCTTCATAATGTAGTCATAGACAAAGATAATAGACAAATTATTTTTCCTTATTTAGTGGTAAATAATGGCTAAGACATACGCTGTTTATAATCCAATCACATTTTAAAACTAATGATAAATTTTCTTTGTTTCAGGACAGTAAAAAGCCGGGTCGCGAATTTTTCAGGGTGGCATAAGACAGGGAAACCTTGCACGCGTTACTTTATCCAGTCTTTTTTAGTCTAACGTACAGAAAGGGTTGGCTATATCGTTTTTTAAAAATGCTAATAATAATTTTTCTTTCTTGAATTAGTTTAATCTTGATTTCATATGAAACTAAATCTGGTCAGCAATGCAGTGTTTCCTTTGTCTGTTTAATTGTGGTTTCCTAGGACAAGTTGTTGCAAAAAGCGGTTGTTTTTTGAAACTGTTTCTGGGACTGTAATTAAGTGCGATCATGAAAACTTAAAATGTTCGGGACACAAGCTGGATTAGGGCAGTCTGCAGATTTGACTAAGGTAAGATACTTTATTTTTCGTGCATATTTCGCAGAGAAATTTAAGTTTTTAATTTTCTGTATCATAGTTGGTTTTTATAAATATTGAAATCACACCTCTATGATTGTTTTTTATTTTAAAGTAAGGTTGCTGACATACTGAGTTCTAATAAATTTTTATATAGTATCAATTAAAATTACATAAACAGAAAAGATGTATACTTGCAAGACTCATTTTTAGAAAATGCTCAAGGCCACTTTAGTGTAATTTTATTAGACAATTCTTAATAATTCATTAGGATCAGCAAAAGCAGTATAATATTTTTTTAAAATTAATTTAGTAAAGTAACCCTATGCATACATTGATAGTAAAAACAAGGAAAATTAATTTTAATCAATAAAATTTACTAAATTTCAATTATGTTATATATATTTTAAAAATGAAAATCCTGTATTTTAAAAACAACACACTTTAGGACATGTTTTTACGAGGTGCAAAACTTTCATGATTTTTTTTTTAATTTGGCTTTCGAAAGATACTGAAACTGTCCTTGTCTATTCCACTTCACTGTATGATCATGATATTTTAATTGTGTAATTAATAGTTTTTCTCTTTTGTTCCAGGTAAGTTTTTGCATGCTTTCTTTCCATGGTAAAAAGGCAAATCATCTCGTCGGAGCGCGTGTGAGTGAAAAGTGCCGAACACCAACGATTGGAAACAAGTTGACGAGATTTATTTGTGGGAGCTTAGTGTTGTGAAGGAAGATTAAAGAACAAAGGACCAACAGCGAACAGAAGTAGTGTGGGGTATGATGAGTGTAAATATTTTTTCTTTATATGATTAAAAAAATTTCGGTAATGATAATATTTCTTCTAGAGTAAGTTAGTTGATAGGATGTGACAGTTCTGCATCCACCGGAAATGCCGGATCGAGGGGAAATGGCAACGTCGCATATGCTATTTTTTTATCATTTAACAAGAATCGACCTAATCTGACCCCGTTTTTTTCCTTTTACCAATGGTTTTAGTAACCGCGATACCGTTTTAAAGTGTTATTTCTATTGTTTTGAACGGATTACCTTAATTAATTTCTCTGTATTAATTAAATAATTGTAAGAAATCAAGGGAATAAAACGAGGATCTGGCAACATGGCCACCGATGGCATTTTTCGGTGGACTTTTTGGACTTCGTCATACCTGTTTTTTACCGTCCGCCAGTCAGGTTAGGTCAATCCTTATTAACTAATAAAAAATTAGCATATTCCTCCTGGATCCACCTCTTCCAGTGGGTGCAGAACTATCACATTTTATCTATTTGGGTTTTTGTCTAAATACAAAACATTTTAAAGATAGATTTAGTTAATAAATATTTAAAAGAGGTAGGTACACGATTATTACTTTAGATGCGAATTTTTTATTTTAAATTTTGAACGTTTAATAATAATATACCCTTATAAATCCAGTATGGATTCTCACAGCATATATCACATAAGAAGTTTAATGCTTTTTTCTTCTTTTTTAGGTGCATTAATACATCTTGAATAATCACTATAAGAAAATAGGTTTAGGGGTCCGAATATTAAAAATAAGCAGTCAGTCATTTGAAATCTTGTTGCATTGAAAAACGAGTTTATCTTCAGTTACTTTTAAAGATTTTGCAACAAACTAGCATTATTTTGCAAATCCAAGTCCAAATGTTGCACACAATTGCATATATTGAAGTATTGAGATAAACCATCGAATGTCAAATTTTTGAGTCAAAAAGGTAAGAGAAAGTTATTCTTTTGGTCACTCTGTCTTTGATTAATTTGCACTATTTCATAGGGAAGTTGTGATTTTTGGCCAAAATAACCACTGCTTTGTAAAATAGTGCCAATTAACACATTCAGAATCAGATAAAGTGACCAATGAGTTAGTTTTTTGGCCTTTTATACCCAAAGTTTGAGAATTTAAGAGTTCATCTCTTTATTCTACTATTTATAACACTGTTTGATTAAATTTTACTAATGATCTATTTCAGGATTGCTATTTTTTTTTCAGGTTTAATCTCTTTATTCTACTATTTATAACACTGTTTGATTAAATTTTACTAATGATCTATTTCAGGATTGCTATTTTTTTTCAGGTTTGTTCTCTTTATTCTACTATTTACAACACTGTTTGATTAAATTTTACTAATGATCTTTTTCAGGATTGCTATTTTTTTTCAGGTTTAATCTCTTTATTCTACTATTTATAACACTGTTTGATTAAATTTTACTAAAGATCTTTTTCAGGATTGCTATTTTTTTTCAGGTTTGATCTCTTTATTCTACTATTTACAACACTGTTTGATTAAATTTTACTAATGATCTTTTTCAGGATTGCTATTTTTTTTTCAGGTTTAATCTCTTTATTCTACTATTTATAACACTGTTTGATTAAATTTTACTAATGATCTTTTTCAGGATTGCTATTTCTTTTTCAGGTTTAATCTCTTTATTCTACTATTTACAACACTGTTTGATTAAATTTTACTAATGATCTTTTTCAGGATTGCTATTTTTTTTTTCAGGTTTAATCTCTTTATTCTACTATTTATAACACTGTTTGATTAAATTTTACTAATGATCTATTTCAGGATTGCTATTTTTTTTTCAGGTTTGATCTCTTTATTCTACTATTTACAACACTGTTTGATTAAATTTTACTAATGATCTTTTTCAGGATTGCTATTTTTTTTTTCAGGTTTAATCTCTTTATTCTACTATTTATAACACTGTTGGATTAAATTTTACTAATGATCTTTTTAAGGATTGCTATTTTTTTTCAGGTTTAATTTCTTTATTCTACTATTTATAACATTGTTTGATTAAATTTAACTAATGATCTTTTTCAGGATTGCTATTTTTTTTCAGGTTTAATCTCTTTATTCTACTATTTATAACACTGTTTGATTAAATTTTACTAATGATCTTTTTCAGGATTGCTATTTTTTTTCAGGTTTAATCTCTTTATTCTACTATTTATAACACTGTTTGATTAAATTTTACTAATGATCTTTTTCAGGATTGCCATTTTTTTTTCAGGGTTAATCATTACAAATTGTTTTTTTAGTATGTTTTTATTTTTAAAACTAAGAACACACCGATACCGATATGTGTGGTAGTTGTTGGTGTTTTCTTGGCAGCTGTTTACGTTTCAGGTGTTTTTGGTACGTATAATGATAATGAGTAAGCAGCTGTCTGTTGTTGCTCTATTCGGAGCCGTACAACACTGATGATGACCAAGGAAGGTCGAAACAGTTGCCGAAGCCTTGGAAAATATGTATTAAAGGTAAGTTGATTCACAAAGTGTAATTAAATATTTAATTCATTTTAAAAACCGCCAAATGCTAATTGAACTCAATATGTGTTCCGTAAAATATTTAAAATCTACAAGTTTATTTATTGATTTACTTGGCAGGCGCCAAAAAATTTTTTTTTTCTTTTCTTAAAAATCATGTTAGGCAATGCGCTAGTAATTAAGGACATTCTATATTTTTTCAATGTTTTCTTGTTATTTTTTTATACGGTCACCAAAGTAAATTTATATTTTCACATTTCATATTTTATTAGTTTTTATTTTATACCCAACAGAGTTAAACCTAAAATTTTTTTTGTCGTTTTTTGGGACGTAAAATTAACTCTAACCGTAACTGTATCAATTATCAGCTCTTCATTTTGAGAAAAAGGACCGTGACAAACAGATGTACGAGTAGACGAAGGAACTTACACGAGTTGTTTCTGTAAGTATTTGGTTTTTCCAATTTTGTCACAAAACCGTCTCATTTCATCTCATCAGCCATCTTCAGTCCATGTTTGAACATATGTCCAAGATAGATGTAGTTCTGAACATTTTATATACTTTCTTTTCAACACTTTGATATGAAAGTCGTTGCCTATATTCACCTTCAGCTGCCTCTTTGATGTTATTGTTTTACATTAATAGGTTCTTTAAGAAGTATTTCCTAAATTTATAAAATAATAATAGATTTTCACTGAAAATGAAGTTTTCCTTTAATTTTCTCACTCGAGAAAGTTTTAAAATAAATAAATAGCAAAATATATACCAAATGTTCTTGAATGTTTCCAATTTCCAATTTATATGGATGCTATTTTTTTTTGAATTAAACCTAAATTTTAGTTACATCCACCATTTTGTCATGAAAATAGTTTTTTCAAAACAATTCGTAACTCGCTTAAATTTTGCAGCTGATATATTTTTTCATTTTTTCTATGCGAAGGTGGTTGTTTTGTGGAAATGCTTTTTTTATTTTTAGTGGGACACTTTGTATATGATACCATTTTTAGATATCGACTTAAATTTCTAAAAAAATTTTGAAGCTGTAGACTGAATGCGGATGAAAGTATCTCAATGTGTAAAATTTAGCTTTTCATTTTTTATCGATCCAAAATTTTGGTAAAACCAAAAATAATAAATTTTGAAATTACGTCATGTCCCATAAATTCGAAAATTTTGTTTTTACAAAAAATGAAAAAACTTCATTTGTCTGTTATTACATCGATTTACACTATTGAGAGAGCAAAAGTAAAAAAAAAACTTTATTTTATTACTATACAACGCTCAAAATTATGAAGAACCCTGAGTACCTGAGAATTCTCCTAATGGGCTGGCTCTTTTTCCTTGGGAGCAAAAGCCAGAAAGGTAAAAAATATAATGTAAACTTTTTTATTTATTATAAAGCGTTAAGTTGTTATAACTACTTATTAGGGGAAAAAGTAAAAAATATATCGTTCCTTATAGAATTTCAAATATTCTCTCATAATTTTTCTTTAAATTATTCAATCTGCACTCGAATTTTAAAAATAAAAAATAATCACCAGGAGTAAATACACGATCAGGGAATCCTCCTAATGAGCTTGCTGATTGCCCTTTGAAGTAGAAGCCGTACAGATAAAAAAATAAATAAAATGCATATTTTGGCATGAACCTTGTTTTTGTGTCGGTCTTTGAGTTCGTTAGAAATTTGTTAACAAAACATTGAGGCCTACAATTGTTAGCATTCTTAATGTTTTATAACAATTTTATGAAATACTTCAGATGCGGAAACAACGGCAGTGCTATTAAATGATAAGATTTTGGATTTAAAATAAACATTTCTTCAAGCTTTTGTTGTAATCAATTTTTGTACAAGAAAAGTATGTAGGCACAAAATGATTTTTGTATGTAAGTTTTAATTACGTTAACCGAGGAAACTGTTTAATTTTATCTGTAAATATCCCATTTCCCCATTCCCAATATTTGGTTGTAACTAAAGAAAACTATACACCTTTCAGTAGACACACATGTAATGATTTATAACTTTTCAGCTTACCACAAACTTTCCTTATAAATTTATAAGTTTTTAAATTACATAATATGTGAGCAATTTCTTGTACTGTTCGTTAATTTTTTTTCCCGAAAAAAAAACTATTACAGACTAATAGTTTATGTTAAGAAATGTCTGTTTTTAAAGTTCCAGGTCAACAACACAAAGACCAAATAATGTGTCTGGTAACTTCAACCATCAATACCCACTACTACAAATCCGCCGTTAACATATTGTATCCTCTACGTGGTATATTGATATATGTTCAGATTTTTCAAAATTAATGGTAAATAGTTCTTTCAAATATTTGGCAAGAGTATAATAGATCTAAAGTACTTTATTTTCTCTCCTTTGATTCACCTAAGTTGGAAGTCACTCTTTTAAAGATTAGTTGTTATCAATTTTTTTCATTCTCAGAGAAAGGGATTTATTCCTATTTATATTTAATTATAGATTGTGCATTTCAACGGTGATCATTGCATAGAACCATTCTATAACCCGTTAAAATTGGTGATAATTTCTTAATTTTGGTTAAAGCAAACCGAAATTGCAGTGCTTTAAGCTCTTTTAATTTGTTAACCTTCACCCTGCTATAACCATGGTAACTATATAAAAATCATTTCAACGAGATTTGTAGAGGAGAGATATATCAAAAAGTTGATTATTCAGACTCTGAGGAAGGCGTCTTCTATTATTACTCATTCAAATAAGGCCCCATAATATTGAAAGATTTGTATGAATACTTAATTATCAACGCAATCAGAATATTAATTTTCTCGTTTATCCTAGGGCAGAAAAATGTATTTCGCTCCATAGTACATTCTCTTTTAGAGCTACAATATAACTGAACATATAAGCTATATTTTGTTTCTTGACTGAATTTGATGTCATGTCCACTTGCCAAGATATAATAAAAAATCAGTTTCACTTTAAAGCTCTATGTCACCCTGTTAATACGAACACTACTGGTGTACACAGTCTCATTAAATCGGTATGAGTCAATTGGGTCACTTTCCTCATACCAAAGAAAATATTACCGTCAATGGTTTTACTGAAAATTTCAAACTGGACCTTGAATTTTATGGTTTTTTTTATGGTATATTAAAAAATGCGATTCTTCATCGTAAGACGTGCAAATACTTCATCTGGTAAATTTATTAGTAATTAATTAGTAAGTTATAAAGCATTCAATAATAATTATTTATTATTGAATGCTTTATAACTTGAAATTAAACCTTAGAATCAAATTGTAAATCTAAGGGTTACAAGTTTAATCTTATGGATATGATGTATGATAATTTTTAAATGTTATCAATATTTTAATTTTCTAAGAGATAAGAAACTTCAAAGTCAAGGGCTGAAGCAAATTGGACATGATCATAATTCTTTCATACACCAGATGAGTAACTATGTTCAGAGCATTTTTCTGGAAATTGGAGAAAGGCTTGGACATACTAATGATTTAATCTGATTTTTTTAAAATATTTTCCTATTACTCTTGGTGAGTTTGAAAAGCTGTTGTTGGGCCAATAAATAGGAGACACGCTATTGAAATGTGTATAGCTATACCCTTATTACTAGGTTTGAAAAAAATATTGTGATATTTAGCTGATGAAATCAGCATGTGAAAGCAACAGTGCGAATTCCGAGTCGGTAAACAGTGTTTTTGAAATTAGTCATGTTACTTGTGCGATAATATGAGACTCTTTAAAACAAGTTTTATTTCCAAAGTTTGAAACTTCTACCTGGTAAAGAATTGCCAAGGAGTTCAAAGACGAGAGTTTCAATATAAAGTGTCATATTAACAATCGTTTTAATAATTACAATTGTTTGTAGTTTTTAGAAGAAAACATTACGTATGACACTAACTGGATTTCTGTTATTAAATTTCCATCAATGTTAATTTTTACTTTTTAATTGTTTATAATAGGTTTATATAAAATTTGCTAAGGGTAGGGTTACCTGACAACAGGAATTTTCCTCACATGTCTGAAATTTTAGCCCCTTGTTAGGAAGAAACAGGAAAAAACTGCAGTTGTTAATATTTTTTTGAAATTAAAAGAGGAAAATATAAGTAATGAAGAAATATTTATTAATCATTCTAGTGAGAAAAAATAAATTGATTAAACGTTAACAAAATGAGTGAATTGTTAAATTAGTATATTAATAAATTTAGTTTCATACTTTTCTTTAAGTTAAATTGTGTCTAGAGTAGAACCTTAACAGAAGACATTGTAGTAAACTAACTATTACTACAAATTATTAATTATTAAATTACTATATATATTATTAAGTTACTCTTATGGATTAATAGATGATTATAGTCTAATATTTAATACTCCCTTAAGAAACAGTTATATCTTAAGTAAATTTATGTTCTAATAGGCTCAAACAAAAGCATGCCTTAATCTCCGAAACTCTAAAACTTTACTTTTTACACAGACCATTAGTTTTGTTCATATTGTCATCGTCCCATAAATACACACTTTTTCATTTCAGTAATCATGTAAATAAATAATTATAAGTTATATTTGTTAGTACGCCTATGACTGTAAAATATATAATTTAGATACAGAATATAATATAACTAGGACATAAACATTGAGATGAAAGGAACTAAAATCAAAAACCTACAATAAAAACATTAAATTAGTATGTAAGAACAAAAACTGTTGTTACCTCATGATTTAGTGAACATTATAATAAAATATTAAAAAAGTAATATTAGAAGATTTATTTGAATTGATCGAAACCAGTGATAAACTAAAAGCAGAACTAGCAAAGTTATAACATTGGTGGCAGCGAAAGGCAAAGCTTATAACAATATAGACAGTCTATGTCTCTCCTTAGTCCACTACGCTCCAATTAATGAGAAGACTCACTCGATATGGCATTTGATGCTTTGATTGCAAAAATTTTGAAAATCTCACTACCTTAACATACAACATTCAGATAAAATGTCCGGATATTTACAGAAATGTTAGGGATATTGTCAGGGAATCTCATTATTTGATCTGGTAACCATAGCTAAGGGCATGTCTGTGGATTAGCGTCTCGATATCAGAGATTGTCGTTGAATAGAAATTGTGTTATATAATGGCCTTTATTTCATAAGCTTTAATTTATATAACGAACACTTGTATTATTGCAATTGTTATAAAATTAATAAAAAAATGAACAAAAATCGTTCTTTTTTTTTGAGGACCAAGCAGTAATGATCTTCGGTAACAAGCATTTTTAATAAATTAAAACAATTTAACATAGTTCATAAATATCCATTATTTCAAAACGCGCTAAATAAATTATATAAATAAAACAACAAAGTTTAAAAAAAAACATAGGTTATGTTTTCATACAAAATATTGAAAATAAACAGTTTCCACCATTTTTAAAGCAGTCCGCTGAAAAGTTCAACATCATTTGGCGTAATGACCTTGGAAAAGGCGGATTTAGGCGGGAAATCTTCGATCTTTGTCTTTTTTTAAATCTAACAAATCACAATGCTTGAAATTTGACATATGTCTTATTATGCTACGCTTACGCCCAGATTTTTCTTATCGTGTGGACTCACTCTGAGATGGACAAATTTTATCGATTATACCATGAACGTATAAATCTAGGTTAGTGTAGGCTAGTTCAGATTAGTTTTTGTTTTCCAAATTAGCCAAAATCAAGCTAAACCTGAATTAACCAAAACTAACCAAAGATTTTGGGCGGTTAAGATTAATTTTACCCTGTTTTTTATATTACAACTATTAACGAATATTATTGACTGAGATGGACAAATTTTATAGTTTATACCTCGAAAGTATTTTATATCTGGTAATGTCGTACAAATAATGGTTTTTTTCGAGAGTCTGATATTCCATGACGTTTCCAAGAAGTATTTTTGATTTTTCATTGAAAATACAAGTTTTTCCAAATTGGTTCGCTAAAATTTGCGCAAAAATATTTGAAATATTATTACATACAATACATTAAACCATTAAAAATATGTACATGAGTTTGGTGTTTTCTATAGAAATAAAAGTGCTTTGTGAATTGATGCTTGGCTTCTTTAGAGTTTTCCAGAAAAATGATAAAAAAATAGTGAAAAACAGTGGAAAATAAAGGCCGAAATCGTGTTCTACGTTCTCGAAATAGGGGGTGAGTATCGAAATTTTTTCAAAAAAAGTCGTTTTCCTAGATTTCACACAATCCGAATTGTTACGTTGGTAAGTTTATTGATTAAACAAGATAGCATATTCTCTTAGAAAAGATATGATGACATTTAAACCAATAACAATTGCCGTTAAAATTTATACTGCTATATCAAATGTCTTATGGGAATCAACGAATGTAAAGTGTAAACTCATGTACTCCTCAAATTTCTTTATAAAATTTCTTACTGATTGTAGACAATCCAGTGTGCCGAGTCTCTTCCTGAAACCCACCTCTTTACCAGCAGTCTAGTTTGTTTACAATAATTTTGGTTAATCTTTTAATTAAGTGTGACAGAAGATATACCTTTTAGGTATACACATAGATATACATTTTGATTGCTCACATCTAAGTCTCATCATATAAGTACCCTCATTAGACGAAAGGTTTCAGAAACGTTTCATGTAAGGATCTATACGTTTCAGAAATTGGAATGTTTTAGAAATGACGATATGACGCCGAAATAAATGTTTCTGAGAGGATTCCAAAAAAGTTTCGACAATATTGCATGAAAACTTAATGAAGTATTATAATAAATGTTTCCTAATATATTTATGGAATATTTAAAAAAAAATTAACCAACTTTAATGTGAGCTACTTAATACTTGTGGAGAAGTTGACGCAAGTTTTTAGAAACGTTTCATGAAATGTTTCAAAAGCTTTTAAAAAATCTTTCAGTTAGGTATTCATTTGCACTCTGAACACTTCTTGAATATTTCATAAATGTTTCGTCAATTTAAAAAGGAAGATTTCGCGAAATATTTTTGAAACATTCTATATATTTGAAGTTTATATTTAGAAGAAACCAACTGAAAAAGTTTTATAAGGACAGACGTACTTTGTTCTATTTAGGAATCAAAAACACTACTACAGATTGCCAGAACTACCAGAAAAATGTGGAAACTTATCCGATTGGAAGTGTACCGCCATCTGTAAACCGGCTTCAACTTATTGGTTCTTGACAGTACAAAGCCGCAAAATACACCGCACTATAAGAAAAGTGAATATCTTAAATAATTTATATGAAACTAAACAGAAAGCTCAAAACAAACTGCACCATCTCTCGAAATTTCATGCAATCTGAACAGAAAAATCTCTTGCGAGATATATTTAGCGAATTAAAAATAGAAATATTTCTGAAAAGGGTTATGATACGTTTCATCAAACCTTTCTCAAAATGTTTAGAGAATGATTTGGAAATCTTTTTCCCTGCTATTTGTGGCATTCATAAAGGCTGTTGAGAAATACTGCGAAAAAGTTTCTTGAAAGCCTTTAGAGATGATTTGACTAGCGTTTCAGGAAACATCCCCGTTTATGTGCTTAAAATAATATAATAAATTGGTGATAAAATTTAAACAATATATTCGCAAGATCAATTTAAAAATGGTACTAAAGATGGTATTAAAGTTTGTTATTTGTCATTTGTGTAACTATTAATTTAATAATTGATTGTTATGAAATCGACATGATATTAAACAACGAACAATACAAAAATGATTAAATTTAATAACATAAATATGCTCGTTACATTGTATAAAAGTTTTATATTATAAAATTATGTAACGTCGTCAGTTATAAACTCCTTAAAGAATCAATTAAGTTACCATCACCTTAAGGTTCAAATAACAGTTAAGTAAAAGTATATACCTGGGTTTACAGGGAAACATGCCTAGACAGATTTCTACGTTTTTAAAAGATTTCTTGCAAAAAAAAATAGGGAATGGCAAGATGGAAAAATGAGAGACGGCTTCAATTTGAGGGGTAAAAATTTAACAGCCGGATTCACTAACATGATTTAAATTTAAAACCGCCCTAAATTGACAGCAGAGGGCTTAAATTGACAAGAGCAACAGTCACTCAAGCAAGTCTTAAACCCTAAAAATACAAGAATAAAAAAATTACATTATTTTCCTACTGAACCGAGAAAAATGGAGAACTTTATTTATTTTCGGGATACAACTATTTCTCTCACATATCTCAAAGTTTTATCACAAGATTCTTATCCTTAATATCCCTATATAAGCGTTTATTTGTTGCCATATGTAATATAAATTATGACAATATCATAAGCAAAATAAAACTGGCCGACTATAAGATTAAAAATTTCATGGAACTAGATTGGGTTTAAATCTTAAATCTTCTTAGTGAATCTGACTGTGAATGTTTAAAGGAAAAGGGGAATAATTAAAGTCAAATATGTTAATTTTTAATAACATTATTTATTGTTGCATTATTTGGTTTATATTTCCTATCTGTTAAGATTTATGATTGTATTTTATTATAATTTTAAATTTCTTTGCTTATATTTTAATTTTAGGCATTTATCTCTTTAAAAATTTAATTGACATAACATAACGCTGCATATCTAATAGATAATATATTTCAACAATAATAAAAAATCACTCTTAACTATAATAACACTATACAGTTATACTATATATACAACAATTCTGTATTACTATTCTATTTAGAATTAATCTACACTTTTATTAAATATTTTATTTAAAAAAAATTAGAACAAAACCATTTTTGTGTTGATATTAACAACGTTTTTTTTATTTATATATTTACATATTAACGCATATCTGAAATAAAAAGTCTGCTATTTGTAAAATAAGTAACTATTTCCTATTAATTCTTAACTATAATGAATATTTATGTAAATATCATATTATCATCATATAAATATATTGGACCTTATTCAAATTTTAACGCTTTCTTAAGTCTGCTTAAAGTAAGATACGAATTGTATAGATATGTTTCATTATACAATTTTTGTATTTTACAGATCTCTTTATATATTAGCACTGAACTTTTCTAACTTATTTGTATATAGAATTTTGAGATCTTGAGATATTATACTTTGTATTCAATGATATCCAATTCCTGACAAAATCTTGATTGGCATGCCATTTTGTATCACACAATCCCTCCTATTTAACTACTGAGAATCATTAGGAATGATTGTTTTTGAACGAAATAACTGTCAATGTATACTTTTTTTTTATAGAAAACATTCTGAGAATTGATGACACCATGGTTTGCATAACAATCAATTTTTATCTGCTGACGAGACTATAATCGCTTCTAATTTCGAATATACAGGGTGATTCAAAAATCGATCACGAAACTTAAGGGGGTGATTCTACTTGACAAAATAAGGGTAGAGCTTCATATAATTTTTTTTTCAAAATGTCATTCGTTTTCGAGTTACAAGCCGTCCAAGTTCAAGTTTTTATTTTTTGTTTTTTGAATTACTCGCTTACAGGAAAACCGATTTGACTAATATTTGAAAGATAGGCTAAGTCTTCTGCGCTTCATCATTTTAGTAACAATTCACATTGATTGTTTGCCGCTAGAGGGCACTTTACCTACATTGAAAATTGTTTTTTTGTCATAATTTTTTAGTGTTGACAGCTACAGTAGTTTTTGGCATAATTTCTGAAAGACTGATGCCAGGCCTTTAAAAAAGGTGCTCTTTATTTACATCGCTAAACCCAACGGTTTAGACGTAAATTACCCTTAAAAATTAAGTGGTAAATTTACTTTTCTCATTTCATTACCACCAGCTACCAGGTAAATAGCTATCAAAGTATACTAGAGCTGTCAGTTTAACATCAAATAAATTCGCTTTTTAAACTATTTAATTTATAATCTTAAAATAACTAATAATGGCTAATCACCAATATTCAAATATCGAATATTGTGATATCCATTTTTGTTATGGAAAAGCAAATGGTAATGCAGAGTTGGCAAGAAGATATTATATGGAGAGTTATCCGGAAAGAAATATCCCTCATGCTCAAACATTTTCCAGTGTGCACAGGAGGCTTGCGGAATGTGGTTCCTTTAAAAGCTATAATGGAAATAGGGGAAGACCTAGAACTGCTAGAAACGTGCAACAAGAAGAAAGAGTGCTTGAAATTATTGAAGATAATCCAGGTATTAGTACTAGAAAAATTGGGAATGAAGTGCGGCTCTGTCAGGCTAGTTCATGGAGGATACTAAGAGAAGAACAACTCTACCCGTTTCATTCAAAAAAGGTGCAGGCTCTTTATGACGATGATCGGCCGAGACGGTTGGAAATGTGCAATCAGATCCTAGCTAAGTATGAACACGATAATCGATTAATTGGCGTCATATTATTCACTGACGAAGCTGGTTTCACTCGTGATGGCATAACAAATCTACACAACATAGATTTTATCCAAAATCGTCTCCCATTGTATCTGGAAGATGTGCCATTGGAAGTAAGGGCCAACTTTAGTATACGTGTCCGACAGTATTTGAATGCAACGTATCCTGAGCGATGGATAGGACGAAGTGGACCATTGGCATGGGCAGCGAGGTCACCAGACCTTAATCCTATGGATTTTTTCTTTTGGGGTCATTTGAAACAATTGGTGTACGATATTCCAGTAATCAACGTCGAGGATCTTCGCTTCAGGATAATCGAAAAGTGCCAAATTATTAAAGAAACACCAGAAATTTTTCATCGAGTTAGGCGACATTTTTTGAAGAGTGTTAGGAAATGTATGGAAGAAAATGGGGGACATTTTGAGAATCTTTTTTAGTTTGTTTAGTACTGTTTCATTAATTTTTATCAATTAAATGTATATCGCAATAATCCATAATATGAATATTTACTGATTAGCCATTATTAGTTATTTTAAGATTATAAATTAAATAGTTTAAAAAGCGAATTTATTTGATGTTAAACTGACAGCTCTAGTATACTTTGATAGCTATTTACCTGGTAGCTGGTGGTAATTAAATGAGAAAAGTAAATTTACCACTTAATTTTTAAGGGTGATTTACGTCTAAACCGTTGGGTTTAGCGATGTAAATAAAGAGCACCTTTTTTAAAGGCCTGGCATCAGTCTTTCAGAAATTATGCCAAAAACTACTGTAGCTGTCAACACTAAAAAATTATGACAAAAAAAACATTTTTCAATGTAGGTAAAGTGCCCTCTAGCGGCAAACAATCAATGTGAATTGTTACTAAAATGATGAAGCACAGAAGACTTAGCCTATCTTTCAAATATTAGTCAAATCGGTTTTCCTGTAAGCGAGTAATTCAAAAAACAAAAAATAAAAACTTGAACTTGGACGGCTTGTAACTCGAAAACGAATGACATTTTGAAAAAAAATTATATGAAGCTCTACCCTTATTTTGTCAAGTAGAATCACCCCCTTAAGTTTCGTGATCGATTTTTGAATCACCCTGTATAAAATTGGTTTATTATACACGGAATTAAGTTGAACATAATTAAAATTACTTTTTTTTTATATCTTTAGCTGCGATGATATGAATTTACTTAATCATAAGCGTTTATCCTTTAAGCAGACCCAATCAAACAAAATTTTTTAACCTAGTCACAAAAGCCTTTCCTTTACTAAAATAACTTCGTTATGGTTTTAATTATATGTATGCTTTACTTAAAATAGCTTGTGTATGAGATATGAATATTAAAGATTATTTTTTAGATGGTAGCGACATGAGATAATGTAAAAATTTTTATACAATAAATTTTGAATTAACCTACACAAAATTAGAGTACAAAAATATATTTTAAAGTAGGGAAACATATCCAGTAGAACTTTTCAACTTGTAATTAATTTGTTTATATTTTGAATATAGTTATTTGTTATTAATAAAAATGTTATTAGGATAATTGCATAGGATTCTGTAAATTATTACATTTCACCGAAAGAAATATTTTACAGAGAGAAACTAACTACATCGGAATATATGTAAATAATTAGAGCAAACAGACCATACTGTGAAATGTTAACATATTTTAAGCATCCCATACGTAAAAATACTGCCAGATTTATCTTATTTTCAAAGTTAAAGCAATCCAGATATATCTTTCCTTAAACGGTATGAAGGAGGAAAACAGAAACTTTTAATTCTCATTGCACGATCGTAAAGATTTCTTTATATTTTACGTAACTTTTAAGCTTATCACTATTTTCGTGTATGTTTAGAGTTCTTTTGACATCCCGCCGACATATTTTGAAATGGAGACTTTATATAGATAGTTTTTACTGTGAATTATGTGCTCTTGGGACGTTACAGCTCCACTATGGACGCCATGAGGTTATTCAAACACGTATGGCGAGAAAATCGGAGTGGAATTTGTGGGAAATATAACGTCTACCCTTCGTTTAAGAGGTTAAAGGACTAAAACGGTGACTTGCTAAACTTAATGTATCTTTGTTCTGAACCTATTTTTCTATCTGTTTTGGTCTACGCCCACACAACACTAGACGTCTTATAGACGTCATTTTTATATCCAGATTATGTCTGAACGTCTTAAGACATAAATAAGGCGTCTTATAGACGTTATTTTAAAGACGTCCATAAGACGTCTATATACAACGTCTTTAAGATATCTTTTAAAAGTCTACATACTACATTTTATATGAAAATAAATACAGTTGTGTATAATTTAGTTGATAAAAACTAAATAGCATTTCCTTCCCTATGGATTTTGTCGCAGTTGGGTAATAAGTATGCAACGCCACACAGAGCTCAGCTGAATACAAGTTGAGGTTAAAATATTTGATTGAACGACAAATTTTTAGTAGCCTGACTACGACCTTGGTTAATGGAACTTTTGCGTGATCTTTTTTATCAATACTTTGGTGCTTTTTGTCACAGACTGTTTGATGTACCGATAACAATAACAATATGATGCCAGCGAAACTATAACTTTAAAAAACCCGCCTTTTGTTTCTTTCAACTGTCATTTTTCAGTTTTGTATTTGTGTTTCGTCATGTCGTTATTCATTTTTAATATTGTTGGGGTGCCGACTGTGAAAATTTAGCTTTTGAAAGAATTTGATTAAAATAGTTGATTTATCTATGTGCCTCTGAAAATCTTTTTTATTCGTGTTTATGTAATATTTAAGGTAAGATCGAGAATCATATGTACTTAGGAAAATCAGTACGTTATTTATAGGTTGTGTTACAGGAAATTCCCGAATGTTTTACCGCTTTTATTTTTGTAGTAACTCTATGTTATTAGAAGTATAAATGAAATTTTCAAAAATATTATCTGTGCGAAAAAGGCTTGCACAGCTCATCCAGACCCGGTCCTAAATATTACCAGAAATATTACTAATGAACATAGAAAATAGAGTTTTATTAATTACAAGAAGTAATTTTGTTTAAGGTTTTAGAAATTTCAAAACTGGGAGTAGGGAGCATTTATGACTTTGTAAAGCGAACTTGTAAAATTACCATGTACAGTTGATTAGTACGAAAAGGAAAGAGAAAGTTCTACGATTCCAACTTGGTGACACTTATTATGAGTAAGTTCTGTCTTTAATTATACATATTAACTTTGAAATAGCATAAGTCACGATTCTATAGTAGAGGACAATTATAAAAATTCGCAAAAATATCAAAAAATTTACTCCCACAAATGATAAACTTTATTCTATAAAATTAAAATCAGTTTGTTATTAGGATCTACAGAGACAACAGGACGGGCAAAAAGTCAGAAGAATGAGGAAATTTCAATCCAAACATGGCTGAAAAGGGCATCAGATCAGATTTGTTATTCGACTAAATAAACATTCTTGTTTTTAAAACTATTTAAAGATTTGTGTACATTTTATTTTAATAAACTTTTATTTTATTGATAGTCTACCTTTAACTACAGGATTCTTTAAGAGCAAAGCCACGTTTACACGTTGAAGTCCGCTTAATTTCCGAAACACACCTGCTCATCTACACCCTCGAAAACCCCCAGTACCAATTTTGGATATAATAAGGAAATAAAAAATTTTTAGCCCGCCATATTGCATGTAACATATTAATTTTCTTCAAAACAATTTTACATTTTACTTACATTTCATTTACACTTTCAGAAGCTTGACAGCAACAAATTTTGAACAAAATCGAGAGATGTTAAATTTTTAATTCACCATATTTGAATTTTTTAAAAATAATTTTAAATTCGTAAATTACACCCCAAAAACTCTCCTATACCAATTCTGAATAAAATCGAAAGATGATTAGTTTTCAATACGCCATATTGGATTCACCATATTAATTTTATTAATAATTTTAAATTCGTAATTTATCCTTTCAGAAGCCCCCTATTCCAATTTCGGACAAAATCGGGAGATATAAAATATTAAATCCACCATATTGGATTCGCCATACTGAATTATTCAAAAATAATTTAAGATTCGTTATATGCGACTCTGAAAACTCCTCTATACTAATTTTAGAGAAAATCAGACGAAACTTATTTCTTTGTTCGCCATATTATCAACGCCATCTTGGATTTTACGGAGTCAATTTCGGTCAAAATAATACGGGATCACCACAACGACTAACTAGATATAATGCAAAAAAAAAATCATTTAATTCGGTACCGCAGCCTCGAAGTAATCGACGTTGACACATAAAAAAATATACATAGCGTTGAATGTAGAACCTCCTTCTTTTAGAAGTCGTTTAAAAATGCGGTAATATGTTTATTAAAATTTATTAAATCGTTTTAAATAAAATAGGTTTTCCTAAGAAAATTCTAAAATAGTTAAATTTTATCGTTAAAATAAATTTAAATTGACATTGGCCGACCTGAGAATCGCATGAGACAATACTGGATGGGTGTTTTTAGGTATGTTGTTATCACTTTATATGATACAATAGAATCAGTGAAAATTCCCTTATGAATTGGTCCCTCCTCATATTTCATATATTGCGAGTAGTGTCTTTAATAGCAATATTGAACTAAATAAAAATATTTAGTATAAATAAACTGGTATATGTAAATTGATAAAGTATATAAATGACTTACCTAATGCAACGTAACAAAGCTATGGTAAAAATCTGGGTAACGAAGTCGGGTTTTCACTAAAAGCTAAAAGTTTGTTAAATACAGATAATATATGTTTCACTAGTTCAAATACTCGCAAAGTTTATGGGGCGTTTAGAATTGAGGTTTGCGACGTATTTTTTACTCAATTTTTTGTCGGTGTAGTCAGATTTTTTAAAAATCGAGATTTTCATCTTAAAAAATACAAACGTGGTATATTTCGAAAAGAATATTATTATTTTTTTAATAGTCTAAGTTGAGGTTTTTTTACATCGGTATTTCTTTCCAGAATCAACGTTTTTGGCATTTTCAAGAAATAAAGGAATGAACATTGGATTACTCGTCAATAATATGTGAACGCAGCACATTTTACTCATTTTATATCATCCATCGGGAAGAAAAGTGCTGGCGTTCATGCCGAATTGATAATGAGTCACGGCCTTATTTCTCGAAAATACTACAAAGGTCCATTCTGGACAGTACCTATATCGATGGAGAAAAGCTTCAGCTTTCGATCTAAATTTAAAAAAATATTAAAATGTTGTTTTCGAGATATAACATGTTTGTATTTGTTCATGGTCGGAACATCGAATTTTTAAAAATCAGACTACATCATTCTAAAAGTTTCGCAAACAAGAATTGAAAACGGTGTGATTTTGCATTCAAGCCTCGCGCTAAGAATGTTGGCGCGGCCCTATATGTCATATATTTAAATAAATTTGATATAGCCTAAACAAGTTTTTATTTGGAATTTTTGTACATTCTCCTCAGTTTGCTTATTTTTTTTTAAATTGTGGCAACTTAATAATGGAAAAAAACTATTTATAAATGTACCTTATTGTTTGTATCAAAAGCTATTTAAAGACGTTATCTTTCGATTTACTTTCGATTCAACTAGCACTCAAGTGTTTAATTTTTTTAAAGATGACATTTAAACAGAACTGTGAGAACGTAAAGATAAAATTTTCTTCGGATGACTACAAGTTAAAAATTATTTAAGCTAAAGAAAAAGATTAAATGCATTTAAATTGTGACTTTTTGGATTTCTATTTAATTTTATAATAAAACTTTTATTTTCAATTCATGAAAATGGGGATACCTTCCACTCACACACTTGTAGCCTTCCCCGTATAATGTTTTAAATAAAACATATTTTTGTGGAGACCTAAGTAACTATACAGAATTCTACTCAACAATAATATACTGACATTTTTAAATATTTATAATATACACGAGCTGCAAACATTAAAATAATTGTTATATAATTTTTACTAATATCTTTTATTATTTGGAAGATTCTTTTTCGTATAAATGATAAATATTTTAAACCCATAACGATATTACTGCCAACGATCCATACTGAAGGAAATAAGAACTGTTATTTGTGTAAATTTTGGGTGTTTAATAGATAAAATGCTAGTTACTATATTTTTAACTTTTACTAAGATCAGACTTTATCGCTATGATTGTCTTTGATTTGGAATTGAGTAGGGTGCAAACTGTTTCTATGAAAATGGAGATTTTTTGTCACTACAGAAAATTATCTACTTAAAATTATTTGGTACCAAGAGAGATAGAAATATTGAAAATGTCGAAATGTAAAGGAAATACGCTAATTTCAAGCTGCGGTTTAACAAAAATAATTTCTTCTTTATCTCGTTCTTACCGTATGTTACGCACTTATCTTTCAAATCCTAAACCATCAGCCAAGCTAATTCTTAATATTTATAACATAATCTGAAACGAGAGTACTAATTAATTCTAATTGTTATTTATTACGTTTATTTATATACTTCTATTCAAAAAAAGTGATAAAGAGAACCGAAAATTACAGAGGCTTCCATTTATTAAGCCCCCCTCTGAAACTAATAACAAACATTTCATATGAACGAATAAACCCAAAGTTAATTTTGGCAGACAATCAATAGGGCTTTCGTTTTGCATACAAGTAGTTTTTATGATAAGACAAATTACTAAAAAAACATTTGAGTACATAAACCAATTTTTCTGTGTTTGGTTGAGCTAAAGAAAGTTTTCAACAGATTAAGACTTAAAAACATAATTTACCTACTCTATAACAGAATCTCTCTAAACATCATCAACATAACATTAATTAGAATGAAAGGATCAAGCACCAATAGATATAGGCATCGAAATAAGAGAGGGAAACTTCTTAAGCCCTTTATTGTCCTATACAATAACCGATGGGTTAGTGAGTGAGATGTATTAAGGACGCATCGACTTCGAGGTCTTGGGTATAGGTTTGAATAGTTAATTTCTACTGTTGCTACAACAATATTTTATGCTATAATAATTCTTATACACTGGTTTCTTTTAGAAAGATAGTTAATTTTTTTGAGTTGTTATATGAAAGTGTAAGTTCAAGATTATTTGTGTGAGTTTGAAGACTAGGATTAATAGCATGTTTTCTATAGATTGTAAATATTTGTAATGATCTACTTAGTAAATATGCATGTGAGCAATTCTCAATCAGACTATTATAGTAAAGGTTTTTCTTGAAAGATCCGTTTGAAAAGTTTAGCAAAGAACGTTGCTAAGTATATTGGGATAATCTAGTAAGTCTCATTCTAGTTGGATGAGATTTTTGCACGTATTTTTGGAGTATATTTTAGACCTTGACGATGGAGAATTTTACTGGGAACGTAAAGAGAACTGGCTATGGTGTCGGCTTTTGTATTGCCCGGAATTCTTCCATGACTAGTGGCCTATAAGAAGGCTAGAAAGAACCTTTTGATGTAAGCTCGTTCAAGAAAAATTTTTATTTTGCAAACACTGGGGTGTCGGAGATAATAAGAACTAATATAATGAATAGAGTTTAGATAGTAACAATCCGCCATTTAAGGTGATTGGTAGTTAGGCTGTATTTTAAGGCTTCCAGCCAGGTGAAAAGTTCAATTGATAAAATTGTGGAGACTTCATACAGTGAAACTTTTTTCTATATACTTTGTATAGAATAATACGCTTGTTATGTTGTGTTTTTCGAACCATCCGTGAATATTAGTTGAAGTTTTGAATTTAGGATTAAATTTTTTTTTTGTTTATAGCGTTTAGTTCTGTGTTAGTGATGGTAGCACAAGACCTCCACGGAAGGAATAGATATTGGTTAGTATCACATTTGGGTGAAAGGGTAATGTCTAGCTGAACTTTGATATTTGCAAATTAATTGTGATTGCGTAGGGGATATCTTTTGTTAGTGACGGGTATGTGGAGGGAATTAAATAATTTCTGGAAATGTGTGAGCCCTTTTTAATATTGAATAACATTCGTATTATGTTTAAGTCTTTTTTGCATTTTATTTTAAGAGATTCTATGTGAGATTTCCAGTTTAGTGCTGTATTTTGATTGGAGTAGATTGAGAATTTATGGTAAAATTGACGTTTCTGTTACATTAATTTTTTCGACAGCAGAGAACTGTAGTTGATGAGATAATTAAGAAAGTCAATGAAGAAAGAAGTTTTAAAATGAATAATATAGAAAGTAAAATAATCTGCTACGCCGACGATGCATTGTTCATATCCAAAATGAGCATATCATACAAAGACTAGTAGACACATTTAATACAATAGCAAAAATATTTAATATGACCATCTCAATAAAGAACAAATTTGTTTTAAGCTGGAAATTGACAGCGTACGTATAAAACAGGTTATGGAAAAGCAGTTTCTGGGCGCCACATTATCCAGCTATGGGGATGTAGAGAAGGATATAAATAAAATATTTATAAAGTGGTTAAATGTTTAAATATTGCAATATAGAGGATCAAACACATCAAAACAGAAACAGACTCAGGATTTGTAGAGCGACTAAAAGATTGACATATACACCAAAGAAAACGGTAAAGAGAATAATAATAAGAAAGATCACAGGAAATGCAATAAAAAAACTGTATGAGGAAAGATGAAATAAGAGGAATATGTAACGTTCAATGGATAAATGAGGGGACACTAAATAGGAAAAGAAAATGAAACAACCATACAAATAGAATGACAAACCACAGGATACTCGAGAAATTAGAAAATTCGGAGGAGTACTAAACACCAGTACAAGGAAATATTAGAAATTATGCATAATGATCTCTGTAATGTTTAATGAATTGCTAAAAGAGGCTTAATTCAAAACTTAAATAAGGATAGTAAATCACTAAAGAACCAAAAGTATCAAGATCAAAGTCATGGAAAAGCTGCTTCTTAAAAGATATATTTATTTTATTATTAATGTTGTTGGCCCTTAAAAAGACTACTTTTCAAGAAATCTATCTCTCAGAAGAAATATGGGAACATATGCCTATCAACCAATCCACCTACTTTTAAGTGACTCGTAAGGTAAAACGCTTTTAGAAGCCTTATGTCTATATTTTAGTTTAAAATTCTCAGGAACCTACAATAATTACATTTTAATATAAGAAAAAGAAATAGGCAGTAAAACGAATATGCTATTTTAAAAATTTTGAGAAAAGTTTATGATTTGTACTAGAAAAATGTAGACAAAGAGGAATCTTAATTTTAAAAGCAATCACGTATATATGCAAAAAGTTTTTCCTATGTGTTCCAATAAACTCTTTCAAGAGATGCTATATAATAGCCTAAATAACCAATATCACAAAAGAAAGTCATGCACTAACTAATCTAATAGAGGAAGTTAGGATCAGCTAGTAATATCATTATTTTCAGGGTTACTTATATCTATTCTAACATCAGTCACTGGTTCAGTCCGAAGTTCTTCACTCGGCTGTGGGGAAGAAGAAACAGCTTCGGTTGATGGAAGTAATCGAGCTGTTTCTGGTTCTTCATCGTGATTATACTCCTCACTTTCCCTGTGTACTAACACTTGCACTACCGTTGATTCACTATTTTGTCTATTTAATGACGGCCTTGTAGCACCTTCCGGAGAGGCTTCAGTCACCAAAATGCTTACATCTGAACTATACGTGCACTTTTCAGATTGTGTTCGTTGACAGCCACTAGTTGATGTTACAGAAGTAGGGCGAGATTTCACTGATCCCACTCGTTTTCTTCGAATAAGGCTACCTCGCCTAGGAGGTGGTTCTTCTGCCATTGAAGGGTGAAGTGTTTGTGGCCCTAAAAATATTTGTTACTTGAGTATTTTAATTTTAAAATGTAAATTAATTAAAAGCTTTAATACATAAACATATTGTTTTTAACTTAAAGTGTACCTAATTCTTTAAATTCTTTTCTAGGAGAGACTGGCGAAGTTACTGCACTAGTTGGATCAGATTTTTCTACTGCATCCTGATGCCGAAGGAAAAAGTTATAAAGACTACGCCGTCGTGGTCCACCTAAAAATAGACATATTAATAAAAAAATACTGCGATGCATATTACAGTTTTTTTTATTTTTATTAGTAATTATCCTCTTTGTAACTGCGGTGTCATAAAATTAAGTGTCTTTGCCTTCAATGATGAGTGTTTTAAAAAATATTTTTTATTAATTACTCTGGACAACAGCCAAAATATATCTAAAATAAAATCGACTAAATCTTACCATTTTTGGTATACTAAAACCGAAATTAAACTTATCTTTTTAATATTACTTCAAGTTTTAGAGATATGTGATGTCATGTCTCCGTATATATTAACAATGTAACCGCAAGAATGAATGTGGTATATTTGTATCGTTATTAAAAAACTTGTTCTTGAAAATTGCAACTAAGTTTTTAACTTTATTGTTATTTTTGTGTTCAGCGCCTCAAGATTAACAAAAAAATTCACTTTTCCTACAAGATACAACAAATAAACTAAAATTTGTTGCGTAGTGTTATTCTTTGTATTAAATACAATCAAGCATGTTTATATGCTATGCAAAATTTCGAACAACAATATATGTAATTTGACTTCAAGTTCGTGAATGTAAAAAATTGCAAAACATCTTACATGTAATGAAATATATGTAGAAAACAAGTTGAGTTGGGACAAAATATCACGCAAAATCCAAAACTTTACTATTAATAACACTGATTTTATAGTTGTCGTAGTTTCCAATTATGCGTTTTAGACTAAGAGCTCGTAAGTGATTCATACCTGTTGGAATTTCTTACAAAGACATTTTGTATATGTACAAAACAAATACAGACAACTTGGCGGAGTATCCGTGTTACGCTTATAACATATGTTCTAAAATGGCACAAAAAGCTATTTTAAACTGAAGTACACTACTTGAAAAGTCTAGGTGTCTTGATTAGTTTTTACGAACTTCTAGTTTGATACTTTGGAGGGATATTTTACATATGAAAACATGAAAAAAATTCGAATGAACAGAGGTTCGTAAATGCGTCATAAGCGAGTTATGTACTTTTAAAGGTGACCCTCAATAGGGCTTTTTATTTAGTACCTTTGGAACTGCTTGAAGCACTGATGTATTTTTTAGTATTAGAACTGGATTGATGTGAGTGGCAAATTAAATCAGGGGCGTTCTGACAGGGGACGCCCAGGTTTATTTATCCCTATTTTTTTTGCACGACACTTTTTTAAAATTATAATTCTGCAATAAAGATATTCTTGTAAAAAATTACTACACTGATAGTTTAGCAGAAAAACTCTGATTTATAGTTTGTGGCTAATGTCAAAATAATAAAGAATCACAAGATATTAAATAAAAACCTGTTTCGAGGACCACCTTTTAGCGACATGTTTTCATATGTAAAATCTCCCTTCAAAGTATACGAATGCAATTTCTGGACACCTTGTATGTTTTATGCCTCTTGCAACTAAAAAGAAAATTTAAAATACCATTAAAATAATAAATATTGCAAGCCAGGGAAGTTGGCGTCACAATATTGTAAATGACGTAAAAAAAAAGCTTATCGCGCATATCGTAAATCAACGTACTCCCTCACTCGTGTGAGCTCCTGGCAAATATTTGATAAGAAACCTATTATTTTCTACCTTTTTCGTAAATTGAACTACTTTTTGTTGAAAACAGAACATTAATATTTTAAGGTTATGTAAAGAAATCTTAAAAACCTTCGATCATACCTAGATATAAACAACAATAGATTTGTTTGAAGGCTCTTTATGGTCGGTCGGGGAGACGTTTTTTTGATGTTTGACAGACATAAACATGTTTACTTATCCTTCCTTTGAGTTTAATTGCTTGTCGAAACTTTTTTCGGTGTTTTTTAGCGTTAGAAATTACTATAAATGCGAAGTTTACAATTAATATTAACAAAAAGAGGATTTAAAAACTTATTTTTATTGGTAAATATTGTTTACATATTGAAAATAACAATGATAATAATTTAGGCAACCATATATTCATAACAGAATTGACGTACCGATTATCATATGATACTCGTTTAAATAATGCAATTAGAAAAGGATGGCATAAAATCGGTATGTGTGTACCAAGAAATTACATATCTACTGTATGTCAACACTTTTTCAAATATAAACAAAAAAATTATTACGTTATTCAGCGTTCAGACAACCGGGCCCTAGTAAGAGTTACAAGGTGTTTAATCTGAAAACATCAAATTAAAAACCATCACTCTTTTAAGTGACATACAATGCATTTTTTTTACTTTGTTCTATACACTATCTATTAAACATGAAACTTTTAGTTTCAGTTATTATTTTTCCTTGTAAAATCTTCACTAGAATCGAATCTTTTCATTAAGATTTAAAAAGTAAGCGGCTAGGTATGAGTTGCTTAGGAAACTCCATCTTATATATCTCCTTAGCAAGTCGGATTCTCCTAATACCAAACTTTTTAGCCACACTGACTTCCTCACTAAGTTCCAAAAGCAAATTTTCGTATTGTTACTAGTTGGTGAGTGATTTATCTACGACGCAGAAAAAGGGGGTGGACGCCGTTCCGTTCGCAATTTCGGTTGGTACTTACTGACAACTTTAAAGGGTATTACATTTCGGTGGAGACAGCCGATGCGTGCGCTTTACGTTACTTTTTGTTACAACTACTGATGAACACGCTATAGGTATAGTAATGACATCTTAAGGAGAGTAGAGAAGTTAAGTGTAGGATGGCAAAGCTACAGTAGTACAACGCCATCATGTGGGGATCGACAGAATTATACAAAAGCGGTAATTATACTTGTTTAGTCAAAGTATACAACGCCATCTTGTAGAGAGTAGCAGAGCTAGAGCATGTTGTGGAAAAGTTCTGCTACGTAATCGTTTGTCTGAAAGGTTCGAGTATTGTCGAGAGTTTTCGAGATTTACAAATACAGGAGACAGTTGAGAGTTGGACAGTTCCAAACTTTGAATTCGAAATGACAAATGCGATCTGAAAAGCGAAATATAGAGCGGCTAGTGTATTTAGTAATTATAATTTTTTGGTGAAAATCGAGTGCGTGTAATTGTGTGTGTTTAATTAAATTAAAAATGTTTTAAACGTAAAATCAGTACATTTTGTTTACTCAGAATCCCAGCTCTTAATAATATTAAGTGGCATTATTTTGATTTTAATTTACGTCCTTTTTGTGTGGAATTGTATAAATATGGAAAAGAAATGTCAGATAAATAGTGAGTGCAGAAAATTTAAAGAGCAATAGGATTAGAATTTCGTGATTGAATGAAGTAATAAGGCAATGAATATAATTTGCGAAAAAAATAATATCAGTCCTTAAAGAATACAATGTAAAACATCATTATGAGACTAAATTTTCTCAGATTTATTCCAAATTTACAGACACCCTATGGTTACATATGAATGTTTGGAACATGGGCAAATTCTGAACAAGAAGCAGCAAGTCGTGCTAGTTTTCGTGCGACTCAATCAGAAACGAAACATGGGAAACCATTTACGGACGGTAATTAAATTTTGTATTGCAGCAGTAAAAAAAATGTGTCCAGAAAAAGCTAATTTATTTAGAAATATTAGTTTGGCAGCAAACACTGTGGCTTGAAAAGTAGATGATATTGCAGAACATATATTAATCGACACTAAGCGTAGTTCTCTCTGGCTCTGGATGGGTCAACAAATGTTTCAGATACTGCTCAGGTGTTATTTTTTACTCGAGGGATAGATAAAATTATGAAGTGTATTACGAGCTTTTTGATATTCATAGCATTCATGCCAGAACCACTGAAGAAGATATTTTTAAAGGGGTTGAAAAAGCTTTTTAGAAGAACAATCTTCAATAGAAAAGTTTGAAGTGTATTGATACCGATGATAACAAGAACGTGTAAAAAAATAAAACTATCATTGCTCCCAAATCAAGGGCTGTAGAAAATGACGGTGGTTCAAAACCTTTAATCATATATTGTATCATTCGTCAATAGTTTTGTGCGGATATGTAAATAACAAGTTTTAAAGATAGTCATGTCAGCTGTTAATTATGTCAGATCACATGAGCTCAATCATAGTCAATTTCGTAAATTTGAAGAGATTGCCTCGTGTTTTTTTTTGAGCTCCGAATAAATATCGAAATTTTCTTGAATGAAAGGAATCGATCTTTGGCTGAGTTACGAATAGTGAGTGGTTTTGAAACTTCGATCATACCCTAGATTTAAATAACAATAGATTTGTTTGAAGGCTGTTTATGGTCAGTGGGGGAGACGCTTTTTTGATGTTTGACAGACATAAACATATTTACTTATTTTGTCTTTCCGTTTAATTGCTTGTCGTGACTTTTTTCGGTGTTTTTAAATGTTAGAAATTACTCTAAATGCGAAGTTTACAATTAATATTAACAAAAAAGAGGATTTAAAAACTTATTTTTATCGGTAAATATTATTAGATATTGTTTACATATTGAAAACAATAATAATAATAATAATAATAATAATAATTTAGGCAACCATATATTCATACTTTGTTTTCAGAACTGACGTACCGATGATACTCGTTTAAATAATGCAATTAGAAAAGGATAGCATAAAATCGGTATGTCTGTACCAAGAAATTAAATATCTACTCTTTATTAACACTTTTTCAAATATAAATAAAAATATTATTACGTTATTCAGCGTTCAAACAACCGGGCCCTAGTTCTGACGTTATTCTACTTCTACAGGGGTATGTTTGAAGTTTTGAAACATATGAATGAAGTCAACTTAAAATTACAAGGACAAAACCAGCTATTGCCTGATTTATACACTCATACCAAGGCCCTATCGACAAAAAATTGTCTTGTTTTAATCTCAATTGAACAAAAAATAAATCACTCATTTTAATATATGTCAAACATTTAATCAGATAACTGAGACTCCATTTCTGGTAGATTTTTCAATTGAGGCTTTGATTGCTTTAAAAATAAATTTTAAATCTCGTTTTTCACATTTTGTTGTAATGGTACACTATATTAAGATATTTCAAAATCTTTTGTCACAGAACTTCAGATGGAAATGACTGATTTGCAGTGTAGCAATATTTTTAAAGAAAATATTTAAAGTGGTCATTGCTGGAGTTTTATAAGCCTTGCACTCATACAGTTTGATTAGTTGCATAATTTTGCTCGTGAAATATGCAAAAAATATTTACAGATCTAAATTAATTGATGATCATTTGAAGTCCTCTGATTTCTACAAATAAACTTCTGTAAATAGTGGAAAGTTATAGTGACATAAATCTTAATAATCATTATGTTTAATTCCATGAGGTGAATTACCTGTGTACATCAGTTATTATAACTTTTTAGAATAAGTATCATATCATTAATTACAGTTAAAATGTTTAGTTTTAGTATGTAAGTGAATTATTTTGTTTCTGAATTAGTAGTTAAATAAAATGTGATCAAAATAAACTATGGCGTGTCGGATTGGAGGTGCTGGCAGACTGGCGATGGCCCGCAGGCCATAATTTGGAGATCCCTGGTCTAATACATAAATATGATCTATCAAAAATCATTTCAAATGAGATGCACTAAAAAAATTCTTTACAACAATAATTTCAGTTACATGTCACAATAACAAGTAGTTTTGTTTTGACATTGCACGAATTCGCACTTTACATTATTTTCCATGGGTTTTTATTAGTATATAAAACAAAGCAAAACATAGGGTGTGCTCCTTAAAACTGGTTATATGTTTTAAATTAAATTATTTCAGATTCGAGCCTATATATTATATACCTTGTAATTTATATAATATAATAAATATTTAAGTCTTTATATAACCATAGAATTTATTCATGACACATATTAGAATTTTCTTCACAAAATTCTAGGGTTGTGTTTATAAGAAATGCGACTATTTTTTCAAACTCCGTTATCTTAAAAATTGTCATATTAAACATAACATAAAAGTTTTTGGATTACAGGTTCCTATATAACACTAAATACTGTCAAACGGTCTATGTTTAGTAACCATATATTATAATGAATATTGATTTTTCATAAATTTTACCTATAATCCATAAACTTACTCCATTCAATCATTGATTCCCTCTGTACATACACCGATTCACTCGGCACATACACAGATTCGCTCTGTAGATACACAAAATGTATGTAAGAAATTTCAACCGGTATAAAACATTTACAAAATTTGGGAATTTAATTCATACAATAATATAGTGATAAACACATATACAAGTTTACTTTTATTGTTAATTATTTATTCAAAAAAAAACTGTTTTTGTCTCCAGTTTATTCTTTGATTTTTTTCTTATTCTTGGATAATTTTTTAATTTTTCAATCAATTTTAGTAGCCAAAGACCTCACAACTCTCTCTAAATAGTTCCTTGGTCAAAACTAAATTAAAAATACATATTAATATCGCTTATATATAATAGACATAGGTCGGTAATAAGCAAATGATCCAAAAACACTTAGTTTTACAGTACTCGCATCGCAAAAGCATTAATTGTAATTAAAAATACATATCTAATAAACAAGTTTTGACATTTATTATTAAACTATGTAATACAATACATTTTAGATTAATCAATATCTTTTATTTTTAATTTAAAAATTTTAAATTAAATATTAATAAACAGTGAAAGATCCACTTTTGTATTTTGTTTAATTAGAACTTCAATTGGTATATCACCAATAATCTATATTCAGGGTATCTGGTAAGGACCTGCTAATCTTGAGAGCATACAGAGAAGGTCAAAATAACCCTACTTTGTCATAGAAAAAAATTCCTTAAGGGCCCTAAAGGGGTACCCAGTAATTTAAATTATCGGCTGCAAGTTTTGAACCCACTTGTATAACTTAATGAAATCTTAATATTATTTTTAGTACGATAATATCTTCATGATTTTTGTGTACTTTTGATGAAGTGACTCATATAAACGTTTTTACGTTAAATAAGCAGAAATTTACGACACTTTGTATGTGGGATGAAAATAGTCTTACAGAAACATGTTGTAACATCTGTTATTATACATAAGATATCTTGTGGATTCCTGATGGCCATATCGAAATCAAAAACCTTTAACTAAGAATCACTATTTCATTACCTATTCGTATTAGTAACCTTTACACGAGAAATATTAGAAAAAATATTTACCTAACCATAATAGAAACAACTGACTATGCGTTGCCTAGAAACATTCAATACTCATACCTTTTTTCTGCTTGTGTGTAAAATTTGATTTCAATTCGTTCATTATTTTCGACTGTATGAAATGTTTTACAACAAAAAAAAATTTGTTAAATTGGAACATCAAATTTTTAACAAATATGAAACAAATAATTGTTCTAAAATATTCATAATTTGATATTTTGAAGTAAAATGTTAGTCAAAGCAGTTTCGATGGGATTGTGAATTCATTAAAGATGACTCGAGAAATAAAAGACCTTCAAGTACAACTAATCTCCATGTTTGTCGAAAACTCCTTAGGCAGTAAATCTCTTAAAAAGTTTAGAAACTTTGAATGCAAATCCTTAGACTTGAGAACAAATTGGAATGCAGAAACAAAATTAGAGTCCATGTAATGGGTCCAACTCCAAAAAAAGCCAGGACACAATATTCATCTGGAAAGATCATGACCACCTTCTCCTCGGTCCAAACAGGAATTATAATTGTTGTATACATACATACCTACAGTAAGTATAACATAACAGAATCACATACGGCTATTGTTTCAAATCACATTTGCAAAAGTTTCCTCAGAGGACGCCATTTTTGCAGACGACAGTCAATTAAAGATATTCAAATCTATTTTAAAGGCAAACAAGAATTATTTTTTTCTGATTGAGTAAAGTCGTTGCAGGAGAGCTGCTAAAAGTGCGTCGAAAGTAAAGGAGGTTATGTTGAAAAATAAGATTACCAAATAAATATTTCATTGTTGGGAAAGATCTTTTCTAATAACCCTCTGAGCAAACTTACAACGTCTGCTTCATTCAAACTGTCTCTGTATTTTGAGCTATGCTCGATTATGATTTTATTTTAAAACTGCTTAGTAAACTGTTAGGTGCGACACGATGATATATGATAAGATCTAGTGTTCATTTATAAAAAATATTTTTTTCAAAAATTACCTCTTTTAAAACAACAGTTCAAAATTACCGGAATATTTAAAAAAGTACCCTAAAGATTGATTTCTCTTTATTAGGTGAATTAAGAATAGGTTTCAATATATGGTTCACGATTGCCGATAACGGGTAAATAAAAAAAAAGAAAAATTGGCAAGTGGCGTTACTAGCTGGTAATATGTTGCTCGTTAAAATTTTATAATTTTATTTTAAACCCCAATAGAAACGGTACCAACGTTTTTCTTTTAAATTTAAAATTAAACAATTTTTCGAAACCAATTTTAGGTTTCTTTAATTTTACAATTAACGTTGTCAGTAAAACTTGATTATAACTACAATTTTTTTTAGTGCCTTAGAATAAAATTTTTATATTGCCTTGAGATACAAACCCGTCACTGCCTTAAAAGATCGGCTGAAAACATCGCCATTTTGAGTATCAGTGTTGCTCCCAGGACTCTTCAACGAATTTTGAGAAAAGAATTGCACCTTCATGTTTAGAAGATCCAGCTGATCCAAAAACTGAATTATCTTGGAACAACTGCAAGTTGGCCACGCATTCCATAAAAAAATCTTTAGCCACGCGGCTCACTTTCATCTCAACGGCTTCATCTGTAAGTAAAATTTTCGGATCTAGGAAGCAGAAAATCCATTCTTTGTAAAAAACTTGCAATGTGTCCTCAAAAAGTGACAGTTTGGTGTGGGATCGTCGAACTACACTTGCTTGAAATTGTTGCAGATGTCTCCGTAACTGTCAATGGCGATCGCTACCGTGACATGTAAACACTTTTTTTGGCAGAAATTACTTGAAATAGATAATACGATTCAACAGGATGATGCTACATGCCCTTTAAAGTTAGGCTCTTTATGGATTCTCTAGTGACGTTAAGCAGCTATGGCTGTATGTCATCTTAAAAGTCATTGCAAGATCAAGCTATTATTGTAAAAAGGAGAAGAAATTAAATGTCGACCTTCACTTTGACCTTGAAGGTCGTCTTAAGGTAAAGTTGTTTTTTTTTTAAATTGAAAATCAAAAGTTCTGTGGCGCCCTTCGCTTTTAGCTTGGCAATCACTTTAAATTCACTTTCAAAATTATGCTAAAATCGCTACTGACCGAAGCGAATTTAGGCTTTTTGTGTATTCTGCAGTAGCGTATAGCTAGTGTATGTAATTCAGTATGTTCATATGTACGTACGAATATATGCTAAAAATAATATGACTATCCTTTTCTGACTCTTACACCTACTTTTTTATAGGATCTTCCTTGCTTCTTGAGTTGGATTTTTGTCGATTAAAGTGATCTGTTTAAGGTTATGTATGAGACATTGAATTCGGCTTTTAAGTTAGAAATTTGGATAACGTAGCCAGATGCTGGTGAATCGGTGATGCTGCCGTGGTGTGGCGGTGAGGTTATGACATACTAGATCATTTGCTGAGAGTTGCTTAGGTATTTCATTACAGTGTTTTCGACAAAAGTTGTGAAAGTGTCATATCTGAGGTTCCCGTGGATGATGGTGTTTCTGACATAATATGGATCTCTACATATCATATTGAGTACCTTATTTTGGAACCTCTCTAATCGATTAAATCATGTCCTACCTCTGGTGTCCATGTGGTAACACCAAAGGACAGTATGGACTGAATAAATAGCTTATAAACTGTTAATTTGTTCTTGACATTTAGTTTGTTGTTTCTGTCCAGCAACGAGTAGAGAGCTAAACAAGGCTTTTGGTTTTGGATAAGACATAGTTGATGTTTAACACTCAATTTAGTCTCCTGTCGAAGATTAGTCTCAAGTATTTCGCCCTGTCCCTTTAGGGAATGAATGCACGCACGACCAAAATATCTTACAAAATACCTTGAAGATCATTGAAATGTGACAGCCAAAGTTAAAGCGCAGATCGCCATTAAACCCCCTTTTAATTTTCCCTAAAAAAAGCTTAATCTCAAAATGATCTTCAAGGTGACCATCGGCTTGGTTCATATAAATTTAGTGAATTTGAGTTCATCCAAAAAAGGTTAATGTGACTGATATTTAGCGTTACAAACTATGATTATATACAAATGCCGCGGGTGGATGCTAAAGAATTATTCTTTTTTAAGGTATGTTTTTTAGAGTACGGATATGTGTTTTTAAAAATTCCAAGCCTAACATCTAACATTATTATTTTTACTTATTTTAATTTATTTTCATAATAATATGTCAGTAATACACCATTTGTGTTAGCACTGTAATTGATTTGCTTATAAAGTAGGATTTGGCAACAAAAGTTGTATGTGTTGTATGCGAATAAATAGGCCTCCATTTAATTAGACTTCATTAGCATTAAAGAGCCAATGATATCCCAAATGTTAAAACACGATCCTCGACTCTCAATTAACTTCGAGTTTTTGTTCTGTTAGATTTCGTGTCTACCAACTATTGAGACTCGAGCCACTCTCATAGTCTGACAACTTTTTAAATAAGTTGCCGCTCACGAGAATTGAACTCGTGCTGGTAGTAGTCGAGTTTTGTTTTTAAATTTTATGTAAAATATGATAAAACTGAACAATTATTAACACAATGCCCTCTTGCGGCATTTGTGACATGTAACCATTATTTATACCACCAAAAATCAGGCGTGTAAAGCTTTTTTAATGATCATTTCGCTGTTTGGTTAAGCCAAATCGAAGTTGATCATTTTTCAAAATTGATAATTATTTTTTTAAATATATCTTTATACTTTATGGTTACTGTTATGCCCTCTAGCTGCCATTAGGTACGTGAAAATATTTTCCGGATACTTTTTAGGCCACTTTTAGTAACAAATTTTTTACAGTCATACGATTGCTACTTTCTACGGATTACCATACTTAATGGGGCACCCGGTATATAATTGTAGTTCAATGATAATATCGTAGCTATATTTTTTGCTCAAAAGTCATAAAACATATTTACCGAGAAAATAAGTCTGACATGTGTGCCGATGATAAGATGCTGTCAAACATTGAGATAAATGAAGCGCACACTGGAACAATATGTTTTATCATAAACTACAATAAGTACTAATATTCAGCTTTAAAAAAATAATTTTCTTTGTCAAATTTCCCACGACTTCGATTTCCGCCATTGCACTTCCCACAACCAAAAGATGAGGTAATTACTTTCAGAGTTAAGTACATGAGGTGTTATGAGTATATAAATATTAGCTTTAACAATCTTGACTTTCTTGCCACTTGTGAATTCTGTACCAATCTGTATACAAGGTGTCTGGGGAGAACCTCCTAATTTCTTGAGAGTATACAGGGGAGGTCAAAATAATCCTACTTTGTCATAAAAAAAATCGTAAAGCGCCCCTTAACGGAGATATAAAGCCCTAAATGGCTATCCAGCGATTCACCTTATCGAAGTTTTGAACCAGCTTGTATAATTTAATGAAATTTTAATATTTTATAGAGACCATACTCATTAAATCATACTACAGTAGCTGTTTTAGCTCATCAAAGAGGTCAGGAACGAACATGCAGGCACACACTAATTTTTGACAAACATTTTACAGAGCTGAAACCTGAGGTAATCTTAATTTATTTTGATAAAACTGGCGGTTTTCGAGATAAATAGGTTTTTATGCGAAAAACTCAAAAGTTATTAAAGCTAAACACAAAAAGGTAAAAATAAAATACGCAGGGTGTGCTGATGTATTTTAATTTATAGAAAAGCGCTGTCTCACTCTTCGAAGGAAAGAGGATGTTATGTTCGGGGCTCAATTAATTTACAATGTTATTAACATGGAAAAATAGTGAAAACGTTTAAATGTTATTTTGAAAAATGTCCAATGTGAGCTCCACGTACTTCAATACATTTTCTTATTCTTCGAATATTATCCCGCTTTGCAGCAAATAGTATTCCAACATTATTATGGACGTTGTAACAAAGCTGTGTTATACTTGCTAGTAGTTTTCTAGTATTTTCTGATATTGAATAAACTAGTTATTTTAGATGTCTCCAGAAGTAAAAGTCCAAGGGATTTAGGTCTGGAGACCTTGATGGCCATAAAAAAGGCGCATCTCGACCTATCCATCGCGGGCCAAAAAATGTTAGTTAAGTGTTGATGTACTATACGGTTAAAATGAGGTGGATCACCATCATGCATGTACCACATTTGCATTCATCTATCAAGAGGTACGTCTTCTAATAAATTATTTAAATTTTGTTGCAAATTGTAAATAAATCTCACCATTGAGTTTTCATTTCAAAACAAATGGACCTATAAGGTTATTTCCGATGATGCCATTTACAATAAACCTTTGTTCGTGTTTGTTTTAAATTACAACGTGCGGGTTTTCATCAATCCAAAGATGTAAATTATGTGAGTTTATTATGCCATCTGTTATAAAACCGGCCTCATCGGTAAACAAAATAAGGTTAGAAAAATTTAGATTTAGGTTATGATGTTGTATAAACCAGTTGGAATATTGCAGTATTGCGGCATAATCATCTGGAGGCATAACGTGTACCTTTTCAAAGTGGTACGGGTGAAGTAACTGTTCTGTTAGAGTTTCATTTGCAATTCATTTTGTAACATTGTTTTGTGTCGCGAGCTTTCTTATACTATTTAAAGGGTTGTCAGCAATATCTTGCAAAATTTGATTCTCTACGTGAGGGTCTCGTGCTCTTCGGGTGGGGCCCTTACCGCCACGTCGCGGTAAAAATTACCCTAAATAAAACTTCGAAGAATTTGACAGCTCTTCACCATAAATTAAGTGTATATCAGTTTAATCTGCGTAAGAATATTCTTCAATATTTTAAAATTATTTCTACTTGAAGGTGGTTTTGACAAGTTCCGTCAATAGTAATTTATTATGTAGGTATTAACAATAACAACCTGATCTTTACCTGTTTGTGAGCACTAGTACCTTTTGAGTTCTTCGCATCAAAACCTATTTATCTCGAAAACCACCAATTTCATGGAAATAATTTAAGAGTACCTTTTTTGAGGAAGAATAAACAAAATATTTAAAAAATCAGTTTTCGACTCTGTAAAATGACACCTGTCAAAAATTAAGCCCAACGAGTGTGGTTGCAAATCCGTTCGCGACTTCTCTAATGATCTAAAATGTCTACTGTAATATGATTTATGAGTCTTTATGACCTCTACCAAATATTAAAATTTCATTAAATTTTAGAAGTTAGTTCAAAACTTGGAGCTGATAAGATAAATCACTGGGTACCTCTTTAGGTTCTCCGTTAAGGGGCACTTTAGAAATTTTTTTCTAGAACAAAGTAGGGTTATTTTGAGCTTTCCTGTATAGTCCCGAGAAATTAGGAGGTACTGACCGAACTCCCTATGTAAAGTTCAAGTTTATTGAAAGAGATTAGGCACAGTATACAAACAAATACGTCTCATTAATTTAGACTCAATCTTGCATAAAATCTCTGTAAACTTAAGTAAAAGTAGATTTTTAAAAAATATACGTGGGTGGCAAATTACCCAAACTTACAGATTTATTTGAAAATTACAGATAAAATTTAGAATTTGTGATTTAGGTGATACTACAAGCATTTACTATCAAACTAAAATGTGTTATAAGCATCAGTAACTGCAAGTGTTTTTATCGTGGTTAGTGAGCTGATTTCCGCATTAACGTGATTTACCTTAATATTGCCAACATTGTTGAACCTGCGCTTTAAGGTCTTACCTCTCCGCCTTAAGTAATTAGCTCTTGAATTTGCTAAAGTCACTAGCATTGGGATTCTGGAAAGACTTGAAAAAAAAACGAAAGAATCGCCGTTTGCAGACGTTAAAGTATTCTTATACAAATACATATATGTTGTGCACTATTGGGCAGTACCAAAAGTTAAATCTTTCTTTACCAGTAGTTTTATGTCCTTCCTGTAGAAAGTATGAGCTTTATTCTTATAGTAAAATACAAGGTGGTTTAAAACACAATGCCAACTGAACCAGGGCCAGAAAAGTCAACGTGTTTGCTCTAGTTTTGTTAACAATGATCAGGCAAATACTTTTTTTGTGTCAGTTTGAAAAAATTTGCAATTTTCTATAATATATATATATATATATATATATATATATATATATATATATATATATATATATATATTGTAAAGGACTTTATAGCAGTACACACTCCACAGTGTTAGTTTGAATTTCTAATTTGTGCGTTTTTAGGTTTACATTCTACGAGTTTATAATTCATTTAATTAATTTTATCTTTTGTTAATTTTCTCAGACGTCGATGAAAGGAGGTCTGGAACTTTTTAGAGAATTATATTTCCTTATTTTTAACATGGAACGCCTGTGACAGTAGGTCTAAAAATTGCCGGATTACTTCTTTATCTTATTTTTATTTCACCATGTAGTATGGAAATCCTTCTAGAAAATTCGGGAATCTTCCGGTATCGACTAAAGGGTATATAAAGAGTCCAGATCGGCTTTCGGGACAGTATAGTTTGAGAGCAACTTGAATTACTATGATAAGTGTCAACAGTGAAGTTGCCAATAAAAATCTTTTGAAACAATAGAGTGTGTTCAATAATACAGTGTGTGTTTAAAATATTTGCCATCCCAAACAAATTGGTGTTAGAAGAGGAATCAAATCCAGAAGAGGTTAGTTCAGGTTATAAAATTAGAAAAAAAGTAAATTGAAATTATATGCCAGTGGAAACTAGAATACAGAAAGCCAAAATGGAAGGACAACTTCAAACTAGTTTAAACTAGATACTGATGATGATATAAGACATGAAAACAAGCCAAGAAGATATGAAGAAAAGCCAAGAAGATATGAAGAAATGACATGAAACAAGAATTGATGACAGTGAAGACAAGCCTAGAGGACATAAGACAGGAACTTAAGACAAGTCAAGAAGATATGAAACAAGAACTAAAAGAAGACATTAAAAAAAATCAAAAAGATGTGCAACAGACGATTAGCAAAACTAGAGAAGATATGGCGAAGTACAACATGACGTGACGGGAATCCAGAAACAGATGGAACAATTAAACTTGCAAATTGGAGAAGATGTACATGACGAAATATAACATGAGGTGACAGGAATCCATAAACAGATGCAAAAGTTACATTTGCAAATGGAGAAGGTAGCCAGTACAGGTACAATAAAGGTAGATGGTGTTCCTGCAACTAGTAGGATGAAATCACTTACCTTCAACGGCAAAGTACCTTGGTTTATCTATGTCTGTCAATTCGAAGCCATCGCCACCGGCAATAATTGGAGTTCACCTGAGAAGACGCGTGATTTGTTTCTAGTACTACGAGGTGAAGCTATGGAAGTTCTACGTAACATTCCCGAAGAAAAACAGAATGATTACGAATTTATTGTTTCTTTTCTAGAGATGCGCTATGGGGAAGCCCACCTCCAAGAAGTTTATAATGCCCAACTCCAAGGAAGAAGACATAAATACAATGAAATTCTGAACAAATGAAAAACACATGACAACAAAGATACAATCTTTCGTAACAGAAATAGAACTAGTTGTTGGAAGTGTGACAAAAAGAGGCATGTACAGAGCCACTGTACTTGCAGTACTGTTCCTGACAGAGAGCTTGATGGCTATCGGCTTCATATTGCTAATATAGGTGATGAAGTTCGAAGAAGCGACTTGGAGATAGACTTTGCTCCTTTTGGTGAACTTAAAGAAGTCTGGTTAAGTAATAATATCTCCCGTATTGGATTTGCTGTTTACAAAGATAAAAAAAATGCTGCAGTTGCCGTCAACGCTTGTGATGATGTTAAAGTATGCGGTTGTTGTATTATGCCGCCGGTACCATTCGAATAACATGCGTTGTTACCAGTGCGGATACAATGGTCACTTGTACAGAGATTGTCTGGAAATTACTGCTAATTTGAGAGCTGGTCGACGCAACTTGAATTAGTTTGACAAGTGTCAAAAGTGAAGTTGCCAAGAAAAATGTGTTCAATAATACAGTGTGTGTTTAAAATATTGGCCGTCCGGAACAATATATATATATATATATATATATATATATATATATATATATATATATACATATATATATATATATATATATATATATATATATATATATATATATATATATATATATAATTTTTCTTCAATATGTATTATTACCACTTCGTAGTGCTAAGATTTGGATTTTAAATGAAATATATGTAATAATGATGTCTTTGTCTTTGAAACGCAAAAGTATGCACAACGTAAATAGTCATTGTGGACCACCCTTAGAAGATAATTAAAAGATAAATTATATGATATATCAAATTAATTTATGTTACTTCTTAAAATTTAGCATCTCGGCTTAGACTGTTTTGATGTATATCAGAGCATGCCAGTTGCGTAACGTGGGAGGGTTTTCCTTATTTGTAGGAATTTTCAAAGTCTAATAAGGATAATTAACGAATACAAATTTTCATAAGCATCGTCAGATTTTTTTATTAGACAAGTCAATTTGTGAAAGATTTTCTTTGTCGGCGTAAATTTAGTCTTACAATTATTAATATTTATAAAATATAATAAATTAGTAACAGGATTCTGCTGTGTGAGAGTACCTGAGTAACATCTATCCAAATCGTTGGATAGATAGAGGAGGACCTATTGCCTGGCTTCTTCAATCTCCCGACTTAATGCCGTTGGATTTTTACCTCTGGGAGTACCTCGAAACCTTGGTGTATTCCACTCCGGTCGGTAGTAGGTAGAAACCTCTACGGAGAATTGAAACTATGGTGATAGGTGAAAATTCCTCTTTTTCATATTTAAACCGATAGAAGTAATGGAACTAACATTGTAAATAAAATGACTTTTTTTCGAAAACAATTAGGATTAGCGACATGAATGAAGAGTACTTGTTTTTAGTCAATAGTTAGAGGTATGTAAAAACACTGTCCAAAATTCTTATCATACAGGGCGTAAAAAATGGGGTCATGAATGTCACTAGTCCGTCCCTGCAACTGTGAGTATTTCCTCCTTAAACTTCTTAAAAACAAATACTGGGAAAGAAACAATAACCGAGTTATTCCGAGCTCATTTCTCAGGGTCAACAATAACAGAGGAATCACCGGAGACTTGGTGGACTGGAGCAGAGGCAAATACTGCTGTGAGAGTCACCAAGGACAATTGGCAAACGGCAAAAAAGATGATTACCTATGAAAAGATAAAATGGGCCATAAACTCATTTAAACCATATAAATCGCCAGGACCGGACGGGATTTATCCAGCATTGCTACAGCAGGGTTCCAACCTGTTGATTAATAAACTTTGTTGCATATTAAGAGCTACTCTAGCCCTAGGATATGTGCCAAATGTTTGGCGGTTAACTAGGGTAGTGTTCATTCAAAAACCTGGAAAATCCAACTATTCCACAGCAAAGGCATTCAGACCAATCAGTCTAATGTCGTTGGACAAGCACGTTAGGGATGAATTAATGATAAACAGTCCATTTCATCAGAACCAGAATGCATACAGAACCGAGAGATCTACAGAGACAGCGCTCTATGACTTGGTTAGCAAGGTGGAAAACACTGTGGAAAATGGAGAAGTGCTTCTAGGAGCATTTCTAGACATACAAGGGGCGTTCGACAACACATCTTTTCAATCAATTATCACTGCAATAAGGAACATCAACTTGGAGGAGATCTGTTGCAGGTGGATTGAAAATATGTTAAAAGACAGGGTGATCTATATAGAACTGCTTGGAGAGACGCTGATGGCACGGCTGACTGAGGGGTGTTCACAGGGGGGTTCTCTCCTCACTGCTTTGGAACCTAGTAATGGATGGGCTTTTGCGAACCCTGAGCAGGGAAGGTCACTCTGTACTGGGATATGCAGATGACTTGGTACTTCTAACCCAAGGCAAATTTAATAAAACAGTAAGAGAGAGAATACAGCGGGCTCTGATGGTTGTAGAAAGATGGGTAAGGCAGGAGGGACTCAATATAAGTTCTCAAAGACTGTCCTAATCCCCTTGACAAAACGGAGGAGTATGGAGGATTTCGGTCTCATCATCCTCCAAGGAAACACAATACCACTTTCCAGGAAAGTAAAATATCTGGGGGTGATTTTAAACTCCAGGCTGACCTGGAACAAGCAAGTAGAAAACATAACCAGAAAATCGGTGTTGGAAGATTATGTGGGAAAACATGGGGTCTCTCATCGAAAATGATACATTGGTTATACACCAGTGTTTTGAGACCAGCCATCACTTATGCAGCCTTGGTCTGGTGGCCTAAGGTAATGCAGAGAAAAACCATGACAAAGCTGAGCGGAATACAAAGAGTCGCCTGTTTGTGTATGAAATCAACCCCCACTTCGGCAATGGAGTGCATTCTGGATCTAACCTTCGCTACACATAGTGATTCAGGCAGAGGCGAGAATGGGACTCCACCGACTAAATCACTCAACAGTAAAATCACAAAGGACGTTGTCAGGATACAAAAACATATGTAAAAAAATCAGGAGTCCCGAGTTGGAAATGGACACTGACCATATGAAGTCGAGCTACCGTTATAATATACCGTTTGAAGTCACAATAGAGGATCGAATGGCAAGTAAAACAGAAAAACCGGAAATATTCTCTAATACAAGTATCTGGTACACTGACGGTTCAAAAACTAGTGAGGGTACTGGAGCTGGCTACAACCGAGAAAGGAATTAACCCTTCTCCTTGGAAAATACACAACAGTGTTCCAGGCAGAAATATACGCAATCTTACGGTGCGCAGACGAGATAAACAGGAGAGCTTACTAAGGGCAGCAAATCCACATTTACTCTGACAGCCAATCAGCCCTAAAAGCCCTCAAGGGCCAAAAGGTATCATCGAGGCTGGTTTGGGAATATCAGAGTGAGCTGTAAATTCTGGCAAAAAGAACAGAGTTATGTTAAAGTGAGTACCAGGACACGAAAGCATACACGGAAATGAAAAAGCTGACGAGCTAGCTAGAGCAGGATCAGCATCTCAATACATTGGTCCAGAACCGGCCTTTGGGGTGCCGCGGTGCGCGGCCCGAGAAACAGTCGAAGAATGGATCAAAAGAGGGCATAAAAACCACTGGATGACCAGAGAGGGTTTAAACCACAGCAAGCTATTTATTGCGAGTCCTGACCCGAAACTGGCAAGGAAATTACTCCATATGAGTGGGAACCAATTAAGGACTATTACGAGTATAATGACGGGACACATGGCCGTCGTACATCTGAATAGAATGAATCTATATAAAGGAAACCTCGGCTGCAGACTATGTGGACAAGCCGAGGAAACGGTGAATCATATCATATGTGACTGTGAGTCACTGGAGAGATTTAGACAACAAACATTCGGGTCAGTAAGTCTGGAACCGGGAGAAATACTCACTCACTCCTTAGCAGGACTGTCCAGATTGAGCCAGGGGGCTAGGTTGACAGAGTGGCTGTAATGTATAGGGTGGTCTACTCTGGCCGCAGTGCGTCCGGCTTTAGGACGAACCCGGGAGTATAAAAAAACACTTTCCTGGATAGTAATTTGAAGGGTCTTACCTGGTATATATCATAATAAAAATTGAAATATACCTGGTTGTTCCATAATTGCTTGTAAAAACTTAATGTTATTGCAGCTCTTTGGGAACCCATATCTCTGAAAAGGAGGCCTATACGAAAAAAAATTATATGAACTTGTAGTATTTCTTTTACATGGTTTTTCATATCCGGGAGATTTCCCACATTTTCCCGGAAACCCTGTATAAGCGTTTATTTGTTGACATGTATCATGTAGATTGTGACATTATCATAGGCAAAACAAAACTGGCCTACTAGAATATCTATTTTTCATGGACACTAGATCGGGTTTTAGAATAAAAAAACCTTTTTAATGAATCTGGCCGAAAATTTTTCAAAAATACACACATACAAAAATAGTGACACCTCGGGAAAAGTATTTAAATTGATGAAGGTAACATAAATAAAAATGTTAATACCAAACATTCTATGGATAATTTCAAAGATTGTAATATATAATGGACTAAAGAAAGATGCTAATAACACATTATCTGCTGTGTAGGAATATTATGGATTTAAATTTTGTAAATAATAAAAATAAATTAATTTTTTGAAGTTAACATAATACAATGTAAATTTACGCTAAGCTTTTGAAAATAATCAATAAGAAGATTTCATTTTACGGATGTTTAGTAATAATATTTAAGGTTCAGCAGGAAAATATCGCCTTAGAAATACTTATAACATCTGTGATGACTTTCGGGCTCCAGGTTGGTGGTATATTACCTTTGACCTCCTCATATATTAAGACATAAAGCACACATTTTCAGGTCGAACGCAATAATTATTATATGTTTATTATGTGGACGATAAATATTCTCTTTCGTTTACTTCTCAATATTAATGAAACTACTGGGCAGAGTAAAAAGTGCATCCTGAGCCTCAAAATTCGTTCCGCGACTATTATTGTTGAATCAACCCATAAGTTTTAGCATTGTTTGATATTAGTGTTCTGGTGACCATGTTTAGATATTCGGCTGAATATATCAGTAGGTGGGTTTTGAAAAAATTTGATTGACTAAACCTTTCCGGAAATTCACTTTCGTTATATAAGTATTTTGGACACTAAAATTCAACTAAATTAAAATTTTTCAAATCGAGAAATGTTTTAACAAAAAAAAAGTTAAATAAGTATGTACGAGGTGTCCCATTTTCGAAACTTTTAAGGGGCATTGGAGTTATTATCACAGATAGAGAGTTACGGTTTTCAACTTAGTTTCCTACTTTTTAACGAAACGAAAAATTCCGGTGTCAAATTTGTCATGATTCTAATATTTTGTAATCTACCGGGTGATTTTAAAAATCCTCGTTTTTTAGGTACGTCTTGTATTTCCATTATGTGTTAATTTATCAAAAAGGTAAAAACTAATTTTCATAGAGTGTTTTAGGTAGAGTTCAGTGGTGCAGTCAGTTTGTTTCTAAAAAATTTAGTTTTTGAGATATTACCCAAACTTTTTTTTTAAATATTCCACACTGTATATTGTTGACGAAGAATAATTTAGGCTTTTTAGAAATATACAATGTATTTTATTTTCAAAAACAAGGTCAGATTCGATATTTTCAATTTTACAGTTTTGTCAGATTTTTATTATTTATGAAATAATTTTGTTACGTAGGTGTATATTTTACTTTTTATTTATTTTGAATTTATAATGGTCGTTTAAGATAATTATGATATGTTAGTATGTTTTATAAAAAGCAATAAAAGTCCCCTAGAAACTTCTGAATTATATTTCAATAGGTAATGTATTTAAAGCGTTATCCTTAGGATAACTTCTCATATCTGACGAATGTTTTTGTTCATGTTAGGTATCCAGAACGAAGGCAACTTTTCCAGACATATTTGCTCGGCTAAAAAGAAATTTAGTTGAAAATGGATTTTTTTTTTCAGCTGCGTTCCAAAATATACGTCATAGAAGACAGGAAGAGAAAAGAAACAAATATGTTATTTTACGCAACAGGAACAACTTCACCATGCTGTAGAAAAATAGAGGAAGAAGTTGGTATAGCAAAATCTGATTCTGATATAATTTTGAAAAACTATAATACTTTAGTTTTATGAAACAATGTTGTTTTTGTTTCTTTGCAATCAAATTGTAATATCCTGGTGTGTGTTGTGTGTTGTTTAAAGTAAAAAATGTAATAATAATTATGTGTTTTCGATTGAAAATATAGAAAAACATGAAAATTAACTTTGAAAGTATCTAATCTTTGGTATAATTATTATTACCAAAATTTTGAATAATATTGAATTCTGACCTTGTTTTTCAAAATAACATGAACACATATTTCAGAAAAGTTTAAATTATACTTAATCAGTATCTAAAATAATATACAGGGTGTCCTATCTAAAAAATCATAAGTTTTGTTAATATCTCAAAAACTGAACTTCTTAGAAAAAAAAACTGATTGTGCCACTGAACTCTACGTAAAAAACTCAATAAAAATCAAAGTTTTACCTTTTCGATAAATTCACGCATAACGGAAATATGAGATATACCTAAAACACGAAGATTTTTAAAATCCGCAACACTCTGTCTTTGATAATAGTTCCAATACCCCCTAAAAGTATCGAAAATGGGACACCCCGTACATAAATAAAAAAAAACTGTAGGATAATAATATATCGCGTAACCATAAAATAGTTAACCATTTAATATTAAAACATAATGAAATTCATGGTTCTTGGGTTTAAATCGTGTCAAATTGTAATTATTATCCGACGTTTCGCCTACGATTGCACAAGGCATATTCAGGTCTCTTTCCTCCACGAGATTATAACTGGTGCTCAGCGAACCGTGATACAGCGTTATTTTCGATTTCCATATGTTATGTAGGCTGTAACCTGTATCTCTATCAATATTATTTTGATATTTACAAATTTCGATTGAATCTCCAATTTTACGTTTAAAGAAACCAAACACCTGCGCAATGCTGGTGTTCAGCTACTTAAATCTTACAATTTGTTTATTTTTAATATACATGTAATCCGTCCTGTTTCACCAACATACATTTTAGCAAAGAGCGAGGTATTTTATAGACGTCTTCTAAATAGAAAATTTGGAACCTATTAATTAGAAGAATTTGGTTTTAGGTAAAGAACAATACTTTTCTTTTACAAACTTAGATAAATTTTGAACTCTGCCTGCATGGTTGCTGGGTGGATTGAGTAGCCCAGTGATCATGTTGCCGGTCCCAAGCCCGGATAAAAGAGGAGGGTTCACAGGCGAGGCTAGCAACCTACCTGTGGTAAAAGAACCGCAATGCTCACAGAACTTCAAATGCAGCCTCGGATAGGACGGATCACAACGAAGACGACTTGGCGAGACAACGGAAAAAACGAACTTGGAAACGGAAACAGAAACAACTTCGAATCGCAACCTGGAACATAACATCGCTCTACAATAAAGACCAGGAAATCTTGATAGAACTGAGGAAATATAAAATAGACATCTGCTCATTGGCGGAGACCAAAAGGAAAGGCAAAGGAAATACAAAACTCACCGACTACATTCTGATATACAGCGGTAAAGACAAAAACGAAAGAGCAACATCAGGAGTTGGCATATTCATTCACGAAAGCTTTGAAAGAAATATAAAGGACATTATATACATTAATGATAGGATATTGCAAACAACACTCGCTCTTAAGGAAAATAAAGCAACACATATTATAAGCGTATATGCCCCCGATATGAGTAAATCACAGGAAGAAAAGGACAAATTCTACTACGAATTGCAAAACACACTTGACCGAATATCAAAGAAAGACAAGATTATCATACTTGGTGACTTAAATGCAAGAGTGGGCAATGAGATCATACAGGGAATCAAGAATAGATTCAACGAAGAAATCATCAACGAAAACGGCCAACAACTTATACATCTCTGTGCCGAAAACGAACTAAGAATAAACAATACCTTTTACCCTCACAAACCCCAGCACAAATACACCTTTGAAAACACAAGAGGACACAAATCTATGATAGACTACATCATAACAAATAAAAATGTACAACCCTCTGAAATATTAGATGTGAGAGTATTGACCTCAGCGAACACCGGAACTAATCATAACCTTGTAATGTCAAAAATAAGAACCACCATAATGAGGAAAGAGAAACTTAGACCAGAAATAACTGAAAAGCTTAACATGGAATCTTTTGCAGACGACACCATCAGAAACCTATACCAAAACAGATTGATACAAAAAATTAATGAAAACAGAATCACTGAGGAAGATGACATCGACGCCGCGCTGATGAAAGTACACACAAACATAATGAAAGCAGCCGAAGAAGCACTGGGCAAAAGAAAAGTGGATAAAAATGGAAAACACAACAAAAAACCATGGTTTACAAATGAAGTGAAATCCTTAGCAGCAGAGAAGAGAAAATCATATTTGAAGTATAGAAGCAAAACAATCACATACGGGGAATACAAAATAACCAGGAACAGAGTAAACGATAGCATCCAATTAATTAAGCGAGATTACTGGGAAAAGTTCTCAACTGACATGGAGCATGATCTTTATGGAGGGCAGAGAAAAGTCTGGAATATGCTAAGAAACCGCAAAAAAACCCTGAACGAATACATTCAAACCACTGCAATAACAACAGAACAATAGGAGAAGTACTTTCACAATCTGTACGACAGCATTGCACCCAAAATAACACAGGAAACCCAGGATGGATATGCGGAAAGAAATCAGGCTCCAAAATGGATTATCACAAAAGAAGAAATAAAAACAGCAGCCACCAAATTGAAAAATCGAAAAGCCCCTGGACCAGATGGCATAACAAATGAAATGCTCAAATATGGTGGAATGGCACTACTAGAAGAGTTACATTCCCTCTATAGAAAAATACTCAACGAGTCAAATTACAGAGAAGGCGATCGAATAAAACAAAGAGGCATATATGTGTTTTGTCGACCTCACACAAGCCTTCGACAGGATCAGACTTCATGACGTTCTCGAACTACTTAAGGAGAGAAACATATGTCATAACATCCTGGAAGTAATTAAAGACTTAAACAGCAGAAATACAACGAAAATTAAAGTAGGCAACAAGACATCGAACCAAATTCCAATATCTACCGGCATAAGGCAAGGAGACAGCCTCAGTCCAATTCTACTCAATGTCATTATGGACGAAATTATCAGAGAGGTGAAAGAGGCCGGTAGAGGATATAGAATGGGAAAAGAAGAACTAAAGATAATTTGCTATGCCGATGATGCAGTACTGATATCGGAAGACGAAGACAACCTCCAACGGCTCCTGTACAAGTTTGAAAAGACCACTGAAAAATTTAACATGACAATCTCCATAGGAAAAACACAATCTCTCACGATCAGTAAAGAACCAAGAAGATGTAAGCTCGCTGTACACAATCAAAGCATCGAACAGGTCAAGTCATTTAAATACCTGGGAGCAAACATCACCAGCAATAGAAACTTAAAAGCAGAAGTTCAAGAACAAACAACCAAAGCTGCCGTAATGTCAGGATACCTACGTGATATTATATGGAGAAATAAACATATGACGACACAAAGTAAGATCAGAATATATAAGACCTGCATACGACTCATAATGACTTATGCCATCGAAACAAGAGCAGACACATCAGCAACCAAAAGACTACTCCGGACAACTGAGATGAGAACGCTAAGAAGTATCACGGGTCATACATTACGCGACAGATTAAGAAACGATGAAATCAGAAAAAGATGTGAAATACAGGACGTCGAAAGATGGGGCAGAGGAAGAAGGAGAGCATGGAGGGATCATGTCGACAGGATGACCGACGACCGAGTGGCAAAAATTGCAAAAGAAAGAATACCAAACTCCTCAAGGCTTCCTGGTCGACCGCCTAAAAGATGGAAAGAGAGCTGGACATCGGTGTCACAGGAACAAGAATAAACGAGATGCATTGACAGTCAATACAGGACAAAGTCCTATACTAACAATAAGAAGAAGAAGATAAATTTTGCTTATGAAATATTTTTAATCTATTAACTACTTTGAAAAATAAAATTAGTTCCAAGGCATCACACATGCGTAAAAATTGTAGAAAAATTTGATTTTCGGAGCAATTTGACAATCTTGTCGGGGATTCCGTGTATGTAAGGCAAGATAACACAGTCCATAGGTGGTACATTTATGACATAATGTTGAGTAGTTGGGTTTTTATGTTTATTATTAGAACCTCTTATATCTTCAGCGTAATATCCGTTGCCCCTAAGAGCTCATCACAAATTGGAAGAGCTCTAAGTACTAAAGAGTTAATGACCGATTGTTTTTGGAAAGGTTGATGGTGTGACGTAACATTGAGATATCGATTTGTATGTGTTCGTTTTCTGTATACACAATGTCCTTATTTGCCATTATCTTTCCTTTGTACGAGTACATCGAGAAAGAGAAAGGCATTCCTTGATTCAGTTTCTATAGTGAATTTTATATTAAGGTGTTGTTGGTTTAGATGATCCAGCAATTTATGGAGGTTATCTGCGCCATGTGGCCAAACTACGAACGTATCATCGACATATATGCACCAAAATTTAGATTTTAGAGGAGCAGAAGATAAGGCGTTTTCTTTAAAGCTTCCATGAAGATGTTCGCTACCACGAGTAACAGCTGAGATTCAATGGCCGCTGCCAAAGTGTGCTCGTAGAAACGTCCTTGAAAAGTAAAATAAGTGGAAATCAGACATGCTTTTATTAATGCTAGTAAGATAGAATCCATGTTGTTATTTCGTCATATGTCCGATATTATGAAAACTGAATCAATTTTAGGAACATTTATATACCAAGATTTTACATCAAAACTGACCAATATGTCTCCGGGCTCTAATTTGATGGTGTTTAATCTCTGGACAAAGTGTCCCGAGTTTTTAACAAAGGATTCAGTTTTTCCTATAAACAGATGTTAAGGTTTGAATAGCAGATATGTACCTATTTTGTAAGTTGACGAGTCTATTGCGCTGATGATTGGATGTAGAGGTACATTTGAGGCAGTCCATAGAGAAGTGGAATCTTGGAGCTGCTTGGTTTGACGGCATTCTTTTCTTCTGGAGTGAGGCTAGAGGTGTTGATTAGAGATGTGAGATTTCTTTCGACTATGTGTATTGGATCCGTCGGAATGACTTTGCAAATATTGTCATCCAAGAGCTGGTTTACTTTTTCAATATATTTGTCCTTATCCATTGCAACAGTTGCATTTCTTTTATCAGCTGGGAGCATTCCTTTACGCTGATGTAATATTTGATTTAGGTAGCTTTGAGTGTTTTATGATCTTCGCTGTTTCGTATCGAATCGTGTCTGCTTGCTCTAAAGGTAATTTTCTAATGGAGGCTTAAACACTAGAAACTACTTCTTTCACTGGTATGCGCCTTGGTGTAATAGCAAAGTCCTGTCCTTTGGATAAGATTGTTTTCTCTGCTTTGGTAAGTTGTATATTGACAAATTGACGACTGTGTTCATTGGCGTGTTTGCTGCATTATTGTTGCTTGAAAGAAAATTCGAAGAGCCCGGGGACATATTGGTCAGTTTTGATGTATACAAATGTCCCTGTAAATGATTCAGTTTCCACAAAATCGGATACATTACGAAATAACAACATGGCCTCTAACCTACTAAAATTAATTAAAGCTTTCCACCGATTTTACTTTTCGCGGAACTTTCTACCAGGAGACTTTGGGAGTGGCCATGGGATGTCCGCTGTCACTCGTGGTAGCAAGCATTCTTATGGAAACTTTCGAAGAAAACGCCTTGTTTTTTGCTCCTCTAATCCCTAAATTTTGGAACAGATATGTAGATGATACGTTCGTAGTTTGGCCACATGGCGTAGATAACCTCCTTAATTTTCTAGATGATCTAAACCTACAACACCCTAGCATAAAATTTACGCCCTTGCCTTTCTCGATGTACTAGTACAAAAATAAGGTAATAGCAAATTAGGACATGCTGTGTACAGAAACGAACACATACAAATAGAATAGCTCTTCCATTTTCTGAGGAACAATCACTGAGATCAGAAACAGAAAAACTAGGTAATGCTCTGAGAGGCAACGGGTATTACGCTGAAGATATAAGACATTCTATCAATAAACATAAAACCCAACTACTCAACAATATGTCATCAATGTACTATCTATGGAAAGTGTTGTCTTGCCTTGCATACACGGAACCACCGACAGGATTGCCAAATTGCTTCGAAAATCAAACCTGTGCACAATTTTCAATGCATTTAAGAAAATTTGACAATGTTTGAAGTCACCAAAGGATGCAAAACCATTACGCGCTCTTGTGGTAAACTGTATTTGAGTGAAACCGGAAGGTCTATATTCACTAGATTTACGGAACATGGAAGATGTATTAAAAATAAACGAATTATACAATCTGCACTAGCTAAACACTATCAAGGCACAGATCACACCGACAGTGTAAAAGAAACTAAGGTGCTAGCATGGGTGTCAGGTTCCTTTAAACGTAAAATTAGAAAATCAATCTAAATGTGTAAATATCCAAATATTAATAGAGATACAGATTACGTCACATGTGGAAGTTGATTAAAAACGCTGGATCATCGGCTGGTTGCTCCTCGATGGTAATTCAGTGTTCTAATCTCATGGAGTAAAGATCCCTGAAAATGCCTCGTGCGAAACATCGGAAATTAATTCTAGATTGAAACGGTCTAAACCCAAGAACTGTGATTTTGAACTTGACCTAAGCCGTGAAAGCTTTCGTTCTTTAATAAAACATAATATCAAAAATAAGTGTGACCATTGTTTATAGCAACTGTTACATAAACATTATTATTTTATGTATTATACCCAATGTACTAAATATACTTGGTATAGAATATTATAGGTGGCTATATTTAATTGTTTCCGAGATATGATACTTAAAAACACCCTTTTTCATGCCATAAAGGCCTGTAATCTCAAGATGGAAGAAACTAGAGGAAACCTGTTCAAGCATTTCTAACTTACTTTTATCTTATGCGTGTTATATATCCAGCTTACTCCAAATCATCAGTTTTCTAAAAAGTTTTTAATCTCTGTTATGTCAGAAGTTCGCATTTTTTGGAGATGGTAACAAGTAGGACAGATCCATAGATGCTATAAAATATATCACTTAAGAACTACACCTCTGTATTGTGAATAATGCCCTTTTATTTTGGGTGGGTACATTGAAAACAAATGAATATAGCTTTATAATACTTCACAAAAAAACATGTCAAGAATAATACATATGGTGACTCATTTTAAAAAAAGTAATTATGTTTATATCAAAGTCATCTTAGTAAAAAATTAGTTGCCTGGCTAACAATTTTATGGTCTAGTATTTAAGTGTGTATGTACATTAAGATATATTAAGCTTTGTATTCAAATACATATATGCATTGAAAATTGACTTCTACATACATATAGTCATGCTATACCTAGCCTGTCTAATAAGCAGGTGTTTTAATTTCGAAGTATAAAAAAGAGGTTTTCCTCTCCTTTTGTTGGTAAACCTTTCTTTTCAACTTTGATAATAGATTGATAGAGAACAAAATAAACTATAGTTTTCGTTTAAACAAGTTGCACCTAAACTACTAAGTAAATATCTAATTAATACCAAATACCAATAAAATAAAAAAAAAAACAAGCTTGATAAGTTGTACCTGAAGGTGTGGTCACTTTTGGTGGTGTTCCAGTATCAGGAGTCGCCTGGCTAACTTTTATGCTTACTACATCGGTGGACTCGCGCCTTAAATCCAGGTCCTCCGGTGGCACGTTAGCGGCACTCGAGAGCAACAGTAATGGCAGATTAAGCCAGGGACCTCCAAGCTCGCTAAGGTCGCTAGCGTCCGACGCCCGCGAGGACTTGCGAGAAGAGGCGCGAGAGCCGCGATGCACATGCAGAAAGGTAGACAGGCGACTGCGCCAATCACCGGGAGATGATGTCTGCGTCGTTTCGTCTACTTCTTCAGCTTCACGTTCTCTCTCTCTTTTTCTCCTAAAATGTAAATAATATTTTTATATGTATTTATGTTGTCGATATATAGCAACATCCTAAAGATATATCACCATAGTTGTTTTAACTTCTAGGTGGTTGCAATTTAATTAATATATATATATATATATATATATATATATATATATATATATATATATATATATATATATATTATTTTCCAACAATCATACTAATCCATTAATAATCAAAAGGTATATTGTAGGCACAGATATGAAATACATGCATTTCTCCTGGGAAGGTAGTATATGTGTTTTAAAGGATTTTAGCGATCTGAAAGCATGGAATACTCTCACTTCAACCCCCTCTTCCATCTTAAATCTATCAGTGACCCATAGCAATGAGCCTTTCTCTGTTAATATTAAGAATAATAAACATGATTAATTTATATATTAGAATTAGCCGATAGGGGTCACATTGATAATGAATGTTTTAAAATCCTTTAAAAATTATATAAATAAATACCAGATTACTTATATTGTGGTAATAGACAAAATTTTATCTTAAATATATAAAGTCTCGAAAATAAACAAGCCACCTTTTTTCTGAAGTTTTTATATTAAATCAGGCGCAGTAAGAGTAGGAGCTGGCGCACCTGCATATCTTGCTGCCGTTATAGAATATTTAGCAGCAGAAATTTTATAATTGGCTGGTAATGACGCAAGAGATAACTTGTATCATCCCCAGACATCTTCAATTGGCCATTAGAAATTACGAAGAAGCATTAAGAAGACAGATAACAAGTCCAAATAGATATTTGTTAAATAGATATCAAATTCATTCACATTTGATAGAGAAGAATTGTATTCCCACCTATTAATGGTTTATATGTCACATCATAGTAAATCTTATTCCATATCTATATCATGGTTGTTCTTTCTTAATTGTCTATAAAACTTACTTGAGATAATCCTTCCACGTTTTCTGGATTAATCTGGCAGCTTTATCTTGCCTCTTCCATATTCTAGTTGATGAAACAATTTCAAGTTCTTTACGAGTAGGAAATTGTTTCTTGAACTTAATATCCATTTGTTCTTGCAACTAAAAAACAAATATTTTTATAGTTGACTAAAATCATAGTGCATAGTAATGATGTCGAATAAAGAAATTAACGTTTGAACTGAACTAAACTACCTTAAAATAAAAACGTCTCGTTTATTAATCCGAGGGTGGGGTGAAAAGTTTCCGGTCTGGCCTAGAGATGGCGTCAGCAGATCTAATTTTTGGCTTGTATTCTATAGCACTATATCTTACTAGCTTGTATCTTTCAGGTCTTTTAGTATACATTTGAGGGCTGACTGAACAAGATGCGTCGATTGCTTACGTGAAAATGGAAAAATGAGAGAAGTATGCGGTCATCAAATACTTCTATTTAAAAGACCTAACATCACCCCAAATTAAAGAAAAACCGGATTCTATACTGAAACACTCTTCTTTATCATATTTAACGATCCAAAAGTGGGTTTCTGAATCTAAGAAAGGTCACTCGAGCACTTCTGACGAACCACGTTCGGGACGCTCCGTTGAGGTCAGAACTCCAGAAATCATTGAAAAAATTCATAAAGTGGTGATGGAAGATCGCAGATTAAAATTAAGTGAGATAGCTGAGACTACTAAAATGTCAAATGAACGTGGACGCAATATCTTATATGAACAGTTGGGCATGGAGAAGCTGTGCGCTACGCGTGTGCCGAATTTGCTAAAGCTCGATGAAAATTTGGAGTTTTACAAGCAAATTTTAGCGTTGGTTTATAACTGTCGATAAAATTTGAATTCACCATTACACTTCTGAAAGTAAACAATAGTCGACACAATGGATTGGACTAGGTGAACCAAACCCAAAAGAAGCAAAAATAATTTTATCGGCGAATGAGGTGACGGCCACTGTTTTTTGGAATGCGAAAGGAATTATTTTCATTGAATACTTGAAAAAGGGTAAGACTATCAGAGGTCAATACTACGCAAAGTTATTGCAATGTTTAAAGGACGAAGTGAAGAATACACGAAATCACAGCGAAGAAAAATCTTATTTCACCATGACAACGCGACTGCCCACTCCTCGGTCCTTGCGATAACTAAAATCAACGAACTTAAGTTCAAGTTGTTCCCTTATCCACCATATTCGCCAGATTTAGCCACTAGCGACTATGATCTGTTTCCTAACCTTAAAAAATGAGTCGGAGGTAAAAAGTATTTGAGAGCAACGAGGAACTCATCGATGCTATAAATGAGTATTTTGATGGAATTGAAGAATCAGATTATAAAAATGGTATCACTGCATTAGAGCACAGTTATGAAAAATGTATCATTCTTGACGGAGATTATGTTGAAAAATAAAGTGAAAAAAAAAACGAAAAAAGTTGTTTTTCTTTAACAGGCCGGAAACTTTTTAACCACCCTTGTATATTAAAAATAAAAACAAATCAATGACAATAATTAATCTCCAGGTTCAGTTTCTTATTGTCAAAGATCGAGACTTGCGATTTTTGCCAACTTGTACTATTTTTTTGTTAAAAAAAAAGATGCATTAACAAAACGTTTCTAGCTCTTTCTGTTCTTAGGATACAGAGTAAAATTGAAAATTTCCATTAATAAACTTTTTCATATCTTATTTAATAGGTAAGTTAATGAAAATGTAAAACCGGACAATTGTAGAGACTTTTTAACGTTAAATCAGCTAGTGTACTTAGTTTTTTTTCTAAAGGCAGCAGATTTGGAGTCATAGACCAAACTTATGTTTTTTTTTTTAAATACAATAACCTGTATATTAATTGGCCGTTCGACTTAAATTTTTGTAAGCTTTCCAAAAATATACTTTGATATTTGATTTCACCAATAAATCTAGAAATATTCAATGCATGTTTTACTAATAATACTTTTAGTACAACGTCTTGAACATCATTTAGAACTTTAGTTCCAAAATTTATGAAATCCTCTAAATACAGGGTGGCTCACGGTGTTTGTCCATTAGAATATCTCGGAAAGTAAGGCAATTTGAATCCTGCAAATTTGTATAATGGAGTTTTCTGTGACGCTCTCTTCGGATGGAGAAACAACTATCTTATTTCGGTTATATCGAAAGTTATCCAAAACTTAATTATTTTAAATGGATCGTACAGGGTGTACGTTATATTTTTTTTGTAATTCTTTCTTCATTTATAATAACTTTTGCACTACTCTATCCGTTTTTGAGGAATAAAATATTTTCTTCAAATTTTGACATGTCGCCTAACATTGAATAACGTCTCAAAAATAAAGTAGTGAATTCCAATTGTGGTTTTAGATATTATTGGTCGTGATAGTGAATTATCTGAAAATGACATTTTAGATACAGGGAAGTGGTAACAAATTTTGAGCTCTATCAAAAAATTTAAAGAAAGTTAATTTTTTCAAATACGATGCTACTTTGTTGATTCATTCAGTAGATAGGTAAGAATATTCGCAAGATCTAACCATATAAGGTGCCCCCATACCTAGCTAGAACAGTCTTCAAATTGATTACGATTTTTCGCAACATCGTCCAAATATTAAGCAGTTTAAGTGATTTTTGGCAAAATGGCGATAATAAACTAATACGAGATTTCTATGGTGAGGTGTGTCATTGGCAGTTGCAATTAATTATTTTTCGACGATTTCCTGCTGTTTTTTTTCGCGAAAAATGAAAATTAGTACTTATACAAACGCTGACGTAATAAATTTTTATTCATCTCGAGGCATGCAGAATTTTCAACGAGAGATTTTCTAACTGATAATGACAAGCCTCATCGTAGAAATATAATATTAGTATGTTTATCATGGCCTTCTTGCCAAAAGTCACTTAAACTGCTTGATATTTGGAGGATTTTGCGGAAAATCGTAAATAAGTAGAAAACTGTACTAGTTAAGTATTGGGACACTCTTTATAGACAGACAGGGAATGTTCTTGCCTACCTACTGAATGAATCAACAACTTAGCATTGTATATGAAAAATTAAGTTTTTTAACAGTTTTTGATAGAGCTCTTAATTTGTTACTTTTCCGCCTTGCTGTATCTAAAATGTTATTTTCAGACAATTCGTTATCGAGCCCAATAATATTTAAAGTCACAACCGGAATTTCGAGTTTCACAATTTTATTTTTGAAATGATATTCAATTCAATCTTAGGAAAATTTAAAAAAATATATATTTTTCCCTTAAAAAAGGGAACTGGACTTTCATCATGAGACATCCTGTATAATATGGTTTAAAAGATCAGTTTTATTACTGCTATAAATCGGAATTACTGGATATAAAAACAATCAACGTAAAAAAGTTGCGCTTACTGCAGAAAACAAAAGCTTCATATTTTCCATCACAATTTAATTAGTAGTATGAAATAATATGGTAAAGAGATCTTATCACCGGCTAAGTATTTTTTCTTTGTTTTAATAATCAATGGTTGCCAAAATTAAGACAATTATGGGAAGTGGGACATGCAATGGGCGTCACAGCAAACCGCTATATGAAAAATTTAGAAAACGAAATACCCGAATTATATTTCCTTGGTGAAGTATAAGTATATATATTTCCATCAAGATGGTGCATCGACTCACAGCCCTCAGGTAGTGAGACCTTCTTCAGAAACTATTTTTCCTCAAAAATGGATTGGCAATAACCGGTCTATGAGCTGGTCCCCCAGATTGCCTCATCAATATGTATTGAGGATTTTTACAAAATAGGATTTATAAGACTCGATCTCATTCGATAGACTACAACAAATTTGACTTTCAGTTTTGCCAAACAAAATTGCAGAAATATGCCGATTCTATATGGTTAATTCATCTGTTTTCTATTACATAACAAAGCTAGATATTGTTCGTACGTTGGAAAAATATAAAATCTGGTATATAGTAAAAATTGTCTTCAATTATATAACTCTATTATGTCACAAGACCTTGTAAACTTATTTTAACTACTGGGAATTATTTAATTCTGAATTGTCAAAAAAATTCAAATTTCAGATTTATTAGTGAAATCAAATATCAATCATTATACATTTTTGTAAGGCTTGAAAAAATTGAAATCAAGCTGTTAAATAATATATAGGGTATTCTATCTAAAAAAACATAAGTTAGATCTATAACTTAGAATCTAATAACTTTAGAAAAAAACAAATTACGCCAGAGGATTTTATGTAAAAATATTACCATAGCACGTTTTTCCTGTATCCTTAAAACAGAGAGGGTTATTTTGTTTATTGCATCCATCTTTAATAATAACACTGGACAACAGACAAAATGTATCCTAAATAAAATCGACTAAATCTTACCCTTTTTTGGTGTGCTAAAACCAAAACTCAACTCATCTTTTTAATATTAGTTCAGGTTTTAGAGATACATGATGTCACGTTTCCCCATATATTAACAATGTAACCGCAAGAATGCACGTGATATATTTGTATTGTTATAACAATAGAGGGTTGTGATGTTGCCAAATACACGTTTTCCACAAGTTAAGAGATTTCTGCACAACTTGGCAATATTGCTTGGGGATCTCTAGAGATAACCCCCTATATACGAACTTCCAACCCCCCAAGGGTTAAAATAAGGGAGATCGAGATAAATCGACTTTTACATCTACTTTGAACTGAACAGCCCCTGTATACAAACAAATGACAAACACCACTAGTGCGAATATTATGGAATTGAATAGAAAATTCTTGAATTCTCTAAAATTGTAGAAGCTGTATTTGGGTACATGAGCAGCTACAAAGCGGAGGGGTTAGTAATTCTAAGTTAGTGAATCGAATCGAATAGTTGAAATTGCAAGATGTCCCTAAAGTGTGTAAACAATTCAGATCACTTCTATAATGTTTGTGGTGAGGTGAATTTTGCGTCTCAGAAGCGGTCTATTACCCCACTGATAAAAAAGGCATACAGCTTTATTTCGGTTACAATATTGGGGACCAAGACAAACACTTTGCGTCACATATTTGCTGTAATGCATGCGCTTCAAGTTTGAGAAACTGGTTAAATTGTAAAAAACAATCTATGCGGTTTGCTGTCCCAATGATCTGGAGAGAGCCTTCAAATCATGTTAATGATAGCTATTTCTGCATCATACCTCGTGTTGGGCAAGGCACAGATATATTCAAGAAGAAAAAGGCGGGTATCATCTATCGAAATATACCATCTGTCATGAGACCTTCCTTTTCCAGAATCCTCAGACATTCAGATAATAACGACACCTAGCACGTTATACTGTCAACCGCATAAAATAATCCAGTCAAAATTAAATGATCTTGTTGGAGACTTAGAACTTCCAAAAAGTAACACAGAGTTACTAGGATCAAAATTACAGTAGTGGAACTTGTTAGAAGACGATGTTTCAGTATATGCTTTTCGTAAACGCCATAAAGGCCTATCACCATTTTTTAACATGAAAAAGAACTTTGTTTTCTGCAATAACATTAGTGGTTTATTGGCGGCTTTAAATATAGACTACAAGCCACAGGAATGGAGATTGTTTATAGATGGTTCAACATTGAGTTCAAAAGCAGTACTATTGCATATGGGAAATATTTTACCGTGTACTCCTGTTGGATATGCAGTTCACATGAAAGAATCGAAAAGACAGTATGAAGTACCAATTGACAAGTATAAAATACGATGAGCACCAATAGCAAATCTATGGCGACTTAAAGGTGATTGCATATTCACTTGGGCTGTAGCTAGGCTAAACCAAATTTTGATATTTTTTTTGTGTGAATAGAACAGTCGTACAAAGGCAGTTCATTACAAGAGAAAACACTGGTTCGTTCAACGATCATTAGAGCCAGGTGAAAAGGATATAAAACATATGCCATTGGTAGACCCCAAAAAGATTTTGTTGCCACCGCTGCATATCAAATTGGGCCTAATGAAAAACTGTGTTAAGGCACTGGATTCAGATGAACCAGCTTTTCAGTATCTGCGTCAGAAATTCTCAAAGCTAAGTGAAGCCAAAATTAAAGAAGGTAATTTTGTTGGATTCGAAATGACTTTCGCCTGGTGGTCACTAATTTCTTCGGAAATAAAAAAGCTGACAATTACGTTACCTTTGCATAAAATATACTGTCATCGTATCAAAAGTAGATTGTAATATGTCTATAAAGATCCATTCCCTACACTCACATCTGGACTTTTTCCTTGACAACGGCGGAGATGTAAGTGATGAGCACCGCGAACGCTTCCACCAGGATATATCAACAATAAAGAAATGATACCATGCTTGCCGACTACTCTCGAACTCTTGTTAGAAATGCTCCAGAAACAATTTACAAAAAAACAAAGCAGAAAGACGGGATATTTAGTATAGAGTATGTATTTTTTATTATTTTGTTAAAAATAAAATAAAAAAACTTGTTCTTGAAAATTGCAACTAAATTTTTAATTTCATTGTCATTTTTGTATTCAGCGCCCCAAAATTAACAAAAAATGCACTTTTCATACAAGATACAACAAATAAACTGAAACTTGTTGCGTAATGTACACGAGATACCCTGCAAAAGTGTCGCAATTGTACACTCTGTTACATCTCTTAATTATAACTCATATATATATATATATATATATATATATATATATATATATATATATATATATATATATATATATGAAGTAAAATACGAACAGTGAATGCAAACTTCTCCCCATCTTATCCTTTCTGTGTTAGAGGTTGCACAGTTAGAATAAATTGGTATAAAACGCAAATTTATCCTATTCCACCACCATCGAGATGATGGCCTACCTGTACCACCATACCGAGAAGAAAGTCAAAACTTACCCTCCCCGCTACAGTGATACGGCAGAGATACATGTTTCGTCTCTACCAGACTCATCAGGGTACCGACATGCACCTGGCTGTGCAAAGGACAGATCGGAAGGAAGCATGCAAATACTGAACGCCGGACGGCGGGGAGAAGTTTGCATTCACTGTTCGTATTTTACTTCATTCTATACACGGAGTTGCATATAGTTGTACATTTGCTGAATGTGATTTCAGCACTACAACGGCATAATGTGGATATATCCACTGCTATTGCATCTCACACGGGTGAATCCGTGAAAGCCGCATAAACATATATATATATATATATATATATATATATATATATATATATATATATATATATTGAGCTTCGTATCATTAAAAGGGGTTAATACCCCTAACTTTTTTGAAAGTTAATCTATTTATATTTCAATAATGGTACACTTACTTGTCTAAAGTTATCAGTTTCCTCAACGTGACCCAAAACATGTTTAACTAGTGCATGAAGAATATCCAAACAGTGAATTTTGTTCCCTCTTGCAATTGGTAGATTAAAACTTACTAGAGCAACTGTATTTGGCTTAGAAATACCAAGAGGTGGATCCAGTGAGGCAATGAATTCAGATAATTGATTAAATCCAATAAATTGTGTAGCATGGGGATCATATCTAAAAAACAATTGTTAAATGTAAAACTGGTTAACTTATCAATATCTAAATACCAAAAAAATTATGACAACAATAATGAAAACGGTTAAATATTTCTTGTAAATATTGTTGACTTATTTAACCTGTTTTTGACATAAAATTTAAATTGGTTAATTCTGTCGGTTAGTTTCTTCTTCTATGGTGTGTAATGTCATAAATAAAAAATTAAACTTTTTAATTTTGGTTTCTAATATTGTCTAAGAAATATCACATGAAAATACATACTTGCTCCATCTGATGTAAAACATTTCCAGATCGTCCTCGACAATTCCAATTTCTTCTTCTTGATGAGCTTGGTTGAAGTTTTCAAGAATAATAGCGATGTACATATTAATAACAATCATATAATTGATGATAATGAAGCTAGTAAAATATATTATGGATAGCAGGGGATACCCACAGTTTCCGTTAGTTTGATTTTTGTAATGAGGGTCACAATTGGGATATTCGATCATAAGAGACTCAAGCACATCATTCCATCCAGCTGAAGTTATTAAACGAAAAAGCAGATGCATCGATCGACCGAATGTTTCAAAATTTACCATGTCATCCAGAGCTCCTGAAAATTAACAAATAAATGAATACTTAATTTTCATATTACTTTACTTTTATTTAGAGATTTTACCTGTGAATTGTTACTTTTCGACTTATATAGTATTGAATAGAGTCAATTTTGGGTTAAAATGATACGAAAAAGATTTAAATAAAAAATGTTAGAAACTTCAATAAACTACAATTTTCGATTTGATTTTGTCTAAATTTTAAGACAAAATAATTCGTAATCAATGTGGTTCTTATAAGATTAACATATATCGAGATATTCTATTGTTGAATTTAACTTAAACTACGTTATGTATAATACTCAACTCTCGATCACAAATCTTATCTTTGTTTTAGTAATTTCAAGCGTTCGTGAAGTAGATTAAATGTATGTTCCTTGTATTTATCAATGTCTCTATATTGAAATGTCGGCAAAGTTTGAAAACTTTCTAGTTTAAGAGGTGTATTAATAAAAGTTCAACACACCAGATTATTTGAATAAAGACGAGCGACAGCTGCTATTGTAGTGTTCTCTTTGTTTCTCAAAAAAACTTATAAAAGGCTTTTTGATTATATATTTCACCCCCTGGAATTGGTTAGTTACTCTTTTAGGTGTTATGTAAAACTGCTTGTAGCTGCTAACTAAAGTGCTTATATATGCCAGAAAGTCCTTAACTAAATAATAAAATAACCAAGAGAATTTGCAACGTCTTCTGAAACAAATCTTTTATAATTTTTTTGAACTTCTTAGGTCCAGTTAAATAGATTTTCGGGAAATCTACAAATGTGCCAGTATTTATGAGCAGTAAATGTAGATTTAAAATGTCTTCAAGCGAAGATTTACTATGTATTTTTACTACAATTTATTAAATTTTTTCCTGTGTATCCTTTCAATTTTTTTCGCATTTCTCTTTATTTCCTTTTATACTTAGGGGAACATTTTATTATTTTAAAATGTTGAAAATATATATGCCCTGAAAACCATTTATTTTTAAATTATATCATTTTTAATTGGTATTTTTCAAATAATTGTTACTACACCTCGTTTGGCTCACATGTTAGAGAATGGACCTTCTTGAAAATATATTAATAGAAGTCAATAAGTTTGAATTTCTAGGTAGTTGTAACTAAATTTATTTTAATAATATGTCTTTCTGTATAACATTTCAATCATATAAAGTTTTATATTTCTATTTAACTTTAATGCCTTAATCTAAAATCTTGTATCATAAGTTATCATTCAAAAAATAATAAAAAATACAAATTGTTTCCTTAAATCGCGTTCTGATATTAAGAACCAATCAATTTTAAATATGTCCGAATACCAGGAAATATAAAGAATTATTTACAAGCCATATACCTAAAATTTTCTTACCTTGTTGACGGACATGGCCGAATAGAAACATTCCGATAATAGCATAAATAAATGTAATTAATGCTAACAAGGCTCCAATATTAAATAGCGCTGGCAGAGAAACAACAAGTGCAAACAGTAATTTTCGTATACCTTTTGCAGCCTATAAAAAAATTAATTTGATTACATGTCCAGTATTAATACTTATAGTTAATATGGTAATCAATCCGAAAGTCTGTGTGTCCTGTAGCTCAGTTTCGGTGCTTAGAGTTTCGAACAAATTTGAAGGGATTGACAATTTTTAATTAAAAAATTTTTTTCAGATATTTGAAAATTTAATCAAAAAATCAGAAGAAACTTAATTTTACACTCAATGTCAATTTTTTTAAGCATATTAAAAATATCTTCATAGAATTGATATAAAAATGCATGTTGTAATCTTTTATAAATTTGGAATCGATAACTTAAGGCAAGTAAAAAATAAATTATAACTTTAATCACGTTTTCTCAAAATAGTATTTTCCTAATCGGTCACCACGTTTTCTCAAAAACGTTAACGGAATTAATTCTAATTTTGTAGACTTTATCAAAATACATAAATATTGTCATTGATACAAAGTTTTTTTTTCTTCAAGCTTTTTATTAATAACAGGTTTTTATTCATTAAAAAATAAATTTTTGACTTATCACCGTCATTTGGTGTGAAATAAAATTTCTAAAAACATCAACAAAATCTAACAGAATAAAATAATTTTGTTTGTTTTTTGATTTCAAATAAATTTACTTGCCGTGATCATGATCATCGCAAATTCCGCTTTTCTAATACTACTCGATATTTTACAAAATCAAAATAATTACAAAATTAACCTTTTGATATCTAACTGTAAAAGATACTTTAAATATATATCACTTGCAAAGAGCTCTTCGATGAAATATATCACCCTAAATAACTCTAAAGGTATTCAGTTCTCACGAAATGACTGACAAAGTCAATACTAATTTCTGTTGCAGCGTATATTGAGATTGAATTTATAAATTGAGTTATACTCACGTCCTCCATTTATACCAATTTGAATATTTCAAATAAAACTGTAACATATGAGGTAACTTTTCAAGAAGATAACTGTATTTGTATAATCGCCGAATTTTTAAAATACATATTTTTTATTTAAAATTTGTTTAACTGTTTACATAGCTAATTTTTGCAAATAATTGGCATACATCAACAAGAGTATTTAGAGTTGGTTGATATTTGTCATTATCTCAACTTTAAAATTTCAAGTGAAAGTCGATATGTACTTTCAAAAAACCAAGTACCCAATTATACTTGCCTATTGATAAATTACCTTGCAACTGGATTGAAAATAAATTGTGTAAAAGTATTTCTTTGACTCTAAAGGTAAATATGTCGTTTAGCGCCCGTGACGAGCCTCCTTTGAGTTGTGCTGACTTTTGCTACCGGTATCAAAAGAGATAATAAAAGCATTATTATATTTCTATTGCTCGAGAGCAGAGCCACCAAGGCCAGTAATAGTCGGATTGCGGTGCGACCTCGAAGAATTTTTTTTATCTAGTTGGGCGGTTTTAGGGCATGCTCTTTCGAAAAAAATACTTGGCAGCGGGACCAGCAACACGAGAAATATGATTGGCTTGTTGTATCTCAGATGCTTTGATTATCTTCTTTGACGCCGGCCGCTGAAGGTAAAAGAGTTTCTTGAAAAATTTACGTGGTGAGCGCGACATCGATAGAAGCCGACAAAATTCAAAGGAAAAAAATATTATTTTGGCGCAATAGTAAATAAAAATAAATTTTTACGTTTTAATTAATATGTAAAATTTTTACCTGCTGCTCAAAGAAAAAATATTTTCCAGTAAAATAATATTGTTTTTACAAAAAAATATTGAATGCATGACCCTAGGCGAATGGATAGGAAGAATGGTGATGTTATAGGATGAAAAATAAGAGAATTATTTTTTCGAATTTTTATCTTGGTATATCAGATACTAACCCGCTTTTTATTCGATTTTATATTTGATATTGGTCAAGGTCAGGTTAACGTCCGAAAATTTTGACGCTTCTTAAGAAGTTTTGATAAATTAGATATTTTTGATTTGTTTCAGCAATTTCTTGAGAACTAAATAATTTAAAAATGTGCATCTTTCCGATGGCTGCAATGTAAAACATATTTCAATTTACCTTTATAAGTCGAAGAATTCTTCCTATTCTAAAAACTCTAACGACTCTCAAAAGAGTCGGAGAAACAGGGAAATCAATCATTATATCTTCCATAAGAATACCAAGAATGGAAGCTAACACTAACAAAAAATCGAACACATTCCATGGCACTGTGAAGTAGTGGTATCTTAAACCTATCATTTTAACTATGGCCTCTAAAAAAGAAACAAATTATTTATCTTCCTCTAATCGCTACAGCTTCCTTTATACTTCTTATCCGAAAATCTTTAAAATTTTGTCTTCAAAAAACAATTTTTTTAAAATCTACTTATTCAAATTTATAATAAATTTTAGGTGCATACATCAGCGAATATTTTTAAAAGCTATTTTTAAATGATTTAGCATATATATTACTTAAAAGTTTTATAGAGAAGATGAAGACGTGGAAATAATTTTGTGGTGCTACTTTTAAGCAGTTTAATAATTTTTGTAACAATCATCATCAGTAATCCACAATTAACGTTGTCATATTGCACAACGAAAGCTAGAACTAGAGCAAAATAAACCTGGGGTTTAAAAAGTTGAAAGCATTCAGATGAATTTAAAATAACAGAAAACTGGAATAGGATTGTTCGAAAAAGGAGTAAGACACTTCAAAAACTTAGGCAAATCACCAAGTATATTCCAAGTAAAAAAATTATGCTATTTAGAAATGCGTTCAGTTCGCTCACGTGACTATCAATGCCCGGAGTTATAATCAGCCCGAAAATGATCCTGGAATGCTTGGAAGGACTAATTGAACTTGGCAGAATAACACGATTACACATGTGGGTGCCGAGACATATAGCAGTCGAAGGAAATGAAACAGTAGACAGACTAGCAATAAAGGAAGCTGAAATACTGGGTCCTGAACCAGGTTCCGGAATTAACAACAGCGCTATACTAGAATGTTTGTTACTTTACTTTTGTTGCACTTGTTTTTGTATATTTTTATACTTATTAATTTTATTTAAAGTTTAAGCCAATGTTGTGAAATTTTTATGTATACAATTCAAATGAACAAAAGCACTTTGTTGTTTTACGTTTTTGTAGTGTATAAATATACAGGATGATTCAGAAAAGGTTGGCAATTTATTGTTACATTAAAAAAAAATATGACCGGCTTTTAAATTTAGTAAAAAAAAATGAACAAGGGTACAGCACCACCAATTATATGAACTTACGAGGTTGCATATATATGAACAAAGCAACGTCGAGAGATTGCCCACCTTTTCTGAATCACCCTGTATAATTTCGAAATTAAATTTCATACATATAGTAAAATAAATGGCGATGAGAACGTTTTCAAATTAGTGTAGAGAATTTAGATAATTTGAATGTAAATAAATATTACCAGTATGAACTAACAAGGACGGTACCAAAAGTGTCTCATTTTGATGAAAATTTGATATGTTATAAAGGACACGACAATAAAATATACTCATTTTTTATATTGGCAGATTTTCATTTGAAGGGGTGAAAATTGCACCAAATTGTTTTTTTTTTTTTATTTCAAGTTCTAACGAAGTTAAACTATAATTATTTTTTCCTCATGCGTATGATCTTTTATAAATATTAAATATTTAAATTTAAAAATATTAACCTACATTTCCTTTACGTATTTTGATACTAAAAATTTTTAAATTAAACGAAATTTTTTGGAAGTTGACCTTTCTTTAAGGATTTAAAAAAGACTAATGAAAGGGAGTAAGTCGCCTTAAATACTTTTTTATATCCCAAGTTCGAAATACCTTGACAAAACATAATGTCAACTACTTGTTATTTGAAACGAAATGTTCTGATTTCATCTCCACGAATATGATGTCATGTTTTCTATAAAGGTAAAACTACACTTGATTCAGGTATTTTAATTCTAAAAATTACGACATTTTAATAGGAACGGACTAGGGGTGTGCGAATAGTACTCGAATCGAATCCAAGCGAATAGTGCCATTTAATTTGAATTTCGAATTGAATATTCGATTTTTCGAAAAAAAATATTCGTTCTTTTTCTTCGAATAGCTCGAATTTTTATATTTTCTTTTAATTATGGACTTAAAACATGGCAATAATTGCATATATAATATATTATGAACGGTAAATAAGTTATAATTAAACAAATGAAATTAAATACAAAAATTTATAAGCGTGGAATTTAAATAATTGCCATACATAAATCATACTATTTAATAATAAATTATATCATAGAAGTTATTAGTATCTTTAAGCCATACAATTGATAAAAAAACAAAAAATTCGAGTTATTTGAAAAAATATAACGAATATTCGAATCGAAATTTGAATTGAATATTAGTATTCGATTGGGTTTGAATTATTCAACATTTAAAATTATTCGCACACCCCTAGAATTGACATTATGAATCCTAAAGGAATTTTATAAAAATGTCTTTAGAAATTTCCGCTGGGTTTCATAAGGTTCATTTTCATTAAAATATGTCATTTTTAGAAATAAAATATATAAATGACAGGCAGGCTTTTTCTTATAGAAAATAAGGGATGATAGGGTGAGCATAGTTTTCCTCAATTTCAAATAAGAAGTAATTTTGTGTTTTGTGAAGATCTGTATTAGAACTTGTCACGTCAATTTTAGTCACTTATGTTAGATATTCAAATAAGAAATATTTTTAAATAATTCCATTTAATTTCATAATTTTTAAAACTAAAATACATACGTTTTACTTGATTTCAATCAACTTCATCAATTTTTTAAAGATATCATAATTAGAACTTAGGATATTTTGGGGGTTAACTTTAGGAGCAGTTTTAATCTCCTTAAAATAAATCTCTAACGTTAAAAAAATACAGGTCTCCTATTTTCGCGTCCTCTAGAACATATGAAAGTGACATCCAAATTGGAGCCGAACACTTCCGATACCTTCCTTTTAAGTATGAGATTATTAATTATTTTCAAATAATACATATAAAACTACATATTATTAAGCACGGATTATTTTTTGCCATCAGTAAGAAGTAAAACTACATCTACAGAAAATCATGTAAATTTGCCTAGTAATAATGAAACATGGTTATTTTTAGAAACATATCAGAAAAAAAAAGATGACAATTATTACATAAACAATATATTTCTTACCTAGACCAAATACTGTAGTAAAAAACGCGTTACTAACTTCTAAAATAAAAAATACGGCATGGGGTTGTCCATAATGTTCAATTCCCATCGATAACATATTAAGAAAAATTAAAACGAATATTGCTATTTCGAAACGACGAGAATTCGACAGATCGTAAAACATGGCTAAAAAAGCATTCATTGGTCTTTTGATAACTTTTTGAGGTTTTTTTCTTCCTAATTTTTTCATGGCTGTGTAGTAATGCTTCTGGCTCTCAGTTAAAAACATTTCTAGGACACCACCTTCATACTAAAATATAAATATTAGTTATAAATATTGTACTTTATGCTGTATGTTTCTAAACAGATTTTAAAAAATATATTGTATAAAAAATATACAAAATGTCCTTAAAACAAAAGAATTAAATATAAGGTTTTGAAATGGAAGAAAAAGGCTTCTAAAATGATTTCCTTTTTACAAAGTCTGAGAAAAACAAACAAAAATGTTGCTGTTTTGTAATTGGCTTCGCTAAAAAAATATTACAGTGCTACAAAATATGTAAAGAAAAATAACACTAGCTTATTTTCCTTTCATGCATCTTGGTCTAACTATATTTCAATTCAAGGTTCGTTATGACTACGAGCAATTTTGATCAAGAATTTGAAAAAGAATTGTAGTGTAGAGACCGTAATTGTTTTTTTTTTAATTTTGATGTATCCACCCAAGTTTTTTTTATGTATTTTAAGTCGTTGAATACAATTTTTTAGGGTGGAAATTCGCCCAAATGGAAGTAAAATCGTTATATGCAAATAGGAGTTTAAACATTCGATTTTTGCAAAAAAAAACTATCGGATTGTATTTTTTGAGCGATTGTGGCTTCCTTCTCCTCACTATATAAGCAGCTAAATGATGTTCATTTATAGCCGAAAATAAAAATGTAAAACATAACTTTTTCATATAGCTTCTTATTTCAAGTTTTCAATTGCTGTAAGGAGTTTATTCAATCAAAAAATAGACGGATTTTGTTTTTCAGTGTATATTTTTAAATTATTACTATCGGCCAAGTGCTTTTGGTCTAACTTAGACCATCCTCAGGGCTCAGACCCTAGAAACAAGAGAATATGGTCAGCAAATAAGCTTACTCAGTACTCACCAACCACACTCACTCGTCAAAGGGCACATCTTAACCCTGCCAGTTATACTATACTATGCTATGACCGTGTGTGGCATAACGTCACTCTTTTGGGTTGTTATTAAAAAGGTTTATTGTTTTAATAATGTCAATGTACTAGTGTGTTGAATGTTTTAGTTCTAATTTTAATTTGTGACAAATTTTTAAAAATTTTTAATTGTATACGATTTGTTCTGTGTGGAGGCTACGCTGCCGACTGGAGACTGTTCTCAAACTGGCAGAGTTAAGGTATAGTATACTATACTATGCTATGACTGTGTGTGGCATAACCTCACTTTTTTGGGTTCCTATTAAAAAGGTTTATTGTTTTAATAATGTCAACATACTAGTGTGTTAAATGTTTTAGTTTTAATTTTCATTTGTGACAAATTTTTAATTGTATACGATTTGTTCTGTGTGGAGGCTACGCTGGCGACTGGAGACTGTTCTCAAACTGGCAGGGTTAAGGTGTGCCCTTTGACGAGTGAGTGTGGTTGTTGAGTACTGAGTAAGCTTATTTGCTGACCATATTCTCTTGTTTCTAGGGTCTGAGCCCTAAGGATGGTCTAAGTTAGACCGAACGCGCTTGGCCGATAGTAATAATTTAAAAATATACACTGAAATACAAAATCAGTCTATTTCTTGATTTCTTCGGTGTACAACCTGTTAATAAATTATTCAATCAAGAGCTATTAATATCCATACCCATAAATAGCAAAAATCGCATTTTCTAAATGTTTTACATTGTTTATCTCTGAAACTAAGCATCGCGAGATATATAAATGAAGTTTTTCTTTAAAATCGCTCATAGAGTACGATCCAATGGTTTTTTACAAACAATTATTGGTTTATGACTATCTTATTCTCGGTCGAGCGAATTTCCACTCTGAAAAAGGAGAAAAGGACACTAATTTTACTACCATATTTTTATCATTGTAAGGTGATATTAAAGATCACTTGTGATTTGAGAAATATAACTATTATACAGGGCGGTAAATTTTTGTAAAGTTTAATTTTTTCTTTTTTTTAATGCTTTGCTGTACATTATGGAATAATTTAAAGGACAATTTGCCCTACGTTATGTTAATATAAAGCTTATAATCCTTTAAATTAACATTTAAGTCTTAAGACTGTTTAGCATTCAAGAATAATTATTTGTGTTATTTATTAAATTATTTACCTTCTTCTTAAGCATGTTAAAATTGTCTATAATTACTCCTATAAATAAGTTAAGAGTAAAGAATGATCCGCATACTATAAAAATTACAAAATAGATATATGCATACAAATTGGCTTCTCTCTTTGGTTGTATATTAACACCTCTTGCATCTACTGCATCGGCCATTACTTCCATCCAACCTTCAAAAGTTGCCTAAAAAAAATAGTGAATTAAATTTTTTCTACCTCAATTGCAGCATTAATTTGTAGTTATTGATTAGCGTGAAATATTATTCTGTTACGACGAATGTAAAAGTTAAGTTTTTAATATAAAATAATACCTAAATCCTTAGCTACATCAATTTTTTTAATCAAATCATTATTTATCTGATAACTGTATAGAATTAGCTAATGAATCCAAATTGGCTAACATTGCAGCTTTTGGCCTTTAGGAAGTTGGTAAATATCATATAAACCTGACCGCCCGCATCAACAATGGATGATGTAAATTGCAGAAAAGACGTTAGATTGGTGGATGTTTTTCTACATCTCAAAAAGCCACGCTGCTTTGTAAACAACCAATGTTCGACTTGTCAATAATAGAGTCATACAGTAATATATGAAAAATTTTAGAGAAGCTACAGATCACAGTAACAGGACTATCAGTTTTCACTTGAGGCATATTTTATCCACTTTCCATATCTTCGAATACACCAGCAGTTTAAAGGAGTCATTAAAAATTTTACATAAAAGAATAGCGACAACACTGATGGTGTCTTAATTTGGAAATAAATCTGACCCGAAAGATATTTTAGGTTTAAGCCAGTTGTGATACCCCGGGACTACTTTTATTTTTCAAAGAAGTTATAAATTAAAAATACTAAAAATGTTTTATAAAAAGTTTATAAAAAGAAAAGTCGGATTAAGATCTATTTTATTTTAAAATAAATAAATAAATCGGAAGTCTTGAAAAATAGTACAAGTATTTACTTTAAAATTCAACAATAGCAAAAAGAAAACTTTATTAAATTTAAAAATTATTTTTCTTTACCTAAGATCAAACTATTCTAAGTCAGACGTGGGTAAATTTTATCACAGTCGCGCACTTCTTGTTTCGACTCGAAACTATATTCGAATAAAATATTAAATAAAGAATCTAAATCGAAACCACGAGATATGTGGCGTATTTTGTTCTGGAACGCTGAAAAATAATTAGGCCACGAGGGGAATGTCGGTGTACTGACGTCGAAAATCACGCGATTTGGGTCAAAAACCACTATTTCAACATATAGAGTCTCGATCATATGACTTGTTTCTTGGAAAAGTAGACCGAGAAAGGAATGTCGGTTTACTGACGTCGGATCACGAGGTTGAAGTAAAAAACCCACATCACGAGATTTTTTCGTGGAAAACAAGTAGATTCGAAAAATCCCGATTTCTGCCGAGACGTCACGGCAAATGTTTAAATACGAGCCACCTCGCTATGAAAAAGAGCAGTGAAGAACAAGGGTTAAGAACGGTTAGTTGAAAGAGTTGAAACAGTTAGTTCAAAAATGCCAGTAGAGTGTTTCGCAGTACGGTGAAAAAATGTTTTAAATACGGTTTTAAATATAATTCTCACAGAAAAAATTCGAAGTGTTTTGTAGTCTAGTAAACAGTCAATATGGCGTTTAAAATGGGGTAAACCAATCTTTTAGCACGCCCTGCGTAGCCGCGACGTGTGGGTAAGAGAAATGCGGACTATAAAATGTACTAACTAGTAGGAAAGTGAGCGTTTTGTCTAATTTTAATTTTGTTTATAGAAGAAAATAATAGTTGCTCCCTAATTAAGTTAAATTATCGTTGATTTTTTTGTAAACTAGTGCCGCTCGTTCATAATTTTAATAAAACTTAATCTAAAATGGATATCAGTTTTTTAATGGTTTGAAAACTGTTATAAAGAAGTTCAAAGCAGTAGTAAGTATTCTAAGATCTCGTTCCGCTCTCCCTTATTAACTGAAAACGCACTAGCCCCTCGGGATGATGGAAAAACTATATGAAAAAAAGATATAAAATAGGAACTAGGCGTTACACAACTCTAAAGTTTTCTTATATCTTGTTCTGGAGTTGCAAGATTATTGTGACCCAAATGGTCTAGTCTAACTTCATTAGCTAGCAATACTTAACTACAGACTTTCTTAAGATACTTAGTAAATGACATGATAATATCGTTAGGACACTGTGTCAGGAATAGCACAATTTCTTTGTTGCTGGATATATCTCCATATTCAGATTTTATATACCCAAATCTAGCGAAGTGAGTGCGGAAATTAAAAAATATTGATTATTGATATGAATGAATATTTTGCTTTAAGTTGTTAATAACCTAAACCAATTTGTGTCATCGAAAAATCCTTACGTATTTCTCTGAGTAATATTATCTTGAAGTATGTACGAAATTTCAAGTAGATTGATTGCAAACTTTTTGAGTTGTGTATAAGGACAGTTCTAAAAGAGTACTTTCGAGAGAAACTCGTTTAAAATGTTTATTTTATCATTCAGTGTGAGAAATGTTTATTCATACACTCTTCGAACATACGCCTGTAGAATTAGCATAACGTCAGAACTAGGGCTCAGTTATTTGAACGCTGAATAACGGGATAATATTTTTATTTATATTTGAAAAAGGGTTAAAAAACAGTAGATATGTAATTTCCTGCTACACATACTGATTTCATGCTATCCTTTTCTAATTGCATTATTTAAACGGATATCATATAATAATCGGTACGTCACTTCTGAATACATAACAGTATGAATATATGGTTGCCTAAATTATTATTATTGTTATTTTTAATATATAAACAATATCTAACAATATTTACCAATAAAAATAAGTTTTTAAATCCTCTTTTTGTAAATATTAATTCTAAACTTCGCATTTATTGTAATTTCTAACACTTAAAAACACTGACAAGAGTCACGACAAGCAATTAAACTGAAAGAAAAGATAAATAAACATATTTAAATCTGTCAAACATCAAAAAATTCTCTCCCCCACTGACCATAAACAGCCTTTAAACAAATTTATTATTGTTTAAATCTACAGGGTATGATCAAAACCTGCACTATATATTTGGCTTTCTATAGTGATGTTATCTTTTTTCTCTTGTATTTGGCTTGATCTAAGTCATTAGAAGCAAGGAAAAAGAAAAGATTTTTCAAAAATTCTAAAGTGGCAAATTAAATGTTCTATTGGTGAATCAAGAAAATTCACCTCACAGCATTTATCAAGTCAGCTAAAAATTTGAAATTGGATACAAATCCGTACAAAAGATACTTTAATCGACACAGAGAGTTCTGTAAATTTAAACAGCATTTAACATAATTTTGTTGAGAATATCCTGTTTTTCGATGAGGTCGCATTTTTAAGTCTGTATGTACTTTTCTACTTGGTCGATGAAATAGACTCACACTCGCAGAATTTTAAAAAACAAAGTGTTGAGCTTTACTGTTTGGATCAACATTAAATGGCAAAAGATGTCTGTCATATTCAACTTGATTCCTACTTTAATTTCTTCATGCCTCCATGAAAAGCATTTAGATATTCCTGCAGGTAATATTATAGCAACAGAACGTCCCATTTCAGGGATTTTACACAATTCGATTTTTTTGTAGAGATATTTTTTATTTTTAAAACATATTTACTTTGTTTAATTATTCTAAATTTCTAAATTCATGCTTTCAGAAAGGTAATTTTTTTTAATTCATCCTACCACTTTCACTGAAAAAATATAAATCTAATTTTGAGTGTCCATATTTCAAGAATTATTTTGTTTAAGTGGGGGTTAAGAAATAAAATAATGAAATTTTCTTGAAGTGTAAGCAAATTATAAGGTTGCTATTTAAAAAATCGAAGCTAATTTTTGACCAGTTTCTTTTAGTTATCCTGTATAATTCTGCAAAAACAGATTAAAATCGATGTGTCTGTGCGTTTTTCAAATAATCCTCTAGTTTAAAAAATATTCAGATTTTGTCAAATTGGGATTATTATCGGACGTTTCGCCTACGATTGCACGAGACATCTTCAGAAATCTCCACAAAATTAGAACATTGAATTAATTCAGAGGTCCCTAAAGATACCTCGTGCAATTGTCGGCGAAACGTCGGATAATAATTCCAATTTGACACGGTCTAAACCCAAGAACCCTGACTTGACCAATGCTGTGAAAACTTTCGTTCTTTATTTGTATAATTGAATAATATTGAAAAGGAATATTTAAAAGATCTAAAATATAGTGCCTTGCAATGTTATTTCTGCCAAGGCTTAAGGCATTTAATACATATACATGTATACAAAAATACATGTTTAACAAAATTTAAGATTTACCCATGATATTATTTCTTCAATTCATTAAAAATATGGTTTTATACTTTATAAAATGGGTGCTACTTCTTACTTACCACTTGAAATAAGGCAAGATAAGCAACTCCTACATGATCAAAAGAGATTTTGGAGTTTACCCATGAGTAATTTAATCTATCACAGTCCCATTTTGTATCTACAATCTAAAAATTTAAATTAAATTTTAAAAATTACCTTATATAAAACCTGCCTTTTTTCCTGTAGTATTATATACTATAGTTGGCTTAGCCAAGTTAATAAATAATACCAAATTATTTTTTTACTTGCCTCTACATCTAAGCGTTCACCATAATCGTCTATACATTTGTAAAATTTACCACTAAAAAACTGTACACCCATAATAGAAAATATTAACCAAAAAACCAAGCAAACCAATAATACATTAAAAATGCTAGGTATAGCATACATGAGGGCATTAACTACAATCCTCATGCCCTGCCATCTACTTATTGCTCTTAGTGGGCGTAGTGCTCTTAAAGTCCTTAAAGATCTGAGCACTTTCAAATTTTCATTTTCTTCTATTAAAAGACTAAATAAGGAAACCTAAAAAATATAATAAGTGAAACGACGCATGAATATGTGGAGAAAAAAGTTCTTTTTAGCCGACTTTTAATAGAAGGAGGTTCTAAACTTGATAGCTACGTTATTTTTATACGTACATCGATTACTCAGAAATGGAGGCACCGATTTGATCTTTCGAGTTATATTTAGGAAGCTACTGGGGTAGTCCCATACCATCTTGGCTAAAATTGGTTAATTAAAATCCAAGATGGCGCTTATAATATGGCGAAAAATTTTTTTTTCGATTTTCTCCAAAATTGATATGCGGGAGATTTCGGGGTCGCACATAACGAATCTAAAGTTCAATTGACAGACTCGTGTCTAAAATTAGTACTGAGGGTATAAATTACGAATTTAAAATTACTTCTGAAAAATTCAATATGGTAGATCTAATATGGCGTGTGAATGTTAAATTTTTAGCCCTCGATATTGAATCCGCTATATACAATTTTTAAAAAATAATTTTAAATTCGTAATTTTCACTTTTAAAAACCCCCCTATACCAAGTTTGGCTAAAATCGATAAATGTAAGATTTTTGGTTCACCATATTGGATCCGCCATGTGGATTTTTGTTTCAAATAATTTTAGAGAAGTTATGTATACACCAGTGTTGGAGAAAATCGGACAAAATTATTTTTTTTTCTCCAAAAATGATATTAGGGGGATTTCGGTGTCGCAAATAACGAATCTAAAATTCAATTGGTAGACGTGTGTCGCCCAAAATTGATACTGAAGGTATAAATTTCTAATTTAAAATTACTTCTGAAAAAATCAATATGGTGGATCAAATATGGCGTGTTAATGTTAAATTTTTAGCCCTCCATATTGAATCCGCTATATACAATTTTTAAAAAATAATTTCAAATTCGTAATTTTCACTTTTAAAAACCCCCCTATTCCAAGTTTGGATAAAATCGATAAATGTAAGATTTTTAGTTCACCATGTTGGATCCTCCATGTGGATTTTTGTTTCAAATAATTTTAGAGAAGTTATGTATATACCAGTTTTGGAGAAAATCGGACAAAATTTATTTTTTTCTCCAAAAATGATATGAGGGGGAGTTCGGTGTCGCAAATAACGAATTTAAAATTCAATTGGTGGACGGGTGTTGCCCAAAATTAGTACTAAAGCTATAAAGTACGAATTTAAAATTATTTCTGAAAACTGAATATGGAGGATCTAATATGGCGTGCTAAAAATTTTATATTTCTCGAAATAGTGCATAATTGGTACAAGGGATTATTTTAAAAACATTTAATACGATGGGTCAAGATCTTTACATCTTTAAATTTTGTCCAAAATTGGCATTTGATGGGGGGTGGGGGCTTGAGTAGATTAAGATTAAAAGTTTGAAATTATTGTTTTGAAATTCAATATGGCTGATCTAATATGATGGGTTTAATATTTCACGTTATTCACATTTTTCCAAATTTGGTAATAGAGGGATTTAGGGTTCGTAGATTATGAATCTGAAGTTAATTTTTTACAATTTAAAATATGGGGGATTAAAAATATTACCTTTTTCCGATTTTGTCCAAAAATAATATTGGGATGTTCTTGTGGTGTATATTACGAATCTTAAATTAATTTATTCCTCCTTTCTTTCCATGTAGAGGATTAAATATTGTCACGAGTAAGGATTGGCAAAACTTTAATTTTCTAATACCCTGTATAATAGTTAACAGCATAGTTTGTTTTTTCTGACTATCCTATTATACAAGAAAATTGATTTGCAAATAATTAAACATCATCTAGTCGAGTCGCTTCTAACGATGACATCCTAAGCCTATGTCCCCCCAAATTAAAAGGCTGTTCCCGATAATTATGTAAGGAAAGATCGTCAATTTTTAAATTTCACTTATTTTAAACTGCCCTAATGTTTCGGCTAATGTTTTATCCTATAATTAAATTTATTGTCGTTTTCTCTTCAATACACTCCAATTTGTTACAAAATCCAATTAACCTTTTTATTATTACGAATACGATCCCGATGAGCAATCTGAAAAACAGAATGCGACTAGTCGCACACTGAAAAATCACGATGTGACAATATGTTGGACAATTGTTGGCAAAAAATTTACGTGTCTCAAGTTCTTTAAATATTAATATTGGGGAGTTTTGGGGGGCCTGGATTAAGTATCTAAAATTAATTTCTTATAAATCAAGATACCGGACTTACTATGGCAGATTGAATATTTGTCTAGGACAATTCACTTTAAACTGGTATTTGTAAGAATTCTCAAAATCAAAAATTTTTTTGTTATTCAATTTAGCGTGGTTTTGCAATCTTAGAAATATTGCAAGGTGTAATACACATCTTGCTTAATACTTAGTTCAAATCATTTATGTTTATCATAACGAGTTAAAAACTAATAATGAAAATATAAGATTTTTATAAAAAAATTGAACTGACTTCTAAAAATGAACTGAAAAGCAAAAAATAACAATATAAATTTTTACACGAAAATTAAATTTTTGAAGTAGATGTCAAATTATTCCCAAATGACAGAAGCAACTATTAACACGAGATACAAACAAGCTACGGTAACAAAACAACTAGAAATAAAGTATTTTTCAATATTTTTACGTGAATTACATTTTGTCAAGTATTAATTAGACGCTGGCTACAAAAATTTCATTTTTATTTAAAAATTAATATTGTTATTTTTCGCTTTTTAGCTCATTTTTAGAAGTCGGTTCAATTTTCATATATTTTAATATACCACTAGATCCTTTCTAGGATTATTGACTCGTTGATAGAAAAAACAGAAATTAGTTTGTAGCAACTAAATAACGTCAAAATAGTTTGCTAACTTTTGTTAGTTTCATGGGACATGAACAGCGCTAACGATTTAAGATTTTCTTATGAGTAAAACCTCATATATCATCAATACTGCTGATTATTAGGAATCGCGCCTCTATTTAGTTCCAGACTCCAGACGACGAGCCAAAAATAAGCCATTTTCATCACATTTCAATTGTTTGCGAGCAGTGCGATAGAGATTCGCAGTGATCAATATTTTTAGTGCGAACTCGAAGGAATTTTTATTTGTCTAGTTCTCATGAAAACGAAGTCTTAACACTGTAAACAATATTTTAGCAATTTTTTGTTAATTAATAAAATATTATATATAGTGAGGCCCTTTTTTTGGGAACAAGGAAGTAGGAAAATTGAGAATCAAAAATGTCTAAATTTAAATTTTTAAAATTTACACAAAATGGTTACTGAAGATAAACTTTTATCCAATATTTGTTATTGTATTGTGTTAGCCGTGACTTGATGGAAATTCATTATATGATAGTGAAATAATACGTTGTATTATTTAACTATTAAATAGTTGTTAACTTTTTTTCTTTATCTATAGTGTATTTGATTTTGAAAATTGCCGAAAAAATGTTAATAATGTAAAATTTTCAACCAACCATGCTGAACCCGCCATATTTAATTTCAAAAAAATTACTTTAGACTCTTAATCTAATGTTAATCTGTATCCTCGAAAACACCCAGTACTAATTTTCGTTATTTGCATTCTCAGAAACCTCCAGGCAGCAAATTTTAAAAGAATCTAGAGATGTTAAATTTTTTATCCTCCATAATTAATCCGCCGTATACAACTTTTTAAAAATAATTTTAAATTCGTAATTTTCACCTTTAAAAGTTCCCCTATGTGAAGATTTTTGTTTAAAATAATTTTAGGGTCGTTATATATACCACTTTTGGAGAAAATCGGACAAAATTAATTTTTTTTATTCTTCATATTATTGCACCATCTTGGATTTTACTCAATCAATTTCTGCCAAAATAATAAGGAACTACCGCAGCAGCTTCCTCAACATAAAAAAATCATTTAAATCGATGCCTCCGCTTTGGAGTAATCGATGTACATACATAAAAAAACATACAGAACAGTTGAATGTAGAACCTCCTCCTTTTAGTAGTTAGTTAAAAAGGTCTCAATTAAAATTTAACTTTCAAAATTCGATTTAAATTATTTTCATCATAGTATACTTCTTGATGAATATAAATTAATCTCCATTTACCTTATTTTATATCAGTTTTTTGTTAAATATTTTTTTTTGTTTTAAATATTTTCGACCATGAAAAAATTCTTTCATTGTTAATATTGTTTACAGACAGAGCTCAACATATGCCTGAATAATTTTTGGGTAATTAAGCTCACCTCTTGAACTGTCTGTTAACAACGATAAAGAACTTCCTTATGCATCAAAAATTTTGACTCTAACCTTCGATATTGAATAGTTCACGACCCTTAGATCCGATTAAATAATTTCTCTAAAATATTTATAGCTTGTTTCTCTTTTCAAAAATATTTCTTGGTAATAATTTAAAAAAAAAATAGAAAGTTTGAGGCAATTAAACTTGTTACTGATACACTGTGTCCCATGACGAAACTTAGTAGTCTATTGTACAATCACCAAATTACGTCACATAAGAGACCATTCAAATGGTATGGTATATTTTATTAGAGACCGAATGCGTTTTGAAGGTCTTACTTAATAGATTAATTTCTTTTAGATACAATATAATTATTCTTCTGAGTAGAGATATGATAAAAATCTACAAGAATCGGCATAATCTAAGAAATATAGAAAAAAAAACTATACTTACAAATACTATTAAAAAATCCAACAGCGTCCAGAAACCAGTAAAATATTTATAAAAGCCCAAGGCCACCCATTTAAAAAACATTTCTATCACAAATATTATTGAAAAGGCCAAATTTGTCCAATAAAGTAAACTTTTTAATCTGGGATTTTCATCTAAATGAATATCCTCAAAACATAATGTAACACTGGAAGCAAATATTAAAACTAGTATAAACCACTCAAATGAAGAAGTATCAACTACAGATAACACAGCTCTTCGAAAATTGGTCCATTTTACACCGATTTTTGATTTTGTACATTCATCAAGACAAGGCAACCTAAAATTAAAAAAAAAACTATTAAATAAAATTGCTATTTATGTGACTAGTGGAAAAGGTGATAGTCCTAACTCAGAATGTTGCAACGGAAAGAAGGCCAAGGACATTGCGTACACTATTATAACTAAATAAGAGACACTAACTATTTGACGTACTACTGAATAGCTTTATTGCCAATTAACAAAATTCTTAAAACTTATAAATTTAATACTCCTTCTGACTGGTGATAGTATGCATCTTTAAAATCTATGAATTTATTATAGGCTAATTCTGAGATCTCTGCATTCGTAAAATTTTACCAATATACTACCAAGAAACAAAACATGAAACTGTATGCTAATTAAACAAACTCATTACGTAAATACGGAAATACGGGGTCCAATAGATATACTTAGTAATGACTAGGTCATAAACATCTTTTAACATTACAAGGAAGTCAGAAACGGACTTGACACTAAACTCGTTAGCTCAACATTTTGACAGATGTCAGTTTTCATAGTCAGCTCTAAGCTCGTTAGCTCAAAATTTTGACAGATGTCAGTTTTCATAGTCAGCTCTTGCTATTTAATGTATATAAATAATCGTTATTAGTTTTAAAAACTGACACCTGTCAAAATTTTCGGCCTAGGAATTTAGCGGCGAGTCCTTTACTTACTTCCTTGATAATGTCAAATGTTGTTGATGGCTTGGATATGTGTGTTTTTATCAGTTATAAAACAGGGCATAATTTCATTAAAATTTGGTTCATCACTGGGCACCTCTTTGAACCCCTTATTTCTGTTATGGGGCACATTAAGGAAAATAATTGTATGAATCGCTAGGGTTATTTTGACGCCTTCTTTATACTGTCGAGAATTGGACACGTTCTTACCGGATACCCTGTATAATGTAAGTATTTTATTTATTACCACTTAAAAACTGTCCGGTAGTTTAAAACTTATAATTATTAGAAAATTTGGAGTCATAAAATAATTGTTCAATACAATTATCCTCAGTAAAAAATGATTTTTTTTTAAATATACGTGTTTTATGTGAAACCTGATTTCAAAGTTATAGAATTTTATGATTTTTTTGTTTGATTTTGCGGAATTTTTTTAATAATAATGTTGGGAGTAGTTACTATCAGAAAATAACACTGTCTCATTAATTCAAATAACATAACAAGTTTTGTATATATTTAAGGTATTTCTTTTTACAAAATTATCAAAACAAGAGACTTGCCTAATGTGGCAACACATAAACATATAAAGATAAAAGTAGAGTTAAAATTTTAAAAGCTTCAAAAATAAATATCATCCGTGTTATTAAAGTGATATTCTAGGTTAGCTGTACGAAAAGATACATGTGACTAAATTAAATAAATTTAAAGTTCTTACTATTTACATAAAATTTAAATTCGAATAAATTTATTTTGAAATATCTTTTTTTTTTTATTTAAGGGCATTATAGTCTTGCGGCATTTTCAAAACTAAAAAATGGATACCTTACATTTATAGAGTTTTCTTAATTTTATCGCGAAGCCGCAACTTTAATTTAAAATAAAATATTTTGTGAAATAAATAATGAACAGTTTTCCCTTTTATTTAACTTTAGTATAATTATAAAAGCACTTAAGAACTGTCAATCAAACAAAGAAGTAAATTGTAATCTGCATACTTAAATATAAATACTAAATTTATATTGTTCACTTTAAAATCAATAACTCTCCTCTTATTAGTCAGGAGAATAGAGTCTGTGATGAAAAACAAGGAAATAACGTTAACAGCCTTCTTTGACACTGAAGAAGTATTTGACTATACCCTCCTTACTTTCATGACAACGCCTGCTGGAACACATGGCATTGAAGACACCCTCTGTAGGTGGATACAAAACATGTTTCAGGGAAGACAAACAAAATCAAATATGTTGAACGAAATCGTGGAGGTGTCAATACCAAGGGCTGCACTCAGAGTAGAGTTGTATCCTCCATCCTGTGGGATGTAATGGTCGGTGAACTTCTTGTAAACCTCAACGATCAAGGCTAATTTACCTAATGGCATGTTAACGATAAAGTATATAGAAAATATGGTAAAATAATATCGGAGCTGATGTAAGAAGCTCTGACAATAGTGAAGGAGTGGCACACTAAGGAGCACCTTAGAATAAATCCTGGAAAAAATCACACTAATACCCTTGACCAAAAGAAGAAATTTGGGTTATTGAGAATTACTAACTCTCCTTAATATGCAACTGCAGATAAGCTAGGAGGTTAAGTAACTGTGTGTTATGCTGGATGTAAAGATTACCTGGAACTCACCCTTGCAGAAAGTTATATCTGAAGGTAAAATGTCCATCATGGAGGGCACTGGGCTAAACGTGGGAATTAAAACCACACACTGTATATTGGCTATATAATGCGGTGGTAAGACCCATGATAACTTATGGCTCAGTTTTATAGTGGACAAAAATTACTCAGAGAGGGGTTACTGTGAAGCTCTCCAAACTTCAGAGAGTAACTTGCCTATGCACCACAAATGCTATGAGAATCATCACTACATCAGTCATGAAAACTTTACTAAATCTACTCCCCCCTCCTTACATAGCTGAGGAGAGAATAGGGACATACAGGCTGGAACTAAAGCAAGTCAGGTCACGAACCCATTGTTGGAAATAAGCAGTGAAACCATGCCAAGAACCTATACCTTAGACAGAATACACGGAGGCACACCCAGACTTAAAATGACTGAAACCCTAGGACAGCGTACCATGATATTCCAGGCAGGAACACAAGCTATTGATAACTGTCGTCGTGAAAATCTGAGGAGGGGTTACACCGACCAGACCGTTCTCATTTTCTCGGACAGTCGGACAGCACTGAAAGCTCTCGTATGTTATCAGATAATATCAAAACAAGGCTGGGACTGTTTTAAAAATTTTTTCGACTAGGGAAAACGTAACAAAATTACTCTACCGTGAGTTCCAGAGCATAAGGCTGTTCCGGTCGATGAAAAAGCAGACCAACTTGCAGGACGAGTGTCTGCTATCATATTTATTGAACCAGAAGCAGTATTTGGAGTCATTAAGGCTGCTATTCGTGGATTGTTATCATGGCAGATAAATAAATAGTCCACTGTAACCACCTTTCGGCCACAGGCACTGCTGAGCAGACCATCCAGCAAATTTAGCTGCGAAATTCTACGCATAAGCAGCGAACAGATCTGGCTGCTGAAAGGACTAATAATTGGTCACTACAGCTTAAGGAAACATCTACACACAATGGGCATCTTCAATGAACAAACAACATATAGATTATGTGATGAAGAGGACGACACAACCTCACACGTGATCTTCGGATGCGAAGTTTTAACGTATTGGAGACACCTTCAGGGATTGATCAATCCGGAAGGCTTATACCCAGAGGACAAACTAGTGAACAGACTACTAAACCAGGTGAAGGCAACCAACCTGTTTACGTAGAACAGATATAACTGGCGACACAATAAGTATCAATGCTGCCATAAGGATTTCTCAACCCTGGCCTGTTATATCACTCAATTAATCACTTATTGGTCATAAAAGTGAATTTCTTTTAGCAATAGTTAAGGCTACACCTCTATTTATCCATAGGGAAAAATTACTGTTTTTTTAACATAAAAAATTTGTGTGTTTTTCTAAAAATTCGTCTTAACAATAATATTTTATGACACTTCAAGGTCTCATGAGAAAAAGTTTAGTTTGGTTTAGGTCAAAAAAAGTTAGTTTTCCACAATAAGTTAATGAATGAACTCACCTCAGCAATAAAACAACCTTTAACACTATATTAATCTCATTTTTTTTTGTTATGATGAGGATTTTTTTTAGATGAATAACCAACGAAGAAGTTATTTTGCATTACTTATGGCACAAACACAACAGGTTAATTTTAACGTGTTTTTCGCTTAGTTGCACTAATTCATTAAAAAAATCGCGCCCTGGCTCAAATTGCATTTAGGTAAATTACATGTAATCGTGTAGTAAAGATATAAATTTGTGTGGTAAAACCTAAAATATAACATATGGTGCTTTTGTTCGTATACATATCGATGGATACATACGTATTCCCAGCTAAATTAATTTAAATATATCTTTAAATGTATAATAATTAAAACGTTTCTTTTTCACGAAAGAAAAGCAAACAAATAACAAGATATTGCAATACACTAAATTCGCAACCTAACCAGAGCGTTATAATATATTTTGTCGGTTGAATTTGGTCACTAATTTTAAGAAATTAAGTGTCCTAACTAATAAATCCAATTTGTATAAACCATTTATAACTAAATAATTACAAAGGAGAAACATCGGAGAAATTTTCAAAATTAGAATTTTTCCTAAGTGCGATTGTGTAACCAAAGTCTTAAAAATTTATGAGTAAAATCAATAATAATGAAACAAGTTTATATTTAAGGAAATAAAATAGCAATAAAGGATCCACCAAAGGTTAGTTAAAGAACTAATTTATACAAAAAAATGTAAACCCAATTATATTGTAACATTTGTACTTACTGATCATAAACCCTTTGTGGGAAACAATTCGGAGGAACTTTAGCGGCTTTGCGTATACCAAATCCAGGAAAATTCACCGTTCCATCGACAAATTGACCTTTGGAGTCCTTTCTACTGCCTAATGTAATCTCATCTACATAAGACACCAGTGTTTGCCACGGTTGCAAATTTAGATTTGCACCTTGCGTTTTTTTATCACATTTTTCGTTTTCTTTTTCTTCTTTTGGTTCTGATTCCGTGGATGTAAATTGTTTTTCACTTTTATTGTCAAGTATAGTATTTTCTGTATCTAGAATATAAAGAACTTTTTAACAAATTAAATATTTTCGATGAAATAAATAGCTCCAAAGATGATGAGCAAATATAGAATGAATATTAACATTGGTCTGTTGCATTGATCAATGAAAATTTTTTTTAAGCAAAACAAAAAAATCTTGCAAAGCTTTCGAGTTGACAAGATAACGAGTTTTGAAGTTAAGAATTAATATTCAGATTCATTTTTAGTTTAAATCAAATAGTTTACAGGGTTAAAGTAAATTAAACTAACCTGAATATATGTCGTAAAAGAGCATTTAAAAAAAGATTCACAACCAATGCTTTAACTTTTGATTATTAGTTAAAAAATATTTTCCATTTAGTTAATTGTTTGACGATTATTCTATGCTTTGGTTGCGGTGTTCGGGACCAGGGAACCCATGATGTGAGACCTCCAGATCGCATAAAAAAGGGGTCGGAATAAACCTAGACAAGACCGAGGTGGTGCTCTTTATAATAAAGAGGAAAATAGGGAGATTACTCACAATTACATTGATGAGAAGGATCTTTCAACATAAGGGAATAGCGAAATTCCTGAGAGTAATTCTTGACTCACGACTGAACTGGAAGGATCATATTGAGGTTCGCACTAAGAAGGCTATATGTGCTTTCTGAGCCGAAGGTTTTATTGGATAAAGTGGTGATCCGCACTAAGACTACGTATACCGCGATTGTATGATGGGGTGAAGTTCCAAGATCGGTTTGTGTGATAATAATAAGTGAAACGAGGACTGACCCTACTAGGGCACTGGAGATCCTAATGAATCTGCCTTTCCTCTCCTTACATATAGAGTATGAGGCCTTGAAGATTTTTCATCGTATCAGTTGCCTAGGGTAGCTTGAATTTGGAACTGTCGGTTACTCCTGTAGCTAAAAAAGCACTCTTCATGTAAACATATTACAGATATTTTTTTTTTCAGCGAAGAGGATTGAGAGAAGGAGCTGGAGTTGGACTGTTAGGAGGAATACGGGAGTTTTATTTTCTCGGACAACATAAAACGGTCTTTCAAGGAAATATTTCAGTTATTTCTGCAATGTGGTCATCTATGTTAGAGGCATATAAACAGAAATAAGACAATAAATATATGCTCTGTAAAGCAGAGCTGCAATATTGGCACTGAAGTCTAGTATCATAGCCTCACGACGATGTCTGGGTGCAAGGATGAACTAGACTTATGAGGGAAGGATCACTCAGGATACACGGGAACGAGGACGAGATTAAACCATTTGGATCACATTCAATTCTATCTGTTCCAATTTGATAAAAAGGAACTAAAACCATTACTAAAAAGCAAATTTTTTGAATCCTAGAGGAACGAGCCCTGATTACGGTGTGCCAAAGACATATAATTGGATTTATCGAGCGACTGACCAGAGAGCTTCTCCCCTTGGAGGGAAAGGAACTGCAAATCGAAGTACCGATAGGATATTGTTACATGCGAGGCCATCTTCATAATATTGGCATTAGGGCGACCCGATGTGGAAGTGGTGTTATCAAGTTTTTACAATAGAGAAGAATTATCTAAAAATATTCACGAATGAATGGTTGTGTTTAGTGATGACGGTTCATCACATTTTAAAGTAAAATTTTGACCTATATAGTTTGACATAGTTGTGTATCTAATGAAGGTGATTCAAGAAGTGGAACCAATGTTTTTTTGAAGGTCGCCGTTTAGAAGGGTCTCTTATTTCGTTTTGACAATTCTACATAAAATAGTAGGCATAAGTATGAGTTCAGATAGGTGGGTTCTAAAATTGTTGACTTCAAGACTGCTTATGTAGCAAATTTCTCAGAGTCATTTATACTCTTGTGGATGTAGACCATGACTTTTTCTCTATGATAGTGGCAAATAATCAAACTTTAGTGCCTCAGTGAAATCCAGAAACAAAATTAGAATATATGTAATGAGCCCATAAGAATTATCTGCTTTCAGTAAGTCTTCATACAATCTTTAACTGGGAGATCACTGTCTTTTGAGACCTAACAAGAGTTACTCTTGTTGTATAAATGGTAAATGACAATACTATAACAGTAAAAACTTATTTTAATATATCAATATATTTGCATTCGGAAATTTATTAAAAAATCCTGATTCGTTTCACAAGAATATTATCCTTTTTTTGGTTATTGCGTAAGTGTACAAAGTAATCAAAGTTCAATCTATTATTCCTGGCTAGATGGTTGACCATATGGTCCAAAATTGGCTCCTACTGACTTTTTTTTATTCAGAAATTTAAAAACAAGACTTCGGGGACATCATTTCGCCGACGATAGCCAGTTGCAAATGCATTAAAAATAATGATGATTACGTTGAAAAATAAAGTTTTCTTTAACCCCTTTTACTGCGAAGGCGGCGGCCAACAATATTGTAGGATGATTTATGACAGTTTGCCGACAGCACTTGGTTAACCGCAAGGACAGACCGATTTCAAGTAGTTCGAGGAAGACTTATGTCCTAAAATGAGCGAATATGAGCTAAAGTGATGATATAATATATAAAGAAAATAGAAATGAATATTTAGAAATTATAAAAACAAACTGAAATTATAATTTAACCTACCTCTACTGCTGTTGGTGGTGGCAACACCTGAAGACATGTTTCTTATATGTCTTCCTTCATTTCGAATAGATCTTGGTGGTGTCCCTGTGTCCCTTGAACTTGTATTTAATAGTATATATTGCTGATTGTAAGACGCATCTTTCTGATTTTCTAACAATATCTCCTTAAAAAAGATAGTAAGAAGCCATATTATTTATAATTTGTAAGAGATGACACATTTTATGATTTCTAAACTATCCTCTATTAAGAATTAGGTTTAAAACTCTCTTCATACTTCTTTTTCCGTTATTTTCTTTTCGACTATATAATATCTACTAATAAATGAAGTAATTTGTAAAAATTAACAATTTTTAATGTGACAAAATTTGAAGTTATGTTATTTTTCCATAAATAAATTTCTATCGATAGTAATGCAATTTTAAGGAAACAGAATTTCTCGTCCTTGGCTTCAATATTGCAATAAATAAACTTTTTTAATATAATTTTGATGATTCTAATAAGTTTATTTTAAAATAATATAGATCGGTAGAATTAAAATTAAAGGAAGAATAATATTTTCATTTCTTAATAATAATTAAGAAAAATTTACCACTGGTTTTTACGTGAAAATTATTAAAATTACAAAGAATTACCTATAAAATTAAAACTAAATAGGTGGGACATCTCTTTCACATTCCAACATATAGGTCAATATGATTCTATTTTTAATAGTATTTCAAATCAAATTTATAATATAAATATGTGGATTAATAGTACAAACAAACAAAATTCCTTACTTGATAATCTGGTATATCGTAGCTAATAATGGAAATTGGCCTATTCATTGCTTCTTGATAACTACGTTTATCTCTTGGAAACTGTTGGTGTGATTTTTGATACTCTGCTAAAATACCAATAAATTAAATTAATGCAGATTACTTGAATAGTGAATGACGAATAGAATAAGTTAAACATCCGAAATATTGATAATTATCTGGGATTCTTGAATCTTTTATTTATGGTAGAAATTACATTTTATTTTATATATATTTTTTAACCCAATGAACTCTAAAATTCAAATTATAACTACATCAAGTTGTAGCTTCATATGTTATTTGTACCAAGTAGTTGTTTTCGGCTGACAAAGGTCCCCAGTCCTCTTTCTTAAATTAAGTTTAATAAACAATAATTTGATTTATTTCCTTGAAAAATCTTTTTTTTTTACTTTATTTTTCAAAGTTTTTTTTTCGCCCTATAAAATGAAATTTAGAAAAAAACAAAAATTACTTTTACTTACCTGCTTTCATTGCTTCCTCTTCAGCATGCCTTTGCATAACTTCCCTAACAATCTGTTCTAAACGGGAATTGTTCTCGTTCTGCTGTTGTTCCTGTAAACGACGGCTCCTGACAAGATCCCTTATCCGTTGAAAACTTTGCGCCAGCTTAGACTCATCACCAACTTCCTATTATTGCATAATTAGTGTTAAACACAAATTTTAAACAAGCAAGAATTTACTGAACAAATAACTGTTACGGAACAACTAAAAATTTATAATACTGTTAGGACTCTAAATCAACGTGAACTTTTTTAGTAATATTATCGATTTGATGGTACAATTTTTAGTTAATTATTGAAAATGAAGAATCAAGAAGTTCTTCCTATTGTGGTGTGTATTACTGTTCTTCAAGATAAGATAAACTGAGTTAAATATATTTTGAGAGAAGATGAAGAGGTTATCTGGTCTGTATTTTTAATTTTGCAACATTCAATTCATTTTTAAGAAATTATTACAGTAAAAAAACAATAAAATTTTAATCTTTTTTTACATTCAGTAAATTCAGATATTAAGTTTCTTCTACAGCGAATGAACTGCTACTGTCAGAATTTTCTATGGAAGTGGTTTGAGGAAACTGGGATAAAAGTAGGTATTAATTTGCTAGAAAATATTTGAAGCACTCGATTTTAGAAAGGTCATATCAAAATATTGGGGTTCAATAGAATAAAATGATATTGAAAAAATTTGATATTATGAACTAATGCAAAATTTATAAATCTGTTTAGAATATATCTACTAATTTAGTGATTCGAAACAGTAAATCAGCTTTTAGGCGTTCTACCTCAACTTGCTCCACAATAGGAATTTTACTTTGTTGCCCTAAACCCGTACAGACAAAAGAGATTTCTTCGATTAAACATATAAATTTGATACATAAAGAGAAAGATTGATCAACAATTCATCAACCCAGTTTTCTTTATTAACATTGAAAAAAACAAAACGTGAAATAGGTGATATCCTACAGTTCCGTTTTAATACTTTTTCCAAACTGGTTTTTGAAAAACTTGTTAATGGCAATTCGTTAAAGTTAATGTTTTTTGGATATGACGGATCCGGAAGCGAAATTAATATAATAATAAAAATTTTAAAAGACTCTAAGAATATTAAAATATGAGTCAGGTATCCATTTTTAGAACCCATAAACTACCTATATAAATCAAATATGACAGTTTTCTCGTTGGTTATTGTAAAATCAGTTTTTTGAAATGGGGCCTTGCCTTCATATATCAACAATACAAAAGTTTTATATTTACACTATTTCTACTAAAATTGACAATCAAAACTATTCCTTTATTAAAAATACTAAAAAGCGATCAAAATTTACATATTTCAACATAAATCTTAAAAAACAAATAGTTTAAAACAATATTTAAATAAGTAGCACTTCGGTAACACAATAATTGATATTAAAAATAAGTATTAAAAAAGCCGGCATAGGTCATAATTTAGTGAATAATTGGTCGAATGAACTAGATATGTCTTCTTTTGAAAGAATAATTTTAAGTAAAAGCATGAAACTACAAAAATCAGGAAGTTAATGAAACTTAAGCTGCTTAATTAGTTCGTGACACCACTAGATCTATAGAGGCAAAAATCTGTAGAACATTAAGGAAATACCAAGACCATATACCTGACAACCTACGATCGGTGCTCATACCACGCTACAGTAATTCACCACATCTTTACGGACTATCGAAAATTCATAAAACGAACATACCAATGATTCTAAAAATCAGGTTCAGAGGATCCCCTGCCTGGCAAGGTTTTTTTTTTTAAAATCATACAACCTTTAGAATATAAGACGAACACATACGTTAAAAATTCCACACATTTTGAAAACATTATTAGTAGCAATAATCTAGAGTGAGATGACAAACTAATAAGTTTTGATGTGGACAGTCTGCATGCTGATATGCCATTCGGGAAATCACTAGACATAATCAAAACTAGACTCTCAAATGATTATCAGATCGAACCACGTTATGATTGGACGGAGGGGTGGTGGACCTTTTGGAGTGTTGCCTGCGTAGTGTTTACTTTCAAGTAAAGAACAAGTTCTATGTTTAGGACGACGGGCTTCTGATGAGTTTTTGACACTCTCCAGTCGTCACCAATATATATATATATATATATATATATATATATATATATATATATATATATATATATATGGAATGGTTCGAAACTCATGCCATAGAAACAGCAACAGTGAAACCGAAAGTCTGGTTGAGATATGTTGATGATACCTTCATCGTGGGGAAGGGCAATGATCAAGAATTTATTGATTTCTTGAAACATCTAAACACCATTCGACTTGAAATTACGTTTACTATGGAAAAAGAGGTAAAAAAGTAAAAAATCAATTGCCCTTCCTAGATGTCATAGTGAACCGTTCAAACGAAACTACTAAAACTTCAGTATGCAGGAAGCCAACACATACTGGACAATATCTTAACCATAGTTTTAATCATTCTGTTGTAACAAGATGGGAAACCTTACGCAACCTCTACAATTGCGCTATATCTATATGGAAAAATGCCGATTCATTGGAAAAAGAGGTAGCAAACATTAAATCTGATTTAAAACAGGATGGTTATCCTTTAAAATGAATTGACGATGTTATAAATAACGTTATAACAACGACCACTGGACAGCAAGAAACACATCCCTTCTTTACAATTTAACAAGAAATACATTTAGAGCTCATTTAACAAAAACAAAATCAAAAACTACAGATAAGAAAGAATGTGTTTACAAAGTTCCATGTGAGTGTGACGAACTGTATAAAACTCATACAGGAAAAGGAAAAACGCCGAGATTAGGTATTGCAGAACACGCCTGGGATAAAAAAACACCATACAAAATATTCTAAAGCTGCAACAATATATATATGAAACCCAACATGAAAAAAAGGAAATTTATAGACGCAGCTTTCATCAAAAATAATAATTGAGTCCAATAAACCCAGTGTTGAGACATCTAACCTTTCGCAACCACTACTTCATAACATCAAATCGTTGAGGAGTGTACAGTGAAGCGAAACTTTGCACTTCAATGGACACAGTTCTTATATAAGCTCGTAGTCTTAAGACAATACATTCAGTTTATACTTGACACAATTAGATATATAACCTAATAGAAACATCGTAAAAATATACAAAAACAAAGACAATTCAAGTCCGACAACCACATTTTAGCCAACCTGAATATTAAAAATAAAGGCGATTTCTACCAGAAAAACATCCTATTGGAAGTGTAATAGATTTGTTTTATGCATCTTAAAAAGTATCTTTTGATTCATTTATCATTATTATAGAATTAATAATCAGACACATGACAGTTTTGTTTAAGCAATTAATTATACACATTTCTACTTTTTTTTAGTCGAAAAATAAATTGATTTTTTTGTTTTATTTTTTGAAAGCCCAATCTAAAGAGAAAGTAGATAGTTTAATTTTAAAGACAAAGCGAAACATTAATAAATCTAAATCGAAAAATTGAAGTACAGATAGAAGAATGTAACTGGCCTAGTAAATTTCTTGTATTCTATTAGCCCTCTCCTTAACTATTCTATTTTTTGGAAACCATTTTTGGATCATTTGTACGAAGAAAAACAGAAACACTACATGAATTATCTTTATCACAAAAAATTCGTGTAAAAGTCCATTTGAGTGGCTAAAAAATAATTTATTTAAAGAATTCTCTTGTAGCAAATTATATTCTAATTATAACCCTTATTTTAATTTCAAATTTTAAAATTACTGGCAAGGGGAGCTCGAACGACTGGGTATGCTAATTCTCGTGAAACTTTGGTGCTCAAGGTTTATAAGACGGGTAGTAGTTTCTGCAAACATGTCTTAATAAAAAAGTAGGGTTCGCTCGAAGCACATCAAAAACAACCTTTTCCGAATAAGGTGAAAAATTGTTTCGCGAGAAACAAAGATGAAGAAGCTATGATCTTCTTGGATGCAATGTTGTTGATTTTGAAGTGATTGCAAGAGCAAACTATTGTTTCCGATAAGCTATTAGAACTGCAAAGTGAACAGTCGTTTATTTTGGCATCAGAATTAAATGACGTCATACAAGATTTTGTGAATGTAATGTTTCTAGAGAAGAAGCTGATTTTACTGCCTCCGAAAATTTCATTGGATCGCTGTTAATATTTACGATAGATTTCCTAAATTTATCCTAATTAATGTGACATAAGATATTAATTTATGCATTTTCAACAGCTTGAAGACAACAGACCAGAGATGATGACGATGTCAATTTTGAGCTCGAAGATCAAGAAATATGACCGAACAAGGAGCGCATTCCTCTATTCTACAAGATAAAAATAGTGTATTTCCTTGAACAACCCCTTATTTATTATTAGAGTATGTTGGCAGAAACGATTATAAATTCGATGAGCCTTGGGCACCAAATAACTGAGGCCCAAAGTTTCACGGTACCCAGTGCCTTGAGCTCCTCTTATGAGAATATTTTCAAAATAAAAATGTGAAAATATTTGGCTTTATGCTCTCCATTTAACAAAGTTCTTAATGAAATAATTAATTTAAGTCTTATTATTCTATGTTTTACAGTTTTTTCGTTAAAAAAATCTAAAAACTGCCTACATTTAGATCAAACCACAGCAGAATCTTTTTTTTTTTTTTAAATGATTTAAACCCACAGAAGCCTTTGTATTTCATTTTAAGACTGATATATCTGCACACACAAAGGATTAATGTAAGATTAAGATTTATCGCAGGCTTCCTATTATCACACAATTAGCGTCAAACATAAATCTTGTAGAAGCAAAACAGCGATTATCCGGTTCATATAGAAATAATTTATCTTTAAGGCGCCATTAAGTATTTTGTGAGGCTGAAGTATTTTACGAGAAAAAAGGGTTTTGTTTACTCAATCATAAAAAGGTTTATATTTGGAAGACAGTCTATATTTACTGGCCTTATAGACGCAATGTAATATTTTAAGAATCATGATATCTTATTTTAGCTTAATATATTTTTGTCAAGATTTTGTAAATATTTAAGTAATGTTTTGAAGCATAAAACTAAAGGGCAGCATGTTTGTGTTGGGAAGATTTTTAAGTCAAAAGAATGATGTAATTTATTTATTAGACTAAAAGAATATTACAGTTTAAGATATAAAATGTAGTAACAGATATTGTGTTTTTTTAGTTTTAATTTTTTTAAAAAACTAGTTGTTACCTGTCGCTTTGCAAAAGATGAATTTAATTTTAATTAATATATAACAAAGGAAAGATACACTACTTATAAAATGGACAAACCCAATAACGTCCTTAAAACTTCGAAAGAAACAATTCATTTTCAATAAAGAGGGATCTATTAAAATAAAGTTAAAATCCTCTTTAAACGAATGTAACAATTTTCAAAAGTATGAAACTAGAAAGACCACAACAATTATAAAAGCTACAGATAATGTAATAGTATCATGTACGTTTTTACCACGATACGACATATCTAAATTTATTATCAATCTGCGCTGGTAAATTAACAGTAACAACAAGAAGGAACTAAACAATTCCATTTAAAACAATAATCTTAACAGATAAGCAAATATAGGTCCAAAAAAAATAACCAATTCTTATTCCTACCGCTGTAGCCACATAAGTAATCATAATATTAGGCGTTTTGCCGCGAAGCACCGCTAACTCAACGGTACACAATTTCTCGTGACCGATGCGTTGTCGGACTTAACCGGAACAAAATTTTATCAGAGATGGTACGTCAACGGTAGGTGAAATCGACAACCGTGTTGAGAAGGACGTTCAAGTTGACCGGTATGCATATTAACCTCGAAAACTGTTTTCAAATTCGAGCGTACAGTGAAAGTACAGAATTATTTCGGAAAAGGAAAATAGGAATTTATTAGAAATCACCATCAATTACAAGGGGGTAGGACATCACAGCGTAGTGACGATAGAAGAAGCTAATATTCTACGTATAGATAATAATGGTGTTGTATTATAGATGAAACAGCAGCTCCACAATCTGCCCAAGCTTTATTAGCACAGCAAGAAAAGGGAAGTGAACTTCAGATGAATAGTGATCGAGAAGTTGCTTACTATTCTAAAAAAAAGACTGATTTTATGACAAAAGAGGCAACTTTAATGTTTTTACAATTGAGAACACAGTACAATAATAAATTTAATGATAAAGAATAGTTGAAAAAATGAAAGAAAAAGGTTATGATATATCGGAAGGTCGAGAGGGTGCTGAAAAGTGTCGTCAAAAATTTGCCAACCTACAACGAAGTTATCTGAACCATATGAAACACATGAAAACACCTGGTGTGGAAAAGAGAGATCCTCCACCATATTTCGATGAAATAAATGCTATTTTAGGTGATGAGGATAAAGTTAATCCTCCATATTTGTAGGATTCCTTAGACACAAGCAGCCCTAGTGCAGATTTAGAGGATGAGATATTAAGGTGCTCAAGTTCTGTATCCACTAAAACATCAACTGTTACTAATAAACAGAAGGAAGTGAAAAATAGGTTTGCGTTACGTTATCAAACTTAAATAAGGTATCTAATGTATGATATATTTTATATTCAGTTCTTATGCTTCTGTTCGCCCAACAACAAATTTTTCACTTATTCAAAGAGCAACATCAACAGCTCTGAAGAGATAAAGAAATACACATGAAGATCTTTGAAAAGGCCATTGAAATACTAAATGATTAGAGGAAAGAACTTCTACAATTTCTGAACAACAAAAATTAAGCGACTTATTTTCCAAGAAGTTTCTTTATTTTTGTATTATGTGCATAGTTTTTATAATATGTTGTAATTAGTTTATAATGAAAGCCGTTTATTACTGAAAAATTTATTTTCACATTAAACTCATTGAAGTAACATGTAAGTTTAAACAAAAAATTATCAAAAAACTTGAAATCTTTAGAAGATATACATCGAAATCGCAACAAATTATGGATTTTAAACAAATAACGTTTGTTATCTGCTATTCTGTAAAAAAAACTGTCAGTCCTAGAACAAAAAAGTTCTGTCAATTTAGTTTAATCGTTGCATTTTCGAGGAAGAGAGGTACAAAAGAAGAAAGTTATATTGTAGAAAAAGATGGAAATGACTACCACCGGTAGGTCAACGGCACCTCGCGGAAAAACGCCTATTATTTCCTCAAAGCAGAGGCGGCTGGTGCATTAAAAAAGTAGGGGTTGCAATTCCAATGGTACATTAAAAACATAGACATGTATAAAACCTGTTATAAGCATTGGTGGATGAAAAAATAAAAGTATTTAAAAATTGAGTTAGTCTGAAACAAAGCAGTGTATTTTACGTAACTGAACATAAAGAAGGTAATAAGTTTTAAAAATATAGCAGTTAAAACAAAATGCACGCGTAACTTAATTAAGAAGTCCGTTCTTTGCTAGACACGGATTGTTCTCTTTTTATATTCGGAATAGGCCTTCTAAACCTTTTTATTTCAGCCTTATCACTTAATGACCGAACACAGAATGGCTCTGCAATTAAACTCTGAACGGAATTCATTTTTGTTTTTACCAAAACACAAAACGTAAAAAAAATATAATAGCGTACCGCACAACAAACACCTACGAGTACGAAATTGACAGGCCAAGTAAAGATGTTTTTTCACGGGGTAATTTGAAATGACGTTACTATTTCCGATCGCCCGAATACGATAATGAAGAAGTGTGTATGTTTACTTATTTGAAATCATATCTATAATTGTTTTAAAACCCTTGCAAATAATTTTAATGTGACGTCACTATTTCATCGCAAGAAATTGTTTGAACCTGGTTGAAATAAATTGACAGTGAAAATACAGCTTAAACACAGGCATGCAAGTAGACTTGCAACATTGATTAAGCTTATGAGACGAAATTAATCTGCACGTCTTAGATAGGCAACTCCATATACGCTCCAATGTATTAGCTTGGATTGCATTAAAATTGTACACCAGCAAAGCGATAACGTTTCCAGGCGTAATACCGTAATATAGACAAATTATTTTTGACATTTAGGCGAAGTAAGTTTAATTATTTCAATAAATGACTGCTGTTAATCTAAGTAAAAAACTGATTTAAATTTAATCATTAAATTATCAGCAGAAATTAAAAAAATATTTGTACTCATATTTATTAGTATGTTTTATTGTAATTTACAATATTTTTGGGGGTCGCGTAATCCTGAAAACTAAAGGAAAAGCCGCCACTGTCTCAAAGAGTTTGATAATTGTTACTTGTGAGCTTAGATTATGCATTTTAAAAACTTTCATTTGATACCTCAGACGAACAAAAAAAAATTATTCATTTCACCACAAAAATGACTCCAAAGATTGTGAATTTCGTATTTTACCGCTACTTGCATAGTCTGTGAGCTGCCATAGAAATATATACGGCAGCTCAGAAGTACGGACTTTTTTGACTTTCTTCATATTCACATCCTTCCGTTCCTTTTTTATATAAAAGAAAAACGATAACTTTCCAATGATAAAAAAACTTTAAAACCAGTTCTATAATTCTAAAGAATACCCTAGCGAATAAATGGACAAACAACAAATTCCATCTTTGTTACTGGGAAGACCACGCTATCAATTGTAATATAATACATTCTAAAAAAAATGATTATGTTTTTAAAATTAATTTTTTTAATTGGATTTTAGATTAGTGAAGTTGCATTTATGGTAATCGTCATTTTCATAGCTATTCCATAAGTGTCCTGAATTGAAAAAAAAAAATTGAAGTGGCATCTAATGGAGAATTAAAATATCATTCACTTAATATTTTTTGGTTAATAGTTTCTTAAATACTACTCATACACAGCATGTATAAGTTCAATTTTATTTTAAAAAGTAATGTAAAATGCGCATAATTTGTATTTCAATAGGCATCTCTGTTTAATTAAGAAGATGCAATTTAGGTTCATACTCAAATCAAAAATAAATATTTAAATCAATTCATCAGGGTTCAACCCAAACTCTTGAATCTGAGAATATGAAATTTCTAGCTTTTCCTCATGACGAATAACAGATATTTGATTCAATCCTTTAAATGGAAAAGGTGAAAGCGTTTTCCTGTATTTTTTACAATTCACATAGACGCGTACAATAAATCAATGTCAAGTAGAAGTTATATGTGAACATAATAAATATATGGAGCGATTTAAGAAACAATGGCTTTTTTACATGTAAAGAATCAAGTAAATTTTGAAAAATGAATATAAGAGTGTTGATGCTTTAATATTGTAATACGGGGCATTTACGAATGTTATTAATTTTTCTATTTCATAATATTTTTAACTATAATATTTATTGAAACCAAAAAATTGTATTAATTTGTGGCTTGGGCCATTATTGCTTAAGATTGCCAAGAAAATTATAAAAAAAATTTCTAATAACACAGGCTGCAAAATCGAAAAGTGACATATTTTCATCCGACTAAATATTTGAAAATCAATAACATACTTTAATTTATTATTAACACCAAGGTAACAAAATTTTTGAAAATATAATTGGTGTGTAATCTAAGTGGTATTATGTTGAAATGTTGTTAGATTCTTTAGACCCCATACGAAACATATAAAAAACTGAACCTGAAAATGTTAATGAAATTTTAATGCACGGGTTTCACATCAACAACAAATTACATAGTCACCAATATATGTATACATCCAAGTCAGATCCTTGACATCAGATCGTTAAATTAGGCTAATGTAGGTAGCGACTGTAGTCGATTGGACTGTGGGAAAAATTAAAATTAAAATAACACTGAAAAAAGACAGAAAACCAATAACGAAAACAGAAAAAATAAACATCGAGTCACCATGGGACCAATCAATAAAGCAGCTGAATCAAAAAAGACTAAAGGAAAAAATAGACGAAAATAGTGAGAAGGAAGACATTAATACCAACTGGGAAAAATTAAAGAATATTAGTCCAAAATTTTACCAAACAAAAATTTGAGGAGAAATGTAAAGAAAGAAAATTAGTGTATCTAAGATATAGAACATTGAAGACTGCAGAATCGTATGAACAATACAAAATAGTTCACAAAGAAACATCACTATTAGTTAGACAAATAAAAAGTAAGTACATGAGAGATATCTCGACGCGAATGCAAAATGATTTTTATGTGCTTGAAAAGCAAATGTGACGACTAATCAGAAATCAACGAAAAGAAGTTAAAGAGCTCAATGAAACAAATCAAATCAGTAAAGAAACATGAGTTGAATATCTCACAGAGATATATGAAGCAGAAAATAATATACTTGAAATCAACATGGCTGAAATAACGACCAATGAGATTATAGAAATAGAAGCACTAGACGTACGACTATTATTCTCTAAGCTAAAAAACAGAAAAAATCCTGGTCCAGACGACATTACAAATGGACTGCTCAAATATGGTGAACAGACCCATACAATACAACCAACAATTCTAATCCGTAAAATTCTTTTTCATCGTAAGACTACAGATAAGTGGCGAACCAGTACTGCAATCCTTATGTTTAAAAAGGGCGGCAAAAAATTGCCAACGAACTACAGAGGAATAAATTTGCTTAATACAACCTTAAAACTAACAGCAAAGATCATAACAAATAAATTTAATTGCTTAATCACTTTATCAGATAAATAACAAAAGTTTAGATCGGATAAGTTATGCACCGATGCGGTTTTTGTGTTAAGACAAATAATGGAGAAATCAATCGAATATAACAAGCCAACATATATACGTTATATAGATTTGGAAAAAGCTTTCGACGGCGTCCAGCTTACATCTTCTCTATGATAGGCAAATCCTACAGAATCTAATTGAAACTATGGAAAATATATATTCTGAACTGCCAGATCAGATTCCAGTAAGTAGAAGAGTTAAAAAAGAGGACTCCTTAAGCCCACTTCTCTTTAATAATATCATGAATTAGATAATAACGAGAGTATGCAAATTGAGAGGATACAGAATTGGTGACGGCGAAATTAAGATCCTATGTTACGACGATGATGATGTACTGGTGACGAAAATGAAGACGACCTACAAAGACTAATACAAACATTTAACTGAACAGCAAAATATCTTAATATGATTATATCTGCTTCTAAGGCAAAATGCATGACCACCTCAAAGTAAGCTTGTGGTCGATGGGAAAATTATTCAACAAGAGATGTCATTTAAGTATCCGTGAATAGAAATATCTGGCTATGGAGATGTCGATGCAGAGGTTTGAGAACTAACAAAATAGCTAGGATAGCAAAATGGTTAAATGACACCATTTAGCAAAATAGACTTATCAGAGTAGAGACGCAGGCCAGAATCTATAAGACCACGATTAGGCCAATAATGACATACACTGCAGAAACATGACCTCACACAACAAAAATCCATGATGGAAGGTATTACTGAAAAAAATACTAATGAACAGAGAGCGAAGCGAGAATATCAGAGAACTGTGTGAAGTAGATAATGTAAACGATTGGATATTGAGGAGAAAGATGGAATAGAACAACCACGTCAATTACATGGACGACTCGAGAATAAACAGGGTAACACGTGATAAATCACTCTTAGGCCGCAGAAGTGTCGGACAACCTCGAAAAAGATGGAGCAACAATTTAAGGAATAAATAGGCGGAGGAAACGAAGAATAAAATAGGCATTGTATGCCTAATCTAAAGAAAGAAAGGAAGAAAGAAAGAAAGAAGAAGAAGAAGAAGAAGAAGAAGAAGAAGAAGAAGAAGAAAATATTAATGAATTTTTAATAGTGACAATTTTTTTACATTTCAAGCTTTGGTAGAGACCTTTTTAATTTTTTTCTCGGTATAATATTAATAATATGAATTTATTTCGAAGGCCATGCCTCCTTTGTTTGGTTTAGTGTTTAGTGGTTGCAAAGAAAGTTAAACTCATATAGGTTCTTTACACTCTATTACTTCTTCTTCAGGAACTATACTTGATTTGGACGTTAGCGAAGAATAAAGGTTTTTTTGCGTAGAACCTATGTCTTACGAAATATATATGACCTGCATCAACCACTAATCTGCTGTAATAGGGAATTATATTCTACTTTTCCCGTTGTCGTCTACGTAGTTATGCCGTGTAGTGAGTCTTCTTACTGGTGACAGTCGATTCAAAACTTCCGAACAGTCCTTATTTTATTATTCCAACGCCTAAAAGCATTCTCAGTCGGTATAGGTCAAACCTGCAGACGAGATATTTCATAAAAATATTTTTGTCGGCGGCCAGTTTCGAATCAACAAACTTTGACACGATTTGATTTGAAGGCCATGCTTTTACTACTGTGTCACAAGGCTAGTGTATGTAAAATTTTCTCACCAAATCCCTTTCAGCTTAAAATGTCTTTTAAATCATAAATGCTCTTTCGAATAAAATCATTCTTCTTCAACTCGAAATATTTCTTTACAGAATTATCATTTTAATTTAAAATATGAATCAAAATAAACAGTTATAAGTTCAAGTAATTTGTAAAAAAACATATTCCGATAAATTTACAATAATAGTATTTTGAGGTCACAAGATACGTAAATTATCATAATGGAGTATTTTTAGCGTATTATCTATACAAAAATTTAAAACCTACCTCTTTCCGATGTTTAAGTTCCTCAGAATTAAAGCTATTGAGCAGCAAAGCCAAGAACAAGTTAAGAACCATAAAGTTTCCCATAACTAATGTTGGAAGAAAGACAGCTAAGCATATCCCTGGTCCCTGGAAAATTTATATTTATAACAATTTGCCAAAAAAATATTTTCGCCAACATTTATCAACAACAAATATTACCTATATACATGGGTAAATCTAACATATTATTTTGAAACCGCATCAGTAAATTTAAAGCATATATCCACAGAGTTTCCAATTTTAACAGAGAACAAATAATATTTAATTTTTAAAAATTGAAAAATGTATTTATTGAAACTTTTAATTGAAAACCTTCTTAACTTTCCTTTCCATTTTTGGATTTTTTGTTTGAATCTTTGCTTCAGCAACTGCAGATTAGACAAGTCTCAAAAATAAAAGCAATAAGTAAAATTAGGTAACATCTAGAAATTATGAATTGAGCAAGTTTGGCAATTTACCTATACTATAGTATCGGAATATCTTTCACTTGCTCTAATAATTAAATTATTCTAATCACTATACAAACGTTCATTGCCGAAGGTGCTCTAAATCTGCAGAGAATAATTAAATATATCGTTTGTTTGTTTCTAAAAATGTTGCTTGGTTATATATCAAAACTATTGAAATTGTAAATAAAATATATGTTTTTAGTGCTTAATTAAGTAAAAAAGCAAAAAATGGTAGGGGACATTTTCTGAAAATGTGCTCATTTGCTTACAGATAAGAGCTTTTGTATTTTTGAAAATACACTTTTGATTTAACGAAAGACAGAAATAAACCAGAAAGGAATAGACCAATATCGAAATTATTATGAAAATATTTACGCTCTCTATGACGAAAAGAACATTAAAATATATTAATTTCTTTAAGTAACTTTGCTAGCATAATTTCATTGTCTAGTATCTTACCTCATTGCTTTCGGCTCTCATACAGTCCCATAAAGGTTCAATCCATTCACCGCATAAAATTCGAAAAATCATCATAAAGGAATGAAAAAAATCTGTAAAGTTCCACCTAAAATTTACAAATTGTTTAGTTTTAATTCAACACAAAAATTTGATTATTAAAGATTTACTTTTGTACAATAAGACGTATCGTCGAAGTACTCAGAGAAATCATCGATTTGATAGAAAATGACATGAAAATGACATCGATCATATGATATAGGGAGTTCGAAATTTTTATGGATTAGTAAATTATTCTTGTATGCCTTATTAGCCCAAAGTCGCCGAGATTACTATTTTATTGTAATGTATTTAACTTATTAAAAATTTTGTGTATAAATAAATAAAAAAAGTTAATTTTTTATATACTTTAAACTTTTTTGCTACGGAGTTAATATTTTTAAGAAATCCGGTTCTGACTTTTATACTGACGTGATACCAACAGTTAAAAGTTATATATATATATATATATATATATATATATATATATATATATATATATATATATATATATATATATATACTAGAACCATGCGGATCTGTCACTAATGACATGTCTTTTATAAGGATATTCAGGACATTGACTTTAGTTGATTCATAACACTGATAGGGTAATGATGTAAGTACCTCTTTTAGATTCACGAATAATGGAACTTGTCAGTATTGTATGTGTAAATATGTAATATTTGTGATTTGCCTACTGCATTAGAACTTTCTCCTTATTTCTATTCACCAACTTAGCAGTTGAATATAGAAACACCCTTAAGAGAAACAAAACTTTTCTACCAACTCATTAGTTCCTTCTCCAGCTATTCGCGGGAAAATTTTTATTTATTCTAAAGGCATTGTTACTGATAGATCTACTAACTGTCATTATTAACACGTAGTGACAAGCTTTCCTAATTTAAAAGAAAATATATTTTTTTAATAATCTAAATTATCCACAAATTCGGTTTTCGATATCCATCTGATTTAAAATGTTAGTTCATTTAAAATTTAAGAAATATATTTTCAATTTAGAATCTGCGAGCCGTTTCACACATACAAGAATTATTTCAAAAATCATAACAAAAATTTTCAGCAAATTTGTGCCGAAAATTCTTTGGAAATAATTTTTAAAATAAAATACCACTGAGTGTGATATAAACAATCTGAATATAATTTTGGCAATAATTTTGTCATTGCTCATGCGCATTTTCACAACATGTGATGTTCAAAGAGTTAGAAAGAATGATATAATAACTTACTCTGGGGATAACCTTAAAATGTCATAAATATGGAAGTTTCCAAACATATATAATCAAAAAACTACAAAATAATGGGATATTTTGTACAAGAAACAATGAGTAAATATTGAAGTTAGGTTGATTACCAAACGCGGGCTCTCAATTCACAAATTTTATTCTGCGTCGATTTTTGCACACTTTCCGCATTTTAGTTATAAAAACACGTTCTATATTTTTATGTCGTAAATTTTCACCAAAATTTTAACAATAATTTTTTGATGTGTAAAACAGAAAATTAGTTTTATGCAAATTTTCAACACAATTATGAGATAAATTTTGATTATAATTCTTGTATGTGTAAAACGGCTCTGTTTAAATAAACATGATTTACCAGTTCTATTTAAATAAGCAGCATTTCTTAAAGCATAAACTATAAATAATACAAAGTATTTCAGGTTTCAAAAGATTCTATTAAATATTCATGTTGTCTCGATAGAATCTTGATAACAACTGAACTTTTTTACATTCAGACATCTACAAATATTTAATGCTAAATAACTTAGTGTTGAATAAAATTCTCTTGAATATACTGGTTTATAAAAGATTTCACTTACTATAATATGGGCTATGGTGACCAAACGACGGAATGGCTTAAAGTAATATATTTTGTGCATTTTTATAATTTTTTATTGAAAATTTGCAATTATCGATTTGGTCAGCTTTACTTTATTAAACTAAAATAAAAACAAAAGACGAACGAAAATTTTCACGATGACCAAAATGTCTAATAATGTCACAGTTTGACACATGTTTACGTTGAAATAATAGAAAGTAAAATCGTTAATTTTCAGTTCTTTACAAATATCTCAAAAATGAAATGTGATCCCAACGGTAAACATCAAATTGGCGACACATTATATAAAGACCTTGTACAATTCCACACCTTCAATAAATAGAAATTTTCATCAACTAAATTCGCTGTAAACCCTTATGTGATATTTCTTTTTAACAAACATCTTTTCTGAGACATAAAAATTCATTGGAAGGATTTATTACAAAAAGATGACGCGACAAGAAAGAATTTACCTGTTACAGAACTGGTAACTAACCGAATGTTAAAAGCATAGCGAAAAGCCAAAAATACATCTGCATTTCTTAATTTTTTAAAAGGAAATATCGCCACTGCAATTTTTTAATTGTTACGAAAACTACTTCTTCTAAAGCTGCTATATAAAAATATAATTATTATTGCATAGGATTCAAATATTAAAACTAACAAAATCTCACCTTGGTACGGGATCAGGAAAAAACTTTTCCTCAGAATAATCTTTGGCAAATAGTTGCATGCCAATAACGGCAAAAATATAAATCACTATAACTAATACGAAGGTTAGATTACCAAGGGCACCAATTGTACTTATTATAATACTAAGCAAAACTTTCATGGTAATCCAGGACTGAGCTAATTTTAGCACACGAAGCTGGAACAAAATAAAAATTATAACTTATATCTAGATTATTCAGCAAAGTTACTTTTCGAAAGCAGATTAATTTATAAAGGACATCGCACCAACCAAAGGAAATTGGATCCCGGTCAAATTCGTTGAAAATTCAGTATGTTGTAGGTCTGGTTATTCTGATCAAAAGTTCCTATAGGCACAAACTCCAAAAGTTAATAGTTTCCGGGATACAGACGGATGAGGTGCGCTCGATCCACCATTTATACAGGCAAGGCGTAAGGGTCAATTTTCTCTATCTCTTTTTCTCTATCTCTCTCCCTATCTTGTGAACTTGTTTGGCTAACATATGCGAATGTAAATGTACAATATATATATATATATATATATATATATATATATATATATATATATATATATATATATATATATATATGAAGTAAAATGCGAACAGTAAATACAAACTTCTCTCCATCATATCCTTTCTGTGTTAGAGGTTGCACAGTTAGAATAAATTGATACAAAACACAATTCATTCTATTCCACCACCATCGAGATGATGGCCTACCTGTACCACCATACCGAGAAGAAAGTCAAAACTTACCCTCCCCGCCACAGTGATACGGCAGAGGTACATGTTTCGTCTCAACTAGACTCATCAGGGTACCGACATGCACCTGGCTGTGCAAAGGACTGATCGGAAGGAAGCATGCAAATACTGAACGCGGCTTCGCCGACCTCCCACTGGATGGAGGAATCCGTGAAAGCCGCATAAACACATATATATATATATATATATATATATATATATATATATATATATATATATATATGTGTGTGTGTGTGTGTGTGTGTGTGTGTGTGTGTGTGTGTGTGTGTGTGTGTGTGTGTGTGTGTGTGTGTGTGTGTGTGTGTGTGTGTGTATGTAGAGTAAAACATTGCAAACTATGTACCAAAATATTGAAATCGCGTAATCATAAAAAAAATTTTCAGTAGATAGGTTTAGGAACATGAAGAAGATCACCTTGTAATCTTGACTATGACTTTTAGATCAAAGGTCAAGGTCAGATATTGTCAAGGTGTCATTTTTATGGAAATTCTTTTTTTTTAAGAAGTAGATTTAAAAGATAGAAATGTTTTTTTCTGATATATTTTTCGATTTTCATAATATTTGAACCTTATATGACCTTGGGGGTCAATGGTCAAGGTGAGACTTATAGTTTGAATGATTTTTTGAACGCAAAAGTCCGACGGTTCATAAAATCATTTGTAAAAATCCGTATTCAGAAATTATGGCACCGCTGTTCCTTTGCTATATTACCATGATCTTCGATTCAGATTAAATCGAGTATTTTAATTTATATAAGTCACTAAATTCTAACCTTTTGATGATTAAAAATAAGGTGAATAAGAAAACTACCAAAGAAAGAAGTTAAAAATGGACTTTTGCGTTCAAAAAATCATTCTAACTACAAGCCTCATCTGGACCATTGACTCCAAGATCATATGAGGTTCAAATATTACAAAAATCGAAAAATATCTGAGAAAAAAACGTTTTTATCTTTTAAATCTATTTCTTAAAAAAAGTTTTTCCATAAAAGATGACATCTTGGCAATGTTTGACCTTGACCCTTAATCTTAAAGTCATAGTCAAGATTACAATTGGTGATCTCCTTCATTATCCTAAACTTATCGACTGAAGTATTTTTTTATGATTACACGATTTCATTATTTTGGTACATAGTTTGCAATCTTTTACGCTGCATACACACACACACACCATCACATACACACACACACACACACACACACACACACACACACATATATATATATATATATATATATATATATATATATATATATATATATATATATATATATATATATATATTGTACATTTACATTCGCTTATGTTAGCTAAAAAAATTCACAAGATAGATAGAGAGGGAGAAAAAGAGAACTAGAGAAAATTGACCCTTAGACCTTGCCTATGAAAATGATGGATCGGGCGCAACTCATCCCTCTGTATCTCGAAAAATATTAACTTTAGACTTTATTCCCATGGGGACTTTTGATCAAGACATCTAGACCTACAACATAATGAATTTTCAACGAATTTGACCAGGATCCAATTTTCATTTGGTTGGTGCGGGTCCTTTGGATAGAGACGTGTAATTTTGGAAAGGAAATTAAAACCTTATTTAATATATTTAAAATATACATATCTTATTAAAAGCAACCATAATTTTTTTGACATGTATTAAAGTTCTACATAGTGAAAAAACTTCTAAATCGAGGTTATCTTTCTTTTTTAAATATTGGTTTACAATCCGAAAGAGGATTCAACAAATTGGCACTTTTCCAATTTCATCTTCTATCTTCACATTATAATTTGTTAGTTTTAAATATTGCCACTTGTATATACGTTTTTAACTAAAATTTACCAAAAGTCTTCAAAAGTGTAACCCGTTCTTCATTTTTCTCTTTGCTGTACCATTTAGGAGCTCTAATATATCAAGTGCACCGAATTTAATTTTTCATATATTAACCTTATCAAGTGAACACAACTATTTTTCTACCGAGGATAATTATATAGATGATAGATTTTTCATATATAAAAAATATAGTAAATTTTTAATATGCTTGTAATACTTACTAAACGAAGACCTCTTAAAACAGAAAGACCATCAACTAATTCGAAGATGAGATCTAGAAGACTAGCTGATACTATAATTAGGTCGAAAATATTCCATCCACAATGAAAAAAATCTTTACTTAAAGCCATTATCTTTAAACAGCATTCAAAAGTAAATATTGAGGTAAAAACCTAAAAAATATTTAGGAATTATCTTCAGTGAAGAAATACATCAACCCTAATTTTTTTTTACATGGAGCATTTCGATCTCAAAATTTTAGTCAAAAATAAAGAAAGATAAAATCACAGTTTTAGGAAAAATGTAATCTGTCAGGAAAATTAATGTTGTCTTTTGTCATATTTGTATGAACTAGGGTTGTCTTGCAGCAACTAATAAAAATTTTAAATATAATATTCAAAGATGAATCCGTATAAAGAAATTTTGATATCTCATAATTCCAATTGAATTAGTTCTCTAAAATTAAAAAATATATTGCTAAATGAATTACAGTATTTATTTCAGGTCAAAGATATTCAAAAAACTTTATATTTATATGTTTTAACATATTTCCTCAACGTTATAAATTTACTAGTAATTTATATAAATTTTTTTGTCGACACTTCACTTACTATGATTTTGTTAAAAAGTTAAAAAAAAAATAAATAAAATAGCTGATTTACAAGTAACAATGAATAAAGCGCAAATGAGAACAAAAACAAATAATTTTAATATAGGTTAGAATAAAAAATATATAAAAAATATATTCACTAAAAACCTTGGCGGCAGGGAAGAAATGCTTGGAGATATTTTTGATATTAACCCCATCGAATGGCTAATGAAAACTGCGAAATATTAAATGGAAAGGTACTTTTTTCAAATGTTCGATTCTTTGCCATTTGCTCTACTTGTTGCCACGTTATAATTTAAAAATATATATACCATTACAAACCGTGTACTTTATTTTGGGATCCTTTTTTGACAAGACCTTCGCACGCGATTTAATATTCTGAGGTTACTAATGTACATGCCTGTCGATTCCAATGTTTCATATTTTTAGGAGTTGCTATAACTTTATTTTTCATAAATCCAGAAAAGTGTTAGCGTGTCAAATCGGGTGTTAATAAACCGATACTGCAACTAAGATTAGACATCACTGTCGCCAGTTCACACAGCTATTATAATAGTATTTCTCGACGGAAACAGCAATTAAAATGATTGACCAAAATATGGTTGTCGGACTTGCATTGGCTTTATTTTTATTTATTTTTACGACGTTTCGATTAGGTTGTACCTCTAATAGTTATCAAGAATAAACTGAATGTTTTATCTTAAGACTACGAGCTTATATAGGGACTGTGTCCATTGAAGCGCAAAGTTTCGCTTCACTATACACACCTCAATGATTTGATGTTACAAAGTAGTGGTTGCCAAAGATTAGGTATCTCAACACTCGGTTTACTGAAGATTCCATTATTGTTTTTAATGTATGCTGCTTCTATAAATTTTCTTTTTTTCATATTGGGTTACATATTTATTGCCGCAACCTCAGATCATTTTATATAGTGTTGTTTATCCCAGGAGTATTCTGCAATGCCTGATCTCGACGTTTCCCCTTTTTGTGTATGAACTTTATGTTCCTTAATTCTAACTTCTAGCGGTCGTTTGGTTTCTCCAATATACATTTCACCACACTCACATGAAACTTTTAAACACATTCTTTCTTATTGGTAGTCTTAGGTTTTGTTTTTGTTAAATTAGCTCTAAGTGTATTTCCTGATTTAAAGGTTGTTTTTATATTATAACTACTACACATCAAACAACAACGAGAGTTTTAATTTTACTGTATGGAGCTTTATCACCAAAAAAGGACTGCGAGTGGCAAATTGATTTTACATATATATTTTGCGATATTGCAGTGTGTACTTTCAACGATGGCCTTGGCATCAGGGGTAGATCCAGCCTCTCCATTTGGTTCTCTTTTTTTTTTTTTTTTGGGGGGGGGGGGTGGTAGTGATATCACGAGAGCAAAGAACCAATCGAAATTATCCTCACCCCATTCGTATACAAGACAGTACAGTCTGACAAGCGAAAAGGAATTGTTGGCAGGGGGGGGGGGAGTCAGCGACATCATCCACGTTCCTAATGCAACAGGCAAGCGAGTCTATTATTTTTCTGAATTCAAAGCTCTTGGGGGGATCATTCTCTAAGTGTAATAGACTTTATGATATTATTAAACATAACTATAGGACCCAACTCCTTTTTTTTAGAAGCGGATGAACTACATTTTGACTACGCTGAGAGGTCGCTGTTGGATGTGGCGAGCGACACGCGCTCGAATGCAAAATCGTCCAGGAAAGCGGAAGAGGAGGAAAATCTTGCCTTAGAGGGGCAACTTTATTGAGCTGGCATAGCAAACTTTTGGCAAAAAAATTTGTTTTGTTGTATTTTTCAAGTTTAATAAAAAAATATATGTAAAACTTTGTACGCGTTATTTTGATAATATTTATCTGATTAACCTCAAATTTTAAAATGATTTTTCTTATTGCATTTCGCAAGGAAGTACCTCTGGCATTTTAGATTAATTAAAACTTTCCATTTTATGAGCAGTTTTATACGAAATTTTTCACAGGAAATCCACCTGTTAACTTAAAATGTCTACTATTTCAAAAAAATCAATCTCTTTGAAATTCCATATGTGCTTATGTAGATTAACACAATTTTTTTTTGTTTTATTCTACGTCAAAAATTGTGGATGCCAAATGTCACGCTGCGGTATCATACTAAAGAAAGTAGCAGTAGTCAGCCATTTTGTATAAAAAAAAACAAAATAAATATTTCTCATTACCTTGATATTTGAACCTAATATATCTTAAATTAGTTTTATGAATAAATTACTTTTTTATGCAAAAAAATTGTTATAAAGGGTGTTTTTTTTATAGAGGTATAGAACTTTTAAATGGAATAAAGCAAAGATGAATTTTTTAAATTGACATGAAATTTACTTTATTCGAAAGATAGCCTTCTGGCATTATAATTAAATATGACTTCTGGCATATGACCGCCATCGCTGGCTCGGACGTAGTCTAATCTGGAGGTCCAATTTTCGATGACTTTTTCCAACATTTGTGGCCGTATATCGGCAATAACGCGGCGAATGTTGTCCTCCAAGTGATCAATCGTTTCGGGCTTATCGGCGTAGACTAGCGACTTCACATATCCCCACAGAAAATAGTCTAGCGGCGTTAAGTCGCACGATTTTTGAGGCCAATTCACGGGTCCGAAACGTGAAACTATGCGGTTACCAAACGTTTCCTTCAATAAATCAATTGTGGCACGAGCTGTGTGACATGTTGGGCCGTCTTGTTGAAACCACAGCTCCTGCACATCATGGTTGTTCAATTGATGAATGAAAAAGTCAGTAATCATGGCTCTATAGCGTTCACCATTGACTGTAACGTTCTGACCAGCATCGTTCTTAAAGAAGTACGGACCAATGATTCCACCAGCCCATAAAGCACACCAAATAGTCAGTTTTTCTGGATGTTACGATGTCTCAACATACACTTGAGGATTATCATCACTCCAAATACGGCAGTTTTGTTTATTAACGTATCCATTCAAACAAAAGTGAGCTTCATCGCTAAACAAAATTCACTTATGAAAATCGGGATCAACAGCAATCTTGTTTTGGGCCCATTCACCGAATCTACGCCTTGCTAGGTGATCGTGTGGCTTCAATTCTTGCACGAGTTGGATTTTGTAAGCACGCAAACCAAGATCTTTCCGCAAAATCTTCCATAAAGTGAATGGACACATATCCAATTCCTGTGCACGATGGCGGATAGACTGATTCGGGTCTTCCTCTACGCTACGCTCTACAGCAGCAATGACTTCTTCTGTACGCACTGTACGACGTCTCTGTGGATGCGTATTATCAGTTAGAGTAAACGTGGTGCGAAAACGTTCCATAGTTAATCGAATTAATTGCTCTGATGGACGATTATGTTGACAGTAAAATGGACGTAGTGCGCGATACGTATTTCGAACGGAACCATGATTTTCAAAATAAATTTGCACAATTTGGAAGCGTTGTTCAGGCGTCCGTCTATTCATGTTGAAATGCCAAACCAAACTAAACATAAATCACTTGACAGCTGACAAAATGGCCGCCAGTTAAAAAAGTGTTGCCAACTTAAAATTTTATACCTCTTAAAAAACACCCTTTATATGCCTATAACTTTATACCCCCTACTGTGGCCACACCCCTTAATGTAATGCTGAATTTTAATATGTTCTAAACCATTTTTTTAAAAATATAACTAGATAACTTGATGAGCAAATGTAAAAATTTTTGGCTTGTAAATGGGGTTTTTGACAAAAAATTGGACTCTGGAAAAAAGGAAAACTTTCCCGTCTGATATTTCACAGTTCACATCTGTTCCCCTGTTGCCTTATTACTCCAGCCTGCTATGATTGAAGTATTTCAAGCAATTTTCCCGATATTGCCGTATAATACTTTAAAATCCTCAGCCTGTACAAACAATTATTGAATATATGAACGTTTTCTGTCTGCTTAATTAATTAAAATATTCTTAATTTCCTAAAATATTTTTGTAGAGGATATTTTGCCGTCCAGCATGGTAATGAAGTCATATCAAAATTGAAAGAAAAATTGCACCATTAAAAAAATTCAAGCGGCAGCATAGAAATTAAAATATTACAGTTACCTTATTACCAATATCCAGAGCACGAAGCACTGATTCGCTCATCCCATGGTGCTCCATTGCTAGAAACATGGTATTAAGTACTATACATACTGTTATAGCTAATTCAAATAAAGGATCTTTTACGATTTGGTAAAGGCCTTGCTGAAACTGAAGCCATCCATCATAATCCATACAACACCTTTCGCAGCAAGAACAATTTCGGTCAGGAACTTCACTATCTGAAAGTTTGGGATTAATTAGTACTTTTTTGGACTGCTCAACTTATTCCAATAAAGTAATTAATATATTTTCAGTTAAAAGGATAATCTAGGCAAATTTACAATCTGACCTGTGTTAGGCAGCAAACTATCGTTCAGTATTATGATGTCGTTAAAAGAAGGTGCTTACAAAAATTGTATAACGGAGAGAATAATCTGATAAGAACCACAATTGAACAATTTTCCTTCAGTAATACAAACTAGTATCTCTAAAGTTTTCTTACAACCTTAACATTAAATCATAATTGCGATGTAATAAAAATATAAACACTGATCTGAAAACCTATATTTAGTACAAATTTTTGCTCATTTCGCTTCTAAGCCGATTTCCACATATATTTTGTACTAAAGTTAAATAGTTTTATAGATACTATCATCTAAAGAGTGATTCATTTTCCAGTTTGATAGACAACAATTTGCAGTAAAATAGTATATTCTCTTTCCCTATCAAAAATTATTGCTTTTTTACATTTTTAGTCAGGGGAAAATCATTGCGTAATCTGTGTTAGATGTTAAAACGTCAATAAAATTTTACAGTTTTGGTATATAATGCTGCATAGAAATTATGTGAAATAAACATTTAAAAGATGTTTTTAATAGTTTCTAAATTCTCAATAAAATGTAGCTAGATATATATAAAATTTTTTAATTTATTGATCTCTTACAGTTTCAACGAAAAATTACAATTCATGTCTGAAGCAGAAAGTAATAATAAGATAAATTTTCTAGATATGACACCTATACGCAAAAAAAAACAAATTTTAACTGAATGGTACACCAAACCAACTTGGTCGGATAGATATCTAAACTGTTTCTCGAATCACTTAAAAACCCAAAAAAATAGAGTTATAATCGGTCTGTCTGATCGTGTCATCTCTCTGACGTCTCCAGAATTCTGACCAAGACTACTGAGAAAAGTAAAAAATACACTAATAAATAATAATTTCAATGAAAAGACTGTCACCGAAATAATTAAGAAGCGAAAATATAAATTTTGTAATAACCTAATAACAAGAAACATAGAGCATAAACAGCAAAAATATGTAGCACTACCTTACACTATTGAACTGTCAGAAAAAATAAAATAAATTTTAAAAAAACATGATATTATCGTATGACAAGTCAATTGCTAAAGAACAGATTGAATGGCCATAAATACACGAGAAACGCCTCAAACAGCGTTAAACAAACACACACAGGATGAAAAAACATACCTTCGGTTATAACAGTACCATAATCAAAAACAAAGATATGAATTATCAAAAATTGCAGCTAAAGGAAATGATAGAAATTAAAAATGATAAAAACACTGTTAACGACAGAACGGATATAGGAAATTTGAGCCACATTTACACCAGCCTAATTTAAAGAAAAATATTAAGTATTCGATCCTATTAATAAACATCAAAAATTGAATAACCTCTTAAACATGAAATTAAATGTATGCGTTTTTTTGGTTCATTTTTCAAGTATAAAAAATAAAACACACTCGCATTCCATGTATCCTAAGTGCTAAATAGACGATGTTAAAATTTAATTTCATTATTAATAAATAAACAAAATGTCAAGGTAGTACATACCTGTTGTTGTAAAATTAAATACTTTTCTAGAAATTTGAATAGTTTTTTAAAGTGTTTGCTTGTTTTTTAAAATTGTAAATATGTTTGTGTATGAATGTTTGTAATTATATAAAAAAATATATTTTTATGAAGATCAATAATTCACAAAAAAACGAAAAATTTTTGAAGATGCCTTAAATAAAGGGCGAAACGTCAAATTGTTTTTGATTTTTTGTTAAATAAAGAACCTAAATCCAAGAACAGACAAAATAAAAAGAAAATAATGAGATGAGACAAAAATTCCCACAATCTAAAAATATTTTTAATTTATATATGGTGTTTCAGCGAGACACTAAAAAAAATATTTTTTTAATGGGATACCCCATATATCTTTGCATATTTGGATTCCCTCAAGAACTATCCATATGCCAGCATATTTGGTTTTGAATTTTATTGCGAAGTTGCCAACTTTTTCAAAAAATTCACCAAATTGTGAAAATATGGTTCTTTATGATCTGCTATTACTCTAAATGTACAGCAATTATGGTACACAAAATTGAAAGATAAATGTTTTACTGAAAGTCTAATATAGCGCTTAAGTAATTATATCATACAGAGTGTTTGCCAAAATTTATTCATTTGATAAAATGTAAATTAATTTATTTTATATTTTAAATGAAACAACCTGTATATAACTGCTTTACCATATATATATATATATATATATATATATATATATATATATATATATATATATATATATATTTATTGCTTCCCTATCACTTTTTAAAAGTTTTCCTATGTCTATCAGCGCTAGTTTTTCCGGTATATTCATTTTTTTAATTGTGTTGTACGTTAACTTATTGATATCTAGTTAGCAATGTGTATGAAACGTAGGAAGTAAACACCAAACTAATATTTATCGTTTATCGGTCACTAATAAAGAGTATGGTTTGAACTTGTTTTATAAAATATACAATTTTAAAATAACTTTTAAATAATGAATTTTTCACAAACTGATATGGTTGATACGATTTTTGTTTTGGAACTACTGACAAGAATGCGCTATTAACAAAAAGAATGTATTAACAGCAATTTCCTGAGAGGCGTCAATCTGAAAGAAGGACATGTGAAAAAATTATGCAGCGTTTTAAAAGACCTGGCAGTGTAGCATACAACAAAAATACTCGAAAAAAACGTGCACATACTGTGGAAAATAAATTAAATATACTTTTAATATTCATCGAAAATCCACATATTGAAGACGCCTGCTGTCTCGACAGGTTGATGTCGAGCGAAGGACCGTTCAGCGAGTACTGAAGGCTTCTAAAATGCACATTCAATTATTTCAAGAATTGCTCCCTAAAGATTATCAGAGAAGATTGGATTTTTGTCTGTGGGTTCAAAACCGAATAAATGAAAAAAGTAATTTCGCTAACTTCACGCTGATGCTACGTTTCGTAGCAACGGAAGTGTTAACCAACCCAATTTCCATTATTATACGGTGAAAAAATCCACATTTGGTAAGATACAATTTCCAAACTTCCTTAATTGTTTGGGGAAGTACTGTCGGTAACCATGTAATTGGACCACACTTTTTTGAGCACAAAAATAATAGGAGGATTATACTTAGACTTTTTGCAACACCATTTACCTGATTTATTGGCTCAAGTGTCAAACGAAAAATTGTGATTTTTTCATGATGGCGCCCCACTTTATCATACAAGGCTGATAATAACTTTTTTAAATACACGGATGTTAACTTTTATGCTTATTAAAGAGATGCAATGATGTAAAGTTTTGGTAAGTAATTATTTTATATTTATGATATCGTATAAGAAGAGTGTTATGCATTAACACGTATTTTTATTTTTACAATTTTTCAAAATAACTGTTTTTAATGGTTTCTTAGTTATTATTTTTAGACGTGATATAGTTTTAAAATAGCTTCACATTCTACAAATTTGCAACCTGGGAACATTATTATTGTTTGTTTTAGTAAGCAATGCCTCGAAACCCGAAAAAAAAAGTTGGAAGAGTGTTTCGAAGCCATTACATCTCGTTAAATGAGCTAGAGTATTGCTGCTAAAAGTTTTACTATTCCCAGGTCCATAATAAAAAATAAACTGAAAGACAAACACAAAAAAAAGGTAACCTCTCTCGTGTATTTACAGAGGCAGAAGAATTAACTTTTGTACATCGTCTTGTCCAATTGACTATGTGTTTTTTGTGGTTGTCACGGATTTTTTTATGTTTGTCAAAAGCTACTTAGACAAAGATAAAAAAGTTGTGTGTGTAACAGTTTTCAAAGATAATCTTCCTGGTCATGAGTGGACACAATTATTTCCAAAGCAACATCATAATCTATCTTTACGAATATGTATAAACATTAAGAGAGTCCGAGAGGAAGTTGGTGTCAAAGAAATAAATAATTACATAGATCACCTAAGTAAGGCTATTGAAGATATTCCGCCATCTCAGATCTGGATTATGACGAGAAAAATCTTAGTGATGATTCTGGCAGCAAAAAAGTAATATGCAAAAAAGAAGCCAAATAGGTGAAAAAAAATTGTAATTTTATCAAAAGTTAATTTTATGGTAGCGTAGAAGAAAAATTACTTGCACCCTCTATAGAGGTGAGCATATCTGATCGACATGAACTGATAATAGTCCTGAATACGCTCGCTTTAACGGCTCAAAGAGTATGTGGTTTGACGAAGCCGCTTTTGAAGATTGATTCCAGTTTAATTTTTTGCCAGAAGTTAGACATGAAGATGGACCCATGATTTTAATAGGAGACAATCTGGTATCGCATAGTAACGGTAGCGTACTTCAGCTATGCGAGCAGCACAACAAAAGATTTGTCTGTTTACAGCCAAATACCACTCAGCGTTGGATATTGCATTTTCTTCTCCTATGAAAAAACTATGGCGAGGTATTTTAACCAAGTGAAAAGAGTTCAAGTCAGACTTAAAGTTTTCAACTATTCCTAAAGACTTATTCACTGTACTGTTAAAAGAATTGATGAATAGCTGAGAGAATAATAAAAAGCCAAATTTAATTTCTAGTTTCAAAAAATGTTGAATCTATCCTTTGAATAGACAGGAACTACTTGACCGTCTACCTGAAAATTGAAATCAAGTTGATAAGGATATAATAGGTACAGACTTTTTGAAACAACTCGATGCAGCTATAAGTGCCTGCTGATAAAAGTATTACTGCTAAAGATGTTGAAATATTTTTAAAGATTTCTAAGTGATTCGACTCTAAGCTTACTGGACAATCGAAAAAGCACAGGAAAATCTCTTCTAGTTCTTCTGATGAAAACTCCAATTTAGTTCAATTAGAATCAGATGGAATTAGTGAAATTTATTCTGACTTGGAGAAATAGAGTTCAATGAACAGAAATGTTTTCACTGAAGAACATAAGTTAGGCCCAAAGGAATGGACTGTTAATGATTTTTAATGGTATAATTTAATGTGGAAAATATCTTGGAAAAATAAAACATATTTTCAAAGCAGGACCTACAGTAGACTGTATGGAAAGAGAATTAAAGCTTTGGAGGTGGTCAGAAAAAAAGGATGTTATTCAGAACATCTGGGAAGAAGTCCTTGGCCAAATTAATCCTTTCGACCTAGAAATGTTTGTTTAAATATTTAACTGTTTGTTCAATTTTATTATTTTTACTTATCTGTTGGATTAGTTTAAATTGTAAAAATAATAAATATTTTTTGTATTTTTCACTGTTCTAAATTTTATTTTTTCCAATCATTGCCTTTATCCGATTAAATACAAAATAAGTAAGATAAGTTATATACAAATTACAAATTGTAAAGTACTTATCTAACATTAACCCAAGTCCTAAGAAGCATATTTTTGTTTACAAAAATTTTGTACGAGTTTTATGAGCTGGGCCAAAGTTATCCCATTTTCAGATAACTTTAACCTGATTCTAAAAACTGTTCTTGGAAAAAGTTAGAAAAATTAAAACTATAATAGCAGTGTAAGTTACATTATTTTAGTTCATCTAAGAAAAATAAGCTCTTTATTGCATAATTTACAACTAAAATTATCCCAATATTTGTTAGGATATACTATAACATAAAAAATTGGGTCAGTTCTATTCTATTTGATAGTATATAAAATCTACGGGGGTCCCGTTTTCGAGAGTTTTAGGGAGTATTGGAATTATTATCAAAGTGTTGCGGTTTTCACTTTAGCGAAAAGGAAGATTCCGGTGTCAGATTTGTCATGGCTCTCTTAGTTTTTAATCTATACGCTGATTTTGAAAATCTTCGCTTTTTAGGCGTAAAGTTCAGTGCGCAGTCGGTTTTTTTTCTAAAAAGCTTAGTTTTTGCGGTATTAACCAAACTTATGATTAACTAAAATGTGATTGTCGGACTGTCGATTAGGTTGTATCTCTAATCGTTATCAAGTATAAACTTCAGTTTATGCTTGATAACAAGTCCGACAACCACATTTTAATCAATCTTCAACATTGTCTACAACCTTCAAACAAACTTATGATATTTTAAAAAGGACACCCTGTATATTATTTTAGATATTGATAAAGTATAATTTAGGCTTTTCAAAAATATATAACGTCTTTATTTTATTTTGACAAATAAGGTTATAATTCGATATTTTCAATAATTAGAGACTTTAAAAGTTAATTTTAATTTTTCTCTATATTTTCAATTCTAAACACTTAATTATTATTACATTTTTTACTTTCAACGACACTGTTATTATAAAACCAGAATATTGAAACTGAACAAATTTAACACCGGAATCTTTCGTTTTGTTAAAAAGTAGGACACTAAAGTGAAAACCGCATGACTATATCTTTGATAATAACTCCAATACCCCCTAAAAGTGTCGAATATGGGACATCGAGTACACCTAGTTTTATATTTTCGAGCGCAGTATAATATGGAAGAAATAAACCCTCGTCTATGCGAGACACCCTAGTGCGACAATAGTAAAATTAATAAACTCTGTTTTAGCTAATATAATAATATCAAAATATACTTACTTATAACTACTATATGTGAAAGGTAGTCGGGTTGTAGAGAATACATTTCGGTTTTCTTCTTACTAGAGCCAACTCCATTACATTTAATAACCTTAATTTCCTTCGGACTTACGGCTACAGTAACAGGTGTTACCTCGAGGCGCTATAGGAGTAAAAGTCAATATCAATTTTCGAAGTTATTTATGACGGAGCTAGTTTTATACTTTTCTAGCAATATGAATTATGTATGTTTCATATTTCGAATGACTGTGGTAAATAATTTATATGGATATTTTCTCTTTTATTTTTTATTGGGTATTGGAAAAATAAAGATACATAGCCCAAACAAATTAATGCATAATAAAATTGTTCATACTTTTTCAACCTTCAGTATACCAGTTTGTCCTAACCAGAAATAAACAATTTTCTTGTAACTTTTATTTCCCTGGAGATTATGTATTTTTTACAAAGATTCAGCTTATTTTATGAGGACCGGCAAGGACTCTAAAGGAAACTCAATTTACATGGTCTGGCCAAACTTTCAAATTTAATCTCTACATATTTTTTTTTAGCCAAGCGCATGTCTACTGTGGCAGGACTTTAATACCTTATATATATATAGTAATCAAAGCAAATTTCAATTTGTATATATTTACAGTCAATATTCATGAGCTCTGCAAATTCACTCTTAAGGTAGTTTATCGCCTAATCAAGTTTCAATATATTTTCTTGAAACCGGCTCTTCAATGCGGATAAAATTTTCCGTAAGATTGCGAAATTGTACACATCTTGCTGATCTCATAGTCAAGATAATTAATAGTAAAAATACCAGAGTTAACATTGGCTATATAGTAAGAAGCTTAGTTGAAGTGACATAATCATACATAACTAAAAAACTTTTCTATATATTTCTCTACAAAGCGAATATATGATAAACTTCGTTATCTACCTTCTGATCAAAAAGCACCCCGAATTGCCTATTAAAACAAACCGCGCTTGAGATATTGTCAAAATCTTTTTTTTTTCTTGGTTGGTACCTCTGTTATCTAGTCCTTAAATATCTGTTTGAGCACCATCTGTTGGGAGTTTGTGTGTGATAGCTTTACAAATAAGTCAGTGTTTGTTTTGTTCTGCGAATTTAGTTGAGCAAAGAGTTTGTCTGAAGTTTTGTGTTTCTAAAAAATATCTTGTGTGAAAGCGTTAACAATGTTAACGGTAGCCTACAAGTACTCAATAATGTACAAACACAAAAAAGACGAGTGGTACCAAGAGTTTAAAGTGGGCCGTGCTGTGGTTGATGACTTACTTCGTTCTGGTCATCTGTGACTGACGTGCCGTGGCGGGGTCTACTCCGAATTTCTTCTGCCAGGCCAGACAACAAATAAGGAATATTACGTGAGCGTATTAAAGCGTTTGAGGGAAAATCTTCATCGTAAGAGGCGAGGATTGTGGAAAAATAACTCGTAATTTCTTTCCAATGACAACGCACTGGCTCACACATTTCTTCTTGTACGCAACTATTTGCCAAAAAACAACGTTCCTACCACAAGCTCCATATTTACATGGCTTCTTGTGACTTTTTCCTATTCCCACGTCTCAAGTTACTACTTGGTGGAAAGCGTTTTGAGATGATTGAGGCGATAAAGGAAATTCGCAGATGGAGCTGAAGGCGATTCCAAAATCGACCTATAAAAAGTGCTTTCAAGATTGAAGGAAGCGTTGGAATATGCGTATTGGTTGCAATGGAGGTTATTTTGAAGGAAATAAAATTAATGTCGATGAATAATTGAACCGTTTTCGTTTACTGAAGAATTCCGGATACTTTTTGAACAGAAGGTATTAATATTTTGAGAACCAATTGACCGTGAAAGTAGTTCTAAAATAAAGAGGCAGCAATACGCGTCTAAACGACATATACTCTAGTTAAATTAAGTAAAAATATAGCCTCAATCTGGTATGGAGAAGGGTAGTTTTACTCTCTGGATAAATAACTCCGGTCTGAACAGTGTAATATCTCGTAAGCTGTTAATTAAATCAAGATGAATTTTAGAATACTTACTTCCCATATTTATTTCATTTCATTCAATAATTTTAAAGTTATTCAAGTTGTAAATAAGAAAAAAAATTTCGAAAAAACTGCTAGGCTTTCCTATATTCAATGAGGTATTAAAGCTTAAGCCGTCTTATATGTGTAATAAAATTATTATTAAAGGTTTAGACATTTGTTAGTGGCGTAGTACACGCGCATCGAGCTGGATTAACAAATTATGGAGCAAAAACTACTTGATCGATCAGAAGCATTCCTGGGGGGGGGGGGGAGATTTATTTGTTGAAATGTGAAATTCAATGTGTCGAAGGCCGAAAACATCGGCTCAGTTTAAAGTTGTTTACTGTTCACTTGAAAAATTATCTTTTTTTATCCACCTATTTCGTGTATGTTTATATTTTGTAATGGAAATTTGCAAATTTTGAAAATCCAGATAACGCATATTGAGAGAAAATTCCGATAAACAAATTATGTATTATAATATTTTGCTCTATGATTGATACCTACGGATATGTAATGGAAGAAAAGTAAGAAAATGGTCAATGTTTGATCTTTTTTTTGGTAGTTATCAGCCAGTAACGAGACGACCGCACTTGAAAATGCCAAATGAGATTTTGGCGAAACGTCGTGAAAACGATTTTTTGAACGAACGGATTGAAACTCGGAATAACCAAACCATTCGTATATATATATATATATATATATATATATATATATATATATATATATATATATATATAACAACCAAAGAATTTTTTTACTTTAAAACAGTGAGTACATTTTCAGTTGTAGGTTATTGTTTTACCGAATAATTTTTGTCTGATATCGTAAAAATGAATGTGTTTGCAAGAATGCGACTGTGACAGTTACATATAGTTACGAGAGAGAGCGCTATCCTTGAACGAATCATTTCATACCGACTGAAAATCATAATAATAATAATATTTCTCCCCTATTACGTAAGTAATCTGAACGTCAGGTGCTCTAGTAGCAGTGGAACTAAAGGTGACAGCAATTTAACGAAACATTAAAGCTGCATTGAAGAGAGAGGATTTTACGTCAGTCACGTATATGAACTATGTTGAAAATTTTATACCTTATGAATTTTATGCAGCTGAATTTTTATAGCTTTTAAATAAAAAAAATTGTCAGCTGTATTTATAACGGGGTAAGATGGTCAGCCAGCCTCATAATCATGCTATGCATTCAGTGAATCTGAGCATTGCATTGTCACTTTGGCAAAATAAACTAACGGTCTTTTCACTCACAAACATTCAGTTGATGGCGATTTTTATTTTTGCTACCAATAAAATTACTCTATCTTTTTATTTCAATCAGTATTAATTTCAATACCGTTTAAATTATGCAACGCTATGCCATGAATAACGAGTTTTCAATACATTTTCCATACTAATCAAATATATATATATATATATATATATATATATATATATATATATATATATATATATATATATATATATATATATATGTACTGTAGAACCAAAAAATTTTGAATTTCCAACGTTCCACTACTCCGATTTACCCCTACTCCGATTTTGTCTCAAAGCCTTCTAGTAGAATTGACCGTAGTGAGTTTACCCTAATTGAGTGGGACAAACTTCTACAATCAAAAAAGAAATGTTACCAACCGCTGTTTAGATTTCGATTAGATCATTCAGTCTTTATTATGCTGTACTGCTGATACATATAGTGTTCAAAATGTTTGCGAAAACAAAATCAATTTGGCATTATGTTTTTCAAAAAAAAACGGAAAGCTTCATCGATTGGTCCCAAGTTATCTAGAACAATGTAAATATATCCTAGAAATTCGCGAAAACAGTGATTTATTCATGAAAAACGCTAAGTTATCTAGAACAGTGTAAAGATATCCTAGAAATACGCGAAAACAATGATTTATTCATAAAAAACTCTTGTCAGCAGAAATAAACGATTTTCAAAGAAATAGTGTTCTACCTGAGCCATCATCTCATGAATCAAGGTAAGTTAAACAATTTGTTAATGATAATTATTTATTATTTATTGAATATTATTAATAACTCAATAAACTGAATATATCAATGAAGTATAGATTCCTTCACTGGACTAATACGTTTTTGAAGTATAAACATAACTCTGAGCTCCCTTCTTAAGTGTTAAGATGTGACTTATGTTAAATAAATAGATACTCTGACCTGCATCAGTCGGCTCCATCAGATTTATCAGTTTTATACTACGGATGGAGAGAAAAAAATAATAAAAACACTTTTAAGTGGTTTGACGGTATTCAAGTCTTACTGACAATAAATGGTATGACTTTCATCAATGAGAATCCTGTAGCTACTCTTTCTCTTATATATATTTATAACACATTGCAGAGGAATGCCGATATTGGCTTCATGTATGAAAACAGAACCAACTAATGCATGAACTAAAAGGGGACATTTGGGTATATTGACAGTATAATATAATGTAAATTTGTAATTAAAAATTATATATTTTGGTTTCAATAAAAGTATATGAGTTTATAAAACAGTGAAAGGATTAATTTATTATTATTATTATATATTTTTATTACTTTATCTAAAGAAAGTAAGTATAATCAATAAAGAAATAATTATATTGACTATGAAGAGTTAAACTATGAAATTGATGAATAATTTTTGTACCAGTAAAGATAACCTTATTGTATCTTGTTCAAATTTTTTAATAAAATCAAAAATTAAAATTTCTAATGTTGGAAGACTCAGAATAATCGTTTTTATGCACTGAGAGGGCAGCATGTTTAAGAAGCTGACCCATTATAAATAAAGCCGACTATTTGCTGTATTATTTTAAAAGTGTATACATTCAACTGCATAAAGCTCATAAGTTATAAAATTACGTTATACTTGAACATTTTCAACATGGTTCATACACGGGACTAATGTATTATAATCCCTTCTTTTCAATACAGCTGACTTTTATTTTTTTGTTGAAAATGATCTAAAAAAATTATTCCACAAATTTTGGCACGGTATGAAATTACTCTTAAAATAATTTTTTAACAACTTTAATATACTGTCACCCACCACGGGTGCGGCAATTCACGCATATCTTGCTAATTATTGAATATTAATCAACTATTAAAAACCAAATTTATTCAGTATAAAATTCCTCGAAAAAATACAGCGCTACCTCTCGCATTAATAGTCAGTGCATTGTTCAGGTTCAAAACTCAGTAAAGTAATAACATTTTATTGTTTTATATCGCATATATCTTAAATATAAAATAATGAACAATGGTAGGTTATTAACAAAAATATATTTAAAAATTATGAAATACAGCTAAGGCGCCTGGAAAGATCTTGCAGTTGGCCATACTAAATTATTTCTGATTAAGTTAGGTCACAATGAATAGGCGCAATTACTTTAAATCCTTTTGCTGCCAAACTATAATAGTATATAGTGTGAAAAATTATTTTTTATCCCTCGGCAATCTAACACCTAACTCGTAATTGAAATAGTAACACTAAAATTTCAAAACCTGTTAAAATATATTTACATTTCCATGTAAGAGATTAATTTCCATTTTAAATCTGTAGGGATCTGAAGGTACCAAATCTGGGTTAAATTTTCCGATATCGAAGCGAATTACAGCTACTCAAGCGATATATTTTAAAAATATCTTACAGAAGGTATTCAAATATATACTCACAAATATATATTAAATATCCATCTACTAATATTTATTTAGTAACCGGTTGCCTTAAAATAAAAAAATAGTTTTATTGATACGAAAGTAACATATCCCTAAATATTACTTTGGGGTATAAAGTTTTAATAAAATAATGGATTTATCAGACTAATACTTTCACAATTGTACGCAAAATTAATAAAAAATACTTAAATTGAAAAATATCAGTTTTTTGTGTACCTTTTTCATTTAAAACATAAATTTCGACGGGATCTTGAACTACTAGCTCAAGAAGTTCTGATATATGCATCATCAACTGGTTAATCTTATTAATAATGTTTTTTTTTAACCCAGTAAAAATGCTATTGTTTCTGACAGAAGGTATTACGTATCTCTTGATAAAGGACTGACATAACACAAACAACCCAGCTAAGTATAGGCCAGTCACCTGCCTTCCAACATTATATAAGTTAATCACCTCCTGCTTGATCCAACGTATCGATGAGCGTTGGGAACAAAATAACATCACAACTCAGCAGAAACGATGCACCAGGAGACCAATGGGATGCAAGGAGCAATTGATTGTTGATTTTCTCATATGTAACCAAGGCTCTACCAACCGAAAAAATCTCTTTGCTGCCTACGTGGATTATAAGAAGGCCTTCAACTCAGTGCTACATGAGTGGCTCACAACTATATTGAGAATGTATTGTTCATCATCATTTTGTTTCCCCTTTAGAACGTATCATGTCAACCTGGAGAACTAGGGTTCAATTGCAAATGACATCTAACGGTACCATCGAAACTAATACAATATCAATACGAAAGGGAATATTTCAATGCGATTCCGGCCGAACTGAGCACTGAATTAGTCAAGAAGGGTAAGGCGGCTATTATGAACTAGTTTAAATAGTAAAAATTTGTTTAAGGCGCTCAACACGTACGCAAGCTTTGCATTTAGCTACTCTTTTAGAATTCTAAAATAGAGCAGGGCCGACATCGAAAACGTGCAAAGAAAAAAAGATCACTCTTAAGCAAAGCACCCCAACATTACAATCGGAGTGCTATTGAACGTACAATGCAGCCAAGACAAATAATAAATTTACGTTCATTTTTCCACAGGTTAGCGAACTCTTCCATACCACATCGAGCAATATGGGAGGCAGACGATTCAACTCCGCTACAGCTGAGGGAACAGGATATTGTCTCTCACCACTAAACAGACCAACAGAAGTTACGGCATCCAAATGGGGTCAATCAGGACAATGTCCACAACTTAACGTCGAACTGCTGGTTGATTTCAGGACAGATGTCTTGGGAAACGGAGAGCTTTTTGTTAGCTATCCAAGACCAGGTTATTTCGACGAAAAACTATCGGAAGTTCATCATCAGAGATCCTACAATAAAAAACGGCCAATGTAGCTATTATGGCTGTCGAACATCAGAGACAGTCCAGCATATAACTGGAGGATGGCAAAAATTTGCCGCAACGGCGTATAAGAGAAGACACGAAAAAAACCTCCAAGATACTCCACCAAGAGTTAGCAGATAAGTTAAATCTATTGCAGATAGGAAAAGTGCCTTACAACAAATACATCCCGAGCCTATTCTAGAGAACAATTAGTTCAAGGTATATTGGAACAAGCAAATCAAATATTCATTAACAGATAAAATTTTTAGGCGAACTACACTAACTGACATTGCTAACAACAACAACAACCTAAGGCCAAAATATAACGGGAAGATCGTCAAATACAGAGATTTGGAGGTGCAAATTCGAAGAAAATGGGCAACAACGTCTACATGATTCCCATAATTTTAACAACTGGCGTGATACCAAAGGACCTCCTGCAGAACATCAAGGGACTGGGCTTTAGTGAGCATCTGTATCAGTCGATTCAAAAAGCAGTTCTCCTTACAACCGCACGGACCGTCCGAAAGTTTGTGGGAAATACAGCAAACTACGTCACCTAGGACACGATAATATGAAAAGGGTCTCCACAGAACTCTATATTTTTGGTATCTTTGTACACCTGGTATGAGTCACTCCCTGGAGGGAGTGCGAAGCCGTTCGGCTTAAAAATCATTATAAATACTAAATAAACTTTTGATAAACAATTCCTTTTTTGGATTTCCCGAGTGATAATTCTTTTTAAGTTATAGTACGTGGATACTTTGTTCATCCAAAAATAATTTAATGTGTTGAATGTAAATTTTATTCGATATAAGAATCCAATAAAAAATTTATAACATTGCGCTAATACATTCAGAAAGACATAAATTACAGTAGTAAAAATTTAGTTAGTTTTCACAGCTAATAGAACTATTTCGTAACTTTAATAACAGGTGTTTATTTAAATGACTGTATTCTTTTTAGTTGTGTCAGTAAAAAATGGAATATTAATCCGTGTATATCGTAAAAACCTTTCCCTTAAATACATTTTCACATAGATACTATAATTAGTTATTATAGTAATGATTACATCGTTACAATAAAAACCCGTTTAAGTTACTGAATTGTTCTCTAAAGAAAGTGTTTATATAAATAACTATATTAGCTATTTATCTTAAAGTATATTGTACAGAATGAACTGTTTAAATAATTCCGTATAAGGCATTTTAGTGAAGAAAATATTTTGAAATAAAAACATTTTAACCAAATATTTAAAATTTGCTGGTTGAAATTTTTAATGTAATATGAATTTTTGTTCATAACCCTTTCATATATAAATCTTAAAGGAATTATTTCTTCTTTTAAAAAACACTTTTGGTATTACTATTTTATCAATATTTTAGTATTAACCTATTTAAGCAGGCGAATGAAAAACATTTTTTTAGTATGTTTCTTTTATATATAAGCATTAATTCCCAAAACACGTAGAAGTACATGATATATTACGGAATAAATCCCTATTTTCTAGTTTAAGCCGAGCGCCTTCATAATTTATGCTTAGCGGTATAGCTATATGTTCGTATTTTCAGTTCATATCCAAAATGCTCGTAAATACCCTAAATATACATGAAACATTTGAAAACTAAAAAAAAACATATATATATATATATATATATATATATATATATATATATATATATATATATATATATATATATATATATATATATATAATCTTATTATTATTACACATTTTTGATAATCTAAGAATATAATAGACGTCATGTATTATAATAAGTTTTAAGCGAGTACTAGTGACAATTAAAAAATTTATAAATATATTGTTTAAAGTATTATATTGGTAGTAGATAACAAGATGGGGCGTAAATTTGGTAGGAGGAAAAAAATGATGTTATATATAGCTTTTTGTTCATAAAATATAAAGACTAGTGTTTCAACCATGTTGTTAGTAAAGGAACGGATAACAGCAAAAATTTTACCCAAAAAAATTATTTGTTTCAAAAGTGGATTTACATGATTTCCTTACAAATACGATATAAATATGCTGGTTCTATACTTACTTTTAACGATGAATGCGTATGTGATCCAACGTCTTCAGACGTGCCATCACCTTCTTCATGATCATCCACAACTCCTGAATCATCTAAAGAGGATTGTTTTCCTTCACCACTATTACTACTTGCTTGTCTGCTTTGCATGCCACTCTTTGTTGGACCTTTAAACAGATTTAATTTCAACTTGATTATAATAATATTTTTGAAATGTAGGTGAAAGTTCTTCTTTAATGAAATTGCGATGAGATTAATATAAATAATGTAGCAAAACTAATTCATCTACGTTGTTTAATATTTAGAAACCATCATACAAATGATCGTCCACTTAAAATTAAAAAATATTCCAATAAACCGTTGTTACTATTTCATATAAATAGATAGCTCATTAAATTACGAAGCATGCACAAGCAAGAAAAAACTTTATGTAATGGGCATAGTGCCCATAACATAATCACTAAAGATTTTTTCCTTTTTTGGAGAATAAAACTGTAAAAGCAAAGAACATCTCGAAAGTATACACGTGTATGTGTGGGTGCGTGTATGTATCCAACGTTTGGGAGAGATTCACATCCTAGCAATAAAATAGGCTGACTAGTCAGATAACAATTGTCACGGGCAAAGTTGATTATGCTGAAAAATGTTTTCAAGTATGTGTCTTAAAAATGTTTAGTAGAACACCAAATTTTAATGTGAAGCATTCTGTTTTTGATTACAATCATAAATTTACTGTGTTTTCCTCGATTAATAATCATTACGATAAAATATTGCTTCAAACCATTCATATATAATGTCCTGTCACATTCGTCAAAAATCTTAGGCATGCATTCGGGTTGACTAGTTTCCTTCCTTATAATTCAATCCCTTGAATCGCCCTGCGTTGTGACCGTTCTATCATTTTTATTCCACCCGGATAAATGCAGGTTGTTATAGCCATGAATTATTCCAAACTTATTATTCCAAACATAACGTAGTAATTACCGAAATGGTTCTCGTAGATCGAAAAGCGAACGAGCAGAAGAACTCATTGAGTTTGAAGTCAAGTCCGATGTTTTGTTTTGAAATTTTAATATTTCTTATCTTTCCTTATACGCTGATCAAATGATATAGTGAAATTAATTAACTTACCAACTTACTCAACTTATGTTCTATAAATAGTATGCAGTGTCTTCGATACTACCATGGAAAAGGGGTAAGCTTTTTTTTATTTAGTTCTTGAGTGTCGTTCTAAGGCAACAAAATATTGTTTTCAACCTGTCCCTAAGCTTGTAATCCTTGACTTATACCATAAGTTCATACATTTAAGTGCGTCGGTAATGATATAGTTAGTTTAATTAAAGGTAAATCTTGGCAGGATACATTCCAAAGAGTAGAAGATTACTTTTCGAGGTTATGATTATGGATGGCCTAGAATCTTTTGACTGTTGATGTCAGGAAACTGTCCACATAAAATTTTCTATAAATAATACATATAATGCTTTATATCCTAATCTTGGAGTACATGATTATTAATGTGTTATGGATGAGAAATAGTGCGGATATATTGATTCTGTAGCAGTGACAGAGTTAATTAATCGGGAGTGTTCCTTGTTCTACCAACTAAGAGAATTAATATCTTGAGTCCTCACATATAATTTGAATGTCTAGGGCAGTGCATGTGGTAGTATTCTTTACCCTTTAACTATTACTCAAAGGCATGAAATTTAAATATTTATTAATAAAATCAGGAGGTTCCAATTGGATTTAATATTTGAAGAAGCTGACCTTCTAACTATCAGTCAATTGTATTTAAAATTGTTCTCAAATTTATGAAGTGTGATAAGAATAGAAGTCCGATTATGCACAATGTTCATACCAGGTCTGTTCACAGAGGAGGCTTTACCTTTCTCGTGGTGTTATATACAGCTCTGCAGAGGCATATTATGTATATCGGTTCAAATTTATTTAATTTGTTAGAATGGAAATCAATTGCAAACGTGTATTCTTTTTGTATGAGAATTTCCGAATGCATAAAAGTAAAGCAAAACCAGATTATTTACACAGTACCATTACCCAATTAGTATTGGGAGTGGAGATGATATTGAGTAATGTTTTTTGTTAATATATTTGAATGCGAGTTAATATCTATGTGTATAAAGTTTCTCTTTAAATAGAGATAAATTTGATTGGTTTATTTGGTGAAAGTGTATTGGAAAGTGAAAATATATATTAACAATTCTCTATCAAATATCATATTTATGTAACATTCAATCAGCGTCCCTTAGGTGTCGCACATGTTTGATGGTTGGCCCAAATATGGTATTAACCGAAACTAACCGCTTATTTAAATAAATCAAGAAAACCCCGGTCAGGACAAATAAATTGTTTTGCCATAAGGTGTCGTTTGGCGTCGTCAATATTTCGAAAATAGTTCAATTTAGACCTCTTATTAATATAGAATATAAAAAATATACTCGTTTTTGGACATCTTATAAAATAGACGACTATTTGAAATACAGCTCTAAAAAAGAAGAACTAAAATATCCTTAATTAGATGTAACTTAATATTCTCTATAAGGATTGCTTCACCTTGGTATATATTATATATGTAAAAGTAATTGAATTCCACAGTATTAATTTGTCATATTATCCAGTTATTATTTTAAAATATTAAAATAGAAATTTCAAATATAAAATTACTTTGCTTTAATTCTGGATGTGCTATTTACCATATTACCTCAATTGGAATATAATTAAAAATTTGAATAAATGTTTGTAACGGTGTTTATAACTTTAATAAACGTCATTAAATAAAAAATATTTATAATGCTTAAATAAACCAGAATCTTTGTAAAAGATACCTGAAATTTTAACTAAAATAAAACTAAAATAATTTTGTAAAGGTAATTTTAACTAAAATGCTTGGCTTAGTTTGTTTTTATTCATTATGTTAATTGAACGTATTATGATGTTTATTTTCTTATTATTTTCACAATAGATTCTGTTATAATGATCACTTTCTCATGGTGATCACAACTGATAGTTTTATGACGTTCATAACAAAAAGACATTTTATCCAAAATATACACATAAACAAAGAACAAATACCATATATTAAATTTTATTACGTTGTATAAAAACTGGGATTATTTTATAGAAAATAATTTTTAAACTATTTATAAAGACACATACAGTGTGTCCATGGATGGTGTACTACTCTCTAGTAAAGTTCAATATTGTCGATTTTTTGAGGAAAAGCCATTCTTGTTAAAAGGTTTTGCTTGCCTTCAGATTTCACAAAATGTGATCAAAGTTATCTCTTAAATAAAATATTCCAATTTGTATTTTTTTACAAATTTTGTTTAACTAAGTTGTTATGAAATATAAATAATGCGTATTTTAATAGAAAAAAAAATTGTTTTCAGCTAAGAATAAAATTTTTGGGATACGGCATATTATTGAAAACTCCTAGTTTTGACTGAATAGATGAATTAACCTTAGGACAACGGATTTACGTAGTAAAATGTTGTGGAATTGGAAATGTATCTTATTAATATGCGACTGAAGTATTCAATGAAAAGTATCCAAATGTTTACTTAACTTGAAAAGGCCCTGCGTAAGTTGGTTCAAAAATTTGATGCTACTGAGGATGTGAAAAATATCAAGAAGGGATAAGCAGTAAAACCACGATGACGCTGCTATCTTGGCAGTCACTTGTGGTAGCCAACATCTTTATGAAAGCTCTCGAAGAAAATGCCTTGTCTTTTGATCCTCTAAAACTTAAATTTTGGTGCAGATATGTAGATGATACGTTCGTAGTTTGGCAGCATGACGCAGAAAATCTCCATAATTTCCTGGATTATCTGAACCAACAACACCCTAGCATTAAATTAATTATAGAAACAAATTAGGACATTCTGTGTACTGAAAACCAACACATACAAATCGATATCTCAATGCAACGTCACACCATTAACCTTCTCAAAAACAATCCATCATAAACTTTTTGGTTCATAGAGCCCTTTCAATATGTGATGAACAATCCCTGAAATCAGAAACAGAAAAACTGACTAATGCTCTGAGAGGAAAGGAATATTGCGGTGAAGATATTAGACGTTCTATCAATAAATATAAAAACGCACCTCCTCAACACAATGGACAATGTTGTCTTACCTTACATACACGGAACTATCGACAAGATTGCCAAATTGCTACGAAAATAAAACATTTGAAAAATTTTCAACACATGTAAGAAAGTCGGACAATGTTTGAAGGCATCAAAGGACGTAATATACTATTTCAAACAGAAGACATTTATAACATATCTTGCTCTTGTAGTAAAGTGTATGTAAGTGAAATAGGATGGTCTATATCCACTAGGCTTAAGAAACATGAAATATATATACAAAAGAAGCAAATTGTACAATCTGCAGTGTAGGAACATCAACATTGCTCAGGTCACACTGTTAATGTAAAAGGAACTAAGGTGCTAGCATCAGTGTCTGGTTTCTTTAAACGTAAAATTAGAGAATCAATCGAAATTTATAAGTATCCAAATAATATTAATAGAGATACAGATTATAGTCTACATCACACTTGGAAATCGGATGAAAAGCTGGTTCACGATTCGCTGAGCACCAGTCGGGAGTAAAAACCGGGCTGTTGCTCTTCGATGGTCATTCATTGTTCTAATCTCGTGGAGTAAAGAACCCTGAATATGTCTGGTAGAATCGTAGGCGAAACGTCGGATAACAATTTCTATTTGACATGGTCTAAATTTAAGAACCATAATTTGCAACATTATAAAAAATATTAACATACTAAATTTCAGCTGATTCGTTTACAACAGGAACGACGAGGAATTAATTCACACCAAGAAAGAGTGTCTAGAAGCTACATACAACGAGGTTCAGGAGGAACAATCATCGCCAGATTACGAGAGGGAAAGAAAGCCAAAACAGAGGAACACATCCTGCTTCCTTATAAAATTAGACTCATTAATCTTGTAAAAACTCATCCAAAATGGTCGCTTGCAACAATACACAAAAAAGGAGGCAGACGCTTAAAAAGAATGGACCACTTACTCGCATGCGTGGACGTACGACTGCTTTATCGAGTCCCGGGAGCAATATTACCAAGTGATTACCTGGAATCTGCAAAAATGGTTTCTAGCTGCCAGACAATTTCCTACTTTCGACTTTAAATTCATGGGTCAAAAAAATCAAGTGTAGACATAGAATTCGCCAAAGAAAAGTGACCAAATACATATCGAGCAGAGAAGTTACGACGATTGGGGAGATTCTTGCAGCAGCAGAAATATTTCGGAGCGACGTTCGTGACCTTCTTCCGTAGTTCGCTGCCGATTTTGTCATTAAGACAAATCAAACAGGTAATTACACGTGCCTAGAAATAACTGTTTTTCTATATTCATAGTATAATAAAATGCTACTTCTCTTTAGGGTACCAGTACCAGCTTTCAATAGAACCTTGTGTTGGAAGGGAAACAAAATGATTTTCGTACAAAGGTAGGACATGAACAAAGTAACGCTCTCGTACATGGCGCATTCACTCTCTCCTGGAAAGTGCTACCACTAGTTTGTGTATGCCTTCAGGAAGGAACTGGGGCGATTGGTCCAAGAGTACAAAAGCAGATCGACGATTATGCCAAGAAGTACACTAACGTTGTTATAACATCATCAAAATCCGGTAAATTAACAATATCGCTATACAGAAATTTCATTGAACAGTGTTTCAAGCCTTACACTGAAAAAGCGTTTTCTTCTCGTTGATTCTTGGGGTGGCAAGACAAATCCGGGCTTATATGATGATGTATTTCGTAACAGTAAAAACAAAACCACTTGCACGATCAAAGTCATTTCTCCAAAATGTACACTGTTAGTTTTAATAGACAAGTGAAAAATCTTATTTAAAAAATTCGAATTGAATATATTTAATAGAAATTAATTATCGAAAAAAAAATACAATATATAGTTCATCACCAGTTATCTTCTCCAATTTTTTTTGCATCGCAACTTTCCCAAGATAGAACGGTTTTCCTAAACGTCAATGAAGTATGTTTTCCAAGCGGCGAATTAAAGAACTCATGTCAATGTAAAAAATTCTCATTTTTATATTGCGCTAGATGTAGATCGGTATTCTGTTTTGTATACTTTTACGATAACGGTCATTCTGGAAACTGTATGTAATTTGTACGATATGTTGAAAAATTGAAAAGAAATATGATAAAGTAAATATGTATGAATTTCCCATATAAATAAAATAAAAAATAATAACACAAAACGAATTGGATATAATCAAAAAGGAGGTCTTTGACGGAAATCGAACCAAAAACCTCGGACAGTGGGCGGGCACCTCACCGCTTACACCACGGCTGTTACCGACTTTTGAGTGAGTTCAGCAAGTTCCCTACGCACGCCACGTTGGCAGCGAAATTTTCTATGGGATTTTTACAAAAATTATTGAGAAGTGCGCGCTAGGACATCGCATGCTTACCCAGCTACGAGCCCTTTATCACTTTGCCAAATTTCAAGCGAATCCCTTTCCCCAAGGTCGTAGTCTCTCATTATAAGTAATATAATTAAGAAAGTTGAAGAGGGTTTAAAAAGTTTATAAAATCCGCTGGTGCTAGGTGTGTGTGACAAGTTGGTAATATAAACCAAAAATACATTTAAACCTAAGATTCATGATGTTTCATTTGGTTAGTCTCGTGAATGCCTCCGTAATTTCTAAACATTACAAATTAGTACATTCAAAAAAGGAATTTATATTATAGTCTTACCCAAAATTTTATTTGGATGAAGTGTATCTGAGTATTTGGCCTCAGATAGTTGCACATGTTTTTGTGTGGGATACGAAATGGAAAGCTGTTGCGGCCGTGGAGATCCACTATGCTGACTATGTCTAGGACTAGGGCTACGGCTTGGCGTAACCGACCTAATATAAAACAAAAATGTTCTTTAGGAAATAAATTTTACTAGTCGTGAATGGAACCTGAACATTTGAGGCCGGCCGAGTTCTCCTCATATGGGGTAATTTTGAAATTTATTGTTGGTAGACTTCTGATTACGTAAAAATATTCTGAATGATGATAGTAATTATGTAGTATCTTATGTCTCATTTTCTTTTTGGTGGAAAATTTTTTAACAGTTAAGATGTGAAAAAACAGTTTTTTCGTGTTCTAGAAAAAACTACTATTTTTCTGTAAAAAAGTTTCAAATAAAAGTTGTGCGCATTGAAAATACCTAAGGTTCATCCCAATCGGCTAATTTGTTTATTAGTTATTGCAAAAAAAACAGCTAAAACGGTTGTTTTTTCATTTGTTTATAAATAATAGGAAAATACATTGCATTAACTTTATACTGCAACTAAAGGAGCATCTTGTTGCATACAAATTTCAAGTAAAAATATTCAATAGTTTTTACTAACCTTTTGTTTCTTTGATTGTTTATTCTCAGTCTACGAGTACGCAAATGAAAGTTCCAAACTTTTACTAATAATAACAAAATAGAACGAAATGAATTGTTGATATTAAATTGTTGAAACAGATAAACAAAATTGCTGTTCGTTTTTTCGTTATAAACAAACAAAAATTCGATAATTATTGATATCAAAATTCCGATAAGTAGACGCGATAGCTGAAATTTTGATGCACATTTAAAAAAAAAATTGTGCACGACCACTATAATATATAGAGTTTTTATTTTCAAAAAATCGCTGCGGAGTTGATTATTAATATTAAGGGATTATTTAAGTAGGAACTCATAGGGAGATGGTTAAACTATTGTCTGCAGCAGTTTTCAACTCAATTATTTCAAAATTGTTGATGTAGCAATAGTTTAAAGTTGCACCTACTCAGAGAGTCAGAAAGTGAGCAGTAGAGCGGGGGCATTTTTTCAGCCTGTGGCACGTGGGAAAAAAAGTTCTTTTCGAATTGCGAAAAAATTGTTATAGTGGTCAACAGTATATTATTAATTAGAAATATTAAAACGTACGTTGATTTTTAATATACCATTGATATTTATCGAGATATAGCATGAAACAAATAGCAACATTTGTTGATAATATTGGATCCGCGCCTGGATCACTGTATGATCTCTAAATCGCTGAGAATAAACAATCAACAAAAACATAAAGTGATATAAACAAATTCACAGTGCAAAAATTTATTGAATATTTTTATTTGAAATTTTGTATACTTGCTATATGCAACAAGAGGCTCCTTTCGGTGTAGTATAAAGATAATGCAATATATTTTTCTATTGTTTATTAACAATTGAACAGCTATTTTAGCAGGTTTTTTGCAATAATTAACAAACAAGTTATCCGATTTAGATGAACTTTAGTAGGTATTTTTAAAGCGTATAACTTTTGTTTACAACTTTTTTACTAAAAAACAATAACTTCTCCTAGAACTCGAATAAGCTGTTTTTCACATCTTAATTGTTAAATTGAAATTTTTTCCCAAAAAAGAAAATGAGACATAAGATACTACATAATTATTATTATCATTCTGAAGGTTTCTACGTAATCAAACAATAAAATTTTTCCAGATGCTAATTCCGCTGGCCTAATTTACCATCTTTAAAAATATGTTTTTATACAAGCAGATTTTCATTGGATAATTGATAACTTACTCTGTAAGTCAGCCCATGAATTTCCTTTGGTTGGATTTTTTTAAGAGCCCGCTACCCAACTCCGTGATCATCTGTGTTCAATTTATATATATTTTTTTCCTATATAGGTGAATGAATTAATTCAAATTACGTTTGCAGGTGTCTCCTCGCATCTCAGAATACAAACAAAATAAAATTATTTAATAATAATCAAGCAAATTACCTGATATTTTTCTTTGGAGAAGGTTTATTAGATACTGAGTCTTTACTCTCTATTTTATTGCCACTAATATCCGAAACAGTTCCAGATTTCGGATTTGTCGAATTTCGATTCCGTTTCCGTCGTCTCGTTTTCTTCCTTGTGTAGGACGATAAAAGAACACCTTTTCGGGCATCGATCTTTTTAATTTTTTGTTTCGATAATCGTCTTACGTTTAAATTTGTTGGATCGAAACTAAATGTGGAGTCTTCTCGATGATCCACTAATTCTTTTTTACGTTCCTGAAATATAAATAAATTGAGTTATAGTATAATATATACGATCAACTGGTTATCAAGTGTACAGGGTGTCTAAACAAAATAGTAGCGTAAATTCCTGAGGCTAAAATAAGATGATTCAGCCGAATTTACAGTAACTAAAAAGTTGACAGTTTCGGAAACACAAAGTGCGAACCTATAATTTTGTCAGTAAATATTTATCTTAATATTATCTTGATTTGTATTAAATTGGGCATTTTCGGGTTTCTGAATATAATAAATCAAGATCTGGTAACAGTTTCTATGATATTGCAAAGAGCGCCACCAGCAGTACTTCGCCAACATCTAAAGCTTCATAACGTTTTAGACATTGATATATTAAATCTAATTAATAATTCTTATTTCTTGGCATATTTTATCCAAAAAAGTCATGCCTAGTAGGCGTTGCTTCAAGCTGCCGTTTCCGAGAGAATCGAATTTAAATGTTTAATTGCGTATTGCAACTAGTAGCAGCCTCCTCACACATTATCTAAGTTTAGGACTGAACAAAGACAGCTGCGTGTTTGAAGACCAACAGGCCATCAACAATAAAAATTTCTATAGCAATGAACTAACAGTGATATGTATCGTCATTGGTTACAAAAAATTATTGTTAAATGATTGATTCTGACAAACCTTTACTGCTTAATTTTAAAATGTATCATTTAATCGTTAAATTTTTCGCTATGGTGGAACATTACAGTAACGAAGAAATGACAGATAGTTTACGATTATTACCGAGGAAATGGCTAGGAGTTGGTGAGAGTAAACAGAAAAAGATTTCCAAATTTTGGCCGCTGTTGAAAAGGGTCCTCGAGAAATCGGTATTTCTCTTTCTGTGACGATTGATTATGGACAGAATTTTACTACTAGAATACCGGAAGTTAAATGAAACATTTTGCAACGATCGAAAGCTTTTACGGTTTTGGTCAAGTTGAAAATCATGGTTCTTGGGTTTAGACCATTTCCAATTATTGCCCGATGTTTCGCCTACGATGCCACGTGGCATCTTCAGGGGTCTTTACTCCACGGGATTAGAACATTGAATGACCATCGAGGAGCAACAGCCCGGTATTTATATCCGACTGGTGCTCAGCAAACCTTGATACTGCATTATAATCGATTTCCAGATGTATGTATAAAGATGTAGACTGTAACCTGCATCTCTATTAATGTTATTTGGATATTTACAAGTTTTCACCTTAGCTCCTTTTACATTAAAGGGCTGACCTGTGCAGTGCTGATGTTCAGCTACTGCAGATAGTACAAATCGTTTATTTTTAATACATATTTCATGTTCTTTAAGACTAGTGGCTATAGACCGTCTTGTTTTACCCACATACACTTTATCACAACAGCAAGGTATCTTATAAATGTCTTCTGCTTGATTTTCGAAGCAATTTGGCCATCTTGTCGGTGGTTCCGCGTATGTATGGAAAGACAACATTGTCCATAGGTGGTACATTTATGACGTTTTTTTGAGTAGTTGGATTTTTATATTTACTAATAGAACATCTGATACCTTTAGCGCAATATTCGTTATCTCTCAGAGCATTAGTCAGCTTTTTTGATATCAGTGATTGTTCATCACATATCGATAGAGCCTATATACCAAAGAATTAATGACTGCTTGTTTTTGAGAAGGATAATTGTGTGACGTTGCATTGAGATATCGATTTGTATGTGTTCGTTTCCTGTACATAGAATGTTTTAATTTGCCATTATCTTTTCTATATACTGGGAAGGGAAGGGTAACCCTTCATTCAGTTTATATAGTGAATTTTATGCTAGGGTGTTGCTGGTTTAGATGATCTAGAAAATTATTGAGGTTATCTGCGCTATGCGGCCAAACATATCATCTACATGTCTGCACCAAAATTTAGGCTTTGGAAGAGCAGAAGACGATGCGTTTTCTTTGAAAGTTTTCATGAATATGATCGTTACCACGGGTGACACCGAAGATCTCATGGCCGCTTCCGAAGTCTGCTCGTAGAAAGTTCCTTGAAAAATAAAATAAGTGGAAATCAGACATGCTTTAATTAATTCTACTAGGCTGGAGTCTATGTTGTTTCTCCGTAATATGTCGGATATTAGGGAAACTGAAATATAGAGGAACATTTGTATACAGGGATTCTACATCAAAACTGAATAACATGGCTCTAATTGAATGATTTTTAATCTCTGTAAAAGTTAGGCCAGATATTTACCTATTTTGTAGGTATATTTATCTATTTTGTAGTTGAAGAAAATTTACAGTTTCTAAGGATATGAATGAATGAATAAAAAAGGGATGGTGATACTAGATCATCGATGCTTAGGCCTCCATTGGGCCCTTTACATCCAACCATATCTGCAGGTTATTCGAGGCCGATCGCCTTTGCGAATCCAAGCAGCCTCGTTAGTTGAACATGCCTAACTGCTTTCGGTAACAAAATTGTATCTTCGAAATATCTCTGCCTCAGTCCGTTGAAGGCTGGCAGTCTCTGAGAATATGGTCAACAGTTTCATTCTCCTCCAAACATCATCTGAATGTCGGGTCGTCTTTGACACCGATTCTATGAAGATGCCCCTGAGGTGACAGTGTCTTGTCAACAATCCCACCACAATTCGCAGCTCTTTTCTTCCCAAGGAGAGAAGTTCCTCAATACGCCGTGCACTAGGCCAAGTTATATGTTCCTTAGCACACCTCATTCCAGGAGCTCCCCTCCACGATTCAATAAATTTGTTTCCCAGCAACGATTTTAATTCCCTTTTGCCTATAGCAATTGAGACAGGTAATATTGGTTGGGGTCCATACGGTTTAGTCGCCGAACCCAACTTTGCCAGACGGTCTACCTCCTCATTCCCGCGTATGCTCGAGTGACCCGAGACCTATACGAGTCTGACTGTGCAGCCTTTCCTTGTCATACTATTTAGTACATCCTTGCAATCAGACACCAGTCGCGAAGTCACAACACTGGACTTCAGTGCCAATATCGCAGCTTTACTGTCTGAGCATATATTTATTATTCTATTCCTGTCTATATCCCTCTCACAGAGATGGGCACACTGCAGAATAGCATAAATTTCCGCTGTAAAATTTGTCGCACATTATCCTAGAGGGTAGTACTCTCTGACTCCCGTGCTCCTGCCGAATACTCCGGCTCCAGCTCTATGGATTACTTCTTATGCGGAGCTCTTAAACAGATGGTATATCAAATTCAGTAAACACTTTATCTTTAGATGCCGAGATGATGGAAAAGGTTCAGTTTAACTTCCTCCCTAAAATTAATCTTTGTGTACATGGAAACTGAGGTTACTATGAATATTTGTCTAGAGTTTAATTAAAAAATTAATATATAAAATTTTTCTGGTATGGTTGGTTAATAACTTTGTGTATTATTCTTACTGTTCTTTGTTAGTTCATTATTACATTATAATAATTGTTAGCTCGTTACTATGTAAATTTTTATTGTTATAAGCCTGTTGGCACTTAAATATGCTTCAACTTTCTTTTAACCTATCCTAAACCTGGAGAAAATGTAAAGGGGGGATACGACGAGTCTCAGTACTCAATTAAACATTTAAATGCGATTATTTCAGAAACAGCTGCTCAAAGCAATAACTACTTATAACTTTTATTGTATAAAAGATGTCAAGGAATAGAATTTTTTCATTAGAAATATAATATACCTAGACACAAAAAAGTTATGAACCTTCAGGTGTAAGTGAAGTGCTGCTGGTGATGTGCCCTGCATTGTGCATCGAAAATGCAGTTAAAAATCAAATTCCAGTTTAGTTACAAACAGAATAAACTTCTTTGTAATTAATCAATCGATACATTTCGATTTATTAGCATTGGCAAAGGGCCCGGTCAAATAAATTAAAATACAATTTTTGTAAAAAAAAAAATGTTCAAGACATCCCCAAAAAAAGCGACGTGAATTTAAAAAATAACTCAGTTTATAATGGTGCCATAGGTAAGCATGATGTAATTCTTATTGACGTCTTCCTCAAAAGTAGGTAATAAAATTAATACGAGAGTTTTAAAAAGTGTTCTTTTTTAATTTGTGTAATTTTTTTGGATATTTACAATATATTTTTTTACGAATTGTATTGTAATTCATTTATTATGTTTCAAATTACATTTATACTAAGAATCATTAAGATTGTTTGATGGGCTAGGCGCTCAGGGAGTTCCGTAAAAAAATGGAGGTTCGTTCAAGCAGGAATGTGTTTTTTATGTATTTTAAGCTGCTGAATGCGAGCAGATTACAAAGAAATTTATTATTACAAGTTATGGTACGATTCTGTATGGTATTACACTATAAGAAATGTACTGATGGAACCTTAGTTGCCGTAAGGCCTTCAAACAGTTTGGAATTCTCTGTTGCACTCAGGTAAACTTACATCAGTCGTAAATTTACGGCGCGGAAAACAAAGTTTAAAAACGCAATTTTTCTCATTTACAAACAAAACTTTTAAACAAAAATAACTAACGCACCATTAATTGTTTAAACGATTACAGTAAATAAATTATGATAAATACCATATTTTTTTGAACACATTTTTTAACTTTTTATAAAAAAAAAATGATGAAACAGTCTAGAATATGCCCCCAACGTTCTAACAAAAACAAGTATAATTCGCCTTCTAATTCAAATTTTTCATTGTATGACATCTCACTTTTAAGATAGACGCTTATGTCATGTCAATATGTTGTTATATTTCACTTATAATTTTGATATTGATTGATTTGTTAATTGTAAGAGAACCAGGAATAAAAACACGAAGAAACTCCTAGAGTAAGTGATATTAAATGATTGGAACTTTCTAACAACTTAAGAATCTTTTTGAATTGTTTGAGGATATTGAAGACAATCAGAGTGATTCCAAATTGAAGGGGTGACGGTCATCGTTTGGGGTGTTTCAAACGCGCGAGCTTGCATATGCTCTCACGTTCTCTTAAAAAACATTGAATAGAAAAATGCTTAATTAAAGTATTGCATTCTTCACTATACTGCAAAACATTTGATAAATTATGAGTATAGTCCTATTACCATGAGCAGTTTTGTTTAATCGAAGACTTACCAATAACTTCGAATTCCATAAACGTACATACATTAGGAGTCATGTACATAGTCAACATTAACACTTATTGTTTTGAAATAAATGTTGACACATTAAATTCAGTCGATTTTGGTTCGGAAGAAGTAGATGACATACTTCTGCTGAGCAAAATATATAGTTGGTCGGCCCCTATGACTGAATGACTGTCAAAACCCTTACACCACAAACCTGTGTATGCCTAGCATAAGAAATAGATTGTTGTCTTTTTTGTAATTTCCAAAAAAGTGATAAATAGAGGACTTAATACTATTAACATGATAAATACTTTATACACACCATGAGGTTTTTTAATTACTCCGGTTTTATTGGATATTGTCAAAAAATTCTAGTATATTCAATCATTATTCCAGGAGTTTCGCAATACTATTATTTATTACTCTCTCTAAATATTGAAATTTACATTAAATCATCCTTGTTTGTTTAGCACTAGTACAAAAAATATTATAAAATGCTAAATTAGTATTCGATTTTATCATTAAAATGAGATATCATTCGATGAAAATTTTGAATTAGAAGTTGAGTTATGCTTGTTTTTGTTGGAGAATTGCGAACATTTTTTTAGAATTAGTTTGTAATATCTGCGGTTCTAATCATCATGTCGAGATAAAGCAAAAAATAAATTGACTAAAATGTGGTCGGACTTGCATTGTCTTTATTTTTATTTTTACGACGTTTCGATTAGGTTGTATCTCTAATCAAGTATAAATGGGTGTTTTGTCATAAGACTACGAGCTTATATAGGGACTGCGTCCATTGAAGCGCAACGTTTCGCAAAAAATTCATAAAACGAACATACCATTGAGGCCAATAACCAGCTCCAGAGGATCCCCAACAAAGCGAAGTTTCTCTTAAAAATCATACAACCTTTAGAAGGTAAGACAAACACATATGTTAAAAATTCTACACATTTGGTGAACATTATTAGTAGCATCAATCTAGAGCCAGACGACAGACTAATAAGCTTTGATGTGGAAAGTCTGTATACTAAGGCACCATTAAGGGAATCACTACACATAATCAAAACTAGACTTTCAAATGATACTACTTTATTAGATCGAACCACGTTACCACTGGATGGGGTAATGGAACTTTTGTAGTGTTGCCTGCGTAGTACTTACTTTCAAGTAAAGGACAAGTTCTACGCTCAGGACGACGGGCTTCCGATGGATTCTTCACTCTCTTCAGTCGTCGCCCATATATATATATATATATATATATATATATATATATATATATATATATATATATATATATATATATATATATATATATATATATACATGGAATGGTTCGAAACTCATGCCATAGGAACGGCAACAGTAAAACCGAAAGTCTGGTTGAGATATGTCGATGATACTTTCATCGTATGGAAATATCTGAATACCATTCGATCTACAATTAAGTTTACCATGGAAAAAGAGATAAATGATCAATTGCCCTTCCCAGATGTCATGGTGAACCGTTCAAACGAAGCTATTAAAACTTCAGTAGACAGAAAGCCAACATATACTGGACAATATCTTAATCATAGTTCTAATCATTCTGTTGTAACAAAACGAGGAATTATACGCAACCTCTATAATCGTGCTATATCTATATGCAATAATGCCGAATCCTTGGAAAAAACGGTAGCAAATATTAAATCTGATTTACAACAGAATGGTTATCATTTAAAACTAATTGACGATGTTATAAATAATTTTAGAACAACGAACACTGGACAGCAAGAACACATTCCTTCTTCACAATTCCGTACATTAAGGGAACGTCGGAGAAAATAAGACGAATTGCCAGTATTTATAATACAAAAACAGCCTTTAAATCAGGAAATACCCTTAGAAGTCATTTAACAAAAACAAAACCTAAAACTACCGATAAGAAAAAATGTGTTTATAAATTTCCATGTGAGTATGGTGAAATGTATATAGGAGAAACCAAACGACCGCCAGAAGTTAGAATTAAGGAACATAAAACTCGTACACAAAAAGGGGAAACGTCGAGATCAGGTATTGCAGAACACTCCTGGGATAAACAACACCATTTAAATGGTCTGAGGCTGCGGACCCAATATGAAAAAAAGAAAATTTATAGAAGCAGCACACATTAAAAGCAATAATGGAGTATTCAGTAAACCGAGTGTTGAGATACCTAATCTTGGGCTACCACTACTTTGTAACATCAAATCATTGAGATGTGTACAGTGAAGCGAAACGTTGCGCTTCAATGGACACAGTCCCTATATAAGCTCACAGTCTTAAGACAAAACATTCAGTTTATACTAGATAACGATTAAAGGTACAACCTAATCGAAACGTCGTAAAAAAAAATAAATTCAATGCAAGTCCGACCACATTTTAGTCATTCTTCAACATTGTCTACAATCTTCAAACAAAAAAATAAATTGTTTCTTTTTTTTACGAGGAACAAAAAAGTGTTTAAGAAGAATATCGTATCTGTCATTTTTTTAAATTAAAACCGTTTTATTGTTCATAACAAATGTTTCTGCTATCTTCTCAAAAAGCAGATTAGAAGTTCAAAATACATAAAAACATTGTTTTGCTTGATCGTATCTCCAAATTGCTCCGAAATTCCCTTGACGTCCAAACTATTAATAAAAATGTGCCTTGTAGGGATTTAAATTTACCAAGTAAAACGCAATATTTCGCATTAAAAAATATGCTGGGTATATTTATGTATTATAATAATTTATATAAAACAAAACAGATATTTTAAATTATTTGAAACGTTGTTATCAAAACTTATTAATTATCACATGATAATGGTCTTGGAGAAATATAAGGTTGGTTCATAAATATCTGGTAGATGATTATGTACAGGGTGTCCGGTAAGTACTTCCTAATTTCCCGGGAGCACACAGGGGAGGTCAAAATAACCATACTTGACATAGAAAAGAATCCTAAAAGGTCTCTTAACGGAGGTACAGTGCTCTACAGGACTTCCCACCGATTTACCTTATCGGCTCTAAATTTTGAACCGACTTGTATAATTTATTGAAATTTCAATGGATGCTATGTCTCCGGATGATTATTTCACACGATTTCAATATTCCAACTGGTTTATACAACAACATAATCTAAACCTAAATTTTTCTAATCTTATTTTGTTTACCGATGAGGTAAAGAGGTTACAAGAGATGGCATAATAAACTCACACAATTTACATTTTTGGGTTGACAAAAACCGGCACGCCATAATTTACAACAAACACCAACAAAGGTTTATAGAAAATACGTACGCTGGCATCATCGAAAATAACCTTATAGGTACATTTGTTTTGGAAGGAGGTCTCATTGGTGAAATTTATGTAAAATTTTTTTAACAAAATTTAAATAATTTATTGGAGGACGTACCCCTTGATAGAAAAATGCAAATGTGGTACATGCATGATGGTGTTTCGCCTTATTTCAACTGTATAGTACGTGAACAAACGTTTTTGGCCCTCGATGGATAGGTTGATATGGGCCTGTTTTATGGCCACCAAGGTCTCCAGACCTAAAGTACTGAGACTTTTACTTCTAGGGATATCTAAAAGAACTAATTTATTCAACACCAGTAAATACTAGAGAAGAACTACTGGCGAGAATGGCACAGCATTCTAACGAAGACCCTGATAATGCAGAAATATTATTTGCAGTCTAGCGGGAAAATATTTGAAGAATAAGAAAATGTATTGAAGTACGTGGAGCCCATATTGACATTTGCCAAAGTAACATTTAAATGTTTTCACTATTTTTGTATTTTAATAACATTGTAAATTAACTAGGTCCTGATCAACCCTTTGAAAGGTTTCTGAATTGGACAATGTCTGAGCTGAAAATCTTTCAGAGTAACATTTTATTGCCTTCGTTAGATAGCGCTTCCCCATAAATTAAAGTAGATCAGCACACCCTGCATATTTTATTTTTACCTGTTTATGCTTAGCATTAGTAACTCTTGAGTTTTTCGCATAAAAACCGATTTATCTCAAAAACCGTCAGTTTTATCAAAATCGAGTAAATTTCTTGAACAGAAATGACCAAAGTATTTAATAAATCAGTTTTCAGCTTTGTAAAATGACACCTGTCAAAAATTAGGTCCGACGAGTGTGGCTGCAAGTCAGTTCCTGACTTCTCTGATGAACTAAAATATCTACTGTAGTAAGGCTTAATGAGTCTTTAGGGCCTCTATAAAATATTAAAATTTTATTAAATTCTACAAGTCGGTTCAAAACTTAGAGCTGATAAAGTAAATCGTTGGGAACACTTTAGGGCTCTGTATTTCCGTTAAGAGGCACTTTAGGATATTTTCTTTTATGATAAAGTAGGGTTATTTTGACCTTCCCTGTATGCTCTCGAGAAATTAGGAGGTACTTAACAGACACCTTTTATAGTCGTTTCATACGTATATAACTTATTGCTCGAAATAGTAATTTAAAATAAACTATCCCAACCGTCGATGCGTCATTAGAATTATTGGTTCAACTTCGACATAATAGGACTGAAAAATTTAATTATTTAGTAAAAATGACAAGTTTAAAATATGTTACTATCGAAGATAAATTTTAAAAACATTTCTTTTTGGAGTATGTTTGTGTATAATCCTGTTTTTCTTACGAATATTTAACTCATTCTGAAAAAGAAGTATTAACAATTTTCAATTTGAACCAATACTGTATATTTTTTTATTTAATTGAGTGCTGACAATTTTTGAGAAGCTACAAAATCCAGCACCGAAATGAAAGCAATAGAAATTTTACTTTCTAAGGTTCTTCAAAAGGATAAAGTATCTTTATTTCTTTATCTATTCGAATTAGAATTTTCATTTTGTTAAATAAATTTTATCTTATAAAGTGAAACCCTCTGTGAAATTATCTTTGCAAGAGAATTAGAATTTTAAAATAAGCTGTATTTGCTGGAGTTAATTCAAGAAGAATGAAAGCCTTTCACCCCAAATTATTACACAAATTGGCTCTATGCTATGCGAATCTGGCTTTGTAAAAGTGAATCATGCTGAAAGAATATTTTTTGTTTATTGTTAAATAATATCACGACCTATATAAAATAACATGTGTATATTGATTTCCGTTAATTAAATTATATGTTTACGCCAAGAAAACAAGTTATGTTGCGTAAATATAATATGTAACATTTATATTACAAGTCAAAAATTACATTTAAGCTGAAATTTATTTTATCATAATTTTTAAATGAATATAATCTAAATAATAACACAGCTGAACAGAGACAGAATAAATTTAAATTTAATAAAATTAAAAATGTGGTTGGTGTCTCGGGAATACGGGATTTTTAATAGAATTTCAGCAAAATCTTTGTGGTTTATTATTAGAATGTGGCAATTTTTTGTGCATAGGCGATTTTAATATCAATTTGTTCAACTTTGATTGTTAGTAAGTTGAGCGATTTATGCCAATTTTGACTACATATAGAACTGATAAATGAGCCCACTACACACGAGTTGGTCGAACCAATTCTTCTAAATCTTATTCTGTTTTCTAATGTTAATTACATAACTGACTTTTGTGATCACAGCTTATAGGCTATTGACGGTGTATTTGAGAAAGGAAGTACAACATTTTCTTGTTTCATAAGTTCAACTGATCTCCAAATACATATAATAAAATCACAAAGTGCTACCAAATTGTGGAGGGCGTTTTTGAGATTAAGGTAGATTAAGTCCACTTTTCAGTTATTTAAGTTTTACTAAAAAACTATGGATTTTTATAGGTACGTGTCCCCAGAAAAGTTTTAGGTAATCAAATTTCCTTTCAAAACTGCATCTTATGAAGTCCAAAAACGGCAATTTTCAAAAAATTACACCCAAATCAAAAAAAAAATCGCAATTTTAAAAAAATTTTCCTCATGACTTTTTTTTAAAGTCAAGTTAGTTGCTTTACGAAAAAGGAAGCTGACATTTCGCCTGATAAAATGAGATCCTGCAGAACTCTAAATGATGAAAAGTAACCGCGATATGGTCACAAACTTTACTACTTTTCTCGATATTAGCAAATTTTTTTTTTTCCAAATTTCGCCCCACAACTTTGTTGTAAGTGAATTTAAGTACAGACGTACAGACCTTGCCTCCTTAAAAAAAGCTGACATCATATCCGTTAAAATTGTCCCCAGCCAAAGCCTGTACGATGAATTTTTTACCCCTACAATATATAATTTTATACTTCTGCAAAAATTTTCTTTATTCAATGAACAAATTATTTTAGAATGTTTAACGAGAAAAATAATTATATTAAAAAAAATCTATTAATAGGGGTATGGGGTTTATCGTCTCAGTTACCTGAGACATCTTGGAATTGGAACGGGTGCCTACTCAGGTGTCTGGGAAAACGCGATGGAGAGGTGTCCATCACTCCTCATGCGGACAGATTACATGACGCCGCTTTTAAAACCCAACCTCTCCCTGGATATATTTCTGCCAAGTAGAGAAGATTGGGAGAGAGAACAAAATCTTCCGAAAAATTGATCCTGGTGGTATACTGATGGATCGCGACAAGATAAAAGAGCTGGAACAGGAGTATTCGGTAGGAGCACAGGAGTTAGAGAGTACTACCCTCTCGGACAATGTGCGACAATCTTCACGACGGAAATTTATACTAGTCTGCTGTGTGCCCATCTCTGCGAGAGGGATATAGTCAGGATAGGGTAAGAAATATGCTCAAGCAGTAAGGCTGCGATATTGGTACTGAAGTCCAGTGTCGTAACTTCGCGACTGGTGTCTGAGTGCAAGGATGTACTAAATGGTATCATCAGGAACGTCTGCACAGTCAGACTCGTATGGGTCCTGGGTCACTCGGGCATATGCAGGAATGAGGAAGCAGACCGTCTGGCAAAGTTGGGTTCGGCGACTGAACCGTATGGACCCAAACCAGTATTACCTGTCCCAATTGCTATTGGCGAAAGACAATTAAAATCGTTGCTGGAAAGCAAATTTATTGACTCATGGAGGGGAGTTCCTGGAATGAGGTGTGCTAAGGAACATATAACTGGGTCTAGTGCACGGTGTACTAAGGAGCTTTTCTTCTTGGGAAGAAAAGAGCTGCGAAATGTGGTGGGATTGTTGACAGGACATTGTCACCTCAGGGGCCATCTGCATAGAATCGGTGTTCAAGTCGACCCCAGGTACAGATGGTGTTTGGAGGAGAATGAAACTGTTGACCATGTCCTCAGAGAGTGTCTAGCACTCAACGGACTGAGACAGAGATATTTCGGAGATACAATTTTTGTTACCGGAAGCAGTTAGGTAAGTTCAACTAACGAGGCTGCTTGGATTCGCAAAGGCGATCGACCTCGAATAACGTGCAGCTATGATGGGATGTAAAGGGCCCAATGGAGGCCTAGACATCGATAATCTAGTATGACCACCCCTTTTTCATTCATTCATTCATTCATTGGGTATGAAATGAGAAATAAAATTAATTGTCACATTATTTTATAGCTAATTATTAATGTTCACTCAAAAGCTGGAATCAGGTAAATTATTTTCAATAATTTTGTCAATTTTCTCGTCAGTATCTTCGGGAATATCGTCTTCAGTAACATCAAGTACATCAGTATTTTCATAATTTAAACCCATACATTCTTTGCAGAACAAGGAGCAATTAATTTCCAACTTCTTGCAATCACATTGCTCTTGGCATATTCTAATACATTCACAAGATATTCTTTTAAGCAAAGTTTGCATTACAGGAGGTAAAAATTGGTATAAATCCATTTTTCCACTGTTTCCATCCCCAAGAGGATTTAAAATATTGTCTGTCTATTGTTGCATTTGCAAGTATGTTCTTAAGCCATGCTGTTTAGTAGCGTCATTTATTGGAGGTAATTACGACAAAGTAAATTTCACACTTGTTAAATACGTCTGGAATATCTGATAGTGACAGGTGCTGTGGCCCTTAATTTTCAAGCCGTATAATTAAGTTATTCATATGCTGAACCGACATCTTCAGGACCTGCATTTTTGCCCCAAAATACATAAAAATATAATTATTTTTATCATTAAACATCCAAAAATAATTTTTTCATTGAATAAAGAAAAAATTTCACGGAAAATGTGCGGGTAAAAATTTTAAAACTTTAAGAGGATATTTCTCAGTTACTAGTCATGGTACACATTTCGACTGAGGGCCATTTCAATGAACGTGATGTCAGCTTCTTTTGAAGCGGGCAATATCTATGCCTAAATTCACTTAAAAAAATTGGGGGACGAAATTTGGAAAAAAACAAAATTTGCTAATATCGAGAAAAGTTGCAAAACTTGAGAGGCTATATTTTTGTTAATTTTCATCGTATGGACTTCTGCAGGAACTCACTTCAATGAGCATGGTATCAGGTTTCTTTTTCGTGAAGCAATGCCCACACCTAACTTTACTTGGAAAAAAGTTGTGGGAAAAAATGTAAAAAGACATATTTAATATTTTTTTGTTTTTTTCTTTTTATTTTATTTATGGGGGTGAATCTTTTTGAAAAATTACTTTTTTGTACTACTTGAAATACACTTTGATAGGAAATTTTATTACTTACAACTTTCCTGGAAACACCTGTTTACGAAAAATGGTGAAAAGTGGATAAATCTTACGTAACCTTAAAAACATACCCCTTAATTTGGTAGCACTTGGTTATTTTGTTATATTTGGAGGTATGATACAAGAAAAATATTTTAACATTTTAGTTCCTTTTATCCCCCTTTTTTTCGACATAGTCGATAACCGATGATCCGTTTCTAATCATTCCGTTGTTAAATATTATAAAAGGTATAGATGAAATAAATGGCATAAAGTATACAAATTTCGTTTTTAGAATTTACTGGGTGACATACAGAACAGTAAATATATTTTTGAATAGCTTATAATTTCCACTTTCCAGTGACGTGACTGAAGAGGCAGACATGTTAAATAAAGGTTGGGTTAATCTAATTTTTTTTTTGCATAACGTTCGTCGTTTCATTGTCAGGGAGAGATTATAAATTATTAAAAAACATATTTGGTTTTCTATACTATGCACCTTTCTGAATTTTATAAAGGAAACTTGCATCCACGTGAGTGTGTATAGCGCGCGTACTATTATAAATTTTAATCATAAACATAATATGCTGTAATGTATTCCGGTTTTATTATTATGATAGTATAGTTATTTCAAGCTCAAATATTAAAAAAATAATAAAAAACATAAAAATAAAATTTGCTATGTCGAAAATTATGGAATGTTTAATTCAGATTCAGAACAACCACAAGTTCAATCATGAGGGGGTTAGCAAAAATTACCCAGTTTTTAAAATTTTAAAATTTTTAACTCAAATTTGATTTTAGCTGCTGCGAAGTCATTTTGGCATAAGATTTTATTTTAATTAGGTAGTTTTACATAGTTTTGCACAATTTCTGCACCTCAAAATTCGCAGTTTTGAACATTTTACAGTCTTAGCTTCTTCTAGCTTCTCCAATCTAGCGATCGACACAAACTTAAAAACAAATATTAACAAGTTCTCAAGTAATTCGTAAACCTGCTTCAATTTTTGCATGACTTTTTAGGCAATACCGATCATTGTGCGGCGATTGGCATTTCTTGAGGACAGAGTCTAAAGTAATGGAGCCAAGAAAAACTGAAAATTATTAAAAACAACCTTAATATCTATGGTAGGTCTAAGTCATCTGTTCCGCGAGAGCCAGAAACTGCTGAATAAGTGTATATTTATTTTGTCAGCATTTCGCTGTTTAATCCGGTCTTGGACACTTTAAATTTTTATTTGAGTAGTCAATGGAAAACATATTTAGAATGGCTGTAACTGATTAGGATGATTCGACACTATTCTCGATAAAATCGAGGGCTGTATATTTCGACCGGATTAATGTTGATTTGTTAATATAGTGTTGTCCCTTCATTGTGCCAGTTTTAACGTATCTGGTTAATTATTGTATCGCGATGCTCCCATTTCCCGATGTTGTATGTTATTCCTTTACCAAGAGTTAATACACCTCCCTAATTAAAAGACCTGCGCCACGTGAGTTTTTTACCTGCACCTAAATAACTAGGATCATAGTTGTAATTGCTAAATGGTTACAGATGATATTTTTCACTTTAGTTTCGCTCGCCGAGATGAACTTACGATGCTGGTCTTGTTGGACTACTTAAAAACTTTCGATAAAATAAATCACACACAATTCTGCTAGATTTTTTAAATAATATACATTTTGAGGGAGATTCCTGTGATTTATTTAAAGAATACTTAACTGGTAGAAGTCAGAATGGTAAATTGTACGAACTTAATGATTTATTGCATGCCAATTCCTAGGGTTCAATTTTGTGGCCGGTACTTTTTGTAAATGTTTTTTGGAAAGGCTCAAAGGCACAGTATTAATTTACCTGAACTTAATATTACTCTGGATAATGGGAGATTGCAATTTGCTAAAGTGGCAATAAATCTGGAATTGTTGATCAACATATATGTGAGATTTCTTTTGACACATAAAGAATTGTACTAAAATAGCTTTAAGTAACTTCAAGTTAATTTATAGTTAAAGTAAGATTCTCAATTTAAATTTGAATAAAATGGTTCGTAACTATTATGTTGTGACTTTGCTGATATGATTTATGAATTATGGCTGTGTTTGTTTGATTCATAGCATAAGGAAAAAAGAAAGAGGTGTTTCTACTGTTCGTAGATATTTTATTGTTACAGACGAGTGTTTTAATATCTTGTCTTGTTTGACAAGATTATGGTTAAAAAATGTTCCAAATACTTATACGAAAAAAAATAATTTTGCCGTGATATATAGAATTCACCAGCACACATATTTGCTAAATTTTAAAGGTCATCTAAATTCTATAATAAAATTCGCATAGAATTAAAGTGTTAAATGTATTAAATTTAAAAGAGTACCAATGAAAATTATAAATATGTTTATCTAATTTTAACCATTTTAGTCTTATAAAATTGTACAGTTTATTATAAATATCATTTTATTTTGTGTCTGTGTGATGATCTATTTTATATATAGTGAGGAGGCCTCCTGCCTTAGCTTTGCTTTTTGTAATAATTTTTGAATTATTACCACAAAGCCTTACTATAATTTTTAGTCTTAATTGTGGTAAAAACTATTTTGGACTATTTTAGAATTTTAGAAACTTACTTCTTGTGTTATTTCTGCTTCTTCTTCGTATGCAAGTGCTACCACAGCCAACATTAGATTAATAAGGTAAAACGAACCAAAAAATACAACTACTGTAAAAAATGAAACACTTATTGGACCACAGGATGCCAACACCTGAAACAAAAAGAGAAAGTAAAAATAAGTATAGGTATAAATTATTAAGAAAAGATACAAGAAGAACAAGATAAGAGAGTAAAAAAAATAAAACTTTTTTGCTTATAGTTGGTTGAAACTATATTTATGTTAAAGTAATACAAAGTCACATTGTTGACTTATAAATAGAAAAGAACCGAAAATATTCACATCTCTTTTAAATTTTATATCATCAGAGGTAGATATTAATTGACGTATGGCCTTATATTTTCGTAATAATTTTATAAAGTATATTATTGTATCTTTTAGACATCATATGAAATGATCGAAATACTTTGTTAAATTAAGTAAAAGTATTTTACAGAAATTTTAATATGTTTGACATGTAGTCTTAAATGTATTAAACAGTAATGTACAATTGCAGAATTAAAATAGTATTTTATATTTGCCATAGACATTTAGATGCAAAAAAATAATAATTTATATAGAAAATTATAAAAAAGTTTCAAATTTAAATTTAATTAACAGAAATAAAAGAAAAATTTATGAATATATGTTCTTCTAGTTTAAGTTAGAGTGTTTTTACATAATTTTTATTGTTGTTGATAGAAATAGGACAAAAAAAATTATTTACCAATACAATTCCTGCGACAACACGGGTAGAACACTGAGTTGCATTTTAATAGAGATCAAACTAAATAATTTTTATATTGAAACTTAATATAATCATCAGCTTATTCTATGTCTAAAAATCTGACGTGTTTTGATTTTTTCCCGTATTGTATACTATAGTAAATCGTATCTGTGGAATAAAATTATAGTGAAGATACAAGATTATACCTGTTCAAATGATATTAAGCTCTAAATCCATAGATATTTTGTACGCCTCATTTAATTGTACATCGTATATTTTCACACAAGGATGGAGATTCGTTGTATGAATCAAATGCTAGTTTTATAAATTACACCAGTTTCTGAAATATTTCATACGTGTTACATATACTGAGTTACGTAAAATTAAACCCATTTTATTAAAACTTTTTTACGTACATTTTTTATGAACTGTTTTTGATAACAGTTACAAAAGTAATGAGCAAAAATGAAACAAAACATAAATCTAAACCAAAAACAAAATGACACATAAAACCCAAAAACAAATAAACGATCTATCGATATCTATAAAAATTGTCATACGAGTCGTAGAAACAAACGATTTATTAAAATATTAAACTCCTATATTTTCTTTTAGCTCTTTAGAAAAGTATAAACGAAAGGCTCTATACAGGTCGAGCAATTCGGGAGCTGTCTGAAATTTCTCTTAAATTCGTACAGAGGATCTGTAATTGGACTAGTGAAATAAATACCCGCTTCTTTCAGGAAATTTATTATAATGCCAGCCAGACATTAACATATGCATTTTGAATGAATTATGTGTTTCAATTTAAAATGTAGTTAATTGCTACGCTTTGCTATTTATCTGCTTAAATTTGGACTTTATTTCGTATTTCATTTTAGTGTTTATATTGATTAAAATTAAATAGTATTTTATCTTGTGAATAACACACGTAACCAGTTTCTTCGTAGTAATGACCAGTTCCATATTTTCACTAAAGAATGTTCAAGGTTGCCAAAATGTTGAAATTCAGATCTAACTGAAGACAGTTCCTGTACAATCTTTGAGTGAAAACTTGCGAAGGGCAGCAAATTTATGATTCTAGTTTTATTTTTGATGCAAATTTTACCAATTATTGGACGCTGGTCGTATTTTTTCTATTGTAAAGGAATGGTTACATATAAAAGTTGCCCTAGCGGATAATTACAAAAATGTAATAACATTTTTATGAAAAAATTAAATCAACCTCTAAGAAAGCACTAAAAAACGAAAAATACCAATATAAATTTTAATATAAAATTTAAATTTTCGAATTCGGAGCCAAATTAATACCGGACAAAATGTGAAGAGCATAAAAAAATTGAGAAATACTTTACTTGTAACTGCTTTCTTACCCTATCACATGCTGGGAGTTATTTGTTTCATTTCGTAATAATTCGGCGATGACTCCAAAAATGTCGATTCCATATAAAAATTTATATTGTTATTTTTCGTTCTTTATTTTATTCTTTCTTTTCTGGATTTTTAGTTGTAAATTACGTTGAGTCCTTAAGGCCACAAAAAAATACCTATTTTATCTAAAGTTGTAGACCACATTAAATTAAATAAAGAAAATTCTGTCTGATAATTTCCCAAATACCAGTATTGAATGAAATTCTACAAAAACAAATATTTAACCTGCTCTAGTAAATCCGCTATCTTGAATTTCAAGGAACTAATTCTTCAATTCCTAATATATGTCCCCAACACCCCCCAATACCGTAATTGGAAGAACTTGAGAAAATCGGACAAAGTTAATTATTTTCTCGGTCATATTATCAGCACCATCTCGAATTTTACTCAATCAATTTCTTCTTTTAGTCTGCTACACTGGTATTTAAAAAAGCGCGAGGCCTCGCAAAGAGGCTTAAGATATAAGATATTTTAACCAGAGCAGAGCTGAAGGCTAGTCGCCGCACCAGCGAGCAAAGTGTCCTATGTCGGAGAGTAGGGGTGGGAATATTTTAAGGGCGCCACTGCATCTAAGCTAGGTCGAATGCAGAGAGACCTTCTACGATGTTGTTTGGACCTAGCTTTCAACTCAACACTTGAAAATAAAAAAAAATTAAACGTAATACCAAATGCGAGAAGTTTGTGAGTCAAAATAAAACTCATATCGACTAGTTCTAATAAGGTTCTTTAATTAAAATTAACATCGTTGATGTAAATAAATAATCTTCAAACCACATGGTTCTTCTGCAGCGTAATAAATACACTGAGGGTGGATTGCGGCATTCTCATCGGTAGGGTGGACTGCCAGTTAATAATCCTGCCCAATAGAAGAACCCGATGTTTTGGGGGTCTGGACTGATTCCTTCGTTGCATGTGCAAACTGCTCAAAATCCTTATCTCCAGGTTTATCCCGATAAAGAAAAACCATAACTGCCAACCTGGCAAAGATACGGTACTCCAAAACACAACAAAATTACCAGGATAATTTTCGACTCAGACCATCTCAGAATTCCAAAAATTTGGCAAGTAAAAATTGAGATGGAAGTCTGTAGCTGCCTCGACCGCACTAATCGACTTCCGTAAGGCGCGTTCAATTACCATGTGTGAAAGAAATGACAGCTTAAAAAGAATGACACTGGACAACACCAGTCAGCTGAAATGCATTTTTTAGTTAGGTCAATTCATTAATGATTAGACTTTAGTAGTGGGAATAGGGGGCTCCTAGTTGACCCCCCCACCACTTTTTTGATTGGTCAGCCAAGAATGACCTTGTTTCTGATTGGCTGCCCAAGTTCGCCCCCTATTCCGATTGGTTTCATAAACTCCGCCTCTTTTTGCTCCACCTCCTACCTCCTTCCTAACCACCACAGTAGTTGGAGGGGAGCTGGTAGCAGTTGGAGGGGAGCTGGTATTTTAAAGGACTGAATCTGAGCGAGCTACATTCATTTACAACTAGTCTTAAGCTTATATAGAAGATTCACCACTAATAAAGAACAGTGTTAAATTAAAAATAAGTGGTAGTTATGAACAGTGATTTGCAAAATGAAATAATCAAATTAGGTAAACAGTTTACTAAACTTCAAAATTCCGAATTAAAGAATGCAATGCTAAGGAAAACACACCCCGAGTGGGCACAGGTATATTATGAGACTGCCTTCCAATACCAATTAGCTGCAGAAGCCTGTTTAAATTATAGAAAAACCCAAAATTTGCCGAAGTTCTTTCATGAAATAAAGAAAATAGGATTCAGTTACTTTTTAAGGATATTGAAGGATTATATAAAAGATCCTGATATATTAAAAGAAATCGTGGAAGAGGAAGAGAGAGATAAAGAGATATTGAGAAACAGGGAGGTTTTAGTGTAGGATTTATTATGGAATTATTAATAAGAGAAATGTATGAAGAGTTTTTGATGTCCGCAGCCTGTTCCGAGTTTTATGCATATGAAGGTCAAGAAAGTGAAGCGCAGAATATTATAGTGTTTTTAAATTATATGGAACATGCGGAATTATGTTTACTAGCAGCTAAATGTTGTAGCGAATATTTAAAAAATAAAAATATAGATATTTTAATATGTAAACTTCAAGAACTAGGATTAAATAATAATATTTCATGTATTAAAACAATGTTAGAAAATAAAACACATAATTTGTAATCAAGTCTTTTATTACATAAAAAAATTGTTGTAAAGGTAATAAACATTTGATAATGCACATACACATGGTATTTTTTGATGATAAAAGCAGCAAGGATCCATTTTCTTTAGGGTGGGTTGTTCATCAATCTCGATAACTGGTTTCATGGAATACTTCTTTACGAAATCTGCCTTTTCTTCCCCTTTTACATAAACATAGTCCACCTTAGCGCTTAAATCTCTTATGATATCTCCACATTTGTGTAATGGTGTAAATCCTTCACACCATTCAATGCAATGGTAATTTTTTATTAACCACAGAGCTTGTTTGTGTAAATAGGATGGTAAATGACCCATCGGAAATGGAGCTTTGAAAATAAAATGACTTGTCTTTTGCCCATCGTACGCTGCTAATTCCTTTACAATAAATTTATTATTTTCAATTTTGAATCCTTGAAGATCTAGAATAAGTTTCATATTTTCAAATATTTGAATTTCTTGATCATTTCTACTTTTAATTGATATTCACTTATTTGTTTTTTTAATTTCTGCAACTGAAGTTGAAAATCTAATACTCGAACTGAAATCTCGTAAGACATTATATAAATGAAGAATTCTGGTTTGGCTACGTTAATAAATATCAAAATTGACGCGTGCGCTCTTAAGCGTAAGTAGCGGTTTGTTTAAAAAGAGTATTTTATCTTAAGGAAATTGTATTACAACTGTTTCACAATTTTTGTTAATGGATTGTAACTGAAAACTTTATCATGAATTATAACACAATATGCCGCTGTTTTAGGGGGAATTTTTTCCTTGGTTTCAAATTCAATTCTCATGGTTACTGGACCTGTTTGTAGTAAATCTCTTTGATGTGAACAATTAATGTAAACTATAGGAGCATTTTCTTTAAATTCTTTCGGATTAAAAATTGGTTCCACTGGAGAGTTATAATACCCTTGACGAAAGTCTGTAAACATTTCATACAGAGTAGCAAATTTATTATTTTCAAAGTCAAGTTGAAGATCATTGTAAGGATATCTTTCTGAATTTAAAAAGACATTCATATTTCTTAAATTACAATGATCAAATTTACTCATATCCATTTTTAGATTACCACGTCTATTTTTCTGAAAAGCAATTAGAACATGACGTGGCGTTTCGACTTTTGTAGATGTTTTTACGGGCCAGTTGTGCCTCGTAGTTTCCAATAACTCTGGATATTCAACTAATTCCCAGCTTCGGAAGGTTATTAGTATATCACTATTTTTGTCAATAATTTTGGTAAGTGCTAATTCTTGCGGAATCGCTACAGTAAGATGAGGAACTCTCCAACACAACTTGGTAATTTTAACTTTGGGTTTTTCATCTTCATTACTGGATAATAATGCATTTGTATCATCATTACTTCTTATTAGAATAAGTTCTTGTTGTGAATTAAGAATAATCTTATTATAATCTTCAAAAAATCCTGAATACATCTTTAATGGTATACATAATGAAACATTACCTTTGTCATCAGTCATAATTTTTTCTTTAGATTTTGTTTTCGGATACCAACCGGCATTTTCCAATTTAGCACTTTCATTTTGATTAAATGAAATATATCCCTTAAGAGTTGAAGTTATACCAATATCCCGAACGGAGTCAATAGTAACACCATTTAAAATATAGCGTAATTCTTTAAATAAAAATGCCGGAGCATTATTAATTAAAACAGTATTAGCTAAAGGGGAATCATCTTCTTTAGTTACTTGCAATTCCACATAAATTTCACTTTTGCAAGGTAAAGGATATTTTCCTGTTTGTTGCAAAGCAATTCTGATTTCATCATTTGGTCCGAGTTTTGTAGGATTAAAAGGATCGAAAGAAAGAATTTCCCAGCTTAATATTGATTCATCAACCAATACATTTTCTCTTACATTTAAATAATCCATTTTTATTTAAGTTTAAAACCCAAACTTTGAAGAAATTTTCTATTAGAAGGTGTTAACCTTTGGAAGTTTGATTTCCTACTAAAGGAAGTTGGTTTCTTTCTTGTCTTATTAATGTTTTTATTATTAAATTTTCTAGTAAAGTTTGCAGATTTATTGTTATATAATATTACCATCTTTAATCTACTTTTTTAAGATGTAGTCTGATGGTTATGGTTTCTTCTCTAAAATTAACCAAATCACCTTCCTGATCTATTATTTTAATGGCTATTTTATCAATTACTTTAACGGTGACTGGGAAATATATGACGTTTTGAGGTGACTCAATTATTTTGAACCCTGGAGCAACGCTCGGGAAAAATTGGTGTATTATATGAACAGGTTTCCCGTTTAAATATGATCCCTCTGCAATACTGCAGTCAATATTTATTGAATTTACTTTAATTATTTCCGCGGGAAAATCTGATATATGTTCAATGTTGGCTTCCAATCGCCCATTTTTAAACCCTAATAATTTACCAATAGTTCCTTCACGAAAAGTTATGGGGGCTGAACATTTAAGATGTGTACGTAAAGTATTATTATTTGCATAAAGACTAAAACTAATTTTATCCTCATCCAAGTGTTTTTTTAAAAAATCTGTTATGTCTTCTAATTCGTAGCTACCTGGGGGTATGGCTATTTCTAAATTTTCATCATGAATTAATACATTATTCCCAACATCAATATTGGGAATTGCATTAAATGTTTCGAAATTTACAAGACCGATAACATATTCAACATCTTCATCTAAATATATTGGAGGATGTAACTCTGATGTTAAAATAGCGGAATTGCCGCTAAGAACAAAACTATATGACATTTTACTTTAAAAATATGTTTAATAATAAACTAAAATTAGGTGTTACATATGGTTATAAAGAAATTTTAGACACAATTGACCACAATTTGTTTTGTTAAAGTTTTGATAACTGTTATAATTATAATTAACAATATTATTATTTTGGTCGCTATAAAAATATTTAATTAATTCAGAAGGGGGTCGCAAATTACCATAACTATCAAAATATATTATGTTTTTTCCTTTTTTTGTATATGCTATCCAGTGAGTACCAACACCACTGTGATTATCTAGATTGACAATTGCACTTTCAATTAACTTTATCTTTTTTGGTAATTTATCCCTCATAAAAATACCACGAAAGTTGGGAATTTGTAAATATTTAGCGTATTTAAGTAAATCGTAATTTGTAAGTGCTTTTCGAGGTATATGTTTTAGCAGTTTTTTGAATAAGGTTTCAAGTATAATCCACATCCTGTTTTATAGGGTTTTAAATAAAGTCCACTTCCTTTTTTTCCTACCGCAATGGACTCCATCATTTGATTGTGTCGTTTAGATTCTTCTAATTTCGCTTTGGCTGCTTTTGCATCATTTACTGCTTTAGCAATACCTGCAGCCCCTCCTCCAAGAGCACCAAGAGCAGACAAACCAGCAAATAAAGGTATAAGTGGAAGAAATCCGCCAGTCTTTGGGATTGGAATTACCCTTTTCTTTGGAGGTAACACTTTACCAGTTTTTTTAATAGCTTTTAAAGCAGTTTGAATACTTTCATTTAGGTCTTTAAAACGTTTCCCCTTAATTCCTTTTCTAGCTTTTGAAATTACCTGAGATAATGATAGTCCTCGTCCTTTTCGAGTTTTTCGCTTGAACTTTCTTCTCGTTCGAAGTCCCATACCTAATTTTCTTTTAATTTTCATAGCACCAGTAATTCCTAGTGCAGCAGTTTTTTCCCCAAAACTAGAATCTTTAGCTTTGAACCTTGATAAAGCTTTGTCAGCTAATACTTTATCAGCTAAATGCCTTCTTTTTATATCATTTGATTGTGAGTAAGCAATATCGTGTTCTTTACAAGCCTCATCCAATAAATTTATACCTTTATCACCTCTTGACAATCGTTTTTCCAATTTTGTTCCAGGTCCACAAAAATTATAACCAGGAATATGCAATTCAAAGGGTAATTTATTTATTAATGAGTTTACTAAACCACTTCCTTTCCTTTTGCTGTTTGTCTTGTAAATGATTCGTTTATTATGTGATGGAAACATTATATATAGTTGCAATCCTAGTGATAACTAACCAGTTACATCACAATACTGAATATTAATAGTTTGTTTTATATATAAAATGAGAGTTGAGAAACAACCATACTCTATAACAATTAAGGATCATGAAAGTTCAGTGAATGGTTTTAGAAAACATGGAAAACTGTTTGAGGGAAATAGTAAAAGAGGGTTAATTATTGGCCCGTCAGGCTGTGGCAAAACCAATGTTATTATTAGTTTGATTGAAGATCCGAATGGTTTGCGATTTGAAAATCTGTATGTTTATTCAAAATCCTTATATCAACCAAAGTATAAATATTTGAGAACACTTTTTAAACCTTTGAAAAAAATTGGATACTATGAATCTGAAAATGAAGAAACAATTGTTTCACCAAAACAAGTTAAACCAAACTCTATAATAATATTTGATGATATAGTGTGTTGTAATCAGAATGTTGTAAAGGACTATTTTTGTTTCGGAAGACACAAAAATACTGATTGTTTTTATTTATGTCAAACATATTCTTCTATTCCGAAACAATTAATTCGTGACAATGCAAATTTAATTGTTATATTTCAACAAGATCGAACAAACTTAAAACATATTTATGATGATCATGTTAATGTTGATATGTCATTAAACCAATTTAATGAGTTGTGCTTAATATGTTGGAAAGATAAATTTGGATTTTTAGTAATAGACAAAGACTCTAATGTGAAATCTGGCCGATATCGAAAAGGATTTGATTCATATATTTACTTATAAAAATAAACGTTTGATGGTAAATTATACCAATCATGGATGAACGTTTAGCAAGAGAGCTAGTTAAATCAAGAAAAGCTGTTAAACAAAAATATCAGAGTTTAAAAAATGCGGAATTTGAGGCACAAACTAAATTGGAGGAAACATATAAACCGATAACTCAACCCTTACAAGAATTAATTTCAACGATTGGTAAAATTGAACCTGTTGAAATAAAGGAAGAGCTACACACACCAATTAAAAAAATTTATGAAACACCACAGAAAAGATCAATTCAAACACTAACGCCAAAGAGAAAATTACAATATGGAACATCAACACCAGAAAAAAGAAAGACGGGAAAAACTCCACTCCTTCCTACAGAAATACCATCGATTATTGACTGGGACGCGAGTTTAGCTTCAGCAAGTCAAATGCCATCTATACAACAAACAAGTATTATTGCAGAAACAAACCCTTCTTCAGGTTCACACTCCACAATAGGAAATCTTTCAGATATACTGGAACAAACACGGCAAACAGTTAGAACATTTGTTGATACAGATTTATATAAAGAATATTTATTAGGATTTGATGAATTACCTCGCCAATATATTGATAGCGGTGTAAAAGATGTTGAACATGAGTTTGATCACCAATATGGAATAGTTCATGATTTGGAAACCGAGAAATTCTTTTTGGGTTTAACTCAAAAACCTGTCGAAATTATTGGTAAAAACATCAAAATTGAAGGAATAACCTATACAGGTACACCAGGTTTATATGAGTTATTATTTAAAAAAGAACCAATAGGGTATAAAAAACAAGATTTGGAAAATTATATGGATATTTTAAAAAGAACCAATGCATACCGTAGAAATAATGATCTAAATGAGCAGGTGCAGGGGAATGGATCACATAAATATATTTCTATAATAGGACCTTATTTGCAAAGCAAAGGAATTACAAAAACTAAAACTCTAAATCCCGAATCTCAACAAGCAGTCCAGGGATTTTTTGAAAGACGCAAAGCTCCATATAGAGAAAGTCGAGTGTCTTCAAAAAAAACCGGATTTGGTATAACTTTAAAAGTTAATAAACCTAATACAGATTACATATATTGGGATAATGTAAACGAACTTGTTGAGAGACTTCGACTATTGGTAGCATCCATGCTTGCGGGACACACTGGTCATAACAATGAAATTATTTCCATTATTGAAGAACTAAGAGAAGCGAATATTATTATATAAAAGGACATAATAGATACTTTTAAACATTTCTAAAATGACCATCGATAAATTTGGTCGTCATATTTCAAAAAAATCTGCTCTAAACACATTATTATCACTAGAAAATAAAATATTATCAAATGTTGAAGAGAAAATAATAAAAATTTTTAAAAGCGATGTCAAATATATTGAAAACAAATTAATTCAAAATTTAGATCCCGGGTTGAAAAGCGATGTTAATAATTTAAATAAGAGAATAAATGAATATGATAACAATATACAAAATATTGCAAAAAAGATTAAGTTATTTGAGGATAAAGTTATTCCTGAATATAATGACAAGATAATTAATTTGAAAAATACTGTTGATGGAAATGATGATGTAGTAGAAAAATTTTCTCAGAAAGTTTCTAAATATGCAAATGACTTTGACGTAGTGAAGTTAAAATATGATAAAGTTGATGATTTTGAAAATGAAATAAAAAATGAAATTACATCAATTAAATCAATAATTAAGGATACTTCAGCAATTGACAATGTCAAGAACAGTATTTCCAAGGAAATTACATCAAAGTTTCAAAATTTTACTAATTTGCTTAATGATAGAGTAGCAGAAGAAGTAAGGAATTTTAAGAAAATACATGACGTTATGGATAAAAATACACAAAATCTTGAAAAATCAATGAACACTCATTTCCTAATTCACAAAAAAGATACCGACAAAGTTAATGAATTTAAAGAACAAATTAAAGAATTTGAAATTAAAATCAATGCATATAAATCAAATTTACAATATTTAGAAGACAAATTGAAGGAGGATTTTCAAAACGAAAATGAAAAAATTGAAACAAAATTCAAAGATCAAATTACAAAAGATAATGAAAAAATCGAGGATATACTAAAGCAGTTAAACAATCTGAAAACCAAATCTGAAACGTCTTTTGACGAGGGAAATTTTACAAAGGCAATCGATGAGAAATTACAAAAAGAATTAGAATCCTTACTAGAAGTAGTGCAAGCTATAATAGAAGTTTCTAAAAAGGATGTATTAATTAAAATTAAAAATAATAGTTCAAAAATCGAGGAGACTTCTTTACTCATAAAAGAACTTGAAACATCTTATACAGATATACTACACAAAGCTGAAAAGACAGTGTCAGACATAAAAAATATAGAAAAAAAAATTGTGAAAATGACATTAGATATTACAAATGCAGAATTTCAATTAGGAAAAGATATAAAAAATCTAGAAGATAAATTAACAAAAGAAATAAAATCTTTAAACGAATTAGTTCAAAGAGCTGCTGAAGTTTCTAGAAAAGAATTTAATGATACAATGAATTATGCAAGAGAAGAAATGAATTCAACATTAGGTGGTTTCAAAAAAGATTATACGTTATCAAATGTTCTTTTGGAAACTAAATTTAATGTAAAAATGTCTGATCTTAATAACAACATCACCCAAATAAATTCGTCAATAAAAGAAATTAGAAATGAAAATAACAAATCATTTGAAACAATGGAAAATAAATTTAATGTAAAAATTTCTGATCTTACTAACAACATCACCCAAATAAATTCGTCAATAAAAGAAATTATAAATGAAAATAAAAAATCATTTGAAGCAATGGAAAATAAAATTAAAGAACTTACTAAAAAAAACTGAGATGATTTTTTTTTATATTTTACAACATCAGCGATAAAGGGCTTTTATAAACGGTTTAGAAGGAGGTAAAGTTATTTGTGGGATTTATTTTCGAGAGTAAGGTATAAATTAATAATGAGTAAAATTAAGCAAGACGTTGTAAATGAATTACATAAACCGGCGAGAAGGCGATATAGAAGGAGACGAACAATTGTAAAAGGGCTTAATGATCTATTTCAAGCTGATCTGATAGAAATGCAGCCATATGCGAAATTTAATAGGGGTTTAAGATATATTTTAATGGTAATAAATGTGTTTTCTAAATTTGTATGGGCAGAACCTGTAAAATCCAAAACTGGTAAAGATGTAGCAGCTGCAATGAAAAAAATTCTATTAACTTTAAAAACTCCCCCAACAAATCTGAATACTGATCAGGGTAAAGAATTCTTTAATCAAGACTTTCAGAAACTTATGGAGCAGTTCAAAATTAATCATTACAACACATTTTCTAATATGAAAGCTAGTATTGTAGAGAGAGTAAATAGAACGATAAAAAACAAAATGTGGAAAAAGTTTAGTTTACTAGGTAATTATAAATGGATCAGCTTTCTTAAAGAAATAATTACAGAATACAATAATACTAAGCATTCAACAATCGGAAAAAAACCAAACGAAGTTAACAAAAAGAATGAAATGGAAATCTTGAAATCAGCTTATACTCATAGGAAAACTGTGGATCCCAGATCACCAAAATTTCGTGTCAGTGATAGAGTACGAATAAGCAAGATTCGCGAACAATTTTCTAAAGGTTACACGCCCAACTGGTCAAACGAAATTTTTCAAATAAAAAAAATCCAGCTTACTAATCCAACAACGTATTTGATTCAAGATGGAAATGGGATAGATATTCAAGGAGGTTTCTATGAAGAAGAACTTCAAAAAGTAAGACACCCAAATGTATATCTGGTGGAAAAAGTGTTAAGAAAGAAAGGAAACAAAGTATTTGTAAAATGGTTAGGATTAGATAAATCTTATAACTCTTGGATCTTCAAGAGAGATGTGATGTAATAGTAATTAATGCTGTAATAATAATTGATGTTTGTAATAAAAAAAAATGATTTTTTATATATATTTGTTTTATTTAAAAATAAGCTTATTACATAAACATTTTTTTTAAATACAATATTCCTATAATCAGAGTCTAATATGGGATTTAAAATTTCTTCAGTCAATTTAATCCTTCTTCTAAAATGTTTTTGATTTATAAACTCTTCAGAAGTCATACGAGCTTTTCTGTAGGCGAAGTTCCAAGCAACCATCAGATGAATTTGGTTTCTTGATTCATCAATAGATACTGTCTTCTTCATAATAGTGCTTAGACTTTAATTTTTGTTCTAGTTCTTCGGGATGATTCAACAGCAGTTCCAGCATGGAGCACACATTTTCACTATTTAGATTTTGTTTTGGAGAAAGGACATTATATATTTTGTCAAAAGAATCTCCGTCGTAAAAATTGTTATTTCTAAAAACGTTGAAATAACGTCGAAAGTTTTGTTTTTGTAAAACATTTAGTCTATATTCTATAAGTGGAATTTGTTCCCATAGTCTGCATACAGTTTCATTTCCATAGTAAATAAAATCACAGCTTATCACAATCTTCACTATTGGTAATTCACCAATCTTTTCAAAATGAATAGATAAATTTTGCAAATATATCGGTTCATTGAAAACATTTGGTGAAAACATATAATTTGTTATAACTCCTTGATATTGCAATAAGTTCTTTCAATCATCTTCATTTAATATCACAGACTGACCATTTTTACCACCAAGTTCAATGCATGGTAGAAAATCACTTTCCACCCACAAACCAATCACAGCATATTTAGAGTTAGAATTATTTAAATTATATTTTGTAGAATTTATAATTGTTTTTTTTATTTTCTTTTTTAATGGTGAATTTTCAAATATATTTTTACTCTGATTACTGAACATTTTAAATGATGTATTTCAAAAACTAACTGGCTATCTGCTTGCTCTCAAAAAACTAACTATCAATCCGTTTGCTCCTAAATTTTATACATTTTCCCTCTCCTCTCAAGTGGAGGGGTAAACTTATTTTCCCTCTCCATTTAAGAGGAGGGGATAAACTTTAAATGTCTTTATACTAACGAGAATCAATAAAAAACAAAATTTATATTATTTTTTTAACATTTATTAAATATTTTTATAGATATTTTTTCATGAAATACAATAAAATTAAACATGTACAAATAAATATTGCTGCTGTAAATATAATAACAAATATATAACAACAGACACAATGACAAGATTCTTCTTTTTTATTATTGAAAGGAATCCAATCTGAATATTGTAATGGTTTGTTTGTCATGGAATATTTAATTTTTATGTATGTATTTTCACACAAAGCAGAATCAGTTACATTATAGGTAAAAAAGTGTGAATTTCCAACAAGATATGTCATTTTCATCTGTTTGTAGCAGTCGGTTTCATTTTTGAGGGCATTTATACATATATCAGCCCTAACTGTATTAGGAATGTAATTTACATATATCACATTTCCAACAAGGGAAACTAAAACTATTAAAGATGCAGCAGTCATTGTTGTAATATTACTAACAAATAATGGTATTTCTATACAATATATATGTTTTTGGATTCAGTTCCCCCTCCAACTTTTAAAGCTTCAAAAACGACTTACATAATTTATCATCATATAAAATGATGTCTTTATAAAGATGAAAAATTACTAGGAGTAGTTAATTCTAATCGCGGTTTTTTATTTTTAGATCCATTTTCGTTTCCAGAACTTAAAAAAGTTAGAGTATCATACATCATTTTCATATCTTTATCAAAAAAATCTGTTTCCAAAATATCCTTATGTCCCCATGCAAGAGTTTTTGTGGAATTTGGTATACAATATCTTTTATCATCATGAGTTGTTAATGCCAATTTATTTAACAAATTAGTGTATATATTATGCATATCTGACTTGAATACATACATGGTGCAGAATATTTTGTCACCTTTCTCAACAACATCTTTATAATCTGATAATGTTAATTGATTTTTTATACATGATCTACTAACGCCTTTTGCTTTTTTATCTACACTATTTTTGGATTTTATACAATATGCTTTAGCACCAGTTCCATAAAAACTTTCAATGGGAATCCCTTTGTACTCATCTTTAAATTTACCAACAACTGATGTTGTAATAGGCATGCAATGAATATTTTGTTCAGAAAAATTAGAAGTATCAAATTTATCCAGATTTAGCTTCATATCTTCATAAAAGTTTTGGGTCTGAACTTCAAGAATTAAGGAATCAGTATCCGTATATAATAAATTTAAATTATTACCATATTTTACTTTTAAATACCCATAATAAAAATTATACATTACAGTTTTTGCAATATCCAGAATACTCATCCCAACATAAATTGGTTTATTGTATTCAATGCAAACCTGTTGAAGTTGAAGAGCAACTAGATTTTCAGAGAAAATTTTAAAATCCTTTAATTGAGGTTTAGAAATAAGTTTTTCGGCACTAAATTTATTACCCTGTCTTTCCCATTGAGATACTAATTTAATATCTGCTCGCCTATCAACATTTTCCATGGTTTTACCGAAAATTGAATTATTTGCCAATTTATAACAATTTTTATCAAATTTATTTTTAGATAAATTTCGTAAATTTGTATTTAAATCTATATATTCCGCTAACCATGGTGATTGTGTAAACTTAACTGCTCTGTGTATTTTTATGATTTTGAGTCCAAATTGTAGACATTGTTTCAGATATCGGTAGTGAATGATATAGTTATATTTATTATGTAAGTTTGGAATTAATTTTGAGTGGTTTGAAATTGGTGGTGTATATTGTTCAGGACAAAATGGGAAATCATTATGACTATCATGTAAATAATTTGGATATTCTAAATCAACTTCAAATATGTATCCTATAGATGATGTATCTGAAAGTTCGGATATATTTAAAGTTTCTATTTCGAGCTTAGGTACCCAAGCAAAATTTTTTTCAGGCAAATATTGTTTCATAGCATAACCATACAAATTTGTGGCGTCTAAGTAAGCGATATATGTTGTAGGTCTTTCAGGATTAAAATTTTCTAAGAATGGATTATTTGCTTCAGATTTGCGTTTGGAACAAGTGCTAACCCCACCACGAACACCTTTTTTGAAAAAATGAAGCATATCTGGTTCCGTTAATAATTCTAATTCTACATTAGTTAATTTCATCATTGCATCCCAGCACATAGAAGGGCTAGTGACATAATTAACAGGATCTAACTTATAGGTTTTAATACATGTGGATCTATAATTTTCAAAAACATCAGCCAAAAGTAAAACATCTGATTTTAAGTAAATATCGGAATAAGCCCCTATTGTAGAACACTTAAATAGATTCCACACTTCTACAGCACGATTGTAGTCTTGAGGAGAGATATTTTCATCGGTTAAGTTATTATAAAATTTATCAATCAATGGTAGAGATTTCTCATTTAATTTTTCGTTGGAATCTATGTAAGAGTATGGAAATACCCCTTTTTGTCTAATGTATCGAAATTCATCAGCATTTGAGAAAAACTTTTTAATTTCAAAACATTGTGAATCTTGTAGAGTTTGTGATAGTGACTCTAAAGACTCTGGGAGAAATTGAAAAGAATCTATAAAGCGTAGTCGCAAAGCAACTGGTTTCCGCTTTTCTGACACATCAACGAAAATTTCCTTACTAAAAGAAATATACTTTTCTTTATTTTGAGCTATAACACTAATATTTTCTTTATTATAGCAAAGCGATTTAATAAATAGGTGAGAATCATAGTTTTTTAAATTATGCAATACTATTGGTATATATTTTGGAGGTTTAAAATGCAAATTACATATTGAGTGGGCGGCTCCTCGATATTTACCTGTAATATGACAATGATCCCTACACTTTATGAAATTTCCTTTTGAAAAAGGTTTTTCACATACATAACAAATGCTAGAATTTTCATATTCAATCTGTTCCACAGATGATAAATCTTTCAATGGTACTTGATATTTTAAATATTTTTTATAAATTTCTTTTACATCATTTTCAATGTATTCAATAAATTTTATAGCACAATCTGTACCTCTATAAAGTTTAAGACACACAACATTCTCATCAAATGATGATTTAATATAATAAGCAAATGAATAGGGTATATGTTCAGCAGTTTTAATAGTATATGAGGTTGTCGAATCAGGTGTAGATTGTTGGCACTCAATGTTTTTCAAATAACATTCAAAATCGGCATAAATAACAAAAGGAGCTTTATACTGTTTCTGAATATTTTGAAACTTTAATATATTTGCAGGAATATAATTGCCAAATTTATCCAAAATCAAATTATCTGAAGGAAGCTCAATTCGAACAAAACTACAATCACGTTCTAAATGTGTGTTAAGTTTTTCATATGTTCCAAAATATTGAAGGCATCCATCACATAAGTATTTTTTTATTTTCTTTTTTGATAATTGTTTGGATACCAAGCAACCTAAATCCTTTATCCAACAGTAGTGGTTATTTCCATCATCAGAACTTATTAAAAGCAAATTAATATGTAATTTTTTCTTTTCATTATTATAATGTAAAGGACCGACAATCTCATATACCTTTTTATTATCCCTTAAAAATTTTTCAACTCCATATACATTTATGGACAAATTATTTTTTTCCTCAAACTTTTTTATATCTAATAATTTTACTGGAAATTCAATACCTGTAAAATCGAAAGCGTCTCTGAAGTCTGGATATGATGAGGTCTTTCGAGGATTACCGGTTGGCTGGTATGCTGCTGAAACCACTGCCCAGGCGAAACAGCAATTGTCCTCATTCATCACATTCACTATTGATTTAGAAAAGTGATGCATCTTAATGTAGGAGGAGGCATTCAATGGGTTGTACTTATTGATGTTGACTTCCAAATGCAGAATTCTTTGTAGAGCCCACCCTGTAATAGGAATTAAAAAATTAGTTCTGAATAATATTTGTTAGAGATGTACAAGTGATATTAAGAAAACTTAGCTCTTGAGATTAAATAATAATTACCTGAGTCTCTTTCCGGCAATTCATCTGCTTTGGTTTCAATAATCTTGAATAAATCATCGTAAAGCTGTTGTAGATCAGTTGTATGGGTTACAATGAAGAACGGTGTATTAAATGACTTAATTGAAGTAGAGGTTAAAGTTGGAGAATAATATATTCCAAATAATTCCAAATTTACTTTAGCACATGTAAATTCTTGTTGACGCTGGCGTATTAATGTTTGCACTTTATTACCAATATCTTGCTGAAACTTTTTGATGTCGATGTGATAATTCTGCGAATATATTCTGTAGGAAGCTATTCGACATTTAAATGCACTCCTGATAATGTCAATTCCATTTCCATATTTTATGCAGCTCCTGTTTTTATGAATATTTGTCCTCAAGTGTGTGCTCCAGGAATTAGATTTGACATTTACTTCACAATCTTGGCAAAATCGCATTGGAGGCCTTGAAAGTAGTTCATCAACTGAAACAATTATTATTTTTTAATTCCTCTGTAAACCTTTATTAATAATAAAAAGAAAAATTAAAAGGAAAATTATAGCTAAATATGTTATAAAAAAATACTTACGATTAATTATATAATCTTCCAAGTTAAAGGTGTTTTCGTTATTGACAAAATTTTCTCGAAGGTGGCGTACAATATGTGATTTTCTTTTAAATTCTCTTAAGCAGTGTGTGCAAAGGAGAGTCATTTTAAAATGGAATCGGTTAGGGCCGTGTCGCTTTTAAATAAATACAATTTTGATCTATCAAGACCCAATGACATAGAATAATTAGCAATTTTTTCAGCTCGCGCAATTTAGAAAACTTTTGGAATTACTTTTGAATTAACTTTTGGATTCACTTTTTAACTTGAAGAAAAACATGGATTTTTTTTAAAAAATATATTTCCCAAATTTAAAAGAAGATCGCCTTGTCGTTGAATACAATTTTTAACGTCTTTTAAAGTCGAATTAGATAAATTATTACATATATTATCTAAGTTTAAATAGGAATAAACCATTGACTTAAATCTAGATGCGGCACACCTTGTTTCATTCCTATTTAAGCTCGGCTTAGATTTCATGCGAATAAATTTATCTAATTCACTCTTATTTGCCGCCAGCTGTCGCTCTGACTGCTGTCGTTCTGCCTGCTGTCGTTCTGCTTGCTGTAGCTCTGCCTGCTGTCGCTCCGCCTGCTCTCGCTCTGCTTGCTGTAGCTCTGCCTGCGGTCGTTCTGCTTGCTGTCGTTCTGCTTGCTGTAGCTCTGCTTGCTGTAGCTCTGCCTGCTGTCGTTCTGCTTGCTGTAGCTCTGCCTGCTGTCGCTCCGCCTGCTGTAGCTCTGCTTGCTGTAGCTCTGTTGCTGTAGCTCTGCTTGCTGTTCCAACCACGATGGCTATAGAACCTCTCTGTTTAATCTCAGAGTTTCGACCAAAAGGTCCACTCGTTGTCGCGCAGTTCAAAAATTAAAATTAGAGGTTGAAACTACTTCAATCGTTATTTGTTGATTTAACTTCTCCGCACACCCTTAAAACAGAACACTACTAAAAAGAATCGGAAAACCACATACTAAATTGGGGGTAGTTACCCTTACACGAAGGGTTTGCAATTTAAGCCTGTAATATTTCAACAATGATCGCCCACATACATAGGAATCTAACCCCAAAACTTCGTTAAAAGGCATCAAGTAATAAGCTCAAAATACGGCATCAAAAATAGGGGTGAAAACTACCCCAACCCAAAATTCTTGTTACTATTAAGTGGTTAGGTGAAAATGCCTCCTAATGCACACACTTAAATTCTCTCAGTGCAGCCCGCAACTATTTTCAGTTATACACAAAAACTACCCTCTAGGAATATAATGATCATCTTCAAAACCTCCAACCACGATGGCTGAAGAACCTCTCTGTTCAACCCCAGAGAATCAATAGAAAAGGTTCACTCCCTGTCGCACAGTTCAAAAAATAAAATTAAGGGTTGAAACTACCCCAATCGTTATTCACTGATTTAACGTCTCCGCACACGCTTAAAATAGAACACTACTAAAAAGAATCGGAAAACCACATACTAAATTGGGGGTAGTTACCCTTACACGAAGGGTTTGCAATTTAAGCCTGTAATATTTCAACAATGATCGCCCACATACATAGGAATCTAAACCCAAAACTTCGTTAAAAGGCATCAAGTAATAAGCTCAAAATACGGCATCAAAAATAGGGGTAAAAACTACCCCAACCCAAAATTCTTGTTACTATTAAGTGGTTGGGTGAAAATGCCCCCTAACGCACACACTTAAATTCTCTCAGTGCAGCCCGCAACTCTTTTCAGTTATACACAAAAACTACCCTCTAGGAATATAATGATCATCTTCAAAACCTCCAACTACGATGGCTGAAGAATCTCTCTGTTCAACTCCAGAGAATCAGTCGAAAAGGTTCACTCCCTGTCGCACAGTTCAAAAAATAAAATTAAGGGTTGAAACTACCCCAATCGTTATTTACTGATTTAACGTCTCCGTATACCCTTAAAATAGAACACTACTAAAAAGAATCGGAAAACCACATACTAAATTGGGGGTAGTCACCCTTACACGAAGGGTTTGCAATTTAAGCCTGTAATATCTCAACAATGATCGCGCACATACATAGGAATCTAACCCCAAAACTTCGTTAAAAGGCATCAAGTAATAAGCTCGCAATACGGCATCAAAAATAGGGGTGAAAACTACCCCAACCCAAAATTATTGTTACTATCAAGTGGTTGGGTGAAAATGCCTCCTAATGCACACACTTAAATTCTCTCAGTGCAGCCCGCAACTCTTTTCAGTTATACACAAAAACTACCCTCTAGGAATATAATGATCATCTTTAAAACCACCAACCACGATGGCTGAAGAACCTCTCTGTTCAACCCCAGAGAATCAATCGAAAAGGTTAACTCCCTATCGCACAGTTCAAAAAATAAAATTAGGGGTTGAAACTACCCCAATCGTTATTTACTGATTTAACGTCTTCGCACACCCTTAAAATAGAACACTACTAAAAAGAATCGGAAAACCACATACTAAATTGAGGGTAGTTACCCTTACACGAAGGGTTTGCAATTTAAGCCTGTAATATTTCAACAATGATCGCCCACATACATAAAAATCTAACCCCAAAATTTCGTTCCGATTAGGAAATTATTAAATTTTTTCGAATTATCGTACATTATTTATAACGTTGTTTCGAAAAGTCTCTATATACCTACTCGATAGCCTGCCTAAGACCGAACGGCTTCGCTGCTCAAAGTAAAGTGCATGCATAACGATGCTGGAGAGGAACGAGATGAGGGGCGGAGCTAAATAAATAACAGGTGTAGTTTATGTAACCAATCAATATAGGAGGCAAACCTGCACTTTCACTATTATGAATAGTCGCACGAAACCATCAATATCTCGTTGGAATAAACCTTAACTAACTTCTGTACTCCTGATAATCGAAAAATTGAAACAGCCTTTATTTTACGCTAAAAATTCCATAAATATTGTTTTTATTCACAATGTCTTTTAATATTTGGCCTATAGAATATTCAAATTGCACTTTGAATATCTTGTTTATGTTCTTTTGTTTTTAACCCTATGCAGGGATATTACTTTTGTTTTTAACCCTATGCAGGGATATTACTTTAGTTTATATAATCTTCCTTGTACACCCTGGTGCAAGTATCCTAATTTACTTACGAAAATCTTAATTTTCGCGAGTTTTCTAACAATTTCACCCAGAAAAGACACAAAAATTCGTAGTTTTCCGATTTTACACCGTACTTATTCAGTCTGTGGTATTATTATGATCTAAAATCCATTAATTAAATTTAAATTCCAAGACCATTCAGCTCTCAAAAATATGTCTGCACGGCTTCGCTGTTCGAACTGAAGTGCTTACATAATAGTGTTAAAGAGAAAAAAGACGAGGGGTAGAGCCAAAGAAAAAAGGTGTAGTTTACGTAACCAATCGATATAGGACTTCCACGACTAAGAAGAGTTGCAGAATACAATCTATATCTTTTTCTGATATACCTTCACTAATTTCTGTACTCTTAATAATCGAAAATTTAAAACAATTTTAAACACTGTAATGTTACCCTAAAAAAAAGACCACACAAATTTTTTAACACTTTTTCAGTCACCCGTAGAAAACAGCCAGATAAATGTTGTTTTAATTCATAATGTATTTATAATATTTGACCTATGGCCTATATATCCTGCACTTTGAATACCTTGTTTATATTCTTTTGTCTGGAACCCTACACAGGGATAGTCCCAAATATGCCAAGTTCAGAGACAAGAGTATAACAATAGGTCACGAAATCTTTCTTGTACATGCTGGTCCAAGGTGCAAGTTCCCTAATTTCCTTAAATGACATTCATTTTCGTGAGTTTTTTAACAATTTCACACCAAAAAGATACAAAAACTCATAGTTTTCCGATTTTGTACCGCACTTATTCAGTCTGTGGTCTTCTCAAGATCTGAAATCCATTAATTAAATTTCCATTCCAAGACAGTTCACCGCCACATAAGAGACGTCCGCACGGCTTCGCTATTCAAACTAAAGTGCATATGTAGTAGCGATGGATTGAAAAAAGATGAGGGGCGGAGCTAAAGAAAGAAGAAGAGTAAGAAGGAGAACGTAACATATCGATGTAGGGCTTCCACCACTAAGGATAGTAACAGCATACCATCAATGTCAGGTTCTGATATATCTTCATTAACTTCTGTATTCCTGATAATCGAAAATTTGAAACGGGCGAATTTCACCCTAAAAAAAAATAAAAAAAATGGCCACACAAAATTTTTAAAACTTTTTTAATCCTGACCCATACAAAAGACAGCTATAAATGCTGTTTTAATTCACAATGTCTTTATAATATTTGACCTATGGACTATACATCCTGCACTTTGAATATCTTATTTATGTCCTGCTGTTTTCAACCCTATGCAGGGATATTACCAAATTTGCAAAGTTCAAAGACAAGAGCATAACTTTAGATTACGTAATCTTCCTTGTACACCCTGGTTCAATGCGCAAGTTCCCTGATTTTCTTACGAAAATCTTAAATTGCATTCATTTTCGCGAGTCTTTTAACAATTCCACCCCGAAAACACAAATTTTCATAGAGTTTCTCGATTCTACATCGCGTCTATTCAGTCTGTGGCCTTCTCAAAATCTGAAAATGTTTCAATCGTACCCATTATTTAAATTTAAATTCTAAGACAATTCGGCTCCATAGAAGACGTCTACACCGGTTCGCTGTTCGAACTGAAGTGCATACATGATGGTGTTGCAGAGAAAAATTTTGATGGGCGGAGCAAAAGAAAAAACAGGTGGAGTTTACGTAACCAATCGGAATAGGGGGCGAACTTGGGCAGCCAATCAGAAACAAGGTCATTCTTGGCTGACCAATCAAAAAAGTGGTGGGGGGGTCAACTAGGAGCCCCCTATTCCCACTACTGACTTTTCTACTCAAAACAAAAAAAGATCAATAAATCTAATGAGTATCTCAGTAGTTATTTTTAAATTCAAGAAATACATATTAAAACATTAATAGAAATTTCCTGATTTTTTGCAACCCAATATACATACAATTCCGTTCCAATGTAAATATAAATGGAAGGAAAAAAAACAAGATCTATCTGAATATAGAAAAGGTAGCAGAAAGTTCGACATTGATAAGAAAATACCTAAGCACAGTGTAGCGAAATACCAGAGTAGGACAAAATAATGATAGTAGTGGATCTGGGGCGTTACTGTGACTCCGGATGGCATGTTCCATCAACTTTTTCACTTCTTCAGCAATGACCTTGAAAGAATTACCCTTAAGAAGTAAGAATTTCTAGAAACACCAGTGACATAATTAGTTTTTCGGTATAGAGGTTCTTCGGATGGTATGTTCCATCGACTTCTTTACTTTTTCAGCAATGACTTTGGAAGAATTACCATAAGAAGTAAGTAACCGAAGAATACCGAGCTAAGCCGAAGATGCAGAGAGGTTCTAAGAATTGGGTGTGTAATAGTTTCCAAGAATTTTAATTAGTCACTTCTAAAAATAACTTCTTCTGCAATACCTTGAAAGAAATAAATATGTCTAACTAGCCGAGCCCAAGTTTAACCTGAACAAACCTGAATGAATATTAATCACCTAATACATGAATCATTCAAATTACGACACTTAAGCGCAAAATTGAACCGTGACAAATCGGTAAAAAATTATCTAAAAAAAAACAATTAATTTTTTTAATAATAAGATTGTTAAACCGTAAACCGTGATAAACTTTCATTATATGTTTTTCGGTCCATATTTTTAACTAGCAATTTGAGCAGCATATGACATAAATAACGAAAAGTTTTAATTATCTAACTATTTAATTAACAGAGCTTTACCTAAAATAATTTAAATAATGAAACGAGTTTTTAAATTATGCAAGGCCAAATTAATCCACTATAATCATTATTTTTAGAATAATTAATATTTTATACATATCGCAAAAATATATTTGCAATATTTATATAAATTTGTTATGGAGACGACAGTGTATTTTATCTGGTAGTAGCAAGAGCCGTTTTTATGGTTTGGGTTCCGAGCGGCGCTCACTGTTTTGATACTCTTTCTCGCACGCTGCCCCCACGATAAATATATCTCTTCCACAGTTCTTCTCCACCACAAGTTCCCCTTCTAGATGAACAAGTGGAAGAAATGTTACTATGTACAAGAAAATTCCCGCAAGAACAATAAAATAGACAAATCGTACCATTTTTTAGAGATATCAAAAAAAAAATCTGTATCGAAATTCGAACTTACATAAATTGCAAAATATAAATTCCCAATGCCACTGACCTTCCGACCACGACGACATTAATTACATAGCTCATTCTCACATTAGCTCATCTGGGAGAGGGGGACTTGGAGAAAGATGTTTGCGCAATCTGCTTTGTGGGTACCAGAACTTAAACTTTGTGAACATTGGTATCCACGACTAGCGAAGTTATCTAAATAAGAACAGCGCTTCTGTATAGAATACAGTTGGTAGTAGTAATTAACGATGACACTATTATAAGAACAACTATCAAAATAAAAAAATTTTCTTCTTTCAAAGTTTTAAGAATAAACAAATCCAAAAAAAGATTGCTTTGTTGGAAATATTTTATATCAGTTAAAATTTATTACAAAGGCATTAAGTATATGTAGAAAGGGGATGCCGACAACCTAGCAGGGCAACCTCGGTCACTATGCTATCTGTGTATTTCTTGAAATTGCAAAATGATCAAATTAAATAATATCGTTTGAAATTCCATACGTTCAATTAAGACAGGTTGGACGGTTGTAATATTGTAAAAGAGTTTTTTTACATAACTGCAATCTGAATTGCTCTATTAAGTTGTTGGTATTCATTTTGTACATCTACAAAATGTTCAACAGGTATAATATATTTTAAACAAATCGTTCACTTTCCACCATATTATAATAGTTTTATACAGGGTTTTTTTTATCTAAGTTAGTTTTTGAATAAATCAGCATAAAAATGTTTATTTTCTATAGAAGATATTTTTGAACATTTTAATATTGCTCCATCCCAGAAATAGTATTTTGAATTTTCATAAAGACTTCTTCTTGTTTTGGTGTCCAAAATAAAGTCTACTTTCTTATACTACAGATTTATCCGGTAAAACTGTATTATTACGGTTATTTATATATTTAGCCTGTGACTCACATGGGTGATAGACAAACAACTAATACAAGCCACATATCTCAGTACGACACTAGTTGGTGCATATAACTATATAAAACAAATTAAAAAAATTCAAGACTGACACGAATAATGTCGGAAATATTTGTGACCTCCTTATTAAGGCATAAAATTGCAGATGTCTGGAAACTTTACGTAAAGCAATGCAACAAGCTTATATAAATACTAACCAAGAAAAATTTGATAAATATTAGTTTAAACAGTTAGTTTAAGTTAAATAATTCGTGCCTAAGTAAATATACTTTAAGGTTAGAAAATTATATTTAGCTTCTAAAATTATTCATCAAAAATGTCATCTTTTCTGTTTTTTCGTTATAAAAACATTACTCTGAAGATGATTTAATTAAAATAAATCGAAACAAAAACGTTTTAATTTCACCTGGATTCCTCTAAAAATATTGACCGCAACCCATTAATAGAAATAATAATATCAAAAAAATATTTACAATTATTATAATGTAATGGTGATTTTCGTCCGTTACAGATTGAAGTAGTAATTCAGACAGTAATTTTTGTATTGTAAACAATTAAGATAAATGAGGTTTTGTCTCTTTTGACTTTGATGTAGTAAGACTCCTTGTAGTAGAGATATACTGTTAACTATTTTAGCTACATTTTAACGGGCGAGTCTAGAGCATATCAAATTGCTAATTGGTCAGACTTGGTTATGACTTAATGAAACGTTCTCGTCGATATCTCATGTTAATAATTATACAATAAATCTCTATTCAGTCCTTATAGAAATATCTGCGAGCTGGCATACATAGTTGCCGGATTATATTTGTATTTAATGTACCTAGAATGGTTTTAGTAAACTATAACAATATCTAATAAATTTAGATCTTAATTTTGCTAATTATCATATGTTCTCCATTGTCCTGATCTTTTAGTATCTAAACGGCTCATAAACAAACATATTAAGAAAATATATTAAATAATATTTTATATCTTGAAACTTTTGTTTGAAGTATTATAACATTAATAAAACCAACTAAAGGTTTAGGTTCACACTCCGATGTGAGGCGTTTAAAAAATAATATAAACAATACACTGTTGAGTTTTTATTGCTAACATGGTCAATAACCACAGTTTATATGGTTCAAGCTAGTGAGCAAATCCGTTAGTTTTTCCAATAAATATTTCTTTTTGGTTATCACCAAACAGGTAAATATTAATTTCATTTTATTTATTTTATTATTTATTTCATTTTAATTATTTTCTGATAACGATTTTAGTATTAAAATAAAATTCATAAATTGCAATTTTGGTCTTTAGTTCAATGGTTATTAGCAATAGGGTTCCGGGATGTTTTTGTTTATATATTTTCATGGGAACTATTTTCGGTATTTAACTTTCCGATGTTACATGTTCTATTTTTATTTTTACTACCGATTAGCCTATTTGAGGAGGTTCTCATCTGTAACAGAACTCACAGCCCATTTGGGAGGGTTCTGAACTGTTTCAGAACTTACAGTACTATTTCTGACCTGTCTTAATGCACTCTAAGTTTGCCGCGGGTACTGTATTAGACTCTAATTAAATAGGACTGGTGCGGATCCTGACTGCAGCATGTTAGGTTCAGTTTGGCTTAATTTACATACTATGCAGCCTACAAAAGCAATGCTGACATTGACTTCATGGATTCTCCACCTGTTGAGCCATTATGTTACTGTAAGTGATTGCCATCTAAGTAACATTTTTTATAAAAACTAAACATATTCAATTGTGGTAATAAATTGTACATGGGACATAGATACTTGATTTCAAGATCATTGCATTACAGGCACTAATATCTCGCAGACCGCTTTCATTACTGTGAGGAAAGGCAACCTCTTATATATTGTGGGTAGCGGCCTAATATTACGACTCTAAAGAAACCAACACAGTAGAGAAAGTGTGCTTGGTCATCGTGAGCGTGGTTAAGGCTTTCAGATTAGGAATCTGCTGTGGTGATCGGTAAGAGTTTAGGGTAACACCCCTGTATTTCACGCAAGAGCTGCACTAAGAGCTGCCGTTCTCAGATCCACTCAGTGGTATTTCTGGAATTTGTGTAACTTTGAGTTACACAAATTACTGTACTTAATCAATTATTAGAAGAAATAGAAGAAGCATAAATAAAAACAGGATAGTCTAGAGCTTTTTGGTATTAACCGCTTTTTTCATACAAAGAAATATTTATTAGAAAGACCTAAACACTAGTTCACCAGCTTGAATATATTTATGTGCAGTTTCGCCTAACGCCTGTAGCGTGGAAAAATTCTGATGAATTTCCTGGATATCCAGTTAAGGGCAATACCTTATAATGTAATCGATGGTCTGGCGGGGTTCTCCACATTCGCAGGATGGAAACTGACCCAGTTTTCACTTAAAGAGTGAGTCCCAACAGCGACCATGGGAAGTTCTAATCCTATTCAACGACTTCCATTTACAGCGATTTAGTTTTATTCCTGACAGACACATGGCAGAGTCTGGTGTGTCAAGGTGAGGTAGAGCTTCGGTTACTCTATAATCTCTGAATTTTCTGAGTTGAAATCATCTTTAGGGAGTTGACAGCTATTTTTTTTGGTATTCCCTTAGAAGTAATTCCTGCCTAACGATGTGAAGAGGAGCGATGTGATTCAGGACAGGAGGCTAAAAAGTGAAAGTACTATTTATTCCCGCTAATTATCCTCATGATTGCGTTGAGTTTTGTGTCAACCTTTTTTCTGTGACAGCCGTTCAGCCTTATCGGGAAGCAGTACTCAACAACATAGTAAGCTAGGTTCAAAGTTGCATTTCTAAGAGTGATTTGAACCACAGGTTGTTCCACATAGTTTATGAATGATTTTATTTCCGATGTTTATTTTGGCAGCGGCATTTTCTAGAAGCTTTCTGTAGGAGAGTGTTCTATCTATTGCGATAACCAGATACATTGATTATGAGTAATGACGAAATAATTTGTTATTAAATATACTTCAGGCCCCAGATATGCTTGTTTATTGTTTAGATGGACGTAGATCGCTTACGTTATATTCATGTTTAGGATGTTTCCAGTTAACAAGTACTTTTTTAGTATTAATAGGTCGTGAGTTAATAAATTGTAGGCAGCTTCTATGAATCTATAGCGTACAAATAACGCTAAGTCATCCGCATGCCCAAATTTTTTGTACTTGTTGTAGGCATGTCAGAGTTATAGAGATTTAAGACGATTGATGCTAGTACTGATCCCTGAGAAAGATTATACATACCTTCTTTTTGTATAGAACGATTTTTCGCAGAGAATATGGTAAATAAGTAAAGTGATTCGACCAAATAGTATTTTGTTAAACAGCTTGATGAGGGGCCCATCTTTCCATTATTACCGTAATATGTATATACCTAATGCAACTCATTTATTTTAAAGATTAAAACAACTGTGACAAAACATTCTCATCTAAAATAATGTTTTTAAATTAAACCATCTCGTATAAATTAGGTAGGCACTGTTATACGAATACTAATTTTTCATTACCAACAAACGACGTTGTCAGGTTTATGAAAACATAATATAAATTCATAATCAGTGACCCCAACAAACCTCGGTAACGGTATAAAGATTACTTCAGAGTTGATTCAAATCTCCCGGAAATTGTCTTTTTTATTCACTCCCTGTTGCTTTTCTTTGTCATGTAAAAATGATTTAAATAAAATGTGGGTTTAAGAATAAATGAATTTGTGGGATTAAAAAAAAGGAATTTATTAAATTTTAATAATATTCAACAATTTCTTTAAAATAATCATCATTAACTTATTATTTTGGCAGTTTATTTATTTTTTTGGCGAAGTTGGGAAACATCTAGATTTAATGAGGTTTCAAAAGTAACACTAGGGGTGATATTGATTTAAACATTTCAAATTCCCTGTGGCATCGTATTTGTATCTTATTTAAAAAATATATATTAAATAATAAAAGTTATTTTTGAGTATTTTTTTATAAATATAATACTTTCTCATAAAAATAAAATAATTATGTGTTCAAATTAGTGTTGGCTTTTAATTTTAATCTTCGAATTCGCTAAAGGTTGTGAAATTGATTCTAATTGCCATGGAAATTAGAATTTCTAGTTGGTTAGTTTTGTTTTGATTGTGATAATGATTTAGCTTGTATTACATAGGGCAACAAAGAAACCATTTTATAGAAAGATTAAGGATAAAAATTGCCTTGTGAGAATGATCGAAATTTTCAATTTTTACCCATTAGGTAATATAGAAAAAAATTATTTATCAGATCTAAATTGTCTTATTGTGACATTTGTTAATTTACTCTTTATTGTCAATATAAATCAGTTTCAAAGTTTGATCATGTTAGTAAACTAAGAATAAATTATTATATTTTAAAATCTAATTACAAGATATAGAAAATTATACACTTTTAAGATCAAGTTTGTTGTTGTTGTATAAATGTGCAGATTCATTAAATCATCATGAACAAGTTGTGGAGGATTTCAAAAATTGATCGGCTTTTAATTTATTTCTGTAATTCTGAAAAATGATTCTTTTTGCATTTTGTTTGGTAAGTTGAGTTTCTTTTAAAAATAGCTGTGCTTAGCTACTGAGCCGTTGCAATACTTATGGAGAAATCCCCTAAAGTTTCAAATTTTCAATAGCTACTGCAAAACTATTACATATTTTTTAAAATTTGCCTTTCATGTGTTGACAAATTCTAACTTGATACACTTGTCTTTGTCTTTTAAAATAAAAAAAGACAAATTTTAATTTGATTACATAACTATCTGCTGAGCAATAGACTCAGGATAACTAATTACTCCCATTGTAATTTGATATCCACAGGGAAATATTTTCGTAAGCTCAAGAATCTATTCCCAGAAAGGGTATCAAAATTACTTAAAATTTAAACCGAAGGTCTCGGAAATTGTCTTATGAATTCAGTCTGTGTCTCCTGGTTTTGTCACGTAACAGCCATTTAAGCAAAATATGTCCAATGCAGACGTTTAAAGTAATCTTAGTTTAGAAGTTGAAAAAAAATTCTTATAAGGTATTACAAAATTTATTAGGCTAAAAGGGTCTCATTTTTCCGTTGCCGGGTTTTATTATTTTTTCGATTTATAATTTTTCTTATTTAACTTATGGATTATTAAATCCGACAAATTCGCCATAATCTACAAGGTAATATACTTTTTTAGTTTATAATACTTTTGAATTCCCTCAATATTTCTCGCGACAGTAAGATTGTTATTTTAAAAAAGGTCTTTCTTGTCGCATCTGTCATTGTTACTTTCTTAATTATCTTCAAAAGAGAATTCTGGCGAGGATTTTATTATAGCTATCTAAACTATTGTGTTAAGTCAACACCTTTCGTCACTAGAGCGGTATCCAATTAATACTTTAATAATGTTATAGATAGACAGTCGTCCAAAAGAATAACATCCTAGTCTTACAAGAACGGTGTTAAGACATACCAAAATTGTTTAGATGGATGCTATTTTGGGCTAAACTTTAAAGGCATCAGGTGAGAATCGACTACACAGAGAGTTTGGTAAGAACCTCCTAATTTCTCAGGAGTCTACAGGGGATAACCCCACTTTGTCTAAGAAAAAAAAGCCTAAAGTGCCCCTTAACGGAGATACAGGGCCCTGAAGTCGTACCCAGCGATTTACCTTATCAGCTCTGCGTTTTGAACCAACTTGTATAATTTAATGAAATTTTAATATTTTATAGGGCCATTAAGATTCATTAAATCATACTACTGTAGATATTTTAGATAATCAAAGAAGTCTTGCAGCCACACTAATTGGGCCAAATTTTTGACAGGTGTGGTTTTACAGAACTGAAAACTGATTTTTTCAATAGTTTTGGTCATTCCTCTTCAAAAAAGGTACTCTTAATTTATTCCGATAAATCTGGCGGTTTTCGAGATAAATCGGTTCTTGTGCGAAAAATTCAAAAATTACTAATGCTAAATACAAAAAGGTAAAAATACAATACACAGGGTGTGCTGATGTGCTTTAATTTATAACAGATTTTCAGCTCGAACATTTTCAAGTCCAAAAACCTTTCGAAGGGTTGATGGAAGCCTAAGAGAAACAGGTAAAAGATGATTGGAAAATAATTATTAGAGTTAACGAATTTATTTTTTACATGTTTTGTTCAGGTCATTTTTTCCGCGACGTGGCGGTGAGGGCCTTCCCAGGAGAGCACGATACCCCACGTAGAGGAACAAATTTTGCGAGATATTGCTGACAATCCTTCAAACAGCATAAGGAAACTTGCTACACAAAACAATGTTATAAAATGGATTGTATATGAAACTCTAACAGAACAGTTACTTCACTTGCACCACGTTGAAAATGTACATGCTATGTTTCCGGATGATTATCTCGCAAGACTTCAATATTCCAACTGGTTTATAGAGCAACATAAACTTTATCTAAATTTTTCTAACCTTATTTAGTTTACCGATGAAGCCGGTCTTACAAGAGATGACATAATAAACTGAATAATTTACACTTTTGGGTTGATGAAAACCCGCACGCTATAATTCAAAGCAAACACCAACAAAGTTTTATTGTAAATATGTAAGCATTATCGGAAATAACCTTATAGGTCCATTTGTTTTGGAAAGAAGACTCAATGAGGAGATTTATTTACAATTTTTGCAGCAAAATTTAAATAATTTAATAGAAGACGTACCTCTTGATAGAAGAATGTGGTGTTGCATGATAGTGTTCCACATCATTTTAACTGTATAGTACGTCAACACTTAACTAACGTTTTTGGCTCTCGATGGATAGGTAGAGGTGGGTCTGTTTTATAGCCACCGAGGTCTCCAGACCTATATCCCTCAGACTTTTACTTCTGGAGACATCAAAAAACTAATTTATTCTATACCAGTAAATATCGGAAAAGAACTACTAGCGAGAATAGCACAGCATTCTTACGAAATCCATAATAATGCCAGAATATTATTTGCAATACGGCTGGAAAATATTCGAAGAATAAGAAAATATATTGAAGTGCGTAGAGCCCATTTGCCAAAATAACATTTAAACGTTTTCACTATTTTTGCATTTTAATAACATTGTAAATTAATTGAGCCTCGATCAACCCTTTGGAAGGTTTCTGCACTTGACAATGTCTAAGCTGGAAATCTTTCAGCATAACATATGTTTGCCTTCAAAGAATGAGACAGCGTTTCCCCATAAATTAAAGCACATCAGCACACTTTACGTATTTTATTTTTACCTTTTTAGTAACTTTTGAGTTTTTCGCACAAAAACCTATTTATCTCGAAAACCGTCAGCTTTATCGAAATAAATTAAGAGTACCTTTTTTATAGAAGTACGATCAAGGTATTTAAAAAGTTAGTTTTCAACTCTGTAAAATGATACTTGTCAAAAATTAGGCCCACCGCGTGTGACTGCAAGTCTGTCCCTGACTTTTCTAATGATCTAAAACATTTACTGAAGTATGGTTTAATGAGTTTTTAATGCCTCTATAAAATGTTAAAATTTCATTAATTTATACAAGTCGGTTCAAAACTTAGAGCCTATAAAGTAAATCGATATGACAAAGTAGAGTTATTATGACCTCCCCTGTATGCTCTTGAGAAATTAGGAGGTACTTACAGGACACCCTGTATATTACACATTACAAATGCAAAATCCATGTGAAACCGTTACAATGGAATCGGTTGTGCGTCAATGTTAAATTACTAAACTTCACAAAATCATATTTTAATATTCCTAAAATATGTATAATATACATATATTCGTATATAAAATAGAGTTAAAACTGACAATGCATATCAGTTATCTACTAGAATGATTTGCAAATTAGCTATGGTTCGTTCTTTAAATGTTCATACTTTTGGGAAATGATTATTTCAGCAGAGGTTGAATACTGAATATTCTAGAAACTAAAATTCTTGATTATACAACGTGTTTCATTTGGGTAATAAGTGTACTGAGATTTTGAAAATAATGAAAGTTGTATATATATTTACTGCTAAAGAATAGATATTTCAAAATATCATCCACGCTGGTCTTAATTTTCATTAATCATCGAAAAATTTAATTCAGCCACTTTCATACTACATTAATTAAATAATTTTTGACTACCTATAAAATCTAAATAATAAAATAATATTCCGGGAATGATATCGTGTGGCGATTAATAGGTTATTGAATAATCATTACATATTTTGATTCTCTACACAAGAATGTTAACCAATTATTTAGCCGGTAGTAATTAGTTCTTGACTTCAAGTCAAACCGGAAATGTTTTATTGGTGTAGAATGAAAAGCTAGGCTTAAATATGCAAATAATTTAATTGGAAGTTATGCCGTTTGGTTATTATAGCCTATAAAGCATAAAATATTTTTCTAGCTGGTAATATCTCGGAATATTTTATATCAGCGATAAAATATTACTAATGGGATAATGTAATTCATTGTAGAATTGAAATCATTAGAGATATGCGGAATATATATTAGAGGAAAAATCACTCTTGTTTGTCGAAGATTTTCACGTCATACTATATCCATAAAAGTATTTTAAAAATGCACATCGTAGATGTATAGTTAACTTATAATAAAAAAATTAATAATTAAAAATTGGAATTTACCTCAATAATACATTACTTAGTTTTTTGACCACATGTTTTAGAAGTTGCGTGGGAATTTCTGTCTTTTAGTCCGATCTTTGTGACGGATAGATATTTTGAAAGTTTCTTTTAACTCCAAGAGATTTATTCTCTTTTCACGGGAACCTGTTTGAGAACTTGAGGTACGGCAATTTCGAGAAATATCCTGTGACATCGTTTCAAGGTAGCATCGTTTAGGATCACTTTAAAAAGATGGCAATTAATTACAGCATAAATCTATTAAAAGTTTAATTTTTGTTCTACTATAATTGCTATCTTAGTTTACTATAACTAGGGCAAAATGCGCAATGAAATGGTGTAATAGTGGCGAGGCAAAGAAGCTTTGCATGGCATTGGAATGGTAAAAAGATGATATGGTAGTAGAATAGTGACGAAATGGTATCAAAGGGATTTACATGTTAAAGAATAATGGTATATGATCGATGCAAGGTCTTGGGAAACTATTTCAATAGTTAGTTTTATGGAAGGGTAGAAACTATAAATATAGGGATATTTTTTTATAAACGAAAGATACTTTAGAACTAATTTTAAGATATTTAATTTTTTCGATCCTATTCTTAAGACATTCTAAATAATCTTTAATTTTTCAACATTACTTTTGTTTTCCTAATTTTCAAATAACTAAAACTTTCTAAGTCTTTAAAAAAAGAGCTGTAATTATTTTCAGAGTAAACGAGGTTTTAAAAGGTTTAAAATCTGTGACATTAAAATTTGCTTCAGACACTCAGTTTTAGGCACAGAAGTCAGAATTTTTATTTTGTATTTCGTTTTGTTAAAAAAAATCTGCTCAAGTTTTGAATCCTCGTATGCGTTGCAGCAACCAAAAGAGATTTGAGACGAAATTGGAAAAATAAATATACTACATCCCCCTGTGTAAAAAATAGGGATGAAAATTTTTTTTTCGTTTACTCCATCGAGTAGGGTATCATTAGATAAGTTTCAAGTAAATGCTTCATATTACATTTTTTACTTAATAACTTCATGTGAAATACCTGCTTCCAAAATTACTGTTTTTTAATGTGCCCTCTCTTTATCGTTTCAACGATTTTTTCAAAAATCTGTGGAAGATTTATATAATAGCTCTTAATAAATATATGAAATAGAAATTATCATAGATGAGTTCAGACAAGTAATTTAAGAAATATGAAAGAAAACATTAAGAAGGTATGCCTTAATGTGGGTTCACAATTGATCTGTATTAGGGATAAAAGAATGGCGCTACCTGTTATACGGGTTTCCAGAAGTGCAAGAAAAAAAAGAAAAAAATAATGTTCAGCCCGTAATACGGGCTCGCAACTAACCAACAATGACTATTCTATTCTCGTGTTGGTACGGAAACCATCCACCTGCTCAAAATAGGTTCGGTCATGTCCTGTGTTTCTACAACAGGTCATCAATGCTAGGAAAAAGGAGTATATTACTACTACACTAGTTTCAAAGAGGTAAGAAAAAAAGCAGAGTGAGAATAATATACCCACAAGCTTATTTTTGGATCTAAATACCAACTAAGGAGGCGCAGGTGCTTTTATCACTGGTCCAGTTTACATCACAAAACACGTATAATTAGAAATGTTATTTATGTGCTAATTGATTGAAATGACATGTGGCGTCTTAACGGTTAATAACTAATGCGTATGGCGAAGGCGGTAGTAAACCCGAGAAGTTATTATTTATTGTTTAGCAACAGTATTCATATTTTGACGCTATTTTTATCATAAAAAAATAAGTTAATTAACAAAAATAAATTCAGCAAAAGCATAAAACATCAAAACATTATTATATCACACGAAAATAATTATCTTTGTAAAAATGAAATGAAAGTAGATCTTTATTGGATTTTAGTATCGAAATATAATATTAAAACTTTCTAAAAATGGAATACATGTAATATTACGAGCAAGGAACAGTATGTATTAAATATCTTAGTATTGAAGCAGGGAGACCAAAGTAAATTCTAGGGAATTATCATTTAGGAAAATTATTATAAAGAAAATATTTTCTCTATTTGCGTTTTAACTAACCTTATAATATTTAAAATCAAGTGAAAAATGGAATACCTTAAATAGAAAAATATATAAACAAAAATATATAGCCAAAACAAATTGGGCGAATGTTTTGTTAAAATGCAACTTCTTTTCAAATATTTGAATAAATATACTTTATTAATAAAAATATTCTCAAGAAGCTCACAGTAAATCTTTGAATTCCAGCATTTATAAACAATTACGTAGGAACATTTTTTCTGATTTCACAGCAAGAAAGCTTCCTAACTTACGAACAAAATCATCACATCATTACATAACATGTACTTTCAAGTCCTAACTAAAAAAAGGTACAAAAAATGAAAATGAAAGAAAAGTTATGTATAAACATAATATACATAGTACAAACACAAGTGAGCATATGGGTTAAATAGAACTCATATTTAAATAGTAATAATAAAAATCTTTAATTGAATTATAAAGGTGTAAGCGTAAGCTAGGTATATTTTTATAGGGATCAAATTCAAATAAATTCGCAAAAAATCAAATAAAATTTAACACAACCCAAACCCTGTTTATACCATGACCATGGAATTTTGGAAAATATGCAACGCCTTACAAAAGAAAACTATGGAATATACTTAATAATAAGCTATCATTTACACATGAAAAACAGAAATAAAAGTTTGCCCGACAGATGGTGAGACTGCTAGCTGTGTGATCTCTCTGCTTGATTGCGTAGGTACGAGTGTAACACCAAAATTGGACGCAATTCTACCTTAACTTGGCCGATCTCAAGTTTCTAAATAACGCAATCGAACACAAAAAAAAAATACTGGAGTCATACTGAAAGTGATCGAGCCACACGAAACATTAGGATGTTATTTTATTCTATTTTCATCAATACAATGAATATAATTCAGAAATACTTTAAACTATGTACTATAAAATAATTATGTCAGAGATTGGGGTTATCGTGATACATTCAGAGAGCAAATATTTAATTAAATATAGAAAATAAAGAACGAACGGTTTTGTCAAGTTGGAAATCATGGTTCTTTGGTTTGGACCCTGTCAAATTGGAATTATTATCCGACGTTTCGCCTACTCCACGAGATTAGAACACTGAATGACTATCGCGGAGGAACTGCCCGGTATTTATACCTGACTGGTACTTCGAGAACCGTGATCCTGCATTACAATCGATTTCCAAGTGTAATATACACTGTAACCTGCATCTCTATTAATATTATTTGGATATTTACAAATTTCGATTAATTTTACGTTTAAAGAAACCAGGGATTAATGCTAGCACCTTGGTTTCTTTTACATTAAAAGTGTGACCGGAGCAATTCTAGTGTATAGCTACTGCAGATTGTGCAATTTGTTTCTTTTTTATATATTATTCATGTTCCTTAAGCCTAGTGGATATAGACCGTCTTGTTTCACCTACATACACTTTACCACAAGAGCAAAGTATCTTGTAAACGCCTTCTGTTTAAAATGGAATTGCGTCCTTTGGAGACTTCAAATATTGTCAGACTTTCTTACATGTGTTGAAAAATGTTCGAATATTTGATTTTCGGAGCAATCTGGCAATCTTGTCGGTGGTTCCGTGTATGTAAGGTAAGACAACACTGTCCATAGGAGGTTCATTTATGACATTTTGTTTAGGAGTTGAGTTTTTATATTTATTAATAGAACGTTTTATATCTTCAGCGCAATATCCACTGTCTCACAGAACATTAGTCAGTTTTCTGTTTCTGATTTCAGTGATTGTTCGTCACATATTGAAAGTGCTCTATGTACCAAAGATTTTATGATGAATTGTTTTTGAGAAGGATGATATCGATTTGTATGTGTTGGTTTTCTGTACACAGAATGTTCGAATTCTCTTTTCTTTGAAGTAGTACATCAAGAAAGATTAGAGCACCATTTGATTCCGTTTCCATAGTGAATTTTATGCTAGAATGTTGTTGATTTAGATGATCCAGGAAACTATGGAGGTTATCTGCGCCATGCGGCCAAACTACGAACGTATCATCTACATATCTGCACCAAAATTTAGGTTTTAGAGGAGCAGAAGACAAGCCGTTTTCTTCGAAATCTTCGATGAAGATGTTAGCTACCATAGGTGATAGCTGAGATTCCATGACCGCTCCCAAAGTCTGCTCGTAGAAAGTTCCTTGAAAAGTAAAATAGGTGGAAATCAGACATGCTTTAATTAATTCTAGTAGGGTGGAGTCCATGTTGTTTTTTCGTAAAATGTTAGATATTATATACAGTCAACTGAACCATCTGTAAGAACATTTGTGTACAGGGATTTTACATCAAAACTGACCAATATGTCTCCGGGCTCTAATTGGATGGTTTTTAACCTTTGAACAAACCAAGCAGATGAAGATGCCTCGTGCAATCGTAGGGAAACGTCGGATAATAATTCCAATTTGAACGGTCTAAACCCAAGAACCTTAATATTGAAATATAATAAAATATACAATAAACAGCAAAGTTACACTCAAAATTAAGGCTTATGAATATAAAAGAAATAATTAAGGCATTTACAAAGTACAGTTATCGAAAACTAAGAAAATTCAAAAAATTAATCAATATTCATAAAAAAAGGAACAAACGGCCTTAAACCTAAAATAAAACTTAGTAATAGACTATTGCAGTCAATTTAGGTATTAATGAGACTTAAAACAGCATACTATGACTAAATTCAAATTAGATATTAAATACACTGCTAAAATCCATGTCTCCAGGTTTATCTTGGTAAAATTAATGCCAAACGGGCAAAAGATAAAGTAACTAATAAACTAAACGCAATTTCCGGGTTAATAAACGACTTTCCAGTCCAAAATCCCAAAGGATGGTTCAAATAACTTGAGATTGAAATCTATAGTTTCTTCTGCCGAATCAAACAAGAAAAGTGAGAGTCAAGGCATATGGTCTAGACCTTATTTACATTAAAGACCATACTTGCACAAAACGCTACCTCTTTTAGGATCGTTCAATTGACACATTTGAAAGAAAGGACAGTTTAAAAATAACCCCGGACAACAACAGTCGCCTAAATAATTTTTTTTAATAAGCCAATTCAATAATCTTTAGCATTTCCGGCTCAAAGATTAAATAGGTATCCCAATAGTTATTTTAAATCAAAGAAATACATTTCAAGTAAAAGAATAAGTTTCCTAAAAATTTGAGAAAGTCCTAGATTTTGGATTTAGCCCAGGCAAGTCACAGAAATTTATGCAACCCAAAAAACATAAAAAAGACTCGGTGAGTGGTAGAAAAGGTAACCCGACGGTGCAAATTTGAAAGTGACATATAACTTAATACAAGAGCCCTAAAGTAAACAAAGCAGAGGCTACGGAATTATTCAAAATAATTTCAAGAAAACTGCCATTAGAAGGATAAAAGGAAGAATTTAATTCAAATAGTAGGCAGAAAAATCGACATTTAGCTAAAAAAAAGATTACAGCAAAATCAGCATCAATAAAAAACAAACACGCACAATGTAGTAAAACATTAATAATAATGGTCAAACTCATAATAAAATGTAACTTATGACCGTACTTGGTCATGTAAGAAGGTAGTCAAAATTCAAGAAGACAAAAATAGCCGAACTAGGAAAGAAAATAGTAAGGAAATAGAACTACGAGGGTTCGTAATATAGTAAAACCAAAAATACAACGAATGGAATGCTTTTATTCAAAGAAATTATAAGAGATAGTTAAAGAAAAGGACATTGTATTTGCTCATAACATGAGTATTTGTAAAAATAAGGTAAAACAAATTGAATAAGCCACAGTGAACTGAAGCTGAAGTTTAAACCGTGAAAGACGAGTTATATGAAATGGAAGGAAACGGGTATAAACTGATTAAATCGCAAAAATTAGGAACAATCATTGTTCTTACCTCCTGGTATTTAAATTAGTAAAGATATTTAGAAAAAAACTTTACAGTTTCAAGGAGAAGGCTCTCACAAGTCCAGGTATGTTATAAAATTAATTTACTAAAATATTATGGAAGAATATAAAGACATAAATTTAATACAATAGTAAAAAACAAAGGAAATATATAGTGAAACGACAAAAATAATAAAGAAAACACCATTCGAACTTAAAATTTTCTCTACAATGTTATAATTAATTTCTGTTAAGATGAAAATATTTTCAACATATTTTATCGCAAAAAAGTGATTTCAAAAATATACTACAAAACAAAAAAAAAAATCTTACTATAAACTAAAATCGCCGCCATGTTTGATAAACTTGAAAGGCTAATATGTTTTAAATAAATACCTAGAATTCAATAATAAATTCTTACCAAAATGTTATTAAAGTTTCCTATTAGTTTCTAGCATATTTTCTAAACATGTTAAACTCAAACACGTAAAAAATTGAAAAAAACTGTCACTAAACTATAACAAACCAATGCTGGCACAACTTTTATAGCCAGAGTCACGGTAGTCCAATAAAAGAATTGGTCCATTTAAATTTCACCTCAATTTTATAGCTTGTCAGATTTGAGGTGGATGGCAGCTGTGATTATTTGAATCAAAGTTGCATAAAATACATAGATGCATGCATAAGATAAAGTGGTGTTTACGTTCTGTTTGTGATCGCTCTAGTCGGTCTATCCCTAACAAAGATAATCGATAATATTTTTTTAAATAAAATTATCGGGTAGAATAATAAATTAATTTTGGATAATTTCAAAAATTGGAATGATAATTAATGAGTAATCATTAATTTACAAAATAGAATCATCAATTACTTCACCAATACAATAATACTATGTTTAGTAATATTATCGAGTAATATTATTAATGTATTTTGTAAGGGTTAATTTGAAAAATCGGAACATCAATTAACGAATAATCATGATTAATTTACAAAGTAGCATTATTAATTACTCTATGAATTAATAATTTTGAAAATAATATTGTTATTTAATAAAGTACTTGATAATTTGATTGCTAAAATTATCAATTAATAAAGTAACTGGTAATTTTATTCATTTAACTATCCATTTATGAAGTAATTGATTAATTTTATTTATCAAATCAAAACCATTACAAGAATATTTGATAAACTGTTTTTTTTTTGAAATTATTTTATTATTAATTAGTGATTTAACAGAATTAAAATAAAAATTATTTTTTATTGAAACACTCCATCTTTTTACATGAAGTAATGAAAAATTTAAAATAGGAAAACCTGGCAAATTCTTCATTTAATTTTACGGGAACAATTAAAACGAAAATGTATTTTACATAGCCAAATCCTTATTAAAAATAAAATAACACCGCTTGTGCCAATGATGATAAAATTCAGTCTCGTCAATAGGATTCAAAATTGTCGAAAAAAATTAAATTTATAGATTAAAAATTCCAGAAAAGAAGCGAAAGGAGGGTGACGAAAAATTTTGACCACATGTCTAAGTAAGCTTTTTACATAGATATTTATTCACATATTTTGATTAGAATATCTTAGGGCCAACGCATCAGAGTTCAAGATAAGCTCATTTTGTTGTCGGAGCTTGTATGGTTTTCATACATGTTTTGTTCTATAATAAAAATAAATAATAATCATAATTGAACAAGCAGGATAAGTAATCATAGTTATGTTACTATTTATGCGATCCTGCGAAAAAATGTCACTAAATTATTTTTTAATTTAATTCAGAAAAAAATATCAAATAATAATTCAATAATTTGTAAAACTCATTTTTTACATACTCTTGTAATGCATAATTTGAAAAATTAAATTATTGGGTAATTTTATTCATAAAATGATTAGTTCGTTCGTCGACTAATAATTTTAAAAATAAAGTTATGAAACACTTCGTTAATTGATAGTTGTATGAATAGAATTACCAATTACTATATTAATTGATAATTTTAAGGATGGAATCTCCAATTATTTAGGGAATTGACAATTTAAGAAAAAAATCTCTAATTATTTCATTAACTGAAAATTTTATTTTTGAAATTATTTATCATAAAGTAATTAATAATTTCGATTTGCTGATTCATAATTTTTCAATAATTGACTAATGCTTTATTTTTGCCTACTATGACGCTTGATATCAGTAGAGTTAGAAGCTTGTGCAACAGATACCATGGCAAATGGCCCGGTCTTATCGTACTGAGAAATTTATAAGATAGTCATCCTAGCATGAGAGAATAGTAGCTTCATTCCAAGACTTGATGTTTAATGGTGATATTTATATCATACAGGTTTATAAAAGAAACTAACAAATAATGTATTAAAAACTTATTTATAAATATTTAAATTTATAACTGTAATTAGTAACTATATATTGGTATTCCGGTTTTAAAATTAATGTTTTCAGAAAAAAGTTGTTATGCCTTTTTCAAAGATATAATTTCATAACTTTTAATTTTTAAATCAATATAACTGAATATTAGAAATTTTGGACAAAAAGATAATTGCTAATTCTCGAAATGAATCATTTTATTATTTTTGTTTCAATGAGAGTAGGCAACTGGTGGCAAATTTTAAACTAGCAACTCCAAATAAACTATAATACAATTAAAATAAAATATGAGCTTTTATGAAGATCTTTTAAAATAGGTGAAGTTCTGTTATAAACTTATTACAAATTTATAACAGAATATATCATAATAATCGTCATAAATTCGTATAAAATAAACCAACGAAAACATACAGCTTGATATCAACAAAACTGCAATTTTTTCTTCTAATTGTTTTAAAACATTTTCCTGATTTATCTAAGTAAAACTAAAGTAAAATAAAATAGATTTTTTTAAAAGATTTTAACGACCAGCAGCATTTCAAATTTTCTATTCCAGCAGGAGTAATAGGAGTAGTATAATAAGTGGTACGATTAAGCAATTTAATTAATAAAGTTACCACATACAAATTATCTATATCTTGTAAATTACAGTTTTAGCTATTAAAAGTAAAACTATTTAATTTTCTTAGAAAATTTAAGTTAACATAGATCAAAAGATTTTTATAAAGCAATAAAAGAATTTCATAAAGTGTAATCAGTGTGGTAAATTTCTGATTCGCGAGTTTGATAAAATCTTGCTAAAGCATATCCAATTATGATCGTTATCCTTAATGACGTTTAGAAGTGTTCCCTCTAGTTATAATATTCTGATTCAGTAGGAAATATAATCTGTAAATAAGACAGGTAAGTTGAGGTATATTAGCAGATGGGAACTGACTTAACGAGCATGATTCTCATAGTTTGCCAGGTATTATATATATATATATATATATATATATATATATATATATATATATATATATATATATATATATATATATATATATATATATATTATATATATTATATATAAATGCCCGTATCGATTTTTTGGGAAACAGATTTTGGAAAATTTTTAAACTTTGGTACTTTACTAGAGTCGATGGGGGCAATTCGGCTAAAATATTTCCGGTTATATATAGAACTTGATGCCTTCTTGCTTATTTTGAATGAAATGCCCTATATGTCACTTCATTTTCAGATTCTACGAAAAATTATATACCCATTTCATGTATAATACCTAAGTCAACCTAACATATTTTAAATTTTATGTCAAAAATGGTGTTTGCAATATGGAAGCCTTTAGTATTTAATTAAAGTTGATTTTCCTTTAGAAGGGGATTTAATTTTTAAATGTAAATCCCCTATTTTTATAATGTTATCTTATTTGACATTAAAGATAAGGATGACTTTGTGTAAGGTTATCTATTCCAAAAATTTGTAATTTTTTAAATAAGTATTGGCAATTAAACATTTTTTTATTGTAAAAACGCTAAATGACTTTTAAGTTTTTTTTATAAGTTGGCCATGATGGCGAAACGTGAAGCAAGAAAACAATTATTCAATTATTAATAAAAATCATGCCGTAGCGATTAAATTGTACGCACAAAAATTATTTAAATTTGTCTATTGTCTACGGGAAATGTAACAAACTTTTATCAAGAACATGTCAGACATATGCAGATAGATATTCAAGTAAATAGAAACAGTCACGGAACAGTGTTAAACGAAGATTAGAAAATTTCGAAAATTTGGCCTAGTTAAGGCAAAAAAGGAAACCTATTCTCAAGGATAAAAATGGCTTTTTTTAACAGACATAATTCCCATTTTTATAATGATTCAAATCCTCATACAGTAAAATCGCAGAATTTTCAAGATATCTACAAATTTAACAGATTTTGTTCTGTAAAAAAATGGTGGAATAGTGAAACTACATTTTTATGAAGAAAATGGTACTTCATTTGTTGGAGAAAAATATTTAAACATTTTTAAAGTGTCAGACAAGCAATATTTAAGCAATTTAGCTCTGGCGGAACGCAGACATATTTTTTACCAATACAATGGCACCGCACAGAATGGTTCCATTTGCCAACTACTTACAAGCAATATTTTATGACAAGTGGATTGACAACAATGGACTTTTTCTGTAGCCTCCTTGTTCCCCTCATTTGATGATATTTGTTATGAGGTTAGTATAAATCTATTTTATCAAAATTATTTTATTATTAACTATGATTTTTCACAATAAGATTAATATAAATAAATCTATTTATTAAATTTTTATTAGGCAAGTTAAAGATTTTCAATCTTTTATCCAATAGATAAATACCTTTTTAAATCTCCAGAAAAATGTTTTAATGTCCACGTTTTACATTTCCTCGTTCCTTTCTTTTAATAAAATAAAAATTTATAAATCCTTTCTACTTTCCCAATTGTTTAAATATTTTCCAGGGCTGCTTACTTATTGACTTAATTTATTTATTGGTTTATTAAACTTCTTTTTACTTCTTCTAAAATAGACTTCCAATTTCCAGAAAATTTTTTATTTCCAAGCTCTATGATTCTTTCTTTTACTTTTTAATACACATTATTTTGCACTGTCTTCTTTTTAATTTATTTATAAATAACATTTGAAAAACTTTTAGGTTATGGTCCCTTTAATAATAATAAACTAGCGAATTTTACACTGTCTGATCAATAATCATTACTACTTTTACTTTCAAATTATTAACTGAATATTGATGTTATGTTAAATTTACGAACCAGACGGATGATGTTAACCGTACAAATGATGAACCTGTACTCTTTAAAAAAATGAATTTTAGCTTTTTATAGTAAGTAATCCCCTGGTATAAATTTTTATTTAAATTTTTTTCTAGTTGGTCAGCCATCTAACGTAAACTGGTAACTAAATGAAATTTTAAGCTTTGAAATCCAAAATCAAAATGGATTCCGAATTGTCAAAATATGATAAAACTTTGTTGTTTTATTGATATTATGGAATAAATATTCTATTTGATGACAACAAATTATGATTTATATAAATTTTGGACTTTTCCTGATATTTTGTAATACTTAAAGTTTACTTTTGGTTATTATTTATCACATAAAATTAATAAATAAAATTGGACTACATCTAAGAAAATTTTACCTATACATTTATTTTTTAATTATAACTTCCTGAAATTGATAATTCTGGTTTAATTACTATTCTAATCCCATTTAACAAAGTTTTATCTATACTTAGGTACTCTTTAATTCTAGTTTCTTATCAAAATAAACTTATAATCCATATTTTCTTATACTATGATTGCACTTTTACAATGTTTCTTACAAAGTTTTAACAAATACTGTTTTTGTAATGCGTAGAAACTAATATGTTATTAATAACTATTGATAAATTATGGTCTATATTTCACTAAATAGTTATTATTTTATGCTCAATTTTACTAATTCACCTTTACCCGCACTATTTATTAAAAGGGCCACGAAGATTCTCGTTTTCGTGGATTGTACTATATTGTTTTTAAAATTGCTTTTTCAGTCACTATTTCTGGACAATAACACTTCTCACTTTGTTCAAAATATCATTTATTTATTAGAAGATTTTTGTCTTTCTGAGGCCAGTATGTTTATAATTCTAAATTTATATGTATTAAGGTCTAATTTTTCACATTAATTTTTTACATTTTATCATGTTACAGAATTTTTGGCATTTTATGTTTATGTCCTTTTAAAACATAATGTTAGTATAAATTCTTACATACTATTTACTAATGACTATCCATCATCCGCATTTACCACATAGATACATTAATTTATTATTTATGACCATTTTGTTTGACTTTTTCATTATCAAAAACTTATCACATCTGAGAAAAAAGTGTTTACCTATACAATATATATATATATATATATATATATATATATATATATATATATATATATATATATATATATATATATATATATATATATATATATATATATATATATATATATATATATATATATATATATATATATGTTTATGCGGATTTCACGGATTCCTCCGTGTGAGATGCAATAGCAGTGGATTTATCCACATTATGCCGTTGTAGTGCTGAAATCACATTCAGCAAACGTACAACTATATGCAGCTCCGCGTATGAATGAAGTAAAATGCGAAGAGTAAATGCAAACAGCCAGGTGCATGTCGGTACCCTGATGAGTCTAGTAGAGACGAAACATGTACCTCTACCATATCACTGTGGCGGGGAGGGTAAGTTTTGACTTTCTTCTCGGTATGGTGGTACAGGTAGGCCGTCATCTCGATGGTGGAATAGGATAAATTGCGTTTTATACCAATTTGTTCTAACTGTGCAACCTCTAACACAGAAAGGATATGATGGAGAGAAGTTTGCATTTACTGTTCGCATTTTACTTCATTCATACGCGGAGCTGCATATAGTTGTACGTTTGCTGAATGTGATTTCAGCACTACAACGGCATAATGTGGATAAATCCACTGCTACTGCATCTCACACGGAGGAATCCGTGAAATCCGCATAAACATATATACGCCATCCGGCGGGAGGTCGGAGAAGTCGCGTTCAGTATTTGCATGCTTCCTTCCGATCTGTCCTTTGCACAGCCAGGTGCATGTCGGTACCCTGATGAGTCTAGTAGAGACGAAACATGTACCTCTGCCATATCACTGTAGCGGGGAGGGTAAGTTTTGACTTTCTTCTCGGTATGGTGGTACAGGTAGGCCGTCATCTCGATGGTGGAATAGGATAAATTGCGTTTTATATCAATTTGTTCTAACTGTGCAACCTCTAACACAGAAAGGATATGATGGAGAGAAGTTTGCATTTACTGTTCGCATTTACTTCATATATATATATATATATATATATATATATATATATATACCCATTTGAAACATCGATACATTAATTTATTATTTATGACCATTTTGTTTGACTTTTTCATTATCAAAAACTTATCACACCTGAGAAAAAAGTGTTTACCTATACAATATATATATATATATATATATATATATATATATATATATATATATATATATATATATATATATATACATATATACCCATTTGAAACATCGAGACTGACCTTCAAAGTTATTTTAGTTGATCTTTCAAACGGAAACTCACATTTTTTATTGCGGAAATAGAAAATTCGGAAAATTTCTTAATCCGATCTTATATCGAAAACTGAGCCATTTTTGGAAAAATTAAATATATTTTAAATTCTAGTGACTTTAAAGTGGATTTTTAGGGCCGTTTTTTTGAATAAAATTTCCGATTTTTTTACTATAGAAATGAAAAGAACGGAAAATTCAAAAATATAAATATCATGGGTTGAAATATTATTTGATTGTGAAAACTCCTCGTTTCCATATGTCATTGTGAAATCAGCCTGATAACTCGGAAATTGCGTTCGATGGAGTCCAATTTAAACAGAACATCTTATAATGACGTTAAGGTCCAGCATTAAAAAACGACATAAGTCGAATTTGGTAAGATAAAAATCATTAAAAAACGTAATTTCAAATTCCTTTTCGCGCATTCAGGTCATTGGAACATGAAATTTTGTGTACTTTCCATTTCTGCAATAAAAAATTGAGGTTCCAATTTGAAACAAAAAATATCTAAAATGTTGTGAAGTATTACAAAGATTGAAAGGATATTTCATTAAAGTTAATAAGATATAAAGAATAGCTTATAAAAATTTTGAAAATTTTATACTTTTGTTTTCAATCTCTAATATATATCTCTAATATATATAAAAGAAGAAGTCCTGACTGGCTGACTAACTGATCGACAACGTACAGCCTAAACGGTTAAAGATATAAACTTAAAATTTCGCACAGACATTTGTGATGTGTTATAGCTTAATAATAAGAAAGGATTTTGCGATATCTTTATTAGAAAGGGAAAAATGATAAAAAATGCGTAAAATTACATTATTTTCGGGATGGGATTACATATCACTCAACTAATTCAGTTGAGTAATTCTTTATATTACTCTAAACATAATTAAGTCCTGAATATATGAGCTAAACTTTTACTACAATCTATAATCCACTTATTTATATGATAAAACAAATATTTTGCGGGCGAAGCCACGACGGTAATTGTTTTTATTATTCTAAACATAATGAAGTACTGAATATACGAGCAAAACTTTTTCTACAAACTATAATTCATTTATTTATACAGTAAAATAAATATTTTGCGGGCGCAGCCGCGACAGGTAAAATGCTAATATATGATAAATATATTGGTAATCGTATTATAAATATGTAAGAAATTGGATTACACTTATTTTACTTCTATAAAGCAGGTCTTTGACCTCATATGAAAATAAAGAAAATTCTACATTTCGCTCAAGAGTTTTCACAACATAGTGTACGTGACATAAAACCAGAAAAAGCTCTTCGTCAAAAACTTTAAAAATAAGGATAGCGAAGGATTAAACTACAAAGAAATACAAAGGTACATGAAATCCACATTTTATACCTTAATATTTTTATGTTGACCTAAAAAAACAGAAAATTATACAGAATATCATTATTTCATATTTTTCAAATAAAAAATATATTAAAGCATTGACAAGATGAATATAAATTTATTGGTTTCATAAAGAAAGAATAATAATAATAATATTAATAATTACGAACTAGTCTAAATAGTAGAAATTTGGTTAAGGCGCTCAACACGTACGCATGCTCTGCGCTTAAGTACTCTTTTGGAATGTAAAATGGAGCAGGATAGATATCGAAAATATACAAAGAAAAATAAGAACACTCTTAACAAAAGCACACAAACATCACCCTCGGAGTGCTATTGAACGTACAATGCTTCCAAGATACCAAAGAGGAAGAGGATTGATCGATATTGGTAAGCAGCTGGATCAACAAATAATAAACTTATGTTTTTATTTCCACAGGTTAGCGGATTTTTCCACACTACATCGAGCAATATGCGAGGCAGACGACTCAACGCCGCTAAAGCTAAGAGAACAGGATATTGCTTCTAACCACTGAACAGACCAAGAGAAGTTACAAGCCTGACTACAGAAGCCACTTCATGGACGGCATCTAAATGAGTTCATCCAGGACTATGTTGATAACTCAGCGTCAAACTACAGGTTGATTTCAGGACAGATGTTTCCGGAAACGGAGAGCTTCTTGTTAGCTATCCAAGACCAGGTTATTCCGACGAAGAACTATCGGAAGTTCATCATCAGAGATCCTTCAATAGAAAACGATCAATGTAGATATGGCTGTCGAACATCAAAGACAATTCAGCACATAATTAGAGGATGCCAAGAGTTTGCCGCAGCGAGTATAAGGAAAGACACGACTCAGCCGCTAAGATACTCCTCCAAGAATTAGCAACTAAGTTAAAACTACTGCAGGTAATAAAAATGTCGTACTACAAGTACAGTCCGGAGCCTATTCTTGAAAACAACGACTTCAAATTATATTGGGACCGAATAGTTTAAACAGTTGCTCATAATAGGCCAGACATTATACTAATAGATAAAATTTCTAAGCAAATTGACATTGCTATTTCTAATAACAACAACTTGGAACCAAAATACAATGAGAAGATCGCCAAATACAGAGATTTCGAGGTGCATATCCGCAAAAAGTGGGCAATAAACAGTGTCCATACGATTCCCATAATTTTATTAACGACTGGAGTGATACCAAAGAACCTCCTGCAGAATATCAAGGGACTGATCCTTAGTAAGCATCTGTATAAACTGATTCAAAAAGCAGTTCTCTTTGCAACCACGTGGACCGTCCGAAAGTTTGTAGGAAATACAGACGACAACGCCACCTAGGATCCAATAACATGGAAAGAGTCTCCACAGAGCTTCATACTTTTGGTATTTTTGTATACCTGGTATGAGTCGATAATCCCTGGAGGGAGTGGAAAGCCATTTGGCTTATAAATCTGAATAATAATATCCTTCACTGCTAACCAAATTATTGAAAATGAAATAAGCAACGTTACAAAGCAACAGAGAACAATTCAGTTCTAGTATCTAGTTAGTTCTTAGTAGTAAATCATGATGAGTAAAGCTAGAGTAACTAAGCACATTCAAATTTTCATATAAAACATATTAAAAGCAGCATATAAAACCATAATTACAATTACATTAAAAGAAGTTACAAAACATTTTAAAACAATTGAAAACATAGTTATAGATTATTTTCTGATATGTTAATTAAATGTCAAATATTTTTTAAAAAGTGATACTCTAATTCACGAACTCCATTATTGTTACAAATCATTAGAAATTCGGATAATTCTTGTCACAAAATACATGTATATTTAAATTTGTTTCTCTACGATATTCTTATTATGCAAAAAATAACTCTCTTTTAATCCTTACACTCCATTTCAACCCGTTTACTACAATTTTCTACATGGTTGTTTTTAAAGCTGTTTTTTATGCTCAAATAGGATAATATTTCACTTATATTTTACAATTCCTTTCATCCGGATTTTGAGATTATTAAACAACATTTCTGTGAATAAAATCCTCATATATTCGCAATATAAGCTTAAACATGTATAGTTGTATTATAAATAACACACTTACGAACTTCATATCAGTGTAAAAGAACAATTTAGAAAAATTTACTGTATGATATTATTTTGATAAGTAAGCCATGGGAGTTTCATGGTAATACTATGATAAATATTTAGGAAAGAAGTTCTGTTTCTGGAATATACTTAATTTATTAATATTTGATTTATGTGAATTTAGTTTTATATTGATGACTAGTTAAAAGAAAAGACTTTATTTTAAAATTATAGTCAATACCAAAATATAGAAGATATTCTTTATAACTAGAGAATAGTATCAGACCAACAAAAGAAATAAACAGGCAACATCAGCTCTTTTACAAAATTGGAGCGAGACAGGACACAAAATTGATTTTGACAACTGTCAGCAATTCGCTATCCAATATCAAAATATCAAAGAGAAATCAGGGTTCAGGTCCTGACGAAGTTTCAGCTTAATTAATCAAGTTAATTACGGAAGAAAAAATGGATATATTAATAGACCTGCATAATACAATATAAAACACGCGAATTATACCTATAGAATAGCTAAATCAACATTCATTATTCTACCAAAAATATCTGATGCAAAAGAATGCCATGACCATCAGCCAATCAGCCTAACGAGTCACACTCTAAAACTATTTCTGAAAATCATACATCAAAAAATCTTTAAAAAACTAGAACGACACCTTAGTGACTCCCAGTTTGGATTTAGGAACGCAATGGGGACAAGAGAAGTCCTATTTGGATTCAATATGTAGGTTCAAAGATGTATAGATGTCAATCAACCGGTATATGTCTGTTTTCTGAAGTATAAAAAAGCGTTTGATAAAGTCAGATATAATAGCCTAATGCGGCTACTCAAAAAGTAAGGATATACACAGCAAGGATATACGGATAATAACTCATTTGTACTTTAATTATATGGCTAGTGTTATACTAGGCGATCAACTTTCAGACGAAGTAGACATAAAGCGTGGTGTAAGACAAGGGTACGTGCTTTCACCGTTACTATTTAACTTATACTCGGAGAACATTATTCAGAAAGGACTAGCAGAAATAAAAACTGGAATAAAAGTAAACGGAAGAGTTACTAATAACATCAGATACGCAGATGACACCATTCTCATTGCGGAGTCAACAGGAGATCTACAGAAATTAGTAGATTAGTGAGTAGTGAAGAATGTGGCCTCAATTTGAATACAAAAGAACTAAATTCATGGCCATAATAAAATCACACCAACACTAAGAGAATCTACAGATCAAAAAACAACCAGTAGAAAAGGTAAATAAATATAAGTATCTGGGAACAGTTGTTAATTAAACCAATGAATATAAAGAAGAAATTCGGATACGAATTGATCAAACTAGAAATATATTCAATAAGATGAGAAAGGTATTTTGTGGTAAAGGCATTAGCTTACATCTCAAAATCAGGATGTTAAGATGTTATGTATTTTCGGTATTGCTTTATAGGACGGAAGCTTGGATTCTAAAACAGGACATCACTAATCGACAGGAGACATTCGAAAAGTGGAGGATTTTGAAGATACGATGGATAGATAAAATATCAAACGTGGCGGTACTTGAAAGAAATGGGAATGGAAAAGAAATATTAAACACAATAAAAATAAGAATGTTAGAATACTTAGGCCATATTATGAGAGGAGAAAAATACACTCATTTACAATTGATGATTCAGGGCAAGATTTGCGGAAAAAAGAACATAGGAAGACGACGGATTTCATGGTTGAAGAACTTGTAAGAGTGGTACAACTGCAGTTCCATCGAGTTGTTTAGAGCTGCAATATTAAAGATAAGAATAGCTGTGATGATAGCCAACCTTCTCAAAGGAGATTCAAGTTTCTACAAGAAAATAAATAAACAAAAGAATGTACTTCCATTTTAATACTAAATCATATATTCATCCTGTCAAATATGGATTCAACCTCGGAATGAAATATAATAAGCGATAAACTTGTCTAAATATTTCTTTTGACATTATATAAGTTAGCTCAAAACTATCATAGAATCTAGTGTATGCGAGTCATTATATCCTAGGTCAAGCTCGCGAAAACCGGCATTAGTTAACTCAGATAACATTATCTCTATAAGATTTGCCAACATTCTTCCTAACTATTTCAAAATTTTTAAAAGAGACGAAGTAACATTATGCGAGCCAGCAAAATAGGTGATAATATGGGAACCATCTGACTAAACTAGATCAAAGTCATCATATAACGAACAGTTCCGAACAAACTGGAAACATCTTTGGCCACAAGAACTTGAAGAAGCCAAGAAGTTTATAAAAGAGCAAAATTATATTTTTGAAGCAAAATTAGGTGGTAATACGAGTAGGACCAACATGATCCAGTAGGAAAGAAATACTAGCAGGGCACAACCAATACGCCAGCTACCTAGAAGACTTCCCATAGCGAAAAATTGGAAGGTGGGGTTACTTTTAGAAAAAATGCTGAATGAGGGTGTTTTAGAAGAATCATCTAGTCCTTGATCATCTCCTGTTGTACTTAGAACCAAAAAGGATGGACTTACTAGATCTTGTGTTGATAGAGGAAGGTTATTGATGGCACTAAGATAAACAGCCATCATTTTCTAGACTTTGACAAGGTTGGCTGGATCAAAATGGTTCCTTACACTGGATCTGAAAAGTGAATATTGGCAAATAACATTTAATGAACACTTACAGAATGTACAGGAAGTTTTTGCATGAATAAAAAACGCTAACCCTCATTTAAGAACAAGTTATTAAACGTTCAAAACTGTCCAATATTTTCGTAAATATTTTTATATACAGGCATTTTTAATAAAGATGGACCACGTAGCTCTTAAATTGCTTCTAAATATGAAGCAGTCTGAAGAACAAATACCCAGATAGCTCTTCTGAGAGCCAGTTGTGATGCTGATCTAGGGAGGGTATATCTCAGCTCATTTCTTCAACTTTAAAAAAATAAAAAGCGTCGTAGTTGGGATGATATCTCGGACAAAGACTTACATTTAAGGCACTTTGATCTTAGTGGGACTCGCTATTGTTTGAGGACCAGTTACTGAAGGAGTTTTGGAAAAATTCCTATGACAAGGAAATCAGAACTCAGATGATAGTATGCAGAAGTAGAACTCCAGTGGTTTTAGAAGAAATTCATAATTGAAAGTCTGGTACTCATTTAGAAGTTAACACAAACTTCAAGAAAAATTGTACTGAATTAACTATAGTCAAGACGTAAAGCATGGTGTCGACAGTACTCTAAATGTGCAGCTAGTCAAGGTCTCAGCACAATATCTAAAGAAAAATTACGAAGTATAATGTTGGAATTGCTTTTGAATGGATGGCTATTAATATAGCTAGACGATTTACAAAAACAAATAAAGGCACAAAGTATTATATCTTGGTTGCTATTGATTACTTCAGTACGTGGTCTGAGGTATTTGCTATCCCAAACTAGGAGAGCTTAACAGTAACCGCTGCATTCTGACCAAGGACGTATTTTGGAACCTAAGCTTCTTCAGAAGCTCTGCGAACTACTAGAGTTACGCTAGCCGAGTTTTTATTTGGAAAGAACTTAAATTGCCATGTGACATAACCTTTGGTTCCTTAACTGATGCAAGTATGGAGACTGACATGCCTTACAGGAAAAATTGCGCGCATTTCATGAACTAGTTATAGGAAGCTTGTATCGGGCCAGAGACAGAATGGAGACAAGATATGACATTAAGGCAAACTCGGCAGGGTTCCAGCAAACTGATAGAGTTTGGTCGTTGTTTCTGCAGAAGAAGAATGGCAAATCACCTAAGTCATCGTATACTATTTTGAAGAGAATCAATGATGTTTATAAAATCCAAAGAAGTCCCATACCCAATATGAAAGTAGTACATTTTCACAGGTTCAATTCTGACCACCAAGGTATTGAAGCTGATCCGGACGATCAGAATTTGGAGGGAAATTCGGCCGCATCCTAATAAAAATATTGTAATGAAGAATTAGGGCAATCGGGCCTCGTCTTTATAGAAATATTATATCGATTAATCTTCAGTGTTAGTTATGTTTCTAATGAGATTCTAGACTTTTAATCGAGTATGCTCTATAGGTTGTATATAAATAAATAGAAAAAAAGAATAAATTAGTTGCATTTGAACACTGAAAGTGTTAACAAGGAGTTATTAAAAAGTTGAAAGCATTTAGTGAAAAGTGTTATTTTATTATGTGAGCCCAGTGAGAGAAAATCGCGAAAATGCGTTACATTAACAATAAAAATATTACCAATAAATTGATATCAGCAGAAAAATGAATATCGGTCGAACTTTACTAAAATCATTTAAGCACATATACCGTATTTTACTGAAAAAAATAAATATCAAAAATCATTAAACAGTAAAACTACATCATATATTAAATCAAAATTAATTCCAGGAATATATTAACAAAATACTGAAAGAACGATAGTGGGAAAAGGTGTGTCCATAAATAAAGTTCTCAACGTTACATATAAATAGATACGTTGTTACTAACGCACCTAAAATTAGATTTCGATTGTGTCTATATATAATAATTCACTAGTAATTTTGACTATGAACACGTGTTCACAGCTTAATTCTTTGAAGTCAAGAAAGCATTGTAAACATACATAATATAATGGAATTGTTATAAAGCGAAGACATTTCAGTATTGGCAACACAAAAAGTATTCAAAGAATATGCGGCCGTATAAAAGGAGACCTAGACAGTAACAATAGATTTGGAAAGTAAGGCATCAATTATCAAATTAAAGAATGAAATTTAGAGACTTTAGTTTTAATATAGAAGAAAAAAAAAACAAATTCTATTATCCTCAAAACAAATGCTATTGGATATAAATATAATTGTATAGTATAATTGAATTAAAAATTTATAGGTTGGAATATTTAAACACAAACAGTTGGTAATTTACATTAATTAAATTGATTACGTTCTTGGCAATTTTGAGCCAGCCTTACCAGTGTCTTTTGTTTTATTGTGATACATCCCAAGCATATGATTAAAATGCTTTAAACAAGTCATTACAATTCTTCTAATGTTGAGCCTTTTTACTCATTCTTGTTTCTTTTTAAAATATTAACTTTCCGAAAATTTCTAAACCTACGTCTCGAACCATTAATTATTGATATGTTTATGATATAGTTTTATAAGTTTATCTTTATTAAGACCATTAAAGGAAGGTAAACAATTTACACACTGTAAATTCCATTCTAGTTCTTTTTTTTATATGCGTTTCGGCTACCTTATCATCTCATAAAGCTAGTTATCGTTTACAAAATGACGGTTCCCGAAATATCTGAATGAACATAATTCTGACCAAGCCAAATTCAAACTACTTGATAAGTGACCTAACTTATTACACTCATGGAGATGGATTCTACTTTGGTTGATTTTCGCACTTATGCATACAGTAGGTAACTGTTATTATTGCTGTATCGCTAGGCATGTATTTAACAAGAATAACTCCTGTCTAGCTATGTGGTTTTTAGATGAAGATTAAAAGAATTTCGATAATTGATTCGCATAAGCCATTCTTTCAAATTAGTGAAGAAATTCGTAAGCATTTCAACACAAAAAATTTTAAGGCAGTTCAGTTTGCTCAAACGCATTTAAATTGGACATCTCAAAACTGGAGACGGTGCTTTTGAGTGACGAAAGTAAATTTAAAGTATTTGGATCAGACGGAAGGTCGTTTCTTCGAAGACATGTAGGAAAAAAATTTGATTTTAAGTATCAAAAACCTATTGTGAAGCATGGGAGTGGCAGTATTATGGTCTGACGATTCTTTTCCAGATCTGGGACGGGCGCGATAGTGAAAATAACTGGGAAAATGGATAGATTTATGTACCGCGACATATTACAGAATACTATATTGACCTATACCGAAGAAGAAATACAGATTTTATGGAGATATCAGCAAGATAATAACCCCAACACTCATCCCGAAAGGTAAAAAAATCGTTTTTAGATAAAAGCGTTGATTTACTGGAGTGGCCGTCTCAGTTACTGAACCCAAATCCGATTAAACACCTTTGGGAATACTTGGAATGAAAAATTAGAGAAAAAATAATTCATAATGAAAATCATCTATTGGAAGTTTTATAAGATGAATGGCGAAAGATTCCAGTTGAAGAATATTGTCAAAATCTTGTCGATTCAATACCAAGAAGATGTAGGGAAATCATTAGGGCAAAGAGATTTTCAAAAAAATATTGAGCTTTGCTTCTTTAATTTGTACAGACAGTAATTATTTTTTGTTGAAATAATATTTTTTCCATACTTTATCCCAAGGGTTTTTTTATTTATTAGAGGGGAATTTTGTTTTATTTTGTATTTTCATTTGTTGAATAAAAAGTTATCAATTTAGTACTGTATTTTTGTTTTTTGATATTCCTGTAAATACAACCTCCTCTCTCTATATACGTTTCGACCACTTTATGGTCTCGTCAATAGAGCTGTATCGAACCGAGAGCAACATTTGCAGGAACAACAGCTATATAAAATATAAATTTCAAAGTATGTCGAAAGGCTATTGAAAACTTGGTGACTTCAATGCCATACTAAAAAATTTATATTTCACTGACGAGATCCTAAGGGTGGTCAAAACGCGTATCAAAAGAAAAAGTATTTGCAGGAAACAAACTGTTTGTTTATGTTCTTTCCTTTTCTTTGTTTGACAGGATAATACATATAAACATATTATTTCTAATTTAGACAGTTTAAGGGGGGCAGGTCATGTAAAATGATGAAATTTTTGATTTTCCTAAAATGTTTTAAATATGATGTTGAATAAGCCTGAAAAGGTTTCAAGTCGATATTCAATGTACTTCTAGAGATATAGCATGAGACAAGTTGCCTCGCCACGAAAGGTATACATATTCTTGGGGCATGCTCCTCTTGTTTGGAGCGCTTGAGGAATTCAGTTATACATTAATCCCTATCACTGTTATTTTTGAAGAATAACCGTAAAGACACGTTTTCTTATTCTCTCTTAAAGTTTAGTGCAGGACTGCAGTATTTTGTTCGAATCGCTGAATAATCGGTCAGTTAAAATTATTGCTTAATTTTGTGTACTCAAACTTTCAACGCGTTTTTCTCGAAACATCATTTATAAGTTTTTCTGCAGTATAACTCAAAAAATAATTCTTGTATCGTACTCCAATATTTCACATATCTGTATATTAATAATTCCCAGAATATGACCTATAAATTCAAAAAAAAATTAATATAAAAACGTGAAGAAGAATTGTAAAAAGCCCGAAATTTTCATCACAAAATTAGACTTTTTTCCACAAACATCAAATTTTATATAAGTTTTCAATTTATTCATACTCTTATAGGTTCATGTTACTAAAACACCACTTCTACCTGTCCGCCTGAAAATAGTCCAAAATTTGCTGTCATAATCCCCTAATAGTTTGTTTACTTACTCGCCATTAAAATCGGAATCTATTTTATTATACAGTTCTGTAAATTGTCATATCACATAGTAAAATCTAGAGAACATAAATAACATGTTTTGACTGATTGCAAAGCAGGTATAAGGATGCACCTATGCGATATATATGATATAGCAAAGCGGGGTGCGACATTGCTAAATATTAGTTTAAGAAAATTGTTCACAATCTAGGAACACCGCATGTGGGGCGTTTAGGGATGACCCTATATCTACGAAATATTGACCCCATAAGGCTTAAAATACAGGAATTATGTCGTCGCTTTTGGTACGCTCGACACCCAATGTTTCTAGAAAACACCAGAGGAACAAAACATGCACATAAGCAGCCGGCCGATGGTCTAAGCGGAATATATAAGCGAAGTGCAAAGAACAAGTGAATAGTCATAGCGTTGAAATAGTGCTATTATTCTCGCCGTGTGTAAACGATATTGCCGCAATATGTGGTGAAGTGATACTGAAAGCTCAACGAAAGATTTTGAGTAAGTAAAGCTTATGAGTTATATTTTGGATGCAATGTTTGCGGTCAAGGCAAAACTTGGGCTCCCAAAATTTGCTTCCACACTTGTTCATAAACTTTAACAGGATGGTTACTGGGTACTTACAAGTCTATGAATTTTGACGACTGCTACTTTTGCTTAACAAAAATCGTGGAGGTTTCTAGTAAAAGCAAATATAAAATTGAATATCCTATATTTTCTCAGCCATGAAACCGGTATATCATGACGCTTCTAGCACACCTGTCCCTAAGCTTTAAAAAAAATACGAAATCGACTCGAAATCGGATGAGCTAGATAATTTTAAACCAACAGCCCGTCCAAATTTTCAAAAGAAAGATGATTACGAATGTAGTAGCAGTAAACAGACCCATTTTATATCGAAGAAGAGCTCAACGATCTTATTAGTGATTTGGATCTTCCCAAAACCAAGTGACAGCTGCTTGGATCTCGTTTACAGCAGTGAAATCTCTTACAAAAGAAGTGAAAATTTCCATATTTCGGAAAAGTCTATCTATGCTGGCAGTATTTTTCCCAATGGCAGATGACTTAGTTTACTGTCATGATATTTCAGGTTTAATCAACCAACGTGGCCTTTTCTATAAACCTACCGAGTGGGAGGACTATTTATTGCCTCTTCGAAGACAAGTCTAAAAGATCTTTCATTGTTTAACGGAAATGAACAAGCATCCGTTCCCGTGGGTCATGCTGTAAGTATGAAAGAAATGTATAAGAACATGCGTATATTGCTTCAAAAAGTACAATACGCAGATTATAAATAGAATATTTGTGCCAATCTAAAAGTTATTGCATTACTTACAGGACTGCAGATTGGCTACATCAAATATTGTTTTTCTTATGCTAATGAGACAGTAGAGCCAGAAACCATAATTACGTCGTTAAAAAATTATGTTAAAAGATTGTGCCCGGTCAGAAAGACGTCCTTAATGAATCATTAATAGAGTAGTAGATAATTTGTTTATCTCCTGTGCATATAAAACTAAGGCTTAAAAAAATTTTGTTAAAGCCTTAAATAGAGAAGGAAATGATTCCTTTGAAACGGAAATTCGCGCGAATAATTGAGGTAAAGCTTAAAGAAGGAATATTCGTTTAGTTGTAAATACGAGAACTTTTTAGAAACTCTACTTTCGAGAAAAGGAGCAGGGTCTTCAAAAATGTATGTAGCAACTTTCTAGGTAACAAGGAATTGGAGAACTAGAAATATCTAGTTGAGGAACTTATCCAGTTTTACAAGACATTAGATTGCAACATACCACAAAAGCTGCATTTTCTTTACACCTATTTGGAATTCTCCCCTGACAATATAGGTACAGTATCAGACGAACACGCAAAAGATTTTACTAGCAAATTGTTCAAATGGAGAACCTGTATAGTGGAAAGTGGATCCCAAACATGTTAGTGGACTACTGTTGGAGCCTCAAACGTAAAACCAATCCCGGCGAATACAAACGAGAAAAGAAAACAAAATAATTTATTTTTCAATACAAAATGAAGTATATTTTGTAAAAAAAGTAATTATGTTTTTTTAAATCTTTGAAAATTCACCAGATTGCTTATGGTTGAGTTTCTAATAGTATACATTCTTCTTTTCTTCTCTAAAAACTTATGGGAGACAGGTAAAAGCCGAGCTCGTATTTGAATTCAGCACATTACAGTAGACATAAAAAAAACCCAAAAAAAAATTTCAAAATGCAGAACAGTTAATTATGACAATTAATGGTAAAAATTTGTCATTTAAATTTGAAATCAAAAAATTTGTAAAACTTAATAGACTAATTGCGATTTTATTTTCGTAAAAACATAATGTCAATTGAAGAGGGTTTTTTTCTAATATTATAAAGTTTCGGTGCTACCCTAAATTTCCAGCAGCTGTTTCCTTTTCAAGCTTTCATATATTTTATATCGCTAGAAATGGGATCCTAAAAAATGCTGACAATCCGCTAGCGTATTTCTATAATAGCCAATCCTTCGAAATACTTTATCATTTTACATACATTCTCCCCAAACATAAAGGCTAGATTCTAACTTAAATCTTTTTATTCACTTTATTCTGAGTACACGATGATTTATTTTAAAATAAATAACGACTGAAAAAGTCACAATATAAATACTGTATAAAATGGTTGTTTTGAATTTTTGAGGATATTTTATTTGCAAGGAAACTAGCCGAAGTGTCCGGTTCCGCTTTTCGTGAAATTATAATATTGTTCCGGACGGCCGGTATTTTAACGACATACTGTATTATTAAACTCACTCTATGATTTCAAAATCTTTTTATTGTCAACCTTAATTCTGATACTTGTCAAATAATTCAAGTTACATCGACAAAGTCTCAAACCAAACTGTCCACGGAAGCCAATCTGGACCCTTTAAATATCTTTTGGCCAATACCAGAAGACTTTCTAATTAGCTACAAGTATTTTCATACTACATGGTGTAATAAAAATAAGAAAAAAGAATAATCTGGCGGTTCCATGTTCAAAATAAGGAAATAGAATTTATTAAAAATTTCAGACCTTCTTTCACCGACGTCCCATGTGGAAATTTATAAAAGGTAAAATTAATTAAATAAATTATAAATTCGTAAAAAACAAATCACAAACCGTACAAAATAGAAACACAAACTAACACTATGAAGTGTATACTGCTATAAAGTCCGTTACATTGCCCCTTTCCAAGTATTGATCGTCCTGATCAACTCTTTTGGTCTTGATAATGGATATGTCAAGATCTACAACTTTCATCTTCGCATAAGGGCTTTTCTGAATTCGGTACACCAAATCGTTTAGTCGGATCACTATATTATACGGACCTTCCCATGACTTCTGAAGCTTTGGTGAACGCCCTATGGTTCTTTTCGGATTGTACAACGACACTCTTTCACCAACCGTAAATCCACGAGCATTGGCTTTGAAGTCACAGCGGGTCTTCATTTCTTCGCTTTCTATTTGTAGTCGTCTCGGTACTTTCCTGAGGATGACCTGCAGGACGTTCTTGTTCCATAGTCCCTTGATGGCAACTGCAGCATTTTTTGTAACTTTGTAAACAGCAAATTCAAAACAGGGGATACTATTACTTAACCAGACTTCCTTAAGTTCACATAAGGAGCAAAAGCTTCCTCCAGGCCTCTCCTTTGAACTTCATCACCTATATTATGAAGCCCATAGCCATCAGGATCTCTGTCAGAAACAGTACTGCAGGTACAGTGGCTTTTTACATGCCCCTCTTGGCCTCAATTTCAACAACGGATCCTATTTCTTCTATAAATGGTCGTGTTTTTGTTGTCATGTGTTTTTCGTTTGTTCAAAAATTCTTGCAATTCCCTAATTAATCTCAAGAAAATTTCCTCGTTGCTGTTGCGATAATTCCGGGACACGTTGACTTTTCTTATGATTATTTTTTGATCCCTTGAGGTCTGTTTGGCTATCTCAAATTGAAGAGCATAAGCAAGAGCCTCGGAAATTTTCTTCAGTCAGGTCATTCTTAGAGTTTTACTTGTTTCTAGGTCTCGTAAACCTTCAATAAAACTATTCACTGCTAACTCTTGTTTTATTTCTTCTGGATATGTTGGGTAAGTCAAATTTATTAGCCATATTATATCAGCCTCATATTCTTGCACACTTTCGTTGTATTTTTGTCTTCTTCCTTGGAGTTGGGCCTTATAAACTTTTTGGAAGTGAACTTTCCCATAGCGCATCTCCAGAAAAGTAACAATAAACTGTTTTGCTTCGAGAATTTTACGCAAAACCTCCATAGCTTCACCTTATAGTGCTAGAACAAGAGCACGTGCCTTCTCCGTTGAACTCCAATTATTGCCGGTGGCGGCGGCTTCGAATTGATGGATATAGATAAGCCAAGGCACTTTGCTGTTGAAAGCAGGTGGCTTGATCACACTAGATATCACACTAGATGCAGGAACACCATCTACCTTTATTATACCTGTACTGGCTACTTTTTCCATTTGCAAATGTAACTGTTGCATCTGTTTTTGGATTCCTGTCACCTCGTGTTGTACTTCGCCAAGTACGTCTTCTCTAATTTGCAGATATAACTGTTGCATCGGTTTTTGGATTCCCGTCACCTCATATTGAATTTCACCATGTACGTCTTCTCTAATTTTACTAATTTTCTGTTGCATTTCCTGTTCTATGCGCTTTGTATCCTTTTGATCTGGCTTAAGTTCCTGTTTTGTGTCTTCCGGGCTTATTTGTAGTTTTTGTTTTATATTTTCTTGATTTTTTTAATGTCTTCTTTCAACTCATATTTAATATCATCTTGGTTTGTCTTTAGTTCGTGTTTCATCTCTTCTTGGCTCTTCTTCATATCTTCTTGGCTTGTTTTCAGTATCCTCAATTCTTATTTCATATCATCTTGGCTTATCTTTAATTCCTGTTTTATATCATCTTGGCTTGTCTATAATTCACACAAAATGAAACATAATTCTTTTTTTTTTTAAATTGAGTAAAATTATACTCACTTACGCAGATATCATTCATTATTTCTTATAAGGGTAAGCCACAATTTTATAGAGAATGTTACAGCTAAGTTTAACCCATCACAGGGTTTTCGAAAAAATTGTAAAAAAACAAATAATGCTTTTAATGCCTAAAGATCTAATACAGAATCATTCACAAAAACAGAAAGCGAATCATTTTTTATTCGAAATAAAGTAAATTTATTTCAGGATAAAAGTCCATTTGATTCGTATTATGAATTCCTGCAATTGACAAAAATGGACGTGTATAGCTATATGTATACCTAGATACTATTTTTGTTTTAAGTAATAAGATAATTAGAAGCCCTTATTCGACGTGATTTATAATAATTGATAAACTTATTAACACGAAACCTGATATTTTTTTACATAATACTATATTTCACAAAACATATTAATGTATTAGGGATTGTAAACTATGTATAACACTGGACAACAGCCAAAATGTATATAAAATAAAATTGACTAAATATTACCATTTCTGGTGTGCTATCTTTTTAATATTGGTTCTAGTTTTAGAGATACGTAATGTCATGTCTCCCTATATATTAACAATATAACCTCAAGAATGCATGTGGTATATTTATATTGTTATAACAGTACAGGAGTGTAACGTTGCTAAATATACGTTTTCCCCAAGTTAAGGAAATTTTCACAACTTAGCAACATCGCATGGGAGATCTCCAGAGATGACAACCCATATACGAAGGCTGGTCTTAAAATAAGGGACCCACGTAAATAGACTTTGTACTAAACAGCCCCCGCATACAAATAAATGATTAATGCCACTATTGCGAATATTATGAAATTGAATAGAAAATTCTCGAATATTCTTTAAAAATGTAGAAGCCATTGGAGTATATAAGTAGCTACAAAGCCGAGGGGTTAATCAGTCGAAGTTAGTGAGTCGAATTGAATAATTAAGATTGTAAGATATCTAAAGAGTGTAAACAATCCAAATCACTTCTGTTATGTTTGTAGTGAGGTGACTTCTACGTCTCAAAAGCGGTCTATTATCCCATTGATAAAAAAAACATATCACCTTTATTTCGGTTACAATATTGGGCATCAAGGCAAACAGTGGGCGCAACTTATCTCCTGTAATGCACGCGCTTCTAGTCTGAGAAACTGGTTAAATAGGAAAAACAATCTATGCAATTTGCTGTCCCAATGATCTGGAGAGAGCCTTCAAATCAAGTCAATGATTGCTATTTCTGCATCATACCTCGTGTTAGGCAAGGCACAAATATATCCAAGAAGAAAAATTCGATTATCAACTATTCAAATATAACATCTGTCATAAAATCTGTACCTCATCGTGACGACTTTCCTATTCCAGAACTCCCAGAAAGAATCACTTACAAATCAGATAATAACGATACAGCGATTTCTCAAGAAGAAGATATGCCATCCACATCAAGAGATCCTGATTTCACACCCATCACATTACACCGTCAACCGCACAAAATAACCCAATCAGAATTAAACGAGCCATGGAAATCTTTTTAACGAAGTAAGAGAGCAAACGATGAAAGCGGCTAGAATTTCGGGATGCCTAAAAGAAATTGTGTGGAAGAGCAAATACCTTAATACCGAAAGCAAAACTAAGATATATAAAACGGCTCTAAGACCCATCATAACATACGCGGCAGAAACAAGACCAGATACAGGCAGAACTCTACAAATGATGAGAACAGTCGAAATGAAAACATTAAGAATTATACAAGGCAAAACTCTACACGACAGAATACGGAATGAAGATATCAGACAACAATGCGGGATACAGGACATAGGAAGATGGGTTAGACAAAGGCGAAGATTCTGGAACCAACATATAGGGAGAATGGAGGACGGTAGACTCGTTAAAAGCTCTAAAATGAATAACCCAGTAGGAAAGGATCACAGGGAAGACCACCAAAATGATGGTGAGAATACTGGACCTCATCTTCCGGGGAAGACGTGATGGCAATGAATAGGCAATAGCCTACTAGCATGGTTAACTGTGTTAGAAAGAAGAAGAAGAAGAAGAAGAAGAATTAAACGATCTTGTGAGAGACTTAGAACTTCCAAAACTTAAAGCAGAGTTACTAGGATCAAGACTACAGTAGTGGAACTTATTAGAAGACGATATTTCAGAATGTGTTTTTCGTAAAAGCAATAAACGCCTAGCACTATTTTTAACATGGAAAACACGTGGTTTTCTGCACTAACATTAGCGGTTTATTGGTGGCTTTAAATATAAACTATAAGCCAGAGGAATGGAGATTCTTTATAGACAGTTCAACCTTGAGTTTAAAAGCAGTACTGTTGCATATGGGATATATTTTACCGTCTATACTTGAATTGATAAGTATAAAATACGATGAGCACTTTTGTGTGAATGGGACAGTCGGACACTACATTAGAGCCAGGTGAAAAAAAATGTACAACATATGCCATTGGTAAACCCCAAAAAGATTCTGTTGTCACCACTGCATATCAAATTAGGCCTAATGAAAAACTTTGTTAAGGCACTGAATACATATGGGCCAGATTTTCAGTACCTGCGTCAGAAATTCCCAAGCCAAAGTGAAGCAAAAATTAAAGATGGTATTTTTGTTGGGCTACAGATTCGGAATATTTTGAAAGATAAACATTTTGACAGCACTCTATAAGATATTGAAAAAAATTACTTTCACCTTGTAATCACTAATTACTTTGGAAATAAAAAAAAACTGATATTTACGTCACTCTTCTTGAAAATATGCTGTCATCGTATCAAAAAATGTGTTGCACTATGTCTCGAAAAATCCATTTCCTACACTCACATCTAGACTTTTTTCCTGACAACTGTGGAGCTGTAAGTAATGAGCACGACACACGCTTCTATCAGGATATATCAACAATGGAGAAAAGGTATCAGGAAAAGTGGAATGCTTCCATGGTTTCCGGCTACTGTTAGACTCTTGTTAGAGATGCTCCAGAAACAACCCAATAAAAAAAAAGCAAAAGAACAGGATATTTAGTGCATCTACAAGTTTAATAGTATGTATTTTGTATTATTTTGTAAAAAATAAAATAAAAAATTAGTTCTAAAAAATTGCAACTAAGTTTTTAATTTCTTTACCATTTTTGTGTTCAACGCTCCTTTCACACAGAACTGATAGTATAATTCAAACGAAAGTTCCAAAACCCTGATTTCCCATATGATTCTGCCCAAATTTTTAAATTTTTGAAAAGAATTCTCAAAAATTTATTAGATAAGATTAAACGAAATTCCGCAATAGTGTAAATTAAGACTTTAACTATTATACATATATTTATCTTCATTACGATCTAATATTTTTTTATTTAACATGGGCCTACCAAAAGTGATATTTACATATGAAAAACCATGATTAGCCCCTAGCCCCTATACGTTTCCTTGCTTATTATGATAGGACGTCATACGTGTCACCCGACCAGCGCCGTAACTTATATTGTGTCTCCCGACATTTTTTACCGTTAAAAGTTTTTGACTGATTTTATATCTTCAGGAAATACTTATGTAATGTGCCTTAAACGTCATAAAAAATAATATAAGGTGATCTTTCAAGAATGGTCAATTACCGCTTTAAAAGTGCCAACAATAAATATAGAAGCTTTAGCAAAAAAAAATACTTAGATACTAACTTAAGAAAGTTTCCCAATCATTGAGTAATATAAAGCTGGTCAAATTATATTAAGGTATTTTAAAATTAGATTGGTAAATGATTGGTCTATTAGCATATCGATTACAAAATTAGAACTAAATTTGGTTTCGTGCAAAGCTTAAGTTGGTTTTTATTGTAAAAAGATAGATACACTTTTGATAACAAAAATATAGAAAAAATCTAAAAGATGTTCAAAGGAATCGCATGTCCCTTTCAGATGAGGGTTATCAAAAGAGGATTCGCTTATTTTTTCCCAAACAAAAATTGATAAATCATGTACGTCCGCCTTTTATACCCTATGTTATTAACCCAATGCCTAATAGGGAAGCATACACTTATAGTCCAGTTGATTAAAATCATCTTTTATTTCCTTTATAAAGATTAAAACAAAAGCTATTAATAAAGTTTCTATAAATTACAAAATTATCTCAAGCAACCTTAGCTAATCTTCATCCACCGTTTAATTGTTAGCTAAGTAAACGTAATCGTAATGTTTCATCACGCACGGATTTGTATCTCACCAATAGCATGTAAATTTCTGAGGAAATTTATGAAAGGGCCGACGAAGGTAATTGTGCGAAGGAATTTAATTACAACCCTAATGTTGATGAAGAAATGTATTGTTATTTAAATGTTGATATTTATCGCTCGTGAATAATTCACCAGAATTTATACGATTTGTCTAAATACCTTATTTTAAAGTCTTACATGACATTCTATCTTTGCAACATTTTTAATTTGGTCATTTTAAACTGAGAAAAGTTGTAAAAGGTTATTTAAATTAAGTATGGAGTGTTAAATATTTTAAAGAAAATAATATTAAAATTTAAAAATATTAAGTAAAAAATATATTAAATTAAAATTAAAAATTCTTCAGCAAATGTACTCAGTTTTAAAAAATTTCCTGGAATTAAAAGATATCATTTATTATTGGGAAGAAATTAGAACATTATGAGTGCCAAGAAAACCTTTTTTAAAACATTCGCATTTCTTCGATGAAGCCTACATAAATTTTCATTTCACAATACTTGAGACACAAATAAATATAAAGAATAGTTTTCGTATTGAGAACTTAGGATTATAGTTTAGGAAAGCACATCTTTTGCAAAGAGACTATACTATCTTTTCAAAACAACAAAAAAATTATGTTAAGGACATATATCTTATATAGACAACACCAGATTTTCATTTCAAAACACGGTGGTTCCGCTCGATGTGCTTCGGCCAATCAATAATACGATGTTATCGTCAATCTCCAAGCATCGACTTTGGTACCCGGCACTAAGCAGAAGAGAGGGATGTATTTATACTTATATTGCGCCAGACTGCCAAACTATACATCGTAGAGGCGAGACTCGGTTTCATTACCTCATTTTGTGCTATGTGCTGTCGGTCTGGATGTTTTATTCTCTTATCTAACATAGAAACAGGTAAAGGCGGGTTTTCCTAGCAGCGCACATTTTACGCGGCTTAATACGATCGGCGTAAAATGCCGAGAACTTCTCTAATGAAAATCAAATGCAGGCGTTTTCCTACCCTGGGTAAAAACGACTTGCGCCATCTTAATACGGTCGACTGCTCCGAGGGCAGTCTATTCAGTTGTACGCTGCGTGTAATGAAAGAAGTGCTCCGATATTTTGCTGAAAATGAGTTCATAAAAACAACAGATCCGTTTTAGTACTACCGAGGACGAACAATTGGTAGAAATAGTGAGTGGGTACCCCATTCTTTGGAACATGAAGCTTCAAGAGTTCAAAAATGTTGTCAAAAAGGACAAAATTTGAAATGAAATGAACAAAATGTAAAATGCGCTTTAAATTTTACTTCGTCGTGAAGCAGATGTCTATGGATAAGTAATTTAAATGCTCCTTCGCTGCTTCTATTTTGTAATAATTGACTAGCAGATTTTCTTCTTCTCTCAAAATTTCGTCTTGTAAAATTAATAAAGCTAAAGCTTTTCTTTTACTATTAAATAAATTCATCGCGACGGTCGTCAAACAACTGACAATCCTAGGAAAACACTTTTAGGCAGCGCATTGATTGTTGCGTTGCGTCGGCCGAATTACGTTCTATGCCACGCCAAATGTGCATGGCTAGGAAAACCCGCCTTAAGTGGATAAAAGTAAATATTCTTGTATATTTTTTTAACTAAATAATTAAATGCTAAATAGAATGAAGAGACGTCGTCTTACCAACTGCAAATAAATATGTTGGTAATTAGCCTATAAATATTAGGTATCATAAAAATGATAAAAAATTGTTTCAACAAATCTGCTCATCCCAATCGTAATTTTTTGGCATTTCATCCAACATATATTTTCTTCGTCTATTTATTCACTATAACTAGGGTACACTGGTACCGTTGTGCTAGGGTACGATAGTAACAGTCGTCATATTAGCGAAAGTATAGGGAATAGCGGGAAGTGTGCAAGGGGAGAGAGAAGCGGCTTGCACGTCTGAACCTGTCACAGCATTGCGTTAGGCGCCGTGCGCCGTAAACCCTAGCAGAGGCCCATACTGGTTTTCAACAGTTGACAGTAAGTATTTTTGTACGATTTTTTGATAACAGTTGTTACATGTATACAGATAGAGTCCTGAATGTTTTTCTTCGGCATAAGTTAAACATTAGTAGGAAAATAGCAGTGATTACTTTGTTTTTAGGTTATTTTGTATTGACAGGGTATTTGTTTTTTTGTGAAAGAGTGCGTTGGGTATGATTGTGACTTATCCTGGGTAGGGTTGAGACATGAGTACAAATTGTTTTTTTAGACGCCCCGAAACGCTTGAGGAAGACCGTGTGACAAGAAGAGAATGTGACATATCTCAATATGAAGATGCTTACAAAGAAGTGAAACGCGGGACTTCTTTGCGGAGCAAAAATGCACGAAGTTAATCGCATGTCTTCGTTAAAATATGTTCGTAAACGCGATGGCACCGATACGGGCAATAATGAAAACAGTGTCAGTATGTCGCTCACAACAAAGTGTTTTCGGAAGAATAGGAGCAGCACCTGTCAAAGTACATAACACGTTTATTTTGGTCTCTCTCCTATAGAGGTGTGGAAGTTGGCTTTTGAGCTTACAACTAAATATAATTTGAAGCGACTTGTTGCTTGGATTGAGAATGAGATGGCCAACGAACAATGGTCTCATTCATTCTTGAACAGAAATCCTTCACTATCTGTTCGAGTGACTCAAGCTATCGGCCTTTCAAGAGCAACAAGCTTTAACAAAACAAAGTGGGAGCTTCTTACGATAACTTGACAGTTGTTATGGACAAACATATCTACGAGCCACAAGACAGGCGTTACTACAGTTCAAATTTCTGACAAAACATTGTATATAGCAAGTGGAAGCCGTTGTTTCAGCTGAACAGGGCACGTTAGTCACGGTAGCTTTTGTAGTGGATGCTTTGGGAAATAGCATTCCTTTTTTATTTATTTTTCCACGTGTTCGATATCACGACCATTTTGTTAAGAACGGGCCAGGAGGATCAATTGGGACTGCAAATTCTTTAGGCTGGATGCAAGATGCATGTTCCTTAAGATTTCTCTAACACTTTAAGAAAATCTCCAATACTTCACCAACGCTTAAAACTTTGCTAGTCCTAAATAATCATTCTTCGCATAATCATATTAACACACTGAACTTTTGCAAGGAAAACGAAATCACTTTGCTTTCATTTTCTCCACACTGCTCGCATAAACTACAACCTCTTGACCAGTTTATCTTTGGACTTTTAAAAAAGCTATAAATACTGCTTGCGATGGATGGATGCGGAGTCACCCGGGTAAAACAATGACGATCTACGATGTACCAGGTATTATCAAAGCTGCTGGCTTTCACACAAGCGAACTTTCAGGATGGATTTTGCAAAACTGATATTTATCCATACAGTCGTATTCTATTCGGAGAAGTTGATTTTTCCCCGTCTTTTGCAACAGACAAACCAAACCATGACACTAAAACAATCCTGCAGCATCATCTTCTGTAACGGACAGACCAAACCTTGACACTAAAGAGAATATTCCTGCACCGTCATCTTTTGTAATGGACGTACCGAACTTAACTCTGGAGAAAATTCTGCAGCTGACAATGAAATACCGCCGCTTTCATTAGAATAATTTGATATTTCATCGTCTCTTGACAGAGATGCACCAATCCCTGACGCCAGAGAAAAAAATTCTAGACCTAACAGTAAAACACCACCACTTTCAACTTCCTTATTGGGCAAATCTTCAATTTGGAACTCTAGCAATGTTCAATCAACTGCTTCATCCTCAGTGACGCCATCACCTGAAATTGGTCGGTTCTTTCTGAAGGCTTCTCAAAGGAAAATAAGACGATCTAGCACTAAAAAGTCCTCGATTTACACATATACGCCCGAAAAACAGGCAGTCAGACAAGAATACGAAACAAAAGAAAAATGGTTGAAGGCGAAGCAGGTAAAGAAAAATCTTAATGAACCAAAAGGAACAAACAAAGGAAAAGGATCAAGCAAAGCAAATAAAAGGAAGATATCACCACCGTCATCAGATGAACAAGAGTATTTTTACGTAGCCGCTTATTTTCAAAGTAGGCCTGACGAAAAATGGATCAAATGTTAAGGAAAATGTGAACTTTGGTCCCATTCAGACTGCACTCATGGTAATCGCCATTATATTTGTCATAACAGGATCTTGCCACTATTTAACCCGCTTTTTTTTGAGCCAATTCACAATAAGTTTAAAACTTGGTCATACATACCCTTTTATTTTATCATTATCTGTATAGAAACCGAAGGAAATGTGGTGGGCCACATTGTATAAGTTCTTATTGGTAATTTTTAAGTTTTTTACATATAAGCAGATAGCTGTACATAAAAAATTATAATTTAAGGAACAAAAATGTTTGTTAAGTGGTTTCTGTTTCAATCACAATATACGTATAGATACCCATTATTAGTAATTAATTTCAAGATATTCAAAATTGATTAATTTTTTGCGACATTTACGAAATTCCTTTAATAACTGTTAGAAATGATAACGTTAAGACAAATCATTTATACTCTGGTTAATATTTCTCAAGTTACAAATATCAACATATAAATCATAATACGTCATGAATATTAGTGTAGTAATTAATTGAATCCCTTCGCACTATTCTAAATAATTATCTTCGTCGACCCTTTAATACCACTCAATAAATTTCCTTCAGAGATACACATGCCATTGGTAAGGTAGGAATTAGCACGTAGTGAAACATTTACCTTTACCTAGTTTAAAATTAGAGTAGATGAAGATTAAGCTATCGTTGGTTTACTGACAACTACACAAAAGGTTTTGAATAGGATTTATTTCTAAGTTCTATTTTTGCTTCTAAAACTCACGATTTTATCCTTTATATACGTAGAAAGGGATTATGATCTTTTCAAGTAGCTATAAGTTTTTGTTCTTTTTTGAAAAATATGTTTTTGGAAGTAATTAATATCTGGCTCCTGTAGAAATAAAAAAGTGCAGTTTAATCGAAGAGCACTCAACCACTGACCACTAAATCGAACCTGGAAAATCGTTCAAAATATAAGATCGGATTTCTGCGTGAAGACAATAATAAATGCCGATACCAAAAATTCCCAGATCATAAACAGAAAGATGATTTCTTAAATTTCCAAGAAAAGATCTGTGATTTTGCGTAGCAAATATTATACTCTGACAACTGTATCTTGCTACACTGGTATTTATTTTAAGGCGCTAATAAAGATTGTTTCGTGCGAGCAGAGCAGAATTCAAGGCTAGTGGCGGCACTAGCAAGCAAAGTGCCAAGCTAGCCCCTTTGGCGTAGAGTAGCAGTGGTTTTTTTTTAAAGGCGCCACTGAATTTTTGGTCGGGTAAACTCAAAAACCTCCCCACGTTGTTACTTGGGCCTAGCGTTCAACTCGGCTCTCTAATTTGTTGCACAAAATTTTAAAAATGAAAAAAAAGTAACACACTAAAGCAAAGGACAAGAAGCTACGGGAAAAATGAAGACTCATAAGGAAAAGAAAATGTTTTATATTAATACTACTCTTTATTCACTGTTAAGGAAGTCCTTAAGAGTGTATTGGTTTAAATCCCAAAGGGTGGATTTATGTTGATGGTCGACCCAGTGGGTGGGTGGGTCTTCTACCCCGAGGGTGGATATGGGTATTTTTTTACTCCAAGGGTGGATATGGGTATTCTTTTACCCCAAGGGTGGACCCCGATCTTCTGGGGTCAGACTTGATTCCTTCGTTGACCCGCTCAATCTGCCGAAAATCCCTGTCTCCAGGTATATCCCGATAAAAAAAAATCATAATTGCCAACCTGGCAAAAGACACGGTACTCCAAAATTCAACAAAATTACCAGGATAATTTTCGACTTTCCATCTCAGAATCCTAAAAATTTGGAAACTAAAAATTGAGATGGAAGTCAGGAGCTGCTTCGGCCGAATCAACCCAGGAAAAAGTGAAAAATCAAGGCCCAATGGCCTCCATTTATAACTATGTCTCAGCTTGCGCAATAATCGATTTCCATTAGGCGCGTTCAATTACGACGTGTGAAAGAAATGACAGCTCAAAAAGAATGACACTGAGCAACAACAGTCGGCTGAAATGCATTTGTTAGTTAGGTCAATTCGTTAATCATTAGCATTTTCAACTCCAAAAAAAAAATCTAATAAGTATCCCAGTGGTTATTTTTAAATTCAAGAAATATATATTAATACATCAATAGAAATTTCCTGATTTCTGTAACCCAATATACATACAATCCCATTCGAATGTAAATATAAATGGCAGGGTAAAAGACAAGATCTATCTGAATACAGAAAAGGTAGCAGAAAGTTCGACATTGATAAGAAAATACCTAAGCACAGTGTAGTGAAATACCAAAGTAGGACAAAATAATGGCAAATAAAATTAATGGAAACTGTACTTAATGAAATGCTTGTCTTCAAAGAATATCTGGGAAATATTAAGGAAAATGATACTGTGTTGCCTATAACGACAGTATTTGCAAAATAAGGTTAAATTAAATAAATTAGCCATAGTAAGCTTAAGCGTAAAATTGAACCGTGAGGAAAAATAATATAAACGATGATTGTATTCAAGAAATAAACTAATGAAGAGCCATAAAGAGTAGAGTATAAAGAAGACAAGGACATCCACAGAAGGGAACATATTCAGACAGCTTCGGAAGAGAGAAAGAAAAAATGAAAATAAGGATAGAAAATGTGGTAAAGTTTATGCTCAAATCAGCTATCAAAGATCTTCAAGAATATGAAGGGCCAAAAAGTTCCAAGTAACGAACCAGGTAAAAAACGTAAACTTTCTTGTGGTCAACCCAAACTAATATAATGCTTTGTCTCAAGAAAATAGTAAGTGCAAGGAATGTTAGTTTAAATTGCATTCTAAATTGTAGAAAAGGTTGTATTATTAATAATAACCGACGAAGCTAGTAGCGCAGAAGGAATTCCTACTGAGCAACGAACGTACAAGACTCAAGTACATGCTTTCAAAGTTACTGATCAGATACATTTCCCACTCTATGGAAAAAAATAACTATCTTTTGACTAAAATGTGGTTGTCGGACTCGCAAAGTCTTTATTTTTGTTTATTTGTTAGTAAAAATAAACAAAAATAAAGACATTGCAAGTCCTACGACCACATTTTAGTCAATCTTCAACATTGTCTACAACCTTCAAACAAACTACCTTTTTGTCCACAAAAAAATTTAAAGACCCATAAGTTTGATGACAAGAGAATAAGTTTCTTTTTGTTGAAAGGGATCAACTTTTAAGACCTTTAAACAAACGTTGGATTTATATTTCAGGGGCAACTTGGTTTTTTCTAATAAGAGCTCCTATTTTTTATTACAAAGTCTTATATTGCAATAATCATTTTTAAAATACTAAATTGTCAAATGTGACCAAATCGTGTGTTCCATATAATTGATAAAAATATTTCAAATTTAAGCCCATATCAGTGGCGCAGCGAGATCTAACAGTGCCGGTTGGCAAGAGTTACTTTGGCGTCTTAAGTCTTAAGAAAAATCGCAATACTGTAAAATTACCTATATTTTTTAATTAGGTGTAAAAAAAATTTTACCAACTTGTTTTAAATTTATTTTGTCAATCCTTCAACGGTAAAAATTTTTAATTATTAAATTTTATTTTTACTTCAACTTCTGTAATATTTATGGTCACATAACAAAAAAATTAAAGTTAAATCAAGGTATTTCATATTTTTTAATTATAAAAAGTATACAAAAAGCAGGCCTTAATATTTTATAAAACAAAGTCATAATCTCTCAACTTAGGTTCTTAATCCTCAATCTTGCATTGGTTTGGATATTACATATGTTACAGGAAATATCAGTTTTCACTCAGAACATACTAGTACGTCCCACGGCATATCCGAAATAGGTAATGATCAGGATGGCCATGCTCGGGCAATGGGTTCGTTTAGTTTACCAAAAATTCAATATAACCAGAAAAAATGAGCCCAAGCGAACCATAAACCCGTGAAAACCCAACACCCAATAAATCATTCATTTTGGACATGGCCTAACGCCTACAAATTTGTACTAAAAACTGACATTTCCTATAAAGTAATACATATTAGAAATGCTTTTTGCGGTTCTTAATGCTTTCAAAAACGTCAATTACTTTATCAAAATTTATTTCTTTTGCACATATATTTTCTATGTTTAGAATAGCCAGACTACTTAAACGTTCCTGACTAATACTATTTCTTAAAAAATTCTTAATTAGCTCAGCAGAAGCGGCAGTTAGAGAAAAAGTTAAAAATATTAATAGTGCGGTATACACATTTGGAAAATTTGATGAGCTGCTGTGATTTTTCAAAACATAAAATGGATCAACTCATATATTGTTCATAATTCTTTTAAATTTTTACGATAACTGAAAATTTCGATGGCAATATTATCAGATATGTCATCCTCGTATTTATTTTCCAAAATTTTAGCCTGTTTATGTAACTCAGTATCAGTAGTGGTGCTCATAAATGAAGTATCAAAGAATTTAAATTTATCAACAACATTTTGAAAAACAGAAAGTCAAATTTTTTGTTGACATGACGCAATATCCAAAATATTATTAAATGTAATTTTTTTAAATTTTTCTTCAGCTGTAAATTTTGTATCGGAGACATTCTTTTATCACTTTTCGGTAAAAAAAAAAAACTTAAATACTCCAATTTGCTACTAAATCCAAAGCTTCACATCGAATTTAATTGATGCAGTTTACAAAGTTCTGTGTAAGAATTTTTATATAAATTGGAAGCCTGTCCGATATTAGGCTTTTTACTTTGAAGAACTTTAGAAACATACCCTGATGATTGGTTTGTAGTAATAACGTTTCTACTGTCATCTAAGATTTTTTTCATTGTCTCCAGAATGTTGTATTTGTATTCGAATACGGTACAAACAACTCTAGAATTCAAACTCCATCTTGTTACAGTCGAACGAGGTAAGCGTTTGTTAACAATTTGATCTAGTATTGCGGTTCTTTGAGGATTAATTAATTAAAAAAAAAAGAGAAAAAATCCGTTGTAAATTGGGAAAAAATATGCGTACATTTTTATTGACGGATATAGCGTTTAACATTACCAAATTTAATATTTAATTGATGTGCATTACAACGCACGTAAGCAGCATATTCATAGGTTTTTTTTATAACTGTTTGCACCCTTTTCGACGAGCCGCTCAGGACTGATGTACCATCATATATTTGCGAAATGAATTTATTTTTATTACCTTTGACGTGCTTTTTAAGTTCTTTAAATAGAACAAAAGACAAAGTTTACGCATCATGTTCTAAAGGTACTAAAAATCCCAAAATCGCCCAACAGGCTTCCCACCTACAATGTATCCAAAGACAATAGCCATTGGAAAGATATTTGATACGTCTCATTAGTTTCGTCAGCTATTATAAACAAATTATCAGCTTCTTTTATTTCTTTAGAAATTTCCTCTTGACATATAACAAACATAACTTGTAAAATTTCATTTTGAATGAATTTTGACGTACCTTTAAATACCGATGCTTTCTCCAAATGTTGCTCCAGAGCACCGTCTAACTCCACAAAAAAGGCACACAATTAATTATAATGTTTAAAATGTATCGATTATGTTTCACTCTTTCATTGTGCAGTTTAATATTTCTCCGATAAGAGCGGCTTAATTGAGCAGCGTCCCCGGAATGATTTAAGTCGATAAAATCTACTTTTGTCCAAGAAGTTTCTCCTCCAAATAATAAATAAGTGAAACAAAATAAAGCATTTTTAATTTTACAACCCCAAAGCCACGTATGTTTACTATAAAGATATTGGTTAAATGTCCTAGTAAAAGTCCTTTTTTGATAGACACGGATTGTCCTATTTTTAGATTCGGAGTAAGCCTTCCAAGCCTTTTTATTCCAGCCTTATTACTTAACACAGAATGGCTCTGCGATTAAAATCTGAACGGAATTCTTTTTTGTTTTTACCAAAAACAGAACGCAAAATGTAAAAAATACAATAGCGTACCGCACAAAAAACTAAAACAACTACGAAATCGACGGGCAAACAAAACACAGGTTTCCAGTTGACTTGCAACCTTATAGCCTATAAAACGGAATTAATCTCCACATCTTAGATAAGCAACTCCATATATGCTCCAATGGATTAGATTGGATTGCATTAAAATTGCAAACCAGCAAAGCGATAACATTTCCAGGCATAATACTGTAATACGGAAAAATTATTTATGATATTTAGGCGAAGTAGGTGAAATTATTTCAATTATTGACTGCTGTTCGCCTATAATCTAGGTAAAAAGTTGATTTAAATTTGATCATTAAATTATCAGTATAAATTAAAAAATATATATTTGTACTTATATTTATGACTGTATTTTATTTTAATTTTCAATTTTTTTGGAGGTTGCGCAAACCTGCAAACCTAAAGAAAAGCCGCAACTGAATCATTTATAATAAATAAAGGAAAATTCTATAAAAACAAAGCTTACAATATCCTTAAGTTCAAGTTCTGTTACATTCCGAAACCACAACCAAACGGAGAAAGATTCAAAATACATTACTAGTGTTTTAATATTTCTATATAATATATTTTTTATTACGGTTATTTACTATTACTATACCATTATTTAATACATATATCTAACCTTAATTTTACCTAAAGCGAATCTGAACTAATCTAATACCTATCAGTTTATTACGTACCTTTTTCACGAGCCGTCTTTAACTTCTTGGACTTTATAAATTGGACCCTTTATTTTAGGTTTCCTGGTTTATTTTGGATTTATTTTATTCCCTAACATAAATATTTCATGAGAAAGTTCTTTCCTTAATCTTAAAAGTTTTCTGAATGGGGGTTTTTAGATCAACGAAATACCACCTTAAGACCTATTGATCATCCGCATCTATAGAAGGAATATTTAGAATTAGGAACTAAAGTCACATATTTTTATTTTCCGTTTTTGGATTGGGAATGCAAATTTTTAACTAGTTGCATTCTAAAGAAAATTCTTTGACATAAATGGCGAATGTTTCTACTAGGAGACCGAAAGAGGATATATGTTGACAAATCAAATTATAGTTTATTCTCAATCTATTCTTATAAATATTCAAAATTTCCTTTTAAAAGAAATTTTGATGAATTCAGTTACTTAAACATTTCGTACTAGAAGGAATTGTTTATTTTTAAGATATTTAGTGAAATATTAAGTTTTTAAGAGAAGAAAACCACGAAAAAATAATGAATGCAAAGCGATATGAAAATTATGTATATTTACTTTATTGTTAACAATTATTTGGATGGTAAAAACTAGCGTTTTTTTAATAAGAAAATAGTTAATAACAAGTATCCTCTTAATCTCCGATTACTACTTGGATCCTTCCCGACATGCTACCAAGAAGGTTTTGAATGTATTTTTGAGGAAAAAACGTCCCATTCATATTGCGCTGCAAACTGAAACTCTTCTATTTTACGTAGAACTGAATTTCTTAGTAGTATGTGGTCTTAGCTGATCCCACAAGTTCTCTATTGGCTTTGAATTTTAATTATAAGGTGACCAATGTAATTCTTGAACCTGGAACTCATCGAAGTAAAACTTTACCATATTTTTGCAAATTCACACGTTATGGGCAAACACAATATCTCTTTTAATATCTCTCATAAATTCCTCGAATAAAAACATAACATTTTTTTAAATTTCCTACAGGTGCCCGTACTTCTACTTACTTGTTGATTTCTTCCACAGCTCGGTCATTTTGTCTTCCTGAATTTTGGCAACATTCTTACACTATAAAGTACTTTTACATTTAATTATCACTGTTTGACCCCTATTTATGTTGTTTTGCTTGGCGTTTACCAGACTGTATTTATTTCTATTTTTACTGAACGTACTGTTACCCCTTTTCAGTTAAATCTCGGTTTTCTTGCTTGCTATTTGAGTGTATTTCCTCTTTTATCTTTTTTTTTATGAGAGTTTCCTTAAAATTATGTTGATCAGTTCCGTTGGTTTTGCTTTGTTTAGATTATTTTTAGATTAGTTTTACTGTTACTATCGAATTTGCATCTTTTGATCTCATTATTGGAATCCATCGTGTGGTATTCGTTATATATTAATTAATTTCCTTTATGTTCTAGTGTAATTTTCACCTCTGTTAATTCTTTTCTGTGTTACTGTCATTATAAAGTTCCCAATATATCACCTATGTAGTATTCTTTTAAGTTAGTTTTATTTTTGGAGTTTTATAAATTTATATTTTGTCATTTGCCTTAGCGACATCTAGTCTTCAGTGTCTTCAGACCTTCATGATATCAATAACTGTTAAGAGGGAAATCCCTTTCGTTTGCTTTACTTTTTTCTATAGGAAGCTTATTCATTACCTGTTCTGCGTCTGTAATGATTGGCGGGAAGTATATTTCTTTAAGTTAAAAATAACTAATGGGTTGTGTTTTGCTGTTTATCGAATTATTATGAACGAAATATTCATGAAGACGGGAATTTCAGCAGATCTTCACATTTCGAAATAGGAATATTTTTAACCCCACACAAGAACTTAGGGTAAGATCAATTAATTGCAGTTTATTAAAACAATTTTTTATTTCATTAATTAAAGCTTGCGATCAAAATTAATTCTTAACGAGTGAGTTTAATGTCAAATTTTGAATTCGGTCATAGTATGATGTTCGGTAGTTCATTATTTTGCCCTTAAATATCTAAATTTAACTGCAATTAAGTTGTATATTGTTCTAAGGCTATCTGTTGTTTTTTTTTCTATGAATATTGATAAACTTTTCTTGAGTTTTCTTGGTATGTAAAAGCGGATATTATGGTGACGCTTTAATTATTCTTTTAGTATTAGCAAGAGTTAATTTTGACCTTTGCTATTTATTATATAAATTTATTTATTTTGGTGCGTATTTGCTCTTCGGATATATTACGATGGCTCCAATTTATCGAAGATTAAATTTATCTTACATATTTTAAAGTGAAGCCGAATTGTGTTCAATCTGTTGGCACCACTTTGGATTTAAAATTGGCAAAATAAAATAATATAATATCGTCATATATCTGGTAGCTAAAATATTGTCACTTTGACTTCCGTGTGAATATATTTTCTTATATTACTTCAAGTAGACATTTGTGACTGGTCAAGTTAGATTAAAATTCAAGAGATTATCAGCAAGAAGTTTTATTATTTTTATTTAATGGAAGAGTTAATGCCAAAATGTGTATTTTACCTTTCTACGTAGTATTATGGTAAATATGGTGATTATATTTTAATTTAAGGTTTTTGCTTTGGAGCATAATTAAAATTACATTTATTTTTGACAGGTCTAAACTGATTTGTTTAATAATAATTAATATTATAAAACTAAGCATCTATAGTAACCAGTGATTTCGAATGCTAATTATCATCTATTTTATTTTTATTATTGTGTTTAATTATGGGATAGTTAACTTAACTGAAAAATTGATAATTTTTTAAAGTAAATCTTTTGTTTTATTTTATGTCGAATAGATATTGATGATCACCCAGAGAAAGACTGGACTTTTATTGTGCATTTATATATTTTTACTTATAACTTCCCAAGAGTTCGACAGTTTTAAGCAGTATATTATTGTAAATTAATTATGTGTTTAATTATTAATAATTAGTTATTAATTAGTATTCATTTTCTTACAATATTTCAACTTTAAGATCACCTTCGATTCTTTTTTTTCCGAATGTGTAGAAAGTTTAAGATTCTAAATTTAAATAGAAATACATTAGTAATTGATTAATATTTCTTGTCTATTTGGCAAGGGCTGATTAACAAATTCATTGATTTTCTAATTTATTTTTTATATATAGTCTATATATGCTCTTTTTTTTGCAGGGTTTCTTTCTTCGGTTTTTTTAACTCGTACATTTTTCTTCTATGTGTTTGTGTATACCTTTAGAGCTGATTTTAAGCTAGTACCTACATATAGAAGATATTGAACAAGACATTAGGGACAAAAGGGACAAATACAAAACCTATTTAAATACAAAATCCAACGAAGACAAGATAAAATATAAAGAGTTACAAACAAAAGTTAGAAGAAAGATAGTCCTAAAGAAGAACGAAACATGGGAGGCTAAATGTAACAAGATTAACATGTTTCTGGGGGGACGGAGAAGTACGGAAAGCTGGAGAATTATAAAATCCCTGAGACAGGAAAAGAAAAAAGATGTAATTGCACCAATCTCACTCGAACAATGGGATAAGTATTTCTCCGTTCTGCTCCAGGAAGATAGGGTGGAATTTCAGAAGGAGGAAAAACAACAACACATACAGGTAATAGCTTCCCCATGTAGAATATACCTAAACGACGTCATTAAGATATGCAAATCACTGAAAAACGGAAAAGCGCCAGGGCCCGGTAATATCCCAGCAGAGTTGATAAAATACGGAACTAGAAAGCTGTATGAACGGATGACGAATTTATTTCAGAAATGCCTAAATGGAAGCACGGTACCCAGCGAATGGAAAACTTCACTAATATCCGCCATACACAAAAAAGGAAGAAGGGATGAATGTGAAAATTACAGAGGTATAGCCGTTACGAGTACCTTAAGCCGAATATACGGGAAAGTAATAAAGGAAAAGATAGAACTGGAATACCAAGACATGGAGGCCGAGGAACAAGCCGGATTTAGAGCAGGAAGATCCACTATGGACCATCTGTTTTCTATCACCCAAGTAATCGAAAAGAAGCTGGCTTACAATCAGGAAGTTCATCTTTTGTACGTGGATCTTAAAAAAGCTTATGACAGTGTACCACAAAACCGCTTATGGCAAGCCCTCGAGAAAACAAATATAAGTGCGACCCTTATTAAAGCTGTCAAGAACCTTTATGAAAATAGTAATGCACATGTAAAATTGGAAAATCAAATGTCGAACGGATTTAAAGTTAATCGAGGACTTAAGCAGGGATGTTGCCTATCACCCACATTGTTTAAAATATATTTAGAACAAGTACTTAAACCATGGAAAAGGAAATGTAGTGCTATGGGTATTCCATTAAACGATAATACGCTGTATACTTTATGCTTCGCAGATGACCAAATAGTGGTGGCTCAGGAGTACGATGACCTCAACTACATGGCAAGGAAGTTAATCGAAGAATATAACAAGTGGGGTCTGGAGGTTAACATAAAAAAGACCGAATACATGTGTATTGGAGGGATTCAGCAAGATCTTAAATTGGAGGATGGGCAATGTATTAAAAAATGCGAGAGTTACACATACTTAGGGTTAAAAATAACAAATGATGGTACACTGGATAAAGCAATAAAGGAAAGGAGCACTCAAGGCAGGAGAGCTATAGCTATGATGAACGGAATTCTATGGGACCAGCAGGTATCAAAAACTAATAAACATCGAATATTTAATACGATAGTAAAAAGTATTATCACATATAGCAGCGAAGTGTGGCAAATCAAACAGAGGACGGAGGGTCAACTAAGAGCTACTGAAATGGACTACTGGAGACGTGCGGCAGGTAAATCAAGGATGGATAGAGTGACCAACGAAAGAATTAAGGAGATTATGGGAGTTACACATGACATAGTGGACGACATTAAAATTAAACAACTTACGTGGTATGGACATGTTCAAAGGATGCCTGAAGAACGGCTCCCAAAGCAGATATTAGAATGGAAACCACGAGGAAGACGGAAACCAGGAAGACCAAGAAGAAGTTGGAGAGGAGGAATTGACGTAGAAATCAGGATAAGGCAACTGGATAACGATCTTTGGCAAGATCGGGATCAGTGGCGACTGGAAATCGGAAGACGTAGAAGGACGTTATAAACCGACTATATATATACCTACATATTACGCCAAGGTTTGGTAATCTTGTAGCCAGACTTGTACGAGATAAGACAATCAGCAGTCCCACTAACGGAATAAGAAGCAAACCTAGTAATGTTTTATTTTTTTTTTAAACGGTAACAATCCAAATTATATTGCGAATTAAAGTTAATACCTTCCTTTTCTTTTGTAAAGCGTTGCGCAATTTTCCATTGATCTATCCCATCAGTAAGTAACACAGCTAGTTTAAAGTTTTATTTGACCCACAATGTTCACTGGCTTATCTATATTTATTTTTTGCTTATCTAAAACAGTTTAGTTGAAAGCTAGTTTCTAATGACAAGGCAGAAGGATTCTGTACTCAATCTAGCTACAGATGCAGTGGCGCCCTGAATAATTCACCCTTTCTCTCCGACGAGACGTCTTACGATATATTCTAGTCTATGTCCTATCACTCACTTATTTCACCACAAATAACTTAATTCATTTTATTTTTTAAATGACATATGCAATAATTTGACAAATGACAAAATGCCAAGAAAGAATCAAACGATGTCAAGATTTTTAAAACAATGGAATATGTCCTCAGCTAGAGGGGTTAATTTAAAATTATTTATAAGAAATAATGAGAAGGAATATTCAATAATTTAATCTCTAAGTATGTATTGTTAACTAACTAAATATCTTAGCAGCGTGTCGTTTTCTTACGGATGTAAGGTCATGTGTAGTTATAAAGGAAATTTATTGCGCGGTATTAACGGATAGATGGAGATAATTGTTTAGAACAGATCTAATGACTGTTATTAATTATCATATTATTAACAAGAACTTTTTATTTGTTGACATTTACATGTTACAAGCAATTTTCCGCAATAAATAAAGACTTGACTTTTTGCTTCTGTATATCCTAGAGTAAAAAAATAAATGAGATTTGATCTCATATATATATATATATATATATATATATATATATATATATATATATATATATATATATATATATATATATATATATATATATATATATATATATATATTATTGTTTTTCTTAGTTCTCCACCTCAACATTTTAAGCATGTATTAAAAGAATTTTCATCGTCATATTCGAAAAAAAAAGTTTTTTTTAATGGGTGAACCATCTGAAGGTCTTTTAAAATATGCAATAGAAGGAGCAGGTCTATGTTAAAATAAAATAAAACAATATTAACAGGGACAAAACATTCAAATCAAGAACAAACATATTTATTATAAAATACACTGAAAATGCTTTTTGAATGTTTTTTACCTATGCAATGGGGCGACGTGGCAATAGGGGAAAAGCGAGCGGTCAGATTTTGGGGGTACTAATTGTAAGCATTTTTTACTTTATCATTCTGTCCAATCTTTTGCATTATAGCTAATGATTCACTCCGGCTTCATACCACTACGATTAGGATTTTAAAGCAGGGCTATGTAATAATGTTTTTATATGAGTGAAATATGTGATATTAAATTACATAAATAACTTTGTTCGAGTGAACTGTGGAGTTTTCTTTTCTATAAAATCTCTTTATGGATTATGCTAAGTTTCTAGAAGCAAATACCGGCAAATTTTGCCTGAAAAATATTTTCTCGGGTTACATAAAATTCATCATAGGTACATTATTTTAATGTATCTGAAGCTGTTTAGTCAACGTAGATCAAAAAAGAGTCCAGTATTTTTACTTCTAACTCAATTTAAGACTGCTCGACTACTTTATATTATTAATTGATGTATTTTAACCCAAACTCTTTCTTCAATATGTAGATTTTTACAAGGTTCAGTTGAACCTGGATAAGCGAAAACTGGAGTAGCAAGATACCTATATGAGTGAGACTAAATGTAAAGCTCCGTCGTTTTCACCCCCCGAAAACTTCTATAAGTGAGAAAAAATCTCTAAACGAGAAAGTCGTTTTTTACGACAATTTCTTTTCTGTGTTTACTTCGGATCGTTACTTTTATGTAGCATTTAAAAGAAAATTTTTAGGTCTACCTCTAGCTGAGAAAAGTCGCTTCTGCACATTTGTAAGTGGGAAATAGAGTAAGCCAAAAATATCTCTAAGTGAGAGAAAAATCCCTGCCCCTTGTGGTCTTGTTTATCCAGGTTCGGCTGTATCATATTAAAATTTATTAGTCAAATCAAATCAAATAAACTTTGAACTTACATGGCTACAACTATATAAGTTCCATTACATTAGTGCTTATATTATTTAATAAATATTATTGTTTAAATAATGTTGGCTCTTTTAGTTTTAACTCATAATATGACAAAATGTTTTATATTCTTTAGTCTGTTTTAAAAACGTGGTATATTAAAAAAAAATTAAAAAATTATTTTTTGCTTTTTAGCCGTAAGTTTAAAATCGCTTGCAAAATTTTTACCAAACAGAGAAAAATTGTTGTTTGCAAAATTTGTACCGAATAGACAAATAAACAAACAGACAGACAAAAAGCAAGTTAATATTACATTGTCATCCTATTAAGAGCTATTTTTAAAGCTCGTTGGGAAGTCAATATAAACTCGATTGTAAAATTTGTACCCAACAGATAAATAGCTAAGAAAACGAATTCATAAAAACGAGGTCAAATAAGAATGTTGACTTTGAAATGTCCTTGAAATACATATTCAAGATCAGTTTCAAAGTCATAATATTGCATTGCCATTGAGTGTATATACTTGTACCAAATTTTAGTTTGATTGGATAGTCGAAAGTGAAGTTAACCTTGAAATATACTCTTAAGGTCATAATATTGTATTGTCGTTAGATTTATATATGTATATCAAAGTTTGGCTTGACTGAATAATCAGAAGAAATATACTTTCAAGGTCATAATATGGTACTGTCGTTAGATTTATATGTGTATCAAATTTCAGCTTGATCGCATAATCTAAAGTAAAGTTGACCCTGAAATAACCATGAAATATATGTTCGAGATCAATTTCAAGGTTACATTATTGCATTGTCATCGAGTTTATATATGAGTACCAAATTTCAGCTTGATTGAATAACTGTAAGTAAAGCTGACTTTGAAATATTCTTTAAGATCACATTATTGCATTGTCATCAGGTTTATATATATATATATATATATATATATATATATATATATATATGTGTTGACCTTAAAATGATCTTGAAATATACGTCCAAGGTAAGTTTTAAGGTTCTAATATTAGATTGTTATCCAGTTCTGAGGAATATATGTGAAGTTAGTTTAAAATCGATTGCAAAATTTGTACCGGACAGACAATCAAACAAACAGACAGACAAGAAAGCGAGTTTATAAAAACGAGGTAACATACTTGATGCGCACATAACAGAAAAACAGAAGGTACAGATATAATCAAGTTTTTATCGGTAACAAAAAATAAAATAAAAGGATAATTAAAAGACCAATCGACTAAATTTAACCATAAACCTGGACAAATTTAAAATAATAGTTAGTTCAATTTCACAGGAAAATGAAAACTGTCGGGACCAAAGTAGCGAAGGGGTCTATGATATGTTAATGTAAGTATGTAAATTTTTGGTGACATATTGTGCTTTATCAAATAAACTTTCCTGTAACGTTTCCATCTCATTTAGATTTTCGTACAAAATTAGCATTAGCATTTCTAAAATTAAACGTGGCCTGTATCCCAACCAATAATTCTCCAACAATTCTTTCCGAACACGTGTAGGACACTCAACCCTTTGTAGTCAGTGAACTGTTATAATTATAATAATTTAATGAAACTAACTTGAGAGGAACAAGTTTCCATATTATGAATAAAAAAGTGTATCTTCAGGATTATTTTATGATATGTATGTAAGATCGCAACTGGCATAAGTGAAATGCAATTATTTGAAACGGTTATATTAGTTAAATAATAAAATCATAAATTTACAGAAAAACTTTTTATTAGTAATTTATAGAAAAGAATAAAAACCCTATAATGAGGGGACTGGTCCCACAATAAGAGTATGAGCAGAGTATTAAATTCAAAACGATAGGCCAGTGACAAAAAATTTAAATAAATATAACAAATTATTACTTACCATATTATATACATTTTCCCAGTAATCAAGCGTAATTAGCTGAAATGTAGTCAGCATCGACCAAAGAAAGTTGTCAAAACTGGTGTATCCATGATTCGGATTATCACCTGTACAAAGGCAAGTATGGGTAGGGGGACAGTGTCGAGACCCCGTTACATTTCCGCAAAGAAGAGGATCTTCTGTGATATTGTGCCTCAGCCAGTTTTCTGGATCACGGGTCCAGCTAAAAATAAGAGAAAAATTATTATTCACTATTTTATTTTCTCACATAATCTATTTAAAAATTTCTTGGAGAATATGTTTATAAAGGCTTCACATTTTATTTTTATTTTAATTCTCTAGAGTTGTCTTATGGAATACAATTCCTTTTCTTTCCAAGGAAGTCCAAAAATACAATTTTTGAAATCTATTTAAAAATGTGCATATATTTATATAATACTGTAAAAATACATTAAATCACTTAGTTGAAATTATGGATTAGGGATGCGTACAGAAAAATTAATCACAAATGTGTTTGGGGCGTCTTTGGAGACCTCTTAAACTCGGTTGCCAAGAGAATGCAGCTTGTAAAATAAAATTTCATCCCTGTCCATTATTTTCAATACTGTAACGGCTGTAAATTGTAAAATTAATAGCAAATGTGTTAAGTATGTCTTCGAAGGTTTTTTAAATTACGTTCCTAAGGAAAGTTTGAAGTTTGAGTTTAACCTAAAAATATCATCCACAATCATAATGTTTAACCCTGTCAGGTAATGGTAAAACAGATCTTACATTTAAATAGAGTGTTTTTTAATAACCTATTAACACTTTTCGATTGAATGTGTCCCAGAGAGAAATATTAACTAACAATGGTTTTGAGTTCAGTAAAGGGTAAGAAGCATGTAGTGATTATCCAAGTCTGCACTAATAACATTTTTTTGCAAAAAAACGGGCTATACGAATTATCTCGTATTTGGCACATGAAACAAAACATTGTTTCCAAGACCGACTACTAGATTCCTTATGGTGTGAATTTGGCGCGTAACTAAGTCTATCAACGGTTACGAACCAGCATGTGAGTCTCTACGAGTTTTGAGATGATGTCAATGGCGAATCGCTCTTTAGCAGAGTTTAGTTTGTAGAGAGACATTGCGCATTACGGCTGTTTTTGTAAGTTGTGTTGTAGGGTAGCTAGTTTTTTGATAGTTTGTATTATTTTTTCCTTTAAAAATGACAGACAAACTGACCTAACAGAAGAAGAGTTACAGCAGTATACCAAGAAAAAGGTAATTCTGCTCTTGACTTAGACGAATTTAGTTCTACCAACAGTTCTAGTAGTATTAAAGATATTGTCGAAGTAACGACCGAAGAAAAATTCAATATACCCTATGCAAATCGACAATATGGACTCCAATGAAGATAACGTGAATGTATTACACGAGCCACCATAGGCAGATGATGATGATGAGTGGACCGATATAGCAGTTTAGAGAAAAGTTCATAAGCTCTTTACTTGGAGAAAACATGCCAAAAAGAACAAAAAATATTAGTTCTGAAACATTTTATTATTTAGAAGCTCTATCACAACCGAAGAAATGCCAATAAAACCATGTAGATTTTGTACAGTTTTTTTTTTTCAGGAACTAATTAATAAAATGAATTGTAGGTTTTCTCACTACCTACACCTCTCTTTTGACTTCTTCAAAAGCAAGTAGTTACTTAAATTTTAAACAATATCATCGGGAAGGTTTGTTCAAATTTCATTGATTTTATTTACTAATGTTGTTGGATATATTAGTGCGACATTTTACCTCCTCCCACAGATTTTCAATGAAGTCTAGGATTGTGTCTGCCATTGTAAAACCCATACGTTAACTAGATTCACTATGAAGTTTTAAGATTTAGGCTCGATATAGTTGTCATGGCAGTTACGTCTCCTAGCTGGCCAGGTTTGTTTTGCTTACTATATTGTTATAATTTGTATTACACATGTCAACAAATCAATGCTTGTATAGGAAAGTCAAGGATAAAAACCAAGAAGGGATAGTTGTTACCTGAAACTAAACACAAGTTTACATATTTCATAGTTCCGTAATAAATACAAAACGATTTTTTATTCTTGTGTTTTTAAGAATAAAAACAACAAGGAGGCCACAGAGAAGGCCCATTGTTGGCAATTCACTTGTCATAAAATGTAAGATGTTCGTAAGTGGAACAGTTCTGTATGGTGGGACGCCATCGTACTGGTTAAAAAATTGCATGTGTTCCGCCTGAGGTATATTGCCTAAATATTGACTGTCTAACTCTTCTAGAATATTTCAATATCTTTGTCCTACAAAAGTTAATATATAATTTAAAATGGAAGATGCTTTATATTATACAGTTTTATTATTCATCATTTCTTACAGCACAAAATACATTAAATTTCAAGGTTTCTTGGAATTTCCGCAATCTAACAGCATGAGATTTAAATCAATCTTAAAATGGGAATTGTATCTGTTTAAAAGGTGATTTTTCGTAAATGTTGCTTTATCCGTCCAAGTATCATCGTTAATAGAAATTTGCGAAATTGCACTCATTTCGGCAAATCAGTATCTTTTAGATGTTGAACGTAAAGGCGGGAATCTATCAAAGGCACAAAACATTTGCAAGCATTTACAAACGAAATCAATGTTGAAACATTTTCAGTGGAAACATAAATAGCGCAGGAACAAATATTGTCGGCCAACGTTTTCGAATGTTTGCTCGTGTTCCGACCGTTGCCGGTACTTCAAAGGAATTCGCAGTGTATATACCTATTATGCGTGTTGAGTGGAGATGCGTATTTAAACTAGTCTAGACATTCAGGTTTAATCCCTAGAGTTCATGTTTATTTCTGTATTTCTTACTGTAAAAATGTCTGCAAATTTAGCATTTATTTGCAAACATTTAGTCAGTGAAGACGCAATATTCACAAAGGACAAAAAACATTCGAGAATACTTACAAGTGTTTGTTTTCCTTTACTCTAAATGCTTGTTAGTTGGATCCCCACCGTAAGATATTAAATAAGGTTGGAAGTTGCGTTTTAACACAATTCAACGTATTGAGCTCTTTAAGGTTCCTGTTTGTAGAGTCACTTGTCTTAACGATTTCATAGAATATGTCGCAAAATATCTCAGAATTGCAATTTCGATATTTTCATCATTAAGAATAGGTATTCTTTTATGCATTTATGCCTTAACGGTTTATATACTCGTTTAACATTGTTCGATGACAGTTTCTCTTTTTTTTTTTGGATCACTAGAAGCAAATGTCTATTGTTTCCTTTGGTCGTGTTTCACTGTCATGGCCAACTAATAACAAAACTTAAAAGCGGTATAGCGTTTTTACAACATAAAAATGTTAAATTGCCAATATTTCAAAAACTACTAATTTTTCGGATAGATAACTTTATTCAAAATCGGCCTTATTTTTAGTGCTAAATAAGGTAACATTTTAAAAATAGGATGTTTACATTTAAAAAAATTGACTTTTAATCATATTTTTAAGTTAAGATTAAGTGTTAGTTTTTGATCACCCTGTACTTTACACTATTATCAAAATATCAACACTGCACACTAAAGTAGTTCTCCTTCTAGAAGGAGATTAACTGCAATTAAATAATAAAAACTGCCATATAAAATAAATTGATAGTTATGTTTCGGTCTGCAAACGCTATTTTTGACGTAAAAATTTAAAATATGTCAAAAATAATTAGCCTTAGGTATAGGACATTATCCATGAGGTATCTCTATAAATTAGGATCTAATGAATAACATATAGGGTGTTCATTTAAAATAAGCAGGAAGGCATCAACTTTTGTTATAACTAAGAATTCCACATTTTGAAAAGATTTTAGCCGAATTGCCCCCATCGGCTTGAGGAAACTGCTAAATTTTAAGAATTTCTAAAAATCTTTTTTCCGAAAAATCGATCACGGCACTTCATCATAAGACACACGGTATATAACAAAAGAAAATTTAAGTTATGCATACATGGATTATTAGTAAGTATTATTCTTTTATAAAGAAATGCACAGCACTTCAATCAAAATAATATACTTACTCTGAGTCCGAAAGATGATGAGAGTGATGTCCGAACATTGCTTATGTGAACCATAACAGATCATTTGGTACTTGTAAATATCGTATGTTAGAAATTAAAAAAAAAGCGAAGCTTTAGAAACAATTTCATATTTTGGTTCTTCCTGTATGAGGATAAAAAGAATATTTCAAAATTTTCCTGTTTTAACCTCATTACTCAATGACGCCAAGAAATATACTTAACCCTTATGAAAAATAATTTTAATATATTTTCTAGTGTCTCGCTAGCCCACTGTTGATTAAAATATTTTGAATGATCTATTACAATTGTATCAATTTAGACAAGAAAAAAGCTTGCTATTACATACGCTATTGTTAACTCAAATATAAAATGACTTTTAGAATTAGTCATAAGTTGAAATGTTCTAAAGTTGTATAAAATCTACGGCGAAGTTGTGAAAAACTATTGTTTAATTCGTAATGAATATTTTGATTTTAAGTAAAGTTCACAATTAAACCAGATTTTGTTAAAAAAGGGCTGATTCGGTTTAAGTCTCAGCACTTAAACTATCGACTCTTAACACTTATTACATTTGAAACCTATTAAACTTTAATCTAACCAATAAAACTTTTTTAAATTACGAAATCCACATAAAAGCAGTGGAGGCAACCCAAGTAAGAATACTAATTAATTTTTAATTAAAATTTTTCGCATTAATTTTTTTTTAAACCTTTTACTTGACGTGAATTTTAATCGGGTTTTTGTTTGAAAAATATCTAAAATATTTGAAAATAAGTAATACTAACAGTAAATATTTAAATAAGCAGTACAAATGACTTGTTCAATAGAAAAATAAAAATGGAATAGTTATAAAATAATTATATGTACAGGAAATATTACTAAAAAAATAAGTAAATTTTAATATTATCATAGCTTTCAAAACATAAAATTCCATAGGCAAATTAACAAAATATAGAGAAACTAAATTGAGCCCAAATGATGTATCAGGTTTTTATAATTGGCCAATCAATAGAGAAAATTATAAGTTATTCGGTGGCAAAAATAAAGGTTGTTTTTTTAGAGGTTAGGTTTTTCAATTAGCAACACTATTTCTAATGACTGTAAATTTGAAAGTTGACAGTTGTAGCCAATACGTTTGGAAATTTCATCATGAATAAATTTACGCCAGAACAATGCTTGCAAATTGTGCAAATTTGTTTTGAAATGAAATGAAATGAAATAAAATAATTTATTGGCCATAGGACTGATACTTCAGCATTTTTTTCGTCAACAGTATACAATTAAAATATATATATATATATATATATATATATATATATATATATATATATATATAACATACCTTAAAAAACAAAAAACAGTTATATTAGTTGATATCATAAGATACTTGTTATAATATATAAAATAAACTTAATCTAATATTTTTATACTACAGGCCACAGATCAGAATCCTAAAGCAATTAACAGGAAAGAAAAAAAGAAAACGATAGAAACATAATCTGTCGTTCTGGTCAGCGAAGGACGCAATGAGATAATCACTCGATATACAGCAGTATTCTCTACAGAAATAAGTATTCATTAAAAGAATAAAATAATCCCTGAAAAAGAAATTTTTTTATTTCTGTTCTGAATTTATTACTATTTGATATGTTTTCCAATTTTGCAGGCAATTTGTTAAACATAATTCTCAAAGAATGCTGTTCTATGCTTAGATATACTAAGAATGTCACTATTTCGTGTATCATATCTGTGACCCTGGCCAAGAGTTTTAAACTCTGAATAATTTTGTTTAACATATATAAGACATTTTAGAATATAAATAGAATAAAAATTCAAAATGCTATTTTTTTTAAATGGATCTACACGAATCCGTCGGCTTAAGGCCGAATATCAACCTCAGTATTCACTTCTGAGCCAGAAACACTTTATTCACCTCACATCCTCTTCCCCAAGATATGACATTGTTTAACAGATGACTGTGTGCCAGAAAATAATACATAATCAGCATTTCAGCCCTGTCTAGCGATGATTTCATGTGCAAAATGGCAAAGAAGGCAGAATTTAACTTTTTACAAACGTGTTCAATATGGGAAAAGAAATGCAGCGATTAATCAAGCAATGTGTCTAAAAATTTAGCATAAGCTTATGTTTCAATATTATATGTTACTTTATTCTCTACAAGCAATGGTTTTTTAATATTGAAATTTATATATAAAGTCGGTATCGGGTTCAGTATTAACTGATTGCGCTGACACCAGAGAAGCATGGTTCAGTTCGCCAAATTTAGCGTGCGCTATGTCCATTTTACGTTCGACATAATCGTCTATTCGTCTATTATCCGGTTGATAATACACATCTACAAAAACGGCGTACAGTACGTACAGAAGAGGTTATTGGTGCTGTGGAATGTAGTCTTAGGGCCGCGTGACCATGATATTCGCCTTATATTCAGTGAATGGGCTAAAAACAATATTCAGCTTGATCCTCTCTTCAACGCAAAATTTTGTTTAGCGGTGAGGCCCACTTTTATTTGAATAGTTACGTTAATAGACAGAATTTTCAAATTTGGAGTGGAGAAAACTCCCTAGAAGCCTTTACTGAAACGCCCTTACATCCATCAAAAGTTAGTTTGGTGTGCTTTATGGGCAGATGGAATCATTGGCCCATATTTCTTTAAAAATGATGCCAGCCAGAATGTTACCGTCAATGGAGAGTGCTATAGAGCTATGATTGCTGACTTCTTCATTCCTTAGTTGAATGGTATTGATGTGAAAGAGCTTTGGTTTCAACAAGATGATGCAACATACCACACGGCGAGCGACACCATCAATTTATTGCGAAAAACATTCAATGAATGCATAATTACCCATAATTACTGCGAACTGGCCTCCGAGATCGTGTGATCTCTCATCTATGGATTATTTTCTTTGGTGATATGTAAAGTCACTAGTCTACGCCGATAAACCACAAACGTTGGACCATTTGGAAGTCAACATTCGTCTCGTAATTGCTGATATACGGTCCCAGTTTCTCGATAAACTGGTCGAATATTGGACTTCCCAATTGCGTTTCATTCAAGCGGGCCATGGAGCTCATATTCCCGAAATCATATTTAAACACTAAAGGTATAAAATTTTCTTTTAAATAAAGCCAAAACCATAGCTATTAGCGTTATTTGTACGTGTTTTATTTCATTTTAAAATTGAATACTTCTAAAAAAAAACACCCTTTACTATCACTATACCGACTAGGCCATTACACTAAAAACAATCCGTAGTGATATTTTGTTATGTTTTCGACTCTCAACTATGCTTCATTAATTTGTTATAAACAATTCAAACAAAAAACAATGCGTTTTTTTTTACTTATAAAATCTAAACTAATTGAACAATCCCGATGAGGGAATTGTAGGGTAAAAAAATACCAACAAAAGAAGTCCTTGATCGACTCAATCAGATCTTTAGGAAAGGAGAAAAATAGGAAAAAACGGAAAATAATAGAAACTTATATGCGTGCTAAAATCTGGAGCTGAAAAGGGGAATCGTATGCATATAAAACGCTTCAGCTGCGTTGGACGGTTTTGGTCATGTTTGTCAACATTTTTCAGATATTTCACAGACTCTTTAAGGTAAAATCAAAATATAAGCTTATCGAATAATGCTTGTTTTTTCAAAATTTTTTTTACAAAATTAAAATCGGACCATCCATGATTTATCGAGGCCCGCTGAAAATTTGAAATGGCAATAAGGCAAAAACTAATGAACTCGCAACGCCTGGTTTTTGCAGACATAAAGTACATATAAGTTACTATTATTTCACGAAGGACCCATGCTACAAATTAAAAACTAGCAAAGATATGAATTTTTAAAAAAATGATCAATTTTTCTATTTTCCTCCTTCCTCAATGATCCGTTTGAATCGAGCAGGGCTCATTTTGTTGATATTTTTATTCTAATTTCTACAATTTATCTCTTTATATCATAGAGATTGTTTCAAGAGTTTAGATTTTATAAGCAAAAACCCAAAAAAAGGCTAATTTTTGGTTTAAATTGTTTATAGCAAATTAATGGACCATAGTTGGGAATCGAAAACATAACAAAATATCATTACGGATTGTTTTTGATGTAATATTCTAATAGTATTTTTTCATGAAAAAAATCTCTGTTGATTGGCGTATAAACTAACTTTTGGGGACTGTCTCAAAACATTTGTAGGTCAATTAGGAAGAAGTTTCTTAAAAAGGACAAAGTTTTATAAACGACAATTCTTATTACGTGAACCATCTACTCGCAAAAGAGTCAAATCATAGTTTCAGCTAGAGGTGGGTAGGACTTGAAGACACGTTCTCTTTACCCGGATCAATTTACAGTCCGAAAGATTCGGATCACTAAAATTTAAAATATCGGCCTCGGACAGTACGAAACTTCGCCCTACAACTTGTCATACGTTAAATCGGATCTACAATGAGTCGGGATCAGTTGAGCCGCTTTAATCGGACAGTGTTCGTTGAGGCTTGACGGACTTTTGTAGTTTTCGAACATTCGGTTTGGCGTAGTACCGTTCACTCATGTTTCGAGTCCGATGGCGAACTGCAGTTCCTTGGATTAATAATTGGAGAAACAGTAAAAGTAAAAATTACGTCAAAAACAATGGCCGTACAATACAAGGGTTTAGGATTGCTTTAGTTTAGATTGTATTTCGTTAGGACGTTTGTAGATTATACAGGGTGTAACATAAGGTTGAGAATAAATTAAACATTGGAGTACGCCACTGGTAAATTTTTTTTTGATGCTTTCCTTAAATTTGATTTTTTGTTTTAAACAAAATTTTCCTCTTGCATTTTCTTTGCGGCTCTCGGCAATTTTCCCTAGTTAAGCCTTTTTTAAATACTTGATGCGAGATGGACAATTTTAGCCGGATCTTCAAAATTACTGATCCGGACGGTCCGAATCACTAAAAAGTCCATTTTTCCCATCTCTAGTTTTAACCAAGATATTAAAATTTTACATATCGAAACTAAAGAACTTTGCCGGAATTCCTCGAAGTAAACAAAATTAAAAATAAGTCAAAGTACCTCTGCCAAAATATGACACAACTTATTAAAATTTTATAAATTGTGAAATTTAAGAAACAAATAACCTTGTTTCTAACGAAGCGTTCGGATTCGATCATATCGATCTGATGCAGTTACATCCACTTGAAATTTACGTAGATTTTAAATAAAGGTTCGATCGTATGCAACATTTCAATATATATGGGATATAGTTGATTTTTTATCTTCTTTGTTGATACTTAACCTATCATTTTTATGAAACAGGTACTTAATTGGGAACAGTTTTATAAATTTTCTTGACTAAAATTTCACGAATAGAAAAAAAAGAAAAAGGTAAGAAAAGAAATATACGGAAATCGGATGAAATTAAATATTCTTTAACTCTTGTTAAAGAAAAACAATATATCGATATTTCTAGCAGTTCTAAAGACATTACATAAAAACCCGTGTATTAAGGCAATGTTGTAATGGCCATAACTTCCTTATGACGCATTTTCGAAGCTATATTATAAATTTTTTTCATGCTTTTATATGCAGAATCTCCCTTCAAAGGATATGAACCGAAATTCTGGATACCCTGTACTTGAAACATATATCTTTTTAGATAAATTGTTGTCAGAAATTAAACTATTTTTCTGGATTATCAAATTTTTCAAATGACTTTTATTTACCTAAACTAGTATGAAAATCACTCAAAGTGAAATCGCGTTTTTCAGTTTCCAAATAACGGATACTTTTGCAGCTTACTAGCAGTTCCTCTTAGAAAAAAATTGATGGCTTAAATTTTTTTTCTAAATAAAATCATATAAAACTTTCTCGATCATTTACAAATTTACCAAATTACTATTAAGAAATTCGTAAAAGCTTGATTTTTCTGTTTTTCTCCATTACAATTGCTTGTCAGTGGGAAAAGTGACAGTTCTCAAAACTGAGGAAAGTTTTAAAACCTCTAACTTTTCCTAACTAGTTTTGATATAGAATTATAACATATTTCTTCCGTCACAAGTTGCCAAAAAAAGAAATTAGAAAACAACGAATATTCATTATTTAATTAATTTTGAAACTGCAATAATAACACGAGGATTTCACTATATCATCAGAGTTCGGAAAGGTTAACTTACATTTTTAACATATCTCTGCATTTGCAATTATGAAAGCATCCTTAAAAGTTAAGTATAAATTATTTAAAGATAACACAAACAGTTATTTTATTAACTTTTGTCAAAGGAAAATCTTTATCATTTACTTTTAATATAATTGTAGTAATATTCTTTTTCGACGAGACGTTGGAGTTTTTGGCACGAGACCATGCCAACTCTCTTTTTAAAAATGTCTGCAAATTTATTAAATGTCAATATTTTTGTTTAATAATAAAGTGTCCGCAGTGTAGAAGCATTCATAAACATGTTTCCTTCAAAATAAGCCGAAAATAATATTCTTAATATTTTTTTCCTTACACTACTTTGCAACATGTCAGTAAGCCATGTCATATATTGCTTTTTGCTTTATCGATTTCACAAAATAAAGCTCACGTGTCCCAATTGCGATACTGGTCTGGAAATAATTCGTCAAACTGACACCTCTGGGAAAAGCCGACCATGTCTATTAAATTCTTTAATACAAATTAAAAGAAAATTCTATTTATTTAAAATGGGTATTTTTATCAAATCAGAAGAAAAAATTATGAAATGCATTAAGAAATGCAATTTTGTGAAAAATAAATCATTTTGTTAATAACTATTTATGGTACCAGCTTTAGATAATAGTTTTGAGTGATTTTAATTCCGTTTTGGAAAATACACAAAGGCAAATTTACTGTTTTAATAATAATTTACGTTAATATACAGAGTATTATGGAAATAACTTTCATAAATTTAACCAACAATTCTAATCTTATCTTGAATAAAAGAGTTCCTTAAACATATATCCGAACTTATCAAATTTTCCTTAGGATTAGTAACGTCGCATTTATTTTTATGATCACTCATCACGGGGTGTTTCCGACGAAATTTATTTTTGGTCTTAAATTTAGAGTTTAGCGAATATTTAATCTGAACAAAACTGTTAAGCTGGCTACAGACCTTTATGCTAATTTGTACCTCAACAGTTAAGGCGTTGAAAGTTTTTTACATGTGTGTGTGTGGTTCGGAAAATATATTAGAAATGTGAATAATTGATTCAACGTGGTAAATAATGATGGCAATTTTATTATATATAACTCTAAATGAAAAAAAAACAGTTAGCTTTATGGAAACGTAGACATAAACGTTAAGTATATAGACTGCGGACCCAATAGAAGCAAGTTGGCTCATGCTTAAAAAGGACAGAGCGTTTTCGATGTGTAGTATCTGTCTTTCTAATGGCAGAGCTAAGCACGATACTCCAAACGTCATTGCATACTCCTGTCACCTTACCACAATTAGAAAGAAAGGTATTACTATCCAAAAACGCTCTGTCTTTATCTAAGGGAGATCTTTATAACTATGTATGGAAACGAGTATATAACTTAACCGCAATATTATCTGTTACCTTTAATAAACTTGTTTCTTTCAAAATAAGTCAAAAATAATATTTTAATATTTTTTTCCTTACACTACTTTGCAATATGTCTGTAAGCCATGTCATATATTACTTTTTGCTTTATCGATTGCACAAAATAAAGCTCACATGTCCCAATTGCGATACTGGTCCGAAAATAATTCATCAAACTGACACCTCTGGGAAAAGCCGACCATGTCTATTAAATTTTTTAATACAAATTAAAAGATAATTTTATTTATTTAAAATGGGTATTTTTATCAAATCAGAAGAAAAAATTATGAAATGCATTAAAAAATGCAATTTTGTGAAAAATAAATCATTTTGTTAATAACTATTTATGGTACCAGCTTTAGACAACAGTTTTGAGTGATTTTAATTCCGTTTTAGAAAATACACAAAGGCAAATTTACTGTTTTAATAATAATTTACGTTAATATACAGAGTATTATGGATATAACTTTCATAAATTTAACCAATTCTAATCTTATCTTAAATGAAAAAGTCCCTTAAACATATATCCGAACTTATCAAATTTTCCTTAAGATTAGTAACGTCGCATTTATTTTTATGATCACTCATCATGGGGTGTTTCCAACGAAATTTATTTTTGGTCTTAAATTTAGGGTTTAGCGAATATTTAATCTGAATAAAACTGTTAGGCTGGCTACAGACCTTTATGCTAATTTGTACCTCAACAGTTAAGGCGTTGAAAGTTTTTTACATGTGTGTGTGTGTGTGGTTCGGAAAATATATTAGAAATGTGAATAATTGATTCAACGTGATAAATAATGATAGCAATTTTATTATATATAACTTGAAATGAAAAAAAAATTAGCTTTACGAAAACGTAGACATAAACATTACGTATATAGACTGCGGACCCAATAGAAGCAAGTTGACTCATGCTTAAAAAGGACAGAGCGTTTTCGATGAGTAGTATCTGTCTTTCTAATGGCAGAGCTAAGCACGATACTCCAAACGTCATTGAATACTCCTGTCACCTGACCACAATTAGAAAGAGAGGTATTACTATTCAAAAACGCTCTGTTGTTTTTTAAAGGAAAATCTTTATAACTATGTATGGAGACGAAGAGTATATAACTTAACCGTAATATTATCTATTACCTTTAATGTAACACCATCTATTGACTGTATGCGGTATTATTAATGTAGTATAAAGGACTCATTACATTCCATAAAGAGCTAATCCACAGAATAACATGATATTATTTTGAATGCGCAGTATTTATGTAAAAAAACTCTCTCAAAATTGCTGCTTGTTCCTTACACTACTATCCGCTTTAATTCTTTTGAATTGGAAAATCTTGTAGAGTAATTAATTCAGTACAGAAATGTTTAGCACTCATAACAAAAACTCCACATAACTATTTTGATTTCTACCAACAACTTTTTTAGAAAAATATTGTTTTACTTTTGTTGCATTACCAGTACGTATTTGAAAGTTTACGTCAATATCAGTTCATTTGGTTGGATTGTTGGAAATAGTTGCTGACGCCGACAATAACAGTCTACTTTGTTATTTTAAAACATACAAGACATGTACATTTTAGTGAAATCTAGACATTTTATATAACTTAGAAAGACTCACACACAGGCTATAAATAACCTTCGACATTACCTAGGAAGTCAGGAGCGAACTCACCACTAAATCTGTAGTCCAATTTTTGACAGTTGTCAGTTTGCAAAACTGAAACTCCATTTTGGGCTAGTTATCTAAAAAAATACATTTACGTATTTCGAAAAAATCAACAATTTTCGACAAAAATTTAATTGAGTTCAAGAAGAGTAAGAAATACTGAGTTAGAAGAACATATTTTGGATGAGTTTACTGATAATCTTACTAACAATGTAAGAAAGTTCACAGCTCAAATGATCAGAACGAAATGGGCTGTCCATGAAACTTCCCAGGAGCAACTGTTTCATCCTTTCCATATTCAGAAGGTACGCACAATGTCTTCCTATGACTATCCTGAAAGAAAAGGAGAATTTACATTTTACTCTAACTGCTTTATTTATGGGCGAATATAGCTTTACAAGGGATGCTCTCATAACTTACACTTTTTGTGCAGTAATACAGATTAAGAACCAACAAAAATTTGTAGTTGACGTTGGGGCTGGGATTATTAGGAATTATTCGATTGCACCTTTCGGTTGAAATAAAGACTAACTTGTTCCCTCTATTTAAATTTTTGCGTCAAAATTTATATAACCTTTAAGAAGATCTATCCTTGCAAGTTAGAACTGAGATATGTTTTATATAGGATGATGTTCTAGCACTTTTTAACAATTTATTACGTTGCCATTTAACAGATGCTTTTGGCAATCGTTAGATAAGTAGAGGCTGGCATGCTTTATGACCACCAAGATATCTTCACCTAAATCTCTTACATTTCTTTTTTTCTGATAATCTTAAATCCTAAAGGTTTTATATATTCAACGCAAATAAACACCAGTGAAGCGTTGTTTTAAAGAATAATCTATTACTGTAATCTTATTTGAAATGATTCCGGAAGGTAATTTCGAGAAAAAATCCGCAAGATAAGAAAGTGGATTCAAGTACAAGGCGCCTATTTTGAACACGTGCTTAATGTTTAATACAATTTTAGGACATTTTAGTGATTTCCAAGATTTTAAAAAAGAAATGTTAATTCGTTAAAGTTTTAATTAGGCTTCATCTCTTTTTTTACTCTTACGTTACGATCCGTCATTTTTATGTTCTTCGATCTGCAAAACTTTGATTTGAAAATTAAATTCATGTTACATGATAGCATTGCTCTATATCAAATCTGTTGGAAAAAAACGTGGAAGTATCGCTAATCAAAAGCTGCCTAAAGAAAGGGGTTTTATCCCCATTGATGATGGGGGAACATGGTAACGCATTATCAGAACTCATTCACGAAGATTTGACTCTAGTGCAGGGGCGGTGCATTAAGAGGCAGCTTAGAGTAAATTTCTTTTCACCTGCTTGTTCCAGATGAATCTAGAGTTTAAGATTATCAATATATATTTACCTTGGTTATTAAGTAGAATCACACCACCCTGCAAAATTATAGGACATGATCCCGTTTTTTCTTTTAAAAGTGGCAGCCTTTTAAGATTTTGTATAAAAATAGATTTACTGTTGATTTACTTTGTTTCAATAGGATTATTTACAAAAATGTAATCTGTCTTACTACCCATTGATTTCACAACCACACAAAATGAATTTTCTGACCTGGGGTTCTGAATAGGTCTACTATATGTTTTCGGGGTCGCTAAATTTGAATCCGAAGTCCATTATACCTCAAAATTAAGATTATTAAGCATTATTAAATACTTTTAACCTAAAACCAACACTATTAAACTCCTAATAAGTCCTGTCATGTTAGGGTTTCGCCATAACTTCAAAAAAATCCCAAAACTGAGACTATTAAGTACGATTGAACGGTGTTAATTCATAACAAGTGCTGTTAAACCTCTAATAACCCCTAACTCACAGACCCCATAACTCGATAACTCGATAACCCATAACCCCATGACTCTATAACTTTATATCTTTATACCCCATAATCATATTACTGAAATCATTGGGGTTTTGGGGCCTATATTACTAATCTAAAATTAATTTCAAATTAAAGATAGTGGATTTACTATGACAGACAAAATATTTGTTTGACACAATTTCATTGGTATTTGGAGAACTCTAAGAATCAAAGAATTTTTAGTGGTTCATTTTAGGATGATTTACAATTATGGATAAAATGGGTACTTTTTTGCCACTTTGAAGTCATTGCGAGGTACATTAATCTCCATTAGCACTTAGTTCAAATAATTTATGAATATCATAATGAATTCAAAACTACAAATCGAAAAATAATTTTTTTATAAAAAAATTGAACCGACTTCTACAAGTGCGCTAAAAAGTGAAAAATAACTAAAAATGTTTATATGAAATTGAAATTATTGAAGTCGGCGCCAAATTATTTCTAAATGAAATAAATAACTACTAATATATACAAATTATGGTAAGAGAGCAATTACAAATAAAGTATCTTTAATTTGTTTATGCAAATTACATTTTGTCAGATATTAGTTTGGCGCCGACTTCAATAATTTCAATTTCATATAAAAATTTCTAGTTATTTTTCACTTTTTAGCGGACTTTTAGAAGTCGGTTCAATTTTTTTTATAAAAACTTTATTACAACAAAGTTTTCAAAAGTATAATTTTCTGAACGATAATTTTGACTAAGTCGATTTTTCATAAGCTGTTTTCCAGAACGTATCTTTTTAGCACTCAATAATAAAGTGCCTGTCCGTAACAACGTTTACCTGGATAAGGATACACCGATAACTGTCATCCTATTGAACAGGATCCAGTAAACCGCTTCCGTTAAACTGTAATGGGTCTAGTCAAGCTATTTTTTCAATCCCTTTTTGTACGTGGGGGTATTTTTGTTATATACAATTGTTTAAAAATACGAATCATAATGATTTTAAACTGTATGGTCGATTTTAAGCGAGATTTTGCCTTTAGTAAAAACATTGAATTTATAATGTATTTACATAGATTATAAATGTACATATGTACTACTGAATGAAGGAAGTTTATCAATTTTACGAAAAGTTTGTCAATATATATTCCTTACAATATATTGTTATGAAATATATGCACATGAAAAATATATGGTACTATTCAAGAAGCGCTAAAAAGGTAGGACAGTATGTTAATCAAACTTTATAGTTTTTGAGATAATGGAGCTTAGAGAAAAAAAATCATATTTACTAACAGCTGTTTTATAAATACCGCTATAAATTTCTGAAAAAATATCGAACAAAGAGTTCTAACTTCATAACAAATAATATAAAACTAAGCACTCCTATGAAAAACATTATACAATAACGAGTATTATTGTCAAAGATTGTAAAAAAGGTAGCAAAAGAGTAACTTCTTTTCATTACTTAAGGGAAAATTAAATGCTGGATATATGTAGAAATTCCCGAGGTATTATCCTTTTCATCCTAAGTTAAATATAGGTGAAGCAAAGTCTATCCAAAAAAACAAATTTTCTTATTCCTGACGCAAATCAAACTCGTCAATGGTATTTTTCGTTAAAATGTACTACAAAGTCTCTAAAGAAAGGGAATTATCTTGCTTAAACCGCATCACAATATTGAAATCCGTTTACAAGTTTACTCAAAATATTTGACAACAGGTTATCCGCTTATGAACTAATACTAGTAAGTAGATTTCGGCGATTTTAGAGATAAAACGGAATCGTACTATAAAATTTATTTATAAAGAGGAATGTATGAAGTTTTGAGTTTTATGAATTACCCGATTTCATAAAAGAAGGTACTGAACATAAGGGCGATATATGTTTTTTATGTATATACAGGTGTGAAAAATCCAAACCGGAACCAGGACGTTTCTTAAGTAAGATAAACAAAATACAAATCAGAATGAGACAGTCGTAAGCATCGACATACGTGCTTAAATTTAATAAATTACCAGTTTGGTCCTAGGGTGAGGGGTAATACAATGCTGGTGCGGTGAGAGCGGGCGGCAGCATACGCCACGCCCAAGCTCAACAAAAGGATTCCAAGTTGTTTGCTTTCATTCAGGTCGTCAAAGCGTAAGTACCGAATATTGGTATTTCCGTGTTTCGCGCCAAATTTTTTTTGTATTTGAAATGGTGGTTTATTCCACGGAACAAAAAGAGCAGATTATTAAGTAATATTTTCTGATAAAGGTATGGATGAAAAAATTGGCTGATTTGCATTTACGTGCGAAAATTATCCCCTTCCTTGAAAATTTAGAAATTCGGAAATTATTAAAAAATTTGAGACAACCTGTTGTCTAAAAATTTGTAAAAAATGCACTGATAATAATGAGGAGCAACCGGTTCCTCAAATTACTGAAGAACGAGCAAATCGGGAGACTGACGTTTGTAGTTTAGCAGAAATTAATTTTCCTTGAAATACTACCGTAATTGACGAAGAACTTGATATGAACACTCGAACAGTTCGGAATATTTTAAAGCGGAACAAATATCGCTGTTACAAATTGCGAATAATTCAAGAAATTTTTCCGAAAGACCAGGACACACGTATGGTGTTTTGTGAGGACATGATAGAAAGGGCTAATAGGGATATAACCCCTGAAGTTTTGGCAAATACGCGAACCACATTCTACAGTAGACTGGGTTATTGTCTTGCTCAAAGTGGAGGCCTGTTTCAACGAACACCTCTTGTAGACTTTTAGGTGTTTTTGTTGATTTAAATTGAATTGAATTATTGGCACTATACTTGTCTTACGTCTCAATATGGCAAAACCTTTAAATAAATACATAAATATTATATTTAATTTGATTAATCACATATTTATCTTCTTCCATTTATCAACAATAAATCTCAACTATTTCTAAACAATAAGTTTTTGTAAGTAGTGTAAATAAAATATTAAGATTGACGGAATAAACATTTTGGAAATTTGATATGCCCAGTAACTACAAACAGCTCTGAAATATAAATCAAATTTATCAATATTGTGTTGTTCTTGTCAGGTCAACTAACTTGGGTGTAATAATAAGTATAACTTATTGTAAATTTTTATTGGCGATATAAAACATTACATAAAATTTTTATTTTTATTTAGAGTTTTTTTCTTATATAAAACATTTGTAGATGCAAAAATAGTATATCAAAATTTAGTTAGTCTCTAAATGAATGTCTCTTAGGATTGTCCAGAAAATCTGGCATCAAATGTAATATTTCCAACTTGTAGTCGAATATAATTTGCGTATTCTTGGAAAGCAACCCTTTCCGATGAATTTAAGTAGTTTTGTGATTTGCGCAATAATTCTTCTTATATAGATTTATAGATAAAAATGAAAATATTAAAGTCAGGTTGTGCTTTGTGATAACAATTGAAATTTCGGAAAAACAGAATAAACGTTTTTAAAATGGATACTTTGAGATATTTCTTATATAAATGCCCAAAACTCAACGATATCAGAAAAGGATCATTTTCGTTTCCCTTTCTTTATTTCCCATTTCCTTATTTTTGCTACACAATATTTGTCACGACTTTTGTAATATTTATGCATGCTATTGCTTACAATAGTTTCCATATAATGGAACTTTAGGAGTTGTCTGAAATTTTCTCCAAAAAAAAATTCAGTATTGTAGTGGAAGAAGTAGCGATAGGTTCGAGTTTTTTTATGGTAATATAACTGTAAATTTTATACTTGTGGTCAAATCAAGAAAGAAAGCCGGCAAAATTATTAGATCAAAAATTAATTTCAAACACATCATAGTACATATTTAGGAGAAGACAACTGAAAAAGCCTTATATGGACAGGAATTCTTTGTTCCAGTTAAGAATCAAAATCACTACTTCAGATTGAAACAAACTACCAGAAAAAGATGGAAACTTTTTCTTCTGGTAGTCTACCGCCACCTGCACACCGGTTTGGAGCTCACTGGTTCGTGTCAGTACAGGACAGGCAAGTATCTCCTGAGATTTTATGTAATCTGAACAAACAAATCTTTTTCGAGATCTATTTAAATAGTAGATGATGAAATGATATACTTGAAGCTGGTATATATAAATAAATAAATGCATGTTTAGAAGGCACCAACTGAAAAAGCTTTATATTATGATAATCGTGCTTTGTTCTAGTTAAAAATCAAAAGCCCTTCTTCAGATTGCAAGAAACTACCAGAAAAGGTTGTGTACTGCCACCTCTAGACCGGGCCCGAACTCATTGGTTCTCGTTAGTACAGGGCAGGCAAGTACACCTCACCACACTATTCAGTTGGTTTCTCCTAAATATGCATTTATTTATTTATGTGCACCAGCTGCAAGTATATAATTCATCATTTACTATATTAAAGTATGTTTGCAAAATTTTTAATGTTACCGAAGTAATTATGATTTCAGTAAAAAATGGAGAAAGAAAACAGTAAAAAAGAGAAAATGGCAAACATAGCATTGAAAAACCTGACTCTTGCTGTAGATACATTTCACAAAGAAATAATTACCGAAATTATCAAAGATTTATTGTTCTTGAATAAATACATAAATGAAAAGTCTGTCTTGTCTCGATGCTTGGGTCACGTTGGGCCCTTTACATCCCAACATGACTGTAAGTCATACGAGGCTGATCGCTTTTGCAAATCCAAGGAGCTTCATTAAGTGAACTTGCCCAACAGCTTCATGTGACAATATGTTACTTCCGAAATGTCTCTGCCTGAGTTCTTTAAGTACTAGGCACTTTCTGAGGACATGATCGACAATTTCATCCTCCTTTAGATACCATTTGCTGTTCGGGATACTCTATCTTGTGAAGATGGCCTCGCTGGTAACAATGTTCTCTTGGTAGTTTCACCACTACTCGCAGTTGTTTTCTCTCTAAGGCAAGAAGCTTCTTAAAAATCCATTAAATACTGGATTAGTCAGAATTGGTTTGGGATCCATATGATTCAATCTTGGACCTCATATTTTCCAGATGGATTCTTCCTCGTTCCCGTACATATTCAAGTGATTCGAGATTTATTTTGTTCTTAAAATAAATTAAAATAATAACATAATTATATTAATATTATGCAGCAATATCTCAGAAAGGACACAAACCTATAGCTATGGTGTAATGGTAATTATCGTTGACATACATTTATTACAACAGCAGTTACGCTCACAGAAATCCTATGGAATTTATGGATGCATTCTCGTAGAGATGGGTTATAGTCAAATTTTCCTTTATGAAGTCCCAACATCCAGGGCTTTTTATGTCTAATTTGCACTGAACAGCCCCTGTATATAAACGCCACTATTGCGAAGATTATGGAATTGAATAGAAAATTCTCGAATATTCTCTAAATATGTAGAAGTCGTATTTGGGTATATAAACAGCTACAATTCGGAGGGGTCAGTCAGTCGAAGTTTGTGAGTCGAGTCGAATAGTTGAGATAGTAAGATGTCTCGGAAGTGTGTAAAAAAATCCAGATAACTTCTGTTATGTTTGGGGTGAGGTGACTTTTGCGTCTCAGAAGCCGTCTGTTACCCCATTGATAAAAAAGGTATATCAGCTTTATTTCGGTTGCAATATTGGGGATGCAGACAAACAGTGGGCGCCAGATATCTGCTGTAATGCATGCGCTTCAAGTCTGAGAAACTGATTAAATAGAAAAAAACGATCTATGCGGTTTGCTGTCCTAATGATCTGGAGAGAGCTTTCAAATCATATTAATGATTGTTATTTTTGCATTATATCTCTTGTTGGACAAGGAATAAGTATATCCAAGAAAAAAACGTTATTTATAAACTATCTAAATATACCATTTGCCATGCGACCTGTGCCTCATAGTGACGAGTTTCCTATTCCAGAACTCCCAGAACATTTACTTACGAATCAGATATTAACGATACAACTATTTCTCAAGGAGAAGATATATCATCAATATCAAGAGATTCTGATTTCACACCAAGCATGTTGTACCACCAACCGCGCAAAATAACCTAATCAGAATTAAACGGTCTCGTGACATACTTAGAATTTCCAAAAAGTAGAGCAGGGTTACTAGGATTAAGATTGCAGCAGTAGAACTTATGAGAAGACGATATTTCAGTATGTGTTTTTCGTAAACGCCATAAAGACCTAGAACCATTTTTTAACATCAAAAAGAACTTGGTTTTCTGCAATAACATTAGCAGTTTATTGGCTGCTTTAAATAAAAAACACAAGCCAGAAGAATGGAGATCGTTTCTAGGCAGTTCAACATATAGTTTAAAAGCAGTACTATTACATATGGGAAATATTTTACTGTCTGTTCCTGTTGGATGTGCAGTTCACATGAAAGAATCATAGAACAATATGAAGTATCTACTGACAACTATAAAATACGATGAACACCAATGCCAAATTTATGGCGACTTAAAGGTGATTGCAATTTTACATGGGTTGCAGCTAAGATACACCAAGTTTTGCTGTTCTTTGTGTGAATGGGACAGTCGGGCAAAGGCACTTCAGTAGAAGAGAAGAGATTGGTCCGTTTGGCAATCATTATAGCCAGGTGAAAATAATGTACAACATATGCCATTGGTAGACCCCAAAAAGGTTTTCTTGCCACCACTGCATATCAAATTGGGCTTAATTAAAAACTTTGGTTAGGCACTGAATACAGATGGACCAGCTTTTCAGTACCTACTTCAAAATTTCCCAAAGCAAAAATTAAAGAAGGTATTTTTGTGGGGCGACAGATTCGAAATATTCGGAAAGACAAACATATTAACAGTTCTCGATCAGATATTGAAAAAAATGCTTGAAATGACTTTCCATTCGTGCTGACAATTACGTTACCCTTGTTGAAAATATGCTGTCATCGTATCAAAAACTGGGTTGTAATATGTTACTAAAGATCAATTTCCTACACTCTCGTCTTGACTTTTTTTCTGACAACTGGGGAGCACAGCGAACGCTTCTATCAGGATTAATCAACAATCGAGAAGTAAGGTACCAGGGAAAGTGGAATGCTTCCATGCTTGTCGACTATAGTTGGACTCTTGTTAGAGATGTTCCAGAAATAATTCACAAAAGAAAAGCAAAAGATCAGGATATTTAGTTTCTCTACAAGTGTAAAAGTACGTATTTTGTTAATAATAAAATAAAAAAAACATGTTCTTGGAAATTGCAAATAAGTTTTTAATTTCATTGTCATTGTTGTGTTCAGCGCCTCAAAATTAACAAAAAATGCACTTTTCATACAAGATACAACAAATAAACTGAAATTTGTTGTGTAGAGTAAATTGACATTCTCTCAAAACAAGGCTGGCGTCGACGGAGGTAAGAAAATGCACAAAAAACATCTTCGCGATGCTTCAAAAAGATTTATAATATCGTGACTAGTGACGAATGTGGGACCTATGCGTTTGAGCCCAAAAATAAACAGCAGTCGATATTATGTGTCTTCAATGACGAACCAAAACCAAAGTGATTCGCGCACGAAGTACTTGTCATAATTATGCCTTCAGGGAACCATAGAATCATTAATTCGAAATGGTACGGAAATGTTTGTTTACTAGAACTCATCGGGGAATCGAGGAAAACAAACATCGGACATAACGGATTATTCACCACCATGATAATGCGAGTTCTTTCACACTGACTCTTGGAGCACTCAACACGTGGAATTGATGGGTCATCTGACATACAGCCCTAATTTGGCACCCAATGAATTCTATTTTTTCTATGGTGAACGATTTTCTGCGATAGGAACGGGGTTCATGCATTCAACAACCGTGTTTAGGGGATACCATCCTTACAGTGGCAAAAATGTTTTTCACATTGATTCACACTCACGCAAATGTCTATGGATCATGGTAGAAAATATTTTGAAAACAAATAAAACTATTTTTAATGATAAATGTTGGTTTTTGCTTGTTATTCCCGATGTATTAACGGATACTCTGCTACTAAATTTCTGAGAGGTATTCTGCTATAAAATATTTTATAAATAATATTGTAAAATGTTTCACTCTATTTAGAAATAAATGAAAAATAAAACTAAAAACAAGAATCGTTATCTGTTCCTAATAATTGTCGATAAATTGCTTGCAGTACAGGCTGTTTACCGCTACTTTATAGATGTAATAAAATTAATGGTGTCACTGCAGTAAACTCCAACCAATAATTACGAACAACATTTTACGTTTTAGAACTTCAATTAAGACACGAGTCAACTTCTATTAAGTTTTAATTGCATTATCGTCTATTGATGCTCTAGTTGACTTAGGCTTCCAAACAACTGAGCCAGAAGGGCCATCTTTAGGGAAACCTAATTGGTTTAGGGCTTTATTACAAATCTCGAGTTTAGAGTTTATTGCTTTTCAAATTTACTAACTTTGTTATTGGATATATTTGCATTAACTAATTATATACTGGGTCGTTAAATTGATTTGCGTCTTTATCTTTATTGAAGTAACTACCGGATGAAGATTTTAAATTGTTACATTGCGATATTGAGAAAACGGTTTGGAATATATAAATAAATGACTGGTGGAGTAATGAGGCGGCTGGACGACAGATTTTAGGATATTTTTGCCATTTATCCCCTCTATAGAAATTAGATAACGGGTGGCAATGGTGAAATATGAAAGGAAAGGTATTTTTTTTATATTTCCTCTCTCATAAACTATTTATGTACCTAGAAAATTATGATTCATTTTAAATATGAAAAAAATATAGCACTAAATACCTTAAATTTAACAACGGTCAACGGTTCATAAATAAACTTTTTTTTTGATAAAAAAAAAATAAAAAAATTAAAACAATTATAAAATTATCCATTTTACAAACTCGCATTATTTTTTTATCGTTTCTTGAAAAATTCAATAATTATAATTATTTCACGTCATAAAACAATTGTCTACTAATAAAAAATAAATGTATACATTAAATGTAGTAAATATTGCTCCATATTCTCATAAAATAAAAAGAATCGCGTTCCATTATTATCTTCAGTTGTTATTTTCATATATATATGTCAATTAACAAATGAATTCTATAAGCCATTCAAGTTAATGTATTAAATCTGTTCATAACCATATCAGTGGATAAATTTTAAAGTCCAGAGTTTTTATTTTACAAATTTGCGTGAAATTGTTTCATTTATTACTGTTGTAAATTTTACTGGTGTTTATAATATTTCTGCTGGTAATCTAACATGGGCCGGGTAAATATATGCTGTAATCCTCTTAATAAAAAGAATCCAGTTTTAATTACAAAGAACCATGCTACTGGTTTTAAAAATTTTATCGGGGATTATATGTGCAATTCTTGTGAAAGAGCTATTTATTCAGGCCGAAAACCTGAAATTCCTGGTAAGTTGCTTGTTAATAAATCTGTTAATAAATGTTTTAATGTTAATAAGACTGAATTGTCAACTGATGACGTTAAAGATGATGAAAAAAGTGACCCTTCCTTCCGATGCATCGCTGTAGAAAACAAATTAAAGGTTGACAATGATAATAAATTATTATTAGTGATCAGTGAACCTCCAATTAAATTGAAGCGAGTATCAAGTACCATTGAATGTAAAAAAGCCATCTCAAGTATTGTGATGTGAGTAAAATGACAAATAATAATAATCCAAATAATCACAGTAATCCTGATCATCTGATTAATTATTTTAAATCTGCTTTCAATGAAAAAACTACTAGAGCTGACAAAATTCAAGTTTTGACTACGCTTCCCAAGGATTGGTCTGTAAAAATGATAAGACGCGAATTCGGAGTATCAAAAAGAACGGTACAAACCGCTAAAAAATCAGAAAAGAATCAGGATTTGCATCACAGCCTCAGATGAAAAAAGGAAAAAGCCTAGAAAATTCAACACTTGAACGCATTCAAACTTTTCATTTATCCGATGATGTTAGCCGTATAATGCCCGGGATTAAGGATTGTGTTTCAGTCATGGAAAATGGTAAGAAAGTTAAAAAGCAAAAACGATTATTATTATACAATATAAATGATTTATATAAATAATTCGAAGAAGCTATTCCTGAAGAGAAGATTGGACAAACGAAATTTCAAATCCTACGGCCACGTGAGTGTATATCTGCTGGAAAAAGTGGAACTCATAACATGTGTGTATGTAAAATTCATCAGAATGTTCAATTACAGTTAAGTGGAATGAAAAATGAATTAGAAAAAGGGACTACTTTTTCCGAAAATTCAAATGATTTGATAAAAAGCTCTGTTTGTCAAGAACCTATACCATCATGTACTAAGTGTCGAGGAGCTGATAGTGCTATAAACAAATTAGAACTCTTACTTGATAATAATAAAATAAATGAGATAATACATAACCAATGGAAAAGTACCGACAGGTAAAAACAAAATACTAAATCACTAATATATTTTTCAATTTTATTGACTAGTGTTAAATAATAATTCTATTCAATTGACAATTTAATAAATTTAATTTGTATTTTAATTCATAAAGTTAAAAATTCATTACTTCGACAATATTAATCATGAAATTATTAGATTTTATTAATATGAATTGTTTATTGTTTTATTATCCATGTATTTATTAATATTATAATTCAATTAATTTGTTTGGAATTTACAGAACTGAAATTGTTGAAGAAAAGAAGAAAAAAGAAGAGTTTTTAATTGATTTAACACAAAAATGGCCTGAATTATTGAGACATGATTTTCTCGCGAATTCTCAAGCGTCATATTTCACGAAATAAAAATAATCTGTTGGAGTTGGAGAATTTACAGTTTGTCTCGATTTTGCTGAAAATTATTCTTTCTTTGTTCAAGACGCAATCCAATCTCATCATTGACCCAATTACCAAGTTACACTTCACCCATACGTGGTCTATTATAGACAGAATGGAGAAATGAAACATAAAAATTATGTTGTACTTTCTGAAAATCTTAGTCATGACGCGAGTTCAGTTCACCTTTTTAATTCTAGATTAATTGAATTTTTAGAAAACAAGTTTGGAGCAACTAAAATTTAAAAAATTTCATATTTTTCTGACGGCGCAGCTTTTCAGTATAAAAATAGGTATAATTTTGCAAATTTAATAAACCACAAGAACGATATTAATGTTGACGCAGAGTGGACCTTTTTTGCCACATTTCACGGGAAAGGAGCATGTGATGGCTTGGAAGGAAGTGTCAAAAGGTAAGCGTATCGTGCTAGTCTTCAACGCCACCATGATGGGTCACATCACTAATGCACTCTCATTATTTAAATGGGCTAAAAATGTCTTTAAAAAATAAATTTTGGTTTCTATTCTCAAGAGAATCATGATTCTCATGAAGGAAAGTACCAGCTATGACACGAACAATCTGTAGCGGTTAAAAATACTCGCCAATTTCATCATTTCAAGGCTTTAAGTAATACATCACTCCAGTGTAAACTTTTTTTTGAGGACATAAAAGTTATTATTAATAAAGTTTTTAAAAAGAAGTAACGCGAGTTTGTAAAATGGATAATTTTATAATTGTTTTGATTTTCTTGGTTTTTTTATCAAAAAAAGTGTGTTTATGAATTAGTTTAGTGTAATGTGTGTGTAATAATAAAATCATTTATTAAATAAAATTATTCTCAGTTATAAATATAACTTAATATTAATCATTACTGAACTGAAGGTAAGTCAACGATGCGCGGCAGCGCGCTGTACCGACAGCGCTCAACGTCGGATGATAAATAAATTTGTAATGATTATTCTAATTCCGAGCAGCGAAATTTTCTTCCGGAATATGAAGCTTAGATGTATAATGCATCTGATTGAAAAAAAAATCATTTTTTGAGGGAGAAGTTAGTGAAATTTCCATTTTCACTTCATTAAGATATCTCCAATAGTTTGTTTACTATAAATTTTTTAATTAAAAGTTCAAAATTTTCATTACAAAAAAATTATTGTTAAAATGAAAATTTTCAAAAACCGTTTTGGGGATTAATTGTTTATAGTGACTACTTTATGAAAAAATACATGAATCTAAATTGGAAAATGGGGGGTCCACTTGACGTGACCTTGCTCATTTCTAAAGGTGTATTCTCTCGTTCGATAATTAATAAAGTTTAAAAAAAAATTTTTTAGTCTTATAATAAAGCCTCTAAATATGATGCTAGATTTAAAAAATCTGTGCATTTGCACTTTAGTTGCTTTTTCGGTTCAAGCATGCCTGTTTTTTTTTATTAGTCATTAGATTTAAATTTTGATAGTAAGTTATCAGAATAAAAAGACAAATGATTTCGAGCAACACTCGTATCGGGTTTTCGTTAAACAATGTATTAAACGTCAGCTGTCATGTCAAATCTTAACAAGTGATGCATGATATGTTAATTAATTATTAACCTACCGCGATATCTTATGTGTATTAACTGGTCAAATTTAATGCCACTGGAGATGCGATTAGTCCAATGGTTATCTGATTTATTACTAAAATAACTACCGGCCCAGGTTCGAACTAAGAGCAATAAAATAATAATGTTTTTGAATGCGTTCAGGTATGAAAAAGAGATATGCTCAAATTTTTCTACTTTTTTTTATAAATTTTTAAATGATAAATAGTGTTAAAAAAGTACTTAATATTTAATTGTGTGCTGCATTTAACGTATCAACCCCTCTGAAGATACAATAAAAAACCGTGTAAAAATTTAAATTTCAGTTAGATTCAAAGTTATTATCCGGACAGTAATATTAACACTAAAAATAAAAACTCTAGATCTGACCAATATAACGTAATTTTTATTTTATAATGTTCCACTTGATCTTATTTTATGCTGTTATATTTATATTTTGGAACATATTTATTACCCATTGAACTCTATTTCAAAAACGTTTGACTAAGTATTTTTTTTTATCGAAAGCGTCAAATTGCTTATAAAAAAAACTACTAAAAGTCATCGTATTTTATACGCATTATGTGAAATACCACAGCCAAGCGCAAGTGGAACAAGAAAAATCATGAATATCGGTTTTTTCAAATGAAAGTATACCAGAAATTATGTGACGATAATTATGAAAAGCATTTTATGTATAATGAATACATCTCTTGAACTGAACCCAAACTTTTGTGTAGTATAATGTTCTCGGATGAGGTTACTTTTAAAAGTAATGGGACGGTGAATCAATATAACATGCATTATTATACAACAGAAAATCCATTTTAGGTACAAAAAGTGCAACCAGAAAACCATTGATCACTTAATGTTTGGTGTTATATTTGTCATATTAGACTTATTTAGCAAAAATAATTATTTAAATTTTTTGTACGAAGAACTACGTTAATTGTGCAGGAGCCTAATTTGGATGAGCGTGAAGTTCAGACGTTTCTAAATCATCGTTATTGACAAAGATAGATTGAACGTGGGAGTTTTATTCTGGAACATTATCTTCTAGAACTTTTTTTGTAAGGTTAGATAAAAGACAGTTCATATGTTGACCCATCATAAGAGAAGAAGATATGCAAAACAGGATCTGAAACGCATGCAGAAAAATAACGCCACTTTTGATATCAGGAGTAGAAAATATCAAAAAAATAAAAGTAAATAAATAATTTTTTTCACTAAAAATGTAAAAAATATTTAATTTTTAAGAGTGATCAAAAGTGGTATTTTTTATCAATATGTTTAATTAAATATAACCTGTTTGTTTAGTTTCTTGTTTTCCACGGCAATTGCATTTAGGGCTAAAAAGCTCATAAAAAAATATATTAAATATACCTAAAACTATTCAAGGTAAAATCATATGTTTATTAAAAATAGAAGGTAGGTAGAAAGTGTCGGGAGTGCTATTTAAGAAAGTGATACATTTGTATTTCAAAGTTTTCAGATTCGAGCTTTTATATTAAATATCCTTTGTCTTTTATATTAAGTATTTCCTAAACCAATCCTTTACTAAACCTCAGATTTCATATGTTCCATATATCAGAACTTTCTTAACAAATTGGAACAGTATGTGCTAGAAAATTCAACTTTAAATTCCGTCAGTAAGCTTTGAAGCTTAGGTCAATCAAATTTATAATGAAGAAGCTTTAGGGTTAAATGTCAGATAAAAAATTAGTCCATTGAGAAGAATATACCTTTGTGTTAGATTACTGTTTCCATAGCCTCTTACGTACATATTCATTTTTTTAAAGCTTAACTAAATCAGACTCTATTTCTACTAAATATTAAAATTATTTTCACAAAATTGATGGCAGTATTTATACCAAAATAGACGCAAGATAATGCGTTTTTTTTCTTTAAACTCCATTTTCACAAAAAGTGCTAAGTCACGGTCAATCAAATTTATAATAAAAAAGGTTTAGGATTACATGTAGAATCAAAAAATTGATCCATCTGAAGAAATGTACTTTCATTTCTTTTTTGAAGCATTGCGTATAGTGCCAAATACTTTTAAAATGTGTTCATTTAGTAAGTGCATGTGTATATTGCAGTATATACAATAATTAACTCATAAATTTTACCTTTAACCATTACACCTTATGATAAATTCACCCTGTACATTTTCAACGATGTACAATGACACATACTGTGACTGATTTTAGAAGACAAATTTTCCATCTTTTATATCCAGGACAGTGGATCTGATAAATAATTTTTATTTAAATACTTCGTTCTGTTCAAAATAATTCTTTTGGAGTTTCTCTTTGACTTGTCTTTCTGATTTGTATCTTTATATTCACTGTCTCGTCTAAGTCTATCAAACTGCCTTCAGTGTTTCTTGAGATTAGCGCATTAATACAGTCGGGAAAATAAGAGGAAATACAGTTTTATGAAATGTTCGTATGCCATATTAAATTTGTAAGTTTTATATTAAATATCCATATTTTAGTGTAGCATATTTGCGAAAACCAATATTTTTCATAAAAATGCCTATTTTATTTTTGTTAAAAGTTTCTTTGATCCATTAAGGGATAATAAGCATAACATCACGATTTCTGACATATTTATGAAAATAGTCAGTTATCCTTGGTGACACATATCTTTATATTTATCGGATATGTAAGACCTATCGTTTAATTATTAAAAACTGTGTTAGGACCTATTTTATACTTCTTCTTAATCCCATTGAATGATAGGTCTATTTTAAAGAAACGACCCTGCCTACGTGAGCTTTTTTTTCTAAAAGTCCCTATCATCACTGAGACAAACTTATCCCAGCCCTATTAGTCCCTAATTTCTTTAACCCTACATTTCTTTCTTTTTACCTACTCTCATAGGCCACCGAGGTAGAAAATAGCCAATTACTCTAATATGTAGAATATAAGGCAGCGATGTCCTCAGTCTTCGGCGACATGTATCTCCTCAACCATGGTTCTAAAGCTTTAGTTATTGCCGTCGCAGTACAATAGATAGTCATATATAAGGACTCCAGATTCTGAAGCATAAGTTGGGTAAATTCGATTATCCATGATGTCTAACATGACACCCAATTTTTTAGATGAATTAATTTTTGGCATTGCGGGTCTGCATAATGGTTTGGTTCTATCATACTCCAGGGGCCCTATCCTCGTACTGGGGAACGTGAAGTGAACGGTGAAAAGGTGGCGAACGCGTATTCTTGAAATGTTTATCGCTCATATCCTCGTTCGCCCGGTGAAAGGCAAGCGAACGGTAAAACATGCGTAAATGAAATGTCAGCCGCTAAATGACATATTTAACGCACGAATTTCAAAAAATAAAATAGTATTAAAAATTTTTATTTTATTTTTGGTTCTTCAAAATAATTCGTCATTAAAAAAAATAATATGTTGACGAACCGTTTCTTTAACACGTTTTATTAGGTGATACCCTGATATTTTTAATATTTTCAAATTTTTTAATAAAATATCTTTAGAAAGTTGAATATGTCTCGTAAATATTAAGTAAATTTGAGATTACAGATGTATAAAATTATTACAGGCGATTCTGTTCATAACTCAATTGTATGACCGTGCTATTTAAAAATATTTTTCTGGGGCCAGTTCTCCTTATGGATTTAACATAAATACTTGTGTCAATAACAGCCGAGTATCTTAGTTTTAAACAGTTAAGTTTAACATAATTCTTTTCACGACACAACTTATAATAAATTTGAGAAATAACAATTTGTAAGCTATCTGAAACTTTTATTTAAATAAGTAACAACTTTTATATTTAAATTAACTTTAGTTAGTTAAATTTAGTTAACTACAGCACTTAACTTAATTAGACTGTGTTAAACACTATACGACACTACAATTAAATAAATATTATGATTATAATTTATTGAGACATATAAATATGAAACCTACAGACCAACGAATGAGGTCCTTCAGCATAAAAACCTTATTTATGGTACATAAAATAAAAAATATATACATTTAAAGTTGAATGAGATCCGCCAGTATCTTTAATGGACTTCTTCTGTCTGGCCTTTGGTTTCGGTCCCTGATCATAAAGTTTCACTATCATTGTCCAAGTTTCAGGTTTTCTTTCAAATTTACTCGTCAGGACAGGGCATCTCACAGTAAGAGGCTGGACACTTTGTGAATTCATACAATAAATAACTGATTGGATAGTTTTCGTAGTGGATTGGGAGGATGGCTTTTAGTCATACTACGTAGAGTTATAATTTCCACCGTTTCAAGGTTTATCAGTGCTGACTTTCTGCAATTATTCAGTATATTACTTTGTATATATGATTGCTGCTTTTTCTGATATCCCCTTTTCTTTATATATTAGAATCTTCAAGTACTTGGCTCTTTGTATGCATTTTTGTTTAACAGTTCTAGAGTGTCAATTTAAGATAAATTTAATCCAGGCAAAGTACAAATATTGTAATGACAATCAATAACTTCACAAAAATAACAACAGCAATATTTTTTTTTTTACTTTTGACGATTAATTTAAAGTACCAAAACTACTTTTTGCCTAAAATGGCAACAAAATATACTACGAACATTTTCGGTCTGACAGCTCAATTCAATCTGTCATCAATTTTATTTTTTGAAATTCTCGGGTTTTAGCACGTTCATATTTGGCAACATTGGCTTTTTAAGAATACGGCTTTTACTGTCAAAAAGTTCACATCACCATTCCCATCGCCATTCACCTCACCTTTCACATCACACTTACGAGGATAGGGGCCCAGCACCGCAAAACTCATTTGTGTTGACAATCTTTGCAAAAACAGTTCAGCATTGTCCTGTTGGATTTTGTCATTAGGATGTTCTTGTTGTTCTTTGACCTCGAGTTCCGGCTGTGGCTCAGGTTCAGCGTTGGGATCGTTGTTATTGTCAACATCCCTGATCTCATGTTCAATCTTCGCTTTGATGATATTAAGCCGAGTTACAGCAATTAGGTTGTTTCGGAGAATAACTCTGTATTGATCTGCTATTCTCTATTGTAACACCTGTATATATGGATAAATCCTGCAAAACTCGGAATGTAGCTGTTATCTATAGCCGATCGTGTCCCGTCCTAGTTGAGTCACCCTATAAAAATGCACATTATTTTCTCGTGCAAAGATATGGTCCATTTTATGTGCTGTCTTGGAAGGTCTGTCTGAGTGAGCGCTGGTTGAGGTTTCTTCGCAGCACCTTCGGAGGGTGGAGCTCTCGCGGTAGCTTGGCTCTGATGTTATTGCTGGTACTGTAGCTTCTTCTGCGCCAGGGGTCCGCCACCTCAACACCCTGCCACTTAAAGTTTGTGATATCAAAAAGTTACCCACCTGGGATAATTTATGATTTCCAGTCGACATATTTATTGTTAAAAATTTGAAATTCCTCATTTAATCGCTTCCTACGATTGGTTTAGCGAAACCCTGGATCTATTCGTTGCCGCGTCCAGTCAAAAAGCTGAAAGAATGTGGTTCCTAAGGGATCTGTTTCTAAATAAAAAATCTTTTTATTTAGAAACAGAACAGTTAAATGTCAAGGAAAAAATTTTGAAAATGCCTTGAATAAAGGGCGAAACGTCAGTCGTTGTGTGTTTTATTAATTATAGAACCTAAACCCAAGAAAATACAAAAAAAGAAAAATGATATATATATATATATATATATATATATATATTATATATATATATATATTATCAATGTATATATTATTAAAAATTATGTTAAGATGTAAAAATGTATATAATGACAATGAACCTGTTCAAAAGCAACCATTCTCCAAAATAAATATTTTTTTCAATACTGTCAAATGTGATCCCCATTTACTTGAATTTAATTCGTATCAAAGTTCGAATCTGATTCCCTAGCATATTATTAGCACATTACAAACAATGCTGCCATCCGATCATTTCCTTCTATCCAAGTCCAGTCTATTTGTAGTTCAAATACAAAGAAATCGGTTTTGAAGGTTTGTGTTTATTTGATATTCAGCTCTATAAGCTGATTTTCTTTTATGCAAATAGCATTTTTGATTCGCATGAATATTTGTTATGTTTCGACGGTGGTTTATATTAAACGATTTCATTGCAAAATGTAAATTTTAGTATATCGTAAATAATATACAAAAAAAAAATAAGAAGCAATACCAAATATAATTTAGAAAAATTTGTTTTAAATTATTACAAAATCAATTCACGTTATAACACGCTGTATTATACTGAAAAAGTAGGGTAGAGAGCTAATGTTTTAAAATAAAAAGACGTGGGTCGAAATGGGGTAAAAATTGTCGCCTCTTTTATCTTTATCACTCATATTGAAATTCGAGACACGCGCATAACGGTCTCGCAAATCCTAATGGATGGAACGTGGAAAAGGATTTTTTTGTTCATTTAAACAACCCTGGCGTTAATGTAGACTTGACAAACCATTAGGAATAAAAATTTTAAAAAGGTTTGACACGCACGTATCATTAGGTACTTTTAAAAAATTATTATTAATTAGCTTATAATTCTAATCTCGCATGAGTTTAGAGATGGAAGTATCTGAATATATACAAGTGACAATGAATTTTAAATAAGTTTTTCCGATGGGCTATTCTTCAATCAAATTTTAGGGAATCATACTGAGGATAATACTTGTATGTTCATTGTATATTTAACAGTTCAGTTATTCTTGTTTCTCGCTAAGAAATTATGTATATATCACAAATCTAAAAAATAATAATAAAAATAAGGGAAATCCTAACCAAAAACGCAAGTCTTAATATGGCCAAATTAACTGACTTTGAAAAATATTTTTATTTAATTACTTTCCTGATTTACTACTGAAACTCAGAAACTCCCAATGATGTGGATCTTTTGATCTGACACCGCGTTCACAGCGATGTAGTCATTAAAATTATATTCGTTTTTACTGTATTATCTTGATTTGAAAATTAATCTATTTTTTGACACTTTTGGAAATGCTTACCTTCCATATTTTCATAGCTGTTTGGAACTTTTAAAGAGCAATTCGACCCTTATCAACTTGTAGGGCAAGCAAGCGGAAACCATTAAGCGGGAATAATGGATAAAGGCATAACCCTATTTTACCACAAAGAAATGATTTTCTTAAGGACTTAATATTATTATTTAGGATTAGCTCTAGATCCCTTCCTGTTGAGAGCTAATTAAGTAAACAAAGCCTATTAAAATTGAAACTTGCATAATCTTGTTGTGTTTGATATTAAAGGTCTTTAACCTTTACGTTAAGCTGTCTATAAAACTTAATCTAAAAGAACTTGAAATTTTCAGTTTACCCAACCTCAGTAAAGGTTTTTTTGTGGTCACAATATTTTTCATGTGGTTTTCTTTGCGAATGTGGCACAGACCACAGTTCAGGATATATTAGGTGGAATATACTTGTATATATTTATTTTGATAAATTTCAGAAAAAATCATGAATGGTGTTTTCAAAATATACTTTTCGAAAAGTGTCGAAATCAACATAAAGCTTCGAACATATGCCTGTAGAATTAGCATAACCTCAGAACTAGGGCCCGGATGTTTGAACGCTGAATAATGATATTTTTATTTATATTTGAAAAAGTGTTGATAAACAGTAGATATTTAATTTTTTGATATACACATACCGATTTTATGCTATCCTTTTCTAATTGCATTATTTAAACGAGTATCATATGATAATCGGCACGTCAATTCTGAATATATAAAGTATGAATATATGGTTGCCTAAATTATTATTATTATTGTTATTTTCAATATGTAAACAATATTTATCAATAAAAATAAGTTTTTAAATCTTCTTTTTGTTGTTAATTGTAAACTTCGCATTTATAGTAATCTCTAATACTTAAAAACACCGAAAAAAGTCACGACAAGTAATTAAACTGAAAGAAAGGATAAGTAAACATGTTTATGTCTGTCAAACAGCAAGAAAGCGTCTCCCCCACCGACCATAAACACCTTCAAACAAATCTATTGCCGTTTAAATCTAGGATATGATCGAAGACATAAAGACATTTTCTTACGCTTTATTGATTACCAAAAAGCGTTTGACAGGCCGCAACATGTGTAGCTCATAGATATATTGAAGAATGCCGGTATTGATGACAAGGAGGTGCGGATTATAAAGAATTTACACTGACGTCAAACGACAGTCACCTGATTTAATGGTAAGCTCATCAAAGAATGCAAAATTCAGCGAGGCGTCAGACAGGGATATATTCTCTCTCCACTGCTCTTCAATTTATATTCAAACAAAATTTTTAAGCAAGCCCAATATAACAAAGTATTTGGGATAAAAATCAACACCGAATTAATAAACACGATTCATAATGCCGATGATACGGCCATTATAAGCGATAGCCTTCAGGGTCTGCAACAACCCTTAGGTTCTATTAATAGGGTTGGGAAAGAAATGAGACTCAATATAAGTGTGGCTAAAACTAAAGTTATGGTTTTCAGTCGTCTTGGATGTTATATTACTGAACAGGTTGACCCAGATTTTCTTCTTTGGGTGCCATGTGCTATGCCACACGTCGGCGATAATTTGTTCATCTCATGGTCATATTATAACTAGAGTGCCCGCCTCAGCCTGTCTAAATATGGTTGCGGCATCTGATATACCACACTAGTTTCTTATATTGCGGAGCATAGAGTGTTATTTTTGTTCTGGCCCCCGTCTGCCTTCAATTTTTCCTTGTAATATTAACCTTGGTATGGAGTAACGAGGTCTTCTTAGTATATGCCCTAGATATGACACTTTTCGTTGATTTACAGTATCTATTAGTCCATTAGTTGTCTTTCTAGGCCAGCTCCTCGTAGAATTTCATCATTTGTTATGTGAGCAGTCCAGGGGATACGCAGTAGTCGGCGGAGTATCCACAATTCAAAAGCTTCGATCCGATTCAGCGTCAGAGTCTTAAATGACCAAGTACCAGTACCATTCAGTAGAATAGGCTATACAGAATACTGAACTACACGGGTGTAGAAGCATATTTCAGTGGAGAAGATTCTCACGTTTAAAGAAAGTTGTTTTTGTACGGCCAATTCTTCCCTTCACCTCTTCGTCACATTCCCACTTCTCATTCAGAGTAGCGCCAAGATACGTAAACCGTGCAACACGTTCAACATTTTCCCCGTTGATGTTAAGAGAAGTGATGCCTACTAATCACCATCATTTTAGTTTTAGCAGTATTAATATGCAGCCCGAACTGTTCACTGCACTCGTTGAGCTTTCTTAATATTGATTGGAGATATTTAAAGTTGTTAGCTAAGACTACAGTATCATCCGCATAGCGAATATTGTTTATTGGGATGCCATTGACGTTGATACCTCGTGTTTAATTTTCTAATGCTAACTGAAATATTTTCTCAAGGTAAATGTTAAACAGAACAGGCGACAATATACATCCCTGCCGGACTCCCTTCGGTATACTAAAGGTGTCTGTTGACAGATCGCAATCAATAGGGATCTCAGCTAACTGTTGCCAATAAAGTTCCTTATTATTCTAATATCTTTATCATCTATACCGATCTCTCGCAATCTTTCCAACAGCATCTCATGATTTACGTTGTCAAAAGCTCTCTGGTAGTCAATAAAGCAGATTAAAACATCTTGTCTTTGGTCATAGTACTTTTGCACAAGTAATTTCATTGAGAAGAGAGCTTCTCAAGTGCCAAGTTTCTTGATAAAGCCAAACTGTGTGTCGCCACTGATGTCCTCACATTTTTTGAATATTCTTGAATGGATTACTTAAAAGAACGTTTTAAGAGCGTAGCTCATCAAATTTATGAGTCTGTAGTCTTCGCAGTTCTTGGGATTTGTTTTCTTTGGAATAGTAATAAACGTAGACTTTAACCAATCCACTGGGATTTGCCTAGAGTCATATATCACGTTAAAGAGGTATGTAAGTTGTTTAATATCGACTTGCTTTAAAACTTCTGCATATATATAGTCGTGACCTGCACTTTTACCATTCTTCATACAGTTCATTGCGTACTTGACTTCAGATTCAATAATTTTTGGACCACTCATGTTTTCAGTGTCATTCGTCGGGGTATCTGTTCGTTGACCACTGAACAAAGTCTCTGCATAGTTCTTCCAAGTTTTCTTTAGTTCGTCGGTATCCAATATTGGTCATCCTTGTCTATTTCTTATTGATGGCAATGCCCTTGTTCTATTTGTTCCATGTTTTTTCTATGGAAATTAAAGGGTAGTGCAGCTGATGAAGTCTTTCAGCCTCATCACATTGTTCTTGAATCCATTTCTCCTTAGTCTCCCTTATCTTTCTTTTGACAGTACGATTCAGTTCCTTATATTTGTCATGCTGGTTTTTAACAATTCGACGTTCAGCCATCAAGTTCAATATTTCTTCGGTCATCCATGGTTTGATTTTTTCTTGTTTCGGTCGACCAAGAACAGTTTCAGTAGCTGATTGAATGTTTGTTTTTAGCGTAATCCAGATCTTTTCAGCTGCAACTTCTTGACTAGGGTTATATTCTTGGCAAAGCCTGTCCAATGTAGTCTTCATGCTCCTCTGCACTCCGGGCTGTTTTAATGCCTGAATATCATATTTTCGGGTCTGCGTCGTTTTGATAGTAATTTACATTTAATTAATTTAATAGAAGTTTGTAACAAGAGGGTTATGATCTGAGCTGATGTCTGCTCCTGGTAGGCGGCAACACGTGTAATACTATTCTGATATTTTTTGTTGATCAGAATACAGTCAATTTGGTTACGTACAATATTTTCCTGTCCATCTTGAGGAGACTTACAGGTGTAGATTCTTCTAGGATGTAATTTATAGAAAGTATTCTTAATAACCAATTTTTGATCACGACAAAATTGGATCGGCATTTCACACGTTCTTTTCTGTCACGTAACCCAGATGCCCCTGTTATACCTCGGTCCTGCTGCCGACCTTTGCGTTGAAATCACCCATTACTATATTGATATCTTGAAGCTTTAATGAGTGCAAAACTTCCCGGACTTGCTCATAAAATTGTTCAGCTTCGGTTTCTAACTTGTCCGCTGTAGGTGCATACACCTGTATTACATTGATGTTAATGACCCAGATAAAGAAATTAAATGCAGGATCGAATCAGCCCGCACAACTTTTCTAAAAGTGAGATCCATTGTCTGCACTGACAATTTAAATTTAAAACTTCTTCAAACGATGGTTAAATATATAAAATCAGTATTATTGTATTGAGCCGAGGTACGGACACTAAAGTTTGTCACGATCAATCGTTTAGAGGCATTTGAAATATGATTGCATAGGCGATTGCTTCGAAAAACCTGAGTAGCTATGCAAACTAATATAGTGATTTTATATAGTGGATATGCCATTCGTGAATTGCTGACAACTGTAAAATGCAGAAAACTAGCATATCTTGACAATGTTCCCAGACGGGATAGGCACATAATTCTTCAATTGATAATGAAGGGTAAGATCGAGGGTCGTAAAAGTATTGAACAGCTATTTAGAATGGCAGAGAAATATAATCATCTCGTCATTGAAATTGACAACGTCAGGTCGGCCTGACACGCCATAGGAAGAAGAAGAGACTTAGGTCATTTTTACATATTTTTCTGACGAAATGATGTATCACCTAAATGAATTTCAGCCGTATTCAAATGACTAAGTTCTGCATATTTTTCCTACGAATTCGTACAATGAGCGACGTCAGTAGTAGGATCGCTGATATGCGGCTGACAACTTTTTTAATGCGTAGCAGTATGTAAATAACAGATTAATAAATTTTCATCCATAAAACTTTTCGAGAAATTTTTTTCTGCAAGCCCCGTAGCCGTTCACAATCCCACCCCCAGCACCAGCTGATGCTAGGTTTAGTTGTTATTAATAAAAACATTATCAAAATGGCTATAAATCAGCTTAACTCAATTCACTCCTAAAAAATGAAACTACTAGGATAAAAATTCAGTCTTGCATCATTTCAAAACAAGTGATCAAATGAAAAATAATCACACATGGTCGTCATTTCCAAAGTAATTTGGTACGTAGAATCTAAATCATCATCATCATCACACAGCCTGTAGCGTCCACTGCTGAACATAGGCCTCCCTCAATCTTTTCCAATGTTCCCGATCTTGTGCTGATTGAATCCAGTTTGTTGCGATTCTCTTGATATCATCAATCCACTGTGTTGGAGGTCTGCCCCTACTTCTAAATGCCTGGAACCTAGGACGCCACTCTATAATGCGTTTAGTCCACCTAGCGTCTTCCATTCTCGCCACATGTCCGACCCAGTTCTATTTCATATGTGTTATAATTTCTATAGCGTCCTTGATCCCTGTTCTAGTTCTAATAATTACATTTGGGACTTTATCTCTCAGTGTTATTTCCAATATCGACCTCTCTATGGCTCGTTGAGTCACTCTAAATTTTTCGCAACATTTTTTTAGTGAGTGTTAAAGTTTCTGCACCGTACGTGAGCACAGGGAGCACACACTGTTCATAAACCTTTCTATTCAAGCAAATCGGTATATTGCTTTCAAATACGTCCTTTCTCAGCTTGCCGAACGCCGCACATGCTAGTGTTATGCGTCTTTGAATTTCGTAGGTCTGGTTATCTCGGTTTATTCTCAGTTCATGGCCTAAATAATTATAAGATGTTACATACTCGATTTCAGATTCGTTTAGGGATACGTTCCTACTTGGAACTAAGTTTGTCATACATTGAGTTTTTGTACGGTTAATTTTTAGACCTACCACATCCGACGCTGCACCTAGTGTCCTTAGTAACTCTTGGGCTTCTTCAAGTTTGTCAGAAATTAACACGATATCGTCAGCAAAGCGTAGGTGGTTTAATCGTTCACCATCTATATTGACTCTCATGTTTATTAAATGAGCTCAACAAAAACAAAACCTAAAACTACCGATAGGAAAGAATGTGTTTACAAAGTTCCATGTGTATTGGAGAAACCAAACGACCGCTAGAAGTTAGAATTAAGGAACATAAAACTCATACACAAAAAGGAGAAACGTCGAGATCAGGTATTGCAGAACACTCCTGGGATAAACAACACCATATAAAATGGTCTGAGGCTGCGGCAATATATATGGAACCCAATATGAAAAAAAGAAAATTTATAGAATCAGCATACATTAAAAACAAAAAATGGAATCTTCAATAAACCGAGTGTTGAGATACCTAATCTTTGGCAACCATTACTTTGTAACATCAAATCATTGAGGTGTGTACAGTGAAGCGAAACGTTGCGTTTAATGGACACAGTCCATATATAAGCTCGAAGTCTTAAGACAAAACAATCAGTATATATTTGATAACGATTAGAGTTACAACATAATCGAAACGTCGTAAAAATTAAAATAAAGACAATGCAAGTCCGACCACATTTTAGTCATTCTTCAACATTGTCTGCAACCTTCAAACAAACGTTAAAAATGATATTGATCTCTAAAAACCTACTAGCATGCAGTGACGGCTGATGCATTAAAAAAGTAAGGATTGCAATTTCAGTGGTACATTGAAAACATAGATATTTATTTATTTATATATTTGTATAAAACCGGCCATAGGCTCCGGTGGATGAAAAGACAAAAGTCTTTAAAAATTGAATTAGTATTAAACAAAGCAGTGTATTCTAAATAACTAAACATAAAGAAGGTAGTAAATTTTAAAAATATAGCAGTCAAAAAAATTCACGTATAACTTACTGTGTTCCATCCATGCGCCGATTTTTGACATTAGCAAACTTATCAATAATCCTTTTCTTTAGAAAGCATTGTCAAAGCAAAAAGTCTTTCTTGGCTCATGTTATTACGTAAACACATTTTTATCGGTTTGAGGGTAGAAAAACACCATTCTGCTTCAGCCGATGCCATCGGAATAGTAATTAGAATTTCGTAAAGTTTTAAAACTTCACTAAATGTCTCACTTAGTTCCATGTTTTGCGAAAGATAGTCATAAAGAACAAGAAAGCCCGAAATCGATCTAAATTTTTCATATATGACAGTTAGTTATGTAGCCAGACTTTGTTCAATAAAAAAGGGGTAAATCTTAATCGTTTCCTTAAATTTTTGTTCGGGAAAATATATACTACATTCGACATAGTGTTTAAAAAAAACTGGCTGCTACCAAGTGACCTGTGAAGCTAAATCGTCGTTTTGTTTGACAGTCTCAAAAAGTGAATATTGCAAAATATTTTTCATGTTTTGCCGACAACGTATGCTTTTTAATGAGGTCCCCGAATGATTTAAGTCGGTAAAAACCTACTTTTATCCAAGAAGTTTCTCCTTCAAATAATAAACAAAGAAAATAAAATAGAGCATTTTTAATTTGACAACCACAAAGCCACGTATGTTTATTATAAAGGTCCAGGTTACATGTCCTAGTAAAAGTCCTTTTTTGCTAGACACGGATTGTCCTATTTTTACATTCAGGATAAGCCTCCCAAGCCTTTTTATTCAGCCGTATTACTTAAAGACCGACCACAATGGCTCTGGAATTAAACTCTGAACGGAATTCATTTTCGTTTTTACCAAAACCAACAAGGTAAAGCTTAAAAAAATACAATAGCTACCGTACAACAAACTAAAACACCTATGTCTACGAAATCGCCGGACAAAGTAAACAGAGGTTTGCAGTCAACTTGAAGAATTAATCTCCACGTCTTAGATAGGCAACTCCATATACGCTCCAATGGATTAGCTTGGATTGCATTAAAATTGCAAGCCAGCAAAGCGATAACGTTTCCAGGCAGAACACTGTAATACAGACAAATTATTAATTATACTTAGGCGAAATACGTTAAATTATTTCAATAATTGACTGCTGTTCGCGTATAATCTAGGTAAAAAATTGATTTAAATTTAATCATTAAATTATCGATAGAAATTAAAAAAAAATATTTGGACTAATATTTATTAAAATGTTGTATTTTAATTTACAATTTTTTGTGGGATTGCACAAACCCGCAAAGCTAAGGAAAAGCCGCTACTGCTGTATGTACTTAAAATGGCCGTAACTTGGCTAGAAATAATCGTAGGTGATCGCTCAATAGCTTATTTTGAAGGTGAAAGTAGTATTAAATGATACAATTAGAAAAACGATCTAAAAAATGTTGTGCATCATCCACATAAACTCAAAAGTACCCAAAGAATCATTTTTCGAGTACATAACAGTATCCTGACATGATGGGTTAGAATTGACCTCGAATTTGGATTTTATGCAGAAAATTACGTTGAAAATGACCCCTATTTGTGATATTAATTAGTGATATTAATTAGTCAACAACTCCTAAAAGTTGAACTTTATCAGTATGATTTTATTTTATTTAGTCACTGACTCATCTTGCAATTACCCTATGGCATCTGCACTAATTTTATAAGTGCTATAAGGGTAGGATCATTATCGTGAAAATTCAAATTACTTTTGGAGATACCTAAGGAAAAGGAAAATTTTCTATTTCTTAATTTTAGCTTATAGAAACTAGAAAAGATTGTATATACCTATTTCTCTGCTACATTTTTAAAACATTTTTCTACTTAATGACCAAGTGTGTCTCACATTTGATCCTTGGATAATAATTTTTGTTAAAATTTTAATGTGAAAAAACACTATTTGTTTTTAAAAATAGTCCTTTTCCTCTTTAGAACATTTGCTTATACAAAATGCTACAATAATGTCCTCTCAGTTTTAAAGTATGTTTAAAATTAACATTCTAACCGAAAAAAGGGTTTTTAAATATCAAATATGGAATAGGCCGGCGGAGTAAGCCTCATATGAGGTGATTTTGAAATTTATTGTTAGTAGACTTTTTATTAAGTATAAACTTTCAGAATGATATTAGTAATTATGTAATATCTTATGTCTCATTTTCTTTTTTGCGGAAAATTTTTTAATTAACAATTAAGATGTGAAAAAACAGTTTTTTCAAGTTTTAGGAAAAACTATTATTTTTCAGTAAAAAAGTTTCAAACAAAAGTTATGCGCACTGAAAATACCTTTAAAATGATCTAAGGCCCATCCGAATTGGATAATTTGTCCGCTAGTTATTTCAAAAAAACCTGCTAAACTGGCTGTTTTTTCAATTGTTTATAAACAATAGAAAAATAGATTGCATTAACTTTATACTGCAATTAAAGAAGCATCTTGTTGCATACAATAAATATACAAAATTTCAAATAAAAATGTTTCATAGTCTTTTGCACAGAGAATTTGTTTATAACTTTCTATGTTTTTTTTTTTCAATGTTTATTCTCAGCGATCTAGAGGTCGTACAGCGATTTGCGGTTATGCAAATAAAAGTTTCAGACTAACAATGGGAAAAAAGAACGAAATGATTTTATGATCCTAAATCGTTGAAACCGATAAACAAAATTGAGGTTCGTTTTTTCGTTAAAAACAAATAGAATAACTCTTCGATAATTGTTGATATCGAAATGCCGATAAATGGACGTGATAGTTGAGATTTTGACGCACAACTGAAAAAAAAAATTGTGTATGACCACTAGAAGCTGAGAGAGAGTTTTTTTTCTAAAAATCACTGCGTTGTTTATTAACATTTAGGGATTATTTAAGTAGGAACTCGTAGAGAGATGGTTATCTATTGTATGCAGCAGTCTTCAACTCATTTATTTCAAAATTGTTGATGTAGCAATAATTTAAAGTTGCACCTACTCCGAGAGTCAGAAAGTGAGCAGTGTAGGAGGAGGGGTGGATGTTCTTTCAGCCTGCCACGCCCAGAAAAAAACGTAACTTGGTCGCTTCAAATTCTAACAATGGATGATATGTTTTTGTAATTAAATTGTTGTTAAACATAGCAATAAACAAATTGTTATACTTTTATACATTTTATGCATAATTGTAATTTTACCGCACATACGTGCTTTTCAAATTGCGAAAGAATTGTTCCAGTGGTCAACAGTATACCATTAATTAGGAATATTAAAAATTAGATTGATTTTTAATGCACCATTAATATTTATCAAGATATAGCATGAAACAAATAGCAACATTTGTTGATAGCATTATTATTTTTCGAGTTGCAAAATAAACCACCTCTGACGATTCTATTGTAATCGATTATCCAATCGAGAATTATTGTAATATTACTTTCAAAGGCAATGAAAGTAATAGGGGAAAAAATAATTATGATTATGATAATAATGATGATGATGATGATGATAATTATGTCAATGATGAGAGTGATGATGATGATGAAAGTAATAAAAATGATGATGATGAGAGTGATAATGATAATTGTAATGATAGTAATGAAACGGATAGGGATTTAGAAAATGAGTGTTCATTGATGTTTAAGAAACGGAGAACGGAATAAATATTTTTTATAAATTTAAGAAAAAAATAAGTATGGTATCAAAAAATTTTGTATGTAAAAAATGTTCGTCCAATAACATAAACAAAAAAGTTAACATGTGTTTTTCTTGTACAACCAATAATTTGGCGGCAAATGATAGTCGTAATTTGTTTCATGCTATAAATCCATAAATATTAATGGTACATTCTGATCGTTATTATTCCTAATTAGTAGTATACTGTTGACCACTGTAACATTTTTTTCACAATATGAAAAACACATAAAACAATTTATTGCTATGTTTAACAATAATTTGATTACAAAAACATACCATCCATTGTTCATATCTCGTCGAGAAACCAGAAATTAAAAAAAATGATTCTACGACCAATATTTGCCGAGATAATTCAAATTTTTGTGGCGAAACGAATATGAAGAGCCCGAGTCACGTCCTGTTCCGCACGTCGCAGGCTGAAAGAACGCCCCCCCCCCCCCCCTCCACTGCTCACTTTCTGACTCTTGAAGTAGGTGCAACCTTAAATTATTGCAACGTCGACAATTTTGAAATAATTGAGTTGAAAACTGCAGCATACAATAGTTTAAATATCTCCTTATGAGTTCCTGCTTTAAACAACTCCGCAGCGATTGTTTGAAAAAAAAATCTCAGCTTCTAGTGGTCGTACAGAATTTGTTTCTTTTCTAAAAAGGCTCCAAAATCTCATCTATCACGTCCACTTATCGGCATTTCGATATCAACAATTGTCGAAGAATTATTCTATTTGTTTATAACGAAAAAATCAACCACAAATTTCTTTATCTGTTTCAACAATTTAAAATCAACAATTAATTTGGTCCTTTTTTGTTAGTGTTGAATGTTGTTAGTCTCGAGATTTCATTTGCACAGATCACTCCACAATCTCTAGATCGCTGACAATAAACAATCAAAAAAACATAAAATGTTATAAACAAATTTTCTCTGCAAAAAACTATTAAATATTTTAACTTGAAATTTTGCATACTTATGGTATGCTACAAGGGGTTCCTTTTGGTGTAGAATAAAGCTAATGCAATATTTATTCTATTGTTTATTAACAATTGAAAAGGAGCCGTTTTAGCAGGTTTTTCTGCAATAACTAATAAACAAATTATCCGATTCGGAGAACTTGAAAAAACTGTTTTTTCACATCTTAATTGTTAAATATAAAATTTTCCCCGAAAAAGAAAATGAGACATAAGATGCTACATAATTACTATTATCATTCCTAAGGTTTCAATGTAATAAAAGGTCTATTAACAATACATTTTCTCTAGATGCTAATTCAGCTGGCCTAGAAAGCGTTTATGCCAAAATGTGTCCCATTGTTTGGTTACGTTAATTACGTCACAGCCCTATTAAATCTTAATCTGATGTAAAACACCAATATAATTAAAACATTTCTTATCATGGGAAAACTAATTTAACTTTATACCTTACCTGTTTATATTTAGTAACTTTTTAACCTAAATTAAAATCCATTTGTACTTACTTGAACCACGTTTCGTACGAGGCGTTGTTATCGTCCATCTTAAGGACGCATTTGTTTCGAAGTTCACCCTTGTAAACTTGTAGGGCAAACAAGGCGAAAACCATCAAACAGAAAATGGTTAGTGTCATGACCTCTGCCAATTGTTTGAACGAGTGCAGTAAAGCGTTAATGATGGTTTTAAGGCCTGCAACATAAAGGAAAAGGAAAATATTATCGTTAAATTTAATGAGACACCGTGACATTAAACTAAAAGCGTCATTAGTCTTACAAAGTTTCAAATAGACACTAAGCGTATGTAAAGGAAGCATTTTCTGATTATCTGTTATTTATGGGATAGACAGAATTTAATACAGTCTGGAGTTAAAGTTGGGGTTTAAACTCTTTATGTTATTTCTAATAAGCCATAATATACACTGTAAAAAAACTTCACATTATTTTTAAGGTAAAGTACTGAAATCAAATTTCATAAACAGTTTCTTTAATTCATTTAATGGTAATGCATTGAATTTAATAAGTTGTACTTTAATTCTAATGTAATCGTACCAATAATTTCAATAACTTTATTGAAATTTAAGGTAACATTCAACAACTTAATGTACAAAACTTTAATTTCAAAGTACATGTAACTTATACACGATTTGCAAGTCGATTAAATTAAATTAATGAATGTACCTTAAATTTAAGGCTTTTTTTAATAGTGTATTCAGAGAATTCATAATTTTCAGAATTGTTTTCTCATTATCATATTTACAAGCCAAAAGGCTTCGCACTCCCTCCAGAGATTATTCACTCATACCAGGTATTCAAAGACACCAAAAGTATGAATCTCTTGGGGACCCATTCCATGTTATCGGGTCCTAGGTGGCGTGGTCTTTTGCACTTCCTACCAACTTTCGGACGGTTCACGCGGTTGCAAGGAGAACTGCTTTCTGCATGGGCTTATACAGATGCGCACTAAGGCCCAGTCCCTTGATGTTCTGCAAGAGGTTCTTTGGTATCACTCCAGTTGTTGATAGTATTATGGGAATCATGTGGACGATGTTCATTGCCCACTGTCTACGGATTTGTACCTCCAGATCTCTGTATTTGGCGGTATTCTCATTGTATTTTGGTCTTAGGGTGTTGTTATTAGCTACGGCAATGTTAATCAGTGTAGTTTGCCTAGAAATGTTATCTGTAAGTATAATGTCCGGCCTATTATGAGCAACTGTTTGGCCTGTTAGAATCGTTCAGCCCCAATATAACTAATATTAGTTGCTTTCAAGAATAGGCTCCGGATTGTAGTTGTAGTAAGGCACTTTTCCTACCTGCAATAGTTTTAACTTATCTGCTAGTATCTTAGCGGCTGAGTCGTGTCTTTCCTTATACTCGGTTGCGGCAATCGTTTGGCATCCTCCAGTTATGTGCTGGATTGTATTTGATGTTCTACAGCCATATCTATATTGGTCGTTTTCTATTGAGGGATCTCTGATGATGAACTTTCGATAGTTCTTCGTAGGAATAACTTGGTCTTGGATAGCTAACAAGAAGCCTTCCGTTTCCGGAAACATCTGTCCTGAAATTAATCAGTGGTTCGACGCAGAGTTGTCGACCTTGTCCTGGATGCCGTCCATGAAGTGGCTTCTGTAGCCAGGCTTGTAACTTCTCTGGTCTGTTCGGTAGTGAAAGGAAATATCCCGTTCTCTCAGCTGTAGCAGCATTGAATCGTCTGCCTCGCATATTGCTCGATGTAGTGTGGAGGACTCAGCAGCTAACTTGTGGAAATAAGAACGTAAATTAATTATTTGTTGATCGAGCTCCTTACCAATATCCACTAGTCCTCCTCCTCTTCGGTGTCTTGGAAGCATTGTACGTTCCACAGAACTCCGAGGGTGGTGTTTGTGTGCTTTTGTTAAGAGTGTTCTTATTTTTCTTCACAGGTTCTCAATGTCCGTCCTGCTCCATTTTATAATTTCAAAAGAGTAGCTAAGCGCAGAGCATGCGTACGTGTTGAGAGCCTTAAACAAATTTCTACTATTTAGATTAGTTCGTAACACCCGTCTTACCCTCCTGACAAATTCGGTTGTCAATTCGGCCTTCATAGTCCGATGGTCAAGTCGTTTTGCTTGTTTCATACCTATGTATTTTTATGTTTGTTTTGCTTCCATTGCATCTATAGTTTCACCGTTTTTTATCTCAAATGCTCTCGGTTGTATCTTTCCTTTAACGGTGTTCAAAATTCGGCACTTGTCAAGTCCAAACTGCATTCCGATATCCCCGGAGAACACCTCCACAATTTGAAGCATTTACTCCAGCTGGTTTCTGATAGCAGCCATCAGTTTAAGTTTTCATTATAATTAATAATATTTTCGTGTCTGTTATTATTTACTTACAATTCTCCCCTTGAACTTGATACCATTATAGTTCTAAATTAGAGCTACATAGAGTGTCTGATAAGTAATCGTACACAGAGAAATAGCAACACTTTTACGTAAAAACATGAGAATATAGGCGAAGTTATTTTAGTCCTAAAATTATTATTCACCAAGTGACAAGGTGAAAAAATTAAATATTTGAAAAAAAAAATGATGATTGGGAATTTATTGAGACCGAAAACCCATTCGATTTATATACTGTTAAAAATAGCCCTAAATTTAAGGTATGTTCCTTAATTTAACTTGGTGATTTTTTACCTTAAATCGTGAATAAGTTACATGTACTTTGAAATTAATGGTGTGTACATTAAATTTAATTGAATGCTACCATAAATTTCAATAAAGTTACTGAAATTAATGATATAATTACATTAGATTTAATGTAGAAATTATTAAATTTAATGCCTTAATAATAAATGAATTTTATAAAATTTGCTTCCAACACATTACCTTAAAATGAATGTAAAGTTTCTTGAGAGGGTAGATTTGTGTCAGTTACAGAAAGCGCAACGCGTGTCTGAAATAATATTTATCTGATGTCAGATGAGTAAAACTATAAGAAACATATGTTAGTTCACTAAATATATTCTTAATATGAAACTGTTTTGAAATAATAAAAACTGTAAAAAAACTTCACATTTATTTTAATGTAATGTGCTGGAAACAAATTTCATAAACCGTTCATTAAATGCATTTAATGTTAATGCATTATATTTAATAATTTTTACATTAAATCTAATGTAAGTATACATTAAATTTCGTATGTTTTTAGTTACTTTATTCAAGTTTAAGGTAACATTCGATTAAATTTAATGTACAAAGCTTTAATTTCAAAGTACATGTAATTTGTTTACAATTTAAGGTACAAAATCATTAAATTTGATTAAGGAACGTACATTATATTTAAGGTTATTTTTAACAGTTTATATAAATGGTGCTAATTAAACATACTGCAAAAATTTAACTATTCTAAGGATATTTTGTTCTTTGATGATTTGAGAAAAGGCGTTTTGGGTCCAAGATACAGGTAGAACCAAATTTTTGACAATATAATTTTGGTATTTTTCAAATGATGAATGTAGCTGAAATAAAAGTATAGTGTACTATACTGGATCTAACAAGTAATAAAGAATTTATAAAAATGCGTTGTTATCTTTTAACAACATTCCGATCACTGCGAACGGCTGCAGACATTGAATTTGAATACGTGATTGATCATTTTGTTTGTGTCGAATTTTTTAAGACTGATTGACGTTTGGCTATTTGACGTGTATTTTCTGTCATTAGTACTGAAACTGTTTTTAGTGAAGTACTCTATCACGAATCGCTATATGAATGCCGAGATGACTGATATGCATTTCATTTATGGACTTGCTGATGACAATTCATTAGAAGCTAGGCGGTTGTATATTGCACAATTTCCTAACCGTAATGTTCCTGTTAGAAAAACCTTTCAAAGTATTCATCAACGTCTTCGTGAAACAGAAATACTGAAGGGAAGTGAAGGACCGGGAAGGCTAATGACAGTGCGAACGGTAGAAGTAGAAGAGAATGTGCTGGACATGATAGAAGACGATCCAGGTACTTCTACTCGAAATATTGCAAATACTTTAAATGTAAGTAATGGGACTATTTGGAACATTTTTAGGGACTCTTTATGGTACTCATATTATATACAACGCATTCAAGTACTTATTCCTGCTGATTTTCCTCCACGTATTGCATTCTGTCAACGGCTTTTGCACACATTGGTTCAAATCCCTTAACTACTGATACTGATTCTTCTCAACGACGAAGCCAGTTTCTCAACAAATGCAATGAGGAGCTTCCACAATAAACATGTGAGGGCTGAAGAAAATCCACATGAGGTACTTGAAGACCGGTTTTAACATCAGTTCTCGTTGAATGTTTGGGTTAAAATTGTGAATGACTCGTTAACTGGACCGGTATTTCTACCAGAAAGACTTACCGGTGAGGTATACTGCAACTTCTTGGAACAAACGCTTCCTTACCTTCTGGAGGAGATTCTATTAGCTACAAGAAATGCAATTTTGTTTATGCACGATGGTGCACCAGCGCATTTTTGCGTGGTTGCTCTAGAGTTTTTAATAGTAACATATGGAGATCGAGGTTGGATCTCACTTATGGTCTGCTCGATCCCCGAACTTAAACTCACTAAATTATTTCATATGAAGTTATCTAAAGTCATTAGTTTATACTACTTCAATGGAAGATGTGAAAGATGTAAGAAATCGGATAATTACTAGGTGTAACTCAATAAGAAACATTCCTGGTGTTTTTGAAAGGGTTCAACAGAAGATTGGTTTCATGCATCAGAGCTGGAGGTGATTTTGAATAGTCGTTTTAGAAACGCTACATGAAATTTTTGGTAATAAATTGTTTTTATTGTCGAAAATTTGTTTCGCCCCGTATCTTCGAAACAAAGAGCCTTTTCAGAAATTATCAAAGAACAAAATATCCTTAGAATAGCCCAGGGAATAACCCTGCCGTATATTTAATAAACACCCAGTATAATTAACAATATAGCCCAGTTAGTTTCGAATATCAATATTTAAAATCAGGCGAAAATTAAAAATTCTATAGTTGCGCCAACATGCCATTTTTGAAAAGAATTTATAAATTCTAAAGGCGAAAAAAAACTACTAAAAACCTGCCATAATTTCTGCTAGGTATTTGAATGAGCTCAGTAGTGTGTAATGGTTTTAGGAAGAACAACGTAATGGAAAAGGAAAATATTATTGGCAACTGCAACGAAACTACTGCGAAATGAAACTTAGAACATCAGTCATACAAAGTGTCTGATAAGAGAAATATAATAAGTATCAAAATATGCATGTCCCGCATATGCACAACCTGTTTTATTTTTAGATTATTCTTTGCTCATCTCTGTAGCTCTTTTCTTTCAGAAGATTTTTGATTTTGTGGAAAAATCTATCAAATGAGCACACTGTGTAGCAACCGAACTACATTGTTAAAAATAACTCTAAATTTAATTCAAATATAATTCCCATTCTACATTAAATTTAATGATTTTGTATCAAAAATCGTGAATAATTTACATTTCCTATAAATTTAAAGCAATTCATTCAATTATCAATTCGTTGCAAATTAAATTTTAATAAAGGGTATCTTAAGTTTCAATAAAGTAACTGAAAAGGTGTCTCAACTGCTGTACATTAAAATTAATTCACATATATCCTAACACTAAGGGAATTTACAGTAATATTCAATACACATTGCATGAGATTCCGGGAGATAGCGTTTATTGAACTTTTTGTTTAGTATGAAATAAATTGCTTGAAGGACTCAATTTTCTTATGGTGAGGTGTACATGTCTGTCCCGTACTGACGAGAATAAATTAGTCGAAGCCAATCTAGATGACGGACACTACTTATGGGAAAATGTCCACCTTCTCCTGGTAGTTTCAAATTTTTTTGAACTGATATTAATGTTGGTGCATTAAATATGTGAAAACATATCTCAAATTCAATGAACACTAGCTATATATTTAATATACGTAGTCGCCCTAAGAAGTAATGATCAAACTTTAAATTTAATGTATTATTACAGTAAATTTAATGGAATAAATTAATTAAGATTAATGTAAATTATTTAATTTATTGCATTACATCAAATGCATTTAATAAGCGTTTGTGAAATTTGCATCCAGCACATTTACATTAATTTTAATGCATTTCCTTTTTACAGTGTATAACTCAATAGGATAATTATGATTTGTTCAATTAAATATATATAAACCTGAAACTAATCTGACGATATACGTATAGTTTTTGGGAAGTTTTAGAAAAACCGTCTAAGTTTAACGTAACATAAATTGATCTTATCTCAATATTTATTTGATGAGAAAGAATTTGTGAAAAAACTGATGGAACGTCTGAACAGCAATCTAAACTTAATTAACAATATTTTGTTTTCGGATGAGGCAACCTTTTGTATGAATGAGAAAGTTAATCGAGGCAATTTTCGATATTGGGATTTGGAAAATCCGCTCTGGAAGATAAAATGCCGCACAAAAAATACAATAAAAAGTTAATATCCGGATAAGAATCAGTAAAGATTGAATTATAAGATCATTTCTTATTGACAGGACATTGACGGATGAGCAAAATTTAAGTTTTTTGCCATAGAATATTTGGATGGATTGTTGTAGGGTTTGGCTCAATCCAATGTTAACAGAAACATAAATATTTTTTATTATAAATTGTTCAGTTTTCGTTCAAAATATATTTTTAAATACAACGTGAAGTTTCAGATTTCCGCCGGTTCTCTATATATTGAGAAATATAAAGAATTTTAATAAGGAATATGTTGGTCTCTTTGGAGACCGTACTTTAAAATAATTGTGAAGTGTACCGGATGACTCAAAGAAAAGCTTCACACCAAAGTTATCAAAATTTAAACTGAATACCGTGAAGGTGTTTTCTTGCTTATTTTGAGAGCTTAATAGTTCGATAAGTCTTTATTGGCATTAAAAATTTTTTTTATATATTTGTGACTGAAGGGGCGGAAAACGTCTAATCTTTACCTATCCCTGTTTATTTCACATGATTTTTACATTACGTCATAAATGTAGATCAAATATTTTTTTCTTTACGTGGTCGCTAATGTGCGAACATCTCAGGAATGGGCGCAGAACGTAGTCATAAAAATTAGAATTGAGTGTGAAATCTAGAATTTTTGGCGCAAATGAAATCTTAAAATTTTACGATGCCATGTAATATATTATTACCAACTATGTACGCGTTACCAAATCCTAGCTACACCCTGTAAGGTACCTCAGTTCAGACTTACCTAATGAATGTCCTACGGCTGACTGGAATCTACCTATACGCTAGCTCATCTCAAGGTAGATTCGTTATTTTTATATTTTTCCACTATTTTTAATATATTGCCTGTATAAGTTTTATAAATGTCTAATTCAGGAAAAAGGCGCCACCAAATTTTACTTTAAAATTTTGCCCTAATGATTATACTACGAGCAATTGTAGTAGGGAAAACTTGGAAAAGAACAAATATTTAATATGTCATATCCGGGTAAATAAAACGCAGAATCTAAGTACTTAAAGGTATCCTAATTTAAGATTATAGGAAATAAAACCAATTAAATAGAGGCCAATACATTTATTCCTCACGGTATATCCCTTCCCAGAAAATAAGTACAACCCCTGGAAAAAGTTATCATCAGTGTGAATTCTTGCAAGCTTCTCTAATGGGGCTATCTAGTAGAAATGCGATTACAAATGGTAAATTGCAATAAATAAACTTTGTTGACTTAGTCGAAAGTTATTGTCTTTCTATGACTTAGAAAAATGTGAAAATTAAAAAAAAAAGTTAAACTTAACAGTGTCCAGCACAGTGAACGTCAAACCGATCCAAAAAATAAGCAAATCACCCACTATATTTGAAGGTTTACGTCGACATGGCCTAGTCATAGAAGATAAAAAACACTCTCTATTTTAAACTAGACTATGGAGTTCCATAAGCCCAACAATGCAGGAGACTATCAACTTTGCAGTAATAAAAAAAAGCAATATCAAAAAAAACTACAAAAATTAGAAAATTGATAATGAAAGAGATAATGAATATTTAAATGATAGTTAACAGAAATATAAGCAATAGATAATTACACAAAAAGTGATAGATAATTACAAAAATTAGATCATAGAAATCAACTGATAACTGTCGCTCAAGTGGTTAAAATCTTAGTAAAATTTTGCTGAACAGTATGTTACAATTTTGAACAAAATACCTAGTTTCTAAAATATTCAATTGTTAAGCAATTCAAATTTTCAATAAATTTATCATTATAATATTCAATACTTTAAACAATTATTAAATGGTTAATTGACCACTCTGGGACTCTATAAATGGAACCATAATAAAAAAAAACCTCAATTACAGTAGGGTATCGCAAAATAAAACATTAAAATTTGAGGTTGTAGCGCCACGGAGTCGACTGCGTTTCACTTTACATGGTTTACTGGTTCGCCGCAAATATTATGTGATATGGTAAATTTAGCAAAATATAAATATCATTAGAAAAATATTAAAGTCCAAATATTTAAAATCTATTAATTGGAAAAAAGTTCAAAATCATGTACAGAAGAATCCCTCACTTGTTAGCCCTCCAGGTAATCGAAAAGGAAACTTTGCTTAGATAACTAAGCGATTAAAAATACAGGTTTAATACCCATCAAGCATAACAATCAGACACTCTCGTGTACATGTCTTTGGCTAAAAACTACGCACTTAGCTGAATCACTTTCAAACATGTGGTTAAACAAGGCTTGTGACGTAGACGGCTTCACCAGAAAGGACGTTGACCTGGCTCAATATGGAGATTATCCCATTCAAAGGCTCACAATCCCAGAAGTGCAGGACGATAACCCAAACTGCATATTACTTCCCAAAATGTACATTATAAAACTTGATCCAAAAAGAAACAAATACTGAAGAAATCCAAAGACATACTGAAATTATTCTAAGACATACTGTAGTTATTCCAAAGACGTATTGTAATTATTCCAAAGACATATTATAGTTATTCCAAAGACATATTAGAGTTATCCCAAAGACCCTCGAACTCCGGAAAATGGTGGCATCTGATAAAATTAAGCCGTTGTTTCTGGACTGGCTGAAGAAAATAATCGGCAAACTGGCTGTAGGGTGAAACGACCAAAATCACCAAAAATTGTTTGCACCCCGACTTGGTTTTGTTACTTTAATCGGCCATTTATGACCAAATACCTTAACTTGGGAGAGTAGTAAAACTAAACCACTTCTTCTCGCTCTTGCGTCAGATAGCCAAAAGAGAACGATTTTTCTCAAATTACTCGAACATTCTTTGAAACGGAAGTTACCAAAAAAACTTAATAAAAAAAGTCCATCAAAAATCTATTTAAAAAAAATAACCTTAATTTCGTAGCAATAATCTCGAACCCTTGGAATTTATCATACAATTTAAACTACTTCCGGAAAATATATACAAAAATTCTGCTATCTCAATTATAAACTAGCCAATACTGAAATCAGACAGAGACAACCAATATCTTAATAATCTAAACTGCCTCGTCCTACAAAATGAATATCCTATGAACAAAGAACTTTACGGATTCAAAATATTCAAAAATGAAATACAATTAGTTCGAAATAGTTCAAGGGTCTAATTTCAAATATTATAATTACCAAAAAAATTCTAATTAGTAAAGCAAAAGGAAATATTCCACTAATAAACTAAAAACAACATAATGAAAAAGTCGATACTATCTTATTTCGAATTTAACATTTCGATATATTCAACAGATGTGCCATCATATAGGCAGCCAATAAAAACTATCCATGCAATTCAGTGGACCTGGCTATCTCAAACAGCTGATATGTGACAATAAATAAATATTTCATAACGAAAGAAAATCAACAAGAAAACAAAAAAATTCTGTTTATATTTATCTAATCATTAAGAAAACGCTTTTCTCAATCTGTGATACATTGTCTCGAGGTATCTGACGAAATTTACAAATTACAAAAATATGTTAAGTTTCGATGTCAATCAAAATTTCGAAATGTAAACAAAAGGAATAAGCTGAATATAGATGAAACCAATATTAATGAATGAAAGGTAATCATTAGTTTTATAGTAGAAAACATCGTTTACTGTAAATTTACGTTTCAAGTTATGCATGCCATTGACAACCTTTAAAGAAAAACGTACAAAACAAAAATCTATTTATTACTTTAGTAATCTGAATCTGTAATTGAATGTAGAAAAATGTAAACGAAAATATTTATTACTTAAGATCAATTTTTAACCGTAACAAGTGGCATATCTATCTCTATATTATTTAACCTATGCCAACTATACTATATTTTCTAATTTTGAAGTGAAGTAAGAATTAGGTATCAATATTACTTTTTATTCTAAATAATACTAATAATATTAAATTTTTACTATTGAAAAATCTCCAAAAATAATTGTATAAAACAATAAAGCGCCTATTTGCTATGTACTTCATACCAACAATCGTAACTGTTTCCTTTCCTCGTAAAAGTCGTAACGCCTTGGTAAAAATAGGTTATTTTTTGTTTAATAACAATTTTTAAGAAAAATATTGGAGATAAAGGCAAATATGTAGGAATCAATTTTAAGATAAAAAATTATTGTCTTGGAAAACATACAAAATAACATAAAGAGAATTCACATAACAATGTTGAATACTCTGTATAAAAAACGTAAATATTGGACTATTATAAGCTAAAATGATCCCAACTAAGATTTCTTACAAATTTCTATAAAAAAGTAAATAACCGTGGTGTTGGTATTAAAATTTAAGTGAAATGTTTACAGATTTTATAATTGGATAATGTGACATTTTAAGAAAAATAAGTTTAGGGTGCAATGAGAGTTCTACTTGGATAAAAAATGAAGGTCGTTAAAAAAATAAAAATTATGCACCACGCTTTTCGGGACACCATATATAAGCTACAGATAATAGACAGCTTATAACGGAATGTATAGAGGTCATGAACACATGGCGTGAACATTTCCATCACCTACTGAACCCGGATAACAACGACAACACTCTCACAAGCACAGTACAAACAACTGAAATTCCAGAGCCTTTACCAACCTACGAAGAAGTCCAAAAAGCCATAACTAAACTTAAAAATAACAAGGCGCCTGGAAGTGACAATATTCCCGCCGAATGCCTAAAATATGGTGAAAAGGCCTTCTATCGAATCACTCACCATGTGATAGAAGCTAGAGGGCTCACAGAAGAAATACCAAATGAATGGAAAGAAGGGATCATCGTCCCCATACATAAGAAGAGTGACAAGATGAAATGCGCCAACTATCGAGGCATTACTCTGCTTAATATGGCCTATAAAGTACTCGCAATTGTACTCTTAGTAAAACTTAAACCCTATGCAGAGGAAACTATAGGGGACTATCAGTGTGGTTTTAGGAACGGTCGCTCCAACGTAGATCAAATATTTACCACTAGACAGTTAATGGAAAAATGCTGGGAATTCAATAGATACCTGCATCAACTATTTGTGGATTTTAGACAGGCGTACGACACCATCCATAGGGTTAAATTGTGGCAAGCAATAGAGGAACTTGGCTTCCCAAAGAAATTAATCAGACTAACCCAGGTCTGCTTTAGAGGCTTAAAGAGCAAAGTGAGAATTGGACAAGACCTTTCAGAGGTATTCAATATAAATGATGGTCTCAAACAGGGTGACGCTATATCCCCGTTACTTTTTAATGTAGCTCTAGAATACGTCAGTAGAAAGGCGAAAATCCAACCGCCAACAGCGATGTTTTATCATAACGGTCCCAACTTACTTTTGGCTTTTGCAGATGATATAGACATTGTGGGAAACAGCACACTGGATATCAAGACGACCTTCAATAACTTCGAAAAAAGTGCGAGTAGCATAGGGCTTAAAATTAACGAAGAGAAAACTAAATATCAGTATTCCATTGGAAACAACCAACACAGAGACAGACTAGGCCAAAACATCACAATGGGAGACTATAACTTTGAACGCGTCAAAGGGGTCAAATATCTGGGAACGATACTTACTGAGAACACTGACGGAACTACAGAAGTTAACTGTAGAATCCAAGCAGGTAATAGGTACCTATACGTAGTACAAGACCTCCTAAAATCCAAGTTAACAACAAGATGTACCAAGATAAACATATACAAAACAATAATAAGACCTGTAGTGATGTATGGGTGCGAAGCTTGGACATTAACGGTAACAAATGAAGAACAGCTCCGAGTCTTCGAAAGAAGAATTCTTAGAAAAATATATGGCCCCACAGTGGATGCAACAACAGGATGATAGAGAATCCGTACCAATAAAGAACTGGAGGATCTATGTGGAGACACTAATATTGTACGAGAAATAAAATCTAAGCGATTGCAGTGGGCGGGACACGTAAGAAGACTACCAGATAGTCGCACAGTCAAACTCGCGTGAGAGGAAGCACCGGTAGGGAAAAGACCACTGGGATGCACTCGCCTCCGATGGAAAGCCAAAGATCTAAAGGCAATTAATATTGATAATCCGCTAGATGCCATGGCAGACAGGCAGCAATGGAGGAGTATTGTGAAGTCGGCAAAGATTCACCCAGGGTTGTAAGCCATGGAGTAAGTAAGTAAGTCTATATAAGCTACATATATTGTCAAATTTTTTACTGATTTAATGACAAAGCTGCAAGCGAATACAGAAGTATTAAATGAACACCCTGTATATATGGGATATAATAAATTTAATTTCAGAAAATTTCCACTGAGCAAGTTTATTAAATTAAAAAAATGAATTCAAATGCTAAAGTATTTTTCGATTAAAATTGAACTAATTATTTATTAATGCTTTTACATATTTTAAATCGCGTAAAATAATAGCGTTTTTATTAAAGAAAATTTGAAAACAAGTGCGATTTACGATTTGGAGATTTTGGAAGTTAGTTTGCAGGACTTGAACTATTTCTTTTTTATATGACAAATTGACATTTTTCCTTTTACGTTTTCATAATATTCAAATACAGTAATTATTCTAAAAAATTAAGAAATAATGAAATAAGACTCACCTGGCAAAATTGATATTGTTTTCAAGGCACGCAAAACCCTGAAGGTCCTAAGGCCAGCCAAGTTGGCACCCTCCACCCCAATAGTAGCGTATCCGCTGGTAATGACAATGAAATCCAACCAATTCCACGGATTCCGGAGATATGTGTACTTATTTAAAATAAAACCTTTCGCTATGGTTTTTATTATCATCTCGAGCGAATATATTCCTAAAAAAATATACCTGAAACAAATTGTTGTAATTGTAAATATTATAATTATTATGTTAGACTAATTTATAATTAAATTAGATTACTATCAGAGCCAGTCAATAAAAAAAATGTTAATTATGCTTAACGAAATTAGAATTAATTATATTTTGACAATAATTTCATTTTTGTGAAAGTTTCACTATTATATTAAAAAGTGTAGAGAACTTCAAGAATAATGAAAAAACTCCGGATCTACAACATAGCATGAACTATTCAGGTCTTGCTGAGACTTTTTCAATCAATTTCTGTTCATCTCATCTCATTTTAATGTGGTCGCACTTAAGCAATCTATTTGAAAATAGAAAAATACCAAAAAAGATACTCTAGCATCGTCTTACGTCATATTAGAGCAATAATAACTGATAAAATTGTTAACACCATAGAACGTAAAGAAAGTAAAAATAAAAAGTAATATCTCAAATCAAGTAACACATGGAACGTGCTGTCGAATGAAAATATCACCCACACTGTTTTTACTTTAAATAACAGATTTTTTTATGTAATATAATATATACGTACATTTTCTTGTTTCTCTAGTATTACCAATTTTAAGGTATTTGTGACTTACTGAAATGTAGAGATGTCTAATTAGACATGCTTTTTTCGATAAGTTGATGATAACATTACGCAACAAATTTTAGTTTATGTATGTATAAAAGTGCAATTTTTTTGTTAATTTTGAGGCACTGAATACAAAAATGAGAATGAAATTAAAAATTTCGTTGCAATTTTCAAGAACAAGCTTTTATAATTTTATTTTTAACAAAATAATAAAAACACATACTTTTACTCTTGTAGAGACATTAAATAACCTGTTTTTTTTTTGTTTTTCTTTTGTGAATTGTTTCTGAAGCATCTCTAACAAGAGTCCAACAATAGTCGGCAAGCATGGAAGCATTCTACTTTCCCTGGGACCTTTTCTCCATTGCTGAAATATCCTGATGGAATCGTTCGCCGTACTCATCACTTACAGCTCCGCAGTTGTCAGGAAGAAAGTCCAGATGTGAGTGTACGAAATTGATCTTTAGAGACATATTGCAAGAGTAACGTAATTGTCAGATTTTTTATTTCACACAGCAAAACTAGTTGTAGTCTAGTTGCAATACAAATAAAAGTGACATCACCTTAAAGTCGCCACAGATCTGCCGATGATTCTGATCGTATTTTATAATTATCAATAGCTACTTTACATTGTCGTATGATTCTTTTACGTGAACTTCATATCCAACAGGTATAGATGGTAAAATATTTCCCATATGCAACAGTCCAGCTTGTAAACCCAATGTTGAAACCGTCTATAAATAACCTCCATTCCTCTGGCTTATAGTTTATATTTAAAGCCGCCAAACAACCGCTAATGTTATTGCAGAAAACAAAGTTCTTTTCCATGGCTCGGCCTTTATGGCATTTACGAGAAACACATAATGAAACATTGTCTTCTAAAAAGTTCCGCTGCTGTAATGTTGATCTTAGTAACTCTGCTTTACTTTCTGGAAGTTCTAAGTGTCTCACAAGATCGTTTAATTCTGATTGGTTGTTTTGTGCGGTTGGCGGTATAACGTGCTGAGTGTGAAATCAGGATCTCTTGGTGTTGATGACATATTCTACTCGAAAAATCGTTGTATTATCGTTATTAGCTGATTCGTAAGTGAATGTTTCTGGGGGATCTGGAATAGGTGGTTCGTCAGTATGAGGCACATGTCTCATGGAAGATGATATATTTGGATAGGGTAATCGACTTTTGCTTCTAGAATATACCTGTGCCTTGCCTAATACGAGGTATGATGCAGAAATAGCTATCATTAACATAATTTGAAGGCTCTTCCCAGATCATTGCAGCAGCAAATCGCAAAGATCGTTTTTTACTATTCAACCAGTTTCTCAGACTTAAAGCGCATGCATTACATCAAATACGTTAGCGCCCACTGTTTGTCTCTAATATTTTAACCGAAATAAAGCTGATATGACTCACCAAGTTCGATTGATTAACCCCCCCCCCACTTTGTAGCTGCTTATATACTCAAATAGGGCTTGTACATTTTTAGAGAATATTCGATAATTTTCTACTCAATTCCATAATCTTCGCAATAGTGGTGTTTGTTTTTTGTTTCAGTAGATAATAGATATACAGGTCGATTTACATGGGTTTAAATTGTTATCTTCTTTATTTTAAGCTCTGGGAGATTGAGATTTTATATATGGGGTGTCACCTCTGGAGATTTCCCATGCGGTGCTGCCAAGTTGTACAAAATTTCTTTAACTTGTGGAAAACGTATATTTACCAACGTCACACCCTTCTATTTTTATAACAATACAAATATACCGCGTACATTTTTGCATGGGCAACATTACATCACATATCTCTAAGACTTGACCTAATATTAAAAAGATAAGTAGATAAGTATCATTTCGGTTTTAGCACACCAAAAATGGTAAGATGAAGTCGATTTTATTTTAAATACATTCTGGTCATTATCCGATGTAATTAAAGTAAAATCTACAAAATTTAGTTGTATCTACCTTAAAACCTACAACTGTTAATTTTAAATGAGAAACTTTAACTTATTTAAGCCAGTCCTTTGAACTAATTCCCCGCTTCAAATCGACATTAATTATGATTTAAGTATTCTCGTTTTTGAAAAGACCTGAGTAAAAAAAGTTAATTAGGAGGAATAATCTATTAAACACAAATATAAATTTAAAGCTTTAGTACAAACATTAATTTAATATTGTATTCATACTACATTTAATAAGATTTAAATTGTCAATTCAAGTAATTTCGAAAAGAGCAAATCCAAATTGTTTACACTCACAGATTTTTTACTAATATATACTGTATCAAGCAATAAGAGAGGTTAAAATAATAAATTTTAATTTGATTTGAGAAACAAACTTATTTGTTACTTCGTTAGAGTTGATGCTTGCAGTGCGATTTTGACTATGCCAAACATCACCTTCAGTATTACCACGGTGTCAATGAGAGTTGTTTTGTGTTGTTTTTATTTTGCGATTTTATAAAGGTATGACAATGTATTTTTTCATCAAACATAGATTTAGGCGCAAGAGTTCATATTGGGGAATCTGCTCCTTCACTCATAACTGCAAAAAAATAAGATGCGGACTTATACATGGTCGCACGAGCAATGAAGCAGCCAAGCTTTCTGGAAGATGAAAAACTAAAAATATTCTTCAATAAGTTACCAAAAATGTCACGAAAGATTACCGATGGAAACAGACGTAAAGTGTTCTGCTCCTTCAGAAGACTCAAACGTTATACAAGTATGTTGCGAATGATGGGGAGGGATTCCGTTAATCATTTGATATAGAGCCATTCTATTTTATACCTGAAACTATTTCTATGAGATTATGTGTGCCTTGAAATAAAATATGAACCTAATACGTAATTTATTGCGGCTTTTTTTTTCCTGAAAAGGAAAGAAAGGCAAATCGAAGTGTAATTTCTGAAGGAACACTTGTGAGAGGCCATCTTCAAAAAAGTAACATCATGGATTAGAGAGTATGCAGATGGTGTTTGGAGGGGAATGAAACTATTGAATATATTTTCGGAGATTACCTAGCATTCAACAGACTGAAGCAGAGACATTTTGAAGATATGATATTACTCGAAACAATCACGCAAGATCAGGTAACGAAGCTGCTTGGATTAGAAAAGACGATCGGCCTAAATGGTTCACGATCATGATGAGATGTATTAGAATCAACGAGGCATTGAAGATCGAATATCAATATTCTCATTCATTTATTCGTACACAAGAAGGTATTTTATATATAAAAATAGCGTGCGAAATGGAAATAACTTTTAATAAATACTATATGGAATGTGAGCTGATTTTGAAAGATTATATATGGCTCTTCTCTACAATACCGAAGTAGAGCACGTAAACAGTTATACAATAAATTTAAGCAAAGATTCATACAAATCGGTAAAAATATTACTTGGTGGTCGATTTTTGAATAGGAAAACCATTTCTCTAGCTACAATGCGATAGGGGTAGGATGAGATTGCTGGCATATCGAGAGGCGGAAGGGATTCAAATACTGAAATGGTCTAAACATATCTATTTAAAAAGGAATGATTTGGAAAAGGAAATAAATTTACGTTATAATTTTGATGTTTTTCTTGTAAGATCGAGGACTTCTCATCACATCGTCATACTACTATACTTTAATCGGAAATTCTCTAAAGACATAATTTCTAAAAACGCACAATCCCTTATCATGCGCCATTTTCTAACTTGAAATGCAGTAGCAAAATTATTAAAAATAACAAAAAATGCAAATATTGTGACAGAATTTGATTATAGACTCCGGCCAATGACATATTGAGGTAGCGTTAATTACTTTATCTATAATCATTTTTGTCCCATATTAATTTGTAACTATTTTAATAACCTACAAATAAATATCACAGTATAAAGACACTCTGGAAGTCTGGTCGTTCAACTTCTCTCTTGCAGTTTTAGTACCAAACACTACGGTTATTCAAGCTTACCACAACCATGACTCAGATCTTCAGGACTCAGGAAAGGCTGCTAATTAGTTGGTCAGTAGACATCTCTGGTTTTGTAGATCTCGCAGCAGCGCGCCCGCGAGTTAATTCGCGTGAAGGTTTTAATTAAATTCAATAAAACAAGTTTCTCAAAACAACTTAGTCTATTGAACAAAAATAAATAGAATAAAAACGAACTATTTACAATGAGAAACTTAAAACTAATAACAATTACGAAAAACTAACATAATTGCTCTTCTCGGCCGTTATTTTAACCAAAAACGTAAAACCCAATTTAAAAAAAAACCCGTATAAACAGCTTAATAAAATATTAAACAAAAAGGAAAATCAAACGCGAAAAACAGCTATTTATATTACTTAATCGAGCCGTATGAAACTCGCGAAATGCCCCACTAAAATAACACACGATAATCCCTTAATTTCCCGAATTAAATCAAAATAAATCAAAGAAAAGGAAACCTTCATATACACCACGGCACTGGGCTTATAGAATGGTACCGATCACCCTTATTCGAATTTCAGATTGGAACTAACTTTTACTATTCCTTAAAACAGTGTATTTCTACATCTTACACCCCCTCTCCCTTTGTTTTCCGTTTGTATCCAAATTAGGCGATGGAACCCAACATATTTCTTCCCTTAAGTTCGAAGATTTGGGAGTTTTCTTACTGAGAGCGTTAGCTGTACCATACCGGAGGTTTGATTCACGAATTGACCTGTGAGCATCTTAAGCTTAATTTTTATATAACACAATTGATAAAAACTATTCTACTTCTTTCTATAACTAAAAGAATATATGTTAAAGACTGTAAAAAAAACTATTCACTTTTCTTGGCTGTTTTGGCAATAAACATCTTAACTCATTATTTCTTGTGAATAGAAAAAACAATTATTAATCATAATTCTTTTTACAAATGGCCAAACGATATATTTCCATTATAGTGAGTTTATTTGATCATTCTTTTGTTTCCCAATAATGGGAAAATCGTTCAATACTCTAAAACACCTTAACGGTATTCCAACATACCACATGCTAAAAGTACCCTTTCACATCTGGTCCTATATACTTAACCAGGGCAGGATTACTTAGACGACTTTATAGGCAATTCTAAGAGAGGGTCTTTTACGTCTTTAAAAAAATACATAAAGTCAGTTAATTTATGAAGACGTAAAAGACCCTCTCTTAGAATTGCCTATAAAGTCGTCTAAGTAATCCTGCCCTGGTTAAGTATATAGGACCAGATGTGAAAGGGTAGTTTTAGCATGTGGTATATTGGAATACCGGTTATTAAAATAGTTACAAATTAATATGGGACAAAAATGATTATAGATAAAGTAATTAACGCTACCTCAATATGTCATAGCCGGAGTCTATAATCAAATTCTGTCACAATATATCAGTGACCACAGGACGGACTTTGATTAACAAAGAAGCACTTAAAAGGTTCTTTAGTGCCCATGAACTTTGCAATGGTGTGACAGAATTTGATCATAGACTCCTGCTAATGACATATTGAGGTAGCATTAATCATTTTATCTATAATCATTTTTTGCCCCATATTAATTAGTAGCTATTTTGATAACCTATAATTAAATTTCACAGTAATAAGGACACTCTGGAAGTCTGGACGTTCATCTTCTCTCTTGCAGCTTTAGTACCAAACAACTGCGGTTATTTAAGCTTACCAACCACAACTCAGAACTTCAGGACTCAGGCAGTGTTGCTAATTAGCTGGACAGTTGACACTTCTTGTTTACGGAAGTACGTCTGCGAGTTTAGTCACGTGAAGGTTATTAATTAAATTAAATAAAACAAGTTTCTCACACCACTTAGTCTATTAAAAAAAATAAATAGAAAAAAAAAACGAACTATTTACAATGAGAAACTTAAGTTATAAATAACAATTATGAAGAAACTAACATAATTGCTCTTATGGGCCATTCTGTTAACCAAAAATGTAAATCCCAATTTTGAAAACAAAACACGTATAAATAGCTTACTAAAATATTAAACAGAAAAAGAAATAAAACGAGAAAAGCAGCTATTTATATTACTTAATCAAGCCGTATGAAAATCGCGAAATGCCCCACTAAAATAACACACGATAATCCTTTAATTTCCCAAGTTAAACAAAGATAACCCTCTATCCCGACGATTATACCCATGACGTAATTATTCTAAGGCACTGGTACTCACGGTACCATTCTAATGACATTCAAACTATGACTGCAATTTACTATTCCTTAAAAGAGTGTCTTCGAATCTTACACCCCCTCGACGCCCTTCTGTTTCCCGTTTGTACCCATATTACCCGATGGAACCCTGTAAACGTCAATTTTTTTCCCTCAAAGTTCGAAGGTTTCGATCGTTACGTGCTGAGGGCGTTAGCTATTCTATACCAGATGCTTGATTCCCGAATTGGCCTCTGAGCGTCTTAACCTTAATTTTGATATAAACACAATTAATAAAACTATTTTATTGCTTCTATAACTAAAGGAATAAGATAATATAACGTCTGTGAAAAAACCTGAGTGCCCTTTTATTCCTGTTGCTGATATTTAAAGCATTCTTTCATGCAATCAGGAAAAACAATCGCTATATTAATTTCCTTTCACAGGTCAAACTTTATATTACAGTAGAATGAGTTTATTTGATTATTCTTTTATTTTCTAATAATTGGAAAATCGTTTTTTAATACATTTTAACGGTTTGTGCATATACCATATGTTATAAACCTCCCTTATTTTTCGGTTTTATTTACATAACCAGGGCAGGATTACTTAGACAGATTTATAGGCAATTCTAAGAGACGGTCTTATTACGTCTTCATAAATTAATTGACTTTATGTTTTTTTTTTAAGAAAACATTTAAACGACAAAGATCATAAAAGTTAAGCTCGATAACTGATTTATTTTTCCTTTACACTTTCTTGGATAGTGATAAAAAAATATAACTATCCTATTCCCACGAGAAATCTATTCACAGAGTGATTATTTAATTATTCATTTTAACAGAATATAGTTCACATTGAACAGTGTAAAATAATTAATATTTGTTCCATTACAATGGTACATTTTTTAGTAGAAACAATAATTTTTGATTTAAATGATGGGACCAGATTTTTCGCTCCGAGTTGTTAATAAAAAAATATTTGGTAATCAAAATCCGTGATACTAAAGACAAAAATGTGTTTTCCAAAAAGAAAAATTCCATTTGAATTTATATTTTTTCTACGCTAATAATTTGTTTTACAGGATAAGATTATTTTTATGCATTTAGCAATAGCTTAAACTATTTGTTATTCGAAATAATTTTTTGGATTGTGCAAGGTCAGATGAACACTATAAAATTTGCACTAACCACTATTGGACAGTAAACTTAAAATTAGTTTATATATCTACTACGGTTTGATGTCGTTAAACTTTTAATAATTTTAATTGTTTTTAGAAGATCTATTGAGAGCGATTTAATAGAGTCAACGTAGACCAAAAACTATTTAACTAAGTTATAGTCTTATTTCTATGCTTTCCGAAAAGTATTACGTGTTTTATTTTTGAATTGTTATATAAGTTTCTAAAGAGATAGTTGAAAATCATGGTTCTTGGGTTTAGACCGTGCCAAATTGCAATTATTATCCTTCGTTTCGCCTACGATTGCATGAGGCATCTTCAGGGATTTTTACTTCACGAGATTAGAATACTGAATTCACTGTATTTGCAGCCTTTCCTTAAGCATTGCCTCACTGCAAATTTTCGTCTCTAATGAAGAAAAGTATTTCCATCGCTATTTAAGACTTTAATAAATTTTTTTATAAGGCCTCGTTTAAAGTGCAGAGGAGGTAAATAAATTTTCTGGTGCTCGAAGAATTTATTAAGGATGTTTTTCAGACCGGGTACAATATTTTCATGTAACACTCATTCTTTAACGACATAATGTTTGTTTCTGGCTCTTCTGTCCCATTCGTATAAAGAAAATAACAATATTTGGTGTAGCCACTCTGCAGTTCTGTAAGCAGTGCAATAACTTTTATACCGGCACAGATATTCCATTTATAATCTTCATATTTTATGCTTTGAAGTAATATACGAATGTTTCCACGTTTCTTTCATATTTATAACATTACCCATGGGAACATACGCTTGTTCACTTTTATTAAAGAATAAAATTGTCTTTAGTCTTGTTCTCAATGAATCGCTACTAGGTAGTTTTATAGAAAAGGTTAAGTTCGTCCATTAAACCAGAAATAGCACTACAGCAAACTAAATCATTTGCCATTGAAAAAAATACTAGATGGACACATCTTAATAACTCCATAAAATATTTATGCGTGTCATCTCAATAACTCCACTATACCAATAGTAGAGTTTACCGGAAAATAATATTAATTACCAAATAACATAAAAGTGCTTTTAATTGGTATCCTGACAAATTTGGTAGGGGATATTATTGGATTACTGACGATATCATCTGAACGAAAGCCTGGAGTTCTAAACTGGATTTATTTTTTATCCCCCTGGTGCAAATTAATGTTCAACATCTACATAATGAGAGAGAGCTTGATAGGTTAGAGATCTATATCTTACTTCTAACTCGTGTTGCTATATGCCGAAGTCTGCTTCGATAAATGGGTCTTAATGACTAGTAATCACGAATATATTCCATCTCTGCCTTTATTACCACTTGAAAAGCAATATTACTTGAAATGTATTGGATTAGAAGATTAAAAAACCAGTTTTGTCTAAATTATTAAATTTAGGAGTTTAATATCAAGTAAAATATTGAGACAAAGAAAAGTCTAGAGGAGGTTAAACAAATTATTATTATATGACAGACACCTATATAATTCTTTAAAAAAAAAAGAATCCACAAATATCCCCTGTTCTATCACAATTAAAAATATTCTGTAAGAAATTTTTCATGCCTTTTAAATTCTGGATTAATATCCTTAACGTTTACTCCACCTAATTAAATCCAGTAGTAGCATAGCTGGATTGTAGAGGAGGATCGCCTTATTTTCTGGATAAATCATGCCTGAATGATGCCGGGTATCATAATTTACCTGTGCGCTCGTTTAAAATGTGACGTGAAGGGGCAAAAAGTTATTAACTAAAACAATATCAGAAATAGACAATTTTCTTACCATCTCTTCCATTATATCTCTGTAAATAAAGGGTGTTTTTTATAGAGGTATAGAACTTTAAGTTGGCAACACTTTTTTAACTGGCGGCCATTTTGTCAGCTGTCGAGTGATTTATGTTTAGTTTAGTTTGGCATTTCAACATGAATAGACTGACGCCTGAACAACGCATCCAAATTAGGCAAATTTATTTTGAAAATCATGGTTCTGTTCGAAATACGTATCGCGCACTACGTCCATTTTACGGTCAACATAATCGTCCATCAAAGCAATTAATTCGATTAACTATGCAACGTTTTTGCACCACGTTTACTCTAAATGATAATACGCATCCACAGAGATGTCGTACAGTGCGTACAGAAGAAGTCATTGCTGCTGTAGAGCGTAGCGTAGAGGAAGACCCGAATCAGTCTATCCGCCATCGTGCACAGGAATTGGATATGTGTCCATTCACTTTATGGAAGATTCTGCGGAAACATCTTGGTTTGCGTGCTTACAAAATCCAACTCGTGCAAGAATTGAAGCCACACGATCACCTAGCAAGGCGTAGATTCGGTGAATGGGCCCAAAACAAGATTGTCGTTGATCCCGATTTTCATAAGCGAATTTTGTTTAGCGATGAAGCTCACTTTTGTTTGAATGGATACGTCAATAAAGAAAATGCCGTATTTGGAGTGATGATAATCCTCAAGTGTATGTTGAGACACCGTTACATTCAGAAAAACTGACTGTTCGGTGTGCTTTATGGGCTGGTGGAATCATTGGTCCGTACTTCTTTAAAAACGATGCTGGTCAGAGCATTACAGTCAATGGTGACCGCTATAGAGCCATAATTACTGACGTTTTCGTTCATCAATTGAACAACCATGATGTGCAGGAGCTGTGGTTTCAACAAAACGGCGCAACATGTCACACAGCTCGTGCCACAATTGATTTATTGAAGGAAACGTTTGGTAACCGCATAGTTTCACGTTTCACGTGAATTGGCCTCCAAGACCGTGCGACTTAACCCCGCTAGACTATTTTCTGTGGGGATATGTGAAGTTGCTAGTCTACGCCGATAAGCCCGAAACGATTGATCACTTGGGGGACAACATTCGCCGCGTTATTGCCGACATACGGCCACAAATGTTGGAAAAAGTCATCGAAAATTGGACCTCCAGATTAGACTACGTCCGAGCCAGCCGTGGCGGTCATATGCCAGAAGTCATATTTAAATTATAATGCCAGAAGGTTATCTTTCGAATAATGTAAATTTCATGTCAATTTAAAAAATTCATCTTTGTTTTATTACATTTAAAAGTTCTATATCTCTATAAAAAACACCCGTTATCACTCCGAGAATAAAATATTATAGAATATAATTTATAAGATGGAAAATTTTCTTTCGCCCTATGCTACTTCGATTTTCAAAAAATGCGAATTTACATCTAAAAAAGGAAATTTAGATTGAAAAATTAAAAATTATTTTCCCTAAGTGGAAATTTTTTTTTAAAGGAGTGGCAAACAATTTTAAGTCCAGGCAACTGTTTGGGCACATTATTTCCGCAATTTATTAAATAAATCAACTAAGAAATTGTTGCTTTTGGAAGAACAGTCTTAGCACAATAATTTATTAATGTAGTTCAGCACGCGAAAACTGCGCAAAAAAAATGTTCGATAAATGTTTAATTATAATTTTAGTACGATGCCATTTTTTTACGCAATAGAATCATTAAACTTCAGAAGATCAGATTTTTTCAGATCGAACAATTACGACAGCTAGAAATTTTTTTGGAAAATTACACTTTCCTTGCTGATAGATAAATTGAATAACTCTGGAATTGAAAATAATGATTTTTGGGTTTCGACCGTGTCAAATTAGAATTATTATCCGACGTTTCACCTACGATTGCACGAGGCATCTTCAGGGATCTTTACTACACGAGATTAGAACACTGAATGATTATCGAGGAGCAACAGCCCGGTACTTATATCCGACTGGTGCTTAACGAAACCGTGATCTGGTGTTACAATCGATTTCCACGTGTGATGTAGACTGTCATTTGTATCTTTTTTAATATTATTTGGATACGATTGATTCTCTAATTTTACGTTGAAACAAACCAGACACTGACGCTAGCACCTTAGTTTCTTTTACATTAAAAATGTGACATGAGCAATTCTGGTGTTCAACTACTGCAGATTGTATAATTGGTTTCTTTTTATACATCTTTCATGTTCCATAAGCCTAGTGGATATAGACCGTCCTGTTTCACCTACATACACTTTACCATAAGAGCAAGGTATCTTGTAAACGCCTTCTGTTTGAAATGGAACAGCGTCCTTTAGAGACTTCAAACACTGTCCAACTTTCTAACATGTGTTGAAAATTGTCCGAATTTATTATTATGAACACTGTCCATAGGAGGTACATTAATGATATTTTGTTGAAAAGTTGGGATTTTATATTTAATAATTGAACGTCTTATATATTCATTGCAATATCCGTTGCCTCTCAGAGCATTAGTCAGTTTCAGTGATTGTTCGTCACATATTGAAAGTGTTCTATGTACCAAGGAGTTTATGACGGATTGTTTTTGAGAAGGATGATCGTGTGACGTTGTATTGAGATATCAATTTGTATGTGTTGGTTTTATGTACACCGAATGTCCTAATCTGACTTTCTCTTTCCTTTGTACATCAAGAAAGGAAAGGACACCATTTGATTCAGTTTCCATAGTGAATTTTTTGCTAGAGTGTTGCTGATTTAGATGATCCAGGAAATTATAGAGGTTGTCTGCGCCATGCGGCCAAACTACGAACGTATCATCTACATATCTGCACCAAAATTTAGGTTTTTGGAGGGGCAGAAGACAAGGCGCTTTCTTCGAAAGCTTCCATGATGATGTTAACTGCCACAGGTCATAGCGGAGATCCGATGGCCGCTCTCAAAGCTCGTAGAAAGTTCCTTGAAAAATAAGATAAGTGGAAATCAGACATGCTTTAAGTAATTCTGGTAGAAAGGAGTCCATGTTGTTGTTTCGTAATATTGTAATGGAACAAATATTAATTATTTTATACTGTTCAATGTGAACTATATTCCGTTAAAATAAATAATTAAATAATCACTCTGTGAATAGATTTCCCGTGAGAATAGGGTAATTATATTTTTTATCACTATCCACGAAAGTCTAAAGGAAAAATAAATCAGTTATCGAGCTTAACTTTTATGATCTTTGTCGTTTAAATGTTTTCTTAAAAAAATACATAAAGTCAGTTAATTTATGCAGACGTAATAAGACCCTCTCTTAGAATTGCCTATAAATCTGTCTAAGTAAATCTGCCCTGGTTATGTAAATAAAACCGAAAGATAAGGGAGGTTTATAACATATGGTATATGCACAAACCGTTAAAATGTCTTAGAATATTGAACGATTTTCCCATTATTAGGAAACAAAAGAATGATCAAATGAACTCACTATAATAGAAATATATCGTTTGGCCATTTGTAAAAAGAGTTTTGATTATTCAATGGTTTTTCTATCATCTTCACAAAAAATAACGAGTTAGGATGTTTATTGCCACAACAGCCAAGAAAAGTGAATAGTTTTTTTACAGTCTTTAACATATATTCTTTTCGTTATAGAAAGACGTAGGTTAAGTTGTTTTACTACTCTGTTATATAAAAATTAGGATTTAGACGCTCAGAGGCCAATTCGGGAATCAAACATCCGGTATAGAATAGCTAACGCCCTCAGCACGTAATGATCAAAACCTTTGATCTTTAAGGAAAAGAAATTGACGTTTACAGGGTTCCATCGGCTAATATGGGTACAAACGGGAATCAGAGGGGTGTCGAGGGGGTGTAAGATTCGAAGACACTCTTTTAAGGAATAGTAAAAGTCAGTAATAATTTGAATGTCGTTAGAACGGTACCGTGAGTACCAGTGCGTTGGAATAATCACGTCACGGGTATAATCGTCTTGAAAGAAGGTTATCTTTGTTTAATTTGAGAAATTAAGGGATTATCGTGTGCTATTTTAGTGGGGCATTTCGCGATTTTCATACGGTTCGATTAAGTAATATAAATAGCTGTCTTTTCGCATTTTATTTCTTTTTTTTTTTTTTGGTTTAATATTTTATTAAGCTATTTATACGTGTTTTTTTTTCAAAATTGGGTTTTACATTTTTGGTTAAAATAACGGCCGAGAAGAGCAATTATGTTAGTTTTTCGTAATTGTTATTAGTTTTAAGTTTCTCATTGTAAATAATTTGTTTTTCTATTTATTTTTGTTAAATAGATTTAAGTGTTTTGAGAAACTTGTTTTATTCAATTTAATTAAAACCTTCACGCGAATTAACTTGCGGGCGCGTTGTTGCGAGACCTACAAAACAAGTGATGTTGTTGTTTGGAACTAAAGCGTAGTTGTTTGGAACTACCGTAGTTGTTTGGAACTAAAGCTGCAAGAGAGAAGATGAACGTCCAAACTTCCAGAGTGTCTTTATTACTGTGAAATTTAATTGTAGGCTATCAAAATAGCTACTAATTAATATGGGGCAAAAAATGATTATAGATAAAATGATCAACGCTACCTCAGTAAGTCATTTGCAGAAGTCTATGATCAAATTCTGTCACAATATGTCCTATTTTATCGAAACGGAATAATCTATAGGAACATTTGTGGATTCTACATCATGCAAAATGTTTTAAATATGCGTCCTATAGACAGTGTTGTCTTACCTTACATACATGGAACTACCAACAAGACTGCCAGATTGCTCCGAAAATCAAACATTCGGAGAATTTTCAACACATGTAAGAAAATGGACAATGTTTGAAGTCTCCAAAGGACGCAATTCCGTTTCATACAGAAGGCATTTATAAGATACCTTGCTCTTGTGGTAAAGTGCATGAAGGTGAAACAGGACTGTCTATATTCACTAGGCTTAAGGAACATGAAAGATGTGTAAAAAAGAAACAAATTATACAATCTTCAGTGGCTGAACACCAATATTGCATAAGTCACACTTTTAATGTAGAATTAACTAAGGTGCTAGTTGCAATTGAGATATGTAAATATCCAAATAATATTAATAGAGATGCAGGTTACAGTCTACATCATATGTGGAAATCGATTATAACTCTGGATCATGGTTCGCTGAGCACCAGTCGGGTATAAATACCGACTGTTGCTCCTCGATAGTCATTCAGAGTTTTAATTTCTTGGAGTGAAGATCCCTGAAGATGCCTTGTGCAATCTTAGGCGAAACGTCGGATAATAATTCCAATTTGACACGGTGTAAACTCAAAAACCATGATTTTCAACTTGCCGTGAAAGCTTTCGTTCTTTATTAACTCTGGAGTTATTTAACAAAATTTTATAAAATAAACACAAAATATTCAATCTGACTTGATCAATAACTTACGAGATATAACACTTTAATATTAAGCAAAAAAATCTGGTTACTACGTGTGACTTAAAACGTTTACAAGCTGGAATTTTCCGGATCGAACAATAAGAAAAGCGTAGTGTATTTTTTCGAAGCCCACTCTTTTTTGCTTTACTTAACAAACTGAATAACTTTGCGATTATTAAGCTAAATGTCAGTCTCAGTCGACGGTTGAGGTTGCATTAACATTGAAATTGAATATTCAAAATCGCACTGCTCTGTAAATGACTTATTATTTTGGCTTGTATCCAACAGTTTTGAATAATTTTTTTAAACCAATATGCCGTCAGTTAAAAAGAACGACATTTTTATCCTCCAACGTACAGCTTGCATAAGTTCTGAGTTACTTGTAGCATTAAGGGTGATTTTAAAGTGTAAGCCATTAAAAGGATCGGGACGAATTATTCGTTAGGTGAAGCGTCTTTTTAAGTACTTTCATTTCATGTTGGCGATTTAAAAAAAAATTCCTAGCCTTTCCCAATTGGTTGATTTGAAAAAATTCAACGTCGTTTAGAATCTTGAGCTGTCTCATATATGTAAAAAACTGGAGTTTTATCTAAATCTTTTATAAATGTTTATCGAAAATTTCAAAACCATTTATTATTCGCGTACTCTATTGGATTAACAAAAAATTGGGTGATTATTAATTTAAAAATTATTATTTCTGAGAACACCTAAAATAATTTAGCACAGTTGGTAATAATTAAGAAAATATATAAAATTATTAACTGTGAATCTTACATATTACCAAACAACTACTAATATAATAAAAATATATTGTTAAAAAATGGGAGTTTTATATTAACAATTTATTTTATGGTACATGCATTTTGAACATGTGCAATTCCGTTATTGCATTCTATATTTTAAATAATGTACAAAATATGATTATTCTGAATTGCTAAATATGATTGTTCTGAATTGTTAAATAAAGTGTAACATTGCGTAATATTTTTGACGCCGAGTATACTTGAAAGCAAAACGGAAAGCGCTTCTGTTACTATGTCTACTATCCGAATAGCTGCTCGGTTCCTCGTCCGCTCCAGTATAGACTCTTTCAGAGGCAAAGATACATTTGATAAGCTGTAAATGCGACTATTAATAAAAATTGCACATACATTTGACTAAATGATCCTGCCTGTGGGTAATATACTCATTTAGTAGAGTATTCTTGCCGTTTTATCCCGTGGGGAGCTTTTCCTTTAAAACTGTTTTAAACCGCAACTTTCAAGTTTGTTCCCTACGGATTTATCTCGAGAAAAAGTTTACCTAATGTTATAATAGGATAAACAATATGATGTTTTTAAATTAACATCTAATGATAGTTGTTGCTTATTGGCAAAATATTTTTAAGCATTAATAATAAAATTATTGTTACATAAATCTAAAAATATTTATAAAACATACAAGAACAGAATGAAAGAAAGCAAAGACATCTGAAAAATATTTTATAGAATCTTAAACAATGTGAGATATAAGAAGGTATACTAATAAGGGGACATTCTCAGGTGTCTTCATTTAATTTCTCTCATTCTGTAATACGTTGGAGTGTACCAAAAAATATCCAACATATATTTTTTACATCCTGTATTGCATTTTTCATCGCCAAAAACGGTTTACTGATAAAATTACACCTGTGGGTGTTGCTAAATCTCCTATCGGGCGCCTCAACATGTGTGGATTGGGGCACGCCCTCCAGATATGGAGGGTACCGGGGAAAAAAAACCCGGGGTGAACAAAAACTAGCACAATAACAGCAACGTCTGTACCCAGATTGGGCGGTTGCAAACGGATTCTGATTCAGAATGGGCGGCCGAAATAAAGCCAAGAACTGGCATGAAGAAAGGCAACAGGATACCACATTCATTATACTTCCCAAAACAATTACATAAGTACATTCAACTCAAAATTTTTCAGATATTTAAATAGTTCTCCATTCGGATCTCCAGGGGGAACGGTTTTGAATGATACAAGCAGAAAGACAAGCCTTAGAAAACCAATGAAGATGGGAACGTGGAATACACACAGCCTGTATGAAGCTGGGAAACTGGCGAATCTTGTGCTAGAGATGAACAGGCTTGAATTGGATATCCTGGGTATCACTGAGACATGGTGGTCAGGTGCGGGTGGGTGCATGACGGAGCATTGAAAGGGTGTAGAGATTGTAATAACAAAGAAGCTCTGTAGTGGAATTCGTCCATATTCTGACCGTGCTGCTTTATTAAAACTCAAGGCCAAGCCCACTGGCCTCAATATAATCTAAGTATATCACCCAATAGCGGATTCTACAAAACAAGAAATAGACAAGTTTTATGACGAAATCAAGGCACTCCTTAAGTTAACCAAAAAACACGACGTCAATATAATTATGGGAGACTTTAATGCCAAAGTCGGAAAGGGTAAGTTTAAAAACATACCTTACGGACTTGGAGTTAGAAACGAAAGAGGTGATCTACTTTGGCAGTTCTGTTAAGAAGAAGACATGAAAATTACAAACACCTGGTTTCAGCTTCACCCACGCCGTCTATATACTTGGAAATCCCCAGCGGATAAACCGCAAAACATAGTACGTAATCTGGTAGATTTTATCCTTATTAACGGGTGATTTAGCTCAACCGTCAATAATGCTTGCACGTATCCGGGAGCAGACGTACCTTCTTACCACGTACTACTGGTAGCCACTATAAAAATAGCCTTATCAAGTACTAAAAAGATAACTACACAACGACGGATAGCAATAAAAAGGATAAAGGACCCAGTGGTAAGAGGCGAAATAAGCAATGAGATAAACACACAAATCCAAACACTAACACCAAAAACTGAGGAAGATCTGATACAATCTTGGGCAAGGTTAATAAATATTACAACAAATGCCATGAAAAATACACTGGGATATAGATCGAAAGACAAGAAGCAAATGTGAATGACAGATGAGATTTTATTGCTAATGAGTGAAAGCTGAAAATACAGGAGCGACAGAGATAACACCAAATATAAAAGTATTCAACGTTTATTAGGATCAAAGATAAGAATAGCAGAAAACGAATGGCTTAAACATGAATGCGCTGAAATAGAACAACTCCAGAAGCAACACGATGATCGTAGCCTACACAAAAAGTTGAAAGAAACCGCTGGGATATATAGAAGGAGAAGACCAGGTATATTGATCAACCAAGATAACCAGATAGTTCTTGATAGCACAGAAAAAATAATGTGTGAGAAAATTATGTAGAAGCACTCTTCTATGACGACAGACCTCTGGAAGCGGGTACTAGGAGCGACTGTTTAACGGGCCCATCAATCACCAAAGAAGAGATAGAAATAGGTATACAAAATTCAAAAAACAACAAGACGACTGGCCCAGACGAGATACCGTTTGAGATATTGAAACTTCTGGATGAAAGAGGCATCGCGGCGCTTCATAAAATATTTAACATTATTTACGAAACGGGTTGCTACCCCAAACAATGGCTATGCTCTACCTTCATTCCCTTGCCTAAGAAGACCAACGCAAGAAAATGTGAAGATCATAGACTCATTAGTTTAATGAGTCATACACTAAAAATATTTCTAAAAATAATACATCAAAGAATATATAATAAATGCGAAAGAGACATATAATAAATGAGAAAGAGACATAAGCGACACACAGTGCTTATTCAGAACTGTTACGATCAAAGAAAAGATGTGTGTCTGTGCTTCATAGATTACGAGAAAGCATTCGATCATGTTCAACATCATAAACTAATCCTGCTTCTTAGAAAACTCGACATATATCAGAAAGACATCCGATGCATTGAAAGCTTATACCGGGGTCAAACCGTGCAAATAAAATCAGACAATAATGTATTCAACCCGATATAAATCCGAAGAGGAGTGCAACAAGGGTATGTGCTGTCCCCTCTCCTGTTTAACCTCTATTCGGAAACAATTTTCCAGGAGACTTTGGAAGATATTGAAATGGTAATTAAAGTTAACGGAATATGGATTAATAACATCCGTTATGCGGATGACGCAGTTTTAATCGCCGACAGTATAAACGACCTCCAAAACCTCATCAACATAATAGGAGAGCGCAGTAAATCAATGGGCTTTAACACCAATACAGAGAAAACAAAATTAATGATTATCTCAAGGAATCCCAATTTATTCCAAAACGCCAACATAAGATTCAATACAGTACCCATAGAAAGAATCACCAAATTTAAATATCTGGGTACATGGATATTCGAAGAATGGACTTCTGACAATGAAGTAAAATGTCGCAATCAACAGGCGCAACAGGCTTTAGTAAAACTCAGGCGAGTGTTTACGTGTTCGGATTTTGACTTGAAATTCATACTGAGGTTCATAAAAGGTTACGTATGGTCAGTACTTCTTTATGGTGTGGAGGGTTGGACATTAAAGACAAGCGCTATCAATAAATTAGAGGCTTTCGAGATGTGGATATACAGAAGAATCCTTAAGATATCATGGACAGCGAGAATGACCAATGAAGAAGTTCTATCACGTATTGGGAAATAACGTGAACTATTCAACATGATCAAGAAAAGAAAGACGGCCTACCTTGGGCACATCATGCGAAATGAGAGATACCAATTCCTACAGTTGATGATTGAAAGCAAGATCGAGGGTAAGAGAGGAATTGGAAGAAAGATGTCCTGGCTCCGTAATATCAGACAGTGGACGGAGTCGCACGATATTCAGACACTGATACACACCGCGAGAAGTAGGGAAGAAATGGAAACGGTAATCGCAAACATCCATTAGTGGATATGCATTTGAAGAAGAAGAAGATAAAATTAAATAAACCTAATAATATACGCACGGACAAAAATATTGCATATTTTATTTTTAAGAATTTCTTATATTTATTTCTCTTCATTTAAATCGTTATGTTTTTTCATTGTTAAATTTCCTATGCTGCGATTTTTTACTTTTAACACAATTTATTACAGATAAAACAATACTTAGAACTAGCTTTTAGAGTGGAAGAAGTAATAATATCACAAATTACAAATATTGCATAGGATGCCTTGGCTACTAAAAATCGCTGCTGTTTTGTTTATCGCTGTCAAAATGACATTTCCATTGCTTTGTTTGTCGATTCTGTAATTTGCTTGCTAAGATGCTAGATTAAGGCGACTTAGTATGTGTTAAAATTGTTACTTTAGCCAATGAGGGTTACAGACAAGAAGATATTGCGCGGAGAGTGCGTATCCATCAATCGAGCGTTTCTCGTATAGTAAAGCGATACAGAGAAACTAGAGAATACAGAAGACGCCCTGGTCAAAGACGATAAAGATGTACAACGCCAAGAGATGGCCAATATTTAAGAATTCAATCTTTGCGAAATCGCACACTTACGGCTCCGCACCTCAAAAATGAATTACTAGTCACAAGTTAATGTAAGTGTCAAAACAGTAATAAGAAGACTTGAAGAGGTCGGTTTAAATCCAAAACGTCTTGCCAGAATTCCTAAGCTTTCCCCACCTCACAAAACTGAATAGGGAAAAGTTCTTTTCACAGATGAAACCAGGATACAATTATGGAAGCCAGATGGACGTGGTAAAGTATAAAAAAAGGTCTGGAGAACGTTTTGCAAAATGCAATCTTGAATAAACCGTTAGCTTTTGTAGGGGTTCCATTACGTTATAGGGGGGCATTAGTTGACAGTCGTACGGAACTTACTGAGGTGAATTTAAGAACGAATGCTAACTAGTTCATACACAACATCCTGGAAGAGCATGTTTTATCTTATGTCAGCTTCTTTGGGTACGATGAATTCCTGAGAATGCATGATAATACCCGTGTATATGCCGCAAGAAAAGTAGCCCACTATCATGAAGATGTTTGGCTTATGATTTTAGATTGGCCACCAATACGTTCTAATGTAAATCCCATAGAGTATTTATGGGACATCTTAAAGCGACGGGCACGAAATCTATCTCCTAACTCAATTACAGAATTAAAAATTCCATAAGAAATGATCAAAGAACTTCTGAGGAGCATGCCTAGGAGGATGCAGGCTATCGCTAGAGCTAGAGGAGGAAATACTAAATACTAAACTGTCTGATGTTATATTGAAAAATTGTTATATTGCCGTCTGTCTTGTTCTTTCCAATTCAATGTCATTAATTAGTATACGTTTAATACTCTGTCACAAGACATTTAACAATAATAAATACATAAGGTTGTAAAGGAAAACAAATCAATATAAAAAAGACTTAAAAATAAAATATGCACTATTTTTGTATGTAAGTGTATATAAGTGATTTTACATGAAAAAATCAATATTTTAAATTAAGGTTTAAAAAAAAAGGTTTTAGGGATGATGGTAGTTATTACACCCTAGAAATGTAATTTAGGACGTAAAAAAAGACTTGCTAATATTTTTGAAATACTTCAACATACCACAAAATGAGACAAATCGAATGCAGACACCTGAGAACGTTCCCTTGTTGGTGTACATCCCTACTTTAATATTCTATAAGATAATTTGAAGTTCTCTTGACTACTTTTTTTTATTTTTCTCCAAATGTTTTACAGTAACGTAGTAGTAGTATATTATATTTTTTACTTCATTTCATTTCCATTCGTGTCTTTCATAAGATTGTTAAGTCTTTTCTTTCAGATTTATTTAACTATAATTTGAATATTGAAATTATTAAATAACATTCACAACACTTTTTCATCAATTTCGTAACCAATAGCTACCTTTACATGTTCATTAAATAACATTCTATCGTTTTCTTCTAATATTATAGGCGACAATAATATTAGATAGAACCTTTCTAGAGATAAACCCGTCGGGAACAAACTTGGAAGTTGCCGTTTAAAACAGTTTGAAAGTAAAAGCGCCCTACGGGATAAAATAACAAAAATACCCTACTAAATGAGTACAATAATATTAGCCATAGGCAGGATTATTCAGTAAAATTTATGTGCAATTTTTATTAATAGTCGCATTTACAGCTTGTCAAACCTAGCTTTGCCTCTGAAAGTGTCCGTACCTGCGCAGACGAGGAAGCGAGACTGCATTCGGATAGCAGAAATGAAGCCCCTTTTGCTTCGTTTGACATACACTCGGTGCAAAAATATTACGCAATGTCACACATTATCTAGAATATGTAATTTTTTGGAACTAATTAAAAGACAAGCCATACTTTAGTAATTGATATTTTTCAATAAACATAAATAATCAAAACTATCATACTTGGTATATTATTTAACATAAGTTTTCAGTGCAATAATAGAATAATACATATTTTACCCCCTAATTCACTAACATGGTCTAACTTTAAAACAGTGGAGGATTTAAATTGTTAAGTACAACAATACCTGAAACAAATTTTGAGTTTTAAAAATACAATAATATAAAATCGTTTTTATTTATTACTGAACTGTCAAAAGTTGAAAACTTTGTTTTCAGGAGGAGAGTATTCCTCTTATTAATTCGAGGCTTTATTTCTGGATTTTATCTTTTATTTTCCCATATAAGCATTTATTTGTTGACTTATGTAATACAAATTTTAACAATATCATCAGCAAAACAAAACTGGCCAACTAGACCTAACTTCCATGCAACTAGATCAGGTCTTAAATATTTTTAATGAATCTGGCTGTTAATGTTTAAGTAAAAAGACTTCTTGATGATTCAACAACTTGAATAAATAACCAAAAGAAGTGAGAAATTCTCTAACAAAATACAACAGAGGGATCAGTAAAGCAAAAGCAGAATCGCGGAAAATGATTCACAAGATTCAATCTAGAACATTACGATCGATAAAACGATCATATGATTTTTACAGGCTTTAGAAAAGAAACGTTAGAGGTGTTATCTCATGCTCGTTTCGAGGGATGATTTAAATGTCCTCAAAACGACAATTGGCGAATTGTCAACAAAATCATTGCAGCACAAGTTGTGCGAGCAGAATAATAGTTACTCATTAGAATAATGAATATATGGAAATTTAGTATTATAAATACGTACAAAATATATAAATCTGTTTCTCTTAATATCATGAATATTTTCGCAATTTAATGCTCAATTGGGGTGCTTTGCATCGATATAAAATAAATAAGTAAGCAAAATAAATTCACCATCCAGTACTATATATATGGTTAGTGTAATTATTTAGTTTTCATTATATGCTTATTTGATTCATTGTTTTTTAATATAATGCTTAACTTAACTTAACTAATGGGTAACTTGAAAGAAGCTGTAATATAATCATCTTCCTGCAAAATTCTGAATATTTTTTCTTTTATATACCCTATATCATACCTACTTATGTAACTGTTTCCGATTTATTGACAGTTAAAACTCCAAATGATATACAATAATTATTTACCAGCATAACTGATTCAATGACTTGATCCTTCGTAATATTTTGTAAAACTCTCACTTTGAGTTAATTTTAACTGAAAATGAGACTTGAGGCACAGTGAATAGCAATTTTTATCATTATAGGATATAATGATAGGGTAGGAATACAAGAAGAAGTGTATGAGTTATTTTAAGAAACATATTCTAATTTGCCATCAATCGATATTGAGTAAAAGGCCGCCGAGATCTCCAGATTTAAACCCTCTGAAATGCTCTTTGTTGGGTTACTTTAAAGGTAAAGTTTTCCAAACTAAGCCTGTTAACATATTTAAGAAATAGGGTTGATTCCTATAGAAGTCATAAATGTTCAGAATGAATTTGTAAATTGCAAAGGTTACTGCTAAATAATGAATGGAAGATATTTTCAATATTTAATAAAATGATAAATTACTTGTTGTGACAGTTACATTTAGGTGTAGAACATGTATTACAAAAAACGTTCAGAAATCAAAAATGAATATAGCAGAGTTGTTTTCGAGTAATCCTCTATAATTTATTATATTGGAAAACAAAAATCGACATGTCGACACGTTTTTAAAAAAGATAAGGGTTTTTTGAATAATAAATTTTTTCAGATATAGGTCCTCCCTGTACAAGTGAAAGTTTTTCTTTCTGCTTGATATTTTTAACTTTCTTAGTGTAAATATAGAAGATTCTGAAAATCTATGCCACATATGCTAACAAGAATGTCTTTAAGTTTGTAAACTCAGTAAAATATTTGATATACTATAAGTTTTTAGCCCAATAATTCTCGTATACTTACCTCCTTTAGTTCTGGCATTATAAGCATCCTGAATAAAAATATCAATGAATTAAATAATCATGACATAACTTTTTCGACATAACTTTTTTAGTGTGCTAAATAAGTTTTACTTCTTAAAAAACTTATATATAAGTTTACTGAGTCATTGTAAAAAATGATGGCATAGATATATGACAGGAATATTTGGAACTTTCGGAATCCTAAAATTTTATTGAATACTACAAATGTAAGTATTCCAATGAAATTTAAAGTCGGCCAATGAAATTTCTATGTAATTTATAGAAACTTCAGGTATTCATTGTTGAGACAATTTTCCGTAAAACCGTGAAGTTCTAGACACTTTGCCCATCTCATGGTCGAGATTTTCAATATAAAAAGTGCAACATTTAACACTGGCTTTAAGTTAAGAGTTTTAGTCACCTAACTTAAAATTTTTCTATATATTTTTCTAAAAAATGATATGGTGTATATTATTTTAAGGCATGTTATACTATAAAATAGAGACAATTAGCCTCAGCGTTAATTCACAGCAGTAAAACAAACTTCGTTGTTTAATAATATTTCGAGCGGGTCGCCCATGAAAGTGATGTTGAGAGGCAATGGTGTAATTCGAAGTCAAATTAGGTCTAAAGGAAGCTTCAATTTGGTGTACCGGGATAAATCACTTTGGAATGAAACCAGGAATTATAATTGAGCTGTGGACTAGCCTGAAGAGAATTTCAAAAAAATCAACGATTTTCTTGCCTTTTTTATTATAAAATATCTATTTCAGAGTAAAATATTTAAGAGGTAATGTGGTTGTCGGAAAATTTTCTTTTAATATATGTTTTTCCTGATTTTAAACTACGTAAATTTATACTGCAAAATGGAAATATACGTGAAAGAAGAAGGCAAAAATATTTTGCCTTCTTTTTTACTTTAAACCGAGCCACTGTTTTCGGCTTTAGAACATATTTAATTTCAAATTTCAATAAATAAATACCCCAAAGAATAGTCTCGATTAATCAAATAGTTTTTACACAATAATTTGTTAATTCAGCTCATCGCGCGAACTCTATGCAATTAACAAATGTTCAATAAATGTTTAACAATAATTTTATTAAGGCAACATTTTTGTTACATTTATAAGACGGCTCAAGCTTCAAAACCGAGTTGAATTTCTCTAGATCGGACAAGTGGGCATCGTCATATCCCTCGACATCGTCGTTTGAGCTGAATGGAAAAAAAAATAAATTGCTGAACTGGCATGGGTGCATGACCAAAAGGACCAGATGATGGTAGTTATATGAGAACAACACCCAACCATGTATTGATCCACTTTATAAGAACTAGTATGTCCAAGTGCTAGTCTTACTTGTAGTATTTATTAACGCATAAACAAACTACTTTGTACTACTGAAATGTCTTGATCGAAAAATGACTTTTAAAACAAGGCTGTCTCTTTCTCGTGATGAAAAATTGTATGCTGTATAGTTAATAACTGTCATTTCCTTTGCAATTTTAAACCAAAAATCTATATTTTTCTGGATACTGAAGGGTGATGGAGCAATTCTAACTGCAGATTTGTAATCATGAGATAAAAATACATCGGATAGCATGTGTGGCATTTGGAATATTGACTGTCATATTTGGAGTACTTTTGTAAATATATAACTTATTTTTTCAGTTCACACTTATTTTCAACAGTTTGTTGTCATTTTGAAAGTGTTCCCGTAACTTAGAGGTCATAAGACCATAATTTTTTATTATTTGAACTATTTTTAACTAATCTACACTCCAAATTAAGATCGATTGAAAATTATATGTTTATATTACTATAAGGTATTTGCTTTATCTACAAATAGACATAAAAGACAAATTACAACAACAAGAAATGTGCTTAACAAAAAGCGCATACAATACAAATACTTATGAATACATACATCATTTTATTTTTTCTTCAATATTAGTAATCAATACTTTAAAAATTGATGGCGAAATCAAAAACTCGTTCAAGAAAAGAGGGGAATTGATGCATTTTTCTTGTAAATTCTGTGCTTACTTTCTGTTGTGACAAATGTTCCAAAATATTGAGAAAACAAGTAAAATTGACATTGGTTTATACATTGTAGTATTTTACAGGATGTCTCATAAGTAATAGTATACAGAACAATGGCATACTCTTTACATAAAATATTGCAGTTTGCTCAAACTTACTCTAGCCCAAAAGTTGATGGTTATTTGAAATAAAGATTAAGGGTGTAAAAGTAAAAGTAAAAATTTAATTTTTGATTTATTTAGTTACTTTGGATGAAATACAAATATTTGAACACAATTTAGTGATACGAAATATCAACCTTTGCTCACTATTTTGCAGTTAATTGTAGAGAGTGCCACCTACGGTATTTTTAGAAATCTTTTTTGGAAAACGATTACATACAATCAAAACTACGTTCATAAAAATTTAATTTTTTTTTCTTAGCCCGATTATTTTTTGAATAAAAATTTAGTAAGTTTAAAGCATGCTTAATGTAACATCTTTTCCACAAGTCCTAAATAAATAATTTAGTTGCCAAAAAAATCAAAGAATAGTACTTTTGTCATCAATTTACAGTGGTATTCGTTCTTAAATGATAATTTTAGTAATATTAAAACTTAAAAGGCGTTCAACACCTACACTTGCTCTGCACTTAGGCTTTACTATTAGAAATAACAGCGAAGAAGTAGTAAGATTGAATCATCTTCTACACATGGATGATCTTAAACTGATGGCTGCTACCAGAAATCAGCTGGAACAAATGCTTAAAATTGTGGAGGAGTTCCCCGGGGATATCGGAATGTAGTTTGGACTTAACAAGTGCCGTATTTTGAACATCGTTAAAGGAAAGATACAACTGGGAGTATTTGAGATGCTGAACAGTGAAACTATAGCTGTAATGGAAGTAGACCAAACATACCAATACCTAGGTATGAAACAGCTTAAACGAATTGACCATCGCACTATGAAGGCCGAATTGACAACTGAATTTGTCAGGAGAGTAAGACGAGTCTAGTCTAACTAGTAGCTAGTCTCGCTTGACTACTCTTTTGGAATTGTAAAATGAAGCAGAATGAACATCCAAAATCTGCAAAGAAAAATAAGAATACTCGCTCAGAGTGCTATTGAACGTACAACGCTTCCAAGACATCAAGGAGGAAGAGGATTGGTGAATACTGGTAAGCAACTCAACCAACAAATAATAAACTTGCATTTATATTTCCACAGGTTAGCAGACTCTTCCACACTACATCGAGCAATATGCGAGGCAGATGATTCAACGCCGTTACAGCTGATGGAACAGGATATTGCTTCTCACCACCAAACAGACCAAGAGAAGTTACAAACCTGGCTACAGAAACCACTTCATGGATGGCATCCAAACGAGGTCAATCAGGACAATGTCGAAAACTCAGCGCCGAACTTCTGGTTGATTTCAGGTCAGATGTTTCCGGAAGCAGAGGTCTTCTTGTCAGCTATCTAAGACCAGGTTATTTCGACGAAGAACTATCGAAAGCACATCAGAGACAATCTAGCACCTAACTGCAGGATGCCAGCGTTTTCCGCAACCGAGTATGAGGAAATATGAGACGAGTCAGCCGCTAAGATACTCCACCAACAGTTAGCAGATAAGTTAAACCTATTGCAGGTAGGGAAAATGCCTTATTAAAAATATAATCCAAAGCCTATTCTTCAGAACAACCAGTTCAAGTTATATTGGGACCGAACGGTTCTGACGGATCAGACAATTGCTCATAGCAGACCAGACATACTACTAACAAAAAAAATTCTAGGTGAACAACACTAATTCATATTGCTGTACCTAATAACAACCTAAGGCCAAAATACAACGAAAAGATCGCCAAATACAAAGATCTGTAGGTGCAAATCCGAAGAAAATAGGCAATGAAGAGCGTCCAAACGATTCTCGTAATTTTATCAACAATTGGAGTGATACCAAAGAACCTCCTGCATAACATCAAGGGACTGGGCCTTAGTGAGCATCTGTGTAAATAGATGCAGAAAGCTGTTCTCCTTGCAACCGTGCGAAAGGTCCGAAAGTTCATAGGAAATACAGCAGACCACGTCACCCAAGACCCGATAACATGGAAATGGTTTCCACAAAGCTTCATATTTTTGGTATCTTTGTATACCTGGTATTAGGAAGTGCGAAGCCGTTTGGCTTAAAATCATGCTTAAAATTTAAACAGGCATTTTAAAAATATGTACAGTTACTCAATATCAAAATTTTAAATTTATTTTTCATATATATATATATATATATATATATATATATATATATATATATATATATATATATATATATATATATATATATATATATATGTATATATACAGTAAATGAAAATTTGTTATTTTGTTTATATCTTTAAATGATCACCGTTTCTAATTCAAACCAAAGATTTCATAAAAAATAACTTATTGTCATTACAGATGATATTAAAAATACATTAAATATTAAAATTGATGTCGACTACAGACACAAGGTCGAAGTTATTTTTAGGATCAGATTAAACAGAAAATTCAAAATATAAAAATATATCCATTAACTTGTTTGCTAAATATGTTTAATAAAAAACTGACATTGAAAACAAATTTACTTTTTGTCATATTTGTTATTATTTTTGTCATTTTAATCTAGAATGCCTTGGAAATAAATTTCTTGGCTCAAAATGAAAACCAACAGGAAACCTAAAGCTTTCGCAATTTTTTGCTTTTAAATTACTTTTTCTAGAATTAATTAGCAGGACACGCAATAAAATAATATTATTCTGGACAAGTGATTTTTTTTTTCAATTAAGTAATAGTTGGAAAGTATGTAAAATTTTACATACTTAACTTAATAAAGAGTGACTAAAATGCAGAGAAGAGGAAACAATGGTTCCTGAAAATCGTTAATTCAAGGTGTCTAGTATTGCTAACGCGTTTAATATATCTGACCCAAGTGTTTGAATAATTCTACTTAAACTAAATATGAGTAAAAACATCAAGAAGGTGGACTGTTAACTCCTGAGTGAAATCTGCTCAGGCAAAAAATATCTCAAAAACTTTTGGAATCTTTGGATGAAAACTTTAATTTTTACTCTAATATAGCGATAGCAATGAGATTTTAGTACTTTCCTGGAGCCTAGAAACAAAGTTAGTGTCCAGGCAATGGGCATATAAGCATTTTGAGCCTTCAAAAAACACCATACACGGTTTACCGTCTTTTGGGAGAAATTGGTTGTTCTTATTAAACCTAGTTTACTTTGTCGTCTGTGAGTGTAACATCTCGTTCAAAAAAGATGTTGATGATTATTTTGAATGTCAAAAAAAATTTTTTTTTTCTGACGGAATATATTTATTGCAAGACCGTTGCATTGAAGTTAGGGAAGATGATTTGGAAATATAAAATTATCAAAATAGTCGTCTTTAATATATTCGTTCAGAATCCATCGCCTTGCAAAACGCTGAAGTAGTCCAACATTCTGATCGGGCCTGCTATATTTGGCGAGACGTCCCGAATGACTTAGCAGCAGAAAGGGGGCATAATACGTCTTCCAGGTTGCAGTATCTATATTCGTATCTCCATATACCTACATATATAGAACCTTTGTATTTAAATTACAATAATCCAGTATGTGGGATGCTCTTAATTTGGAAATTATTATAAAATATATAAAATAATTAAATATTTTCAGCAAACTTCCAATAGCACATTGCACCTTAAATCGTGACATATATTACATATCAGATAAATCACTTTAAACAATGGACAGAATGGCAGGCAGCAACTCTGTTTAGTCAAGAAGGGACAATGCCATTGAATACAGTTACACAACGCTAAAATCGAACAGCTAACAATAGCTGTAAATTACTTATTGACTGGCTCTGACATAGCACTGGATTTAGCTACAGTTTGTCACAAAAGTCCTGCTATTTCATTTTAAATTATAGAGAAATATTATCTCAATAGGGTTACGATAAAACTTAGTCAAAATATTACGGAAATTAAATAAGTACATTTTTCGACTCAATGATAAAAACATATTATCGTGAAGACAGATTTTTCTGTTGAAAATTTAATTTATTTTAATTAAAGTTCACAGAAAAGTTATTCTTCCTTCTTTGATATATATATATATATATATATATATATATATATATATATATATATATATATATATATATATATATATATATATACCCTTTAAAACAAGCAAAAAAAATTCAAGAAACTATTTAGTAGTCAATATATTACAGGATGTACGTATTGTTCTGGTAAATTAAACGTTAGCATAATTTATATAATTTCATAAACAGTTTTCTTTATGTCTTACTAAATTGTTATGGAGTTTATGTTTTATGATCTACTTTAATTCATTTATAGTGATATTATAAAACTTAGTAATAAAAACAGAATCGTATAGTTTCAGATATTTAAAAGTTTACCAAAACAAGAATTATTTTTATGTATACAGATTGTCCGGGAAAATGTGAAAAATCTCCTGAATATGAACTAGTGAAAGGAATACTACACACCTCCAAGAATATCACCCCTTATTTTTTATTAGGGCAAACTATATAATTGTACAGGTAATTTCATTCTAAAAATTACAAAATTTAATGTAGTTGTCTGAAAATATTTTTTCACGAATAACATAAATAACTTAAGGTGACGTGTTTCAGGGTTTCTAAAAATAAACTAGTACAAGGGAGTGCGCTACCTTTAAATACTTTTTTTTTAATCTCAATCTAATTGAGAAATCTTTACAAAACAAAATGAAAATTACTTGTTATTTGAAATGATATTGAACTACGACATTTTCACTACAAGGATATTATCCCATATTTTTTATAACGGTAAATATACCATTCACGTAGGTAATTTAATTCTAAAAATTACGAAATTTAATGAAATTGTTTCGGGATCGCCAAAAATAAACTAGTAAGAGAGGGTAATTCACTCCTAAATTCTTATTATAAATATATCAAGTTCTAAAGCAGATATCTCTACAAAACCAACTAAAATCTGACATCTCGTAACAGAAACGTTGTGTTCTTAAATATCAAAGCTCGTTCTAGTTCCTAAGATTCTTACTTGTTGGCGTATAAATTTTCTATGGGGATCAGATTAGGGCTTTAAGATGGACATTCTAGGGTATTAATTTTCTGTTCTTCTAGAGAACTCTTACATATTTAGCTCAGATGCTTGGTGTCATTAACATTTTAAAGGCTTTTCAAGCTCCGCGTACAATAGTACTATATTCCACCAAACATCCACATAAATATCGTCTATAATAATGTTTTTAATTCAAAATATAGAGTCCACCCCCATAATGCCAAAAACCAGTGCATTATCATGCTAATGATCTTGGATAAAACGCATTATCTTGGACATCTTCATCTTACATATCTTCTAAGTCTCATATGAAGAAAAACAACAGTTTTGACCACATAATATTGCGCCATTGGTCAATGGCTATTACAGATTCTTAACAAACTGTAAACGTCAACTTATTTGTCTTCTATTTAATATAGGTGCCTTATAGGCCGGAGGAGTTAGCCCCATATGAGGTGATTTTGAAATGTATTATTAGACTTTTGACTATGTAGAAACCTTCAGAATGATAATAGTAATAATGTAGTATCTTATATTTATTTTTTAGGGAAAATTTTTTATTTAACAATTAAGATGTGAAAACCCATTTTTTCGAGTTCCAGGAAAAGCTATTGTTTTTCAGCAAAAAAGTTTCAAACAAAAGTTGTGCGCATTAAAAATACCTACAAAATGAGCTCAGACATCCAAATCGGATAAATAATTCGTTAGTTATTGCAAAAAAACCTGCTAAAATGGCTGTTTTTTCAATTGTTTAGAAAAAATAGAAAAATAAATTTCATTAACTTTATACTACAACTAAAGCAGTCTCTTATTGCATACAACAAATGTGCAAAATTTCAAGTAAAATTATTCAATAGGTTTTTGCACAGTGAATTTGTTTATAACTTTTTATGTTTTTTGATTGCTTATTCTCAGTAATCTAGATTTCGTTCCAGACTTATACTAACAATAACAAAAAAGAACGAAATGAATTGTTGATCTTAAATTGTTGAAAGAGAAGTCGGGGTTCGTTTTCTTGTTATAAACAAATAGAGTAACTCTTCGACAATTGTTGATATCAAAATGCCGATAAGAGGATTGGTTACGACCACTAGAATCTGAGATAAAGTTTTTTTTTTCAAAAAATCGCTGCGAAGTTGTTTATTAACATTAAGGAATTATTTAAATAGAAACTCAGAGGGAGATGGTTAGCTATTGTATGCAGCAGTTTTCAACTTAATTATTTTAAAATTGTTGATGTAGTAATAGTTTAAAGTTGCACCTACTCCAAGAGTCAGAAAGCGAACAGGGGAGGGGGGGGGGTGTTCTTTCAGCCTGTGGCATGCGGAAAAAAACCGTGACTCCTACCTTTCAAATTCTAACAATGGATGATATGTTTTTGTAATCAAATTATTATTAAACATAGTAATAAACAAATTGCTGCACTTTTATACATTTTATGCATAATTATAATTTTACCGTACTTAAGTGCTTTACAAATTGCGAAAAAATTGTTACAGTGGTCAATAGTATATTATTAATTAGGAATATTAAAAATTAGATTGATTTTTTAACGTACCATTAATATTTATCGAGATATAGCGTCAAACAAATAGCAACATTTCTTGATGAAATTATTATTTTTCGAGATGCAGAATTAACTACATTTGACGATTATATTATAAGTGATTATTCAATCGAGAATTATTGTAATATTACTTTAAAAGACTATGAAAGTAATAGGGGAGAAAATAATTATGATTATGATAATAATGATGATGTTGTTGATGTTGAAAATTATGTCAACGATGAGAGTGATGACGATAATGATGATGACGATGAGAGTGATAATGATAATGATAATTGTAATGATAATGATGATAATTGTAATGATAATAATGAAACCGATAAGGATTTCAAAAATGGGTGTACATCGATGTCAAACAAACGAAGAACGAAATAAATATTTTGTATAGATTTAAGCAAAAAATATGTATGTTTTGTATGTGAAAAATATTCGTCCAATCAAATAAACAAAAAAGTTATTATGTGTTTTTCTTGTACAACCAAAAATTTAGCAGCAAATGACAGTCGCAATTTGTTTTATGCTATAACTCCATAAATATTAATGATACATGAAAAATAAATCTGATTCCTAATTAGTAGTATAGTATTGACCACTGTAACATTTTTTCGCAATTTGAAAAGATAGTGCAACAATTTATTTATTGTTATATTTAACAATAATTTAATTACAAAAACATATCATCCATTGTTCATATCTCCCACCATAAATTAAAAAAAAATAAAAATTCTACGATCAATATTCGTCGAGATATTCGAAATTTTTCTGGCGAAACGAATATTAAGCGTCCGAGTCAAGTTTTTTTCCACGCGCTGCAGGCGGAAAGAACGCCCCACTGCTTACTTTCTGACTTTTGGAGTAGTTGCAACTTTCAACTATTGCAAAATCAACAATTTTGAAATAATTGAGTTGAAAACTGCCGCAGACAATAGTTTAACCATTTCCCCACGAGTTCCTACTTAAATAATCCCTTAATAATCAACAAGGCAGCAGCGAATTTTTGAAAAAAAAAATTCTCTCCCAGCATCTAGTGGTCCTACGGAATTTGTTTTTTTTTCAAAATATACGCCAAAATCTCACTTAATACGTCAACTTATCAGCATTTCGATATCAACAATTCTCGAAGAGTTATTCTATTTATTAATAACGAAAAAACCAACCACAAATTTGTTTAACTCTTTCAATAATTTAAAATTAACAATTAATTTGGTTCTTTTTCTTAGTCTCGAGCTTTCATTTGCGGACCCGCAGATCACTGTACTATCTCTAGATCGCTGACAATAAACAATCATAAAAAACATACAATGTTATAAACAAATTGACTGTGCAAAAAACTATATAATATTTTTATTTGATATTTTGCATACTTGTTGTATGCAACAAGAAGCTTCTTTTAGTGCCGTAAAAAGTTAACGCAATATATTTTTCTATTGTTTATTAACAATTCAAGAAACAGTCATTTTAGCAGGTTTTTTTTGCAATAACTAACAAAAAAATTATCCAATTTGGATGAACTTCAGTTCATTTTGTAGGTATTTTTAAAGCTTAACTTTTTTTGAAACTTTTTTACTGAAAAATAATAGCTTTTTTTAGAATTCAAAAAAACTGTTTTTTCACATCTTAATTATTAAATAAAAAAATTTCCTTAAAAAAGAAAATGGTACATAAGATACTACATTATTACTATTATCATTCTGAAGGTTTCTACGTAGTCAAAAGTCTACTAACAATAAATATGTTCTAGATACTAATTCCGCTGGCCTATCAAGGAGACTTTAAGATCATAGTTTGGCTTCTTGCAAATGACGTCGTACTATTCCTGTTGAATCATGTATTCCTACAGCATTTCGAGTCTGTTTGCTTGATATAAATGGTTTTTGTCTTGCTGCCCTTATTAGATAAGTGTCCTGATTTATGGTTGCTTTTTGGTTTGCGACTGTGTGTTTTTGGAACGAGTTTTCATTTTATGGCACTTATTATTAATTGAGCAGAACATCCAATCAAATTTTGTATTTCATCGTAAGATTTTGTTGTAAGCGTATTTCGTCGAATAATTTTGATTGGAACCATAAACAATATTTATTAACAGTATCATTTAAACATAAATATAAATGTGCTCGCCTGTTTTCCAAATTAAATTCTTAAAACCAGTTAAAATGTATTATCTCTAAACCACTGCAATAATTATTAAACATACTTTTCTTTGAAATAATATGTAATAAAGTCTTCCTCTTACTATTCATTTGATTTTTTTTATCAAGTGAATATTGATAAACGAAAGTTTTATTAGACTATACGTCATCTAATCCAAATTAGGCTCTGTCTGACCTTTTTTATTCAAAAATTTGTAAAATACACTTCACAGGAAGTTATTTGACAGACGACAACTAGTTGAAAGAGGACTTAATGTATATTTTGAACGCCAGCATGAATATTTTTTTCTGATGGATTAAACACGTTGAGCAAGTGCCTTGCTTCTTAGATTAAAGGAATTATGTTGAAAATTAAATCTGCACTCTTTGGTTTCATTATTAGGAAGAAAACTTTTTTAGTTTCCCTTAATTTTATTAAAATGTTAGATTTTGTGGTATTTTTCACATTTTAATAAATCAACAGAGAGTATTATATATTATAATCTTAAACTTAATAACAATCAGTTTTTACTTACTCTGCTTCTTCAATTGTTTCCGCCATTGCTAGGAAGACACAGTTGAGCAATATTGTGGTCATAACCAGATAATCGAAGTACTGATTTGTGCTTAGGTATATACAAATTTTTCGAATCGAGTTAAACGGGCTAAATATAAAAATCGAGTTCGTGGCTGTAAATCGATGGATGTAGTTTTTTCGGAACCTTTTTGACACTACGCAGAACGTCTGAAACAAAAATAAATATGTTAGTTTTTTCTAAGCAGCAAATAATTAAATAAGTATTTCATACCAAATTAACTAAAAGGTATAACAAACTATTTTAAGTCTCAAACAAAATTGAATTACAAAAGGAAATAAGACTAAAAATAAATAAAAGACAGTAGAAGTAAAGTAGCAGAGTAAAAAGTCGTTATATTACACTGCTTTACAGCTAATTTACGACTGTAATCTAAAAGACAGTCTTTGGTTAATTTTTGATCTCTAAATGCGAAAATGATAGTAAATACTTCCTAACATGTCAGATTTTTGAGTTATGATTTTTTCAGCAAAAATGAATGAGTATTTTAATTCCATTATTTTAAAAAGTAATTTGTAATATATGGGAGCGCAACGTTGCCAAATTTACGTTTTTCATAAGTTAGGGAAATTCTGCACAATTTGGCAAGAGCACGTGGGGCTCAAAATAACGGAAGTACCCATTTAAACTCATATAATTCCGAATTTCATTCTGCCGCGTAGCGAGATCTACTTATTGATGGCCCCTGTATACGAGAAATACGCCGTTGCTTTTCGAACTTCGGACACCCGATGTTTTTAGAAAATACCAGAAGTACGGAACGGCTACAAAAGCAGCTGACCGGCAGTCGTATCATCAGTATTGGTTTAGTAAGCGTAGTGGTCAGTATTAGAGAAGCGAAGTGTGCGAACAAGTCAATAGTAAGAGCCTTGTATTAGTGTTATCTTTGTGTTGAATAAAATTAGTTGACGTATTACGGTCTGGAACCATAGTTGCAATATTTAGGAACCGTAACCAGGAGCTATCCTCGTTTTTACTCTGCAGGATAAAATGTGTATTTGTGTTAATCTCAATAGTGTTATGGAAAAATTAGGATTTGCACATAACTCGTACGAATGGCGCTTATTTATAAATTCGTCTAAAATAAGTTTAAAAGCAGTTCTGCTCCATAATTGCAAAAAAATCTTCTATTCCTCTTTTACATGCAGTTGACATGAACGAAACATACGAAGGTATGTCACTTATTCTAAATGCAATAAGCTATGATACGTATAAGTGGCAAATATGTGGTGACTTAAAAGTCATAGGACTGTTATTAGGGCTTCAGGGTGGACTTACGAAGTTTGCTGTTTTCTTTATGTTTGAGACAGAGCAACACAGATCCATTACCAAGTAAATCAACACAGAGCCATTGCCAACTAAATGAATGGCCTCCGAGAGATCCATATATATATATATATATATATATATATATATATATATATATATATATATATATATATATACAATAAATGGGTGCTTGTTTGGAAAACCTCTCGGACCTGTTGAATTTTATTTTTAGTTTCGACTTTTCCTAAGTAATATTGAAATATACGTATATATATATATATATATATATATATATATATATATATATATATATATGTGAAGACTAAATCTCTGAGTGATGCTAAGCTTAAAGAAGGAATATTTGTTGGACCACAAATTAGAAAAATAAATAAGAGATCAACAGTTTGGTCAAAAATTAAGTGGGGTTGCATTAGCTGTGTGGAGTTCTTTAAAAAAAATTGTTTCTAAGCTTTTAGGAAACAAAAAGTAGACACCTACGAAAAACTTGTAGAAGAACAACTGGAAAGTTTTTTTAAATATACTTTTTGCACTTCCATTTAAATTTTTTCTCAGAAAATTTGGGTGCTGTTATTGAGAAGCAAGGAGAAAGATTTCACCAAGACATATTAATAATGGAGTAACGTTACCAAGGCAGATGGGATCCAGCAATGATGGGGGATTATTGTTGGTTTCTTATAAGAGAAAGCGATCAGGAATATAAACGAAAGACAACATTTGCAAAAAAGGTATGTACAAAAGACGCTATATATGTATTTTGATGTGTATTTTTGTAAATAAATCCTGTTATCCTTTAAATATCTTGTCTTTTTTATTGTTTTGAACTCATGTATAAATATTACATAAAAATGTTTGTATTAAATAAAAATAACTTATACAATCAATTTTCGTTGTTGAATTCGATATTAGGACCCTTTAAACTCCCACGGATAGCCATAATAATATTACTCGCATTTTTTTTGTATTGTTGACTAGTGTAATCAAACTTAGAGGGTGATAATGACTGACAAATTTTTATGTTAAAAGTCCCTACATTAATGTCAGGAGAATCACACAACATAATTGAAACTAAACATTCGAATGATGTGACATTATCAAGTCGAATAGATATTTTGGGGTGCTGCTTTCGTAATGCTGACTTTCAAGTAATATACAAGTTGTATACTAAGAACGGCTGACTTCTAATAGATCATTCGCTCTTTGCAATAGTAGGAATATATATACAAAATCCGAAACTCAGGTCTTAGAAACAGCAATAGTGAAATTACAAATCTGGCTGAAATATGTCGATGATATCTTTATCCCCTGGAAGGATAACGACCAAGAGTATATAACTGCTTGGCGCAACTAATAAATACCATCTAACCAACAATTATATTTGTGATATAAAAACAATTTAAATGCGTGACATGCATTTTTCTTTTGAAAAATCGAATTTGAAAGTGTATGGAGATCAGGTAACAACGAGATTTTCAATTCTTTTAATATACATTCATACTATCTCTGACGAAAAGCTCATTTGCCACCATGTGCACTAAAGATTTTTTTTAGTTTAGGAAAATTTATGTTTTTGAAAATTGAAAAAAATTTTTTCCAGCATGAACTTTTTCTTTACTTCAAGACATATTTACTTCTTTAATCAGTGTTATGAATTAAGATATTTGACTTTAAACTAAATGATAATTATATTTTGTTTCTTATTTATATTTTTTTACTGATATTACTATTGTCGTAATATAAAGGAAAGATTTAAACAGTATCACTGGATAATCAAAATAAATGCGCCCCTTATGGATCGGAAACAAAGTTGTGTTGCGTGTCTAAGATTAAGACAATAGATAGAGATAAAAATTAATAGGATTAGTCTTGTAATTTCGACAAGATAGTTGTATGAGTTTTTGTAGTGGTTTTTAGACGAACAACTGTTTTTAAAATATTTTTTTGTCTTCTGTATAAGTTATATCGATAAGGTTTTTACAACATTTAGGATCAAAAATAGTTTACTATTTTAGGTAAAAAAATTTAATTGCTTCTTTCGTGTTTTTGCAGAAGTACCTATGTCGATAACGTCCTGCTACATTTTAATGTAACTAAAAAAACTGCTAATCCTTGTACTAGACCAGTGAAAATTGATACTTACAAGCTTAGGTCCTCTTATTTCTTAAAAACGCAGTTAGACAGTTTATAAGAGCTCTAGTAATATTTCAGAATATGCTAATTTCGATGACTTAATTTTATTTTGTTATTTTAACTCATTTTTGTGGAAAAGAAATCCCTGATAATAGACAAACTTTTGATATAAAATAATTTAGTTGTTCCTTGCCATAATAGTCTCAAAACCGGCAAACAAAAGTTTAACTCATTTGTGAGGGATGAATTTTTGGTATTAGTGTTTATAGTGCACATTCATTGACGGCGATCAGATCAGTCAGTTAGTGAACGATATGTTCATGTCAGTCAGCAGCAGAACAAGTAAGAAATAGAAGGCAAGTTTTTGAAATGGTTTTCTGAAGGCTATATCTATATATATATATATATATATATATATATATATATATATATATATATATATATATATAATATAATATTTATAAAGTGCAAGGCTACTCAGCAGGAAAACCAAATTTTCTTATTTCTCATATATTTTACAGTATCAGCAAAGGAGTATAGGCCTGCTTTCCAACCTAGAGAAAATCATTAAACGCATTATTCTCAATAGATTTCCTCATTTTATAACTGAGAGGAACATCTTGAATCCGGAGGAATTCGGCTTCAAAAGCAACCATAGTAGCGTTCAGCAGACCACCAGGCGTTCAGCTGACCACCACTAGCCTCAATGATAATTCAAGGTTTCAACAGATGATCCCACATTGATGCTATGTTCTTTGATATCAGCAAGGCCTTTGACAAGTTGTGACACAATAGTTTTTTTAATAAAGCAAATACGGCAGGGAATCCCGAACTATTTAGTAAGACAGATTAGAGTTGGAGTACCTCAAGGCTCTCCTCTATCTCCAACTCTCTTTAACTTGTACATAGCTGACATTCTGGTCGACGATCGTAGCAAATTATACCTGTTTGCTGATCAAACCGTCTTGACAACCTCATCAGTATCTTTTCGTCTTACGTATCGTATTATTTAACGCCTATAATGTCATATAAATAAATTAGAAAGATGGATGGCCCATTGAAAGATAAAGTTGAATCCTGAGAAGGCACAAGCTGTAATGTTTTCAAAATGTTGATCACCCCTTATCTTACTTCTCATTTAACTTATATTAATAAGTGTCTTTCTACATATTCCTTTCCATTATAATGGAATGTATTACCAGTTCCTAAAGTTTCCAATCCCAGTACCATTTCTGAGTTTCATTCAATTGGTATTTTACCAAATTTTTTAAAGTGCTTGAGAAAACTGTCTATGATTAGTTAAACAAATTTGTTCGTTCCGTAGGCATCTGACCATCTAAACAGTCGAAATTTCACCCTTTATATAGAACAAATACTGCATTTCTTCGAGTGAGCGATGGTGTGTTGGATGCTAGTGATGAACAGTTTCACGATGTATTATGCAAAAATGATATACCTTGGATTGGGAAGGAGTGCAATAGAGTAGTTTGGGAGTTATCTTGGAGGTAGGAAGCAGAGTGTGCATTGGGAGTGAGAGGTCTGAATTAGTAGCTCTCAATAGAGATGTAGCACAGGGCAGCACCCTTGGACCTATGTTATTTTCGATGTATACAGCCGATTTCTGTAAATTTACAGAAAGCTAGTCGATCAATACGTTGATGGTAATAAGTCAAAACTTCTTCTTTTTGTATCCCATAGCCAACAAATCGTAGCATATAAGCTAAAAATTCTTTACATACATAAGGCTATCTTGAGAACTAATAGAAAATTAAGGCTTTGTGACTCTTTAACATTATCTTTGGTGTCATATTGTAATGTTATGTACTGGCCAGCACTTACTTTACGTGAAAGAAATAATCTCCAGGGGTTTCAGAATACCTGCTTTAGGTTGTGTTACAGTTTGAGAAAGTTCAATCTTGTGACACCTTGTCACCATCCCCATGGTTTAATTTGACGGAAAAATCCTTTTTATATACGGGCTACCCTTGGTCAGAGGATTGTGTTGACCAAAACACCTTCATATCTATTTGTTAAATTAATTCGAGGTATTGTTATTCATGAGAGGCAAACAAATTGTAATTCCATGGTTAATGTTCCAAAATATAGAAATGCTCTTTTTTAGAGATCTTTTAAATACAATGCGGTCAAAATCTATAGTTCCCTTCCTGAGGATATTGTGGCCAATACGAATATCGCTAGCTTCAAAAGAGCTGCTAAGATTTTTATTATTGGTACGCATGGTTAGGTGCAGTGATCTTTTGGATTAGTAGAACGTCGAAGTTCAAAAGTGGGAACATGGATGTTTTTAGAATTTATATATATATATATATATATATATATATATATATATATATATATATATATATATATATATATATTAATTCATTTTATATAACAGATTATATTTACTTTCATTTTACGTGTATTTTAGAGTTAATTTAAGAAAACAGACGGTTAGATGAGCTATGCTAGATTTCGCCATTCATTATTATACTTATTCAATTTCTATTGTATATGCTATCAAAAGACATCATTATTGTTATTATCATCATTTTTTCAGGTCGTATAAAAATAATTGTTTTTAAATTTAGTAAGATATTATCATCTTTACTGAGTGTGTCTTTTTCTATGCAGTATATTTCCCCATATTAAAAAAATAAGTAGACACTACTCGCTCATTCTACTGAACATTAAAAGGCATATTATAATGAACTAACGTAGAAACTAAAAGCTTTTGGGAAGGAAAATTAAAAACATATCCCGTGCATAATTTATAAAGCAGACAATATGCTTTTGTCTTGGCGATTGTTAGAAATTTATTCAGTCCTAGCATGTCATAGTCGAGCCATTAAGAGAAAAACAATAGACCATTGCTTTCAGTGCCCTACGGAAACTGAAGTAAAAATTTAAGTTCAAAAAATAAGTTGTCAGTGGATATGAGAAATACGATTTGTTAGACTTTTCATCGCTCCTTCCTTATCTTCCAGTTTTTTGTTTAGCACTGAAATTAGCCACTTTTTAGCTAATTTTTCGGAACATTAATATAATTCATCTCATCTAAAAGTAACGAAAAGTTGTGTACAGATTTTATGTACCTCGTGGACAAATTTCTCAAGTTGGAATATGTTTACTTTTCTTTCTTGGATTATTTAAAGAACTTTAACTCAGGAATATATATATATATATATATATATATATATATATATATATATATATATATATATATATATATATGAAGTAAAATGCGAACAGTGAATGCAAACTTCTCTCCATCATATCCTTTCTGTGTTAGAGGTTGCACAGTGGAAATAAATTGTTATGGAACCCAATTTATCCTATTCTACCACCATCGAGATGATGGCCTGCCTGTACCACCATAGCGAGAAGAAAGTTAGAATTTCCCCTTCCCGCCACAGTGATACGGTAGAGGTACATGTTTCGACTCTACTAGACTCATCAAGGTACCGACATGCACCTGGCTGTGCAAAGGACAGATCGGAAGGAAGCATGCAAATACTGAACCGACCTCCCATCGGATGGCGTATATATGTTTATGCGGCTCTCACGGATTCCTCCGTGTGAGATACAATAGCAGTGGATATATCCACATTATGCCGTTGTACTGCTGAAATCTCATTCAGCAAACATACAACTACATGCAGCTCCGCATGAATGAAGTAAAATGTGAACATTTGATGGAGAGAAGTTTGCATTCACTGTTCGCATTTTACTTCATTCATATACGGAGCTGCATATAGTTGTACGTTTGCTGAATGTGATTTCAGCACCACAATGGCATAATGTGGATATATCCACTGCTACTGCATCTCATACGGAGGAATCCGTGAAAGCCGCATAAACACACACACACACACATATATATATATATATATATATATATATATATATATATATATATATATATATATATATATATATATATATATATATATATATATATATACAGGGTGATTCAAAAATCGATCACGAAACTTAAGGGGGTGATTCTACTTGACAAAATAAGGGTAGAGCTTCATATAATTTTTTTTCAAAATGTCATTCGTTTTCGAGTTACAAGCCGTCCAAGTTCAAGTTTTTATTTTTTGTTTTTTGAATTACTCGCTTACAGGAAAACCGATTTGACTAATATTTGAAAGATAGGCTAAGTCTTCTGCGCTTCATCATTTTAGTAACAATTCACATTGATTGTTTGCCGCTAGAGGGCACTTTACCTACATTGAAAATTGTTTTTTTGTCATAATTTTTTAGTGTTGATAGCTACAGTAGTTTTTGGCATAATTTCTGAAAGACTGATGCCAGGCCTTTAAAAAAGGTGCTCTTTATTTACATCGCTAAACCCAACGGTTTAGACGTAAATCACCCTTAAAAATTAAGTGGTAAATTTACTTTTCTCATTTCATTACCACCAGCTACCAGGTAAATAGCTATCAAAGTATACTAGAGCTGCCAGTTTAACATCAAATAAATTCGCTTTTTAAACTATTTAATTTATAATCTTAAAATAACTAATAATGGCTAATCACCAATATTCAAATATCGAATATTGTGATATCCATTTTTGTTATGGAAAAGCAAATGGTAATGCAGAGTTGGCAAGAAGATATTATATGGAGAGTTATCCGGAAAGAAATATCCCTCATGCTCAAACATTTTCCAGTGTGCACAGGAGGCTTGCGGAATGTGGTTCCTTTAAAAGTTATAATGGAAATAGGGGAAGACCTAGAACTGCTAGAAACGTGCAACAAGAAGAAAGAGTGCTTGAAATTATTGAAGATAATCCAGGTATTAGTACTAGAAAAATTGGGAATGAAGTGCGGCTCTGTCAGGCTAGTTCATGGAGGATACTAAGAGAAGAACAACTCTACCCGTTTCATTCAAAAAAGGTGCAGGCTCTTTATGACGATGATCGGCCGAGACGGTTGGAAATGTGCAATCAGATCCTAGCTAAGTATGAACATGATAATCGATTAATTGGCGTCATATTATTCACTGACGAAGCTGGTTTCACTCGTGATGGCATAACAAATCTACACAACATCCACACATATGCTTACGAGAACCCAAACAATGTGGTAGAAACGAAACATCAGCGTAGATTTTCACTAAATGTGTGGGCAGGGATAATAGGAGATTACCTTATTGGTCCTCATTTCTTTGATGGCCCATTAACTGGTGACGTATACTTAGATTTTATCCAAAATCGTCTCCTATTGTATCTGGAAGATGTGCCATTGGAATTAAGGGCCAACATGTGGATCCTTCAAGACGGAGCTCCGCCCCACTTGAGTATACGTGTCCGACAGTATTTGAATGCAACGTATCCTGAGCGATGGATAGGACGAAGTGGACCATTGGCATGGGCAGCGAGGTCACCAGACCTTAATCCTATGGATTTTTTCTTTTGGGGTCATTTGAAACAATTGGTGTACGATATTCCAGTAATCAACGTCGAGGATCTTCGCTTCAGGATAATCGAAAAGTGCCAAATTATTAAAGAAACACCAGGAATTTTTCATCGAGTTAGGCGACATTTTTTGAAGAGTGTTAGGAAATGTATGGAAGAAAATGGGGGACATTTTGAGAATCTTTTTTAGTTTGTTTAGTACTGTTTCATTAATTTTTATCAATTAAATGTATATCGCAATAATCCATAATATGAATATTTACTGATTAGCCATTATTAGTTATTTTAAGATTATAAATTAAATAGTTTAAAAAGCGAATTTATTTGATATTAAACTGACAGCTCTAGTATACTTTGATAGCTATTTACCTGGTAGCTGGTGGTAATGAAATGAGAAAAGTAAATTTACCACTTAATTTTTAAGGGTGATTTACGTCTAAACCGTTGGGTTTAGCGATGTAAATAAAGAGCACCTTTTTTAAAGGCCTGGCATCAGTCTTTCAGAAATTATGCCAAAAACTACTGTAGCTGTCAACACTAAAAAATTATGACAAAAAAACAATTTTCAATGTAGGTAAAGTGCCCTCTAGCGGCAAACAATCAATGTGCATTGTTACTAAAATGATGAAGCGCAGAAGACTTAGCCTATTTTTCAAATATTAGTCAAATCGGTTTTCCTGTAAGCGAGTAATTCAAAAAACAAAAAATAAAAACTTGAACTTGGACGGCTTGTAACTCGAAAACGAATGACATTTTGAAAAAAAATTATATGAAGCTCTAACCTTATTTTGTCAAGTAGAATCACCCCCTTAAGTTTCGTGATCGATTTTTGAATCACCCTGTATATATATATATATATATATATATATATATATATATATATATATATATATATATATATATATATATAAATATATATATATATATATATATATATATATGTAACTCAACCAAAAACAACACACAAGAGAAACAGGACAATGAGCCGAGAGGTGGTCCAAACTCAGGGAAGCAAGGAAACCAACCCGGCATAATCTGCGCAAGCGTCAAACTATAAAAAGGCAGATAGATGACCAGCGTCATCATTTCAAGGGCTAAAACTACAAAAAGATGACACTTTTGCTAGCCTGGACATCAAATCCTTGTATCCCAGCATATCAGTTGACGAATTGCTAGACCAAATAGCTATGAACGAGGAGTTTCCACATCATTTCATCGACCTCTACGAATAGTGTCTACAAAACACATATTTTTTCTATGAAAATAACTTCTACCTACAAACAGATGATGCTCCTATGAGATCTTTACTATCACCAGCCATCTCATCAAACCTTTTTAAGGAATATTGGGAAACAGAAGCCCTAAGAAAAACCAAAACAAAACCACCTTTCTGGAAAGGTTATGTGGATGATATCTTCATCATATGGTCATACGGAAGATTCAATCTAAACATACTTTTAGAGCAATTTTTTGCCAACAAGTGAATTGAAAGAGTAGTCGCCGAGATATCTGATTTAAACCCCCTTGACGTGTTATGGTCGGGTTACCTGAATCCCCTATATAAATTGACTCTTCATATCGAAGACTTAAAGAATTGTATTATTCAAGAATTACGGCTAATTACTAAAAAATCAGTCATAAATGTCCAAAATGAATTTATAATTCGCTTAGGTTACTATTAATTACAATGGGAGGCATTTTTAAAATTTAATAAAATGATAAATTAACTGTTGTTACTACGAGTTTTAGCTGTTGATAAATCGATAACAGTTCAATTTAGGTCTTGAAATTAATAGAGAAATGTTCAGAATTCCTTAGAGAGTCTAAAACTGTACAAAAAATTAGGGATCACTATTTACCGAATTAAAGTTAATTATAGCACAGCTTGTTCCGAGTCACCTTGTATGATTTAATATATTGAAAAAAATTCGTACTAAAAAAAATAAAGTAGATGTGTCCAGGTAATTTTTCAAAAACTCATCATTGTTTAAGTAATGAATTTATTGTGCAATGTAGGAAGCGCGGATCCAAGGGGGGGGGGGGCGATCGTGTCCCCCCCAAGAGCTTTGAGGTTACACAAATAGACCCGATTTTTCCTCTTATACTACGGTTTATTTAAGAACTAGAGAGAGTAATAAATCATTTTTTACCCTTTTTCTCTTCGCTATCTGTGTTCTTGAGTCCGGTGTCTTTAGCAAAATTTGTTAGACCCATATATTTTTCATAGCAATGGGTTAGAAATTTTATAATCAAAAATACCGGTCTATAATAATGGACAAAACCGTAGCCTTAATCTCTCAAAAAATTGGAAGTAATAATTTAAATACTTACAAAATATCCATTGGCAAAATATATAAAAAAATGAATTCGTCCATATAATATTAAAATATTTTTGGGGCTCTCGGTCATTTTATTATTAATTAAAAACATTTTTAGGGTATTTGACGTTTCAGTTTATATATTTCTTAAACCATCTGCAGAATTACAATTAAACACTAAAAAGGGATTCAAATGCAATTACCTTTTTTATGTTGTAATTAAAATTAGACCTACTTATTTTTATTTCTATTGTACTGATATCTTAATTTAATTTACTTTATTATATGGAAATACGATAGCCCCAGAAAAATAAGATAAACATGTTAATTCTACACGCTTAAGAAAAAGACAAATACAATAATAAAATAATAAAAAACTTACGGCTAATTAGAATTAAATATATATAAACTTAAAGAGTGGGACACACTAAAATAAAAATATATAAAAAAAATAAAAAACATATAAACAACATTAAACAATAAAATACAACAAAAACAAAAATTTAAATAATAAATTGTGATTACACTAGTAAACATTACGTATTTTCTAATCAAAGTCAGTGAAACTATCTTCGCTCAAATTAATTATAATTGGTTCTAATATCTCACAGATCATGAGATCGAGTTCACACATTTTGTTTTATTCTTTTATTATATGGATTTTTTCCAATTTTCCTAAGTAACTTTATTCAAAAAAATCTTTCAAAAGTTTAGTTAAATTACTAATTTTGTTAATTGTGTTATTTCTAACAACTCTACCTTTTATTTGAGAGAGATATTTACCTCTCCAACGGACAATTTCCGAACGATCTATAGGAACAGATTTTCTATCTGGTTTTTCCCAGCAAAAATTAAGTTCTCTGAGCAATTTCCAGAAATCAGTTCTTTTAATTTCAGGTAAATCGCGATCTTCATTGATTTTGGTTAGAATTTTGTAGACGGTTGGGATCTGCTTCTCATAATAAAATGTATATACGTCCCGTTTAATTACAGTTTTCATCTCTTCTTCCAATGAGGTTTTTCATCTGCCTATGATCGAATGTGGCTTGGGAGTACTAACAATTCCAGTCGTTTTTTCTTCTTCAGTATTCGGTATATAGTAGATTTTCCAACTCCTGTCATGTTGGAACACATCTCAACAGAGCTTTTAACATTATTATCTAGATATTGATATCTTAAGGCATCATAAACATTCATCGTAATAAGTTTTTCGTTGAAGAAAAAATGCCTTGGTTTAACGATTCTGGAATAAATATAGAGGTGAAAGTCATATCTTTTGGGTATCTCACTAATCTCAAATAAAAAGAAGCGCAAACAAGATAAATTACTAAGAACAAACTGTAAGGTGTACTTTGCTCACTGACAGAAATTAAATTAAACTATCATATATCATGTTGCAGTAAATTTATAAAATATATTTATATATATATATATATATATATATATATATATATATATATATATATATATATATATATATATATATATATAATGAAATATAATTAGATTTACGGCAGTTCTCAGTTACCAGCGGCACTGGAGCAGGTACGTTGGAGGTTTCAGTAACAGTTTTATTACTCTCTCTAGTTCTTGAATAGAGTATAGGAATGTGTATATTTACGATCGCCCCCCCTCTCCCAAGAGCTTTGAGTTCAGGAAAATTGAATCAGTTCTGCATTAGGAATGAGTATGCTGTTTGCACTCCCCCCCTCCCCCCTTGACAACTTGTTTTTCTTGCTATACTGTACTTTTGTGATATCCCCCCCCCCAAAGAGAGATTCTGGATCCGCCCCTGATGTAGGATGTTTAGGATATAAGGTTTCAGGTATTTTCTAGCAATTGTGTATATTTTTAGGAGGACCATTGCCCCATGATCCCTCACTGGATCCGCCCTTGTGTAGATATTACGGTTTGAGGCTAGGGTCCATATTAAAAACAATCATTTGAAAATTTACCACCAGCTTGACTAAAAAGGTTTAAGTTTGAAAAGAGTTCCAACTGCAATGTTCTAGTTGATCATTTTTTTTTGCTTACGATTTTGTTAAAAATTGTATTAAATATGTCTTTTATAGGAAGTTTATTTGGTATACGATTATTTGTTAACTGCTTTCGATGAAAAATGTGAATTGGTTTGACGTGGTGCATTTTTAAATTGGCTTAAGTTATACAGATTGTAACGTAGCGCATTAATTTATTTATTTATTTATTTTTTAATATAACGACTAATATTTTCTTAGGACTCAAAATGCGATATTGCCAAATTTTTAAATATTTTTTGCCGAACTCAGTGTTTCATTTTAATACTCATACGATAGTTCTATAATTTTCCGTAAAACTTTGTAAAAAATCTTATCTGGTATTATTTTATCTCAGAATAGTACAATATTTAGTTTTTTGTATACAGAGTATCCAAAATTCTATTTCAATATTGATAGCAATCGAATAGCGGAGTACTAAATTGACACCAAAATCTAGAGATAAAGCTTCGGAAATGATAAAAGGAATAGTTGTCTTCTGAAATAAAGCACATTTTCTATCTTTGCCAATTTGGTAATAAAGAAAAGTGATTTTTAACTTCCTTCCTTTTTAAGGTTTTAGAATTGCTGAACTTATTTTTTCATTTGTCAACTTAAACCGTTCTCTACCGATTTAGAGTAGTTTTAAAATATCAACATTAACAAAATAAAATATTTTAGTGGTACATTTTAAACAAATGAATTTCTATTCAAAATTTCTCTTCAGCACTACAAAATACGATCCTTTTGGTATTGTTTGGAACTTTAGCAAAGTTGATGATTTTCGCTTGTCACGGGGGATTTAGGAAAGTTTTGGAGAGAAACAAAACTTTAGTCAAGAATCCTAGTTGATTTAATTGATGGATTTTGTTACTCTAAATTTTTTGAGTAATAGGTTTTTTCTTACAAGAAAACAAGTATTTTTTAATAAATGAATTTCGTTATATTTTTTTGCTGGCAGTAGTTTTATGTTTATGTTAAGAAATTAGTGCTTAGTGCCAAATTTTTTTACGAAATTCTTATTATTTACCTTTATTTTTACACTGTTGTACAATTTAAAATTTTTTGTCACTCTTTGATGGTTTTTAAGCTTTCTGTATCTACTGTAATATGCTGAATTCAAATATGAGCTAGGTTTTTACCTATCACTCATAAGTTTTTAGGGAAGGAAATAAGAATATAAAATAAGGGAGAGTCAACGATTGGATGAAGTAGGTTTGTGCCTTTTCGGTGAAATTAACAAAGAAACTATATTTATTGTTTGATACAGTTTATTTTTACGCAGATTTTAAAAATATTTAGGACTCTACAGGGTGAGCCAAAAAACTAGGACAGCATAAAGTTGTATTTTTTTAAATAGAACACCCTATATACGAATCGTATTTTCGATTTAGCTTATAATTTTAAATCTTTTTTATTAAGGGTTTACTATAACGAAACTTTATAGTTTCTGAAATAATTAAGTTTAAAGAAAAAAAGTCACATTTTCAAGCATCAATTCAATCCTAAATAACGTTTTCAATTTTGTGACAAATATATTCAAATTTGGAATTTAGCAAGGCCAAGGAAAAGTTAACATAATTTTTATCTAATATTTGCAATAAAAGCTACAGGGTGTTGAACACATCGGCTCAAATTTGAACAAGTTTAAACGAATAAATATCTTTTTTTTTAAATGGTACACCCTGTATATTTTCATGTTATTTAATAGAGTAATAAAAACCCTAAAAGTTTTGTTCAATATATCCTATACCTATTTATAATAGTTTTTGAGATATTTCAGTTTTTCTTATTTTTCATACTTTTTTACAGAAATAGTCTTCATTATCATAGTAGCCATGGCAAAAACAATGTAAAAGAACATTTTTCTGTGTGTCAAATTTATAACCGCAATCGCTTCTTTTGGTTTTTATGTAGTGTAGTTTGGTTTTTTTTTGCATTCATCTTATATTGTAAAATGAATTTTCCAAAGAATGTGTTAATAGATATGATTTATACAATAGGAGAGACTCAAAAAAATTGCCTTCTTGCTCAAAGAATTTACAAAATGAAGCATCATGATCGACGCCAGCCTAATACCCATACTTTTCAAAACTTAATGCAAAGATTTGATTCTTCTGGTACTGTTGATTATCCAAAACGTAAAGTGGTCAACAAACCAGTAACTAATGAAGAAAAAGAACTACAAGTATTGTTAAATGTTCAGGAAAATCCTTATATTGGTAGCCGTCAGTTAGCAGCAGTATGTGAAACATCACAATCCACCGCTAATCGTACTACCAAGAAATATAGGTATCATCCATATCACATGGAATTACACCAAGAATTGCATGGACAGGATTTTGAAAGTCGTGTAAACTTTTGTCGTAAAATAAATGCGGAGTTTTAATTAAATCCAAATTTATTATGCAAGGTAATGTTTAGTGATGAAGCTACTTTTAGAAGTAACGGTGCCGTAAATAGACGCAACATGCATTATTATGCCACAGAAAACCCATTTTGGATTAGAGAGGTGCAATATCAAAACCACTGGTCATTAAATGTTTGGTGTGGTATTCATCATAATCGAATTATTGGACCCCACTTTTTTAATGAACCACTAAATGGCCATAGTTACCTGAACTTTCTACAAGAAGAACTACCCCAACTGCTTCAAGGTCTCGATAGGGATGAGCTCGACAGTATGTGGTTCCAGCAGGATGGTGCGCCTCCGCATTACCATCGTGAAGTTCGTGCGTTTTTGGACCAACGATATCCGCAAAAATGGATTGGACGTGGGGGTTTCATTGAGTGGCCACCAAGGTCTTGCGACATCACCCCATTAGATTTCTTCCTATGGGGTTATATTAAAAATAAGGTGTATGTTAATCCACCAACAATAGTGGAAGATATGCGAAACAGGATTAGGGATACCTGTAGAACAATAACGCCACTAATTTTGTCCAGGGTCCGAGAAAATCTGCAAAAAAGACTAAATTTGTGCATTGCACAAGAGGGTCGTTTATTCGAACACTTATTAAAAAGAAATAATTAATCTCAGTATTTAATAGGTAATTTTTTTGTTTCAATTTAGTATAAAAGTAAATATGTATTTGCCTTGTCGTTATTGTTGTGTTAATTTTTTCACATTATGTTTAATTAAACTATTGTCGTTGTAATATAACGAATAATGTATTTCATCATATTTAACCACATTCTGTTTGTTTCTGTAGTTTCTTTTTATTATTTTACATGGTTACTATGATAATGAAGACTATTTCTGTAAAAAAGTATGGAAAATAAGAAAAACTGAAATATCTCAAAAACTATTATAAATAGGTATAGGATATATTGAACAAAACTTTTAGGGTTTTTATTACTCTATTAAATAACATGAAAATATACAGGGTGTACCATTTAAAAAAAAAAAGATATTTATTCATTTAAACTTGTTCAAATTTGAGCCGATGTGTTCAACACCCTGTAGCTTTTATTGCAAATATTAGATAAAAATTATGTTAACTTGTCCTTGGCCTTGCTAAATTCCAAATTTGAATATATTTGTCACAAAATTGAAAACGTTATTTATGATTGAATTGATGCTTGAAAATGTGACTTTTTTCCTTTAAACTTAATTATCTCAGAAACTATAAAGTTTCGTTATAGTAAACCCTTAATAAAAAAGATTTAAAATTATAAGCTAAATCGAAAATACGATTCGTATATAGAGTGTTCTATTTAAAAAAATACATCTTTATGCTGTCCTAGTTTTTTGGCTCACCCTGTAGAGTCCTAAATATTTTTAAAATCTGCGTAAAAATAAACTGTATCAAACAATAAATATAGTTTTTTGTTAATTTCACCGAAAAGGCACAATCCTACTTCATCCAATCGTTGACTCACCCTGTACAATAATCTCAAACTAAGTAATCTAAGAAATTTTCAAAGATTTAAAATAAACAAAATTACTTTTTCAAAACATACTTAATTGTGTATTAAAAAATGTATATTATAATCAAATTAATTGTTTTTTTTTATCTCTTTTCGCCTGTATTCGCCGGGGCCTAGCCGAGTCATAAGCAATGCAATCATAGTCCAGCTTGGGGAGCATGATGGAATTGTATATTTTGAGAAGTGTATGGAAATCTGAGCCCCAAGTGGTATGGAAGAGAAACTTTAACATGTTAAGGTCCTTAAAGCATCGAGCCTTAAGGGAAGCAATGTGAGGGCGCCAGTTAAGGCCAAGAAACTTAAGCTGACTGTCCATAGGGAGATGTCTATGGTTTAGTGAGATAGGATTTAGTTTTAAACAGCTCTTCTTTTTACAAAAGTGAGTGACCGTTGTTTAGTCTGAATAAATGTAAAACCTGTCTTCATTTCCCCTGATTGGAGTTTTAGAATGCATAGCTGGAGTTGCCTTTCACAGGTGATAGATGATTGTGAAGCAATATATATATATATATATATATATATATATATATAAGTCGTCAGCGTAAAGTCTAGCCGGAATGGAGGGAGGAATGGAATCATTGATGGAGTTCGTGGATAGTGGGAAGAGAGTGCAATTAAGCACTGAGCCCTGAGGAATGCTATTCCTGAGGGGGTGGGTAGGAAAGGTATGGTTACCCAGGCGAACAGAGAAAAGACGATCGCGTAGAAAGTTTGAGATGAATATTGGAAGGTGACCTTTAAATCCTAGTTTATGGAGTTGAAAGAGGATGAGATATTTGAGTTATATGTACTAGAAAAATAGGTTTTTTTGGCTACTTTTGGGGATGCATAATTTAATACTACTCTTTCACTTCAAAATAAGCTTTTGAGCAGATATCTGTGATTTTTTCTTACAAAGTTATGACCATTTAAACTATAGAATAGTAGGTTTTTAGACATTAATATCGTTTTTGCAGATATCTATCCGCCACTTTAAATCCATCATGTAAAAAATAAATATTTCTATTTTTAACCGACTTCTAAAAGAAGGAGGTTCTCAATTCGTCGACTATGTATTTTTCTTTTTTTTTTTATGTATGTACACCGATTATTCCGGAACGGCTGCACCGATTTGAATGAAATTTTTTACGTTATGTAAAGGAAGTTGCTGCGGTGGTCCCATATTTTTTTAGATGAAATTGGTGCAGTAAAATCCAAGATGGCGCTTACAATATGGCGGCCAAAAAAATTAATTTTGTCCGATTTTCTCCAAAATTGGTATGGATGAATTTTCGGGGTTGTACCCAACGAATCTGAAATTATTTTAAAAAAATTCAAAATGGCGTATCCAATATGGCGGACAAAAAACTTTAATTTAGTGCGATTTTCTCCAAAACTGGTATGGGGGAGTTTTCGAGGTTGCATATAACGAATCTGATAATATTTTTAAAAAATTCAAGATGGCGGATCCAATATGGCGGACGAAAAAATCAATTTTGTCCGATTTTCACCAAAATTGGTACGGGGGAATTTTCGGGGTCGCATATGACGAATTTAAAATAATTTAAAAAAAATTCAATATAGCTGATCCAATATGGCGGACGAAAAAATCAATTTTGTCCGATTTTCTCCAAAATTGGTACGTGGGAGTTTTCGGGGTCGCATATGACGAATCTAAAATAATTTTTAAAAAATTCAATTTGGCGGATCCAATATGGCGGACGAAAAAATCGTTTTTGACCAATTTTCTCCAAAATTGGTACAGGGGAGTTTTCGGGGTCGCATATGACGAATCTAAAATAATTTAAAAAAGAATCGATTTGGTGGATCCAATATGGCCGACAAAAGAATCGTTTTTGTCCGATTTTCTCCAAAATTGGTATAAGGAAGATTTCGGGACCTCTCATAAAGAATCTGAAATTATTTTTAAAAAATTCAATATGGCGTATCCAACATGGTGGATAAAAAATTGGTTTATTTTCTTTAAATATCGATATTGGAAGGTTTTGGAGCCTATATTACCAATCTAAAATTAATTTGAAATTTAAGATAGTGGATTTACTATTACAGACTAAATATTCGTTTGACACAATTTCATTGGTATTTGGAGAACTCTAAGAATCAAAGAATTTTTAGTGGTTCATTTTAGGGTGATTTATAATTATGGATAAAATGGGTATTTTTTTGCTACCTTGGAGTCATTGCGGGCTACACTAATCTCGATTATCACTTAGTTCAAATAATTTATGAATATCATAATAAATTCAAAACTAAAAATCGAAAAATAAAATTTTTATAAAAAAATTGAACCGACTTCTAAAAGTGCGCTAAAAAGTGAAAAATAATTAGAAATTTTTATATGAAATTGAAATTTTTGAAGTCGGCGCCAAATTATTTCTAAATGAAATAAATAACTACTAATATATACAAATTATAGTAAGAAAGCAATTACTAATAAAGTATTGTTAATCTGTTTATGCGAATCACGTTTTGTCAGGTATTAATTTGGCGCCGACTTCAAAAATTTCAATTTCATATAAAAATTTCCAATTATTTTTCACTTTTTAGCGCACTTTTAGAAGTCGGTTCAATTTTTTTATAAAAATTTTATTTCATATAATATTCGTCATCAGCGATTCCGAAAACCCCAATTGAATTTTTTTAGGTTCTAGTATAATTTTTTTATAAGTTTTAATGGGTCAGTTTGAATCCGTCTTCGAAATTAAAAAATATTCGTACTCAGCGACCGCAAACAGCCAAAGTACAAATTTTGAAGATAAATCTATACAATAAAAAAATGTATGCATCAGATGTTTAATGTGCATACTCATGACGTTGTTGCGATATATTTCGTAATTTAAAATGGCTGCATTTTTGCAAGAAATAATCCTAGATAAGAGTAGTATTTACGATGCAAGTAAACAAATACCAAACAAATTTTGTGTATCGTGTCTATAACTCCAAAAGTAGCCAAAAAAATAATGTTTCCTGCCATAATGGGCAAATTCTGGCCGTGGATTCAGGTTCTGTGCAGCAAATTACTTCGAAAATGATCCCTAGCTGCCTCAGAATAAGACCTTGTAGATCTGCTTAGTATTTGTATAAAAACAAATTCGTAAATAAAAGATGTTACAAGCCGGCCAATTGATTTGCTATTTTATATTAAATTAATAAATGAATTCTTCTCTTCCTTTAATACAATTAAATCAATTAACTAAAAGTTGTGCACACATAACAAAAACTCCATCCAGACCTAAACTTAAACCACTTTTGCGAATTTAAAATTTTTAGAAGTAAACCACAAAACTTCAACCCGAACTTTGAATTAAACTTTGAGTCTTAACTTTAAACACAAAACTTTTAAGCTATAATCTTTACGTGGATAAAACTTTTAAATTATCATTTTAGCGTTTAAAGTACTAAACGATGGTTTTTATTTAAGGATAAAAAGGGGTTATTTTAATCCTGATTAACGGTTAAAGCCGTCTATTATTTTAAGGACTCCAATCGATTTTCAAGAGCTTAAGTGTAAAAAAACAAAAGAATCTAAAGAAAATTAAAAACATTATTTTCAAGAGAAATGTGATATTAGTAGGTTTAAATATAAAGTTTCTTTTTGTATCTTTAAAAGCATTTATACAGCTTTTTTAGATTGGTATATTAATTTGAATGTTTCATGTAGCACATATAGTAATTTTTAATATCATTGTTGACCTAAAGTGCAGTAAATAATAACACAGGCATACAAGTAAAAGTATTTTGTCCAGTAGGCTAGACTCTTCAACTCTTGTGTAATTTGATGTGCTGGGAATCGTTCAGGTCAGAGTTTTCAACAAATCCGCAAAACATATCTAAAAATACTAAAATTGACCATTATTAAGATTGAATCGTAATTTATAAAACTCAAGTTATGCCTTACAGATCAACTTCATTCCTACTTCGACTTCTATGTATTCAGATACGCAAAATTCGAATCCGGGATACGGATTATTACATCAGATTATCTCTGGCCGGCGGAGTTAGCTTCATATTGGGTGATTTTGAAATTTATTGTTAGTAGACCTCTGATTACGTAGAAACCTTCAGAATAATAATAGTAATTATATAATATCTTATGTCTCATTTTTTTTGTGGGGAAAATTTTTTATTGAACAATTAAGGGGTCTTTTAGGTTACAATTTTTCAAAAAAAAATGTATTCATTTTTTTTAATAGAAAGAAAAGAGATATCATTTTATAATTTTGCACATACATTTGTTCATACCTTTAGTATATAAAAAAATTTTTTTGGATTTTTTTATGGGTTTTTTACCCATAATAATTTTTTTTTTAAAAGAGCACCAAAAAATGAAAAAATACCAAATTAATCCTTGTTCAAGTGCCCATGGTCCATACTGGAATGATTTTTTCATCCAAAAATAACAAAATGGAGGTCATTGGAAAAAAAATCACTTTTGAGGGTGAAAAATCGGGTAAAATCGGAAAATTTGTTATCGATCAAAGTGATTCCGGTACCGACCATGGGCACTTGAACAAGGATTAATTTGGTATTTTTTTTCTTTTCAGCCGACAGTCACTTGGAATCACGTCCGCCGTCATTTTTTGGTGTTTTTTTTTTAATTGTTATGGGTAAAAAAACCCATAAAAAATCCAAAAAAAAAATTTTTGGATACTTAAAGTACGAATAAACATATGTGTAAAATTATAAAATGATATCTCTTTTCATTCTATTAAAAAAAAAATAATAAAAAATTTTTTCTTTTGAAAAATTGTAACCTAAAAGACACCTTAAGATGTGAAAACAGTTTTTTTGAGTTCTAGGAACAGCTATTATTGTTCAGCAAAAAAGTTTCAAAACAAAGTTATGTGCATTAAAAAGGCCTATAAAATGAGCTTACACCCATCCAAATCGGATAATATGTTCCTAAGTTATTGCAAAAAACCTGCTAAAATTACTGTTTTTTCAATTGTTTATATACAATAGAAAAATATATGGCATTAACTTCATACTGCAACTAAAGGAGTTTCTTATTGCATACAATAAATGTGCAAAATTTCAAGTAAAAATATCTAATAGTTTTTTTGCATATTGAATTTGTTTATAACTCTGTACGTTTTTTTTTGGATTGTTTATTCTCAGCAATCCAGAGGTCGTACAGCGGTCTGCGGTTACGCAAATGACATTACTAGATTTATTCTAACAATAACAAAAAAAAAATGAAATGAATTATTGATCTTAAATTGTTGAAACAGATAAACAAAATTTGGATTAGTTTTTTCGATATATTCAAATTGAACAACTCTTCGACAATTGTTGATATAGCGATACCGATATGTGGACGCGATAGCTGAGATTTTGATGCACATTTGGAAAAAATAAAAATTGTGTACGACCACTAGGCGTTGAGATAGAGTTCCCTTTTCAAAAAATCGCTGCGGAGTTGTTTATCAACATTAAGGGATTATTTAAGTAGGAACTCATGGGAAGATGGTTAAACTATTGTACGCAGCAGTTTTTAACTCAATTATTTCAAAATCGTTGATGTAGAAAGCTATTGCAGGTGTAGGTGCAACTTTACACTAGTAAATTTGCACCTACGCCGAGAGTCAGAAAGTGAGCAGTGGAGGGGGGCGTTCTTTCAGCTTGTGGCGTGCGGAAAAAAAAGTGACCCGGACGCTTCAAATTCGAATGGATGAAATGTTTTTGTAATCAAATTATTGTTAAACAAAACAATAAACAAATTGTTGCACTTTTATACATTTTATACATAATTATAATTTTACCGTACTACGTTCGAAAAAATTGTTCCACTGGTGAACTGCTAATTAGAAAAATTAAAAATTAGATTGATTTTTAATGTACCATTACCAGATATAGCTTGACACAAATAGCAACATTTGTTGATAGCATTATTATTTTTCGAGACGCAGAATAAACTACATTTGACGAATATATTGTGAGCGATTATCCAATCTAGAATTATTGTAATATTACTTTCAAATACGATGAAAGTAATAAGGAAGAAAATAATTATAATTATGATAATAATAATGATGATGATAATTATGCCAATGATGAGAGTGATGATAATGATGAGAGTAATAATGTTGATGACGATGGGAGCGATAATGATATTGATATCTATAATGATAATAATGACAATTGATTGTCGACTCTGTCATATGTAACCAAGCTTGTGCCAACCGAAGAAACCTCTTTGCTGCCTACGTGGATTATAAGAAGACCTTCGACTCGGTGCCACATGAGTGGCTCAAAACTACATTGAGAATGTATAGAGTCGATTATGATTTTGTTTCCTTTTTAGAACGCATCATGTCAACCTGGAGAACTAGGATACAATTGCAAGTGCCATCCAGCGACACCATCGAAACTAACACCATTCCGATACGAAAGGGAATATTTCAGGGCGATTCACTTAGCCCATTTTGGTTTTATCTTGCAATGAACCCACTATTACGCCGTTTGAACTCAACCAGATACGGTTTCAGTGTTAGAAACTATAGCTGCAATGGAAGCAGACCAAACTTACCAATATCTAGGTATGAAACAGGCTAAAAGAATTGACCATGGCACTATGAAGGCCGAATTGACAACCGAATTTGTCAGGAGGGTAAGGCGAGTATTACAAACTAATTTAAATAATAGAAATTTGTTCAAGGCCCTCAACACGTATGCTTGCTCTGCGCTGAGCTACTCTTTTGGAATTGTAAAATGAAGCAGAATGGACATACAAAACCTGCAAAGAAAAATAAGGACACTCCTAACAAAAGCACAGAAACATCACACTCGGAATGCCATTGAATGTACAATGCTTCCAAGACACCAAGGAGGGAGAGGATTGGTGGATATTGGTAAGCAGCTCGACCAACAAATAATAAACTTACGTTCATATTTCCACAGGTTAGCGGACTCTTCCACACTACATCGAGCAGTATGCGAGGCAGACGATTCAACGCCGCTACAGTTGAGGGAACAAGATATTACTTCTCACCACCAAACAGACCAAGAGAAGTTGCAAACCTGGCTACAAAAGCCACTTCATGGACGGTATCCAAGTGAGGTTAATCAGGACAATGTCGATGTTCCTGGAAACGGAGGGCTTCTTGTTAGCTATCCAAGATCAGGTTATTCCGACGAAGAACTATAGGAAATTCATCATTAGAGATCTCTCAATAGAAAATAACCAATGCAGATATGGCTATCGAACATCAGAGACAATCCAGCACATAACTGGAGGATGCCAAGCTTTTGCAGCAACCGAGTATAAGGAAAGACACGACTCAGCCGCTAAGATACTCCACCAAGAGTTAGCAGAAAAGTTGAACCTATTACAGGTAGGAAAAGTGCCTTATTACAAGTACAATCTAGAGCCTATTCTTGAGAACAACCAGTTCAAGTTATATTGGGACCGAACGGTTCTGACGGATCAAACAGTTGCTCATAATAGACCAGATATTATACTAATAGATAAAATTTCTAGGCGAACTACACTAATCGACATCGCTGTACCTAACAACAACAACCTAAGACCAAAATACAACGAGAAGATCGCCAAATACAGAGATCTGGAGGTGCAAATCCGAAGACAATGGGCAATGAACAGCGTCCAAACGATTCCCATAATACTCTCAACAACTGGAGTAATACCAAAGAACCTCTTGCAGAGCATCAAGGGACTGTGTCTTAGTGAGCATCTGTATAAACCGATGCAGAAAGCAACTCTCCTAGCAACCGCGCGAACCCTCCGAAAGTTCATGGGAAATACAGCAGACCACGTCACCTAGGACCCGATAACATGGAAAGGCTTCCCACAGAGCTTCATACTTTTGGTACTTTTGTGTACCTGGTATGAGTGAATATTCCCTGGAGGGAGTGCGAAGCCTTCTGGCTTGTAAATCATGATAATAATGAAACCGATAAGAGTTTCGAAAATGAGTGTCCATCGATGTCTAAGAAACATAACTCGTCGAGAAATCACAAATAAAAAAAAAAAAATTCTACGGCCAATATTCGCCGAGATAATCCAATTTTTTCCGGTGAAACGAATATGAAGCGTCCGAGTAACGTTTCTTTTCGCGCGCCGCAGGTTGAAAGAACGTCCCCCCCCCCTCCACTGCTCACTTTCCGACTCTTGGAGTAAATGCAACTTTAAACTAATGCAACATCAAGAATTTTGAAATAATTGAGTTGATAACTGCTGCATACAGTAGTTTAACCATCTCCCTATGAGTTCCTACTTAAATAATCCCTTAATAATAAACAACGCAGCAGTGGTCTAGTGGTCGTACAGAATTAGTTTGTTTTTTTCAAAATTTGTGTCGAAATTTCTCGTATTACATCCACTTCTCGGCATTTCGATATCAATAATTGTCGAAGAGTTATTCTATTTGTTTGTAATGAAAAAACCAACCACAAATTTGTTTATCTCTTTCAACAATATTAAAATCAACAATTAATTTGTTTTTTTTCTGCTATTGTTAGTATAAGTCTCGAGCTTTCATTTGCGTACCCGCAGATTACTGTATGATCTCTAGATGGCTGAGAATAAGCAATAAAAAAATCATAATATGTTATAAACAAATTCACTGTGCAAAAAACTATTGAGTATTTTTACTTGAAATTTTGCATAGTTATTGTATGCAGCAAGAGACACCTTTTGGTGGAGTATGAAGTTAATGCAATATTTTTTATTCTATATTAACAAATAAAAAAGCAGCCATTTTAGCAGGTTTTCTTGCAATAACAGACACACAAATTATCCGATTTTACTGAGCTTTCGCTCATTATGTAGGTATTTTCAAAGTGCACTTTATTTGATCCTTTTTTACTGAAAAATAATAGCTTCTCCTAGAATGCGAAAAAACTGTTTTTTTTTCACATGTTAATTGGTAAATAAAAAATTTTCCCCGAAAAAGAAAATGAGACATAAAATAATACATAATTACTGTAATGATTTTGAAAATTACTACGTAGTCAGAAGTCTACTGACAATAAATTTTTTCCAGATGCTAATTATGCTGGCCTACTAGTACCTAAATGCTTCTTAAATGGTTTTTTAAATAATTTGTGAATCTGAGAACTTTGACTTTGTATGATAAAACTTATAAAGTAAGGTAGTTGTGTTAATTTAGCGGTCAGTATGTTTTAATTTAGGATTACATGTTCACACACTAATATTTACGTATGGATAAGTAAATTTTATTTTATTTTATTTATTATTTTGTTTTATATATGTTAATAAACAAGCGTTAATATAGAAACACAAGATCAAGACTTACTGTACAGAACTTTATAGCGTTATACATTTCATAGTATAAGTTTGTGTTTATAGTTTTAGTTTTTTTTTCTACGATTTCATAATTTATTTAGTTAATTTTACCTTTGTTAATTTCCTAAGGAGACGTCTATGAAAGATTGTCTGAAACTTTTTAGAAAAATTCTACATCCTTATTTTTAACACAGAATGGCAGAGGGTCTAGAAATCGCCGAATTACTCCCTTATCTTATTTTTATTACATTGTGTAGTATGAAAATTCTTCTAGAAATATCCATAATATCCTGATGTCCGGAAAAAAGGGTATATGAGATCGGCTTTCGTGGACAATTTATTTTGTGACATCGTAGAAGTAACTCGAGTTGTTTGACAAGTATCAGAACTGAAGTTTTAATAAAAGGTTATTAAATAATATAATGTGTACAGTGTGTTTGTCAATACCGGCCGTCCGTAACAAATTGGTGTCAGAGGTGCGATCAAATCCAGAAGAGGTTAATTTTGGTTAGAAAATTAGGAAAAAAGTTAATTCTAATTTTATGCCAGTGGAAACTAGGAAACGGAAAATAAAAATAGAAGATCAACTTCAAACTAGTTTACATTAGACACTGATGATGATACAAGAGATGAAAACCAGCCGAGAAGATATGAAGAAAAGCCAAGAAAAAATATTTAAAAAAAGATATGACGAAAAATCAAGATGAAATGAAACAAGAATTGATGACACTGAAAACAAACCTAAACGATATAAAATGAGAATCAAAGAAAAGTTAAAATAATGTGAAATAAGAATTAAAGACAAGACAAGACGATACGAAATAAAAATTAAAAACAAGTCAAGATAATATGAAACAAGAATTGATGACACCGAAAACAAGTAAAGACGATAGGAAACAAGAACTAAAGACAAGCCTAGATGATAAGAAACAAGAACGGATGACACTAAAAACAAGCCAAGACGATATTAAAAAGAGCCAAGAAAAGATGAAACAAAAATTAAAGACAAGCCAAGATGATATGAAATAAGAACTAAAGGAATACATTAAAAAAATCAGGAAGATATAAAGCGCTTGGAACAAGAAATGCAACAGAAAATTTGCAAAATTAGGAAAGACGTACAGGGCGAAGTATAACATAAGGTGACTGGAATCCAAAACCAGATGCAACAATCACATTTGCAAATCGAGAAGGTTACCAGTACAGATATAATAAAGGTAGGTGGTACTTCTGCAGCTATTGTGATGTAGCCACCTAATTTCAATGGTAAAGTACCTTGGCTGTGCGTCAAATCGAAGCAGCCTCCGCCGGCAATAATTGAATTCTACTGGAGAAGGCACGTGCTTTTGTTCTAGCACTACGAGGTAAAGCTATAGAGGTTCTACGTAACATTCCCGAAGAAAAACAGAATAATTACGAGTTTACTGTTACTTTTCTGGAGATGAGCTATGGGGAAGTCCACCTCCAGGAAGTTTATAAGGCCCAACTACAAGGACGAAAACAAAAATACAATGAAAGTTTACAAGAATATAAGGCGGATATAATGAAACTAATAAATTTCACTTATCCAAGCTATCTTGAAGAAATAAAACAAGAGTTAGCAGTAAATGATTTTATCGAAGGTTTACGTGGCCCGAAACAAGTCAAACTCTAGCAATGGTAAAATTGAAGAAAATTTGTGAGGTTTTTGTTTATGCCCTTCACTTTCAAACAGCCAAACACACCTCAAGGAACCCAGGAAGAATCGTAAAAGTCAACGTTTCCCGGAATTATCTCAAGACCAACGCGGAAATTTTAATGAGATTAATGAGGGACCTGCAGGAGTTCTTAGGGACCTGCAAGAGTTCTTGAACAAACAAAAGAAACATGATAAAAAAACACAACCTTTCATAGCAGAAATAGGATTTATTGTTGGAAGTATGACCAAGAGGGGTATGTACAAAACCACTGTATTTACTGTATTGTTCCTGGCAGAGATTTTGATGGTTATCGGCTTCATATTGCTAATATAAGTGACGAAGTTCGAAAGAGCGACTTGGAGAAATTCTTTGCTCCTTACGGTGAACTTAAAGAAGCCTGGTTAAGTAATAATATTCCCTGTTTTGAATATGCTGTTTACATAGATTAGAAAGATGCTGTAGATGCCGTCAAGGCTGGCGACGGAGTTGAAATATGCTATTGTCGCTTTAAAGTGACTTATGCCAGACCGAGAAAAAGGAGTCAGGGTCGCCGGTATTATTCGAATAACAAGCGGATACAACGGTCATTTTTATCGAGATTGCCCGGAAATTATTGCTGGCTGAGGCGATAGAAGAAAGGATCGTTACGGAAGATATATAAGGAGCACTCCTGGCGATCATGGAGACCGAGACGAGAGGGACCATGGCCGCGAAAGGGTCTACGGAAGAAGAACGTTTTATAGGTCACCTTCGAGAGGGTACGTCGACAGGCACCCAGACTCTGAAAGGTATTACGGAAGAAGAACACCCCACAGGTCACCCTCGAAAAGATACAGAGACGACCACAAATAGAAAGCGTCAGAATGAAGACTCGCTATGACTTCAAAGCCAATACTGGTGGATTCATGGTTGGTAAAAAAGTGTCGTTGTACAATCCAAAAAGAACCAAAAGACGTTCGCCAAAGCTTCAGAAGTCATGGGAAGGTCTGTACAACGTAGTGATCTGACTAGACGATCTGGTGTACCGAATTCAGAAGAGTCCTCATACGAAGATGAAAGTCGTGCATTTTGACATACTGGCCCATTATCAAAGTCAGGAAAGTTAATCGGGACGATCAATACTTGGAAGGGGGCAATGTAACGAACTTTATAGGTTTATATATTTCATAGTATTAATTTGTGTTTATAATTTGTAGGGTTTTAGATTTATTTTGTATGATTTCATAATTTATTTAATTAATTTAACCTTTGTTAATTTCCTCAGGAGACGTCCTTGAAAGGGGGTCAGGAACTTTTAGAAGAATTCTATTTCCTTATTTCTAACACGGAACCCCTATGACAGAAAGTCTAGAAATCGCCGGATTACTTTTTTATCTTATTTTTATTACACTATGTAGTATGAAAATCCTTCTAGAAAGATCCATAATCTTCTGATATCCAGAAAAATGGTATATAAAGGGTTCAGATCGGCTTTCGTGGACAGTTTATTTTGAGATATCGTAGAAGTAATTTGAGTTGTTTGACAAGTGTTAGAACTGAAGTTTTTATTAAAGGTTATTAAATAATACAGTGTGTACAGTGTATTTATCAATATCGGCCATCCGGAACAATACTAATAAGGTCTTGGAACGGGCCCTTAGACCATGTTAATGAATTAAGGGGGTATAATAAGCAGAAAAATACTATTGAAATGAATAATCCTAATTTTTGTGTCCTCATCTACATGAGTCCTACCAGTATTTTATTAAAGTATATTTAGTTGATTAATCGCACTTCAAAAACTATTTCGTCAATGAATTCTACTGTTCTCAATATTCAGAAATAACATCTCTTATAATTTGGATTACTGCGAGAATAGTCGATAAAGTTCGAAAAAGTTCGTTTGGCATCCTCTTGAAATTACTTGATATCAGTTAACTTCGTAAGTTCGAGTTTCTTGAAGTAAATAGTTTTGAAAGAGAAGTTTAATGAGAGCTTAAAAAGTTCGAAAGAACTGAAAGAAAATAGCAATCGAAGAAGAGAGTGAAAAGTGTTATTTTACCTAACCGCCTAACGAATGATAAGGAAGGATAAAATTGAAATTTAGGAATTACAAATACTTCCAGAAATAACAATTTTTTTTTGTTCTTTTTACTATATCATAATGTATAAACGTGAAATATTTTTAGAAGTTGACATACTAAATGTTTCATGTGGCGTATATAATTTTTTCATCATTATTTATCTAAAGTGCACTGAATAATATCACAGACACACAAGAAAAAATTATTTTGTCCAGTAGACTAGATCGCTCAACTCCCGTGTAATTTAAGGCGCTAAATATAAATCCAGGATTAAAATGAGCCCATCGGGTCAGAGTTTTCAATAAATCTGCTGAAAATATCTGAAAATATCCAAATTATCCATTTCTCGGTTTATTTTATACTGTTTAACGTGAAGCGTATTCCACAAAAATCAGTAATTAAATAATCACTCTGTGGATAGAGTTTATTCGTGGGAACAACTTGGCAATTTTATTACTTTTGAGTGGTTTAAATATTTTCTTAAAAATATATAAATTCAGACAATTTATGACGACATAAACCAAAAAACTGAACCCTTCTTTAAGATTTTTAAATAAATCTGTCGAAGAAATCCTGCCATGGTGATGTAATTGAAACCGAAAAGAATACTGCCGAGTTAGGTCTTAACATGTGGTATCTGCAAATACCGTTAAAATATACTAAAATATTGGATGATTTTCCCATTATTGGGAACAAAAGAATAATCAAATGAACTCACTATAATTAAATATAATGTTTGATAAAATGTAAAAAGGATTAGTGAAATGACTATTTTTCTGTTCACAAGAAAGAAAGTGTTCAATATCTAAGAAAGTGAATAGTTTTTTTACACAGTCGTTAAGATCGTTGTTCTTTTAATTATAGGAAGACGTAGATTAGTTTGATTACCTATTTTAATATAAAAAATAAGATTAAGACGCTCAGAGGCCGAATGCAGGAATTAAGTATTCGGTATAGAATAGCTAATGCCCTCTGAGAGAAACTATTCGAACCATTAAGGAATGAAATTGACGGTTACAGGATGTACGACAGAAAAAAGTACTACAGGGGGAGTTCGAGGTGTAAAGGTCGAGGACGCTCTTGTAGAAATAATAAGCTTTAGTTACGGTCTGGGATTCGTTAAGATCGGCACCATTTTGATTAGAGTCTCTTAGAAAATTACTTGTGGTGTACAAATGGTGTTAATGAAGACTTTCTTTGTTTTTGTTTTTATTTATTTCTTTTAGGAAAGTTAGAGAATATTTTGTGTTATTTTACTCGAGAATTTAGTAATTTTAATACTGTTTGTTTAAGCAATATAAATAGCTGTTTTTTTTTTTTGGGCTTTTAGTCCTTTTTTGTTTCATATTTTAAAAAGTTATTTATAAGTTTTATCTTCAGAATTGGATTTTACATTTTAATTAATAAAACGACAATTAAGAACAGTTACGCTAGTTACTTTAAATTTGTTATTCTTTATTAGTCATACGTTTCTCATTGTAAATAGTTTTGTTTTCTATTTGTTTTGTTAACAGATTTAAGTATTTTGAGAAACTTGTTTTGTTTAATTTGGTTAAAAACCTTCACGAGACAAAACTCGCCGTCGCTCCGTTGTAAAAGTCTAAAATCAAGAGACGTCATGTGACCAGCTAGTTAGCAGTCTTGCCTGAGTCCTGAAGTTCTAAGTTTTGATAGTCGTAAGCTTTAATTTACCTGTAGTTGTTTGGAACTAAAACTGTAAATGCCAAGAGGAACAACCAGACTGTCAAAATTGTCTTTACACTGTGATATTTATTTATAGGTTTTTAAAATAGCTATTAATATCAATCAGCAATATGATTCTAGACGGAACGGAAAACGCTATTTAAAATATTCCGTTTGCAGGAGTGTACGATCAAATGCTATCACATAGAAATGAATAGTAATTTCTAAATCTCAAGTTGTTCCTTACAGAATAACTTCATGCCTAAGTACCCCTATTCCTATGTATTCAGATGCGCTAAATTCGAATCCGGGATATAAATTAATACATCAGGCTAGAAATCTTCGTAATTCACTGACCGGATAAAGTGCTTGAATAGTTTTTGGAATAATATGTTAATTTGAGAGCTTTAACTCTGTATGATAAAACTTGTTAAGTGATGTAGTAGTGGCAGTTTTTAGGATTACATGTCCAAACACCATTATTTACTTATGGATAAATAAATGCTATTTCTCTATCAGCATTTTATTACAGTATGTTAAGTTTCTACAGAACCGAATATTCATTCTATGCGAAAGTGGAGTGAGTGATGAGCAATTTGGATTTAGAAATGATCTAATAACCAGAGAGGCACTATTTTGTATACGCGTTCTCCTACAAAAAAGTTGTGAATTCCGAAAGAACATCTACGTCTGTTTCATCGACTTTGAAAAGGCATTCGACCGAGTACAACACGATACACTTTTCGAATGCCTACAAGCAGCAGGTCTAGACCATTACGATATAAGACTGCTAAAACATCTGTATTACAATCAAGTAGCCTCTATCCAAATTGAAAACAGTCGTACTCAAAGCCTACCCATCAAACGTGGAGTAAGACAGGGTTTCGTTTTGTCACCCTGTCTTTTTAATGTATACTCTGGAGAAATTTTTAGGGCGGCTTTGGATGACAGAAAAGAGGGAGTAAGTCTGGGTGGAGAAGTAATCAACAATATTAGATTTGCTGATGATACGGCCATTCTTGCAGAAAGCATCGAGGATCTCCAAACATTAGTAAATCTAGTCAATGAGGCGAGCTGCCGAAGAGGCCTTAAAATCAACATCTCAAAAACAAAGTGGATGCCTGTTGGAAAGATTAATGTAGATAAATGTCAACTTTGGCTCGATGAAGAGAGGATAGAGCGTGTAAACCATTTCAGATACCTTGGCAGTTGGTTGAATGTGAATGGGGACTCAGATGAAGAGATAATAGCTAGGATCGAAATATCGCGTAAGGCCTTTATGATATGGAAACCAGTTCTATGCAACAGAAACCTGTCAATGCATATTCGTAAGAGGGTCCTGAGATGCTATGTATGGTCTATTCTGTTATACGGTTGCGAGACATGGACACTAAAAACCACAACGCTAAACAAACTGGAAGCTTTCGAATTGTGGTGCTATCGTCGAATCCTAAAGGTATCATGGGTTTCGCACACTTCCAATAAGGATGTTCTCAGAATGATGGATACAGATCGACTGCTCTTGAATATTATAAAGAGGCGGAAAACAGAATACTTCGGCCACATAATTAGAGGACCTAAAAACCATCTACTTCGCTTTATAATACAAGGAAAAGTGGAAGGAAAAAGATGGATAGGCCGAAAGAAGCTTTCATGGCTACGTAACATCAGGCAGTGGTGTGATTGCACGGTGGAGGAACTATTTCGCGCTGCAGCCGATAGAGAAAGATTTCAGAAAATTGTAAACATGATGACCACCAACGTCTGAATACGGACATGGCACCTAAAGAAGAAGATGTTAAGTTTATAAATCACATTTCAATACTTATATGACAAATATTCGAAACTAACACGCATTATTGCGAGATTCGTCGATAAAGTTCGAACACGTTCGTTTGGTATTCTATTAAAATCACTTGATGTCAGTTAACTTCGTAAGTAATAAGTAAATATGAGGTTTTGAAAGATAAAAGTCTTGAAAACTTAAATAGTTCTAAGGAACTAAAGGAAAATAGCAATCGAACACCAGAGCAAAAGTCCTATTTTATCTACCCGCGTAACAAATTAGTCTAAAGGATAAAATTGAAATTTGAGAATTAAAACTCTTGCTAGAAATAATAATTAGTTTAGGCTTTTTACTATATGATAATATATAGAGTTAAAATATACTTAATTTATTACGTACTCAAAATTAGCGCCAATTTTACCTACTGAGGCAGTTTTCCCTTTTACTAGTTCAGAATATTTTGAGAAAATCACGGCCAAGCAATAAAATGTACGAATATATCCCAAAGATACTTACAAAATAATTTCCTATGGCTGGGTATTTGAGGTTACGTGTTATTATCTGTTCATTAACTTTAAATATTTGATTAAAAAATTCGGTATGTGATTGTTATTTAAGTATACATAATAATGTACCAATAATGAGAAAAATATTTTTGCTTTAGAAAATAATCCGAACATAAAATAAATTTGCAACATGCAAAAGTATGATTAAATTAATAGGCCACAAATATCCTTACTTAAGTTTTAAACCCTTGGAACTAAATAGAGGATTTCCGTCTAAAGCTCAACAGGTCCCATCAGACCGAAAATTGATTAACATATAAATACAATTTTGAATAAATTAGCTCATGGTAAGGTGCTGGATGTCAAGAAAATGGTAATTGTTGTTCTTTCCTATGTATTGCAAATCATTGTTACCCTAAATCGGCAATAAATACTATACAGGGTGTTAGGGAAATAACTTTCAATACATGATTATTTAGTGGCTTTTTTAAGCTGCCGATTGTCTTTGGTTGTAGACATTTATTTGTCTGGTCAAAAGAGTCTAAGTGAATTTAATTTTTAGAACAAACCAAAATGAATGGAAATCGTCGATTATACGCCACTTGTTTCTTTAATTTCAAGTAAAATAATATAGCAGTTTGGCCTTTATCTCCATTATCTCCGTGCATAATTTAAAAGAAAAAATTTCCTTACAACAAGGTTTAAAACATAACTAGTTCAGGTAATCTTTTAATTTAAGGCAAATTTCGTAACAAATCTGACATTATGGGTAAAGAAAGATAGAAGGGGACACGCGGGTCATTTCGTTGAATAATTGCAAGCGTTCTTTTGACTCTTCAGTCAAAATGTTATTTTATTCACAGTTATGGTTCAAGTTTAATTTATATTGTGTTTTTGGGAAATTTTAAGCATTCAAGTGAATTTTAAATAGAAGATTATTTTATATTAAAGCTATTAACTTTTGTTTTATAATTTATTACCGTTAGGTATGTATTATTTTTATTTAAAACCTATATCTATACATATAAACATTTGTAGCCTTCAAATCTGTGGCCAGTGTTTAAACGTTCGACACTGTTTTTCGTAGTATATTTATTCACTGTAAAAACCATGCATTAAAAATTAGAATATAGTAATGAGATTCCATTTGTCTTTTTAGATAATACGTGGTGAAGCTCTTAACATAACAGCTTGTTCTTAATTTGTTTGAGTATTTCGAGTTGAAGACAAGAAACGGTGGTCATGTGGAATCTGTTTCGTCTATCAAAGAGATAGAAAAAATAATTTTAATTTAAGAAATAAATATTTTCAATTATGTAATATTATTTCTAGAGAGTAACCACTGACCTTAAAACTCCAAGAAAAACCCTATGTACTATTAGAAAAAAGACAAATAAAATAATCTAATTATTTCCACTACTGGAAAAAATAAACCTCGTCGAAAAGAAAAAATTCCAGATCTTTCCGAAGGAACCAAAATAGAAGTTTTAAATACACTCTACAATATATAACAAGAAAGTGACTATAATATACGCCAACCTTGAAGGTTTAAACACTGGTCTCAATTTAACAATCTTACAGCAAGATTCATTAAGGAGATTTAAGATTTAGATCCGTTTTAGTTGTCATAGGAGTAGATCTTCTGTTTGGCTAATTAGATTTTATCTATGACATTGTTAAATATTGGATAACACCTATCAAAAAATAAATGCTTATACAGAAGAATTAAGGACAAAAACCTAGATATAAAGCTTCGGAATTGATGGGAGAAATAGATGTCTCCCAAAAATAAAAAATGTATATTTCAGGCTTTCTAATAACTACAAATAAGATGTCATGATGAACCGTTCAAACGAAACTATTAAAACTTCAGTATATAGAAAGCCAACACATACTAGACAATATCTTAATCATAGTCCTAATCATACTGTTGTCATAAAACGGGGCATTATACGCAACCTCTATAATCGCGCTATATCTATATGCAATAATGCCTATTCATTGGAAAAAGAGGTAGCAAACATTAAATTCGATTTACAATGGAATGGTTATCCTTTAAAACTAATTGACAATTTTATAAATAACTTTAAAACAACGACCACTGAACAGCAAGAAACATATTCCTTCTTCACAATTCCGTACATTAAGGGAACCTCGGAGAAAATAAGACGATTTGCCAGCAGTAATAATACAAAAACAGCCTTTAAATCAGGAAATACATCATTAGCTCATTTAACAAAAAGAAAACTAAAAACTATCGATAAGAAAGAATGTGTTTACAAAGTACCATGTGAGTGTGGTGAAATGTATATTGAAGAAACCACGCAACCACTAGAAGTTAGACTTAAGGAACATAAAACTCATAAACAAAAAGGAGAAACATCAAGATTTAGAACATGCCTGGAATAAACAACACTATATAAAATTGTCTGAGGTTGCCGCAATATATATCGAAATCAACATGAAAAGAAGAGGATTTATAGAAGTAGCTTACATTACTTGATATCGATTAAAGATACAACCTAATCGGAACGTCGTAAAGAACAAACACAAATAAAGACAATCCAAGTCCCACAACCACATTTTAGTCAACTACAAATAGGTTTTTATTGTTGTATTTTGAAGGTTCAAGACTTGATTTATTTTTGCTCTCGTAAATTTAAACTCTCTACTATGAATTTAAATGGGTTTGAAAGTCAACCCATGTTAGTGAATTAGGGTAATAATGACTTTTTTAAGCTTAAACACAGAAACTACCAACATAGACATGTAATTCAAAAAGGATGACCGAAGATTAATTGAAAGAACAAGCGTTGCTTCTGCAAGAGCTGGTTTCCTTCACATTGATGGTTATCTTATACATTCTGATATTACTTAATAAATTGCAAACTGTATGTGGAATATACTAAAGTGCAAGGTGATCTCTTTTACTAGAAAAATATTGCCACTACTATACAGCTATTATATTCGAGAGTAGTAAATAGTCCGTGTCACACCGCAAATGATCTCAGCGTTCTAATTGACAGTGAACAGGTCGACTGGATAGATTCTAAGGCTTTCAGGATGTTGGCGTTTCTAATGAAACAATACTCTATATTTAGAGATATTGTGGTATTTAAGGATTATTTTCCCTAGTTAAAAAACACCTTGCAAAGACCTGCGCTCTATTAGTTCCTACAGAATGCACGTAAATAAGACTGGGAAAGTATAAATAAAGTTTGGCAATTTTTTGTTCTTTAAATTTAATATCAATAAATTGTCACTCCGCTATGCTGATAGTTCATTTCTTTTGTATCTGAATTCTTTTGAAAATGGTCAAACATACCCTTTCTTTAAGTCATAAAATACTTAGAATTGACTGTCCAGAGTTTCTAAGCGTGCTTAATATTAAAGCTATTTCTAGAAAGATAAGACTGGATGAAGCATTTTGACTTAGTTATATCCAGACAAATTTTAGACAGATTCATGACTTTTTATAACCAATTTATTCTTCTTGCCTAGACGTATGGCATACAAAACTACGTTAAATTGTTTACTTCAAAAAGTATCTGATAATCTTTTGATTTTAATAATAATGTCTTTTTAATCCATGAAATCTAAATTTTTAATTGTTTACTATGGGTTTGATATGTTATGACTCTATTTCCAAGTCTTTTTCAGAGCCTGATTATTAAAAAAATATATTACATATGTTTGTTTATTGCCTTTCCATGTTCTTTTGAATTTGCAGATGTATTTCTTATTCACTCTAATATTTGGGTATTTGCCTATTATGTACTCAGATAACAGATAAATAAATTTTATACCTTTTTTAGAGATTATTATTTTTCTGTATTTTTTTAAATTTTGTATGATTTTTAACTGACTTCTACAAGGAGGTTCTCAATTCGTCGACTATGTATGTTTTTTTTATGTATGTACACCGATTACTCCAGAACGGTGGCACCGATTTGAATGAAATTTTTTACGTTATGTAAAGGAAGTTGCTGCGGTATTCCCATATTTTTTTGGACGAAATTGGTACAATAAAATCCAAGATGGCGCTAACAATATGGCGTCCAAAAAAATTAATTTTGTCCGATTCTCTCCAAAATAGGCATGGGTGAATTATAGGGATCATACATAACGAATCGGGAATTATTTTTAAAAAATTCAATATGGCGGATCCAATATGGCGGACAAAAAAATTTAATTTTGTCCGATCTTCTCCAAAATTGGTATAGGGGAGTTTTCGGGATCGCACATAACCAGTAAAAAATATTTTTAAAAAAATTAATATGGCAGATTCCATATGGCGTACAAAAAAATCAATTTTGTCTAATTTTCTCCAAAATTGGTATAGGGGAGTTTTCGGGATCGCACATAACGAATCCAAAATATTTTTTAAAAAATTCAGTATGGCGGACAAAAAATCAATTTTGTCTGATTTTCTCCAAAATTGGTACGGCGGAGTTTTCAAAATCGCACATAACGAACCTAAAATTATTTAAAAAAAATTCAATATGGGCGATCCAATATGGCGAACGAAAAAATCAATTTTTTTCAAAATTGATATGGTGGAGTTTTTGGGATTACACATTACAATTCTGAAATTATTTAAAAAAAATTAAATATGTTGGATCCAAGATGGCGGATTAAATATTCTACATCTCTCGATTTTGAATAAAATCAATATTGGGGAATTTTTGTTAGTGGTAATTGTGAATTTAAAATAGTTTTTGAAAAACTAAATCTGGCGTATTCAACATGACGTCCTAAAAATTTTACAATTTTTGATTTTCTCCAAAACTGTATAGGGGGTCCTGAGGGTTTAAATTATGCATTTAAAAGTATTTTTCAAGATTCAATATGGCAAATCCAATATGAAGGACTAAAAATTTTACATTTTTCGATTTTGATCAAAGGTGGGACTGAGTCGTTTTTAAGGATGTAAATAGAAAATAAAATCTAATATGTTAGATGGAATATGATGGTCTAAAAATTTTAAATTTCCGGATTGCATCCAAAATTGGTACTAGGGGGCTTTGGAGAGTTTAGATTTAGATTAAATTAAGACGTTAAAATCACTTTTTTGAAATTCAATATGGCAGATAAAATATAGTGGGTTGAAAATTTTACCTTATTCGCATTTTTTCAGATTTGGTATTATAGGGTTTACGTCTCAAGTTCTTTAAATATCGATATTGGAAAATTTTGGGGCCTATATTACCAATTTAAAATTAACTTGAAATTTAAGATAAAGAATTAATTCTTTGTTTGACACAATTTCACTGTTATTTGGGGAACTCAGAATTAAAGAATTTTTAGTGGTTCATTTTAGGGTGATTTACACCTTTAGACAAAATGGGTACTTTTTGCCACCCTATTGCGAGGTACATTAATTTTGATTAGTACTTAATTTAAATAATTTATGAACATCATAATGAATTCAAAACTAAAAATCGAAAAATACAATTTTCATAAAAAAATTAACCGACTGCTAAAAGTGCGCTAAAAAGTGAAAAATAACTATAAATTTTTATATGAAATTGAAATTTTTGAAGTCGATTCAAAAGAATTTCTAAATGAAATAAATAACTACTAATATATACAAATTATAGTAAGAAAGCAATTACAATTAAAGCGTTTTTAATCTGTTTATGCGAACCACATTTTATCAGGTATTAGTTTGACGCCGACTTCAAAAATTTCAATTTCATATAAAAATTTATAGTTAATTTTTCACTTTTTAGTGCTCATTTAGAAGTTGGTTCAATTTTTTTATAAAAATTTTATTATTGATGTTTTTTAACCTTAAAAATATATTTTTTAAAATATTATAGTCAGGAAAAATACTAAGTAACTTGTTTTAGTTTGTACCATTATAAAAAATAGTTATTTTAGATGTTTTTAGGTAAACCTTATTGTGTTAAATTTAATGTTCTTTTCGGTTAATAGAGGAGTCATAATTTCTAGAGTATTGTGTGTATCAAAATGAGAATTGGTACCGGTAAATGGTATATGAAGGGGGGAGTTTCGCATATTTTTCACTTTCCGGCCACTTCCGGTTTCACCGGAAATGGCTCCGGTTTTGAATTTTTAAATGGAACACCCTTTATATTTTAACATTTTTGGAATTGTGAGACAATTCTAGATTAGAATGTGACTTTTTAAAAACTTTTTACGTCTACTTCATTTTTTTAGAGCCACTTTTAAATTTGCATCTAGGTGGCCATGATCGGACGCAAACTAATTTAAGGGCCCTAGGTGATGTCAAAAAAATACAATCCCAAAGTTTTAGTTACTAGTATGAAAGACAGGAATAAGACAAGTTGACAAAATTACGTTTTCATTTCTAACTATTAATTTTCAAACGGCGACCCCTTTTTGACAACTTCTTTTCGAAAAAAGCATTCTTTGACGAATCTAATAGTACTAATTTATTTGCGATTGGATTAGACATAAGAACAGAAATTAAATATTATTAAGCAAAATACTGGACGCGCCATGGACAGCCATGATGCATAATAATTTGCAACTGTTTTTATCAAGTCTTCTTTGGAAAACAAAGCACTCACTTAAGTAGATAATGACAGTGACATACGCTCTAAGAACAGACGTAAAATTTTGTTAATTTTCGTTAAGTTTAGTTTAAATTTTCGTTAAAATAATGTATACTCAAAGTGAAAAAGTGGATATGTTATTAATATTTGAAGAGTGTCATAGAAATTCAAGGAATGCTGCCGAGTTGTATGGTCACAGATATCCGAATCGGCAACATCCAGCCCATCAGTATTTTCCGTATGTCGAGACTCGTTTTAGGCAAATAGGAAATCAAGAGGCGGAACAGAGGTTTATCATAAATGAAGAGACTGAGATTAACGTACTTGCTATGGTTGAGGTTGATAAAACAGTTTCGTTAAGAAAAATTAGTCAAGAACTGCATATATATATATATATATATATATATATATATATATATATATATATATATATATATATCTTCAAAATGAAATCGAAAATCATGTCAATGATATACCTTTAGCAGTTTTACGGCGAATTTACTTTCAACAAGATGGAGCACTGCCTCACAATACTAGAGAAGTTCTTAATTATTTAATAGAGCATTTTAATAATCGAATTATTGCAACCAATGGTCCGGTACGGTGGCCAGCCCGCTCACCGGATCTTACTGTGCTCGATTTCCTTGTCTGGGGATATGTTAAAGAAAGGGTTTACTATGGAGCAGCCCCAGCTGCTCTTGAAATATTAGAAGAAAGACTTTTACGGGCATTTAGAAGTATACCGCCCCAAATGCTACAAAACGTGTTGAGAGAAACAATTGAACGAGCTGAAATGTGTCGTGAAAAAGAAGGAATGCACTTTGAACATTTACAACACTAAACTTTTTAACAAATTAAGCTACTGTACTTTCAAATATTTTAAGTGCGTCGTCTAAGTTATTAGTTTATTTTGTTAGTTTTTTGTTAAATTTTTAATCCAATTCCTATCTTTCATACTAGTCACTAAAACTTTGCGATTGTATTTTTTTGACATCACCTAAGGCCGTTAGATTAGTTTGCGTCCGATCATGGCCACCTAGATGCAATTTTAAAAGTGGCTCTAAAAAAATGAAGTAGACGTAAAAAGTTTTTGAAATATCACATTCTGATCTAGAATTGTCTCAGAAATCCAAAGATGTTAAAACATGTTCTATTTAAGAATTCAAAACCGGGGCTATTTCCGGTGAAACCGGAAGTGGCCGGAAAGTGGAAAATATGCGAAAACTCTCCTCTTCATATAACATTTACCTGTACCAATTCTCATTTTGATACACATAATACTCTAGAAATTATGACTCCTCTATTAACCGAAAAGAACATTGGCTTGTCTAATAGATTCGTTGACACCCGGTATATATATATATATATATATATATATATATATATATATATATATATATATATATATAGGAATTAATTTTGTCTTGAACCATTAAATATATTTTTAGTTGGTTATTTTCTTGGGAATATGGTTCATATTTATATTGAAACTACATATATATAGTAGTCATACTTATTGTATATATATATATTTATTTCTCAGGACGTTTCGATTCTTTCGAATCTTTTTCAACTGATGCGGATGCTACAAAAATGTACATTTTTAATATTATTATATATGGACAAAGAGGTTAAAAACTTACCAGAACAGAGATTTTTGTTTTAAACAATAGTTAATTACATCACAAACCAATTGTAGTACACTCACTCTTTTGTATATTCACTTTTTAAACGTATTTTTAAAAGGCCAGTTAGATGAATGGGCACTACATTTTTAACCCTATAACTGTCTTGACTTGACTGAATGTGGAACCCAGATGGTGTATGTTTTTTAGGCCCTTTAAGTAGCGTAAAAAGTTTGGGTCTTTTAATGAAGTGATATTTTTCTGAAAAATATCGTGATTTAATTTAGAAGAATTGGAAGCGGAGAATTCTTCCATATATATATATATATATATATATATATATATATATATATATATATATATATATATATATTTATAAAAATTAAATAAACTTAAAAAAAATGCGAATCCGTAATTATTACAGAATTTTAAATATACTTTTTAATTCCGTCCATCGATGAATAAGACCGTTTTATGAATACAAACGTACTTACTAATTAATTTTGATGTAGTTCAAACAAATATTACTGATGAATGGGTATTCTTTCGCTGTATATTTATTGATCTTGCAATTCCCAATGATCTATGAGGATCATTCTTTCCAGTTGCTTGCAAATATCAGGATAAATTGTGTCTGAGGATTTCTTGGATCATTTCTAATAGACTTAGGACCTTATTCAAACTCTTCTGTTCAATTTTTTCCGGCAATTATTCATTCGTGAATATTTTTAGCACATTACTTTCTTTTGTTAAAAATTTTTTAACACTGCGATGTTCCAATTTCCCAAAACTGGTTTAAATTATTTTAAATAAATTTGCTAAAAAGATCTTATTGTAATAAGTTTAACTAACAATTTAGCGCGTTAATAATAGAAAATGTGAATGGATTCCAGAAAATTGCCGAGTGATATAATGAATTTCTACATTCAAATATATCCTTAATTAACATGCCGCAAATAACATTATTCAAGCTTAAAACTTTTCGAACTAAATGAAGAATTTACAGGTAAAATTCAACAAGTTTACCCGTGCCTAAATTTAATTAACATCAAAATTTAATTTTAAATTGATTGATATGTGAAGGTTTATGAACAAAAGTTTATTGTGGCTTAAAAGATTTTATTATATTTTAGAAATTGTATACTGGATATTAGTTAGATAGATAATCCAGCTCCATAAGAGCGAAATACTGGCGACTAGATCCAAAAAAGTGCGAAGAAAATATTATTAATAAATAGAGATAACAATAAATAAAATTTTGCACATTCAATGTTACATTTACTTCTTGCACCTCAATCATATTTTTCTTTTTTTCTTTATCTTAAGCTGCCTTTATCTACTGTTTATCTGCTACCTGCCTTTTGCCGTCCGTCCATCCTTTTTTTTGATTTTTCTATGATTCATCTCGTCTATCTGGGTAGCCATCTAGAAATCTGGGAGTCCAGCTATTGTCACTACGTCTAATAATGTGGCCACTGTCATTTTATTTTAGCTATTTCTTTATAATATCTTTATTTTCGTTCTATTATTTGGGAGTTTATAATTTTATTCCTCAGTGACACTCCAAACATATCCCATTCCATGGCTCATTATATCACTTTTTACTGTTATTGGCTTGAAAAGGGACATACTTTCTAGGTGACATGCAAACCAGTAAGATACAATAGTTATAGATTATTTTCTTCATATTTATCGAAATACCATTTTTAAGGCTGTATACTAATTTGCTGAATACAGCTGATGTCAGAAGGATTATTATTTCGGCGTTTTTATTTTCTTTATCCAATTTTCAGCATATAGTCTTCTGACCTTCGAAGAATTTGTCATCGCGGATACGTCTGGGGAAATCCGAATGTTTAATAACTCTCTACTTTAGAGGTTTGTCGTTCACGTCTAAACTACGAACAATTTCAAAATTATCGAGTACTTCAACTGACCAATCAAAATAATTTCATTAAAAATATAGCATTAAAAAGTGTACCTATTACTGTCTGCTCTTTACTTAAATTAAGCGTGTTTTATATTAGTTTTTCTAATTTAAGAAATAAAATGTTTCCAGAAAATTATAAAGAAATAACTTTCTAAATACAACAATGAAATGTTTGTAGTCTTGATGAAGGAGAAAATGAAATCGTAAATTAAGAATATAGGACAACAAAAGAGGTTTCTGAAATATTGACCAACCTAGATGCAATATTATTTATAAAACAGATGAAATAAAAGGGAGTATAATACAATACATTGACGTACATCTGCTTCATAAATTTAACTAATATCTTAACAAAGTCATTTTGGCTTAATATATAAGTTAATGCAGTAAAGAACATCAACAAAAGTTGTGAAAGTTTTAAAGAATTTTATATTTTATTGTGTATCAAAATACACTGTGATTTCGTCAGACAAGAGAAACTATAACAATAAAATAATTAAAGGCATTGTCAGGAACAACTACAAAACAAAAGTATTATGATCAGAACATTCAAGAGAGAAGTCAAAGATAGTTAAAATAGGAGATTAGCCAAATTTGCTTGCATATATATATATATATATATATATATATATATATATATATATATATATATATATATATATATATATATAGGCAGTGCTTTCATATAGCAGCAGATAAATACAATAAATTTTATTTTTAGTTTCGAGTTTTTTGGGTAATATGTAATATAATATAAAATATCGATGTTGGTTACATAAGGAAATTGTCAAGAAGAGTTACTATGTGTTCAAAAAAATTGGTACCATCTAAATTAGAAGAACTAAACCCCGTTAACAATCTGACAATAGTCGAGACGATAAATAAATTATTTTTGAACATTTTCTATGGCATCTGCGGTTATATTTCGTACTTGGCATATTCAAAATTTTAGGACTTCTAAATTGTCGGGCTGGATCAATTATACTCTAGTATAATATCCCCATAAATGGGTTTAAATTTGGTGATATATCTGGCCCCTTAATTATCCCTTTTCTGCCTATTCACCGATTAGGAAAAACCTTATCCAACTAAGAACGGATAATGGGGTGGCGCTCCATATTGTTAGAAAAAAAGGTGATGCTGGAACATATCGGGTTCTTGTGACTCTGTATATAAAGCTATTAGTGCAGGAATGAGGTCGTCTTGAAGAAACTCCAAATATCTCGCACCACTGAGAGTACCGTCAAAGAAATAAGGACTTAGGACATAATTTCAGTATTGAGAGGTTTTGATTCTTAATTCCTGTAAACCACGAGGATTTTCAGTTGCCCAACAGAAACAATTTTGTCTGTTGACATCACCATTTAAAGTGAATGTTGCTTTGTTAACAAAATAATTCCTTTTTTAAGAATTATTGTTACCATTATATAATTCAAAATCTTCTGACAACTCCTGGAACTTGTGTGTAAGAATACGCCCTTTCAGAGTCTTAGCTTCTGGAGTTACCCGTATATTTCAGTATTGCTTAGGAAAAGTCTAAACTAAAAATAAAATTCAACGGATCCGAGAGGCTTTCCAAACAAGCATCCATTTATTGTATATATATATATATATATATATATATATATATATATATATATATATATATATATATATATATATTGCTAAACGCGGAAAGAGAACGATAACAAACCAAACAACCAACAAATAAATCAACAAAAGGGTCAAAGTGAAATACGGATTGACAAGTGCAACTTGGATAATAAAATCATAAACGACGTTGTCAAGGATAACTACAAAATAAAAATACCATTATTAGTTATACTAAAAACGGAAGCAAAAGATATAATAGGAGATTAAACAAATTCGCTCGTTCAGAAAAAGTTTTACACCAAACTATATTCGTCCTTCCTTCAACAACCATATAGAATAATTCGAAATATATTTTGACTGTGATTTCATCCTCGCCAGAGCATTAGCAAATTTTTATTAATTTATTGCTCTTTAAACCTCGCTGCTTATTATTGTTGGTATTTCTTCCGAGTGTGCATTTTGAATTGATCTATAGAGTTGCTGAGGGAAAGAGAAATATACTCGTAGTTTGGAGTAAATCTTTCCGATTCAGTTATATCTTTTTTATTCTGAGCAAGCAAATTTGGCTCATCTCCTATTTTAACTATCTTTGACTTCTCTCTTGAATGTTCTGATCATAATATTTTTGTTTTGTAGTTGTTCCTGATAATGTCTTTAATTATTTTATTGTTATAATTTCTCTTGTCTAACGAAATCATAGTGTATTTGATACACAATAAAATATAAAATTCTTTAAAACTTTCACAACTTTTATTGATGTTCTTTACTGCAATAAGTTAAATATTAAGTCAAAATGACTTTGTTAAGACATTAGTTAAATTTATGAAGCAGACGTACGTCAATGTATTGTATTATACAGCCTTTAATTTAATCTGTTTTATAAACAATATTGCATCTATGGTTGGACAATATTTTAGAAACCTCTTTTGTTTTCCTATATTCTTAATTTACGATTTCATTTTCCCCTTCAGCAAGACTACGAATATTTCATTGTCGTATTTAGAGAGTTATTTCTCTATAGTTTTATGGGAACGTTTTATTTCTCAAATTAGAAAAACTAATATAAAACACGCTTAATTTAATTAAAGAGCAGACAGTAATAGATACACTATACCATACTTTTTAAATAAATTACTTTGATTGGTCAGTCAAAGTACTCGATAATTTAAAATTGTTCGTGGTTTAGACGTGAACGACAAATCTCCAAAGTAGAGAGTTATTAAACATTCGGATTCCCCTGACGTATCCGGAATTGGCGCATTCTGGAATATCTGAGCGGAAATCTGACAAGCATATGGGGATATTGCCAATTTGTGAACATTTATACAGAGTTGGTCGAATATTCCGGAGAAGCTTAATTAAAGGCAAACAGAAAGTGAAAAATTTCTTTAACCATAAGAACTACAATTTTTCTATTTGAATGTGCATTCTATATGCAAGTGATGTCAACAACTGTCAAATGACGATGTTAGTTATAATTTTTTTTTAATGGAAAATTCAGTATGTTATCAGTTATTTTAAACCTTACACAAATTTATAAGTTTATTTAATAACATGACCTATGGGTAAATTCAACTATTGACAATTTAATTTAAGGCTTTTATAATTTATTTGGCCATTTAAAGGAGTACATAAGCTAATAATGCAAAGACTGTGTGTCCGGTAAGTACTTCCTAATTTCTCGGGAGCATAAAGAGGAGGTCAAAATAACCCTACTTTGTCAAAAATTTCCTTAAATGCCCCTGAACGGAGATACAGAGCCCTAAAAGGGTACCCAGCGACTTACCTTATCGGCTCTAAGTTTTGAACCTACTGGTATAATATAATGAGATTTTAATATGTTATGGAGGCCATAAAGGCTCATTAAACATACTACATTAGATGTTTTAGATCATCAGAGAAATCAGGACTGGACAACCACACTCGTTGGGACCACTTTTTGACATGTGTCATTTTACAGAGCTGGGAACTAATTGTTTAAATACTTTGGTCACTTCTCTTCAGAACAGGTATTCTTGATTTATTTCTATAAAACTGGCGGATTTCGAGATAAATCGATTTTTAAGTGAAACACTAAAAAGTTCCTAATGCTAAACACAAACAGGTAAAAATCAGGTTGTTATTGTTAATACCTATATAATGACGGAATGATGGAACACCGCCCTCACGTAAAGATAATTTTAAAAAATTGAAGAATATTCTTACGCGGAGCATGCTGATATGCATTTAACTTATGATGAAGCGCTGTCAAATTATTCGAAGGCCAGAAGACTTTATGCTGAAAGATTTTCAGCTCGAACATTGCCAAGTCCAAAAATCTTTCAAAGGGTTTAAGTCTAAGAAAACAGGCAAAAGATGATTAAAAAATAATTATTAGTGTTAACAAATTAATTTTATACATGTTTTTTTTATTCAGGGTGATTTTTGCCGCTACGTGGCGGTGAGGATCCTCCCAGGAGAGCGCGAGAACCTCACGTAGAGGAAAATTTTGCAATATATTGCTGACAACCCTTCAAACATCATATGAAAGTTAGCGACACAAAACAATGTTGCAAAATGGATTGAACATGAAAATCTAACAGAACAGTTACGTCACCTATACCAAATTGAAAAAGCACACGCTATGTCTTCGGATGATTAACCCGCAAGACTTCAATACTCCAACTGGTTTTTACAGCAACATTTTTTATTCACCGATGAGGCCGATTTTACAAGAGATGCATAATAAACTCACACAATTTACATTTTTGACTGATGAAAACCCACATTCTATAATTCAAAATAAACACAAACAAAGGTTATTTTGTTTTGGAAGGAAGACTCAACAATTTCTACAGCAAAATTTAAATAATTTATTTAAAGAGGTATCTCTTGATAGAATAATGCAAATGTAGTACGTGCATGATCGTGCTTCACCTCATTTTAACCGTATAGTACGTCAACAATTAAGAGACGTTTTTGGCCCTCAATGAATTGGTCGAGGTGGGCCTATTTTATTGTCACCAAGGTCTGCAGACCTAAATCCCTTAAACGTTTACTTCTGAGGACATCTAAAAAAACTAGTTTATTCAACACCAGTAAATACTAGAGAAGAACTACTAGCGAGAATAGCACAGCATTCTAACGAAGTCCGTAATAATGCCCGCATATTATTTGCAGTGCAGAGGGAAAATATTCGAAGAATCAGAAAATATATTGAAGTACGTAAAGGCCATACTGCCAAAATAATATTTAAACGTTATCACTGTTTTGGCATTTTAATAACATTGCAAATTAATTAAGCCACGATCAAGCCTTTAAAAGGTTTGTGGACGTGACAATGTCTGAACTAGAAATCTTTAAGCATAACACCTTCTTGCCTTCGAACACCTAGACAGCGCTTCCCCTATAAATTAAAGCACATCCGCACACCCTGCGTATTTTATTTTTACATATTTGTGTATAGCATTAGTAACTTTTGAGTTTTTTGCATAAAAACTGATTTATCTCGAAAATCGTCAGTTTTGTCAAAATAAATTATCTTTTTTGAAGAGGAATAGACAAAGTATTAAAAATTTTTTCAGCTCTGTAAAATAACACCTGTCAAAAATAAGGCCCAGCGAGTATGGCTGCAAGTCCAAGAGTTCTTAAAGAAAATAAAATGCACCATTATAAAGTAACGCTACTTTAGGCAATATCAGAAGTCAATTTTGAGAGAGGTATTCGATTGAGTCAAGAAATAATGAACATTTCAATCTAATTTTGTAAACCATACCTTGTTTTCTGAGGAAGTCGCATTCTGTCTTAATGACCTTTTTAACACACATAACTGTCAGTATTGGTTTTACCGAAATCCTCATTGGATAATAAAATATCTCAAAAATCAAATATTTGAGCAGATATCGTTGGAAACCACAAGGAGCTTCCTTCCTTTATGTAAATATGATGGCTAATTCTTAGTTAAAATCGAAACAAAATGGATTTATACCCGATTTATCTGATTTATTTCAACAAAATAAAGAGTCTGCGTTTTTGATGGACATGTCAGACACCATCTAGATACAACTTTTCCTGAAAGGTGCTTAGAGAGAAGAAACCCATTGAATAGCTTCTTGGTCACCCGCTCTAACAACTTTGAATTTATATCTTTGAATCACTTTTAAAACTATAGTCTATAGTACACAGCCGAACACTTTAGGAGATCCTAAAAACAGAATTTCAAATTAGTGTATCATCTTTTGTTGAAATGCACGTTCACATTTCCAATTTCCATGAGGTAACTGAGAGAACACAATTCGAACATTTAATTAAATAGTTCCTAATTTAAACGATGGATTTTAATTGCTTTTCTATTAGAAGGATTTATATTATTGTACTTTATTTATCAATATTTTCGAAAAAATGGAATTTTCCCATAAGGTATCCTATACAGAAATATTTTAAATTTGTTGAAGATTTAAAATAACTGATAAAAAACAGAATGTCCCATTTAAAAAATTATAAGAGACATCGTCATATGAGAATTGTTGATGTCGCTGGCACATGAAATGCACAATAAAATAAATGAATCATAGTTCTGAAGATTGAAGAGCATCTAGATCCACTATCACTTTCGGTTCACCGGTAATTAAGCCATACCTGAACATTTGCCCAACTCTGTACCGGAACAGTAGAGACTGGAAAGGTACCTTCTATAGTTTAGTTTAAACTCTGTAAAATATGCTGTTATGCTTTGAATAAGTAATATTTAAAAAATATTTATTTTCGCCAAATAACTTAAAATTAATAAAAGCTGGTTAAATTTGCGTAATAAGGCATCGCAGGACGAGCGTATCTGTTTACTGGTGAATTATGTAAAGGGAAAGTCAGATGGGATCTTTAATAAACAAATGCCCTTTTTTGGTAAAGTTATGGTTCGGTTTAGTTTTATTATTCATGAACATGTGTACATATGTATGTATATGAGCGTTCTTACAAATGAAGGGTGCAGGAATAAAAGGGGCTTATCGACATTTTTCAAGTTCTGGAAAAATATAAAATTAAGTAATAATTTCTGTATATTGACTTAAAAAATCTAATACTATTTTGTTTTTAATTTCATATTTGTAACTACACTTCTACTGAATGTGATATTTTAATATTCTGCTTATGGCACAACCCTGAGAAATAATAAAAGTGTTTTTCATCCAAAATATTCAGCGAAATAAGGGACAGATTGCAGCTCACTGAGCCTCCTCTTACCATGGATAATTTTTTGTTGGTAGTTGTATGAGGAAGGGGATCAGTGGTGCTAAAATAAGTTTTAATTTTCAGTGAAAATGAACAAAAACTTCGAAAATAAAGTCTTTATAGTAAGTAAATGTTATTTATTTTCTTTAGTCCTTAAACAAACTACGAAAAGATTATATATGCTTAATATTGGTAAAGTACTCTACAGCTTCCGACGAACAAAATTTCTTCAAAACTTGCTGGTCTTCGAATTTTTCGGCAGAAATCACCAAGGCATCTTTAGACGAAAGTTGTGGCAGAATGAATTATTTCTCTTGCAAGTTAACATGGCTACGCTGGTTTCTTCCGACAATCGAAACTTTTTCACACATCCCATTGTAAGTTGAACGAAACAAAATCTTTATCGGACGTGCGGGAAATGTCGATTTCTTGGCATAGATTGTTTCAAAATGGGTCGTGCAGTTTCGAAAAAATGAGCGATCTCGAAAGACAGTGGTTTTTGGCGCAGATCTTTGAATACTTGTAGCCAGTCGTCAGGAACTTAAATTCTTGTGATAGCTTTTTCTAATCCCATATTTATATCACACTCTAGATATGATCGCAAAAGTTCTTATTCCGGTCACTGCAAAAGTCACAAAAAGTTTCTAAGTATTTTGTGCCATCCCTCATGAATTTGTAGAAAAAAATGCATCTTGGTGAACCTAACACGTGGATATTGAAGACATATTCCTAAAGCTGACATTTGTAATATGTTTCATTGGTTTGAATATGAAGTACTGGATGATTTCTTCCATAGCCTAGGTTAACAGCTTCATTTGCATTTGTTGCATTCCTACTGTGAATCCAAGAAATTCGTTTCCTCTCATAAAAGGTGGATGCCTTCAGTTTGTGCTACTTATTTTCGGTGTGTAGTTTAGAAATGACACGATCTAGTGATACTATGCGAATGGGATCGTTTGTACCTTTTTTTTTCACTTTCTAAAGGTCTACCTTTCACCGCGAATTCATCACAGGTTCTACGGGTATATTGGCGGATAACCAGAAGCAATATTGAAATCCTTGCAGAATATAACCCTGTAAGTTTCGTAGCATACAGAGATATCATTATTTCTCTCTAAAAACATAGCGTGCATTTTTTTACATTTAATTCTTCTCGAAGTTACACGTTTTCAGAGTCATAAAGACTTGAGTCCTGCAAAAGGAAACAGTGAATAATCATAAAATAAAATTTTATGCATCGGAACATACGTTTGAAGGATTAATATGTTCACGAATTCGGCTTTTAATTTGGTCATCTAGGTTTAAATTCTTTCCATATTTCGCGCTTTTATCCGTGGGAGCGAATCTTATCATCTTGAGGCTAGATACTAAGTATTGAATCTGCTTCGATATCCCGTAAATTGACATGAATACCTTCTTGCACAACAGAATTTCTTTCGTGGACTCCATCATAGCGAGTACTCTCTACTTGTATACATCATCATAGTGACATGCATTATCATTGTTTGAAATACTTTTAGTTGGCAATACTGATATGAGACCGCTTAAATAACTGTTCTGAGCATCATAGAATTTCATTATTTTTTCCCGTGCCTCTTATAAGATTTTTTGGCAACACTGCATCCTACAGCCATATGGTGGTCCCGATTCGACAACTTTATTTTCTTATCAACTTCTGCAATGCGACCATGAGACTTCCTCTTCTTATTTTTTTTATCGACAAATAATTCCTTACTTACGTCACTATTCTTTTCATCCGTTTTGGAAGTTATGGCGCCCTTTTCGTGTGAATAAATTCAAAAAACTAATATTTCCGCACAAAACTTAACCTCTTCCAATGAACGCGTAAGAATGACTAAGCGACTTAAGGATTAATGGCCGACAATGAGCGCGTTCTTTCTCCGTTAGCGAGCAATGTGAACCTTTTATGGTGGTTTGTCACGCACATTATTAGTGTGATTTGAGGCAAGAAACAAAAGAAAGGTAGGTATTTTAAAGCTCTTCATTTAAAGAAAATAGTTTAAGATAAAGAAAATCAAAGTAAGTAATAAGTCAATAAATTTGAAAAATAAAGTTCTGAACAAAATAATAATTCAAGGAAAATCAAGGAAAATAAATCAAAAAATAATTCTTCAAAATTGATTAGTAAAAAGATTATCAAAAATACATTTTGTGGCAAAAAATTTAACCCCTGAATTCACTAACATAGCTTATATAACCTTAAAACCGTTGTAAGTTGACAGCAGAGTGTTTAAACTGACATGATTAACAAGCAGTCAATCAAGGTAAAAACTTAAAAGTAAAAGTATAAAAAATCATCTTCTTTTATTACTGAATCATTAAAAATGGAAGATTTTATTTATTTGCGGGATACAGTTGTTCCTTTTACATATTTCAAGGCCATATCGCTAGATTCTTGTCCTTAATATTCCTATATAAGCATTTATTTATTGACATATGTAATATAAATTATGGAAATATCATAAGCAAAACAAAACCAGCCGACTAGAACATCTATTTTTCATGGCAACTAGATCGGGTTCAAATTTTAAATCTCATTGAATTCGACTGCAAGTTATTATAACACTTAAAATTATTTAGAATATTTTATACTGAAATAAAAAAAGCCACTTCATAACCAGTACAATAATATCTGATATTTGTTGCGGTTTCTATGTACTACAATAGTAACACCTTCTTTTGATCATTCTTGTCGGAATTTAGTCTCCAATATCAAATAACTTTATAGAATTGTAAACCTTGCTTCATTTTTGAAACCATCAGTTGTAATTGACCCTCTAGATATATAGCGTCCAGAATAAAATACTCTGAGCAGCACAAGGGTCAAATGGTATATAAAAATTGACTTCAATGCAGAAGGAAAAGATTGTCATCTATCACTTTCTGCTTCAGTAATAACTGAATATTGTTCATAATTTGTTATAATCATTTACAGCTTCGAAATAATTCACAAGTTTTCTTTCATGATGTTTTTACATCTGTAATATCACTCAATCATTTGAATCGATTTGTCTTTCCATTAGTAAACGCAGATATTATGATCTGTTAGGTTATCAACTTATTCTAAATGAAAGTTAATTGCTATTTTTAATGATTATATTTATTTGTTATAAAAATGTCGGAAAAGACTTTCTATCAAAAACCTTCAAAAAATGTTCGTAGTTAAAATACTGTTTTCGTTTGCTCCAGGTTCAACTCGCTGGTACATCTCTACACAGTATTCAATTACGGCGCAAGCAACCCATATACGGAAGCCTCGTTTAATTAATTTGGTTGATGTATAATCGTTTAACATATTACATCCACAGAGAAATATTGAGGAGTTGAAATCTATGATAATTAAAAATTCTATGTCAGCATTGAATTCTTTTAAAACCAGATTAGGCATTTGACCATACCTATAAGCATATAGTCTGAGACTATACAGGGTGTTCGGTAAATACCTCCCAGTTTCTTGGGAGTGTACAGGGGAGATCAAAATAACCCTACTTTGTACTCTAAAGAAATTCCTAAAATATCCCTAACGGAGATACAGAATCCTAAAGGGGTACCCAGCGATTTACCATATAGGCTCTAAGTTATCAATCGAATTCAATAATTTAATGAAATTTTAATATTTTATAGAGGCCATAAAGACTCATTAAACTATACTACACTAGATGTTTTAGATCATCAGAGAAGTCAGGAATGGACTTGCAGCCACACTTTTTGGGCCTAATTTAGGCCTAGTGTCATTTTACAAAGCTGAAAACTGATTTTTTAAAATACTTTGGCCATTCCTATTCAAAAAAGGTACTTTCAATTTATTTCGATAAAAATGGCGATTTTGGAGATAAATCGGAACACTCAAAAGTTACTAATGCTAAGGCGATGGCACTCCACCACACAGAACTGTTCCAGTTATCAAGTAACATTTTATGATAAATAGATTGCCAACAATGGACTTTTCCTGTAGCTTCATTCTCCTGATTTGACTGTCTTAGATTATTTTATATGGAGAACGATAAAAATATCATTTATTGTAATCCAGTACCAACAATGGAGGATTATATGAATAGAGTAAGGGACGCGTTTCAGATTCAATTAGAGATCAAACGACCTGTAACAATAATGGGAGGTAAAAAGCCTAACGAGACCTAGGCATCGATGATCAAGTATCACCTCCTTTGTTTCATTCATTCATTCATTCATAGGGTATCTCATTCAAAAAGTATATATTTTTTGCTTTCCAGGTTTTCCACATCAACCTATATAATTAAAAATAATTTTGAAATATAGACATATCAATATTCTACAACTTTTATATATAATATTTTTTCCTATTTTTATATTAATGGAGCTATAAAATTTTGTCATACTATTGGGCCATCCTGTATACGTACAGCCGATTTATAAAAGAATAAATGGTCTATATTACGTTATTCTGCGAGAAAAATTGGTTCTGCGCCTAAATAAGTCCATTGAAAAGATATTGCTCTTACATATTAGAGAAAATATTTAACAGTTTTTTAATAATTTTTCCTGTAGCCTCATTCTCTTGATTTGACTGTCTTAGATTATTTTATATGGTGAACGATAAAAATATCGTTTGTTGTAATCCAATAGCAACGATGGAGGATTATATGGAAAGAGTAAGGGACGCGTTCCAGATTCAATTAAAGAAGCTACCCATGACAAACTAACTCGGAGGCAGGCGTGGATCCAAGGGGGGGGGGCGATCGTCCCCCCCCCCCAAGAGCTTTGAGTTCAGGAAAATAGACCCGATTTTGCCTCTTATACTATAGTTTATTCAAGAACTAGAGAGAGTAATAAATCATTTTTTACCCTTTTTTTTCCTCGCAAACTACCTGTGTTCTTTATTCCGATGTCTTTCGCAAAATCTGTTGGACACCTATATTTTTCATAGGAATGGGTTAGAAATTTTATAATCAAAAATACCGGTCTATAATAATGGACTATTTGAATAGAATAACAATCGATATTTGGATGTGAAATGTTAAAAAGGATTTTAATCCTTGTCATAGGCGTCGGAAAGAGGATTACTTTATCACTAAATATTTATAGCATAGAATATTATTTCGGTTAAAAACTTAAAATAAAAAGTTTTTATATTATTTTCTTTCTTATGGTTTCTTAATAATTCACATACATTAGAAAATTTTGACATATTTAACACAAATCACAACAGTATTTTTATTATTTTTAACTTTGGCATAAAAACCGTTTTAGGTACATTCAGACTAAAACGTAGCCTTTTTCTCTCAAAAAATTCTAAGTTATAATTTAAATACTTACAGAATACCCATTGTCAAAAATACAAGAAGTTAAACATATATAAAAAAATAAATTCGTCCATATAGTATTAAGGTTTTTTTGGAGCTATCGGTCTTTTTATTATTAATTAAAAACATTTTTAGGATATTTGACGTTTCAGTTTATTTATTTCCTAAACCATCTGCAGAATTAAAATTAAACACTAAAAAGGAATTCAAATGTAATTAATTTTTATATGTTACAGAAAATTGAAATAATAAATTGTGTTTACGCTGGTAAAAATTACGTATCTAATTTGTAATCAAAGTCAGTGAAGCTATCTTCGCTCAAATTAATTATAATTGGTTCCTCCAGCTCACCGATCATGAGATCGAGTTTCTCAATTTTCTTTTATTGTTTTATTATTTGGATTCTTCCCAATTTTTTGTACTAACTCTATTCAAAAAAATTTTTCAAAAGTTCAGTTAAATTATTAATTTTGTAAGTTGTGTTATTTCTAGCAACTCTATTTTTTACTTGAGAGAGATTTTTCCTTCTCCAACGGATATTTTCCGGACGATCTATAAGAACAGCAAAAATCAAGTTCTCTGAGCAATTTCTAGAGCTCAGTTCTTTTAGTTTCAGGTAAATCCCGATCTTCATTGATTTTATGTAAAATTTTGTTGACGGTTGGGATCTGCTTCTCATAATAAAATGTATGTACAACTCCTTTGATTACGGTTTATATCATCGAATATAGCTTGGGAGTACTAACAATTTCAGTCGTGTTTTTCGTCTGCCTGTGATCAAATATGCCTTGGGAGTACTAACAATTAAAGTCATTTTTTCCCTTTCAGTATTCGGTACATAGTAGATTTTCCAACTACTGTCATGTTGGAATACATCTCAATAGAGCTTTTAACATTATTATCGAGATATTGATATCTTAAGGCATCATAAACATTCATCGTAATAAGTTTTTCGTTGAAGAAAAAATGCCCTAGTTTAATGATATTGGAATAAATACAGATGTGGAAGCCATATCTTTTGGGTATCTCACAAATCTCAAATAATATATAAAAACAAGTCCAAGTAAGATAAATCACTAAAGATATACTGTAAGTTGTACTTTGCTCACTGATAGAAATTAAATTGAACTATCAGAAATGTTAGTGCTGCAGTAAATTTATAAAAGCCTATAATATTTAAATATAATTAGATTTACGGCAGTCCTTAGTTACCTGCGCACTGGAGCAGGTACGTTGGAGGTTTCGGTAACAGTTTTATTACTCTCTCTAGTTCTTGAATAGGATATAGGAATCCCAAGGGGAGTTCAGGAAAATAGAACCGATTCTGCATTTTATATCAAGAAAATGTATTTTGCTGACACTCCCCCCCCCCCTCGTTGACAACCCTGTTTTTCTGGCGATTACCCCCCCCCCCCAAGTGCCTTGAATTCATGAAAATTGACCCGATTCTGCCTCTTATACTAGGAACGTGTATGCTGCTCGCATCCTCTCCCCTGTCGGCAAATGATTGGAAGTTAACGGTAAAAATGTTGAACATTTATTAAATTAGTTGTTTCCCTGTGTAAGTAAGCCGTTTAGCATTTTAGAATACAACAATGTTAATTTGACAATATTTCAAAAACTGCAAATTTTTGTATTAGACAACCTTATACAAAGTCACCTTTATTTTTAATGATAAATAAGATAACATTATAAAAATAGGGGGTTTACGTTTAAGAAAAAACTTACTTTTAACGATTTTTCCAAGCCAATATTTAATGTTAGTTTTTGATAACCCTGTATTTATTTATTATCAAAATGTCAACACAGTCCACTAAAGTAGATCTCCTTCTAGAAGAAAACCAAATCTAGTTAGATAATAAAGGCTTTCATATAAGAAAAATTGATAGTTGTGTGTTGACCTGCTAACTCCATTTTTGACAAAATTGAAAATACTGTCACGAACTTTATAGCGTTTTACATTTCATAGTATTAGTTTGTGTTTGTAGTTTGTCGGGTTTTAGGTTTATTTTCTACGAGTTCATAATTTATTTAATTAATTTTACTTTTGTTAATTTCCTCAGGAGAAATCTATGAAAGAATGTCTGGAACTTTTTGAGAATTTTATTTCCTTATTTTTAACATGGAACGCCTATGATAGAAGGTCTAGAAATTGCTCGATTATTCCTTTTTCTTAGTTTTTTAGATCATGCAGTATGGAAATCCTTCTAGAAAATTATGGAATCCTCCGATATCGACCAAAAGAGTATACAAAGGGTCCCGATCGGCTTTCGGGGACAGTTTAGTTTGAACGTTCGTCCATGCAACTTGAGTTTGTTTGACATGTGTCAAAAGTAAAGTTGACAATAAACATCTTTTGAAATAATAGAATGTGTTCAATAATAAAGTGTGTGTTCAAAAATCGGCCATCCAGAACAATACGTTAAGAAGAGTTAGATTTCGGATAGGACATTATATACAAAATATCTTTATGATTTTACTTAGAATCTAAAAATGAAATAACATATATATTGTTCTATTTAAAATAAGCAGAGAGGCATCAACTTCTGGTATAACCACTAGAGCCACCATCTTGAAAATATTTTAGCTGAATTGCTCCCATCGACTTTAGTACATAGCTAAATTTTAAAAATTTTCCAAAGGCTATTTTCCGAGAAATCGATCGCGGCAATTCGTCATGCAATACCTTGTAAAATATTTGAAGGGAGTCGACGCCTACAAATTATATGCCAATTTAGGCCTGTCTTCCCCTCAGTATTATTTATAGGTATTATAATTAAACATATGATAATAATGTCGTTTGTAGCGAAACTTCTGACATATATTTTTATTTATGTTTACCTATATATATATTTTTAAAATATGTTACAATTTTCTTATTTAAACTTTTTTTTTAATTCGAAAACATAGTTGAAGCAACTTTGGACAAAAGTAAATAAATATGCCGATTTTTTGAAGCTCAAAGTTATCTCTACAAATGGGCCTGGACTAAATAGATATTCCACATTAATTCAAAGTACTACAATCTTTTTTTACATATGTACATTTGATTAAAAATAACCTCTAATAAAATTTTATAAATTCTTGGTTAAGTATAGACCAATTTCGAATAAAATGTTAAAGCGCCTTTAATTAATTTTAAAAATAACTCTCATACTTCCTGTCAGGATTATTACTTATTGCTGTTTTACTTAGAAAAATTGGGCACTAATCTATTATTCTTCTATAATGATTTTTATGGCTTAATTTTAGCAGTAGTTGCTATGGTGATAAGTGAATAGATATTTAAAATTATTGGCTGCTGATGAAACAAAAAAAAAATTGCAAATGGTTTTCCTGTAAAACTAAAATCTTTCTTATTGGTCTTTGCCGCAGCTTGGTAAAACCAATGAATTTTTTCAAAAAAAACATATGTTTCAACAGACTTTCAATGAAAAAGAAAAATATCGTCAAAACCCGCCAAGGTAGGAATATGGGTGCATTAACAAAATGTAAAAGGAATATCTGTAGAGGAAACTAGATAAATATAGGATCCAAAAAGGAAAAAATGTGGTAAATCAGTTTTGAATTTTATCTATAATAGTTACAGGTGTTTTTGTTTTCCTTGAGTTAAAAAATTTTACAAATTTTACAAAGCCATGTTTTTTTCGAAATTTATAGATTTTTTCAACGATTTGGCAACGCGCAAAAAATTAAAACTACTTTGTGGATTGTATAAAAAGTTTTGTAGAGATCCAAAATATGTCAAAATATATAGAGTGTCCCCACGCCAATGACCTAGTAGTCATATCTCGGACCTGGAGGGACCAATGATGGGGCGATACCTGGGACCTGAGGGAACCAATGATGCGGGTATTTTGGATCGCGGAGTGATGATGTCACAGTGAAGGACTTGGAATAAACCCGGATAAGGCCGAGACGGTACTCTACACAAAAAAGAGAAAAAAAGGGGGAGACTCCATACAATTACATTGATGGAACGGATCCTTCAATACAAGGGAACAGTTAAATATTTGGCAGTAATTCTAGACTCACGACTGAGCTGCAATGATCATATTGAGGCTCGAACCAAGAAGGCCATATGTGCTTTCTGAGGTTGTAAACGAGCCTGACACTGAGAATGTTATTTGGGATATACACTATGATGATCAGGTAAGCGGCCGATTACAACAAAGCACAGTCTTCAACTTGACAAATAGCTTGTATGGGAATAGTGAATGCGATGTGAACTGTCCTCACTAGGTCTCTGGAGGTACTGGTGAATCTACCTCCTCTTCACTTATGCATGGAAAATGACGTCTTGGAGGCTACACACATTCTTATTTGCCCAAGGCATCCCAGAATTGGAACAGGCGGCTACTCAGGTGTCGGGAAAGCATGGTGGGGAGATATTCATTGATTCCCATGCAAAGAGATTACACCCGTTGGTTTATATATGGTGCTGTACAAGATAAAAAAGCTGGAGCCAAAATGTTCGGCAGGAGCAGACGAATCAGAGAGTTCTACTCTCTCGGACAACTTGCCACGATCTTCACAGTATAACTTTATGTTATTCTGCAGTGTGGAGATCTTTGTGAGAAGAAAATAAGCAGGAGTATGGTAATAAACATAAACTCAGGCAGTAGGACTGCGATAGTGGCACTGAACTCCAGTGTCGTAACTTTGCAATTGATGCCTGAATTCAAGGATATACTGAACAGTCGCACAAAGAACGGTTACACAATCAGACTCGTATGGGTCTCGAGTCACTCAAGTATATTCGGGATTGAGGAAGCGGACTACCTGGCAAAGAAGGGGTCTACAATTGAACCATATGGACCCCAAACCAATTCTATCGGTCTCAATTGCCGTTGGTAAAAGGGAATTAAAATTGTTAATGGAAACTAAATTTATTGAATCGTGGAGAGGAACTCCTGGATTGACGTGTGCCAAGTAAACTAGTGCAAGGCTTCCTAGCATGTTCTCTTAGGAAGGAAAGAACTATGAATTATGGTGAGATTGTTTACATGAAATTGGCACCTAAGGAGCCATCTTCACAAGATTAGTGCCGCAGATGATCCGACGTGCATATTATGTCTGGAGGAGGACGAAACTCGTGACATATTCCCAGAAAGTGCCCAACACTCAACGGACTGAGACAGAGATATTTCGGAAATTCAATTTTGTTACCGGAAGCAGTTAGATCATTCTCGAATGAAATGCAACAATAGTGGGAGGTAAAGAGCCCAACGAAGCCTAGGCATCAACGATCAAGTATCACCTTCTTTGTTTCATTCATTCATAGGGTATTTCATTAAGAAAGTATATATTTTGTGCTTTCCTGCTTTTCCACATCACCCTATATAGCTAAAAATAATTTTGAAATATAGATATATTAATGTTCTACAACTTTTATATAAAATATTTTTTCTTATTTTTATAACACTGGAGCTATAAGATTTTGCCATACTATTGGGTCATCCTGTATATGTACAGCCAATTTATAAAAGAACAAATGGTCTATATTACATTATTCTGCGATAAAAATTGGTTCTGCGAATAAACAAGTCCATTGGAAAGATATTGCTCTTACATATTAGGGAAAACATTTAACAGTTTTTTAATAATTTTTTATAATTGTTAACAATTTACCTAAAGTAAAATCACTGTTTTAAAACTTAATTAGATTATTTGTTCGAGAGATTTTAAAAACGTAATAAACTCGAAACAGAACAACTACAGTATAATAAAGCTGTAAGTTAGTCAGCGAATAACGATTCTGTCTATAACATATTTATCAAAGACATTTTTGTTTATGAATTTAATTCGGAATTAATTCAAAGCCAAGAGACAATAAAATATTTCTGATTTTCCCCAGTTCCAAATCCTTATAATCTCGTTTGCGATAATGATATTTAAAAACCAAATCTTCTTTATGTTTCCAATCCTTTTAATATTTAGGGATTATCTTGATATTATACTTCTTAACATTGTTTATCATAACCAGGGACAATAAAGTTATAAGGTTTAAGTAAATATTTACCACCCATTTTGGTTTACACCTAGACAGGAGTTTAAGAGTAGTAGCTATCTCTTTAAAAGTTCATTTATATAGTTGCTAGGGCTTCAGTCGGCAACTCATTGATGCAAAGAACACAATCCTGATCCGTGTCGTCACAACATAGATAAAAACTATAACATACTGACTTGAAAAAATACTACTTTGTCTAAAATATCTTGTTGCAGTGTTTAGATAAATATGTTGATGAGTGTTAATATAAATTTTATAAAATAAGATCTAATATCAATAACAAAACTTTAAACATCTTGTGCATCCTCAAATTGCAAAAGTTTTCATAGGTTCAAGTACTCGAGGATTTACGAGTACAAGGTCCTGAGAAAACTTTCTTGTCTTTCATCAGTGGTTTATTTAGACACTTTGTATTATACCATATGTACAGTTATTTGTCTATGTATTTACTTTTCTTTTATAACATTTGCCTAATTGATTATTTTTTCTGCCATTCTTCAATCAAAATATTGGTAATATTGGTAAGTAAAATATCAGGAACAGTCTTTTTGTCAATTGCGGCCATCAGAGTACCTTCAAATTTATTGTTGACATAAAAGATTAGTCAGAAATTATCCTTGATATTCAATTCATGGTCACTAAGTCTTTCCTGTAATAAAATATATGAAACAATAACTGCTTCATTTACAGGATCTCGGGGATAGAATGAAAATAATCTTTAACAATAAGTTCTTCATTACATATTAATGAATTTTTACAATTATTGCATTTTAGTTTCTTCAAAACAATGTGACTATAATATAGTTCCAAATAAGTCAACAGGCACATGTCTGGTCTTGAGTTGTCCATATTATATTCTTCAACATAAGCATTTTTTAGCATTTTCTCAATTTCATTAGCACAGTCTTCAGTACTATACGGTTTTTCCTATTTAGTACATTTTATCAAAATTTACAGTACCAGTTGTATATTTTGTCTTTCCAAGCTAGATGGATAAGTATTTTAGACAACTGGGAAATTTATTTTTTACACTGTGTTCGCGCATTCTTAATATATTTAATCTTAAAAAAAAATTCACCTGTTTTAGAGCTCTGTTGGGATATCTGTCAGATAAAATCATCTTTACCTATTACAATCTCAGACGAGGAAAGTCATATTATGGTCACAAACTTTGCCATTACCAGTAAGCACAACACCTTCACATTTAGTAACTTTCTGCTATTCTAACTGGCTCGTACTATTCGACCGGTTTAATACTTTTCCTTACAATCTGGTATATAACATCTATTTTTCATCTTAAAGAACCTAGAGTGCCATTTAAACTTATAAAGTATGAATAAATACAATAAAAATCAATAATTTCTGTTGATAACATATTGGTATTAATTTTTGGAAATATAACTACTTACAACTAATATTTTTTAGAATGAATATCGATAGTAAAATTTAGCTTTCAGCTTCGATATTTTCTGAAATACGTTACTATTTCTCATCTCTCTCTTCTTCCTTGCGCCTCAATTAAAAATATATACCTCTAAATGGCGACGTGATACTTAATGACGGGTTTGGAAAGGCGAAGGATGCCACTAAATAAAAAATATATGACACATTTAACTCTAATTACGCATCTTTACAGGGTAAACAAAAAAAATCATTCCCGTTTTTACATTGGAAGATGTACTCCATTTTTTTTTTGCTAATTTCATGTCTCATCAACTTTTGATTTAATTGGAAGCATATGCCAGCAAAATTTCAATGTAAATAATGAAAAACTGACTGAGAGATGCAGGCAGACATGATGAAGCTAAAAAGGTTCCTAATTGGCTACAAAATCGTAAAAATCGGCGAAAATTATGATTTTACTAGTGTGGAAATAATAATAAATGCACAAATCTGCAATCATTTCGTAAGATTTATATTGTTTAGTATTCTATATTGCATAAGACAAGTTTTTAAAGAACTTACCAATGAAAGCTATAGTACATTTAGTATGGAAGCAAGCAAAAATAATTACTTTATTAAAACCAAACAAGAAGCTCAATGACCATAAATCGCATAGCCCTATATCGTTGCTAGGTACAACGTCAAAAGTTGCCGAGGGGCATGTCATGTCAAAAAAGAATGAAGCGCAACTGAATAGAAACATCCCCAAAAGTCAATTCGGCTTTAAGCCAAAACATGGAACAACATTGGCTATCAGCCTAGAACTACAAACGCGTTAAATAAAACAAACAAAAGTAAAAGCTAGGCATTATTGTTCCTTGACATGAAACGTACCTTCTATACTGTCTGGAGCAATGGATTGTTCTGCAAACTGCTAATAATATGTAATTTCCCGTTATATTTGGAGGACAGAACGTGTACGCGTGGAAAATCAATTATCCGCTTAAAAAAATACATCAACCGGTGTACCGTAAGGCACAATGATGTCTCCATTTCTTTACAACCCATAAACCTCAGATTTCCTACAATATCACGCAACAAAAACCGTAATGTAGGCAGATGATCTGAATAATGGCATTTTCGCACCACACAAAAGTAACGAAAAAACAAAAACAGTAGATTGTCACATTATAAAAGTTCCAAAATAAATTTTTAAGATGTATAGCGGGTCATCGCCGCTATGCGCAGAGAACCAATTCTACAGATATACTGTCAACTAAAATGAAGAATTATTCACAAACCACTGTATAGTTCACTCACAATCAGACATGCTTTAATTAATTCTAGTAGGGTGGAGTCCATGATGTTTCGGAATATGTCAGATATTATGGAAACTGAATTATCTATAGGAACATTTGTTTACAGGTACAGGGAACCACCAATAAGGCTGCCAGATTGCTCCGAAAATCACACATTCGGACCATTTTCAACACAGATGAGAGAAAACTTTATTCACAAGTGCGAATTAAAAGAAAAGCAGAAAATACTAAAAATAGCACATTTAATGACGATCAGCGGTATGAACAATAATTGAATAAATAAAAAATACAAAAACAGCTGAAAAGAAGTCTCTCCGGGATTATTCTCCAAATAACAATATTATATACTAAATCGCTGATAGTGAATTATTCCAAGTACTTTACGACATACATCAAAATATCGGTCATGGAGGACGAGACCGAATGCTGAAGGAGCTTTCTACGCGATACAAGAATATAATTCGCCATGATGTTGAACTATATCTGCAACTTTGCGAACCATGTCAGCAAAAACTAAAAGATACAAAAAAGGAAAGCACACACTTTCATTCGAAATTAATTCTCACTGTCAATCCTATAATCTGACAACGGTAGAGAATTTTTAAACCAAATTTAAACAGTCTTAAGAGATAGTGGCCGACTGTGCATGGCAAATCTAGACATTCTCAATGTCAGGAGATTACCGAATGAGCAAATCAGAACATTGAAAACATGTTAAAAATTTCGATGCAAGACAATGATAGTAAGCATTGGAGTGGTGGTCTGTGAATTGTAGTGCTCGTGAAGAATAAAGCGTTCCATTGAGGTATCAAAAAAAAACACCTTACGAAGCTCTTTCCGGATCTAAAATAAAAGTTGGTGTATCTTTGCCTCTCGCTGATACTCAAAACCTAAAAAGTGAAGAGGATCTAGAAAATGTGATTAAGTTATCACCAAATATTCCCATTGCGTCAAAATCCCTAATAGTAGATCCAGTTCAGACACAAAATTAACCTCTAGCGGCTCAACATCAACGAAGCCCCGCTATCGACAGTTCTGAGATTCATAATGACGCTTCAAGTGTTCAAAGTGCCTATTATGAGCACGCGGCTAGCCTAATTCTGTGATTCTTGATGAGCCTGCGAATCTTCCTTCTAAGATAAATGGTCAATCGTTAAATGATCCGAATTTTGAATCAGAACATGAGCCATCATTGAGTTTCCCATTCTTGTGCTGTGCTTGTTCCGAGGAGACAACGGGTGCTCATTCGTGTAAAAAATGCAACAGACCTATTCATGCTATTTGGGCTGCTCTGGAAAAAGAAATGGCAGAAGGCTATGGTGTTAAAGTTGGTTGCCCTTTATGTACTAAAAGCGCCTTTGCTGTAGCGAACCGCATCAGTTCCAAAGATAATTTAAAAGACCAAGCTCAAAAAATACTCAAAACTTCTGAAAAAAATTTCGCTCTATGGCATTGGGTACCACTGTAAGAGTCTCCGATGATGCTCGCAATATACTAGCTGTAGTCTTACAAAGAACTACGAAGATGGCAAACTTAATCAACTCGAAACAAAGGAAGGTGTTGTAAAGACATTGCATTCAATATATATATATATATATATATATATATATATATATATATATATATATATATATATATATATATATATATATAATTTAAGCTTAGTTAATTTGTCATCAAAGTTTACATTATTTGCCTTCGGCCATGAAACAGATTAAATTTTGATGGCTATTTGTAAGAACATTTGATATGATGCATAATCTACTACTGTCAATGATAATTCTTCTAGGTTAGTATAAGTATTAACTTATCTTCAACCCATCTTGTAAAAATATCACTGTTCGTTTCACCATAATAATACCTAAAAAGTCAAACAGCAAACTTGCTCCGTAAACAAAAATAGCTTACACAGCAAGCATGGATGACAAGAATTCGTTTCCAAAATAAACTTCAGATTTGCATATTCTTTTAATATTATTAATGCTCTTCTCTTGTCATCTTTGTATTTGAATCTCAGCTCCTTAAGCAGAATACTTAAAAATGATTTTCACTTAGACAAAATTTTCATGTTAGTGAATTCAGTGTTTAGGCCATGGATGGGTAATTAATTTCAAGTGGGATCCAGATAATTAAAATGTCTCAATCGAGAGCCCAGAAAAAAAAATTGAAAGCAATTACATCAGGCATATTGTACAATAGATAGATGTAGACGGTCCAGATTTATACCCTTCGCGGCCGGATCCGGACCGCGGTCCGCCAATTCCGAATCCTTGTTTAGGCATTTTAGAGTAAAATACTTTTCTAAAATGAAAAAAGGTCCTAATATTGTTAAATATATATCTAGTCTTTATATAGACTAAAGGTACCGACTTCAAGATTAGTTTATATAATAACAGTGATTATATTCTTACTTTCTTCGTACATATTGTAGAGTATATTTTGTACTTCTATTTCGGATGTTTATTTTTTGAAGGAGGGAAAATAATTGATTTATTTCCATTTTTAATAGTATAGAGGGTTCTATAAAATAATATAATTTCTCTATTTTTCTCCGCTTATTTTCGAATTACCTAAGAACTTTTAGTCAATATAGATAGAAGATAAGGGTTAAAATGCTTATTTTTTAGCTAGGTATTTAGGCTTGAACTTTTTTATCTGTAAACAGAGAAATAATTAAATAAAAGTGTATTGTTTCGTTTATCCATTTCCAAGATTGGGATTCTCGAATTTAAATTATAAATGAAAACAAAACAATCGGAATGAGATTGGTAGTGAAAATTCAATAGGTTTGAAATATTGACAAGAATTTATGTCAACAATGCAAATCATCGTGTGTCCATTCAGTTTCGTTTATTTTGCTTTTAGGAAAATTTTTCCCCTGCCTTTCTGCGTATTCCCAAAACAAATAATTTATTTACAAAAACTGTTACAAAACATTTATGCAATTACAGTAAGAGAAAAAGAATGCAACTTCTCAAAATTTTTCTTTTCTAATGCTAATAAATTATGAAGTTAGAAATAAAGTATTAGAATTTATTAAACAGTTTTTATTTCCTGTTGATACATTCATTTCCAATCTTTTCATAGCCTTTCATCTTCCAGTTAGGTATATAATATTGCCACCATAACAAAAACTGTTTATGGTGGCAAGGACTCTCACCTCGATATTTAGTTCCAAAAGAATTGATTCGTTTGTATGACACATTTACCTTTCCTATGTGTTAATCCGGTGTGCATCTACTTTTTTTTTTCCTATATTTTCGAGGCATAGGATGTGATTGGAAAGATTAATGGATTAATAAGGCGTAGTTTTTTTTGTGATGTTGTGATGCCTTTCCATAATTTGGTTATTTTTACTACGGCGGTCCTTGCCATTGCAAAATATCAAAGTACTTCCGTTTTGACCTAAAACCTATTTATCCTAATAGTTCACTAACATCGGGCTGTTTTTTTTTGATTTTGTTGACTAACAAAATCTATGTCTTATCGATATTTAATTGTAAACCAGATTATTGTTCGCTGGTAGTTTTAAGCTCGCTCATCTTTAGAAGAGATTAGTACCAAGGTATCATTCGCGTACCTCAAGTCATTAACTTTACGAGCACCTATTGTCACATCTCCTTTCCAGTTATATAATATGCATGACGTAATCACTGTACGCGTTAAATAGTATGGACGGAAATATACCTCCTTATCATATTCCTGCTTTTTTGCTGAAAGTTTCAGGTAACCTATTAGTACTGCAGCTGATTATTTAGTCGCGTCAATAAATATTGTCCTTGGAAGTCCTCAAAAACAGCTCCGATTTTCATTATTTTTTTTATTATATAATTTTTTTTTATATAATTTAAAATCAGAAAGATTTTAGAATGGAGACAGAATTATTTACATTGTTTAAAGAATATTTATGATATTTATATAAAACATTCAGTTTTGCCTGGATATTTTTCAAAAAAATTCTTGTTATATTAATTTTAATATAAAAAATAGTTTTTAAAATAAAGTTTTTAGTAATAATTCAATATTTATATCATAAAAATTCGCTATGTGGGTCAAGAAATATATATGCGTTACATGTATATCGTTTATTGTTTTTACTAATACAAATATAATGATATAAACAAAGCCATAGTGCTAGAAGGTCTGATTGTGTATTTTGCAAAAATTTAGACTAATCAGATAATAGAATAAACACTGAAGAAGTTCATGAAAATAGAAGGTGATCCTTTCAGATGTTTAATTGTTTTCAAATGGATAAGAGCAACGTTATTTATAACAGATCTAGTGGACGGAATGGAAGAATTTTGTGGATTTCCATTAAATCATCAATTTAGCATATTGGCATTAGTGATAATAGAATAAATGGAGATTCTAAAGCAGTAGATAAAATTGCAGAATTTTTTAAAATTCACAACCCCTTTCCTAATGCTCAGGAAGTCATCACAATTTCCACAGGAGTTGTAGGTAACGAAACATTTGATATTGGAATTAATTTAAGAAAAAAAACATTGGTTTCAATTTGAAAGGTATGAAAATGACAACAAAACATACAATTAAATCTTTATTGAGCATGAGCAGTAAAATTAAAATTAATAATATTGAAGTTGCTGTGGATCTAAATTTAATTTTTCAACGTCTATGCTTTTTAAGAAAAACTTCGCCAATATTTTAACTACGAGCTGGCCCCCTATCCTCTTTCGCTCTTTGATAACACGGGAATGGGAGAAACGACGAAATTAACACTACAGAAATTTTTGTACGATGTGAAATGAATGTTAATGATGTTACCGAACTTTTCTACATTATTGATGGTTGTATGTTACTTCCTAGATTAAAATGGGAGCAAAACAAAAACTCTACTGATATTTGTCAACGGTACATTATATATTTACGTATTAACTATGGCACCAATGTTAAAGTTGTTTTTGAAGGTTATAATAGTGATGGAACTAAAGCGCCTTAGGGAAATCGTAGATATATAAGTAATACTTCAATCCATTATGAACTTGAAGAAGACCTGTCTTTAAACACAATGAAAGAGAAATTTTTAGGAGATAGCAGAAATAAAAATAGGTTTATTAATATTCTCTACAGAAAAGTGGCTGAGAATAATATTGAATGGAATCAAGCAGAAAGTGATGCGGATCGATTAATTGTACAACCAGCTCTAGATTGTTTCTTGATTGTTGTCATTGTTGTAACAGAAGACATTGGTGAGTTAGTGTTATTGATGGTTTTAGTACCTGATGATAAAGAAATCTTCAAAAATAACGCCTTGCGACGAGTTTATTCGACAAAAACATGTTGAATATACAGATATTACAAAAAATCATCTCTTCTTCCTTCATGCATTTACTAGATGTAATACTACATCCGCTTTTTATAATAAAGGAAAGAATAATTTTATTAAAATTTTCAATAATGATCAGAAGTTAAGTGCAGCAGCTGAAACTTTCATGGTTGAAGAACAAAGTATAGAAGTGTTATATATGTAATTCTCCTTTCACGCAGAAAATATGAAAAATATATGTACAAACAGTTTATTTCCTGCAAATATCGCTCTGGTCCTCTCTCCATATCCGTTTCGATCACCTCATGATGGTCTGATACAGCTCCACTGACGAGATCATGCGGTGATCGAAACGCGTATGGAGAGAGGGCCAGAGCGATATTTGCAGGAAATAAACGGTTTGTACATATATTTTTCATATTCTCTGCCTAAAAGGAGTATTACATATATAACAAACTATTTAAATATGGCAGAAAGTTTTCTTTATTTCTCACTGAAATTTTGATTGTTTAAAAATTTCATTTTACTCCATTGATTCATAGATATCGTTCGACTGGCGATATTTTTCAGTCCGACATCGAAGTTGGTAGACGGCAGGTGTAATATCTTGCCGACATACCTTGAAATTTATGGTTCATATATCAGTTGTTTCCTGCTAATATTGCTCTTGGTCCGATACAGCTCCACTGACGAGATCATGGGGTGTTCGAAACGCGTATGGAGGGAGGACCAGAGCGATATTTGCAGGAAATAAACTGTTTGTACATATATTTTTTATATTCTCTGCCTGAAAGGAGAATTACATATATAACAAAGTATTTAAATACGGCAGAAAGATGTCTTTATTTCTTACTGAAATTTTGATTGTTTAAAAAAGTATAAAAGTACTTTCTAATGAAGGTATTATATGTATTCTCACAATATATGGTTCCAAAGCTGTCAAAAACTTTAATGAACTTCAAATACAAACGTTTCATTACATTAACTGCAAAGAGCAAGAGCATAAAACTCAATTTGTTACCTCCGACAGAGGATGCAAAAAACAACATATTAAAAGAGTTTACTTGCAAGTTCGGCAATGGAAAAATGATGTTCAAGTACCTCCCGAACAATGGGGTTGGCAAAAAGATAAATATTTAAAACCAATCTTGCAAAACAAGATGCGAATCAGCGTGCAGAAAAAGTGGCCTTCATTGTTCATTTGCCTGCATTGATTATAGTGGAAGTAATTGCGATAACCACCCACCACTTGAAGAAAATGAAGTCTTTCATATGGAAAATATAAATAAATATTAAATTTTCTTTTTTACAATACAAAAAAAGCAAAACTTAAAAAAAAAATTATCAAAATCGAAACTGTTCTAGAGGACTTCCGAAAATTGCTTGTTTTACGTACTTATTGACGCGATTAATTGTTAAATAGGTTATTTACGAGTGATTTGAGGTATTGTAGAATAAGCACTTCTAGCACTCTCCACATTAACTTCCATTTTACGGTGTCGAAGGATTTAATATAATTGATAAAACACAAATAATAATAAGTCTCCGAATTAAATTTTAGAGTCTTTTTTAGTATCTATCTGTTCTTTTTCTTTAAGTTAATTGCATGTGTTCTTTGGATATTTGAGGCAAAAGACATGATTTTAATGGTTGATTGATTATGATGAGAAGGACTTTTATGGGAAATTATGTAGTTGATATATTCCCATGCTAATGATACTACGTATTTCGTCATGTAGGATTCAAGGAAATTAATTGTTTTGTTTATTTTTGTGAAAATTTCTTTGATACTTTTTGTTTGCAAATGATTAGTCGTTCGTTTGGGTTTGATGTATTTCATTATAATGTTTACACAACCATTTCGTATTTATAAAAATATATAATGTTTCCCTAATTTATAATATAAAGTCCTGTAATTCACTTATCAAATTTCGTTGTAATTTTTTAACAATTTGATTAAATCCTTTTAAAAATCTTAAGAAATATTTGCTCTTGTGTTGAATTTTTATCTAATTTCATTTTTCAATTTTTTCCGAAATTTTACTTTTGCTTTAACGTCAATTTGAAAGGATTCTTAGACTCCAGACCCTCATTAGACTTTGGAAAAATCTTAGAAAATAATGATGAAAATGACTGTGAAGTTTTACTTATAGAATTGAGTAGAATTCATTAGAGTTGTGTTTAACATTGTAAAATTAATAACATATTAGCATGAGGAGACACACTTTGTTTCCTTTAAGCATATATGGAGATAAAAAATAAAAAACTCTAATGGTGATCTTAATCTTGACCTTGAAAATAAGATTCAAGTTAAGATTCAAGGTCAGCCAAAAATTTTTGACATTCATTTTCAAGGCTATGTCAGCGTTAGTCTCAGTTTTTTTTCAATCGAATACCCAAGTTTATAGAAGACCTGTAAATTTTTATATTTGACTCAAATAGATTTGGAAAGAGAGTTTAACCAATGATCTCAAAGAAACTCTAAAGGACTCTTAAGGGACTTTCAGGCAGAACCCAATATTATAAGAAAAATTCTTTGTTTTCATTAAGCATATATCGAATGAAGAAAAAATACAGAAATCATTGGAAAATTTTAATGGAAGTGGTGTAAAAAAAACTTTAAATAAAAATCATACAATATAAAGGAACACAATGGTAATTTTAATTTTGACCTTGAAAGTCAGAATCTATTTTAAATTAATGGTCAACTTGAAAGTTTTTAACAATCATTTTCAAGGTTATTTCAGCGTGAACTTCAATTTTTTGAATGGAATACGCTAGTTTAGGAAAGGATTTGCAAGAGCTGTCACTTTTTATATCTAATTCAAATAAATTCGAAAAGAGAGCTTACCCAATGGGGCTCTAAGGGACTCTCAGACCGAGTCCAATAAAAGTAATTGTGTAAAATTATCCGAGTATTCCATTAACCCTGACATTTAAGGTTAAATTCAAAATCCCTATTAAACTGCTTGTATCCAACACTTTCAGTTTTTGCTTAAAGCAAGTAAGTTTTCAGTTAAATAAAGATTTGAATAAAATATAATATAAAGGTTACTAAAATGTATGAACTTAACCCTTATTGTAAATTTGAGGGAAAAACTGTTGATGAGAAGTAATGCAGGTATCCGAGCTGAAATATTTTTGTTAATTTACTATTTGTTTTTCCAGGTGCCTTCCTTTAATTCAGTAGAGAGGAGTTAATTCGCCTTTTAAGAACATCTATGTTTCTAAGATTGTTTTTATCCAGAAAAACTAATGGGAATATCTGACATGATTGGCTTATTGAAACATGTCTTTCTTAAATGGTAGGTATTCGAACTTATTTCCATGGTTTTTTATTCTCATGAACATGTAAAAATTTACTCCTAACCTTGCATACATATTTCTTTACTTCAAAAAGAAAGCTATAGTTTTCTTTTAAGGAAATTCGTAAAATCGTAGAGCCGTTTGTTTTTGTTGACAGTATCCAAACCCAGGCTCTCTATTCATCATATTTGGCATGTATTCAAAAGCACTTTGCTTAAAAAGTTTATGAATAGGCGTCTATTGTTGACAAGATATGGGATTTTTAAGAATTAACCTTGCTCCATTAATCTGTAAATAAAATATTAAGAGACAGTCACGCACTTTAAAATAGTTTAAATAAAAGAATGTGACAATATCTTATCGTCATATGTATATATTCTTTATGTACTTGAAACAGAATTGATGATTTAAAAGGTAAAAGTTTGTGGTTCACATATTCGATGAGAGTTATTTCCATCCAAAAATCTGTCTAAAAAGGTATTAGTTTGGCTTTTGGTGACTTTTATACTTTTTCTATATAAGAGAAAATATTTTTAAATGTAAAACTTGGAAAAGTAATAATTTTAAATAAAATAAAAAAATCGAAATTGCTTTTCCTATCTCTTTGCTTGTTTGTATATTCTTTCGATTAGGTTGGAATTTTTAATCGTTATGAAATATAAGCTACAGATTTTATTTTAAAGCTGCGAGCTTCTATATGAGCTGAGTGCATTGAAACATGAGCTGTCGCTTATTTGATATGTAATTAAAAATCAGTGATTAAAAAAGATTAAATATTAACATTGGATCTACATAAGTAGAGGCTAAAACTTCTGGAGTGTTACAGATATACAATGACCATATACCTGAAGAAGTGTGATCAGAACTCACGCCCTCACTACAAAATCCAGAAGACTAATATCGCTAAGACTAATGAGCAGCTCCAGAAGATCTACAACAAATCCAATAGATTAAAGAAGATAAGATGAACTTAAATGTCTAGACTTCTATAAGTTTTGTGAATATACTAATATTGATGTGGAAAGAAGCATCTACATTAAAGTGCCATCGGGGAAATACCCATATTCACCATTAGACTTTCAAATGATCCAGCATTAATAAATCGAACCATGTTACCACTAGTCGAGGAGATGATAGGTCTATTGGAGTATCTTAATACGTACTTTCAAGTAAAAGACAAAATCTGTGCCTGGGACGGCCGACTTCTGGTGAGTTTTTCACACTATGGAATCATGAAATTGCATTTACATAAAATTATTCAACACTCACGGCATAGAAATGTCAACAGTCTACTCGATAATATCATATGACCAACAATTAAATTTACCTTTTCTGGATATCATGGTTGATAACTTAAAATGAATGGAATAAACCATTACATTTTAACCAAGCGAGGAATTACAAGTACAATCGAATTGATTTGTCTACAAACACGGGAGATGTCCGATTTGAAAGAGAAAGTTTCACACTAAACAGCTGTCAAGCATTCGCCTTTGGTGCACGCGTACTTCTTATGTAGACGCCTCGTTATTTTATAGCCACAGATCTTATTGTTATACTTTTTGGCCATTTGACATTCTTACGAGACCAATTTTTGACTTTTGATAGGTGAGTGCATTTTTAGTTATTAATTTAATATTTAATAAATATACAATTTGCCGAAAATTAGGCCTAAAGTTATGGTGAGTGTTGGTATCATTAGTAAAAATATTTATAGTTTTTGTTGTAGAGTAACCAAATTTTAGCAAAATCAGCTGATTTTCTGAAAATACAATACTTATTTTATTCTAGTTAGCAGTTAAAACCATAATTGAGTGCATAAGGCATCATTTGCCAGATTTTGGGGATATATAAAGTTAAAATTCTATTCGTTTACCGTTGAGGAAATCCTAGTAAAAGTTATCACTCCCGAAAGGTCAAATATACCATCATACCATGTGCCTTTTGATACATACACTCCTCGATACGAACAGGTACGTGCCATATACACAATGTTCATTAAACCTGGATCTTGCTTTCTTGTCTAATGTCGTGATTTTGATGCCAAAATCCGGCATATAATACTCAAATGCATCCATAGAGGCCACAGGCTAACCGGCTTGCAAAAGTGCTTGGACTCAGTGATAAGACAGCCTTTAATTGAGAAATGATAAGACTTGTAGTGTGTGTGTGGAATTACAGGACACTCTATATTTTATTTAATTTAAAATATATTGTCTAATGTCGTGATTTCGATGCCAAAATCTGGCATATAATACTCAAATGCATCCATAGAGGCCACAGGCTAACCGGCTTGCAAAAGTGCTTGGACTCAGTGATAAGACAGCCTTTAATTGAGAAATGGTAAGACTTGTAGTGTGTGTGGAATTACAGGACACTCTATATTTTATTTAATTTAAAATATATTGTAAACCGTAGATAAAAATATACGCAAGGTAATTTAAAACCTTACTATACATACATATATATATATATATATATATATATATATATATATATATATATATATATATGTTAGCAGTCCAACATATATTATGAGGTTTAAATAAACACAATTGCATCGTTAATCGATCTGTTTGATACGTTATTCCTTTAAAACACAAATATTTGAATATTAGGTATGATAAAGTAAAACTCAAATTTGTTTCCTTATATTTATACTATATTGATTAATTATTTAACACGTTTCGCTAACACTATCGCTTCGTCAGAAATATAACTAACAATGAAGCTTCAAAACTAAATATGATACTGTTATGTTAAATAAGTTATTGTTTATAAACAATAGAAAAATCTATTGCATTGCATACTGCAATTAAAGGAGCCTCTTGTTGCATACAATAAATGTGCAAAATTTCAAGTAAAAATATTCAATAATTTTTTGCATAGTGAATTTGTTTATAACTTTTTATGTTTTTCTTTATTGTTTATTCTCAGCGATCTAGAGGTTGTACAGCGGTCGCTAGTATGCAAATGAAATTTCCAGACTTATACTAATAAAAATAAAAAAAACGAAATGAATTGGTGATCTTGAATTGCTGAAACAGATAAACAAAATTGAGGTTCGTTTTTTCGTTATAAACAAATACTTTTCGACGATTATTGATATCGATATGCCGATAAGTGGACGTGATAGCTAAGATTTTCATGTACATTTTGAAAGAAAAAAAAATTGTGTACGACCACAAGAAGCTAAGATAGAGTTTTTTTTTTCAAAAAATCGCTGCGGAGTTGTTAATTAACATTAAGGGATTATTTAAGTAGGAACTCATAGGGAGATAGTTAAACTATTGTACGCAGCAGTTTTCAGCTCAATTATTTCAAAATTGTTGATGTGGCAATATTTTAAAGTTGCACCTGCTCCGAGAGTCAAATTCGAACAATGAAAATGAACAAAGGTTGATATGTTACTGTAATCAAATTATTGTTAAACATAGCAAAATTGTTGTATTTTTATACATTGTATGCATAATTGTAATTTTACCGTACTTGTTGCAGCGGTCAACAGTATACTATTAATTAGAAATATTAAAAATTAGATTGATTTTTAATGTACTATTAATATTTATCGAGATATAGCATGAGACAAATAACGACATTTGTTGATAGCATTATCATTTTTCTAGATGCAGAATAAACTACATTTGATGATTATATAGTAAGCGATTATCTAATCGAGAATTATTGGAATATTACTTTCAAAGACGATGAAAGTAATAGGGGAGAAAATAATTAGGGATATGCTAATAATGATGATGTTGATGATGATAATAATTATGTCAATGATTAGAGTGATGATGATGAGCGTAATAATGATAATGATGATGAGAGCGATAATGATAATGATAATCGGAATGCAGTTTGGACTTGACAAAGTCGTATTTTGAATATGGTTAAAGGAAAGATATAACCGGGAGCATTTGAGATACAGAACGGTAAAACTATAGATGCAATGGAAGCAGAACAAACATACAAATACCTAGGTATGAAAGAAGCTAAACGAATTGACAATCGCACTATGAAGGCCGAATTGACAACCGAATTTTTCAGGAAGGTAAGACGGGTGTTGCGAACTAGTCTAAATAATAGAAATTTGTTTAAGGCGCTCAACACGTAAGCAGGATCTGCGCTTACCTACTCTTTTGGAATTACAAAATGGAGCAGGACGGACATAGAGAATCTGCAAAGGAAAATAAGGACACTCTTAACAAAAGCACACAAACACCACCCTCGGAGTACTGTTGAACGTACAATGCTTCCAAGAGACCAAGGAGGAAGAGGACTGGTCGATATTGGTAAGCAGCTCGATCAACAAATAATAAACTTACGTTCTTATTTCCACAGGTTACCGGACTCTTCCACATTACATCGGGCAATATGTGAGGCAGACGATTCAACGCCGCTACAGTTGAGAGAACAGGATATTTCTTCTCACCACCGAACAGGCCAAGAGAAGTTAAAAGCCTGGCTGCAGAAACCACTTTATGGACAGCATCCTAATGAGGTCATCCAGAGCAATGTCGACAACTCAGCGTTGAACTACTGGTTGATTTCAGGACAGATGTTTCCAGAAACGGAGAGCTTCTTGTTAGCTATCCAAGACTAGGTTATTCCGATAAAAAACTATCGGAAGTTCATCATCAGAGATCCCTCAATAGAAAACAATCAACGTAAATATGGCTGTCGAACATCAGAGACAATCCAGCACATAACTGGAGGATGTCAAGCGTTTGCTGCAACCGAGTATAAGGAAAGACGACTCAGCCGCTAAGATACTCCACCAAGAGTTCGCAGATAAGTTAAAACTATTACAGGTAGGAAAAGTGCCTTACTTCAAATACAATCCGGTGGCTATTCTTAGAAACAACGAATACAAGTTATATTGGAACCGCACGGTTCTAACAGTTCAAACAGTTGCTCATAATAGACCGGACGTTATATTAACAGATAAAATTTCTAGGCGAACTACACTGATTGACATTGCTGTACCTATAACAACAACCTAAGATCAAAATACAATGAGAAGATTGCCAAATACAGAGATCAGGAGGTGCAAATTCGCAGGCAGTGGGCAATGAACAGCGTCCACACGATTCCCATAATACTATCAACAACTGGAGTGATACTAAAGAACCTTCTGCAGAACATCAAGGGACTGGGCTTTAGTGAACATCTGTATAAACCTATGCAACCGCGCGAACTGTCCGAAAGTTTGTAGGAGTGCAGAAGACCACGCCACCTAGGACTCAATAACATGGAAAGGGTCCCCACAGAGCTTCATACTTTTGGTGTTTTTGTATACTTGGTATGAGTGAATAATCCCTGGAAGGAGTGCGAATTCTTTGGGCTTGAAAATCTGATAATGATAATAATGAAACCGATATGGGTTTCGCAAATAAAAGTCTCCATCGATGTCTTAGAAACGGAGAACGGAAAAATTTTGGATACATTTAAAAAAAAAAATTGTATGTGAAAAATGTTCTTCCAATAAAATAAACCAAAAAACTTAACATGTGTTTTTCTTGTACAACCAATAGTTTGGCGGCAAATGACAGTCGTAATTTGTTTCATGCTATACCTCCATAAATATTAATGGTACATTAAAAATCAATCTGATTTTTAATATTCCTAATTAGTAGTATACTATTGACCACTGTAACATTTTTTTCGAAATTTGAAAAGCACATGCAACAATTTGTTTATTGTTATGTTTAACAATAATATAAATACAATAATATAGCAACCTTTGTTTATATCTCGTCGAGAAACCACAAATTAAAAAAAAAAAAAAGATTCTACGACCAATATTCGCCGAGATAATCCAAATTTTTCCGGCGAAACGAATGTGAAGTTTCGGAGTCATGTTTTTGCGCGCGTCGCGACTGAAAGGACGCCCCCTCCACTACTTACTTTCTTGGAGTAGGTGTAAATTTAAAGTATTGGAACATCAATAGTTTTGAAATAATTGAGTTGAAAACTGCTGCATACAATAATTTAACCATCTTCCTTCTTAAATAATCCCTTAATAATAGACAACACAGAAGCGATTTTTTGACAAAAAAATTCTATCTCAGCTTTCAGTAGTCGTACAGAATTTATTTATTTTTCCAAATATGCGCCAAAAGCTCATCTATCACGTTCACTTATCAGCATTTTGATATCAATAATTATCGAGAAGTTATTCTATTTGTTTTTAACGAAAAAAGCAACCACAACTTTATTTATCTGTTTCAATAAATTAAAATCAACAGTTAATTTGGTTCTTTTTTGGTATTGTTAGTATAAGTATCGAGCTTTCATTTTCGTATTCGTATTCACAGATCACCGTACTATCTCTAGATCGCTAAGAATAAAGAATCAAAGAAACATAAAATATTATAAACAAATTCAATTCTGTGCAAAAAAACTATTGAATATTTTTACTTGAAATTTTGCACATTTATTGTATGCAGTATAAAGTTAATGCAATATATTTTTATACTGTTTATAAACAATTGAAGCAACAGCCATTCTAGCAGGTTTTTTTACAATAACTAACGAATAAATTATCCGATTTGGATGAACTTTAGCTTTATAGGTATTTTCAAAGTGCATAATTTTTGTTTGAAACTATTTTACTGAAAAATAATAGTTTTTTCTAGAAATCGAAAAAACTGTCTTTTTACATCTTAACTGTTAAATAAATAATTTTCCCCAAAAAAGAAATTAAACATAAGATACAACATAATTACTGTTATCATTCTAAATGTTCCTACGTAATCAGAAGTCTACTAACAATAAATTTTTTCCAGATGCTAATTCCGCTGGCCTACTAATGCGGATTTCAATTTCCATCAACTAACAGCCGAGTCAATCAAGTTTGCAAATATTTGAACATAAAAAGTAATTTTAAACGGCCGCACATAGAATTACGCTGGTAATCGAGATCAGCAGACTGAGCTTTTAAGGCTAAGTCTAAGGTTTTACGTTATTCCGTTCTGTATGGCTAACGTCAGATCATTGATAGCATTTATCTTTGTTGTTTTCCTTATTTTGTAATATAATCCATAGCAGTAGCCACTATAGTTACCAATTTTGTACTTAAAAATAATTTTTACTATTAAGCTCAATCTCTGCACAATAAGAAGCTTATCGTCTCCTCGTAATTCTATGTATTAAGGGTACTTTAGAGAAAATAAAATGAGCTACCAACTGCTCCAATATAAATGCAGTCTTTAAATCAGGGAACACACCTACAATTTTTCAGCAAAACAGTGACAAGAAAGAATATTTTTACAAAGTTCCATGTAAGTTTGAGGAAACACATATTGTAGAATTCAAACTTTAATGAGATTCTATAATAAGAGAACTTAAAATTTACACACAAAACATATACAATACAAGACAGTCTTTTAGTCAATATTCAGCATCGCTCACAACTTTTTTATTATCATTTATTTTATATCGCTCTGTACGACTAAAACTCATTAGCCTAACTTTATTTACATGAGAACAAGATGTAACAACTAAGTTACAAGAATCTTGAGAAGTAAAACAATTAATGTCAAAACTGATTTTAGTTAAAGTTCGCTTACCATGGTAAAGCACGTTTTAAATTTAATTAAATATCTATTTAAAAAAACTTTCAAGTCGTTTCAGACTCCATTTCTTGATGAATCGATCGCAAGCCTAGAGACTTACGGTTCTAAAAATCACTTGAGAGAAACTTTTTATTCTCGCTTTTTTCGAAGTTGAAAAGATTTCCTTTAAATTAAATCAACTGAGTTCCATTTTAAGTATAAGCTCAAAATAAACATGTTATGTTTATATTCTTTTAATGCTTTCTTTACTTTGCCTTTTTATTTGGTCTGGTTTTAAAGTATTCATCGGAGATTATTTCTTTTCGGTAATTGTATGTACTTTTGAGTGTAAGTTCTTCTATATGTAGAAAATGTTAATCTTGGTTTAACCATACTTCATATTTTCACAGTATTTTGCGGGCAAAGCTATAAAGATTGATTATAGAATCGAAGCTTTCACTGTATAGTCTGGATTATTGTTAGAACTTGACTTTTACTCACACATAAAAGATTTTTATCCTTGTTTACTTGATTCAAATAGATGAGACTGAATATATCAAAAATTAATAACATCTCGAACACACAAAAAACAACTTTTGGACCAAATACCTTTTCCAGCTTCATTTTAAGATTTCTTATTATTGGTCAATTTTATTGCACAACACCTTGACAATTATACCTCATTTCTCTAAATTATTCAAAATTATACGAGAGATTAATTTAGTAATCTCATCTTATAAACTACGTTACACCACAACTAACTCCTGCGGATTTTAACTTAAAACAGCTAAAGTACATCTTAGATCTAATCAGGTCTTTGTGTAGAACTTTAAAGTCCTTTTCAGGGTAGGATTTACACGAACAACAAATCGATTCTTGAGTAGGTTATACGCTTACATAAAGGTTGCGTTTTATTTCTGATAATAATATATTTTTCTTATATTGTCAAATTGGATGTGAGGCATCGATAGTTTTTATTTAATAACGATTAAAGATACAATATAATCGAAACGTTCTAGGAAAAAACTAAATAAAGAAAATGCAAGTGCGACTGCCTTTTAATCAATCATTATTAAGTCATTTTCAAATAAAACTTTTAATAATTTAAATAATTAAACAATCTAATAAGAAAGAGCTGTAGCTGAAATGTTCTGTAAGAGGACAAGAGTCAGAGAGTTTTACTCTCTCGAACCGTAAATCAATGAAAATGTATGCTAAAATGTGGCTATATTTGTATGAAAAGCATAAACACAATTAAAACGACTGGTGCCTAAATACAAAAATTTCCTGGAATGACTTAGAATGAATGTACAATCAGATTCGGTATTGAATACAAATATAGCGTCTTTTGAGTGTTATTATTATTACTAGATGCAGGTTTTAATGGTCGAAATATGGTATCTATGTTGTACATATGTATATAAAATGCCTTGTTAGAAATTTCAACAAGTATAAAATATTTTGAACAAACAGCTCACCAGTTCTGAGTCCAATCTTATCAGTTGGGAGCTTCTCTTTTTGAATAGACAAAAACTATATTTTTAACTTAACTTTTAATTTCTAAGAACTATACTCGTATATCGTGGTACAACCACTGAAAACCTTGTCAGATTGTCGGTGGTTAGTAGGTTTTTAAAGCATTCCTTGCCCCTCTACACTACTCTGATCTGTAGGATCTTTTATATGTTACCATAATTTAATATAAGCCGAAGATTTTTAGACTTGTCACGAAGTCTATTATTTTTCTAAAGGTTGAATGCTTAATTTCTTCGAACAATAATGTGACGCCTTCATGAAATTTAAGTCTCTTACAGGATGGTACCATAGCAGCACTTCTTCGGTTGCTACTGCACAGTTGTAGAAACGATAAATTGTAAATCGTTCTGAGCTTTGTTAATTTTTTTGAGATAGTATCTCAGAGGGCAGCCTCCAGTGAAAAGGTTTATTATTATTATTACTCAAATAACTCTTTTTGGGAGATCGAAACACATTTTTTGCATTCTTTGGCGATAAATTAAAATTTTTTTTCTGAAACCAAGCCAACTGTTTCATCTTAATTTTATCTGATTTTGTTTCCAGCTTCGGAGTTTCTGTTTTGTATGGCTTTTTCGTAATTCGCAGAAAGATTCTGAATCGAGGAAAGGATTGTTTGCTTTTTCTTTTTAGAGACTGCCCACCTACTCATTTCTTGTGATTTCCTTGTACTCTGGTATTCCCATTAAGTTACTCTATCGTTCCTCGACACTTGCTTTAAAGCTTGTTCATAATCCTAAGCCAAATTAACTCGTAGGTGTTTGACCTGAGAGCTTTTGGCGCTGCTTGGTTAGCTATCAGTTCGTGTATTTTGAACTTTTTGGTATTTCTATTAAGGCAATCTTCGATACATGTTTAAATTATATGAATTTCTGCTTAGAAGATGATAGAGGTATTTCCTAGTGGTTTAGAAAGCCAAACGTCTGGTAATCTTCAATCTATCAGTAAACCATGTCATTGAATCTTTCTCTAGTCGAGCAATCCTCCGGTTGGATAATAGCAGGCAGTTACTATTTTATAGTTATGTCAAAGTAATATCTTATAGACACAAAGTATGTCGCTTACAATGTACTTTATGTTGGAATTGTATCCAGAATTTTTAATGTTTAACAAAATTTCTGGGAGCTATGTACAGTAGAGCCTTCCTGAACTGCACAGCATTGCCTCTAATGACGCTGTAGAATATGATTGTATCGCTTTCTTGACTCCAATGTAACCTAAACTCTGTATTTTGTACAACTTTTTTTGAGTCGCCTCTTGGCATAACTTTGGCTACCGTACCAAGGAGACATACATGGTCACGGGCCTGATGATCGTTTAATATAATTAAAAGATCATTTTCTGCCCCAATCCCCAGGTTTTTCCTAAGATTCTACAGCATGTCCAGCCTGCCGCGATTTCCTTCTAGAGAACCTTTTCAATTCGGTTGTTTCAGATCTATTATTTCCCACAGATTTAACTGCTTTGGAAAAAGTCAGTGTTGTTTCACTTAAAGTTGGAGCATTCATGTTTAGTTTTCGACTCTCCGTGAATGGCACGAGAATCATTTTGTTATGATTTACACGTAGTTGTGCCTCTTTGGAACAGTTAGTAATCTGTTTTACGGTAATTTGCATAAGGCTTGTTCCTTTCTTTCTGCCTCTGATAGTAACAACTAAATTATCAGCATAATTCTGCATTGTAAGTTTTGAGTCAAACAGTTGGCTTAGCAACCTATTCACGATTGAAGACTACTGCAAAAGTGATAGTGGTTCCGCTTGGGGATATCTTTTGACTTTAGTGATAATCGTCAATTCATTACCGTTGGATGCAATTTAGCATTTATTGAATCTATCTTAATAAAAAAGCCTACTTTTCAAGAGCTCTCTCAGTGTCAATTCGAATGCTCAGACCTATGTTGAAACAGTGTTTTTTTTCTCATATTATCCAGCAGACAGTGAGTTTACCAGCTTGATATGCAAACTGCTTTTTAAGCAGCAGCCCTTTCTACTTAAGTATTTCGCTTTTTTTTATATCGATCAATAAATTAGTTTTTAATAAAAAAGAAGCGGGGCTGATTGGTCGGTATGGTATGAACATTACTCTCACCTCTCTCAATGCTTTACATATATAACATAAGGAGTATCGCATAAACGTGCGGTCGTCGTACGGGTGTCGTACCGGTTCTACGAGTACAGGAATGTTGATTTTCGTAGATATCAAGCGAAAATTACTGCTGGTTTCCGTACACGAGTCCGAATTTTGATTTATCCTGTAGCACAGTCATTAATCTCCACCAGGTTGCATCTCTTGTTGGTATGTTTGGTGAAGCCTAGGTGCCAATAATCCTGGATTAACTGGTCCTAGGTTAAATTGAACGGTGCTTTCGTCATTGGACCGAGGAAATTGTTTAAATTTCGTATCGAACGAACCTCGACGAAGGGGGTTTAATTGTGTTGAATGGAACATTAAATAATCGGGTTGTGGAAAGAGTTTGCAAAAATGTATGGGTAATAGATCGCTTCGGTAAAACAAGTGTTGGAAAGTAGACAATCCCGAAAAACAAGTAAAGTGTTTGCCGCAAGTAAAGTGTTGAAATTTTATTAAGTCTCTGGAGGGTTAAATTTTTCTGTCTAACTTTTTGTGTTCTCACGAAAATAACAATGTCTTTTACTTTACTCGTTTATTTACCACAAAAAAATGACTTGTTTTTTGACATGTTATTTTGGTTTGAATATGGGGAAACGCAGTTATGTTATGAATATTTCGGAATCTTTAGTTGCCAGATCTCGTTCTACCGCAACCTCCTTCAGGTATACGGAGTACGCCGAACACCAGAGAATCTGGGGTGCCTTTTTGTACCGAAACCTTACCTAAAAGTCCATAAGCAGGTACACCTTACGTCCGCACTCTATTTTAAAAAAGAAAAAATGCAATGGTAGTCTATTCAGAGAAGGTCAGATATTGTCACGAACGGATAGTGGTGTTATACACAAACTTCCCTGACGCACGCGCCTAACCAATTTTTTGTCGGTTTAGTGACCCTTCTAGAAGATTTGGAAGATCTATGCTGCCGTCAGAAAGAGAAATTATTCTTCAATGGGGTTTGGAATTAAAGATTTAAAAATCCTGTTCGAAAATAAGTCCTCTTTCGAAAAATAGAAGTTTCGGCTAATGAAAACGATTGAATTATCGAAATCAGCAGTGAAAATAGCCTTTAGAGATCAATAGTCTATCAGAGATACAAAGAGTTGCTATAGTTCAGCGGTCTTTCGTAGTCAGCTCAGGTTTTCTTGCTTCTTTGGAATGCTGGAGACTTACGGCTTCCGAAGGCTTCGATTCGCTGAAGATTTCCGCATGAATTTGGGTTTATATAGCGATCCGGTTAACACGCCCCAAAATCAGGTGATGCAATGATTTGGCGTGGCTTTTCGACGCAAACTTTGAAGTTTGATTTTGTCGCCGGATTCAAAGATTTCCTTTTGAAAATGCTTTGTGCTTATATACTGGCTGTAGAAAAATGATTTTTTTTTATATTTCCTTGTTTTTCCTTTTAAAAAACGTGCAAAAGCAACTGGACATAGACAGACTCTTCTGCAAGAGGTCTTTGATTTCTTCTTAATAAGGCGGGAAAAATCTTTTTCGGGTAAAAAGTTCGAAGCTTTTAATCGCCTATTTTATTTTAATTAAATGAAGATTTTTCTGTTAGGCATCTGTTGGAGTTGTTAAAGCCTTTTTAAGCTCACCTTTATTTATAAGGATGGATTCAGGATAATGAATCTGTACAAAAATTCTTAAACTTCTCAATTTTCTATATACTCTCCGTTTTTTTAATGAGTGTGATATTATAAGAATATTTTTTTGAGAGAACTTTTTGGCGACTTTGTGCTGAAGCGAGTTCTGTTATCCCCTAGCATATTTGTTTTCTGGTCTTTATATAATCAAAGTTCTTTAGTTTATACAATGAGAGCTATTTTATATTCTTCCTAATTTTCTGAAGATCTTTATAAGATTGGTTTTGCCAGGAATGCAGATGGTTTCTATAGGAGACTGAAACCATTGATCATATCCTCAGAGAGTGCCAGCTAAGAGATGTACAAGAAAATATTTCAGAGATACAATACTATTACCCTAATAAATCAGGCAGGTAAAAAGGAAATTTCAATTTGCAATGACGATCGGGATCATATAATTTGTTGTCATGTGGGGAAGTGTAGAACCTAACGGAACCTAAATATTAAAGATCAGAGATTATAACTTTTACTCACTTATTATTCATTCAATTTTCTTCTTTTTTCGAAACTTATTAATATCAGATTAAAACTGACAGATTTTATTCTTTTATTCATTCAAATGAAATTTTTTCAGGTAATAAAATAATAACTTAAGTTCATATTAGAATGTTCTATTTATTTCCAATTTAAAAAATATATATGTATAAAGTAATAATTGAAAAACCTGCAGTTAAACTAGAAAACTGTTTTTTCGCAAGTACTTTTCTTTCCATAAAGCAATTCAGAACTCGTCTGTATTCAAAACTAAATACCATAATGTATAAGTGATAAGCTGTATAAAAACAATCATTTTATATATGCTCAATTTAACAAAACTAAATAAATTGCTAAATGTATTAATGCTTTATTTGCATTTTATAGACAACGCAAACCGCCGAAACTAACTTCAGTGGATTTAAACTCGGAGCAGTCAAGACACGTTTTAGATTTAATCAAATCACTTTGCATAACTTCGAAGTCTCTTTGGGAATTCACTTTACAGATGCTTTAAATCGATATTTAAATATGTCTGGAAATTAGTCTAGACTTCAAAGAACTGAAGATTCTGTTAGATAAATTCTTTCTTACACCTTTTTAAAAATTAAAAAATAAATATGGTCAAATTTAGGTTACTGAATATTTTTGGAAAATACTTTCAATTAATTCACAAGGAATATATAGAAAATACTTACTTCAAAATTAAAGGAAAAAGATATATTCAACTATGTCTTCCCCCGATCTAGTGCCATACAACTCTAATATAATTAATACGACCTTACAAATATGTAGGAGAACTACCCGAACCGATATTAAAAATAAAGATCAATGTTTGATAGTGAGAACTCCTCTACTGACAACCAATGTATTTTCTTCAACATGTAGTGAATGGACGTTTTCCTTGTACCTGAGAGTATAACTCTCATGGTTCGATTTTGCAATTTGTGAAATCATACTTTTTCATTTTGATCAATGAACAAAATTGTGGAGCAATAAACAAAGTGCAGCAATATCAGAGTGTTAAATAGGATTTTTCTAATCCACCTTGTCAAAAATTAGAACATATTTAACTATAGTTCGTTTTAAAAGAGATTATTTTTATAGATTATTCGCATGTTCTTTAAAATGTAAGTTGTCTATCTTTGATTACGCTTAAATATTTGAACTTTTCCACCATTTTAATAGTTTACTTTAATTATAGGGTTGAGAAAAAGTTCTGTATTTATTCTCAATGCCGATCATCATAAATTTGTTTCTTTTTTCAAAATTTATTTTTAATTGGTTACAAGAACATCATAAATATAAATTTTGTGATGTAGAATTAAGTATGTCAACCAGTCGAATACCATTAGAACATGCAAAATACAAAAGAACATCATCTGCAAAAAGATATATACAAAAATCACCAGATGTGGTCACTATATTGTCAATAAATAAAAGAAATAACAAGGAACCCAACACACTGCCCTGTGTAACACATATGCTGGTTTCAATCTCATCTGATACAACATTATTCAATTTCAATCTTTATTTTGTATTAATTAAGTAATTATTCATAAATTGCAACACTTCACCCTCAAATCGAGATTAATTAGTCTTTCTCTATCCAATGTCTCAAATTTCTTTCGCAAATCCAGGAACACAGCAACCGTAATAAGATTTTTATGGAAACTATTTTTCCGTTATTAAAAACATGTGGTTTCCAAGCTATGCGTACTCCGAAAACCAGATTGTATACTATTTATAATTTCTTTGGCTTCTATGAATACTAACAGTTATTTTATTACTACTCTTCCCATAATTTTTCAACTAAACATGTCAGCAGGTTTCAAATGAACAGTGACAGTTAATGTTCGATAATTAACTAAAAGCATTTTAAAACATCAAAAATAGTTTGGGAGATACTAATCCATATACAGTAACATTTAATGTGAACTTAAACACTTTTAGCAGTGATTTGCAAGAAAAACTCTTACAACAATCTGTAGTAGTAATAAAAAATGTTTTTATCAACTAAACATTTCTCATTAATTCTGAACACGATCTTGCTCGTTATAAAAATACCATATAGAAGCTTTTATTAATCACTTTTCTAGAGATATTCTAGACTTTTATTCTAGTATATTCTAAAAGTGTACATAAGTAGGTAGAGTTGAAGCTATAAGTTAGTTCTAATTTAATAGTGAAAGTGTAAATAAATATTTATGAAACATTTGGAGGTAATTAGTGAAAAAAGGCTTTATTATTCGAATTAAGGGAATATAAAGAGAGCAAAATCGTAACAATTAGTGTAAGAAGTGAGGATTATCATGGGATTTCTAGAAAATTCTATTTTTAAACCAGAGGAGATAAAAAAAACAGACTTCCCTGTTGAATTTGTCAATAAAGTTTAGAATAGAATTTTTGACAAAGTTTTGAAACATTCTATTTAGAACTAGAAGAGATAGCTGACTTTACCACCGAATTTGTCATTAAGAACGAAGTTTTATACCGAATTTTTGGCAAAGTTCTAGAACATTCTATTTGGAAACTAGAAGAGATAAGGGAAAAATAACAACCTTCGAATTTGTCATCAGAAAAGGTGCTTAGAACTGAATTTCTAACAAAGCCAAAGAACCTTTTATTTGGAGGCTAGAAGAGATGGAGTCCATCATCAAATTTAACATCAAGAAAGAAGTTTGCAACCGAGTCTTTATCAACATTTTAGAACTTTCTACGATAAATACTAGATAGCAAACAGCCAAAATGGGGCAAATAAATAACTCATTGGCTGATTTTATGGAACGTATAGAAGAACATGTCTTTAAAAATAAACAGAAAGAAGAAGAACGTCGACAAAAAGAAGAAGAACGTTACATTAAAGATCAAGATAAACTTTGCAAATAGAGACAAGTGGTCAATGTAGAACAATAAAATTTGGATCAAATTATACCGAGACAAACACAAACGTTTAAGTAAAAGATAGGAGAAGTGTGACCAGACATAGAATAAGTAGGCCAAGAAGTTAATAGTATGATAGTAAATGACAGAAACATCAAACTCCCAACTTACGACGATCAGACATCTTAGATAATGCACAAATGCCAATTTGAAATTACCGCCACTGTAAATAACTGGAACTTCGAGAAATGGCAAATGTATTAGTATTTGTACTTCATGGGGCGGCACTGGAATTTTTGTAAACCATTTCTACAACCCAACAAAATGCTTAGTATTGTTTTGATAAAAAGATTTAGAGATCAACATCGGCACCTGTTACACCAGTCATAACTCAAGTGAAGACATCAGAGAAATGAAAAAAGTTTGCAAGAATATGAAATAGATGTCCGACGCCTTACCAAGGAGCTACGTAAGAATTCCGAGAAGAGTTTAGTACTCAGTGTTTTATTGATGAAACCGAAGTTCAAGAAATTCAGCGTATGTTGTGTTACGCATATTTACTTATTGCAGTGACGCGTTAGATAGGGCTTTAGAAATACGAATAGATGCAGCCTATAATGTTTCAAGGCCAAAAATAGGAGCCGTTACCTTAGAGGAAAACCAGGACTAAACTTAACAATATAATTGATACTTCTCGTTATGAAAGAATCAAGATAGACCTAGAGACAATAATAAACACAGACACACAAATTATTGAAAAAACGAGACAGTTCTACAGATGTGGACAAGTATACACTTAAGAAGGAACTGTCTGGTGCAATTAAGCTCTCGTTCACTATGAAGATACCGCACAAATGAAAACTAGGAAAACTACAATTAGTCAAGTGGCGGGTATTGACCAATATTGAGAAGGTCCCAAAAAATTATTTCTCTTTACAGCCAAGATAGGACTGCCGGCAGAATTATAATTGAAAGAAATGTCAATCACGCCTATTGCCTTAACGGTTGACACTAATGCAGCAGCATCTCTGATAAAGTCAAACCTTGTTGATAAATTAAAAATCCTGCGACAGTCGAGAAAAATAATGTTGAGAACTGTAACTGGAGAAGTAGCTGATGTGATTGGAGTAATGTGGACCTTCAATTTGGAAGGCTAAAATTTATTTCATTTGGTGTTAATTGCCAACATAGAAAATGAGTTTATTGTGAGTCTGGATCTGATTCAAAAACATTGATTGTCTTTCGACAAAAAACTCAAAATCCTAAAATATGGAACCAAAGAATTTATTTTATCAAAAAATTGGTACCGAATCAGCGCAAAGAAGATCATTTAAGGAAGACAGGAAAAGTGTTGTGGAAGCCATGTCGGATTAGTTTAATACCCCAATGAACCTTATAAATACTTGATGGTGAAGGCATTAGTAAATAAAGATAACCGTAGATCAATAAGAGTAGCCAACATTCTTCCTAACTACGTCAAAATTAATAAAGGAGGCGAAGTAGCATTATATGAGCTAGTAAAATTGGTGGCCAAATGTGAACAACTCGGCAAAGCTACATTAAAGTAGTCATACGACGAACTAATTGAATATCTCTAGAAAACCTGGTAACATCTTTTGCCACAAGAACTTGAAAAAGCCAAGAAGTTTATAAGAAAGTCTAATGCCGTTTTTGAAGCAAAAGATGGTATTACCGGTAGTACTAACATCATCTAGTATAAAATAAAAACTGGCTATGCACAACTAATTCTTCAGCCATCTAAAAGACAGCCAAACGCCATGAAGTGAAATTATTTGTACACAAAATGCTGAATGAACGAGGCTTAAAAGGATTGTCTAGTCCTTGGTCACCTCCTGTTATATTAATAGCCAAATAGTTTTAAACTACCTAATTTCTTTTTAACCACAAGGAACTTATGTTATTAACACAGATATCCCCTTCCTAAAATTTACGACACTGTGAGAACGTTAGCTCGATCACAATGGTTCTCCACACTAGATCTAAAAAGTGGGTGTGGGCTAAAGGAATCTAAGATAAAGAGAAGAAAAATGTGCTTTTTCCACTGGAGTTGGTCTGTATGGTTTTAATTTTATGCAATTCGGATGCTGCAACACTCTTGTTATTTTTGAATGACTAATGGAAACAGTTCTGTGAGATGTTACATGGAAAACAAATATAATTTACCTTGATGATATCATGGTTATGGGAAAAAATTGATGAACACTTACTGAATTTACAGGAAGGTTCTGCAAGAATTAAAAACACTAACCTTCGATTTAGCTCCAAGAAGTACTGACTGTTTCAACAAAGAGTAGAATTTATTGGATATGTAGTATCACCAGACAGAATCCATACGGATGTAAGAAAAATTCAAACGATAAAAGATTGGCACCTACCACATGACAAACATGAATTGAGAAGGTTTCTCGGATTATGCATATACTATAGAAGAGTTGTAGAGGGTTTTGCCAATATTGCTTCAATCTTGTATGAGCTTACTCAAGAAAAGATTCCAAATCAATGGAAATCTAATTGTGATCAAGTTTTCCGAAAACTAAAGGCTGTCTTATGTTCTGGTTTCATTTTAGGCTATTCACAAGATCATGGAAAACTTATATTGGATACTGATACCAGCAATAGATGGGTAAAAACTGTATTGTCTCAGGATGGCCAAAAACTATTTATTGATTATTTCAGCCGAGGGCATTGAAAATTCGGAAGAAATTATTGTGTTACGTGGAAACAATTCTTCGCCATGATCAAAGATGCCCAACATTTTCATAAATATTTGTATGGATTGGAATTTTAATAAGAACAGAGCACGCAGCTCTTAAATAGCTCTTGAATATGAAGCAGCCTGAAGGACAATTAACAATATGGTTAGAAAAGATACAACAGTACAATTTTTAAATCAAACATAGACTAAGATAACTTGTATAATAATGCAGATACCTTATCAAGAAGATCGTGTAAGGAATAATGCAAGCATTGTAGCAAAATAGAACAAGGAGAAGGATTTTCTATTCAGAGAGTCAGTTTTGCCATTGATCCAGAGTGTAATAAAGCTCAGATTTATTCACCTTAAAAAATCATGAAAGGCGGAATATATCTTGGATTAAGAACTTACATTCAAGGCACTTCGGACTCAGTGAGACTCGTTATTGGTTGAAGACCGATTACTAGAGAGATCCTGGGAACCTGCCGTAGGCAAAAAAATCAAAACTCAGTTGGAAGTACTCAGAAAAAATTCTCTGTTTCTAAAGGAAATTCACAATGGAAAGTTTGGTGCTCATTTCTGAGTTAACAAAATTTTAAGCAAACTTTGAAAAATATTTTACTGGGTTAACTACTGTTAAAACATAAAGTTAAGTGTTGATAAGGCCCTAAGTGTGTAGCCTGCCAAAGTCCAAGCACAATATCTAAGGGAAAAATGAAGAAATATAACGTTGAAGTAACTGGCTCTTGATATAACTGGACAATTTTCAGAAATAGATGAAGGCAAGAATCTTTGTTGCAGTTGATTACTTCAGCTAATGACCTGAGATATTTGCCATTTCTAACCAGATAATATCGACAGTAGCTGACGTAATTTTGAATCAAGACTTTTTCAAAGGCACCCGTTCTAAAAACCCGGACAACAGCTTTACATCCTCGGTCAGATAGCATGGTTGAATAATTTAATAGGATTATTGAAGAGCACCTCTAAAAGGTTACGAATAAACATCAGAAAGATGGAGACAAATATTTATCAATTTTATTAATGACCTACTGATACGCAATTCATGAGACTTTCGGAGTTACACCAACTAATGTCTTATTTGGAAAGGAACTTAGATTACCTTGCGATGCCTGAACTGATGAACGTTTAGGGACTAAAGGCTGGGCGGATGCGTTACAAGAGAAGTTGCGAGAAATTCATGAACCATTTAGAGAACATATAGATTTGGCCACAGAATGAAGACTAGCAAACTCGGCAGGGTTCCAGCAAGGTGGCAGAGTTTGGTTATGGAATCCACAGAGGAAGAAAAGCAAATCACTTAAGTTGATGCATGGGAATGATCATATATTTTTATAAAGAGAATTTATTACGTTACTTATAGGATCCAACAAAGTTCCAAGGCCAAAATGAAAGTAGTAAATCTACACAAGTTAAAGCAATATGACGGAATTATCGAAGCTGATAGGGATGACCAGAACTGGGAGGGGGGCAGTGTAACGAGGATTGCTTAATATGACCCTCTTCGTTATAGATATACCATCTAGAAGCTTTTATTAGTCATTTTACTATGGAGATTCTAGACTTGTATTCTAATATGTTTTATAGATGTATATACGTAAGTAGAGCAGGCGCGGATCCAAGGGGGGGGGGGCGGGGGGGGGGGGGGGGGCGATCGCCCCCCCCCAAGAGCCTTGAGTTCAGGAAAATAGATCCGATTTTGCCTTTTTTACTATAGTTTATTCAAGAACTAGAGAGAGTAATAAATCATTTTTATCCTTTTTTTTCTTCGCAAACTACCTGTGTCTTTGGCAAAATCTGTTAGACACATAGTTTTTGTAGTAATGGGTTAGAAATTTTATAATCAAAAATACCGATCTATAATCATGGCCTATTTGGGTTGAATAATAATAGATATTTGGATGTGTGAAATGTTAAAAAGGATTTTAATCCTTGTCATAGGCGTCGAAAGGAGGTTTATTTTATCACTAAGTATTTATAGTATAGAATATTATTTCGGTAATAAACTTAAAATAAAAAGTTTTTATAATATTGTTCTATTTCTTATGATTTCTTAATAATTCACATACATTAGAAAATATAGATAATTTTGACATATTTTACACAAATCAAAATTGTATTTTGATTATTTTTAATTATGGCATAGAAACCGTTTTAGTCACATTCAGATTAAAACGTAGCTTTTTCTCTCAAAAAATTCTAAGTTATAATTTATAAAAACTTACAAAATACCTATTGTCAAAAATACAAGAAGTTAAACATATAAAAAATAAATAAATTCGTCCATATAATATTAAAATTTTTTTAGGGTTATCAGTCATTTTATTATTAATTAAAATTATGTTTAGGACATTTGACGTTTCAGTTTATTTATCTGCAGAATTACAATTAAACACTAAAAAGGGATTCAGATATGATTAATTTTTATATGTTACAGAAATTTAAATAATAAATTGTGTTTACGAAGGTAAACATTAAGTATCTAATTCGTAATCAAAGTCAGTGAAGCTATCTTCACTCAAATTAATTATAAATGGTTCCTTTATCTCACCGATCGAGTTTCCACATTTTCTTTTATTCTTTTATTATATAGATTTTTCCCAATTTTCTGCAGTAACTTTATTCAAAAAAATCTTTCAAAAGTTCAGTTAAATTACTAATTTTGTAAGTACCTTTTACTTGAGGGAGATATGTTCTTCTCCAACGGACATTTTCCGGACGATCTATAAGAACAAATTTCCTATCTGGTTTTCCCAGCAAAAATTAAGTTCTCTGAGCAATTTCTAGAGCTCAGTTCTTTTAATTTCAGGAAAATCCCGATCTTCATTGATTTTAGTTAGAATTTTGTCGACGGTTGGGATCTGCTTCTCATAATAAAATGTATATACAACTCCTTTTATTGCAGTTTATATCTCTTCTTCCAACGAGGTTTTCCATCCGCCTGTGATTGAATGTGGCGTGGAAATACTAACAATTCCAGTCATTTTTTCTCCTTCAGTATTCGGTACATAGTAAATTTTCCAACTACTGTCATGTTGGACCAAATGTCAAGAGAGCTTTTAACATTATTATCTAGATATTGATGTCTTAAGGCATCATAAACATTCATCATAATAAGTTTTTCGTTGAGGAAAAAATGCCCTGGTTTAACGATTTTGGAATAAATATAGATGTGGAAGCCACATCTTTTGGGTATCTCACTAAGGCCACATTGAAAGGTGTACTTTGCTCACTGACGGAAATTAAATTGAACTATCAGAAATTTTATTGTTGCAGTAAATTTATAAAAGCTTATAATATTTGAATATAATTAAATATAACTAGACTTACGGCAGTCCTCAGTTACCTGCGGTAATGGAGCAGGTACATTGGAGGTTCCGGTAATAGTTTTATTACTCTCTCTAGTTCTTGAATAGAGTATAGGAATGTGTATGCTTGCGATCGCCCCTCTCCTTCCCAAGAGCCTTGAGTTCAGGAAAATAGAATCGACTCTGCCTTTTATACTAGGAATGTGTATGTTGCTCGCATCCTCCCCCCTGTCGGAAACTTGTTTTTTCATGTGATCGCCCCCCCCCATCTCCAAGAGCTTCAAATTTAGAAAAATAGACACAACCCTGCCTTTTACACTAGAAATGGGAATGTTGCTGGTGTCTACCCCCCCCCCTGTCGACAACTTGCTTTCGCTTGCCATACTTTTGTGACATCACCGCCCCCCCCCCCCCCAAAGAGAGAGGCTGGATCCGCCCCTGAAGTAGAGTTTGTTGTAATTTAATAATAAAAATGTGAACAAGTAGTTATTAAAGAGTTGAAAGTAACTAGTGAAAAGTAGTATTATTATTCAAATCCAGTGAGAAAAAATAAATAAAATAATATCGTATTGATTTATTCAATTCCGCATTACGTCATTTTTTTTAAAATAAACTCCGTGTATCTAGTGATATGTATCGACAGAGTATTTATTTATATTCAAATTGATACTGACATGTTGGGCTTGATCTTCAACAGTTGTTTCAAAAACTGCTCTTAAACAGAAGATTCATTTCAACTTTTACGAAAAAAGAAACCAGTTATGGTTTTTTATATGAAGTACAAGCCAAATAGGTGCTTTATCGCTCTATAAAATTATATTTTTCTTGTAACAACTACGGAAATTATATTCCTATATCAATAAAAAATTGAATAGGTGTAAAAGAGGTACATTTTAAAAATAACTTCGTTTATATAGGGTGTTCCAAGAAAGCGTGGCCTAAAATTTTTATTTTATTTTTTTAAATGTAACGACTTCCATTTCTTTATCGAAATTAGTCTCATTGAACCTCTTCTTTAACCAGTGAAATTGAAAATGATTTGATTTGGCGGAGAATTTTTGAATCACAGGGCTATTTTTCCGTGACAAGATAGATTATAAATTTACTGAAAGAACTACTGGCTCCAGAATTCTAGGATCTAATCCTTCAAATCTAATAACTTCAGCAATGATATAAATGCAATACAGCCGGTCATCGAACAGTCAAAATATATCACAAGGACTATTAGGCACTTAGTACTCAAAAATAATATTTAACTAAAAGATATTTGTCCATTATTTTCCACACAATTTTTTAATAGTTGTTAATAATTACCGATCAGTATAATTATGACTTTTTTGTTAAAAACTCCTAAAATTAAGATATAATACCAGCTGTATAAAGATATACATATTATTGCAAATGCACTTTTGTACATAACCCATTTTATTTTAACAGTAATTTATTTTAACATAAATGTTCCTTAAATTGACCATTTGGTCAACAACCTTAAGTACAAAAATGTGTATGGCAATATACAAACGTGTCTACATGCTCTACGTTGATAACATATTTTCAATATTTATTAAACATGCATTTACTTTTAGTGTCTGAAGGCCAAGCAAAACCTAAAAGAAGGAAGTAACTAAACTATTTGATTAAAATCTAATTTATTACCACATTCCCAATGCAACAGTTGCACCTACTGGGATAATAAATAATTGTAACTGTGAGAATGAAAATTAACTTGTCTGAAAAGTTTTGATTGGTAAAGTTATAGTATCATTTATAACAAGAAAAGATTGATAGAATAAAAAGGTCTATAAATGTGATCACAATTATTTTAAAATTATGTATAATTATTAGGACTCCTTTTATACGTAATCAGTTCTCGATTCTTTTAAGAAGTAACACTGACAGAAAATAAATGAGAATATGTTGAGGTTTCTGCAAGCAGTCGCGAACACCAAGCAGCGGCATTACCAGACGGTGAAGTAGTTGGCTCATCTCCAATAACAGACAAAAAAACTGCTATGTTAGTTATGATAAAAAAGAGCCTGTTTTAGCTAAAATTGTTGATATAATCATGTCCTGTTTTTTTTTTCTGTACTACCTCATCTTTTTTTTCTCTTTTACATCCATAATTATAGGACACTTTTGATGCTTGATTAACGCTAACTATGAGCGCTGGTTATCTTATAAAGTGGTACCGTTTATTAGCTACGTCTAAAAGGAGCCTAAAAAGTCGCGATTCTCAGTCATTAGTTTTGGACAGGTTTTAATCATATATCAGTTCATATACAGTTACATCCTTAAATAAGGAAGCAAGGATGACTTACAAGAAATATGGTAAAATCAATAATATAACAAAACTATCAAAATTTTACTTTTGTAATACTAGCTATTCCTATAAAAGATCGTACTTAGATGGATAAGCAGAATCATGATTTGTCATTAAAAAATTTTTAGATGACGCATTTTTATTGAAAGCTATCAATTTTTCTGAAACAGATAGTAACGTTAAAATTTCAATCAACAATCGTCAATATAACTAAATACAAATTACTAAATATATTAGTAAAAAAAGGTTTCGCCGGACTGGATAGCTGATATTTTGAAATATTGACAATCACTTGTAACAGCAAGCAAACAATGAAATTTACACTTTTTTGGTCTAGTGCATTTAAAAAGCTCGGAGACCATCAGGGATTCTTTACAAATTATAGTGTTAAATTTCAAAAAACCTACTTAATTCTCCTTTGTTTTCTCCGAAAACTATATTCCCCTTGTCAGACATTAAATTTTTGCTTAACTTTTTTTTAGATATGTTAAATTCACAATGCCATGAATATGAACTGGTATATGTATAGTTATAATTCAATACTGCCTTTATATGAAATATTTCTTAGAAACTAAAGAAGCTAGAAACAACGTTAAAATAAGTTTATTTCGAGTAGTAATATTATTGTTCTTTCTGAAGCGGTGAAAGTTACTAAGATGGTTAAATTAAATTAAATATATCACGTGTTTCATACGACACGCTCCCTTTTTCTCTCCTGAACGTTTGATGCTGACTATACTCTCACCCAACCGAATTGTGTATAAATACCGGTTCAATAATTCGGCAATACTGCTTATACTACTCGAATCCCTTAGATATATCATTATTGATATTACTAGAGTATGCTTGAGTCACATTTTCTCGAAAACTTTTAATTTAAAAAATCAAAATGTAGCTCTGAAAACAGATACCTGTGAAAATTTTTGGCGTTTAGTGACGAGTTCATTTCTAACTTTCTTGATAATGTAAAAGGTTGTTTACAGCCTGGAATCGAGAGTATTTATCGATTATATAACAAGCCTCAATTTTATCAAAATATTGTATACAAGTCTGCTCAGAAACTACAGATTAAAAAGTATAGTATATTCAGAATTATTAGAAACCGACCAAAAAGTCGGGTAAACATAGGGCAGGTATAAATTTACAGCCGCGCAGGCCCGGAATAATTTGCAAATGCAGGTAAAATGCAGGGTAATTTGCCTTAAGAAAGCTGTAGAGAAAACAGCTTTACTTACAAGGAAAACTTTTTCCACGGTGTGGAAAATTACGCAAAAGTCCATTTTAGAAAGCAAAAAAAGAAGTGATGCTGGGGTCTTGAGAAAAGGACCATGATGACGAAGACATTATGCGACGAAAAATTTATTAAATGTATGAAGACCAATATGTTCCAACATTAGACATTTTAATGAAAATACTTGAAAGAGATGAAACCGAAATTAAGTGCTCCAGAATGATTTTGTGGAAGTACATCCAAGGAATGGGATTTAAATTCAAAAAGATCAATAAAAGACAAATTTTAATGGAATTCAGGCGTCTTCAAGAATGGCAGGTGAAGTATTTGCGGGAAATCAGTGACTATATGACACAAAAAAGACCAACAATTTATTTAGGTGAAACATGGATTGATACCAATGACACCCCAACCAGTGGATGGGATGATTCGAGCGGTAAATGTGTGACACGTGCGCCGTCAAACCGGAGTAAAAGAATAACAATTTTACATGGTGGATCTGAAAACGGGTTTGCGCCCAATGCTTTGTCTCTTTTATCCAAAAACATTAGATATTCTTGTGTTGACTATCATGATGACACAACAGCGGAGCTATTTGAAGATTGGTTTAGAACTAAATTTTTGCCCAATATTCCGCCAAATGGTGTAATTGTTATGGACAAAGCACCTTGTTCAAACCATCCAAAAGCGAAAATTCAAGACTATATGTATGATATTGATATATATATATATATATATATATATATATATATATATATATATATATATATATATATATATATTTCATGAAAACTTACACAAAAGGGGTTATTGGAAGTGCTTAAAAACTTGTCTATTAAAAAACAATATTATTGCGACGAACTTGAGGAAAGTATTGGTCAGACAATATTGCGGTTACCACCTTACCACTGTATACTCAACCCCACTGAGCAAATATAGCACCAACTTAAAGCAGGAATCCATCGTAAATGCCTATCTTAAACAATGCAACAGAAAAATTAGTTATTAATCTAGATGACAGTGGCGACAGTGAAATAGATTTAGGTAAGTAATATAGAACTTAGTGTTAACTAAGTATTTATACATATGCAAATACTATAATGTATTATATTATTACCGTGTTTTATTTAATTTAATATAAAAATCAACTCTTGCCTGCTCACTTATTTCCTAAGAACATTACTCCGGACCTGGACGGATTTCGGTATAACATTACAGCTGCGGTTAAAAGGTTTTATTGCAGTTTCATTGTTATAATTGATTGGACTTTTTAGTCGATTTCTAATAATTCTGAATATACTATAAATCACTGGACACCCCCTTAAAGTCCCAGTTATAGAGCATCTTAAGAAACACATGAAGTTATTTTAACACCTTCTATACACCGCTGACAGTTTGATATATGCAGTGTGACCAGTAAAGTCCGCATCATATGAGATTTTTTCTTATTAATAGCTTTATTCGAAATTTGACTTCGGCATCAATTTTTGCTTCGATCGAGATGAAAATTAATCAAATCACGTGATTATCATTATTAAAGTGGGATTATATTTTACAGCAGTTTTTCTAAATGCAACTTTTAGCCCCTATGCAAAATTTCAGCTGTAAAAGATAACTTAGATTTTTGGCCCATTTTTTGTAAATTGCACCACTGTTGCAAAATAAGATTCAACGTAACCTCTGTAAAACTTCTTAGTTTATCTAGTTTCAACGATGTCATTTAAAATTTGTTATGAAGCTATGTTATTAAAAAAGTTAAAATAGTCTTTGGTTATTTAAGTGCAGTTTCCAAAAAATTAATTAGTATTTCACTAAAACCAGTTTCTATCAATTAATAAGGTGGAATTTACAATGTTTTTAATTTTTATATTATGATTTTTTTATTAGAAAACTTGAGTCTTTTCAATTAAACTGTTTTCTTAATATTAATGTCTATTACACTAAGACAAACTACATTTTCAAAAATAGTTATTTTATGAAGTTACCTTATACAGGGTCAAAAACAAATGAACTTTATATCATATGTCACCTAATTTTAATAGCCTTATTTGGATTTTGTAGAAAAACACACATTTAATATGGCGCTATTTTAAACAAAATTTGTCTGGAAGCATTGTCAAAACTAGAAAGTTTTATGTAGGTAACCTTGAGCCTTATTTTGCAACGATTGTATAATTATTAAATATTGGGCAAAAAAAAATTATCTTATACATTTTATACTTTTTCTAATAAATTTTTTCGATATTTTGAGATATAACTCCACTTCTCACTTTTTATTGAAAAAAATTAAAATTTGACAGATAATGCTAATCACGTGACTATTATTTTTTTGGTTAATTTTCATCTCGATCGAAGCAAAAATTATTGCCAAGATCAAATTTTGAATAAAGCCACTAAAAAAATCTTATATGATACGAACTTTTCTGGTCACACAGTACTTACCGAATACACTGTATGTCTAAACGTATAATATATCTATCCACTCTAAATCAGCATACGAACCAGTCTTTTTATCCTTTAAGTGCAATTTCTCTTTTATAAATGCCTCAGCGAAGATCTGTTTGACAATAGAAAGGACCCCTTTTCTGAACATAATAGTCGCTTAGCGAAAGCACCCAGCTCGTATGACCGGTCCCGGCCGCTTTTACTTTTTCATATCTGTGAGTTTTTAACATGAAATTTTGTAGACATATTCTAGAAAGTGTGTGCTTACGAATATGAATTTTTGTTTGATCTGTCAAAGTGTGTACCCTCTTAAGTAATTTATGTTATATTCAGACAAAATAGAACATCTAAGTTTACTATATAACATAAACGTTAAATATTTCTACCAGCTTATTTAGTTTCTAAGATCTACAGCAGTGTCTTAACAAAGAAAATATGTATGTGATCACATTAGTTGTTTAAAGGAATACTACTTAAAATGCTTAAAAAAGGGAAAAGCTCGATTTTATAAGATTAATCTCTAACAAAAAAAATATATTGCCATTATGAATATTTAATATACCTTGTTATAAAAACGAGCTCATTTACTTTTTAAAAGTCACTCACCAAATCTTTTGTTACTTACGGGAACCTAGTAAAATACATATAATTAGAAAAAGGAAATAACATATTTTAAAACAATTATTAAGTCTGTATGTGTTTTGTTGCATTACTCTGAAAAATGAGCTCAAAATATAAAAGTTGCATAAATTATTATGCTTGGCATAAATAAAATTATCACTATAAAAATTAACTCTGAACTTTCGCATGTTAGTTACGAGAAAGCATTCTTCTTGGGTTCGTAGTGTTGTCTTAGGGAGCTTTCATCTACGATGTCTTAAAACTTCTGTCAATAATCCATCTCTCGAATAATACTATTGAATTAAGCTAAAAATACTTATCACTTACTCTTGTTTATATTTGAAGATATAGATTTTACAATTGAATCTAAACATGGAGCGTGCAACATATCCTACAGATAAAGTAAGTAATTTGCTACATATTAACATTTCAAAACTTACATCTTTTTATACTTTTTTGAACCCCAAACAAATCCTGATTATTTTTTGTTCAAAAATATACCTTTAAATTTAAACAAATGTCGTTAATATCAGACTCCTGATAACTTTTGATTAAAGCGGAAATTATCTTTGTTCTTATACTCCTAGAATAAAAAGATGAGAGCCATTGCACCAAGTATATTTTTATCTCGGAAACTAGTTGCACTCGAATATTTTTTGTCCTTTGCCATATTAAGGAGATCTAATCGCTGTCCATGTTAAATTAAAATATTAGATCATAACTAAAATCAATTTTTTTCTAATAGTATATGTTATAATCGACACTATCACGGAATTTTGGTTAAAATTTTACCGGGTAAATTTGTGAAAATTTAATTTTCAAAAATGTAAAAATTTGAACAGATTCTAAAGGGAAATCAGAATCTTGGCACTTTCCTTTTAATTATACTACCATTTGCCGATTAGATGAGGTTTAAAAAACTTAAAAATTAGCTTTTTGAAGTGTTCTTTTTCCGGATTTCAATACCTTTGTCAGTATAAAAACGTTCACGACATTTCGCCTCCGTGTCAGCTGGCATTTTCAAATGATGCTTCTTTCACTGCTGCTCGACTTGGAATGAGCGTGCTGGGCTTCTGTCTGCCTTTTTATAGTTTGCCGCTTACGTAGGTTATACCATGTTTCTGCTTGGTTAGTTTCCCTGCTTCCCTGGATCTGGGCCTCCTTTCAGCATGCTGTCCTGTTTTCTAGTGTGTTATTTTTATCTGGTTTTGATCACGGTTTTCCTTGTATTGGGGATGTTTTATGCATCTCTCATTAAGGCTTTTAGTATTTTCTATTTCGAGAGCTTCTCTGATGATGCGCGTTCTGCAGTGTTTTATGGGAGCGATCTGTTTGGTTTTATGGAAATTTATGATGTGTTCTATCTCCTGATGATATTGAAATAAAGCTGATGTGGTTTGCTTATTCTTTATGCTATTTTTTTGTTCTTGGAATTTGGTAGACATTCGTCTGTTTCTTTGACCGATGTACTCTTTTTCACAGTCTCTACATGAGATGCTGTAGACTTCCTGATTTTCTAATGATATTTTTGTTTGGGACTGCCAAATAATTTATGATAGATGATACCATCTGTCTATCGATAAAAGTTATTTTCATGGGAAAAATATGTATTTTTCAGACATTGTCCGGAGAAGTCGCTGATGTGATATAGAAACTCCTCGTTCATAGCTTTCTGGGGTGCGTTCCACTAAGCATTCACAACAATCACGCTCATGATCGCGATTTTTCCCGTTCCACTAGCTTGTAAGCATTACAATCATAAACCCAAGTTGTATGGGATTGTGGACGTCTTAGGCATTAAGTTAAAAGCTTGAAAAGGTTATGTTATAATTTGTAAGCTTTAATTTTAATAATTGGTTATAATTATTAGTTAAGTAGCTTTATATTAAAAAAAAAAAATACTATTTCGTAAGTTACGTTGAAATATAATCATTTATGGGGACAGTTGGATATTTGTTAATGGATCGTAATGATACTTCAGAAAGTTCTTCATGTTCCATTCAGATGAAAAATGGAAGTTTTATAAAATGAGAAAAAGCGAAAACTTAGGCCACGTAATACTGATTATAGAATGTTATTAATCGTTATTCAGATGAAAACTTCGAAAATCATTTTAGGTACATTTTATATAATTACTACATTCTATAAATCTACTTAAATTCAAAATGATTAGAAATCAAATCCTTTTTAACACTTTTTAATTTTTTTGTTTTATCAGGGACGCTATTATTTTTCAAAAAATATTAATATTGTTATTGTTTTAGAAATAACTGAATAGGGTTTATGAATCAACACCATCTTTAAATTTAAGAAATTGCGCCAAAATTCTCAACGTCCACTTTGACCCGCCTTTTCAAATGGATCGTTGTTGGCTCGGCGTGAACAAGAATAACGACCGCAATGACCGTAGTCGTTATGTGGAACGGCTGATGAAATATTTTGCGCATTGTGAGCGCCTAATGGAATGCACTCCTGATCCAGAACCTCGTCAGATGGCATGCTTGGGATTTGATATTCAGGCTAGCAAGAATGTCATTTTTTTGTACTTTTAGCATTTGAAGTATGCTGACCAGATGATCTGAATTTTTCGGTTCCCGTTGCATATTTTGTGCCAGGTATTTCTCCAGTTGTTGAATAGGTGAATTCATTGTACTTACTATGGATCTTCGATGTTCCTTTTTTATGCATTTTTGGTAGTCCATATAGTTTCGGACATCTACTTGCCTTTTTTCGAGGAACCATGCGCTTTTTATGTTTGGCAGTTTTGATTATGATTTTTGTCGTTTTTTCGAGAAATGTAGTTTAATCTCTTGTAACTTGCTTGTAGGTGTTATCTTGGAGGATTTTTGCCATCTTAATTTTGTATTCTTCTGTATTCATTATTATAGTGGCGTTTCTTGTATCTGCTGCTAGGATGATGATGTATTTGTTGTTTTTAAGATTGTTTAGGGCGTTTATATCCTAGTTTTATGTTTAGTTGCGGTGGTTTGCTGGTTCTTAGCACGCGAGTTACCTCCTGTTTTATTATTACTTCTCATTTGGTTTAGCGTGGCTTCAATATTAGCCATAATGTCCTCATTTGGTATAGTCTTTGGGGTTACTGTGTAGTTGAAGCATTTACTTAGAACTTGTTTTTGGTCTTCCGAAAGATGGCAATTCGAGATATTATGGACGACCCTTGTGATGTCTATCGGCTGGGTTTGGTTGGGAATTTTTTGTTATAATTTGGCAAATTTCTTCTTTTGCTGCTGCTCAAGTCGGCTTCTCTCCAAAAGGAAGTTTTACCCAGTAGAGGGTGAATATATCTGCTTAGTTGCATGTATAGCTCGTAGACAGCTTTTTCTCCTAATTTAGGTTTTTTGTGAGTAAGGTTATAAACATAAATATTATAAACACGATGTTGCCAAATCACAGACTTGTTAGGACTAATTGATTTAAGTGAGTCGAATGAAGTTCCGTAATAAATGATTTTTTTAAATCATATTTTCTATTTCAATGATAAATATCAAGCAAACTTTCTATTTTTAAATAATATTTTTTTATTAATATTTTAATTTATCAAATATTGGGTACTACACTTTATCTGACTCACGTGGTAGTGAATGGACTTCCGTAATGAAAATTCTGCTGGTGTTGTCCATTTAGGTTATCTTACTCTTACTTGGCAACACATTTTTACAACCATCATAGGCTATATATGCAGTCTAACCCATTTTGATGCGGTTAGCGTTGGAATTTTGGAAATTGTAAGTGATATACAAATGAGCAAACATATTTTCATAAACTCATTTTCAAACAATGAAATGCTCATATTCTAAAATTAGTTGTAACTGCTTTATTTCTAAAGAAAAGTTTAAAATCTCTAAAAGATTTTGAACAAAAAGTTTCATATAAAATCTCAGCCAGAAATCATATGTGTTTTAGAATGTTTCGATTATTTGCAGCTATCATAAAACTGTACGCAATTGATGAGATTTAAAAATATCGAAAATGAAGAAGACAAGGCAGATTTTAAAAAACCTATTTTCATGATAATTTATCTGAAACTTTCCATTCTCTTTGATAATAAATTTAGCTGAAATTTTCCCCATTCAGCCATTTCTCTTACAGTTATCAAAATCTCAATTCATTTGCCAAAAGATGGGCACACTCTACGAAATTAGATTTTTTAAAGCAAGGTAGCCAACAGGTTAATCTAGTTTATGTAGAGACGTAAGAGCTAATTAAACATTTTTTGTAAGACTAAAAATAGTAAGGTACTACTAAAATATTTTACGCTATACACCGTTGCAAAAAAATAGTGGCAAATATAAGTAACATAGTTTTCAAAAAGTTACATAGCACATTTTTGGTTGATCTTTAAATTTCTAGAATAATTTTATATTACATGTTAAGACCAGATAAAAATATATTCTTAATTACACTTCGGTGGTCATTTTACTTCATTTTAATCAAGATGATATTTTATGAGACCGTAGAGATAATGTAAATAGTTTAGAATAGATTAATATTTGTTCAAAAAGTTGGCTGAAAATAAATGATTATCTACTTGTTCAACTGAAACTTACCATACTCCATTGATTTTTACTCAGTTTTTATTCGAACCTAAAATAGCAATTATATCAGTAACTGTAAATTTGAGAAGTAAAGTTCTTGTTCTTAGTCCAACTTATCATTTGCTTTATTCACATAATTTTTAATTAAATTTTAATTTATTGTACATAAATGCTTCAAACACGGTATCCTAGATAACTGAAATAGTAGACAATAATATACTAGCGTAAGAGTTATAGGATTTGACTTTTATGGTAAAAAGTAAAAACAGTCTCTGGAAACTTTGAAAATTAAAATACCAGGGGGGCTAGAAAATTTCCCTAATCCCTAACAGTGAAGTAATTTTTCAAATTTTCGAATATAAAATGTCAAATAGAGCCAATTAGGACTAAATGGTAGACGGTCTCGCTCGCGAAGGATAGGTTGATTCGAAAACGCCAATACCAGTAAAAAATAGTTCAATATTCTAATGAAAACCGCGGCGATACTTTGTGTGTATTGTTATTGTAGACTTTTGATCGCTTTGCACGTCAAATTAATAATCAAAACACAATATTTACATATGCCGTTGAATAACTTAACAGTATTTTAGATGAAACTGTAGTAATTACTTAATCATAAGACACTACATCAAAATGAACCATTTTTTCTCAATACCTGTGTTTTGGGATTCATTTTATTTCATCATTTTAGCCTAGCTTTCATCCTTCCAAAACTGGATATAGGCCTCCCCTATTTGTTTCCAAATCTCTCTATTCTGGGCTCTTGTTTGCCACATCAAGCCGGCATGTCTGACTATGTCATCCTTCCATCTCATCTGTGGCCTGCCTATGGATCTTTTCCCTTCATATGGAGGCCATTTTCCAATTTCTGAATTCCAACGGTTGTCTTTTATTCGTTTGTTATGGTCTGCCCATTTCCATTTTAGTGATGCTGCTCTTTCTATAGCATCAACTGCGTTGGTTTTTCTTCTTATCCACTCATTTCGTTTTTTATCTCTGAGTGATATTTCTAACATGTGTCGTTCCATAGCCCTTTGAGTTTTGCGGATTCTATCCAAATTTGATTTTGTAAAGGTCCACGTCTGCGCTCCGTATGTTAGAACCGGCAATATACAACAATCAAATACTTTGGTTCTTAAGTATAAGGGAATTTTCTGATTTTTCAAAACATAGGAGAGTTTTCCGAACGCCGTCCATCCCAATCGAGTTTTTTGTGTTATTTCGGCTGTCTGGTTGTCCTTACTCGCTCTTATGGCCTAGCCTAAGTATATATATATATATATATATATATATATATATATATATATATATATATATATATATATATATATTTCATAGATTTAAATAACATTTCATTCTGAAAACAAAAATAAAATATTAAATTCACTAAAGCAACTCGAAATAAAAAAAAATCTTTAAAAAAATACTCTCATCTGGCTATTAACAACCAACAAAACTTTCTTTCAACCCCAATTGAAGTTAATATTTGGCGTGGTAATCCTAGATTTACAGTAATAAAATTAAGTTCGTTTGAATAGATAATAAAAATATTGGGTACATATAAATTTAAAAAATATCTTTAACTTCATTATTAAATATACTTTCGACTAAGTTCTCACAAGGCGAAATATTATTAAAAAGCAAACAGTGTTTTATTGACAAGTATTATAACAATAAATTGACAGTGCATTTCTTGTCTACTTCTCACATGATATACAAAATTTAATAGCACCTTAAATGTTAAAATAGGTACATTTTAATATAAATACCTCAAAAACTAAACTTTTCCACCGAATTTGTTTACAGTTTCATAACGTAATCCCAAAACAGAGATACAGAAATCTATTGCATAATATCTATCTAGACGCAACGACGACAGTACAACTTGATGACGAGCTAAAGACGAATCGCATCCCAATCAAAAGAGGAGTAAGATAGGGAGATACAATCTCGCCCAAATTATTTACAATGGCCCTGGAATGTCAAACTCAGACGAACAACAAGTTATAACAGTAAATGCAACCGAAATAGAACAGGTGAATGAATATATATATATATATATATATATATATATATATATATATATATATATATATATATATATATATATGTTATAAGGGAAAATGCCCCTTTCATTATTAAAATATACTAAGTCCGTTATCTAACCGGATGCAGGTGTTTATCTCTAGATATTATATTACAAGCAATTCGCATTAAGCTACGTTGACATAATTAAACCAAGACGCAGTTCTCATATTTCTTCATAATAACTTACTCATATTTCTAGCTGATTTAGCATCACGCGTCTATAGAAATCAATAGAACAAAAGAACAACCGTGTCAGCATAGGCAGAACCTATAAATACCTGCAACCACTAAATAAGAACAATTCGACTTATTCTCTCTTAACATAAAGTATTATTCTTGTAAACTTAACGTAAGATTCTGTACTGTTAAAATTCCGTATTGTTAAATTTTGTACTTAAACTTAAATAATTAACTTCTAAAATAAAATTATTTTGTTATATCTGATTTAATAAATAAAGTCTTTTTTAAAAACCAATTTTCCTCGGTCACGATATAACAAAATTGGCGCAGTCGTTCGGATGTTTCAACGTGATCAAAAAACACGGTGAATTCCAATTCTTTGTGAAACAAGAGCCAAGCACTCATCCAAACTTCAAGAAACTTCACGGGACAAAGAAGCCCACATCATCCAATCTTCAAGGGACAAAGAAGCCCACATCATTCAATCTTCAAGGGACAAAGAAGCCCACATCATTAGAATAAGCAATACTTCAAGGGACAAAGAAGCCCACATCATTAGAATAAGCAACACTTCAAGGGACAAAGAAGCCCACATCATTAGATTAAGAAAACTACAAGGGACAAAGCAGCCCAAGGGACAAAGAAGCCCACAACATTAGATTAAGAAAAATACAAGGGACAAAGCAGCCCACAACAAATCAAGAACCCACTCATCGTGAAGAGCTCCGTGGAAGCTGGCACAGAAGCAGCCTACACACCTCACGTGGAAGGAACACCTAGTGACATCCCTGGCGTGAGAGCGAACACGAGAGGATTGGTTCTCCTTCAAAGCTTCAAGCAACGCAACCCAGTCGACGTGAAGAGCTCCGTGGAAGCTGGCGCGAAACAGCCTACACACCTCACGTGGAAGGAACACCTAGTGACATCCCTGGCGTGAGAGCGAACACGACGAATTGGTCAACTTCAAGCTTCAAGCATCGTACTCAACAAATCTTCAAGCATCGCACTCAACAAATCTTCAAGCATCGCACTCTACAACCCTTACGTGGAAGGAACACCTAGTGACATCCCTGGCGTAAGAAGAGCACCGATGAACTTCAACTTAGAGTAAGTCAAATTCATTAATTCATAATTCATTGTAAAATTGACAGAATCTTACGCACAAATAATTAATAATTCTTCAAATAAATAATCAAATTAAAATTAGTTCGAATTCAGTTCGATTATCTTATTAAATAAAACGCCTTTTAATTTGCTTAACCGAACTTAAAAATAAATAACAACTTAATCATCAAAAATGGCTAACAATCAAAATAACGATAACGAAATAGCAGTCGAAGCATATAAATTATCAGAGATATTCAGCTTAATCCCTGAATACGAGGGAGATCAAATAGGTCTAAACACATTTACCACATCTTGCGACCAAGCATATCAATTATGCACAGACGAACAAATACCCTTACTAGTCATAAAAATTAAAAATCAATTACGCGGAAGAGCGGCACAACTAATAAATTCCAGAGACATAACAACATGGGCAGACATAAAAGCCTTATTAGCAGTTCATTTTGGAGATCCAAGAGATCTTACTTCCTTAATTCAAGATCTTCAACGCATGAGTCAAATGACAAATGAAAACCCCATAACATTCGCGGGTAGACTACAAACTCATCACGCGAAAATGTACGCGGCAGTTTCAAAACAAACTTTAGCTCAAAATCAAAAACACGCACAGATGATCCTAATTGATGGAATGTGCTTAAACACTCTTTTAACAGGCTTAGAACCTAAGTTAGGGCAAATACTACGTGCAGGCAACCCCTCAACTATAGTTGATGCAATCAACAGGTTGAAACGCGAATTACAGTTATCATACTTCGAAAACCAAAAATATCAAAGAGCAAAGGCGCAGCCACCGCAAAGACAAATTCAAAATCAGAAAACGTGCTCAATTTGCAAAAGAAACGGTCATACGTCAAATGAATGCCGTTTACGACAAACACAAAATCAAAGACCAGCGTACGTACAAAATGTACCGAACATTCAAAATACACAATTAAGATATAATCCTAATTTTCAAAGTCAACAAAGTAATCGACTACAGGCGCAGCCACAAAACAGCCGATTTCAGGCACAGTCACAAAATAGCCGATTCCAAGCGCAGCCACAGGGAATCCAAAGGCAAAATACTTACCAAAATAATCAAAGATTTCAACCACAACAAAGATCAGTCATAGTTCCTAATCCAAACTACCAAAGATCGAATCAACAAAATACACATCACGTTAATTTTGAACAAGATAATCAAAATTATTATAATTTTGAACCTGAGTATAGTAATTCAAATTTTGATTACTTCGATAATGCCAATGAGACATTTAATCCTGATTACGAAACTTTTACACCTGATTACGAGATAAATCCCGACGTTAATCCCGACTTAATGTACAACTCTAATGAAAGTTACTGTCCGAATACTGAATTTTACTCTCAAAATGCGGAAACAAATTTTGAAAATAATTACGCTCAAAATGATATAGCCGAAAATTTATATTCTCAAAATAATGAAAATTTTCGAGTACAAGCCTCGGAAATAACGGAACTTACAGACCAAATACAAACATTACATGTCCAACAAATCAACCAACAAACTTCCAACAAAAACGAACAGAATTTCGTTTAAACATAGTCAGTTCCCAAAATTTATTTTACATATACGATACTTCTAAAACTTATAAATTATTGATTGATTCTGGAGCAGGCATAACAATTTTTAAACCAAAAACGTGTGAAAAATTCAAAGATAGATTTCCTGAAAATTTTACAATTAAAGGCATAACCAATGAAGATATACCAATTTATGAATCTGTACTTGTACCTTTTAATGTTAAAGACCCACTAAAATGCTACATATGCAACCTTCCGATAAGTTTTGACGCAATCCTTGGCATAGATTTCCTAGAAAAATATGAATGTGTTATTGACTTGAAAAACAAAGTCTTAATCACAAACTTTAAAATAATACAATTACATCAAGTTCCATCTTTGTCAGGTAATTCTCTAGAAAACGTACAAAATGAAATTAAAAATCAAAATTTTGAAAATAATCAGATTACGATAGAACCTCGTGTAGAGCAAATTTTTAAATTTAAAACAAATAAACTTCGCAACACAGAGGCAATACTTTTAGCGCAAACGGTTGAAAAAGTTAGAATTCCAAATGCAATTGTAAAAATTAATGAAAAAGGTGAATTTTTAATTTCTGTCTTAAATGTAAATGCCATTGAAAAAACAGTAAATTTTAATAATCTACAATTTGAACCATTTATTAAAAACGTCAGTTCTGTATAAAATTATAATGAAGAAATAATTTCACAAAATGACAGGGAAGATGAAATTTTAAATCAACTACGCATTGATCATCTAAACGATGAAGAAAAAGAGCAAATTACTCAAGTCTGTCTCGATTTTTCCGATATATTTTATTTGGATGGCGATAAGTTAACATTTACAAGTGAAATAAAACATCAAATTCCAACAGGAGACGCAAGACCTGTATATACAAAATCATATAGATATCCATACATATACAAAGACGAAGTGAAAAGTCAAATAAACAAAATGCTCGATCAAGGAATAATACAACCATCTGTATCTCCATGGTCAAGTCCTGTATGGGTAGTACCAAAAAAAATGGACGCCTCAGGAAAACAAAAATTTAGAATTGTTGTCGACCTACGTCGCGTTAACGATATCCAAATAGCAGACAAGTATCCACTTCCAAATATCAGTACTGTACTAGATCAACTAGGAAACTGTACTTACTTCACAACACTCGACTTAGCATCAGGTTTTCATCAGATTGAAATAGATCCTAAAGATGTACCTAAGACAGCCTTTTCAGTCGAAAATGGACATTATGAGTTTCTCAGAATGCCTTTTGGAAGCAAAAATGCACCAAGCACCTTTCAACGAGTAATGGACAGCGTATTAACAGGTTTACAAAATGAAAAATGCGCAGTTTATATGGATGACATAATTGTCTATTCAAAAAATCTTTATGAACACATACAAAGACTAAAAGAAGTCTTCACAAGATTAAGAAATGCTAATTTAAAGATACAACCCGACAAGTGTGAATTCCTACGGAAAGAAGTCGCTTACCTAGGACACCTTATAACTAAGGACGGAGTAAAACCAAATCCAGACAAAGTAAAAGCTATACAACAAATTAAAACTCCCAAGAACATAAAAGACATTAAATCATTTCTTGGACTTGTAGGATATTATAGACGATTCATCCCTGAATTTGCAAAAATTTCTAAACCATTAACAGCTCTATTAAAGAAAGATACGCCTTTTATATTCGATAAGCAATGCACAAAAGCATTTGAAAATTTAAAAGAATATTTAATATCACAACCAATACTACAATTTCCCAATTTTGAAGAACCATTTGTTCTCACTACTGACGCTTCACTTTATGCAATTGGCGCAGTATTATCACAAGGACCTATTGGAAAAGACTTACCAATAGCATACGCCTCAAGAACATTATGTCCAGCAGAAACCCGATACAGTGTAATAGAAAGGGAATTATTAGCTATAATTTGGGCAGTTAGACACTTTAGACCTTATCTATACGGAAGAAAATTTAAACTTATCACGGACCACAGACCTTTAACTTGGTTATTCTCAGTAAAAGACCCTGGATCAAAACTATTAAGATGGCGATTGAAACTAGAAGAATACGACTACGAAGTACAATATAAACCCGGCAGAATTAATAAAAATGCAGACGCCTTAAGTCGCATCAAAGTAAATCATCTTGAAAAAATTTGTGCTTTCAATAAAGACAAAAATAAGTCCTCAACTTCCAAAGAAAGTTCAGAATCAGAAATCGATGAAAATGAAATTGTTCTCATGTCACCACAAACAATGGAAAACGAATGGAAACGTTTCGCAGAACTTTATCAAACTACGTCTCTAATAGACTATTCAAAAGTAAGATACTCAAATGAACAACTTTTAGACAAAGAACATAAAAATATAATAATTATTTTTCAAGAAAACAAATTAAAAGATTTACATTACAAAATTATTGACGATTTATTTGAGAATCACCCAACCTTTGACGACGAAAAGATAAACGTATTAAATTCCAAGTCAGTAAAGAAAAGAACATACTACGTCATCACTTTACCATTTCTGAATGAAGATGCAATACCAACTCTTTTTAAAGTGCTTACGAATTCATTAAATATGTTAGACGAAAGCAAAACGTACTATGTAGAAAACAATGTCGAATTACCATTAGTCGAACAACTATCGTTTATATTTTCAGATAAAGACTTAAAAATAGTCGTATGTCAAGATATAATTACACAACCCTCTCAGGAAGAAATACCAGTTATCTTAGAAAAACATCATACAGGTAAATCTAATTTTCACCGAGGTGTAAATGAAACGGTCAGAAGAATAAAAGAAAGATACAATTGGACCGGATTAAATAAAGATGTTGAAAATTACATTAGAAAATGTGAGATATGTCAAAAAGCAAAAGTTTTACGGAAAAATATGGATAGCCCATTAGTAATAACAGAAACGCCAAAAACACCATTTGAACGAATCAATATAGACATACTAGAAATCCCGGAAAGTAATTACGTTTTAACAATCAATGATGAACTAACAAAGTTCATACAAGCATATCCATTAATCGATAAAACATCGAAATCTGTTGTAAACACACTTTTACTATTTTTCCAGCATTATGGAACACCACTTAGAATACATTCAGATCAAGGTTTACAATTTACCTCACAACTAATGAAAGATCTATGTAACCTTTATAACATAAAATTGACATATTCCAGCGTAAATCATCCGCAGTCAAATGGATCTTTGGAAAGATTCCATGCTACCTTGTTAGAAATGATAAGAACAATGACATCAGAAGACCCAAGGGAACACCCATGTCAGCTGATTCCATACGCATGTATTTGTTACAATAATTCAGTGAACAAAACAACAGGATTTACCCCATATGAGTTAATATTTGGCCATACGTCATCTAGACCCCCTGAAACCTTGTACAACCAGAAATAATTAATATCTAAATATATACGAGACCTCAACGCCAAAATAAAATATTACTACGATATTGCTAGACAAAAAACGCAGCTAGCAAAACAAAAAGCAAAAGAAAGATTCGATGAACACGTCTCAGCTCACCCTGACTATAAAGTAGGTGATATGGTTTATGTACGCGAATCACAGATTAAAAACAAGTTAATAAATAAATTCAAAGGACCATATGAAATTAAAGAAATCAGATTAAATTCAGCAGTTTTAGAAAACCCTGAAACAAAACAGACTACCAAAGTAAACTATGATCATTTAAAATTGTGTGACAGTCCGTCAGCCATAAAAACCGACAAGCGTAATATACAAGAAATATTTATAAAACCAGACGACAATAATGCTAGAAATCAACAATAAATTTTTGTTGCAGAATCTTATTCATCGTGGCCTTAATCTTCAATTTACATAATGGAACTTCAGCGAAGCAAGAACAAAATCAAAAATATTTATATACATTGACCCCAGTCGAAAATAATGTAGGAGTCTATTTTAGTCGTGAATGCAGACTCAAAATCAGTAACGAAAGATGGACGTTACTAGTTTATAAAGATTTACATGGCTTAAGAAATACTTATGAAAATTCATTAAGAATATTACATTCCATAATGTCAACAGTTAATCAACAATCAGACATAATGCGATCATTTAGTGTTGACATAAAAACACATGTAACTCTACTGGATCAAATTGCGAAAAATATAAATGAAAAATTCGAAGAAATAGAATTCAGTTTAAAACCAAATATTCGAGAAAGAAGCAAAAGAGGTTTAATTAATGCAGCTGGTAGCATCTGGAAATTTATCACAGGCAATCTAGACGCTACAGATGGAGAATACTTCAATAATTGTATAAACAAAATAGAAAAAGACGAACATGAAGTGGAAAACTTAATGAAAAAGCAGATTATGGTAACAACTACAATTATCAAAAATTTCAATGAAACTCTTCAAAAATTTAGAATCGATGAGGAAACATTTAATAAAGATATACAAATAATTGAAAACAGAATTTATGGTATTATGGATACTTTAGAAACAATGGATGCAAAATTGCAAATTATGAACGTATTTGAACACTTGACAGAGTCATTCACTTTTATCGAAAACCAGTTAAACGACGTATTAAACTCTATAACATTTGCTAGGCTAAATATAATTCATTCTTCAATAATAACGCCTAAAGACTTAATCTCAGCCTTACAAACAATTTCTCAAAATTTACGTAAAAACAACTTACCCCTTTCACCGAATGAAGGTCAAATATCCACGTATTTGGATATAATAGAACTATCAGCATTCCAAACTGATAAAAAGTTAATATTTGTATTATACATTCCCCTGGTAGAGCCAGAAATATATACGGTTTATCGGCTTTATCCAATTCCAATAAAAGATAATCAAACTCAATTACACTATGTTTTACCAACAATACAAAAATATATTGCAAAAGGAGAAGATTCTGATCAGTTCATACCTTTAGCAGATGTTGCAAAATGTAAAGAAATAATGTTAAATATAAAACTCTGTAAAAATTTATATTCATACCCAATCGATTCAGAATCGATGTGTGAGGCTCAATTACTTAAAACTAATAATATGAATGCATTACCTAAAAATTGTCAAGTAATTCCGTTCTTTGCACAAGAATATAAAGTTCAATTACTTAAAGAAAATATATGGCTTCTTATAATTTCGGATCAAGTTCCAATTACAATTAAATGCTCTGACTTTGATCCAATTTCCAAAATAATTAATACTAATGCCATTATGACATTACAACCAACTTGTGTGGCTTATGTTGGAAATACAAAAATACAAGCAACTATAGCCAAAGTATCTGAGTGGCATTATAACTATACAAATATATTTAAAATACCTTTTAATTGTTGTCAAAATTATTCCAAAGATATTAAAAAATCTCTGAATTTGAAACCATTGAAAATAACAGAGCTAAATCTCGAAAATTTAGAGATAGCCAAACATAAGTTAGATCAGTACTCAAAAGAACTGGATAACTTGCTAAACGAGCCAACGATTCAAAAATATACACCCTGGATTACCTATTTTTCAATAATTTTAATAATCTGTTTAATTATTGTATACATTTTCTGCAAATGTAAAAGACGCAAAAGAATGCTTAGAATAGGGATAATGTCAAACCCTTCACCACCACCACCCCCTATGGGACCTAGACAATCTATTCTAGGAAAAAGATTTTCTAATATTCTACCTCGCAGACGATCTAGTATTAGAGATGTTAGAATTAATGAACCAGTAGAAGAAAACTTTGAAATGGAAAATATCAATCTAAATAAATCCACTGCATAATTATATAAGTTAAATGTTAATATAATTATTTTAATGTAAACAATCAAATTTGTAATTTTATATTATACCATGTAAGTCAAAAGTTATTGCATGGCAACAACTTTTTGATATGGCGGGGTGTATTGTTATAAGGGAAAATGCCCCTTTCATTATTAAAATATACTAAGTCCGTTATCTAACCGGATGCAGGTGTTTATCTCTAGATATTATATTACAAGCAATTCGCATTAAGCTACGTTGACATAATTAAACCAAGACGCAGTTCTCATATTTCTTCATAATAACTTACTCATATTTCTAGCTGATTTAGCATCACGCGTCTATAGAAATCAATAGAACAAAAGAACAACCGTGTCAGCATAGGCAGAACCTATAAATACCTGCAACCACTAAATAAGAACAATTCGACTTATTCTCTCTTAACATAAAGTATTATTCTTGTAAACTTAACGTAAGATTCTGTACTGTTAAAATTCCGTATTGTTAAATTTTGTACTTAAACTTAAATAATTAACTTCTAAAATAAAATTATTTTGTTATATCTGATTTAATAAATAAAGTCTTTTTTAAAAACCAATTTTCCTCGGTCACGATATAACATATATATATATATATATATATATATATATATATATATATATATATATATATATATATATATATATATATATATATATATATTCATTCACCTGTTCTATTTCGGTTGCATTTACTGTTATAACTTGTTGTTCGTCTGAGTTTGACATTCCAGGGCCATTGTAAATAATTTGGGCGAGATTGTATCTCCCTATCTTACTCCTCTTTTGATTGGGATGCGATTCGTCTTTAGCTCGTCATCAAGTTGTACTGTCATCGTTGCATCTAGATAGATATTATGCAATAGATTTCTGTATCTCTGTTTTGGGATTACGTTATGAAACTGTAAACAAATTCGGTGGAAAAGTTTAGTTTTTGAGGTATTTATATTAAAATGTACCTATTTTAACATTTAAGGTGCTATTAAATTTTGTATATCATGTGAGAAGTAGACAAGAAATGCACTGTCAATTTATTGTTATAATACTTGTCAATAAAACACTGTTTGCTTTTTAATAATATTTCGCCTTGTGAGAACTTAGTCGAAAGTATATTTAATAATGAAGTTAAAGATATTTTTTAAATTTATATGTACCCAATATTTTTATTATCTATTCAAACGAACTTAATTTTATTACTGTAAATCTAGGATTACCACGCCAAATATTAACTTCAATTGGGGTTGAAAGAAAGTTTTGTTGGTTGTTAATAGCCAGATGAGAGTATTTTTTTAAAGATTTTTTTTATTTCGAGTTGCTTTAGTGAATTTAATATTTTACTTTTGTTTAATCCGTATAGTGTGAGCAAGTTCTTAAATTTTCTTAATTTACCCAAATATACTTCTACCACTTTCACCGAATCGATATAAAGGAACTCTTGATGTCAAAAAAATCTTGTTTTACGTTAACCGGTAGTATGAGATTTTTTGCTTGATCAATAAACTATAGGGCGTCCTTAATGGAATAAATTGAAAATTTATTAGACCTGGGGATAAACCAGTCAGTTTCTTGGAAGAAAAAGAATTGACGTAAGAAACGACATCTCGAGTGCTGTCTTTATGAATTTTCGGTAAACCATATAGCAATGGTGCGGAAAAATTCATAACTTCATATATTTTGTTTTGTGTATTTATTACTTACAATGTGTCACAAAGCCATTATTATGATTTACAAGCCAAACGGCTTCGCACTCCCTTCAGGGATTATTCACTCATACCAGGCATACAAAGATACTAAAAGTATGAAGCTCTGCGGGAACCCTTTCCATGTTATCGGGTCCTAGGTGAGTGCTCTGCTGTATTTCCTACTAACTTTCGGACATTTCGCGCGGTTGCTAGGAGAATTGCTTTCTGCATCGGTTTATACAGATGCTCACTGAGGCCCAGTCCCTTGATGTTCTGCAGGAGGTTCTTTGGTATCACTCCAGTTGTTGACAGTATTATGGGAATCGTTTGGACGCTGTTCATTGCCCATTGTCTTCGGATTTGGACCTCCAGATCTCTGTATTTGGCGATCTTCTCGTTGTATTTTGACCTTAGGTTGTTGTTGTTAGGTACAGCAATGTAGATTAGTGTAGTTCGCCTAGAAATTTTATCTGTTAGTATAATGTCTGGTCTGTTATGAGCTACTGTTTGATCTGTCAGAACCGTTCGGTCCCAATATAAATTGAACTAGTTGTTCTTAAGAATAGGCTCCGGATTGTACTTGTAATAAGGCACTTTTCCTACCTGTAATAGATTTAACTTCTCTGCTAACTCTTGGTGGAGTATCTTAGCGGCTGAGTCGTGTCTTTCTTTATACTCGGTTGCGGCAAATGCTTGGCATCCTCCAGTTATGTGCTGAATTGTCTCCGATGTTCGACAGCTATATCTGCATTGGTCATTCTCTATTGAGGGATCTCTAATCATGAACTTCCGATAGTTCTTCGTCGGAATAACCTGGTCTTGGATAGCTAACAAGAAGCCCTCCGTTTCCGGAAACATCTTTCCTGATATCAACCAGTAGTTCGACGCTGAGTTGTCGACATTGTCCTGATTGACCTCACTTGGATACCGTCTATGAAGTGGCTTCCGTAGCCAGGTTTGTAACTTCTCTTGGTCTGTTTGGTGGTGAGAACTGATATCTTGTTCCCTCAACTGTAACGGCGTTGAATCGTCTGCCTCGCATATTGCTCGATGTAGTGTGGAAGAGTCCGATAACCTGTGGAAATATGAACGTAAGTTTATTATTTGTTGGTTAAGCTGCTTACCAATATCCACCAATCCTCTTCCTCCTTGGTGTCTTGGAAGCATTGTACGTTCAATAGCACTCCGAGGGTGATGTTTTTGTGCTTTTGTTAGGAGTGTCCTTATTTTTCTTTGCAGGTTTTGGATGTCCGTCCTGCTCCACTTTATAATTCCAAAAGAGTAGCTCAGCGCAGAGCAAGCGTACGAGTTGGGCGCCTTAAACAAATTTCTACTATTTAAATTAGTTCGTAATACCTGCCTTATCCTCCTGACAAATTCGGCTGTCAATTTGGCCTTCATAGTGCCATGATCAATTCTTTTAGCCTGTTTCATACCTAGATATTTGTATGTTTGGTCTGCTTCCATTGCAACTATAGTTTCACCGTTCTGCATTTCAAAAGCCCTCGGTTGTCCAAATTGCATTCCGATATCCCCGGAGAACTCCTATGCAATTTTAAGCATTTGTTCCAGTTGGTTTCTGGTAGCAGCCATCAGTTTAAAATCATCCATGTATAGAAGATGATTCACTCTGACTACCTCTTCGTTGTTATTTCTAACACTAAAGCCGTATCTGGTTGAGTTCAAACGGCGTGATAGTGGGTTCATTGCAAGGCCGAACCACAATGGGCTAAGTAAATCGCCCTGAAATATTCCCCTTCGTATCGGAATGGTGTTAGTTTCGATGGTGTCGCTAGATGGCACTTTCAATTGGATCCTAGTTCTCCAAGTTGAGATGATGGGTTCTAAAAATAAAACAAAATTGTTATCGACCCTATACATTCTCAATATAGTTTTGAGCCACTCATGTAGCACCGAGTCGAAGGCCTTCTTATAATCCACGTAGGCAGCAAGTAGGTTTCTTCGGTTCACACACACACATCACAAAGCCATTATTATTATTATTATTATTATTTTCAATATTAGGCCAAAACACATACATAAATATAAAGTTGTGAATTATTCAGCACCATTGCTCTTTGTTATAGACTTGCCAAGGAACTAACAGTTTATTAATAGGTCTAATATATTTTTAATTCATCAAGAACTAGCTACTGATTATGATCAGACAAAAAACCTCATACTACCGATCAATGCACAACTAGTTTCCTTTAACATAAAGACTCTCTTTACACCGATTCCGGTTTTAATAATTCAGACAGTGAATTATCAGAAAAATAACTTATAAACTGCACTCCAACACGCATTACGAGTTTGTATGAATCAAAATTATTTTCAATATAAAAATGAATTTTATCAGCGGAATGATGAACTCCCGATGGGTTCCCAGTTTCGCCTTTATTATCGGAAATTTTCATGTCCAATTTCGAAAAATTCTTCTTTAATTCAAATAATCCAATCATCAAAAGAATTTTTTATTGGAAAAGGTATATAGATGATGTTTTTTATATTTGAGATGGTAAAAAGAGAAATATGAATCAGTTTTTTTATACTTCTTAATCTTATTTAATAATGAAACCCAATATTTAATGGAAACAGGCAAAAATGGTAAAATTAGGTTTTTGGATAATAATGTCAGAAAAATAAATTTTTACTTAGAATTTGATATTTATCCAAAACCTACAACTATGAATACAATTACACATCATACATAAAACCAATATTGGCAGATAAAATTATCTCCCGTTCATACTTTAATTCGCAAACTTACCACTTTTATTTTAAACAAAGTAAACTTTGATAAAGAACTTGGTATTATTAAACCCATCGCAAGAAACAATAGTTATAAGGAAAACTTAATCGACAGTTTGCTATAGAAATAACAAAAAAGAAACTATTAAGAAGATAATCCAATAGCATTAGTAATTAAAAAAAGCCAACCTCAAATTTGTAAATTACACTCCTTAACTTAATTATAAAATTTATAATGGAATAAATAATTTAGATTATATGTATAAATAAATTGTATATGGCTAGGTTATTAGTTAAAAATAACGATAAAATATACAAATTCAATAGATTAAGAGTATATAAAATTAATTGTGCAAATTGTAATACTCTATACATAGGTCAAAGTGATTAAAGTATAAAAACTAGACCTAAAAACACAGAACCGCAAATTTAAATAACATATAAACTTCTGGAATATCCTCACACGATATAGATCATAACTATTTCATAAACTTAAATAACATTACATTTTTTCATTCCGAAAATAAAAGTAACAGATTAAATTTACTATAGCAACTCAACCCACGATGGAACTTTCTTTCAACCCCATTTGGAGATAAATATTTGACGTCGTCTATCTTAGATTTGGAGTAATAAAATTAGGTTCTTTAGAATATACAATAAAAATATTGGGTATATATAAATATTAAAAAAAAAATCTTTGACTTTAAAATTAAAAATCCAATAACGCGAAGCGTACGTAGATTTTACCTCTATTAAACTACCGAAACATTAGAAAGCAAACAGAACTTATTAGCTTTTCAAAATATTAGAATCTGATCTCTAGACTCACGACTATAACATTTAATGCTAATGTCAGTAATGTATGAATAAAAAGGTCTTAAATGTCTCTCTACATCTAAAAGAGTCCATAAGAAGTAATCAAAAATAATTCAAATTTAAGCATCCTTACGGTCAATACATCAAGAAACTTTAAAAAATTCATTCTTACACAGTTTAACTTTTTACAAAAGCCTCAAATCTTTCTGAAATATATAATACTATTTTGTAAGCAAGAGACCATTTTAGAGCTTTGTTTCTTTATCCAATGTGCCATTTTGTTAGGTTTCTGCCCGAGTTTTGACCCTTTTTCGCCGAAATGCAGCTGTGTGAAGCCATAATATTTCACTCCTGAGTAATCCTATCACGAAAGCAGAGATAAATCATTTTTCCTTCTTTACAACCTGTTTTAACAGTTTGTGAGAAGTGTAAGTCTATAGCATGCCGTTTTAATAGTAACATTTTTTATCTAAAGGAAAATTTAGGGCTATAAAGGAAAATTTCTTGTCATCATACACTTGTAACATAACAAATATATAAATAGCTAAGCTGTTATATTTGTTGTGATGGATAACATCAAATACAAATAATTTTTTGTTTTAATTTATTTTCTCTTTTAGTTTGATACCATATTTTAGAATTAGAACTTAGACTTAACTCTACAATTAATAAAAAAAATAAACACTCTTAAGTAGAGATATTACCCTAAAATAATTATTTAAAAGAGTTCGTTAAAATTTAAAAAATTATTTTATTTATATGTAAAATTTCATACAAAAATAACTTTTCGATATCAACTTCTTTAACAGACAACTTTAAGTACGAAAGATAGAGCCGAAATTTCGTCTTCATTCGAAATATAATATTTCACCACTGTAATATGCTCATTCAATACCGGTTGTCACATTCCCGCGCAGGCGGATACTCTAGTTGATACAGGTTGTAGCCATAAGGGGTAAAAGTGGCGTATTTTTTTTTGGGAAACTGTTGGTATCGATGATACATTTGCAAATTTGTCCAGTCAAAGGGTCTTGATAACTAAATGAAATTCCAAAGGACAGACACCGAAGTAGATACAAAGGGGTGACGGACAAGAGGAGAAGGGGACGAAAATTTTGACAACTTTGGACGTCATCAGTAATATGTCCGCCATTTCCACCTGATAATATTGGTCTAAATCCAAAAAGGCAGACAGCTAGGTGGATACAGAGGTTCGTAACATGGGGTCAAATGTATCAATTACCTGGAGTGCTTATCTCATATGTGGACTCTCGTATCTCAAGAACCACTGGATCGATTTTGACTTACAAAGTGTAATTTTTTTGTGGTTTTACGAACTGATGCAGAATCTAAAGAAATTTTTCCATATATTAATAAAAAGCGATTTTAATGCAAATTTTACGTTTTTTTTTTTATTTTTTTAAATTAAAACATGCGCTTATTTTGCGCAGCACCGCCTCAACTTTGACTTTACACATATCAACTTTTCTGGTTTTTAAATTATTGATTTATGCAATATATCGTAAAATATCAATTTCATAAAAAATTTTCCATATTTCGATACTTTAAAAATTAAAATAATCTTTCATGCATATAAAGTGCATGAAGCCAATAATATTATTGCGAAATGCTCTAAAACAGATATATTATTAATTATGTTAAGTAGTATGCATTATTTAAAAGATAAATCAAAAACTTGAATAGAATCTAGAATCGCAAAAAAAAATTAATTTTACTCTTAAAGTCTACGAACAGTTTTGGATTTCAGTATCCAAAGCATTAGCTGATTTTCACGCTACTACTGGATGTGATTATAATCCATGATTTTATAGGAAAGCAAAGAAGATACCATTTAATATAATGTGTAAATCTGAACATTATCAGAAAGTATTTTATGTTCTTGTTCAATTTTGACTGTGAGACTGTTTTTGAAATCATAGAAACATTCGTTTATGATTTATATGTTTTGGGCATCACAAAAAAAAATTCCAAAGAGAAGTATATGACATAAAGTTAACGTTATTTAACCATAAATATATAAGTTACATGGTATAAATGAACCATTTTTTAAGAAAAAACTCCAAAATTTGGATGCTTCAAGCGTACGCCATCTCACTCTGAACTGTATTAACACCTTTTAATATCGCATTATATTACAAGTATTTGGCAGAATGCTCATGAAAAAGTTTCAACAGAGCTTGTTGCTGAAAAATATTATTTGGAGCTTGCTGAAGATCACACGTACACATTTAAGTCGTTTGAAGGACCCCAAATCTCAAAGTTGGTTCGAGATGTATTTGAGAAAGAAAGAGATGATGAGATAGAAGAAGAAATTGATGAAAAGGAAAGTGAGAAAATGAGAGTGATAGCGATGACGATGGATATTCTTGCGAAAGTGATTTTAGAAATTCATTAATGTATTTGGTGCGAATAGATTCTAGTTTATGAAATTGTAATGCAATATTAATTTTTGAATTTACTCTAAAATAATAATAACACCATTTTTCTATTCGATAAATATAAGAATTATTGAATGGCTGAATTTAAAGAAATAGAAAGTTATTTAAACTAAAAACATTGGCACTCACTTAAAATATATAGTAACCTGTTAATTAGAAATTTATTTTTTTCTAGTTTAAATGATTATTTTATTATATCATCTTTATTTTGGATAATTGAACATAAAAAAGTAAGATTTTTAATCCAAATTGATAAAATAAAGTATAAAAAATAAGGATTTTCATAATTTATTAAAACAAAACCTGATATTAAAATCATAAAAATAACTACAGAATGAATACAGATTATTCATTGTCAGTTAAAAACAAAAAAAAAATGATATTTAAAGTCAAAATTGAGGCAGGTAGGCAGTATAATTTTAAAAATGGAAAATCGAAAAATTTGCGAAAAAATCAATTCTTATCTATATATCGATAGATTTTTTATGAATTTGGCATCCGTACGTAAAAACAAAAAAAAATTATACTTTATAAGTCAAATGCGATCGAGTGGTTATCGAGATACGAGATAAGCGGTCCAGGTAAGTGATACGTTTGACCCTTTTTTTCAGCCATATGTATCCACCTAATTGTCCGTCCTTTTGAATTTAGACTCCTTATCGATCCAATATTATGTGGTAGAGATAACAGATGTATTACTAATGACGATTTCTTGCCCAAATTTGCACTCTCTTTAATCCTTTCCGATACCGCTTTTATACTCACCTTTTATACCCCCCTGGAGAGATTTCATTTAACTATATCAAGACTCTCACAAGGAAAATTTTCAAGCGACGCCGACAATTTCCCGAAAAAATTAGCTATTTTTACTTTTATGGCTACACCCTGTATCCAATAGGGTGCCCGCCTACGCAGGAATGTAACAACGGGTATTGAATGAACATACAATGGAAAAATGCCTTATCATGGATGACAACGTAATTTCGGCTCTATCTCTTAGACTATAAATAATTATTTCATTTAAATGTAAAAGTTTTATTCACACTGGCAGTTAATCCTAATTTCTTTGGTTTTTATTTTAGTTGAAATTTTAGGATAATTTTAATTTACGTGCTTAACAAAGTTTCGTCATATGTAGGTCGTGATTAGTCTGGCTAATTTAAGTTTTGTTGAGTTTTTTAAATAGAGTCCAAAATTTAAATAGTGTTATTATGTTATAAATTACACTGTTAAAAATAACCTTAAATTTAATGCATGTTCCTTAATCAAATTGTATAATTTTTATCTTAAATCGTTAATAAGTTACTTTGAAATTAAAGCTTTGGACATTAAATTGAACTGAATATTACCTTAAATATCAATAAAGTAACCGAAAATGTACCAGATTTAATGTATAATTACCTTAGATTTAATGCAAAAATTATTAAGTTTAATGCACTAGCATTAAATGAATTTAATAAACGGTTTACGAAATTTACTTCTAGCACATAACCATAAAATTAATAAAAATAAAAATAAAATAAAATATTGTCTTAGCGGACGTGAAATTTGTCAATCTGCATTATTCTCGTGTTAAAAAGTGCGGAGCACTCCAAAGTACGGAAAGACTCCGTGTCCGACAGATGGCGACAGCGCTGTTTCGTCCTAATATGGGACTCGTCAGGCCACCGCATTCATCACAAACCATCAACTTGCCATTGTATCCTCTAAAGCTGAATTTAAAATTAAAAACATCAAACAGGACGACAAAGGCGACATCTCGATGGTTCACTTGATAACACAAGAACCATACAAATTTACAAAGTTTGTAAAAACCGCCATGTGGTGGCGCGACGGTGAATTAAAACAGAAATCTATACAATCGAGTACACGAAACGCGCTGCCCAAAGGATAGGGGTCGCATTATTCGATACTAGGCAACCAGGCTTGCTGCTAATTGTAGCAACGAAAGCCTCGTGTCGCACCAAACGATCCCTATATGAGAGCACCGTTTAGTGTGTTTCAAAGCCAAACAAGTAAATAAATAAATGGACAAGTTATTGTCCATGTAATATAAAAAGAAATATAAAATGAAATCTTGGCTTAGCGGGCGTGAAATTTGTCAAGCTGCATTATTCTCGTGTTAAAAAGCGCGGAGCACTCCAAAGTTTGGAAAGACTCTGGGTCCGACAGGTAGCGACAGCGCTTTTTTGTCCTAATATGGTGCGGTGGCCTAACGAGGCCCATATTAGGAAGAAACAGCACTGTCGCCATCTGTCAGACCTGGAGTCTTTGCAAACTTTGGAGTGTTCCGCACTTTTTAACACGAGAATAATGCAGATTGACAAATTTCACGTCCGCTAAGCTAAGATTTTATTTTATTTTTCTTTTTATATAACACGGACAATAACTTATCTATTTATTTACATAAAATTAATGTGGAGATTTTTTACAGCGTATATTAAAAAATAAATATTTTTTGATTTTATGAAATTTATGCCATGATTATTTTTTAAGTGTCTGACCCCTCAATCTAGCGTTTGGCCACGGAATATTTATTTATTTATTTACATAAGTTTAGGACACAATAGAACTGAAGTTCCAGAGTATCATCAGCTGCTTACTCATTGATATAAAATAGTTGACATCTTACATTACTTATACAATAACTGTAGAAAATAGAGAAGAAAAAAAAGAAAGAAATATCAATATTCTATTGAGTTACAAATGTAATATTATGGAAATAGTTTCAAATTTCCCCCTTAAACTAACTAAGGCTACAAAAAGAATACAATTGTTGTGTTACAAAATTGATTAAATTAGGGGTTAGTTCTGACCTAAATTTCTTCGGCGGTATAGGAAACTAAAAACCTCGAAATATCTAAGATTCCTTCCAAGTACTTTAAAATTTAAACAGAATAAAAGAAATGAAGAATCTATTGAATTATTTTCTAGTTTGAAAAAATACACATAGATCCGGAATAGTTCTCCTTTGAGCCAGCGACAGTATATTAAATCTGCCAGCAATATGCTCAACCGAACTATCGGCCTTGAAGGCTAATATTTTATGAAACTTCGTCTGATTCGATTCAATTCTTTTCATATCTATATTTAGTAGGAGTTCCACACGACTGAGGTAAATGATAATTTAATATATAGATAAGAATACTACAGAGCAAAGACCATTTTCGGGTTCTTAAATTATTTTCAACTTCTGTTAATAAATCCAAGCAACTCGTTCGCCTTAGTGATAAACTTTTCGTAGTAAAATCTAAACCCCTAGTTCACTAACACGGTTTAATTTAAACTAACAAAAGCAATAATAAGTCAAGCAAGTTTTACACCTTAAAAATACAAGCATAAAAAATAATATTCTTTTATTACTGAACCGGCAAATATGAATAATTTTATTTATTTTCGGGATACAACTATTTCTCTTACATTTCAAGGATTTCTTGCTAGGTTCTTATTCTTAATATCTCTATATAAGCGTTTGTGGATATATGTAATATAAATTGTGACAATATCATAAGCAAAACAAAACTGGCCGATTAGAAGATTTAAATACCATAGGCATAAAATCGGGTTTATGTCTTAAACCTTCTTAGTAAATCTGGCTGTAAAAGTCTATTGGTTGTTGAGAATAATTCCAGGACCATTAATTTTAGTAACTTTTTCCAGGACAAAGTTATCTATAGTGAATTTATTAAAGATTAAATTTTTCTTTTTCGAAAAAGCTACAGTTTTATACTTATTAAGGTTTAAAAAATATTATTTCGTAATAGCCGAAACAAATCGTTAATGTCCTGTTGCAGTTTATTACAGTCATATATGTAGTCAATGGTGGGGTAAAAGTGTACAAAAAAAATTTGCTGTTTTTAAAGTATTGTTTTATGTTAATAAAACATTAAAAAGACGGGGTCAATATGTTAGTTATAGCTTCAAAAATAAGCAGGGAAGAAATTAATTCCAATACTGGACATTCAAGATATTCACTGTACTGACTGAAATACATAAAAAGGACCAATAATACTTTGTTTTATGTAATTGACCGAATCGAATTTAGCAATTCAAATATTTAATTTCAAATATACAATTATCTAAAAAGAAGTGCTGAAGAATTTAAAAATATATTTTTATTTATTTAAATTTACCTCATAAACTTTAGAAAATAAAATTTTTTAAAGATTAGCGTAAAATTTATATCATATTTTTGGCTGTGTGGTAAGAATATTTAATTTTATAGCCACATAAATATAGATATTACATTTTTTATGATCTTTCAACAAAATAACTTCCATGTTCCGTGTTGTATAAAAAGTAATAATTATAATATGGAGTTAATTAAATATATATGTTGATGGTTAATTAAATTTATATGTTGATGGTGAAATCATCTGTTTATTATTACCGGTTTTTTAGATTTGTCGTCACTCTAACTAATATAAATCGACTATTATGTTTGAGTAATTTATAGTTTAGCTTTATTTCCATATTTTTACTCATTAATGCTATGAAAATTTATATAGTCAGAAACATTTTATTTTCCTTTTTGGAAATATGAATAGTTGCGACTCGCAGATTCGTTAATCTAGTGCCTTGCCTGCGATCCCTCAAAAAGCACAACTCAAATGAACGTTAAAGCCGATCAGATCCCTCACCAGTTATTTATAAACGGTAAAACTACAGGCTCTAACAATCTGAGGAAAAAGAAAATCCAACAAAAGTTCGACGGGAAGAGTAAAGATCTGTTGAGGCACTAACCAAAAGAACGCAACAGGGCAATAAACAAATGAAATAATTATTAAGCAGGAGGCCTCGATGATATAACTACCAGACAAATATCAAAATTTGGAACAAAAATAAGAAAATGGCTAGAAGAACTAATGAACAACTGCCTTAAGTTTGACGAACTACCGAAAATATGGAAGAAAAAAAAGTCATAGCGTTTTTGAAACCAGGGATAGACTATGATGACCCCAAAAGCTACCTTGAACGAATAATTCTTGGTAGGCTGACGGTAGCTGTCGAACCAACAAGCAGGTTTAGACACAGCAATAACAGCACCTCTAAAATCTTCAAAGTTACACAACACATTGAGGATGGTTACCAAAATTGTAAAACCATAGGTACAGTTTTTATAGACACCACAGCAGTTCACGATATGCTTAAACATAGGCTGCTCCTCAGGAAACTCAATAATTTGACTAAAGACCTCAGTTTTGATCACCTAATTAACAATCTTCTTCAAGACCGCAAGGAAGCAGAAGTAGCTAGAGGACACAGAAGAATGGTCTACTTCAAAGAAGCATCTTGGCTCCAACGCTCTTTAATATATATATATATATATATATATATATATATATATATATATATATATATATATATATACGAATGGCAAATTCTTACAATCGAACAATCGAGCTTCATATACTCGGATAACTGTACCATTACAGCGTAGGCCAGAAGTTTTGAAAACGTTGAACAGGAGCTATCCGATGAGGTCATTAAGTTTAGTGTCTATTACGAGGAGAACTAGCTAAGTTCAAATCTAACCAAAACACAAACTTGAGCTTTACATTTAAAAAACAAGCAAGCAACAAAACAACTCCAGAGCGCGTGGGAGAAAACTTCTTTAGAACATTGCTTAGCACCAAATTATGGATGTAACTTTAGACCGGGCTTTTACCTATAAAATAAATAGCTGTGATAGAAAACAGAAGATTGCTATCAGAAACAACATAATACGAATATGAGCCGGCATTCTGAGAAGTGCAATCGCAAATATTCAAAACTAGTAGTATGGCCTCCTCCAGCGGAATATGCTAGCACTGTATGGTTCAGATCATACCACGCCAACCAAGTTGATATAGTATTAAAGAGAGTCGGCCATATCACCAGAAGCTATCTAAAATCAACTCCAATACATAAGATTAGACGTGCAATATCAGCAAGGAGAGAAAAACAAAAATCGTCTTTGAGGCACACCCTCAGTATGGATACCATTTCACTCGCCAACGCCTCAAATCTAGGAAAAGCCGGAATACTACCGAAAATCTTACTAAGGAAGCCCAGGAGGCTAATGTACACATATGGAGAACTCAGCACGACAACTGTGAATGGATGATGCTGTCAGAAGATCTTCCATCAGGACACAAAGAAGAATGGACAACATGGAAAGCACTCAATAGACTTTGTGCGCAAGTGACAAGATCTAGAGCCAATAAGATGAAATGGGGTGTCCCCTTGAGTAGTCGGTCTGGTACGACTAAGGAGAAAAACCGACCACACTAAATTTCTTGGAATGTCCAATATTACCAACCAAATGTAGAATAATGGACTAGGTGTGCAATAAAAAACCTTTTTTGGGGTAGTTTTGGAAACGAAAATTAATGGAAATTATCTTCACACTATAATAAATAATTTTCAAAAAATTGTTACGAAATATTAAGGAACTCAAAATCTAGAGTATTTTCATTCGGTTTTTAAGTAATTTTCACCATTTTCACCCCTTCTAAAACCTATAGAGTGCTTCTGGATGATGAAACGTCATATATATCGTTTTCATTTTGAGTTAATAAAACTATTTTTGCAAAATAAAAACAAATAATTAGGAAAAACAAATATCGAATCGAAATTCGACGTCAAAAATTCACCACGAGTGGTTCCCAATCCTAGAAAGGGCATTGGGAAAAGTTTCGGACCTTCTTAGTGAATCTAGCCGTTAAATTTTATTATTTCAGAAACGACTGCTCGAAGCGACATCTACTGTATAAATTTTTTGGCAAAAATGTATCAAAAAATAAGAATTTTTAATTAGAAACTTACTATACCATAGCATAAAAAAGTTATGAAGCTTTAGATATAGGCGAAGTGCTGTTGGTGGCGTTCTCTGTAATATACATTTGTTGTTGTTTTGTACAGTTATTATTATGATAAATATTTACCAAAAAGTTTTAGAAATTTATAACTTTGACCCCCTGTATTTCGAAAACTATCAATTTTTGGACTAAGGTAAATCGGTTTCGATCCTTATGTTTTAGCCTCAAAAATTTGGGCTAGCATTTTGTATTGGTCTTTTAAAGACATTTGTATTTAGAAATTTTTGCCCGAAAAGTGATTTTTAAAAAATCGTTCATATTCCCACTTAAACTTTAAAATCTTATACATTAATTAATTAAAAGTGTCTTTAGAGAGAAATATTGTACAACATTATGATCGAATAGTATAAAACAACCAAAAAAAAATAGATTCTTATTGTAAAACTCTTAATTTGAGTCATACTTTTTTTGCTTTACTTCAAACGTAATATATTAACTTTCGGAAGCCCTTATATTCTGTAACGAAAGCATTTTCCAGCCGATCATAAATCCGTTGGTTATCCTCGTGTTAGTGACATAATTTTCGTAATAAATTGCCCTAAATGTTTCATTTGCAGAATACACATTCTATATGGTGGAGACACTTTATTTTAACTGTTAATTCAAGTTTCAGGTTGAAAATTTATTTCAATATTTTACTTGATTTTGTCAATAATTTTACAAATAAATAAACTATTTAATTTACAACTATTTATATAATTAGCAAGGTATAGTTTAATTAGCTCGACTAAATGGATAATTTACGAAGAACCATCGAATCTTGATGTAAAAGCGATAAATAATTTTATATCACATTAACACACTGACCTAATGGCAACCATTACAATATGAGTTTATTTTTCATCGATGGTCGTTATTTTAGGTAAAACAAAAGTTGGGCATTTGCATTTATAGTTATTTTATATCGATATTTGGCGAAAATATTGTATTTTACTTAGGAGAGAACCGAGTATCGGTGCAACACAGACAGGTTATCACAAAACTTATAACAGAAATCCGAATGAGTGTAAATATCTAGTAACGCAGTCTTAGCACAGGCGCATTATTTGTTTCCCCATTTAAGCTCAATATGCTAAAAAATGGTGAAATAATTGAAGGGGCTTTTTTCTTGTCGCAAGAACAATATAAATTTTAGTTATATATCAACATAAATAAATTTATATTATATAAAGAAACGATTTTAGTTCTCAACAAACCGAAAAAATCTTATATTATAAGAGGAGACGTATTCTGTTTTAACATTATCTGAAATTGCTAGAAAAAATCAGGAAATAGTGAAGCCCCTACCGTGGTAATGCAACGCCACCTACTGATCGGTTTCGAATTCATTGGTTCTCGTCAGTACAAAGTGGATAAGCGCACCTACACCTAAGAAAAGTGATTCCTTTAAGCAACCTATATCAGATAAAATATGAATTCTAATACAAGTAACCCCATCTCCCAGCATTTCACTCAATCTGAATACTAAATATCGTAGAGATCTATATACTATATATCAACAGTGAATACAATATACTTGTATTTAGGTTTATAAATACATTTACAGTAGATAAACTATTTTAGTTCTCAACCAAGTGAAAAAACTTTACAGGAGATGTTTCCATCCTTTTCTGATATTTCCGAGCAATCTGAGATAGTACTTGGTCTCTAGCCGTGTTAAAACAGAGTACGTTGCTCTAATAGTATAAGATTTCTTCAGTTGATGGAGCATTAAAATAGTTATTTTAACATAAAGTATAAATTTTTGTGGGCTCATTTAGAAAACACATAAATTTTACTTATTAAAATAAAACTTTTTGCCCAGAACTGTGACTAGAGAGCGTAGATTGTAGATTGCAAGTGGGTTGTGAAGGCTTTCTTTTCCTCTTTACGGCACTTCGACCTTTAAGATAATCTATACATTATCCTGATCTAATAAAAGTCCGGACTTTTCATGAAGTTTATTATTCTTCTAGGGACTAGGTGCTTTGCTTCTTCAAGCATTAAGGTGACCCCTTGCGTAACAGTATCATGCATTCGCATAGCAGGTGTTCTGCTGTTTCGGCTGCTGAACGCATAAATGGCAAATATTACTCTAAGCTTTATCCATTATTTTGAGATGGTATTTCAGAGGGTAGGGTTCTATGAAGATGTTATTACTCACCTCTTTTTAGGAGATCATCAAATTCTTGCGTTATTTACAGATGAACTTTAACTAGAAAATTACTTTCAATATTTTTTCGATTAACTGATTATTGTTTATCCATAATGCTAGAAGAAAATAAATTAAGGACTGAACGAGATAGGGTCATCCTAGATTTAAGGCTTCATGCACCAATGAAGGCTTGCCATACCAATAGGAAAATAAGAGCAATAGCTAAAGTTTTGGAGATGAATTGTTACACCCTGACTTGATACTACCACATATTTACAGTCACTGAAACTACTTACAAGAGCACAGCTATTAATAACATTAGAACACAAACAATGTAAATCTTCTGATATTTATTTCGGCTTGGCCCCTAAAGAAGTTCGAAAAATAGTAAGTAATATACCAAAGTTTTGAGAAACTGATGAAATAGTTAATTTATTTTTGAAACACCGTTTCAATGTATCAATAAGGAGGCTTGAAATAATAATCTTAAGTCATGTTAATAACTTTAATTGGAATAACGTAATAGGCTTGTGAATATTATTTAGTATATATAAAACATGAACGAGAGGTTAGTAACTACTGTGCATAAAGTTGAGTCGCAAGAGCGAATGGGACAGAAACACCATTAAAAAACTCAGCAAGAAATGCACTATACGGTATACAGATGGTTCCAAAATAACGGAGGGAACTGGAGGAGTGTGTGGACCCGACACCAGACACTACGAAAGCTTGGGTAAGTCACCAAGGATTTTCTAGGCGGAAATATATGCCATTTGGACGTGTATTCAATTTAACAAGGAGAAAAACCATCACGGCCAAGAAATTATCATCATGACGGATAGTCAAGCACCCATCAGTGCCCTGGTCTTTCAAGTTATCAGTTCCAAAATGGTCTGGGAATGTCTAGCGGAACTAAATTATTTGAGTAAGAATAATAAAATCACCCTCATGTGGGTACCGAGACATACCGGGGTAGAGGAGAATGAAATAGTAGACAGGCTCGCGAGGAAAGGGGCTGAGATACCATTTCTGGGGCCAGAGCCTTTCTGTAGAATCAGTAGCATCGTAATGCGGGAAGAACTAAAGATAGAAGAAGAAAGCAGAGATCCAATTATTAGAAAAAGCTGCAAGAATTGAGACAAGCTAAGATACTTCTGGGAAAATACGACCAGAAGAGATTCAAAGAATGCGTAAGCTCGAGCAAAAACCAACTCAGAGTTCTTACAGGGGTTCTGACGGGACATCTCAAGAAACTCGGACTGGTAGAAAGAGAAGAGTACAGATTCTGTGAGGAGGCGGACGAAACCTCGTATTCATATCCTTATAGAGTGCAGCGCTTTCGAAAACCCTAGGATACAGTTCTTGGGAATACACCAAATCGAAGAAGGGGAGCTACCGACCTTGAAGCTATCCAACATCCTGAGATTATTGAGGGAAATAGGACTGAAGGACCTGCTCTAACTACTAAGGTAACTCTTATGACTGGGCAGCAGTAGCGGGGCACAATAGATCTACCAGGTCGTAGTGTACAGACCTCCAACTCTACGCACACACATACATACAACTACTGTGCAGAACTACTATTAAATTTTCAGAAAGTGATTTTTAGGAAGCAGGAGCTGTGACGTCTCCAAAAAGAGGCTTACTTGTAATAGTAAGTCACGTTGTCTGGTGTGGGAAATAGAGTTTCACAATTCTGCATAATTCCACCTGTTCGCATCAACCACTTTTTCATTAGATTGATTATCAATGCAATTAACTTGTTTAACTGGAATTTTTAATTTTAATAAAAATGTTTTTGGTATTTTACTGGTAATAGTTGATAATAATAATTTGAGAAAATACGTTTTAATTGTTTTAAATAAGATTTTTTTTTGCTCTCTATGATCAATGTTTTTTAATTAATTTAACCTGCGATTTAATTTTGCAAACTTTTTGGGAGATTTGCAAGAGTGCAATACTGGGAAAACCAAAAGGAGAGGAGGAGAGGAGGAGGAGACTATAGTTCAAGAAATGACACGAGCGAAGATAATTCTTGGGAACAAAAGCAAGAAAAAATTCAAGGGATGTATGTATTAGAATAAGTAAAAACCAACTTAGAATTCTAACAGGAATCCTGAAAGAGCACCTTAAGAAGCTTGAACCGACAGAAAGAAAATGGTGCAGATTTTATAAGGAGGAGGACAAAATTACAATTCACATTCTTTCAGAATGCATTGCTTTGCAAAACTCTAGGAGGAGACACCTAGAGGTATACTGAATCTTAAGCCGTTCCTTATTCTGAGTTTCTTAAAAGAAATAGAATAAGAGGGTCTGCCTTAAATGGCGAGGCATTTCGAACCACTTTACAACAGAAAAGAGGCACAATAAATATTTCGGGTTGAAGTGAACACATCCCTATTTCCATATACATACACAGTTACATCGCTTTTGCTAATCCAAACTACCTTTTTATTTGAACCTGTTTATCTTTGTCGTGTATCTAATGATTTACAAAATGCCTCTGTCTCAGTGCGTTGAGTATTAGGTGCTCTTTAGCAATGTGACGAACAGTTTCATCCTCCTCTAGATCCTTCTGCATACCGAATCGTGCATGATGCTAATTTTATGAAGTTGGCTTCGCAGGTATCTACGTCCGGTCAGTGATCTCACTATCATTGGTTTTATATGTATATTTGACAGAAAACAAATATAACATGCTATATCATCCGATCAATCAATTAATCAGCCATCTTTTCAAGGACTTTATAAAGATAATTGTGACAACTGTCAACTTTGTGTACTGTTACAAGAAATGTGTTTGCAGTGTTCTATTTTCGTTAAGGACATTGTCCTTTCTGAAAAATCCACAATCTTCTTAAGGATAATATCAATACACAAAATTATCAGATTATCAGAAATTATAGACTGATCAAACATAAACCCAAATTGAATGAGAGATTATAAACAAAAAGTATATGTTGGGCTGGAATCGAATATTTATAGCTTCTACAAGAAGATTTTATTCCTGCTTCTTTCACGTTGTTTCCTAGTATTCAATTAATCGATGAGAGGCATTTTTAATATTTAATAAAATGATAAATTAGCTGTTATTACTACTTCATTTCGAGATTTAACTGGCGTTAGATACTAGATATGTAATTGAAAAAAGATCCAGAATTTTGCAGGGAGTCTAAAACTGAAGGTCACTACTGAACAAATCAAAGTTTATGATCATAGCACAGCTTCTTTCGAGTCTCTCTGAATAATTTAATATAATTAAAAAAAAAAAAACAAAGTCAACGTGTCCGAATAACTTTTTAAAAACTCAAAGATTTTTAAATAATGAATTTATTCCAGAATTTACCTTCACATTGTATTAACTTTGACTGAAGAAACTATCAGACATTAGTAAATAATAAACAGTTTCTTTAAAAAAGCTTTGTTTTATTTGCTTTTTCTTTACTTTCCTTGACAATTTATCAGTTTATATTTATATAGAGAGGACTTTCTTCATGTACCCCCCTAGACATAACGATGTCCAAATTACTTCATTCAAACAAGGTAGCCCAATAGTGCAGTAAAAGCCATTATCCCTTATTATAAAAGTAAAAGAAAAATATTTTATATAAAAGTTGTAGAAAAATAATATGTCTAATTAATTTTTAATTTTACAGCTTGAAATAGAAAAGTAGAAGAGAAAAACATATATTTTTCCTATCTGGATTACACACAAGTATGTCTTTCAACAAAAATAATAGCAGATAACGGGTTCTTACAGAAGAAAATCAACTAAATGTCCTAGTAGTTGTTGTTGAAGATTTGCATATCGGCTAACGACCCCTTGCCCAACAAATGGATATAGCACGATAATTAGTACAAAGAATTTTAACAGCTAACAAAATGCATTCAGACTATGTTCGGTTACTACAAGAAATTAATGATGAAGATTACGACAGAAGAGTAAACTTTTATGAAGTGAATCAAGATAAAATAAAACAGGAACGGAACTTTTTAAATTATGTAATATTTTGAGATGAGGCAACATTTCAGAAAAATAGTACTGAAAACCGGCACTATTTCCAATCCCCATTTTATTAATACCCATCCACAGAATGAATACATGGTCCAGTAATATTTAGAGAGTAGCCAGATGATATATTTTTGAGGGGAAAGTAACAGGTGAGGTTAATTTAGAATTCTTGCTAAATCGTTTGTTCCAGTTACCACGTATCCAGTAAAATTCTGGGGCAATTAAAATTTTTTAAATTCAATCCTGCAATCAGCAATGGAGTGGAAGGAGGGGATCAGTTTCATGGCCACCTAGATGAGCAAAATGCAATTTGAAATTTAGGGATTCGTGAAGCATCAAGTAACTATATAATATACCTCCAACTATAAAAATGAGAGTAAGAAATTCCTTCAAATATAACTGCAGAATAGTGTAGAAACTTTGATAGATCATTTAAAGAACACATTGAAATTTGTTTAGAAATTAATAGGGGCCACTTTGAATAACTCATCAGGTAAAGCAAAAATCATTTTAGAAGGCGGCAGGAGGGAGATGGGAATAAGCTTGTTAAAACACGTACGTGTCTAGTGGCATGTGTTGATAACAGTAACATATAGTACGCCAGAGGTCAAGCTTTGCCTACGAGTAGGTAATTATTATTGACTAAGAAAAAAAAAATTTCATCTGTTCTCTTCTCAAATGATATTTTACTCAAAATGATACTTTTTATATTTATATTAAATATTAGTGTGATTCATTAAAAATGAGCAGAAGGAATAATACATAATTATTATTTTTTTTTGTAAATTTTTGTGTATAACTTAAGTGTTAATATTTGTGGTCATAAGTAAATATATATTAAGGATTATTGGATATCAGTGCAATAAAAAATAGTTCTTTGTATAAAATGTTTTTTCTTTTTGTTTTATTTCTAAATATTGAAAATATTTATCCTAAAAAACTAAAATTTTGTTGTTCTATGTCACGACTTAGTAAAACAAAGAATTTTTTTAAAATTGCGCGTATTTTTACTCTGAATATGGACGCTTTAACAAAATTTAAGGGACTATAAATGGCTATACAATAAGCTATATAGATATAAGGTGTGCAATAAAAAATTCGGGACAAATGTGTTTGAATTAGTAAAGTTAGCAAGTTTGCAAAATGAACATTTTATAAAATTATTTTATAGATTTTAACTTTTATTTCTCATTGATGTTAGTTGGAAAATATTAAAAATTTTATTACGTCATAGTATCTACAAAATTTATAGATTTTTCCATAGAGAATTTTGTGCGAAATCCGAATATGTAAAAATATATATTATTCCTATTTAATAGAATTATATCTTTTGCTCTCCTGTTTTCTAATCTCACCCTGTATAACCAAAAATATTTTTTTAATATACACAAATTAATTTTTAATAGCTTTCATATAAAATATATTTTTTTAGTTCTATAATAAAGGAGCTATTAGACTCTCCCAGACTAATGGGCCACCCTCTATATACGTATTTCAAACTATTACGTACTAGATTTAGTGATGTTATATAGATCTTTACGCATTATCTGAGAATTTCGCAGTCAGGAGGAATCAAACATACCGTCGTTAAATTTGTTTCATGAATGATATATCAAATTATCTAAACAAAATATTGCATGCAATTCTATCCTAATTTAATAATCTCGGTTTTTCAATGTGCAATTCTGTAGAACCATTATTCCTCAACGCGGTGGTAAATACCCAGACTATTATGATTTTAACCGGTAGTTATGGTATAGCTATAGTCATATATTAAATTATCTTGATAAAAAATTTTACGTTAGAAATTAGGGGCGTAAAACAAATATTTAAATATAAAAGAGGAGAAAACTCGAGCTTAGTATAAATAAAATATAATTTTTATGGGTTATATGAACAAAAGTAATTATATTTTCGAAACTGGAAGCTTTTTTGGCTAATTCTTGGGAAAAGTACAGTCACGCCGAATTTTATTAAACGATTTTATGTGAGCAAGTGTGCTTGTTTGGGTATTTATTTGGAAAACTTACAAGTAACTTTAAAACAACTTTGCAAAGTTTGATCGAATTGAAACATAACACACGTATGCGAGTCTGGTGAGAAAAAAATAACATAAGATTTAAGACACCCCAGCCTGTCACCTCCCCCATCAAATTACCTAAACACACTCATTATTTAATTGTCAAATTACTCTGGCAATAAAGGTATCTAGAGTATCTATGAATGCAAAAAATATATTAATATATTCTAGTTCATTCACTCTTTTTACTGTTAACCTTACGAGCTTATATTTAAGTATTTGTCAAGATAGTTAAGTTTGTTTGGAGGTCAATTTTATCTTACAAATGGGATGTATGGAAAGTTTTATGTCTTAAGACGATAAAATATGCCGATAAAATTTAATGACACTCACGATCACTATTATTTTTCATATTTATAGCAATGTGGAAAGTTTCCCTCTTGTATTATAAAACAGTGTTGTACGCAGAATTAACTTATCGCGAGTTATTTTTTAAGAATCATATTACGAAAATTTCAGGGTTTATAGACTTATCCATCGAAATAGAGAAATTCACCTACGAAACATTATGACCAATAGTTAGGTACATAACCGAATGTAAAATAATAGGCTCTTTCGATTTCCAAAGTCAGAAGTACCCTATTAAAAAAAAACTATCTTGACCTTCAAATGGTCTTGACCTTTGATTCCAGGGTCAAAACTAAGGTCGCTGTTGGATGGCCTCTTCGACCCACCTAATTTTGTCTGAGTAATTTCCGACAGAAAAAAAATATGTTTACAAAATGTGTGCATGTGTTTTTATTATCGACCAGCTGATCTTTTCACAGTTGTTTAATTAATGTTTGTACAATCGAGTAGAATTATACATGCCATTTTTCCAGTATGACGCTCGGAAATCGTTATTTGCGCGCATTTGAAAACCCAGAGTATAAGAGAAACTTCGTCATTAAAAAAGATGCCTAATTCGTTAAAATGAAGCCACTCACAAAGTTTCAGAAGAGTAGTAATCACGTTGAAATAGAGGTTGTCATATATTTATCCACAACTTTCTATTAATTAACATAAGAACATTCTACCAGAACTATGAAATGTAGAATATTTGCTTGAGAAGAAAAAATTTATACAAAGCCTCAACATTACGACAGAACATGAATTTAAAACTACTTTTGATAGTGGTATTTAAATAATCCTTCATACGTCTGTGATTTGTGCTCCTTCCACTAGAGTTTGCAAAAAAATGCTTATATAAACCCATCTATGCATGACCAATTAAAACATAGGTTTAAAATTCAAGCTCAGATTGACTATAAATGTTTAAGACTTAGTTCCCATAGAAGTAAGATTTTCTAGTAGGTCCGTTATCTTATGTTTGATATTGTTACAATTTATATTATATACATATGTCTACAAATGAACCATCATGTAATAAAATTAATTATAAAAAACTAGCGATAAAGCCGTCGAATCGATAAGAGGGATATTATCTACCAAAATTAAACAAAATTTTTCATTTTTACCTGTTGAGTATTAAAAAAAATATATTTTTTTTTATTCTACTCATAAGCACCTTCAGAAATGGCAGTTGTATTCCAAATAAGTATATATATTTTTTTATTTTTAAATGCCTACTACTTTTTATAAATAATTTTTTAAGCAATTAATTAATAATTAATTTATAATTAAAAAAATTATGTGGTGCTTAATACAATATATTCATAGAGTAAGTCGTAGATACTTTGGTAATCACTAGCGCTTTAATGAAACAAATTACACTTTTCAAATTAGTTCAAAATCTGGAGAGCGGACAGATTTTTTTATTGAGACTTTGAGTAAGTTACCTTTTCACAATACATTATACCGAAGGACTAGGAGATTTTTTGATGCGTTCTTGTAAAAATATATCGATGAATCATCGTTAAGAAAATGTAACGAAAGAAATACTATTTTGATTAGTCGTCATAATTTGTTACACTTCTTGTAATTTCTAGGCTTGCATTTTCGTTTATTCTAAGGGGTTCTATAGGTATGTGTATTTAGTTTACTTGTATTTGACAAAAGGAAGTGAAAAATGTTATGCTTTTATTATGCGGACCCAGTGCGTGATTATCAAGAGATAAAATCATAACAATATTATAAAACAAATCTTTGTAAGTTGTTATTTCCTTTTTCATTTGGAAAATTTCTGGAGTTACTATCTCAGTACAAATATACGTTAAATATTTATCCAACTTTAATTCCGAATGGAAATAAATTAATTAATTGAAAATTACTAGCAAATAAAAATGATTCTTAAATCCAAAGAGAAATCGAATTTTATAAGAGAATTTTAATTTCTTTCACATAAAAATTACAGGATCTCACTTTCCTTCTGATTTTTTGATATATAATTTCAAGAGTACCTTAGGGATTAGTTTCATGTAAAAAATTATATCTCATATTTCAAAGTTGGAGAAAAAATTGAGAACAGCAGACAAGCACAAACAAACAAACCCGAATATAGCAACATTCACAAAAAAAATAAGTAGGCGAATAAGATCGGCAAAAGAAGCAAGAGTACGTATAAATGTGATGAGATCGAAGAACTAGAGAAGAAAAACGATACTTTCAATCATTACGAAAGAGTTAAACAAGCAGCAAAAACGTACAAACAACGAATGCCAACGAACCTAACAGATACATACAGACAAATAGAAATCAATAGCAATGTGGTAACATTACATAAAGAGTCATTTCGAGAATGATAGAACAACTAAACTAATAAAAGAATGCGATACTGACACACACCGTGAAAATTCCTTCTGAATGGCCTAAATGCCCATTCACATCCACTCTAATAATGACTTTTAAACTAGCCTTTTTTAAATGAATTAAGTATTAATACCTTGGAAAACCACCACTACCGACAAATACCTATAAAACAATGCGATACTAGTCCACCTACAACATAAGAAAAAGTTAAGCAAGAGCTCTCCCTAATAAAGAATGGGAAAGTTCCTACACCTAAGGACACACATGAGAAATTCTTAAAATCACTGAATGACAACATGCAAAGGCTTATTGACCTCTTCAATAAAAAATACAGCATCGGAAATATTCCTTTTGAATGGCTTAAATTCATCTTCCAAAGGTTGAACAGACTTTCGAACAATAAGCCTTGTGAATCATTTACTAAAACTTTATTGTTCACCAAAGGGTATATACAGTTTACTAGGAATACATGGAAAATACTCAATTTGTATTTAAGCGGTCTACAGAAACCGGGTGGGCATTGTTCTGTATACAGATTCTATTTTAAAGATGTAGAGACTTCAACTGTGACATGTACGGGTATTTTATAAACTACCAAAAATTGTAACTCATAACAAAAAATCTCAGAAAATATACAAATCTAATGTGGATCTAGGATGTATCTTGTCCCTACTTTTGTTTAATATACAGGATGAGTCAAAAGGAACGGACCAGAAGTGCAAATAATTCAAAAAAACTCATATGTTCTTATCCGTTTCTCATTTGTTCTCAAATTATAGCGTAATTTCAAATAAACAAAATGTCTTTCATTAACTTATTTTAATCATAACGTTCTTATAAGAAATGTTCAAAAATATCGCCATTAGCGTTCAAATATTCTCTGCTTCGTCTACGAAGGGCTCTCGTCGCACGCCTAATTAATTCATGTATTTTTTTAGTAAGGGCTACAGCATCTTTAATACGTCAAATTAATTCATTCTGAGTGTTGAATTTTACCTTATATCCTCGTTTTTGGACCAACCTCACAAATAAAACTCGAGTGGTGTGAGGTCTGGAAATCTTAGACGCCAACTAAAAGGATCACCCAAGCCCTGGAAACTATACGTCACAATGATACTTCAGCTGACGAACGAAATGTGCAGGAATTCCATCGTACTGATAATACATTTGTATTCTAATATTTAAAAGAACATTTTCTAGTAATCCTGTTGCGATATTTTGTAAAAAATTTAAGCAGTTTTCTACTATAAAGCGGTTCTCTAAAATGAAAAGGCCGATTAAATAAGCATTGACCATACCACACCACACGTTAATCGAAAACTTGTTTCTACTGTTACGTGAAAATTTTCGTCTGACCATACATGGGAGTTGTGAATATTATTGATGCCGTCCCGGATGAATGTTGCTTCATCGGTAAATAGTAAGTGGCGAACAACACCATGAATATTATTTATACCTTTACAAAATTGCATATGCCTAACACAATCTTCTGGTTGTAGGTACTGTACACGCTATATATGGTCTTGCTCTCAACTGAGTAGCAATTCTTCATGAGAATCTTCTAGTAAATCTATATTATTTTGTACTTTTTCTAATATTAGCACTAGGAAACGATCCAGTTTCGCACAATTTGTAGAATATATACGTTTTTATCCGGATTTCTCAGATGGGAACATCGCTGATGATATTCTTCAACGGTAGCTGAAGCATTCCCATTAAAAAATCATAAAAAACATCATATTTCTATATTCTAAATTTGAATCAGGTTGTAGCATTTTATAACATTAATCATGCAAACTCGAAAATAAAAGCTAAATCATTGTCACAGCAGACTGACACATATCAGAATAACAAAACGGATTCATTCAGGGAGCCAGTACCTACAGCATATGTGATAAAAAGCGATCAACTATTTTAATTCTTTTGATTAGGCTATAATTTGATAACAAATGAGAATTGGATAAGAGTTTTTTAAATTATTTTCATGTGTATAATACACTGTATATAGAAAAATAATTAGTATAGCAGTCGAAGAGATTTCAGTGGAAATAAACAATAATAAAAGGACGATCAGGAACATTAGATTGCCAGAAGGCATCATAATATTCGCAGATAACTTTCAAAATCTACCGAAAATGATGGACAAAGAAACACGATTCAGTCGAGGGTTCAGGATAGATATAAATACAAAAAAGACTAAATACATGATCATCAGCAAAAATTCAACTTTTCAAGGACAACTTATTATTAGCAACCAAAAGTCGAAAGAGTTAGTTTATTCAACTATTTGGGAATAACAATAAATGAAGAATGGGATCATTAATTTGAAATTAAATGTAGAATAGAAAAATAAAGAGCAGCGTATGTAAGATAGGCCAAAATATTCAAAAGCCATGACATCAACTTGAAAATTAAAATAAGAATTTCAACTGCTATGTCTTTCCGATATTGCTGTGTGGGGTGGAGTTCTGAACTGTAACTGTGACGTCATGTAAAAAGTTTGAAGCATTTGGGATTTGGATCTACAAGTATATGCTTAAAATATCTTAGACATGAAAGTGATAAATACAGTTAGAAGTAGAAAATTCAAATATCTATGCCACACCATGCGAAACAAAGAACATATGGTCTGTAAGGAAAGGTAGATGAAAGAAGTAGACCAATTAGGAGACATATTAGCCAAAAAACCTACAGATATGGTTCGTTCTCAATCACTGCAATGGGACTATACCGAACAGCTGCAAATAAACTCTTAATAGCCAAGATGATAGCCAATATCCGGTAATGGATAAGAAGAAACATTTAAAAATTGTCTGCTTCGAAAGTTAACGTGAGAATGTGAAGTATAATTTACATTACATTGCATATTTTATTGCAGTTAGTATGACCTACTTTTATATAATTTAATATATTAAATAATAAAAAAATTCTATAAATATGTTAAAATTTAATTCACATTTATCGATGCTGAATATCTAAGTTCCAAACTAACGAGGTTAATTTACATTATTTTGACCTACATTCCAAATATCTCGAGCTAATCGTAAATCATTGGATGCGATAATAATTAAATTAATGACAACTTCCGTTTCCGTCTGGAATTAAATTTTCCAAATTGTTAATCTCTGGATATGTCCCAGTAGTTTAGATATTTGATTCAGCATCTAGGGACTAATAACAATTATTGGTCATGAATTTACGTCAACATGCACAGGGATGCACTAAGCCCACTATTATATATTTACTATTATTTGATGATTTATTTTATTAAGCAACTAAATCATTTACCTTCAGAAAAGAATATTAATAATATAGTGTGTCATAACCCAGCCTATCCACACTGTATAAGGTGCTTGCTTAATCAAACGCATCTATGCACATTGTGAGCAAAATAACATCATTGCAATACAACAGAAAGGATGCAGGAGCAGAGCAACAATTAATTATTGACTCCGTCATATGTAACCAAGCCTGTACCAACCGAAGAAATCTCTATGCTGCCTACGTGGATTATAAAAAGGCTTTCGATTCAGTGCCTTTGAGTGGCTCATAACTATATTGAGAATGTATAGGGTCGATGATCATTTTGTTTCCTTTTTAGAACGCACCATGTCTACTTGGAAACCTAGGATCCAATTGGAAGTGCCACCCAGCGACACCATCGAAACTAACGCAATTTCAATAAGAAGGGGAATATTTTAGGGCGATTCACTCAGCCCATTTTGGTTCGGCCATGCAATGAACCCACTATTACGCCGTTTGAATTCCACCAGATACGGCTTTAGTATTAGAAATAACAACGAAGAGGTAGTAAGAATAAATCATCTTCTATACATGAATTATATTAAACTGATGGCTGCTACCAGAAACCAGCTGGAACAAATGTTAAAATTGTGGAAGAGTTCTCCGAGGATATCGGAATGTAATTTGGACTTGATAAGTGTCGTATTTTGAACATCGTTAAAGGTAAGATACAACCAGGAGCATTTGAAATGCAGAACTGTGAAACTCCAGCTGCAATGGAAGCAGACCAAATATACAAATACATAGGTATGAAACAGGCTTAAAGAACTGTCCATCGCATTATGTCAGGAGGGTAAGACAGGTATTACGAATTAACTGAAATAGGAGAAATTTGTTTAAGGCGCTCAACACGTACGCTTGCTCTGCACATAGCTACTCTTTGGAAATGTAAAATAGAGCAAGACGATCATCCAAAACCTGCAAAAAAATATGAACACTCCTAACAAAAGCACAAAAACATCACCGTCGGAGTGCTATTGAGCGTACAATGCTTCCAAGATATCGAGCAATATGCGAGGTAAAGGATTCAACGCCGCTACAGCTGAGGGGAAGGATATTGCTTCTCACCACGAAACAGATCGAGAGAAGTTATAAACCTGGCTACAGAAGCCAGTTCATGGATGGCATCCAAGTTAGGTCAATCAGGACAATGTCGACAACTCGGCGTCGAACTACTAAGACCAGGTTATTCCGAAGAAGAACTGTCGGAAGTTCATCTTAGAGATCCTTCAATAGAAAATAACCAATGTAGATATGGCTGTCGAATATCAGAAACAATCCAGCACATTACTGGAGGATGCCAAGAGTTTGCCGCAACCGAGTTTAAGGAAAGACACGACTCAGCGGCTAAAATACTCCATCAAGAGTTATCAGATAAGTTAAACCTATTGCAGGTAGAAAAAGTGCCTTATTACAAAACAATCCGGAGCCTATTCTTGAGAACAACCAGTTTAAGTTAAATTGGGACCGAATGGTTCTAATGAATCAGATAGTTGCTCATAGTAGACCAGACATTATACTAACAGATAAAATTTCTTGGCGAACTACACTAATCGACATCGCTGTACCTAACAACAACCTAAGGCCAAAATACAACGAGAAGATCGCCAAATACAGAGATCTGGAGGTGCAAATCCGAAGACAATGAGGAATGAACAGCGTCCAAATGATTCCCATAATACTGTCAACAACTGGAATGATACCAAAGAACCTTCTGCAGAGCATCAAGGGACTGGGCCTTAGTGGGCATCTGTATAAACCTATGTAGAAAGCAGTTCTCCTTGCAACCGCGCGAACCGTCCGAAAGTTCGTAGGAAATGCAGCAGACCACGTCACCTAGGACCCGATAACACGGAACTTCATATTTTTGGTATCTTTGTATACCTGGTATGAGTCAATATTCCCTGGAGGAAGTGCGAAGCCGTTTAGCTTGTAAATCAAAAAATATAGTGTGTAAGAAATATTTTGAGAAAAAAATTTAAAAACGTATGACACTTTAAGATGGGAATTTTTGTCAACTAATGAATAAAATATTAAATAACGAACAGAACAAATCAACAAAAAAAATTTACGTCTAATAGTTACAAGATAATCATATTTTAAAATAATTTTAGGAACATAAAACATAATTCCCATTGTAATTAATTTCTTTTTATTTCTTGTCAATGTATTTATGAATTAATTTCTTCTATTCATTTATTATTCTCCCCCGTTTTCATACAATTCAAACTTCGCTTCAAAATCTATTAACTGTCCATATCCGTCTGTAAGATTTGCATATTTTACTTTTTGAAGTCATAAACTTCTTTATAATCCGCTGGTACTAACTTGAATATTTCTTGATTATTTTTTATTTTTTCTTTCGACGATGCTTTACCCTCAGGCGACCAAAGGGGCAATTGGAATTTTTGTTTACTCTTTTTGGCGCATCGTCTAATTGACCTTTGATATAAATAACTTGAAAGTATCTTTTTTAAGATAAATTTCAAGGGTTTGTAGCCAAGATGTTTTATTTTTATTTTAATCTGCTTTTCTGTTAGTTACTGTTGTTAAACAAAGATAAAAATTTTTAAATGCTTAAATCTAGTCATAAATTTAATTCTAGGTTAGCAGTTTTCCAAGACTTCAGTTTAATTAAGATCCGTATACAGTCTGTTGTAAAATTTAACGTATAATCCATGTCGACAAACTCTGAATCCTTAGGCAAAATCAAATCTTATTATGATTGTTTTTAATTTGTCGGAATTTAACCTCATCTTTATTCTGCTATTTTCTCCTCCGCTGGTCCGCTCAAAGTAGTAAATGTTTTGTAGTAGATTGTAGTGTAGCTCTTCTAATATAAATTTTGCTTGCCTTCTCAAATATTGAATAAAGCTTTGTTTTTCCTACCAATATCCAGATTGAAAAAATTAAGTTGAAGTTTGAAATAAACAATTCCTGTTGGGACACAAAGTAGGTTGTATAGTAGATCTTCTTTCATTTGCTCCCTAAAGCTACGGCAAGGTCTAAATAATAACCGCCAAACTAACATGCATTTTCATGGGAGTCATTTTAAAAGTGATATAACTCTTTTGCAAATTTAAGTTGGGGGATAGATATTTTATGTTCAAAATACTTTGACAGCAATATACTTTGGAAATATTTTTATACAACTCACTATATTTATTTTTTCAACTGCCAATATGGTGCTATTACTACCAATTCCCGTATATGATATCTTATCTCGTGTTTTCACTCTTGACCAATGCAACGTTAAAGCGTGATTTATTTGAGTGGTAGATGTTCAAGAAAGTATCTACAAAATTACGCCTTTCCTTTAGAACTGACGCCTTGAATTATTGTTATAGGTCTAAGTTACAATTTATTTAACACTGACTCTTTGTACTTGAGAATACCACGTGCGCCAACACAACTGCCTTCTCTTTTTTGTGGTACACATTCAATTACCAGGTGAACAGCGTCCTATTACAATATTGTGGGAACTTGGATGTATTTAACGTCTGTTTGAAGGTTGTAGACAATGTTGAAGAATGACTAAAATGTGGTCGGACTTGCATTGTCTTTATTTTTATTCTTACGACGTTTCGATTAGGTTGTATCTCTAATCATTATCGAGTATAAACTGAATGTTTTATCTTAAGACTACGAGCTTACATAGGGACTGCGTCCGTTGAAACGCAACGTTTTGCTTCACTGTACACACCTCAATGATTTGTTGTTACAAAGTAATGGTTGCCAAAGATTAGGTATCTCAACACTCGGTTTACTAAAGATTCCATTATTGTTTTTAATGAATGCTGCTTCTATAAATTTTCTTTTTTTTTTTTCATACTGGCTTCCATATATATTGCCGCAGCCTCAGACCATTTTATTTGGTGTTGTTTATCCCAGGAGTGTTCTGCAATACCTGAACTCGACGTTTCCCCTTTTTGTGTATGAGTTTTATGTTCCTTAATTCTAACTTCGAGCGGTCGTTTGGTTTATCCAATATACATTTCACCACACTCACATGGAACTTTATAAACACATTCTTTCTTATCGGTAGTTTTAAGTTTTGTTTTTGTTAAATGAGCTCTAAGGGTATTTCCTGATTTAAAGGCTATTTTTATATTATAACTACTGGCAATTCGTCTTATTTTCTCCGACGTTCCCTTAATGTACGGAATTGTGAAGAAGGAATGTGTGTCTTGCTGTCCAGTGATCGTTGTTCTAAAATTATATATAACATAGTCAATTAGTTTTAAAGGATAACCATTCTGTTATAAATCGGATTTAATATTTGCTACCTCTTTTTCCAATGATTCGTCATTATTGCATATAGATATAGCGCGATTATAGAGGTTGCGTATTATTCCTCGTTTTGTTACAACAGAATGATTAGAACTATGATTAAGATATTGTCCAGTATGTGTTGTCTTTCTGTATACTGAAGTTTTAATAGTTTCGTTTGAACGGTTCACCATGACATCTAGGATGTATTTGGCAATTACATACCTCGTTTTAATACAGTATTTTATTAACAACATAAGTATATTGTATTTGTGTATTGACCCCATAAACTATTTATACGAAATGGACTTCCCTAGAAACACACAATTAATAAAAATAATTTTACGTTATTATTATTACAATAATTCACATGAATATTATATGAAATTGAAGTTTATAGTCTATCAAATATCAAAATCCGATTTTTTGTGGGGTGGTACTCCCTGTTTTGCATAAGTGCAATATGCAAAATACGGTCCATATATTACTATATTTTCAACCATGCCTACAAGGACTTTTTAACTACATTAAGCATTCGTAAGCTTTGATCTTTAAATATGTTTACAAATAATATTCATTGTAATAGTAAAGGAAATTAGAAAATATCGGGTAACCTTTTTATTAGAACAAGATAAGAAATTACGAGAAAAAAACTTACATGCTAATTTATACTTAATATGTATAATAATGTATTAAAGCAGATATCGACAACCTGACAGAGCAAATCCAGTGGCTCCCGTACAGATATTTTTTAAAATTACCAAAGTTTCCTGTTAAGCCTAATATACTGCTTACTTTGTTTTTATTGCAAGACAGTTGTAAACTAGCTTTATTAAATAAAGAAATCAAAATGTTATATACCTTGTATGATTTAAACAACACACTAATAAATTAATGAATTGTATTCAGTCTGTTTTTATTGTCATAATATTGTAAAAGATATAAAAAGGTGTTTAAAGTAGTGATGCTTAATTGGCAACGTTTGATTTCGATTTCAAGTCTTGCAATAAGCAGTCTTTATTTTTCCTTCATTTTAGTATCAAACTCGTGGTTATAATATTAGGTACATTTTGATGACTAGTAAATTTTACTTACAAATATATGTCTCTATGCGTGATGACACACACTGATAAGGGAAAATGCTAGTAAAGATGTTTATGTTATTTTAACTGAAGGAGATCACCAGCTAAGATCAAATATAAATAAAATTTAAACATCGGGGGCAGTTGCCCTCTCTTTTTGATGCTGCAAAATATTAATAATAATTTGTTTCCGATTTGCATTTACTTTTCGGGGGTATTTTTATCTCCATTATAGGTATGTTTTTTACCTTATTTATGTTTTTATGAAATTTATTTTTGACTTTTAAGTCGTTTAGTTCTACTATTACTATCAAACAATACATCTACTATTAATTAACTTTTAGGTTATAATATAAATGATTGCTTACAGGTATTGGAGAATTATTCATGATTACTTGAAAATGAAAAAAAAAATTGTCTGTTTGCATGCATATGTAAACGATAAAAATAACATATTCTGATTGAAATATTTTAAATAATATCATACAGAATTTATATTGGTACAACTTGTTTAAAATAAAAATTTTTCACTGGCTTTTCGAAAAGAATGTAGAGTGAGAGTTGGTGAACGATTTAAACGATTTATTTAAAATGTTCTGTATCCAATAACCTGATGAATGAATGAAAGAATGAATGAAAAAGGGGTGGTGATACTAGATCATCGATGCCTAAGCTTCCATTGAGCCCTTTACATCCCACCCTAGCTGCAGGTTATTCGAGGCCGATCGCCTTTGCGAATCCAAGCAGCCTCGTTAGTTGAACTTGCCTAACTGCTTCCGGTAACAAAACTGTATCTCTGAAATATCTCTGTCTCAGTCCGTTGAGTGCTGGGCACTCTCCGAAATATAATCAAGTTTCATCCTCCTTCAAATACCATCTGCATGTCGGGTCGCCTCCGACACCGATTCTATTAAGATGGACCCTGAGGTGACAATGTCCTATCAATAATCCCACCACAATTCTCAGCTCTTTCCTTCTCAAGGAGACAAGCTCCTTAGTACGCCGTGCGCTAGGCCCAATTATATGTTCCTTAGCACACCTCATTCCAGGAGCTCCCCTCCAAGATTCAATAAATTTGCTTTCCAGCAACGATTTTATTTCCCTTTTGCCAGTAGCAATTGGGACAGGTAATATTGGTTGGGGTCCATACGGCTCGGTCGCCGAACCCAACTTTGCCAGACGGTCTACTTCCTCATTCCCGCGTATGTCCGAGTGACTCGGGACCCATACGAGTCTGACTGTGCAGCCTTTCCTTGTCATACCATTTAGTACATCCTTGCACTCAGACACCAGTCGCGAAGTCACGACACTGGACTTCAGTGCCGATATCGCAGCCTTACTGTCTAAGCATATATTTATTACTCTATTCCTGTCTACTTCCCTCTCACAGAGATGGACACACTGCAGAATAACATAAATTTCCGCTGTGAAAATTGTCGCACATTGTCCGAGAGCGTAGTACTCTCTGACTCCTGTTCTCCTGCCGAATACTCTGACTCCAGCCCTTTCATCTTGTCGAAAACCATCAGTATACCACCAGGATCCATTTTTCGAAATTTTTTGTTGTCCCTCCCGATCCTCTCTATTTGGCATAAATATCTCCAGGGAGAGGTTGAGTTTTAAAAGCAGCGTCATGTAGTCTGTCCGCATGGGGAGTGATGGACACCTCTCCACCGCACTTTCCCAGACACCTCAGTCGCCGCCCGTTCCGATTCCAAGATGTCCCAGGCAATTAAGACGATAAACAGTCTTCAGGGACTCGTTCTCTGTGTATAAGTGAAGAGGAGGCAAGATCACCAGGACTTCCAGAGCCCTGGTGGGAGTAGTCCTCATCGCACTCAATATTCCCACACAAGCCATTCTCTGAACTTTGTCAAGTTGAAGAATGTGTTTGCGCTTTGTTGTACTACGCCACCATACAATAGCGGCGTACGTTATCATGGGGCGGATCACTATAATATATATCCAAAATAGCACTTTCGGTGTCAGTTCCCATGTAAACCCAAAGGCTTGTTTACAAGCCCAAAAAGAACATATGGCTTTCTAGGTTCGAGCCTCAATAACCTGATAAAACTACCCTCGTCACTCTATTCGTTACATTTTTAAGAGATACCTTATACGTCTTACAATATTGCGCCCATCCAAACCACCTGACTTGCATTATTTATTATTTTTTATAGTGTTTTAAAAATGTTTAAGTCATAGGCGTTATAAAATATTTCAACTACATTATTTAATCATGCACTTTGCAATCGCTTGACAATAAGTAAGAAATTTAATATGTATATTGAAATTTCAAGGAATACATTTCAATTTATCTTTTTTGCAATCTCAAAAATTACAGAGTGGTACAAAATGTCTTTATAAGAAATTTAAACCAATATTAAACATCACAAATCGTTCACACTCTTTGAAAGTATGTACCTAGTTATCCATTTTTAATTAGAAATTGTTTTAATGTGAAAAAAGTATGCTCTTTGACACTTAGGAAGCCATTAAACATAGTTACGCTTCGTCTTTCCAAAAATATTCGGAAAAACCCTATTTTTACGTTTTAATTTTTGAAGTTTTTTATTAAATATAGGAAAATATAAAATAAATTATGCACACTTAATGTACTTAAAGTTTCTCATTATTATGTTGAAAATACTCTTCTCAATAACACTTATTATAACAGTCCAGCTTATCTCTTTACATCACTTATATATATGACGCAAAAATTTTATTTGTTTTTTTTTTTTATTTTTCAAGATCAAAGCAATTTAAAGAAACTTAAACTTAATATTTTTTATGTATTTTTATATTATTTCTGAGAATTTCTTTTTACACTATTTTGAGAACATCGTGTAGAATTACTGATAATAAAAAACTTTTTAGGAACCTTTTCTCTACTGATAAACTTCTAATTGAGAAAGGAACGGTTTTAATGTAAAGGAAGCCTTCGGATGGTTTGATAACACAAACATGATAGCTTGCTGCTCTTTTCATACACATCAGTCAATCTGGAGTTATCATTTGATACCGGCAATTTAATTAAGCTTTTAGGTTTAAGCCGATATGCCATTTTCTTTTTTCCTTTTCCACTTATGTTCTTCCGATAGGGATTCAAAGTAAATAACAATTTATGTTTATACGTAAACAAAGCTTGTAAGCCTTTGTTATTTTCGTACATCGTAAACATTTTAATAAACTCCCAAACGAAATGGTATATATTAACTAGAAAATTTAAAAATATTTTCAAATTATATACATTGTTATATACTCACGGTTTTCTTTCGGAGGTGTAGATTAAGATTTTCTTTTTAATTTTGAATAAAGGGCTTAATATTTTATATATTTCCGATTTTATCCAAAAATGATATTAAAGAGTTTTTGGGGACATAGGTTACGAATTTGGAATTATTTCCTTAAAATCCCCACATTCCATTTTAGTTCTGCCAAAATTAGTATTTGGGGGTTTCAGGGAAATAGATTGCAGATCGAAATTAAATTTCTTAAAATTCGATGTAATGAATAAATCATTGTTCACAAAAGAAAATACCTATTTCAAATTCTTTTTGAACTAGTTTTGGGATATGTATTTTTATCACTCTAAAAATTTCAATCAACTGGTCACAGAAAGTATATAATATCTATGTGCTGCCAATTGTGACGTACAGATTCGTAACAGTAACCCACTAAATAAGTGCACAACAAATAGAAGTCTGCGAACATGCAATGTTGGAATTTAGTTGGAGAAACAGACGTTGACTGACATGGGTACTATTTTGCCCCCTTGAACATATCTCAATTAATACTTAGTACAAATAGTTTACTCATAGCGTGATGGGTTTAAAAATAGAGATACAAAAATAAAATAAAAAATGAAAATTGGACTTTCTTCTAAAAAAATCGCTAAAAAGGGAAAAATAATTCTATAAATATTTACATGAAGTAGTCTTACAAAATGAAAATAATAGGAGATATAAACCAGCGAGAGCAAGAAACAATCACAAATTATGTCAATTATTATTGGTTTATATATGTCCAACGATATCATAAAGTTAGTAAGTTGGGAACATTTTTTTCAATTTCAATTTTATATTCAAATTTTCGGAATAATTTTTTATTTAGCATTTTTAGAAATTGGTTGAAATTTTTCTTTAATTCTATTTTCAGTGCGATTACTGTCATTAATAATTAGCGTCAAGCTTGGAGTTTTCGTAATTTTCTTCGGAAAAAATGCATTTGAACCCCCTTGTTATTCAATTTTCTTGGAACATTTGCATTTTATTATAGTATAATTTGAAGTGCAGAAATAAACCGTTATCTTGAAAGAGTAGCAATTCTGATTCACAAAAAGATGAAACACTTGGTTATGAAAAGCCAAGAGTTATCGCCAAAGAAAGAAACGGACTAACTGTTCGAAGATTTGTGAGTAGTTAAGGATTCAAAAAGAATAGAATTTAATTTTATCACTAGTAATTTTAACCTGAAAATATGACAAAAAATAGATCAATAAAATATTCGGATATATTAAATAGATAAGTAGAGAGAATTTTAAAATGCATATTAAACTAACTTGAAGAAGTTTTGACGATATAGTCAACAATTGCAATAAAATGTGTGTCTTGAATCGCTTCATACCGGAAATGACCACAGCCTTTTGAGAAACAAAACCAGTATTGATACCCAATTAGAAAGAAACAAGTTAATAGAAAACACATTGTGTTCATATAGAAAAGAACCTAAGAAAGGGGTAATTGAATGAATATAACACCCGACTGGAGAATAAACTAAATCCAATAGAGTACCTTAAACATATGGAACTCAATAAAACTTTGAGGCAAATTGTAAAAATCGCAGCTAAAAAAAGTAAGCTATATAAGACAATAAAGTAATAAGAAACTACGTCAAAATACATAAGGCAGAGATATCGACTCAAACTAACTGAACTATCACGGATTATATATCAGAGCTAAAAGTGTAGTTAAATATGACATAAGAACCTACAACACACAAATAATAGTGGATCAAAGATAATATGAACATTCCACAACAAAAAAAAACTGCTGATACAAAATGATAAACAAATTAGGCAAAGCTTTAATAGAAAATACTCCAATAATATATATCATTTAGAACTTTTACCAGAGACTACACATAAATCAGGACAATACTAGACCTACACAATGCTGGGAGCCGACGGATTCGGAATGTAAGATCTTAAGAAATTTGAAAAATCCAACAGTCACAGGAGTGGGCAGCATTTAAAACGATAAAAAATTAGATAGCTCCGAGTGAGGAAAGAATCACAAGTGACATGTTAAAAACTAGTGGAGAGACTTTGGAAAAAACATTGTTCATTCTCCTTAATATATATGGTCGAAGAAAAGATACCTGAAGATTGGAAAATGCCAAGATCATCATTAACTTTAAAAAGGAGGCAGGTCTAACATTGAAACTACTGACTAATCGATCAGTGTTCTATCAAAGTTGTACATATCGATAAAGTAAGCACGCTACACAGAGTAAAATATCCCATTTCACATCGCGAAAGGCTTTCGACTGAATAGAGGCATTGAAGGTGTTAGAAGCAATGAAAAGAGCTTCTTGAAATTATCCACCTTTTCGCAAAGAGATGTTTTTAGAAAGTTGACATGAGATGAGAAAAAAGTTAATCTTGAAAGAAAATAACAATTCTCTGAAGATATATTTATAAGCACTGATATAAATGAACTTAAAGACATACCAAAAAAACTGAAAGAAGCATTCTTTCAGCATCATGATAATTCAAAGCTGTGCTCATTTTGTAAAACGAATAAATAATTTTCTAAAATTTTAATTTTATTTACGTATCATGGCGAATTGAGTCATAATAACTTGATTACAGATGTGAAGCTTGTATTTACTTATCTTATAGTACATTATGCTGTGATTTTTAATCTTTTGTAATTGTTGTTTTTTGAGTAATAAGAGGAGAAGGAAGTTTCGTGAATTTATGTTTTGTCAATTTTTTTTGAACTTTTCTTGATTTTACAATGCATAAAAGTTGTTGTTGCTAGTGAAAATTTCATTTATAACTAGATTTAAGGCATAATTGTCCATATTTCATTGCTTAAAATTTTTTGTTCTTCCTGACGATTAAATATAGGTTCAGCATGTATTATTATTTGAGACTTCATGGTAGCGCGCATGTATGATTAACTAAATTTTAAAATCATTTAAATCATGTATAGAAGCTGTCGAACTTGTGCGAAATAATCTAGTCTTGGGAAGTCTTAATACAAAAGATAAGATAAATCAATAATAAGTTAAGATACAGGCTAGTGTATTTAATGTATAGATATTGATAGCCATCAAATTCTCTACAAATTAAATAATTTGAAATATTGACATGTTGACCAATGTGATTTACAAATACAAACATTTTTATTTACACAGACTAAACTAGTTTTAACTTTTTCAGATTTTCTACCAAAAATAAGCTTTCATGCAACAGTATAAAGATTTTTTCCAATAATTACCAATCCGGCGCTGAACATGTGCGTGTTTTCATAGTTATTGTTGGCATCGAGCACGCAAAGTTATAACCACAACCGGCGATCATGTGAAATTTTAGCTACATTATACAGAAATGTTAATATGCTGGTTAACTTAAATTCGGTGACAGTTAAACCGAGTAGGCGTATAGCTAGATAGCACTGATCAATAAAAAACTGGAGTCACGCATTCTTATTTTATTTTCCGTCTCTAATATGTTGCCGACCTTGAGAAGTAAACTAGTTCTTTAGGTGAGTTAAAGGGGTTATGTTATTGTGCTTCAATCGATATTTTTTACTTTTTTTTTAATCAGAGTTCAAATAAACAATGCACGATCATAAAAACAATATTTAAATATATACAATTTTTTGATATATTTACTTCGTATTTCCTAATGTTATGACTTAATTCGTCTTGAAAAGAGAATATTATCATTATTGTGACAAACTACGTTTGATGAATTTTAACATTAAATTGGATTCATTCTGAAAAGTTGTCTCTCTAAATCAATTGGTTGTTGGTTTCCAGATAAAATTAACAGCCAGATTCATTAAAAAAGTTTAAAACTTACAGCAGATCCTGTTGCCATGAAAAATAAATCTTCCAGTTGGCCAGTTTTGTTTTGCTTATGATATTGTTATAATTTAGATTAAATACGAGTACGTCAACAAAGAAAACGCTTATATAGGGATATTAAGGATCAGGACCTAGCGATAAGGCCTTAGAGTATGTAAAAGAAATATTTGTATCTCGAAATTAAAGAAAATTCTTCCATTTTCGCTGGTCAAGTAATAAAAGATAATTCTTGTTTTTATAGGGTTTAAAACTTGCTTGACTTATTGTTGCTCTTGTCAGTTTAAACACTCCGCTGTCAATTTCGAATGGTTTTAAGTTTAGACCATGTTAGTGAATTCGAGGGTAAATTTTTATCTCAAAAAAAAAATCCTGATCAAAATTGATTTCTGAAATCTGAAAAAACTGAGCAATTTTTGGATTATATGGCTGAATCAAGGCACCAGTTTCAATTTTGGCTAGCAATCATCAATTTGTAGAAAGTAGAGGGTTTTATATTTAATACTAAACTGTTTTTTACATAAAAATGTTTAATTGATGTAGATTTTCATTTTATTTAAACACATTTAGGTAGGTATATTAAACTATTATATTTATCTTGTTTGTAACGAAGTTACTGAATTTTTGGGCATAAGTATGTTCGCCAGGATTTATTTTATTTATTATACACCCGAAAAATCTAATTCTTGCAGAAAATAATGCTTAAAGTTTCCATATTGCCGATATGTAATTAGATTTGCTGCGTCATATCAGAAAATGCAATTTTCCGATGGTTTTCAGAGCGTCCGTCTATAGTGATCGCGCGCCGTATTGCAGGTTCTCCACCCGGGTTAAAAGTCGCAATGGACTACCTGGGTCACCCGCCCGACCACGCCTTCCTGGTCTAGCAATGTAGGTGAGACTAGGCTTATGTATATATGGTGTTTTACCATCCTCTGTTTTCCTTACGTCCTACCCCGCTAATGGCCAGCATTGTCGAGGACCCTTGTAAGTACCGGCAATGTTGTGTTATCCTATTAACACTGTCGAGGACCATTATAAGTACGGACAAAGTTGGTTTCCTAATTTCCCATCGCTATTGGTCGACATTGTCAAGGACCCTTGTAACTACAGGTAATGTTGTTCCATCCTAACGATGCTGTCGAGGACCCTTGCAAGCACGGGCAGCGTCGATTTCATTCTTTCCTTCTTACCGTCACCTATGCACACACGCATTGCGTGATGTCGGTTTTGTTTTATTTGCATAATGACCAGGAATGTGTTTCACCGCCTGGTGCCCTCCGGTGTCCGTTGATGAGGGCGCTTAATATTTGCCTCCCCGATGTTTATCGCTGCCATCGCGTGTAGAGACGCCACCTACCGCCATGAACAGCGTCGCAAATTTTAGGCAAAAAGCTCCAAGAGTTTTAATACGAGGCGTAGTGAACAGCGTCGCAAACATGTAATACGAGGTAACGTGAATAGCGTCGTGAATCATACCTCCGGGTTACCCTCTACTGCTACCGACAAGTACGAGGTACCATGAACAGCGCACATAACATACTCCTGCCCTCCAGACTGTTTTACTGTTTATTTTGTTGTACATCTTAGGTTGTAAGTTAGATTTAGGCCATATCTTTGTAGAAAGTATGGAATACAGAAGAGAGGATGTTTTAAAAATTCGTTTATTGCATTACCTAGTTCCTATTCTTAACATTTCAGGTAACAACTGACAGACGGCAGCCAGCACTAATACGCGCAATTGACCCCTGGCTTACCGTTTCTCCACTGTAATAAGCTGCCATGTGCATAAGTAGACCCTCGACCACACTAATTCCGAGGGTGGCGCCCGAGAACCGATCACCGGGTGGATGTTTTGATCACCGGATAGTTAAACCGTTGAACAATTCACAGAGCAGGAATATCCCGATTGTAAGTAGATACCGCAGTGCGTAATTAGATACTCCTGGGTTGAGCATTAGACCGATGACTTCGCTGCCGTAACAAAAAGCATCCGTAAATCCGTAGAGCACAACGTTTCTTTGTAAAATGCGTCATATGTTGTTGTCCTCCGTTTGTAGCACACAATGGTCACTTCTCGAATAAGAGTCCAGAAATAGGCAGCCAACATCAAAACGCATCAGTTTAATCTGACTTTCTTCGATTCAAGTTTATCTGACACTGAACCTACATTTTCTGAAAAAAGTCCGCATGAGTGTATAGAAAATATATTAATGATATATTAGAACCTATGACTTTTTACTATACCAGAAACATCTAGGCTCGAATATTATAATTTTCAGACATTTTATTTCACAAAAAAGTCACTGCAAATATTTTGGAATACATCTCACGCCTTTATTTCCGTAACATTTACAGTTGTTTCAAAATTTGCATATTTAATACATTCTCCGCTTTAAGTTTGAATGAAAATCTCGTCTTTTATTCTAACCTCACTTAACGTGGACATTTTTCCTTCAAATATATAAAAACATTTCCTTCTCTGTTCAGTGCATTTACAATAAACTGCTTAAGGGCAAATTTTTTGTCGTATGGAAATAAATATAAATTTTCAACTAAGGCTTGATGCAATATATTTTCGGCTTGAAGAAGCCATTCCTTTGCAAATATTTAGTCTCGTCTCACTCAAAGAGCAATATACTCGTATGTATGTACCCTTCTTGTAGCAATGTAAGCCATGCATTTCATCGTAAATATTTCAATAATTTTCTTGGTATTTTATAATTAATTGTAATACTATAATGTTGTAGTAAGTTACTACTTCAGCTACAGAAATGAATCATTATTCACTTTCACTACGAGGCAAAACATTTTTTACGTAAGTTTGTTTTAGAAGAACCCATACAGAATCTCCTCTGAAAACGTTCATATGGCATTTTAAGTTCAGTCAAATATCATGAGTAACCACCATTGGCGTAGATGGGAAAACATATCGTATGTGTTATTAAGGATTTTATTGCTTGAATTTCGCTACGGGAGTTCATTTAGGACATCTTTCAAGTAGTACTGATTCATGCTTCACAAATTTCTCGTCATGTGGAAAAATAAAAGAGAGAAGATTTTAATAAAAATTCAATATACAGAGTAAATGAGTATAATTTTGATTTGTTTTTTTTATTAATAAAAAGTTTATACAGTGTTCCCACAACGAACTGTCGCGATTGATTTCTCGAAAAACATACTTTGGAAAACGTTTAAAATTTGGCAGAATACTAAAATCAATGAGGGCAGCTGAGAGATTTTCAAGATGGTGAAACTTTTGATTATACCGATTCTGTGCAAAGTTATAGACATATTTCATATATAATGTTTTATACCTAAGTCTAACGGTTTTTAATATATTTCAAATTTTATGTCAAAAATGGCGTGTGAAGGCCTAAATATAACTATTAATTCATCCTATATGAAAGGGTTCATTATTTAATTGGAGTTGGTTTTATTTCTACAAGGGGATCTTTAATTGGAGATGGTTTTCTTTCTAAAAGGGGTTCTATTTTCCTAAACTCAAAGCTCTTGGGAAGGGGAAGGGCGATCGCAAGCATACACATTGCTATACTCTATTCAAGAACTAGAGAGAGTAATAAAACTGTTACCGAAACCTCCAACCTACCTGCTCCAGTGCCGCAAGTAACTGAGGACTGCCGTAAATCTAATTATATTTAATTATATATTTAAATATTATAAGCTTTTATAAATTTACTGCTACAATAGAGTTTCTGATAGTTTAATTTAATTTCTGTCAGTGAACAAAGTACACCATACAGTGTGTCCTTAGTGATTTATCTTGTTTGTGCTTGTTTTTATATATTATATGAGATTAGTGACATACCCAAAAGATATGGTTTCCACTTCTATATTTATTTTAAAATCGTTAAACCAGGGTATTTTTTCCTCAACGAAAAACTTATTACGATGAATGTTTATGATGCCTTAAAATATCAATATCTAAATAATAATGTTAAAAGTTCTGTTGAGATGTGTTCCAACATGACAGGAGTTGGAAAATCTACTATGTATCGAATACTGAAGGAGAAAAAAACGACTGGAATTGTTAGTACTTCCAAGTCACATTCGATCACAGGCAGACGAAAAACCTCGTTGGAAGAAGAGATGTAAACTACAATAAAAGGAGTTGTACATACATCTTATGAAAAGCAGATCCCAATCGTCGACAAAATTCTAACTAAAATCAATGAAGATCGGAATTTACCTGAAATTAAAAGAAATGAGCTCTGGAAATTGCTCAGAGAACTTAATTTTTGCTGGGAAACCAGATAGGAAATCTGTTCTTATAGATCGTCCCGAAAATGTCCGTTGGCGAAGGAAATATCTTTCTCAAGTTAAACGTAAAGTTGTTAGAAATAACACAACTTACAAAATTAGTAATTTAACAGAATTTTTGAAAAATTTTTTGGAATAAAGTTACAGCAGAAACTTTGGAAAAATCCGTATAATAGAAGAATAAAAGAAAATGTGGAAACTCGATCTCATGATCCTTGAGATAGTGGAACCAATTATAATTAATTTGGGCGAAGATAGCTTCACTGACTTGGATTACGAATTATATACCTAATGTTTACCAGCGTAAACACAATTTATTATTTAAATATTTTTGACATATAAAAATTAATTACATTTGAATCCCTTTTTAGTGTTTAATTGTAATTCTGCAGATGGTTTAAGATATAAATAAACTGAAACGTCAAATATCCTAAAAATATTTTTAATTAATAATAAAATGACCAATTGCCCAAAAAAATTTCCACATTATATGGACGAATGTATTTTTTTATACACATTTAACTTCTTGTATTTTTGACAATGGGTATTTTGTACGTATTTAAATTATAACTGAGATTTTTTGAGAGAAAAAGGCTACGGTTTATTCTTAATGTGCCTAAAACTGTTTCTATGCCAAAATTAAAAATAATAAAAATGCAGTTGTGATTTGTATTAAATATGTCAAAATCATCTGTATTTTCTAATGTATGTGAATTATTAAAAAATCATGAGAAATACAATAATGTTATAAAAACTTTTATTTTAAGTTTATAACCGAAATAATATTCTATGCCATAAATATTTAGTGATAAAATAAACCTCTTTCCGACGCCTCTGACAGGAATTAAAATCCTTTTTAACACTTCACACATCCAAATATCTATTGTTATCCAACCCAAATGGTCCATTATTATAAACCGGTATTTTTGATTATAAAATTTCTAACCCATTTAAATATATATTGTCTAACAGATTTTGCCAAAGACACCGGTCTAAGGAACACAAATATTTTGCGAAGAAAAAAAAAGGGTAAAAAATGATTTATTACTCTCTCTAGGTCTTGAATACACTATAGTATAAGAGGGAAAATCTGGTCTATTTTCCTGAACTCAAAGCTCTTGGGGGGGGGGGATCGCCCCCACCGCCCCCACTTGGATCCGCGCGTGCACAGAATAGTATTAAACGAATATTTGAAAATTTCATAATGCATTAAAGGAAATCTGTTCTCAATGACGAAAATATCGAAATAGCAATTCTGGAATATTTTGCGGCATATCCTATGACATCGTTAAGGCAAGTGGCTCTTCAAACAGGAATTTAGGAGAGCTCATTACATGCAATTCTGTTGAAACACAACTTCCACCTTTATATGATGTATTTCTTTCATCACCTAAGAAATCCTGATTGCCGCAAAGAGTGTAATTTTCCGAATTTATATTAACGATGATACAACACGACCCTCGATTTTTGGATAACCTAACTTGCACTGATGAAGCAAAATTTCCAAAAAATGGCCTTCTTAACAGACACAATTCTCATTTTTGGGGTGATTCAAATCCTCATGTAGTAAGATTCGGGAATTGTCAAGAAACCTGGCAATTTAACTTGTTTTGTGCTATAAGAAATGATGGAACAGTAAAACGATATTTTTATGAAGAAAACCTAAAGGGTAATTCATTAATAATATAAGGCACATTATGTCTTCATTTAAAATTATGTATCAACTTTTGCGGGAAAGAGATACTTAAATATTCTGGAAGAGTTAGACAATCAATATTTGAACAATTTACCTCTTGCGGAACATAGGCCAATTTTTTATCAACACCATTGTGTTCCACCACACAGCACCGTTCCAGTTACCAACTTCTACAAGCAACATTTGTGGACACAAGTGGATTCCCAATAATGGTCCTATTCTACGGCCACCTTATTGTCCTGATTAGACTGTCTTAAATTATTTTATATGAAGAACGATAAAAATATCTTTTATTGTAATCCAGTGAAAACGATGGAGGAGTGTAAGGCAAGGGTAAGAAACGCGTTCAAAAGTTTATCTCCAAATTCATTTAGAGCGGCCACCCATGACGAGCTAACTTGGAGATGCGAAAAACCTTTAGAAGTTCAGGGTGGAAATTTTGAACATTTATTGAAATAGGTTGTGTCCCTGTATAGGTAAGCCGTTTAGCATTTTAACAATATAAAAATTTTTAATTGCCAATATTTCTAAAACTGCAAATTTTTGGTAGAAACGACCTTATACGAAGTCGTTCTTATTTTTAGATGAGACTATAATATAAAAATAGGGGGTTTACGTCAAAAAACATTAACTTATAACGATTTTTTCAAGTTAATATTTAATGTTGTATGGTTTTGTTTATTATCAACATATCAACACAATCCACAAAAGTAGATCCCCTTCTAGAAGCAAACCAACACTAATTAAATAATAAAGGATATCATAAAACATAAATAAATAGTTATGTTAATGCCTGCAAACACCATTTTTGGCATAAAATTTAAAATATGTCAAAAATAGTTAGACTTAGATATGGGACATTATAATTAAAATATATCTATAATTTTGCGAAGGGTCTTTCATTTAAAATAAGCAAGAATATATCAGCTTCCAGTATAACCAATATAAAATATTTTAGTAGAATTGCTATACATTGTATACTACCATTTTTGTGGAAACCATATCATTTCGGTAAAAATTAGTCAAAACATAGGTTACGATAATTTATAAAATGCCTCAAAATAAGTGAAACTAATAAGTACCTGGTTCCAAATTAAATACCAACCTGTACATTTACCAGTAAAAATAAATATGCATTATTCTCAACATAATATTTCATTTTAAGTTATATTAACTTTTAGAACAATTCAATTTAAAACTTCTACGAATCATTAAGGTTTTTAGACTTCAAAGTAAATTTCTCTTAAAGATATTGACATCTTAACGAAAAGACAGTCAGTTAACTTTATTTATTAACTTCTATTAACTTATTTTGCGTTTCAGTAGAGAAGTAGTTCAGAATTTAAAAAGGAAAACGTAAATGATTTGTGCTCTGAATTTAGTTGACGTTATTCATTAATATATTGTTTGATCCATTATTTTACACTTAAAAGTACTTTCCCGAAAGGAAAACTTAAATTTTTGCATAATTAATATGGGAAATTGCAAATTTTCTTTTTAAAAAATGTTAAAAGAAAATTTAGAATTTGTTACAAATGTCTGGATTTAATTTGCTAATTTGGAAAACTTCTTGGTTTTTAGTTTTAAACTGACATTAAAAAATTTCTAAAGTATCAATAATCAAGAATTTCTAGGCTTCTTAGAAGATTACCAAAAAATGTGGGCATCAAAATCTCAAACAAAAAATACGATATACAAAATATTCTCTTTTTTTCTTCTAAATACCCCAACTCGAACTCAACGAATTCGATGATTTTTGACTACGTTGTAGAACATGGAAAAATAAGACTCTCTGCTCTTAACTCTGTTTAAGGGGTAAAAATGAGCAGAAAATTTTTAAATATATCTCGGGGTGAAATTATTAATAATCATTGAAATAAATTTGAAATTATTCCTCATCATAGAGCAACGATATCGGATGTAGTTTCCACTATAAAGGTTGTAACCCTTATTTTTTATTTTCAAAAAATTTTTTTAAACAAATTTTGGTAATTCAGAATAGTGGAAACACCCAATTTTTCAATGATTTTTTTGCATACACTGTAGAAAGGAATTGCTTTAAATTTAAGGTAAATGTGCTAAAAATAAATTTGACAAACGTTAATTAAAAGCATTCAATATAATGCATTAAATTCAATAATTTATATTAATGTAAATTAATTGATTGCATTAAATCTAATTTAATAATGCATTAAATTTAAAGTTTGGTCAATATTTCTGAAGGTGACTATGTACATTAAATATACAACTGGTGTTAATTAAATTTTTGATATATTATCAAATATTTAATGCACCAACATTAATGAGATCAAAAAATTCTAAAACTACCAGGAAAAGGTAGCAATTCTTGCCATAGCTAGTGTAATGCCATCTGTAGACCAGTTTCGAACTCACTGGTTCCCGCCAGTACGGGGCAAACATGTACACCACACCATAAGAAAATTGAGTCCTTTAAGCAACTTATATCCTACTAAATAAAACGTTCAATACAAGTTGTGCCATCTCCCGGAATCTCATGCAATGTACGTTATCGAATATTAAATAATAACATAAATTCATTTAGTATTAGGGTATATGTGAATTAATTTTAATGTATAGAAGTTGAACTATGTCTTTAGTTACTTTATTGATATTTAAGATGGCATTTAATTAAATTTAATGTACAACGAACTGATCTTTGCATGAATTGCTTTAAATTCAAAGGGAATGTAAATTATTCACGATTTTTGGTAAAAAATCATTAAATTTAATGTAGGACAGACATTAAATTTAAAGTTATTTTTAACAGTGTACCTACTATTTTCGGCTCGTAGAACACGAGTATGAAATTTTTTTCGCTATCTCAGGTGATCTTTTTCAAAAAAAAATTACTTTCACTAATTCAACTTGTATTTTCCGATCCCTACCTTTAAATTTTGGCCATTTCTAATAAAATTCACAAACAAAACGCAATATTTAATAATTTTTTTTAACATGATTTATATAAAAAACCGCAGAAAAATGCGAATTCTCCATAAAAAGTAAAAAGGCGTGTCTTTTGCTTTTTTTTAAGGACATGTTTACGAATTAGATCGAAACAAGTGATTTGAGAGGCCGGGAACTCGTGTGATTTACTATGCGGTATTGATATGGATTTTAAGATGGAAAATTTGGTAGCTCAAATGCAATTAATTGTGCTAATTCCAGTATTGTGGCATAAAATGTGAGTAAACCTGCAGAACTGGAGTGTCAAACATAAACAGATCATTCAGCGAACTTCATTGGTCAAAAATCTGAACTAAACTAGATTTGGTTGCACATCACTGTAAGGGCAAACTAAACTAAATACTAGATTTTTTCAAGGATTTTCTTTGTATCAATACAATGTCCCTTATTATGTGAAAACTTGTTTAAGAAACAAAAATATGTTCAAAATTTGGTTTTCTTCATTCTTTAGATTACGTAATGTAATAAATTATAAACATATAAAATATATACCGACGATGGAGCATGAAAGCACGATTTAAAGATAATAAATATTGCTATAATCTAACATTTTGTTTAAAAACTTATGAGGATTTATATACATCTGTCCTTTAGTATTAGAATCAAAGATTGTTCAGGTTAGTTGAGGTAAGTTCAAGTTCAGGTTGTCCTTTTATATCGAATAATTTCCAAATTGTTTCATTGAAAAATAAAAATTTCAATTTAAAATGTATTTAAAAACTTTTGGCAGTAAACTTTAACGGTGATTTTCACCCTCAAAAACACACTCAAAAACAGATAAAATAAAATAATGTAACGAACTTTATAGCAGTATACACTTCGTAGTATTAGTTTTTGCCTTGTTTATAGGGTTTTTCTACAAGTTTATAATTTATTTAATAAGTTTTATATTTTGTTAATTTTCTCATGAGACGTCTATGAAAGAAGGTCTGGAACTTTTTAGAAAATTATATTTCCTTGTTTTCGACATGAAACGCCTATGACTGAAGATCCAGAATTCACTTTTTCTTATTTTTATTACACCATGTGGTATGGGAATCGTTCTAAAAAATTAGGGAATCTTCTGGTATCGGCCAAAAGGGAATATAAAGGGTCCAGATCGGCTCTCGTGAACAGTTTAGTTTGAGAATTCGTTGAAGTAACTTGAACTATTAGACAAGTTGTGACAATAAAGGTTATAAAAAGAAAACAGGGTGTGTATAAAGAGAGGCCGTCCGGAATAAATTCGTGTCGGAAATGCGATTAAATCCAGAAGAGGTTAATTCAGGTTAGAAAAGAAGAAAAAAGTGAATTGATGTTGTATGCTGGTAGAAACTAGAAAACAGGAAGCAAAAATGGAATAACAACTTTAAACTAGTTTCAATCAGATACTGATGATACAAGACATGAAAACAAGCCAAGAAGAGATGAAACAAGACATGACAAAAAATCAAGACGATATGAAACAAGAATTGATGACACTAAAGAGAAGCTAAGGTGATATGAAACGAGAACTAAAGACAAGCCAAGATGAAATGAAACAAGAACTAAAGACAAGTCAAGATGAAATGAAACAAGAATTGATGGCCCTGAAAATAAATCAAGAAAACCTGAACCAAGAATTGAAAGAAGATATTAAGAAAAATCAAGCAATTATAAAACAAGAACTAAAAATAAGTCTGGAGGACATAAGACAGAAACTTAAGATCAGTCAACAAAATATTAAACAAGAACTGAAAAAAGACATTGAAAAAATCAAGAAGATATGAAGCGCATAGAAAGAAATGCAAAAGAAGATTAGCAGTCAAGGAGATATGAAACAGGAACTGAAAGAAAACATTAAAAAACAGGAAGATATGAAGCACATAAAATAAGAGATGCAACAATTACATTTGCAAATCGAGTAGGTAGCGAGTACAGGTATAATAAAGGTAGATGGTGTCCCTGCAACTAGTGTGATGAAGCCACCTACCTTCGACGGAAAAGTACAATGGCTTACCTATGTACGTCTATTCGAAGACGCTGCCACCGGCAATAACTGGAGTTCACTGGAGAAGGCACGTGCCCTTGTTCTAGCACTACTATGGAGGTTCTGCGTAGCATTCCCAAAGAAAAACAGAACGGTTACGAATTTATTGTTACTTTTCTGGAGATGTGTTATGGGGAAACACGCCTCCAAAATATAATAAAAATCTTCAAGAATATAAGGCGGATATAATGACAAATTTGACCTACCCAACACACTCAGAAGAAATAAAGCAAAAGTTACCAGTGAATAATTTTATTAACGGTTTACGCGACCCAGAAATAAGTTAAACTCTAAGAGTTTGACTGAAGAAAGTTTCCGAGGCTCCTGCTTATGTCCTTCAATTTAAAATAACCAAATAGACTTCGAGAAACTAAGGGAGTATCATAAGAAATCTCAACGTTTTCGAGGATTATCGTCCAACGGGGAAATTTTGGTGAGGCTAATGAGGGAGTTGAAAGAATTTTTAGACAAACGAAAAACACAACTTTCCATGGTAGAAATAGAATTCGTTGTTGGAAGTGTAGCCAAGAGGGGCATGTACAAAGCCCCTGTACTTGCAGTACTGTTCCTGACAGAAATCCTGATGGCTATCGGCTTTATATTTCTAATACAAGTGATGAAGTTCGAAGGAGGGACTTTGCTATTTGCAAGATAAAAAAAGATGGTGCAGTTGCCGTCAAAGCTTGCGATGGACCTGAAGTATGCGGTTGTCGCATCGGAGTGACATGCCAGACCAGAAAAAAAGGGGTCAAGATAGCCAGTACCATTCGGATAACATGCGTTGTTACCAGTGTGGATACAACGGTAACTTTTACCAAGATTCCCCGAAAATTACTGCTGGTGGAGGCGACAGAAGAAAGAGCCACTATGGAAGAGATAGAAGGAGTACTTGCGGAGACCGTGAAGAACGAGGCTAGAGGGACCGTGACCATGAAAGAGGCTAAGGAAGAAGAACATTCTATAGGTCATCCTCGAGAAGGTAAGTCGAGAGAGACCACAACTGCGAAATGGACTATGACGTTCTACAAGTCATCCTCGAGAAGGTGCAGAGACGACTATAAATGGAAAGCGACATAATGAAGATCCGCTATGACTTCAAAGCCAATACTGGTGGATTCATGGTTGGTAAAAAAGCGTGGTAGTACAATCCAAAAAGAACCAAAGGGCGTTCGCCAAAGTTTTAGAAGTCAGGGGAAGGTCCGTACAACGTAGTGACCCGACTAAACGATCTGGTATACCGAATTTAGAAAAGCCCTTGTGTGAAGATGACAGTCATGCATCTTGACATATTGACCCATTGTCAAGATCAAGAAGGTTGATCGGGATGATCAACACTTGGAATGGGGCCATGTAACGAACTTTATAGCACTGTACACATCGTAGTATTAGTTGGTGTCTCTGGTTTGTAGGGTTTTAATTTTATATATTCTACGAATTCATAATTTATTTAATTAGTTTTATTTTTTGTTACTTTCCTCATGAGACATCTATGAAAGAAGGTCCGAAACTATTTAGAAAATTATATTTCCTTGTTTTCGACTTGAAACGCCTATGACAGAAGATCGAGAAATCGCCGGATTATTCCTTTTTCTTAACTTATATTACACCATGTAGTATGGAAACCCTTCTAGAAAATTAGGGAATCTTCTATTTATGGTATATAAAGGGTGCAGATCGGCCTTCGTGGACAGTTTAGTTTGAAAGTTCGTTGAATTAACTTGAACTGTTTGACAAATTGTGACCATACAGTATTTTTTTTAAGTTTGATTCTATATTTTTGATATTTTGAACATTCTGTATACGTTATCATGATTTGTATTGCTGTTTTTAAATCCAAATGCAAGCAAAACTTTTATCAAGAATAACTTTTTCTCGAAAAATCAAAAACATTGAAGTAAACTAGAGTGCGATACCTCATCCGTAGACACACTGTGTAGATTCTATCAAGATACTGAGTTATAATGTTTTGGTAACACAATTTTTTATTTTACTTCCTGTTAAGGTAATTAAAATATTTTTTTTAAAAGACGCAGTTTTCCATTGTGCCACCTGGTACAATTCAATTTATTTATAAAACTGTGTGCCCTTGTAGTAAAATATTTGCTTGCATATGTTTTTATGTAGACTTACTATTTTCATTCTATTTTACAGGTTTATGTCATTTTATTTGAATGGCTATTATTTCGCTAGCGCAACCCATATTTCATTTTGATATTTATTCCAGACTCGTCGCATTCAGCAGGCTTATAAATCTCATCTGGGATGTACGAAGCGAACGTTTTTATGGATTTTTTCTCTCTTATCAAGAACTTCGTCTGCAAATTTTCGTAGAGATATTACATTATTAATCGTACATTTTTCGTAACGTTAGTTATAAAATTGTGTTAACGTTTTTATTGTCGTTTTCCTGAGCAACAAGTGATAAAATTGTTTGCTTAATTTTACCTCCTTTGAAAATACTTTCAATATATTAAAAAATGTGTCATTAAGAAACATTTAAGACGTACTTTCAAGCAAGATACCCCAAGTCGAACTCACTAATTTTAATGATTTTTGGCTCTGTTACAGGTCATATACGAATATTATTGTTCCAGACATCCTATCTTTTTCTTGTAATAACCTGTATTGTCACAATTTGTCAAACAGTTCAAGTTACTTCAACGAATTCTGACAAAGAGAAAACTTTATTCAAATTCTTCCAATTTAGAAATTTTAGAAAATCTGGCAATATTCGTTCAAGAACAAGACTATAGCTAATCTAAGCGAACGACTGAGGATTTCGATCCATGCATCTAAGTAAATAACTGAGGAGTTTAAGCCGTGACGCCATCAACAAATTTCATTTCAGCGTTTGGTCCTTGCGTTAAAGGTATTGTTATATTAAGTCGTATAATATGCTATTTAAATCGATAGATTTTAGATATAAAAACCGAAAAGATTCTTCATTATTTTTCCAGATATGACAACTTTTGATTTAACTCGAGGTAAATTGATTTGTGTAAATCCTCTAGATATTGTTACGTGATGAAGAATGCTGGTGTGGATGACAAGAATGTGAGGATTATAGAGAGTCTATATTGCTGCCTGAGGGCAGTAATGGTAAGCTTACCAAAGAATGCCAAATTCAACGAGGCGTCAGACAAGGGTGTATCCTCTCTCCACTCCTGTTTAATTTATATTCAAACAAAATTTTTAAGAAAGCCCTACATAACAAAGTATTTGGAATTAAAATCAACGGCGAGCTAATAAACACGATTCGTTATGCCGATGATACGGCCGTTATAAGTAGTAGCCTTCAGCATCTATAGGCAACTTAGATTCTCTCAACAGAGTGGGAAAAGAAATGGGACTCAACATAAATGTTGCTAAAACCAAATTTATTGTTTTCAGTAGTCTACCGTATCCAGACGCTTCGCTGCTAACATATTGATGAACCGTTGAAAAAGTCTCCCACTTCAAGTACCTTGAATGTTATATTAATGAACAGCTTGACCCAGATAAAGAAGTTAAATGCAGAATCAACCCGCACAACTTTTCTGAAAATGAGATCGCTTGTCTGTAATGACAATCTAAATTTAAAACTTCGCCAAAGGATGGTTAAAAGTTACATCTGGTGTTGTTCTATGGAGTAGAGTTGTGGATACTGAAGGCTGCCACGGTCAATCGATTGGAGGCATTTGAGATGTGGTTGCATAGGCGAATGCGGTAGCTATGCAAACTAATATAGCGGTTTTAGACTAGGCAGATGACACTCGTGAATTACTGACAACTGTAAAATTCAGAAAATTAGCATATCTTCGCCATGTTCTCCGAGGAGATCGGTACAGAATTCTTCAACTGATTATGAAGGGTAAGATCGAGGGTTATAGAGCTGTTGGAAGGATGCAGATCTCTTAGCTGAGGAACATCCGAGTGTGGACAGGAATACAGAGTACTGTGTAGTGAGACGTAACACGACATATGAAGAAGACGGAGATGTAATTCTTAGGTCAGTATATCTAAAACTCAAATGAAATTTGCATAAAAGTTATAATTCTATCCAAAACTATAATATACAATGACTCTTATTTATAACTACACAATTTTTATTTATTTCCAATAATTTAAACGCTTTAGAAACTCAAACACCCAGATACTAAAATTTATGACAGTAAACTTCTAATATAAGCTCATTGTATCATACTCTGTGTCAAGACAGAAATGTATAGTCTACTCTTCAAGAATATTGGCTATATAAATGAAACAACGTATAAAATGGGATGAAAATGGAATAAATATATTTTATTCAAGTAGAAGCGTACACAAACACACATTTTATTAAAAGGACCCTTCTTAAACGCTCTTAGGAACGACTGATTTATTTAAGAGAGCGTCGCACTTTTACTGCTACGCTCTACTTAACTGACATTACTTTTAATAATTCTTTTTCTTGAATTTAAATATATATATAGATATATATATATATATATATATATATATATATATATATATATATATATATATATATATATGATTCAGTATTAATCCCGAAATACATCTGTTCGTTCGTTTGGTTTCTTGTAGAAGTTTGCAGAAGTTTCGCCAAAATGTCATTTAGAATCTTCTGTGAAATACTACGCAATAACATTGTATACCTCTACGGGGAGGAAATATTCACGCAAACCAGAGCACATGAAAAACTGAGAGAGAAATTCTGCATACTCCTATGCGATCTCACCAATAAGAAGCAGAGACAACAACGTGCAAACAGCTTTTATAAGGATAAACTACCACACCATAACCAGGAGAACTGTTCGAATATTGGAAAAATCTCGAAATACCCTACTTAGAGCGGAAATACGACAAACAAGAATACAACTAAGCACAACGGAAAAGGCACTCTACCAACTTCACCTGTCTCTGAGTAACTTAATGCATCCCGTCTTATGGAACTATTTAGAAACTTTCTGCTATTGGCGAACAGAAACTTCAAAAACCACAAAAACAGAAACGAATTTAAAGAAATTTGAAAATAGCACGAAACACCACCACAAATAAAAGAACAAACAAACAACAACCCACAACAACAGAACAGTGTACAACATATCCAAACACCAACTAACTGAAACCGAAAAAATAGTTTTAAGTAAAGGTTTCAATTACGCAATAGCTCCAAAAAAAATTCCCACGGAGGAAATAATCACATAAATCGAGTCCACTCTTCTGTCTTTTAAAGACAACCACGAAGCTGAGCAAATACCGCAGGATGTGACAAGAATTCTCAGAACATCGAGTGCTCCGAAACAGAACCTGAACAGAGCAGAATTTACAGCTTTAAAAGACCTGACCAATAATGATAACATCATAATATTACCAGCAGATAAAGAACATAAACTCAGTATAAGAAACAAACAGACAACATCGGATTTTTTTCAACACTAGCACGAAACAGGACACAAAATTGATTTTGATACCTGCCAGCAAGCCGCTAATATAGAGCACTACAAGGCAAGATTGATTCGTGACTCCATCAATATTGAAATTAACGGCACTCTGAATAAGAGAGACGATGCACTTAATCTTTCTTCTACTCGGAAAACTCTCTTTAAGTGGGACCATTGTACCGACACGTATGCCACGCTTAAACTGACACCAATGGTGGCGCTCGAGAGGAAGGCGGAGCCAAAGCCAACCCACCGTTACTATTTGCGACCGCGTATAAAGCACGCTTTCCTTTAAATTTCTTTCAGTTGATCTACAACTAGCAAGCACAGAAGATGCCAAATGGGATTTTGGCGAAACGTCTGCAAACTTCTACAAGAAACAAAACGAATGAGCGGATGTATTCTCGGATTAATACTGACTCACATACTCCCATCCGTGAAACATTACGTAATATATATATATATATATATATATATATATATATACATATATATATATATATATATATATATATATATATATATATATATATATATATATATATATATATATATATATGTATATAATAAGTAAATATAGGAAATAAGATAAACAGAAATTTAATTTATTTCGTGAAACGGGTGAGTTGATGGCAAATTAGAATAGCTTTTTAATCACATATAGATTTATAAGAATAAAGGTGAACATTTAGAACTGATATCCTAAGCTTCTCCTAATTATAGTTATTTTTAAATATTTGGAGACGATTTTAGCCTACACAATTTTTATTTTTATAGTGCCATAAGGAAAAACTGAGTATATGAATTCATTCAATTATTTCCAAAGCCTCTACTTAGACTTAAAACTATATAATTCAATATAAATTAGAAAAAATAATAATTTAATAACTTTAAATTATTTAAATAAAGATGGAAAAAATATATTGAAAAGTATTGATATAGGGTGCTTTGAGAATTTAAATACGCAAAATCAAAAAGAATAGAAGTTTTTAAGTTTTAAAAAGAAATTTTAGAATTAATCGATTCGAATTTTAATATACAAAATGTCAGCTGAGTAGCTCTGGTACCAAATATTTGGTATGAAAATTTGCTGCATCGTAAATTTAAGGATATTAAAAAAACATCCTTTTGTGTAAGGTTTCAGTTAATACTCTTTTAACTTAAGTTCAACTAAATATTATCACACATTGTGAAAAATGGAGTAAAATTTTGTTTTACTGCATATTAGCCAAAAAAACAAATTACAAGCTTTAAATATCTCTATCATACTGAACCTTTAGGTTAGAGCTTATCAAGTTTTTGACATGTTTTTATTTTAATCCTAAAGTTATATTAATTTGGATTAGATACATTTATTATTCGGCAAGCAAAGTTTTCAATTATTTTTTTTATGCTAAAATGATAGTCGAAGGAAAACTTACACCTAGTGATTCCCTGCCAAATTCAAAAATACTCCTAGTGCAAGTGAAGATTTTTTTTAAATACATGAGTTCTGTAAAGCTAGATTATGAAATATTTTCTGCTATTTTATAAAATGGTACAATATTTTTTTTTATATTTTCAAATTTGGCAAGGTTAGAGCCCTACTGCACCAGTTACCGCTTTTTATTGTAATATAAGTTGCAACTTATTTTGGCATTTACAGAACCTATGGATTTTAAGATCACGAGTCGTCAATGCTTTACCTCTTTTTTCCTATTAGTATTCTTGTTACGACTTTCGTACTTCTAGCTAAGAAATTTTTTATTCTTTTTTTCCTTAATGTGTATACAAGACACCACCTACCTATGAAATTTCATGTTTCATATCAACTGGAAGTTAATTAAAAGTTTTAATTATCTGGCAGTAAGTCAGTGCGAAAAGTAGCGATTTTTGGAGCCTATGTCTCGAAATTTATAAAATTTAACTGTATTATCATGTGTGTCTCATTAAGTCAAAATTTCATTTTTCTAGATCTTACAATTTGTGCATTCTTCTTCTTCTTCTTCTTCAGGTGCCATCTCCTATCGAAGGTTGGATATTATCATTGCCAATCTCACTCTATTTGCCGCTACTCGAGAAAGTTCTACTGAGCTACAATTGAACCACTCTAAAATTTCTCAACCATAAAATTCTTCTTCTTCCGATATTTCTTCTTCCTTCTATTTTACCCTGCATGATCAATCTAAGCAACTCGTATCGCTGGCCTCTCATTATATGTCCAAGATATTACAGTTTCTTTATTATTATGTTGTTAATTATTTCATAGTTTTTGTCTATCGCTAGCAATACTTCTACGTTTGTTTTTCTCTCCGTCCAAGATATTCTCAACATCCTTCTGTAACACCACATTTCAAACACTTGCAGTTTATTTATGTGTTCTTGTTTTAGTGTCCAGTCTTCCAACCCATAGTGCAGCACTGAAAATACATAACATCTTAAAATTCTCATTCTTAGTTCTAGAGTGATGTCTCTGCTGCACAGAATGGTTTTCAGTTTTACACACGCACTTCTTGCCATTTGTATTATAGTTCTTATTTCTGTTGTTTGTTCATTATTTGCTGTTATCTATGTGCCCAAGTATTTGTATTTTTGCACTTTTTCTAAATTCACACCTCGCAACTTTATGCTTGTTTTATTTTTTAGTTATTACCATATATTTAGTCTTTTTGGTGTTCATTTTTAATCCGTGTTGCTCGCAAACGTTATTTGTTTCGTTCACTAGTTCTTGGAGTTCTTCAGCGGAGCTAGGTATGATACCAGTGTCGTCTGCAAATTTTATGTTGTTTACAGCTCGTCCGTTTATTATTATTCCCTTATTTTTCGTTAAAGTGCTTCTTCGAAAATCGATTCACTGTACACATTGAATAGTAGAGGTGACAAAATGCATCCTTGTCTCACTCCTCTTCCTATTTCAATATCCGGACTTGTTTCGTTATCTACTATTATTTGTGTGCGTTGATTCCAATATAGGTTAGTTATTATTCTTAAATCTTTGTTGTCTATGTTTTTTCTTCACACCTGTGAAAGCACATTAAGTGCAAACAACGCGTCTTTGGTGCCTATATCATTTCTGAATCCAAACTGACTATCATCTATCCCCTTTTCAAGTTCTTTATAAATGCGTCCGTGTATTACTTTTAAAAACACCTTGAGTACATAGAGAGGCCTAAAATAGGGTCCAAAATGATTAGCGCATGTCGCATTTTTTTTTGCTTGTGCATATTTGAATTAAATTGATAAATTTATAAAATTTAAGAAGGAATTAAATTATAATAAATTGATTAACAAATATATAACAATTATCAAGCTGCCTCAGCGGCTCACGCTTATGAAATCTATGCTCTATTCTATTTATCGTCACAACTTTTTCAAAGTTTTCAATTTTGTATTCATGTTTTATAACATAACTTCGATTTATTTGACGTATAATTTTCATTTTGTTACTGATAATGTATTAAACGATAGCAATCATATACTCATAAATAATGGAAGTGAGAAAACGTGAGTCATGAGTTTTTTAATTATTAAATTTCATTATGCCGTCCAACTTGAATAAATCGAACCCTGATGTTTGACTCGAAACTGCGATTTTAAAATTTAATTTGCTTTACGGAAAGGTAATTTTAAGTTAATTTTTACTATATTTCGTACAATATGGAAAGAAGCTTCAAGCAAAAGCACAATACCTTGACCACAAGTAATAAAGTGAAAGGGAAAAACAGAGAGAGAGAGAGAGTTCTTGCGCTCACAATAATATTAAACAATAAAAAAAACATATTATTAGCGCCTGTAAACTTCAGATTTTTAACGAGTAGGAAACGAGTAAGATGGCATTATTACTAAGCGTTGATGAAGGTATGGTTTTGTAAACAGGAGATTGCCCAGAAGAGCATATTCCATTATCTAGTGTTCTAATATAAGAAAATACTAGGGTTTTCAGCAAGGGGATCGTTTATAAGACACTATAGAGGAAAGTGCTGCATACCTGATGAGTCAATTAAAGACTACCAGGAAAGATTGCTTCCAGAACTTTTCAGAATATTTTGAACTGGGATGAATTCCTATTTTTTTGTAAATATCTGGCTGATAAGACATTTATTTTCAAAAATACACAATGTCTGGTGACAAAGAAAATAAATAAGGAGCGGTCTTAGTTGATGTCTATATGTCCGGACCAGAGAAGTATAAACTTCTCGTTTTTAGATCATTATAAAGGGTGCTCTTTTTTAAGGGTATCAATTTGCTACCCATCTATTACAAAAATAACAAAAAGTCTTGACAATGTTGAACATAAAGTTTCAATAACCCTTGCAGATAATAAATAAAGGTCTATTATTTGGGACGCGGAAAATATGAAAAATGTAGTGGACTGTATTTTTGAATTGTATAAAAAAAGGAATTGAAAAACTTGCACAAATCGCTTACCTTTCCGTACGGTCAATAGGGCACAATCTTGATCCTGAGGGTACCCTCTTTTTTGATGCTTGCAGGGCCACCCAATTCACCTTTAGTTTCTTCCCGCACTTTAAGGTTCGCAGAAATTGTCTTTAAAATTAATTGCTTATCCTGCCACGAATACCGACCGGAGGAACGATACCGTACTCGACCCTACTTAGAGCGTGAGTTGACTGTATATTACCAATTCACTTGGATTGGCTATGCGACTTATGCGCAGCAAAAAAGTTAAGAAAAAAATATAATAAAAACCCAATATATTGAAAATAAGAGTGTGTGTGATAACGTAACATAAATGGAAGTGTAATTTTAAACTAGATTATTATGTCACATAAGTCCCTAATTGGGATAATTAAATAATTTAATTGCCCAAAAATAAAATAACTAAGATTCCTGAACAATTTGCCTCCAAATATACTCCAAACTGGCTGAACAACAAGTAAAAGGAATTGAAGAAAAGAAGAAAGACTCATCCATAAATTTTTTTCGATGATATAATTGTAATGGAAAAAACTTGGAGTGAATACACATAACCAATTTGCGTATACAGCGAGAAAGCATACCCCCAAATTTCAGTTTACGCCCAAGAAACAATACCAAAAGTATACCACCATCAAGAACAACGGAATATACATGATTCGTTCAATCACAATTGTCAACTGTTACAAAAAAGTGGGATTATCAAATCACATATGGCTATACAGCTCAATGAAAAAGAAGAGATAGACTCGTAACTGGCTCATACATAAACCGGTTTGGTAAGCACTTCGAATCGAGACGAAAATATTTTTATTTAAAAATCCCTATTTTAAGTCCAAAAATTCAGAATAGAATTTATGTTATTATTATATTATTTATATTATACTCTAGCTACTGTATAAATACTATGTATAGATTTTATAGATGAATACACATTATAACTATTATAAACGCTTGATTAATAAATACTTGTATATTAACCAATAAAATTTGGAGGAACCGCACTGAATTGAATTGCTCAATAAACTGATTTTTTTATTGCTTGAACACATTTCAACAACATATATTCTAAGATGATCCTAATATACATTTTAATTTTAGACATGACTATTTAAACAGGGATATAGTATGTGTAATATATTATTGCAAACACATTAAAATTAAAAGCTGCAAAATCCTACACTAGTCTTAACTAAATAGCAATTTTTGAGTTTTTGTTCAATTGTGCTGTGATTGTTGATGATTTCTTTGATAGATCAATAAGCCTCGATTTTATTTAGAATGAAAAATCACAAGTACATTAAAAATACCAAATATTTTGAGAAAGACGTCTTGCATGTTGTTTGACTTATTTTGAAGACCTAGATAGCTAAAAATATTACTTGCTTATTTACAATACACGCCAAATTATTTTTGTTTTTAATTGGCGAACAATGAAGTGGTTTTTTGTTTTTCTTTTCGAGATGGCGAAATACAGTAATCTTTATTTTTGATATTTTACAAATTATCACCGATTTACATCAAAATCGGATGTTAACAAGAATTTATAAAGAAATCATCACAAATACTGAATGCTCTATTTTGAATCAGAAAACCAACTAGAAACTTAACATAACATAAATGACTTAATGGACGCTTTGACGACTGAACACAATCCACAGGAATGGAGGCTTTTCATAGGCTCCTCAAAATTGAGTTTAAAAGATGCTATTCTCCACACTGGTAATACACAACGTTCGATTCCGTTATGGCACGTAATGCATGCTAAAAAAACATATGAAAACATTAATTTAATTTCAGACGCTATATCATACTCAGAGCCCCAATGGTCGATTTGTAGTCGGGATAAATCTTTACACTATATAAAAAAGATTGGACTCCAGACCCAATCTGTGTATCAGAGAAAAGAACGTCAAGCATCTTCCTCTAGTAAAATTCCCAAAAATTATTCTCCTGGCTTTACATATTAAATTGAAACTATTGAAAAACTTTGTCGAGGGTCTCAACAAAAATGGACCAGCTTTCAAATACTTGCAAAGTAAATTTTCGCGTCTAAGTCACGCCAAAATAGAAGACGGAATCGTTATTCTAATTAGAGAGATTCTGAAAGATCTAAAATTTAATTCAGTTATACAGGGCTTTGAAAACGGGAGATGTGAAAATTATGATGAGCTTATGAAAAATTTCCTACAAAATTATTAACAATTGGGTTGCAATATGTCACTAAAAATTTATTTCATTCATTCTCATCCTGATTTTTTTCCTGCTAACTGCGGTTATGAAAGTGACGAACTAGGTGAACGATTCCGCCAAGATATATCGACAGTGGAAAAGAGATACCAGGGCCAATGGAATGGGTTAATGTTAGCAGACTGCTGCTGGAACTTTAATTGAGATACCCCTGAAAATGATTGCAAAAGACGAGCGAAAAAAAGAAAAATTCTTAATTAAAAAAAGGTTAAATATTTTCTAAATTCTCAATTTGATGTAAAAAGCTAAAAAAAAAATCAATCAAATTTTCTTTTTTTAATAAATGTTATATGTTCTTTCACATTTTACTTGAAGTCCCAGGTTTCCATACTAGCAATATTTTTAATACAAAATTTATAAATTTTATTCGCATTTTCGTATTCAGTGACTCCAAATTAGTATCAAAATATAGCAGTTATTTAGAAGCCACACAAAAAGTTAAATTTTGTAGATCAGTGTTATGATAAAATATTAAAACGTATTTTAGATTATACCCTGTTGGAGTTTATATGCTAATTATTTTTGAATTTTTCGAATTTCCATTTTAAACTAAAACTAATAAAAAATACATACGATAATAATAAATTGTAACAAAAGAAATAACTATTTAATTAATAAATATTGACGCTTCAAGTTTTCTAAATTTATAAAATATAAAAATTTATAAATTTAAGAAGTACGTAAGATTTATTAATTTAAGTTTCTCTTTCTATATTTACTTAATTTTTCTTTCTTTGAAAGTGAATAATAAAGTATTAAAATGATTTGTCTTATTAATATTCCAAGTATCTGAAACATCAAATCAATTGGTTCTATTATACTATTTCTAATTTAAACTTTTAAGTGACTTAAAACTTGTTTTCTTTTTATAACACAAGTATTCTTTTACAATTTTTACGAGAAAAATCCGTGATAAAAGCAAATCCATAAAAACACTTTTACAGCAACGAGCTAAGAATATAGGTTAAGATACAACGTGGGTTGATCCAGAAAACGATTCTTAGAAAATTATCGGGAAAAGTCTTTAGGCTTATATTAACAATTCTGTGATTTGAATATACATTTTTTATATAAAAAGGTCGATCAAATGCCTTCAATTAAGTGGGTTTACATGACATAAGAAAAAAATTTAAAAATTAGGTTGTTCAACTTTTTGGGATGTCGAAATAAAAAAAGTTATGAAATCATAATTTCCCTTTCAGTTAGTTGCGTCAGTAGAGTCGAAATTAAAGTGAATATTAAAATATTTATACGTATACATAAAATTTTTAAAAAATGTAAAAAAATTATCTTTTAAGACATCAATATATATATATACAGGCGCGGATCCAAAGGGGGGGGGGCGGTGAGGGCTATCGCCCCCCCCCAAGAGCTTTGAGTTCAGGAAAATAGACCTGATATGGCCTCTTATACTATAGTTTATTCGAGAGCTAGAGAGAGTAATAAATCATTTTTTACTCTTTTTTTTTTCTTCGCAAACTACCTGTGTTCTTTAGTTCGGTGTCTTGATAGATATTTGATTTAACCCTTGCCATAGGCGTCAGAAGGAGGTTTATTTTATCACTAAGTAGTTATGGCATAGAATATTATTTCGGTAATAAACTTAAAATAAAAAGTTTTTATAAAATTATCTTATTTCTTATGATATCTTAATAATTTACATACATTAAAAAATATAGATAATTTTGACATATTTAACACAAATCACAAATGTATTTTATTATTTTTAATTTTGACATAGAAACCATTTTCGGCACATTCAGACTCAAACGTAGCCGTATTATCTCAAAAAATTTTATGTTATAATTTAAATACTTACAAAATACCCATTGTCAGAAATACAAGAAGTTAAACATATATAAAAAAATAAATTATCCATATAATATTAAAATTTTTTTGGGCTATCGGTCATTTTATTATTAATTAAAAACATTTTTAAGACATTTGACGTTTCGTTTATTTATTTCTTAAACCATCTGCAGAATTACAATTAAACACTTAAAAGGGATTAAAATGTAATTAATTTTTATATGTTACAGAAAATTTAAATAATAAATTGTGTTTACGCTGGTAAACATGATGTATCTAATTCGTAATCAAAGTCAGTGAAGCTATCTTCGCTCAAATTAATTATAATTGGTTCCTCTATCTCACCGATCATGAGGTCGAGTTTCCACATTTTCTTTTATTCTTTTATTATAAGGATTTTTTCCAATTTTCTGCAGTAACTTTATTCAAAAAATTCTTTTAAAAGTTCAGTTAAATTACTAATTTTGTAAGTTGTGTTATTTCTGACAACTCTACCTTTTACTTGAGAGAGATATTTCCTTCTCCAACGGACATTTTCCTGACGATCTATAAGAACAGATTTCCTATCTTTTCCCAGCAAAAATTAAGTTCTCTGAGTAATTTCTAGAGCTCGATTCTTTTAATTTCAGGTAAATCCCAATATTCATTGATTTTAGTTAGAATTTTGTCGATGGTTGGCATCTGCTTCTCATAATAAAATGTATGTACAACTCCTTTTATTGCAGTTTATATTTCTTCTCCCAACGAGATTTTTCGTCTACCTGTGATCGATTGTAGCTTGGGAGTACTAACAATTCCAGTAGTTTTTTTCTCCTTCAGTATGCTGTACATAGTAGATTTTCCAACTCCTGTCATGTTGGAACACATCTCAACAAAACTTTTAACATTATTATCTAGATATTGATATCTTACGGCATCATAAACATTCATCGTAATAAGTTTTTCGTTAAGGAAAAAATGCTCTGGTTTAACGATTTTGGAATAAATATTGATGTGGAAGCCATATCTTTTGGGTATCTCACCAATCTCAAACAATATATAAAAATAAGCACAAACAAAATAAATCACTAAGGACACACTGTAAGGTGTATATTGCTCACTGACATAAATTTTATTGTTGCAGTAAATTTATTAAAGCTTATAATATATAAATATAATTAAATATAATTAGATTTACGGCTCTCCTCAGTTACCTACGGCACTTTAGCAGGTACGTTGGAGCTTTCTGTAACAGTTTTATTACTCTCTCTAGTTCTTGAATAAAGTATAGGAATGTGGATGCTTGCGATCGCCTCTCCCCTTCCCAAGTACATTGAGTTCAAGAAAATAGAACCGATGCTGCCTTTTATATTAGGAATGTGTATGCTGCTAGCACTCCCCCCGTTGACAACTTGTTTTATCTTGTGACCCCCCCCCCCACCTCTCCAAGAGAGTCAAATTCAGGAAAATAGACCCGACCCTGCCTTTTACACTAGAAATGGGAATGTTGCTGGTGTCTCTTCCCCACCCCCCGTCGACAACTTGCTTCCACTTGCCATACTGTACTTTTGTGATATCACCGCCCCCCCCCCCCCAGAGAGGGAAGCTGGATCCGCCCCTATATATATATATATATATATATATATATATATATATATATATATATATATATATAAAATAATAAAAATCTGAAAATTACAGAATATTCAGGAATTTAAAAAATATAGAAACCCATTTACAGTAAAAAATATTGAAATATGTATCAAGACATAAAGTACAATCAACAAGTATAAAATAAGCAGTTCATATAAATATTTATTATGAATATTAAATATCAACTGGTTTTAATTATCATTATAACATCATACGAAATATTAATAACTAGTTAAACCACATTAATAATTATAAAGCTGTTTTTGTGATTAAAACCCAGTCAACACATTTCATTAATTAATATAATTACTTAATATATTAATAGTAATATAATCATCAATAAATCTGACATAATAATGGATATGTGGAACAAGTTACTAAAATACGTTATTTCAGAGGATGAAGTTAAAGGCTGCAATATGAGATAAAGACATTTTTCTTTTTACATATAAATTTCAAACCTGAACTAAACTTTTAACCTTAAATTAACGTTATATGCTAAAAAATAAAATCATGGGAATAAGGGCTGCAGGTAATCTAAAAATAACTACCAAACTTTACAAATCAAAATTAAAAAAGCTGCTTCAACTCCGCCCCGGAATTGTAACCTCAGAGTGGTAAAAAAAAATGTATAAATTAAACTAATTTTCAAGGACGCTCGAAACAAATTTGGAGATATTTTTAAAGCTTGAAGCAATTTAAAGTTGAATATAAGGGTGGAAAGTAAAAATTTTGGGTTGACCGTAAAAGTTTTAAGTTTTTTTACCAAATTTCCAATTTTATGTTAGTTTTACAATACAATTTTTAGATCGATCTTACTAAGGTCAGGCAGTTTTCGGTATCTAATTACCTAGGTAGATATACCATTCAGTCCTTATATTGGATAAGCAATTTGAAGTTTTCAAAATTTAATAACAGCTTTACAATTAACAAAATATATATCTGTGTGCCTAAAAGAAAGTTAAAACATAAGGTTAAGAATACTGGAAGGAAAAAATAAAAGAACTGTAAATTTTGAGTAATTGGTCACCATATTGGATCAGCAGTTTTGGTAATTTCGAAAGGCACTGCTTTGTATTCGTTTCTGCATGTATGGGTCCATAAATATTGTTCCGGATGGCCAGTATTTATATACAACTGTTTTCCTTTAAAAATTTTTATTATCACACTTTGACACTTGTCAAACAATTCATGTTGCGTCATCAAACTTCCAAATTAAACTTCACGAAAGCTGATCTGGACTATTTATATACCCTTTTTCCGAATACCAGAAGATTACGGATCTTTCTAGAAGGGTTTTCATACTACATGGTGTAATAAAATATGAAAAAGGAGTAGTCTGTCACAGGCGTTTCATGTTAAAAATAAGGAAATAGAAATTTCTAAAAAGTTCCAGACCTTTTTTCATCGACGTCTCATGAAAAAATTAACAATGGTAAAATTAATTAAATAAATTATGATACAGCTACAATAACTACATGTCTGAAGATTGTGCTTTACAGGATCATTTCTACTTTATGTATTCTTCACCATTGGTGGTTTGCAGGACATAATGTTTTTCCGGAAAATCAATATTACATTCAGCCACGATGTTCGACTTTACAATGGTGTAAGTAGAACCGCATACTTTTCCGGGTACTACCAAGCTGGAAACATTGCTTTGCAGCCGGCAACCCTTAATTCTTATTGTTGATGGGGCTTGGTAGCACCTAGCCAGCTTTCGCCTCTTTAAGCTGGCTGCTGGGAGTTTTCCTGATTCTAATCACTTTCAGGAGCAGTATTGCCGATACAGCGGCTTTGTACATACCCCTCTTGACCACATTTCCAACAACGAATGGTATTTCTGCTGTGGAAGGTTGTGTTTTTGTGGTTATGCGCCTTTTGATTATGAAAAAATTCCTGCATCTCCTTCTTTAACTTCCTCGTTAGTCTTGCGATCATCCTGTGAAACATTGACTCTTCTTATATATCTTCCTTGGTTTCTTGAGGTCTATTTGGCTGTTTCAAACTGATGGGCATAAGCAAGAGGCTCGAAATTTTTCTTCAGTCGAGCCATTCTTAGAGTTTGGCTTGTTTCTGGGTCGCATAAACCTTCGATAAAACTATTAACTGCTAACTATTGCTTTATTTCTTCCAGATATGTGAGGTAAATCAAATTTATTAGACTCATTATATCTGCCTTATATTCTTGCAGACTTTCATTGTATTTTTGTCTTCTTTCTGGAAGTCGGGCCTTATAAACTCCTTGGAAGTGGACTTTCCCATAGCGCATCTCCAGTAAAGTAAAAATAGATTCAAAATCATTCTGTTTTTCTTCGAGAATGTTATATAGAACCTCCACAGCTTCACCTCGTAGTGCTAGAACAAGAGCACGTGCCTTCTCTGGTGAATTCTATTTATTGCCGGTGGCGGTAGCTTCGAACAGACAAACATAGGTAAGACAATGTACTTTGCCATCACAAGAACACCATCTACCTTAATTATATCTATACCGACTTCCATCTCGATTTGCAGATGTAATTTTTGCATCTGTTTCTGGATTCCAGTGTCCTCATATAGTACTTCTCCATGTACGTCTTCTCTAATTTTGTTAATCTTCTGTTGTATTTCTTGTTCTATGCGCTTCATATCGTCTTGATATTTTTAGAGTCTTCTTTCCGTTCTTGTTTCATGTCTTCTTGACTTGTCTTAAGTTCCTGTCTCATGTCTTCCGGGCTTGTTTTTAGTTCTTGTTTTATATCATCTTCGCTCTTCTTTAATTCTTGTTCCATCTCTTCTTGGCTTGTCTTTAATTCCAGTTTTATATCGTCTTGGCTTATTTTCAGTGTCATCAATTCTTGTTTCATACCATCTTGGCTTGTCTTTAATTCCAGTTTTATATCGTCTTGGCTTTTTTTCAGTGTCATCAATTCTTATTTTATACCATCTTGACTTGTCTTTAATTCCAGTTTCTTATCATCTTGGCTTGTTTTTAGTGTCATTAGTTCTCGTCTCATATCGTTTTGGCTTGTCTTTAGTGTCATCAGTTCTTGTTTCACATCATCTTGGCTTTTCTTCATAGCTTGTTGATTTCTCATCATATCTTCTTTCAATTCTTATTTCGTCTCCTTTTGGCTTGTTTTCATGTATTGTATCATCATCAGTATCTGATTTAAACTAGTTTGAAGTTGCTATTCCATTTTTGCTTTCTGTCTTCTAGTTTTTAGGGGCATACAATTTCAATTCATTTTTTTTTCTAATTTTCTAACCTGAACTAACCTCATCTGAATTTGCTCCCACTTCTGACACGAATTTGTTCCGGGAGGCTGGTATTTATACATAACTGTTCTACTTTAAAACCTTTTATTGGCACAATTTTGATACTTGTCGAAATAATTCAAGTTGCATCAACAAACTCTGGATCCTTTATATATCTTTTTGTGGATACCAGAAGATTACGGATATTTCTAGAAGGGTTTTCATACTACATGGTGTAATAAAACTAAGAAAAAGGAATAATCTGGCGATTTCTAGATCTGCTCTCATATACGTTCCATGTTAAAAATAAGGAAATAGAATTTTCTAAAAAGTTCCAGATCTTCTTTTATAGAGGAAATAATGAAAGGAAAAATTAGTTAGATAAATTATGAAATCGTATAAAATAAACTGAAAATCCTACCAACCATAAACACAAACTAATGCTATGAAATATATAACGCTATAAAGTTCGTTACAATATTATAAAAGAGGAAATTTTAGTCTCAGGCCATTGCATTTGGAATAGAAGAATTCATTAAGATTATGAAAAATGCACTTAATAAAATATCAAACACATCTTCTAATAATTCTACTCAACTTAAAATAACCTACCTTCAAACTATCAGTGTAACAAAAATAACCAATGATGATTAGTTTAAAATTTTCTTTTATGTCATTACTACCTTTTTTATTATTAAAAATAAATAATCATTATTTTCAATAATAAACCTTAATTTAAGGAAATTGTAAGACCTAAAATAGACTGTATTTTATAAGGTATATACTTATATTCTGAGAATCAAATCACCAATTTTTTAAATTACTGTACTTCGCTTAGATAACTGTAATTGCGTCTAAAAGGCTCTTTATAAATAATTCATTTTTAGGCTTTCGTTAATGACTATTAAATTTATCACAATTATATTAAATACCAGCTTGTACTCGCGACTTCGTGAGCGTCAAATTTTTGAGAAACAAAACTATATCAGTCCTGACAACCTCCTCTTCATATCTGTAAAATTTTGTTTTGTTTGGGTTCAATTATTTCAAGGATTAGCCCATTTGTGTGAACAGAGAAAAATAAAATAGCCTATATCACACCTAACAACATCCTGTTTATGTCTATAAAGTTTCATAAAAATCGGTTAAGACGTTTCGAAGATTAGCCCATACAGACCGACAAACAGAAAAAAATAGCCTATATCACTTCTGACAAGATCTTCTTCGTGCCTTCGAAGTTTTATCGAGGTTCACTGAGGAGTTTTGAAAATCAGCTCGTACAGACGGTCAGACAGAAAAAAGTATCCTATATCACTCTTGACTCTTCATGTTGGTTAAGTTTCACCGAAATCGCTTCGGCCGTTACGAAGATTAGCCCGAACAAACAGTCACTTCAATTTTATTTATATATATATATATATATATATATATACGAATTTTGTCCCAAAGGTATCGAACCTAACGTTCATATCTCCGCATTGGTGTCATTCTTTATTATCCGGTGACATACTTCAAAGTAGTCCTCATTTAATTGAATAATACGTTTCCAGCGGTGTTTCCACTTCCTGAAGGAGGCCTGGAAGTCAGTTTTCGGAATTGTCTTCGGTGCATTCATTGCACTAGTTTCAATCGTCTCTTTATCGTCGAACCGGTGTCCTTTGAACGGTATTTTTAATCTGGAAAAGAGCCAAAAGTCGCACGGAGCTACGTCGGGACTGTACGGAGGCTGGCAAAGCTGTACGACTTGGAGCTTTGTTAAATATTGCTGCACACGTTACCAATTTTTGGATGAATTTCGCACACGCGAGTCATTGCCAAATTCTCGGTTAAAATTCTCCAAACATATGTATCATACTTTAAGTAGTATACTACACTATAATATATTATAACTAATATATAATTATAAATTCACAACCCACACACGTATGATACATCATAAATGGTGTATCATATCAAGAAAAATGAAAAATACGTCAAATCAAAACAAATTGTTTCTAAAATCATAATCTGTACGTATATGATGCAATATACAAATGGTAAATCATAAACAGTTATAAACGTATGCTCGAATAAATTAAGATATGTCATAAAATCTAAATAGTGTACATTGATGTAATTTGGTGTATCACATTAATCAAAATTGGGTTACTCCCGAGGGTGTGGATCTATACACCCTCTTTCCCTGGGGCAGACCCACCTCCAGCTTTTAGTATTCCAAGATCACTTTCTAGTTCGCGTACAGTCAACCGACGATCTCCTTCAATTGCAAGTCGCACACGCTCGACATTTACTGGTGTTATTGCACTCGAGGGTCGGTCAGAGCGAGAATCATTGTCTACTAACATGCGACCATCTTTAAACCGCTTGTACCACTCTTTCATTCTTGCTTTACTCATGCACTCCTCTCTAAATGCCTTATTCATCATATTAATTGTTTCCGAGCAAGTTTTTCCAAGATTAAAGCAAAACTTGATGCCAATTCGTTGATCTATATTTTTCGTCATTTTTTTACAATAACAAAAAAAAGACGCTGTAAACAAACGCACACCGTTCACGAACTAACACGTCCAGTCGGTAACTGCGCACACTAACGAGTTCGTGAAGACTTACTGATGACGCCCATGCCCCACAGAGGTCGCTCGGAAGTTTTGACGCGAAGATATGAATGCAGGTTCGATACTTTTGCGACAAACCTCGTAGATTTATTTGTATATAGACGCAAAGATAAAGAGCCGGTGATATAATAGTAAACTTTGCAAAGATAAGAATTTTACACTATTTATCCAAAATTGTAAGACAGGTCCCTGTAAGGATATATAGGGTCTTTGGAAAAATGGGGGAAATCTTCCGGATATGAAAAAAACACATGAAAGGAATGCTAAAAGTTCATATAAACTTTTTTCGCGTAGGCCTCCTCTTCGGAGATATGGGCTCCCAAAGAGCTGCAATGGAATCAAGCTTTTTACACATAATTGTTGAACCACTAAGTATATTTCAATTTTCTTAATATGATATATACCAGGTAGCACTTTTCAAATTACCATCCAAGAAAGTGTTGTGAATTACTCATAGCTGCAGGGGCTGACTAGCTGTGACACACATGACCTCATTTTTTTTTTCGCCCTGTATAATAAGAACTTTGGACGTTTTTTATATACCTTTAACTACTGACTAAAAATTAAGTACGTTTCATTAATGTAGCTTACATCTTTCTGTTAACCTTATGATAAAAAAAAAATCGATCCTCTTTAGTTAAAAATGTCTGATTCTGGGAATTGTGGTTCGATCTAGGTTTGCAAAAAATGTGCGTGTTAGTTTATCGGCACAAAAAACAATGTATTGTTGTTGCAAACGTTGCTAGGTACGAAAGAAATAAATATCCTACATTTTAGAACTTGTCAATTTTCACATCACCGACACATTGATTCTTTACTTAGACATTAATTTACTGATTTTTGGATTTCGTGGTGAAATTAATTGTGAAATAATTCGAAATATGGAATACACGTTTTTTGAGTATGCAGATAAGCATGTGTTGTATGGTCTTGCATCTTACAATACTTTGGAAGCCAGGAGGTTATATCACTACAGATATCCTAATCGTACTCTTCCAGATCAGAAAACATTCCAATGAGTTTACCAAACTCTATGGGAGAATGGTAGGCGATTCCATTTAATAACGTAATATTATTAAATTTCTTCATAAAGAGAAAAGGAGTACTGATGCTGGTCAGAGAAGAACAGTACATACACCGCAATTGGAGGACAGTATTTTAAATGTAGTTTAATACATCGAAAACAAAAGTACATGAAGTTCTTCAAGATCAGCGGTTATATCCACATCATTTGAAAAAAGTGCATGAACTGATTCCTGAAGATTTTTCCAGTAGAATGCAGTTTGCAAACTGGCTATTGGATTAGCAACGAAATACTGTAAATTTCATTAGCGCCATTCTCTTCACGGATGAAGCAGGATTTACCAAAAATGATATCATAAATTTACTCACATGTATGGGCTAATGAAAATACTCATGCAACTATTGTTCCGCATCATCAATATCAGTTCTAATCAGTTAATATCTGGACAGGAATCATTGGCAGTTTTTTTATTGGACCATTCATATTGCCAGCACAACTGAATGGATAATTTTATTTGGAGTTCCTCCAGAACGCTTTTCAGGATTTAGTAGAGCACTTACCGCTTGAAACTCACTGAAACATGTACTACAGGCACCACTTCATGTCAGCGATGCTATATGGGAACACCTGGATAACGTCTATTCAAACCATTGGATAGGTAGAGGAGGACCTATTGCCTGGCCTTCTCGATCTCCCTACCTAACGTCGTTGGATTTTTACCTGAGTGTAGAATTCAGAACCTTGGTGTATTCCACTCCGGTCAATATAAACTTCTATGGAGAATCACGCTTCATTGTGATCAAATAAGGAACAATGCTGAGTTAATGTAGCGGGTACAGCAGTCCTCAATTCGTCGGGCCCACGAGTTTATCAGACTTCATGGAGCCCATGTTGAATCCTCTTACGAAGTTTTTAACTAAGCAGTTAGTTTGTTTAATTTTTTATTGAAACTATGGTGATAGGGAAAAATTCCTCTTTTTCATATTCAACCCGATAGAAGTTAGGGGACTAACAGTGTAAATAAAATGACGTTTTTTAGAAAACAGTTACGATTAGCGACATTAATGAAAAGTTTTAATTTTTTAGTCAATAGTGAAAGGTATGTAGAAAACGTTGTCCAAAGTTCTTATCATACAAAGCGTAAAAAAATGAAGTCATTAGTGTCACAGCTAGTCCCGGTAGCTGTAATTCACAACAGTTTCTTGGATAGTAATTTGAAGGGTCTTACCTGGTATACATCATATTAAAAAAAATTAAAATATACGTGATTCAATAATTATGTATAAAAAACTTGATTCCATTGCAGCTTTTTGGGTGCCCATATTTCCGAAGAGGAGGCCTACACGAAAAAAGTTTATATGAACTTGTTGTATTTCTTTCAAGTATTTTTTTTTCATATCCTGGAGATTTCCCACATTTTCCTGTATATTTAATAACGTTGAAAGCATGTCTTTTTGGGAAACCATATAGGATCAATATAATTATTATTACGTTGAAGTACATTAGGTAACAAACTAGGATATGTTATTTTAAAATAATTGAATAATTGATTTGTTTTTTTCTGCAAAAAGTGAGTAATAAAACTCCTACTAAATAAAGTAAAAATATCAAATTATAAAAATTTTATTGTAATAAATCAGGAGTACCATACCGATTTGAACTTAATAGCTATAACAAATAGATGCATTAAATTTGACGGAAGACCTTTTATCAGAGTAATTAATAAAGGGTTATTTATTCTATTCACTTAAATAGGTCGTAGATCTGGAATGCGGATATTGAGAATATCTACATCAGCGAATTATTTCATAACAAAATGAGTATCTTCTACCACATCCGCATGAAATTATACTGAAATTACCAATATTCAAATGTAGACATCCGCAATATCCCTAATCGGCACTGTTGTTGGCAGTTTATATAACAGAAGGCTTAATATATTTTATTTTATATGGTAAATGGAAAGTATTTATTCATGAAAATGAATTATTTCAGTTCATAGACTCACTTCCCCCAAAGTATTCAAAAACAGGTTATTTAACGAACTCTCATTTTATATTGATCATCATAATATTTTTGAATATTAGGATTATAAATTAAATTCTAGATATACATATCGTCCGAGAGATATTAACATTTCAAAAGTGAGAGTTTCCACTCTCTGATTGGGGTAATATCAATATCATTTATTTTTTGCAAATTAATTCACAAAATGTTTGGCAAATAGGGGATCAATCTGTAAAAGTTCCTGAACCTTGATATGGATGTATAAACTGTCAATTTAAAACATCATTTACAATGGTTTTAGGGATATCCAAGTCACATCCTAAGCGGCGGGTACTAACACTTAGTTCTGCTTCCACTTTTTCCAAAATTTCCTCTTTTTTTCCATTGTTCCAGTTCTCAAATCTGCTCGTTTTTCGGAAAATGAGGCTCAATATTGGCAGATGTTTGATCGTTAGGTATTTGGTGGTTAGGATTTCTCTCCCTATAAACTCTAACATTTTGACGCAAATTTCCTTAACAAAACCCATACACTAGTGTCATGTTAACCTTCTCAGATTGTGCGTGGTTGTCCGTGTTTCATAGTAAAATAGGCTTGGAAATTTGGAATGCTGATTTGCTTTAGTTGACTCCTTAGACAGTGATGGCAATTTGTCAATAGTCAAATTATTAAATGTCATAGGAACAAGGCACTCGAAAAATTATTGTTACCGGTACATTTTATTATTTTAGTTAAACTGTTGTATGCATGTAATTGAAAGTATTTCTACATAAGGAAGTCACAGCTCTTCTATCATTAATATGTTTAGAGTATTCATAAAATAGAGCATTTTAAGGCCCTTGATCGTGATACTATCTATGTGTGCAATGAATTGTAAATTTCTCTGAAAAATCACTCACTAGTCATTAATTGATACTATCTCGATATGTTGACCTTAGAGTGTGTACGAGTTAAGAATTGGATGATAAAAATCTGTAAAAACTGACTAACTTGCATTTTGAGATATTGATTTTCAGCAGAATAGAAGAACATCAGTCAACGAAATTATCTAGATCAGCTTGTAAATGATTATAATCGGATCAACTTCTGCTGTAAAATTTTAGATTGTCGGCTTATAATAAGAAGTGAGAGAAGACTAAAGAGGTTGTGATGTCATTGATAAACAGAAGAAATACGACAAGCTCTATATGAGACCCTAGAAGAACACCAGAAAGAGCCCGTACTTCATCTGACAATAAATTGCACACCTCCACACGCTGAAGTCGACTCCTGAGATCAAATTTGATATAATTTAGATAACTCGTTGAACTTCCAGTTTTAGACAACTTCTTGAGTAATAGTTGGTGGTGAACACTGAGAAAGTCTCTAGACACATCAGTATAAATTAAGTCAACCTAACATCCTTTTTCAACAGATGTGACTATAAAATTACAGTGGAACGTCCCTGGTAAAATCTGTACTGTTAAGGATTAATATCCCGCTTGTAGATATTAAAGATTTTTTCGGTCAGAATTGACTCGAGACATTTGAGGATAGCAGATTGAAATTCCACGACAGCAAACTACATCGCGCTTATTCTCGGACTCAAAAACAGGTAGGAATTACGAAGATTTCCATGCTGTTGGGAAATAGCCGGAGTCTAAGAAGCGCCGGAATATTTTTTAAAGTGACGATGCCAGTGAGGTCGAGCAGTTTTTTATCTTATATTTTTATGAGGTCACTCCGAGGAACTCTTTAGAACATGATGAACCTTTTGTGAAAAAATCTTTCTCCTATCAGAAGTTTATATGAATGAACATTTTTTAATTTTTTCTCAGTTTTGACCTATTTGCACTAAACCAACCTTAAAGTTATTTTTATGGGACCATGACAATATCTAAACTTATCCTTGAACAAAAACAAAAGAAAATAAATATGCACCTCAAATTGATAACCTCCTTTTTTCAAGTCGGTTAAAAATTTAATAAATTCAATTTGTCCAACTTATCAAGCAAAGTTGAATTATTTGTAACAAATACTGAAGAACATGATAACGACCAGCTACAGTGAAATTAAAAAAAAACAGGTAACAGTATTAAAACAAGAATTGGCTTAAATCAATCAAATAATTTAACTAGAACAAGTTTGGCTTACTAGACACATATAGCTAGATTCACTGAGAAGGTTTAAGACTAGCTGCCGTGGAAATTATGGTTTTCTAGATGACCAGTTTTTTTTTTCTTATGATATTGTTTTAATTGTGTTTTAAAGGTTCAAAACTTTCTTGACTTATTGTTACCCATGTCAATTTAAAATCTCTACTTTGAATCTAGACCGGTTTTAAAGTTAAACCATGTTAGTGAATTAGGGGGATAATCTTTAAAATTTTAAAAAGATGCTTACCCTTTTGACAAGAATATTTTAAATTTATAGTTTATCTATATTTAATACGACGAGAATTTAGTTATATATATATATATATATATATATATATATATATATATATATATATATATATATATATATATAGAATGTGAATGTGAATAATTTATGCCATATATGCCTTAGTACAAAAATGCACGGTGGTCGAGTTTTAACACATTTTATAATTTTTCGGTTTCCTGGCAATGAGTGATTGAAATATTTTTTTTATTCTGTGGTTCACACACAACAAGAGGACTAGAATTAAAATAACACACAGAAAACTATGCACTCCAAAATTTTATTAATCTACGAGAATTCATTCTTAGATTTGAGTGAGGTTTTTGCAGTGAGAAAAATAAATGAATTCAATTTATTTTAAAAATAACTTTATTGAATTACCTTTACAGTTGTTTATCGAAATCCATATCAATAAAATATTACATACATTAAATTCAGGGATGATATTTCTATTAACGAAATTGAAAATTTTCTCTATTCACTTTTTCTTTATTTAATTAAAATACAAAATATCTAATGTATTGCATTGTATGTTCTGAACGCCTAAAAGATGAATCTTTGTGTTTCTGTTCACTAAGCCGGTAATTGCTATTTCTAAAATAGACATAAACAAAATAAAAACACCAATAGATAAACAACCAGTTTTTTAGCCAGTCACACAGATGATATCGACTTTAGTGTTGGTTGCACATGTCTTGCCATTGTGTTTTATACCAGTTCAGTGTTCACATGCAAAATTTAAAATTACCTTGTTGATAAAACGATGACTACTTTTTTCAATTTAGAAATACACGGACATAACTTTCATGATGAAAGATAATCTTCATTTCATAGAAAGATTGCATGCAGGCAGACATGCTGTCGAAGTATAACAATAAATTTTGGATTCATTTGATGCAGATCCAAGCACGAGTACTAGAAAGCTAGCTAATCAACTTAATTTGTCAACTAGGAAAGTGTGGAAAGTTTTGAAAGTTGAAGGAGAACATCCATTCCATTACACCTCGGTCTAGGCCTTGAAGAAGGTGATCCAGCACAGAAATTTCTGTTCTGCCGTTATTTGTTAAATGCTGATATGGAAGATGGACTTTTTTTAATAAGTATTTTATCATCAACTTCCACAATCTACATTATTGGGCTGATGAGAGTCCGCATATGAAAAAAGAAATATCCTTCCAACAGAAATTCAGTGTAAATGTATGGGCAGCGGTAATCAAAAGAACTTTCATTGGGACAACCTGAACATTTAAACGGAGACAATTACTTAGAGTTTTTACGAAATAAAATTCCGAACATCATAAATGAAATGCCATTGAACGTAAGAGACAGAATAATTTTCCAGAACGTCGGATGTCCAGTACATTATCGGCTTGACGTAAGAGATTTTTTAAATGAAACATTCTCTAATCGTTGAATCAGAAGAAACGGTTCCATATTGTGGCCTGCGAGGTCCCCAAACTTGACCGTAATCAAGTGATGAGAATTAATGAAGCAGATGTCACACTTAGGGAAGAAATGAGACTAGGCGTAACCACCACCCAAGTGAGGAAAAGGGCCCGAAAATGTTTTAGAAATAATTGCTAATATTTCGAATATAACATGTAAAATAATACTGTAAGTTTGGTAATTTTAGGAAAGTAAAAATAAATAAAGAAAATTGTTAATTTCGTTAATATGAATATCTTTCCTGAATTTAATGGATTTAATATTTTATTGATACGGGTTTCGATAAACCACTGGAAAGATAATTCAACAAAGTTATTTTTAAAATAAATCTAATGCATTTATTTTTCTCACTGAAAAAATATCACTCAAATCTAAGCATGAAACTTGAATTTTCGTAGATGAATAAAATTTTTGAGTAAACAGTTTTCTGTGTGTTATTGTAATTTTAGTCTTCTTGCTGTTATTATAGTGTATGAACCAAAGAATACGAAAAAAATATCTTAAAAATTATACCAGTATCATAAAAATTAAATTTTCAATCACCAATTGCCAGAAAACCCAAAAATTATAAAATGTGCTGTAACTTGACAACCATGCATTTTTGTACTAAGGCATATATGGCATAAATTATTCAAAATGACATTCTCTATCATCTCTTTCAAACTTTTTATCGATGTACGAAGCACATGATAAATATAATATCCGTAGCAAACGTTGTTTTACTTTTAAATCTAGAAAAAAACTAAATATTCTAACTTCTTAACTAATCAGATCTCCCAAATAAAAAAAAGTGGCATTCAATTTACTCCTTACACACTTTTCGCGTTATTTTTTATAGGCAGATGACTTCTGAATACGGTTAACATTCCTTACTCTAGTCAGATTACATAGTTTTATTCAGCTTTTCAAACACGAGATTCCTATAGGAACAAAATTTACATTAACAAGGCACTTTTCTTTTTTGAAGAATGCGTGGAATTTCTTTCTGGGTGTTTTTCAAATGCGACCAAAAACGTATTTTAACTAAGAAAAGTGCATGCTAAATTCATACTGTTTACGATTTTTAATAATTTTCACTAAAAAAAATATCTCCTAAAAGGTTAAAAAGACATTTTCCCTAAAAACTTACATTATAAATTCTTGGATAATTAGAATCAAGTGTTGCGATGATAGCGGTTTATATTTCGGAAATAACAAACAAAATGTACATATTCACCATTGAAAAGGATTTTATTGTTTTTTAAAATATTGTCCACGATTGTCAATATATTTAAAGATAATATCACCAAAACATAGTTTTTGAACGTTAGATGCTCCTCTTCGCATATACGGGAACAAAAAGAAATCATTGGGTACCAAATCAGAACTGCATGGCCCATTTTTTTAGGTATCATCCTAACAAAGTAATTTGGAAATATGCTGGCATTATCCTTTAATAAATTTTGTTTTAGTTGTAGCAACAATTGTCACTGCGGTACCACATTTAAAGAACAAGCTATATCAACAAATTCTAGCTGATGCTTATTTGATTTTTTAAGAATTTGCTAATGTAAGTCCAAAATTGCTTAATAAAAATCTAGTTTTCAAATAACAGTTCAAACTCGAAGTTCTATTTAACTCAAATATGAGATTTTAATTTATACATTAAAATAATTAAGTATTCAAGGAGTAGTAAAACTAGTGAGTCAGGTAATATAAAATATTTGAAAGGTAATATTTCAACCACAGCTAAAACTAAGTTCATGTTCAATTTTGTGGTAATGGAGCTGCTAATGCCGCGATAAAATTCTGTTAAATTAAGGTTAATCCAGCACGACCGGAACAAAAAGAAGCTGAATTTCTTGAGATTCGTTTCTTCTTGGCATAATAAGTAAAATTTATCATGTAAAAATATATTAAGTAATAATAACCCTAATTTTTAAAATGTCAAAAACATAAGAATATATTTCCATTCTGAAATGAACAAAATTACGCCAGATAAAAACAAATACTCATAAGGAAACTTATTAAATCTTGATGCCGAAAATTAAAAACAGAAAGGAATTATTAAAAAAATTTTAAACTGGTAATAAAATTTTGAAATGCTACTAAAAGAAAAAAGTAACTAAAAAAGTTACTAAAGAACAAAAAAAAATTAAGATTCAAAAAACGAAATTCATTCAATAAAGGGTAAGCTAATGCAGAAATTGATATACATCGCGTTCTGTTTTAGAGGGTTGTATTCTAGGTATGTGTACATATATTTATTTTGACACTAACAAGGCAAAATTATGTTTGTTGGACTGTAATATTTAATAAAAATAATTAATTGAAACTACTTTAAATTTAATCATAATCTCAAAGGAAACAGATTATATTTCATCATGTTTAATAGAAAAATCCACTATTACAGATTTTTTTTAACAACAAATAGGATTACTGTCAGTCCTACTAGGAATATTCGAAAATGAACAAGGCCTTAGTAGGTATATGAGTTTCTTTTAAGTTCCTACTATATTCTTGACTGTGAAATAAAAAGGAGCAATCTACTGATAATACTCAAGTATTCAGTGTCTAATTCATTCTGTCTTATATTTTTACTAAATTATATTTTCAGGAGGATATAAACGTAGATTTCTGCAGCTATGAAATAAAATCAAGGAGAGTTACAGCTAAAGCTATTAGCTAAATCTTTGATAGAACCAAAGATCTGTTAGTCAAAAAAAGAATGATTTTACAAATAAACAGTTTTTAAAAATTTTCATTCAAAATTTAGAGATGAACGGTCTACTTATTTTATAGAAGTATAAAAATATTGACTGGTTTTTTATCCCATTTTTCTTTGCTGTTAATGTTATTACCATTAAAAACTTACACAAAGGGAATATCAAAATGTGCTATATATGAAGCTGTGTACGAATCAATAGAAATTAAGGAAGATAAAAATCGTGCAAATACAAAACCATGAAGGAATAAAAATATTGAGAATGAAAAACAGGCATATTACAGATAGCTTATCACAAAATTAGAAAGTAATGAACTCCGAAAAGAAAGGTTAAATAAATCGTGACAAATGGAAAGAGAAAAAAGTAGGAGAATAAGTGCTGATTAATAAACGCATATATAAGGGGTACATGTTTACTGAAGCTTGAAAATTTGTTTATAATAAGTGATCGGATAAGAATACTACAAAATTAGTGAAAAATCGGCCTGCATATCTACATGCACAGATACTGAAGTAGAGAGAAAAATATTGAAATACACTTAGGAAAGTTCGAAAATGATATTAAATATATAAAAAATTAAAAAACGAATGTATCAGGAGGAATCGTAGCCGACATGTTTAAAAATGGCACCGAGACACCAAAAATAATGATAACAAATCTTGAGTGAGTGTAAAAATACTAATAAAATCAAGAGCAATGAAACTGAGTTTTATGTCACATTGGACAAAGGAGAGTCCCGAAACGACAACAATTGTAGGGCACCACGGTAACGGTGACATTCAGTCGACTGTATAGTAAAATTTTTCATGAGTGGTTTAAGCAAGTATATGCTATACTAGAGCAAGTTGAGCTGTCTAATATAGCTTACTAAAAAAAACGTGTAATAGGTAAGCCCTTAGACTTTTTCTTTATTGACTTAAGTAAGACTTATGACAACATATCAGTGCAAGACCTGTAGAAAGTTTGAACAACTAATAACATTAAACAAAGAATAATGTAGGCTATTCTAAAAGAAGTCACATTTAAATAAAATACGAAGAGACAACATCACAAGCATTGGCAAGTAACAAAGGACTTAGGCAGGGTTGTAGGATCTCCCTAATCTTATATATCAAACATTCTCTGAAAAATAAACAAGGGAAATCTGAAGTTTACAATTCATTGATTAGTAGAAACTAATATCTGATGAAAAAAAGGCTTACAATACATGATAATGGAATTTGTAGAACATTACAAAAAAGCCGGATAAATAATGAATATCTCAAAAATAAATACATATATAATAGAAAATAACATAATGTAACAGCTATCTGCATTTGGTTACAAGAATATAGAGAGATGAAAAGGATGGAAAATAAATTCGACCAAGGACAGCAAAAGAAAAAACAGCCATATAAAGATTGAACAGATTATGGTGAAGTGAAGGGACGAAAAAATGAAAGAAAACAAGTATAATATATCACAAAATAATAAAAAATATAGTGCTGTATAGAGCTGAAGCATAATGATGGGTTAAGATAGACCAAGGAACACTACAAATACTCGACATGGATGCTTGAGATGCTCCTATCCAAACTATATAGGGTAACAAATACTAGAATTATAAGAGATCATGAACCTGAAGAAAACGATAGTTGAAGAAACACAACTTATTTGATATGATCGAGTGCGCAGGAAGTTAAAAAATATGATATCTGACTCATTTAAAATAAGCAACCTCCAATATAATCGGAAGTTCCACCAGCTTAAAAATATTTTAAAAGAAGTTTATTTTCCGAGAAATCGCTCGCAGCAATTCGTCGTGAGACACCTTTTATTCATTTTTAGTTATACTAGTCAACATATACAAAAAAAATGCGACTGATATAATGGCTGTCCGTGGGAGTTTAAAGCATCCTGATTGCGAATTCAACGAAAATTTTCCACCAGGTTTGGATTTTGAGTTATAGAATGTATCAGCTATTTTTATTTAATACAAACATTTTTATATAATATTCATACATAAATGAAAAAACAAAAAAAAACAAGATATTTTAAGGATAACCGGATTTATTTACAAAAATATAAATGAAAATACATTTATAATAAGTCTTTTGTACATAACCTTTTTGAAAATGTTGACTTTCGTTTAGAATCCTGATCGCTTTCTTTTATAAGAAACTAACAATAATCCCCCATCTCCATGCAGCTAATTCAACGTCACTTAATTTTTGATGAAACTGTTGATCCCTTAGATTTTTCCAATTTATGGTCCAACAAATAATCCTTTCTGAAGCTTAGCCTCGCTTAATTTAGGATAAATTTGTTTAAGATGTTTAAAGTTTAATGTGAAATGGAGGTATATTCTTTACGTTGGCTTGACCCGGAATATATTGCTCTCTCGGAAGCAATACTTCGTAAATCCACCCTGAAGCCCTAGTAATAGTCGAATTTTAGGTTACATATTTAATACTTTTGTATATTTCTTTCATGCCAACTGCATGTGTAAGAGGAATAGAAGGTGTTTTGTTGCCATTATGGAGCAGAATTGCTTTAAAACTTATTTTAGGAGAATCTATAAATAAACGCCATTATGTGCAAATCCTAATTTTTCCATAACACTATTTGGATTAACCCATATTTTATCCTGCAGAGTAATGAGGATAGCTCCTGATTACGGTTTCTAAATATTGTAGCTTTGGTTCCAGTAGCTAGTAAATTCCATTGTTGTAATCTAGACCCTAATACTACAAGTGGAGGACCGGAACTAGATCATTTAATTCAGGGTATTCGATTAAATGGTGTGTTTTTCCTTCACTTTCAGGAAAATAAGAATCGTTCTTTTCTGATATATATTATCGGATTCTGCCTTATCATCAAACTTTGCTAAATCTTCTTCCCATTGTACCAGGTATTTTTGTTACGCAAAAGTAACAGTCGTTAAAATGATTTGTTGGTTCTCGCCAAATCATTGGAACTACAAAAGGATAAGACTGAGTTTGCCATTTAACCACTTACTCAGATTTGCTGCACAGGTTTGGCAACGTATGTGAGGAGCGCAGTCCCGAACTTGATCGCCAATAAGACATTCAAAATACATATGATAAGCTACTTTCTCTGCGATTTAGGGGTAAACTGATCACATATGCAGCAAAAACTATCCGCGAAGTTAACTCAGCCACGTTTCTGTACTTTAGACAGCGTACGGCGCTTCGGAGATGTAATTCTACGTTTACAAGCATCAACTAACTTTATTCAACATGAAGATAACACTCTTACTATTGACTTGTTCGTACACTTTGCTTCTCTATCTAGTACTGACCACTACTCGTGCTAAACCAATACTGATAATACCACCGCTGGCCAGCTGGTTTTATAGATGTTCCGTGGTTCTGGTATTTTCTAGAAATATCGAGTATTGAAAGTTCAAAAAGCGACGGCGTACTTATCGTATACAGGGGCCATCTATAAGTAGATTCGGCTACGGGGCAAAGTGAAATTTGGAATTATATGGGTAATTCCGTGATTTTAAGCCCTAGGGGTTGAGGCTTCGTGGCTAACTTGTCATTCCTAGACACCTCCACGTGGTGTTGCCAAATTGTACCCAATTTCCCTAACTTATTGAAAACGTAAATTTTGCAACGTCGTGCTCCGGTATATTACAAATTACTTTTTAAAATAATGTGATTAAAATACTTATTCATTTTTGCTGAAAAAATCATAACTCAAAAAATTTACGTGTTAGGAAGTTTTTACCATCATTTTTGCATTTGGAGGCCTGCCTTTTACATTACAGTCGCAAATTAGCTGTAAGTTAGTGTTATTATTATTTGAAACTTTACGTTTTGGTAGTATTTTTAAAATAAAATGTTTTACCACTTATAGCTTATTGGCAACAAAGTCCAGCAATGATAATGTTAAACCTAAAGAGATCAATAGTTATTTCAAGACTTACATCAAGTGTGGATTAAATCCAACGAATCGCCGTTGTGCCAAATAGGTTTTCTGTTATCGCCAAAATTCTTGTTATTTAAAGTCGTCCTCGATAATTATCATTTAATTCCCGTAGACATTTATGAGCAAGATAATATTTAAATTTAGTAATGGACATTTTTTACATTATATATTTTAAAACGAATCGTGTTGATTAGATTTTTATATGAAATAAAAATGGTCACTTTTTTATGTATTAAGGGCGAGGATTGGGTCTTTAGGTGTAAGAAGGCTTTATATGGGTGCCTCAATTAGATTCTATTTTAGGTTTATAACTCAAAAAAATAATGAAAAACATAGATAGAGAAAAAAGTCCCTTCCGTTTTCGACTTCATTTTATCAGTGAGAATTTTTTTTAAGGTTTGTTTTTTCTTGATATCTTAAAAAAAATAATCTTGATTCACATTTAGAATACTTTTTGTAGGGTAAGAGTGATCGTGTATAAATTCCTCCTCTTTGTAATTTTCATTTACTTAAGAGTAAAACTTTAATTGCTATTAATTAATACAGTAAAGTTTCATTTTATTTGTTTTAACCTGTTTTAGTCGAGACACCAATTCTTTGAAAGTTTAGTTTGTCGTGCACGCAGCCACGAAAATGAGATTAATTTTCCTTTCTGCCTTATCTACTGACCCTTATTTAAGTTTGTTTAACTGTATTAGGAATGTAAACTTACTGTTTGGGTCATTCCATGTTAAATAATTTTAGGGTCTAGATCACGATCTCAAATTTCTGCAACAATTTATATATTCTTGTTACAAATTGTACGGTCGGTTTGAAAAAAAAATGCCCAAGAGAGAGCACATCCAAACGATCTGTTTATCATAAATAAGCAATCCCTTCCAAAAATTAATTAAACCAAGGCTGTAGCAAAAAGGTAACAGAAATAATCAATTTACAATGTTTACCTAATTTATTTTTTGTTTTTTAGTAATGATTACTTATAAAATAATAGAAAATACTAAATTATTAAGAAAAGATGGGCAATTTCTTGGCAGTGTGTAGTTCTCATGGAAAAAATGACATGTTCATATAATTTTCTGTCGAAAAACGTCGCCATGTTGAGATATTCGCCTTCAAACGTGGGGTTCGAAATATAGTTCTCAAACAACCCTTGTTCCGAATAATAAAATGTAATCAAATGTTGACCAATGTTGTAATAAATAAACACTAAAGGTTTAATCATTTTACGTTTATACAATCTTTTCATTAAATTTTATAGCTCGTTAGATATTTTAAACAAGCAACATTTTTTATTATTAATTCTTTTCTTATAAAACGGAGCATTCTTCTTTGATTTCGAAAAATTAACCATTTTACAGATAAATGATTTTGAACATTTCACTGCATCTAATATGAATGCAGTTTCGTAAAAGGAATATACACCATTGTACTACCAGCATTGGAAATTAAGGTAAGTGACACACATTGGTGTAGCTAGGTAGTTTTCCTAGAGGGGGAGCAGCTGGTCGGTCGATCAGATACCGCAAATTTTCAATTTCCGTAATAACCGGCACGGATCCAGAGGGTGATAGCCATCCCCACAAGAGCTTCGAAATTCAGAAAAATTGACTCGCCTGCTTGCTGCATGAGGACCGTAAATATCGCTGACACCCCCCCCCCCCCCCCCGTCGATAAATCGCATTCGCTTGTCATACTGTAGGTACTGTCTGTCAAATGAGGTCGATTTTTATTTGCCCTTGACATGGCCGTCCTCCTCAAAGAGAGGCTGGATCCGCCCTGATTCTAGATCAGCTATTATTTTAGTAGAATTTATAAATTTTGAAAATAACGAAGCAATTTATTGAGATATACATATGATGCCTTGTAATAAAGGAGTTCATTGAGTGACTTCATTCAAAATGACACCTTCCTCAACTCTGCAAATAAAGCTGCAGAATAATTGATAAATAAAAAATAAATAAAGAAGCTATCAAAAATTCAATATTTATTACACACAAGAAAAAATAAAAAATATAGTGACAAACATAGACATTTTCTTGTTAATTTTGATTTGTTGATTAAGTTTTGATTTGCTATATTTTTCTCTGAACTGGTGCAAGGCTGCCTCAAAAGTGATAGTATTTTTTACCATTTGCTAATCTGTCTATTACTATATTACTAATAGGTAGATTTAAGTGTAAGATGGGATTATGAATACCGGCCATAGAGACTACTTCTCGGGGAGCACTCGTGCGGGGGCAGACGGGGTGGATGAAGGGAAGACGGTATCGTTCAGGCACATTTAGTTCTATCTGCACTTTTCTGTTTCCACGTGTGTGAGTTAAGCACCCAGGTTATGTGTTATTATTAGGTAATAGAGTTTTCGGAAACAGCATTGCCTTAAACTCACAAATTATCGGTTCCTATGGAATTTTTTTGATATACAATTTTTAGTCGGCAGTTTTCTTGATTTCTTAAGCTTAAAATGAATCTCATATCATAAATAGTTATTGAGATATTGACTCTTAAGTTTAAAAAACATTTTTTGGTTCTAAAAAATCGAATTTTCAAAATAAATTTGGCTTGATATCAAAATTTTTCTTTTGTCTTTAATAACTGGTCAAAAATTCCAAACGATTAGATTATTGTTCAGCTCTTTTACACTATTGTTAACTAAATCAAGCAAAAATATCAATTATGAATCAATAATGAACTGTTTATTGGAAAGAGACGTTCAAAAAAAATAATTGTAGCTTTTTTGAAGCTCTACATTTTATCTGTTGATATCAACGACGTAGAACTTATAATCTGATTTTTCTATTTATCGATTATTTATAAACAAATCAAGAGTGCCCAATACCCAACACTGGAATCTCATATTATCCGATTTGGTATCGATATTTTGGAAAAAGATTTCCTATCAGTATCCAGTGAAATAGTTGAATTTTACCGGGCTTTCAGACACTTCTATTGTATATGAAATGTAGATTTTTTAAAAATTTTAAAAATATATATAATTATCATTTTTGTATTTGTAAAACTATCTAAGTAATTGTTTATTACTAAATTGTTATTAAATTATAAATCTAAAAAAATTACATTCCCATTTAAATATTTTCTTTTCAGTTATTTCTAATTTTATAGTTTTTTTATATACACTGCGTTAAAAGTTTTGCTTCTGTCGCGTATCCCACTTTACCCCATTCTTTTTTGGTAAACGAGGGTTTTCAAGCATGCTTAAGTTATCCGATATAAGTAAGCATTTTAAAATCATCTTGAGTTAACGAATCTACATGTAAAATTACACTTAAATTAATTTAAAATTAAATACAAAATAATTTTTAGCAATTCACTAAAACCAAGTAGCAAGTTCGATGGAACCTACTTGATTTATTTAAGAATATTTATATTATATACTTTTTAGTAACAGTTAACGGGTAAAGGATCCTACCACATGCACTGCTCCAAACATTCAAATCATATGTGAGAACTGATTCAATTAAAGCCTGTTAAGTCATTCTCAATAGTGTCAAAGACAGGAATTCTCTCAATGGGTAGAACTTGTATATAGTCTTTCGAACTTTTTTAGTAATATAGTTTAGGTGAGCATCATATCTGAGATTCCTGTCAATGAACACCCCAAGTATTTACCCATTTCTGTCATTACCACAGATTCAATCCACACTGTTTCTCACCCATAACACATTCATAATCATGTACTAAAAGATTCGGATATAGAGTATTAGCTCTATTATTCATAGAAAAGGCTATATGGACAGTTTTTTTGACATTAATAGTCAGAAAATTCTGATCTATCCACAATCGAACCCTCGAAAATAATCCTCTGCTCTCTGAAATGTTTCCTGCCAAGATTTACCTTTAATTAAAATAACTGTATCATCGGCATAACAAATACATTCACTATTTTCACTTGGAAGGACAGTAAAGAGATAATTTATAAATAGAGACAATAGGACAGGACCCAATACTGTACCCTGCGGTACCCTAAATTTCACATTACTGTGTTTTACCTAGTGTAGCATTTATTCTTACTTTCCGTGTTTGATTAGTTATGTATGACTCAAACTGGTCATACACGACACCTCAAATCCCAATACTTTCAAGCTTATTTAGTAATTTTTGGTGCGCCACAGTGTCAAATGCACGAGCCAAATCAACAAATATCCCCAGTGTCTTGAACTTCGTATTAAATCCACGAACTATATAATCCGTTACATGCACTATTGTATCCTCCGTGCCTACTCCCGACCGAAATCCATACTGAGAAAGAGACAAAATTTTATTTTCTCTCAAAAAATCATCCAATATAAGTTTAATATACTTCTCAAAAAGTCGGCTGATCAAACTAGTCATCATAATAGGCCGATAGTTTTTCTTATTTAATTTATCCCCCTATTTATAAATTGGAACGATAACAGCCTTCTTTAAGATAGCAGGATATCTTCCTTTTTCAAATATATATCAAATTTATTAAATGTAAAAGAGGCTTTATAAGACAAATATGATTATCTTTCAATATTTTAGGAGAGATATCGTCATTACCAACCTCCGCTTTAGTGTTTAAAGAATTTATTCCATTAATTAGCTCACTCTCAGTTATTGGACTCAAAAATATGGAATTCGAAATACGTTTATTAAAGAAGTTGTAATTGTTTGTTTTGATTTTGCCCGCCAAGCCCTAAAAATTTTACATCTTTCGAAACAGTCCAAAATTCGTATCGGGGGTTTTTGAAGGTGTAAATTACGAATTTGAAATGATTTCTAAAAAAACAACATGACTGATGCAATATGGCGGTATAAAAATTTTACATTTCTTCGTTACGTCATAGGGGGTATTCGAAGGTGTGGCGCATTCAATATGGTAGGCAAAAAATTTTCCATTAATCACATTTTTGCGAAATCGGTATTAAGGGGTTTAATTTAAAAATTTTGCATTTTTCTGATTTCGCCAAATCTGACATAGGGGGTTCTTGTGGTTTGTATTTCTTCAAACTCAATATGCAGTAAATCATATGTTAGATAAAAAAAACTCACATGTGTCAAATTCTTTAAATGTTGGTATGGGAGAGCTTTGGGGGATTAGAGATCTAAAATCAATTTCCTAAAATTCAAGACAGCCTATTTCCTAAGACAGAATAAATATGTGTTTGCTGCAATTCATTCGATTTTTTGTTGTATAATGATGTATACAACTTTGAATAAAATGGTTGCTCTTTTTTACCTCAGAAAAATTGCGAGGTACACTGCACATTTCGCTTAGTACCTACTTGGTTCAAAATATTTTTATAGATATCAAAGGATTGAAAACGAAAAATCGAGAAATAATTTTTTTTTTAAATTGAACCGATTTTTACAAAAGTCCTAAAGAGAGAAAAATAGAAATACGTTTTTTTTAATGAAATTACAATTTTTAAAGTCGGCGCTAAATTATTACCAAATGAAAGAATAATTACCAACACGAGATAAATATAAACTATGATAAGAAAGCAATTACAAATAAAGTATTTCTTAATCTTTTTATGTGAATCACCTTTTGTCAGGTATTAGTTTGGAGCCGAGTTCAAAAATTTTAATTTCATACAAAAATTTATTTTTCGCTTTTTGGCGTTTTTTAGAAGCCGGTTCAACTTTTTCGTAAAAATGTTATTTCTAGTTAATTAACCCAGGAATACAAAAATTCCCTCACCCACACTCATGCCATATATATATATATATATATATATATATATATATATATATATATATATATATATATATATATATTTATATATATATATATATATATATATATATATATATATATATATATATTTAATTATATGAGAAATTATTAAATTATAACAATGTCATGAAAATACGTGATTTAAATCATTGGCATGTGATATAAAATTTCTCAGAAACTTTTAACGCGCAAGATTTGTTTTTCTAAAAAAAATTGTTTAGTTTATTGTTCCATCTTCAATACTTTCTACGTTTTTAAACATAATTTCTTATTTTATTCTATTTATATGATATAACTAAACCTATTTTCAACTTTTTATTAAAATTACAATCTGAAAATACATCGTAAGCTTTCTTAAACTAACGACTACACATTATACGTATGATATCTAATTAATAATATCTTTATTTTATTATATTTTCTTTTTATTTGATTTTCTGAATCAGCAAAAAAGTAATTATATATTAATATGGGCTAAATTTACATTGACTTGTTCTTCAATTATTGCCACCGAAATTCTATTATTTTATGCATTTGTAACAAGGCCTGACAGCTGTAGCTAATGATAATATAAAATCTAAAGTGACTGATTGTTGTTTTAATGGATTCAGTTTGGGGTAGATTAGCGAAGCAATATACCAAATGGCAATCTGCTACCCCCAAAATGTAACGCGGTTATTTTAATGTAGAAATGTAAATTGGTTTTGGTTTGACATATGTTTATCACTAAAATAAAACTTTTTTATGATTGGTTAAATAAAAAAAACTCAATAAGTTTATGCTTAGCGAGCACATATCCTATATCGTAATATTTTTTCCATAATTAAAAAGTATTCTAAAATTTTGTTCGTGTTTAAAAATGAATAAATTATTATTGACAAATCTGGAAAAAATTTTGGACATCACACAATGGAGCCGAAGGTCCCATCTTCTGACCAAAAGTTGGAAAAGAAGTGTCTAATTAGGATCTTTTTATCATCTTTTTATCTTTCGCTAAATCCCTTCTTGTGAACCACTGAGAAGAATCTTCTTCCGAGTAGAACCAAGTGAAAAGAGAAACGAGGAATCGACGCTTGCCTTTGAAAGCACGTAGAATATTGGAGATTTGATGATTCATAATCTAATAAAATGGAATCAATTTCTCAAGGTATGTAAATTATTTCAATAAATTATTGAATATTAAACTTTTCACTAAAATATTGTTAGAGGTAAATATATACATATATTTCTTACATCTTCAAAATGAACAAAAATGAATGTAATTTAGAAAAAAGTTTATATATTTTGTCGTATTCGGTTATCTTACCTATTAGGGATAATAGATAAAAGTATTGTCTCTAAAATGAAATAAAATTCAGCTACGCCTTTTTGCGACTTTTTAACGTATTTTTTTTTTCAAAAAAATAATATAGATATTATTTGTTTACGAAATGATAGAAAATGAAAAGAGACTGGTATTTAAGCCCCACGGACAGAAAAGGAGACAGAAAGAGGAACAGGAAGAGGCAGGAGTATATACAGTATACAGGATAACTAGTGAGTGAAATGGAACCAGAGATAGAGAGAGATTGAGAGACAGATGCATACACATATGGTACGATATATATATATATTGAGATTGAAAAAAAGAGACCGAAAGCTAACGGAGCTGCAGCTGCTAATGCTGGTGTGTAAAATAGAAGTGTGAAGCTGAATAGTATAGCGTGTATGTGGATGCGCGTGCGCGAAAGAATGTATGTGTGTGTGTGTGTGTCGGGGGGGGGGGGGGGGCGCATTACAAAATCATATTCATTCATTTTTCAATTAAAATGTTAAAATAAAGCTTTGCATCTTATCTTGCAGTTTTGAACTTTTAATTTTTATATTACTATATAAAATTTTGTTATATTTAATTTCCAAAATAGTCGATAGTCTCCTTTCTAATTTGGACATTAAATTTTAAATAAACAATGAAAACATTTTATTTATGCATCAGTTGAATTTAAATAATTTTGGTCGTTAGATATAATTGACCGGCTGCTTCCACGAGTTTCATTTAAGTTATCATCGTAGCTGTCATTTTTATTTCTCTCGTAATTGTTTTCACTGCCTTTTTTGTAATTTAATGTCTAATTAATGCATTTTAAATGAACTACTCTTTTCGCCAATTATTAGCAATTTTTATATACAGATGAGTTTGAATTTTTAAATTTTTTACTTAGTATTTTTCTAATGTGTGGCCCAAAAAATATTCCTTCTTTAAGTTTAGCAGCATTCAGTGTAGGTAAAAATTGTTTAAGGTATTTAAACTCATCTCCTTCTTTATCGCATGTTTTAATGAAATTTTTAATCAATCCCAGTTTAATGTGTAATGTAAGTGACAGTACTTTTTTTGGGATCAATATATATCTTTACTCTCGGGAGCCATTCTTTTATTTGGAAATGTTTCTGTATTGCTCTACTATCTCAAAGACAAACAAAACAGAAATACGTCGTAAATCCAACCTGAACCCTAGAAATATTCCTATGAGTTTAGGTCACCACATATTTGCCACTTATAGCTATCATAGGTTATTGCATTTAGAATAAGTGACATACTTGCGTATGTTTCCTTCATGTCAACTGCATATACAAGAGGTGATAGAGGGTCTTCTGTTGCCATTATAAAGCAGAACTGTTTTTAAACTTATTTTAGAAGAATCTATAAATAAGCGCAATTCGTCCGGGTTATGTGCAAATCCTAATTTTTCTATAACACTATTTGGATTAACACAAATACACATTTTATTCTGCAGAGTAAAATAAGATAAGATACAATTCCTAAATATTATAACTTTGGTTCTAGTGGCTAGTAAATTCTATTGTTGTAATCTAGACCCTAATACTTCAACATGCTATTTGGACAAGTAGAGGTCCGGAACTAGATATTTAATTCAGGTTGTTCGATTAAATGGGGTCCTTTTTCTTCATTTTCGGGAAAATAAGAATCGTCATTTTCTGATGTTTTTATTGGGTTCTGCCTTATCATCAAATATTTTTAAATCTTCCTTCCGAGGATGCTGGAACTGACAAACATTTTTCATGAAAAACCGGTTTTAATGCTGCGAAATATCCGTATATTCAATATTATGTTTGCTCTTTTTTGAAAAACTGGACACTTTTGTCGTACAAAAATAATAGCCGTTAAAATGATTTGTTGGTGGACGTCAAATCATTAAGACTGCAAAAGGCGTAGAAGAATGTTTGCCATTTAACCTGTACAGGTTTCGCAAGATATGTGAGGAGCCCAGTCCCGATCTTGATCATCAACAAGATATCCAAAATACTTATAAGCTACTTTGGTCATTTTGTTAATTATCCCTGTCTACGATTTAGGGGTAAACTGACCACATATATAGCAAAAACTGTCCGCGGGGTTAACGCAGCTTCGTTTCTGTACTTCAAACATTTTTGTACTGTGTGATACTACGTTTACAGGCGTCAACAAATTTTATTCAACACAAAGATAACACTAATACAAGGCTATCACTAATGGCTTGTTCGCGTACTTCGCTTCTCTATCTAATACTGATCACTACTCGTGCTAAACTAATACTGATAATATGACCAGCTGCTTTTATAGCCGTTCGTTCGAAAAGCGACGGCGTACTTCTCGTATTTAGGATCCATCTATAAGTAAATTCGGCTACGGGGCAGAGTAAAATTTGGAATTATATGGGTTTAAATGGTACTTCCATTATTTTAAGCCCAAAGGGGTTCAGACTTCGTGGTTGACTTGTCATCTCTAGATACCCCATGTGGTGTTGCCAGATGGTGCACAATTTCCTTAAATTATGAAAAACGTAAATTTGGCAATGTCGCGCTCCGATATATTACAAATTACCTTTCTAAATAATGTTATTAAAGTTTTTGGTTAAAAATCATTTTCGCATTTAGAAACCAAAAATTAAACAAAGACTGCCTTTTACAATACAATCACAAATTGACCGTAAAGTACTGTTATTTGAAACTCTATTTACCTTTGTAACGTAGTTAATATAACGTCCGAATTTGCACCCGGAGTACTAATCCTAGCTCTGTACGTTTTCTTTTTAATTACTTTTCAATAGAATTTCAATTCATTTAACATTGAAAAATATATTATTTTTGTAAAGAAACAAAAACATTTTGATTAGAAAACCTCACTATTTGTCAGTACAATTATAAATATCTTTATTTTGGGATATTAGATACAAATTTCCCTGCGCTGAAAATTAATTAACTAAAAATATACTTATCAAAAAATATATTTATTTATTCAGTTACGCATATCGATGCGAATGTCATGTTTTCCAGAGCAATTTAAAGCGAGGAATTTTATATAGTAATTAATTGTGCGTGTTTGGTAGAAATATTTATTTTTAGTGTGATCAATAAATACCTTTCAAAACCAAAGTAAAATATTTATGACTAATAAAGACATGCTGTCACGATAATCATGTTTGTGGTAACAAAGGCACATTATTTGTAAAAGAACCAAGTAAAAAAGATGAATGAAAGAAATATATAAAATACACAAAAAAGGAAGGAATATGGGAAAAACAATAACAAATTATTGTTATTTTTAACACTTATGTAATATCTTATGGATCTTATTATTCAGTATTAGCCAAAAAGATGCCTGTAAGAACTTCTATATTCTTAATATAAGAACAAATAAAACTTTTTGTAGAAAAACTATCATTTTGTTAATTAAATCAAAAATAAAATGTATTTAATTCGGTTAAAAATAAATGCTAATGTTCAAGACCGACTGAAATCTTTTAAAATATTCTATTTCTAAGATTTTATCTTCATCAACATTTACTTTTAATCTATATTAAGTACTATGATACAAAACAAGGACAAATTCTGGAAGGTGTCATTGCAGCAAAGTCCTACAAAAATGTAACGAAGTGCGTAACGGCTGAAAGTTTTTTTTAAAGCACATAACCAGTCAATTATCTTTGAAAGAGGGACATCTTTCGGCGAGCATTAATTAATTACAACCATAGCAGATGCACTTCCTGCAAATTTTTAAATGGAAAGGATTCTCAAGTTCACATAGTTTTAAAGCTCATTTAATTATCTATAAAATCTTTGACCATTTTCAGTGAATTCTTTACAAATATGCAGGTAAATTTAAGGTAAAGCAGTTTTTTTAAATTTAAGCTACAGGTGACAAACAATTACCATACATTTTATTCAAACCGTTCTCATACTAATGTATTCAAATATACTTTATTTAAAGCATCCTTACAGTAATGTACTCAAATATATAGTTTTTGCATTTATTTTTTATTTTAAATGGAAAGGTGCTGCTTTTGACGTAAATTCCGAGATGAATGAGACCTATCCAGGGGAGGTGAGGGAAATGTAAGAAGACACCCTAGACCCTACATAAAATGTTACAGCAAAAAATAGGTTGGAGCCAAGAAAGGGAATAGTAAAAGTTGGTTAGAATAAATTTTTTGAATGTACAAGAATAGGAACGCATTTTGAAAAAAAAAAGTTCCAAATAAAATTTGTCGACATTTTAAAAGCTACAATTTGAGCTTCTGGGCGATTATTTTTGTCAACTTGTTATTGAAAAGAGGCCAATAAACCTTTAAAATAGGCCATTTGTTGCATATCAATTATATATTGTAAAATTAACTTTTTTTACACTTTGTTGCTTTTAGAGGGAATCCCTCATAATTCCGTATAAAACGATATTTTATAAGAGTAAATCGGATAATTTGTAGCTGAGATATTGCTATTTGTTTGTTCCAAGACGCAAAAAGTAGATTGCTATAATAACTTTTTTTGGGTAAATATTTTGACCTCCACAAAGGCTCAATCTTTTCGTAAACGCCTAAATTTTAATATTTTTTTAGTGTTTTTTATATGAAAAATAGAGCTGAAGTCTCCCCTCTACATGTCGGATATTTCTAGTTTGAAAATTCGAATAACTAACTTCACGACGAAGATTTTGAAAAAAAAAAATTTTGGACAAATAGAAACCGAGTTAGGATTTTTTTTTCAAAAAATCACAGTCCTTTTGTTTATAACAATTGGAAACAAATCCAATGGCATTTGATACTTAAAGAGATATATTGTCGAAATCCATGATCAGATTTCACAAAATATGCGTAAAGAACAGATGTAGCCATATAGAAGTTTCTTAAGGCTGTAGATTATCAATTTAAAAGTATTTTTTTCAGGATTCAATTTCGCAAATTGAATAAAGCGGACTAAAAATTTTACATTTTTCGATTTTGTTCAAAGGTGTGACTTAATCGTTTTTGAGGATATAAATAACAAATATAAAATTATTTAAAAAAAATCTAATATGTCAGATGCAATATCACGATCTGGAAATTTTAAATTTCCGGATATCATCCAAAATCGGTTGTTTGGGTTTCATTACATTTTAGTTTAATTTTATTCGCGTTTACACGTGACACATTTTACTGGTCCTCGCGCATTTGAAGAAATGTAAAAAGGGACAAAACAGTAGTAGTACAGTAGTAGTCGTATAGTATAGTACTCGACGTATTGCACGTCCCTCACCTTATTGAAAAGGATTATCGTTTTGCCCTCAAATATATTAACTCTTGCCTTAAAAACTACTCCAAAATATAGTGACAGTGTCCCCGATTCCTGGACCCTGCAGTGTGCAGCATGGGATTATCCTGGTGGCCACCAAGAAGAAATTAGTGAAGTGATTTCGACTACAAGGTAGGCCATTTTAGTCTTTGTGTCACGCTGTCGCAGTATTTTTTATTTGCTCATTATTTGTATTATTTCTCATCTCCGCAACCAACCTATATACAGTCCACTAATTACTCTTTGTCTCAATCCCCTACATCGGTACTAAGAGGCTTTGAAGGGCTTAAATTTAGATTAGATTAAGACATTAAATTATTTTTTTATTATTTATTATTTAATATGGCGGATCCAATATGGTAGGTTGAAAATTTTACCTTAATCGCATTTTTTTAGATGTGGTATTAGGGGGTTTTCGGGGTGGAGTATTACGAATATGAAAAGAATTTTTTTGGGTTTTTGGAGCGTGTAAAAACTCAATATGCAGTATAAAATATATCGGACTAAGAAATTTACGTCTCAAGTTCTTTAAATATCGATATTGAAAGGTTTTAGGGCCTATATTACCAATCTAAAATTAATTTGAAACTGAAGATAGTGGATTTACTATGACAGATTAAATATTTATTTAACACAATTTCACTAATATTTGAAGAAATCTAAGAATCAAAGAATTTTTAGTGGTTCATTTTAAGGTGATTTACAATATTGGATAAAATGGATACTTTTTTGCCACCTTGAAGTCATTGCGAGGTACACTAATCTCGATTAGCACTTAGTTCAAATAATTTATGATTATCATAATGAATTCAAAATTAAAAATCGAAAAATAAAATTTTTATAAAAAAATTGAACGGACTTCTAAAAGTGCGCTAAAAAATGAAAAGTAACTACAAATTTTTATATGAAATTGAAATTTTTGAAGTCGGCGCCAAATTATTTCCAAATGAAATAAATAACTACTAATATATACCAATTCTGGTAAGAAAGCAATTACAAATAAAGTATTTTTAATCTGTTTATGCTAATCACATTTTGTCAGGTATTAGTTTGGCGCCGACTTCAAAAATTTCAATTTCATATACAAATTTCTAGTTATTTTTCACTTTTAATAAAATGTTATTGAATTAATAAAATTACAAAAAACTTATTACAAATAAGATGTGAACTTCGCAAAATATTATTTAGGATGTTGAAATATAAGCTCTTTTGGATGACTCACGAAACTAGCTTCCGGTCCATTTCATAAATTTCCTTTTCTTATATAAACGCCCCGATAACTGCTCTTCCCATAATATATTGTTATTGTTTAGTGGGGTTTCCTTAAGCCTTTCCGTCATAAAATTTAATAACTCTAGCATCAGGTTGCCCAAATATCCCTAACTGAGCTGTTAAATTATTAATTAAATCATTAATCATATATTAACCTGGCAAACAGTTCGTTAAATGTTACATATTATTTTTATTTGGTTTATTGTTGTAACCAAACTGACTTAAAATAGTCTTATCAAATTAACTTAAGTGACTGCGAAAATCGTATTTTAAATTGTCAGCCATTTAATTTTCTATTTTTTATTTCTGGTGTATTTTACGTCACATTTCTTTTTCTCCCTATATAGATATATTCCCCGTGCTCGTCACCTCTAAATAAGTATATTTAGTGATGATAACATTAGGCCAGCGGCGTTAACCTCAAAATGAGGTGATTTTGAAATTTAGTATTATTAGACTTCCGACTGCGTAAAAACCTTCAGAATAATAATAGTAATTATGTAATATCTTATGTCTCATTTTCTTTTTTGGGGAAAATTGTTCATTTAACAATTAAGATGTGAAAAAAGAGTTTATTTCGAGTTCTAAGAAAAGCTATTATTTTTTAGTAGAAAGGTTTCAAACAAAAGTTATATGTATGGAAAATACCTACAAAATAAGCTAAGATTCAACAGAATTAGATAACTCCTTCGTTAGTTATTGCAAAAAACGTGCTAAATTGGCTGTTTTTTCAATTGTTATTAAACAGTAGAAAAATATATTGCGTTACCTTTATAATGCACCAAAGGAAGCCTCTTGTTGCATACAAGTGTGCAAAACTTCAAAGAAAAATATATAAAAATTTTTGTACAATTAATTTGTTAATAACTTTTTATATTCTTTTTTTATTGTTTATTTTCAGCGAGGTCGTACAGCGGTCTGCGGGTGCTCAAATGAAAGTTTAAGACTTATAGTAACAGTAAAAAAAAGAAACAAATTGTTAAAACATATAAACAAAGTTGGAATTCGTTTTTCGTTATAAACAAATAAAATACCTCTTTGAAAATTGTTGATATCAAAATACCGATAAATGGACGAAACCGCTGAGATTTTGGTGCAGATTTTGAAAAGGAAAAATTCTGTACGACCACGCTGAAATAAGTTATTTTTTTTTTAATTGTTACGGCGTTATTTATTAACATTAAAGGATTATTTAAGTAGTAACACATAGAGAGATATTTTAGATACTAGCGTGAGCGAAAACTTGATATCTGACGATTATAAGGTAAGCCATTATTCAATCGAGGCCTTCGGGTATTATAGTAATATTACCTTCAACGACGATGTAAAGTATGATAATAATGGTGATGTTGATGATGATAATAATTATATCAATGATGAGAATGATGATGATGAAGGTGATAATGATGTTGCGAATTGTAATGATAATAATGAAACCGATAAGTGTTTCAAAAATGAGTGTCCATCGATGTCTAAGAATAGATTTTAGCAGAAAATATGTATGTTTTATCAAAAAATTTTGTATGTAAAAAATGTTCGTCCAATAAAATCAACAAAAAAAGTTACCGTGTGTTTTTCTTGTACAATAAATAGTTTGGCGGCAAATGTTTTATGCTATAACTCGATAATTATTAATAGTACATTAAAAATCAATCTAATTTTTAATATTCCTAATTATTAGTATACTGTTGACCACTGTAACAATTTTTTGCAATTTTAAAAGCACGTAAGTATGGTAAAATTGTAGTTATGCATAAAATATATAAAAGTACAACAATTTGTTTATTGCTATGTTTAACAGTAATTTAATTACAAACACATGTCATCCAATGTTCATATCTCGTCGAGAAACCGCAAATTAAAAAAAATAAATAAATAAAGATTCTATGACCAATATTCGCCCAAATTTTCCGGCGAATCGAATTTGTAACATCCGAGTCACGATTAAAAAAAAAAACTCTTTCTCAGCTCCTAGTGATATATCACGTCCACTTATCGGTATTTCGATATCAATATTGGTCGAAGAGTAATTCTTGTTATTTATAACGAAAAAACCAACCTTAACTTTGTTTATCAATTTCAAGAATTTAAAATCAACAATTCATTTGGTTCATTTTTGTTATTGTTAATATAAGTCTCGAACTTTCATTTGTGCACCCGCAGACCGCTATATAACCTTTAGATTACTAAAAAACATTAATAGGTATCAACAAATTAATTGTTCAAAAAGTTTTAAATATTTTTTCTTCCAATTTTGCACACTTGTTGTATGCAACAAGAGGTTCCTTTTGATGCAGTATAAAGTTAATGCAATATGTTTTTCTATAGTTTATTGAAAATTAATAAAACAGCCATTTTAGCAGGTTTCTTGCAATAACTAATGAACAAATTATCCGATTCGGATGGATCTTAGCTCATTTAGTAAGTATTTTTAATGCGCACAATTCTTCTTTGAAACTTTTCTACTGAAAGAAAATAGCTTTTCCTAGAACGCTAAAAAATTGTTTTTTCACATCTTACTTGTTAAATAAAAAAATTTCCCCAAAAGAGAAAATGAGATATAAGATACTGCATAATTATTTTTATCATTTTGAAGGTTTCCACGTAGTCAGAAGTCTATTAACACTAAAAATTTTTCCAGATGCTAATTCCACCGGCCTACATTACAAATCCCATCTTTTAAGACTACCTTTACCTTATAACTTGTTTGTTGTTTAAATATCTAAAATCAGTAGCAAGCTTACTAACTCATTCAACGGAAAGCGTTTAGTCAATCTTGGAATAAATGGCCAACTTGCGAAATTTTGATAACCTATTCCATTTACTGGATGCATTGCTGATTTTCCAAAAATCGTTGTGGTATTGGTTGTTCAAAGAAAACTTTCAAGTATTTTGTGCCCTCTTTTTAGCATTATTAGAAAAAAATAGTGAACAAGTGTTTTCAGCTGAAGAGAGGACATATTGGAATCAGTAAACCAGACTTAGAAAAAAATAAATGGTAAAACAAACTTAAAAAAACTCATAAAAGAAATTTTGTTTGTTTAGTCAAAGTAAATAATAATAAGTCAAGTTTAATAATGGTTAAATAGTAGTTATTTTCAACGTTTTTCTATATTTCAATTTAGTGAGAAGCTGTGATTTTGTGAAAAAATATTTCGTTTTCATTTTGACCTGAATATACCTGGACAATATGACATTTACGATTAATATTTATTAAATGTGTATAATATTGAACATGTATATTATGTTTGTTTTTCTAGATGATCAATATACATATATATATATATATATATATATATATATATATATATATATATATATATATATATATATATATATATATATACAAAAGATGATAAATAATATGTTAATTAATTTGTTTTTATCATGCTTGATAAAGGATTTGACGGCAAATGTAATAATATATTATATTATTCAGAGATGGGGAATGCTAGTAATGAATAAACGAACAAAGCTTTAATATGATTGTCAACTTATAATATAACATTAAATATTTCAAAAGGATTAAAAGCCATTGCCGAAAGCTGAATCTACTAGGGGTAATTGAAAAGCTTTTCGACAAGAAATACAACAAAATTCTTATATTTTTTTTATTTCAACGCAACTACATTTCCGAGTTTATTACATAAAAAAGAAATGATCCCTCTTAGCCTTCAAAACTGACAACATTACCGTTTAAATGGTTTTCGTCTGCAGAAGGACATGGAACTAATGACTAACCTTTATATATATATATATATATATATATATATATATATATATATATATATATATATATATATATATATATTAAATAAAATATCCTATTTAAAAAAACTTATGTCATTCAGCAGAAAAATGAGACTGAATTATTTTCCTTTAAGCATCTCAAAATGCTGCGAATATGCTGCAACGTTTTTATTGTAATTCTTGATAAAAGCAAAAATGCTACGATGGTTAAAATATAACTAATGAACCCTTTGAATGCTACACAAATGCAATGGAATAATATTTATTATTATCAAATTATATTGATGTAACCATCCATACAAATGTCATGTTTACTGGCACAATTGAAGCCTATACAAAATTCCTATATTAATTGTGCGTGTTTACGTAGAACTATTTATTTTTAGTGTGATCAATAAATTGCTTTTATAGCTACAATCTAATATTTATAACTAGTAAAGACTGGCGGTCACGAGAATATTATTGTTGCTAAAAAAGCATAATATTTGTAGAAATTAAATTTGAAAAAAAAAATAATTTCAGAAATTTAATATCGACTTAAAGTGTCATTTAGATCTTAATATAAGAGTGATGATGCCAGTTAAGAAATATCCTTTGTTCTTAAAATTAAAAAAAAAATTGTTTAAAAAATAGCTTCTTTATCTAATTTGTAAAAGTCTAGAATTTATTAATTTCGTTAAATTAACTGGGGATCAGTTCAAAATACAACTGCTAGACGTTCATGTTGTCACGATTTTTATAATAATAATTATTAGCAAGAGTCAATAGATCTGTATAAGATCTATTGTTTTGTGTTTACCCTCAGAACAAGGAAGGAGTAATCCCAGTCATTTAAATAATGAATTTTTCGATATATTCACAGAATACTGCAAATAAAAATCAACAGTGCGTAGAATTATAATTACAATAGTTACAATAAAGATTGTAACAAAAAAAAATATTTAAATAATATTCAACTTTTGTCTACAACATAGAAAATACCATATGTTTCGGATTACATCTATCACACATTACAATAAACTAAACTAATAATGGATTTGTTGTAACAGGTATGTGATACTACAAAAGTTGAGAAAATAAATAGAAAATTTCAATTGAAAAGTAAATATATATTTAAAGCATTTGAATAAAAAAGCATAATTCTTAAATACTCAAATCTTATAGGATATTTTTCGTTCGCCTTTTATGTTGTGATAAATCTTGCTTTTTTTAAGAACTAATACAAATCGTGCATCATAGGTCAATACCATCGTCCCAGATACCTGATTTCTATTGTTATGATATCTTGATGAAACTGTTCTTTGTTCACCGCTCACACCATCAGGAAACCAGCCTAGATGAAAATGTAGCAAATGAATTTTGAGTGACATTCTGCAATTCTAAATCTTGAAATAAGTGGAGCAGTTCCTGTATCAATACTTCATAGTTTTTTGCTTTGTTATTCCGTAAAAAGCCTTTGACGACTACAGCGAAATAGTTTCAAGAGTTTAGTTTTTTTTATTTAACTTTTGGACAAAAGTTTCTTACCTGAGGACCTATTAAGAGTTGTTCTATTAACTTTAGCATGGCTAAATTGAGGGAAAGTATTTATCAAACACTTGAAATCTTCGACATTCTTATCCTTGGCTTGGACTAAATTTTTTATTAGCCTCAACTTAATACGAAAAAGAGGTAACATGACATTTTTAAGATCAAAAAGATGCAGGTACTTGATATTATCACTTCCCGGTTGATAAGAATTTTTTGAAAGCCAATCGCTTTCTCTCTCTTTCGTTGCTCAACTATCTTATAATTACAAAAACAACAATATTTCGAAAATCCATCGTGCAATCCGAGAAGCAGATGAGATCTCCATATATTATGTAATTGAATTTTTGGTGATTAATTGACAGAACTAAATCCATACTATTGTTTCTCTCATAATTACAAAATGAGAAATTGAAGTAGGTGATTTTATCGCCATGATTTATATCTAGCTCATTCATAAGATATGTAACATCGTGACAAACATATAAAGATTATTCCATTTTAAAATAAGCTTGAAAGGACCCATTACTCCTTCTAAATGATGTCACAGTCACTTCACATTCCAACATATTCCATTACTCTAGTCTAAAACCTAATAACTCGTCATTTTCTTTGGATAGACCTAACTCTTTAGCTAAATTATTCAGTTTACTTTGGTTTATTCGGTAGGGTACATTTGTTCTAGGAGGTTCATTCAAATCTAATCAAGTCTGACAGTTCTTCTGGCATAGGTGTGCAGGTTTCTTCTTTTTAGGCATGAAATGATGAATTGGATCGCATGTTCTCCTTATGAGGAATTCGTCGGGATACTGTATTTTTTATTTGTTTTTGTTCAAATAATAATTTGAAGGCTCTCGTCACAACCTAGGAACAGTAAACGGCAAATTCTTTTATTTACCATTCATCTATTTCAAAAACCCGACGTTACAATAATACATTACATATTGGCTATCAAAGGCTTTCCCAGATTGCCGACTCTAAATTGAAAAAACAAACCGAAGCTTTTTTTATACAAATTTTAAAGTTGTGCCACTCCATAACAACCTCAAACATAACCAAATTTACTTGTAAAATTTTACAAGATCTACATTTATCACGAGCCATATTTGAACTAAATAAAGGTTTGTACGATGCTTTGAAAACAAACAGCAGAAAAATACTTCGTCAATATGCTAAGATTCTAAAGTATCTTATTGAGGGTATATTATATTAAGTTTAATCTTCTTCTCCTACTTCTTCAAGTACCTTGCTTTTGTTGAACGTAGACAACCTGTCGCCAGTTAACTAAAGGTTTGTTCTGCACATTAACTTATTATACATTACATTTAAGTTAATGCGCAGAATCCTGACGATCAGAAACTGTTTCTAACGCGGGTTGGAATGAACCTTATGTTGTACAAAAATATGCGGAACCTCTAGCGTTAAGTGCCTTCCGAAGCAGATCTGAGATATTTTTACTAGCCAGAATACTACACAATGGTTTGCCGGCGACGGCGACGAAGGTGTAAATAAATTTCGATGTTCCGACTGAGATATGAATTCAAGTAGTAATGGTTCCAGACTGGCATGCTAATCATAACGCTATACTCACTACCAAGTTAACTATCACGAGAAATTTACTTTAAAGTTATATGGGTAATTAGACCTGTTACAAAATTTTAATGATTGAATTCGTGAAATATGGGAATAGTATAGCAAAAATATGTTATCATTGTTGTTGTATGACCAACAAGTATGTGGCCTTGCGTTATTTATACTTATTTTTTAAAAAAATATGTTTTCTACTTAAATATCTCCGTAATAATTTCGATCTGTCGCACAGTCTCCTATTGCATATTCAGCAATTTGATAAAAAAAAAAGTACTTTACAGCATATATAGTTTATTATTTAAAATGATGACGGTAATAACACTATTTTTGGTCTCTAAATGCGAAAATGAGGGTAAAAACACGTAAGATTTTTGAATTATGATTTTTCAGCAGTGTCTAGAGATGACAAGTCAACCACGAAGTCTCAACCCCCTAAGGCTTAAAATAAGTACCCATTTAAATCCATATAATTCCAAATTTAACTCTGCCCCATAGCCGAATCTACGTATAGGTGCCCCTGTATACGCAAAGTATGCCGTCGCTTTTCGAACTTCCGATATCCGATGTTTCTAGACAATAACAGAAGTACGGAACGGCTATAAAAGCAGCTGGCCGGCAGTCGTATCATTAGTATTGGCTTAGCATAAGTAGTGGTCAGTATTAGGTACAAGAGCGAAGTGCGCGACCAAGTCAGTAGTAAGAGCCTTGTATTAGTGTTATATTTGTGTTAAATAAAGTTAGTTGACGCCTACAAACGTAGTATTACGGTTTTGAACCGACATATGTAGTCAGTTTACCCCTAAATTGCAGAAAAGGACAATTAAAAAAACGACCAAAGTAGCTTATCATAAGTTTTTTGGATGTCGTGTTGGTGATCAAAATCGGGACTGGGCTACTCACAAACCTGTGCAGCAAATCTAAGTAACCGGTTAAATGGCAAACGCTCGTCTATACTTTTTGCAGTTTCAAATATTTGGCGAGAACCAACAAATCATTTTAACGACTGTTACTTTTGCATGACAAAAGTGTCTGGTTTTTCAAGAAATAGCCAACATAATATTGAATATCTCGATATTCCCTAAGCAATAAAACTGGTTATTTAAGGAGAAGTTTTACTAGTTCTAACGGCACCGGCAAAATGAGAGGAAGATTTAGAAATGTATGATGATAAGGCAGAACCCGATAAGGTATCAAAGAAGGACGATTCTCATTTTCCCGAAAGTGAGGGAAAAGCACCTCATTTAATCGAACAACGTGAAATAAATAATTTAGTTCGGGACCTCCACTTGTTCAAAGAGCATGATGAAATCTTGGGGTCTAGATTACAATAATGGAATTTACTAGCCACTGGAGCTAAAGTTACAATATTTAGAAACCGTAACCAGAAGCTATGCTCGTTTTTTACTCTGCAGGACAAAACGTGTGTTTGTGTTAATCCAAATAGTGTTATGGAAAAATTAGGATTTGCACATAACCCGGACGAATGGCGCTTAAGATACTTTGAACAAATCATTTACTGGTTCTTTTACTGTCATGCGTATGGATGAAAAAAAAAGTGGATGCAAAACAAATTGAAAAGTTGTATTTTCTAAGCAAAGTGGACAATTCAATTTATACATTGAATTGGTTTTGTTATTATCTGATTTTAACATCATTCTATTTTGTACAGACTTCTTTTTTGATTTGTAAAATATAAACGTTTAAACCGAAAAGTTATTTAATATTTCTTTACATTCAGGAAATCATTTTACAAAAGTTAAAATTTTCTGTCTCAGAATGCTCTTAAACGAATTTCAGATGTCTTTATTTTAAATTTTAAATTTATAATATAGGAAATACCATTTTTATATCGTTAGTTATATATTAACTGCTGGCTAACTGAAAAAAAGATTCATAAAATTATTGAAATGAATTTAACATTAAGTAGGATATAGCCAGAAAAAAAATTAATTGGACAGAATGTTGTGCTTAAAACGATTATTAAAATATTTTCCAATAAATTCTTTAAAGGTAATTTGTTAAAAACGAACTTTTATAAAAAAAAACATGCTGCCAAATTCTCTGAAATATTATTAGCTTATATATTTTTATTTATAATTAAAATTCTTCTCATTCCTTTGTGTTTTCAGGTATAAATAAGTTCATGCAAAACACATTTTTGACGATTATGTTTTAAAAATGAATATCCCCTTTAGAAAACAAACTGTTGTTAGATTTATACATAATTTAGTTATAATTCACATTCTACAACCCCTATGTGGAATTAGGTATTCCTGCCGTTATAGAATAAAGCTTTTCACTGAAATACTTATAATACAAAAAGTGTGTTCGAGAAAGATGTAAGGTATTTAATTCTTATGATATATAAATAATAGGCAACCGCTAATTGCATGTATATAAAAATATTATTATTAGCAACAAAGGCCGAGTTGTTTAAATTGGGAGCTAATGACAGTTTTCAGTATACCATTAGCAATAATGTTAGAGTGCGTTTTTTCGACCATTAAGATGATGCTTAACAGGCGGCGAAAGATATTTATTTGCATCAGTACTGTTTATTTGGGTCATTAATAACAATGAAAGGTAGTGCTGACAATCTATGATGATCCATTGTACTGCTGCCAGACACATAAAACAGACATATAAAAAAAATTGACTGTTAGACTTATCTGTATGATTATAGAATGTTTACCGAATAGAAGATAATCAATTAGTAAATCATAAAAACTTTTATTATCATCAGAATAGTGATCCAAAAGCCTCGACTACAGAGGTCAAAGAGTGGAACTCTCGTTGGCGGCGCGACGTGGCTCGAACAAAGATATATCTTTCACAGAACGCTCCATATGACGTCTACATCAATATATACCCCCCTCACGACTTAATAGAGTATTTTCTGTCAGACCGATACCAATACGTCCTAAACATTAATTTATTCATTTTAGCCTAGTTTCCATCCTTACAAAACTAGATATAGGCCTCTCCTATTTGTTTCCAAATATCTCCATTCTGGGCTCTTCTTTGTCAAATCAAGCCGGCATGTCTGACTATGTCATCCTTCCATCTCATCTGTAGCCTGCCTCTTGATCTTTCCCCTTCATATGAGCGCCATTTTCCAATTTCTGAATTCCAATGGTTGTCTTTTATTCGTTCATTATGGCCTGTTCATTTCCATTTTAGTGATGCTGCTCTTTCTATAGCGTCAACTGCGTTGGTTTTTCTTCTTATCCACTCATTTCGTTTTTTTATCTCTGAGTAATATTCCTAACATGTGTCCTTCCATAGCTCTTTGAGTTTTTCGGATTCTGTCCAAATTTGATTTTGTAAAGGTCCACGTCTGCGCCCTGTATCTTAGAACTGGCAATATACAACAATCAAATACTTTGGTTCTTAAGTATAAGGGAATTTTCTGATTTTTCAAAATATAGGAGAGTTTTCCAAACGCCATCCATCCCAATCGACTTCTTCGTATTATTTCGGCTATCTGGTTGTCCTTACTTGCTCTTATGGCCTGGCCTAAGTATATATATTCATTCACCTGTTCTATTTCGGTTCCATTTAGTGTTATAACTTGTTGTTCGTCTGAGTTTGATATTACTTTTGTTTTTCTGGGATTCATCTTTAATCCTCGTTGGAGCGATGTTTCATGGAGTTCGTTTATCATTGACTGCAGCTCTTCCCAGTCGGATGAGATCAAAAGTATATCATCTGCATATCTCAGATGATTTAGGAATCTACCATTAATGTTTATCCCTTTATTTTCCCAATTTAATGATTTCAACAAGTCTTCCAGGGCCATTATAAATAATTTGGGCGAGATTGTATCTCCCTGTCTTACTCCTCTTTTGATTGGGATGCGGTTCGTCTTTAGCTCGTCATCAAGTTGTACTGTCACCGTTGTGTCTAGATAGACATTATGCAATAGATTTTTGTATCTCGAGTCTATTCTGCTATTTACCAAAGCTTCTTCAACAGCCCATAGTTCTACGCTATCAAAAGCCTTCTCGTAGTCAACAAAGGCCATGTACAGAGGCAAATTATACTTGTTGGTTTTTTCTATTAATATTTTTAGTGTACGCAGGTGGTCGCACGTTCCATATCCCCTTCTGAATCCTTCTTGTTCAACAGGTTGATATGTGTCGAATTTGTTCGTCAATCTGCTAGTTATGATTTTCATGGTTTTGTATAACTAGGAGAGAATGGATATAAGCCTATAATTGTCCAGAGTCGCCGGATCGCCTTTTTTATATATCAAAATTGTGTTAGCGTTGTTCCGTCCACTGGGTAACCTACCTTCGACAAGACATCTGTTGAATAAGATCTTTAAATATTCCTTAACTTTTCTTCCTCCTTCCTTAAGAAGTTCTATTAAGACTTTGTCATCTCCCGCTGCTTTATTTCTTTTCATATTTTGTATGGCTTTATCTATTTCATCCTCGGTAATATCTGGCAGGCCTTCAGAATTCACATTTGATATTGTATTTTTTAAATTCTTTATAGTATTAGCCGAGGGAGGGTTTCTTGGGCTATATAGATCTTCATAGTATTGTTCAGTTATTATTATTATCTCCTTTCTATCTCTTATTTCATCGCCCCGGTTTTTTAGCAGAATTATCTTCTTCTTTCCTACTTTAGACTTCATTCTCTTTAGACTTTGGTTCTTTTCTATTATTTGTTCTACGCGTTCTTCTTGGTATTTTCGTCTCTCTAGTTTCGATTTCCGTATCCAAAGTCGCCTATTCTGTTTTCTGTGTCTTCTAATTTTTTGCCCAGTTTTGCATTAAAATCGCCGATGACCAACGTATATGTGCTTTTGTTATCGTTCATAGCTTTCGTTACTGTTTCGAAAAAAGCCTCCGTTTCTTCATTGTCGTGTGTTGATGTTGGAGCATAGACCTGCATAATCTTTAAGTTAACAGCTTTACTCAGGTTAATATTCAAAACTGCAACTCTTTCTGAAATCCCTATGAACTGTTATGCGTCCTAAACAATAATGAAAAATCAACTCGTAAACAAAATAGCATGGGTCTTACTCGGGAATCTACCCTTGAGCCAATACTATTCTTCATATTTATAAACCATATAAGCGTTTTTTATCCTATGAGACCGCAAAATTTTCTCTTTGCGGTCATTAATTCTATTAATATACAGAATTAAAATTTCGATAACCTATTTCACGCAATGTCGGAGATAAAACAAAACATTGCTTTACGACCAACCAATTATGCCTCGATTATAATAAAACGAAAAAAAAAAAATTTACTTACAAACAACATATATTTTAAAACCCGGATTCCCTTATGTATTTTGATCTTAATTTAGGTCCCTATTTGAGATGAGAAGCGCACGTCGATTTACTGGCAAAAATTCTATTCTCAGCTATTTTCCTCATTAGGTGTCTCCGTACTCCGGGATGGTTTACTGATCACATATTATGCGCTTTACATATCTAAGCGGTGCTACAGCTGGGTCGTTAGGGATTACTTTCTTCATCTGGACAGAATATTTACTCTTCAAAACTGTGAAAGTGGTAGCTATGGTTCCCTACCGTGATGATATCAAAAGAGAGTTCATTTTTTAAAACTTACAAGCGTTGGTACGCAATATATTTATTTATTGCGAAGTAGTAGATATCTGTTGGACTTCCATTGTCTTTATTTTTATTGAATATCACGACGTTTCGGCTAGTAGTTATCTCTAGCCGAAACTAAATAAATCCCTTAGCTACATGACTATTTATACTAAAAGTAAATGCAGTAGAGTAGGACTCAGATACGTAGACGATACTTTTATAATTTGAAGTGGAAACGACGAAGAACTTCGAAACTTCCTTTTTCGTCTAAACAATATCAGCTCAACTATTAAACTCACCATGGAGAAAGAAGTAGAAAATAAATTACCACTCTTAGATGTCTTGGTTGAAAGAAATGGCATACAAATTCGAACTTCGGTTTACAGAAAAGCCACGCACACAGGACAATACCTTAATAATCTCGTAGATAGAGCCTTAACTCTCTGCAACTCCAACGAGAACTTGATGAAAGAGACTGATTATATTAAAAATGATCTGACAGCTAATGGATACCCAGTATATCTAGTGGATAAATTTCTTGAACAATGCAGAAATAGGACAAATCGACAACGAATGAAGAACGAAAACCAGTATTGAACATCCCCTATGTTAAAGGCATTTCAGAAAAAGTTAGAAGGATAGGAAAACGATATGAAATCATTTTGTTTTCAATTCAAATAACTCTCTGAGAAGTCGGCTCACTAGGGTCAAACCCACAACTCAAAGAGACATGAAGAACTGTGTATATCAGATACCATGTGAATGTGGCCATTCCTACATTGGCGAAACAAAGAGACCTCTTGACGTAAGGATCAAAGAACACCAAAAATGCACATCTCGAGGAGAAACTGAAAAATCTGGTGCTGCCAATCATGCCTGGACTCATGGACACCACATAAAATGGTCTGAAGCTAAAATACTACCCCGAGAACAACATTGGAGAAAACGGAAATTCAAAGAAGCCGCGATTATACATCAGAACCTGAGTTGTTTTAGTAAACCATCTAGATATAAGAGAAGTGTGGAAACCACTTCTAAGTAATTGTAAACTAAAACTAAATGCAGCATAATATATATATATATATATATATATATATATATATATATATATATATATATATATATATATGATTTTGCCATAGCAGGAATGACTGCACCCATCTCGGTCATACTCTACTGCATTTACTTTTAGTATAAACAGTCATGTAGCTAAGGGATTTATTTAGTTTCACTTGAAAACGACTAGAGATAACTACTAGCCGAAACGTCGTGATATTCAACAAAAATAAAGACAACGGGAGTCCAACAGATATCTACTACTTCGCAAGAAACATCATTGTCTATGACCTTCAAACAAATATTTATTTATGCTTGGTATATATAAAGGATATTTTAAGCAAATATAGTTTAAATTCGGATATCCATGATCAATCAACGAGATACTATGGTAATATTTGACTTTCATTTACTAGATGACAACATAAGAGAAATGTATTTAACTACTATTGCCTTATTTTTTACAATAATTTCACAGATGACGTAAGAAAAACAAGTCTTGAAAAATTTAAATCAGTAATTAAAAACATACTTACCACAAACGAATTTAAGGAGTTTACCAAATAGAATTTGTTTAAGTAATAATAATACTTATTAATTGACGACACATCAACTCATAGGATTTTTAGTGACGGGACTTACAGTTTAACGTGGGTTCCGAACCATGGTCCTCGACACTCAACCAACCCCGATTTTTCACTCTTTGTCAATTTTCGTGGTAACCGACTATTGGGACTATAGCCAATAATGGTCTGGCAACTTTTTTAAATAAGTTGCTGTGCACGAGGATCAAACTCGCGCTGGTCGTCGTCGTCTCTATCAGTTCTAGCGCCTTAAATGGTTAGACTAATCCCAAGCCATTTTGCTTAAATGCTATCAGGCTTCGTGTGCTTATATTTTATTTTTCGTAATTTCTAAAACGGTGTAATTTATATTTGCTTAGAGACGTTTTTTTTTAAATATGATATTTAAGATTAGGCGTATTATTTGACCGTATCTTTTTTTTATTGACAAGTGGAAAACCATGTATGTATCGCAATCGCTATCGTTATCTTACTAGCTATGGAGAAATCGCTATATCGCTTATCGCCAGTTCAAACCAATAATCCAACTCCTTGAGGCCGGAAATTGATGGAAAGATCCTCTATTCGCGCAATCAGCAAAGGAATTTGATTTTTGTAGGAACCCCTTTTGTTGCATCATATTAATCTGTGCAATAAACAGCTACTGGCTACGAGATAATATTTAATGGAAATTATGGTTTTCTTTTGTAACCAGTAAAATGACAGGGGCTTGATAGAGTAAACATAGACTATTTAATTTATTGGGTTTCTTATTGTTTTTCTTTCAGAGAAGTATTATATGTTTTTTTGGAAGACTTATGTGTTGAATCGTTATATAATTTTGTAAGTATTTTACTCTTTAACTGCATAATTAGGGCAACTTTTGATTTGATGTACATTTGTAATTCGTGGCTGGTGTAAACGTAGCGCCCTTGTGATTTCTCGCTGATCATATATCTTATTATAATCAGATTTACAAGCCAAACGGCTTCGCACTTCCTCCAGGGATTATTGACTCATACCACGTATACAAAGACACCAAAAGTACGAAGCTCTGTGGGGACCCTTTCCATGTTATCACTCCAGTTGTTGATAATATTATGGGAATCGTGTGGATGCTATTCATTGTCTACTGTCTGCGGATTTGCACCTCCAGATCTCTGTATTTGGCGATCTTCTCATTGTATTTTAGTCTTAAGTTGTTGTTACTAGGTATAGCAATGTCAATCAGTGTAGTTCGCCTAGAAATTTTACCTGTTCGTATAATGTCAGGCCTATTAGGAGCAACTGGTTGACCTGTTAGAACCGTTCGGTCCCAATATAACTTGAACTCGTTGTTTTCAAGAATAGGCTTCGGATTGTATTTGTAGTAAGGCACTTTTCCTAGCTGCAATAGGTTTAATTTATCTGCTAACTTTTGGTGAAATATCTAATCGGCTGAGTCGTGTCTTTCCTTATACTCGGTTGTGGCCAACGCTTGGAGTCCTCCAGTTATGTGCTGGATTGTGTCTGGTGTTCGACAGCCATATCTACATTAGTCATTTTATATTGAGGGATCTCTGATGATGAACTTCTGATAGTTTTTCGTCGGAATAACTTAATCTTGGACAGGTAACCAGAAGCCCGCCATTTCAAGAGCTGCTGCTTACCAATGTCGACCAAGTTTACGAGATTCTAGCAATTGAGCCTGTAAAACAAGATGCGCTAGACTGATAACAATATACCTTGTGAGTAACATAAGTTTGAGAAAATGACTGCAAAAATTGGTATTAAATTTAAAGTCTGTGATAATTATAGAAACTACTAGAATAGTGAAATAGGGTTTACTACACTTGGACGATATAAAAAAATATAAAGCTGAAAACCGATGTAATTAATGTTTAGATGAAACTTGGTATGAGACACACGATACTGCTAGAAAAGAATGAACAGAATCAGAATCAAATAAATTTTCTTCTTCTTCTTCTAGGTAAAACCAAGTTCTGTTATCTACACAATGCCTCATCGATCCTCGTTTGAGGGGCCGTCCAGGCGGCCGTTTGGTGTTTGGTTTCTCTCTCATCACGGTTTTTGCTAGTCTGTCATCGTCCATTCGTTCCACGTGATCTCTTCACTGCCTACGACGGTTTCGAACTCACTTCACAACATCCCCCACTCCGCTGTCCTCGCGTATTTTTGCGTTTCTTATTCTATCTCTTAAACTTGTTCCCGTGATCATTCTCAGCGTTTTCATTTCTGTAGTTCTCATAATTTGTTTTGTCTTTGTTGTTTCATTTCTTGTTTCTGTGCCGTAGATCAGTATCGGTCTTACACAGACCTTGTAAATTCTTGCTTTGCTCTCAACCGTCATATGTTTACTGTTACAGATTATGTCTCTTAGTTGGCCTGATATCATGGCCGCTTTGTTGGCTTGTGTGCGTACTTCTTCCGCTACTGCCTGGTTACTTGTTATATGTGCTCCCAAGTATTTAAACTTCCCAACCTGTTCGATATGTTTATCATCAACCATTAGGTTGCATCTGGTTCTTTTGCTATTATCATTGCTTTGATTTTCTCCACAGATATCTTCATATTATACTGTTTAGCTGTTCGATTGAGATGGAAAAGCATTCTTTGTAAGTTGTCCTCGCTATCTGCTGTCAAGGCAACATCGTCTGCAAAGCATATAATCTGAACAGTGTTGTGTCTCATTGGGTACCCAATATTTGTGCTTTTTACCTCATTAATGATTTCGTCCATGATTACATTGAAAAGTGTTAGACTTAGGCTATCACCCTGTTTTGTTCCTATGGATAGTGGGATTTCCTCTGTTAGAGTGTTATTTGTTTTAATTACCATGGTGTTTTTGGAATTCAGTTCGTATATTGTGCGTATGATTGCTTCGTCTACTTGTTTTCTTCGCAGTAGTTCTATTATATGTTCCAGTTTGACTCGGTCGAACGCTTGTGTAAAGTCCACAAAACAAATGAACAGCGGTTTATCGTATTCGATAGACTTTTCAACCAGCTGTCTGATAATAAATATACCATCGATACTAGAGCGGTTATTCCGGAAACCCAGCTGTTCTTCGCACGCTTCTAACTTGTCTACAATCCGTTGTAACAGTATTTTGGTTAACAATTTGGCTGAACTGTTCAGTAGGCTGATTCCCCTGTAGTTTTCGGGTTGTTTCTTTGACCCTCTTTTGTGGATCGGAATTGTGATGCTTTTCTGCCATTCGTTGAGTACTGACGTTGTGCGGAGTATTTTTTAAAATAGAACAGTGAGCTCTGTAACAAGGCTGGGGCCTCCGTACTTTAACATCTCATTCGTAATTTGGTCGGCACCAGGTGATTTTCTGTTTTTTTAATTTTTTAATTGTCAGGTGCATCTCTGCTTCACTGATGTTAACATCTGTTAGTTCTGTGATTTATTGTTGGTTTTTGTCTACGTTGTTTTCTGTAGCTGGTGCCTGGAGAAAGTCCTTAAAATGGCTGACCCTTTGTTGGCTGTCGATTGGACTTAGTTGAACATATTCATCGATTGTTTTTTTTTTCTGTTCCTCAGCATGTTCCATATTTTCTTTTGTCCTCCATATAGGTCGTGTTCCATGTCTTTTGAATACTTTTCCCAGTATTCTTTCTTTAATTGAGCTATTTGACTATTGATTCTGTTTCTCACCGTTTTGTACTCTTCGAAATGGTTTGTTGTTCTGTGCTGTCGGTATTTTGTAAATGCTTGTCGTTATTCTTTTGCTAGTATTTTCACCTCTTCTGTGAACCATGGTTTTGTATTGCTTTGCTTGTTCGTGCTAACTGTTCGTGTTCCGATCGTCTCCCTGGCGCTCTCTTGTATATTTCTTTTCAATTTTTTCCAGGGTTTCTCCTCTCCATCATTTTCTAGGATTGTATTAGCTTTTATTTTCTCCGAGAGTCTCCGCCAATACAATACTTCTGTGCTATCGTTAGCGAATGATTCGGTATTGTATTTAATAAAGGTATGTTTCTGTTTGTGCGTTCTGTTCATACTTTGTTGGGACCGGTATTTACATAATACTAGTCGGTGGTCGTCTTTTCCCAGGTTTGACGAATTCAGAGTTCTGACATCGAGTATTTGGTGGGGTAACACTTTTCTGTTCGTTATTATGTAGTCTATGGTTGATTCTTGTTCTCGAGTATTTCCCCATGTCCGTTTATATTGCCACTTACGTGGAAAGAAGGTGTTATTTATTCTCATCTCGTTTTGGGCACACAGTTGTATGAGTTGTTCCCCGTTGTCATTTAGTGTTACCTCATTATATCTCTGCATTTCTCCCGGAATGGGTTCGTTACCTATTCTTGAGTTGAAGTCTTCTAGCATAAACACTTTTTCTCTATCGGGTATGGTACTTAGCTGGTCTTGCAGTTTATTGAAGAATGTTTCGCTGACCTCTCTGGGTTTGCTGATATCTGGTGCGTAAACGTTTATAATGTTCATCTTTTCTGGTTGTAAGTTTAGGATGACGTGAATGAGTCTTTCATCGACGTACTGTATATCCTCTATGTAGTGTTCGTATTTTTCATGAATGAGCAGGCCCACTTCTTTATGGGATCTTTCTTCCTTTTGTTTCCCACTGTATGTAAATAGGTAGTTGTTGTGCTTATTGTTTCCTTTCAATTTCTTTTTCGTCTCTGAAAGGGCGCAAATGTCTATGGAGTGCCTGTTCATTTCTGCGACAACTTCCTGATCATGCTTATGCCATGAAGTGACAGTCCAGCATCCCAATCTAATGATGTTCTATTTTTTCCATGATCGTGTCCTAGTTCTCGCCAATGTCTGTTTCCGTGAGATCCGTCCAGTGTCCGAGGCAGGTATGTTACTATGAGCTACATTAGTGTTTTACTGCGGGTAGCCTGCTAACCTGTTCCTCAAACCCTCCTCCTTTGCCCGGGCTTTCGACCGGCACTGATATTTGCTGAGCTACTCAATCCACCCAATAAATGTGACAAATTATGGCCTGCTCATTAAAGCGCTCATGTACTCACTCTATCAGGCGCGGATCCAAGGGGGGGGGGGCGGTGGGGGCGATCGCCCCCCCCCCCCCAAGAGGTTTGGGTTCAAGAAAATAGATCCGATTTGGCCTGTTATACTATAGTTTGTTCAAGAACTAGAGAGAGTAATAAATAATTTTTTACCCTTTTTTTTCTTAGTGTTCTTTAGTCGGTATCTTCGGCAAGACACATATATTTTTCATAGGAATGGGTTAGAAATTTTATAATCAAAAATACCGGTCTATAATAATGGACTATTTGGGTTGGAAACAATAGATATTTGAAAGTGTGAAGTGTTAAAAAGGATTTTAATCCTTGTCATACGCGTCGGAAGGAGGTTTATTTGATCACTAAGTATTTATGGCATAGAATATTATTTCGGTAATAAAAAGTTTTTATAATATTATTTTATTTCTTATGATTTCTCAATAATTCACATACATTACAAATTTTAGATAATTTTGACATATTTAACACAAATCAAAACTGTATTTTTATTATTTTTAATTTTGTCATAAAAACCGTTTTAGGCATATTCAGACTAAAACGTAGCCTTATTCTTTCAAAAAATTCTAAGTTATAATTTAAATATTAATAAAATACCCATTGTTAAAAATACAAAAGTTAAACATATATAAAAAAATAAATTCGTCCATATAATATTAAAATATTTTTGGGGCTATCGGTCATTTAATTATTAATTAAAAACATTTTTAGTACATTTGACGTTTCAGTTTATTTGTTTCTTAAACCATCTGCACAATTACAGTTAAACACTAAAAAGGGATTCAAATGTTATTAGTTTTATGTTACCGTTAAAATTAGACCTACTTAATTAATTTAATATACTTTATTATATGGAAATCCGATAACCCTTAAAAAAATAAAATAAACATGTTAATTCTATACGGTTAAGAAAAAGACACAAATACAATAATAAAATAATAAAAAAATTTACGGCTAATTGGAATTAAATATATATATAAAATTAAAGAGTGGCACATTAAAATGAAAATATATAAAAAAATAAAAATATATATAAACAACATTAAACAATAAAACACAATAAAAACAAAAATTTAAATAATAAATTGTGTTTACACTGGTAAACATTACGTATCTAATTCCTAATCAAAGTCAGTGAAACTAACTTCGCTCAAATTAATTATAATTAGTTTCTCTATCTCACCCATCACGAGATCAAGTTTCCACATTTTGTTTTATTCTTTTATTATGTCGATTTTTCCCAATTTTCCGCAGTAATTTTATTCAAAAAGTCTTTCAAAACTTTAGTTAAATTACTAATTTTGTAAGTTCTGTTATTTCTAGCAACTCAACCTTTTACTTGAGAAAGATATTTCCTTCTCCAACGGACAGTTTTCGGACGATTTTCTATCTGGTTTTTTCCAGCAAAAATTAAGTTTCCTGAGCTCCGTTCTTTTAATTTCAGGTAAATCGTGATCTTCATTGATGTTAGTTAGAATTTTGTCGACGGTTGGGATCTGCTTCTCATAATAAAATGTATGTACAAATACTTTTATTGCAGTTTTCATCTCTTCTTCCAACGAGATTTTTCGTCTGCCTGTGATCGAATGTGGCTTGGGAGTACAAACAATTCCAGTCGTTTTTTCTCCTTCAGTATTCGGTACGTAGTAGATTTTCCAACTCCTGTCATGTTGAAACACATTTCAACAGAGCTTTTAACATTACCTAAATATTGATATCTTAAGTCATCATAAACATTCATCGTAATAAGTTTTTCGTTGACAAAAAAGTGCCCTAGTTTTGGAATAAATATAGAGGTGGAAGCCATATCTTTTGGATATCTCACTAATCTCAAATAATATATAAAAACAAGCGCAAGCAAGATAAATCACTACGGACACGCTGTAAGGTTTACTTTGCTCACTGACAGAAATTAAATTAAACTATCAGAAATTTTATTGTTGCAGTAAATTTATAAAAGCTTATAATATTTAAATATAGTTAAATATAATTAGATTTACGGCAGTCGTCAATTACCTGCGGCACTGGAGCAGGTACGTTGGAGGTTTCGGTAACAGTTTTATTACTCTCTCTAGTTTTTGAATAGAGTATAGGAGTGTATGCTTTTATATTAGGAATGTGTATGCTGCTGGCACCCCCTCCCCCCGTTAACAACTTGTTTTGTCTTGTGATCGCCCCCCCCCCTCTTCAAGAGCTTCAAATTCAGAAAAATAAACCGGACCCTGCTTTTTACACTAGAACTGGGAATGTTGCTGATACTCCCCCTCCCCCCCCCTGTCGACAACTTGCTTTCGCTTGCCACACTGAACTTTTGTGATATCACCGCCCCGCCCCCCCAAAGAGAGAGGCTGGATCCGCCCCTGCACTCTATATCATAAATTAGCTAGGAAATAGGTTCAAAATGTTTTAAACTTGTGTGCAAAAAATGAATGAATGCAAAGTGAATTGCATAAAAGCAAGGAATTAAATATATTTTATAAATGGCTTAAATAAAACTTTCATCCATATTTCATAACCAAATAATATAATTCTCCTTGTTAACACTTTTGCTATTCAAAATTATAAATATTTCTTCAACAAAGCTTGATTTTCAAACTTTTTAGTCGCCCACGATCTTTATTACGAAAGGAGTTCTACGCTCAAAAAGATTTGAAAAACAATATGCTGGTGAGTGAAAACACATTCGTTCATTAAGTACCATTCCAAATTTTGATATAAAGTTATAGAATTAATTTATTCAGAAATATCAAAAATTAATAACCAAGATTGCAGAAAAAAGGTAGAGAAGGTGATTAAGTTTAAAAATTAATACGATGAGTTGTTTAGCTAGACAATAACGGTGAAAAAAAAAGATGAGATCGTTAATGAGTTTGAGGAAGCAATAAATGTGGAAGTTTCCGAAAACGAAAAGAAAGATTAGGAATATTAATTTCTAAAATCGGTCGGTAATACTTTATCGTCTATATCTTACTAAGTAGTTAACTAACTAAACACCTAAGTTAAACTTAAAGGTAATTATGAAGCACTCTTAGGATATCTAATCACATAGAAAACTTACACCTTTGAGTTATAAATTTCCCCCTGAACATAGCGAAAAATTTGAATACATTCCTATTTTAACCTCACAATTGTTTTCGTTGAAGGAAAAATCTGCACTTGTTTGGAGTTTTAGGGACTTTCAACTTTTAAAATGTTTTCATGCGTATAAAAGTAGCATAAATAAAATTTTTTGTAACGTTAGTAAGATAGCATGTAGTCTTTCGATCGTAAAGTGAAATACGTTTAAAGAAAGCTGAATATCATAAAGAATATTCTGGGTTTGTTATTTTTTAAATCAATATTTTAGTTAAGAAAATGGAAAAAGCCGAGAAGCGAAAAATCAAACACAACCTAAATAAAGAACTACAATTTAAAAACATTAACATCTGTAGTAGAATCTTAGACAATTTTTAATATGATATTTGTTTATTAAGTACGGGAAGTGCCAAGTAGTTAGTAAACTCTTATAATAATGTACCGATAATAATATAATTAACATAATTACAAACATGTTATTGTTGTTTGTCATAACATACGTGAGTGAAAATTAATCTTGGTTTTCTGCTAGACTAAACGATACATCGTTGACAATATGTGACAACAATATTATGGTAATGATAAATCCAAATGCAAATAACTTCTAGAGATAAGATCGAGATAGACAAAAGTCCTATACGAAAGGGAATATTCCGGGATTCATTCATCACGCCGTTGAAATTCCACCAGACCCGGCTTTCGTATTACAAAGCAATGGCGAAGAGATAAGATTAAATCATGTTCTGTATATGAGTGATCTTAAATTGATGGTTGCCACCAGAAATCAGCTGGCGCAAGTGTCCAAAATTGAGGAGAATTTCTTAGTTTATATAGGCATACTACTCGACCTCGTTAAATGCTACACTTTAAATACAACCAAAGCAAGATACAACCGGGGGCATGTGAGATGAAGAACGGTAAAACCATAAAGGCAATGGAAGCAGAACAGCCCTTTAGATTCTAGGGCATGAAACAGGCACAAAAAATTAAGCAACAGACTAGGAAGATCGAATTAACCAAGAAGTTCTTCACATGGGTGAGACAGGTACTGCGAACTAACCCAAAAATATATTTAAGGAGCTCAACACTTATGCATGCAACTAACTCAGTCATCCTCTTGGAATTATGAAACGAAGCAAGAGAGACATTAAAACTCAGAAAAAAGTCAAAACACTCCTGACAAAGGCACACAAGCGTCATCCTCGTAGTACTACTGAACGAACAATACTACCAAGATACCACGGAAAATAAGGATTGATAGATACTGGTAAATAATTGGATCAACAACTTATAAATTTAGGATCATATTTTCGCAGACTAGCTAAGTCTTCTATGTCACATCTGATAATATGCGCGACAGATGACAACATCACTGCGGTTGAAGAACCATAAATTAAATTCTCATCACCAAATATGCCAATAGAAGCTTCTAGTTTACTTACAGAAGTCCCTTCATAAACGATACCTAAATGAACTGAACCAAGAAAATGCCGACAAATTAGTGTCAAACTACTGTTTGATATCACAGTAAATGTTTCCTGAAATCAAAGACTTCCTGTTAAATATCTAAGATTAGGTCATTCCAACGAGAAACTGTCTGAAATCATTCATCAAGAGTTTACGGAGGAGACTGGGCTGCTGCGAGAAGAAAAAGTACCATGCTATGAATATAGCTCGAAAAATATACTGGAAAACAACGAGTTACGGCTTTACTGAGATTGAAGTGTGCTAACAAATATCTAAGAAATCAACGCTAATAGAATTCGCTATTTCTAACAGCAACAATCTAAGGAACAAGCATATTGGAAAGATCGCCAAATAGAGAGGCCTGGAGGTACACATAGTCGGAAAATCCTCATACTGCTATTACCAGCTGGCATAGTACCGGAGAATCTTCTACTAAATATCAAGGGAATTAGCCTTAACGAAAACCTGTATAAGGCTATGCAAAGTTAGTAATTCTTGAGACTGCTCGGAGGTTTATGGGAAAAGCAGAGGAACATAATATCACCTACGACACGATAACATAGAAAGGGCCCCACACAGCTCAATCCATATGATATCTGAGTATATCTAGGAATGCGAGAGCTAGTTAGCTAAGTCAGTGGGATAATAATAGTGATATATTTGTTTTAAACTCGTACAGAACTGCTAATCGAGTAGATAACCTAACAAATCACTACACTTATATTAAACGAAAGAATAAATGAAAAATAAAGGAAGGTGGTGATACTAGGTCATCGATGCTTAGGCCTCTATTGGGCCCTTTACATCCTACCATAATTACAGGTCATTTGAGGCTGATCGCCTTTACGAATTAAAGCAGCCTCGCTAATTGAACCTGCCTAACTGCTTCCTGTTACAAAATAGTATCTCCGAAATCTCTGTCTTAGTCCGTTAAGTGCTGGGCACTCTCTGAAGACATGGTCAACAGTTTCATTCTTCTCCAAACATCATCTGCACGTCGGGTCATCTTCGAAACCGATCTCATGAAGATGGTGGGATGGTGACAATGTCCTGTCAACACTCCCACCACAATTCGCAGTTATTTCCCTTCCTTAGGAGAGAAGCTCCTTAGTACGTCATGCACCAGGTCAGGTCCAGTTATATATTTCTTAGCACACCTGATTAGAGGAGCTCCCCTTCATGATTCAATAAATTTGCTTACAAGCAACGATTTTAATTCCGTTTTGCCAACAGCAATTGGGACAGGTAGACTTGGTTGGGGTCCATATGGTTCAGTTGCGGAACCCAACTTTGACAGAGGGTCTGCTTCCCCATTCCTGCATATGCCCCAGTGGCCCGGGACCGTTCTTTGTCATATAATTAAACGAATTTAAAATAAATATTTTGAAGAATTATTAGCTAACGTACCAAAAAAAATTAATCAATGCACGATATTCAGGATAAAATATTTAACAAATTCTAAAAATTTTTTTACAGGTAGTAAGTATTTTCAACATACTTCTATAAAAGAGCAAAAGGTACGTAGCTATAGGCATTAACATCTGTACAATAAAAAGACCTTTTGAATAGGGCAGCTCGATGCTGTGAAATTTCTAAAAGACGAAAATTGCAAGTACCTATGATATGGATTGTAGATCTATAAACTAACCTGTTCTTTAGGCACAATCGAGTGCACCTAATCAAAAACTTTTAAACAAAAGTGGAAATATGTTATTTCTTGCATTATACAACTCTCACACAAGAGTTCTAATTTTTTTGTATTCCATCACTCGTCAAATATCTAGACAAGACGTATATACGAGTTCTGCACAATTTACAAAACTAGAGTATTGCATAGCTTTTTCTCTAAATTAGTATTTAATATGTTACGGTTTCAATTTTTTAAAGTAGCATAAGCCTTTTGTGTTACTGCTTTTACATGAAATCTAAAACGTAAATTTCTATCTAATAATAAATCAAGATCTTTTACAGTATCTTCAGGTTTTACATCCACACCATTTATAAAGATATCAGGATTATTATTATCCTCCAATGGATTTCCAAAATGTATTAATCAGTTCTGTTATTAAAGAAATGTGTATATCTTCATTTTTCATACTAAAGAAACAGTTGTATTAAATTTAGAGAAAACTCTATAAAAATTCTATAAAACATATTAGGTTTAATGGAATGCTAAACGCTTTTGGTGTCATATTAGCCAGCCGCAGTAAATGCAGTTTGTCACATATTTTTCTGTAAGGTATGATACATTATCTTAAAGAAAAAAACAATAAAATAAAACTATTTATATGCTCTTTATCATTATCACCTATTGTTACTTTTTTAATTGACGTCCAAACAGAATAAAGTTAAAATTTCGAAGAGTACATCTGTTGTCTTTAGTATGTTGTTACATTATTTGGAGGTTTTTGTAATTGCAGATTATGGATAAAATTGGTACTCAGGTATTTTCTGGACCACAGATTACAAATCGATACAGGGGATACAAAACGACTCTCATCGCGGTAGCTGCGGCTCCCACACTTTAGCCATGTGAATAATTTTAACCGGTTTTTATTTAAACAATTTTATATGTATCGTAAAATCCATATTATATTCTATATTTTAAAGCTTGAGTGGTAGAGAACTATCATTTTTTTAATGTGCGTTTTTCTTCAGCTTTCGAATGCTAGTATTTTGAAATACGCAGCATTCGAAATGAACTTATTATTTAATATATTCATAAGCAAGAGAGGTAACTTTTTTGTTATATTTTTTGCACAATTCATCTTGCAAGACTTGGTGACACTCTTTTATGAATCATTAGCGTGTCTTTAGGATCACAACAATCGCCCGTGCACCTTTTTATTGAAAATAAAGGCTGTTCTATTTTCAATTTAAAAATAAAATTTTTATAAAAAAATTGAACCGACTTCTAAAAGTGCGCTAAAAAGTGAAAAATAACAATAAATTTTTATATGAAATTGAACTTTTTGAAGTCGGCGCCAAACTAATACTTGACAAAATGTGATTTGCATAAACAGATTTAAAATACTTTTTTTGTAGTTGCTTTCTTACCATAATTTGTATATATTAGTAGTTATTTATTTCATTTACAAATAATTTGGCGCCGACTTCAAAAAGTTCAATTTCATATAAAAATTTATTGTTATTTTTAGCGCACTTTTAGAAGTCGGTTCAATTTTTTTATTAAAATTTTATTTTTCTATTTTTAGTTTTAGAATTCATTATAATATTCATAAATTATTTGAACTAAGAACTAATCGAAATTAGTGTACTTCGCAATGACTCCAAAGTGGCAAAAAAGTACAAATTTTATCCAAAGTTGTAAATCACCCTAAAATGAACCACTAAAAATTCTTTAGTTCTTAGAGTTTTCTAAATGCCAATCAAATTAGGTCAAATGAATATTTAGTCTGTCATAGAAAATCCACTATCTTAAATTTCAAATTAATTTTAGATTGGTAATATAGGCCCCAACACTTTCCAATATCGATATTTAAAGAAAATAAATTAAATTTTTATTCACCATATTAGATACGCCATATTAAATTTTTTAAAAATAATTTTAGATTCGTCATGTGTGACCCCGAAAACTCTCTCGTACCAATTTTGGTGAAAATCGGACAAAATTGATTTTTTCGTCCGCCATATTGGATCCGCCATATTGAATTTTTTAAAAATTATTTTAGAATCGTCATATGCGACTCCGAAAACTCCCCCGTACCAATTTTGGAGAAAATCGGACAAAAAAGATTTTTTTTGTCGGCCATATTGGATCCGCCAAATTGAATTTTTTTAAAATTATTTTAGATTCGTCATATGCGACCCCGAAAACTCTCCCGTACCAATTTTGGAGAAAATCGGACAAAATTAATTTTTTTGTCGGCCATATTGGATCCGCCAAATTGAATTTTTTAAAAATTATTTTAGATTCGTCATATGCGACCCCGAAAACTCCTCCGTACCAATTTTGGAGAAAATCGGACAAAATTAATTTTTTGTCGGCCATATTGGATCCGCCATATTGAATTTTTTAAAAATTATTTTAGATTCGTCATATGCGACCCCGAAAATTCCCCCTTACCAATTTTGGTGAAAATCGAACAAAATTGATTTTTTCCTCCGCCATATTGGTTTTTTAAAAAATAATATCAGATTCGTTATGTGGTACCTCGAATACTCCCCCATACCAATTTTGGAGAAAATCGGACAAAATTAAATTTTTTTGTCCGCCATATTGGATCCGCCATTTTGAATTTTTGAAAAATAATTTCAGATTCGTTGGGTACAACCCCGAAAATTCCTCCATACCAATTTTGGAGACAATCGGACAAAATTGTTTTTTTTGGCCGCCATATTATAAGCGCCATCTTGGATTTTACTGCACCAATTTCATCTAAAAAAATATGGGACCACCGCAGCAACTTCCTTTACATAACGTAAAAAATTTCATTCAAATCGGTGCCGCCGTTCCGGAGTAATCGGTGTACATACATAAAAAAAAATACATAGTCGACGAATTGAGAACCTCCTTCTTTTAGAAGTCGGTTAATTACTCTTGTGGACAAGTTTATAAGAGTTATAAGGGAAGCCATGCAAAGAGGTCCAACAACCTAAATAGCAAAGATGATAGCCAGCGATTGCCTAATACTTGGAAAAATCTGCTTGCGAAACATCAACCAGTAGTAGGTAGTAAAGAAAAGGATCACAACTCAGCAATACGACCCCAAATACTGGCAACAGGGCCGATGACACGTAGCAGGGCTTGCAATCTGGCCAGAACCATTCGGTCAACGAACGCGTCCTATGTACACATGGGACCAACAATGAGCTTTGAAAATGGTAAATGAGATTTCACCGAAACGTCATCTGCCTTACAGTCCTGAAAAGGACTCGGCACAAACACGGGATCCAGCTATCATAGTCACATAGTGGATTAATATATTTTCAGTTCAAGAAATTGCTCTGAAAACCTCAATGAATTTGGTTTTTTGTCAATATTGACCCAAAAATTCTTGATTATTTGAAACCTTTGAAGTGATTTTAAATTAATTGTTCCATGGTATTATTAGTCTGGAATTTGATACCTTTACTTATTCATAATCCTAATTTTTGTGTATTTTTCATTCATACAATTTTTCATAACTTGATTCACTTTTGAAATACTAAGGTTTATCTAAGTCATAAAAAACTCCGGTGTTTTTGATAATGATCTTATTTTTAACGCTTTCGTAGCCATTTATCATTGCTCTTCTGTCCCGTGTATCCATATTTTATTCCAGGTCAAATGTAAAGAAAAGGCTGAGATTTATAAATTTCCTTTACAAAATTAGAGAGCACAATAAGTTTTGTAAGTCGTCATTAATCAACCCATAGAGGGTGTTTCTTCGACTAAAATATTTTAATTTATTAAAAATAAAAAAAAAAGGTTAACTTTTTTCCTACAAAATTGAAGTTCTTGGTTAGAAGTTTAATTTTTTTTATGGTATTGCCGAGATCGAATTACCAATACTAATGACAGTTTTACAAAGGGCTCGCCTTTGTAAAACTTTTCACCCCAAAAATAATACTTAGAAACGCAGTTTACCGACAAATTATTTTTTCGCATGTCTATTCCACAAAACCTTTTTTAATAAATTTGTTTTATTTTTCTGAAAAATTTTTCTTAATATTTTTTTTGTCCAAGTGGGTCATTAATTGTTATTGACAAAAAATGCACGAAATCGATTCGATAGCAAAACTTTAAAATAAACACTTTTACTCTCTTAATAAATTTTCGAAAAATGCTTTTTTTCCGAGATATTTGCGATTTTAAACAAAAAAAAATACGAAGAGTCATTTTTTTAAATTTTCTGCTCGTAAACTACTAAACGAATTGTAATTCTGAAAAATGCATAGCAATCTTTGAACCTTTAACATCAACAAAGATTTTTTTTGATAAGGACAAATGAAGACTATGATGCTGCAAGTGGTGCTAATTTTTTTCATCGCTAATAATTTGATTATTTTCATCAATAACCCGATTTGTGGAGCAAAAATCATCGGGTTACTTTTGTGCTCCACTTTCAGCGTCACATATACAATTTGCCTATATCAAAAAAATCTCTGTTGGAGTTGAAGGTTCAAAGATTATTATGTATTTTTCAGAATTACGATACGTTTAGTAGTTTTAGAGAAAAAAAATTCCAAAAATGACGAATTACGTCATTTTTTTTTGCTGAAAATCGCAAATATCTCGGAAAGGAAGTATTTTTCGGAAATTTGTCATGAACCAAAAAGTACTTACTACCATGCATTTTTTTTTTTTTTAGTTTTTGTTAATGACAATTGACGGCCCACTGGGACAAAACAATTTTATTAAAACAAGAAGTACTCTGAAAAATAAAACAAATTTAATAAAAATAATTTCGTGAACTACAAATGGGAAAAAAAAAATTGGTCGGTTCATGGTGTCGTTAGGGGGGTGAACCGCTCGCCTATTAATAGAAAAGATGTTTACTAGGGCAGCCAGAAGAAGGAATAGGGACTATGAACACTCTCTTCAAACATATATTAAACAGAAAATGAACAGTGCAATAACAAAAAATGAAATAGATTTTATTTTAACATATATAAGCTTAATAGTTCAAGATGTTGAAACTGTAAATAGATTCTTCATAGGAAGTAACTATTGTATAGTTAAACCTAAAATATTGTAAGATCTTAAATAGGAGACAAGAATAATTTTGACATCTAATTTACGAATAATATGGACTTCATTAGCAGGACTCATGGAACACAAAACATACATTGACCATGAAATTCGATAGCTAGCAAAAAAACTAATAGTTAAGATGAATAACACCGTTGAAACTCATATAAATGATTCACTAAATAAAATTAGCCAAAAAAGTAACACTTAGTTGAAACATAAAGCAGATGATGAAACAAGAACAGAGAGATTGGAATTCAAATACTACAGTAGCAAAAACCTTGATAAGAAATATAAGAACAGATCAGAAAAGATATAAAGAAAGTTTAACACACTGATTGAGGAAATAAAAACTTAAAAGAAAATAAATACCAACTAAACTATACATATACTTAGAAACAGCGTAGGAAACAAAATAAAAAATAATGATGGAATAATTCATGTCGTAGAAACCTTTCGCAGACATGCGACAAAAATAATGAGTCCCCTTGTAAATTATCTATCATTCAAAACCAAAATTCAGAGGATATTTTGGACTAACTATCAAAGGGAAAACACTGAAAGAAATGAAAAACAAGGTCACCTAGAGATTATTATGTCATGGTGGAAGCTGTAAAATAGGTTGACAAACGTATACTTATATCCCTAAAAATGCTATTTAATCGCTGGAATAATAACACGATAATTATTCTACATAAAAGCGAGATCAAACAGATGTTTCCCATAATCGACCTGTCAGTTTCTCCTCCCATCTCTCAAAGGCTTTATGAAATACTAAAAAATCGTTTAACATCGAAATTGGAGTTGTTTGAAATCCACTGGATTTAAAATCGATTATCTTTAACTGTGCTTATTGAAAAATATATTAAGTACAATAAATTATTATTTTTTGCATTGGTTGATTATGAAATAGCGTTGTTTCACTCAGTTAACCATAATAAACGTTTTAAATCCTTGACTGAATTTCCCATTGGTACAAAATACATAAATCTTCTAAAATGAATCTATAACTACGATTCTGCATCCATCAAACTAGACCAGGTAACAGAAAGATTTGGAATAGATAGAGGAGTTCGACATGGAGAAACTTTTCACTATTCGCCTTGAACATGTGAAGATGCCGATAGTGAAATGCTCAACTACCTGAAATTTGATGCTTATATTGTTTTAATGAAAGACCTTGCAAATAAAATGATAAACGGATTAATAACTGTGTAACAACCAATCGGATTAAGTATTAATTTTGCAAAAACTAGGTTCATAATAAATTTGCTACTCATCACTCAGCCCATCTCAATAAATAACAAAGTGATTAAAGAAGTTGTAGCATGCAAATATCTCAATAATGAAGTAAAAATAATATATATATATATATATATATATATATATATATATATATATATATATATATATATATATATATATATATATATATAATGCGATACCTCATGTGCTAACTGTTCTCACGTATTAAGCTGAAATACTCATCTTAAGCAGATGGAGTTTAATTAATAATAATCATAATATTATAAGAGAATTTTCGGTTTGAAGTATCGGTGCTGCTTGCGTGCTGCGATGATCCTGAGAGCTATACCCTGGGTGTTTAAATACTGTTAGGGTCTCCTATGCCGGATAGGTTGAAAGTAAGAAACCAGAATAAGAGGAATTGACTTCAAAGCAGTAAAGAAGACAATCGATCTAGGAAAGGACATCCGACATAACCACACCATACAAATTTCTTAAGATAGAGGAACAAAGAGGTAGGAATTATTTACCCTAGTACCGGTGGCTCCTGAGAATCCCACCACTTTGCCAAGGACCGTCACATGGATTCTGGTAGAGACGGTCTTCCATTTTTTGAGAAGCAATAGGCTCTTATCGCACAAAAAGCTACAGCCAAAGAACAGTGACAGCAACAGCAACTACATCGGCAAACAATACCAAGACCTCATCCAGCCCTCACTCAAACGGAACAATCAAGACAGCGCATGAAATGGACTGTGTTCATGAAGGCGCGTTTTTTACAGAGTAACTCATATAGGATGAGAAATGATGGGCTACAGATAATAACTAAAGTCGTGTACTAAACGGTATAAAATAACTTCTTTATTATTTCATATTGCCTTATCATACTATAAGGAGTAAAAAGTCAAAGTTATAGAATTAATAAATATAAAAATATGGTAAGATAATATACGAGAATGAGTGATGTACAATAGACTCATATTTTAGATTACTAGTTTGATAATTTATTTTGGATATACAAGCGTGGGCGCTTGTCCTCTATGACTTAAATTGTGCTATCAATTGCTAACTATATTTTAATTTGAGAGTCACATGAAAGTGAGAGTTTGACATTTTAATCACTTTTTAGTCATTCGTTATTAAATTAATGCTCCTAGGAATTTATAGATTAAAAAATTTATCAAACTGGTAATCTAAAATAACAATCTATTATATATTACTACTTCTCTCTTCTTCTTATACCGTATCAGGTCCCCATGACGTTGGCAATTACAGTGACAAGTTGATCACGGTTCTGCGCTATTCTAACTAACTGTGCAGCACTGTGTATGTCTGGCTACTCTCGGATGTTCCTCAGCCAAGAGATCTGCTTCCTTTGAACACCTGTAAGACCCTCGATCTTACCGTTCATTATCAGTTAAAGATTTAAGTACCGATCCCCTATAAGAACATTACCAAGATATGCTAGTTTTCTGCATTTTACAGTTGTCAACAATTCACAAGTGGCATCTGCCTGATATAAAACCGCTATATTAGTCTGCGTGCATAGCTACACGGGGAATTTGTAGCATTCGCCTATGCCACGACATCTCAAAAGCCTCCAAACGATTGATCGTAGCAGCCTTCAGGGTCCACACCTCCGCTCCCTACAACAACACTAACTAGATGTAATATTAAACTACCCTTTCGCGAAGTTTAAAATTTAGATTGTCATTGCAGACAAGCGGTCTCATTTTTAGAAAAGTTGTACGGGCTGATTCGATTCTGCATTTAACTTCTTTATCTGGGTCAAGCGGTTCAGTAAGATAACATCCAAGGTAATTGAAGTGGGAGACTCTTTCAACGACTTGTCCATTTATTAGCAGCGAAGAGTCTGTATGGTAAACGACTGAAAACCATAAATTTAGTTTTAGCGCATCCTTACCATACATACCAACATTCTTCAGTACATATATGAGCTTCACATGCTCTACCCTGTCAAATACTTTCTCGTAATTGATAAGTCATACGAAAATGTCTTTCCATTGGTCTCGATACTTGTAAAGAAGTATGTTTAAAGTAAATAGCGCTTCTCTAGTACCAAGGGCATTTAGAAACCCAAACGGGATCTTATCAAGGCCACTTTTACATTTATTTCTTATTCGACACTAAACAACAATCAGGAAAACATTCAAGGTGTGACTCTTGGGACTTATTAACCAGTATTCGTTACCTCTTTTGGCACATTGTAGCGTTATAAAAACCGATTTCAGCCATTTTTCCGGTATTTCTTCAGTGTGTACATAGAAATAACAAAACTTAACCAGTATATCAATATCATCTTGATGAATCAATTGCAGGAGTTCCACTGGAATGTCCTCTGGGCCGGTTGTTTTTCTGGATTTTGCACGTCTTATGCCATGAACAGCCTCTGACTTCTGAATATCTGGTTCTTCAGCTCCATGTACATCGTCTGATATGTTTGGTCTTTGGTCTTCAAATAATTCAAATATGTAGGAACTCCAGGCATTAACAATATCTTGTTCATCAATGAAAGGTTTGTCTGTTGTGTCTACTAGTATATTTGATGTCCTCCTGTTGAACAATCCAGAAACTTCTCTAACCTTTTTATACATGTCCAAAGTATCATATCTCTAGTTCCTTCATTTCTCTAAATATGTCTCCCATCTACTTCTCCTTAATTGCACAAATCAGTTGTTTGATCTCTTTTTGCTTCTTTTTATATTCCTCTATGTTGTTCTTGTACTATCTCCTTTCCTTCATGAGACCTAATATTTCTTCAGTCATCCATCGTTGCTTATTATGTTTGAAATAATTTATAACATGTTTCTCCGTTAACTTTGAGATTAGATAATAAAATAATTTCCATATTTCGTTTGCACTGTTGTTAAAATATTGCCCAATATCAGCATCTGGATATTTTGTAACCTTTTTTACGCAGTTTTGGAATCTGTTGTTAACCAATATGTAATCAATTTGATTTCTTATTATATGTGTCGAATTATCGCTCGAACCTTTTCACGTATACAGTCTTCGTTTATGCAGGCATGTGTTTGTTATTACCATGTTATTATCCTGACAAAATTCAAACAGTCTATCACCACTTTCATTGCTTTCACCAACGAGCTTTATCAATTTTTGCATTAAATCACCTAAGATTTATATGGTTTTGTTGGGTCTTACGCTATTGACAGTGTAATTTAGTTGTCAGCAAAATACTTCGTCATGGTCGTTTTTCGTTTCTGTTGTAGGGGCGTAAATCTGCAAGAAGTTAATATTAAATGGATGGGCGTTTAATTGTAGAAGCATTATTCTGTCGTTGATAGGGACAAAGTTTCTTGACAAATTTTTCTAATTCCAAAATTATAAAAATGCAGATCCCATTCCTGCGTTATGTATCGTCGTCTTCATTGCCAAAATAGAATAAAATACCATCCGCCTGTCTGCACGTTCCCGAACGGGTCCATCGTAGTTCACTTATTCCCATGATGGATATTCCTATACGTTTAGCCACTAAAACTAAATTACGGAACTTTTCGCATATAGGCTTCTGGTATTCCATGTGTCTGTTCTTAAATTAGATTTTGCTACTTTGAGCCGGGAGATTCTTAGCTCCCCTGACCCATCAAAGGGTTGCTTGGGACTAGGGGCCGTAAAATTTCTATTTCTCGCCATAGCAATATCCTGGGAAATCATTAGCAGTGTGGTTTCCCGTTGCCTTCACCGCTTTAAGTTCAGTCGCCCCTAACATGGAGAACCGCTGCTCTTTCCAGCTGCCCACTCTAGCTCAGACGCTGCAGTGCTTGTTTTACTATTTTTCGTATATTTTTTACAATATTTTTATATCGGTTGACATAATATAGAAAGTTATTTGATACCGTTTAGTCCACGACTTTATAGTTTATCAATTTTTTTTGTATTTATTTTATTTCTAACGTTTTAGTTTTCAAGTTGTACGAACGTTTTTTTCAGCCCTTACAAAAAAATCCTTCTCATCTCAATGGTATCATAATATAGCATCGTCAGCGAGTTTATATATGTACACTAAATTTGGGCTTGATTAATTAATCAAAAGTAAGTTAAAATTCTACTACACAACGATTGACAGTCGATAGATAGTACTGAAACGAAATAAATCGTTTAATATAGGAGTTTTTGTTCGAGAAAATAAAACTAGCCTTCACATTCATAAGTCCCAGGTCAATTTAAAAGGTTATAAACGTGGAGTCCTTTCACCATAAAAGTTATATCTCTTGTCATCTAACCTTTTGCTTTCTAAGCCTTTTTTCATCTTTCTGTCAGAAAAATGCAATTAACCTTTAAATGACCTCTAAATGTAAAAAAAAACGTAGGACATATTTATAAGGTTGGACTGTACTTTCCGTTTCTGCAATTGAAAATAGGAGTTCCTAATTAAAAAATAAATTTGATCTTGAAGTCACCTTGACGTAGACGTTTAAGATCATGGCATTGCATGGTCATCGGATTTATATATGTGTACGAAATTTCAGCTTGATCAAATAATTGGAAGTGAGTTAAAATGAAGGATTAAAAAAAATTTTTCATCGGAAGTTAAACTCTTTTTCAAACATTGCATATGATACAAATACAATACAATAAAGGACAATTAGAAGAATTCTGGAGAAGTCAACTACACACTGTTAAATTAATTTTAAATTTAATGCACATTTAATGTCCTTTCTACATTAGATTTGCCGATTTTGTAACTAAAATCGTGAATAATTTACGTTTACTTTAAAGCAATTTAATCAAATCAGTTGGTTGTACATTAAATTTGATTAAATGGTATCTTAAATTTCAATAAAGTAACTGAAAAAATATTTAGAATTTCTGTGCATTAAAATTAATTCACATGAACCTTAACATTAAAGGAGTTTACATTAATATTCATGGAACATTCCATGAGATTCTGGGAGATGGCGCAACTTGTATTGAATTTTTTATTTAGTATGATATAAGTTGCTTAAAGGACCCAATTTTTTCAGGATGAGGTGTACCTGTCTGCCGGTACTGAAGGAAACCAATAAGTTCGAAATCGGTCTACAGATGACGGTACACTACCAATGCGAAAAATTTCCACCTTTTCCTGGTAGCAAAATTTTTTGACCTTATATTAATATTGGTGTATTAAATATGTGATAAAATATCTTAAATTCAATGAACACTGGCTGTATATTTAATGTACATATTCACCTTAAAAAGTAATGATCAAAACCTTAAGTTTAATGTATAATTACATTAGATTTAATGGAATAAATTAATTTAAATTAATGTAAATTTTAAATTTAATCCATTACATTAAACGCATTTAATCAACGTTTCTCCTTCCAGCATATTTAAGTTAAATTTAATGCATTTCCTTTTTACAGTGCACTGTTGAAAATAACCTTAAGTTTAATGCAAATTGTTTTTTTACCAAAAATCGTAAATTTGAAATTTACTTTGAATTTAAAGCAATTCATTCAAATATCAGTTCGTTGTACATTAAATTAGATTAAATGGTATTTTAAATTTCAATAAAGTCACTGAAAGGAGATTTCAATTTCTGTACATTAAAATTGATTCACATATACCCTAATATTAAAGGAATTTACTTTATTATACAATATATATTGCATAAGATTCCGGGAGATTGCGCAACTTGTATTGAATTTTTTATTTAGTATGATATAAGTTGCCTAAAGAGCTCAATTTTCTTACGGTGAGCTGTACATGTCTGCCCTGTACTGACGGAAATCAGTGAGTTTGAAACCGGTCTAGATGGCGGACACTACCTATGGGAAAAATCTCTACCTTTTCCTGGTAGTTTCAGAATTTTTTGAACTCATATTAATGCTGGTGCATCAAATATGTGATAACCTATCTCAAATTCAGTGAACACTGGCTATAAATTTAATGTACATAGTCACCTTAAAAAGTAATGATTAAACTTTAAATTGAACGTATAATTACATTATATTTAATGGAATAAATTAATTTAAATCAATATAAATTATTAAGTTTAATGCATTTAATTTTTGTGAAATTTGCTTCCGCCACATTTACATTAAATTTAATGCATTTTATTTCTACAATGTAGGTAAAAACATCAAATCTGCCAGGATTACATTCAGATGCAGTTCGAGTCCTTCGCCACCGAGAAAATCACTAGCATTGTCAAGGGATTCTATAATTGGAAAGCCCCGGTTCCTAATCATGTCCAGAATCATTAAATTCTGGAGTATGCACCAATAACTGTTCTGATAATTGATGTCTTGCTTGATCCACATAAAACGCCCTCGTTTCTTACAAAAGTATACATGCAATTGACTTCACCAAACAAACAGAGAGACGTTTCAAGCCTGGCTATAAAAGTCCCTTCATAGGCGACTCCCTAACAACATCAACAAGGAAAATAAATTAGCGTCGAACTGCTGGTTGACGTCAGAACAAATGTTTCCTGAAACCGAAGACTTTCTACCAGCTATCCAAGAACAGGTCATCCTAACGAAATACTTTATAAAATACATAATCAAGAATCTGGATAATCCCTATAATTTTATCAATATACGTCCTAATACCGAATAGTCTTCTGTTTAAAGTCAAGGGCTTGGGTCTTAGCGAACACCTGTAAAAGCTCGAACTGTTCGGAATTTTATGGAAAATGTAAAGGACCATAACATCACCTAGGGCCCGACAATATAAAAAGATCCCTACAGTGCTCCATTCTTGTAATATCTAGGTGTATGGGTAAGTGTTCCCAGGAGGGAGCGCAAGAGCCGTTTACAGATAACATTCAATATGGCCATACAAATTTAATATAGTATCTTAAAAAAATAGAATCTGCACCAAGAAGCTTGGGCAAACCATGTAACAAGAATGCAGGATAACAGGTGGGCAAAGAACGTATTACCATAGAGTCCCTGGCAAGAAGCCTACAAAAGTAGAGAGATACCTTGACAACATAATCTGATGATATTAAAAGAGCACTTCGAAACAAACGGCCTAGGATCAAAAAACCTAGGTAGGGATTACGGGCTATATGATGAAGATTTGGTAATATTTGATTATGAATTTTAGATTAAGAAATGAAACAAGTGCAACTTTATCTAGCTGATGTTTTTTGTTATCAAGAAAAGTTATTTTTAAGGCATCATCTTGATCTCCAAAAACAAAAAACAAAACTACTATATTTCATGGGTGTGCATTCTCTAATCCATTCTATATATATATATATATATATATATATATATATATATATATATATATATATATATATATATATATATATATATATATATATACAGGGTGATTCAAAAATCGATCACGAAACTTAAGGGGGTGATTCTACTTGACAAAATAAGGGTAGAGCTTCATATAATTTTTCTTCAAAATGTCATTCGTTTTCGAGTTACAAGCCGTCGAAGTTCAAGTTTTTATTTTTTGTTTTTTGAATTATTCGCTTACAGGAAAACCGATTTGACTAATATTTGAAAGATAGGCTAAATCTTCTGCGCTTCATCATTTTAGTAACAATTCATATTGATTGTTTGCCGCTAGAGGGCACTTTACCTACATTGAAAATTGTTTTTTTGTCATAATTTTTTAGTGTTGACAGCTACAGTAGTTTTTGGTATAATTTCTGAAAGACTGATGCCAAGCCTTTAAAAAAGGTGCTCTTTATTTACATCGCTAAACCCAACGGTTTAGACGTAAATCACCCTTAAAAATTAAGTGGTAAATTTACTTTTCTCATTTCATTACCACCAGCTACCAGGTAAATAGCTATCAAAGTACACTAGAGCTGTCAGTTTAGCATCAAATAAATTCGCTTTTTAAACTATTTAATTTATAATCTTAAAATAACTAATAATGGCTAATCACCAATATTCAAATATCGAATATTGTGATATCCATTTTTGTTATGGAAAAGCAAATGGTAATGCAGAGTTGGCAAGAAGATATTATATGGAGAGTTATCCGGAAAGAAATATCCCTCATGCTCAAACATTTTCCAGTGTGCACAGGAGGCTTGCGGAATGTGGTTCCTTTAAAAGTTATAATGGAAATAGGGGAAGACCTAGAACTGCTAGAAACGTGCAACAAGAAGAAAGAGTGCTTGAAATTATTGAAGATAATCCAGGTATTAGTACTAGAAAAATTGGGAATGAAGTGCGGCTCTGTCAGGCTAGTTCATGGAGGATACTAAGAGAAGAACAACTCTACCCGTTTCATTCAAAAAAGGTGCAGGCTCTTTATGACGATGATCGGCCGAGACGGTTGGAAATGTGCAATCAGATCCTAGCTAAGTATGAACACGATAATCGATTAATTGGCGTCATATTATTCACTGACGAAGCTGGTTTCACTCGTGATGGCATAACAAATCTACACAACATCCACACATATGCTTACGAGAACCCAAACAATGTGGTAGAAACGAAACATCAGCGTAGATTTTCACTAAATGTGTGGGCAGGGATAATAGGAGATTACCTTATTGGTCCTCATTTCTTTGATGGCCCATTAACTGGTGACGTATACTTAGATTTTATCCAAAATCGTCTCCCATTGTATCTGGAAGATGTGCCATTGGAAGTAAGGGCCAACATGTGGATCCTCCAAGACGGAGCTCCGCCCCACTTTAGTATACGTGTCCGACAGTATTTGAATGCAACGTATCCTGAGCGATGGATAGGACGAAGTGGACCATTGGCATGGGCAGCGAGGTCACCAGACCTTAATCCTATGGATTTTTTCTTTTGGGGTCATTTGAAACAATTGGTGTACGATATTCCAGTAATCAACGTCGAGGATCTTCGCTTCAGGATAATCGAAAAGTGCTAAATTATTAAAGAAACACCAGGAATTTTTCATCGAGTTAGGCGACATTTTTTGAAGAGTGTTAGGAAATGTATGGAAGAAAATGGGGGACATTTTGAGAATCTTTTTTAGTTTGTTTAGTACTGATTCATTAATTTTTATCAATTAAATGTATATCGCAATAATCCATAATATGAATATTTACTGATTAGCCATTATTAGTTATTTTAAGATTATAAATTAAATAGTTTAAAAAGCGAATTTATTTGATGTTAAACTGACAGCTCTAGTATACTTTGATAGCTATTTACCTGGTAGCTGATGGTAATGAAATGAGAAAAGTAAATTTACCACTTAATTTTTAAGGGTGATTTACGTCTAAACCGTTGGGTTTAGCGATGTAAATAAAGAGCACCTTTTTTAAAGGCCTGGCATCAGTCTTTCAGAAATTATGCCAAAAACTACTGTAGCTGTCAACACTAAAAAATTATGACAAAAAAAACAATTTTCAATGTAGGTAAAGTGCCCTCTAGCGGCAAACAATCAATGTGAATTGTTACTAAAATGATGAAGCGCAGAAGACTTAGCCTATCTTTCAAATATTAGTCAAATCGGTTTTCCTGTAAGCGAGTAATTCAAAAAACAAAAAATAAAAACTTGAACTTGGACGGCTTGTAACTCGAAAACGAATGACATTTTGAAAAAAAATTATATGAAGCTCTACCCTTATTTTGTCAAGTAGAATCACCCCCTTAAGTTTCGTGATCGATTTTTGAATCACCCTGTATATATATATATATATATATATATATATATATATATATATATATATATATATATATATATATATATATATATATATATAGGGAAAAAGAGAGGGAGAGAGGGTTAAATATTGAGTTCCTCTATTATACTTATTTTGAATGAATGCGCCACTAACCTTTTTATTTATTTCCTGACGGTAAAAAAGACCAAAGCATAAAGATAAAATAAAATACCTCCGACAGGCTAACAAATGATGTTGTTATCTAACAAAAAAGCATTATTAGCTAATAATGATGTAAGATAGCACGAAGAGGGGAAATAATTTAATTGTACGATAATAAAAACGCAAGGAAGAAATTTAACTGATAAGGTGCCAGATTTTGTACCGTTGTCCATTTTCGTCTTTCAATTGCTTTGGATTTTATTGTATCGTTGACTTTCTTAATAAAAGAGCATTTTACGTATAATCCTAATAATAATTATAATTTTAGTCAGCTTTGACTATATTCATTCAAGGATTATTGCTTACCTGAATGATTGATGAATGTTTAAAAATCATCCAAAGGCGATGGGCGGATCCGGAAAAATTTTTGGAAGAGCATTAACAGTTTTCAAGCAGCTGGAATGTCAGGGTATATATATATATATATATATATATATATATATATATATATATATATATATATATATATATATATTGTATTTGTCAACCTCCAATACCAAATTTGAAAACATATGAATATTAGATTCGGCATATTGCATTTCAAAAAATAATTTTAAACTTTTACTCTAATCACGAAAACCCCCAAGTACCAATTTTAGACAAAATCAGAAAATGTAATATTTTTAGAGCGTCTTATTAAATGTGACACATTAAATTTTCTTAAAATAATTTTAAATACGCTATTTATACCCTCGAAAACGAGCCATCACAAATTTTTAATAAAATCGAAAAATTTGCCATATTGAATCTGTTAATAATAATTTTATATTCGTAATTTACACCCGAAAACATGGAGAAAATGGACAAAATTAGTTATTTTTGGTCAGTCAAATTGGATCCGTTATATTGAATTTTTTAAGAGTAATTTCAGATTTGTTATATGCGCCTCTGAAAACTCCCCATACTAATTTTGAAGAAAATCGGACAAAAATTTTTTTTTTGTCCGCCATATTATTAGCGCCATCTTAAATTTTCCTATACCAATTTCATCCAAACTAATATGGAACTACCGCAGTAACTTCCTGAATATACCGTAAAAAAATTAATCAAATCGGTGACACACATAAAAAAAAATACATAGCGGTAAAATTGAGAATCTCCTTTTTTTAGATCGGTTACAAACGAAAAGAATCATTACTGACCCTGCAAATTTGAAGATTATGATATACTTAAAGCGGAAATAATTTCATTTATTGAACTCGACAATCATAACGAAAAATATGGAAAATTGTTACCTGGTTTTGTTGTAGACCAGTCAAATTAAATAAAATATAATACAGATGCTTGACGATTTTGTTGCAGAGAAAATGGCATGCATCTTTCGGGAGATTTTTGAAATCACAGTCCTAATTGTCAAAAATACTAAACAAGACGTATTTCCAAAATTCAATATTATTTACCCAAATCCTGCAACAGAAACTGATAACCAATTTACTGATATAAAAATCGATAAAAAAATCCCAAGAAAGAAACACACAATCGCGATTCTAATTAAGAAGGATATCCATAGAGGACAAGATTCAGAAAATCAGTTCCTTAATTCCAGTTTAGAATAAAACAGGCGAAAGAATTAATTTTTTTTTCATATTTAAGTTGAATTTTATTTTAATAGTAATTATTTTACATTTTATTAAGTGCTTTGCAACATAAAATAAATTCTGTAAAATTAGAACATTAGAGCGTTAATAAGTTTTCAAATATTACTCAAAAGATTTTTGATGGGATCAGGAATACATTGAAGATGATAAAAGGAATGGAAGGTCTGCAGACGCAATCAATCCTGATGTTTGTAATGCGTTTATTTAAAATGTTTAACATTGCTAAGGCATTAAATATATCTGAACCAAGCATTTTGACTACATGATAAATTATGCATGAATAAAGTTTTAATAAGGTTGATTGTGAAAGTTCATGCTCGAATAAAAACTGCTTTGGAAGCAAATTTTTCAAAATACTTTGGAAACTTTAGATGTAGGCTCTGAATTTGGCTCTGTGATAGTGACAGATAATGATTTTTGGGTACATGATGGGATTCCGAAACAAAAGTCGAGTTTGATAAGTCGTTCATGAGGATTTTCCATCTCCTAAAAAGGCTCGCACACAACTTCAGGTGGAAAGTTGATAACTACCATCCTTTGAGACTAAACAGAGTTATTCTTGCTAAATACACGCGGAAGGACACTACAAAAACGGCAGTGATCTACTGTAATACATTTACAAAACTATGAACGACAATTGATCTAAAAGTGCTGACTGATATCCCGCAAATATAAATTCTCGATAATGCAATACAGGACAACCAAAGTTCAACTATAGTTTAAGAAAATGATTTTATCGACAAATAGTTCACCATTCTCTAAGATTGATTTTTTTTTAATCTAAACTGTCTGCTGTATGATTCAAATATGTCTCTCTCTGACTTCCTTTTATTCATAAATTTGAAAAAGTATCTCAAAAGACGTCGTTTTACAGACGACAAGCAATTGAAGGTGGATATTAATGCCTATTTTGAAGGCTAACAGGAATACTTTTTTTTAGATGTAATAACAAGTTACAGGTCAGGTGGCACAAATGAGTGAAGGTGGGTTATATTGAAGTATCAAATTATCGATCGAATTGTACGTATTTTGTTTCATTGTTTTCTAGTTCACCTATTACATATTTCTTTTATTTTTAGTAACATTAATATAACATGGAATATAAGCCAAGAAGCAATTTATCTAACGTACATAATTTTAATGGAAATATATAAATCTGAAATATGTATACAATCGACTCGATATCAAAATTTATTTAGAAAACCTGATTTATGATGTGTCAAATCGGATTTTATCAGAATTTATATTCGGTAGGATGTGAAGAGTAATACAAATTTTTATTTCCTATGAAAAGATGTCTATATCTATTTGTAGCATGGTTAGTGTTTTAATTTTTAGTAGCAATATTATGGAAGTGGAAACTTTTTACAAAAATAAATTGTAACTAAAGCTATTTTGTTTGTATTCGATTGCGGCTAATTAAATCGATGAAAAACTTTACAGGCGGAATGTTATAGAGTTAAAAGGGGTATATTTTAAAAATAGTTTAGCTTATACAGGGTTAGAAAAAATCATGATGAATAATTCTTTTTTTTACAGGTAACGACCTATATATTTTTTTCTGAATTAGAGTGGCATTGAAGCCTCTCTGCAATCCAAAAATGTTTTATCCTAGGAATTCAACGTTGCCAAATTATTAAATTTTAGAACATTTTTTGGCCGGAATCAGTATTTTACTTAAATTTTAAAACTCACCCCATGGTTCATTATTACTTTTTAATTTATAGAAAGGGATTATTTTACCTCACAGTAATTCGATATTTAACTCGAAATTATTATTTAAATATCAACATTTTCGATTATATTTTACGGAATTTAGAATCCTATGTCGATAAAGTATTATTTTATTCTCAAACTAATAATACCATGTTTGCCTTTATCTTCAAAAATTGTTATTGATCAAAAAATGATCGAGTTTTGATTTATGCATTACTATTTTTACTAGAATAAAAACAAATTTTGCTTTCTTATAAGAAGTATAGACCTAATATGCATTGTAAAGCTCTATAAACTTTTCTTTTGTAAGTCTCATTATTAAAAAAATCGTTGTTAATAGTATTAATAAGAATAAAAGTATTATTTAATTCAGTTTTTATTTTTTTATTTACATCAGTTAAAAATCAAAAAATCTCAGATAGATAGGTGGAATTTCTGCTATATTATGATAAGCATGAGCCGGTTTTCATATTTAATTATCATTCAGTACAGGAAGTTTCATAAAAAGAGGACGTAAAACGCAATAGAAAATATCAGTATATAAATATTAATTTTGAACACCCTGAATATAAAAAGAAAGAGATGTCTTACTGTTATGAGATAGAAATATCCCAGTTAAGACTTTTCACAAATTTTTCAAAAAATTAAAGAACTCTGGCCAAAAAAAGAATAATTAAAAATATAATGATTTGATTATGTTGCATTTTGAGGCAAAAACACTGTAGGGTTGGGACATTTAAAATAGATAAAAAAAATTCTACACCAAGCTTTTGAGACATTATTTTTCAAATATACCACATATTTAAAAATTGAATTCTCAAAAATTTACATAGTAAAGTTATTTGAAATTCCGCAATAGATTGCGACTTAAAATTTTACAGAAAAATCATATTCATTGTGATGTAATATTTCATATTTAACATGGGTAGCGACTGGACCTCCTTAACAGATAATTTTAGTAATCATTGAATGGGTAGAGGTGGACCTGTTTTATGGCCGCTAAAATCTCTTGATCTAAATCTGTTAGATTTATTTTTTTAGGAAAATCTAAAATGATTTGTTCATTCAACGCCAGTAAACATCAAAGAGGAGTTGTTTGATCGAACAATCCATTACTGCAATCTTTTTCGAAAAAAAAATCCGCCAAATAAGAAAATATATTTGAGTGTAGAGCTCACATTTTGAATATCTGCATATGTAAACATAAAAAAAGATAAACTTAATATTTTACACAATGTTAGGACAATTTGGTAATTTTTTAAATTTTATTAAAAGGAAATTAGTAGGGGAGTGGATGGATACAAAGTGATATATTTGTTCACTGGCTAAATTACTTCAGGGCAAACCTCAGACCGACTGAGAATGACCCTGTTCTATTTTTGCTAGATGAATACGCAACGCACATGAAAAATCTTCTCTTGATAGATAAAACACGAGAGAACGGAGTCATCATAGTCCGCTTTCCTTCCCACTGCAGACATCGTTTATAACCCCTTGACGTTAGCATCGTGGGCCCATTAAGCACCTATTACAGCCAAGAAGTAATGACATGGCTCCGTAATAATCCAGATAGTATTATTACCCAGTTTTTACTTGGAAAGATTTTTGGAATTGCGTACTCTAAGGCAGCAACTCTGCAGAACGCAATGAGTGTTTTTTCCAAAACAGGAATTTATCCACTGAATCCGAATCTCATCTCTGATCATAATTATGTATCTGCTACTACGACGGATAATGACATCACATTTACCGATCCCACGACAAATTCCTTCGGTCAAACTACAGTTGGAGCGCAGGATGAAAACATTGTTACTAGCGCAACCATTGAAAAGGATAATCTTGTGCCTACAATACAGCAGCAAACAGTAAAAACGTCACAAATAAATTCGCAATCAATCACTTCAAAGCGAGCAATCAGTCCACAACCAAATTCACAACAATCGGCATCGTCGTCTCTAGCTTTTTCTCCGGCTAATATTTTACCTAAACCTCGTGTTGCAAGGAAAACAACTTCAAATGCTCGTCGAGGCAACAGCAAACAGTAAAAACGTCACCAGTAAATTCGCAACAAGTCGCTTCAAAGCGAGCAATCAGTACACAACCAATTTCACAGCAATCGGCATCGTCGTCTTTAGCTTTTTCTTCGGCTAATATTTTACCTACACCTCGTATTGCAAGGAAAACAACTTCAAATGCTGGTCGAGGCAACAGTGTTGTTATTACTTCATAATTTTATAAATTAGAACTTGAAGAAAATAATGAAAAAAGATAATAAAAAAAAGTTCCAATACCGAAGTGCAATACTTGTAGCTAATCCAAAAAAAAAGAGGTTTCAGACGATTTTTGTATTTATTGTACTGAAATATATGGAAATACGCGAACAAGTGATGCTTGGGTGCAATGTCTGTAATGTAAAAAATGGGCCCAGCAAGGCTGTACTGGGTCGGAACCAAAAGAACTTGATGGGTTCCGATGCTTCCGTTGTTAAGAAACAAAGTTGGGTATAAGATGTGATTATACTCGGTTTTGTATCAAGCACGGGGTAAAATCGTAAAAACTTTAGTTTTGAAAATTGATTATTTCTTGTTACTTAATATAATGAAACCCGTGATCTCGTTGACCAAATATGTCACTAAATTAGTAAGATAGCTAAATTGATTCATATAATTTAAAATGTTTTTTCCCGATTTTATCCCGCTTTCCCCTAACTTTCGTTGATGTTCTTCTGGACACAAATTCTTAGTACCTGTCGAGGAATGCATTAAACTTGTTCTTAAATTCAATACAGTACATTACTCTAACAAGTCCATTTTAATGATGACTATTGATTGAGTAATTATGTTGTAATAGATTATTATAAGATTTCATTTAATTATAGAAATTCAATTATTTGATGACAATGATCCTAATTAATTTCGTATAACATATAATTACTGTTATTACTACATAATTTCGATTCTTTGGAAAATGGTAGATTTCTTCGAAATAAATTAAAAGTACCTTTTTAAAATAATTGTGAAAACTGAGACCTGCCAAAATTATGGACTTAGGAGTTCAGTGATTAGTCTGTTCCTTGATAATGTTTAAGGTTGTTTATGGCCAGAGTTTTTGAGCCTTTATTATTTATACAAGATGTTAAAATTTCTTTAAAATATAAAAGCCTTGCACAAAAGCTACAGCTAAAAAAGTAAATTACTGAGTATCCCTTTTGTACCCTATGTTATACACTGTTAAAAATAACCTTAAATTTAAGGTATATTTATTAATTTAATTTAATGATTTGTACCTTAAATCATGAATAGGTTAAATGTACTTTGAAATTAAAGCTTTGTACATTAAATTTATTTGAATGTTACCTTAAATTTCAATGAAGTTACTCAAATTATTGGTATAATTACATTACAGATTTAATGTAAAAATTATTAAATTTAATACATTAACATTAAATAAATTTAATAAACGGTTTATGAAATTTGTTTCCAGCACATTACCTTAAAATTAATGTAGAGTTTTTTTACAGTATAGGGCATTATAGGACAAAAATTATTTTAAACACATTATCGTTTAGACACCTTCTGTTCAGTACCGAAAATTTGAGATTTAGTCACAGTTCATCCTGTATATACTTCTTTTAAATCTATACTGGGTTATTATTATAAAAATTTAACGTGCAACTAACACTCTACATATGCGAAAGGCACGTGAAATTAGTTGCATGCGATTTGTTGCAACCGTAATATCCAGAGAGTTTAGTGGGTAATTTTTAAGTACGTGACTCTAAGTTTACATGTTTTATAGGTTATTATTTAGATAAATTATAATCGTATTAAAAACGTTTTAAACTACTTATTTTTAAAGTCAGATCTGGCAGTTTAATTTGCAAGTTTATAGAATGTACTAATTTTTCGTTTCCTTACAATCCACAAAAAATCGTAAAAAAATTTATTAGCCCTATTAAGTAACAATCGGGATATAGTACAGGGTACACCATCTTTTATGTCGGTATATAAACATTGAAGCTTGAAAAAAAATGATTTCTATATATGAGCTATTTTTATTAATTTTGGTCCTTTATATTTTATTGGGACTAGTTTTTGAATAGTACATCGATCAAGTGGCCACCTTTATTGGCCAAACCAAAATGTGACCTTTTTTCTGCGTTTTCCATTACCTTTTCGAGCATTTTGGATAGTATAGCAGTGATTTCTGCACGAATGTTTGCCTTGAGCTCTTCAAGGGTCCGAGGCTTGCTGGCGTACACTTTGCTTTTTAAATAACCCCACAGTCAATGTCGACTCTTTCTGACATCTGACGCCAAGGGAATTTCCGTTGCAGAAACTGGATTGTTTGATTTGCAGTGTGGCAAAGCGCACCGTCTTGTTGAAACCAGTAACCATCAAGACCTTTTTTACGCATTTGTGGGCAGACATAATGAGCCAATATCCACCGATATCGATTTCCATCGACTGTTTTGTTTTCTTTTAAAAAAATAGCCCAATGATGGTTTTGGCACAAACACCGACCCAAACAGTAAATTTTCGGTCATCCAATGGCATTTCGTGGATCTCGTGTCGATTCTCCGTCTCCCAAATGCGAATATTTTGCTTATTAACGCTGCCAGGGAGTGTAAAATGGGCCTCGTCGGTCATCAAAATTTGCTTCCAAAAATCAGGTTCAGTGTCAACCATTCGAGCGACTGTTTGGCCGTATTTCAAGCGAAGTGGACGGTCAGTCGGCAATATTCTTTGTGTTTACTGCACTTTATATGGAAACAAATGCAAATCATTCTCCAAAATGCGTCGCAAAATGGTTCCACTGACGCCAAAATGCTGAGCTCGGTGACGATACGACACTTTTGGGTTCTGGGCAACGCTCTTTCTGACTGCTTCAACCAGTTCATTGGAACGTCATTGAAGAACGGTATGTTTACAATCTCCTACTGTCCCGTACTCAAGAAAATTCGAAACCAAACGACGGATAGTGTTGTCAGACGGTGCCTGTTGGCCACGATATTTTCGACGAGTTAACACAACTGAACGACTATTTTCAATGTACATTGTCACTATTTCGGCGCGTTGTTTTAGTGTAAAGCGATTCATGGTTAACATTGTACTGAGTTGACGTTTCAAAAACACGTATAACCAAATCAATCGGTTGGTAAATGTCAAAGTTATTCAACGTTTACATACCGACATAAAAGATGGCTCACCCTGTAAACATTATTGCTGAAATCCAGCAGAAAACTATGCATCTTCCAATACACTAAACTGCAAATACCCGTTGAAACTTATCCTATACAACGCAATGTTTAGCCCAATGTCAAATCCCTCTTAGGTAATTAATCCCTCGATAACATAATTTGATGTTTTGAAACTTAACAAAAACAGGGTGTTTCAAATAAGTGAATAAAATTTTAAGTAATATAGAACAACAATTCATAAAACAATTTTCGTCGCACATCGAATTATTCTGCCAAAAATTCCATAAATGAATTTTATCGGAAACAAATACATGTGTTAGTTTATATTACATAGTTAACAAAAACATGATTTTGGGATTTTTTATCTGAACTTTTAATGATTTATTACTTCTCTTGACAACATTTTAAACTTTTTAAAAGTTTTTAAAGGTTTAATAACTATAAGTTTGGTTAACTTTCAAAATTAATATTATAGCTTAATGTACTGTATCAACTTGTTTTGAATGAAAGTGTATTTTTAATGGAACTGAGTATATAGTTACATTTCTAAGAGTCCTCTTGGGGTAAAATAAAAAAAAAAGTTATTGTGCTCTTAATACTAGAAAAAAAACTGACGCAGAAAATCGTGAAAGTAGTTGACCGATTCCATTCAAACTCATGCAGTGAAAAAATAACATGGGTAGCGATTGAACTTCCATGAAATATATTATTTTGAAATCCAAAAAAGTGTACACTTATCTTACTGTTTTGCATTTTCAAAGAAGATATCGAGATTTTAAAGTTGTGCTTAGCGCTTTCGCAGTGAAGAAAAATGGAAGTAATTTTTTATTCAAAATTTTATATTTTTATGATTAATCGAAATAATTCAGTTTCCTTTTTAATTGAGATCGTATGAATCGTAAATTTTCAGAAAAAAAATTTGAAAACTCAATAATTTTTTTAATTAACAAAATGGTGGCCGTTTTCCGAAAAAAAAAACAAAAAAACCCGATTTTCTCAAAAACTACATCATTTTTTCTAATGAGTTTTTTTTTCGAGGTTTCTAGTTATATGCCTCTTCAACTATAATTGTTTCCATGGGGGCTAAAACGCTGGGAGAGACACAATATTTTTTTCTATTTCAATGACTGATTTAGTTTCAAATCATGCAATGAGATTTAAAAAAAAAAATGCTTTTTCCGTGAAATATATTATTATAGAAACCAAAAAAGTGTAAATGTATTTTACCGTACTGCGAAAAAATAATTTTCAATGAATTAATAAAGATTTTAAAATTGAGATTAACACTTTTGCAGTGAAGAAGAGAACAGCCATTGTTTAATTCAAAAATTATATTTTTATGACTAATCGTCGTAATCAAAATTTTTATTTTAACTGAGGTCATATGAGTCATAAACTTGAAAATGAAATTTATAGGGAGAAAAATTTTCTAAACTCACAAAATGGCGGCCGTTTCTCGAAACCAAATCAAGGAATTTTTGGGGGTTGCCTGTTATATGCTTCATTAGACAAGATATCCATTAAATATTTCCTAATTTCTCTGGAGCATATAGGGAAAGTCAAAATAACCCTACTTTGCCATAGAAAAGAAATTCCTAAAGTGCCCCTTAACGGAGATATAAAACCCTAAATGGATACCCAACGATTTACCTTATCGGCCCTATATTTTGAATCGATTTGTATAATTTAATGAAATTTTAATGTTTTATTGAGGCCGTAAAGACTCATTAAACCATACTCCAGTAGATGTTTAGATTATCGGAGAAGCCAGGAACGGACTTGCAACCACACTCGTTGGGCCTAATTTTTGACATTTTACAGAGCTAAGAACTGATTTTTTTAAGTACTTTGGTCATTCCTCTTCAAAAAAGGTACTCTAGATTTATTTCGATAAAACTGGCAGTTATCCAGATAAATCCGTTTTTATGCGAAATACTCAAAATTTACTAATGCTAAACACAAACAGGTAAAAATTCGGTTGTTGTTCTTAATACCAACATAATAAATTACTATTGACGGAATTTATCCTGTAAGATTTCCAGCTCGAACATTGCCAAGTTCAAAAACTTTTCAAAGGGTTGATCGAAACCTAAGGGAAAAAAGTAAAATGTGATTAGATTGACCTCGATCAAAAGAGAAAAGTAAATTACGTCGATTGGTCGTAGAAATTTTAAGCACTTATCACAACTCTAAAATCTCTATAACTTAGTTGAAAATGATTTTTTCGAAAAACGGCAAAACACTTTTGTGGTTTCTATAATGATATATTCCAAGGAAAAACCATTTTTTTTTAAATCTCACTATATGATTTGAAATGTTATCCATCATTGAAAAAAGAAAAAATATATTGTTTTCCCCCGGAGTTTTAGCACTCATAAAAATAATTGTAATTTAAGAAGCATATAACAAGGAACCCTCGAAAAAAATTCATCAAAAAAAAATGTAGTTTTTGAGAAAAGCGCGTTGTTCTTTTTTCGAAAACATTTTATTAACTTTTTTTTTTTGAAACTTTGTGATAATGTAACCTTAATCAAAAAAGAAAAGTAAATTATGTCGATTAGTCATAAAAACATACAATTTTGAATAAAAAATTACTTCCATTTTTCTTCCCTGCAGAAGCTCTAAGTTCAACTTTAAAATTGATCTAAAAAATGTAGTTTTTGAAAAAATCGGGTTTGTTTTTTTTTCTAAAAAACGGCCGCCATTTTCTTAATTTTGAAAAATTTTTCTGAAAGTTTATGACTCATGTGATCTCAATAAAAAGAAAAAACTGAATTATGTCGATTAGAAAAAAATATATACAATTTTGAATAAAAAATTACTTCCATTTTTCTTCACAGCAGTAGCGCTAAGTTTAACCCTAAAATCTCGATACCTTTCTTGAAACAAAACAACCAAATACGTGTACAATTTTTGAATTCTAGAATAAAATATTTCACGGAGGAAGCATTTTTTTTGACAATTTTCAGAGCATGTTTTTGAACGGAATCGGTTAGTTATTTTATCAGCCCAAAATTTTACACAGATTACAGGTAATGAAGTTGATGTGACAGAAACTTAAGAAAACGATTTTTTTAATTATATAGAAGCTTGTATTGACTAAAAAACAATGGGTATACTTGGTGGCTTACAATTTCATTTTAAGTTGTTACATCTTGTCATCATCACATTAAATATTTAATGACATAACGACTGTTTTAATCTATCTCAATTTAAATTTTTAATATTTTGCCACGTTCCTATCCCTTTGCTCTTCCTTCTTCCCATAAAGGCTTTTTAAACATTCTCGAAGTATTTGAAACATAAAGAAATTCTTAGACAGCGTTTTTTAATCTTGTGCACAAGGCAGCATTTTATCCCCAATATAGCTTAAGTATGCATCTTTGGATACCTTTGTGAATGTTTTCCCTGGCATTAAAGTATGTGTAATTTTTGTTCGTGAATGTGGAATATTTAGTTTATTTCTAGGCACATCAAAATATGCATTAATTTTTTTTTTAAATTTGTTTGCATAAGAATATTACTTGAAAATATAAACTCGTCACGTTCGGTAATTGTTGAACAAAACTATTTATATACATATAAAAAAAAAGATTTTTTTTATTTAGAAATTTATGTTTCCTTGTTAAATTTTGTTATATAATAATTTTTATTAAGCCGAGAATTTTTTCACAGGAATATTTGCTTTACTTCATGGAGTATTTCAATTTCCTTAAATCGGTAATATAAATTGAGATATTTCCTTCCTTTAAAGAAGATCACAAAAAAAGGATGTTAAATTCTGTTTTTAAATTTTATGGGAGCTGCAAAAGTACAATATAAAAAATTTATCTCCTTTTACTGTGGCAACTTTTTCATAACAACCCTATGGTGTCTACTCGCCTTTAAGTTTTCTGTCACTGCTAGGGGTGCTATGCGGTTACCAAACAGCGCTATTTTCTATAAAATTATTAAATATGATATGTATCGCAAAAACTTTGTTAAAATAATTTTTATTTATATGCTTACACAAAATATGCAGTAACTTTTTTCAATAAAAAAAATCCTAAAATTATAAGTTTCAGGTAGAACAAAGCTATCGGTAGTAATATGTTATTGAAACTACATTTTCTCCATACCGAACTCTTTGGAATTTTTCTAGAATGTTTAAGTGCCGTATCAGATAGACATAGGTAAATACTTCACCATCATACATTGCTTAAATCGAAATCATTACATGGAAAAATGGGGCCCAAATATGTTGTCGGACTACCAGTGGTGGAAGGAGAGTGTTTTAATTTATTTAAATTTTGTTTAAAAAAATGAAAATATACATCAGTTCATTTATTTTTTTAAAACAAAAAACCTAATTTTTTTATACCCTGCATTCCCTCGTCTCCCTTGAAATTTGCAGGTGCGGGCTAAAATTAATAATAATATGTTAATAAATTTCACATAAAAATTTGCATACACTTCCTCAGCCTTACAAAATATTTAATACCCTTGGAAATAAATGGCTGGATTTTAGTATCCTGTATTATGGAAGCCCGCATTAATTAAATTAAACAATTTTTAATGAAACATGAACCACTCTGAATACATACATATATATATATATATATATATATATATATATATATATATATATATATATATATATATATATATATATATATATATATATATATATATATATATATATATAGCATTTTTGGCTTTTCACCAACGTTTCGATTTAGTTTAATTAAACTATTTTCAGGGTAATTTTTTAACTAAAAAAACGAATACAACAATATTTTTGACAGAAATTTATAAAAGTTAAATATAATATTCTTACCTTAAAGATATTTACTTCGGCAAAAACTTATTTAACTAAAACTAGCTAATTTTTGTTTGGAGATTAACTAAAATGTGGTTGTCGGACTTGCATTGTCTTTATTTTTTTTTTATTTATTTATACGTAAAAATAGATAAATAAAAATAAAAACAATTCAAGTCCGGCAACCACATAGCTAATTTTTGTTAAATTTTTCTTAGGTTAAGTACTTGTATAAGCTTCTGCCTATTGTATTGCTCTAGGCAGAATAAATTTAAGTTTAATAGGGATTTTTTTTATTAATAAAATTTTTATAAAACAATTGAACCGACTTCTAAAAGTGCGCTAAAAAGTGAAAAATAACAATAATTTTTATATGAAAATGAACTTTTTGAAGTCGGCGCCAAAGTAATACCTGACAAAATGTGATTTGCATAAACAGGTTAAAAATACTTTATTTGTTATTGCTTTCTTTCCATAATTCCATAATTTGTATATATTAGTAATTGTTTATTTCATTTAGAAATAATTTGGCGTCGACTTCAAAAATTTTAATTTCATATAAAAATTTATAGTTATTTTTCACTTTTTAGCGCACTTTTAGAAGTCTGTTCAATTTTTTTATAAAAATTTTATATTTCTATTTTTAGTTTTAGAATTCATTATGATATCCATAAATATTTGAACTAAGTACTAATCGAGATTAGTGTACCTCGCAATGACTCCAAGGTGACAAAAAAGATATCATTTTATCCAAAATTGTAAATCACCCTAAAATGAACCACTAAAAATTTTTTGGTCCTTAGAGTTTTCCAAATACCAGTAAAATTGTGTCAAACTAATATTTAGTCTGTCATAATAAATACACTATCTTAAGTTTCAAATTAATTTTAGATTGGTAATATAGGCCCCAAAATCTTCCAATATCGATGTTTAAAGAATCGGAGATGTAAATTTCTTAGCTCGATATATTTTATACTGCATTTTGAGTTTGTGTAGGCCTCAACAACCCCACAATATCAGTTTTAGACAAAATCGGAATATGTAAAATTTTCCATCCCTAATATTGTATCTTATCAACCTAATAGTTGTAAAAAATTAACTTCATATTCGTAATACACGACCCTGAAAACCCTTTAATACCAAATCTGAGAAAATGCGAATAAGGTAAAATTTTCAACCCACCATATTGCATCCGCTAGATTGAATTTGAAAAAAATTATTTTAAGTCTTAATCTAATCTAAATCTAAACCCTTCAAAGCCCCCTAGTACCAATTTTGGACGAAATCCGGAAATTTTTATCATTTCTAGACTTATATTCGCTATTTACATCCTCAAAAACGATTCAGTCCCACCTTTGAACAAAATCGAAAAATGTAAAATTTTTAGAATTGCCATATTGAATCCTGAAAAAATACTTTTAAATTCATTATTTATACCCTCAAGAACTCCCTATATAAGTTTGGGAGAAACTCAAAAAATGTAAAATTTTTAGGACACCATACTGAACTTGCTAGATTGAGTTTTTCAAAAAATATTTTTAATTCATAATTAACACTAACAAAAATACCTCAATACTGATTTACAAAAAATAATTCAAATCTAAATTTCAATCCGGTGGCATAAAATAAATAAGAGTATAAAAAAGGTTCCTGAGAGGAAAATCTTTTAAAATGTAGGACAGTGTTATTTAACAATAAGTTGAAATAAAAAGCGAGGACAGCATAACACAACACTCACTTCACACTCATATATTATTTACTAAATATGTAATTTCTGTTAGATTATTAATTTTGGGTAAAAGTGGAACAAAGATAAATTCCAAAATTTCAGGAACACTACAGTTAATAATATGAGTGATGAAAAATACAAGAAATAATTCAAATCTAAATTTCAGTACGGTGACATAAAATAGATAAAAGTATAAAAAAGGTTCAATAGAGGAAAATCTTTTAAAATGCAGGACAGTGTTATTTAACAATAAGTTGAAATAAAAGGCGAGGACAGCATAACACAACACTCACTTCACACTCATATATTATTTACTAAATATATAATTTCTGTTAGATTATTAATTTTGGGTAAAGGTAGAACAAAGACAAATTCCAAAATTTCAGGAACACTACAGTTAATAATATGAGTGATGAAAAATACAAGAAATAATTCAAATCTAAATTTCAATACGGTGACATAAAATAGATAAAAGTATAAAAAAGTTTCCATAGAGGAAAATCTTTTAAAATGTATTACAGTGTTATTTAACAATAAGTTGAAATAAAAGGCGAGGACAGCATAACACAACACTCACTTCACACTCATATTATTTACTAAATATGTAATTTCTGTTAGATTATTAATTTTGGGTAAAGGTAGAACAAAGACAAATTCCAAAATTTCAGGAACACTACAGTTAATAATATGAATGATGAAAGATACAAGAAATAATTCAAATCTAAATTTCAATACGGTGACATAAAATAGATAAAGGTATAAAAAAGGTTCCATAGAGGAAAATCTTTTAAAATGTAGGACAGTGTTATTTAACAATAAGTTGAAATAAAAGGCGAGGACAGCATAACACAACACTCACTTCACATTCATATATTATTTACTAAATATATAATTTCTGTTAGAATATTAATTTTGGGTAAAGGCAGAATAAAGACAAATTCCAAAATTTCAGGAACACTACAGTTAATAATATGAGTAATGAAAGATACAAGAAATAATTCAAATCTAAATTCCAATCCGGTAACATAAAATATATAAGAGTATAAAAAAATTCCAGAGAGGAAAATCTTTTAAAATGCAATCCAGTGTTATTTAACAATAAGTTGAAATAAAAAACGAGGACAGCATAACACAACACTCACTTCACACTCATATATTATTTACTAAATATGTAATTTCTGTTAGATTATTAATTTTTGGTAAAGGTGGAACAAAGATAAATTCCAAAATTTCAGGAAGCAAGACTCATTGACACAACAGTTAATAATATGAGTGATGAAAAATAATTCAAATCTAAATTCCAATCCGGTAGCATAAAATATATAAGAGTATAAAAAAATTCCATAGAGGAAAATCTGGTGTTATTTAACAATAAGTTAAAATAAAAAGCGAGGACAGCATAACACAATACTCACTTCAGACTCATATATTATTTACTAAATATGTAATTTCTGTTAGATTATTAATTTTGGGTAAAGGTAGAACAAAGACAAATTCCAAAATTTCAGGAACACTACAGTTAATAATATGAGTGATGAAAGATACAAGAAATAATTCAAATCTAAATTTCAATACGGTGACATAAAAGAGATAAAAGTATAAAAAAAGTTCCAGATAGGAAAATGTAGGACAGTGTTATTTATATGAGTGATAAAAGATAAAAAAGGATAATTCAAATCTAAATTTCAATCCGGTATCATAAAATATATAAGAGTATAAAAAATTTCCAGAGAGGAAAATCTTTTAAAATGGACACTGTTATTTAACAATAAGTTGAAACAAAAGGCGAGGACAGCATTACATAACATTTACTTCAGACTCATATATTATTTACTAAATAACTTTTATGTATTCCAAGTCGCAGTATTTTCTGCTGTTAAATAATATAAACTGTGTGATACATGATAACGTGGAAAATTAGTTTTCATGCCAGTTTATGCTCATATTATTTCCAGCAGCAACAGCCTTAATTTAAATACATCGCATTCGGATATGACCTAGATCATTGGGCCGTAATCAATCCATGTATATGCAAACTACGTATATTGTATGTTTAATGTTAGTGTGTAATGTTTTCAAATTTATACAGGGACGATTGATGAGGAAATGCGTTAACACGCCTCCTTCCTAGAATATTGTGGTGTTTTAAGACATTAATTTCACGTTACTAATTTATTTAGTTTACTATATTACTCCCCAACTTGTCTATGTCAGTTTGTTTTCATTTATTAATAAACAGTTCGTTAATTACTTATAATTTTTTGTACTTTTAGCGGATGGGCAGGTGTATTATAATAAAAATGACAATAGCCTCTCCTTATAACTTATGCATATGGCAAGACAAACAATATGTTATGAAGTGTGTTAGTTCAGGTCAATTTTTCTGGTTTACTCACCAATCTCACTGATTTTTTGCATACGCTTTAAACCCCATTTCAGTGTCTCGAATACTAAAAATTTTATATTTTTTAAATCCTGGGAAGAGGGAGAAGTAAATAAATGCAAAAATTGTTTTTCAATTTTCTTGACTCCTGTTGAAGATACGACAAAAGTGATAGTATCAGCGTAGAGGGCTATTCGAAGTCTACAATGGAGGGTGGGAAAAATCTTTATGGGAGAAATTTTTTTATATGAGAAAACTCATTTGTAATTTGTTTTCACTATTTTAGCCATTCTGTAATCATTTATCACTTTTTGAAATATGTATGTACGTGAGGAAGAGAAAGAATATACTGCTACCTAATAGATCTCGCAGTCGTTAAGGATATCCTACCGACTAGAGCAGGTCCTCCAGTCCTATTTCTTTTAGGAACATTAGAATGTTGGACGGCTTTACAATAAGTAGCTCCCTCTCGATGTGGATAGAGGTTTCGTCCTTTTCCTTGCAAAATTTTCACTCTTGTCTCTCTGCCAGTCCGAATTTCTTAAGGTGTCCCTTCAGGTGGCAATATCTGATCAAGATTCCTGTCAGTACTCTAAGTTAGTTTTTGCTTAGGCTTATGCATTCTTTGAATCTCTTCTGATTATAGTTCTCAAGAAGTATCTTCAATTGTCCCATTCCTTTCAGATCCGTCTAGTAATGATATCTCCTGCTGTTTCTCTCGTAGTTCTTGCAGCATTACACTGCTTTTGATTCCACAGAATGGTTTGGGTCACATGGTCTGAGCCCCTTTTCTTACAGGCTTGTCTACTATTTCATTTCTCTCTACCCTAAGTTGTTTTGGTACCCACAGGAGGGTGATCTTATTATTCTTCCTTAATTCGTTTAGTTCCTCTGGACAGTCGCCGATCATCTTGGAGATGATTATGTGAGGAACTATCCGACATGAAAATGATCTCTTTTCCGCCATAGATATTCAATTTGCTGAATTGAATGCATTTCCTGATGGCATGTATGCTTGGTGATTTACTCAAGCTTTCGTAGTGGCCGATACTGGGTCCATACACTCTTATTCCAATTCCCTCTGTTGTCTTAGAGCCATCCATGCACTATTTAATGGGAATCTAGTTTAGTTTTTCAATGATATTTATTCACCAAGTTGAACTTCTTTTTTATTTTATCTTGGGGAATGTCCCAGATTTGTTAATTTTTGATTGGGCATTTGTTTTGTGACTTCATCTCTCATCATCCTATATAATACTGTCTTCTCCGCCATGCTTTTCACAAATATATGTAGAAGCGTAAGGTTTAAGACTACTCTGTAGGTTATACATATGTTTTCAAAGCAATTTGCCGATTCTATCTCTTGCACCTCTTTTCTGTAAGGAAGTATAGTGATTTGTAAATTGTGATTGGTTTTATTTCTTTCAAGAGTTAAAACCACCTGCTCAAAATAGACAAATCACCACACTTCTTTAAATGATAGGCAAATTGCTTCGATAACATAACATATCTACAGCCTACAAATCGCACAAAACATAGTCTCATCTCTAGGAAACCCAAAAGACAAAATTAATCTAGAAAATAGAGGCGTGCATAAAGTCACATGTGGCTTGCAGTAAAACCTACAAAGGTTAGGCCAGCAGAAAAATATCAGCAAGACTAGAAAAACATAGGCACAAGAAACAAACAAACCCTTTCCCAACACCTATACGAGACAAGCAACAAAATTTATTTTGGCAACTGCCAGCAAATAAGTAACACAAAGCAAAATTGACCCGCGAATCTATCGAAATTGAAAGAAAGCGCACCCTGGGCAAGAAAGATGATGCACTTGGTCTTCCATTCACCTGAAAAACTCTCCTCAAGCGGGACTATGGTACCGGTATGGCCCCTGAGCCTAGACCGACACCGTCAAATGGGCAGAGCCAACGACAATCAACCGGTATGATCTACGACCGTGTATACAGCACGCTGTACATTAAATTTATTCAGTTGATCTACAGCCAGCAAGCAGAGAAGGTGCCAAATGGGATTTTGGCGAAACGTCGGCAAATTTATACAACAAACCAAACGAACGAACGAATATGTTCCCAAATTAGTACTGAATCACATCACTTCATCCCTGAAACACCAGGCTATATATATATATATATATATATATATATATATATATATATATATATATATATATATATATATATATATATAGAAGAAGTTCCTTTTCGTTTCTTGTAATCTAAAGTAGTGCATTTGATTCCTAACTAAAACAAGGCACGCCTATCTGTATAAGGCTTTTTCGGGTGATGTCTCCTATATATAAATTTAATTATTTATATATAACAACTCCAAGTATATCAACTTACTAATTAAAATTATGTCTGTTTTTGAAAACGTTTCCCCAATAGAGGCAAAAGACAATCTTTGGTTTACAAAGCTAATATTAACAGAAAATAAGAATTCTGAAATAATATCTGTAATAAGATTTAAAAATAACTTTCTCACTTTCATGTACAAACCTACATCTTATTGCCTTTTATTACGTTTTCCTTTAGGTTTGAAAGATCTGTAAGTGGAAGACATGATATTTTTGCTATTTATATTCTAAATATAGATTTCATCACGTGATTCACATTTCCATTCCTTTTATCATAAAGTACATATTTAATTCAGCCCTAATATTCTCGTTTCTTAAATATCTTTATGGATACATCCTCTTACGAAATTTGATTTTATCTGACTATTCATTTACCACAATATTACGAACATTATAAAACTCTACTTATAAGGCAAGATATTCTTTATAAATATTTTTAAGTTGAAATACCTTATATACATGGTGTACCAATCTAAAAAGAAATATTTAGAATTTTTTTTTGTTTAACATATGAGGTCGTTAATTGAAGAATCTACAATTTAAAATTATCAGAAAATGGTTCTGTTTTCTTTCACAAATTATGTTACTTTTTAAAAACTTCTTAGTAAGTCCAAAAATTATTATAAGATTGTTAATTAAAGTAGAAAGAATTATCAAAATTAGAAACAAAAAGGTAATGTCAACCAGTTTCTAAGTATTTGAGAGAGCTGCTTTGTGTTGTTTTTATTCTGCGTTTTTATTAAATTTTGCTGAGCTTACTGGAAAACAAAAATGAGTCTAAATCGAAGATGTATTCCAAAAATACCACAAAAGTATTGTGTATGATCACTAATTTTAACTGCTAAATGTAGTAAAGACTTCTAGCATATCGAAAGAAAGGAAGTATTATATTTTAAATGGGGATGAGCAAGAAAGGTGCTGCGTTTGGTTATACATCCATAATTTTACCAAAAAAATCGAAAATTATTTAAACTTTCTCAACAAGTTTATAGCAACTACCATAATATTTATTATAACCAATTTAGATAACCATTTCGATTAAGTGAAATCTAAAAAGTAGAGTTTTTTTTGGAAAATTTCCCTCACTTACCCCTATTTCGAGGTCCTAGAACATGTTTTTGGTCTGGATTTCTCACTATTTTTTCTTATTTTTCCAGAAATTACAGGAAAACACTATTTACTTCAAGGACGTTTTTGTTTCTCCAAAAACACCAAATTTTTGTATTTGTGTCCCGAAAAAAAAATTAATAGCAAATTTATAAACCAAAACAGGACGTAAGATGTATCACAACATGCATATTGTACCAGAGGTAGATCCAGCCACTCTCTTTCGAGGTGGGGGGGACAATACCCCTAAAGTACAATATGACAAGGGAAAATGGGTTGTCGACATTCACAATGTAACAGGCAGAGACGAATCTATTTTTCTGAATTTAAAGCTTTTAAGGGAGGGGGGGCGAACGCACAGTATAGCAAGCAAGCTGTCAACGGGGGGGGGGGGGGGAGATGTGTCGACTTTTCTAAATTCGAAGCTCTGGGAGGAGAGGAAAGGCGATCGCAGACTATGTCAAGCGAAACCGACCTGTCGACGGGAGATCTCGGATCGGAATCAATGTAGAGGGACTCTTGATGTTAAGGTGGTTTCTTATCTGATCAATAAATGGGCAAAGGTTCATTGAAAGGTTATTACACCTGGTAATAAACTAGTTAATTCCTTGGCTAGTTTATAGCAAGGAGCATTGACGTAAGAAACGACTGATCTAACTGGATTATTTTCCTTGTGGATTTTTGGTAGACTATATGAACCATATTGGACGATGTTTTTTTTTCTGTATTTGAAATGGTACAGAGAAGAATTTGAATCAATAGCAAGCAAGCAAAAGCAAACTGTCAACGCGGGGAGATGCGTGTACTTTTCTGAATTCGAATCTCTTAAGGGGAGGGGGGGCAATCACACAGTATGTCAGATGAAACCGACCTGTCGACGAGGGTGGGAAGATGAAATAAATGGATAAACGTACATTAAGTAAAGAAAACTTTGATAAAGAACTTGGTATTACTAAACAGCTCGCAAGGAACAGTCTGCTAAAAAACAGAAAAAACATTTAAAAAAATAATTCCATAGCGTTATAACCCAAAAGAAGTCCTCTTCAAATTTGTAAACTATACACCAAAACTTCGTCATAGGATTTGTATGTGTATAGTCAAAGTGGTAGAAGTATAAAAACTAGATTTAAAGAACATAAAACCGCAATTTTGAATAATATAAAGAATTCAAGGATGTCCTCACATTTTATAGATTATAATCATTTCATAGATTTAAATATATTTATATATATATATATATATATATATATATATATATATATATATATATATATATATATAACTACGTTAATCCATATCAAAAATAAAAGTACACGATTAAATTTACTAAAACAAATCGAAATAAAAAATCTTTAAAAAATAACCTTCATCGGGCTACCCATGACCAACAAAACTTTCTTTCAACCCCAATTATAGATAAATATTTGACGTCGTCCTTCCTAAATTTACAGTAATAAGATTTATTTCTTTAGAATAGACAACAAAACATAGAATATATATAAACGTTAAAAAACATCTTTAACTTTAGTGTTGAATGTACACTTGAAAAAGCCCTCACAAGACGAAACATCTGTATAGTTTATTTCAATTCCACTACTAGAACACTAAAACACAAACAATGTTTTATTTACAAGTATTTAAAAAATGGTTCACAAAGAATGAACGGCAGAATCAACACAGTGTATTAACCTGAACTCACCTAGATATATTAAAAAGTGTTATTCGTAGTTAAGTGTCGGAGACCTTCATCTCCAAGGCAAAGGGCAGACCTTCCTTCAATCCGACACTATCATAGTTCTTGGTACTTCTATTTGTGAATGATACCCAAAACACTCCAAAAATAGAAAGAGATTCTTTGTTTTCAGAAAGCGTTTAAAGGCAAACTTTTGCTCCATTAATTACCATCGTTGAATTTAATTCAAATTTATTCATTAGCCTTTCCTCAAAACTATTAATATTTGAAGAGAAATCATAAGCAATATAAAAATCAAAGAAGGAAAAGGTGTCTAAACCAGTTTTCAAAATAAACATCGTTTTCCTAGATATCACTTAATCGAAGTAATTACTCTAATTTGTAAACAAAAAGGTTGTAAATATTTAATATATATATATATATATATATATATATATATATATATATATATATTATTTATAATTATCCTTAGCGTGTGTTTCTTATTCCTTCAATAAATTTACCAATTATTTCCAGGTTTTAAACTATTTGAAATTTAATAATATTTAACAGCTTGTGAAATTATTTTTACTGCGAATTTACATGAATAATAATATTTTGAATAATAGAGTATTTATATACCATAACTTGGTTGGAAATTACCCACATTATTGATCCGTATAACCTGCGGGTGTACAAAATAAAACTAATAAGTAAGAGCTTTAATTTGTATGTATTTTAAGTTGTTTGTGACAACAGGTTATACAATATATTTACGGGACGGCACAAGTAAGATGACTCGATAAGATAGCGACGCCGAGGTAAAATCCAGGTTAAATGCTATCCTTTGAGGTGAAGTCAAAATGTAATATATTACAGATAACGCTGGAGGCACGATCATTATAATAAACAATACGAACAGGAAAAGATAATGGTCCAGAAAGAAATGGTTTGTAAAACTTTTAAATATACATCATATTAAATTAGTATAAGGATTCGATAAATTGCAACACAATATGATCGTTCATCAGCAAGGTTAACAAATATTTGTTCAATTAACAAAATATATCTGGGAGTTTACTTTTCTGGTCGAAGAATAAAGTGAGCATTACCAGAACTTTAGCATAAACTCTGGCGGTCTCTTTTGAGTGAAGAATCTTTTATCATCCATAGTAAAATTTTACTTGTTTTCATGACCGGGCAGTAATAAATTTTGAAGAACTCCTTATACGCTAAAGTGCTTAGGAACTTAATAAACATGTTTATATTCCTAGGATTGCACTCCAACTTTACTGATAACAACGATATTATGCAACATAATGTCAAGGTTGTAGCACTAAATTCATATTGCATTACCAGTAATAATACCTTGGAACAACTAAATTTTTTTTTTGATGAATTCAAGGATGCATGAATAAGAATGATGATATTTGATATCCGATGAGCAAACCTTGTTGGGTGCTTTACATCCCACCATAACCATGAGTTATTCCAGGCAGATCGCCTTTGCGAATTTAAGCGGCGTCGTTACCTGATCTTGCCTGACTACTCCAAAATTTTTCTGCATCAGTCCATGTCTACTAGGCACTCTCTGAGAACATGGGTAATATTTCCATCCTTCTCTAAGTTTTCTTTGATACCAATCTAATCACGATGCTACAGATGATAATGTTCCATCAGCAATATAACTACGATTCGTAGTTTTTTATCTCCTTTCTTTCAGGGAAAAAATTTCCTCAGTAAGTTACGAATTAGGTCGAATTACATTTTTTGGTATATCTAATTTCAGAGACTTTCCATCAACATTTAATAAAGTCACTTTCCATTAATAGAACGTTCTTTTTTACTAATAGTATGTTGAACAGCTATAATTGGTTGGGCCCATATGGTTCGACCGCAAATCCAATCTTCGCCAAACGATTTGCTTCTTCGTTTGCTTGTATACCCGAGTAACCCGCAAACCATACGTGTCTGATTATGTTGCCGTCCTTTACCAGTTTATCAAGTACATCCTCGGTACAACTCCACTGACAAGGTCTGGTGATTAAAATACATATGGAGAGAAATAAGAGTTGAATATGCAAAGAACAAATTGTCGGCCTTTTTCGAGAAATAGAATAATTATCTTATGGCAACAGAACCTACAAATGTATGCAAATGTACTCAGAATATTTTTTTGCAGCCAGCAGTGACTATTTTGGGTCACATCATGACACAGACTGTACATCAAGTGAAATGTTGGCATATATTGTAACCCTGTAACGCCATATGAAGTAGTTTCGATTGACCTGAGTTTAAGAAACACATAGTCCAACGGCCAAGATAAAGATGTTGTGGGCATTTTAAAGACAGTTTAAAATTATTTAAATTGTCATTTTTACTGCTAAGTTTCAAGATATTTTGAAAACTGGTAAAGTTAAAGTTATTTTTAAAAAAGGTAATGCAAACTTACGTAATGACTACCGACCAGTATGTTTATTGAGTTGGCCCATAATTTTTGGAAAAAAATATTCATACTAAGATTTGTTTGTTTTTGGTTTGTTATAACGTTCCAAATAATATAAGCAGTACGGCTTTTGAACAACAAGATATACGAAACTTGCAGCAGTAAAATTGGGAATATTATTTCTAACAAAATGGAACAGGATATGCCTACTGTCTGGTTTTCTTTGATGTTTCAAACGCCTTTCATTACATATATTCCTCTTAAATATAGACATACGTGACACTGGACTTATCTCTTTCCTTACATGTCGTAAAATATTTACACACATTAACAATTGAACTTCTAACTAGTACCACGTTAATCTAGGAATTCCTCATAAATGATTTGCTATCAGATATATTGAAACGAGTCCTAATTAGCTAAGCAAATAGCACATTCGTTACCCTTTCAGAGTCGACTCTAGCGAGTTGTAGTAAGTAGAGAATTTAATAAATGATATATATCAAAAGATATATTAATATGAAACATTAACAAGACAAAAATTGTCATATTTGGCAGACAATTTCCTCGCGACATAGTCTTACCTAATAGTGACAAAGTTAAATTTTTAGAGCTAGGAATATATCATCAACTGATTGATCATATTTGCGTTGTTGCGACCCTCCTGTTATATTACGCTATGATCTGCTCTGCCTTAAAGTATCGCATTGTAGTATGGCGTGGTGCTATTAGAATTAATAGAGTCTTCCTGATTCAAAAATGTATATTAAGATTAATTTCCAATGTTTTTTTCCAGTCTTTAAAAATAATGGCATCTTAACTTTTGTCGGCGTGCATGCCTTAAAATATATCTTTTGGAGTGGGCTCCATTAATCACGATTATTTGATATAACATGGCAATAATTTACCTGCTCAACAACATCGAACAGCAGCTTTTGAAAGATCGGCTTTATAGGCATATGTAAAATTTATAACCACATTCCGAGCGATATTACAAATATGCAAAAAGAATGTTCTCAGACGTTATCTCATTTCCTAATGTCATTATTTCTTAACAAATTTTTTAAATAATATCTAAACCTGAGATATTCAACTATATATGTTAAAACTCAGTAACTTGTGTTGTAGGGTTATATTAATAGTTAATGGATTAATTTTTAACTTTATTTTTATAAATCAAAACACATAATTAAAATAACAAATTTGTATGACCTTTGTGACTACCATTTTACATGTCTTGCATTTACTTTCTGATTAGTCTGGCAAAAAAAAGTTAAATTACAGAATTGAATTGTAATTTTTAGTAACCAAATTTATTTAAAATTTTACCCCCGAATTCACTAATATGGTCTAATCTTAAAGCTGTCCTAAACTGAAGCAAAGGGCTTAAACTGACAAGTGAAGTAAGTTTAATACTCTAAAATGCAAGCATAAAGAAATCATTTTCTATAATTACGTAAACGGCAAAAATGGAGAATTTTATTTATTTTAAGAATACCTGAACTAACCTGAACTAATTATTTTACATATTTTAAGGCTTTATTTACTAGATTTTTATCCCTAATATCCCTATATAAGCGTTTGTTAGTTGACATATGTAATATAATTATGACAATATCATAAACAAAACAAAACTGATCGACTAGAAGATTTATTTCTCATTACAAGAAGATAGGGTTTATTGTCTTTCTTTCTTAGAAGAAAGGTACCTGAAGTGTCCGGCTCCGATTTGAATGAAACTTCAATATGTTGTAGAGGGTACAAAATGAGAAACACGTATTTATTTTATCTGTGGAGATGCACTGTAACGGGGTGAAAACCGCCCCTAAAGTTCACCCCTCAAGAGAGTATTTTTGAAATATCTCAGATTATAAGTAAGATATTTTTACAAAACAAAATGAAAGTTACTTGTTATTCGAAATGGTGTTAAATTATGGCATTTTCATCCCCAAGGATATCATTCCTTATTTTTTTATTAAGGTATATTTTTTGAAAATATTTTTTTTCAAGAATACAATAAGTAACTTAAGTTGACCAGTAAAAGAGGTTGAGCCATGCCCAAATCCGTTTTTTTAATATCTCCAGTTCTAATTCAGATATCTTTATAAAACAAAATTAAAATTATTTGTTATTCGAAATGATGTTAAACTCTGGTATTTTCACTTCGAAAGATATTATTCCTTCTTTTTTATAAAAGTATACCGTCATTTCATCAGGGGCGAATCCAGCCTCTCACTTTGGGGGGGGGGGCGGTGATATCACAAGAGTGCAGTATGGCAAGCGAAAGTAAGTTGTCGACGGGGGGGGGGGGGGAAATATCAGCAACATTCCCATTTCTAGTGTAAAAGACAGGGGCAGGTCTATTTTTCTAAGTTTGAAGCTCTTAGAGAGGGGGGGGGGCGATGACAAGAAAAAACAAGTTGCCGACAGGGGGGCGGATGCCAGCAACATTCACATTCCTAATATAAAAGGCAGAATCGGTTCTATTTTCCTGAACTCAAAGCTCTTGGGAAGAGGAGGGGCGATAGCAAGCATACACAATCCTATACTCTATTCAAGAACTAGAGAGAATAATAAAATTGTTTCCGAAACTTCCAATGTACCTGCTCCACTACCACCTGTAACTGAGGACTGCCGTAAATTTAATTATATTTAAATATTATAAGCTTTTATAGATTTACTGCAATAATAAAATTTCTGGTAGTTCAATTTAATTTATGCAAGTGAGCAAAGTACAACTTACAGTGTATCTTTAGTGATTTATTTTGTTTGTGCTTGTTTTTGTATATTATTTGAGATTAGTGAGATACCCAAAAGATATGGCTTCCACCTCCATATTTACTCCAAAATCGTTATACCAGGGCATTTTTTCCTCAACGAAAAACTTACTACGATGAATGTTTAAGATGCCTTAAGGTATTAATATCTAGATAAAAATGTTACGAGCTCTGTTGAGATGTGTTCCAATTTGAGGAATTGGAATTGTTAGTACTCCCAAGTCAGATTCGATCACAGGCAGACAAAAAACCTCGTTGGAAGAAGAGATGTAAACTGCAATAAACGGAGTTGTACATATATTTTATTATGAGAAGCAGATGCCAACCATCGACAAAATTCTAACTAAAATCAATGAAGATCGGGATTTACCTGAAATTAAAAGAACTGCTCTGGAAATTGCTCAGAGAACTTAATTTTTGCTGGAAAAAAAACAGATAGGAAATCTGTTCTTATAGATCGTCAGGCAACTGTCCGTTGGAGAAGAAAATATCTCTTTCAAGTAAAAGGTAGAAGTGCGAGCAATAACACAACTTACAAAATTAGTAATTTAACTGAATTTTTGAAAGATTTTTTTAAAATAAAGTTATTGCATAAAATTGGGAAAAATCCATATAATAAAAAAATAAAAGAAAATTTAGAAACTCGATCTCATGATCGATGAAATAAAGGAACCATTTATAATTAATTTGAGCGAAGATAGCTTCACTGACTTTGATTACGAATTAGATACGTAACGGTTACCAGTGTAAACACAATTTATTATTTCAATTTTTGTTTTTGTTGTATTTTATTGTTTAATGTTGTTTATATATTTTTTTACATATATATATATATATATATATATATATATATATATATATATATATATATATATATATATATATAATTCCAATTAACCGTGATTTTTTTATTATTTTCTTATTATATTTGTGTCCTTTTCTTTAGTAGGTCTAACTTCAACTATAACATATAAAAATTAATTACATTTGAATCCCTTTTTAGTGTTTAATTGTAATTCTACAGATGGTTTAAGAAATAAATAAACTGAAACGTCAAATGTCCTAGAACTGTTTTAATTAATAATAACATGACCGATAGCCCCAAAAATTTTTAATATTATATGGACGAATTTATTTTTTATATATGTTTAACTTCTTGTATTTTTGATGATGAGTATTTTGTAAGTATTTAAATTATAACTTAGAATTTTTTGAGAGAATCAGACTACATTTTAGTCTGAATGTGCCTAAAACGGTTTCAATGCCAAAAATAAAAATAATAAAAATATAGTTGTGATATGTGTTAAATATCTCAAAATTATCTATATTTTCTAATGTATGTGAACTAATAAAAAATCATAAGAAATAAAATATATTATAACAACTTTTTATTTTAAGTTTATTACCGAAATAATATTCTATGCCATAAATACTTAGTGATAAAATAAACCTCCTTCCGACTCCTATGACAAGGATTAAAAGCCTTTTTAACACTTCACATTTCCAAATATCTATTGTTATCCAACCCGAATAGTCCATTATTATAAATTGTATTTTTGATTATAAAATTTCTTCCTATGAAAAATATATGTGTCTAACAGATTTTGCCAAAGACACCAGACTAAAGAGCACAGGTAGTTTGCGAAGAAAAAAAGGGTAAAAAATGATTTATTACTCTCTCTGGTTCTTGAATAAACTATAGTATAAGAGGCAAAATGGGGTTAATTTTCCTGAACTCAAAGCTCTTGAAGGGGGGGGGGGGTCGCCCCCCCCCCCCGCCCCCTTGGACCCGCGCCTGCATTTCATACATATATTATTATTATTTTTAAAATTGTCAAATTTTAATTTAAGTGAACATTACAGAATTAGAAATAACCATTTTTCAGGAATTATAATAACATACAGACGTGAATACTTAATCAATGAAATAAGTTTGTATTGTCTTAGTAGTTTAAAAAAATTCAGTAAGCTTTCTGTAAGGTTCATATAAACTTAAATTTGGCAATTTTAAGAATAATTATACATGCATGAATTGACATGGTTCGAATGATATCCTTGATGGTGAAAATACTATAGTTTAACTTCATTTCAAATAACAAATAAAGTTATTTCAATTAGATCTTGAAATGTAAAAACGTATTTGGATTTTGCTCACTCTCTTTTACTAGTTTATTTTTAGGAACCCCGAAACACGACAATTTATTCGTGAAAAAAATATTTTCAAACAATTCCATTAAATTTCGCAATTTTTACAATTAATTACGTGCTCAGATATATGTTTTACCCTAATAGAAAAAAAGGGATGAAATACTTTTGGGTAAGAATACTATAGTTTAATATCATTTCGAATAACAAATAATTTTCATTTTGTTTTGTCTTAATTAGAACTTGAGACATTAAAAAAAAAAAGTATTTTGGTACTCTTTTACCAGTTTATTTTTGGAAAAGCCGAAAGATGTCAACTTGAGTTAACTCTGGTATTCGTGAAAAACATATTTTCATGCAATTTTATCAAATCTCGTTATTTTTAGAACTAAATTACGGACCCCAATAGATGGTTTACCATTAAAAAAATTAAGGCTTAATATTCTTGGGGATGAAAATATCTTAGTTCAATTTTTTTCAAATAACAAATAAGTTTTATTTTGTTTCGTAAAAATATCTGAATTAGAAGTTGAGATTTAAGAAAAAAAATTATTTGGGGGAGGGTTGCCCTCTTCTACTAGTTATTTTTAGAAACCCCGAGAACCGTCAACTTAAATTGCTAATGATATTCTTAAAAAAAATATTTTAAACGTTTATATTAAATTTCGTAATTTTTAAAATTAAATTAAAAATTTACCGGTATAAAAAGAAAGGATAACATTCTTAGGGCTAAAAAAAACCATAGTTTAACATCATTTAGAACAACAAGTAATTTTCATTTTGTTTTGTAAAGATATCTCACTTAGAACCTAAGATATTTCAAAAATATTGTTTTTAGCGGTGAGCTTTAGGGGCGGTTTTCATCCCGTTAAAATGAATCTCGGCAGATAAAAAAAGATACGTGTCTCTTATTTTTGTACAACATATTGAAATTTCATTAAAATCGGAGCCGGACACTTACCTTCCCCGTTAGTGAATCTGGCTGATGTATTTTATATTATTAAACAATCTGTTATAATCCAGCGTATTAAAAAAGTATCTTAACAATAAAATTTATATTGATTTCTACCAACATCCTTTTAGAATTTTCTAGACTAGTATACATAAACCTTCGCCCTTGTGATTGCACCACCTTATATACTTTATATAGAATACTGCAGACATCCGCATTTAAGTGACAACGATTAATAGCGAAGCGAACAAAACTAGGCTAGCAAATTCATCGCTACAAGCAACAAGTGACTTTATTCACCTGCAAGAATATTTTCCGATAATACCTCATTTGATATTTATGACATTTAGAACAAGTGTCTTTAAAATTACAAACTTAATGCAGGTCGATAAAAAAGTTTATAAAATATGCCTTGGTTTTTTATAATTTATCTTCAATTCGCTGGAAAATAGAAAATTACTTTTCACTTTAGGTTTAATTTTTTTACACTAAATCTTTAAAATTTTGTTTCACTCACAAATTTCACGCATATATTATATAAAATTTCATTAATTTGCCCATTTTAAACGGAAAAATTAGGGAAATGTCCGACAAACTTTAAAAATAAAATCACCAGTTACTCCCGATTTTAAAGGGAAATAATTTGCGCTGTTGCCATAGCATAAATAACATTTCTGTTAAAAACACATATATTATTTTCTTTCTATGAAAACTGTAAAGAAAAAGACCCAAAAAGAATATTTCGTCGGCGCAGGGAACACCTCTACGACTACTTAGAGGAACAAATGCTACAAAAATATGTACCGTGATTTTTTTAATACATGACATAGTTGCCCTCTATTTTAATGAAAATAAGGAAGAATATTAATAATTCTCTTTTATTGGACATTCTTGACGCTGCTTATTTCTTCTACTATTCTAGTGCCAAACAATACCCTTCAATCATTAAATTTATATTTATACTAACCATATTATTTTTTGCAGGTTTCTGAACTAACTAAAATCAAGCTGAACCTAAACTAACCTGAACTAATCAAAAATAACTAAAAATTTCTGTAGATTAAGATTAATTTTGCACTTGTGTTATATTTACAAAAATTAAACTACGTTGCTGGCTGAGATGGAAAAATTTTATAAACTCTTTTTAAAAATAAAGTTAGTACTCTGGAAATATCTCATATCTGGCAAGCTCGCAGCGAATGTTTGGCATTTTCGGTAAGAATGATCGATGAAGTTTACGAAATTTATTTTTGCTTTTTTATTAAAAATGCAAGTTTTCTCTAAATTTTTTGGTAAACTTTCTGCAAAAGTAGTTGAAATATATCACATACAATGTATTTTAACTGTTAATATCTGAAATCAACACAATATATCAGTTTTTTCTCCACAGATAAAAGTGACCTCGTGAACCAAAACTTTATGTTTTTTGTGTTTTCTCGAAAATTGAAGACATGTTAAGAAATTGAAAGAAAAACTCGTTTTCCTAGATTTCTTACAATCTAAATAATGACCAAAAACAGTGAGAAAATTTTTTAACTACTTTCGAAAATCTATAAAACAATTTACAAATATTATTTTTCTTTTCTTTAGATTCATCAATATCTGAAAATATTAATATCAGTTCTTCCCAAGATTTCCGTTTCAATTCCCAATTTGAATATCGCCGTTCTTTTTTCAACTTCGTTAGGAAGCTAGCTCTAATACGTACATAGGCCAAATTTTGCGTATATATTAGACACAACAGGAATCTGTACTATCTCGACTCGCGCGTGACACGCGCGTGGTTAGGGTCAGGTGGAAGTCTGGCGAGATGAACGCAAATTACGCGCGAATATTAAATTGGCGCATTACATGTAGACGCTACTATTGACCTCAACAACACGCAAATTTGTACACGTGAGGACTAACGCGACAATCTCTAAACCAGTGGTGTTCGTTAGTCCTTCATCTTCATATAAAGAATTAAGTTTCATTAAGATATATTCTTGTTGAGATAAACCACCTAGAAAATCTTGAAAAAAATTACACGAAAACGTTTACAAATTAATTCCATATATTTTGATCGAGATGAAATTGTGAAGTTACTATAAACAGCACAAACAATAGTTCAAAACATTCTAAGTGTATACCATTTAAAATCTCAAACTTTACAACGAATATGTCACATAGCACCTAGCAATACCAATGTTGTCAATTCTCGAAATATAAATGGTCACCTTCGTATATAGTGTATAATATAAAGTATACAAAATTAAATGTGTAATATAAAGTATATAATATAAGGGAATAATATGAGGAATATAAATAATTACGGTAGTAAATTTTACAGCGTTTTATTTGAAAAATTTGTATTTTGTGTTTTAATTGTTGAAACTGACTGAAACTATTAAATGTTAGTTTTTAATATTGGAGGTTCTTCTTGACTCTCTCTGTAAGTGTATTTACCCTTCATATCAAAATTTACTTTACACTAGAACTTAGGTTCTGTGCAGTGTGATTTTTTCTTTAAATTGAAATTAGCAACTTAATTTAATATACTTGTTAAACACTCTGTTCTTAGTAAAAAACGGAATATAATCGGTTAGCAGTCACTTCAAAAATCGTGCACAAGCAGACAAACAGACGAGGAGGGGAATTTTGTTTAATAACACTACATAAGAAATTTTAGTTTATTTGTTGTATCTTATATAAAAAAGTGCATTTTTTTGTTAATTTGCTTTTCTTTTATGAATTGTTTCTAGAGCATCTCTAACAAGAGTCCAACAGTAGTCGGTAAGCATCGAAGCATTCCACTTTTTCTGGTACCTTTTCTCCCTTGTTGATATATCCTGATGGAAGTTTTCGCCGTGCTCATCACTTACAGCTCCGTAGTTGTCAGGAAAAATGTGCAAATGTGAGTATAGAAAATGGATCTTTAAAGACATATTGCAATCCATTTTTTTATACTATGACAGAATATTTTCAACACGGGTAACGTGTAATTGTCAGCTTTTTTTTTTCGAAGAAATTAGTTACCATGAGGCGAAAGTCATTCAATGCATTTTTTCAATATCTAATAGAGTACTATCAGAATGTTTTTCTTTCAGAATATTTCGAATCTGTGGCCCAACAAAAATACCTTCTTTAATTTTTGCTTCACTTAGCCTTGGGAATTTCTGACGCAGGTACTGAAAAGCTAGCCCATCTGTATTCGGTGTTTTAACAAAGTTTTTCATTAGGACCAATTTAACATGCAATGACGGCAACAAAATCTTTTTAGGATGGTCTTCTAATAAGTTCTACTGCTCCAATCTTGATCCTAGTAACTCTGCTTTACTTTTTGGAAGTTCTTTAACAAGATCGTTTAATTCTTATTCGGTTATTTTGTGCAGTTGGCGATATAACGTGCTGGGTGTGAAATCAGGATCTCTTGATGTTGATGGCATATCTTCTTCTTGAGAAGTCATTATATCGTTATCTGATTCGTAAGTCAATGTTTCTGAGAATCTAGAATGAGAAATTCGTCATATATGGTATATTTGGATAATTAATAGCCGACTTGTTGTTCTTGTATATACCTGTGCCCTGCCCAACACGGTATGATACAGGAATAGCAATCATTAACATGATTTGAAAGCTCTCTCCAGATCATTGGGACGGCAAACCTCATAGATCGTTTTTTACTATTTAACCAATTTCTCAGACTTGAAGCGCATGCATTATAGCGGATATATGGATACCAATGTTAGTCTTGATCTTCAATATTGCAACCGAAATAAAGCTGATATCCTTTTTTTATTAGTGAGGTAATAAACTGCTTCTCAGACGCAAAAATTATCTCGTCATAAACGTAACAGAACTGATCTGGATTGTTTACACACTTTTAAGACATCTTACAATGTCAATTATTCGATTCGACTAACTAACTTCGACTGACTAACCCCCCCCCCTGCTTTGTAGCTGTTTATATGCCCAAAACGGCTTCTATATTTTTAGATAATATTCGAGAATTTTCTATTTAATTCCATAATATTCGCAATAGTGGCGTTTGTCATTTGTTTGTATGCAAGGTCGATTCAAAACAAAGCAGACATAAAAGTCGATTTACATTGGTTTAAATGGCTATGACCCTTATTTTAAGCCCTGAGCTGTTTCCTTAATTTTGGGAAAACGTATATTTGACAACATCACACCCCTCTATTGTTATAACAATACAAATATATCATGTTCAATTTTGCGGTTACATTGTTGATATACAGGGAGACATGACATCACGTATGTCTAAAACTTGAAGTAATATTAAAAAGATAAAGTTTAGTTTTAGCACACCAAAAATGGTAAGATTTAGTCGATTTTATTTCAGAGACATTTTGGCTGTTGTCCAGTGTAATCTGTAGTAACTTATATTACGAGTACTGATAAAATTTACAAATAGCTTCACTTTAAAGAAAGAATCAATAATAACTAAAGTATGATTAAAACTAATTATAATATTTGTAGAAAACATAATTTTTATTTTTGCACTAAGAAAATATTTTGATATTCGAAGGCATGTTACTAATTTTTATACGTAATGGCTTTTGAAGTTCTAAGAGTGACGGTATAAAATTTCAGATTTCTAGTTATAAGTCTGCTTTAGTTACTTTGAGAGCACCTGCGGAAAATTGTCCCTTCTTTGTTTCAAAAAATACGTCTTAGATAAAGTTGACACCACAACTCATTATGAATTTAAATGATCCTAAATGAATATAAAATAATGTTATGATTTTAAATGAGAAAATGATTTTAATTTGACCTTCCAGCTTTTTATGGCTTTAAATATAAAAAAAACACTGACTCAGATAATGAAAAATCGTGAAAACTTTATATCAAAATTTACATTTTGCTGTTTCGTAAAATATTTCCTAACTGAAATTAAATGTAAATGTTAATTTAAAAATCTTGCGAATAGGGTTATTACCAGTCTTCTCTGGTAATTTACTAATTTAATTACCAAAACGTTCTGCCGCTAAATTAAAACACTGAATCACGACTTGACAGTTAAAATGTAATTTTATTTAATTAATACAGGGTGATCAAGCAAGTTTTTACACTTTCCGAATTTTACATAGAAAGTTCGTAGTCAAACAAAATTTTGCTTCGGGAATATTTTCCGAACGAAGTTTTTACCCCCTAATTCACTTATATGCTCTAACTTTTAAACGAGTCTAAGTTGACAGTTGGCTTAAGTTGACAAGTGCAATAATAATTAAAACAAATTTTGAACCTTAAAAATTCAACGATAAAAAATATTTTTTTTATTAATAAACCGTCATAAATGGGATATTTTGGTTATTTTCGGGAGACAATTATACCTATCGCCGATATAAAGAATTTATCTCTAGGTTTTTGTCCTTTAGATTTCTATATAAGCGTTTATTTGTTTACATAAGTAACACAAATTATAACAATATTACAGGCAAAACAAAACGAGCCGACTAGAAGATATAACTTCCATGGCAACTAGTCTTAAACCTTCTTAGTTCCACGAGATTTGAACAGTGAATGACCATCGAGGAGCAACAGCCCGGTATTTATATCTGACTGGTGCGTAGTGAACCGTGATTTAGCGTTATAATCGATTTCCACAAGTGATGTAGATCGTAACCTGTATTATTTGGATATTTACAAATTTCGATTGGTTCTCTAATATTGCGTTGAAAGGAACTAACCTGTGCAATGGTGATGCTCGGCTACTGCATATCTCTAATTAATGCCTCCAACCTCCTTCCAGAAGAAAAGAAAGCTGTTAAACCAAGCAACTCCCAGATTCCACTCCTCAACAGACTGCCTAAAATATATGAAGAAAATGTACCTCTACGTACAATCGTTAGCGCAATAAACTCACCAGCTTACAAAATAGGTAAATATCTGGCCAAACAGCGTGACTAGTTTCTAATTAGAGACACTGGAAAGGTTGATGTATCGAAATATTAAAGAAGGAATAATGGTGCAATATCCCTTACATCCTTTGCAATTTGCCTATCAGGCAGGAAAATCTACAGATGCGGCGCTACACCGACTCGTCACAAGAGTCGGACACGCGCTGTTGGGTGGACGATCTGCCTTAGGTAGCTTTATCGATATCGAGGGGGCATTCGACAACACGTCTCACAATTCGATATGCAATGTTCTACAACGACTAGGCTCTAAACCGACAGTAGTCGCATGGATCAGTGCAATGTTGACTCAAAAAATAATATATGCTGAGCTTAACAATGTAACTGTTAAAGCATTGTCGAGTAGGGGCTGCCAATGATGCGGGCCCTCCGGATCACGGAACGATGGTACTACAAGAAAGGGCTCGGAATAAACCCGGACAAGTCCGAGGTGGTTCTCTTTAAAAAAAAGAGGAAAATGGAGAGATTTCCCACAATTATATTGGTTTTGTGCCTGGAAGTAATTCTGGAGTCACGACTGAGCTGAAATGATCATATTGAAGCTCGAACCAAGAAAGCCATATGTGATTTCGGGGCTTGTAAAAGAACCTTTGGGTGTATATGGGGACTGACAGTGCTATTTTCGATTTACATTATGGTAATCCGCCCCATGATAACGTACGCCGCTATTTTATGATGGCGTAGTACAACAAAGCGCAAACACATTCTTCAACTTGACAAAGTTCAAAGAATGGTTTGTTTGGGAATATTGAGTGCGATGAGAACTGCTCCCACCAGGGCTCTTGAAGTCCTGGTGAACCTTCATCCTCTTCACTTATACATAGAGAGCGAGGTCCTGAAGACTGTTTATCGTCTCAGTTACCTAGGACATTTTGGAATTGGAACGGGCAGCAACTCTAGTATCTGAGAAAGCGCGGACGATAGATGTTCATCACCCCTCATGCGGACAGATTACATGACGCCGCTTTTAAAACCCAACCTCTCCCAGGAAATATTTCTGCCAAGCAGAGAGGATTGGGATTGAGAACAAAATCTCTCGAAAAATGGATCTTGATGTTATACTGATGGATCTCGACAAGATGGAAGAGCCAGAGCCGGAGTATTCGACAGGAGCACAAAAGTCATAGAGTACTATTCTTTCGAACAATGTGCGACAATCTTCACAGCGGAAATTTATACTATTCTGCAGTGTGCCCATCTCTGTGAGAGAAATATAGACAGGAATAGGGTAATAAATATATGCTCAGAGAGTAAGGCTGCGATATTGACACTGAAGTTCAGTATCGTAACTTCGTGACTGGTGTCTGAGTGCAAGGATATACTAAATGGTATAACAAGGAACGGCTACACAGTCAGACTCGTATGGGTCCCGGGTCACTCGGGCATACGTGGGAATGAGGAAGCAGACCATCTGGCAAAGTTGGGTTCGGCAACTGAACTGTATAAACCCCAACCAATACTACCTGTCCCCATTGCTACTGGCAAAAGGGAACTAAAATCGTTGCTGTAAAGCAATTTATTGAATCGTAGAGAGGAGCTCCTGGAATGAGGTGTGCTAAGGAACATATAACTGGGCCTAGCGCACGGCGAACTAAGGAGCTTCTCTCCTTGGGAAGGAAAGAGCTGCGAATTGTGGTAGGATTGTAGACAGAACATTGTCACCTCAGGGGCCATCTTCAAAGAATCGGTGTCGAAGAAGATCCGACCTGCAGATGGTGTTTGGAGGAGGATGAAACTGTTGACCATGTCCTCAGAGAGTGCCCAGCACTCAACGGACTGAAACAGAGATATTTGGTGTTTGGAGGAGGATGAAAATGTTGACCATGTCCTCAGAGAGTGCCCAGCACTCAACGGACTGAGACAGAGATATTTTGGAGATACAATTTTGTTACCGAAAACAGTTTGGTAAGTTCAACTAACAAGACTGCTTGGATTCGCAAAGGCGATCGGCCTCGAATAACTTGCAGCTATGGTGGGATGTAAAGGGCCCAATGGAGGCCTAGGCATCGATGATTTAGTATCACCACCTTTTTTTCATTCATTCATTTATTATCTGGCCAAACTTTTTCACCCGTTTACAAAAAAAAACTGAATCCTTTGTTAAAAACTCTGGACACTTTGTCCAAAGATTAAAAACCATCTAATTAGAGTCCGAATACATATTGGTCAGTTTTGATGTACCCAGACTACTAGAATCAACATATCTGATTTCCACTTATTTTACTTTTCAAGGAACTTTCTACGAGCAGAATTTAGGAGCGGCTTTGGGATCTCCGCTGTCACCCGTGATAGCGAACAGCTCCAGGGAAGCTTTCGAAGAAAACGCGTTGTTTTTTCTCCTCTAAAACCTAAATTTTGGTGCAAATTTGTAGATGATACGTTCGTAGTTTCACCACATGACGCAAATAACCTTTATAATTTCCTAAATCAACCAACGCCCTAGAATAAAATTCACTATAGAAAATGAATCAAGAAGTGCACTTCCCTTTCTCAATATACTAGTATAGAGGAAAGATAATAACAAATTTGGACATTCTGTGTGCAGAAAACCAACACATACAAATCGATATCTCAATACAACGTCACACCATCATCCTTCTCAAAAACAATCCATCATTAACTCTTTGGTACATGGAGATATTAAACATTGTGTTAGTGAAAATAAAAACCCAACCACTAAACCAAATGTCATAGGTATACCACTTATGGACAGTGTTGTCTTGCCTTACATACACAGAACCACCGACAAGATTTCCAAATTGCTACGAAAATCGAACGCTCGGACATTTTTCAATACATGTAAGAAAATTGGACATTGTTTGAAGTCACCAAGGGACGCAATATCATTATACAATATGTTCATAGGATACCTTGCTTGGGTGAAACAGGACAGTCTATACACACTAGGCTTATGAAAGACTTTTTTTTATTTATATTTCTAATAAAAAATAAACAAATTGTACAATCCGCAATAGTTGAACACCAGCATTTTACAAATCACACGTTTAATGTAAAAGAAACTCAGGTGCTAGCATCAGTGTCTGATTTCTCTTAACGTAAAATTAGAGAATCAATCGAAATTTGTAAATATCTAAATAATATACAGGTTACAGTCTACATCATACGTGGAAATCGATTATAACGCTGGATCAAGGTTCGCTGAGCAACAGTCGCGTATAACTGTTCTAATTTCGTGGAGTAAAGATCCCTCAAGATGCCTCGTGCAGTCGTGGGCGAAACATCAGATAATAATTCCAATTTGACACCGTCTAAACCCAAAAACCATTATTTTCAATATGGTTATTAATGTCTGTGAAGTTTTTAAACATAATAGCAATTTACTTGTAAGACATTTTCACCCTAAGCCGCTAACATGGTATAAATTAAAAACGGGTATAAGTTGACAGTTACGATAATAAGTCAAACAAGTTTTACATCTTAAAAATACAAGAATAAAAAATAAATTTCTTTTATTATTAAACGGGCAAAAATGGAAAATGCTGTTTATTTTCGGGAGGCAACTATTGCTATTACCAATTTCAATGCTTTATCTCTTGGTTTTCATCCTTTATATTCCAACAAAAGCATTGATTTCTTGAAATATCTAATATAAATTATAACCATATCATAAGCAGAACAAAAACTGGCAACTAGAATAGCTAACTTCCATATCGAATAGTTCAGGTCGAAATTATAAATTTTCTTAAAGTGAATTTGAGAGTTTTATTCTTTGTTTCACGACTATATGACGATTTCAACAAAAATAATTTTTATTTATTGTAATATTTTTTAATCATCCTGTATAAAAATATTTACTTACCTAAGAAATTAAGTATAAAAGAGAATTAAATAAGTTATTTTTTGGTTTTGTAGATAGTTTACGATAGAACTTAAAATTAAGCAACTTATAAGCATAAACGTGTGCTAAAATGAAGAAAATTAAACAAAAATAAAACAAACACAACACAAACAATGCACAACACAACATATAATGACATACCCTTAATGTATAATATGTGTGTGTTTTTATAATCCATTATTATACCTGAAACAAAAATGAAGGAAAATGTTACAAAGTGTTACTAGTGTTTACTATCAATCGAGTATTATTGCCAATTTTGTATTATTTAACCTAAACATTGGATTTCATGAATTTCCACACTCTAAATAAATGTAGTATGATTTTCAGATGACTAACATTACCTTCATCTTATGGAATAAAGAACACACCTTGACCTTTGGCAGATACCAATCTTAATAACTATTCAAATACAAACATTATATTAAAGTTACATTATACATATGAACAGAGCCTATATGATGCCCGAGCACGAATATAAAAAAGTTTACGATCGCCAATCGATATAAACTGCCTTAGGCTGGTAGCATCCAAGTCGACGTCCAAACTCATTAAACAGAGAGCATATTCTATAGATCGGAGAATTTTTATATAGATTTGTTCTGAGAAATTTCAAGTTAGAAATAATTTTATTTCCTGAACTTCCATCATTTATAGAGAAAACAAGTTAAGCCAATAAATTGAGACTATAGCCACAACTGCTGAAAACTTTGAATAAGTGCACAAGGCATACCTTAACTTTATGATTTTCTAGGATAATTCATTGAAAAGTCCTAATAATCGCCGATGATTATAACCTTGAAAAGGATAGTATCCGATTCTTTTGTAGATCATATACTTTCGTTTTTCTCTCCTAAGTAACTTTATCCACAGCTCAAACTGAGGAGACCAAACTATGCTCCCATACTCTAATCCAGGCATTACAAGACTTGATCAATCTGTAAATGGAATCCATCATCTTGTACGTGTCAGCCAGCTATTTATTTCAAACAACTATCCAAATGATTGGCAAGTTAGAGTTAATTAAATAATTCCTATTTAATGGCTTCTTTTTTAGTGAGAAAACCCATGGAAACACATCTAACTCCATTCAGATAAAATCCATTTTGAGCACACCTATCAGATATGCCGTTCAGGGCGACTTGGAAAAAATTACGGTCATCATCAAAATATGGTTTAAAATCATTTGCTCATAGTAAGATTTTAAAGTTTTTAACCACTCGATATATCCTTTTGACCACAATTATAAATAAAAATGGTCCTAGATTTATGCCTGAACGAAGATCAGACGTATTTTAAAAGGTTTAAATTTAGTACCCTTAATTTCTCTATGACACAAATAGGACAGTACTAAGCTGACGAGGCTCAGGTTCATAGATTTTAAAGACTGGACCATGGCATGAAAGCCTTCTCCATATCAGCATAAATGGCATTTACTTGAGATTTATTATTCAACGCTTCATACAAAAATTAAACAGATGACACATGATTAAAGATAAGGTAATTGATAGAAAGCATGCTGGTAAAATATTATGCTATATTTAATTTCACTATAAAGTTCATCAAACAACACCTTACGCACAACACTGAGTATTGGGATTGCCTGATAACTGATTATATTTTGTTCGGTACTTTTTTAAAAAACTAGAATTACCTTACTTTTTTCCCTAACTCAGGGTAAGTAGAAATATTCAGACTAAAGTTAAAAATATACAACAGTGAACTTGATAAAAAATTACCTCACCCCTCTGTTATATATCGGTCTGAAACAATAGTCCGGTGACCTTTTAGTGTTCTAATAGCTGCTTTGACTTCATATTCAGTAAGTGGATTATTACAAAAGTGCTGCTTTTAGTGATATATAGTGCAACTCAGATTATTCTCGTGTGAAAAATCTGAACTTGAAAAGCATTACCCAGTCTTCAGCGATACTACTTGATCTTTTAAAATTAATATAGATTATTTTCATGGATATATCAGAACAGCCTCTATCAGATATCACGTATGACCAAAAATAATTGAACTGCTATATAAACTATCTGGTACTTGATTTGTATAATCATTATGACTTTTTTTTGCTTAATTAATCGTCTTGCATCATGGTGTCCGTTAAACTAAACCAAAAAATATTTACACTGATAAAAAATAACACATTCCCTACAAACATCCAACCCAACGTAACACAGATTAAAATAACCCAAACTTATGCGATCGAACCTCAAAAATTTTATCCTAATGCTACTAATCGATAAAACCTTCTATATAACTCAATACTACTACCACTTAATTTAGACAAAAAATTTGGAAATCGTTATCAAAAATATCACATTACCGTATCCTCAGGTCACGTTTTATGGCCAGCAGCGTTCCGCAATCTTGTCTCTCATCAATAAGTTCAACACTTGTTTGACGGATGTAGACAATGTTGAAGATTGACTAAAATGTGGTTGTCAGACTTGCATTGTCTATGTTATTATTTATGTTTACGACCTTTGGATTATGTTGTATCTCTAATCATTATCAAGTATAAACTGAATGATTTATCTTAAGACTACGACCTTATATAGGGACTGTGTCCATTGAAGCGCAAAGTTTTGTTTCATTGTACACACTTCAATGATTTGATGTTAAAAAGTAGTGGTTGTCAAAGATTAGGTATCGCAACACTCGGTTTACTGAAGATTCCGTTATTATTTTTAATGTAAGCTGCTTCTATAAATTTTCTTTTTTTCATGTTGGGTTCTATATATATATTGAGGCAGCTTCAGGCCATTTTATATGGTCATGCTTATCCCAGGCGTGTTCTGCAATACCTGATCTCGACGTTTCCTCTTTTTGTGTATGAGTTTTATATTCCCTAATTCTAACTTCCGCTGGTCATTTGATTTCTCCAATATAGATTTCACCACACTCACATGGAACTTTGTAAACACATTTTTTCTTATCGGTAATTTTTGGTTTTTGTTTAAATTAAATGAGCTCTAAGTGTATTTCATGATTTGAAGGCTGTTTTTATATTACAGCCACTGGCAATTCGTCTTATTTTCTCCGAAGTTGCCTTAATGTACGGCATGGTGACGAAGGAATGTGTTTCTTGTTGTCCAGTAGCCGTTGCTCTAAAGTTATTTATATCATCGTCAATTAGTTTTAAAGGACAGCCATTCTGTTGTAAATCGGATTTAATATTTGCTAACTCTTTTTGGAGTGTTGTCTGCGTAGTGGTTTCAAGTAATGGACAAGTTCTACGCTCAGGATGACGGGATTCCGATGGGTTTTTCACTCTCTCCAGTCGTCGCTAATATTCATCGTATGGAAGGGTAATAATCAGGAACTTAATGATTTCTTGAAACATCTTCGACCTACAGTTAAGCTTACCATGAAAAAAGAGGTGAAGTGAACAGTACAAACGAAACTATTAAAACTTCAGTATACACGAAGCTCACACATACTGAACAATATCTTCATCATAGTTCTAATCATTATGTTGAAATAAAACGGGGAATTATATACAACCTCTATGATCGTGCAGTATCTATATTTAATAATGCCGATACATTGAAAAAAGAGGTAGCAAATATTAAATCCGGTTTACAACAGAATGGTTATCCTTTAAAATTAATTTAGAACAACGACTACTGGACTTATTTGCAATTATTTTCTAAAAATTTCACTATGGTTTTCTCTGCATGTGAAAATCTTCTATTTACTAGAGAAGTTGAAATGTTGAAAATAACAAAACTCTTTTTCCCCAATTCAGGAGAAAATCTTGAATAATTCTAATGGTGCGAATTTTTTGTGTTTGCTCTCATATTTTTGTTCAGAAATTCTTATCGATTGGTGTACCGTAAAAGAATTTTTTTTGCTATTTTTGAGGTTATGTGCAGGACGCACAAATTTTTTTTTCTAATTGTTTTATTTAATATTACTCTTGAATGAATTAATGAATGAATGAAAAAGGGGTGATGATACTAGATCATAGATGCCTAGGCCTCCGCTGGGCCCTTTACATCCCACCATAGCTACAGGTTATTCGAGGCCGATCGCCTTTGCGAATCCAATCAGCCTCGTTAGTTGAGCTTGCCTAATTGCTTCCAGTAACAAAATTGTATCTCCGAAATATCTATGTCTCAGTTCATTGAGTGCTGGGCACTCTCTGAAGACATGGTCAACAGTTTCATCCTCCTCCAAACACCATCTGTACGTCGGGTCGTTTTCGACACCGATTCTATCAAGATGGCCCCTGAGGTGACAATGTCCCGTCAATAATCCCACCACAATTCGCAGCTCTTTTCTTCCCAAGGAGAGAAGCTCCTTAGTACGCCGTGCACCTGGTCCAGTTATATGTTGCTTAGCACACCTCATTCCAAGAGCTCTATTCCACGATTCAATAAATTTGCTTTCCAGCAACGATTTTAATTCCCTTTTGCCAATAGCAATTGGAGCAGGTAGTATTGGTTGGGGTTCATACGATTCAAACCCAAACCCAACTTTGCCAGACAGTCTGCTTCCTCATTTCCGCATATGCCCGAGTGGCCCGGGACCTACACGAGTCTGACTGTGCAGCCGTTCCCTGTCATATCATTTAATACGCCCTTGCAGTCAGATACCAATCGCGAAGTTACAACACTGGGCTTCAGTGCCAATATCGCAGCCTTAATATCTGAGCATATATTTATTACCCTATTCCTGTCTGTATCCCTCTCACAGAGATGGGCACACTGCAGAATAGCATAAATTTCCGCTGTAAAGATTGTCGCACATTGTCCGAGAGGACAATGTGCGACAATCTTTACAGCGGAATCATTCCTGTGCTCCTACCGAATACTCCGGCTCCGACTCTTTCAACTTTCATCTTGTCGAGATCTATCAGTATAGCACCAGGTTCCATTTTTCGGAAAATTTTGTTCTCCCCCCCAATCCTCTCTACTTGGCAGAAATATCTCCAGGGAGAGGTTGGGTTTTAAAAGCGGCGTCATGTGTTCTGTCCGCATGGGGAGTGATAGATACCTCTCCACCGCACTTTCTCAAATACCTGAGTAGCCGCCCGTGCTAATTCCAAGATGTCCTAGGCAACTGAGACGATAAACAGTCTTCAGAGCCTCCTTTCTCTATACATAAGTGAAGAGGAGGTAGGTTCGCCAGGACTTCAAGAGCCCTGGTGGGAGCAGTCGTCATCGCATTCAATATTCTCACACGAGCCATTCTTTGAACTTTGTCAAGTTGAAGAATCTATTTGCGCTTTGTTGTACTACGCCACCATACAATAGCGGCGTACGTTATCATCGGGCGGATCACCATAGTATATATCCAAAATAGCACTAATATTACTCTTATTCTTCAAAATAGGCTGTTAAGCGGTCACCTACGATTTTTTCTTATAAAGTTACAGCCATTTAAAGAACAGTTTAGTAGGTTTTTTAAAACCCATATCTTTTTTGCAAATTTCCATCCGCCATTTTGAATTCAGCATCTTTAAAATAAAAATTTCTATTTTCTGATATTAGTCATCAGAGAATTCAAAAACCTTCATGTAAAATTTTTTAGACAACAATATTATTTTTCGTAAATTTTGATGCGATATTTTGAATATGCCATCTAAGAAATAAAAATTTCAATTTTCTGTCTCCATATTCGCATTCAGCGACTCCAAACACCATCAGTACAAATTTCCGAGAGAAATGTGTACAGTAAAAAATATATGCCTGAAAGGATTCATGTGAATGCTCACAGCATTGTTGGAATATATTTCATAACTCAAATTAGCCATAACTTTGTAAGAATAAAATTATATCTGAGCACCCAGAGCTTATTTTGAAGGATAAGAATAGTATTAAATGATGCAACTAGGAACAAAGACCAAAAAAATGTTGTACATCCTGAACATAACTTCAAAAGTAGCAATAAAAAAATGTGTCGATTACCTAACTTCAAAAATCTCAAAATCCTAACCTGATGGGCCATTTTTGATCTCTCATTTGGATTCTATGCTGCAAACTACTTCAGAAATAATTTTTAGCTTTCCAACAACAGAATTTTGTAGACTTGTGTAATTAATATTTTATAAATAATCTCATCACTTTCTTAAATCGTAAAATATATTTTTTCAAACCTTTTATTTTTTGATTTATTATTATAAAAGTTTATTTTTGAATATGAATAAAATTGTATCTGTCTGTAGACTTCCTTCCTTGCTAAATATTCATTTAATTTAAAGTTCATCATGAACCATAAACTAATTAGCCTAAAATATGAGATATCTGTTAGATCTTAATTTTTAAAAGGGAATTGGTTAATCACAAATTTTAATATCTGTGTAAATAATCCGAGTGGAAATGATTTATTAATGAGAAAACTTAAAGGATTACTGTTTTCATCTCTTTTAACATTTTGCTTGGTACATTGTCAAAGCCAATCGAGGATGATGATTTTAAATTATTAAAACAATCAATGGAAGCAAGGTCAGTTATCGATGTTGTAAAAAATGACTGTTCGGCAATACAAACATTATTATTTATAAAATGATAATCTATATTAGACGGAAAACTAATTGCAAGATTTAAAAAATATGGTATTTTTAAAAGTAAAAAATTTAAATTCTGCTAAGCTAATAATTTATCGAATTGAAAAAATAATATTTTCGAAATAAATGTCTTCAGGTTGGAATATCGTTACGTCTTTTTAGTGTTATAAACTTTCTAATTCTAATTAGTGTTTATAATTTCTAAAGTTTAAGTTTATTTACTTCTATATAAAAATACTTTATATATATATATATATATATATATATATATATATATATATATATATATATATATATATATATATATATATATCCAGTTTCATAGCGTTCTTGGCCTTCGGGTTCCCAGTCTCCATTGTTTTCGGTCTTCCCAATCCCCTGGAAGTAAGTTTCCTTCGGACATGGCTCGGTTAATGCCCTTAATCCAGGTAACTTTTGGTCTTCCTCTTTTTATTTTTTCATTTGGTGTCCATTTTAGGATTTGCTTTAGTAGACGTTCGTCCGTCATTATCTCCACATGTCCATAGCATACCAGCTGTCGTCGTTCGATTTCATCGAGAATAGTTTTCTTTACGCCCATAATCTCTCTAATTCTCTCGTTGGTTATCCGTTCGATCCTTAACTTTCCGGCAGATCTTCGCCAAAAGTCCATTTCAAGAGCCAGCAGTTTACGTTCTAAAGTTTTATTTATCTGTCATGTTTCACATCCATACAATGCAACGCTTTTAAATATTGCATTGTATAAAAGATGTATCCTATTCTTGGAGATGTTTGTTGACCATAATTGTGAGTTTAAGCAACCGATAACTTTTTTCCCTTTAGTTATTCGCTCCAATATTTCTTCTTCAGTTCGCCCACTTTGCCTGATCTTTGTTCTAAGGTAGGTATAATCAGAACAAGATTTTACTATGATATTGTCATCTACTTCCAAATCTGTTTCTTCTCCATCGATACACATATATTTAGTTTTACTGCAGTTGTCAGTTAATCCCCACTCTGAGTATTCTTTAAATACTTTCCTCGTCATAAATTCGAGGTCTTCTTTATCTTGGGTCACTACCACTTGGTCATCTGCAAAATGAAGCGTACATAAATGGGTGTCATTATTTAATTCTATTCCCATTCCACTGCATGATCTTCTCCAATTCTTTAAAGCTTCATTGAGGTAGATTTTAAAGAGAGTCGGTGATAGACAACATCCCTGGCGAAGGCCTTTAGTCACATGAAAGCTTTCTAACAAGTTATTGTCGATCTTAATTCTGGAGAATGCATGGTCGTATAGCTGTTTGATGGCTTGGATCGCTGTATTGTTAATTGGAGACTTCTCCATCAAGTGCCATAATTTTTGGATTGGCACCGTATCATATGCTTTTGTGAGGTCAACAAAAAGCAGATGAACCTCTCTATTTCTTGCCACCTTCTTTTCATTAAGTTGGTATAAACTGAATATATGATCTAGGCACGATCGGCCAGCTCTAAAACCTGCTTGTTCTTCAATTTCTTGGGGGCCATATTCTGTTTCTACGATGTTTCTAAGCAGTATACTTTATTCACTAAAAATTAAATACTCATTCATGTCGCTAATCCTAACCGTTTCGAAAAAACGTCTTTTCATCATCATGTATTTGGCGTATTTCAATAAAAGATACATCTTTGTGCCTATCTAATATTCAACCTTCAACCTTATGATAAAAAAAATTTTATCCAAAATTAGAGTTTCCCCCTTTAGTTGAAAACGTCCAATTCTGTGAATGGCAGTTCGACCTAGGTTCGCAAAAAATGTGCGTTTTATTTTATTGGTACCAAATGAAAGTATTGTTGTTGTTAACGTTGCTAAGTACGAAAGAAATAAATATCGTACATTTTGGAACTTTCACATCGCTGACACATTGATTATTTACTTGGATATTCATTTACTGATTTTTGGATTTCGTGATGAAATTAATTGTGAAATAATTCGAAATATGGAATACACGTTTATTGAATATGCAGATATTTATCTCGTATATGATCTTACATCTTGCAATGCTTTGTAAACCAGGAGGTTCCAGATCACAAAACATTTTAGCGAGTTGACTAACGTCTAAGGAAGAATGGTAGGTGATTCCATTTAATAAGATAATATTTTTAAATTTCTTCATAATTTTAGGAAACTTTGGGAAAACAAATACTAATGCTGGTCGGGGAAGAACAGTACTTGCGCCGCAATTAAAGGACAATATTTTAAATGCTGTAGATCACACTCTTTCAATGAGCACTCGAAAATTATCAGCCCGGTTTAATACATCGAAAACAATAATACATGAAGTTCTTCAAGAACAGCTGTTATATCCATATCATTTGAAAAATTAACACATTTGTCCCGGACACCCTGTATATAGATTAGTTTATATTCTAGCAAATAAGTACAGCGTAGGACGATCCATAATTTAAGACATTAAAAAGAACCGTGAGAACACTAAAAAGTTTGTGTCTACTACTGACTGTAGGCCCTGCAACAACTCTCAAGAACATACAAAGGTGGAGAAAGCTTTGTATATATGATTTCTTCAACAAAGAAATAGATACACAACTATTTCTGAACCTATATTGGCTATGAAAGCAAAGTTGTTCTGCAAGTAAATAACAAAAAAAGACAACTTCGTAGCTAGCAGGAGTTGGTTGGAACGCTTCAGAAGTCGTCACGGAATACGTTTGATGACAGTAAAGAGGAAAAGATTTCTAATGATTCATCCTGCATAGAACCATTTAAATTGATATTTTTACCAAAAAGTGAAAGACTTAGAACTTTGCCCGTGGTAAATATTCAATGCAGATTAACCAGGGCTTTTGGGCGTCTAGTATCTAGCAATATGTTTGTTTCATATGATGAAAAATCTCTATCTGGATGTAAGGTGCGTAAAGTACATGTAACCATATTACAGTGTGCTAAGGCTTCTGACATGCACACACTAAAGTTAGTAGTCATTAAAAAATCAAAGTATCCAAAGGCATTCAAAAAGACTGATTTACCCGTACACTACTACGGACAAAAAAGCGCGTGGATGACAAAAGACATATGGTTTGATGAAAGCTTCATCCCAGTAGTTAGAAGATGTTTAAAAGATCATAATCTTCCTCAAAAGACGTTGCTAGTTCTGGCGTCGGAGGATAACTGTATCACTACTATATTTCTTACACCGAACTACAGTGCATTCATCCAACCAATGAATCAGCGTGTAATTCAGTTAGTCAAGCAAGACTACAGAAAAAAACTGCTGATGGCGACCATATCAAAAGACCAGCCTATGGAACTGACAATAAAAGAGTTCAACTCGATTGGTTTGGTTTAACCCTTTGTTAGCAAAAAATACAATCAACGCATTTCAAGTAGGTATGCAATAGGCTGAACAAACAGTAACAGAATTTCTACACAGATAAACAGAAACAAATATAGATAATCTTGTCAGGAAAATGTATTTATTATCATAATCTTAAATAACATTAAATATAATTTAAATTAACTTTCTAATTGTTATTTTATTGCCTACAAATTAAACGGTGATAAAGTCATATATATTAACCATATTAACCATATTCACCGTCATGAAAAGGCGTGATATTAATTATGCTGATTCCTGTTCCGAGAATCAAATCCTAGTTTAATTAATGTAATTAATAAGCCAACTATTAATTATATGTCAACCTGACTTTTACACCTGTCCTTTAAGTTCGGAACTTTAGGGTTACCATATATACATACAAATACATAAAACATATTTTAGTTTCGGCGTACTCAATGTCAGTTAAAAGCTTAGAGAAAATTAATTAAATAAACTTAGCTCAAACTTTGCATTTACAAAAGCTAATAATATTATAAAGTTTGGTAATATTATCACGATAGTAACAAAACATTATAGTATATATTTCGAAAAATACTAATGACGAAATTAATCTAAACAAGTGGCTTCGATTAATACATGGATGTTTGAGCCACCAAGAATAACCGTGGTACCATGACCACAACATAAAACATCATAAAAGTCACTCTTATTTCAGTCAATAACATTTAATCAAAAGAGCCTGTTAGTCATTTATGAATAAAGTTCTGAAATCATTTCGACAAGTTTGTGGGCGAGAGGTACGTAGGGGAGCGGGGCAGCATTTTATAGGGTACCTATGAGACGTCAGATGTGGATATAAATGGTCACATTTTTGGCACAAGACATAAAACCCAGGCAAACTGTTTATAGTTAATTCACTTCACTGCAACAAACACTCAAAATATCAAAAATTGACGAAAAATAATTCTTCTCACGGAATAATCTTGTTGCTCTATTATTCGGCAGTTCTCGGCACATTACCAGACATCAAAAGATTTCACTGGTTATTCACGTATGGTAGTTGTAAACCTCTAGTAGGAGCTTTTTGCGGTATAGTCTGGTCAATTTAGCCCTAAAAAGAGAGGTAAGGTTACCAAAATTCGCATAGAGTTGAAAATTTGTACAAATGTTCGGAACACCATTACAAATAAGGTGTTAAAAGTCCCCAACGATCTCATGCCTGAAAAAAAATGTATTCAAGGTCAAAATGGGAAAAAATGTGTTTTTCGCGTTTTTCAGCCAAATGATAAGTTTTATCATCAAAATAGGTCAAATTGTAGATGATAAAATTATCTATAAAAATTAATCTTATACTTTTTTTCATAAGAGTCATTGTTTTCGAGATATCATCGCTAAAAAACTTGAGAAAGCTGCGTTCTCCATAATATGCATAAGTACGCCGCGTACAAACATCACTGGAGCTATAATACGAGTTGAAATATTTTTCTATCGGTATATTACCTTAAACTTATAAAATAGATCAATATTAACTTCTAAGAAACTCAGTCCTCTACCTTCTACTCCAGTGCAACCTTGAAAAACACCTACCTCCTATTCAACTATCCGCATGGCAAGGGAGTATACCCTTTTCAACAGCCGAAATACTATTAGTCTGTAACTTTCCTTCGTAGTGAAAACATGTGTTTTATGTTTATCGTTAATATTTTCTAACCTTATTTGTGCTGTTTAAGTTAAAAACAAGACAAAATTTCGAAATTTTGTTTTATTTGTAATAAACTTTTAACTAAAAATGGAAGTGTTACTGTTGATCGTGGAATGATGGCATGCAAGTACTGAAAGAGCTGATGAATTTTCGGAATACCTAAAAAATAAGAAATCTGTGAAAATCCACGCGGAGTGTCGTTAAATGTATACTCGAAATAGTTCTATTGCAGCAGCTAAAAGACAACATAATGAAGAAGAAGTCAATACATCTAAGACAACTCCTCCTCGTACTAGAGCACGCGTAAGTGATTCTGCTTTTTGTTTCAAACAATATTGCTTTTTTTGCAATAAGCAGTTGAATGAAGAGTGTGAGAAATGGAAAGCACTGCATTCTCGCCGTAAAATTTACAAAGTAACTAAACTTTCATTCAAAGATTTTGTTTTAAAAATAGCTCGGGCTCGTAATGACGATATGGCACAAGCTGTTATTGCTCGCATTGAATTTGAATATGATTTAGTTGCTGCTGAGGCTAAATATCATAATGACTGTTACAATTCCTTCTTGAAACCGGTCAAAGGGGGAAAGTTGGTGGCCCCAAAGATGAAGCTACGAATCTTACAATAGAGGAAATATTTAAATATATTGAGAATAATAATGACTGTCAGTTTACATTAAACGAATTAAAAGATATTGGTAAATGCAACATTAGAAAATAGGACAATTAAGGTACGGTTGAAAATAAAGTATGGCAATAAAATTATTATTACTGAAAAATTCGGAGCATCAACATTCATATGCTTGATAGACAATCATCATGAAAATTTAAACCAAGCTTGGTACGAAAAAAGAAAATTTAATGAAAAAGAAGAGCGGTTAAGGATCTTGGAAGCGGCTGCGGCAATCATCCGCGAAGATATCCAATCTGCAACATTCGATAATACTAATTACCCTCCACCAGGCCGTATGTTTGCAGATTTGAATAGTGGGATTCTGGAATCGCTGACGCATTTTTTGGAGCTAGTAATTTTAAAGAATAAACGATCAAATTTAGATCATTTAACACAAACATCAGTCATAGTATTATGACTGCTGTTTGGCCGAGGTCTTTTAAATCTAAATTACAGTTGGGTCTCTGCCAAGGCCACTCGTGTTCCGTTGAATCTCCATTAAAAGACGGTTCATACCATATCAACGAAGAGACGTCTGATACATCGCTTTTGGAGGGATTTATTTGCACTCAGCAGGAAGAAGAAGAAGAACGAGAAGACGAAGAACAAGAAGAAGCAGAAGCATTTAACGACAATGAATCTAACGAATAATTGACCTAAATTCAATAGAATCCAGACAGCTTCGATTATTTTTAACTATTTATTCTTTTTTTTAATCATTACATAGTACAGTACGGTTCGTGGAATAGGCCTACCGGGGAAACCACGTTAAAAAAAAACACGTAAAGTAATACTAGTCCGGTCAAAGTAGACAATCAAGGTTACCGAAATTTGCATAGAGCTGAAAATTTATACAAATGTTCGGAACACCATTAACCAGATAGGAAATCTGTTTTTATAGATCGTCCAGAAAATGTCCTTTGGAGAAGGAAATATCTCTCTCAAGTAAAAGGTAGAGTTGCTAGAAATGACACAACTTATAAAATTAGTAATTTAACTGAACTTTTGAATAATTTTTTTGAATAAAGTTACTGCAGAAAATTGGGAAAAATCCATATAATAAAGAATAAAAGAAAATATGGAAACTCAATATCATGATCGGTGAGATAGAGTAACCAATTATAATTAATTTGAGCGAAGATAGCTTCACTGACACAATTTATTATTTAAATTTTCTGTAACATATAAAAATTAATTACATTTTTAGTGTAATTCTGCAGATGGTTTAAGAAATAAATAAACTGAAACGACAAATGTCCTAAAAATGTTTTTAATTAATAATAAAATGACCAATAGCCCCAAAAAAATTTTAATATATGGACGAATTTATTTTTTTATATATGTTTAATTTATTATATTTTTGACAATGGGTATTTTGTAAGTATTATTATAACTTAGAATTTTTTGAGAGAAAAAGGCTACGTTTTAGTCTGAATGTGCCTAAACCGGTTTCTATGCCAAAATTAAAAATAATAAAAATACACACACAAATTGTGATTTGTGTTAAACATGTCAAAATTATCTATATTTTCTAATGTATATGAATTATTGAGAAATCATAAGAAATAGAACAATATTATAAAACCTTTTTATTTTAAGTTTATTATAATGTTCTATGTCATAAATACTTAGTGATAAAATAGATCTCCTTCCGACGCCTATGACATGGATTAAAATCCTTTTTAACACTTCACACATCCAAATATCTATTGTTATCCAACCCAAATAGTCCATTATTATAGACCGGTATTTTTGATTATAAAATTTCTAACCCATTCCTATATATATATATATATATATATATATATATATATATATATAATAAAATAGAATAAAATATTGGCGAAGCGGACGTGAAAATTTGTCAATCTACATGATTCTCGTATTAAAAAGTGCGGAGAACTCCAAAGTATGGAATAACTCCGGGTCCGACAGATGGCGACAGCGCTGTTTCGTCCTAATATGGGACTCGTCAGGCCACCGCAGTCGGTACAAACCATCATCTCGCCTTTGCATCGTATAAGCCATACTTATAATCAAAATACGGCAAATAAGACGACAAAGGCGACATCTCGATGGTCCACTTGATAATACAAGAACCATACAGATTAACAAAGTTTGTAAGAGAACCGTCATATGGTGGCGCGACGGTGAATTAAAACAGAAATATGTAAAATCGAGTACACGAAACGCGCTGCCCAAAAGATAGGGGTCGCATTTTTCGGTACTGGCAAGCAAGCATACCGCTATTTAAGCAGCCAAAGCCACGTGCCGCACCAAACGATCCCACCATGAGAGCATCGTTTAGCGTGTTTCAAAGCCAAACAAGTAAATAAATATGTAGATAAGTTTTTGTCCGTGTAATTTAAAATAAAATAGAATAAAATGTTAGCGAAGCGGACGTGAAAATTTGTCAATCTACATGATTCTCGTATTAAAAAGTGCGGAGCACTCCAAAGTATGGAATAACTCCGGGTCCGACAGATGGCGACAGCGCTGTTTCGTCCTAATATGGGACTCGTCAGGCCACCGCAGTCGGTACAAACCATCATCTCGCCTTTGCATCGTATAAGCCATACTTATAATCAAAATACGGCAAATAAGACGACAAAGGCGACATCTCGATGGTCCACTTGATAATACAAGAACCATACAGATTAACAAAGTTTGTAAGAGAACCGTCATATGGTGGCGCGATGGTGAATTAAAACAGAAATATGTAAAATCGAGTACACGAAACGCGCTGCCCAAAAGATAGGGGTCGCATTTTTCGGTACTGGCAAGCAAGCATACCGCTATTTAAGCAGCCAAAGCCACGTGCCGCACCAAACGATCCCACCATGAGAGCATCGTTTAGCGTGTTTCAAAGCCAAACAAGTAAATAAATATGTAGATAAGTTTTTGTCCGTGTAATTTAAAATAAAATAGAATAAAATATTGGCGAAGCGGACGTGAAAATTTGTCAATCTACATGATTCTCGTATTAAAAAGTGCGGAGCACTCCAAAGTATGGAATAACTCCGGGTCCGACAGATGGCGACAGCGCTGTTTCATCCTAATATGGGACTCGTCAGGCCACCGCAGTCGGTACAAACCATCATCTCGCCTTTGCATCGTATAAGCCATACTTATAATCAAAATACGGCAAATAAGACGACAAAGGCGACATCTCGATGGTCCACTTGATAATACAAGAACCATACAGATTAACAAAGTTTGTAAGAGAACCGTCATATGGTGGCGCGACGGTGAATTAAAACAGAAATATGTAAAATCGAGTACACGAAACGCGCTGCCCAAAAGATAGGGGTCGCATTTTTCGGTACTGGCAAGCAAGCATACCGCTATTTAAGCAGCCAAAGCCACGTGCCGCACCAAAACGATCCCACCATGAGAGCATCGTTTAGCGTGTTTCAAAGCCAAACAAGTAAATAAATATGTAGATAAGTTTTTGTCCGTGTAATTTAAAATAAAATAGAATAAAATATTGGCGTCTTTGCCTTCTTATTTGCCGTATTTTGATTATAAGTATGGCTTATACGATGCAAAGGCGAGATGATGGTTTGTACCGACTGCGGTGGCCTGACGAGTCCCATATTAGGACGAAACAGCGCTGTCGCCATCTGTCGGACCCGGAGTTATTCCATACTTTGGAGTGCTCCGCACTTTTTAATACGAGAATCATGTAGATTGACAAATTTTCACGTCCGCTTCGCCAATATTTTATTCTATTTTATTATATATATATATATATATATATATATATATATATATATATATATATATATATATAGGAATGGGTTAGAAATTTTATAATCAAAAATACCGGTCTATAATAATGGACTATTTGGGTTGGAACAATAGATATTTGGATGTGTGAAGTGTTAAAAAGGATTTTAATCCATGTCATAGGCGTCGGAAGGAGATCTATTTTATCACTAAGTATTTATGACATAGAACATTATAATAAACTTAAAATAAAAAGGTTTTATAATATTGTTCTATTTCTTATGATTTCTCAATAATTCATATACATTAGAAAATATAGATAATTTTGACATGTTTAACACAAATCACAATTTGTGTGTGTATTTTTATTATTTTTAATTTTGGCATAGAAACCGGTTTAGGCACATTCAGACTAAAACGTAGCCTTTTTCTCTCAAAAAATTCTAAGTTATAATAATACTTACAAAATACCCATTGTCAAAAATATAATAAATTAAACATATATAAAAAAATAAATTCGTCCATATATTAAAATTTTTTTGGGGCTATTGGTCATTTTATTATTAATTAAAAACATTTTTAGGACATTTGTCGTTTCAGTTTATTTATTTCTTAAACCATCTGCAGAATTACACTAAAAATGTAATTAATTTTTATATGTTACAGAAAATTTAAATAATAAATTGTGTCAGTGAAGCTATCTTCGCTCAAATTAATTATAATTGGTTATTCTATCTCACCGATCATGATATTGAGTTTCCATATTTTCTTTTATTCTTTATTATATGGATTTTTCCCAATTTTCTGCAGTAACTTTATTCAAAAAAATTATTCAAAAGTTCAGTTAAATTACTAATTTTATAAGTTGTGTCATTTCTAGCAACTCTACCTTTTACTTGAGAGAGATATTTCCTTCTCCAAAGGACATTTTCTGGACGATCTATAAAAACAGATTTCCTATCTGGTTAATGGTGTTCCGAACATTTGTATAAATTTTCAGCTCTATGCAAATTTCGGTAACCTTGATTGTCTACTTTGACCGGACTAGTATTACTTTACGTGTTTTTTTTTAACGTGGTTTCCCCGGTAGGCCTATTCCACGAACCGTACTGTACTATGTAATGATTAAAAAAAAGAATAAATAGTTAAAAATAATCGAAGCTGTCTGGATTCTATTGAATTTAGGTCAATTATTCGTTAGATTCATTGTCGTTAAATGCTTCTGCTTCTTCTTGTTCTTCGTCTTCTCGTTCTTCTTCTTCTTCCTGCTGAGTGCAAATAAATCCCTCCAAAAGCGATTGATTATAAGTATGGCTTATACGATGCAAAGGCGAGATGATGGTTTGTACCGACTGCGGTGGCCTGACGAGTCCCATATTAGGACGAAACAGCGCTGTCGCCATCTGTCGGACCCGGAGTTATTCCATACTTTGGAGTGCTCCGCACTTTTTAATACGAGAATCATGTAGATTGACAAATTTTCACGTCCGCTTCGCCAACATTTTATTCTATTTTATTTTAAATTACACGGACAAAAACTTATCTACATATTTATTTACTTGTTTGGCTTTGAAACACGCTAAACGATGCTCTCATGGTGGGATCGTTTGGTGCGGCACGTGGCTTTGGCTGCTTAAATAGCGGTATGCTTGCTTGCCAGTACCGAAAAATGCGACCCCTATCTTTTGGGCAGCGCGTTTCGTGTACTCGATTTTACATATTTCTGTTTTAATTCACCGTCGCGCCACCATATGACGGTTCTCTTACAAACTTTGTTAATCTGTATGGTTCTTGTATTATCAAGTGGACCATCGAGATGTCGCCTTTGTCGTCTTATTTGCCGTATTTTGATTATAAGTATGGCTTATACGATGCAAAGGCGAGATGATGGTTTGTACCGACTGCGGTGGCCTGACGAGTCCCATATTAGGACGAAACAGCGCTGTCGCCATCTGTCGGACCCGGAGTTATTCCATACTTTGGAGTGCTCCGCACTTTTTAATACGAGAATCATGTAGATTGACAAATTTTCACGTCCGCTTCGCCAATATTTTATTCTATTTTATTTTAAATTACACGGACAAAAACTTATCTACATATATATATATATATATATATATATATATATATATATATATATATATATATATATATATATATATATATATATATGCGTCTAAAAGATTTTCCCAAAGACACCGGACTAAAGAACACAGATAGTTTGCCAAGAAAAAAAGAGTAAAAAATGAGTTAATACTCTCTCCAGTTCTTGAATAAACAAAAGTATACAGGCAAAATCGGGTCTATTTTCCTGAACTCTTGGGGGGGGGGGGGGGAATACAGTACTTTGACCTATAGAATCTTTTGTACGTTTCCCTAATATGATATAATTCTGGGATATTTAGACTTTTTATGAAGTCTACTATTTTTCTGGAAGGTAAGCGCTTTGGTTCTTCAGACCTCAAAGTCTGGGAATTTAGTCTTTTGTAGAACACTGCCTTTCAGTCAAATAGCAGGTGTTCTTCTGTTTCGGCTGCCTGATCGCAGAAATGGCAAATATCACTATTTTTTTGAGAGTATCCTGTGAAAATATTAGTTATTATTTGAATATCCCTTTTTGGGTAGTTGCGAAGCATTTTTGCATTATTTTTATCTGATTTGGTTTCAAGTTCTGAAGCTCCTTTTTATGTGCTTTTTGGTAATCCACATAAAGGTTCCGGGCACAAAAAATGAGTTTTTGCCCCTTCTTTTCCGAGCAAGTCAGCTTTCTCGTTTCCCTTGTCTCCTTTGTGCCTTCACACCCATATTAGATTTACCCTGTTATCCCTTGTCAGTGGCTTTAAGAATCGCCTACAGTCCCAAGTCAACTTAGTCTCGTAGGTGTTTAACCAGAGAGCATTGAATGCTGCTTCGCTATCTGACTGTATAGTTTGATCTTCTTGGAACAATAAACTATAGCATTGAGTTCTTCTCTAATAAAGGTTATCCCTCTCCGTTCGCTTGGTAGCAGTCAGTTACCACTTCACAGTTTATGTCAAAATCGCACATAATCGACATATCTATCTTCATATGTCCAATAAAATCTCCAAGGCTTTCAGTTTAGAACAGCTTGAGGTCATTTATTGCTGCCATCCTTATCACAGCTATGTGCAATGAAGGGAGGTTCAGCACTGGCTCTATTGCTACGATGAGGCATGATGACATGGCCCCTGTAACTCCTACATAAACTAACTTCTGTATTTTGTACAGCTTTTTTTTGAGCTAAGGCTTGTTGTATCTTGGGCCACCAGAGTAAGTAGGCATATAAGATAATTTTCGGCCTTAAGTTCCAAATTTTCTCAAAGATTCTATAACATGTACAGTTTGCTGCTATTGCCTGTTATAGAATATTTTCAATATGGATGTTCCTTAAATGACATATAAAGAAAAATTTTATTAAACACATTTTTGACGAAAAACGTGTTGAAATAATTAATTTCACATTTTGATTGTTGACTGAACTAATAGATTTATAACTTGATCCAAAAAGATTTTAAATTAAAGTAGAGACCGTCAAGCCCATTTCAAACCATATAATTGTTTACAGCTAAAATTACTGTAAATCAGTAAAGAAAAAACTGAATCATTTTATGCGCCAAAACAAAGTGTGGTAACCACTCCGCACTTATTTCTTTAGAAGTTGCATGTACTTCACAATATAAAGCATAACCTAATCCACATATATATTTATTTTCTTATTCTACAGTGTTTCAATATTGTTTACAATTTAATTCACGTTATTTCACAAAAATAAATTAAATATCTTTAAAATAGCACGAAAAATCAAATAAAATTAAAACAAAACCACAAATGAAAGAAGGGCAAATTGTTACAAATTACACTATTTAATGATAAGTAACATTGTCGGGTTATGCAGTTGATCAGGATATATTGTAACCTTAGGAATTTTAGCCATTTGAACAAACATTATAGGCAGAAGCCATGAACTTTTAGGTAAAATCAATTGTTTGTAGGTCGTAAAATTCTATACATTCCTAAAATGCCGTTGTTTAATATCTAGATAGTTAAAAATTATAAAGAAAATCATTAAACACTACAAACTTCATATTTTTTATAAATATAACGCGGATTTAGCAACAAGATAGCGGCTACCATAGTAACACGATTATTCTTGCAACACTTAATATTTACATAATAGGAAATTTTCAGAATAGTTTTTCTCGTATATGTCGGTCCCTTTTAACCTAAAATCCATTTGACTTCGCAGCTTGGATGGTTGGAGACTATGAGTAGAATATATTTAATTTAAAAAACATCACTTTATTTGAAATTTTCTGCTTGTTTTATTTTCTTCTTACTTTATTAGTTCGCCAAAATAATAAATTTAAATAGCATATATTTAACTCTGAACGAGCATAAAAGTAATATAAAAGTTGAAAAAGCTCTTCATTTGTTATCTAAATATCCAATCCTAAAATTTTAATATTACACTTGCTGGTATTTCATATTTTATTCCCCTGGTAAAATGAAATCAAAAAGTGCCCAATTTGCAAACAAATAATGTTTTTTATTAACTAAACTTCTTATATTTTTTATTAAATTTTGAGCAAGAAAATAAGGTTGCCTATTCTCAAAATTGCACGGTTTGTTATATTCTTAACAAGATTTATAATGTTTCGGCAGCTTCATTTTGACTCAATGTATTTATTATTATTCTTTCAATATATTATTTTTTCAATAATTCTATTGTCATTACACACTATTATTCCCTTTGTGTGTTATAAGTGATTTTATTACAACTTCTCTAAAACTGCACAATGACAGTCCGTTAAGATACTGAATGGTTCGTGCGGTTTCCTGCGAATGTTGGTCTCCTTTATCCCGTCAGATTATTGCAGATAATATTGCATAAAATTAATTATCTAATAGTAAGTTAAATTTTAAAACACAGAATAGCTCAGACATGAATAAAGCTATTTTACAGACTTCAACAAAATAACATCGCACGGAGTGAGTCGAGTTTGTCACAGAAGGCAATAATAAAAGGAATATAATTCTGAAATGGCTTAATTTATCCCAGGATATGATATTATTTTCAGTAAAAATAATATAAATATTTCTTGTGTTATGGTGTTCATATTAATGCAATACAGTCTATCAGATCACAAATGTAAATTTTAAAATACTCTGATTACATCGAATATAAGAACTTGCCAATTGTTCTATTAGGAATACAATTAATAGTATTAATTATAATCAGTGATACCTGCCTTAAGCACGAAACAGGCACCAAGAATTAACCAACGAGTTTGTGAGATGGGTGATGCAGGTACTGCAAATCAACCTAAACAGTAAAAATATATTTAAGGCACTCAACCCCTATGCGTTCTTTGCACTCAGTTACTTTTTTTAAATTGTGAAATGGAGCAGCACTGATATAGAAAGTCTGTAGAGAAAAATCAGAACATCCCCGAAAAAGGCACACAAACATCATCCTCATAATGCTACTGAGGGAACAATATTTCCAAGATACCACGAAGGAGGAGGATTAATAAGAAAATAGATAAACAACTAACAAATCTATGCTCATATTTTCGCAGGATTGCGGAGTCTTTTGTGCTACACTAAGCAACATGTGAGGCAGCCAAGTCAACATCGCTACAGTTGAGAGAGCATAAACTGACCTCTCATCACTAACCAGTCCAAGAGAGGCTCCATGCCTGGCTACAGAAGCTTCTTCATAGATGATACTCAAAGCAAGTCAACCATGAAAAAGTGTCGACAAATTAGCATCGAACTAATGATTGACGTCAGGGCAAATGTTTCCTGAAACCGAAAACTTTCTACTAGCTATCCAAGATCACAATATCCCAATGAGAAACTATCTGAAACGCATAATCAGAGACTCTTCGATCCAAAACCACCAGTGCTGATATAGATGTAGAACATCAGAGACAATTAAGTACATAACCGGATAATGCCAAACATTTTCCACGTCGGAATACAAGGAGAGAGACAATGTATCTGCCAAAATCGTCTATCAAGAGTTGGCAGAGAAATTTATGCTGTTGCATCTAGAGAAAGTACGAATAAAGACCAGAACCCATACTGAAAAACAACGGGTTTATGATGTACTTACGAATTATGTATTTGCATATAAGTGGGCTTAGCCAATTTTAGTAAATAAAACATCCAAGCAAGCAATAATAATAGCAGACGTCCCTAACAACAACAGTCGAAGGGGCAAGGATAAGAAAAAAATCGTCAAATACAGAGACGTAGAGATAGAAATACGCAGACAGTGGAGAATAAATATCCTCTGGAACATCCCTTAATTCGATCAACACTAGGCGAAATCCTGAAGAGTTTCCATCCTACTATTAAGTGATTGAACCTTAGCGAACACCAGTATAAGGCTATGCAAATGCCAGTGCTACTTGAGACTGTCTGAAAGTTTATGGGAAATACAGAGAACCAAAACATCATCTAAGGCTCGATAACATGGATATCATATCTGAGTATACGAGTGAATGTTTCTCTGAAAACGCGTCTATTGGATCTGATTAAAAAATCGAAATAAAATACTTATGTAACTTGAGGCAACCTAAATTTTCGCAAGAACATCTACACCTACTGTCAATTCAATAAAAATTAATCAAAAAATATATATGCTAAATATTTTTTGTTGATTTAATGGGAATGAGCCAGAGGCACTCGCCTCGATCTACACTTTGTTAGAATTTTTTAAAATTTTTTCGTTGTTAGAGGGAATCTCGCATCTGTAGGTGAATATGGTCATTCCGTTCTTTTACAACGGCCTTTCTATAAAAAAAAGGAGTTTTGTTATATATACGAATATATCCTTATTTGTACAGATTTTCAACTTCTAATACAGATAATTAAAGAATTCAGATTTTCATACACATTGCCAGATTTCCATTAGACATGTCAATTTTTAAAGATTTCTTTGGTGGCCTAAATTTAGTATTACAATTATCAATTCTTATAAAATGTGGGAATTTTTTAATAGAGTTCTGAAATCTCCTATTGTAGATAATATCGAATGGTTGCTAAGGATGTTTTCAAAAGAATAGGGTTTTTTTTAACCGACTTCTAAAAGAAGGAGGATCTCAATTCGTCGACTACGTATTTTTTTTTATGTATGTACACCGATTACTCCGGAACGGCTGCACCGATTTGAATGAAATTTTTTACGTTATATTCAGGAAGTTGCTGCGGTGGTCCCATATTTTTTTTAGATGAAATTGGTACAGTAAAATCCAAGATGGCGCTTACAATATAGCGGCCAAAAAAATCAATTTTGTCCGATTTTCTCCAAAATTGGTACGGGAAAGTTTTCGGGGTAGGAACATGACGAATCTAAAATTATTTTTAAAAAATTCAATATGGCGGATCCAATATAGCGGACGAAAAAATCAATTTTGTCCGATTTTCTCCAAAATGGGTACGGAGGAATTTTCATGATCACACATGACGAATCTAAAATTATTTTTAAAAAAATCAATATGGCGGATCCAATATGGCGGACGAAAAAATAAATTTTGTCCGATTTTCTCCAAAATTGTTATGGAGGAGTTTTCGGAATCTCACATAACGAATCTGAAATTATTTTTAAAAAATTCAATATGGCGAACCAATATGGCAGACAAAAAAAATTTTATTTTGTCCGATTTTCTCCAAAATGGGTATGGGCGGTTTTCGAAGACGCACATAACGAATTCAAGTATTTTTAAAAAATTCAACATGGCGGATCCAATATGGCCGACGAAAAAATCAGTTTTGTCCGATTTTCTCTAAAATTGGTATGGAGGAGTTTTCGGGGTCTCACATATCGAATCTGATATTATTTTTAAAAAATTCAATATGGCGGATCCAATATAGCGGAAGAAAAAATCAATTTTGTCCAATATGGTGGATAAAAAATTAATTTTCTCTGATTTTTTTCAAAATTGATATGGGGGAGTTTTTGGGATAGCACATTACGAAACTGATATTATTTTTAAAAAAATTAATTATGGCGGGTCTAAGATGGCGGATAAAAGATTTTACATCTCCTGATTTTGTCTGAAATCAGTATTGGGAGAATTTTGTTAGTGTTAATTACGAAATTAAAATATTTTTGGGAAACTCAATCTGGCGGATTCGATATGTTCAATTTTTCGACTTTCTCCAAAACTGGTCCCTGAGGGTGTAAATCTTGAATTTAATAGTATTTTTCAGGATTCAATATGGCTGACTAAAAATTTTACATTTTTCGATTTCGTTCAAATGTGGAACTGAATCATTTTTAAGGATGTAAGTAGCGCATATAAAATTATTTTAAGGAAATCTAATATATCGTATGCAATATGACCGTTAAGAAATTTTAAATTTCTGGATTTCATCTAAAATTGGTACTAGGGGGCTTTGAAGAGTTTAGATTTAGATTAGATTAAGACGTTAAATTTTTTTTGTGAAATTCAATATGGCGGATCCAATATGGTGAGTTGAAAATTTTACCCTATTTGCATTTTTTTAGATTTGGTATTAGGGAGTTGGGGGTGGTGTGTTACGAATTTGCAGTTAGGTTGATAAGATACAATATGAGGGAGTAAAAATTTCACATTTTCCGGTTTTTTCGAAAATTGATATTGCGGGGTTCTTGGGGCGTATACAAATTCAATATGAATATAAAATATATCGGGCTAAGAAATTTAGGTCTCAACTTCTTTAAATATCGATATTGGAAGGTTTTGGGGCTTATATTACCAATCTAAAATTAATTTGAAATTTAAGATGGTGGATTTACTCTGACAAACTAAATATTTGTTTGGCACAATTTCACTGATATTTAGGAGAACTCTAAGAATCAAATAATTTTTAGTAGTTCATTTTAGGGTGATTTACAATTCTGGATAAAATAGGTACTTTTTTGCCACTTTGGAGTCATTGCGAGGTACACTAATCTCGATTAGCACTTAGTCTAAATTATTTATGAATATCAATGAATTCAAAACTAAAAATCGAAAAATAAAATTTTTATAAAAAAATTGAACCGACTTCTAAAAGTGCTCTAAATAGTGGAAAATAACTAGAAATTTTTATATGAAATTGAAATTTTTGAAGTCGGCGCCAAATTATTTCTAAATTAAATAAATAACTACTAATATATACAAATTGGTAATGGTAAGAAAGCAATTACAAAAAAAAAGTATTTTTAATCTGTTTAGGCGAATCACATTTTGTCAGGTATTAATGTGGCGCCGACTTCAAAAATTTCAATTTTATATAAAAATTCCTAGTTATTTTCCACTTTTCAGAGCACTTTTAGAGGTCGGTTCAATTTTTTTATACAAATGTTATCTTTTATTTTCACGGAATTGATTATTCTTAAAGTTAACGTTAAAAATGATTTCTTCAATGAAAAAATATTTAATATATTGCAATATTCAATGGTTTTAATGATAAACATATGTTTACAAATTAAATTTTATTCTCTCGTGTTTATGAAATTTAAATTTTTGAGAAAAAAATTTTCTATTGAGAGTTTTCAAATTTGCAACTTAAATTTTCTTCACTCTAGAACATTTTCTTTTTATAATAATCATAATATCTCTTATTGTCCCGGGTGGCTGAAACCATCAGTTTTTCTGGGAGTTAGACCCAAGAGGACCCATACTATGGGATACTAAATAACCCCAATATAAAGATAAAAACAGAAATCACGATACATGGATCCGCAAGAATGGCTTTACGGGCATTAGCGTTGGGAAATTGAAGAAAAAAAAAAGAATTGACTAATGTCGTCCACCAGAGCTTTTTGAAAAATTTAACATAATCGTACGACTGTGAGTGTAGAAAGACAAACTAATCGGGAAATTAGCTCATGATGTGAATTTTCGTCGTGATCCCACGAAGTGTATGTGAAGCAGGCTTAATATTTGAAAGTTCGTTTTTGTACTTACAAAACTTAAATTTTTTGTTTGTATTCCCAATTTGTATTGTAACTTTAACTGTTTTCTAGACTTAATTTACGATAACTGTTCTCAAGTAATCGAGAAATAATTTTAGTTTAAGAAGAAATTTATCAAGTGATAAGCAAAATTATAGGTAAGATATACACAGCTATAACTCCCACTGCTTTTACGTGTTTCAAGAGCTAGATTTACTAAAAATACATGTGGAAACCTGGATCAATATTTTGAATGTGTTAAAAATATAGTCCTGATTTTATTCGATGATATTTTCCATTTTTTGTTATGGATCTAGTTTGTTTCAATTCCATCTGAATAAATTCAAATATTAAAGGAATTTTTTGTATATACTATAAGCTATTATTGAAACCACATATTCATATAATTTATTCCTCTTTACTGAGTATATAATTTAATATATATATATATATATATATATATATATATATATATATATATATATATATATATATATTACCGATTCCATGACGTTATTTAGATTCTTATCCTTAATTTTCCTATATAAGCCTAGATATCTTGACTTACTTGTTACAAATTATTTCAATATCATAAACAAAACTAAACTGGCCAACTCAAAGGTCGTGATAACTATATCGAGTCAAGTCCTAATCTTTCTTAGTAAATCTGGCTGTAAATTTTAACGCATTGCCACCGAATAACATTCTCAGTACAAGGCAACACGGAAATACTCTTTTTTCATAAAATATTTTTTTCGTAGAATTACTTAAAATGGTGTTAATTTTCCTCCTTTTTACGTAATTATTGTATATCGGTTTTAATTTGAAATTCGAGAGAAATATATACTGCAAAATAGTCTTTTATTTTGGCAGAATACTGGAAACAATAAAGGTTAAAGTTTTTGTATCAAATTTTGGATTTAGAATATCCACAGTTTTTAATGACATTTGCAGATTGAAACAAATGAAATATGTCAAAATTTTAGATTATTTTTTGGTTTCTAGTTGGGCAAAAACAATGTGGTGTCTAATTTTCGCGGGCATTGTATGTAGTTTTTATGTTTTACTTATAAAATGTTATTCTGTTCTGTTCGTTATCGATGTTGTATTATACTTTTTTCAAGCTGTAAGCCATATGGTTATTCAACACTACCAGACAATTAGTAAAAAGGCAATAATATTTTTTCGCTTCAAATTAACAATAAATACCTCCTTAACTCACTCAAAAAACAACAACTAAATCTATTGGCTGATAATAATTTATTTCACTATATTATTTATGAGACCAAACATCATAAAACATAACTCAAAAAGAGGGTTTTCCATTAGGAATTTGTCGGCCAGCTTCATTTGCTTTTTGGCCAATGTTGACTGAACGTGGCTAATGGAGCATCATTTTATGTAACCGTTTCAACTAAAATGCTGATGCCATTGTACCGCTTTGTGTAGCAAAACTGCCATTTCGTAGCTTAATGTTAATCCTATTAATTTTATAAATTTATCCTCAACTTGCTTTATGAAATAAATGTCGACAATGGTATATTTCCCTATGGAAATCCATAGGTAAATGGAACTTTATTTTTAGCAATGTAAAAAGTGTTTATTTGGGAGTTGTGGTTGAATTATATGCTATATATGAAAATTAGTAAGTGCAGGATACGAAAACCTAGATATGTAAATGTATGCACAGTATTTTATTTTAAGTATAGAAAACGTTATAGTTTAGATGCCTGAAAACAAATTAATTTGATGTCAGTATATTATTTTATAATATATTAAATTAAAGAAAATTGCCTTTTTGTAAGATACATGTGAGATACATTGGTAGAGTCATTTTTTTTTCTATCGGAGATATTAAAAAAAATTATTTTCACTTTAAAAAAATATATTTTTAATAACAGTATTTTACTTTTTAACCGACTACTAAAAGGAGACTGTAAATTCGACCCCATACTTTTTTTTATGTATGTACAGGATTGTTCCTTATATTTTGACAAGCTTTGGTAAGGTTATGATAGTAGTTCAAAAAAACTTTAATTATATAAGTTTCCGGATTTTTTCTTTATCGCTAGAATATGTACTAGAAGAAACAATGTTTATGAAAAACAGTATTTTTTAATAAATTAATTTTTTTAATGAAACACCTCATATATCACTAAATATTAAATTAGAGCTTTAAATTCCCTTTTCAAGATCTATGAAAAAATAATTATACGCTCTAACATCAGAAAAATAATTTGACGAAAAATAACTGGTTAGAAATCAAATGATTTCTTTGTACAAATTTTTTAGACGCTTCAAATGAATATAATTACAAGTGCTTAATATGGGCACAAACAAAATAGATAAGAACTACAGAAAATACATTTATTTTTAATAAAATTATTTTTCCATTATTACAGTGTATAATTATTTCCTCACAGCTTACTTGATTTTATATTATAATTCGACTATGGTAAATTATGTTCCTCACTAAACCACATAATTTTCAATTGTTTCATAATGGCTATGGCGGCTTTTTGAAATATTTAATATTTTGAGGTAAATATCTCAAAAATGGTTGGAGCCAACATAGGCAACATATATATTTTTGGGAAGGAAATTTGAAGCTTTGCTTTAATGTTTATTAATATACAGTGTATTATATTTAAGACAAGGGAATTTAATGAAAAAAATACGAATTTCCATAAAAATTTGTTTTTCTAGTCACATATTCTTGCGATATAGAAAAAATCCAATAATTTATGTCGTAAAAGTATTTTCCTAACTCCTATAACAAAATGACCAGAGCTTGTCAAAATATAAGAAACAACCCTGTACATCGATTACTACCGATTACTAGCGATTTGAATATAAAAAACAACCCTGTACATCGATTACTACCGATTACTAGCGATTTGAATTACATATTTTGCATTATGTCCAGGAAGTTGCTGCGGTGGTCCCATATTATTTTGTCCGAAATTGGTTCAGAAAAATCTAGATGGCGCTGATAATATGGCGGATGACGAGATCGTACACAATAATTCTAAAATTATTTTTAAAAATTCAATATGGCGTATCCAATATTGCGGATTAAAAATTTTACTTCTTTCAATTTTATCCAAAATTGTTATAGGAGGCTTGTGAAGGTCTAAAGTTCTTAAAAAATTCAGAACTGGTACTAAGGAGTTTCTGAAAGTGTAAATAGCGAATTTAAAGTTGTTCCAAAAAATTCAATAAGGCGAATGTAATATAGCTGTCTAAAAATTTTATATTTTCGAATTATATCTGAAATTGTTACTGGAGGAGTTTTAGAGTGTGTAGATTAAAATTAGAAATTTTACGTTTTTCACATTTTTTTCATGACTGATATTAGGTGGGTTTTGGAATCGAAAGCTAGGAATCTGAAGTTAATTTTTTATAGGTTAACGTAACAGATAAAATATGGCAAACTATTAATTTCAGATTTTTCCGATTTTGTAGAAAATGACATTGGGGGTTCTTGGTTCACGTACCTTAAATTAATTTCTTCAAACTCAATATGCAGGATAAAAAGTGTATATGTCTTAAGTTCTTTCAATTTCAGTATGGAAGGTTTAGGGGGCCTAGGTTACGAATCTAAATTTTTTAATTATTTATTTTTTAGTACACTAGTCAAACTCCTCTGCGAAACTCGGGTGGGTGGCTAATGAATTATTTTTATAGGATTTAATTTTACTCTTAATTGACACACTATAAAACTAATACCAAAAAAGTCAAATTGAGGGGTACTGCTCGAAATATTAATATATAAAATTAGTTTTTGCTTTATATAAACAAATTTAATACGCCCTATAACTTAAACAGTATTTTTAAGACACTTTCAAAATAATAAATTTTGCGAGCCGTCGCAACATTGTAAACAACGTGAAAAGTTATTTCACATAAGAGCGACAAGAAAAGCAACAGGGGTTGCTCCACCATGTCTTCGGTATCTGCATTATACATTTATAAAATGCCTTTGTCAGGAATTTTTACCGGTATATAACATTTGATATAAATAGTTCATCAACCGAATCTGTTTCAGTCAGAATTAAATTTCTAAATATAGCTTCTCTACACATAAAATGAAATCTACAAATGTAAAATGACAATAAAGATTTGTAGTCGTTTGACAATTAAAAGAGCATTAATACTTCAAAAGTTTAAATAATAAAATTTTTATAAAAAAAAAATTGAACCGACTTCTGTGCTAAAAAGTGAAAAATAACTATAATTTTTTATATGAAATTGAAATTTTTGAAGACGGCGCTAAACTAATACCTGACACAATGTGACTGGTATAAACAGATTAAAACTACTTTATTTGTAATTGCTTTCTTACCATAATTTGTATATATTAGTAGTTATTTGTTTCATTTAAAAATAATTTGGAGCCAACTTCAAAAATTTCAATTTCATATAAAAATTTATAGTTATTTTTCACTTTTTTGCGCACTTTTAGAAAAGGGTTCAATTTTTTTTATAAAAATTTTATTTTTCGATTTTTAGTTTTGAATTCATTACGATATCCATAAATTATTTGAACTAAGTACTAATCAAGATCCGTGTACCTCGCAATGACTCCAAGGTGATAAAAAAGTACCCATTTTATCCAAAGTTGTAAATCACCCTAAAACAAATTACTAAAAATTCTTTGATTCTTAGAGTTCTCCATATACCAGTGCAATTGTATCAAACAAATATTTACTCTGTCATAGTAAATCCACTATCTTAAATTTTAAATTAATTTTAGATTGGTAATATAGGCCCCAAACCTTCCAATATCGATGTTTAAAAAACGTGAGACCTAAATTTCTCAGCTCGATATATTTTATACTGTATATTGAATTTTTATGCGCCTCAAGAACCCCTCAATATCAATTTTAGACAAAATCGAAAAATGTAATTTTCAGTCCCTTATATTTGTATCTTATCGACAAAATAGTTGTAAAAAATTAACTTTATGTTCGTAATACATGACTCCGAAAATACCCTAATACCAAATCTGAAAAATGCGAATAAGGTAAAATTTTCAACTTGCCATATTAGATCCGACACATTGAATTTCAAAAAAAATAATTTTAACATCAATCTATTCTAAATATAAACCCTTCAAAGCCCCTTAGCACCAATTTTGGATGAAATCCAGAAATTTAGAATTTCTAGATAGTTATATTGCATCTGAAATATTATATTTTCTTAAAATAGTTTTATATTCGCTATTTATATCCTCAAAAACGATTCAGTCCCACATTTGAACAAAATCGAAGAATGTAAAATTTTTAATCCACTATATTGTATTCGCCATATTGAATCTTGAAAAAATGCTTTTAAATTCATAATTTACACCCTCAAGAACTCCCTATATCAGTTTTGGAGAAAATCGAAGGATGTAAAATTTTTAGGACGCCATATTGAATCCGCCAGATTGAGTTTTTCAAAAAATATTTTAAATTAGTAACTAACACTAACAAAAATCCTCCAATACTGAGTTTAACAAAATCGAGAGATGTAGAATTTTTAATCTGCCATCTTGGATCCGCCATATTTAATTTTTTTTTAATAATTTCAGATTTGCTAATTTCCGATCCCAAAAATTCCTTCATATCAATTTTGAAAAAAATCGGACAAAATTAAATTTTATAAGACATATTGGATACGCCATATTGATTATTTTTAAAATAATTTCAGATTCGTTATGTGCGAACCCGAAAACTCCCCCATACCAATTTAGAAGAAAATCGAACTAAATTCAATTTTTCGTCCGCCATATTGGATCCGCCATATTGAATTTTTTTTAAATAAATTCAAATTCGTTAAGTGCGACCCCGAAAACTCTACTGTACCAATTTTGGATAAAATTGGACAAAATTGATTTTTTTCATCCGCCATATTGGATCCGCCATATTGATTTTTTTAAAATAATTTTTCGTTTTTTCGTTGTGTACGGCCGCGAAAATTCCCCCGTACCAATTTTGGAGAAAATCGGACAAAATTAATTTTTTTGGTCGCCATATTGTCAGCGCCATCTTGGATTTTACTGCACCAATTTCATCCGAAAAAATATGGAACCACCACAGCAACTTCCTAAACATAACGTAAGAAATTTCATTCAAATCGATGTAGCCGTTCCGGGTAATCGGTGTACATACATAAAAAAACATACATACTCGACGAATTGAGAACCTCCTTCTTTTAGAAATCGGTTAAAAATGGAAAATTTATTGAATTTTATTAGTATTAAACAAGAGTTTTCATTTAAGTAGAATCAATATAGACTAAAAATTCATCACTTAGTAATAGAAAGAGATGAATATAAGGTTGAATATACACACAACTTAAAAGATAAGAACAATATTAGTTTCACACATGGACGTCTGGACATGGAATGTTTACAAAAACAAAACGCCACGAATGGGTTACAATCAGTAGTAATTTGCCAATGGTTTTGGAAAAAAATAAGGGAAAACAATATAATTTGTTAATACCCAATTTTCATGAAAAAAAAAATTATTATTATGATAATATATTTTATCTAATATTTATAAACAATTTATTGCTACAATGGTAAATTAATATCTTTAAAATAGTATCATCTATAATGTTTCAATTTAACTCCCAGAAAATTCAAGATTTCTAAGTAGTATGATAAACTATAAAATCTGGCAACCTCGCAAATTTCTTTTACGCTATCATACGATCAAGGTCGAATCCGGACCAAAAATTTGACATATGATATTTTTGTGGTTGACATTGTGTGATCGTTTTTTTAATTTTTCGTTATTCCAAAAGTATTTTTGAAAGTGACTAATTATTCATTAGTGACAAAATGGTCAATCAGTGCCAAGTTTGCTGAAAATTGGATTATTTATTTCCAAATTTAATTTTTCACAGGTAATGAGATAATTTAGGTTAAGTTTGGTATCATAGGCGGGTAATTTGGGATTTTAGATTTTGTTATCAGTGATTTTTTATAGGTTTCCCAGTGATTCTAACCGCCGAGACATTTGGATTAATATATTAGGACTACAAGATAAAATCTTGCCCAAGTTACTTCATATTTGTAGTGAACTTTTTGGCCCAAACGATTTCTATTATAGATTTGATGGTGTTAGTGTTTTAAAAAAAGATGCTGTACCCAAAAGACGTTCACCAAAATCTACGATCCAGGATGGCAGATAACAATATTTAATATTACATATGAGTAGTTGTAATTTTTAGAACTATTTATACCTTAGGTTTTTCGAGGGATTACAATTTACTTGATCAGATCTATATTTATAGGTAGAATTTACTTTTTGATTAGAAAGGTTTGGAACTATTAATTTATTTAGCTAAATTTTTAATATATATATATATATATATATATATATATATATATATATATATATATATATATATATATATATATATATATATATATATATATATAATACCCAAACAGCACAAATACGTCTTAAAGACGTCCATAAAACGTTTGATCTCAACATTCTCAACGTCTTATGGATGTCCATTAAAGTCGAATGACGTTCATAAGACGTTGTATAGACGTCTTATGTTACAAAAGGTAACGTCTTTAAGACATTTGCTTACAACGTCTTATGGGCGTCCCTTCCCAACATTAAAACAACATATTCCACCATTAAAATTATGTACATTAAAAAGGGTACCTTTTAATTTTTTTGTTTGCCTGGTTTACAAAGTCAAACCGTGATTATTCAAAGGTCCAAGAAATAAATTTAAATAAGAAAAAATCAAGAGCAAAATATACACTACCATTTTAAATAACTACAAGTTCCACATGAATAATTTGCTTTAAAAAATATGTTCCACATAATCTCTTTATACAAAAAACTACATAACTTAAGCATAATGTAAACTTTTTCTAATTTGAAATTTAAGAAGTGAGGTAGAAAACCAAATATTTTCAGAACTACTACTGTTCGAACTATAAGTGAACCTATCAAATTTAAGCCTTAGTTTATCCCTTCGATATAATAACCCTAAAAGGTAGACTATCAACAAAATAAAAGTTTATTGAAATAAAAAGTACACAAATCTTTAAATAGTTTTGAAAAACAAGAATTTTTAGTCGAATAACAAATTTGGTCTGATGCCCTTCTCAGCCATGTTTGGATTGAAATTTCCTCATTCCTCCGACTTTTACCAGTCCTGTTGTCGCTGTAGATCCTAATAACAAACTGATTTTAATATTAGGATAAATTTATCATTTGTGGGAGTAAATTTTTTGATATTTTTGCGAATTTTTATAATTGTCCTCCACTCTAGAATCGTGACTTATACTATTTCAAGGTTAATATGTATAATGAAAGACAGAACTTACTCATAATAAGTCTGGCCAAGTTGGAATCGTAGAACTTTCTCTTTCCTTTTGTACTAATCAACTGTATATGGTAATTTTACAAGCTCGCTTTACAAAGTCATAAATGCTCCCTACTCCCAGTTTTAAAATTTCTAAAACCTTAAACAAGATTACTCCTTGTAATTAACAAAACTCTATTTTCTATGTTCTTTAAATATAAACCAATCATCAGGAATAAAATAAATCTTACAGGTTTCATTAGTGGAGCACTCCATAAACAAACATTTCGCCTTCCACTTCATTAGTAATATTTAGGGCCGGGCCTGGATGAGCTGTGCAAGCCTTTTTTGCACAGATAATATTCTTGAAGATTTCATTTCATACTTCTAATAACATAGAGCTACTAAAAAATATAAGCAATAAAGCATTCGAGAATTTCCTGTAACACAACCTATAAATAACGTTACTGTTTTTCCTAAGTACATATGATTCTCGATCTTACCTTAAGTATTACATAAACACGAATAAAAAAGATTTTCAGAGGCACATAGATAAATCAACTATTTTAATCAAATTCTTTCAAAAGCTAAATTTTCACAGTCGGCACCCCAACAATATTAAAAATGAATAACGACATGACGAAACACAAATACAAAACTGAAAAATGACAGTTGGCAGAAACAAAAGGCGAGTTTTTTAAAGTTATAGTTTCGCTGGCATCATATTTATGTGTGTCATTGTTATCGGTACATCAAACAGTCTGTGACAAAAAGCACCAAGGTATTGATAAAAAAAGATCATGCAAAAGTTCTATTAACCAAGGTCGTAGTGAGGCTACTAAATATTTGTCTTTCAATCAAAAATTTTAACCTCAACTTGTATTCAGCTGAGCTCTGTGCGGCGTTGCAAACTAATTACCCAACTGCGACAAAATCCATAGGGAAGGAAATGCTTTTTTGTTTTTATCAACTAAATTATTCACAACTATTTATTTTCAGATAAAATATAGTATGTAGACTTTTAAAAGATATCTTAAAGAAGTTGTATATAGACATCTTATGGACGTCTTTAAAACAACGTCAATAAGACGCCTTATTTATGTCTTAAGACGTTGAGACATAATCTGGATATAAAAATGACGTCCATAAGACGTCAAGTACTGTGTGGGTATATATATATATATATATATATATATATATATATATATATATATATATATATATATATATATATATTACTAAGCTTTTTAAACGAAGTCACATTTCATTACAAACCATATAATAAATTGTCCTAAAGAATTAACTGTTTTTTACGATAACTACTTTACTGTTAAAATATTTTTGTAATTTTGTTATATTTGTTATATATAAGCCTGGAACATATAATATCTAACTTCATTAAACAGTAGGGTAATATTTTGTTGCAAATAAATTGTTAGTTACTTAATGTTCTTTGTTGAATTATTATATTCTCACATAATAGGAAGGGCATTCAATCTAGGTCTTTGTGCCCTACTTATTCTTATTATTAATAAAATTTCATTTTGGTCTGATATAAATTTTACAAGTATGAAGTGATCAAAAAAAAGTATAGCATTTTTCTAAAATAATAGATTTCATATTTAGCCGAAGATATTTCAGTGTTCAACTCATAGATTTGAAAAGGAAATTAATTTATTTGCAATATCATTGAGATGAACGATTCGCTGCATGACAAAAACAAATTAGGGGGAAAATAGTTTGTATTCATGTTTATATTTCCTTTTTCAGTTCTTGTTCAACAGCAGAAGGAAGTACCCCAAAACAGTATGTGCTTTTATTTAATAACTTGAAATGCAGGTTTTTCTACTACATATTGTTTGCATCATAACATAATTTTATACAAATTGGTTATTAAGTTAGAATTGAAAGTGTCTTTGGTATACTAACCAAACGTCAAAGTAGTCATATTTGCATACCACGACGTCGTTACATTTATTCAGTATTGCACTTCAATATTTGAGGCATTAGAACTTTGGTAAGACTACTTTTTTACGATGTTCATGGCTGATGTTAAATTTCATATACAAGTGTCTATACGCATAGACATGTTGCTAGAAATAATAAAAATAGCCAGCAAGTCCATAAAATTTAGAAAAAAATTCAATCACAGTAATGTTCAAAAAACAAAGGTTTTGCCGATTTTAGAATTGTGGGCATTAATTAGCCACTTAACTACAGTCCGGCAAAATATTACGCAATTTTTTACTCTGGACTTGGATAATTCTTACATGATACTCTGTTTTAAATAATAACTAGTGTCTTGGATAAAAAAAGCTTATTTTAAGTCATTAATGTCGTAAAAGATAAATGATATGAATATTACGATTATTTTTATATTGAATACTGATTTATGTTCAAGTACAACAAGTTCGATATCACGACATATTGATAGAGTAATTAACTATTTCTTATGAAAAAATATTTATTTCAATTCTGCAAATAAAAGCATCATAGAATATTGATTGATATTTTTATTCATTTTAAAATTGTTATGCCGCTGGCGTATGATAGATTGTGAGCTATGACACTCCTCTAACAAGCCTACAAACATGTTGGCGTTTATAAGTTTCCTATTAATGAATGACTAGCCTAGTCTATTCTCTACTACGTCCATGGTTTCAGATAACCAAGTTTAAAAATATCTATAATCTGCAAACAAACCTTGCAACACGATACTACGAAACCGGTTATCAGATAACCCAAATTTAACCAAAGTTTATGCAGATATCTGGCTTACTAAAGGGAGAATTAGAGTCGCGGCACAGCCATAAATTTCATCACATTTGCCGCCTTTTAACGCCTGAATTTAGTAAAAGATATTTACGTTTCGGTCGATAAATTGAATGAATTGAAAATATCAAAAGAGAAGTGGACCTCTTGTGACCCGTATTCGATAGATAGATAGATACATTTATTTTATATGCAAAAGTTCCATGGAAAATACATCAGAGATACAATAACTTAACTTCCTAAGAAAAAATAAAATAACATGAGAAAATACAAACAGTACAACCTACAAAATAAACTTATATCATATGGCGTTAAAATTATATTTATATTTATCTAACGTGTAATGAAATAGTTTGTAAGCTCAAAAGAACTGTTTATTGATAGGTAATTCTTAATTTCTTTAGGTAAGTTATAATACTGAATAAAAAATGCTGACTTTTGGTACAAAGCTGTAGTGTTAACATTCATCACTGAAAGGTCTATGATCGATTTTGCTCTTCTCAAAAAACCGCATATAATGAAAAATATAACAAACCATTTAATATATGTATATTCGCGTCCCGACAAGTCTCATCCCATATGAAGCCGGCAAGAATGCGTTAGAACATAATTTTGAATAACAAAAAATCGTTGAAAATCTATAGACAAACCACAGTGCATTACTTCATATCTCGGCCTGGAGAGATAGTTGAGAAATAACGTGTACATTGTTTAGATAAAGTGCGAAAATCACAGCATGATGACGGCAGCTGTTTACATAAATAATCAATGTGAATACACCAGTCGAAATGCTGATCTATATATAGACCTACCATCCTAATAAATTATGAGTGATTTATAAGTGTTTTATCCATTTTCACAGCTTTTATAATACTCTTTGATATTGAACCAAGACAAATTATACATGAAGCTTTTTCTGCATAGAAAGTGACTTGTTTTTATCCATCCATTAGAAAAATTTAAGAAAAACAGTGGATATCACTGTGTTTATATCTAAAAGATAGTTAACTATAAAAATAGTATTTGTATCGTCATCATAGGACGTCTACAATGTATCAAAAATAGACAAGGCAGCGTAAGTATTGTTAGCATAAATTATATACAGTAGAAGTTCCACCAGGGATCCCTTTGGAACATGAACAACGTCAGAATAGACATACCCAAGGCTAGAGTTAACAACGACATGTTCGGATCTATCTTTTAAATAGGAAGAAAACCAATTTAAAGAAGGGCCGCGACAATCCAGACGCCCCAATTTATATAACGTCAAACGTCCTCCTCATTTCTATAAAAAGTCCCAGCGCAAGATAATTTTGATCAGTATATTTGTGTATTTCAGGCAAACAGAAAAAAGCGCTGTATCCAAACTTATGTCCTTCCTGGAGCTATGAAAAACATTATGCTGGCAAAGAAAATCACTCAATCTGGTACATATATATTTTCCTAAAATATAGAAAATGTAGAGAGGAGACTTATAAAATTTATTTTCACAGTACGATCAGCCTTTTTGCGCTTAGTTTTAATAATAGAAAATTTTAATTTATTGAGAACAAAGCCCTTCTCAAGAGATAAATTAACTGAGTCAATAAGAGGCGAAGTAATATAGTTTTAATCCTTTTTAAGGGTCTTACTTGAGACATTATTAAATCAGCAAGAGTTAGAGATTTTTAGTTTTGCAATTAATATTAATATTTCGCATTCACTAGCTGGATATACATAAAATGATTTATTAGGGTGGTATATGTGAATTAATATAATCGAAATCAATAATTTTATTAAACTTACTGCCCACTGAACTGAAAAACTTATTAAACTTGTCAGCTGTACCCGTAAAATTCACCTATATTTTATTATCATTTAAATGATTATCAAGTGAACTTCAATCCTTCCTTCTGATTTTCTTATTTATAATTTTCCATATATTTAATTTTTCTTTTCGGCCGAAAGAATAAGGTTATCATGAAAAGTCTTTTTTGTATCACTAATTCTTTAAAATACCTCTCTTCCATAACCTCTGGATATTTTTAGAAAGATAAAAGATCGTTGTTAAACAAGTTCTCCCTCTTAGAATTTCTGGCGTTATCCCGCATTATTTTGCTCTGTATTATCCTTTACAGTAACTCTCTTTAGTCGAAAACAAAGACTAAAATAAAAAAGAAATACTTTCAAGGTTTGAAAACTCTTGTTTTGTGGATTCTTGAAAATGTAACTTTTTTTTCTTAAACGCAATTATTTCAAAAACTACAAAGTTAACCTTTAAAAAAAAATTCAAAATTATATTAAATCGAACAAATAATTCGAATACTGGATGTTTTATTTAACAACATACAACTTTATGCTGTTCTGGCTTTTGGTACACCCTGTAAAGTTCCAAATATTTTTAAAATATGCGTATAAGTTAACCATATATTACAGTAAATATGATTTCTCGGTAAATTGTACATAAACAATATAAACTTACTTCATCCAATCGTTGACTCACCTTATGCATAGATACAGACCTACTTATACCTATAAACATACATAGAAATGCAATAACTAAAACTGGTACATATTATATCATCGAGCAATAATGATGCGATCTGTAAAAGAGATGAATATAAAACGTTACAATTAAATACACAAATTCCAAGCATGGTGTACAAGAAACCATTGAAATCTTTCCCCAAATTCAGTTTGTTTCTTCTGGGATTTCACTGTGAAATGTTATAGCATTATGACTCAACAATATTTCAAGTAACGTGCGAGAAAAGTTAGGAGGTTTCTCCGATGGAAATTAACCTAAATTAAACTTCCAGACGTGACTTTTTCGAGAAGGTAACTAGAGTTTTTATCTTAAAGTATCTTATAAGCATGGATGCTATATTGAACTAGCCAAGCTTACGAATTTTATATGTATATGGTCACATTTTCTGGTCCTATACATGAAGTGGGTACATACGTTTTGAACTCTCTGAATTTTGTTACAAAAATCAACATCAAAAAAGGTTCATACAGAGATGAACAATAATTAAACACTGAAACTAGTGAAATCTCGAACAGTTTCTTTTTAACCGACTTATTGCATTATGTTCAGGAAGTTACTATGGTAGTCCCATATATATTGGCGTTCAGTAAAATCCAAGATGAAAATGATAATATGGTGGCCAAAAAAAATAATTCCAAAATTGGTGCGGGGGAGTTTTTAGGTTGGACATAACGTTTCTAAAACTATTTCTTTAAAATTCAGTATGGCGGATCCAATATAGCGGAATTAAAAAATTTACACCCCTCGATTTTGTCCAAAATTGGTATAGAGGGTTTTGAAGACATAAATCATGAATCTAGTATGGCAGATCTAATATGGTGGACTCAAAAATTTTACATCTATCGATTTCATTCAAAGTTTGTTTGGGGAGGTTTTTAAAGGTGTAAATTATGAATTTAAAATTCAGCCAGGCAGATCCAATATGGCTAAAATTTAACATCTTTCGATTTTGTTCAAAATTCATACTGGGATTATTATCAAATTATTTCTAAATGAAATAAATAACTACTAATATATGTGACAGAATTTGATTATAGACTCCTGCTAATGACATATTGAGGTAGCGTTAATCACTTTATCTATAATCATTTTTTTGCCCCATATTAATTCCTAACTATTTTAATAACCTACAACTAAATTTCACAGTAATAAAGACACTCTGGAAGTCTGGTCGTGCATCTTCTCTCTTGCAGCTTTAGTACCGAACAACTACGGTTATTTAAGCTTACCAACCAGAACTCAGAACTTCAGGACTCAGGAAAAACTGCTAATTAGTTGGTCAGAAGACAACTCTTGTTTTGTAGGTCTCGCAACAGCGCGCCCTCAAGTTAATTCGCGTGAAGGTTTTAACTAAATTGAATAAAACAAGTTTCTCAAAACACCTAAATCTATTTAACAAAAATAAATAGAAAAACGAACTATTTATAGTGAGAAACTTAAATCTAATAACAATACAAAAAAAAACTAACAGAATTGCTCTTATTGGCCGATTTAATAACCAAAAATATAATTGAGAAAAAACACGTATAAATAGCTTAGTAAAATATTAAACAAAAAAAAAGAAATAAACCGCGAAAAAAAACAGCTATTTATATTACTTAATCGTATGAAAATCGCGAAATGCCCACTAAAATAACACGCGATAATCCCTTAATTTCCCAAAATAAACAAAGATAACCTTCTTTCCCGACGATTATACCCGTGACGTAATTATTCTTCGGCCCTAGTACTTACGGTATCGTTCTAACGACATTCAAATTATGATTGAAATTTACTATCCCTTAAAAGAGTGTCTTGGAATCTTACACCCCCTCTCCCTCTTTTTAGTGATTTTTTCGGTCGTACGTCCTGTAACCGACAATCTCGTTCCCTTAAAGTTCGAAGGTTTCGATCGCTACGAGCTGAGGGCGTTAGCTATTCAATACCGGATGTTTGACTCCCGAATTGGCCTCTGAGCGTCTTAATCTTAATTTTTATATAAACACAATTAATAAAACTATTCTATTTCTTTCTATAGCTAAAGGAATAAGATAATATAACGTCTGTGAAAAAACCTGAGTGCCCTTTTATTCCTATTGCTGGTATTTAAAACATTCTTTCCTGCAATCAGGAAAAACAATCGCTATATTAATTTCCTTGCACAGGTCAAATGTTATATTACAGTATAATATGTTTATTTGATTATTCTTTTGTTTCCTAATAATGGGAAAATTGTTCAATATTTTAATACATTTTAAAATGTATTAAAATATTAAACGATTATGTTATAAACCTCCCTTATCTTTCGGTTTTATTTACATAACCATGGCAGGATTACTTAGACAGATTTATAGGCAATTCTAAGAGAGGGTCTTATTGTGTCTTCATAAATTAACTGACTATGTATTTTTTTAAGAAAACATTTAAACGACAAGGATCAAAAAAATTAAGCTCGATATTTTTCCTTTACACTTTCTTGGATAGTGATAAAAAATATAACTACCCTATTTCCATGAGAAATCTATTCACAGAGTGATTATTTAATTATTCATTTTAACGGAATATAGTTCACATTGAACAGTGTAAAATAATTAATATTTGTTCCATTACATATATACAAATTATGGTAAGAAATGAATTACAAATAAAGTATTCGTATTTTTAAACTGTTTATGCGAATCACATTTTGTCAGGTATTAGTTAGGCGCCGACTTCAAAAATTTCAATTTCATATAAAAATTTATAATTATTTTTCACTTTTTAGCGCACTTTTAGAAGTCGGTTCAAAATTTTAATAATTGAATGTTTGAACACTATAAGAACTTTTATTATTAATTTTCTATCACTTTATAAAAGGTCAAGGATTTATTTCTCCCAAATTCTACATATCTGCTGCATCTCTAAAGTAATTTATATTCTTCGAAATAATAACAACAAATTACGTTAATTTCTAATGATTAGGAATATCCTAGTTAACTTTCGAAATTATTAGGCATTATATTATTATCTATTTAACCTAGAATGTAAGTAATTTTTGATGCCACTTAACATCAGGCCTTTAAATTATTCATATATGGAAAAAAGAAAAAAAAATCAATATTTTAAATTTTAAAGATAAATTCGGCCTTTAAAATAAACAGCAATAAAAAGGGATATCGAAAGAACCTTTAAACCTTGATTAGGGTATTCAGAGTTTATCAATAAGAAAAAATAAATAAAATTTTACGTTTCTTACTTTATACTAGATAGCAATATTGATTCACATTTCGTCGCCTTAAATTTTCTATTCGTCCAACTGAACAAATTCGATAAATGTAATCAATTTTCGCTTCGTACTTCCGCTACATGTCAGAAATTTCTGCTTGCTGATCGTAGATAGCTATAACGTGAGGAAACGAGCAAATTCTATTGCTGCCCCACATGCGGCGGCCGATAACATCAGTAATTTAGACATCTTTTTTGAGTATTGAACCGATTTTCTTACCTTCATTTTGTTTTATTGGTCTGGCATAATTTTTAAATAGTATAAAAATTATTTTCATAATAATGTAATGTTGAAATCTCCCATAATACAGCAGTATTACCATAAGGAGGGTAATGTAATTTTTTCGGTTAAATGAAATCTAAAAATTTTCTTTTAATCGTTATATACCTTCAATCTGAAGTTTTAGAATACCATTCTAGCCTTGATTTTCCACAATGTTTCCTCAATTTTACGGAAAATATAGAGAACCTTTTTTCGCGTTAGATTTAATTTCTTGCATAAAATCTTTATAATTTTGTTATGTAAACAAATTCCAAGTCCACAGAAGCTTAAATATTATATAAAATTTCACGAATTTACATTTTTTTAATAGAGAAAAACGACCGACATCCGCCAGCGAGATCACTCATCTTGAAAGGGAAATAATTTGCTCTGTTGCCATATCATAAATACGTTTTCTGTAAGATACACATAGATTTTTTTGTTCCTATTAAAGCTGTAAATAAAAGTATCCGAAAAAATTGTTTTTTCAACGTGAAGAACAATTTCGCGGTACATAGTGGAATATTTTACTTGGAAAAATATTCTGACCACAAAAACATGTACTGTCTTTTTTTTTAAAAATACATGAGACAGGTTTGTCCCCCACTTTTAATAAAAATAAGGAAGAATGTTAATAATTTGCTTTTATTAGATATTTCTTTACACCGTCTATTTCTTCTACTGTTCTATTGGCAAACAGTACCCTTTTTCCTTCAAATTTATAATCCTAATTCAAGTGCTAAACCATCTGCTTCCCTGCAAACTCAGACCTTTCCCAATGTCCTTCCTACTGTGAACTTTTTTAAATTAATATATCTAGTTTAATTTAGGTTAGTTCCGGTAAGTTTCAGATTTCTTATCTAACTAAAACCAAGTTAAACCTGAAATAACTAAAACAGCCAAAAATTTAGATTGATTACCATCAATTTTACACAATCGATAAAGTTTATTTTCTACAATTTATGTATTAACAATTTTATTTGTAAAATCAATAGTTTTGGCGTACGAGCGCAGCAAATTATTATTCATCTACACCATCACGTTTTTTTTTCGTATAGTTCTCCAAAATATTTTACTATTGTCGCAGGTATTTAAAAAAACAGGTATAAGGGTAATGCGTCGCCTTTGTGTCGGGTCCCTCTCTTGACCTTAAACGAAGCATCTGTCGGTTGAACTCAAGAGAAGTATTTAGTTTAGTCATCAGTATACGTCTATCGTCTTACAGTGTTGTTTGAGTTTATAGAGCCATAGCTTCTGATAAAGTAAATTGTTTTATTTGTAATAACCCATTATTAAAAAGTGAAACAATTGAAGTGAAGGAAAAAGGATTGGAGACTTTTCGTAAGTCAAGTGTTAAAAGAAAAGACAATAAAGTTTTGGCGGGACTAAAATCGATAGTGGTTCATGATGTATGTCGAAAATGATATAATAATGAAAAGTTAATCGCTGCATCATTGCGTAGAGGAAGCGACGTCACGACACCTTGGCCACTACTGCGATCCTCGCACCCAACATTCTCATTCAAAGACCATTGTTTTTTAGGCGCTGATGAGATAACAGCAGAGTTTATAGCAAAACAAAAACCGACGCAGTTGTGCAAGCGTAATGTTGTGTAATAGTGCGCGGAAATTATCTATGAAAAATACTATTTCAGAACTTGCTAAAGCTCGTAATGATGATTGGGGTCGAGCAATTGTTGAGCGTCTTGAGCATGTGAATGATTTGGTCGCAGCCGATGCACAGTATCACAATTCCTGCATGAAAAAATTGTATCAAGCACCACCAGCTGAAGATATAAAAAAGGTGCGTATGCAAATGAGATCAATACTACAATGCAGTTCATTTATTCTTATCTTGAGCAGAATTCCGATGAGTGTCAGTTTTCCCTGATAGCCAAAATTTAAGGTGATTACCGTCCATACATAAAAGCAGTGAAAGCACAACTCCTCAAAAAATACGGTGATGATATTTTAATTGCCGTCACTGCCAATAAGGCTCCGGTGGTTTGTTTCCGAAATACAGGGTTTAAGCTATTACCGGAAGCCTGATACAATCAAAAAAGTGATGATAATGCAGAAGAACGTCGGCGTATTGTAAAAACAGCAGCAGACGGTCTATGAGACAAAACATTATCCTCCATCAGATAATTTTTTTCAAGACTCTGAGTCAGATATACCTGAAACTTTACACGTTATTCTAGATGGGGTGATTTTAAGAAACAAACAAGCGTCTTTTGAAAAATGAAAGAAAAAAAGCATTGCTCTCGCCCATTCTATAATTGCAACAGTAAGGCCGAAATCTTTTATATCATCATTACAGATCGGACTGGCTGCATTTTTATTTCATAAGTATGGATCTTGACGATTAATAGATGTATTATCATCTCTTGGATTTTGCTCTTCTGCGCGCACTGTTAAATATCGATGATAAACGCATTCTCTCAATTTGTTTTTGACAACGCTAATTTCAATACGCAGACATTAGATGGTAATAACACTTTCCATGCCATGGGCGGTATCCATTGTGTAACACCTACAACTGCTATCGCTCCTGGTCAAATTATTCCACGATTAAAGCAAATGTCGTCTGCAACAGTCGTTGGTAGTTTAGGTACCATTGCATTAAAAACATTTTTGAAAAAAAAACGATACGGGCTAAAAAACACTAAAGATTCAAAACCTCGATAACATTCGTGCGGCTTCGGAAGTAGTTATGTCATCCGTTTCAGATTTATTGTGGCTACATCCATCGCAGATGATGCGGATGAAATTTCGGTCTGCGACGTCTCGATCGGTGCCCAAGATGAACTCGCAACGCCTGGTCCATCAAAAACAGCAAAGCGAAGGAGATTGCGCTAAATTTTGAAAGTGTACATTACATGTGGATTAGGCCTACACGGGACACCACCATAAAAAAACGCGCCGCTTACTCTACCTCAAGGTGGTGTGGAAATGAGTTTTTTTTCCAAAACGCATATTGAAATGTACTTTGCAGCGCTCGTACGCCAAAAACTATTGCTTTTACAAAAAAAATTGTAAATACATAAATTGTACAAAATTTTCTCTAGTTTAATTTTGTATATAAATGTTTTTGTCGTAAAATCGGTCGTAAAGGAGATATTGTAAAAAAACTGTTATTAGGCGCCATTTTTCCAATATGGCGGCACGAGCGGCGGAGATACGAGGTAACAAAGTCGAAATTCGAAAAGAGCACATCAAAATCTATAAAATTACCAATTTTCAACACTCCCGGAAAACTTTCCAGGTAAAACTACCAAATGACTGGACTATAATATTTAATTAGAAGCTAAAAAACAAAAAAAAATCACTTTTTGACCTACAAACTTTCTTTTAAATCATGGTACTATTGCTTTGCATGTAACATTAGTTACACGTAAAAATCTCTATGTCTAACGTATTTATGAAGAACAATTGGTTGAAATATGAATATGCTAATATTTAGTAAATTATAACAATCTGCAGCCATTTTTAATAAGACATCTATAAGTCCGTTAAAGCTGTTTTTAATTAAAGCAGTTCCATTTCAACGCTTTCTCCAGATTATGTAAATTGATTCACCCGAACACAGTTTCCAACCTAAGAATATTTTTACTAATAAATGACATTTTGCGGGCATGTTGCGCTTTACCTTTTAAATAATTTAATTTCATTCGTTGGCCTTACGTAAAATAGACGTTTCTTGTATTCTAGCTAAAATGTTGCTTCGTGTAAGTTTCGCCAAAGTAGGTAGTCTACAGTCAGAAATCTCCACGTTAGCAAAAATTATACCATTGGGAAATTATTTTTGTTTCTACTCTAGAACGTGGAATTGGAAAAACTATTTAAAGATTAATTGGAAACGCAATCTTAGTCGGTTTTCTTTGCTAAAGGGAAGAAAACTAAGTTATTTCAATGATTATAAATCTTTCAGTAAAATAGAGAAAAATACAGGAGACCTTAGATGAAAATCTACTAAACTGATGATGTAATAAAAGATTTTTTTTTAAATATGTCCACCAGTTAAAAAGAAAGCGTATTTTAGTAACTAATTGCATTTTATTGCTATTTCAATGATCATAAATCTTTCAGAAAATAGAGAAAAATACAGGAGGCCTTAGATGAAAATCTACTAAACTGATGATGTAATAAAAGATTTTTTTTTAAATATGTCCACCAGTTAAAAAGAATACGTATTTTAAGTAACTAATTGCATTTTATTGCTACCTATGTAGGTGCAAAAGTATTTTCATTGAAGCATTTACAACCATATTATTTTTAAATTGTTTTTCGAAAAGGAACAAGGAACCAATGACACAGGATCAACACCATCCTATCATACGTTAACGCATCAATTAATTTACCCACAAGGATTATATTACACCGCAGTTGGCAGTAGAGTAATAGTTAGGCCTGTATTATAGAAGATCTTGAATTTGACGAAAAACTTTTAGGTACAGCTTTTCAAAGGCTAAAATAATTTGAAAAATTAAATCTTAGAAAAACGCGTGAATTTGTTTTATTTAGGCAAAAAGGAAATTGATTCAGGAACTTAACGAGAAAAAACTATAAAATTTTGGAATATAACACAAGTCTCCGTTCACAAAAATTCGCTTATCCCAGATATCACAAGAATAGAGCTCTGTGGGGGTCCTTTCAATGTTGTTATGGTCTATTGCCTTTTACATAGCCTTATATAAGTGTTCGTTAAGGCTTTGTTCTTTGATGTTAAGTAAAAAGTTTTTGATACCGCGCCCGTCATTGATACAATTGTAGGCATCATCCGGACGCTAGTCATGCCCCAGTATCTTCTTATTTGTACCTTTTGGCCTGTATATTTGATAATTTTCTCATGATATCCCTTAGATGGCTTCTTCTATTAGTGTTGCTCGCTTGGATGTTTTATTTACTAAAATAAGTGGTCTAGTGTGGTTTGTGCATTTGCATGATCTCTAAGCATAGTTCAATCCCAGTAGCTTCAATCCGATATTCTCCAATACAGATTCTGGTCTGTATTCAAAATATGGCACAACTGCAACAGTTTGAATTTCTCTGTCAACTCTTAAAGGATGATTTTTGCGGCCCAATCATGTTTCTCTTGTACTCCAATATGGTAAATGCTTAGCATCATCCTATTATGTGTAGGGTTGTCTCTAATGTTCGATATCCATATCGGCATTGCTCGATCTGGATCGAGAGCTCTCTAATTATGTAATTCAGAAACTTTCTCATTGAGATGACCTGATCTTTGATAGCTAATAGGTTTCAGAAAACATTTGCCCTAAAGTTAACTATATCTATCTATATTAATGACCTATTGTTGTTCAATGCTTAAATGGTATGTATTCCCAGTCCTATTGTATGGTGTAGAAGCTTGGACCCTCAACTTACATTGCGAGCAGAAACTAGAAACCTTCGAGATGTGGACCTACCGTAGGATGCTGCGAATATCATGGACAGAACATGTGACCAACCTGGAGGTTCTGAGAAGAATTAAGAAGGACGTAGAGATCCTATATGAAGTAAAAAAGAGAAAATTGCAATATCTCGGCCACATCATGAGAGGTCCAAGGTATAAGATTCTGCAACTCATAATCCAGGGAAAGATTGTGGGAAAAAGATCTGTTGGAAGAAGAAGAATATCCTGGCTTAGGAATTTGCGAGAATGGTTCAACGTCAAGTCATCTGATCTATTCAAGGCCCCAGCTTCCAAGGTCAGAATAGCAATGATGATAGCCAACCTCCGAAATGGAGAAGGTATATGAAGAAGAAGATTGTTCAATAGTAAAGGTTTATAACTATTTCTGTAAATGGCACTTCTGTGATAGTTGATGATCAGAAAAAGGATGTTTTGAGTGCAGCTGGGATTAAGTGTATGAAGCAGATGTCAACATGTTCGGAAAAAAATTGGTCTGATATTACACCCAATAAAATCTCATTTTAATTATTCTAATTCTGTAAGAGTTAAATGTATTTCCGCTTTCATAGTCGAGTATCAAGGAAATAAAATTATTGGAGAGAAAACCTGAACCAAACTTTTAGAGATCACTATTGAACAGTCCAAATGCTAATATTGTATCACTCTGCAATAAGTAAGCTTCCTGTAATTTTGCCATACTACAACTTAACAATCAAGTCGACAGGGAAGTTTTGAAGATATTTTTTTATGGATGTGTTAATTGGGCACCTGTCACATACAGTGTGTCCCACCACGATCAATTTCTCAGAAAAAAAGATTTTGAAAAATTTTTAAAATTTCGCAGTTTACCAAAGTTTGTGGGCGCAATTCGGCTAACATATTTTTAAAATGATGACACTTCCAGTTATACTGGAAGTTGATTATTACTTGCTTATTTTAAATTGAACTCCCTATATGTTATTTTATCTTTAGATTCAATGCAAAATTATAGACATATTTCATCTATTATTAATAAAAATCATGCCGTGGCAATTAAATTATACGCACGAAGATTTTTATATCTATGGCGAATGTAATAAAGATTTATCAAGAACATGTCAGACATTTAATAATAAATAAATAGAAACCGTTACGGAAAAATGTTAAACGAATATTTGAAAATTTCAAAAAATTTTGGCACCGTTAAAGCAAAAAAACCTATTATCAATGATAATAATGTCAAAATTTCAATTCTGGGTTATTTTGGGGCATATCCTATGATATTGTTAAGAGAAATGCCTATATAAACAGGATTCTCGAAGAACTCAATACATATAATTCTGTTGAAACACAACACCTAAGAGATAATGATTTGCCGAAAACAGGGCAATTTTGCGAATTTATATATACGATGATACAAAAACCACCCTCGATTTTTGGACAACATAAGTTGGACTGGTAAAGAATGACCTTTATACAAGACACAATCTATCAAGATACAATTCCCATTTTGGAGAGATTCAAATCCTCATGCAGTAAGATTGCAGAATTTTTAAGAAACTTGTCAATTTAACATATTTTGTGCTGTAAGAAATGACGGAATAGTCAAAATACATTTTAATGAAGGAAACATAAATGGTAATTGGCGGAACACAAGCAATTTTTTTTCCAACACGATGGCACTTTACCGCACAGAACCGTTCCAGTTACAAGTACCATTTTATGACAAGTGGATTGCCAACAATATATTTTTGCTGTGACCTTCTCGTTGTCCTGATTTGACTGTCTTAGATTATTGTATATAGGGAATGATAAAAAAGATCGTTTATTGTAATTCAATGACAGCAATGGAGATCGCCAGATTCAATTAGGCCAACCATGACGAACAGACTCGAAGATGCGAAAAATATTAATTTTGTCCAATTTTCTCCAAAATTGGTACGGGAGAGTTTTCGGGGTCGCACATGACAAATCCAAAATTATATTTAAAAAATTCAATATGGCGGATCCATTATGGCGGACAAAAATATTTAATTTTGTTCAATTTTCTCCAAAATTGGTATGGGGAAGTATTCGGGGTCGCACATGACGAATATAAAATAATTTTTAAAAAATTCAGTATGATGTATGCAATATGGTGGATAAGAAATTAATTTTGTCCAATTTTTGTCAAAATTGATATGGGGGAGTTTTTGGGATAGCACATTATGAATCTGATATTAAAAAAAATAAATATGGCGGATCTAAGATGACGGATTAAAGATTCTACATCTCTCGATTTTGTCTAACGTCAGTATTGGGGGACTTTTGTTAGTGTTAATTACGAAATTAAAATAATTTTTGTAAAATTTAATCTGATGGAAATCAATATGGTGTCCTAAAAATTTTACATTTTTCGTTTTTCTCCAAAACTGATATAAAGGGTTTTTGAGGATGTAAATTATGAATTTAATAGTATTTTTCAGGATTCAATATGTTGAATGCAATATAGCAGACTAATGATTTTACATTTTTCGATTTTTTTCAAATGTGGAAGTGAATCGTTTTTGATCATGTAAAGAACGAATATAAAATTATTTTTAAAAAATCAGATACGTCAGATGCAATATGACCGTTAAGAAATTTTAAATTTCTGTATTTCATCTAAAATTGGTACTAGGGGGCTTTGAAGTGTTTAGATTTAGATTAGATTAAGACGTTAAAATTATTTTTTTGAAATTTAATATGGCGGATCCAATTGTAAGAAAAAAATTTTACCTTATTCGCATTTTTTCAAATTTGGTATTAGGGGTTGGGAGGTGGTGTATTACGAATATGAAGTTAATTTTTTACAACTATTACCTTAATAAGATACAATATGAGGTGCTTAAAATTTTACATTTTTCGGATTTTATATAAAATTGATATTATAGGGTTCTTGGGGCGTATACAAACTCAATATATAATACAAAATATATCGGGCTAAGAAATTTACGTTTCAAATTTTTTAAATTTTGGTTTTGTGGCCTATATTACCAAAAATTAATTTGAAATTTAAGATAGTGGATTTACTAAGACAGACTAAATATTTATTTGACACAATTTCATTGGTATTTGGAGAACTCTAAGAATCAAAGAATTTTTAGTGGTTCATTTTAGGGTGATTTACAATTCTGGATAAAATGGGTACTTCTATGCCATCTTGGAGTCATTGCGAGGTACACTAATCTCGATTAGCACTTAGTTCAAATAATTTATTAATATCATAATGTATTCAAAACTAAAAATCGAAAAATAAAATTTTTATAAAAAAATTGAACCTACTTCTAAAAGTGCGCTAAAAAGAGAAAAATAACTATAAAATTTTATATGAAATTGAAAGTTTTTAAGATTTCTAAATGAAATAAATAACTACTAATATATACAAAGTATGTTAAGAAAGCAATTACAAATAAAGTATTTCAATCTGTTTATGCGAATCACATTTTGTCAGGTATTAGTTTGGCACCGACTTCAAAAATTTCAATTTCATATAAAAATTTATAGCTATTTTTCACTTTGTAGCACATTTTTAGAAGTTGGTTCAATTTTCTTTTAAAAATTTTATTGATCACTCTGTATTTATTTATTATCAAAATATCAATACAGTACCCTAAAGTAGATAAAGACTTTCATATGAGATATATTGATAGTTATGTTTAGGCCTGCTACGCCATTTTAAACATAAAATTTAAAATATATCAAAAACAATTAGACTTGGATATAGGATATTATATATAAAATCTGTCTATAATTTTGCGTAGAATTTAAAAATGAAATAACATATTTTTTGTTTCATTTAAAATCAGCAAGAAGGTATCAGCTTTCAATATTGCCCCCATTGATTTAGTAAACTGTAATTTTCCGAAGTATATTTTCCGAGAACTCGATAGGACATACTGTACACAAAAAGTTTTAATTGCGAAGAAATAAATTGTCCATAATATGTTCATTATAGTCTCGTACAAGTCTTGTAGCTGTAAATTGTTAGTGTAATTTTAAATTTTATTTTAGATGCTCTCTGAAGAACACTTTTTTTCTTTTTTGGAAATGGTAATCATTATTTGATAATTCTAGTTTACCGTACTAATGTCGAAAGAAATATATGGTTTGATGTAAATATTATTTAGGGACCAAGTATATTTCTGTTTTTAAAACTAAATACAGATGCTTAATTGAATTTTCGTTTTTATTTTCCCGGAATTTACAGTTGATTTTTTCGATTTTATGAATGGTTCATTAAATAGATTATTACTGGCATCATTGTTTAGTCCCTTGAAAACGAAAAATTCAAAAATAATCAGATAAACTATTTGGGTTGAAATTCTCTATGGATGTCGAAAATGAACAATAAAAAATTAAAATTGTTATTCTATACTGAAAAGTATTTTATTTGTCGATAATATATTCCAATGAGACAAAAATTTTATATTTTTTTACCAAAGCAGTTGGATAATTTCATTACCAAAAGTAAGCACATCTATTAGAGTAATTAATACGTATTTAATATAAAATTATCATAACATACCGTCAAAACACAATGACCTTTTTATTGAATATAAAATTAGAAACAATCATCATGAGTACTAACCATCATCCGATGTGTATTAAATAACATTAACATTAATGATCATAATTCTCACAATAATTGCTATATTTTGTTTATTTTCTTACAGATGATTTATTTTTGGCCAATAACTGATCTCATGTTCACCTTATCAGAGATAAATTTAAAAAATATAATAATTGTCACACCTATTACAGATTTCAAGAAATTATTAGATATCTCATCATATTGACTTTATTTATCCTATGTCACACCACTCTATGAAATATAACTTACAATGTAAATTGGTGTCCTAGAGTGATAGTTCTTGAAAACCGCTCTGAAGATATGACACTTAAAAAACAACCTTATTTCCTTATTTATAGTGAATTATGAATATATTCATTTTAATCTCTATTTTTGGCATTTCTTGAAATATGGATATCAGAAAATTTATGTTCTTCATTTTTATCCCTTACACTATGAGTTAATAGGAAAATACTTGTTTATTGATTCATGAGTTCATATATCAAGTTTGATGACGGCTCTTAAGCTGTTCACAAGATATAAGCGTTATTTCAAAAATTAAACCTCTTTATTTTAAATTGCTTAAGGAAAAACTTTAGATCCATGTTAAAATAAGTGTTCACCATTCATAATGCAGATTCTTTATAAAAATTTTAATGCTTCCAAGGGAGTTGTTTTTTGGAGGAGTAGAAATTATTTAAATAAATTTCGAAAAACTGTCATATTCATTATATAAAAGAAAAATGTACCAAAAAAGAAACTTAAAAGTAAGTAAAGAAGATAATAATATTTTTAGTTCAAAACGGTTTTAAGCATAATAACGAAAATATATTTACTGTATATGGAAAAATTATATATTTGTTGCTTAAACTTATATAGAAAGTGTGTATCATGCATTTTTATGTAAGGAAAGCCGAAATAAAACGTGAATAATTTTACAAAATATGTTGTCACGAAAATTTTGAGTGTTTATTTGGCTTGAACTAAATTTGATACCAGGCGCAGATCCAGGGGGGGGGGCGATCGCCCCCCCCCCCCCAAGAGCTTTGAGTTTAGGAAAATATACCTAATTTTGCCTCTTGTACTATAGTTTATTCAAGAACTAGAAAGAGTAATAAGTAATTTTTTACCCTTTTTCTTCGCAAACTACCTGTGTTTTTTAGTCCGGTGTCTTTGACTAAATCTGTTAGATAAATATATTTTTCATAGGAATGGAAATTTTATAATCAAAAATACCGGTCTATAATAGTAAACTATTTGAGTTGGATAACAATAGATATTTGGAATTGTAAAGTGTTAAAAAGGATTTTAATTCTTGTCATAGGCGTCGGAAGGAGGTTTATTTTATCACTAAGTATTTATGGCATAGAATATCATTTCGGTAATAAACTTAAAATAAAAAGTTTTTATAATATTATTTTATTTCTTATGATTTCTTAATAATTAACATACATTACAAAATGTAGATAATTTTGACATATTTAACACAAATCACAACTATACTTTATTTTTATTATTTTTAATTTTGTCATAGAAACCGTTTTAGGCACATTCAGACTAAAACGTAGCTTTACTCTCTCAAAAAATTCTAAGTTAAAATTTAAATACTTACAGAATACCCGTTGTCAAAGATACAAAAACTTAAACATATATAAAAAAATAAATTCGTCCATATAATATTAAAATTTTTTGGGGCTATCGGTCATTTTATTATTAATTAAAAACATTTTTAGGACATTTGACGTTTCAGTTTATTTATTTCTTAAACCATCTGCAGAATTACAATTAAACACTAAAAAGGGATTCAAATATATTTAGTTTGTATATGTTACCGTTAAAATTGCACCTACCTATTTTAATTTCTATTGTACTGATATCCTAATTTAATTTACTTTATTACATGGAAATCCGATAGCCCCAAAAAATAAAATAAACTGTTAATTTTACACCCTTAAGAAAATGACACCAATACAACAATAAAACAATAAAAAACTTACGGCTAATTGGAATTAAATACATAAAAAATTAAAGAGTGGGACACACTAAAATAAAAATATATAAAAAAATACAAAAAAATATATAAACAACATAAACAATAAAATACACCAAAAACAAACATTTAAATAATAAATTGTATTTATACTGGTAAATATTACGTATCTAATTCCTAATCAAAGTCAATGAAGCTATCTTCGCTCAAATTAATTATAATTGGTTCCTCTATCTCATCGATCATGAGATCGAGTTTCCACATTTTGTTTTATTCTTTTATTATATAGATTTTTACCAATTTTCCGCAGTAATTTTATTCAAAAAATCTTTTAAAAGTTCAGTTAAATTACTAATTTTGTAAGTTGTGTTATTTCTAGCAACTCTACCTTTTACTTGAGAGAGATATTTCCTTCTCCAACGGACAGTTTCCGGACGATCTATAAGAACCGATTTTCCATCTGGTTTTTCCCAGCAAAAATTAGGTTCTATGAGCAATTTTCAGAGTTCAATTATTGCAATTTCTGGTAAATCGCCATCTTTATTGATTTTAGTTAGAATTTTGTCCGCGGTTTTGATCTGCTTCTCATAATAAAATGTATGTACAACTCCTTTTATTATAATTTTCATCTCTTCTTCCAACGAGGTTTTTCGTCTGTGATCGATTGTGGCTTGGGAGTATTAACAATTCCAGTCATTTTTTTTCCTTCACTATTCGGTACATAGGAGATTTTCCAACTCCCGTCATGTGAGAATACATCTCAACAGAGCTTTTAACATTATTATCTAGATATTAATATCTTAAGACATCATAAACATTCATTTTCTTTGAGGAAAAAATGCCCTGGTTTAACGATTTTGGAATAAATATAGATGTGGAAGCCATATCTTTTGGATATCTCACTAATCCCAAATAATAAATAAAAGCAAGCACAAACAAGATAAATCACCAAGGACACACTATAAGGTGTACTTTGCTCACTGAGAAATTAAATTGAGCTATCAGAAATTTTATTGTTGCAGTAATATTTAAATATAATTAAATATAATTAGTTTTACAGGGAGCATCAGTTACCTGCGACACTGGAACAGGTACGTTGAAAGTTTCGGTAACAGTTTTATTACTCTCTCTAGTTCTTGAATAGAGTATAGGAACGTGTATGCTTGCGATTGCCCCCCCCCCTCCCTCCAGGAGCTTTGAGTTCGTGAATATAAACCCGATTTTGCTTCTTATACTAGGAATGTGTATGTTGCTGGCATCCCCCCCCTACCGGCACTTGTTTTTTCTTTTGATTGCCTCCCCTCTCCAAGAGCTTCAAATTCAGAAAAATAGACCCGACTTTGCCTGTTACACCCCCCTCGTCGACAACTTATTTTCGCTTGCCATACTGTACTTTTGTGATATCATCGCCCCTCCCAAAGAGAGAGGCTGGATCCGCCCCTGTTTGATACTGGCCTTTTTAACAAGAAAAACTAATGAAAAATGCACATCCTCCAAAAAAAATTATTCTATGGTATAAGTCAAATATACAACATCTTTAGCAAAAAAAACTAAGTCACTAAGTACGAATTTCATCAAGCCAAGTAATTGTCATTCGTGGTTTAAATATCTATCCTAGCCTACAATGTAGTCCGAACTGTTAACCCATCACTTACATGATATAAATTTATTACCGGTTTAAATTAAGAATAAAGGCTTTAAAGTGATGACGACCTATCAAATTTTTAACTTTTAAAATACAAGAATAGAAAACTATTTTTTTTATTACCTGTTACGAAATTTTTGTAATTACGTTAGCATATTTTTCATAACACCTTCGTAAAATTTATAAATCAGCTGATGTGATGTTATTTTAGTCACCTATTTAATTCGTTGGGTTTTTTCGGCCAAATTAAAAAAAAAATCTGTCAAAAGTTTTGGTTTGGATTTTTTTATGTGGAAGGGAACCGAAATCATAAATTCAAGGTCTTCCTTCGCTAACTGTGGAAGAACGAGATACGCTAATTTATTCTCTTAAGTTTTTTTTCTAAGTTTAGCGGATTATCTTCTCTGAGAAACAAATTACCTTTTGCTTTTGTTTAATTATGTTTAAATTTATCTGCAGAGCATAAATTTATTTGGCTTTTAAGGATAATGTTCATTTTACGGCATTTTTTTAAATTCAATGTCGGCCATCTTGGCGCGAGTCCATGAAAATTATCTTAGACTTGTTGCTGGTTTCAGTTACTTACTTTCTTTATTGAAACTACCTGTTACTAAAACATTGTGTCAACCCAATGTTGTGTTAGGAGTTGCACTGCCTAGTTAGGCAGGTAATGGCCACTGTGCTATTTAAGACTTCTGAGCTGATGCTTATCTGAGAGAACTTGGCTGACAAAGTCTATATGAAATACATTCAGGCCAAAGCCAAAGAACTTAAAGTAAGTCTTAATTTTATCTTTTACCTTTTGCTTGTTTGAAGCTTGACTCCACCTGCTGGTTTGTTCTATGTTTAAAAAAACTCGACTTCTTGTCATACCTTGCCTAAGCAGAAGACAAATTATCTTAAAATATATTTGGTTGTGTTGTCTTGAAGTAACAGACTTTATCTAATTTACCTTGTTAAATCTTTTACCTACAGGTGACTATCCATTAAAACGTACAATTGCTTTTTTGTATTCAGCTAATGTTTGGCCATATCTTGTTATATTATGTACTATTATAATTTCCTTCCCCTGTCCATTACTGCTGTTAACTTCATAATAGAATCTTGTCAATATAGTGAACGGTAATTTCTAAATGTTTTATTAATTCTAAGATGTTTTAGAAGGTTAACTGCTTTACTTTTTGACATACTACAAGGTCGATATAAAATGAATTTTTGTTTTTTTAATTGAGAAATTTAAATTTTTCATTTTTGGCGGCACGTATTGTGTCATATTTTTAAGTAAGGTATTAACCTTTAGTATGTCATTTAATTTTTTTTGTATATAATAATTTTTACAGCTTATTGTCAAAAAAACCGTTTATTGTTCTTTCTGACTTTTATTTTGTATACACACTGTTTTTTCGTCCCCCTACATTTTTTAAATTTAGATTTGGACCCCTTTAGCTTTATCATTTACTGCTGTAAGGTATATATAGGTCAAACAAGACAATAACTAAAAAATAGAATTAAAAAACATAAAACTAGCATCAGATATCCTAGTATTTTATCAAACACCGCCTTAGCTAAACAGGCAATAGAAAACCTTCACAATTTTGATTTTAATAACGTCGAAATTTTAGACAAAGAACAATCAAAGAAATGGTCCACATTAAAAAACATCCAATATTATATATTTTAGGTCAGATACAAATGACTTAAATAGTATTTATAACAACCGTATAGTATGATAAACTCTAGATATTCATATCAAAAGCTCTTCTGGTTTTTATTATAGAAATTCAGTATGCTTTCTACCCATAATAAAGAAAACGAAAATCTAATGTGCATAAACTAAAAAATTATTTCTCCCTAAGTCAAGTTGATATGAGTCAGTGCAATAAACATAAAAATATATATGTCAAACATATAAAAATTATTTACGTTTTAATCTCCTTTTAATGTTTTTTAATCTCATTTTAATGTTTAACTGTAATTTTGATGATGATTTAAGGAATAAATAAACCGAGACATCAAATGTCCTAAGCGAATTTTTAATTTAATAAAAAAATGACCGATAGACTCAAAAAAATAAAGTAAATATATTAATAACTCAATGTTCATATATAAGGCCCAAATATTTCCTTCTAATATTTAATGAACTTTTTGTTGTCAGGTCTCCAAAATGTTATTTACCCTAAATGAACAATAAGGTATGGGAAGGCTAAAATACTCTCTAGTGTAATAAAGTCGATACAGCAATATAGTAGGTATAGAGTTTATTGCCCAAGCGGGTATTATTGAATTTCGTAATACATAAAACAGAATACATATATTTTATAAAATTTATTATACAGTGCACGCAAAAATGTTTTCATCACATTTTTTAGTCCTACAATTTTAAAAAGATGATTCTTATAATTTTGTTTCCTCGTAATTAGAAAGCAAAAAAACCTTCAATATGTGACATATGGTATTTGCTTCAATCCGCAAATTTCATTTGAAAATTTCGAAAGTCCGAAAATGTTATTATTTGTTCAAATGTAAAGAAGTTTCATAAGAAAAAGTTACTTGTATTTCTAATAATATTCCAAATATAACGTTTGATACAAAAATTTTAACTTTTATTTTTTCCCATATTATGCCAACAAAATGGAAAAAATAATTTATGTTAATTAATAAACTTAATTTTTCAGAAAAAAATGTCATGAAAAAGAGTATTTCCAGATTTTCTTGTATTAGAAGGTTATTTAATGAAAACGGGTTAAAAATATAATTATTAGATAGAGGAATTTCACAAAACGAATTTATTCAGTTACAATTACGTAGCGTGGGGGGGGGGGGAGAAAAACAAATGAGATACTTACTAGGGGCGTGAAATTACAAAAAAAAAACATTTTGTTTTGTCTAGAAATTTATTTTATTTATCTTTGATGTCCTATCTTCGGTTGAGTATCATCGTCCCGTTCTTTTACAAACTTAGTACCTCTTTTTAAATAAGTATTGCCATATATATATATATATATATATATATATATATATATATATATATATATATATATATATATATATATATATATATATATATATATGAATATCTACGGATTTTCATACTTATTGCCAGATTTACGTTGTGCATGCAAATTTTTAAAAGATTTTAACTGTCGATATAAATCTAGTATTACAATTATCAATTTTTAAAGTGTGGTAATTTTTTAAATTTAATATTATCAAATTATCAATTTTTAATATGATATGATATCAATGTGAAATAAATTTTATATTATTTTTGCAAATTGCCGCAACATAAATACTAATGAAGTTTAAACAAAATCTATGTAATGGTCTTGGCATTATCTAGCAAAATAATAAATACACATTTTAGCCCTTTTCAGCCTTACAAAAATTAATTATCGTATACAGAAAAAGATTAAAAAATTAGCTAGTTTAAAAAGTACAAACAGGTGCGCTATCCTTCTAGACAGAGAGGGTCACATAATATCTGACACAAAAGGGAAACTAGAAAGGTGGAAAGAATACATACAAGATCTCTTTGAGGACCAGAGGGAGGAACAGATGGAAGTGATAGTCAGACAATATATTCCAAATATAACAAGGGAAGAAGTAAAACACGCTATCAAAATATCAAAGACCAATAAATCCCCAAGTCCTGACGAAGTTCTAACTGAATTAATCAAGTTAATTATGAAAGAACAAATCGATATATTAGTAGACCTGTATAATACAATATACAACACGGGAATTAAACCTACAGAATAGTTTACGTAAATCAATATTCATTATTCTACCAAAAATACCAAACGCAAAAGAATGCCATGACCATCGAACAATCAGCTTAATAAGTCACATTCTAAAAATATTTCTGAAAATTATGTATCAAAAAATCTTTAGAAAACTAAAACGAGACTTTAGTGACTCCCAGTTTGGATTCAGGAACGTAATGGGGACAAGAAAAGCCCTATTTATGTTCCACTTGTTGGTTCAGAGATGTATGGATGTCAATCAACCTGTATATGTCTGTTTTCTGGACTATAATAAAGCTTTTGATAAATTCCGATATAACAACCTAAGGCGGCTACTCAAATATAAGGCTATAGACAGAAAGGATATATGGATAATAGTTCATTTATACTTTAATCAAACGGCTGGTGTTAAGTTAGGCGATGAATTTTCAGTCGAAGTGGCCATAAAGAGTGGTGTAAGACTCGGAGGACATTATTTAGGAAGCACTAGCAGAAACAACAATTATAATAAAAGTAAATGGAAGAGTTATTAATAACATCAGATACGCATATGACACCATTCTCATTTTAGAGTCATTAGGAGACCTCCAGAAAATATTAGATTAGGTAGTAGTGAGCAGTGAGAATGCAACAAAAACTACTTTCATGACCATAACAAAATCACACCAACACCAAAAGAGTCTATGGATCAAAAAACAATCAATAGAAAAGGTAAAGAAATGTAAGTATCTGAGAACAGTTGTTAATGAAACCAATGAATATACAGAAGAAATTTGAATACGAATCGGGCACGCCAGAAATATATTCAATAAGATGAGAAAAGTATTTTGCGGTAAAGATATTAGCCCACATCTCAAAATCAGGATGTTAAGGTATGTATTCTCGATGCTGATTTATGGAACGGAAGCTTGGACGCGAAAACAGGACATCACTAATCGACTGAGGGCATTCAAATGTGGGCATATAGGAAGATTTTGAAGATAAGATGGATAGATAAAATATAAAACATGGCGGTACTTGAAAGAATTAGGAAAGGTAAAGAAATATTAAATACAATAAAAATAAGAAAATTACAATACCTAAATCATGTTATGAGGGAAAAAATACGCTTTTTACAATTGATCATTCAGGGCAAGATTCGTAGAAAAAGGTACATAGGAATACAACGCATTTCATGATTGAATAACTTATAACTTGAGAAAATGGTACAACTGCAGTTTCATTGCATTGTTTAGAGCTGCAATATCAAATATAAGAATAGCTGTGATGATAGTCAACCTTTTTAAAAGGGATGGCACTTGAAGAAGAAGATGCAGAACATGTAAAGTCAAAAATCCTGTTCGTATCGTAATTTTTCACAGAGAAAATTATTTTTAATTAGCAATTGTAAAATGAAGTCTTACTCCTTTTTCTCCTTTTAAAATGTAAATATCAAAATATCAGGACATTGATTTTTAGAGCACTCTGTCTCTCAGATTTCGCTACTTGTATTAGACTTTATATATTGTCCAATATAAGTTGCTTAAAGGATTCGCTTTTGCTAGGTTTAGGTGCGCTTCGAAACTGGTCTGCATGTGGCCGTGTACTGCCATAGAACCATAGACGACGCTTTCACTTTCCTGGTATTTTTTTGTAATCTGAGATAGTGCTTTGTGTCTAAATGTGTTTAAACAGAATCTTCCAGCATACGCTCATAGAAGCAACCTACAATAGTCCGTGTGGGTTGCGTGGCAAGGAAAGAAGGGATCGTGCTATCCGAAATGCGATCGGCGGGCGCGTGTTTCCGTGAGAGTGGAGTACAAATAAACATTCGAAACAAAATAGATAATACAACTCCCTTATTCATCCAATCTTTATCTTTGCAGTGTAATGGATGGGGCCCATTGCAGGTTACCTTTAGTTGTGTAAGAGAAGAATGCGTCTGTCCTTATGGTATAAGGTTCTTTTGAGTTGGTTGAGAACTAAAATAGTTTCTCTAATATCAACGTGCTTATACTCCCAACTGCAAGATTACGTAGAATGTTGTGAGATGACACTACTTATATTAGACTTCATATTTCGTCCCATATAAATTGTTTAAAGCATTTGTTTTTGCTACTTAGGTGCGTTTGCCTACCCTGTACTGACGTGAACAAACGAGTTCATGACCGTTCTGCCTGTAGCGATGCACTGCCGTAGGAGAGCCCTCCACCCTCTTCTGATATTGTGCTTTTTCTCTATGTTAGAACAGAGTACGTGTGTCCTTATTATATAAGGTTTTTTGAGTTAATTAAGAACTATAATAGTTTCTCTAATACGAATATATTTATACATCCCACTTCAAATATATTGTACCACTCTGTTGGATCTTATTTATATTTACTCCAAATTAGAATTGTTGGTAACATCAGAAACTAATTCTCAAAAATCGTTAAGGCATATCAGTATTGGAACTTTTCAAATATAATAGTTAATTCTTTAGATTTGTAGTTTCCTGTTTATATCAAAAATTGTCGCTAGTTCATCTTGTTTAAATGCAGTGGAAAATTTACCTCTATCAAATTATCTGCATGATGTAGGGCAGCCTTCGCAGGAATATAATATTTGAAAACCGTATACACGTATACTTTATAGTTACTAATAAAATGCTCCTCTTAATTTATTTATTTATGTTATTTTTTTTTTATTTTCAGGTTTCTTATATTATTTATTCGAAACAATTGATGATATATTTAAAGCTTTTACATTTTTTTAATCAAATTTTTAATAGAATCTAAATTGATTTTAATACCTGTCTAAGAGAGTACGACAGTATAGCTATTGTTTATCTACGTCAAATTTTGAAACAATATGAGACATAAAAAGACAACGCATAAATAAAGATAAAAGTCCTTCTAACTTCAAGTTTAAAGACGTAGAAAATCCACTTTTTAAAAATATATTTATCATAAAGAAAGGCAAAAGTCTTTTCAGTAAAATGACTTGATATTTAGAATATATACAGTCGTAATTTGTACAGTTTTTGTGACCTTTTAAAATTACTTTTTCTTAAGAAGAAAGTCTTTTTCTTTACAAACAGTTTAATTAATTAAGACTATGAAGCCGTTTTAAGGGAAAACAATAGATTTTGAATTAAAAAATGTATTGATAAATATGGGCGTTTTTACGAAAATCTATATAAAGTACTAAGGTTACTACTAAGGACTATTTGCCATGTTATTAGAGAAATTGTCATTTATACAGTAAAATCTTTTATATTTTATAGTGTAGTGGAATACTGGGTAGCTTGGCCCAACATTACTTCGTATTAAAAAGGTGTTTTGTGACCACTCTTTGTAGTTTATTGCCTACTAATTCCTTAATTTTTACTCCTTAATTAATTAATATTACCTATTTAATTTTAAAACTGACCTGTGTTTATAATAAGGGATTTAAATTGACAGTGAATAAAGTTTTTAATCTTTTGTTTTGTTTATGTTCCGGAGACAACTTTTCCTTTTATCGATTCAAAAGCTTTACCTCTAGGTTTTTATATTTAAGTCTTATATATGAATTTTTTTTTGAAATATATAATTCGAATTATAACAATATCATAAGCAAAACAAAACTGGTCCTCTGGATTGTCTGATGATCATAAGCGAAACAAAATTGGCCATCTGGATTATCTGATGATCGATGGCAACTCAATCAGGTTAAAAATTTAAACCTTTTTAGTTACTTTGACTGTTTTTTTTTTTTTTTGAAGAGCAAGTTAAAAAATATATTTTTGCTCAATAAACACTTTCAAAATGCTTTCGTCACTGGTGGGTATATATATATATATATATATATATATATATATATATATATATATATATATATATATATATATATATATATATGAAGTAATCTGTCCTTTGCACAGCCAGATGCATGTCAGTACCCTGATGAGTCTAATAGAGACGAAACATGTACCTCTGCCGTATCACTGTGGCGGGGAGGGTAAGTTTTGACTTTCTTCTCGGTATGGTGGTACAGGTAGGCCATCATCTCGATGGTGGTGGCATAGGATAAATTGTGTTCCTTAGCAATTTGTTCTAACTGTGCAACCTCTAACACGAAAAGGCTATGGTTGGAACGAAGTTTGCATTTACTGTTCGCATTTTACTTCATTCATATACGGAGCTGCATATAGTTGTACGTTTGCTGAATGTGATTTCAGCACTACAACGGCATAATGTGGATATATCCACTGCTATTGCATCTCACACGGAGGAGTCCGTGAAAGCCGCATAAACATATATATATATATATATATATATATATATATATATATATATATATATATATATATATATATATATACACCTAGGAAAAGAAAACTGAATAGCAAAAGTTATAAAGCTATTAGTGGACAATTTTTGGTAAGTTCGGGCATATATTCTTATCATGAGACGTCCCTGAAAATCTCAAAAGAAAATCTTCCTAGTCATGTATATTGTCAGTTCTTATGTAAATACATAAAACTTCGAGCATACAGTACTGGAGGAAGCCTGTAACGGATCACGTGCATTACACGGCAAAGAGAGAGAGAGAGAGAGAGAGAGAGAGAGAGAGGGGTGAATATGGGGTAGAGCTATCTCTGCTGCTCGAACTACAATTGACCGATGAGTGCTTCAAAATTAAAAGAGTGACAGAGATAACACTTCCCCATATGTCCTTTCTCTCTTTGCCGTGTAATGGGTGCAGACCGATACATGCTAATTCAAGTAATTTAATCTCGATGACTCGAAAAATACTGCAAACTCGTCTTCAAATTCTAAAGAGGACTATACTCGGGATTAATTGGAGAGATAAAGTTAAAGATGTGGATATTCGGTCAAGAACATAGCCGCTAGACATCTTGGAAAAAGCAGCCCAACAGAAATGTCAATAGACTGGCTATATAGCTAGATAAAATAATGACAGATGGACATATAAACTTATAGTAGGGCGACCAATGGAGAGTAGGAGGAATAGAGGCATAAAACGATATCACTAACAAATATATTAATAAATAGACTTCAAATCGTATAGCGTTTGAGGGACAAAGTCTCTAGTAAGGGATTTGGGCATAAACATGGCTGGTAGAGGTCTTGGATAGAGTAGCTTAATTGAAAGAGTACCTTCGTCGTTGAAGGACTCAACTTTAGTTTTCATTACACTCCTTATAAAAAAATTCGAAAGGGTTAAGTCAGGAGAGCGGGCAGGTCAAGGAAAGGGGCTAGATAGTTAGGCAAAATAATGAAAAATAGGCCTATAAACTGATAGCATCGCGACTAAGGAAAAGTAAAAGGCGTTTGGGGAAGATGGCATCCATAAATTTGCAGGGAAATTTGGAGTAAAATTATTATTATGACTATAATTTAAAATATCTTAATAAATGTCAAAAATTTAATTTAGTACATCTCAAATTATCAAATCCCTTCTTCTGTTAGTGCTTGTTGCGCACTATGTTGTCTTTCGTCGGTACATCCGTACTACTTCCTGACAAGCATACTCTCCTTGCACGCATGACACGTCATCACTCACTCCTCTTAGATTTAGTAGAACTTAAACAGCAACTGGAATTTTTTCTTGATATTCACGCCACATATTCATATTCCCGCCATATTGGAAGGCTCAACATTTACAAATTAATAAATAAGTAACTGCGATTCCTTTAAATGGAATTTATTGTGGTTGTTGCATTGAGTAAAGATGTCATGCAATTTCTAACCTATTCAATTTTTTCATAAGACCTCTGAATGTTATCTTTTCGCGACTTGAAACTAAATTTACCAAAATACCTAAAAAAGAATTAGTCAAGTACTAAAGAAAGTAATTTTCAGCCACTCTTTATTAAATGATAAATTTAATTTTTTAAAATAGATATATTTTTTTGTGCCAACCAAAATCTTTAAAGGATTATTCTTTATTATATACGGAAAACAATATACCTTAAATCTAAAAGATTAACTTTGCTCGTGTTTCAATAAAGCTTACACTTGAGTGCTAATCCTTTGCGAAATGCTTCTTTTGTGGTTCCTATAAAACATTTAAAGCCGTAGAATTTTCCTCCCTTTTATGACAAACTTTACCGCTTAACCGACCTAAACCTTGTTTTGTTACATAGTTGGTAGTCTTTATTTTGGTTATAAAACTAATAAAAACTTAACAAGAATTTGAAAATGGTTTTAAATATATTTTAAAATATAAATCAGATAATTTATTTTGATTCAATTGAATCTTAAAGGCCCATATATTCTGTAAACTGTATCAGCGAATTACTTCAGATCTTAAAGAGCGGCATAACATACATCATTCAGATAACTATTAACTTTTAACTTTCTTAAAAAGATGATGATTTAATGATTTTTTTAAAAACCTTAGCTTTGAGATACAAAAAACAGTAGAAAAGCAGTTTTGAGTGTAAAAAAACCTATCTGCATAAAGATCAAAACTACAATGACGCAAAAAATTTACGAATATAAAAATAGAGTGCTCTCTGGAAGATCTGTTCTCTGGAAAGGAAGACTCTCAATCAAGCTAAAACGTGTATTTAAGAATAATTCAAACACTTTATTTACGACTATTTCGTTTAAAATAAAAATACCGAGAAAATTCAAGATCATCTCTAAAGAACCCTTACGTCCTGAGGGTGAATCACTGAACATATATATGTTACTATAACCACGTTTTAATATATTTTCTTATAATTTGTATTAAATAACAGTTTTCATAAAAACGTAAGTCGTCAACCACTTAAACTGTACAATAAAGACCCCACACCAACCTTATGGAAAACGGTTTCCAGGAAAATAGGCTGGAAATATAGAGTCACAGAGTTTTTGAGCTCCTAAATAAACATCTTCGTAGGCCTAAGGCCATCCTATGACTCGTCCTTGAAATACAGAATGGTGAGATTTTCCCTATAGGCGTCACTCATTTAGAGTAGAATCAGTCGAGAACTAATCCAGTGGTAATTTATATATTTTATTTTAGATATGGAAAGACTGGGAAATTCTTCTTCTAACGGTGGGCAAATACTATTTGAAAGTCGAATCTTCTTTTCCGGTTAATAGGTGAAAAATCGGTTTACAAATCTGTAATGAAGCATTATGAAAAACAAGTTTGCATTCAAAAGTTGTAGGAAATTAAACGTGTTATGCCAGAGTGTCTTGAGCGAAATATTCAAGGTTATTTCAATATCCAAATTATATTTTACGTGCATTTGCCTTTGACCCCTGTAAACATAAAGTTTCATATACATATCAATTGATATGCCTATGGTATTTCCAGAAAAATGAATTTATAGAAAAGATTAAAATAATAATCTGCATATTTTTGATAATTCTGAAGGTTCCGTTACTACGTTGATAGTTTACGCCAAAACCTCACAATTAAGTGAGAAAAAATTCAGTAATAGAGCATAAAATAAAATAAATAGTAAAACAAAATCACTAGAGTCTACTTGAAAGTTAGTAGCCGCGCCAGCGAGTAAATATGTCACGCGAACCCCTATGCCGGAGAGTAGGATAGGTTATTCAGAGTGTCACTGCATCTGTATCTAGGTGAGTTGAATGCAGAAACCTTCCATGATGTCGTTAGGGACTAACTCTCAACTTCTATTTGAATTTAAATTAAAGAAATTTGAATTCGAATTTTTATACAAATACACAAGTAAACATGTAAGTCAAATAAAACTAGCTAATAAAAAATAAAGAAAACTTTAATCAAATCATCGCATGTCTTACGATGTTGCTAGAAGAGCAAACCTTTAGTCCCATTAATCACAAATCTTCAACTTCAAATAATTACCTTTCAATTTAGAGTTGCGAAACTTAATTGTATATAATTATTTAATTGTGAAATAAATTAAATAAAAGAAAGCAATTAAATTGAAATAGACAAGGTAAAATAATTGCAATAGATATTAATGAAGATATGTTATACTATATAGAAGAATAAAATCCAGTTTGATATTACAAAAAATATTCCATGATCATGAGATAGAATACCGGAACAACGTCTTACAAAAAATTTAATGGAATAAACTTTAATTCACAAAATTATTTAGATCGTTATCATTTAAAATAGAAAATAAAGATAATGCAAAGTTTGCCTGAAATTCCGAAGGCAAGACTACAGCTAGCTCTTTGGTCTCGCACAAATTGGTCTGCAACACTGCCAAACCGTGGTGTGGTGTGTAGGTACTAGTAAAACATCGAATCAGGACAAACGGTCTGGGCCTTATTATAGACCAATAGGCCGCACCACGCTCCTTCTTTCAAATAGTCGGCTGAAATAAAATTATAAAAATACGTTAATAATTAACATTTTCTGTTCATAATTAGGTAGCCCATTAGTTATTTTCAAATTAAAGCAGTACATTATTTGTCCATCATTATCAACGCAGATCAAGTAAATAAGTTACCTGCTAAATGCAGAGTTATTGATTTCCTCAAAGTTCAGGGACCTTGCAGATTATATGTTGCCCAGAATCGACGACGGTACCCAAATTACGAAACAAAATAATATTTATAACTTCAATAAACACAAAGAAACGCATTGATATTGCCAATTAAACTGGAACATGGGGAAAATTAATTAAGTTATGGTGATTACTAGATAATAGTTTCAAATTATAAGATCAAAATACAATAATGCAAAAAGCAACACAATAACGTCTGTCAATGCAAATTCGAAAAGAAAACCGTCATACAAAAGGACGTATGGAAAAATTGCTCTCGAACAGTAGGCAAGAAAACCAGGATTTAACTGGAAAAAGATAACAGTAAATTCAATCATCTACAGAATAGTGAATGCCAAGCAAAACAACATAAATAGAAGTCAAACAGTGGTAATCAAATGAAACGTAATGGCGTACTTTGTAGTTAAAGAATGTAGCCAAAATTCAGGAACATGAAATAACCGAGCTGGGGAAAAAATTGAAAAGGAAATACAACTACAGGGATTCATAGTAAAACCAAAAATCCAACTAAACAACAAATGGAGCATGCCATTTGTTATTCAAAGAATTTATGAGATATACTTAAAGAAAAGGAATTATGTCTAACCGTAACACGAGTATTTGAAAAAATGTAAAATCAATTAAATTATCCATAGTAAACTTAAACCAAAATTTGATTCTTGATACCTTGTTACCAAATAATTCAAACAAATAAATGTATCAAATATTTAAAATAATTGTAAACATTGTGTGATTTCAAAGTTAGATATTTACTTGTAAACTATTATTAAGTTGTTCATAAAATATTTAAAGTATCACTAATACCTTTTTACTGCAAAATTTTGATCAGATGCTACAGCGAGACAATATTGTATTATTGATCATGTGCCGGTATTATTAATTTAATAAATTTTGATGATAATTCAAAATCTAGATGTAAACTTATAAAATGATAAACGTTGACTAGATCTCTCCTGTAACTATATCTAATCTTATTTTTAATGTTTTTGACCTACAAAAGTATTTTGGAAAGCAGAGATTTTGTTGCAGCATTCTAATGGTCTTGACATATATTTTTTTACATAAATATGCTAAAAATATTTCCAATATTTTCAAATAAAAACAATTATTCTTGTTGTTTTTAATATAAACTTAATCACACTTTTCTTGAAACTCGACAAAATTATTTTGTTGTTATAAAAAATATTCACACTAATGCAAATAAATTTTGTATTAACGTCCTAATCTACATAAACTGCAACAAAATTTTTCATTTTGAATGACAGCCTATCGATTCGATTGGTATAGCCTTGTTTTTATTTTCGCCAAACTGACATTTCTATCCTGTTAAGCTTAAAAGCAAAAGGAAGTTATCCCGTCGATCAGCTAGATTTTTAAAACACAAAAATGTCGGAACTGACCCTATATTATTAATTAGATCAGCTTTAATGGTAAACTTTTGTGTATTAGGACGAACAATGAAATTTTTCTCTTAAATCTTACCAACTGACAAATCATTAAAATAATCTGCTAGTATGAAAATCTTTGTGTGGGCTTTTTTCTTCATGTTTTAAAATAAACCTCATTGGCAGTACACGGGCGGATCCAAGCAAAGGCCGTTGGGCGAAGCCCCGCACCTCCCCCCCCCCCCCAACAGGGTATATGTATAAGGTGTACAACTTTCGATTCTTTTGCAGGATATCTCTAGTATTATTAAAAATACAGATTTGCGATTTTGTTAAACGAAAGATGCAACAAGCAAAATTATCCTAGCCCCTCTATTTTTAAGATACTGGGCGAAATTGAAAATTTTCCTTTTACAAGCCATGTCGTATCTTAGTTAATACTAAGTTTAATGAATAAGTGAAAGCAGGCTATGGTCAGAGTTTTTAACGTAAAATCCACAAGAGTACTTAGTTTTTTTCTAAAGCATCAGATTTTGAGTTTAAGACCAAATTTATGCTTTTGACAATGCGATATCAATGTTTTCAAGCTTTTCCAAACTGTATAATAATGGGTATCTGATTTCACAGACAAATCTAAAATTTCGGTTTTTTTGAAAATTCAGACTTAAATTCGCCGTAGGCTATGAATATTGAATGCATATCTTATTAATAATAATATCTTTGGCAACTTCTTTAATATTATTTAGAATAAGTTTTCAAGGTTGTTGTAATATAATATAGTTTAAGAGTTGAAGGAAGTTTTTATTATATATTAGATTTCATACATTCCTTGACAAATTTTTATGACCAGCTCCAAAAAAATCATCACAATCATTTTTATAAGCAGTCCAATTCAATTTTCCGTCATTGTATTGGTTAAAAAATTGTAATCAACATTGAGGCACGTATATCTACATTGAAATATATTGTTGAAAATCTCAATATTCTTTAAAATAAATATTGTCAATGATCTAGAAACTAATTTCAATAAATTGGTCTGTCCTTTCCTCAGTTTCCTCTATTTCCAAACTTAAGAATAAGTCTAGGAACAAAATTTTAGTTTCAACTTAAGACACCTGTTTGAAGCGCTGTCATAGATATATTAAAACAATAATCGTTTGCTAAAAGGTTGAAATATTGGAACGTTATTTGTTGTTTAGAAATAAGAAGAGAAAATATTGGAACTAAAATATATTCATATTATTAGTGTGTGTGATACTCCTATTTACATTGCTAGATAGCCCCAAGAACTTACAGGATTGAAATACAGTTTTTAAATTGCCAAAAAGTTGAAAAGAACAAATTGAATTCATATATATATATATATATATATATATATATATATATATATATATATATATATATATATATATATATATATAATCACCATACCTAGAAGAAAGTCAAAAACTTACCCTCTCCGCCACAGCGGTACAGGTAGGCCATCATCTCGATGGTGGTGGAATAGGATGAATTGTGTTTTTGTAGCAATTTATTCAAACTGTGCAACCTCTAACACGGAAGGGATATGACGGAGTGAAGTTTGTATTTACTGTTCGTTTTTTACTTCATTTACTCACGGAGTTGCATATAGTTGTACGTTTGCTGAATATCACCCCAGCACTATAACAGCGTAAGATTGATTTAAACATGCCACATTAGTAGAGACTTTCTACATCAAAACATTAGTCAGTCGTCTGGCTTTCAATTAATGCTACTTGTAATATTCAAGAAAGGGGTGAAATTTTTAACATATATGTTCGTCTTACCTACTAAAGGTTCTATGATTTTTAGACGAAACACATTACAAATTTACCATCCATATATTAAGAGGATCACGGAGAAAATAAGACGAACTACCAGCAGTTACAATATAAAAAATGCCTTCAAAACCCAGAAACACACTCAAAGCTCATTTAACAAAGCCACAAACTATCAAATGTATTTTGGAGAAACCAAGCATCCACTAGAACTTAAAATTACGGGACATAAAACACTTGCACAAAAAAGAATAACGTCAAGCTCTCGTATTGTAGAACACACCTGGGATAAACAAGACCATATAAAATTGTCAACAGCTGCGGCAATATATATATATATATATATATATATATATATATATATATATATATATATATATATATTTTCTTGATCCTTGAACCATAGATTATATCATTTTTCTTTATTTTGTCTTTTCTTGGGTTTAGGTTCTATATTTAATAAATACACAAAACGATTGACGTTTCGCCCTTTATTCAAGACATTTTCAAAATTCTTTCATCCTAAAAATATATAATTAAAATACATCACATAAAAAACATATTTACAATTTCGAAAAACAAACAAGACACTTAAAAACAGTAGTCAAAACTTTAAAATTTTTTAAAAATATTTAATTTTTCCGGTACACACCCTGACATTTTGCTGTTCTGTTACTAAATAAAATTTAAATTTTACATCGTTTACTGAGGATACGTGGAATGCGAATGTGTTTTATTTTTTTAATATTTTTTTATATTTTACAATGCATAAAAAAAACAAATATGGTATATGTTTGGTTTTATGTTTGAGGATATTCAATTTTTAATTCTTATTTGGCTGGATCGAATACTTAATATTTTTGTTTAAATTAGGCTTGCGTAAATGTAGCTCAAATTTCCCATATCTGTTCTGTCGTTAACAGTGTTTTTATCTTTTTTAATTTCAATCATTTTCTTTATCTGTAATTTTTGGTAGTTCATATCTTTGTTTTTTATAATGGTACTGTTATAATCAAAAGTGTGTTTTTCGTCCTGTGTGTGTTTAACGCTTTTTCGTATATTTTTGGCCATTTAATCTGTTCTTCAGTAATTGGCTCGTCATGCCTATATATTTTTTGGGACAATTTGTGCAAGGGATCGAATATATTATATTTGATTTATTCATTAGAGGAGTTTTACTTTTTAAATTTGTGAACAGTGTATTTACTTTATTATTATGCGACCTGTGGCATACGATAATATCATGCTTTTTTAAAATGTATTTTATTTTTTCTGACAGCTCACTAGTGTACGGTAATGCCACATATTTTTGCTGTTTATGTTCTATGTGTTTTGTTTTTAGGTTATTATAAAACTTATATGTTCGTTTATCAATTATTTTGGTGATAGTCTTTTCGTTGAAATTATTATTTATTAGTGTCTCTTTTACTTTTTCCAGTATTTTTGGTCGGAATTCTGGAGACGTTAGGGAGATAGCACGATCAGATAGACCGATTATAACGCTATTTTTTTGAGTTTTTGAATGATTAGAGAAATAGTTTAGATATATACCTAACCAAGTTGGTTTGGTGTATCATTCAGTTAAAGTTTTGTTTTTTCTGCGTATAAGTGTCATATCTAGAAAATTTATTTTATTATTATTCTCTGTTTCGGACGTGAACTCTAATTTTTCGTTGAAACTGTTAAACTCTTGGAGAATTTCTTTTATTTTATTTTGTGGTACGCCTGCTATGCAATCATCGACAAAACGTTTGAAAAATATTATATTAAAATTTAATTTTTCTAAAACTTTTTCCTCTAAATATACCATTACTAGCTGAGCAATGGTAGATGAAATTGGTGATCCCATAGCACATCTATCGAGTTGTTTGTAAAAGGTATTTTCGTACTGAAAGTAATTTATATTAAAAACGAGGTCAACAGCATCCATAAAATTATTTTTTGATAACGATTTTAAAGGCGAATGAATCTTTAATAAAAAAATCGTTTTTGCCTGTAATATTTGAAATGCAATCTGATAAGAATTTATATATATATATATATATATATATATATATATATATATATATATATATGTATATATATATATATATACATATATATATATATATATATATATATATATATATATATATATATATATATATATATATATATATATACAACCCAATATAAAAAGAAGAGAATTTAAAGAAGCAGGTTAGATTAAAAACAATAATGGAATCTCTCAGTCTATACCTGATAATGATTAGAGATACAACCTAATCGAAATATCGTACAAACAAACAAAAATAAAGACAATGCAAGTCTGACAACCACATTTTAGTCGATTTCATATATTTAAAAAATTTTCTATTAATTTTTATAAATCCCTATAATTGATGAATAATTCGCTATAATCGCGTAATATTTTCAAACTGTTACTTTACACGCATCGAACCTATCTTCAAGCCCAGCCCAGTACCGCATGCGTGTGAATTCCACAACGCAGAGGACATATCATAACGTCCAGCATTGTAACGTGCTTAAAACCTAACAGCGAAATCAAGCAAGCAATCCGACAGCGACACAATTGTCGTGTGAATTAAGGTTGAGTTAGAAATAAACAGGAGTTAGTTATGTGTTAAATTTAGTTAATTCGAACTAGCACATCATTTCTTTGTTCTTCAATATTAAAACTCTTTTTTAAGAGATTTCTAAGGAATCTAAACAAGTCCTATATTCTCCAGTTTTTAGCGTGCAGTAATGGCCATCACAGAATGTTCCTCATATCATTTTCAAGCAAGAATATTTTGTATATGATAATTTCACAAAAAAATTATAAAATACGAATGCAAAACAGCATGATGAAATGTACACAATAAAGTTAGGTTCAATCAATTAGATGGCTAAGTTCTTCTAATTTTAACACCTTCTAGTAGTGTAATAGAGCGATTTGCGAGGCAAACAAGCTCACGGTATTTGATTTTGGGCGGGTGGGCTTATTATCCCATCTGTATGATGAAATAATGTGTGCTCTTGAGCAAATATCAAGTTTATGCCCCTACGCTGTCTTGAGTAGAATGTTTTATATTTTTCCTTTTATTTTATTTTTTGACTTTAGAATATGCTATAGAATAACTAATAGTTATTTATTCTGTAACAAATTTTCTGCCTTTCACTGTATATTTATACACATACAAAATGTATAAAACTGAATCTTGATATATTTCAGACAAAAGACTTCAGCATAACTTTGAAATAATTCCATTAATAAACTCAGATTTTATGGCTGTTTATATAGAACTGGAAATAAAACTGGACCAAGAGTATCGATTAACTATGGATACAGTATTTCGAAGTAAATGGTATTCTCAGTGGAAGACTGCCTGTGGATTCTAATATAAGAAACATTTGGCAAATAAAATTTATGACCATTCGCTTTTTACCTGTTTTGCTTAAAGCAATAATAGATATACGAAATAGTGGTTATGTTTAAGAGAATATTGACTGAAAGCGCAATTATAGTTAACCTTTTTAACGAGAATTTCATGAGCAGTTTTATAATATTTTCGAATTCCGTTAAGAATTTTACATGAAAACGATATATCAAGAACAATTTCTTATATTTTTCACTATTGTAAGTATCATTAAACTTATTCAGTATATCTTATTGTTAAAACAAAATGATCTGTTATCAATTTTTGTGTTCATTTTTTTCCGGGAAGTAATAGTTAGGGAAGTAGAGACAATTAAGGTCACTGATTTCCTAAGTTGTATATTAGCGCTCCCAAGGATTGACTGTGACCTGGAAGAAGTCCATATCCGATAATTGGTGGTTCATAAGATGGTAATCATCGCTGAAATTTAGGAGTTGCATAAAAGTCATGTACACAACAAAGATTGTACAAATTGTTACAGATATGTTGCCTGGCTAATGATATTTCAGCAAACGTATAATATTTATATGCCCTGTATATGGACCTTTTAAGGATATTTTTGGTCATGGAAATATTACAGTAGATATCAACTCATATGATGACTTCCTCTGGATATGATGTAATCGCTGTTACTAAATCATGGCTCTACCCGGGTATCTCAACTTCAGAGCTTTTTCCTGCCTAATTTATAGTCCATCGCTCAGATAGAAGAACTTAGATGCATCCAGGGGAGGAGGAGTGATGCTCGGTGGTCACTGTGGATTCAGCTCCGAACTCTTAGACTTCTCAAACATTGCAGAGTCAGTTCCCAATATAGATTTCTTAGGTTGTAAGTTAGCTTTAAATTATTTCACAGTTTATATATTTCTTGTATACATTCCTCCCTCTGTTACCAGCACCGAAGCAGAAACTTTCTTCGAACTTCTTTCATCACTAGATGTAATGTTTCGTGGAAACGTAGTTTTTCTTGGAGACTTTAATGTTCCAACATTTGTAAAACCTACTGGTCCCCTGGACGCAAGACACAGTAGTCTACTTAACATAGGTGTGTGCCTTAACCTCATATACCGTGTCGCGGAATGATACGTCCCTAGTTGATGAAGATCCTGACTTTTGAGTTTCATGCAACTTTCACTCATTCCACTTATTTTCCGGTATGCAATGCTGATCAACCTCAATTCAACTTTCGCAGAGCCCACTGTGCAAGCCTGTATGTAGTGATGCTCCACACCGATTGGTCTCCGGTTACTGAGTCTAGTGCCGTGATGGATGCCTGTCATTTGTTTTATAATATCTTAAATTATACCTTTGCTGCCTATATATCTCGCAAATTGCCCAGACGAAGGCATTTCCCCCCTTAGTTTACGGGTGAACTCATTATCAATATTTTCAAAAAGGAGAAGGTGCGTCGACATCTTCAAACTCATAAAACTACTTATTACCTGGAAAAGTATAGAACTAGCATAGGCTACTAAAGTCATAGTCGCAACAGGCCTACGAGGCCTGCGTAAAAGATGCTGAGCAAAATATAAACAGTGATCCTTCCAACTTTTGACCAAATCGATCATCACGTACTCTTACAGAAAGCTTCTATCCTATTCGGCTTCTCTAACGACCTTGCTTCCCTTTTGAAACCGTATTTATTTAATCGTAGTCAGTTTGTGCAAATAGAAGAATAGAAATCTGCTAGGTTTACTCCAACATCCCGTGTACTTCAGGGTTCGAACTTGGGGTCACTTCTCTTTAACATATTTATAAACGATTTTGTTTCCCAATTGAACTGCCACAGACTAGCCTATGCTAATGATTTAAAAATATTTCAATGCATTGATTCTGTTGCAAACTGTTTATCCCTTCAGGCCAGTATTGATATGATCAGTCCATGGTGTGTGGCTAATAAGCTGGATCTTAACATCTCTAAATGTAATGTTGCTTCTTACTCTCGGACAAAAAATCCTATTTGGTTTAATTACCATATAAATAGTTCTATCGTTAATAGATTCTTTACTGTGACGGACCTGGGTGTCGTCTTCGATGCGAGGTTCTCGAACATTGGATTTTGTTCTGCGAAACTGCAAACCTTTTTCTGGCACGGCGACTTTCAAACTGCTGTATTATACTTACGTAAGATCGAGGCTAGATTATGGATCAATTATCTGGTCTCCCATATACAATTGTCATGGCCTTGCCATATAGGCCGTCCAAAGGAAATTTCTAATATATTTAATGTTTAGAGAGGACAATATTTATCCTCAGTGGGGTTTCAGCCATGACCTCATTCACGCAAAATTTTGAGGAACTGCAATTAGCTGTGCGTCGTAACTCCCAATCCGTATTATTTCTCTATGAGCTTCTGAACTCGAGGATTAATTGTCCATTTCTGCTAGAGCAACATTTCGCGTTTCCCGTGTTGGTACCACGCATCCACTAGCTTTCTCCACTGCCCTTGCTAGGTCAAACATTTTATTCCAATTTCCCATCTACAAAATGTGCAACAATTTGAATTGTATTTCTACACTATGCGACATGCATTTTGACGGTCTACCAACTATTCTGAAACATCTGCGCGAGGTGTCTGGGTGTTCTTTGTAGGTTGCTACTTTGCTGTGTATATCGAGAGTTTATATTGTATGCCTACAGTTTGTAAAACCGATATTCGGATGGATGGTGAACTGTTTTTGAATGGGTCCTTAGTTTTAGATTAACTGTAGCTTTAGTTAGTTTATTTACTTTACTAATTTATTTACATTATTCCATTAGCCTGCATATCTATGTTTGAGTTTCCTGTAAGGAGGCCGTTAACCTGTTGGAAATAAATAGCAATTTTTTTTTATTTATTATATTATTTATTAATAACTTGGATATCATATTAGAGGAATAACTGATCGGAATACGTAGTAACGAAGAACTTAAGGTATAGTTTTAAAATGGATATCAGCAAGTGTTCAGGAATCTTAGTTATTTTATTTTTGGGAAATTAAATTATTCAATGATTCCAATTAGGGACTTGTGTGACATAATAATGTAGTTTAAAATTACACTTCAATTTATGTCGCTTTTATCATAAACACACTTATTTTCAATATATATATATATATATATATATATATATATATATATATATATATTATATTTCTTCTTAACTTTTTTTGCTGCGCACAAGTCGCATAGCCAATCCAAGCGAATTGGTAATATACAATCAACTCACGTTCAAGTAGGGTCGAGGACGGTATCATTCTTCCGGTCGGCATCGTGGCAAAATAAGCAATTAATTTTAGAGACATTTTCTGCGAACCTTAAAGTGCGGGAAGGAACTAAAGGTAAATTGAGTAGCCTTGCGAACATCAGCAAGAGGGTACCCTCAGGATCAAGATTGTGTGCCCTATTGACCGTACGGAAAGGTAAGCGATTTGTGCAAGTTTTTCATTTCCTTTTTTATACAATTCAAAAATACAGTTCACTACATTTTTCATATTTTCCGCTTCAGCAAGATCGGATAATTGCAAGAAATATTTCGATAGCTGTTCCAACTTCATAGCTCGTAGAAAGGAGTTTCAGTGCTATTAGCAATTTTATTACAATAAAAAGAACCAGAATGTATATCATAGGCTGAAAAGATTTAAGACTTAACCTAACTAATTTGCTATTAAAGCATCAGGTTTATACCGCCCATTAAAAATATTTTATAACTATCTCCAAACTTTATGGCAGATATGGAACGATGCGCCGAAAGTAAAACTGAAAGCTTCAGCAATTTTGCATTTGCGCATCGTTCCTCACCTGTTATAAAATTTAACGACTGAATAAAAAAATTGACTCTATGTATTTAATTTAAGTAAGAAAATTTACAAAATTTGATTTTGGGTTATTTTAATTAATAAATATATGAGTTGTAATTTATTCATTTCTTTTTGTTTTAATATTTACCAATCTGCAGAAAGCACTATCAAATTGCATAGCTTTGTATCAAGCCTTGGTCTGGTGATAAAATGCATCTCAGGCCTCTGTGACACGACATCACGTCGAAGATATGAAAAATATAAACAGTGTCTGTTGTTATGTTGACATTTCTCGTCCCCGACTTACCGCATCGTGCGTTCGATTACTAGACTAAGTCATCAGCTGTCAGAAAACATGTTTAGATTGATAAAAAAATAAAAATTGAACCTTAGGAAGACAGGGAGCTACTAAAAACAGAAAAAATTGTCTCGTGGTCTTCGGGACAAAACAGTTTGAAAACCTCCGATTTAGGTATTGATTTATTGGCTGAAATCAAGAATACGCACTTGAATCTGCTAATATTATGAATAAAAATACTTTAAGAATTACCAAAATAGTTTATTTTCCTCCCGCATTAATTGTTTGAAGTTGGTATTTATTTTTTACTTTAAATTAACTGCAAAATTGTCGAATATGCAACTGTCATACGTCCAGGTTCTTGCTTTTTTTTTACAGTAATATTACTAACATAAAAAATTTAGCTCTGCCTTTCCTCTCGGTTACTGATTAATTGATTTTCATTCCTAAAATAAGGAAAGAACAATACACAATATCTATATAATCGACTGTTGGATATAATCAGAAATTATTCCAAAAATTGTAAATTGAGATAAAAACTTATATTCATAATTACTATAGTTAAAAAGAAAGGTCTTTTTTTGGAAGAAGAATATTTATTATAACGCAAAATGTTTGTAATCAATCATCTTTAAAATCACTCCCTTCGGAGACACAAACTATAACTGCATTTAAAGCAATTTGTCATAATTATATAAGAAAGAAAAAGTCTCTAACGTCACACATCTTTTGTTTTATAAAATCATTATCCTAATAATTATTCTGAAACATAATTTCAATGTATATATCAATTTCATAAATTAACTTTATTTGCGACCTTCTCTTAGAAACATTAACAAAATTAATTAAGTTTAATCTTCGTCAACCTTCTATATCACAGTCAAAGCGGTCAGGATCAATTTAACATATTCTTAATTACAGCCGTATGAAGATGTGAGCCATTGTTTTTTCATCATATTATGAAAATTCACCTAGATATCTGATCGATCAACACATTAAATACATTTTTTTATATCGAAGAACTAAAAAAAAACTTATCAATTAACTCAGAAACATAGAAGTGCAATCATAGGTCAATTAACTCTCGTTGTATTAATGTTGTGTTAGGGAACATATGTTAAAACACAGACGGGTACAAATGATTTATGAACCTCTTTTTCAAACATTTTTAATGAACTCTTAATTGATAATGGAGTAATAACGTAATTTCCAACGTAGTCATTAGTATTTTTTCTTGTGACACACTAACAAATCAAATTCTTGTTCTTTTAAGCATTTATAATGCATGACATTTTTACTTTTACAAAAAAAATTGTCAGCTACTTGATTTTGACAAGTTTGTATTGTCTGAATGAACAAGATTTCTGAGTTCAGAAATTTGAGAATATTTTTTTTCTTTCTTATCTCAGTGAAAAATATTTTCTCAAAACTTTTTTAGCAGCAACTGTATATGATTCTAAATTAAATGACCAATACCTTTTGATTAAATAATATTTTATATTCTCATTAATAATTCTATTTATAAAGCATCTACTCGAAATTGAGTATATTTTTGTAAAATTTTGATTATGTATGAAATTATTACCATTTCTAAATAGAATTTATAATTAACATGAATTATACTATTGAAAAAGTCAACAGTTTAAATAATGCCATATTATATCCTCACAAGGCACAGGATTCAAACAATGCAATTTGAAGGAAAAACCTTACATATTTCACATGCTCAGGTTTTTCGCTCTTCATGCAAAAATGTCAACTTGACCCTCGGATTATTTCCTATTAAACAGGGAGTTTTACAGCGCATCTGCCCGAGTACGAGAATATTAAATTCAATGCATGCAATTCAGTAGAATTTACTTTTATTAGTTTATTAAACTGAATTTGTTTTCATATGTCAAATCTTTACATTATTTAGTATTTTCATGCAATCCCTTGTTTACTAATTTACAAAAATAAAACTTCTAAAAATTGAACATGAAACTCGAATGGAAATTTTTTTATTTCATAGACTAATAGAAATCTACAGCTTTTGTTCAATATGTCCTATATCTATTCCTAATAGTTTTTAAGATATTTCGATGTCTTTACTTTTTCTTATTCTTTTTGCTGAATTTTCTTATATTCTCTTAGTAGCCTTGGAAAATAAAAAAAAACATACAAGCAAACACTAAATAAATAAATACAATGAACAACAACGACATTTATATATTAAATATAATAAAAGAAAAATCAACATTAAAACAAGACGAGGGAAATTTTTAATTGTTAAATAACATTTTTTATAAAATAGTAAATTATGAAGAATAATTTAATTACTTATTAATAACTAATAATTAATAGCTTGTTCTTAATAAATGTTTGAATAAATTAATTTTGTTGAATGCACATAATTAGTATTTTTCTCACATCTTCCCAGACCTTGAACAGCATAAGTGGAACTGTTCCACAGGTATCCCTAAATCTGTTTGGTATATATTTTATGGTTTTTGTTAGATTAAAAATAGCTTACCTTTTATATAACCCCACAAGATGAAATCTAACGGAGTGATGTCGCAAGACCTTGGTGATCATTATATATCCATTAAGTTCTGAGAAGTAAGGGTCTATAAGGAAACTTCATTCTATAAATTTTTTTCGGCTTTTCCTAATACATTCTTCGGAAAATATATTTTAAAATATAAAATAAAGGCAACAAAACCAATGGAAATTAGTACAAGCGATTGTAGTTATAAATTTAACACTTTATAAACTTTTATTTTACATTGTTTCTTTTTTCCATGGGTACTATGATTTAAAGAAAATTCATCAAAAGAATAAGAGAAAGTAAAAAAACGAAATACCCCAAAGACTATTGGGAACAGGTATAGGACATATTGAAGAAAAGTAATAGATTTTTAATAAATAAACTAAAATAAAAAATACAGGATGGACCATTTGAAAAAGGTGATATATTTTAATTTAAATTTCTTTGAATTTGAATCAATATGTTAAACACCCTATAGCTTTTATTGCTAATGTTTAGTAAAAATAGTCTTAATTCATCCTAAGTATTCCTTGATAATAAATTCTCCAAAATTAAGAACGGTTCTTAAATTTGCATGGATGCTTGAAAATGTGACTTTTTTTCGTAAGTATAATTCTTTCAAAAACTATAAGTTAAGGTATATCAAATCCTTAACAAAAAAGTTTGAAAATTATATGTTGAATCAAAAAGCCGAACACCCAGTTTATGAATCCATATATTTGGTATTATATTTACATAAATATAGCTTGACGCTCTCCTTGTTTGTTGTGCACCCTGTGGAGTCCCAAATATTTTTAAAATATCCGCATAAGTTAACCATATAATTAAGTAATTATAGATTCTTGGTAAATTTGACCGAAAAGGCATTAACTTACTCCATCTAACCGTTGACTCACCCTGTACTTAAGGAACATGCTGAATATCAATTTAGATTAGCAAAATACCATTAATTTATTTTTACCGACGTAGTTCACTAACATCTGCCGAAGTTTGGTCTTTCTGGAAGGGTGATTGTCAGTCTACAAGACCTCATTGAAAATGGCACAGAAAAATCACTCTCAGAAAAAAACATAAACATAGATGAGATTTGTGTGAACTAGAGAAACGATTGAAAATGCAATTGTTTCTAACTGTAGTAAATATACGGACAAAAAATAACGGTGGAAAATTTTTGATTTAATGAAATGCTAGAGGAAGTATCAAAATGCATAGAAATTAAGAAAATGCATCTCGACCCTAATAAAAAAGTTAACTTATTATCTATACAAAGAGCCTGTATTTTTATCACCTGTGATTTTTTATGTTCAATTCAGGAAAAATATTTAGAGAACCAGGTCGGAAAGAATGTTAAAATAGACGATATAAGTTTAAATAAGTATTACAATTGCACTGTAATCATTGATGTTAGTAGATAAGTTCCCCAGCTGTTTTTTTTTCTATATTATGGATTATAGATAGATATGAAAATTATAGTATAAACATAAACATTCGGAAAACGAAGAAAATGACATTATAGAGAATTGATAGAGTTGTCAGGGTAACTGAAGCCAGTAACGAACAAGATATTGGAAAAATAGTAGATCCGGGCAGTGCGATAAATAGCAACTGAAACCATACCACGGAAAATAAAAGCATTATATAAATTAGTAGTAAACAAAGTGGTGGGACCAACATTATTTTCAAGGTCCTTTAATAGATTTGGACTCCGAAGTAAAAAAAAAAACACCACTCTGTAAGTTTTGTCGTACTCTTACTCGACTTACGGTTATATTGATATGTGGACGGATATAAAAAAATAGGGTTCAGAAGAATGAAAGTATATATTTTAAGTTCATGCTTTACTTACCTTTCTTATAAGCTTTTTTTGAAAAAGTACTATAGTCATAATTCACACATTGGGATGCCCGAGTGATAATGCTAAATATTTCGAGGAAAGATCACTGGAGGAAACTTGTCCATCCTCAGAAACAACAAAACGATGATTTCTTTATATTTCAACGTGAAAATTTTGATCTAATAGATGATTTAAGGTCTGTCAAACCCACTGATAAAACCATCAGTTAGACGAAGCACTCAAGTTGAGTGCACCAAGAGTTCATCACATGCAAATGAGCAAATTTTACAATAGAATGATGTGATGCAAATAAATGTAAAAAAAAACGTCACTTATGACAAAACCTGGCTTTATCAATTCAACATCTTTACAAAATTACAAAGCATAGTTGTGAATGTTTAAAAAAGAGTAATTTTCAACATCAGTCAACAAATAACTATTGCTAAACAAAAGGATGGTTTCGTTATTTTCATGAAGAAAATAATTTTCGTTACTGTTACGCTTGATAAACAGAAGCTTCTTTGTAACCACAGAAGAATATCGTCACAGAGTTATTGAAACTCTCAAAATTGAACATACTAGCTGGATAATCGATACTCGTTTACACCTCGATCTTGGCTAACTATTATCCATTTCAAATGAAATAAATTTACTACAAATAAAAATTAAATTACCGGTTTATTCTACCTATGGTCCAGATTTAGCGTCATGTGTCTTTCCAATGAATCTTCTAACCTTTAATTTCAGGAAGCATTTTCAAAAAGTTTTTGTTTTTTTAATTATTTACCTTCTCAAAAATATTCTTTATGTAATTAAAAACATTATATATATATATATATATATATATATATATATATATATATATATATATATATATATATATATATATATATATATATATATATATAGAATGGGAATTATTTTGAGAGAAAATAAATTAATTGTGAGTATTACAAAACTACTACTACCATAGTATCCTACCGGTAGTAAAGATAGTTTATGCTTATATTCTGACCTATCTGTATTCAAACATATGCCCTTTCGAATATGAAAAATATAGATATTTTTCAATAAATGATAATAAATCGCATATAAAACATATTTGCTTAACTATAGAGTAAAGTTCTTTTTAAAAATTAATGTATGTTGCATTGCTGTTCATATAAAAATGGAAACAAAGCCAGACCAAGAGAATCGATAAACTATTGTTACAGTGTCAGGAAGTAAATTGTATCCTTAGCGAAAGCCTGCCTGTAGATTCCAATACAAAGATCATTTCACAAGCAACATTGGTAACTATCGCATATTCCTTATGTTGCTGAAGGCTTGTTTTGGCATAGGGTTTACAAGAAATAGTAGGGTTTACTTATTATAATATCGTTTCTAGGCCTTATTATTATAGTTCCCTCTTAAAGTTTCTTCTTAGAGGATTTTAGAACATTTTTTCCATTGTGAGTTAAATAGAAAATGTAATATAAAAACGATATATTATCTTGAACAAATTCAAATGATTTTTTTTTGTTCACGGAATAATGTTTATATTCTTTCCAGTGGCTTGTATAAACTTTTGCAAACAGAGAAGCTTTCGGGAAAGAAATATGCTTTCTTTGTTTTTATTTTTTTGTGTAAAATCAGAACTAACCTGAACTAACTAGATATTCCCATCTTCATTTTTTTAGCAGGGCAGGATTATTTATATAAAATTTAAGTAAATATAAAAATACAAGAGACAATTTAGGGGAAGCCATGCTTCCTAAGCTTCGATGGTAAACATTCCACTGATTTTTTGAACTCTGGAAATGTCCTCAAACTGTTTGGAGTTTGTGTTAGTATTTAAATAATTTCTTTTTCAACTTTTATGTCTTTTTAGTCAGAAAGCAATCAACGAATAATAAAAATTACAACTCAGAAGAATGCGGGTACATATGTTAAGTTCATTCTCTATATACTCTTTTTATAAGCTTTTTTCTGAGAAAGTACTATTATCAGAATTCACACGTCGCGATGTGCGAGTGATAATGCTATATAATTTTAAGTGGATCGAAGAAATGTTGGGGAAAACTTTTCTATCCTTAGAAACAACAGAGAGAAAATTTTTTAAATATCGACATGAAAAATTTGATCTAATGAATGATTAAAGGTCTGTTATACCGACTGAAACGACAAAACCATTAGATAGAGGAAACACTCAAATTAAGTGTCCCAAGAGTTCATCTCATGCTTTGTAAACGAGAAATATTCTACAAATAAAAATTAAGAAACCTAGATGTCTAATGAACAGTCGACATTTTTTGTATTGAGAAAGACATTTTCAAAATTTCTCCAAAAAAGGATCATATCAAGTTTCAAATACCAAAGACAGCAACATACGATGTATTACATTCTATTTAAAGTAATATTATGTCGCTAGAACTTTTTTTTCAAAATTAATAGGGAAAATTTCTCCTTCAAAATTTTGAAATACAGGGTGATTTAAAAATCGATCACGAAACTTAAGGGGGTGATTCTACTTGACAAAATAAGGGTAGAGCTTCATATAATTTTTTTTCAAAATGTCATTCGTTTTCGAGTTACAAGCCGTCCAAGTTCAAGTTTTTATTTTTTGTTTTTTGAATTACTCGCTTACAGGAAAACCGATTTGACTAATATTTGAAAGATAGGCTAAGTCTTCTGCGCTTCATCATTTTAGTAACAATTCACATTGATTGTTTGCCGCTAGAGGGCACTTTACCTACATTGAAAATTGTTTTTTTGTCAATTTTTTAGTGTTGACAGCTACAGTAGTTTTTGGCATAATTTCTGAAAGACTGATGCCAGGCCTTTAAAAAAGGTGCTCTTTATTTACATCGCTAAACCCAACGGTTTAGACGTAAATCACCCTTAAAAATTAAGTGGTAAATTTACTTTTCTCATTTCATTACCACCAGCTACCAGGTAAATAGCTATCAAAGTATACTAGAGCTGTCAGTTTAACATCAAATAAATTCGCTTTTTAAACTATTTAATTTATAATCTTAAAATAACTAATAATGGCTAATCAGTAAATATTCATATTATGGATTATTGCGATATACATTTAATTGATAAAAATTAATGAAACAGTACTAAACAAACTAAAAAAGATTCTCAAAATGTCCCCCATTTTCTTCAATACATTTCCTAACACTCTTCAAAAAATGTCGCCTAACTCGATGAAAAATTTCTGGTGTTTCTTTAATAATTTGGCACTTTTCGATTATCCTGAAGCGAAGATCCTCGACGTTGATTACTGGAATATCGTACACCAATTGTTTTAAATGACCCCAAAAGAAAAAATCCATAGGATTAAGGTCTGGTGACCTCGCTGCCCATGCCAATGGTCCACTTCGTCCTATCCATCGCTCAGGATACGTTGCATTCAAATACTGTCGGACACGTATACTAAAGGGGGGCGGAGCTCCATCTTGGAGGATCCACATGTTGGCCCTTACTTCCAATGGCACATCTTCCAGATACAATGGGAGACGATTTTGGATAAAATCTAAGTATACGTCACCAGTTAATGGGCCATCAAAGAAATGAGGACCAATAAGGTAATCTCCTATTATCCCTGCCCACACATTTAGTGAAAATCTACGCTGATGTTTCGTTTCTACCACATTGTTTGGGTTCTCGTAAGCATATGTGTGGATGTTGTGTAGATTTGTTATGCCATCACGAGTAAAACCAGCTTCGTCAGTGAATAATATGACGCCAATTAATCGATTATCGTATTCATACTTAGCTAGGATCTGATTGCACATTTCCAACCGTCTCGGCCGATCATCGTCATAAAGAGCCTGCACCTTTTTTGAATGAAACGGGTAGAGTTGTTCTTCTCTTAGTATCCTCCATGAACTAGCCTGACAGAGCCGCACTTCATTCCCAATTTTTCTAGTACTAATACCTGGATTATCTTCAATAATTTCAAGCACTCTTTCTTCTTGTTGCACGTTTCTAGCAGTTCTAGGTCTTCCCCTATTTCCATTATAACTTTTAAAGGAACCACATTCCGCAAGCCTCCTGTGCACACTGGAAAATGTTTGAGCATGAGGGATATTTCTTTCCGGATAACTCTCCATATAATATCTTCTTGCCAACTCTGCATTACCATTTGCTTTTCCATAACAAAAATGGATATCACAATATTCGATATTTGAATATTGGTGATTAGCCATTATTAGTTATTTTAAGATTATAAATTAAATAGTTTAAAAAGCGAATTTATTTGATGTTAAACTGACAGCTCTAGTATACTTTGATAGCTATTTACCTGGTAGCTGGTGGTAATGAAATGAGAAAAGTAAATTTACCACTTAATTTTTAAGGGTGATTTACGTCTAAACCGTTGGATTTAGCGATGTAAATAAAGAGCACCTTTTTTAAAGGCTTGGCATCAGTCTTTCAGAAATTATACCAAAAACTACTGTAGCTGTCAACACTAAAAAATTATGACAAAAAAACAATTTTCAATGTAGGTAAAGTGCCCTCTAGCGGCAAACAATCAATGTGAATTGTTACTAAAATGATGAAGCGCAGAAGACTTAGCCTATCTTTCAAATATTAGTCAAATCGGTTTTCCTGTAAGCGAGTAATTCAAAAAACAAAAAATAAAAACTTGAACTTGGACGGCTTGTAACTCGAAAACGAATGACATTTTGAAAAAAAATTATATTAAGCTCTACCCTTATTTTGTCAAGTAGAATCACCCCCTTAAGTTTCGTGATCGATTTTTGAATCACCCTGTATATTTTTTACACGTTTTAAATCTTATACGGGTTATCTACCGCTTGGATGCTCTCAGTTCAGAAAAATTTCACCTTTTTTAAACATTTGACTTAATTAAAGTTGAAAATTCCCTCATCAATACGGTATCATCTTCAACACATCAATTTGTGTGATATTTATACGGCTATTTTCAGAAATGTAACTGAAAATTCTCTGAATGTTTCGAGCATTAGTGCTTTGATTAACACAACACCGGTTCTACAGATAAAGTAAAATATACATTATATTGTGAAATATCGCCAGTTTTTGAGATAATATTATCTAAAGATTTTTTGGTAAAACTACAAGTTTTGCAACATTTCTGGAAAACATAGCTGTATACATTTTACTACAAGGCTTTCAACAGTGAACTGGATTTTTTTATTTCCATAAATCATTATACATGTAATGGAACAAACATTAATTATGACTAATCGTGTTAAATATTGAATGACGGAAACTACATTCCACTAATGAAGGAAAACAGTAGCTGTATACATTTTAACACAAGGCATTTAGCGGTGCATTGGAGCTTTTTTATTTTCACAAATCATTATACATGTAATGGAACAAACATTATTTATGACTAATCATGTTAAATATTTTATAACATAAAGTACATTCCACTAAATGGAGGAATTAAATAATCACTCTGTAGATGGATTTTCACTATAGGAAAGAAGAAAGTATATATCTTATATTACCACTCAAAAACCGTTACTCATAAAGGAAAAAATAAATCAATTATTAAACTTAAGCACCGACTCTGTTTTATTACTTTTAAGTCGTATATATGTTTTCTAAAAAAATATAAATTTAGACAATTTATTACCCCATAAATTAAAAAGGTAACAAAACAATAATCAAATAAAATCGCTATAATGCAATGTATTCATTGACTACATGTACAAAGAATTTTCATAATGATGTTTTTCCTGTTCTCAAGAATGAACGATTTAAATACTTCCGAAATTTCTGAATGAATCATTTTTTTACTGTTATTATGGCATCTTTTCATTATAAATAAACGTAAAATAGTCTAATTAACCCTTTTGTACAAAAAATTTTAATTCTAAGATATTCGGGATAAATCGGGAATTAAACAGAAAAGCTAAAGGAAGAAAGACCAAAACTTTCAGGTTTTATTTATTTATTTCTCTTTATGGAATGGACACAAGATAGGTACCGTCAAACGAAGTGAAATCGGTCAAAATTTTCAGTTTTTGGCGTTTTTTTTTTCATTTTTCTTTAAAAAAAAATAAAATTAAAAAAAAAATATATGTTAAAGCTTAAAGTTTAGAGCATTTATAACTGTCAACACTGTCAAAATAACGACAGTACTTTCTTATATACTTTTTTAACAGTTGATCGGTCTTACCCCGTTCTAGGAGGTGAAACCGATCACCCATTTTATTTCACGACTTTAGCAACTTCGAGGGTGAAATCGATCACTTATCCTCGTTTTACGAAAACTTTGGTTTTTAAAATAAAAAAAAACGTGTATTTATAATCAAAAACGTTTACATTTATCTTAAACTGGTCTCTACTGACTAATATTTTAACAACGAACCAACAAAAATCTTAATCCTATAGAAATTTTTAAAAAATAGGTGGGTAGATACATACAACAAACAAAAAAAAAATAAACAAAAGTCAAAAAATATTCCATTCAAGATTATAATCAAAAAGATTTTTAAAAATATATTGGCTCTCTTCTTGAGGAATTTCCAAAAAGTTTTCTGATTTCTTAAATCGGAATTATCCTGTGCCTCCTCTACCTCAGAAAGATCTAATAAATCTTGGGGCATTCCAGAGGACTGATCCTCGGAGGATCTTTCTCCAGAATATTAATTAAATCTCCTAACAGAAATACTCTTGTCAGCTTTCACGCTTACTCTTTACTTTGTTCCGGAGCACTTTTCTTTCCTGTTCTTATTGTCTTAAATGGGAAAAAATTGTGTCCCTGCATGTTTGCCCCACCTCATTTTCATTTTCAGCATTTTCTGTCTTTTTTAAATGACTTATTTTTTTAGCGTTTAGTATGGATTAAGGGAGATTATCCCACATGGCTTAAAGTTTGCTTTTATGTTTCCCCACTTTTTATACCGACTTTATCAATAGTTGCACTTAAAAGTCTCGTAAATACGGTTTTTGACATGACTTCCCTATTTTTAAGTTTCCAGTCTCCTAATGTCTTTTTCCATGCATGTTTGAGGGGGCGAAAATAGACAACATCCAAATTTAATGTTGTTATTTTCGTAAGCCTCTACGACGCTGACTGTTAAATGGCTGAAGAGGTTATCACCTAATATAACTTTGTTTCCTTCCAGGAGTTAAAATATGATAGCGCAATGGACATGAACCAAACCTCAAATATTTCGGCAGCAAATCAGCCGTTTAGGGTTCTATTATACCAGGCATTTAGGAAGCTACCCTCCACCCAGCCTCCAAATATTTGTTTGGCTTTGTATTCAACATAGGGCCATAATAATTTTCCATCTTCTGCCACGACGAACACAACGATCGTACTTGATTTAAAGATATCAATCACTATATGGACACGTTTTGTCTTTTCTGACAATCGCCAAAGCTTGGCCCCATTAAAAGTGATTTAGAACAATCTTTAATAATAATTTTTGATTTTGTTTAAAGTGTTTAGTAAATCATGTTATGTTGATTTTTCCAAATTTTTTATATCTACTGTAGAAAAATTAGATTTATATCTAAAACAAATTAGAAAGAATTATATCAAATAAAATCTACAGTTTAGTAAAACACGTAATTAGGTTTCTAACAGTTTTTTTTAATTATCTCGCTAGTGACCCAGGAGTTATTAGGTTGCTGTTTTACTCTTCATTATAACTTCGTATACACATGAATAGTATGTGGACAGAAAAATCCTCCAAAAGTAACCATTCATAATAAAGATACATCGTTTTTTCTTAAATTCTGCCAAATATTCATTTACAAATATTTCCTAAAGTATTTGTAGACTTAGGTTGCAAACCCATATAGAAATCTTTGACCAAAGTTTGTTGATCTAATTTTATTTAAAATTTATTTTATGAAGAATAAATTAATTTTTTTATACAGCTGCACAAATCTCAAGATTGTCGTAAACAAAATTACTATCAGAGGAAATAATTTTTCTAAAAAATTTTTACTTACTTCTCAGGAAAAAGTAGGTGAGGCTACCTAATAAATTTCACTGATCATCTATTTATTTAGGTCTTAAAAGGTATCAGTAAATTCTCTAGAAAGCTATACATGGTGTTTTGTTTCTTAAAAATAATTAAAATATCTATTTTTGCAAATCAGATATTCATATATGAACACTAAAATATCATTACCAACTAGCCACCTAATATCACAAACATTACTTTTTCAGAGCAGCTAAATATTTAGGTAGCATACACCGCTAAGCTATGTACAATTAAATCTCAATCATTCTGTATAAGATATCTGCCATTGTAAATTTTCACGATTCTGAAACGACTCCTCCAAAATTTTCAAATCTTTAACCCCTTGTGTCATATGTTGTTTTTTAATTATATATTCCAGTTGTGTACAGATTTTTTTTTGAAATGCAGTGGCCGGTTATCAGTACTCTTACCAGCAGGCGCGGATCCAAGGGGGGGATCCCCCCCCAAGACTTTAAGTTCAGGAAAATAGACCCTATTTTGCCTCTTATATTATAGTTTATTCAAGAACTAGACAGAGTAATAAATCATTTTTTCTGCGCAAACTACCTGTATTCTTTAGTCCGATGTATTTGGCAAAATCTGTTAGACACATATATTTTTCATAGAAATAGGTTAGAAATCTTATAATCAAAAATACTGGTCTATAATAATGGACTATTTGGGTTAGATAACAACAGATATTTGGATGTGTGAAGTGTTAAAAAGAATTTTAATCCTTGTCATAGGTGTCGGAAGGAGGTTTATTTTATCACTAATTATTTATGGCATAGAATATTATTTCGGTAATAAACTTAAAATAAAAAGTTTTTATAATATTATTTTATTTCTTATGATTTCTTAGTAATTCACATACATTAGAAAATATGGATAATTTTGACATGTTTAACATCAATCACAACTGTATTTTTATTATTTTATTTTTGGCATAGAAACCGTTTTGTGCACATTCAGACTAAAACGTAGCCTTTTTCTATCAAAAAAATTCTAAGCTATAATTTAAGTACTTACAAAATACCCATTGTCAAAAATACAAGAAGTTAAACATATATAAAAAATAAATTCGTCCAAATAATATTAAAATTATTTTGGGGCTATCGGTCATTTTAATATTAATTAAAAACATTTTTAGGACATTTGACGTTTCAGTTTATTTATTTCTTAAACCATCTGCAGAATTACAGTTAAACACTAAAGAGGGATTCATATGTTACAGAAAATTTAAATAATAAATTGTGTTTACGTTGGTAAACAATACGTATCTAATTCGTAATCAAAGTCAGTAAAGCTATCTTCGCTCAAATTAATTATAATTGGTTCCTCTATCTCACTGATCATGAGATCGAGTTTCCACATTTTCTTTTATTCTTTTACTATATGGATTTTCTCCAATTTTCTGCAGTAACTTTATCCAAAAAAAAATCTTTCAAAAGTTCAGCTAAATTACTAATTTTGTGAGTTGTGTTATTTCTAGCAACTCTACCTTTTACTTGAGAAAGATATTTCCTTCTATAACGGACATTTTCCAGACGATCTACTCGTATAAGAACAGATTTCCTATCTGGTTTTCCCCAGCAAAAATTAAATTCTCTGAGAAATTTCCAGGGCGCAATTCTTTTAATTTCAGATAAATCCCGATCTTTATTGATTTTAGTTAGAATTTTGTCGACGGTTGGGATCTGCTTCTCATAATAAAATGTATGTTCAAGTCCCAACGAGGTTTTTCGTCTGTCTGTGATCGAATGTGGCTTGGGAGTTTTAACAATTCTAGTCGTTTTTTTTTCGTTTGGTATTCGATATATCTTAGATTTTCCCATTCCTGTCATGTTGGAATACATCTAAACAGAGCTTTTAATATTATTATCTAGATATTGATATCTTAAGGCATCATAAACATTCATCGTAATAAGTTTTTCGTTGAGGAAAAAAAGTCCTGGTTTCACGACTTCGGAATAAATATAAAGGTAGAAGCCATATCTTTTGGGTATCTCATTGATCTCAAATAATATATAAAAACAAGCACAAACAAGATTAATCACTAAGGACATACTGTTAGGTGTACTTTGCTCACTGACAAAAATTAAATTGAGCTATCAGAAATTTTATTGTTGCAGTAAATTTATAAAAGCTTATAATAATTAAATATATTTAGATGTATGCTTGCGATCGCCCCTCCCCTTCCCAAGAGCTTTGAGTTCAGTAAAATAGAACTGCTTCTGTCATTTATATTAGGAATGTGTATGCTGCTGGCACTCCCCCCCCCCCCCCCCGTTGACAACTTGTTGTTCTTGCGCTAGCCCCCCCTTCAAAAGCTTTGAGTTCAGGAAAATTGACCCGATTCTGCCTTTTATACTAGGAATGTATATGTTACTCGCATCCTCCCCCCCTGTCGGCAACTTGTTTTCTTGTCATCGCCCCTCCTCTCCAAGAGCTTCAAATTCAAAAAATAGACCCGACCCTGCCTTTTACACTAGAAATGGGAATGTTGCCAGTGTCTCCTCCTCCCTCCCCCCCGTCGACATTTTGTCATACTGTACTTTTCTGATATCACCCCCCCCCCCCAAACGGAGAGGCTGGATCTGCTCCTGGTTACCAGCCTCATCAGTTGTTTGCTTAAACGCAGGACCTTACGGCTTAGTTTACCGGGTGGGTTACTCAGCAACTGTGCTGTGCCTTTGGTCAGCAATGTGGTTACAATGAGTTTTATCAACCAGGATTTACTAGCTTGTTACAGAACCCAATAGAAAACAGAATTAAAACTTACACATAAAACTTAGATTGCGTTGTATTCATTCTTCTTTAATATGCATTCTTGCTTGTGCGAGAAAACTATGGTAAATTTTTCATATCGTCGAAGTGATACGTTTTAGCTCGGCAGTTTACTCCATTTCCGTTAACATAAAAGTAGAAATAATGCTGCACTAAAAGAATCAATAAAAGAACTTTGTGGTATCAGAATGTAAATTGTCTCAGAGAAAACCTGCTTGTATATTCTCATACCTCGAACATTTTATAATCAACTTCTGGGAGTAATCTTCTATTCCCTATTTTGTTCTAAACATATTTTGAAACAGTATTTACAAGAAATACTAGGCTTCTTTACTACGATATCATTCCTTTAGGCCCAGTTATTGTCAAATATAAGCTCTTTTATGGGGGTTTCACACTTTTTTGTATTTCCCTTGTGTGTTATATAATGGAAATTTTTTCGTGACAACATGATTTCACCTGAAATAGTGTGTTTTAACTTTTCCGCACAAAATCTCTTGTGCCCGCTTTCCTTCTTTCCTTTTCAATATTACCAGACAGAATATTTAGTTTATATTATTTTTATGATAATATAGTTCATTGTTACAATTTTTACATTTCGTTCGTTGATCGAGAAATATCTACCAAAGTATCACTTCTTTGCTATATTATGGTATATTGTTCAACACAAAGCAGGAATTTCAGTAATTTAAGTTGGAGGAAAGAAAGGCCAATCAATGTTACGCAGATAAGTTTTATTAATTGAAAACTTTACCGTGAAGTTTTTAGAGTTATAAAGATATTACAAAATTATTTTTTGCCTCGTTAATATGACCTGCAATTTTAATTATGTTGTTTTGCATTTAATGTCGCCATAAAATTTTATGTATTTTAATTTTTAAGGGGATCTTTAAACCATGCCATTAAGTAGCTACTAAGTTAATATATTCTGCTTGAAAGATGTATGTTATAACTATCTGATCAATAAATTTCCATAATTTATTATTCTAATTATCAAGTTGCAATTCCATTTTTTACGATGATGCTAGAAAATATATATATATATAGAGCGAAGGATTTGCAAAAGATCCGTAACACACGATAGATCTAAGGGAAAGCAGTTTTGCGATATCCAACTACAAATGTTGTATATATATATATATATATATATATATATATATATATATATATATATATATATATATATATGTATATCAATGTATACCTAACTTCGTAATGTGACAATAATATACTTATACTATACCAGCTAAAAGACAAATAGTTAAGAATTGAATTTTTGGTTACCAAAACATTATAAATAAAACTTTGATATTTTGACTTAACTTCTTTTACCAGAAATTATGGTGCAGATTAAACTTAATTAAAGCTCTAATTGATTATGAAAAAAGAAATCCAAATACATAAGTAGCTAGTTATCTGTATTTTATTAAATATACAATTATATCCACTTATATGATATAATTAGCATTCCAGGTAATCGATCAAATCTAACTGGAAAGTTTTTGTGCTATTATGAACTAATTACATCTCTATTTGAGCAAAATGGCGAGATTGAATTAGCACTAAAAATAGCAAATAGGTCAAGTGATGCATTTTATGCGTACAATATGAAGTTTAATCTATTATTAATAAAATAGGCGAGATAATGATCTGGTATGACAAAAGGTAAAGGATTTCTTTCTTGTGGAACAAAGACCAGAACAAGAATATATTTTTTGTATTGGCGGAAAAGTTGTTATGAAGTTTTTAGTTATGAAGAAAAATCGACCTATTTTCCGAAAAAGTGGAATAGTTCAGAATCTAAGCTTCGTATAGACGAATTTTTAAGTATTTTTTTTATTTCTAAGATGATTTTACACAAGACTGAGCTATTCTAATGGGTCTAACTTTCCCGAGAAATAATAAAATCGCGTGAAAAGCTAAAAAAACTGTTTTCTCTTCAAATAAAAGAAATGTGTATTTTTGTCGGGAAAAGTAAATAGAAATTTTTTAATTGACACGTTTTTATGAGTAGAAAATAAACCTTACACACGTTCGCTGTCGGTAGAATAGTTTCTTCGTAATTACAATTTGTTTATAAGTTTCACAAAATTTTCCAAACCTGGTGTAGCTTAGAAAAACTTCGAATAACTTATCCAACCCTCATGAACTTGTAGTGTTTGGTGCAGCAATTATTACGTTTTTTTTCAGAATGTTGAATTTCGAAAAATTGACAATTCTACAGCGTTTTAAAATCAATATTGTTTTATAATATACGAAGTACAATAACTTCGACAATTTTTATTATACAGAGTTCTAATTTGATGGTGCTCAGAAAGAGGATACTTTAAAAAGAAAGTTTTAAAAATGTTTATTAGAACCGAAGACCCTCAAAATTGATAAGTGGTTTATAACAAAGTAATTATTTTATCAATGTTCTACAAGCACTATCGTTATTGTAATATATATATATATATATATATATATATATATATATATATATATATATATTACGATTAAAACACAAAAATAAAAACCCACAAGCATATACAGATCTCCATTAGTAATAACAATCATAACCTAAAATACATGAATTATATTGGACCAAAGATATACAACTTTTTGCCCAGTGAGATTAGAAATTTACAAAGCGTGAAACAGTTTGAAGCACATAGTAAGAAAGTTGGTTTTTCTGAGGTGGAATCAATTTGAAAAGATATTTTTGTAAGTTAATGTAGTTTAGATTTTTAGGAATTTTTACTTTTTGTTTTGTACATGAAACCAGACTTTGTTTATATTCATAATAATATTGAATCACATTTTAACACATACAAATGTTTAATCATCTATGTACTATTATTCTGTCCTCGTAAATATGTTATATGTTATAGGAAAATCTGTAGAGTTTGTGAATAAATAAATAAATAAATAAGATGGTTTTGGGTGCTTTTTTTTTACAAAACCGCACAATTTAATGTATAATAGTTAGCGCATATAAGCAAGTTAGAAATTGAAAAACTTCATGGAAAAGTCGACGAGGTACTGCGGTAGCGAACGGTTGGTAGTAGAAGAGGACAAAGAAGAATAGAGGGATGGAGGACGCGTGGCTGGTATGACGAGCACGTTTCTGGGTGTTGGAAACTTTAATTATTAATTTTTTAAAATAGCTTTTATTACATTTATATATTTTTCTTATATTTTTATATGATTCTATAATGTTAAGGTAATACTTTATCTATTTCATAATACTTCATCTGAATCATAATTGATGTAGATGTAGGCAAGGTTATTCAACACAGGGTAATTGATATTGACATAAAATAAAGTCTTGCAGATATGCTAGAAAAAACGATTAGCATAAAATGATTATTATCCCTTTATTTATAGATCACACGCAAGAAACTATTTCCAAATTGTTTAAATATAAAATAGGTGAATCACTTCTTACTTAAAATATTACATTCGTAGGACATTTGAATTAGTAGCGTCAACTTACCAATTAATATAAAATAAATAATAAATAATCAGTAGTACCTAAATAATCACAACAACTTCAACATATATATATATATATATATATATATATATATATATATATATATATATATATATATATATATACCATTATTATAAGTGCCACATGATTGGTCAAAACTATATTGAGAATGTATAGGGTCTATCATCATTTTGTTTTCGCATCATGTCAACGTGAAGAACTAGGATCCAATTGCAAGTGCCACCCAGAGATACCTTCGAAACTAATACACTCCCAATACGAAGGGGAATATTTCAAGATGATTTGCTAAGCCCATTGTGGTTCCACCTTGTAATTAACCTACTGTCACGCCGTTTGAACCCCACCAGATATGGATTTAGTATTAGAAATAAGAATGAAGCGGTAATAAGGTTGAATCATATTCTATACATGGATAATCTTAAACTGATGGCTGCTACCAGAAACCAGCTGGAACAAATGCTCAAAATTGTAAAGGAATTCTCCGGGGATATCGGAATGCAGTTTGAGTTTGACAAGTGCCGTATTTTGAACATCGATAAAGGAAATATACAACTGGGAGCATTTAAGATGCAGAATGGTGAAACTATAGACGCAATGGGAGCAGAACAAACATACAAATACCTAGGTATGAAAAAGGACAAACGAATTGACCTCCGCTCTATGAAGGCCGAATTGACAACCGAATTTGTCAAGAGGGTAATACGGGTGTTACAAACTAATCTAAATAGTAGAAATTTGTTTAAGGCGCTCAACACGTACGCATGCACTGAGCTTAGCTAGTCTTTTGGAAAATGGAGCAGCATGGACATCGAAAACCTGGAAAGTAAAATAAGAACACTCTTAACAAAAGCATACAAACACCACCCTCGAAGTGCTATTGAACGTATAATGCTTCCAAGACACCAAGGAGGAAGAGGATTGGTCGATATTGGTAAGCAGCTCGACCAAACAAATAATAAACTTACGTTCTTATCTCCACAGTTAGCGGACTCTTTCACACTACATCGAGCAATATGCGAGGCAGACGATTCAATGCCGCTACAACTGAGAGAACGGGATATTGCTTCTCACCACCGAACAGACCAAGAGACATTACAAGCTTGGCTACAGAAACCAATTCATGGACGGCATCCAAATGAAGTTATCCAGGATAATGTCGGCAACTCTGCGTCGAACTTTTGGTTGATTTCAGGATAGATGTTTCCGGAAATGGAAAGCTTCTTGTTAGCTATCCAAGACCAGGTTATTCTGACGAAGAAATATCGAAAGTTCATCATTAGATATCCCTCAATAAAAAACGACCAATATAGATATGGCTGTCGAACATCAGAGACAATCCAACACATGACTGGAGCATGCCAAGCGTTTGCTGCAACCGAATATAAGGCGAGACACGACTCAGCCAGTAAGATACTCCACCAAGGGTTAGCAGATAAGTTAAAACTACTGCAGGTAGAAAAAGTGCCTTACTACAAATACAATCTGGAGCCTATTCTTAAAAACAAGAGTTGAAGTTATATTGGGACCAAACGATTCTAAGAGATCAAACAGTTGCTCATAGTAGGCCACACATTTAACTAACAGATAACATTTCTAGGCGAACTAAACTATTTGACATTGCTATACCTAATAGCAACAACCATAGACCAAAATACAATGAGAAGAACCGGTTGAGAAAATAGTTCTCGTTGCAACCGCGCGGACCGTCCGAAATTTTGTAGGAAATACAGAAGACTACACCGCCTAGGACCCGATAACATGGAAAGAGTCCCCACAGAGCTTCATATATTTGGTATCTTTGCATACCTGGTATGAGTCAATGATCCCTGGAGGGAGTAGGGAATCGTTTGGCTTGTAAATCTGTTTAACATTATTTATTCGAACTCAAACAAATTCGGCAGAGAAATATAACACGAAATCCTAAATCATTTTGAATTAACTTAAAATTAAATGATTATATTGCTTTCTTCACCTCGTCCCTGACATCCCCTTTACAACCTCCTCGATGAGGTGAAGATACAGCGTCAATGAAATACTGATATAAAATTCAGAAATTTACCTAATATTATTGCATATTCCTCTATCAAAGACATAACCTTAAATACTGGTCTAAAACTTATCTGAGCTAACTCCTTTAGTCTCTCCATGTATTGATCTTCATCACGCCCTTAAACCTAGTAACGCGAGGTAATGAAAGAGTTTAAAATGGATAAGTAAATAACAGCCATATTTTGAAATAGATATGGTCTAAAACCAAATGAACGGTCTAAAACCTGAGCTATGATAGTTACAACTTTTTAAAATATAATGATTTTGACTATATCTGAGGTTATGTTAGTTCTATCTTTCCTTTTCAAAATGAGTTTCTCATTTCTCTTATTGGAATAAGGCCTTTTTAAGAATTTAGGTTTACCATAAGTTAGGTTTCGATTATAAAGATAAGAGGCTTATTGTTTACTCTTTAAGCGCTTATGAGTAAAATGACCTTGGTTCTAAGGTTTAAATTCAAAGAGCCATTACTTTAAAATCCCTTTTACAAATATTCAAACTCTTGCATTTTAAAAAACCGTAACTGCAATAAAAAAAAGTCGTAGAAAGGCTATCGTAAATTCATCTTGAAGGAAGAAAGTAGTATTAGACGGTGTGTTCCCAAAGGGGACGGTAACGCACCTCAGTGGGTGCTGTTACTTTTTGAGGGAACGGAAGAAGGTCCAAGAGCAACTAGAAGGCGTGAAGGTTGTTAGAGCGGGCGGCCTATTAAATAAATTAATAAAAAATATTTTGAAATTTTTTAATCTTTATTTGAACCAGATATTAACAAATTGTTGAAACTCTTCCAGCTTCAACTACTTATTAATTTTTTTATTATAAATTAAATAAAAATTAATCAATGCCAATATTCTAATAAATACGTTTACTGATGTTTCAATTTTTAATGCGATATTTCAGTAATAGGTACAACCACTATGAGGGCGTTGGATTAATTTTTCTTGCAAAGGGGTCGGTGGTCTAAAACTGTTAAAAATCTGTATAGTAGATGATGCCAACAACAAAAATGAACGAAAAAAATGTTTCTAATAGATAACATCAAATATAGCCAAAGAAACATTTTTGGGTCATTGGCTGGCAAATATTTAATAATTCTGACGTGATAGGCAAGATTACTATTTTACGTGAAAGCATCGCTTATTTTTTAAACAACTGTCTTACAGATTTGTATAATTATAAGTAGAAGAAAGGAGGGTAAACCCGAACGCAGGGTAATCCCGGAAGCAAAGATTGAACTGTGTTGGAAACGAACAAACAGACTTTGTCTGCCTCCATCTTAAACAACATGCCGCGTTTAGTCTCAGATTACCAGGGGGTGAATCAGGTGCATTCATTGCTGTAGGTATGATTTTTTAAAAATCTTTTGTTGTCTCCGATGTAAATTTTTGATAGATGAAACTCGAAGTAATTTTACGTCTTTGTATTGCATTAATGTTACATTTACCAGTCTAAATAGTAGGTAATCGTAGATTTAATTGTAAATCTTAAAAGCAGTCGGACTCAATCTAACCTAAAATCATTATTATTTTTTTATTTTCTTACTTCGAAGGGCAACGGTCAACGAATTAGGTCAGGCAAACTCAAACGTTCGGCATTTAGTGTAATAATATGGTTTAAGATATATGAAACATTGACCGTTTGACAACCAATATAGTTCGCAAAATTGAATATAAATTTGCAGAGTAGAATGAACTTCCGTACTCCTTTGATGGCTGGTAAAGACCGGTATCATGGTTTTATAAAAACACATCCAAGAATTTCTTTAAGAAATCATGAAGTTACTCCACTAAACCGTACTAATCCCTTAAAGAAAGTAAAATTAAGATAATTTACGATATGTTTGAATCCTTTCAGAAGAACACTTCGACCAAATAGGATAATGTTGATGAAACAAGCATCACAAATGTACAAAGAAATTAAAAAATTTTGGCAAAAAAGAGACAAAAACAAGTAAGAAGAGAGCCAAAAGCAAGTAAGAAAAACAACAAGTGAAGAAGAAGTACCACAACAGTAACTTTTGCATTTAGTATAAACGAAAGGGAATGAATACGCAATTATTAAAACGAGATAACTTGAATATGATTGCTGGCTTCACCATTTAATTTTTTTCGTAAGACCCTCCCAAGATTAACCAGCATTGCTAATTTTGGATAACTACGAAAGTTATGTTAGTCTAGATGTTTATACACTCTGCCGAAAGAATGGCATAATTATACTGATCTTAGCACCAGATACATTCCATAAGCTACAGTCTCTAGATTTGAAATATTTCGGGCCCCTTAAAAATGTCTACAATCAGAAGTCCGAATATTACATGTCTGAGAATCCTAAAATAGATATAACCCAATACGAGATTGTTGAGCTATTTACAAAGACTTTCAATCTATGTAGCAATCTTGAGAAGGCCGCAAATAGATAGCAACCAAGTCAGACGCGTAACATCCAAAATATTGACGTATTGACATTAAAAGATCAGTTTAAAAGCAACCATCCAGTCAAAAGGCCACCAATACAGAAATACAAGATCCCGATGCACAAGCTCTTGATATATCTGTTATTTATACGCAAGTTCTTGATGATCAATATTTTGAAGTTCATGATGTACCTTTCGTTAACGCTCCTATTTCCGAAAATCTTGATGCACAATTTATTGATGTGCCTGCATTTTACTCCCAAGATCTCAATGCTGTATCTTCCTGGATATAAGTTAATATTAAGTTCATTTCTGAATTTGAAGCTCCTAATAAAGTTGCTCAAACTTCAGGTATATGAAATACTGATGCACAGACTCCTTCAGTTTTATCAATCAATGCGCTTAATAAGTCTATTCCCCTTTCTGAAATCGTGAACTTACCTATCATTCCTGCTAGAAAATCTAAACTTAATATCAGAAAGAAATATTCAATCATTTTAACTAGTACACCTGTCAAAGATGAATAGCAAGAGGAACAAAATAAAAAAAATAGCAAAAGAGAGTAAAGGAACTGAGAAAATACCAAAGGAAGAAATAATAGATAAACAACTGAATGCGAAAGATAAAAAAATTATTAGAAAATTTCAAAACCTTGCAAGAGTTTCATGATTCTGATAAGATAACCCTAAAAGAATTAAGAAAAAGAAAAACAACGGTAATGGTGACTACTATTGGATATTATGCAGTGAAAAATAAATAAGCTCATCCGATGAAGACTAGATTATGTGTGTCGTTTGGGCAATCTACATCGGCAGGCTATCTATGTAATTCACGCCGTAATTGACGACTGATTGTTGTAAACTAGACGAAGTCGTAATGTCCCCACCTGGTGTTTATGTTTACCTAGCTGACATAGGGTAATTACGAACACTAATGGTTTTATTTTTAAAATTAACCCAAGTTGATTTTTGAAGTTTTAAATACATATATAGACGTGCTAAAAATCTATAAAAATATAACCTAGGATTATATGATTTGATGTGAAATTACCATTAGTTTTTCGTAATTTCTCCTCCTTTCTCCAATCAAAATGTATTCAATGTGTCATTCGTTAGTTTGGAATAAAAAGTACACGGCTCTAAAGGTTTCAAAGTTTAACACAAGATCGATTTTCTTTTAGTCTTTAATTTTAAAATCGATTGCAAAATTTGTACCGAATAGACAAAGAAACAAACAGACAAGAAAGTAAGTTAATATTGCATTGTCATTCAGTTCTGAGCTATGGTGTAGGTTTCAAAGTTTAACACGAAATCGATTATATGTGTCTTTTCAAATGTCATACATGGTATATTTGCAGATCTAGCAGGAATGGTTTTTCAACTAATATTTAAAAAACTTTCCCTCCTGTAATACACTTACAAACAACAAATTAGTAGTCAATATAAATTCATAAAATATTGGTAAATGAAAATTAATAATAGTTATTTATTTTTAGGGACATTTGGGACCAGTTTCAATTAAGATCATCGTCATCGTTTTAAACAAACCGTGTCTCTAATTTTATTACCAAGAAAATACTAATAAATGGTATTTAAAATATAAACTGAAAAAGACATTATATTGCAGTCAGAAACTTTTTTGGTGACATTTGTTAGGGTGATCAAAAGAAAACCCACTACTTATACGCTTGAAAACCGACGAAATTAACAAATACGACAGCAGGTGGCAAGGGTAATATTACGATTTTCCCCTTTGACTTCAAGCTCCATTAATCATTTTGGCCACCCTTTAGCATTTGGGACTTTTTTAATCTGCCGGTTTTAAGTGTTAAGCATTTACAATCACCAAAATTATTTGCAAATACTATGGAAATGTGTACTATTTCTTAGAAAGATAACACGTACTTGTTGAGAGACTTTTCGAGTCTTTTAAATGTAAGGAAGTAGGAATTATTGCAGAAAAATTCAAGAGTTTTAGAAATACTAACAAAGTTACTATTTTTTAGTATAGTAAGTACGAGCGTTATGTTTCGTTACAAAAATATCATGCTTCTCGGCAAATAATACTTGAAACTATTGAATCTTTCTGTCATGGATTGCACAACGACCGCAGGCATCAACTCCTAGTTACTACCTAAGGACAGAAGGCTGAAACGAAATATCTCAATGATATCATTGCTCGACGTCCTTTGATTTTGTAATAATACCAATAATACTGTCTTGGATCACCTTTCCTACTCTATTTGCAATTAAGGTTGTTAATGAAAATATTAGATTTTCAAAATATGGAAAATTTACCGGCTCTATTTAAAAAAAGCCAGTCAAAAAATAACTTGCAATATATTTTAATGAAGTTACATAATTTGGTGGACAATTTACATTAAAAATTTCCCATACCATTTTCTTAAAAATAAATAAATAAACCAAAAAAGTAATACAACACGTTTTTAAAACCGACTCAAAAGTATAATTCCTCCTAGTAATATAAAGATTCCTAGTCCCATACTCATTATCATGAAAATTTATAGCTGCGAATGTTTATAGCTCTGAAAATTAGATTTAAAACACAAAACATGGGATGCATGCAACAGATAATAGTAAGGAGTGTAGAGAGTAATGAGAAAACTCTCACAACAGTTGTTATCTATTGCTTCCCTCGTTTTTCTCTTTAAATCTTAAAAGCAATTTTATAGCAATTAAAAATTCACAATCTCAAATGTTCAGAACAAGGTGTACTGGGTTAGAAATCTGTACGGGGTTATAAATCTTTTTTGGGATAGGAGAAATTATTTTATACTTTTTAGGCCCTTTTAAAAAAGTGGTCTACTAATATTTTTTAACAGCTATTTGTTGCTTTTTAACCGACTTCTAAAAGAAAGAGGTTCTTAATTCGTCGACTATGTATTTTTTTTTATGTATGGATACCGATTACTCTGGAACGGCTGCACCGATTTGAATGAAATTTTTTCCGTTATGTTCAAGGAGAGTTGCTGCGGTAGTTCTATATTTTTTTATATGAAATTGGTCCAGTAAAATCCAAGATGACGCTTACAATATGGCGGCCAAAAAAATTAATTTTGTCCGATTTTCTCCAAAATTGGTATGGTGGAGTTTTCGAGGTCGCACATTACGAATTCAAAACATTTTTAAAAAATTCAATACGGCGGATCCAATATGGCATAGAAAAAATCGATTTTGTCCGATTTTCTCCGAAATTGGTACGGGGGAGTTTACGGAGTCGCACATGACGAATCTAAAATTATTTTTAAAAAATTCAATATTGCGGATCCAATGTAGCGAACGAATAAATCAATTTTGTCCGTTTTTCTCCAAAATTAGTATGAGGGAGTTTTCTGGGTCGCACATAACGAATCAAAAATATTTTTAAAAAATTCAATGTGGCGGATCCAATATGGCGGCCAAAAAAGTCAATTTTGTCAGAATTTTCCAAAATTGGTAGAAGGAAGTTTTCGGGGTCTCACATAACAAATCTGAAATTATTTTTTAAAAATTTAATATGGCGGACAAAAGATCAATTTTTTCCGATTTTCTCCAAAATTGGTACGGGGTAGTTTTTGGGGTCGCATATGACGAATCTAAACTCATTATTAAAGAATTGAATATGGCGTATCCAATATGGTGGATAAGAAATTAATTTTGTCCGATTTTTTTCAAAACTGCTATGAGGGAGTTTTTGGGATAATACATTACGAATCTGATATTATTTAAAAAAAATTAATATGGCGGATCTAACAGGGCGGATTGAAGATTTTGTCTAAAGTCAGTATTGGGGGATTTTTGTTAGTGTTAATTCCGAAATTAAAATAACTTCAAAAATTTCAATTTCATATAAAAATTTCTAGTTATTTTTCCCTTTTTAACGCACTTTTAGAAGTTCAATTTTTTTATAAAAATTTTATTAGTCTTTGATTTAAAATCGATTGCAAAATTTGTACCGAACATACGAACAAACAAACAGACAGGCAAGAAAGCGAGTTAATATTACATTGTAATCCAGTTCTGAGTTATGTGTAAAGTTTCAAGTTTCTAGCTCATGGCGAAGTTAATTTAAAATCGATTACAAAATGTGTACCGAAGACACAAACAAATAAACAGAAAGACAAGAAAATAAGTTAGTATTGCCTTATCATCAAGTTCTGAACTATATTTAAAGTTTTAAATCTCTACTTCATGTACCGATAGAGGGAGTAAATAAAAACTTCGTAAGATCGATTGCAAAATTTGTACCGAGCAGACAAGTAAACAAACAGACAGACAAGAAATCGAATTAGTATTGCATTGTCATCCAGTTCTGAGTTATAGTTAAAGTTTCAAGTCTCTAACTCAACGGGAAGTTAGTTTAAAATCAATTGAAAATTTTGAATCGAATTCACAAGCAAACGTGATTTCCTACCACTATCTATTCCTGTTTATTTTATTACTCATAATTAAACAAAACATACAGACAAGAATATGTGATCAAATTGTCCCAAATGCTTGAAGAATTTACTGCGGCAATTCGCTATTTTCACTGATTAATTAACTGAACTAAGTTAAATAAACATGTGCTTTTCTCACCAATGACATTAACATCAGCTAACACAACCTCACGTCTCGACCTCGATAATCTATCATAGACAACGAAAACTGCATTCGACATGTTGAATGCAGCCTAAATTATATTCCATTTTAAAAGAATACGCAGGTAAATAAAAAAAAAGAGTGGAAAGTAATAGTATTGTTTAAATAATTTACAATAATGAAGTTAAAATAATTGTTTATATTTTTAAAAATATCGTCGCCGATAACAGCATTCTACTGTCGATATATCGTTCTAGAAATAATAATTATAAATACACATATTTCCAAAAAATAATATTGATTTATCCGTATATGATGCAGTTTGAAATTATTAATTTTTTTTGTAGTTACTTGTACTTTACAAGTTCAAATATTGTTTTGAATAGTTTAAAGATGAGTAATAGATGTTATGTATCCAGTTGTAAGAGAAATTACTCAAACAGTAAGATGGCACAAGCCGGTGAAATAGCAGGAAATGATTCATATTCAAAGTTTTGTGACGAGTGATAATGGTAGAATATGCGAATGTAATCCAATCTTATTGTTCTAATAGTATAATATGTAGAGAGGACTTTATCTGATAGATATCCCAATGATCGATGAAAGGGTATATTTTAGTTACTTTGGAATTACTTTGTCAATTTATTTTAGGTTTCTTACTGTAAATACTTGATTTTTATTAAATAGATTTAAATTCTTTAAGAAATTTGGTTTGTTTAATTCAGTAAAAACCTTCACGCGATTTACGTTGAGGCGCAAAACCATAGGCCCTGATCTGATTGTTCAGACAGCAATTTATCCTAAATCTTGGAGTTTTATTTGTAGTATGGTAATTCGTAGTCATTAAGCATTAAACCGGTAAAAGCCTGAGAATATCGACCGCAATTCTAGAGGCTTTATTTATAAAATGGTTGCTAAATAATATCTTCTTCTTCTTCTTCTTCTACCTTATATAATAGGTCCCTGACCTGTTCCTTGTTCGATTTTCCTCATTCTGGACTTAAATTATCGCTCCACCTTTTCCGTGATCGACCTCTACTGCGTGTACCACTGGGCAATTTATCTCGTGCGATCCTTACCAGTCTATCCTCTGTCATTCGGCTTATGTGTTTGTTCCATTGTGTCTTACGTTGTAGGACCTACTCATTAATGCAGTCTGTGTTGCATGATTGCCTGATGTTATCGCTTCTTTCTCTGTCTAGTAGCGTTTTTCCTGTTATTCATCGAAGTATTCTTATTTCTGTAGTCTCTCATAGTTGTTTTGTTTTTATCGTCTCTGGCCGTGTTTCTGAGGTGTATGTTATAATAGGTCTTTATTGTGGTTTTGTAGATCCGAACCTTTGTTTCTTGTTGTAAGTGTTTGTTTCGCCAGATCACGTCGTTGAGGCAACCCGCCACTTTGTTTGCTTTGGCCACCTGCCCTCTTACTTCATCTTCGATGTTGCAATAACTAGTTATGTCGATTCCTAGATATTTGAAACTCATTTCTTGTTGTATTATTCGACCGTCTAGTTCTAGTTTGCATCGGAGGGGTTCTTTTGCGGTTGTCATACATTTATTTTTTTCGGCTGAAATAATCATATTATATTTTCTTCCCGTAAGATTAAAGGTATTTAACAATCTCTAGAGGTCGTCTTTATTTTCGGCATATATCACAGCATCATCAGCGTAACAGAGAATTTTTATTTCTGTATCACCCATTTTGTATCCTCTACCAAGTCGCACCTCCTTTATTATTTCGTCCATTATCATGTTAAACAACAAAGAACTAAGCGAGTCTCCCTGTCTAATACCGCTGTTGACAGGTATGGGTGTTGATAATTTACCGTTAGTGCGAATCTGAACTTTATTGTTTGCGTATATGTTTTCGATGGTCTGAATTATATTGATAGGAATATTTCTCTTATATAACAGGTGGATTACGTCATCTAGCTTTATGCGATCGAATGCTTTTGTTAGATCTATAAAGCATAAAAATGTTGGTTTATTGTATTCTAGAGATTTTTTGACTATCTGTCGTAGAATAATTACTGCATCCACGCAAGACCTTCCTGATCTAAATCCCTGCTGTTCGTCTTCCAGTGTTGTAACCGAATTAATTTTATTTTTTATTACTTTCGTAACGAGTTTCAGAGTTGTGTCCAGTAGATTAATACCCCTGTAGTTCCCTGGTTCTTGTTTGTCACCTTTCTTAAATATAAGCATTATTGTGCTGGTTCTCCACCTCTCTGGTACTTTGCATTGTGTCAGGATTTTTCGAATGAAGCTTGTGAGTTCCTGTGTTAGTCGCTGTCCTCCGTATTTCAACAATTCGTTATGAATTCCGTCTTGTCCGGGAGACTTTCTATTTTTTAAGGATTTTATAGCTTTCTGTACTTCTTGAATGGTGACTTCCACATTATTCCTTATTGCTGGTATGTTGCTTTTTCCAATGTTAGCATCTCCCTCAAATAATTTTGTTAGGTAGTCTATCCATTTTTCCTCTGATATTTTGATTGTTTCGGAGAGTTCAGATATTTCTTTGCGCTGTTGTCTTATCAGTCGCCACATTTGTTTTTGTACCTTATAGAAGTCTCCTTCCATTCTTTTAGAGAACTGCTAAATAATATGTGATAGCAATAAATCGTGGGCAAAACGGCCATACGCTACCAAAGTGATCCGTCAAATTTCGTTATAATTTTTTACTTGTTATTTCGAGAGCGAAGGTAACCTAATTACTTAATATCTCTCACGTCCGTCGTTAATAATCCTATAATGGCTAAAAATATTATTAGACCTCGGGTGCTTTTTTACTCAAATAATTACGTACTTAACCTTCTCACAAAAATTAGTTAAATGAGTAAAATAAGCCTTAGAATTAAGAGACAAATTTTCCCACTTTCAGTCCTGATAAATTTGAGTGATGTTGAATAAACAAAAACTGTCAGAGCTTGTTCCCCAAAAAATTTTACTTATTAAACAGATTAAAAACGTCCTTTAGGTAGAAGTTTTTTGTAATTAGCAATTGTTATGAATAAATTTTATTTTTTGAAAAATTAATAAGATTTTAACAATTTTTAATGTTGGCATAAGTCATTGGCTATTAACTTATAATAATTTTTAATATGTTCAGGATCTCGTTAAATAAATTGCCATATTACAATATTGCGATTCTAAAGCTTTACAATATCTAAATTAAGTTATTATTATTATTATCAAACGGAACATACGTTGCGTATTTTACCCTAGATAATATAAGACAGACCACAACTCACAAGGGTGTAATTTAGTTTGGCTACGCCATACGACCGTAAAGTAAATTGATATAAAAAAAAATTCAATAAAGGGTTTATAGGGTAATATAAAAATTTTGTGTGGGTGTTTTATGTTCTGGTAAAACAAACGCAAACAAAACTATAAAAAGAAACCATTTAGAAAAATAAAATAATGTAGGTAGAAAAAGTTATTTTTCCTTAAAGATATAATTGTCTATTTGCTTAATTTCAAGCCCTAATGAAAAAGTTTTTAATAGAATTTCAATGTTTATAGTTTGGGAAACTCCAAATGTAGACACAAAAAAAAATATATTATTAAAAATATTCAAAGATAGTGTTTTAAAACTAACTTTATTTAAAACTAGTTCAATTTGTTCTATATCTTGTATAATATATTGCTAGAAAGCCAATAATATAATGCTAAAAAGTTGATGCTGGTATCCGTTACTATGTGGTAGTTAATCATCTTCGGGAAATGTTTAAAAAAGGAACTACTATGTTTTATACCACTAAATTTATTAAGAAAACAGTGACTGCAGTTTCAACTCACAGAGTCATTTTCAAACTGAATTACAAAGGTAGACTAAGTATCCAATACAGAAACATGAGAAAATTTAACAATAAATAAAAACTACTACATTATTATAAAGGGAAGATACTAAATTATGGGAACTAATTATTATTTGGCGACAACAAATAACGGGAAAAACCCAAGTTCTGTCTGGTCATTAAGCAAATTTACATTTTTATTTTTACTATGTTTATATATTTCTAAAGATTCAAGAATATTTAACTTTTGGCCCTTTGTTGAATAATGTAATATGTCAGTGTTGCCCAAATCAGGAAAACTATGGCTGTGTTCTAAGCAATGGTTGGCAAAGCTCGAGTCTGTTTTTTGTAGTCTATATGATCGGTGGTGTTCTGAAAAGCGAGTTTTAAAGCTTCTACCACTTTGTCCAATATACAAGCTATCACACTCTGAACATTTTAATTTATAAACTCGTGATTTATCAAATTTATTAATTTTATCTTTAGCATTGTAAAGGATAGTGGACAGATTGTGTTGAGATTTAAAGGCTACTTTTATGTTATGTTTAGAAAGAGTATTAGCTATGTTTTCTGATAGGGTACCACAGTATGACAAAGATATAAGATGAACTATCTTTATCATTTTTTATTCTGGGATATATTGAATTAAAAGCTAGTTGTTTTTGCTTTTTAGTTATTAATTTCTTTATGGTTGGTTGGGAGAAATTGTTTGGTATTGCAATCCTTTCAATGATATGTTGTTCCTCTTGAAGATCTTCTTCAGAGAGAGGCAATGAGAATGCTTTAGGTATCATTGAATTGTATGCAGCCATTTTGTGTTGTAAGGGCTAGCGTACGTTCCTGAAGATACAATATGAATATCTAATCCAATTTAGCGTATTCCAAAAGATAAGAGTTTCCGAAACACAAGGTGTAAAAGTTTTTTTTAGACTTTTTTGTAAATATTTTTCTTAATAATAGCTTGATTTACATTAGATTTGGTACTTTGTGAGTTTTTAGGATAAAAAATTCAGATATTGTTGCAAATTCGATAAACATTGCAGAGGACGCCACCAGCAGTGGTTCGCAAATATCTAAAGCTTCATAACTGTTTTGTTCCTCAGTATATGAAATTTATAATTAGAAATTCTAATTCCTTGATATATTTTATCCAAAAACTGTTGCTATATTATTAAACTGGCAAAGATGGAAAAATTTTGTTTATTTTCGATGGACAACTATTCCTATTACTAATTTCAAAGCTTAATATCTAGGCTTTTATCCTTAATATTGGTGTAAAATAAGCATTTATCTTTTAACATATGTAATACTAATTATAACAATATCATACGCAAAACAAAATTCACCGACTAAAAGATCTAATTTCCATAGCAACTGGATCGAGTCTAAGTCTTAAACCTTCTTAATAGATCTTGCTGTAAATGTTTTATTACGTACTAAGACTCCTCGTGGTCCCCTCTCATATTTGATTCAGACTTAGAACTTGTCCAAGAAATTTGAAGCGTGTTTAAGAGGCCAAGACGCCAACAATAATAAAAATTAACATAGCAAAGAGCAAACAATGATAATAGTGTAAGAATGAATGGCAAGTAATATTAGCATAACACAAAATCAATAACAAACCAATTGAGAAAAATTTGATTTATTTAGTGATTCAATTACACTCTAAAAAAAGGTATAAATGATCTTGGTTTTCTAGTACACTAAAATTAATCCTACAGAGAATGTTGAATAACACCCTTTCCGTCATCTATTCAAGTAAGTATAAACTGTATACTGCACCGTTCTTCGATGTTTACAGGTCTACAGTATACCATCTATTTAAGAGTTTTCTATAAAAAGTAATCCATAGGCGTTAAATTCGGTGAGCGAAGCATCATTCTCTAACCCGATCCATCCATTTAACAAAAATTTTCATTTAACTGACTTCTAACATTTAGTCTGAAGTGTGGGGGTGCAGGATCATCCAATAAATTTTGCAGGTATTCCAGGTAATTTAAACTACTTAATGAAGTGGTAAGATGACAGGACCAATAACAAATCTTTTAGTGGATTCTCCCCATTTTAACGCCCAGCGTTTTCGGTTGAAGACAGTAAATTTAGGAAGGGATAACAGTGTCTAGGGGACCTGATAGACATGAAACATCAACAGTCTTGCTCGAACCTGTTTAGGCCAATCTTTAGACAAGCTATTCGCACGTTTTCCGTTTTTAGTGGATTACCCTCTACTGTCGCAGCTATTTTGTTTGATTGTTTTATTGAGATATAGTGAAACACATTTGAATATCATGTGTAATCTTTTTTCTACATTTAAAGACAAGAAAATTATTTCAAGCTTGTTTTTATCTACACATATCTATGTCTGAAAATAAATTAGTTTCTAGTCGATAATATGGGCCTCCACAGAGCTCCATCCTTTTGATATCTAAGTATATATGGGATGCATGAATGTTGTGTCTAAGGGAGTACTAAAACGTTTGGCTAAGTCTATGGAATTTTTCCCCAAAGGGAGTGTAAAAGTTTTTGGCTAAGTGTATGGGAAAAAAAATGATCAGTGTATCAGCGATATTCTTTCAAATTTTTACACTCTTTCTCAGTCTAATATAGAGGGTTGCGAGGCAAGCAATGTTTCGCTCTGATAATAAGCAGCCATGTTCTGTTGCATCTCAGTAGTGAACATAACCCGATTCTCTCAATCCCCCCACTCCTCGACCTTGACCTTGACCTTGCTTCACCCCTCTTTGGCCCCGCCCACATGTCCTTGTCATTGACCTTGAAAGTGCACGTGTGCTTTGGCCTTGGCCTTGTGTTCAAGGTTGTGTGTGTGACCTTGACCTTGACCTTGGTCGAGACGACCTTGACTTTGTTGAAGGTCATCTTGGGTGTGTGACCTTGAAGTAGTTATTTGTGCATTGTAATAGTGTGGGATGATCTTGAAATGATTTTGACCTTGCAAATTGTTCTATAAATTGTGTGAGTCTACTTGCATTCATTCAGTGTGAAATGTCAGATACGGAACTATCTAAAGAAAAAATTATAGAGCAAGTCGGCAGAGTAATTTGTTTATATCAGAGTAATTTAAAAAGTTTGTGTGATTTTGAAGAGAAGGATCTAGCATTTTTTCCTCTCGAATATTTAAAAACTTGCGTTGATACGCTGAGTTTACGGCAAATTTGGGATAAGCTGCCAGCGTCATATCGGTGTAACAAGGAACTACAGTTAAGCTTACCCTGTTACATTCACTATGAACAAATATATCGTCATCATATAGATGGGCCACCACCAGCAATAAAAAAGTGTCGTGAATGTAAAAATGAGTGAATAATATGAATAGTGCTTTGCAAGAGACAGTAAAAAAATTGGGCGATGAGTTCACTGAAACGGCTAATAATTATTTCAATGATGCAATGAAAAGTCGAGCAGAATGGGCGTCGCGCTATTGTGATTTGGCTTATGAATATGAAAAGGCTGCGAATGCATGTCGTAAATATTGCAGCAAAACAATAAATTTACAAGACTTTGTTCGTGAGATAAAAAAGTTGGGGTTTAGTGACTGTTTGGAAAAACTGATTAGGTTCATTGCAGATCCGGTTGTGTTAGATGAAATTAGAGTGTAGGACTTAAGTTTAACGTAGTAGTAGTTAATATGGAAAGTTTAGTGCGAGAAATGTACGAGGAATTTCTAATTTCTGCAGCCGGTTCGGAATTTTACGCATATGAAATGCAAGATTCGGAGGCTCAGGACTTTAGTGTATTTTTTAAGTATATGGACCATGCCGAAGTGTGTCTTTTAGCTAGTATAGTTTGTAAGAATTTTCTTAGAAATAAAAACAAACACTTATTATTGAACAAATTAAGGAAATTAGGTTTAGGTGATAATGTTAAACGCATAGAAGAATTGCAGAAAAAAATCAATGAATAAAGTACATAAAATGTAGTTATTTGTTTCATTATATTTTGTCCTTGAAGTTATCCTTATACCAATTTAAATGTGTGACGTCATTTGACCTTGAATACTCCTCCCACTATTTCTATCGTTAAGCTACCCCCACCATTGTTACAATTCGACCTTGAAACCTCGCTATAAAGGTTCGTGGGAGAAGAAGTGACTTCAAACAGTCGCAGATATCAGTGGCATAAACATCAAATATTGTGTTCGTGTAGTGTTCTGAAAGTGCTTTTATATTCACGGTAATTTTTGGATTTATATACCATTTTTTCAATAATGAGTATTGCAAAAGAAACTCTAGATGAAATTAATGAAATGTTTAGCAAAGATTTCGAGGTTTTAGAGAAAAAAAAGGTTACCGAAATGATTGTAGGCAAAGTGTATAAAATTGTAAAGATGGTTTCAATGACTACACGATTTGGTAAAACTCTTTTAGTGGCTTTACACGATGACGGTGATAATAGCACATTTGAGACTTTTTTACCAAAACGTGTGGCCGAAACACTACCTGACGATATTGTAGATATTATGAGTAAAACTAAAGATAAATACACTCTAACTTATTTGGGGCAGGGCACTAGAGTTTTTGGAAACAATACTCGAACATTATTACGTTTTGGCTCATTGGAGTAAATTGTATGTAAATTGTTTGAAAAAAAGGATGTAATTAAATTTAAAATATAGTTGCACATGTCAGAATACTTACGCGTGTTCATTATTTCTGTTAAAGATGTCTGCTGATGCGACGACGACGACGACGACCGCCAACGAATGTGTAGATAGATACATATTTTGGTTGGGGAGAGAATTAAGAAATAGGGCTCACGATATGTTAGATAGCGTAAATGATTGGTCGCATATTGATGTAACCAAAGATCAATATAAGAACGAGATCAGGGATACAATCAATTTTATGGCTGGGGCACACTTGTGCGACAAATTTTTATATGGTTCCATAGACATGGATACATTTTGTGCTGAAATGGTTGAAGAAGAATTAAAAGAATACCTCGTCAATATTCCACATTTACCAGGTGAGCTTGCTGCAAAATATGAATTGGTTTCTGCAACAGCAACAGCCCAAGACGTTGACGATCGAAATAGTGTCGGATGGGATAGAATTTTGAGCAACGAAAACGAAGACATGGAAAACTAATTTTTTATAATTTTTGTATTTGTGCAATTAAATAACTGTAAATAAATATCTATTACAATCACAGTTTTATTTTATTTCTTTTATAAACATACCAACCCAGTAGATCATAGTCAGTGTTTCTTTTTCTCAGCTGAAATATTTAATATAAGTAGGGCAAATAAAAATAAAATAGTTTAGTAAAGATTGAAAATGAGTCGAGGAAACAACACAATTGATAAATTTGGTCGTCAGAAATATAATGAAAAATATCATATATTATCTGGGCCACAAGGGATTGGTTTTAAACTTACAGCGGATGGGCAGTATGATATGGGTGGAAAAATCATAACCAACTTAGGCGAACCTAAAGATGATGACGATGCTGTGACAAAACACTTTGTTAATAGAAAGTTTTACAATTTTGCAGTTGTAATATGTGACATATTTAACAAGGATGTCCTCCCCATGATATACAAAAATAATAGTGAGCTTAAAACAAAAATTGAAGTTATGCAGAAAATACTCTATCATCAGCCTTTAAATGACTCATTAAGCGCACTGTCGTACGACTCGACTTCAAAAAAAATCTAAAAAAAGCAGGTTAAAGAATAGGAGAACGCACTCCGAGTGGCATAGCCTTGAAGATAACGTCGTAGTCGTCGGTGAATTGGACCTTCCCTCCAAGAATATTGAAATGTTATTTATGTGTATGATGTTTTATTGTCATTGTTTTTAATAATGAAGATTGAAATAAAAAACTTTATTTTACAATATATTGTTTATTTATTTTACATTTTAAATAAAAAATATAGTCATACAATATGTTATTTAAACAATATTAGCTTTATCTATCCAAGAGTTGAAGTGGTTGGGAAATCCTAGCCATTTGACAAATAATTGTTCGATGTGATTTTTCTTGCGTTGTCTAAGGACCTTTTCTACTAGATAAACGTCAGGACTGCTTGTTTTTTGTAGTTCTGATTCGTAAAAACACCCTCTTATAGGCTGACCTTCTAACGATTCCAACAAGTAAGTAGGTGGATTTGTAACGTTAACTTTTACAACTTTAAACAATTCGGTTGACCAAGAGGGCGTATATCCTTTCTCGAATAAGCTTTTGTACTTGCTAATACGCACAATGTCACCCATGGAAAACTTAAATTTTTTAGGTACAATTTTTAAATAATCATATGCTTTAATATGTGTTTTTTCTTGCACGTCTGCAGGCTTCATTCCAATGGTGCGATGTTTCGAATGGTTATAGGTTTTTGTTACTGCCGATAATATATGTATCCATTTGTAAGATCCTCTTGTCGAGAATTGTTTATATAAATTATTTTTTAAAGTCCTTATGACTCGCTCAACAATTGCAGCTTTCTTTGTGCTGTAAGTGGAATAATGATTTATATTATATTTTTTCATCAGGGCTTGAAAGTTTGTATTATAGAACTCCTTTCCTTGATCACTTTGCAGATTTGTTGGTGTATATGATGCCTCTTCAATGATGCTTTTCATCGCATTAGTAACTTCTATACCAGTCTTGTTTTTTATGGCTTTGGTATAGACAAATTTCGAGTAACAATTTATACAGACCAAAATATAACGATAACCATCGTTTTCATCAGCATACTGTTGCATTTCAGCCAAATCAATTTGCCACAAATCTCTGTATCCTTTTATTATCGTGCGCCGTCTTACAAAATTTTTTCTAGCCGTTCTATGTAGTTCATTAACAATCTTGATTTTTTCTAGACTGGGCTCCATATTATTAATAATACTAAAGGTTTCAGATCGAAGGAAGAACTGAATAATATCATTAAATATTGAGCTTAATATATTATATCTTCTTCTCGTAATTCCTCTATGATTGACATAATTTCATTTTCGTGTCCAGTGTGACCGGCCATTTTGGAACTCCACAACAAGCGTAAACGATCCACCAACTCTTTAGCTTTGTTCCAGTAGACATATTGAAATTTTTTCGAAGATAATTTCTTTTTTGTGGGTAACTGTAGTTTTTCCGAGAGATTTTTTCTTGTAATAGTACCACCTAATTTTGTGCCCATTATCAGAGGTTTAATAATTCGTAAATATTTGTTCCATCTGGTCTCCCGTAAACCATCACTTTTTTTAAAATTGTTGTAGACAGCATTCGTTGATTCCAAAATTTCCTTGTACGTTGAAAGTACATTATCACTTAATTGTTGTTGTTCCTTGCCTACACTTGGGGGTGTTTTAAGAAATAACAAATCATAAAGTGCCGGTGATCCACCATATTCTGCAATATTTTTCCCTTTTTTGTATAAGACAATATTTCCATTTCGAAAACGCACCTCTAAATTACCAATAAAATTTTTGTTATGATCTGTTTTTGAACCAAAACGTACACCATATACAGTATCGTATAGAGATGGTTTCAAACGTAATCCTTTCAGGTGTGCGTTTAAAGTATCGGAAGTTGTGGTGTCAGCGGATGCGAGAGATGTATTAGTTGATGTCGAGGGTGTATCAAACACCGATTGGCTAATATCTTCTTTTGAAATGCGATGCTGCTGCTGCTGCTGAATAGGTGTGGAGGTTTGAAAGGAATGTGTAGGTTGGGGAAAACCTGATATTTGAGTCGACTGCACTGATGTACTGAGACTATGTGGCTTTGTAGCTGGATAATGTTGTTGCTGTTGTTGTTGCTGCTGCTGCTGCTGCTGACGTTGCTTAACCACATCAGATATAGTTGTCAACGGCTTAGAAATGGGTTCGTAAAACTTTTCCAATTCCACAACATTAAATTCTTTAGCCGCTTTAATTTGTTTAAATTTTTTTCTGACGGCATTGGTAGCTTCCACTAGTTTACGTTTTAAGTCGATCGCGTTATTCATGATGTTAACAAAGGACGTTTCAACAATCAAATGAGCGTTTTCTCTTATTATTACAGTATTATATAGCTATCAAATCCTTTGCGGTATCTTCCCGATTTCACATCACTGTCTTTATCAATTACTAAAAATCCATACTTATTATCCCAACATTTTGAGCACATTTCTTGAAATTGAGTAAAAGTTAGATCCGGTGAAACGTGGTCGGAAAATATGTGTTTCATATTCAACTCATCTTGTTTAAACATAATAATAAAATTGGCGTTGTCTCGCACAAGCTGTTTAGGCACTCGCGAATATGTTTGCGCTAGGTAAAAGGAGTCGATATTTTTATGACGTCCCATGCTAAAGTACGATCTTATAACATCTTGTTTTTCACATATAACATCATCAAAGATAAATATAGAGTTTGGTTTTGCATCGGACGGTTCCACAATATTACTGGAATCACTAAAGGCATAGTAGCCTAAACCTTTGATGGGCGCTAAAATTTTCCTTAAATACTCATATTTCGGTTGATACAGAGATTTCGAGTAAATATAGACATTTTCGAAACGTAGCCCAAGGGGGTATGTAAGCAGCGAAATCATGACATTAGTTTTTCCACAATTGGATGGACCAATTAACAGGCCGCGAATAGAGGAAGGAAGTAAAGGACCGTGTCTCTTCATTATCTTCTTTTCAAATCCAAGTCCGACTTTTTCATCGAGATTGTCAATAGGAAGTTTTTGTTTAAGATCGATAACGCGCATCTTAGGAAAATTTGATATTTTATAGGCAATTTTTCACAAAAACTGTCATTAAGATGCCGAGCGTCAAACGAAGTGGACGGTCTCACGTTTCCAACAAAACTGGATACGGTATTGTGAATTCGTTAATAAATAAATTACCATTCGAGGTACACATTCCTGGTTATCAATATTGCGGACCCGGAACAAAAGTAATAAAACGTGTAACAAGAGGTGATCCAGGCATTAATCCTTTGGATGCCGCATGCAAAAAACACGATTTAGCCTATTTACATAATAAAGACAACATAAGTGCGAGACATCGAGCGGATTACGAGCTCGAACAAAGTGCTTGGAATAGAGTAAAATCGAAAGATTCCAGTTTAGGTGAAAAAACAGCAGCTTGGTTAGTTACAAACATCATGAAAGGAAAACAACGTTTTGGTATGGGTGTACCATCATCATTATCAACAAAAAAAACATCTAGTAAAGGCACGCGTCATACAAAAAGGAAAGGTGTTAATAAAAATCGACATGTTCGGAAAGCCAGTTTCGGAACAGCTATTCGACAAGCAGTTCGAAGGGAATTATTAAAAGCCGGAAGTAAAAATGTGTTGGAAAAAAATGTCATGAATGCATCTAAAATAGCTCTGTCGGCAGCACGTAGATCGGTAAAAGCGGCAGGTGGCAAAAGGAAGGTTCGTACACCGAGAATAATACCGATTCCTAAAACTGGTGGAATATTACCATTAATACCAATTTTTGCCGGGTTATCAGCTTTGGGTTCATTAGCCGGTGGGGCAGCGGGAATTGTGCGCGCCATAAAAGCAGTAAAAAAAAGCAGCGAAGATAAAACCGGTGCCGGCCTGTATTTAAAATCGAAAGGAAATGGTTTGTTTCTAAAGCCATATCGTAAAGGTATGGGATTATTTTTAAATCGTAGATCAAAAAACTAATTGAATCCCTACCTCGAAGACCACTATCTAACATCGATATAGAAAAATATGCCAAAAAGAAAAGAATAGGACACTTTCGAGGCGTTTATATGAGGGATTTATTACCTAGACAAGGTCCTCGACGTTACGAAGCAGCAATAGTGAATTTGGATAGTACGCGTGGTGCAGGGACTCATTGGGTAGCTTATAGAAAAAATAATTCTAAAGTAACATATTATGACAGCTTCGGCGATTTACCCCCACCGATCGAATTGGTACGATATCTACAAACGGGATCGGAACCATCAAAAATTATTTACTATACATACGATCGTCAGCAGGATTTTGGAACAGTCTGGTGTGGACATTTGTGCTTAAAGTTTCTTGTCGAATCATCAGCGTAAAAGATGTCATCATCATCATCGTCACCATTAACACCGCAAATGGATCGCAATAACTATACTAAAATGTTGCAATCACTGAAAGCATTTCATCTAGCCGGAGGATTAAGGAAAATGACCGTGAAACAGTTAGAAAACATGCCCAAGGAAGTGATGATTGCATTAGCCCCAAATGAAATTCCATTCGTTTGGGAAAAGTTGCCCGAGCACCTTAAAAGCGATATCGATATATTAAAATATCAGTGCGATTGCAAACATTATTTCAGCAGCAGCAGCAATTTAAACGAGGTTACGTCTGATGAGGATCTTACAGCTAGAAAAATATTTTGTTGTTATTGCAAAATCAGCGATGTGCGCATAAAAGCAGAAAATAGCATAAAAACATCACTATCTAATGCAGTGAGAAAAGGTGTGAAGATGAATCTTTTTAAATGTTGCCGCTAAGAATAAAACCGAGATGTGTGATGTTTAATGGTTAGTCATGTCTTATACGTTCACACTAACAGGACACTCGAGCGTCTTAAGCGCCGATTTTTATCCACCAGTCGAATTAAATAGAGAAAACAAATATGGTCTGGCATTGCTGGGATTTTACACATACAATTCAATTTTTAATGTGGACGAAAGCAACAATAAGTTTGCCTACATGAAGGAGGGTTACACCACCGAGTCGATACAATTGCAGATTCCACCTGGGGCCTATGAAATAGATGAGATAGGTAAAGCTATGTTGGAGGCTTTGAGGATTTCAACTGAAGAAAAGAACGATGGAATCTTTTACTTGGTTGCTAATAATAATACGTTGAAATGTGAACTGAAATCCCAATATACTATAGATTTCCGGGGAGAGGCGAGTATCGGTAAAATGTTAGGATTTAATCATACAGTGTTAAAAAGAGACAAAAAGCACGAATCAACCGAGATGGTGGAAATAATGAAAGTACGCATCATACGCGTAGATTGTAATATAATTTCCGGAGCATATATGAATTCGGTGGAAGGTCATACCTTGTTCGAATTCGATATCGACGTGGAGCCCGGTTACAAAATCAGTAAAGAACCGCAAAATAATATTTATATGCCGTTAATGCCGGCAGGACGTCAGTTTATCGACAACATTACTCTTCGCATCTTGGACGATAGCGGTGATCTAATCAATTTTCAAGGCGAGAAAATAATCGTGAAATTGGAACTGAAGAAACTTTCATAGAAATGGGTTTTTGCTTCAATCGTCAATTGTGTGTGCTGTCGACTAAGATGGGGGAACCGCCGAAACATAATAAAAGTAAAAGAAGAGTTAACGTCAAGGTTAGTCGTCGTCCAGACGTTAGATCACAAACATCTCAACAGTTATCTGCCGAAGACTATAAATTTTTAAAATCAATCGGTCTTAAAGTGCGAAAATGATTTCCACCACCAGCGATAAAATAGAGGTTTTCTCCGAGCCCATCTTGGACAATTCCATTATTAGTCTAGAAGAGCATACGTATAAACCATACGGATCTCCATCATTCAACAATTCGGATGAAGTCCGTATCCCCATTAATTTTCAAGATATTATACTGGATATCGCCGAAAGTTACATATATATCGAAGGAAAATTTAAACCCATAGACGCAACGAAAAGATGTTTTTTATCAAATAATGCCCTCGCATTTTTGTTCGATGAAATTCGCTACGAGATGGGAGGTGAACAGGTCGCCGTGGTTCGTAAACCTGGAGTTACGACGACATTAAAAACCATGGTTTCATTCGGAAGTTTGCAACAAAGATCTCTCATGACGTGCGGATGGGGTCTCGACGAAGCAAACCAAGATATCGTAGACACGGCAAGTAACGTATTCTCCGGGAAATTACCCTTAAAATATCTTATGGGATTCGCCGAAGATTACGCAAAAGGTGTTTTCAACGTAAAACAAGAGCTTATTATGATTATAGCTCGCACTTTTACCAATTGTTACGTCGGCGAAGTAGAGGCAGAAATTAGTATCGACAAAATCGAATGGAAAATTCGTCACATCATTCCAGACGACAAGCAAAAATTGAAAATACTGTCTCGCATTAATAAAGGAGGAAACAATGCCAGTATTCAAATGGCATATCGTAAATGGGATCTGTACGAATTACCAGCTTTAAGGCAAACATCTTCCGACGTGTGGGCCTTGAGAACGAGTACAAGTCTGGAAAGACCGCGCTATATAATCGTCGGGTTTCAAGACAGCAATAATTGCGACAAGAAAGAAAAAAACGCAACCCAGTTTACCCACGCCGACGTATGCGACATTAGACTGTATCTGAATTCAACCGTTTATCCATACGAAAGATGGAATTTAGATTTCGCCAAGAAACTGTACGCAGCAGCCTATTACAATTACGAAAACTTCCAAAGCAGCTACTACGGGCGCGAGATAAACGATCCGATGATAACGTTCGCGGAATATATGAAAAACCCCGTTTTTATTATCAATTGCAGTCATCAACCAGAGGCGATTAACTCATCGACAGTGGATGTAAAATTGGAGTTCCAAACGAGAAAGAATAAATTCCCCAAAGACACTAAAGTGTACGCATTAGTTATTCACGACTCATTTTTTAGTTATAATGTATTAAACGGTTCGGTGACCAATAAATCTATATTTTAATGTATCTATTATATGTAACACAAAATAATGTTCTTGAATCAATAAATTTATAATGAGTGAAGTAGTAGTTTTATATTTATTTGAAACCCAACCAAAAAAAAAAGCTGGCGGAAAAGCCCGCTCTTTAAGAAAAGAGTACGGGAATTTAGAAAATGGTGGTTTATTAAGTGGAAAAAAGAGCTTAAATAACACAAGAAAAAATTTTTAAGGCAAAATATGAAAACAACGATTTAGAAAATTTGTAGGAAAGTAACGGTTAGGAATAGGGAAAAAAGTTATAAGAAAAAATTATAGAGGAAATCGAGTACTATAAGCAAGCATTTTTCTCGATAGTAAAAACGTAAAAAAAAATGTTTTCAAAAAAAAATTGAAAAATGGTGAATGCGCGCCAAAGTTGAAGTTTTGGAGCAAAATGATATTAGGAAATTAGAAAGAGAATTTTTTTCTACATATGGTAGTACTTTTCAAAATTCGGAAAGATGAAATTTTAAGAAAAGGGTTATAGTAAGTTAGTAATTTGGATTTTTTAAAGCGCTGTAGCTCGGGAACCGTTCAAGATAGAAAAAAAATAAAAGCACTTTGATAGCCCAAAATTTTGAGGAGAATGCGATGGTGTAAAAAAAATTATAATTTTTTTTTTTTTGAAAATGCTGAATACGCGCTAAAGTTGAAGATTTAGAGAAAAACGGTATTGGGAAATTAAAGAGAGAACTTTTTTCTACATATTGTAGTATTTTTGAAAATTCGAAAAAATGAAATTTGAAAAAAAGGGTTATAGAAAGTTAGTAATTTGAATTCTTTAAAGCGCTGTAGCTCGGGAACCGTTCAAGATAGAGAAAAAATAAAAGCACTTTAATTACCTAGAATTTTGAGTAGAATACAATGGTGAAAAAAAAATTTGGAAAATCTTAAAAATGACAAAAAATTTAGACGAAAAAATTGAAATTCTCGAGTTATGAGGCTAGGGCCGCCGAACGGGAGTATGTGGAAGTTGTAGGGGGAGGTTTTTTTTCTTTTTTTTTTTTTTTTTTTTTTTTTTTTTTTTTTTTTTCTAAGTCCGGGTCTAGTGGAATTAGACGACGCGGGTGATTGGGTCTTACAAAGACTCGAAACTCCGTCGCCGCAGCCAGAGCCGGACTCGACGGAAGATGCTGTGCTGGAAATTCCAGCATCACCAACACCCGACGACCCACAAGGCCCCTGCGATTCGTCAAGCTGGTGGTCGACCAGCGAGGATGGGGCACCATAAGCCCCACACTCTCCCTGGCCCTTTTTAAGGGCACACAACAACGGTCCTTTTCAGGACCACAAAATACTTTGATCGTAGTTTTAGTACATATTAGTACTTTGTTACTAATATTGTATGTATAGAATATACAATATTAGATACAAAGTATTAAAACTTTAAGTGCTGGTGGAACCCAGCTAAATCGTTCGTTCGTATATGAGACCACAAACAACTTTTGGTCTCAATACGTAATATGACATTTGTTTTCACCCCCCACCATTAATTTGTCTCTATATATACGACCATCAATACTTATTACAATCATTTTAGTTCAACATGTCAGGGACTCAACAACAACAACAACAACAACAACAACAACCCATCCAATGCCCTGTGGTAGATTCTACCACAGAGAATTGTTTGGAGTGGGAGCCGAACGATCCTAGATGGGATGAACTTTGGCGGTTCATCATCGAATACACAGAGGACAGCACCGCCACCCCCGCTGATGATGATGACGGGCCGTGCGACTCCACAACTCAATAAAAGAGTCGCATGTTTTAAAACCAAACGGTCCTTTTCAGGACCACAAAATAATTTGATCGTAGTTTTAGTTGGTTATAATACTTTGTAACCAATATTTTATGTTTTTTTCATAAAAACATACAATATTGAGATACAAAGTATTAGAAGTTCTGGCGACAGAACCTTAACTTCATAAACCGAACCATGTTTTAGCATACTTGTAAATATTATCAGAAAATATTTACAACTATTGCTATTGCGTAGTTTTAGTGGATTATTCACTTTTTTTTTTTTTTTTTTTATTACCTAATATTATGTGGGACAGGGCCTATATGAAATAACACACAAAAATAAATTTTCAAGTCATTTTTATTCTCATTATAAAATATAAAAAATTTGATCAAACACTTTTTTATTAACTACAATATATATATATATATATATATATATTTACAAACTTAATACTATAAATTAAAAGCTAATATCTACAACTACCTAACACCTACTACATAATTTATTAAAGTCCTCTAATTGTCTTTTTAACCGCGCAGATTTCACCTTTTTTATCTCTAATTGTTTTTCAAGTTCTATAATGTCACTGGCACACTCGTTCACTTCATTCACTAACCGTTTTTTCATGGCATAAATGTCAGTCAATTTGGTCTTCTGAGAGTTGGTGAAGTCTTCGACCCACTCCGGTTGTGATGGCTCGGAAGAAGACGCGGTTTTATTTGGTGAAGACGATGACGACGACGACGACGACGAAGCAGCGGAAACTTCATCGCCTTCAAAACACCGCTTAAACCGCTTCTTCATGGGTTTCCGGCACCCCAATATCGGCGACAGTGGTGCTGGCGCTGGGGAAGACTTCACCTCCGACACTATTACATTCTCGACGCTGGCCGGTGTTGGTGGCGTTGGTGGTGTTGGTCCATCGGGGCCTTCTATGACTTCCACTTCTACTGACAGTGGCTCTTGCGGTGCTGTTTTTAGGAAGTCGGGTAATGGAACAGGGGTGGAGGGACGCTTAAAGTTAAACTTTTTCTTCTTCCCTTGTCCCACACCTTTAATCGCCGAATAAAATGTTTTTTTATCGGCGATTTCCGACTTCCGCATAGTCAAGAGCTTTTGCAGTTTCGACGCTTTCGGAGAAGATTCCCTAGGCCGCGATGCTTTTCGCACAACCACATCACTAATCACATTAATTTTTGGCTCTTTCTCCTCCGTCCAGCATTCCAGGAATTGCGCTGCCGACTGAACCAACTCCTCGTCGCGACCATCGTTGAGGGCTCGGTCTTCGGCATCTTCATGCTCCACGCCATTCCAGTTCTCGAACACCCCCGGACTTAGCACCTCTAAACCACTCATGTTATCGAGCATGCCTTGCTGTGAACCGCAGCTCACGTCAAGAGCATCTAAAAGAGACCGTACACTAGACATTTTCGATATTCCAACTCACACAATTAACTTTTTCTTAGCACTGTACTGTTTGCTGTTCTGACGAACTGTGAAGAGCTCGAGCCAGCAAGTCTGCTTTTATGCCCATTTCCCCCACTACACCGCCTTTATTCCTTTTGTTCGATGCATTAAGTATAATATTTAAACTTGTCAGATGCAAGGCCAAGGCCAAGGCCGACGTAACCGGCAATACCAGGGTCGTTTTCAGGGCTGTAATTTTCATGGATTTTTTTTTTGTCCCTGTCAAGGTTATTTTAAAGAAGCATATAAATATAGTACTAAACTTGTTAGATGCGAGGCCAAGGCCAAGGTCAAAGTACCCGTCAATGTCAGGGTCGTTTTCGAGGTTGTAATTTTCAAGGATTTTTTTTTTGGTCCTGTCAAGGTTATTTTAAAAACAAGGACATTAATGAACGTGCCATCCAGAGAAGAAATTGGGTCATAGAAGAAGCTTACCTGTACAGAAGAAATTAACATGTATTTTATTTCTTAATTTTTAATTTTTTGTTTGTTATTTTTTTTATTTTTTTTTAATAATAAAAAGTAAACTCAATCTTTTGTTATATTTTAATTTTTTTTCAATAAAACAATAGTAAAATGAATCTGTATGTGTATTTATTAAACATCACCTAAAATACGTTTTGCAATCCATATTTTTCTGCAGAGTCCGTTTATTAATGAAATAGAACCATATATTAGGGTGAAATCTAATGGTTTCAAATCAGTCTCACATAACAATGTCAGAAGTAAACACTATTGATAAGTTCGGTCGCAAAAGAAAATTTAAGGATTTTAACTTTATGCGAGGTCCTTCAGGAATAGGTTTTAAACTTACACCTAATGGAGATTACGACATGGGAAGCAAAAGATTGTGCTATTTAGCAGAACCTCTTGAAGGAGACGATGCGACCACACGAAATTATGTTGATAATAACCTTGCTCAGTGTGTGCAAGATACGCAGAAAGCTTTACATGACTCAACAATTGTTATTAAAGATATATTCAGAAACCAACTTGAAGGTTACGTACGCAAGAAATTAATTGAAACCGGTCAAGAACTTAGAGGATACATTGATGATACTGTTATTGCAATATATGAACTTAGGCAAGACGAACTGCGTGATGAACTTAACTCTAGAATGTTGAAAATTGAAAAGACTATGGAGGATCTTGTCAGCAAACCTGTTTCACATTAAACACTTACTCGTAGACCTGTGCGTTTAATTTACTATTAGACAAATTTTTCAACAATAACTTTTACAGTTTGTTATTTGTCGACACTTCATTATATTTATAATTTTAAAATAAAGGTTCAATAAAAAAGCAATCAATCAATGAATACATGTTTTTTATTTAAAAAAAAAAAAAAAAAAAAAAAAAATTACAATACTATCGTTACATATTAATGTTGTATGTTTAATAGAAATAATAAAAACAATACAAATAATGAAATATGGATTTTCCAGATTACGTGCTGTCTTGACTTAGAAATGATTCCAACACGGTGACTAAATTTGCTAAGTTTTCTTCCGGGTCTGTTTTGTAAAAATCTATGTCTGCATGCCCCCAAGGTAGAGTTTTGGTTGAACTGGGAATTACATAACGTTTATCATCGCTATGTGACAATGCTACTTTATTTATTATGTTGGTATAAATGTTATGTAATTCACTTCTAAATGTCTTCATCTTTCTTAATATCAAACCACCCCGTTCAACAATTCTTTGGTAGTCTTCCTGATGAAGGTCTTTCTCGATAACACATTTTTTGATACCTTTGGCTTTTTTTAATTCATTATTAATGGACTTTACATAATAAGCCTTCGCGCCGGTACCATAAAAACTTATTATCGGATCACCAGGAAACTCATCTTTCATTCTACCAACTACAGAATTACTTTTAATTATGTTGAAATTATTAATTTCGGGGTAATTTGATGTATCGAATTTTTCGGGGTTTTCTGATATAGTTTGATAAAAGTTTTCCGTATACACTTTTAATATAAGCGAGTCAGTATCGGTGTAAAGTAACGAAGCATCATCGCCAAACTTGGATTTAATAAAATTATAATAAAAATCGTATATTACAGTCTTTGATATATCTAATATGGAAAAACCGATATAAATTGGTTTATTGTACAATATTTTAACTTTATTCATATGTATAGCAACAAAGTTCTCGGTAAATATCGAGCTACTATTGAAATTGGGGCGGGATATTAGTGCTCTAGCTCCATTTCTGCCTACACTGTTCTCCCAATGTGTTACTAATTTTATATCCTTTCGATTTTCCACATTTTCCATAGTTTTACCAAATATCGCGTTATTTTTTAATTTAAAAGTGTCCTTCGCAAATTTTGTGGTGGCCTTGTTACGTAAATTGGTATTAAAATCAATATACGATTTTAGCCATTTTGATTGCTCAAACTGTAATACTCGATGGGTTTGCATTACCACTAAGCCGTTGGCGATGGCTTGTTTTAAAGTTCTATAGTGTACAATGTATTTTTTTTTATCTTGTAAATTGGGAATTAATTTCGGTAATTTAGCGTTTTCTGTTGGCGGTATGATATTTTCTACTAGAAATGGAAGATCAGAATGTGCATCATGCAACTCAGTCGGATAATGCACATCCACTTCCAAAACGTAGCCATGTAAACTATCATCACCAACAGCCATAATATTTAAATCCAGAATTTCGCGCTCGCTTAACCATCGAAAACCACCATATGGTAATGCTTGTGACATACTATGACCATATAGATTTGTAGCATCAAGGTATGTTATAAATGAAGAAGGTTTTGTTGGGTCATAGTCTGGTAAAAAAATATTATTAGCGATGTGCTTCCTTTCTGTACACTGGCTTATGCCGCCGCGTATACCTTTCTTAAAAAAATGTATCATGTCTATATCAGTTAAGAGCTCTAACTCTACCTTAGTCATACGTAGCATACAATCAAATGATAAACTTGGAAGGGTATAGTAATGTGCTGGATCAAGTTTATCGAATTTTAAGCAATTATTCCGAAATTGCTCAAAAACATCACACAATAGCAACACATCTGATTTTAAATACACGTCCGAATAGTCCCCCAAAGTTTTACACCCAAACAAGCGCCATACTTCTTTTGCTCTTCTATAGCTTTCATCGCTAATATGTTCTTCCCGTAAATTATCATAAAATTCATCTTTACTTGGAAGACATGTATTTTCCATTTTTTCTATAGAGTCAATAAAGCTATAGGGAAAAACACCCTTTTGACGCATCAAATTAAATTGGTTGATATTTGAAAAATGTTTCCGCGTTTCAATAAAATCGTCGTCGTTTAAACCGCTGCCTAAATTTTCCAAAGACGTTGACAGAAATTTAAAACTATCAATAAATCGCAACTTTAAATATTTCCTCTTGACTTTTCCACATTTACTATCAAAATAATCGTGCACATAAATGCTTTTGGTAAATGATATGTACTTTTCCTTACTTTGAGCCAAAACACCAATTTTATCCCCATATTTACATAACTCTTTTATAAATAAATGGCTGTCGTAGCCGCTTAAGTTATGAAATATGATAGGGATAAAAGAGGGTAATTTATAATTTAAATTACAAACGGAATGTGCAGCACCAAATCTTTTTGCACCAGTTATGTGACAGTGGTCTCGTACTTTAATCTCACCCTCTTCAAAAGGGCCTTCACATATACCACATATTTTAGCATCATTAAACTCCCTTTTTTCTTCAGGCGTTAACGGTTTCATAGGCTTAATGTCTTTTAAATATGTGTTGTATAGAGCCCTTAAATCACACTCGATACGATCCACAAAGACTTGAGCTGCATTATTCCCCCGAAATAGCTCAAATTTCGAAAGTGAGTCGTCAAAAGAGCATTTAATTAAATAAGCAAAAGAATATGGTTCATGTTTAAAACTTTTTACAGTGTAAGAATTTTGTGGGTTTGGTTGTACCGTTTCAATGGGTTTTAAAACAGATTCGAAATCTGCATAAACCACGAATGGAACGCGCATTTGCTTTTCTATACCCTCGAATTTTAAAATATTTTCCGGCACACTCTTTCCAAATTTATCGATTTTTAAATCCACTGAGGGTGTTTGCGTGAAAATGTGGTTACAATCGTAGCTTTGATGTAAAGTTAAAGCTGACGGTGTACTAAAATAAATGAGGCAACCATCACAGAAATATATTTTATGTTGTTGACAACTAATTTGACTTGAAACTAAACGTGATAAATCCCGAATCCAACAATAATGACTCTTTGAACAAGTCGTATCGCAAAAATGTTCACCGCCATCTTTACTACTACAGTCTTTTGTAATTAACAATAAATTTACATGCCTATCCAACTTTCTTGACGCATACCTCAGTGGACCAATAACTTCATGTATTATTTCATTATTTTCATATTTAGATTCCAGACCGTATACGTTAATTGATATGTTGTTCATTTCCTCAAATTTTTTAATGTCACGTAATTTTACTGGAAAATCCATACCTGTTACATTTAGCACTCTAGAAAAATGGGGGTAGGATGTCTTCTGTGAAGGCTCTGCTGTTGGAGGAAACAATGCTGATGTTACAGCCCACGCAAAGCAAAATTCGTCCTGGTTAATCACATTGACGACAGCTCCTTTCTTTTCAATAGAACACGGCAACTTGATGTATGATGAGCCACCCATAGGCATATACTTGTTGATACCAACTTCCAAGTATAAAATTCGCACAAGAGCCCATCCTATAACAAGAAAAATAATATATAAAAATCAGTTTAATATATCGGGTTTTGATTTTTCCATACCTGAATCTTTCTCCTGGAACTCTGTCGCCTGCGTTTTTATTGATTCGGTGAAAGAATGGTAAACGGCATCCAAATCACTTTCTACACTAATTATTTGATTAGCAGTGTTGAAGGATTTTTCACTGAATATTTCTTGTGACGGAAGCATGTACTCGCCAACAGCTGTCATGTTAACTTTTAAAGCATGATGCACACGCAATAAATTATTAACAAGTTCCACCACCTTGGATTTAATGTCTGCAAAGAACATTACGTAATCGGAATGCTCCATATCACTGCTAACCCGATAGGTTGCAATTCTTCTTTTGAAGGCACATTGAACGAGTTGCACACCATGACATACCGGCAAACATGAATTATTTTTATGTTGTTGTGTTCGTTTATGCGCTGACATATGATTTATTGGAACATCTACATTACATGTAGCGCAATTAATTACCGGAATCGTCGATGTATACTCTTCAATTCGGAGCCGTTTTCCTCCAGGCACTTCATTAAATCTCGCCGCACACGATTCTCTTTTATGACGTCTCATATTATAACTCTTAGTAAACTTAGAACCGCAATTTTCACAAACATATGCCATGATTTGTCAAATATTAACACATGTACTACCTATACAAGTCAGAGCCAACTGATGAATGAAACTGCCCCATACTCTATATAAAACCATTCAAGGTCACCCCCAACCACGTAACATATCTTCAAGGTCACACACCCAAGATGACCTTCAACAAAGTCAAGGTCGTCTCGACCAAGGTCAAGGTCAAGGTCACACACACAACCTTGAACACAAGGCCAAGGCCAAAGCACACGTGCACTTTCAAGGTCAATGACAAGGACATGTGGGCGGGGCCAAAGAGGGGTGAAGCAAGGTCAAGGTCAAGGTCGAAGAGTGGGGGGATTGAGAGAATCGGGTTATGTTCACTACTCATCTCGAACTTCATCACCCGTATATTCCTCGTATAATTTGAAATGTTGCACAACGGATCTGCGTTATGGCATGCTGTTGCTTCGCACCTTGAGAAGACATAAATTAGAGAATAAATAAATTTGGAAACAAACCAAATGTAAAACTGTGACAGTGCTCACCGATACCTGAAGTTAACTGGCTTCAAATATTAATGAACTGGATAACTGTTTTCTAATCAAATAAGTATATAAATCCGAAGCTTTTCATTTAATATTACCTGATATAGTAAACGGTTTAAGGAAGAAACACTCATTATGTATTATTCGCTGAGAATAAATTAACCAGTATTCCTTTATTACCCTAAAAAAATAAGAACCATTATGAAAGCAGCTTATATGGGTCAAGTTATTTAATATAAATATATAATGAAGCAAAACACATATAAAAAACGTTATGGTAAAAAAAGAGTTTACCAAACTAAGACTACTTCGTAAAAATTAAAATAAACTCCAATTGAATCAAGATATCATAAATATTAAATTATATATCACTTTAGTCGAGAAAGAATTTGACAATAAATGTGGTATTTGTATGTTTTACAGAATTTAATAACTTTTTATCGAATGTTGAAGAATCGTAAGAAAAAGAAAGATGAAATTTTAGTATTTTATTATTATGTCACATCTACTGGTCTAAACTAGTATATCTCAATCTTTTTGGACCAAAGATCACTCTTTTAAGAACTTTAATTATCAAAGCAGCGCTAGCTATGTTCCTCATTTTTTGCGTTAATAATAGCAAGTAAAATATTATTTAAATATATACAAGGTGTTCGCAAAATTCATTTATTTTAACAACTTGTAGAACACGTAAAGAGAAATCGATTTACCAAAAATCGTTTATATAAAAGTTAGCAAAGGCAGAAATTATTAACAATTATTTTTCTAAAACTTTTAAAAACTGTAATAAACACCTTATTTCATATTTTCAACCATTGTATTGTATAAACTTTGTTTATTACGCTGAACATATTGCATCTTTATCTACAAGAACTGCCCAGCTTGTCACCATTTGTTGGTTTAACATAAAGTTTTGGTCAATGCGCTGTTGTACTTCTTCCATAGTATTCACTTTCTGATCGTAATAAACCAACTGTTTCAAGTAGCCCCACAGAAAAAAAATCCCAAGGATTTAGATCCGGGGAACATACAGGCCATGAAATGGATCGATTTTGACTTAACCATCTGTGAACTTCTCGTCTGAAGTGTGGCAGAGCTCCAACACGAAGAAGTCACATATTCAGTCTTATATTTAAAGAAATAGCTTATAATAATTGTAGCAGATTGTTTTCAAGAAAGGCCCTATAAGCATTGCATGTACTACGCCAGCCTAAACATTTACTGAAAATCTGTGCTAAAAATGACTTCTTTTAACTGCATACGGATTTTCTACTGTCCAAACATCGTTGTTGTGGAAATTATTTACTCCGTTTCTCCTCATCGGTAGTCAATATAAATGTCATAATTTCGTCATTTTTGTTGTATTGATGTAAGAGCCAGTGACAAAATTCAACTCTTCCAGGATCGTCGTCTGGTTGCAACGCTTGTACTCGTTAATAATGGTACAGATAAAATTAGTCTTCTCGTAAAGTTTTCCACACTTGACCTGCTATGAATCTAGTGCTCGTTTTCGACCATTTCTTCCTCGATCTCCATCATTTCGCGTGGAGATCTTCCAACGTGACCTTCTCATTGTTCTTTAAAATACTCGCTGTCTCGAAGTCTAACTAAATTTACAAACATCCTCGAAGGCGGATGGTTTCATAAAGCAAATCTCTCCGCGTACAAATGATATGCTGCGGCTGCATTTTATTGGCACTTCATGTAAGTTAACATTACGTCAACTAGTTCATTGTTTTCATAACGTGTGCGATTTTTATTGTACAAAACACTGACAAATTACAAATAATATCATGCACTACTGTATAAATGATTTAGCACAGGTCAGATCGAAATTCGCACTCAATACCGCGCAATAATTAAATACAAAAAATAGGCATACCCAGTATCAGTAGAAAACAAAGTTTTTACACTTCAGTGGTTGAAAATATCGTGATATAAGGTTTGCATCACTGTTTTTAAATTTTTTAAATGATTTTTAATAATTTCTTTATTTGTCAACTATTATATAGACGATTTGTGGTAAATCGATATATATATATATATATATATATATATATATATATATATATATATATATATATATATATATATATATATGATATGTCGGATATTCTCACGGGTTTAATGTGTAATCGGAGATTTTCGGGTACCCCGTGTATGTGCTGAGTCCCTCTCAGGACGCTAAGGCAGCTGACGTTTCGGTCAAATCTCATTCACCATTTTCAAAGCTCACTGTACGGTATCTATGGGCGAACTGACGCTTTCGACTCGGGTGCTCTCAGTCCCGTATGTACGTGGGGCGCATTCATTGGCCGGACGGTTCTGGCCAATCAGGTTACGAGACCTGCTGCGTGTCATCGGCACTGTTGCCAGTGTTTGCGGTCGTGTTGCCGAGTTGTAATCTGTTTCTTTACTACCTACTACTGGTTGATGTTTCGTAAGCAGATTTTCCAAGTATTAGGCAATCGCTGGCTATCACCTCTGCTATTTAAGTTGTTGGGCCTCTTTGGAATTTCGATGGTTTCCCTTATAAATCTTGTGGGCAGGTTTTCACATCTCGATAGCATTTTTCCTGAGAAATTTATCTTATGTCCTGTATTTAACAAATGTTCAGCCAGTGCAGAAGTTGTTTTTTGCTTGACAGCGTTTATATGTTGGTCTCTTCGTCGCTTAAATTGCGGTTGTTTTGGCTTATGTAAAATGAGCTGCATTCTCTGCATGGAGTTTTGTACACTCCCTGGTTTTCTAGATGGATTTTTTCTTTAAGTGTTAGCAATAGATCTTTTACTTTACGGTCTGTAGTGTACATGGTGTCAATATTTTTTCTCTTGAGAATTTATGCGATTTTGTCTGTGGTGCCTCTGACATAAGAAACGAAAACTTTGGTTTTTAGAGTCTTGTCTATACGTTCTTTTTTATAACCTTTTTTGTTAGGGCGCCTTGCAGTATGTTAATTTTTTTGTAATCATTTTCTTGATCTGTAAAGGGTTGCGATCGAAACGCAAGTAATTTCACCACTGCCAATAATTGGGCGGGGTGGTGATGTGAATCGGCGTTGCGGTATCTGTTGGTGTGAGTTGGTTTTCTATACACAGTGTACGAAAGCAGGCCGTCGTCTTCCCTTTTCAGTAGGATATCTAGAAAAGGTAGTTTTCTATCCTGCTCAATCAGACATGTGTTGATCCCGGTTACTCGGGTGTATACGGAAACGAGGAAGCGAATTATTTGGCAAAGATGGGATCCGCAATTGAACCAGATGAACCCCAACTTAATCTACCTGTCCCAATTGTCGTTGGCAAAAGGAAATTTAAATTATAAGTGGAAAGTAAGTTTATTGAATTGTGAAAAGAAGCTCCTGAAATAAAGTATGCCAAGGAACATATAAGTGGACTTAGTGCATAGCTTATTAGGGAGCTTCTCTCCTTAGGAAGGAAAGAGCTGCAAATTGTGGTGGGACTGTTTATAGAAAGTTGTCACCTGAGAGGCCATCTTCCAAGATTGGTGTCACAGATGACCCGACGTACCAATAGTGTCTGGAAAAGGATGAAACTATTTATCATGTCCTCAGAGAGTGCCCAACACTCAACGGATGGAGACAGATATATTTGTGAGATACAAATTTGTTATCGGAGGCAGTTAGGCTAGTATAATTAACGAAGCTGCTTGGATTCGCAAAGGCGATTGGCCTCAAATATTCCGCAGCTATGATAGGATGTAAAGGGCCCAACAAGACCTAGGTGTCGATGATCAATTATCACTATCTTTTTGTTTCAGTCATTCAGTAAACGTTTAGTAGTAGTTCAATATCAGTTCTTGCTATTTAATAAGTTTGCAGCTTATTACCACATTTGGGAAATTAATTCATTTATTCAGAGTTAACTTTCTCTTGTTTTTATTTGTTTATCTTTCTTCAGATTCTGGATTATATAAATAATGAAAAAATCAAATAATATGCAATAGATTTTTAAAGTAATTTCCTCTTTTCCGCTGATGGGACAAAATTTTAAGGTAGGTTTTGAAACGTTGATGTCTAGAGTAATGATGCAATTTTTTGTGTATTGTGGTCTTATTCGCACATATCTATTGATAGCTGAAATATAAGATTATATTTGTTTAATTTATGCTGTTAAGAAACATGCAAATTGGAAAAATTCAGATTTCCGGTGCTGTAAATTATTTTGGCAACAAACAACAACTTTGTTGCAATTTGTCGCCAACAGCTTTTAAGACTAGTTAACTTTAAGTAATTAACCGCTAATAGTTATCTGCAATCTTCTCTCGACTTCCGGAAATGGCTTTACCACTTTGTACTAAAATGTTTATATCTTTTAAACCTTAAAATACCCCTTTGCAAAATTTAAATAGATATTTAAAACATAGCTAAGCGTGACGAATATAGGGTTGTTTTTGTAAAAAGAATCTGTTGAGCCCTACTAATGAATTTTTCTTCTAATTGAAAAAAAAATTTAGTGATAGGATACTTGGTTGAAAAAATAAACATAAAAACTTATTATGATTCGTACATATCTTTTACTATTAATTGTGTCTATATTTTTCTTGTAGTGAAACTTTGAATTGAAAACTACTGTTGCAGATACACGCAAGTGGATTCACCTCCATTAACTCTAACTCCAACTAATATATGTGGAAAACAAACAAGTGTGTTACGGCTTAACAATATAATAAAAGGAAGTACACGCCAAAGATTCTACTATCGTCCAAAATGTATTTCCTCTTAGCATTCAAAAAAACCTAAAAACCTTTTAGTATGCAAAGAAAATCCACAGTTATTAAAAGAAATACTGACCTTTTTATTTTAACATGAGGTTTTTCTACCCACTGAATATTTTATTTTATTGAAACCTCAAGATTTCTTTTATATGACAGGCTAAACCTTTGGCATTTTGGGACACTTTTTATGTTTCCTGTTTCCTAAAGATTTTTCCCATGTACTTTTACCTTTTTAATAGTAGCTTTCATTTTAGGAGTGGCATTATTTTTTCTCCGCAATTTGTCTAAATCAATGAATAGATTACGATGTCGGAAGTCCATTTTAAATTTAAATTTCATTAACACCCAAAAATAAATTTATTTCAGAGTAGTATTTTTGTTGCACTAGGTGTCTTACGAAAGCAGGATATCACATTTTATTCAAGTATTATTAATCTGAAATTAAAATAATAATAATTAGATATATGCATTAATTCAAACAATCGAGTTATATTTTAAACATAGCAGAAGGTATTTTCAAAATAGATAACCCAATAAAATTACCACAAGAAGTTATTACTGATAAATTAATTATACCAACAATGATTTATTTCGAACAAAGTAAAAAGTCCAACACAAGGAACGTCGTCACCTAGCATTATATGCAATGTGAATATATAATCTTGTAGAAATCTACATACCAGATAATAGCAGGTAATAGCCGTACAATATCTGTTACTAGCAGCATAGAAGAAATATACAGCACTTAGAACTATCAAGAAAAGATGAAAACTTCTCCCGTAGCCGTTCACCGCTACTTACAGACCGGTTTCAAACTCAATAATTCTCGTCGATATAGGGTACGAAGCTTCGAACATACCCCTGTAGAAATAGCTTAACGTCAGAACTAGGGCCCGGTTGTTTGAACGCTCAATAAGGTAATAATATTTTTATTTATATTTGAGAAGATGTTGATAATCAGTAGATATTTAATGTCTTGGTACAGACATGTCGATTTTATGCTATCCTTTTCTAACTGCATTTTTTAAACGAGTATCATCGGTACGTCAATTCTGAAAACAAAGTATGAATATATGGTTGCCTAAATTATTATTATTGTTATTTTTCAATATGTAAATAATATCTAACAATATTACCTCTTTTTGTTAATATTAATTGTAAACTTCACATTTATAGTAATTTCTAACACTTAAAAACACCGAAAAAAAGTCACGACAAGGTATGATCGAAGGTACGAAGCGCACCTAACCATAGGAAAACAATTTCTTTAAGAAGAAGAAAAATGAAGTACAATACAACAGTGCTTTCTCCCAGCAATCAGAATATCTAATCTCGTAGAGATCTATATACCAGATAATATCAGGGAATACCCGTAAAATAAATGTTACTAGCAGTTGGATATATGAATATATTTATATAAAAAAAACTATATACTTTTCAACCATGAAAAAACCTTATAATGTAAAGGTAGATGTACTTTGTTTCAACAAGTATAGATACAAAGCACTATCTCAGATTGCAAGAAACTCTAAAGTATAAACCTCTTCCATGGTAATGCGGCGTCACCTGCACTGTTAAAAATAACCTTAAATTTAATTAATACAAATTTAATGTCCATTCTACATTAAATTTCATGATTTTGTACTTTAAATCGTGAATACTTTACATTTACTTTGAATTTAAAACAAATTCATTGAAACATCAGTTCGTTATACATTAAATTTGATTAAATGGTATCTTAAATTTCAATAGAGTAACTGAAAAGGTATTTCAACATCGGTACATTAAAATTAATTCACATATACCCTAACACTAAAGGAATTTACATTATTATTCGATATGCATTTCATGAGATTCTGAGAGATGGCGTAACTTGTATTGAACTTCTTATTTAGTGTGATATGAGTTGCTTAAAGGACCAAGGAATTTGAAACTGGTTTAAATGGGCGGACAGTACCTATGGGAAAATGTCCACCTTTTTCTGGTAGTTTCAGAAATTTTTGAACTGTTGGTGCCTTAAATATGTGATAACGAATTTCAAATACAATGAACACTGGCAGTAAATTTAATATACATAATTACCTTAAAAAGTAATGATCAAACTTTAAATTTAATGTATTGTTATATTAAATTTAATGGAAAAAATTCATTTAGATTAATGTAAAAATTACTAAATTTACTGCTTTAGATTAAATGCATTTAAGAAACTCTTATGCAATTTGCTTCCAGCACATTTACCTTAAATTTAATGCATTTCCTTTGTACAGTATGTAGACCGGTTTTTAACTCATTAATTTTCATCAGTACGTAGCGCCTTCTTCTAGCACTCTACACAATGTGAGTATTTAGTCTTGTAGAGATCTATATACACTGTTAAAAATAACCTTAAATTTAATGTACGTTCCTTAATCAAATTTAATGATTTTGTACCTTAAATTGTAAATAGGTTATATATACTTTGAAATTAATGCTTTTTACATTAAATTTTTAAATTTAATTAAATGTTACCTTAAATTTCAATAAAGTAACTGAAAATGCACCTAATTTAGTGTAGAATTACATTAAATTTAATGGAAAAATTATTAAATTTAATACATTAACATTAAATACATTTAATAAACTGTTTATGAAATTTGCTTCAAGCACATTACCTTAAAATTAATGTGAAGTTTTTTTACAGTGTACCATATACTAACAGTTAATGCTCGTGCAATATAATTCCAGTTGGGTGCATAATTATATACTGTATAGTTCTCAACCTACTGATAAACTTATAAGGGCAGACATAGTGTGTTCTAATACAGTTAGAGACAAAGGGTGTAAAACTATTTTGAAAACAAAAAAACGTAAAAAAATTATTCAGTGAACGATTATTAGTAGTTGTAAGTAACGAGTGTTAGGAAATATAGAGTAACGGAATTATATAAATTCCTTTAAAAATTTTTCCTTAGATTGTTGTTGTTAGAGATAGCGTCTTTAATTAGTGTAGCTCACTTAGATATTTTATCTACTATCGAGCTGTTATTAACAACTGTCTAGTCGGTAAGCATAGTTCGATTCTTGTTCAGCCTGAACTCGTTCCTTAGGGCTGTAAGCAGAATCTTTGCCTGCAAAAGTCTTAACTCTTGATGGGTGATCTAGACAGCTGAATCTAGTCTGTCTTTGTACCTTGATGTGACAAATGCTCCATCCATATCAACAATGTGCATTTTGATTTAAAAGGTCTCTAGGGATGTATTTTAACCACTTTACGTTGGAATAACCTATTTTTGAATCGCTCTTACGAAGCATTCTATTTCTAAAAAGATTTAGCCTTAGTAAACAAGTTGATCAACTTAAAATTGTTGAAATATTTCTGGAGGATCCTATTTGCGTATCTGGGATCTTGGAGCTTCTAGAACCAGATTTGAATCTTCTCCTGATGTATTTGGTATTAAGAAGCCAGTTCATGTTCTCTCAACTCTAGTGGTGGTGATTTGATTACCGTACATATTGTACCTTTATCAGAGCGCAATTCTCTTGATATCTGAGTACATCTGAGATTCCCTGAACAGAGTGCGAAAGCCGCTTGACTAAATCTATGATACCTGATGCTTATTTTATATTTATTTTTACCGTTTTTTACTTCAATATGTCATGAGATTATTAAATTTATTTTATTACTTACCAGATAATCTCATCTAAAATTTTAGTTATGCTGGTGCTCTAATTATACTAATTAAAACTAAACCGAGGAATGCAGCGCCCGACGTACCAACTCCCGGGAAAGACTCTTTATGAGAACATGAGGAGTGCCACCATTATGCATAAGAGGTGTTTGGCAAGTAATAGAAGGACATGCATACGCATAATAGGTAATTATATTTTAGGAAAATGTTAAATTTTTAGAAAAATATCTGCAATTTTATTTAAAAAAATAGCCTGTGCTTTCGTTTTGAATAATAATAGAAAATAACCAGACTAGAGAATAAATACGTGGTAATAAAATAAACATACAGTATCATATATTTGCGTGAGAATCATGCACAAGCAGTATCGCGGCATTAGGCTTAGTAGAATTGTTTTAAGGATGCATAGGAAAAATACAAAAAATAGCTTTTTTCAACATGGTATGAAGGAAAATTATAACTCGGTCTCCTTACTTAAATTCTAGTTAGTGTCGGTTATACCGGAAGCTGATCGGATGGAATAAGTTTAAGAACTATAAAACTGCAAGGCTTCCTTCATAACATATATATTAAGTCTTGTAATATTAGTGAGCATTTTTCTAATCCACATAAATTGGCTTTAGTGCACCCTCTTCTGAAAAAGGTCATTCTAGACAATTCTCCGATCTTCGACCAGTAACGCAGCTGCCAATTCTCCTGCAAAATTTTGGAAAAATTTTTTTATATGGGTATTGGTCTGTTTTCAAAAGTACAATCAGATTTACGGAGTAGACATAGTACTACAACTACTTTACTAAATACAAAGAGCAACATCTTTTCGACAGTGGACGAAAATAACACGACTTCATTGATAGATTAAAATAAGACATTCGATATCATAAGATATAACTTCTTATGTGGGCAATTAGGACACTTTTGTTTTCCAGATAGCTTGATGAAGCTTATGTATCTCTCCTTAACCTATTAAAATCAGGTAATGGTTACCAATAATTCTCAATTTGAGCCAAAATACCTTACCAGAGAACTCCTACAAGAATTCATTCTGGAGTCTTTCTTGTTTACGTTGTACAAACAAAATTGTAGTCAATTTTAAAATTATGTCTCTTACTTATTTATGAATGATCTTAGATTTGATTTTAATTTCATAAAAATAAATAAGACTTTTTGTATGGCTATTAAATAATGCATCCCCTTACCATGACACTAGATAAGTAATGTTATTCATTTTCAACGCTACGGATATTAACAAAGTGTAATGAGGAAATAGCTACCAGAAAATATTTGTAAGGAAATTGCACAGCTATTTTTTACAATTTTTTTTTATTAATCCCTTTACGAAAGCCAATGTTAAGTTTCAAACGGGATATTACGTTGGCACTGACCAACTCATCATTATTATAAATGTAATTTATTTGACTTAAGCTTGGATGATATGTTACTGCTTTTGCCGATTTCTTTGCCAAATGTACGTTCCTCCAATAGCAAATTTAGAGCTAATTAATGATTTTAAAAAACTATTCCCATATAGCCGTTAAAAAATATGAATCTCCTAGAATTAGTAGAAAAATTTCCTTGTAGGAAAAATTTAATTCGTTGTTTATGATAAGTTTAAAAGATAATACGTAAAACACTGTTTAAGTTTTGTCCAGATACGATGCAAAATGTAACAACCTACTGTAGAACTGTTAACAAAAGAAAAAGAAGGGTACCATACCTATACTGCTATACTATAATATACTTGTGGGGGACGATGATTCATAGTATTCAAAGCACTAGCATGTTTCTCGTTATTGAGTAATAATAGGTAGGAAAAACTCGAGATTGCCAATATCACTGTAAAAAATTAAATTATCTGAATTATTACATATACTGACGAGTCCCATATTAGGACGAAACAGCGCTGTCGCCATCTGTCGGACCCGGAGTTTTTCCATATTTTGGAGTGCTCCGCACTTTTTAACACGAAAATCATGTAGATTGACAAATTTTCACGTCCGCTTCGCCAATATTTGATTCTATTTTATTTTAAATTACACGGACAAAAACTTATCTATTTATTTATTTACTTGTTTGGCTTTGAAACACGCCGAACGTTGTTCTCATGGTGGGATCATTTGGTGCGACACGTGGCTTTGGCTGCTGAAATGAGCAGTAAGCTTAGTTGCCAGTACCGAAAAAATGCGATCCCTATCCTTTGGGCAGCGCGTTTCGTGTACTCGATTTTACATATTTCTGTTTTAATTCACCGTCGCTCCACCATATGACGGTTATTTACAAACTTTGTTAATCTGTGTGGTTCTTGTGTTATCAAGTGGACCATCGAGATGTCGCCTTTGTCGTCTTGTTTGCTGTTTTTTGATTTTAAACTCAGCTTTATAGTGAGCAAAGGCGAGATGATGGTTTGTATCGAATGCGGTGGCCTGACGAGTCCCATATTAGGACGAAACAGCGCTGTCGCCATCTGTCGGACCCGGAGTTTTTCCATATTTTGGAGTCCTCCGCACTTTTTAACACGAGAATCATGTAGATTGACAAATTTTCACGTCCGCTTCGCCAATATTTGATTCTATTTTATATTATATATATATATATATATATATATATATATATATATATATATATATATATATATATTAGGATAAATCGAATAGTTGTTAATGTAAATGCAAAACTCGCACAACTTTAAAAAAATTGCAGGTACATTGAAAACTTTTAATGAAAATTTAGAGCGGTAAAAGATGCAAATATACAAATTTATTTTCAGTAAAGTAGGCGGAAGCACACGGTAGCTTAGTTATGTCTGACACTAATAGATATTAGACTGTTAATGTCGACGAATTAGTGGGGAATAAAAACTCAAAACAAGAGGCTCGAATTGTGATCTCTAACCTCAAAATATTAAACTTATGAATTATCTTGACAAAGGTATAGAACTGCAATGGACCTGAAATTGTAACCTAAAACATATTTGATATTCAAAAAGTATGTCACCGTTTGTTAATAGACGAACCTTTGCTAATCGGACTTTCTGTTGTCTAACCTCAAATAAGGGTTTCCCAAAATTCGGTTAGTTGACTGATCCCTAGAAGGCACATAGTCCGGGGAGTGTAAGTTCCACATGACTGAGACCAGTAGAAAAAACTTTCAAATCTAAATTAAAGAGGCAGTAGGGATCCCTCTAGCTCCTACACCATCAAGATGCAGATCTAAAATACTTAAACCAACATCGTGTCGTCTATACGCAAAATAAGTTTTCGCAATAATAATTAAATAATATATAAAAGAAAGGCATATTTTCTTAAAACAACATGTAAACTTTTTTTCATGTATTGCAACATGTTTGATTTTGGGGTGGCTTGATTTTTTTGCTTAAAATGCTTAAATTAAAAAATATTATTCAAGACATCAGGTTCCGATCTCTACCGGAGTGAAAATTTTTTAAATTATTTTAATTTTCATTTCTCTTTAATTTAACGACGGATATTTAAAAACGAAATAAAAATATTAATTTATTTAAATAATGACTTCATATCTAGGTTTGAAAAGAATGTCTTTGATAAATATTTGAAATTATCGATATAACTATAAGTAGAGAACTCAGATTTTCAAACGTAATTTTCGTTTTGCTCATTAAATAATATAAAATTATTTTCCCTTTACCTTTATATTGTATATTTCTTGCTATAGACAGTTAGAATGATAAGTTAAACTTGTTTGCAAAACTAAGTTCAGTTAGTTAAACTGTTGAAAGAAAAAATACTTATGGGAATATCAGAAGTATATAGATCTACTGTTTAATCTAACTGAACTCAGCTTAATTAACAACAGAAAGTTTCGAACTGTGTTAGGGCTGGCAAAGAAACTTTGGTCAAAGTTTATAAAATGGTTAGGGATTAAATTTACTCTCAGATTTATTGCTTACTATGACTCAAGTCTTATACGTACAAGGAAAAAAAATGGATTATGTTAATGATATCCCTATTATATTTTATTTGTTGAATGGCGATTTTTTACCCATTTAAAAATGCCACACCAGTGGATGTATTCCTGTTTGCCCATACGGTTAGTTCACGAAGAGTAAGTAAAGGAAATATCGCCACGTACTTTAAGGTTGGCTCCTTCCAGTGGACAAAAGGTTGAAAAACTCAATCTGACGGATTCAATATGGCGTCCTAAAAATTTTACATTTCTAGATTTGAAATAAGGGGATCTTGAGGGTGTATAATTTAAAAGTATTTCTTCAGGATTCAATATGGCGAATCCAATATAGGGGACTAAAAATTTCACCTTTTTCGATTTAGTTCAAAGGTGGGACTCAATCTTTTTTAAGGGTGTAAATAGCAAATATAAAATTATTTTAAGAAAATCTAATGTCAGATGGAATATGACGGTCTAGAAATTTTAAATTTCCGGATTTTATCCAAAATTGGTACTAGGGAGCTTTGAAGGGTTTAGATTTAGATTAGACTAAGACGATAAAATGACTTTTTTGAAATTCAATATGGCGGATCCAATATGATGGGTTAAAAATTTTATCTTATTCGCATTTTTTCAGATTTGGTATTAGAGGGTTTACATCTCCAGTTTTTTAAATATCGATATTGGAAGGTTTTGGGGCCTATATTACCAATCTAAAATTAATTTGAAATTTCAGATAATGGATTTACTATGACAAACTAAATATTTGTTTGACACATTTTCACTGGTATTTGGAGAACTCTAAGAATTAAAGACTTTTTAGTGGTTCATTTAAGGGTAATTTACAACTTTGTATAAAATAGGTACTTTTTTGTCACCTTGGAGTCATTGCGAGGTACACTAATCTCGAATTTATGGATATCCTAATGATTTCCAAACTAAAAATCGAAAACTAAAATTTTTATAAAAAATATTTTACCGACTTCTAAAAATGCGCAAAAAAGTAAAAAATAACTATACATTTTTATATGAAATTGAAATTTTTGAAGATGGCGCCAAATTACCTCTAATTGAAATAAATAACTACGAATATATATAAATTATGGTAAGAAGCAATTACAAATAAAGTATTTTTAATCTGTTTATGCGGATCACATTTTGTCAGGTATAGGTTTGGCGCCGACTTCAAAAATTCAATTTCATATAAGAATTTATAGTTATTTTTCACTTTTTAGCGCATTTTAAAAAATCTGTTCAATTTTTTTTATAAAAATTTTATTACTTGGTAGTATCAGCCGTTATTTAGAATTCGAGACAAATACGCTGAACAAAAAAATACTTTTAGCACTTTTGGTCATTTATAATTTTCAATGGTATTTGCAGATTGAAGCTATATGTCAAACATTTTAGCTCTTCTTGAAGCTTGTGCAGAAACAAATTGCATTTTTTTTATGAAGGAATGGAAATAATTTCCATAGAGTGCAGACTTTTCTTTGGATCTAAACGCATAATCATATAATTTAGCTCTTCTAAGTTCAGTAAAGTCAGGTAAGCTTGTACTCAAATATGTAGTAATTCAAATCATCTTCCTTTAGTAAAATTAGTTTGTAGATCTAACCTTTCATTTCGAAAGTAAAAATCAAATTCAATTAAGTCAATAAAAGAATTAGAAAAAAACACAGTTTTAAGTTGTAACTAGAATATAAAATTTACTATTGACCTTTGAAAAATATTTTTCTATTAAATGATTTATGAAGTTTAGTGAACAAAATTTTTACTAATATCTAAATTAATTTAAGTAATTTAGTAAATGCATTATAATAATGAAGAGTTTATTTTTACAAGTCGATTTATTACATCCCCAAAATTATTACAACCGACAGTTTAATTTGTGTAATTAAATTTTACTGATTTCCAGCTTCCTTAATGGAATACCAATTTTATTTCTCTAAATATTTACTTTATAAAGTACATAATCATTTATTTTATGTCATTAAAATTTACGGTTATATTATACTTAAGTATTTGTTTTGATTAACTAAATGTTTTTTTATTAGTGACGTTTATATCCTGAGAAAATATCCTAATAAAAAATATAATGGACAAATCCAATTTAAATCAAGTATTTCATTGGAACCGCCATTAACAGGGTATGTATGTATGTATGTATGTGCGTAGAGTTGGGGGTCTGTATACTGCGACCTGGTAGATCTATTGTGTTCCCATACTGCAGCCAGTCGTAAGAGTTACCTTATCGGCTAAAGCTGGTCTTCCAGTTCTATTTCCCTCAGGAATCTTAGGATGTTGGACGGCTTCAAGGTGGGTAGCTCTGCTTCTTCGATTTAGAGTATTCCCAAGAATCGCTTCCGAGGGTTTTCTAGAGCGCTGCACTATGAAATGATATGAATAGAGGTTTCCTCTTTCTCACAGAATCTGCACTGGTTATTTTTTCGGTGTTGATCGCTCCTTCTTTTAGGGCAGTGCCTAGGCTAGCATGCCGGAGATTAGGGGGGTTATATAAATTCAAAGCGCCACCTATTTTAGGCTCGTCAGTAAGAAGAAGCGATGATGTTAACGAAAACAGGAAATAACTAGATCCAAAAATAAAACACCCCGATTCCAAAAACAGTTAGAATCTATATTTAATAATAAAAAAAGGGATTCTGAATTACAGTCTATGTGAATTTCATCTTAAACTAAAGAAATATGTGACTATTTGCTAAATAATCACTACAAAAAAAAACAAGGAAAGGAACAATGAATAATACTATTAAATTATTACGTCATCCACGCCAAACGCAATGTCAGTTAGATCTAGGTCAGGCTTAATTTTCACTCTCGATTGAACTGAATAACCTTACTTTTTATGTACAGTTGTATTTTGCACTAATAAATTATCTAGTACGCCGATTTAGGAACTAAATTAAAAGTGCTGGACTTCTAATGGGTGAAATGATGTTTTAAATTATCTAGGGTATACGTATACCTTCGGTTTACAAGGTATTTTAACTTAAATTAAATATAAAGTGTCCTGTGATCGCACGCAGAAAGTCTTATTAGTTCCCAATCACAGGGGGAAAATGAAAGCATACGATAAATTAGGTAATACCTCAGTTTATTATATATAGTTCTAATACCTAAAGTGTAGTTTTATCACTGAGTCTAAGTTCTTTCAGCAAGCACTAACCTGTAACTTCTTTGGGAGCAATTGAGTGTTTTATGCCAGGCTCCGGCGTGGAATTCCAGTTGTTAAAGAGAAAAGGAAGATCCCGGTTTAACAAAAGCTGATTTTGGTATGTACCTGTTTGTCTTTACGGGTGTAACAAGTATCAAAAGACACAAATATGGTGTTGACCTCTTAGAGGTGATAACTTTCACTACACTTTACTTAAGGGTAAACGAATACAGTTTTAATTTTCATCCCCCAGAATCTGGCAAATGTTGTCCTAAAACACTAAATATGGATTTAGCTATTTACTGGGATAAACGTAGTGCTGTATAATTAGAAAAATCAGCCAAAATATTGCTTTCTGAGCTTATGCCAGTTTTCACAACCAAGGCTTGGTTCAGACTCTACTGACGCTTTTAGAAATTTCAAGAGCGCCAAAAAAAAAGATTAGCTAACTACACCCTTGATGAAAGGGGCAAAAATGGAGTGTTTGATACATTTCTAGGCACACTTGATTTTTTTTTACAAAACCGGGTTTTGATGTGACAGTGTCAAAAACTTTTAGCTTTTATTTGATATGTATTTGTTAAAGAGACTCTGGCCCCAGAAATGGTATCTCAGCTCCTTTCCTCGCGAGCCTGTCTACTATTTCATTTCCCTCTATCCCGGTATGTCCCGTACCCACATGAAGGTGACTTTATTATTCTTACTCAAATCATTTAATTCCTCAAGACATTCCCAGACCATCTTGGAACTGATAACTTTAGAGTTCAGCGCAATGATAGCTACTTGAATATCCGACAAAATGATAATCTTTTGGCCGTGACAGTTTTTCTCCTTGTTAAATTGAATACATATCCTAATGGCAAGTATTTCTGTTTGGAAAATGCTTGGTGAGTTACCTAAGCTTTCGTTATGTGTGGTGCCGGGTCCATACACTCCTACTCCAGTTCCCTCCGTTGTTTTGGAGCTATCTGTGTACCTTATACTGATTTTCTTACTGAGTTTTTCAATCGTCTTTCTGTCCCACTCGCTCTTGCGACTCAACTTTGTGCAGAAGTTTTTCACAAAGTCGAATATCTTTTTCATTTCATCTTGGGGCATGTCTCAGATTTGCTGATTTCTGGATAAGAGGTTAGTCCTTCGTTTTATGACCTCATCTCTTATCATCCTATAAATCGCCCTCTTCGCTATGTTCTTTAGAAATATATGTAGAGGTGTGAGGTTTAAGATTAGTTCCATGGCGGCTGTTGGGCAGGTTTTTATTGTCCCGATTATACATGCACAGGCCAGTCTCTGAACTTTCGAGAGGTTAGCTCTCGTATTATCCAGACTGGTTCTTTAGCTCCAAATCACTGCCCCATATGTGATGATTGGTCTCACTATTGCATCCACTGCAGGATTTTTGGGTTTGTACCTCATCTTTTTTCCACAAAGTTTCTACAGACTATCATGGCTTTTGTAGCCTTGTTGATTACTGCTTTTCCATGCTTATTCCAAAGGAGTTTGTTATATAGGGTCAGTTCCAGATATTTAACTTCTAACTTCCACTTATTAACAAGGTGGACCTCGTTCCTTGTAGGAGCCCAAAAGGGTAAACAATCTTTAAACATATCGGTTTGCAGTCATGGTTTTGAAAAACGTGTACTACTTAACGGCATGCGCACAACCGATTTCCTGTTATCAATTGGTTGGTAACTCATAAACGAACAGTACCAGGTCGATGCAATTTTCATATTTTATGGTTTTTGCCTTATGATATTTGGACTGATTTATAGAGTTAAGGTCATTTATTTATTTGTATTTGGTGTATTTTATTTAAAATAATGAGCTTCATAAAGTCTGTGTTTGCATTATTCCAAAACAAGAACAAATATGTCGATGGTCAGCTGAACGTTTTGTAGTGCGCATGAATAAAAGTACGGGACTATATTTACGTTTTGACATCGTAAGTTTGCGATTTTGGAGAATAAACTTAGCGACTCTAATAAATATTTTGTCTATAGCTGGATGGAACCCCAGTCACACTTGCAATTAACCATTTTTGTTTTCAATATAATTTGTGAGTTCCACGAAAACCCTCGTCGAGATAGGCTAATTTAAATTTTATGTCTCACCAATCTACCGGAATGCAAGCCAAGAGCATAGTACAACCTACCTCTTTGTATGTACTTTTCTAAATTTGGTTATTTTGATGAAAATAAGTGTGTAAGCATTCTAGGGGTTGCGGATTGCAAATCTACTACCGAATTTTAAAAATTCAAAATGGCGGACCCAATATGGCGATCGAAAATTCCATAAAGTTTTTAATTTTGTGAAAATCTGTGTGAATAGGTATTCTCGATATTGCTGATTACGACTCTAAGGTCAGGTCTTGAAAATATAAACAGCTGTGAAATTTATCAACTATATTAGATCTATGGCTTCAGTCTTCTAAAATTTTTTGTTCTATGGACTGCCTACGTCAAAGAGAAAAAGGTTTTATTAAAAATATAACTATAACCTTGAATTAACTATAAAGGCCAGTGCCAGGTTAAAATTAACGTCACTATTGACTGTTTTTTTTTAATTTGGCCTTGGATTCGTAATCAATTACCTCCAGAATATCCCCAGAAACCTATGCGTAATTCTTTAAAGTTTAAAACTTTTTGAACTTTTTGTTCGACATATTGGATCCGCCATTTTGAATTTTCAAAATCTGATGGTGGATTTGTAATCAGCGACCCCCGAATAGGTTTATAGTAACTTTCATTAAAATGACATAATTTAGAAAAGTAAACTCAAAGAGGTAGCTTGTACTGCTTTTGACTTGCATTCAAATTAGCATGTCTCGAAAAAATAGATACCTAGACGTTTAAAAATTGATTTTAAAGAGAAAGGATCATACTTTCAGGTATTCCAACTAGTTTTGTGAAGAAAAAATTATCTTGTGATTTTACATAACCTCAAATATGGCGAAATACAATATTTTTTACGCTTTTAGAGTAGGATATCTCAAAACCTGATATGGTGGAGCAATCCTGAAGCTAGATTCGGATTCAGCGCACCAAAATCCTTCGAGGAAAGTACACTAGATTTTCTGTTACTTGGCCCTTGTTAGCCTGTTTTATTATTAGATTTTATTTACTTACAGTAATTTAATCAGTTGAAAGAGCATAATTAACTTCTTGTAATGTGTAATTACTGCTATTAATAAGATACGAATGATTCAGCTTTTCTCGAAGATGATTAACTTTTTCGAATAAATGTAGATTATACTTTTTTAGATATTTATCGAAAGTATCTAAAAAATCAAGTTTTAACTTTAAAAGTAGTTACCTCTCAAAGTTTTGGTCCGACTAGTTTAATGGCGAGTCCACTCCTGACTTTCTTGGTAATGTTAAAGGTCGTTTATAGCCTATACTCGTGAATCTTTATTAGTTATACAATAAGCCGAGATTTCATTGAAATATACTGATCAGTTCAAAAACTACAGCCCAAAAGTTAAATAACTATACACCTATTTTGAATTCCATATTTCCCAATGGAGAATCTTGGGAAAAAATATTAGATGAAATATTGGGCTTATTTTAATGCTTTCTGTACACAACCGAGTGCTACTGCTATAATGGTTTTTAAAAGGTGCGAAAGGCGCAAAACCTCACAATGAGGTGGAAGATTTAATTTAATTGAGTAAAAGAAAGGTAAAATAGATAGAACAGTCAATTACTAGAGCACAGTTGAAGGCTATTAGCAGCATCAGTGAACAAAATGCCAATCTAATCCCTATGCTGGAAAGTAGAGGTGGGAAATTAACGGCGCCACTGAATCAGAGCCAGGTTGAATGCAGAAAACTTCCACGATGTTGTTTCGAACTAGCTTTCAACTATACTCTTTAACATTCACTATCAACAAAACAAATGAAATACCAAACGCAAGTAGAATGTAGGTCAAATAAAACTCGTAGTAGATAGTTATAATAAAAATATTTAAATAAAATTCAAATCGATAAAACAAAAATATTCAATCAAAAGATCCAGCGGTAGCGTAAGCTAGATTTTACAAAATAAAAGAACATCAAACTAGACTAAATATACAGAGAAAAAGGAAATAAGTACAACTGGTGTGTCTTTGTCTGCCAGTTGTTTATTTCTCGCTGACTAATAATTGTGAAGTTTAAAAATGTAGGGTGGTTGCTTGTAGGTTCGGTAGCAATGTTCGAACCCATTGGGTAGATTACATAATAAGATAACCAGTAGGGTAGACTACGTATTAGGGTAGACAGTAGGGTAGACCCGATGCCTTCGAGGTCTAACACAATTTCGTCGTTGACACGTGCAAACTGCCCAGAATCCCTGTCTCCAGGTTTATCCAGGTAAAAAAAACTGTCAACCAGGCAAAAGATACGGTACTCCAAAAACGCAACAAAATTACCAGGATAATAAACTTTCCATCTCAGAATATAAAAAATTAACAAATACAAATTGAAATGGATGTTTGCAGCTGCTTTGACCGAATTAAACCAGGGAAAGGTGAAAATCAAGGCAAAATGGCCTCCATTTATAACCATGGCCCAACTTGCTCACTAATCGACTTCCGTTAGGTGCGTTCAATTGTCACGTGTAAAAGAAATGACAGGTCAAAAAGAATCACACTGAGCAACATTTTCCATTAAAAACAAAATAAATCTAATAAGTATCCCAGCAGTTATTTTTAAATTAAAGAAATACTTATTAATACATTAATATAAATTTTCTGCAACTCAACATACATACAATTCCATTCAAATGTAAATATAAATAACAGGGAAAAAACAAAATTTATCTGGATAGAAAAAAGGTAGTAGTAAGTTCAACATCGATAAGAAAATACCTAAGCATAGTGTAGTGAAATACCAAAACAAAACAAAATAATTGCCAACTTGAAAAATAAAATTAATTGCAACTGTACTTTATGAAATACTTTTCTTCAAAGAATCCCTGGGAAACAATTAAGAGAAATAACACTGTGTTACCCATAACAAGAGTATTTGTAAAAATAAAGTTAAATTAATTGAATTAGCCATAATAAACTTAAGTGGAAAATTGAACAGTGATACTACATATAGTTACCAAATTCTCTGTATTAATAACTACGTCCTTTAATAAAAGTTAATTTTATACCTCTGAGGTTTACTTCAATTTCAAAAACCTTATCCTTAGAAAAATATACATTTCATTTTTATTACGCTTTTGTAGTTTAGCTTTCAAAATCTGAAAACATCTGAAGACTAATAAAAACAAGTTGAATTTGAGATAAAACAGAAAATCTTTTATATATCCCAATATTCTCAGAAATTGGAATCTTGCAGAATGGAAAACCTATTTTTCAGGAGAGTTTATTCTTTTTACGTGAGTAGTTCTAATGTTTTAAACTATGGTTTCAGCCGAAGTTGCAAAAGATATGGTTCAAAAATAAAAGATATTGTATCCAAATTAATAGCTTAGAAACAAACAAATTAAAAAAAAAACATATATGACTATTTTGACATTTTAAACACTTCACTATCTGAGACCAAAATGACAGTAAGGAAATATTTAGATCAAACTTGAACTAGTCCGGAACCTTGTACTAAACATGTCAAAAAATTATGTTTGCTCGAAACTTAATTTGCTCGTTACGAATCAGTTTATTTAGTATCGATTATAAACTTACAAACATTTTATCCACTGTAATAGGTTTACAAGTGTCAAAGAAAATATAATTGGACCTAATACCTGTCTTACTACGGAGCTTCTTTCCCTGAGGAAAAAACAACTGCGAATCGTAGATTGAAATCGCGAGATTGCATTGTCACGCGCAATGTCATCTTCATAAGATTGGCATCTTATAAGTAGTTAGTTTCTAGAGGACGATGAAACTGTTCTTAAGGAGTGTTCAACAATGGAATCAGGTTCAGAGTTTCTAAAAATAACTAGTAAAAGAGGGTGAGCTACCCCCAAATACTTTTTTTCTTAAATCTCAAGTTCAAATTGTGATATCTTTACAAAATAAAATGGAAATTACTTTTTAGTTCAAAAACTTTCGTTCCCAAGAATATCATCCTTTATTTTTTATAAGGGTAAACCATCTATTAACGCACCTAATTTAATTCTAAAAATTAAGAAATTTAATGAAATTGTTTCAAAGTAGTTTTTTACGAATATCATAATCAATTCAAGTTGACATGTTTTGGGGTTTCAAAAAATGAAGTAGTAAAAGAGTATGAGTTACCCCCAAATATATATTTTTTTTAAATCTGAAATTCTAATTGAGAAATATTTACAAAATAAAGTGCAAATTACTTGTTAGTTGAAGTGAGGCTACACCATATTGTTTTTACCCCATATCTATCATCCCTTACTTTTTTGAGGGTTAATCTGGTAATTCATTTACATAATTTAAGTCTGGACATTACGAAATTAAACTAAATTTGTTAATAATATTTTTACGATTGCAATAAGTAATTTAAGTTGACATTTTTCGGGCTTTCAGAAAATAAACTAGTAAAAGAGATTGAGCCACTCCAAAACACATTTTTTTAATATTTCCAGTTCTAATTAAGATATCTCTACAAAACAAAATTAAAATTACTTGTTATTGAAAATGATGTTAAACTATGGTACTTTCACACCCAAGGTTTTATTTCTTATTTTTTATTTTAATTTAAATGAACGCTATTGGTCAAAAATTAAAAGAATTTACAGACATAAATGCTTAACTACTCAAATAAGTTAATACTTTCTTATTAATTAAAAAACTTTGAGTAGGCTCTGTAACGTTCATATCAACTGAAATTTGGGAATTTTAAGAATAATTATACATGTATGACATGACATCCTTCAAATGATGTCCTTGAGGACAAAAATACTAAAGTTTCACTTCATTTCAACAGGTAATTTCCAATTTGTTTCGTAAAGTTATCTCAATTAGAACTTTTACTAGTATATTTTTAGAAACCCCGAGACACGACAACTTAAGTCACTTAAGGTATTCGTGAAAAAAAAATATTTTCAAACAATTTCATTATATTTCATAATTTTTACCATTAAATCACATGTGCAAATATATGGTTTACCCTAATAAAAAAATAAAGGATGATATCCTTGAGGATGAAAATACCATAGTTTAATATCATTTCAAATAACAAATAATATTCATTTTGTTTTGTAGAGTTATCTTAATTAGAACTTGAGATACTAAAAAAAGCATTTGGGAGTGACTCACCCTCTTTGTTTATTTTGAAAAACCCCGAAAGATGTCAATTTTATTAAATGTCGTAACTTTTAGAATTAAATAACGTTCGCGAATAGATGGTTTACCCTTATAAAAAATAAGGGATGATATTCTTGAGGATGAAAACACCTTAGTTCAACATCAATTCAAAAAAACAAGTAATTTCCATTTTGTTTCAGATATCTCAATTAGAACTTGGGATTTAAGAAAAAAAATTATTTGGGGGTGGCTCACCCTCTTTTCCTAGTTACTTAAGTTACTTATGGAATTCGTGAAAAAAATATTGTCAAAGAATTATATGAAATTTTGTAATTTTTAGAATCAAATTACGTGCCCGAATAAATGGTTTACCTTTATGAAACAACCATAGCTTGACATTATTTCGAAATAGTAATTTTTATTTTATTTTGTAAAGATATCTTACTGAGAAACTGAGATATTTCAAAAATACAGTTTTTACTGATGAATTTTAAGAGAGGTTTTCACCTTGTTAAAATGTATCTCCGCAGATAAAAAAAAATACAGGTCTCTTATTTTTGTACCCTATACAACACATTGAAGTTTAATTAAAATTGGAGCCGGACCCTTCAGTACCTTCCTTGTTAGTGGAACCACCATGATTTTTTAAATACATGGGACAGCTCCCTCCTCTTTTAATGAGAATGGGGAATAACAATAATAATTTGCTTTTATTGGATATACTTATTCTTCCAAGGCCCTTTACTCTGAAAGTGACTTGCCTGACATACGACGATTTTACTTTTTAACATGTACCTCTAGATAATTTGTTCATCTATCAGAATTAGTAAATGCTAGTTATGAATATAATAGTCAAATGTACCAAGAACAGAAAAATCCATCTTACAAAGAAATTTTTATTACCTAGGACCTAGATTATTTTATTTTATTCTCTCTAAGTGTGAACAAGAAATCCGAAATTTCATTTATCAGTTTTGACCTCATAAATTGGCGGACGTTCCTTACACGTAATAGTTTTCGTTGTATATATTTAATAATAGCTATATAATTTTTTCAGATTTAAAAAACCGCTTTAAAAACTCATATTTCTTAACTGAAGTAGCTACACTGCTCATTAAGATGAACGAAAAAAAAAATTTTTTTCATCCTCAATTTTCATCCAGGGGCAAGGTACACTATTTTTTTTTTTCATTTTTGACCTAAATTTACTTTTGGGTTACTAGAATGCATGTGTCTGCAAAATATTAAAAACTGACGAAATTGTAAAGCTATGACTCAAGACGGACGGAAAGACAGTTGGACCGACTTGACGCAATGATAAGCCTCCCTTACCACATGTATCTCACTTACAAGGAAAGGCTTATACACATCGTTCCAAGAGGAGTAATAAAAACCCTCTCAAAAGCCGAATTTGCAATAAATTAACATGAAAAAGACTCTCATACCCTTAAAATCATCAGGTGACATTACAAGAATAAGGAACCGATGACCATGTTCTACCCAAAGAAAGCCATGTCCATTACGTCAAAGATATTATAGACAATAAGATGAAGGTCAAAAATTAACACACCAAGACCAAAACCTTCCAGTGCTACAACTATTAGTTGTTCGACTATGCAAAGAAAAACACAGACCAAACTGTGTTAGTTTTAGCGAAGGATACCACCGGTCAGATTGCCAAACGTCAAAAGAAGCTCCTACAAGACATACTAACTATAAAGTTGCTCATCTTTCATCATCCCCAGAGGCCGTCATCCAATAAGAAATGCCCCTCAACACAATATCGAACAACCGAGGAAATGGCACCGGGAAACACAAACATTCAGCTAACTGACACAAGACAGAGGATCCTATAAAAATGACAAAACAGATCCAGGGTTCACTACAAACGCTGCTAACACAAGTAGCTGAAAGACCATAGGATCACCCACCCACAGGAGCCAGCCATGATCCGAAATCAACAAAGTTCACGAGTTTCGCAAGAACGAAAACATACATTATAATGAAATAATTATATTAGTTTATTTAATATTAGTTTAGTATTCAGAATTACAATTCTGTGCAAGATAGTTCACTGAATATAAAATTGATAGTTTCATAGGAGAATATAATAAACGATAAAAAAAAGGAAGAGTAATTTCGACTTCTCAAAATTATTATTAGACTACCATCTTATGTAAGTACAGAAATACTCCTAGGATAAACCACGCTACCATACCAAGGAGCCCCACATGATCTGCAGACCTCACAGAAAAAACAAAATTTATACTTGATTTATCTACCGTCATGCCCGACGCGCTCACCAAAAGTCACACCCGAAAATTAGACGACAGTTGTAAACAAATCCGAACGCTTATATTCCGTAAAAAAGAAATATTATTAAATTTAATTGCATTTTTGAAGATCTGCTCCATGGTACTCGGCTCAATGGAAAAAACAGTATTTTACCTTAATTTTTCATAAATTAGTTGACGTAATAATTTTCATTGCATATATTTAGTAGAAGTATTTAAATTTTTTCAGATTTTTAAATTTTATCAATGAAAAACGACGAAAAGACTAAGTAAAAAATATTGTATGATATTTTAGTGACATCTTGGAGACGTGTCCAATATAATACTCGATCGGGTAAACGAAATTTTTTTCTTCATCAATACTGCCGATTGAAAATATGTGGGTAATTTATTTCATTGCAAAAGATGAATTCGCTAAGTTACAAGCCTGTAATATACAGACTGACGGACGTGAGGAAATTATAAAAGTTTCTCTGGGGACCCTGAAAATTAACAAAAGCTATCTCGCTTGCCTACTTTCCTCTCTATTGGCATCTCTTTGGTAATTACATGGCTAGATCTAAATTTTTATAGTATTGCTTTTGGTATCCTAGTTTATAACTTTAATGTTTGTTCATAGTATTTGATTTTCGATTAGTAAATTTATAACATTGTCTAGTTTTTCCCAGTCAAAGGCTTTGTTTTATTTTCTCTTTTAAACTGCCTTATTATACACATAAATATTACGACAGCAGTACATCCATTTCTTCTGAATCCCCGATGATTTTCTATGTTTACAAGGTTTTCTTCAATTTTCGTGTTAATGATGCGAGTAAATAGTTTTATCATGGAACATAATAAGCTGATTCCTATGTAGTTATTAGGAATTACTTTATGATCTTTTTACAAAATTAAAATTGTGATTATTTTATATCACTTTGCGCCATTGCCATCGTTAACTCAGTACCGCCGTATTTTAGCATTTCAGCGATATCATCCACAAATAGCAATCTTCTGCTTCTAAGCCGTTTTATCGAAATTTACCTCTGCTGCTAACTCAACTCTTGGTAACTGATATTGGTGACTGGATCATATTTATCCAATCCGGCAAACGCTTGGTACCTTCAGCTTATGCACTGGATCATCTCTGATGTCTAGCATCCATATCGATATCACTCGCTTTATATTGAGATATTTCTTTTTTTTTTTTTATTCAAATAACCTGGTCTTGGATGGCACCTTTATTTTCTGGAAATATTTACCCTGACAGCCAATAGTAACTTTATTTGGGTGACTTTCATGAAGGGGATTCTGCAGCCAGTCTCGAAGCTGCTCTTGGCCTATTAAATGCCCTTAACTGGTGGTCACTTATTTACCCCGCATATTGTGGTGATCGGTGATCTGGATTGTAGAAATACGAATGTAAACTGATTATTTGTTGATGCTACTATTTAGCAATATCCACAAAACTTCGCTATTTTTGGTGTCGAAATACGTTCTTCTTTACTTCACACTTGTTAAATGGTAACTGAGTGAAGAGCATGTATATGTATTAAGTGCATTAATAGAAATTTTTGCTGGTATTAATTTTATTTTTACAATATTGCCATATATCGTCTTTTAAACACATTCGGTCTGGTAGTTATTTTATAAACACCCAAAAAGCTTTGCTATTATCTGTATTCTGACCCTTATAATTAACCCTAAAACTAATGAGCTGCAAATATGTCGATTGTTTTGAATGTTCACTTGTCTCTAATTATATTTATATATCAATCTTTTATACAGAATTATACCCAGTTACTTTATTTTATCAAGTTATTATTCGCTAATAAAAATTATTTAAAGTTTATTAGTGGAACACTGAAATAAACGAAATAACTATATCGAAAAATAATATTCAGAATTTGCGTTGCTGCAAGGTATGGTAAAGTTTCATAATAGATATTGAAGTTTTATGTTTCGTTTTACTATATTTTTTTGAGAAATTTTTGAAAATACATTTCTTTAAATCTAATTTAAAAAGCGCTTTCCAGCCGTTTCTGGCCCTTGTACCGTTGTCTCCAACACAACCTTGCTGTATGGACGGCGCAACCCTGAATATCTGATTTATGCTAACAAAAGTATCCTTGACACTATTTTCTGTGTGTATATAGAGATTTAGAAGATTTCCTTATTCAAAGAAATCTATTATCCTTAAATAATTCAAGATAAAGACATGACAAACATGCCAAAGAGCTGAAACTTTATTAGCTTTATATAAGGATACCGAATTGAACAAGATAAATATTTTGAAGGAAAGACAAGATACGGGACGAAATTCGGGCCCTAGTAAAAAAGCATATCCGGTTTACACGAAATAAAATGATATTTTGAGTAAACAAAGATAAACGAATTTTTGAAAGCGAAATAATTTTTCTGTTGATCCCTAAAATTTTGACATCCGGCTGATAATGTTAATAAAAAATCTGTAATGTGTAATCTAGAGCTGGAAAAAATCCTGAAAAATAGTCATTAAATTTTCATCCTGAATATTTGTAAGTCGCAACTCACAAACCATTAAATTTACTGGATCATCTTTGTGCTTTGAGTAGGACATTGTCCATTGATTCCTGTCGATTATGGCGTGCTATTGAAGGTTATGAGAATGATACTAGATTTTGACTTTTATACCAGTAATCTCAGAAAGGTAAAGCGACCCACTTTAATGGTCACGTACCCACTCTCTGGCGAATCGGTGGCGGTATCGTGGTCTGGTGGTAAGGTTGGGAGAAACTTGAATTAGGTCACTAGTTGAGACTTCTGCTCTGTCGAGATATTTGATTATGGTGTTTTCAATAAATGTATAGAAAATATCACATCTAAGGTATCTGTGGATGATAGTGTTTCTAACGTAATATGGGGCTCCACAGATCATACGGTAAGCTCTGTAATCGCCTTAACCTCGACCTGCCTATGGTGATCCACGTAGAAGCACCAAAGGAAGTATACACCAGACAAATAGCTTGTAAATTGTTGATTGGTTTTTAAGACTTAATTTGCTAATTTGGTATATCGACCAGTCCAGAGATAACCATGACGTTTTGGCTTTGAATAAGAGATCATTGGTATCTAAGAGCCAATTGAGCCTCCTGCCGAAAATTAATCCCAAATATTTTACATTGTCTCTGCAATGCGAGTGTTTAAAATGGATAGTCGATCTTCCGGAATCGGAAATCGTGATTTTATGAACATGACTGCCAGAGTCTTATCGGGATTCTGATAATAAGGCGAAATGACCCTGAAGACCTTGTAAACGCAGTGTCGTCAGCAAATAAATAAATAAATATATACATATATACATATATACATACATATATATATATATATATATATATATATATATATATATATATATATATATATATATATATATATATATATATATATATAAATAAGTGATAAGACTCAATTTCTTTTTGAGATTGAAAGAAAAAAAATCAGACACGGAAGGGTTAAGATGAAGCATTAATGGATAATAAACCAATAAACATGGTTTAGATTAGGATAAAAATTAGAATTAGTTTAAGATGTATTGTTTAGTTTATAGTATATATAATTAGATATAGTTTTAAGGAAAAGACAATATATTCCAAAATGCTTGATAAAGCAAATAATTTAGAACTGATATTTTCTGTAAATATATAACTTATTTTCCTCTATAAAAACTAAAGTTCAATAAAAAAATATTGAACTAGATAGAGGAAATGTTATTATAAATATATATTTTTGATTGAATAATAAGTGTGTGAATGCGTTTAAAGAACTAATAATAATATGTTACACATCAGCTTTGGTCCCATTAAAAACAGTCACTCATAAGATACAAAAGTGCGTGTAGTGGAAAATTAGTGCCAAATTCGAACAAAAACATTATGATCAGTGATAAACAAACATCAATGTACATGGAAGAAGAATGTTATAGTTTTAAGGATAATTAAACAAACTGTGTAGAAATAAAAACCATGTATTATGCAAAACTAAAATATAGTATAGATTTATAAGGTAGATTTAAGTTTTTTCTAAGCAAATTTGGTACTAAGATAACAAGAAAATTTTGTTAAATAATAAGATAAAAATATTGGAAGCAACAATAAACATTTTAGAGTTTTTTCGAACAAAATTTGAGTAAAATAGTCATAAATTTCAATGTGTATGATGTTTATTTTTATTAATTTTAATATACAAAGAATATGTCAAAGTGGCTTTAATATATATCAAAATATCGAGAAAGCTCTAAAGTTTATTTATTGCAAGCCAAATAATGCTCAAAGGTTAAATTTAGGTCCAAATATTAATAAAAACAAGAAAATTCCAGTCAAAATGGGTAAAATTAAAAAGCATTCATAATATCCAATTTTTCAAGATAGTAAAATTTATCAAGTTGCCAGGTGTCGTAAAATCTGATCAATCAGATTGTAGAAATTTCTTATGTTTTGGCCGCATATATAAGGTCGAGGCGTAGGAATTTCTCGAGGGTTGAAGTTATCATTTTGCTAAAAACACACCGTCTCCGTGCTCCCGAAATTTTTCATAATCTCATATTTTCTATTGTTTTAAAAGGAAACGGAAGTTTTCATACGTCACCAGTAAACAAAAACAAAAATATTTTATTTTTAAAAAGAGGTTATGTGTTTTGTTGTTGTTTATTAAAAAGAATTTCATAATTATTTTAAAGTAATTATTAAAAGAGTTTCAAGTTTTGTCCTACGAAGTAATTTTTCAACTCTCAGACAACAACAAAAGCCATAAATTGTGATTGGAAGAATATAAGAAAAATTAATTGAAATTTTTCAAAGAAGAAAATAATAGAACGAGACTTAGGATAAATATTTGTCAATTCCTTACTTTATAGGAAGCGACAATAAAATTTTTGGACATTTAAAAGTTTAAAAGAAGAAAATTAAACAACTGGAATTGTGTTTTATAATATTGGAACCAAGTATCAGAAAACAAAACAAGGTATTTATACTAGACTAAGCAGTAGAAAGATTTTAACTGTGTTAGTAAAAAAAGAGCAATTAATAATAACCTAACTTTTCGTAAGATAAAAATAATTAAACTAATAAGTTATAGTTTGTAATGCTAACCTGTTAAAACATAAATAATATTTATCATCATTAATAGTAGGTGTCAAACTATATTAACCACTTGAATCACAGCACACGATAATTTATTTAAAATAATACCAATTTTGTAAAATAAACCACGCTTTCCATGTTAAACTGCAACATCGCCATCTAGAAGATGAATGCGAAACTATGAACTAAAACGTTGCCAATTTGTGATACAGGTTGTTAAAAAGACAATGCATGGTAAATAAAAGTGAATAATTACTAATATTGATTAGAATTATTATTGTTTGAATTACAAAAACATTGACCATATTATTTCATCTAAGATTTATTTATTTTTATTGTTGAATAAAATTTATATGTGGTGTTTTAATCATTCTGTGTATTGATTGTCTGATTGAGATCTTATAAAAAAAACTGAACTAACCTGAGAAAAGAGTCAATTAATAGGTAGAAACGCAACTAAATCTATATAGAATATTTTGAAAATTGAAAATTTTTCAAATTGGTAAGAAATAATTGTAATTTATTATAAGTATTTTTTACCTGTTGCTCAATAAATAAATATTAAAATTTTTAATTAAATTTTGGCAATATTTTGGAAAATTTTTAAAAAAATAAATACAGACATAAATAATAAACCAGCTTCCTAAATTTTTTTTTAACCGGGCAATATTTTGGGCGAGTGCGTAGCGTGCGCGTGCGCGACTGCAACCGTAATCATCACAATATATATATATATATATATATATATATATATATATATATATATATATATATATATATATATATATTTATATATATATATTATATATATATTTCTCGAGAGCATACAAGGGAGGTCAAAAGAACCCTAATTTGTCATAAAAAGAAAATCCCTAAAGTGCTCCTTAACAGAGATACAGAGCCCTAAAGGAGTACCAAGCGATTTACCTTATCGGCTCTAAGTTTTGAACCGACTTGTACAATTTAGTGAAATTTTAAATTATACTACAGTAGATGTTTTAGATTTTCAAAGAAGTTTGGAAAGGACATGCAGCCAAACTCGTTGGGCCTAATTTTTGACAGGTGCCAAATTACGGAGCTTAAAACTGATATTTTAAATATTTTATCGGTTTTTGTGCGAAACATTCAAAAGTTACTAACGCTAAACACAAACAGGTAAAAATCAGGTTGTTATTGTTAATACCGACATAATGAATTGCTATTGAAGGAACTTGTCAAAACCGCCTTTAAGTAAAAATAATTTTAAAACATGGAAGAATATTCTTTCGCATAATATGCTGATATGCATTTAATTTATGGTGAAGCGCTGTCAAATTATTTATAATAAAATTATTTTGTCCGTCCCTATATGCTCCCGAGAAATTACTTACAGACGCCGTATATAAAATATATTTTTTGTTATTTTTCTGTTGGAATTTATTTTACCTTCTTCAGAATTTACAGAGTGTAGCTAAAAATAATAGAGCATTTTTTTGAAACAAATGTTTAAATATTTTAATATATTGTTATATTATGTTATTGCATATTTACTTTGAAAAAAAATTCACGAACAACACTATACACTGTGTACACATTAATCTAATATTCTACAGAAGGTAAAATAAAGTACCGAAACATCAATCAAAAAAAATGTAAAATATAGATAATACAACACCACTATTACGTGCGAAATAGTAGATATCTGTTGGACTTCCATTGTCTTTATTTAAAATAAAAACAATGGAAGTCCAACAAATATCTACTATTTCGCAAGAAACATCATTGTCTATGACCTTCAAACAAACACCACTATTACGTTTTAATTTAATTTTTTAACGGACCATAAACCCAAGAAAAGTAAACAAATATATATATATATATATATATATATATATATATATATATATATATATATATATATATTTATATATATATATATATATATATAGATATATATATATATATATATATATATATATATATATATATATATATATATATATATATATATATATATATATATATATATATATATATATATATATATTATTATTATTATTAAGAGCTTGGGTGCCTAAACTGCACTTAATGCTGTTAATAATAATAACCTATTTACAAAAATTACTATATATTACAAAGCTAATTACGAGCTTATAAGGATAATAATTCACAAATATAGACCACAAAATGAGCTGGCAATTGCCTAGCAGCATGCCAAAATAAGAAAGTCAAGTCACGAATAATATATTTGCAGCTTACAGATCACAAATTACAATTTATTTATAAAAAATTACATAAGATCGTTGATTTGAGATCATTAAAATTACTTGAAATTATGAAAATAAATTTCAAATTATAAACTGTACAATTCTGGTGCATTCGTTACAAGAACCCGTGTTTTTCATCGACTAGGTCTACCCTGAAACGCCTCGCCTGTTTTCCAGTGGTCGCTGCTGTTCGCTGAAAATATACCTATGTTGTGTGACGCAGAGCATAATCTTTGTTGGCATCGGTCACGCAACCCAGTTTCTAAACCGCAATGCAGCGCGATTGCTATACCTTTTTAGATTTTTATAAAATAACCTTTGGTTTCCCTTTCCATTAAATAAAATAAACACGGCCATTTGAATCACCTGTTTTTACACAGCTTATAAAATAAAATCAATAATGGATACCGGGTTAAATGTCGTGTTGTCAATATTGCCCCAGTTTATCACGAAATAGCGCTCTAATGGAGTTTTAATGATACCAAAGACAGATACTGTATGAAGAAGGATAGTTTTATAAGCAAAATTGAACACAGCTTGCTTTACAATGGTATCATTATTTGTATCATGCTAACCCCGGGGTGGTGGCTTGATCTTGCATGTTATAATAACTAATCATTTGGTTTAACAATTTAATTAGATTTGGAAAACAAATTTTTTATTGCTTTATATACAAATTTATCCAAAAGGGTGAGAGCTAGTGAATAATTTGTTTAAAATATTATATAGCGGTTGAATATTTCAACAAAAACATTTTGTATATGCATAACACAGAATATTTCATTTTATCAGATCCTACAAAAGGCGTTTCCGACAAAACTAAATTTCCTGGCCTTGCTTATCTCGCAATACTCGATATCAATGATTCCCAATCTTTTTCTTCTTGCAAATCTCTTCTAAAAACAAGAATAAATTGGCACACCCCTGTATAGTCATTAGGAACAATAAATATAACAGTAAAATTGGGTTACTAAAATTTATTTTCCATCCAGTTCATAACGAAAAACTAAAACCTAATCGTAAAACATTTACAAACAAATACTATTAAAACTAAAGTACTTAACCTACAAAAAAGAATTAACACAAAATAAATACTTAATACAGAACTGGAAAAATACCCTCAATGGGATATTTGTGACTGTTTAGTGGAACAAAAAATTCAAAATATGCTTCGATGTCTGAAAGTTTGGGTCTTAGATTAGGTTCTACATTTAGCCTGTTCCTTTACTTATCTTTCAGATAAATGTATGTTGAAAATCCTTTTTCACAGATATGTTGTACCAAAAGGCAATACATTTTTAATGGCCTTTTTCCGCCAAAACAAGATACTTATTTTTTACACTGAGCCAAAAATCAATTAAAGAGTGATCTTTAAAAACAGTTTTTAGGAAACTGGCAGAGGATAAGTCATTGAGCTTTTCTTTTCTCATTAAAGTTAAAGAAATATCCGAAGTTAACTCCTTATAAAGGATTACGTATCCAGTTATTTAATCCAAATATAATAGATTTATTTTGAAAATAGTCCTGGAGCATTAATTGAACTTTTTCGAGATATTCAGTAAAATATATTTTAATATTTTTGTTAAATTGAATTTCGTTTTCTAAAAAACGAACCAAAATATTCGTACTTATTCATTTGCAGACATTGAATCTATAAGTTAAGTTTTTTTAGCATGGCTGCTATTTTATCATGCACATTGAAAATTGGCCTTTTAAAGCCAGATTTAAATCATTTAATTTAGAAATAATATCGGCTAAGTATGCAAGTTTGTGCTGCCAAATAGTATCAGATACACAAGATGGAAAATGAAATGAATGGCCCAGAAAAAATGCTTGAACTTCAGACTTCAGTTCAAACAAGCGGGTCAAAACCTTGCCACGAGAGAGCCGTCAAACTTCTGTATGAAGTAGTAAAGAAACGTGGAAGCTTCCAAAGCCCGCACAAAGCACACGAGATCTATAAAAGTTTGTAGCATGCGATTTACAATTTAAAATCTTGATAACGTCACTTCAAGTACTGAATAACTCTGCAAAAATGCGTTTAGATGTCAGTGCTTTATGAATACAGCAATAAGTCCATCCAATATTCTCATTAGTCTTCTTTACTCGCACCACAGGACCATAAAATGTCCCAGTCATTGATTTTACACCATCAGTGCACACGCGGAACAAAATACCAATTTATTTATTTTTTTTTCAAATAGTTATTGATCATATCGAAACTTGTTGCACCCTATACTACGGATTTTCAGTAGTTTTGCAAATAAAGTATCATCTTGAATTGTATTCTTAAAAATATATCTAATACATACAAACAATACTCCAGCGTTTGCTACATCGGTCGACTCTCCCAGATAAATAGCGAAATAATTCAGTTTTATTCTTTGTAAGTTTTACTTTCTAATCATTTTCCAACTCATTATTTCTCCGCGACACTGAGTTGCTTGATACGGGAACAAGATCAATTTTCGTTTCTGCTTTTTCTCCAAGTATATACTTCATGATGTCTTTAACACATAATCTAATCAAATTTTCTGCGATTGTATGTGCTTGTCCAAATCTTGCAATTCTATAACTAAATCGAAATAATGCCTGGAGTACCACTTTACTATGTTCGATTAAATCTGTTAAAAAAGAAAATACGCTAGACTTTTATTACGTCCAAATTTTCTTTTAAAACACTCACCAGGTTTATGCTTGTGATTCACAACAATTTCATTGGTATTTGGAGAACTCTAAGAATCAAAGAATTTTTAGTGGTTCATTTTAGTGTGATTTATAATTATGGATAAAACGGGTACTTTTTTGCTACCTTGGAGTACACTATTCTCGATTAGCACTTAGTTCAAATAATTTATGAATATCATAATGAATTCAAAACTAAAAATCGAAAAATAAAATTTTTATAAAAAAATTGAACCGACTTCTAAAAGTGCGCTAAAAAGAGAAAAATAACTAGAAGTTTTTATATGAAATTGAAATTTTTGAAGTCGGCGCCAAATTGTTTCTAAATGAAATAAATAACTACTTATATATACAAATTATGGTAAGAAAGCAATTACAAATAAAGTATTTTTAATCTGTTTATGTGAATCACATTGTGTCAGGAAATAGTTTGGCGCCGACTTCAAAAATTTCAATTTCATAAAAAAACTTCTAGTTATTTTTCTCTTTTTAGCGCACTTTTAGAAGTCGGTTCAATTTTTTTATAAAAATTTTATTAACTATAATTTTTATATGAAATTGAAATTTTTGAAGTCAGCGCCAAATTATTTCTAAATTAAATGAATACCTACTAGTATATACAAATTACTGTAAGAAGGCAATTACAAATAAAGTATTTTTAATCTGTTTATGCTAATAACATTTTGATAGGTATTAGTTTGGCGCTGACTTCAAAAATTTTAATTTCATATAAAAATTTATAGTTATTTTTTTGCTTTTTAGCGCACTTTTAGAAGTCGGTTCAATTTTTTATAAGAATTTTATTTTTTATTAATTTCTTTCAGCGTAATAAAGAGGATCACGAGGCATACAAGGTCACAAAAATTGGATCCTTCAACTTCAAAGGACTGCAAAATGTGAAAATCTGTGACTATACACTAGTTATAAATTTATCAAAGATGAACTAACATAATCTCGTGACGTTTTGAAAAAATCAAGGTTAAAACAGCATAATGAAGATAGTTGGATGAATTAGATGAGTCAAAATTTGAACAATTTAGCAGCTACTTTTACTTATTAATTAAATTTGTGTTATTTATCTACCATGTCTATAAATTTGGTTTCAATCTTAGCTTAGATATATTTCTCGTTAACTAGACTTGAGATTTGATGCTTTGGAGGATTAAGTAGTGTTCTTTTGTTATTTTTTACAGTAGTCTATTAAATCAAAAACTATTAATTTAGCGATTATCTTTGATTTTTTTGCTGAGAAAAATAATTAGTGTTATGGTTACATATCCTCATATTTAATATTTCTAATATATACTAGATAATAAATAATTCGAAAGAAAAAAGTATTAAATTTGTTTTAATCATCTAATTTTCTAAATTTACTCATTTGTTCAATTTATCAACTCGAACAAAAATATTCAAAATTTGTTTTGCAATATCCTGCAACCATATGAATGTACATCTGAGAAAGTAATTGCGGAACGCGACATTTCAATGCCCAGTTTCAAGTTTACTTCCGTTTGATAATTTAACTGACAAGTGTCACGGCGTGCTCTTGCAAAAAGCAATAAAAAAAGTGGTTTGACCGTTTCGGAACGAAGACGAGAGTTTAAGCTGAATTTATGATGTTATGGTGGAACGCTTATTATAGGGAGAGCCCTACTGTGCAAAAATGGATGATTATGCGTAGTCATGTGCTCTAGGATGAGAGACAATTTTCCCTACAATCGGATTTCGGTGCACTTACAGAGAAGGATATACTTATGACGTGGTCATTTTTATATCCGGCAGATTCATGGATTAAACAGAGCTAGTCACACAAGTGACAAGGATTTGCAGAAATTCGGGGTTTTCGGAGGTACATAACCGATAATCAGAGATCCCCTACCATTTATATCTACAAACTGGAATGTAACTTATCCAAAAGGGTGACTCTAGCTCTAACCAAACACCGGGCGTGAGACGAGTTGACGAATTGCCTTGTAGCAAACCCATGACCCCCTTAGTCATAAGGGGTTCCTAACAAGCAAGCAAACACTTTCAAATAAATTGTTATCCTATTCTGAGTGCAGTTAAATTAAGAGAAATTTTTATAACACATAGTTCTATCGATTAGATTCAAAAACCCTAACCTCTCCCGTTAGATAGAAGTTTACTATAATAAGATTGTAGCTTCATGAAATGTAGTACTTGAGGCCTAGCGATTCAAATATTTTTTCAAAAGATTTATCCCTGTATTTTACAGGAAAACACAGTCTCCGGAAGATTATCAAGAGTACAAAAGAATTAGAAATAGCACCAATACGTTAGTGAGACAAGTTAAAAACAAGCACTGGGAAACCTTTTCAAAAAGGATGGAAAGCGACTTCTATGGACTCCAGAAACAGATATGGCGGCTGGTCAGAGACCAAAGAAAGGAATCACATGAGTTAATTAGCCGTAACCGCATACCGAAGGGAACTTGGGTGAACTACTTGAAGGAATTATACAAGAAACAACAGACAGAAATCAAACCTAACACACCCGAAATTATAATTAACGACGATATACTTGTAAAGAAGGAAGACGTAGACCTAGCCTTAAAAAAACTAAAAAACAGGAAAAGTGCGGGACCTGACGGAATTACCAATGAACGACTGAAATACTGAGGAAAGAGCCTGACAGAACAACTGAAAATTCTCATCAATAAAATCATATACCATCACAGAATCTCCGATGAATGGAGGGCTAACACAACAATACTCCTATTCAAAAAAGGCGATAAAAAAGTGTCGGCTAATTACAGAGGAATCAATCTTCTCTCCACCTCGTTAAAACTAACCACAAAAATTCTTACAAGCAAAATTAATGAACACACTTCCTTAGCAGACGAACAGCAGGGATTCCGGTCGGGAAGGTCATGCACGGATGCCATATTTGTTATAAGACAAATAACTGAAAAATCAATTGATTATAATCGTTCAGCCTTTATGTGTTTCATCGACCTAGAGAAGGCGTTCGATCGTATACAACTGGAGGATGTAACACAGCTATTTTATGACAAACAAATACCTCAAAACATTATCAAAACGATTGAAAATATATATCAGGCAAATACGATTCAAGCTAGAATAAACGGTGAATTGACCGAAAAAATAGAAGTAAATAATGACATCCGACAAGGCCAACTAGAAAGTCTTAGCCCCCTACTATTTCACATCATCATGGACGAGTTGATAAAGCAGGTGCGTAGATTGAAAGGTTATAAAATGGGAGACAGGGAAATCAAAATACTGTGCTACGCCGACGATGCAGTGTTAATAGCTGAAAACGAAGACGATTTACAAAGACTACTGCACCAATTTAACATAATGGCGAAAAAGTTTAACATGAATATATCAGCGTCAAAAACTAAAGCCATGACTACATCTAGAACACCACTCAGATGCAGACTAGAAATAGACAACAAAATTATACAGCAGGAAATGAAGTTCAAGTATCTCGGAATAGAAGTATCCGGATACTGGGATGTTGAAACGGAGGTGAGGGGACAAGCCATGAAAGCAGCAAGAACAGCCGCATGTCTTAACAGTACCATATGGAGCAATAAACATATAGGAATCGAAGTTAAATCCAGAATTTATAAAACAGCAATAAGACCCATACTAACACACACTGCAGAAATCAGACCAGAAGCCTCGAATACAAAACAAATACTGGAAACAACAGAGATGAGAGTAGTGCGCAGGATAGCTGGCAGGACACTTATGGATCGGAATAGGAGGGAGGATATAAGAAGAGTGTGTAAAGTCGATAACATCAATGACTGGGTATTACAAAGAAAAAGGGAATGGAACGACGACAGAGTGATAACCTCGCAATAGACTGAAACCAGGCAAAGAGACGAAGAATAACAAGCAAATTGCTTATATATAAGAAGGAAGAAGTAGATTTATCCCTTAATTCACCAATAAGGTCTAACTTTAAAACCGGTCTCAATTGACAGTAAACGATTTAAGTTAGGAAGTACAACAATAAGCTAATCAAGTTTTGAACCTTAAAAATGTAAAGTTAAAAGTCTTTTTCTTTTATTACTTAACCGATGAAATAGAAAAACTGTTTATTTTCGCGAGACAACTTTGCCCCATACGGATTACAAGGTTTAAACCACAGGTTGTTGCCCTTAATATCCCTTTATGAAAGTCTATTTATTGGCATACATATGCAATATAAATTCCAAATTATTATAATTTATGCCTACATATGCAATATAATTATTTTTATAAGCAAAACAAAACAGGCCAACTTGAAAATCTAACGTCCATGGCAACTAGATCGGGTCTAAAGCTTAAACCTTCTTAATGAATCTGGCCGATAGGGATTAATAATAGCAGTAATTATGGACTTTCAAAAAGTTTATCAATTATTTTTTAAACAAAAAAAATTTTGCTAATAAATGTATTTTTCGGAACTACCAGAATCTCTTATTACTATAATGATATAAATGGGCAACTTCTTCCATAGTTTTACACAACGGTAACAAAAATGTCTCTATTCCTGTAGGTTACAATGTTTCTTTGCATAAAACATATAAGAATATAGAACCTCTTTTTATAGATATTTCAATTATTTTGGGAAAGAATCAGAGTTACTCTAACCACAGCCACGACATAAAGAATCATTTTACACCAGGACATTATACCAGAAATAAAATATATACTATTAGCACAAAGTCAAGAATAATGGAAAACTTGTATATAAATTTTCCAAAACTTTTTAGAGAAGAAAATAGCAAAAAAAGCTGTGAAGCGATAGTATATTATTTAATTTGGGTGTTACATGATGCATTCAATTATAAACTGTCCTTTAAAAGGCACATTTAGGGATCATATTTGGCGACGAGTACAGGAACTCTATTCATTAAGAAATGTTGAACATAAACTGACGATATCAAGGGAAGTAGAACTTTGGTATGCTATTAGATTATTGTTAGATCTTGAAGAGAGAAGCACGAACAATTCATTAGTTTATTATTAAGTCTTATAATTTTTGTATATAAAGTTAAAACTTTAATCATGAAGGAAGTCTTTTAAACATTTTAGTTATCATAACTACGAAATACATTCGATTATTTCAACTTTTTCAAAATTATTATCAATTTTAATGGGTAAAAATCGATACTCTCTCAATTTTTTGAGGCTATGTTAATTAATAATTAAAATATATTATTGAAGGTGCTTTGTATTTATTTTATTTTTAGATTTCTTTTGAATCATTTATCAAAATCTTTCATTTGTTTTATTCACCCCGTACCTGAAATAAGCTTATTCTTTAAAATAACCCCGATCTTTGACCCTATCGGTTTTTTGTTTTCAAAGTTGTTTTTCACTTAAAAGACGTAAGTAATCTTGTTTGTTACTTTAAAAGGAAAATGCCAGTTCGAATATTTGTATTCGTATTTCTAGTGTATTTCAATGAAAATAAATAGGAAAAAAAAAATAATTTAATAATTTTATTTAAAGAGTCAAAAAAAAAGACATTTTAAAAAACTTTGAGTAATTTTCTTAAATATAAAATAATGAAGCATCTAGTTTTCCAATTGCTTCTACAGACTGTAGAGGGTGCGCCAAACTCGATGGCTTATTAGAAGTAATTAGAAAACTACTTGACATATGTTTCTAAAATTTTGAATGTTTTCATAACAGAAAATTTTTGGATTTAAAAAAATGCGAATTTGACGTTTTATCATTAGCTAATATCAACGTCTAAATTTTAAATAGAAGAGGTCTAAGAGAATAGAAAATGGTTTTACCAATTACTTGAACGTTAGTTAGTCCCGTAACATGTATAGAAAAGGAAATAAATGTAATAATATATTTTTTTGCGTTTCCAAAAATTTCAAATTTCAAATAGTAGTATCAAGGAATTTATAATGAAACCGCGTTTCACTCCCAAAAAGTTCATAACAATTAGTATCTTAAAGATAACACTATTCTGCACTAAAATCTAATCCCAGCCAAACTAATGTTATTTCGAAAATTTCTACCTATGTTGCCCTCACACTGACCTGTAAATTGTCGTATTTTGTAGCAAAATCTAGAGAACATCAACATGTTTTGATTGATTGTAAAGCAAGTACAAGGATGTACCTATGCAATATATAAGTTGTTATAGCATATCGAGGTGCGACGTTCCAAATCTACGCTTTCTGTTTAGGGAAATTGTGCACCTTCAAGTAACACAATGAAGGGCGTCTGGGGATGACTCCCCGTCTACGAACTGTTAATCCCTTAGGGCTTGAAATGACAGAAGTACACCATATATATATATATATATATATATATATATATATATATATATATATATATATATATATATATATTTATATATATATATGGTGAAGTGGCACTGAAAGCTCAACAAAAGGCTTTGAGCCCACTTTTAAGAAAGTCCAAAGAGTTATATTTTGGGTGTAAAGTTGGCGATCAACGCAAAATTTGAGCTTCCAAAATTTGCTGCCACACTTGCTCAAGGACCTTTACAAGATGACTACTGGGTATTCACAAGTCTATGAAGTTTGGAATGCTCATTATTTGGCGGGAACCTCAGTATCCTGTTGACGATTACTACTTTTGCTTAACAAAAATCCTGGAGTTTTCTGGTAAAATTGAACATAATATTGAATATCCTAATATACCTTCAACCATGAGACCTACATCTCATGACGATTCTAGCATACCTGTCCCTAAGTCTCCTGAAAAATACGAAATCGACTCAGAGTCGGATGAACTAGATGATTTTGAACCAAAAGCCGGTCCAAGTTTTCAAGAAAAAGACGATTACGAATCTTGCAGCAGTAAACATCCTCATTTTATATCTCAAGAAGAGCTCAGTGATTCATTCGTGATTTGGATCTTCGCAAAAAAAGTCTCAGCTATGTGAATCTCATTTACAGAAATGAAATTTCTTTCAAAAAGGAGTGAAATTTCTTACGTTTTGGAAAAGGCAGTCTATACTAGCAGTATTTTTCTCAATGGTAAATGACTTAGTGTACTGTCATGATATTTCGGGTTTAATCAACTTGGACTTTCCTGCACACCTACCGAGTGGCGACTATTCATTGACCCTTTGAAGACAATTTTAAACGCAGTTTTATTTTTTAATGGAAAAAAACAACCATCTGTTCCCGAGAGTCACGCTGTAAAAATGAAAGAAACGTACGAGAACATACGTTTATTACCTCAAAGAATAAAATACGAAGATCATAAATGGAATATCTGTGTAGATTTAAAAGTTATTCCACTACTTATAGGACTGCAGAGTGGCTACACCAAGTATTGTCGTTCTTTATTCGAATAGGACACCAGAGTTAGAAACCAACATAATATCGTTAAAGAATGGCAGTTACGTGAAAACATTTTGACCGGTCTGAAAAACGACCTTAATGAATCCTTATTTGAGCACCAGAAAATTTATTTACCTCCTCCGCACACAAAACTGAAGCTTATAAAAGTTTTGTTAAACCCTTAAATTAAGAAGAAAGTGCTTTTCTTTATTTGAGTCCAAAATTAGCGCATATAAGTAAGGTAAAGCTTAAAGAAGAATGTTCGTTGGGCAGCAAATATGAGAACTTTTTAAAGACGAAAAATTTTGAAACTGCACTCTCGAGAAAAGAAAATAGGGCATGGGCTGTCTTAAAAAATATATGTAGCAAGTTCTTAGGTAACAAGAAATCGGAGAACTACAAAGATCTAGTTGAAGAACGTATCCGATCTTACAAAACGTTCGATTGCAACATTTCACTTAAACTGTATTTTCTTCACTCCCATTTGAAATTCTTCCCTGACAATTTAAGTACAGTTTCAAGTGAACAGGGTGAAAGATTTTATCAGAAAATTGTTCAAATGGGGACGCGGTATAGTGGAAAATGAACCCCAAACATGTTAGCGTACTACTGTTGGACCCTCCAAAGTGAAACCGATCCTGGCGAATACGGGCGAAAAAAGAACAACAAAATAATTTATTTGATTTTACTGTACTTTTTTCAATAGAAAATGAAGTATATTTTGTAAAAAAAAAGTAATTTTGTTTTTTTTTAATCTTTGAAAATCCACTAGATTGCTTAAGTTTTGGGTTTCTCATATTTTATGTTCTTCTTTCCCTCTCTAAGAACTTGTAGGTGATAGGTAAAAACCGAGCTCATATCTAAATTCAGGACATTACCGTAGACACAAAAAACCCAAAAAACTATCAAGGAGGAACAAAAAATTTCAAAATGGAAAAACAACGTAATAAGAGGTAGGTTTAGGATATCTCATAGAAAATATGCTCAGGATCTTCCATATAATACAAAAATATCATGCAGAGTATCCTATTTGAAAGTTGGACTTTCGTGTCACCTGGTAATAGATCTGGCAACGTAACATCCTCAAAAATTTTTTTAAGAATCAAATTCCTATCTGTCATGGTCATAATAAAAACTTTAGAAAGATCTCTCAGGTGGTGTTTTAAATACTTTTAACCAGCCATGGAGTTTGGCGCACTCTATATATACCTAGCAGTAATGATGTATTTAAAGTGGACAAAAAGAACACCTCAACTAGTGAACTAAAATAGATAATATTTTTTTAAAATTTTTGCCATTCTTTTTAACCAAAATATAGTTTTCGTCCATAAGTAAAAAATACGCCTAGCCAACATAGTTACGATTGCCAAACATCAAACCAGTAATAATTTAGTTTAACCATTCCGCAACTTTTTATACGCAAAACATCTTACAACTCCTAAATCCTCACCTTTCTATCTTAAATATCTGAAACTAAAAGTTGTGATAAAAACATACAAACTAAACAAACATTATTTGTGATCCTTGAAATTGCCTTTTTTTGGGTCGCTTGACCGTTTTAAATTATCATTTAATTTATTGTTTTTGTTAGTAACAAAATAAGCCATTTTAAATTGAATTTAGTCAAGCGGTTCCCCAATAAACCACTTACCTTTTGTTTGAAAAAAAAAGGATCCTTATTTAATTAGGTCTCCATCTAAAATATAGTACACTAATGAACTGATGAACACCTTGTTGTGCAAAACTTCTTTGAAAAGATGTTAGATTTTGTATCTTATATATATATATATATATATATATATATATATATATATATATATGAAGTAAAATGCGAACAGTAAATGCAAATTTCTCCCCATCTTATTCTTTCTGTGTTAGAGGTTGCACAGTTAGAATAAATTGGTATAAAACCCAAATTTATCCTATTCCACCACCATCGAGATGATGGCCTACCTGTACCACCATACCGAGAAGAAAGTCAAAACTTACCCTTTCCGCTACAGTGATATGGCAGAGATACATGTTTCGTCTCTACTAGACTCATCAGGGTACCGACATGCACCTGGCTGTGCAAAGGATATCGGAAGGAAGCATGCAAATACTGAACGCGGCTTCGCCGACCTCCCGCCGGATGGCGTATATATGTTTATGCAGCTTTCACGGATTCACCCGTGTGAGATGCAATAGCAGTGGATATATCCACATTATGCCGTTGTATATATATATATATATATATATATATATATATATATATATATATATATATATATATATATATATATATGTGTATATATATATATATATATATATATATATATATATATATATATATATGTTATATCGTAGGTTTTCCGGATGGTGGAATGAATGGTCTGGTTACTCCGGGTGTCAATCCGTTCGTTCAAAAGATCGTTTCCACGACGTTTCGCCAAAATCTCATTTGGCATTTTCAAATGCGGTTCGTCTCGTTACTCGCTCTCTACGGCCTCTCTTATGACGCGTACCTTGCAGTTCTGTACTGGTGCTATTTCTTTTACTTTTTCGAAATCGATGGTATGTCCGGTTGTTTGGCGATGTTGATATAGAACTGAGGTTATCTGTTTGTTTTTGAGGCTATTTTTATGTTCTTGAATTCTGGCTCATATGCGCCTGTTTGTTTGTCCTCTGTATGTTTGATGGCAATCTGCACATGAAATGCTGTAAACGCCATGATTTTTAAGGTTGGTCTTATCTTTGGGATTTCCCAGGACGTTGGCTATTGTTTTTTTGTGGTTTAAATATGGGATGTGTGTTGTTTTCTTAAAATTCTTCCGATTCTGTCTGTTATCCCATACATAAAAGGAATGCAACCTATGTACTTAGGATTTCTACATTATCTTTGGATTCAACCGGGTATGACTATAACAATTCATTTGAAGCATATTATTTTAAAATTAGGTTTCGTTTCAGCACTATCTATGCCGCAGAACATTTATCAATAATTAGCATATACCCAAAACCTCCGGAAAGTTAAAAAAACACATCAACATATACAATTTTGTACAAGTATATAAACAATATATAAGTCTGGCACGTATTAGTATACTTCCAAGGTCAGTGCACTCATAATATATTAATGTTACCTCCAACATATCTAAGGAGAAATTCCTTTTTCGGTGTTCAAGTAATCTCTAATTAATCGTTGTATGTCTTGTTTTAAAATTCCAAATTTTCAGCCTTAATATTAATAAATATTCATTTATTGACAGCTCTCGGTCAAATTTGAGATGTCGAGCTTAATCATGGATTAAGTAATAAAGTAAATTCAACGGCCTATTAAATTTATTACTTGTAATTAAAATCTATTAATTTAAGCTATTTAATATTATCTAATAACATTTGAACTCTAAGAAATATTTCAGTAATAGGAAATCGACACCAATAGGTTACACAATTAATAATTATTACTATATGTTATTTATTTTCGTAATTATGTCTTCTTCTTCTTCTTCTAGATAGAACCAAGTTCTGTTATCTACAGAATGCCTTATCGATCCTCGTTTGAGGTCGAAATCCAGCTGTCTCTTCATCTTTTGGGGGGCCGTCCAGGCGGCCGTTTGGTGTTTGGTTTCTCTTTCATCACGGTTTTTGCTAGTCTGTCATCGTCCATTCGTTCCACGTGATCTCTCCACTATCTACGATAATTTCGAACCCACTTCACAACATCCCCCACTCCGCTGTCCTCGCGTATATTTGCGTTTCTTATTCTATCTCTTTAACTTATTCCCGTGATCATCCTCAGCGTTTTCATTTCTGTGGTTCTCATAATTTGTTTTGTCTTTGTTGTTTCATTTCTTGTTTCTGCGCGGTAGGTCAGTATCGGTCTTACACAGACCTTGTAAATTCTTGCTTTGCTCTCAATGTCGATTAAGTAAAACTTAGGAAAATTATTTTTTTTTTTTGAAAATTTATTTACGTACCCCTATTTTATAGTCGTAGAATAAGATTCGAATCTTGGTTTTCCACAATTTTTTCTTGTTTTAGCAGGAAGAACAAAAAGCACTGTCCACTTCAAGGTTATATTGATTTCTTGAAAAAACTACAAACCTTATAATTATTATTGATAGTACTAATTACAATGCAATGTACAAATTTTAGGAAACAAATTAAGAAAAGTTTATTTTCGATGCGAAAGCTTCGTAAGCTTTGTTGGTGCTTTTACTGCAAAATATGTATTGCAAAGTTGCCAGATAAAATATCTAAATAAAATAAACTAATTTTTTAAAAATTTATAAATTTGTTCCATCTCAGTGAATGACAAATTTTAATTCTTTTTTTATCTAAAAACAAGTGTAAAATTAAGCCTTACTAACCAAAATTCTTGATTGATTCAGATATTGTTTGGTGTCAGTTACTTCAGAAAATTGATTTAATTAGAACTGAAACTAATTTGAACTAACCCATATATTTTAATTAAAATTGTTATTGTCCAGCAAAGACCACGTAGAGATGGGACAATGTCTCCCAGGGGGTTGAGTTTGTAAGGAAGCAGGTAGTTTAGTACCGACTCCAAAAACTAATATGGTATATAAGATGTATCAAAATTAGTAAGTATTATAAAATCCGGTGAAATATGGGTACTGATTAGCTGCAGAATAGCTCCAGGTTCTGTCAATGTGAGCACCACTATCGGAATCTACGAAATTTGGTGAATGATTTACAGGAAAATATCGGAAAGCGACACGATCCTAGTTCTAAGAAGTTTTTGAATGATGACCAAAAACTCTTTCGACTGTTCTGCAATGAAAACGAAAAAGAGCCTCTTTGTTTTATTTCGTATCCTTCCGAAAATCTATTGATGGTCAATCATTCTATCCTTCTTGCCCAACCATTTTTCAGAATTTTCTATGAGTGTTACTGTTCCCTGCAGAAATTTGCCAAAGGATCAACCGTCCCTGAGTCTAACCCTATTTTATTCATTAGCCACTATTAATATTTGGAGAAAAAATCATCGCAAATGTCAAAATAAAGAAAAAGAAAAGACGAATTAATATGAGCTTTAAAACCATTAATATTTAAAGAGAGACCCCCCCAAGAGCTTCCAATTCAGAAAAATAGACCCGACATGCTTTTTATACTACAACTAGGAATGTTGCTGACGTCCCCCCCCCCCCCATTGACAACTTGCTTTCGCTTGCCATAATATTGTGATATCACCGCCCGCCGCCCCCCTCAAAGAGAGAGGCTGGATCCGCCCCTGATAGTAATTAGATTAGTTTTGATGTAAAATAAAAATTTTTTGTATAAATAACATGGGAATATTCGTAACAAGTTTCCTTAAATACTAATTGCAATTGCAATTTTGGTTTCTATATGAAGGTAGCCAAAAGTAAAACAGTAAATAAAAATCACAGCTTGTATATAAGTAGAAAATTCGTGAATTAAATATAAACCCCTACTGGGGGTGTATGCAATGAAAAATTGAGGTAATTCTTTTTTTAAATCTGAGCTAACTAAATTGTCATAAACTATTTTTTTCATTACTTATTTTATTCCTAGGTAGTTCTGCAACTTAGAAGGCAAAATTAAATAAATAAAATCATAAAAAACAACAAAGGACCAAAATATCTTATTTATTATGCAGAAATTCTATTTTATGACAAACATGCTCAGGAGCCATGACGATGCCAGTGTTGACGTAAGAAAGTGGTTATATATAAAATTGTTCCCTCGCTTAAACGTTGAGCAAATTTGAATGTCATGCATTTTATTATATGTTTCTTCTGTTTTAATTAATAGGGTTATTTTGTATGTTTTGAGAGTGTCAGTTATTATTATAATAATGATTTTGTTTTATTGATTCAGCCATTACTGTGAAGAATAATTGTACATTAATAACTATTAAGAGATTGAAATAGACATATTGGAAGTTGAGCGAAACTCATCGGCCAGACTCTAAAACATGCACGATACTCTCGATCATGGAATCTGCTACTCAAGCAATAAAAGTCCACAACATAGAAATAGAGTTGAGGCAATAGTTTCCTCAAAATTTAAATTGACAATCAGAGCGTTACATCTCTTATAGACTGACTAATGCTTTTGCAACTACAAGCTACCCCAGTGGACTTAAATATTATACAAATATACGCACTAACTGCTGACAAAAATGAAACAACTGCTAACAACTAGAAACACTGATCAAAATGGTCAAAAAGCTTGAAATAACTCTCAAATAGGCCACTTCAATGCTTAAGTAGGAAAAGAAAAAGAGACAGGCGTCGTAGGGCACTTCAGAGTTGGAGAAAGGTATAATCAAGAAGACAGCCTTATATGTTTTGATCAAAAGCATAACCTAATATTAAGTATAACCCTTTCTGAATTTCACTCTCATCGAAAATCTCTAGCAGAGTCATTTAGATTTATTATAAGAAATCAAATTAAATGCATTAACGTTCCAAAATTCTAAAAATGAAGAAAATCTGTAAAAGCTTTACTAAGTGTCTTTGTTTCTTTGTGTCTTAATCCAGTAATTTGCAAAATCTAAGTTGAAGCGTGATGTAGAGGAATTCTAAATAATGGAATAGATATGAAGAAACTTTCGGAGTCTACTGTTTAAGAACGCAGAAACGTATAACTAATGAAATAAGGTAAGACGATCGTGGGTTTGATGGAACAACGACATCATAGAAACAGGCGTAAACAAGATTATCGTGAAATTCATAACAGAATAAAAAGAAAAATAATAAAAGCCAAACCAGAACCTTAAAAATGTAGACGAATCGAGGTATATGAGGTCAAATACACAAATACATGTGAATTCTACAAAAGAAAAAATAATTCAATTGCTAATAGAGTAAACAAATGGAACAATTGTATTAGATCCTTTGGAGATTATTAGTATATGGAAACTATATACTAAAGAACTTTTTGGTTCAGAAAGACCCAACGAATTCACAACTCGTGACATAGACGCGGACTCTCAATCATGAAATCAAAGGTAGAGAACACCATATTATTTCTTAAAAATAATGATACTACAGGACCTGACAGTATACATGGCTTAAAATTTAAATAGTTTTGCGAAACAGATAAACAATTTCTTAACAATCTTTATGAGCTCCTTAACAGCATTTATGATACAGGTGACATCCTTAGCCTTTCTCTAAGGAAATATTCTAACACGCTCTAGAAGATGTCGACCAAGCTATCAAAATAAATGGAGAAAAAGTCAACAACATTCGATACTTCAACGATGATGTCTTACATGTCAATGGCATCGATGAACTGAATAATCTTGTATGAAAAAATTAAAGAGTTAGTGAAGAGTATGTACTTCACTTCAATATACCAAAATTAAACTAGTAAGTGATAATAATGAGTAAAACGCTTCAATCATTAAGGCAACTTATAGTAAGTCAACAAATAATAGATCTCAATTAAACTTTTACATATCTGGGGATACAGGTCACTACAAAATGAGATCAGCTTAATAAATTAAGGTCATGAACTGAAAAGGCCAGAGCATAATTTCACAATATGAAGGGACTCTTTACAACCAGCGATTTATGCCTCTCTCTCTCTCTCTCTCTGATAGTAACGCTAGCTAAATGTTACATATTCCCTGTATTACTACATAGAGCTGTAGCATGGACAATGACGGATGCATTCACGAAAAAAGTGGAATATTTTGAAACGTGGGTATCGCACATCATTCTCATGTCACCAACGTAGAAGTCCTCCGCTGAAAGAGAATAGAGAAAGAAATTTTCCTAACTGTAAAAGGTGAAAGAATATCTTGGTCACATTATGAGATATGATAAATATCGTTTGTTATTGTTGATAATAGATAGTGAAAGAGATTCGAGAAGAAGACGCACATGGCTGTAAAGACAATAGTTTGAACTTGCATTAGTTCACTTATTGAGAAATATGATCCACAAAGTTAGGATAGCCATGGGGATAGCCAACGTTCCAAATGAAGAGAACATAAGAAAAAGAAGAAGAATATGAGGTTTACGGCAATATTTTTAAATTGTGATTGATAAACTTTATTATTAAAAAAGATTTCCATTAAATAATAAAGTTATTTTTGCTGAGAATTTGATACAGATTACAGAACCATCCTATCATCAGAACATTTTCAAGGAAGCAAAAAAATAAGTTTAGGGTAATTTCAAATATTTAGGTAAACGTATTTAGTAAGTATTTCACCTAAACGTTTGACCTAGAAATACCAAATATTTAAAAGTTCCTGACGAAAAATTACAGGTTCATTATAATTTAATGGTAGGTTATTTTACATAATTGTTCAAGATGAAAGAGTCACCGATTGGGTTTTCGATGCCGAGAGGTATTTCGTTGCTGGGAGCAAAATCAGATAGTATTAAGTTAGAATGAGACGTCTGCTCTCAGACAAGTGAAAAAATTCATAACTCCTTCACCAAAAAACGCAACAATGCTTCTTGATTTCCTAAAAAGTATATTTGAGTAATGAAAAATATCTTTACATTACCCTATCAGAAAAATGCGCTAAGTTGAAAACGATATTTGCTGTTTCTGCCATCGGACAGGCGAAACAACTGAGCACCTGCTATGTGAATATACGACACTGTTTCGCAAGAGACTTAAATCCCTGGAAGGCATCACCTTGATGCTTGAAGAAGCAAAACACCTACCCCTAAAAGAATAATATCCCGGGCTTATATTAAATTAGGGTAACATACAAAAGCTCTTATAGTTGAAGGTGCCGTGGAGAGACAAAGAAAGTCTTAATAACCTACTCGCAATCTACATCTACAAGGTATCCGAGAAAATGTGGAAAATCTCCCGGATATGAAAAAAAAACACACGAAAGGAATACTACAAGTTTATATAAACTTTTTAGTATAGGCCTTCTCTTCGGAGGCTGAAATAGAATCAAGCTTTTTCCTCATAATTATTGAACCAAAAATTAGATTTCATTTTTTTTTAATACGTGGATGATAAATAACAGGTAAAACCCTTTAAACTACTATCCACAAAAGTGTTGTAAATTATTCACAGCTGCAGGGACGGACTAGCTGGCACTCGTGACCCCATTTTTTTACGCCCTGTATGATAAGAACTTTAAACATCGTTTTTTACATACCTTTAACTATCCACTAAAAATAAAGCATTTTTCATTCATATCACTATTCCTAACCGTTTTCGAAAGAAAGTCATTTTATTTACACTGTTAGCCCACTAACTTCTCTCGAGTTATATATGGAAAAGAGAAATTTTCCCCTGTCACCATAGTTTCAATAAAAAGTCAAAATGTTTAGTTAAACACTTCGTAAGAGGATTCAACATGGGCTCCGTGATACACTTGCGAGCACGGCGAATTGAGGACTGCTGTACCCACCGTATTAACTCAGCATTGTTTCTTATTTGATCACAGTAAAATGTGATTCACAGTAGAAGTTCCTCCCTACTATCGACCAGAGTGGAATACCCCAAGGTTTTAAAATATCCTCTCAGGTAAAAATTCAACGGTGTTAGGTCGTGAGACCAACGAGACCAGGCAATAAGTCCTCTACCGATCCAACGGTTTGGATAGACATTATTCGAGTGCTCCGGAACAGCAATGCTGAAATGAGGTGGTGCCCCATCTTTCATGTAGTACATGTTTCGGCGGGTTTCAAGTGGTAAGTGCTCTACCAAATCGTGAAAAACGTTCTGGAGGAACTTCAAATAAATTTCTCCATTTAGTCGTGCCGGCAATACGAACGATCCAGTCAAAAAATTGCCATTAATTCCTGCCCAAACATTAATTGATTGAAAATGATGGTTTTGATGCGAAGCAATAGTTGCATGAGGATTGTCATCAGCTGTGTAAATTTATGATACTATTTTTGCTAAACTCTGCTTCATCCGTGAAGAAAATAGTGCTATAAAGTTTATATTATTTCGTTGTTAGTCCAATAACCAGTTTGAAAATTACATTCTACGGGAAAAATCTTCAGAAATCAGTTCATGCACTTTTTTCAAATGATTATTAGTAGAGTATTAATCTGCGCTGATAATTTTCGAGTGCTCGTTGAAGGAGCAAGGAGCAGCATTTAAAATATTTTCCGCTAATTGCGGCGTATGTACTGTTCTTCCCCAACCAGCATCAGTACTTTTTTTCCTAAATTTCCTAAAATTTTAAAGAAATTTAATAATATTGCTTATTAAATGGAATCGCATACCATTCTGCCTTAGACGTTGGCTAACTCGTTGAAATGTTTTCTGGTCTGGAAGATTATGATTAGGATATTTGTCGTGATATAACCTCCTGACTTCCAAAGCATTGCAAGATGCAAAACCACACATCAGATGCCAGTCTGCATACTCAATAAACATATATTCCATATTTCGAATTATTTCACAATTAATTTCACCTTGAAATTCAAAAATCAGTAAATTAATATCCATGTAAAGAGTCAATGTATCAGCGATGTGAAAGTTAACAAGTTTTAAAATGAATGACATTTATTTCTTTCATACCTAGCAACGTCTGTTTTTGGTGCAGATAGAATAAAACGCACATTTTTTTGCGAATTTAGATTGAACTGCAATTCACAGAATTAAACGTTTTTAACTAAAGAGGTAAACTCTAATTTTGGATCAAATTTTTTTTTATCATAAGGTTGAAGGTTGAACATTTGATAAGAACAAAAATGCAATAGATGATGTAAATAAAATTACGTTTTTTCGAAAACGGTTAGGATTAGTGACATGAATGAAGATTACATAATATTTAGTCATTAGTTAAAGGTATGTAAAAAACGTTGTCCAAAGTTCTTATCACACAGGGCGTAAAAAATGGAGTCATGAGTGTCACAGCTAATACCTCCCTACAGCTGTAAGTAATTCACACTTTCTTCGATAGTAATTTGAAAGGTCTTACCTCGTACACATCATATTAAAAAACTTGAAAGATACTTGGTGGTTCAATAATTATGTGTCAAAAACTTGATTATATTCCAGCTCTTTAGGAGCCCACATCTCCGGGATATTTCCTACATTATTCCGGGCACCCTGTGTAATTTATTTCACATAATTATCCAAGATGGAAGAGTCACCGGTTCGATTTTCGTTGCCGAAAAGCATTCCCTAAATAATTATTTTTTTCTTTTTATATCATACACTTCAGGTACCCTGTTATTCCTTACCAATTACTTAAACTCGTAGGTGTTTGACCTGAGAGATTTTAGCTCCACTTGACTATCTGACAATGTGTAGGTAGTATTTCTATTGAAACACTAATCAGCGCAGATTTGGATTGCATGCATTTCTGCTTGGAAATTGGGGGGGGGGGTTCCTAAAGATTAAGCAAACCCATAACTTGAGTCTGATACTCTGATCTCGTTTTTCATCTTCGGTCCGTCAGTAAATCGTACCACTGGATCTTTCTCTAGTCGAGGCAATCTCTCTTCATTCGCTTTAGTAGTCATTGGATCAGTTACGGTTACGCGTGGGAAAAAACTAACGACCGTGGGAAAATTTTGGTATGTGGGTGGTGCGTCCCATGGGATGACGTTAGACTTTAATTAAGCGGTGGCATTCTTTGATAAGGGTAATCACGTGTCATAGGATGACGTAATACTTCAATTAAGCCAGTAGTTACTTGGACATCTTAATGAGTTACATATATCTTAATTTTTATTAATGGGTCACTTGTCACTTGTCAGCTGTCATATGTCATCTTGCTGCCTGTCACACGTTACTTATCATAGGTTATGTGGCTGCCTATCAAGTCAAATCAATTTAAAAATATTCTTGTTTGCTGCACTTTAATTTTGTTTAGATGACGTTACACTTTTTAAAATTTTATTAATTCCAGCGATGATCGAATCAGCTACCTTCAGGTTGGAAGGCAAAGTCTATAGGTACGCGGCTATCAAGCCAAGTAGTAAATTTCAACCGTTAAATACATCTTGAGCCAAGGAATAATTTTACCAATTTAATAAATGAAAAAAAAAAGTCATATCTCTGGTTGAGCGTCGAACCCCGAATCTCCAGCATAGTATGCAAGTGCCTTATCCACTAGACATCGTACTTGATTCTAGCAGTTACTACTTCATAGTTCCTGTCAAAATCACACCTAATAGACATGATATCTTTTGGTTTCGATACGGATTATGTGGGAATTGTATTCAAGATCTTCATAGGTCTAATAAAATTTTCATGTTTATGGCTTCTAATTTGAAACAGCTTGAGTGCAATTGTTAATGCCGCCCTCAGCAGAGCTATATGCAGTGCAGAAAGGTTCAGCATTGCCTCTATTGCTACTGTAGATGATGGCATGTCCCATTGCTCTACAACTATTAATTTACTTTATTCTGCTTCTATTTATGACATCATTTTTATACTATTTTTGCAAATTGCTCCTACATATTATGAATTTTAAACAAAATCTATGCAATAGTCTTAGTGTTATCTGGAAAAATTTTAACCCTTTTCGGCCATGCAAAAAGAAATTTTGAAAAATTCGGAAATTACTTTTAAATAATCGTATGCAGAATAGGTGAAGCTAAAAGTCATGTTAATATTGCGATTTTTTGCAAAGAAAATTACTTTGAATTATCAATCATAAAATCAAAGTCTTACCCCCTTTCCCTCTTTTAAAATTGGAATATCGAAAAATCAAGAAACTAGTTGTTATATATTGTTATTAGCTATCTTTTGAAATTAAAAGTCGATAATATTATCAAATGACAATTTACCCCTTTTGGTCCTTTTGAAGTGCGAATTTTGAAAAATCCTTTCATAGTGACTGCCAACATAGTGTTGCCAAACTTTTCTCAAATTTGAATTATTCTTTCTCTAATAATTTGGGCTGTACATTAACAGTTAAGTCAGTCAGGACAACACCACTTATCAGTGTAGGTAAGGTTAGTCCAGATTTATGAATTCGCGTTTTTTAACTTATAGAATTTTTAAAAACATTTCATTATTTAATAACTTTACATTAAATTAAATATTTGTTCCGTGCCATCACTATCTGGGCCCTAACTTTCGAATATTTACTAAAGACGGTCCATTTACAAAATCTATTGTTACTGATTTTCAAAAATATTTCACATTTCAACCTGCTACGACTTATATTTATTTGAACGTAATTAGTCAAAGTGTCATTCAAAAAAGTAAAAAGAAAGCATCATCTCTTAAAATATCCCTGCTTTATATTTCTTAGAAACTTTTTGTTGTTTGTTCAGCTGTGTTTATTTGGATCAAATATTAGACTTGACTCCCTTGGAAGTTTTTCTCTTTATCTTTAATTTGTTTAGCTGCTTCATTGATTTAGCTTTCATTTATAAAAGTTATATCACACCCTACAGAGATTTTCGAATTTTATTCTTCGTTATGTAATTTCTTTTTTTTTTTGACACCGTCAAAAAATATGGTAAAATTATGAGACTGATTATATATATATATATATATATATATATATATATATATATATATATATACCACCATCGAAATGATGTCGAGAAAAAATCATAATGTGAAGATAACCACTGCTATTTTATCTAGAGAATGCAATCTCGAGCCGAGATCGCAAGTTCAAGATCTCGCGGGATTACAAATGTCGATCTAGCGAGATCTCGGCATTTTCGAGATCTCGGGTACTTTTTTAAAAAGTCTATTATACCTAAGAAGGCTATTTATTAACATAATCACCTATTTAAAAGTCTGGCTCTAGGGGGATTTTGGAAATAGCTCCTTAAAAAACAAAGGGTTCTGATATTACCGTCCGTATTGAGTTTCTTATGGATTTTAGAAAACACTATCTTCATTGACTGGATCGGTGAATCTTTGCTTTCCTCTGTAGTAACGGCTCTTATTTTTGACCTTGATACATTATAAGCGCTTATATTTCCAAAGACCTGTCCAACGCTTCACTACAATAACTGTAACTCCGGGGTAAGACAGATGCTCAAATCGTCGGATATCAGTTTCGTATTCTTGCAAACTTTCTCCATTTCTCTGGTGTCTTAACTTGAGCTGTGATTGGTACCACTAGCGCCGATATTCATCTCCAATCCACTTTCCAGCGCAGCACTAAGGATTTCATAGTCTCTCTGTTGAGTTATAGATATAGTATGTAATAACTCCCGTGCTGATCCACGAAGTGCAGTTACTCATGCCGTAGCCATTTCTTCGTAGTTTCAGTTATTTGCACTAGCGGCAGCTTTATATTATCGTTTGTACATTATCCAAGATGTCTGACGGTCGTAAGTTGGGGGTTTGATGTTCTGTCTGGTGGTTATTACTTTATCAAAAGAACCATGCTTCTTCATTTTATTGACTTCTCTCTCAAGGTCCTTTAGTATCCATTTTTGAATCCATCTTATCTTCGATTTCTTTCACTTTTGTATCACACCTAATTCAATATTATTAATTTCTTGGTATACTTTTACTTCTATCTCGTCTACGATTTCTTTCATGTCCCCTTACAATTTCATTAAATTTTGTGCTGTTTTTGTACAATAACCTTTTGTATCCATTTGCAAAATTTATTTTCATCATTGAGGCGACGTTCTTGTTCTTTTTATTTGTATTTAAGGCGACTTCTGCTTCTTGTTGTTTCTCTTTTTGGCGACATTCATCTTCTTGTTTTTCTTTAAGATGACGTTGTTTTTCTTTATGGCGACGTGCATTTTCTTTTTGGCGACGTTATTCCCCTTCTTGGTTGTCTTTAAGGAGAAGGTTTTCTTCTTATTTTTCTTCCTGGGGCCGCGCTTTTCTTCCTGTTTTTTTTTGGACAGCATTGTTCTTCTTTTTTTTGGCGACGTGCTTCTTCTTCCTGTTTTTGTTTTGGACGACGTTGTTTTTGTTTTAGGCAACGGTTCTTTTCTTCCTCCTTTTCTTTTAGACGACGTCTTCTTATTATTTTTCTTTTTGGCGGCGATCTTCTTTTTCTTGCTTCTCTTCTTGGCGCCGTTTTTCTTCTTCTTATCTGTTTTTAAGGTAACATTATTCCATCTATGAAATCAGCAAATGTTTTATTTATTTGCTCTATTTCGGCTATTTGCTCCATTTTAGCTATCTACTGTCTGATTTCTAGAATATTCTCAAAAACCTATTTCTAGAATTCTTTCTTAATACAAAATTCGATGGTGAAATCCGTTTTTCGCTATCTCTTCTAATTTCAAAATTGAATGCTCTGAAACGTTGTCAAAAATTTGATTTAAACTCTTTTATTGATAACAAATTCGGAGGTGTAGTACGTTTTTCATTATCTCTTTTAGCCTTCAAATAGATCGTTTTAGAATTTTGTCAAAGATTCAGTTCTAGGCTTCTTTCTTAATAATAAATCCGATGGTGAAGTCCGTTTTTCGTTATCTTTTTCAGTTTTCAAATAGAATGTTTTAGAACTTTGTCAAAAATTCGATTCTAGGCTGCTTTTTAATGACAAATCCGATAGTGAGGTTTATCGCTATCTCCTTTAGTTTTCAAATGGAATGTTCTAGAACTTTGTCGAAAATTCTGTTCTAAGCCTCTTTCTTAACGACAAATTCAATGGTCAAGTCAGTTTTTCGCTACCTCTTTTGGTATTAAAATAGAACGTTCTAGAACTTCATCGAAAAATAATCTTCTTACTTGATAATAAATTCTGGGTTGAAATCCGTTTTCTCTATCTTCTCTAATTTTGAATAGAATTTTCTGGAAACCCGGTGAAAGTTCTCACTTCTGACACCACTTGTTACGATTTTGTCTCTTGAAAAATCACTTGCTGGTTTGACAGAATTAAAGACAACACCTTTTACTACTACTTCCATTACTTATATTAACTACTTATTAGCACAGGTAACACACAATCTTATTACTATTTCTTAATGTATTCAATATTCAAATATCACTATACAACTCCTAATTATACAGCTGTACGACTAACTATACTACGCTTATATTATCCTTATTTAAATACCGATGGAAATTCCTAAATAAATCCAGAACATGAAAATTGAGATCTGTCTAGAAATATAACTTATCGATACACTATTCCTTTCAGCACATTATAATAAAGATACATCGGAATACGAGGCATAACAATAAGTTTTCTTCTAGTCGTTCGTAACAATATTATGTAAAATTTCATATTTTTGCATTTTTTAAATTTTACTAACCATATTATCTATAAAATAACTTACCAAGATTATTTTTCTGTCCTTCAGATTCATCAATATCTGAAATAATTAATACCAATTCTTCCCTAGAGTTCCATTTCAAATCACTAATTGAATATTCCTGAGATTTCATGTCCTATATTGCCGCTCTTTTTTACCTCGTTAATAAATAACTTCGTATCTAAATTATTTCTTTTCAGTTTTTTTAATAGGTAGATAAGGCAAGTTGCGCGCGTATTCTCTAGTATCTCGACTCGCGCGTAATTCACGAGAGCTTAGCGCCAGTCGAGAGTATGGCGTAATTCACAAAGATTATGTGCGAATATTTAATTTATACATTGCCTGCAGATGGAACTTATTGACGCCTAGCACCTCGTCAATGCGCAAATACATACGCGCGAAGAACTTTGTGCATGGTTCGGCTCATATAGGCAAGCTCCAGCCTCACAACTTTTGTATAAAAAATATCAGTGTCATCTTACAGTACTGATAAAAGCTTGCTTCAAAAATACACTAATATTGGATCAACAAAATATGCCTAAGATTTTTCTTGCTTTAGCATTATGTTTAAGTAATATAGTAACTGTCATTCTAAAGAAAATTAATTTTCATTAGAAAAGTTCGCTCAAAATAATTCATCATTTTTTAAAAGTAAAAGTATAGACTCTTACTTAATTTCTTAATTTAGTTTAACGTTATGTAATAAAGTTTTTCGTTATTTTTCATTTTAATCGTATATGCAAAAGTCCCATTTATTATAAAAATTTCCTGATCAAATAAACATATTATGGGAAGGTTAACTAACTGCATCGAAATGCTCAGAAGAATACATGTTAACTCTATAGACATATATTTTTGCGCAACCAAACCATTTCAATCTGATAATATAATATATTAAATCGGATTATCTTTAAAAATATACAATAAATCTAGCAACATCGGTAACTGCAAAACTGCGTAGATATCATGCACTATACGCTTATTATATACTGCTTATAAAAATATATCAGAAATTCTACAATCATTGATCAGTTCATCAGTATTTATGACTGGTCACTGGACGCTACGCCAAGAAATCCAATGAATGTTATCTTTCTTCTGCCGATTGCTTATTTCTAATACGTTAAATAGATTTTGCGGGAATATTAAACTATTTAGAAGGACCCATTTTACTTGATTAGCCACTCTCCTCTTAATCAAAATTACCCACTTACAAAAATTAATTTGGGAAAACTTCATCATCCAGTTTTCCTCAATTAATTACGTACCTCGTAAAATCGTTATAGTATCACAAGGCTAATGAAGAGTTTTATGCAACAGGTTTTTTTTTACTTTAAAAGCCAATTTCCTAACTACCGAATAATTAGTTAATGAAAAAATATGATTCACTTAAAAAACAAAATTCCATTTTTAATGAATGTTTATGAGTATAATGGTTCGTTAGTTTTTTTAACGAAACTGTGAGCAAAATATTGTAAATGAAATGTATAAGTCTAGATAATATGTTTATAATCAAACTAATTTAATTTTACAATAAAACCAACATTACTTCCAAGAAATCACTAAAACGTAAACAATGAATTATAAACTGTTTTAAGTTGTAATTAACTTAATAACTGTATATTTACTCATTTACTTAGCACTTTTCTGAAATTGGCCCCTTAGTAAATCCTGCGGTTACTATTAAATTAATTCAAGATGAATTGGTACTTTTACCCAACTTCATTTTTATACTTATATACTTTTGATCTATGTTACTGTTAACAGTGTCTTTGTATAGTTAGTAGGTATTTTCTATAAAAATTAAATTTGGTAGCGCCTTCAAAAATTGCGAAGTAAATGAGCTAATTTACAGTTATAGAATTAATTGCAATATAAAATAGTGTAGAGTTTAAAACTCTAAACCTAAACCGGCAACCGAAAGAATTTATTTGTTTTCGGGATGCAATTATAACTCTTACATATTTCAATTCTTTATCGCTAGGTTCTTATCCATAATATCCCTATATAAACATTTATTTGATTACATATAAAATGTAAATTATGAAGATACCAAAAACAAGACAAAACTGGCCGACTAGAAGCTTTATTCTTCATGGCAGTTAGATCGGATTGAAGACTTAAATCTTCTTAGAGATTTTGCCTATCTCATTTTTAGAAGTCGGTTAATAAAATAAATTATTTTATTCTTATTAGTTTGAATTAGCCGTTAAGATGAGCAATTCTAATAATTTTACATGAATGCACGAAAGACGCTTTGAATACAAGCGATATAATGTTAAGATGATGACGGCTAAAAAAAGACATAAAATTTATTAACCAACAATTTTGTTTTAGTTTTTTTTTCAGTTTTCAATCTTCCTGAAATAAACTAATCGTGGAAATAATTTATTGGTAGTCATTCCTTACACTATACTGGAAATCGAGTCAAAAGAATCTACCTCCAATCAAAAATAATGTGCTAAAAAGTTCACTCATCAAGATTTTACTTATCAGTCCACCACTGAGAACCATTAAAAAAAATAAAACAAAATAAATATACAAATTCTCGTAGTTATACTTATTTTATTTTATTGAATTTTTGGCTACAAAGTAACGATTTTATGTTACATTTAATTCCCACTTTTGACCCTTGTTTATGTTGTTTTGCTTAATATTCACTAGACTGTGAATAATTGTATTTATTTTCATTATTGTTGAACTTACTGTTACCTCTTTCCAGAGAAATCTCTATTTTCTAACCTATTAGGGGAATTTTTCTTTTCATCCTTTCATATGACAGCTTTCTTGAAAATCCTTTGATCAATTCCGTATATTTTGCTTTGTTTATGATATGGTTTTCTTTTTGGTAAGGTTTTCTGTTAGTGTCGAGTTTTGAGTTGTTATTTGAATCTTTTGTGTAGTAATCGTAATAACTTAATTAATTTTCTCTATATTCTATTTTAAGTTTTATCAATGTCAATGCATTTTGTATGAGTTTACTGACGTTATAAACTGTCCATCTATACTCCACGTATCGAGGAGTTTCATAAGTTGTCATCTTTATTGGGGTAGTATAAATTTCGTTTCGTAACTTGCCTTGCTGTCGAGTGACATCTGGTATGCGGAGTCCTCAAACCTTCAAGAACTCGATAATTTTTGAGAGAAAAATTTGGCGGGAAACTTATTTGTTACTTGATCTATGTCGGTAGTGACTGACGAGAAATGTATTTCTTTAATTTAAATTAACTTATGGGTTACCTACTTAATTTTGAGCAGAAAATGTTGATGATTAATGAATTGGCTTATTTTATACTAATTTATTTCAGCCAGGAACTCGCATGCGTTTATTTTTTACCTATCATCTCTTAAATTTTAGAGAGGAGCCTTGTGCGCATGCATGGATATAAGAACGAGGTCATTTACCTTGACTTTCACTTTCCCTTTTCAAAGAACTACAGCGATTGTAAATTTTTCGTCTTAGTAGTATTTGGTCTATCGTTCGGAATTTTGGGTGAGAAATAGTTAAAATTATTCCGGTTATTGAGTTTAGTTGTTTAGTTACCTTATGTTTTACCTGTTGTGCTGCTTATTGCGTTATTTTTAATGGAATATACCTAAATATGGGGATTTTGGCAGTTCTGTACGTTTCAACGAAAGAATTCCATTAACCCCACATAAAAACTCATTGTTTTTTTTTTCACGTTCTTCTTCAGGTTTTCTTTTCTTCTCCTTTTCTTTCTTGTTTACCTTTTGGTAAAAACTTGAGTTTTCAATTTATGAGCAGGAATGTTTAACTAGAACCTATACACCACTACACGCTTTAGCAGTATTACAGCCAGCTTTGAAGTCGCAGACAAACTTAATGTTGTTGTTATTTTCTATTTTAAATGATAACCACCAAAAAAATTTAAGTTAAGGTTTATTCCATTTTACATTTGTAAGGCATTGCGCAATTTTTCAGTGTTCTATCCGATGATCATGGAATATACAGGGTTTGCGTTCAATTTTGGGGTCAGTAAGTACCACAGTTTGTAACATATTAAATTTTATTTATAGCATATCTGGCTCTATTTACTCGATTATTTAATTAATTTTTCTATATTCAAATTCAATCCCAAATTTAATTTCCCTAACTTCAAATAGGAGTGAAGTTGAAAGCTATTTTCTAACGGCATTGCGAAAGATTTTTGCATTCAAACTAAGTACAAATGCAGTGACGCCCTGAATAACTCACCCTTACTTCCCAGCATAGGCATACATTTGCCATTTTTTCCTCCCTGTCCAGTTTGCACCTAAATATTTATTTGCATCTACTTGATCTACCCTCTCATTATTCAGTTTTAAGTTCATCCTTTTTTTCTCTCCCCAATATGAATAGTCTTCGTCCCTCACCTATATTATATATATATATATATATATATATATATATATATATATATATATATATATCAGTCTCAACTAGTGATATTCTATATTTAATTGTGTTTATTGTTTTAATTATATCGTCTAATGTTATGATATATGATGACCTCATAGCTCCACCCTGTACGTCTTTTCTCTTAAAGGTCCTTAATTGTCTTTCTCTCGCGTTTTATTATTGTCGTATAAACTTTTGATACCCGTCATTATTCTTTTATAGTGTTATGTCTCTATATCATTTGTTATATGGAGAATAAATGATCCTGAGTGCTACGCCTTTTTCTTCACATTGTGCTTCATTCAACTGTTATTCTACTACATTCAATAATCAATGGTCTAATATTTTTTCATATATTTTTAGTACTATGCTCAACATCTTCTCTATTTGTCCTAAATATTTGAGCATTTTCGATACTATCCTATCATGTTCAGCTGTTTTTACTTTTTCCCAAGTTGTGATTAATTCCTAGCTCTTCCATTTTTATATTTTCTTTCTTCTAACAAGTTTCCCGGCTATTCTATTACTTTCTTTTTCTGATATTAGCTGGACTGATGGTAACATTTTTCAGATGATCCTGGCAAAAAAATTAAATAGAGCAAGGTTGGACGAATTTGCAACATCTGCGTATAACAAAATTAATTCACTGGGCAACAACCAAAATGTATCTAAAATAAAATCAACTAAATGTTATTATTTTTGATGTGCTAAAACCGAAACTAAACCTTTTTTTTCATATTAGTTCAAATTTTAGAGATTTGTGATGTCATGTCTCCCTATATGTTAACAATGTAACCTCAAGAATGCACGTGGTATATTTATACTGTTATAACGATAAAGTGGCGTGACGTTGCCAAATATACGATTTCCCCAAGTCAAGGTAATTTCGCACGACTTGACAACACTGCATGTGGGACCTTCAGGGACAACCCTTATATATGAAGTCCAAAACCCCAGGGCTTAAAATAAAGGAAATAGCCATTTAAACCCATGTAAATCGACTTCTATGTCTTATTTGTACTGAACAGCCCCCGTATACAAACAAATGATAAACGCCGCTATTGTGAATATTATGGAATTGAATAGAAAATTCTTGAATATTTTCTAAAAATGTATAAACCGTATTTGGGTATATTAACAGCTACAAAGCGGAGGGGTTATTCAGTCGAAGTTAGTGAGTCGAATCGAATGATTGAGATTGTAAGATGCCTCGAAAGTGTGTAAACAATCCAGATCACTTCTGTTATATTTGTGGTGAAGTGATTCTTGCGTCTCAGAAGTAGTCTATTACCTCATTGATAAAAAAAACATAACAGCTTTATTTCGGTTACAATATTGGGGATCAAGACAAACAGCGGGCGTCACATATCTGCTGTAATGCATACGCTTCAAGTCTGAAAAACTAGTTAAATGATAAAAAATTATCTATGAGGCTTGCTGTCCCAAGGATCTGGAGAGAGCCTTAAAATCATGTTAATGATTGTTATTTCTTCATCATACCTCGTGTTGGGCAAAGCTCAGGTATATCCAAGAAGATAAAGTCGGTTATCAACTATCCAAATATACCATCTACCATGAGACCTGTGCCTCATACTGACGAATTTCCTGTTCCAGAACCCCCAGAAGCATTCACTTATAAATGAGATAATAACGATACTATGATTTATCTAGAAGAAGATATGTCATCAGCATCAAGGGATCCTGATTTCACACCCAGCACGTTATACCGCCAATCAGAATTAAACGATCTTGTAAGAGACTTAGAACTTCCAAGAAGTAAAGCAGAGTTACTAGGATCAAGGTTGCAACTGTGGAACTTATTACGTACCAGGGAAAATGGAATGCTTACGTGCTTGCCGACTACTGTTGGACTCGTGTTAGAAATGCTCCAGAAATAATTCACAAAAGAAAACCAAAATAACAGGATATTTAGTGTTTCTACATGTGTAAAAGTAAGTATTTTTTATTTTGTTAAAAATAAAACAAAAAAAATTTTTCCTGAAAATTCCAACTAAGTTTTTAATTTCATTGTCATTTTTGTGATCAGAGCCCCAAAACTAACAAAAAAAATGCACTTTTCGTACAAGATACAACAAATAAACTAAAATTTGTTGCGTAATGATATTTTGAAAAATTAGGGTAGCTAAATCGGAGCGGTTATACAATATTACCGCACCATGTAGATCAGTTGCTATTTTACCAGCGATTTGATCCTATGTCAAAGAGTATTTCAAATATTAAAAACTTGATTAAAATGCTATATTGTTTTCCAAATTTTTATCTGTAACTTGTAAAGTTATTAAATGAAACTAAACACTAATTAATTGTCAACTCGACCTTTTATTAACTCATATAACAGCAACAATAAACGTTGAACAGTGGTTTATTGTTCTTCTATTAAAACATCTTACGCCTTTTTACTTCGGTTTATAGATAGAAAGTTTTACAATGAAAAAGCATTTGTGGGGGTTTTAGGAAGGTTTGAATTGTTCTCTTTAAAAGTTACTGAGACCTAATCCATTGATTCCTGGAACATTGACATATTGACCTATATATATAAATACAAATTTTTGAGAAAACAGGTAACGTACATGGTTTTAACTACTATGTGTGCAAAATGTTAACCCAATAAATACCAAGCTGTGTTTTTACAATTGATTTTCTACACTTAATAAAATTATATTTTAAGTATAGAAAAAATTCCACATAGTTTTAAATTGTATTCATTACTAACTTTCCCTATTAATCTTCTACAACAAAATACTACCTCCGAAACTAATTCATATTTTGTATAACTTTGACCTTAATTTTAATTCAAACTTTATCTTAAAACAATTACTCAGCAAAATTCCAATACCATCACACAATACCCTGTTTCATGGAATTTTAAGATATAGCAAAGCTGAAGAAAATTAGAACTTATGATTATTATTTGAAACTTTGAAATGAGAAAGAAATGGTTTTCTACATCTAAAGGATACATTTCTACATTTAGGTAAGTAAGGAGTCCTTACATAATACCCCCTAAAAAATTATGAAAGAAAGGCTTAGATTACATTCCAATATTTTACAATTACTTTTTGGAAAATTAAAATATACAAATTATACATGAAAGGCCTGCAGGTCATGAATTGTAATATATCAATGAAACTACATGTTCTACCCACCATTTCCCAGAAAATCTAGGTACAGTGTCATACGAATATGGATATTGATTTCACCAAGATATTGCTCACATCTAAAAACAAGATAGTGAAAATTGGAGCGTGAATATGTTTGCTGACTAATGTTGGATTTTTACACATACACAGAATAATCAGATGGGATAAAAGGCGTTCCCGCCAAAAAGCAAATTTGTTCAAGCAAATAGACGGTCTTTCCATCAATTTTCAGCCTAACTCGGATTGAGTAGGATTATTAGAGTTGAGTGATATAGAGATAAATAGTGAGACAGCGATAGTGATTTATAAATCGCCATGAATTTTCGCTGCAATAATGTTTATTGCCAATGCGATGCGAGATGGTGAGTGGCGCGACATTGCCTACTTTCTGATAATGAAATTAAGATTTGGCATAAACGTAAATATTAAATAAGCATATATATTTAGAAGCATAAATTTATTTGGTTGTTTAGTTTTAGTTATGATGGTGGAAACTTGAAAAAAGTTTATTATCTCGGAAAAAATACACAAATATCTAATATAAAAACAGCGTAAACAATATTCTGTTGTATTATGTTTTAAGTAGATTTTAGATACTACTAAATTTTTAGACAAATGCAGGCACTTGAGTATATATATATATATATATATATATATATATATATATATATATATATATATATATATATATATATATATATATATATATTTATATATATATATATATATATATATATATATATATATATATATTCGCACATCCTAAGGTTTTCTGCTTTAATTTAAAAGTAAACGGACAACGTATTTGCTTTTTCATATTTGGTTGATTACAAAACAAGTAGTGTTCTCAAAAGCGATACCTGCTTAAACTGCGAAAAGCGAGTGGTTAGTTGGGTTGCCGATGCCGAAAGATGCGACTATCCTTTGGAAAGCATGCTTCCTGGATGATATATTTCTGTTTTTATTTTACAATCGCGCCACCCCATGGCAGTTTTATAGAACATTATTAGTGGATATTGCTATTGTATTATTAAGTGATTCGTCGAAATGTTGCTGTCATTTCTTAACTTCTGTTTTCTTGGCTTGAAAATAGAAAATATGACGCGACTGCGAATTGATGGACTGTACCGGATGCAATGATCTAATGAGTCCCAAATGAGGTCAAAACAGCGCTATCATTATTTTTTGGACCTAGAGCTTATCCACTGTCTTCGAGTTTTTTTTTAATGCGAAAGTAATGTTTAATAACACTTCGTGTGCACACAGCTGAAAATTTCATAAATATATATATATATATATATATATATATATATATATATATATATATATATATACTAGCGACCCGCCCCGGCTTCGCACGGGTGCAATGCTGATACTAAATACACTACAGAAAAACTGTGACTATTTATTTTATTTTTACAACAATTATTACATCGGCCTCCGACGCGCTATTTATAGGCACGCTGCCGCCGCCCCGGTCGCCCAGTACCGCCGCAAGCGCTACTTCCCGCAATTTTAAATCTGTAATATCTTCGAAAATATTCATTTAAATCTTGTGCTGTAAAGGACCATATAGATCTATATTAAATCAACAATGTATTTAAGCTATTTAATTGGATAAGGATTAATGCTGTATTGGTTAAAATCGCTTCAAAATTTGCCATTATTTGTCGTAAAAAGTAAATGACAAAAAAATGTTATTGTGGGATATCCATGAGAGATAGACATATACCATCGCGGAGTTTTCTGTAGACCTTTTCAATGTGTACAAATAATTAGTACATTATTTTGATAAATCTCGTAGGGTTCAGCCTGCGTTTGCAATGTAAGCGGAAAAAAATATGATAATTAACGACATCACATTAGAAACCTCAAAAATAACAGTATTTCTCCACTATTTAATGGATGTTATTATACATATAAACCTTCCTCTTAAATCACTCTATCTATTGAAAAAAATCGCATCAAAATCCGGTGCGTAGTTTTAAAGATTTAAGCATACAAAGGGACATAGGGACAGAGAAAGCGACTTTGTTTTACACTATGTAGTGATATATATATATGAAATTTTTCTATTCTTATCTATTTATTTATTTACTTGTTTGGCTTTGAAACACGCTAAACGGTGCTCTCATGGGGGATTGTTTGGTGCGACATGTGGCTTTGGCTGCTGAAATTAGCAGTAGGCCTGGTTGCCAGTACCGAAAAATGCAACCCCTATCCTTTGGGTGGCGCATTTCCCGTGCTCGATTGTATATATTTCTGTTTTAATTCACCGTCACGCCATCACATGGCGGTTTTTACAAACTTTGTTAATTTGTGTGGTTCTTGTGTTATCAAGTGAACCATCGAGATGTCGCCTTTGTTGTCTTGTTTGGTGTTTTTTGATTTTAAATTCAGCTTTATAGGATGCAAAGGCGGTTTGTACCGAATGCGGTAGCCTGACGAGTCCCATATTAGGACGAAACAGCGCTGTCGCCATCTTTCGGACCCGAAGTTTTTCCATACTTTGGAGAGCTCCGCACTTTTTAACACGAGAATGATGTGGATTGACAAATTTCACGTCCGCTTAGCCAAGATTTTAATCTACTTTATTATATATATATATATATATATATATATATATATATATATATATATATATATATACGTTCCCTTCGATAACATTGCTGGGTATCAGCTTGGACGATGGTTTGAACTGGAATTCTCACATCACATTATTGAGGAATAAGTTGGCATCCTCTATTTTTGTTCTCAGGCAACTTCGGGTGTCTCTTCTCTATGACACCTTTCTCTCTGTTTATTGTTCCTTGTTGCATTCTCACATTTCGTACGGTGTTCACCTATGGGGTTGCTGTGCTGGCGCGATTCAGACTTTAGAATGCAGAAGGAGGCTATTCGACTTGTCTCTGGTATCGGCTATAGGGACCACTGTAGGCTACACTTTATAAAATTGCAAGTATTAACGTTGCCTAGTTTATTTATCTTATACCAACTACTGGAGATTCATAAAAACCATAGGAAATTCCACCAAAATTTCCACTTTCATTCTTGTAGCACTAGATCAACTAATTTAATTAAGCCTTCGAGGTATAAATTGGAGCAATCTAAGAAAAATACACTGAATGTGTCATTGTACAACACGTTGCCTGAGACATTTAAAAGATTTAGACTTCATGAGATTTAAAATATAAAAAAAAAGGATTTTTGCTAGAGCATGCATTCTAATCGGTGGATGAGTACATGGAGACTTCTTCTAGAGCATATTGTTAGGAATTTTTTAATGTAATTTACAGATAGTTTTAACCTTAATTTTTGTTTTGTGACATATTGCAATTGTATTTTTCTGTACAAAATCTTATGAAATAAATTTATCTATCTATCTATCTATCTATCTATCTATCTATCTATCTATCTATATATATATATATATATATATATATATATGTTATATCATAGGTTTTCACGGATGGTAGAATGAATGGTTTAGTTATTCCGGGCTTCAATCCGTCGTTCAAAAAATCGTTTTCACAACGTTTCGCCAAAATCTCATTTGGCATTTTCAAGTGCAGTTCGTCTCGTTACTCGCTGAGATCTGATGGTGGCCTCTGATGAATTTCAAGTTTTGTTTAGCTGGCTCGCTTCCTGATTGGATGAGCGGCTTCGCAGTCTCCTCCCCTCTGCCGAGTGCGATATATTTTGTTCTTGTATGCTGGTCTATCGTGTACTAGTTGATTCTTGTTGTTTTCTTTCTTGATTTTTTATTAATGTTTTCCACGTAGTTGGAAAATTTATAGCATCGTCTCGTTTATTCACCAGAGACCACCATCAGTTCTCAGCGAGACGACCCGCACTTGAAAATGCCAAATGAGAATTTGGCGAAACGTCGCGAAGACGATTTTTTGAACGAAAATATAATTTTTTTGTAAATTGCATCACTGTTGCAAAATAAGACTCAACGCAAAGTTTTGACAACACTTGATTCCAGATATATTTTATTTAAAGTAGCACCATACTAAATGTGTGTTTTTCTACAAAATCCAGATAGGGCTAATAAAATGTGATAACATGTGATGCACAGTTTATTTGATTTTTACCCTGATTAAGATAACGTCATAAATTAACTATTTTTGAAAACGTAACTTGTGTCTAAAAGTAATACATATTAATATTAAGAAAATAGTTTAATTGAAACTACTCAAATTTTCTAATAAAAAATCATCATATAAAAATTAAACACATAAAATTCCACCTTTTTAACTGATTGTAAGGTACAATAATAAATAATTTTTTAGAAACTGCACTTAAATCCCAAAAGACTATTTTATCTTTTTTAATAACATAGCTTTATAACAAATTTTAATAATGGAGTTTTAAATTAAATCGCTGAAACTAGATAAACTTTACGTAAAGTTAAATAAAAATTTATTTTCCACCTGCAGACTTTACTGATGACACTGTACTTGTTTTATTATTTATAATGTGTTACTTTTAGACAGAAACTACGTTTTCAAAAATAGTTATTTTATGAAGTTACGTCACACAGGGTCAAAAACAAATAAACTTTGCATCACATGTGACCAAATTTTACTAGCCCTACACGTCGAAAACTGAAGAAAATAGCACTCTTTAAATTCCCTAGAAATTCTTTAAGGTAGATATTTGAATATATATTGTCAGAAATAATAGGAATATAAGAAAAAGTGTTGTAATTGTCCAAATTAAATAAATTTTAGTATTTCTTATATTTTTATCAGTGTTACAGCGATGTTATTCTTAATTTTAACACTTATTCCCAATATAATGTAATTTAATTAATAAAATAAATATGCCTTTTTTTAACCAAAAAACATTTAATTCCTTATTATTTTTTTAAAGTTCCAAAAATTTGTAACCGCTTTGTGTCATATTTTGATTCAGCCATACAAAATACATAGAAGTGTCAAATAATTCTTAGGGAAGAATACTTCGAACTTATTCCTATAGAATTATCAGAATGTCAGATCTTGGGCCCGGTGTTGATAAAGTGTTGATAAACAGTAGATTTTTAAATTCTTGGTAAACGCATACCGATTTTATGTTACCCTTTTCTAATTGCATTATTTAAATGAGTATCATATGATGATCGGTACGTCAATTCTGAATACATATAAGTATGAATATATATATATATATATATATATATATATATATATATATATATATATATATATATATATATATATATATAAGCTATGCGTATCTTTGACACTGCAGATCTAAACAGTTGGCAGTTGTTGGAATTGTACCATTCTCTCATGTTCTTTAACCATGAGTGCCTTCTTCTTCCTATGGATCTTTTGCCTATTATTTTTCCCTGGATAATTTATTGCCGCAACTGGTATTTATCTTCCCTCACAACATGTCCCAAGTATTGCAGTTTGCGTTCTTTAATAGTAAGTACTAATTCTTTCTCTTTCCGCATTCTTCGCAAAACCTCCACATTTGTTACTCTCTCTGTCCACGATATTCTTAATATTCTACGGTACATTCACATCTCAAATGCTTCCATCCTCTTGGTAACAATCTTTTTCAATGTCCACGCTTCCATTCCGTAGTACTGTAGCACGTAACATCTCACAAGGCGAATTTTAAGTTTAAGGCTTAAATCTCGTCCGCAGAACACCTTCTTCATTTTAATAAACGTAGCTCTAGCTTTTTCCACTCTTATTCTGACTTTTTCAGAGCTATCGTTATTTTCGTTGATAACAGTTCCCAGGTAATTATATTTTCTTACACGTTCAATTCTTTGATCATGCACGGTTATGTCAGGGAAGTTTTGTGGTGATTTAGATACCACCATTATTTTTGTTTTACTGATGTTAAGTGATAATCCATATTCTTCAAGTTTCTGCAATTACAACCGTGTCATCGGCATATCTCAAGTTGTTTATTGGGATGCCATTTATTTTAATACCTAAATTTGCTCTGAAAGTGCTCTGTTTACGATGTCCTCTGAGTATAGGTTGAATAAGATTGGTGAAAGTATACATCCCTGTCTTACGCCTTTCTTAATCTCGAGTTCCTCCGTTGTCTCTTGCTCTATTCGAATATTCGCTTTCTGGTTATAGTAAATCTTGAAAATAATCCTGATGTCTCTTTTATCCAAGTTTTTTTTCTATCAGCAGTCTCATTAGATGATCGTGACGTGCTTTATCGAACGCTTTATTGTAGTCAATGAAGCACATATACATATTTGGCACATGACGTTAAGTGCAAATAGTGCTTCTCTTGTTCCAAGCCCGTTCCGAAATCCAAATTGAGTATCACCAATATCCACATCTAGTTTTCTGTGAATTCTTGTGTGAATTACTTTAAGGAATACTTTTAATGTGTGTCCCATTAGACTTATTGTGCGATGGTCAGTGCACTGTTTTGCGTTTGCCTTTTTTGGTATGGTGTCAAAAGTTGACTGGAGCCATTCTTTTGGTATTTCTCCTGTTTTGTAAATGCAGTTAAAAAGGTACACGAGAATATTCACTGATTCACCTTCCACAAGCTTGAGAAATTCCAATGTAATCTTATATGGACCCGGTGATTTACCATTCTTCATGTAAACAATATTTAACAATATTTACCAATAAAAATAAGTTTTTAAATCCATTTTTTGTTAATATTAATTGTAAAGTTTGCATTTATAGTAAGTTCTAACACTGAAAAGAGTCACGACAAGCAATTAAACTGAAAAAGATAAGTAAGCATGTTTATGTCGGTCAAACATCAAAAAAGCCTCTCCTCTACCGACCTTAAACAGCCTTGAAATAAATCTATTGTTCTTTAATCTATAGGGTATGATCGAAGGAAGAAAAGAATGGTTTAAAATATAGAGCATTGAAACTATGTTTTAATTTTCTATAAATGAAACGATTCATTATTTTCATTTTTATTTAAATAATCTATGACTAATTTAAAAAAAAAATATTTTCACCTTTCTACAGCTGAGTACAAAACTTCAAAATTTGAGTGATTTGACATCTTTTAACCTGCAGGAACAATTAAGTTTCTCACTTGTCTAGTTCATTGGGTACTCCTAACATAAAACTACAACAAAAGTTTCCTTGATAAAATTTCTGCTAAAACTTATTAATTTCACACCTTTGTACGTACTAGTGATCGAATTTCAAAAAATAGTATTTATTTATTTAACATCTCATCTTGGTGTCAGTCATTGAATTATACCAATCATTGATAATACCAAATTTCAAATTTTGTAAAATATTCAATACTTTCTCAGTGAATTTTATACTTTTATTCCGTTCTATAGGGGAATTGTCTTCAATTTAACTAAATATTAAAAGTTATTTCAGCACAAACTGTCAGATTTTGAAAGGTGATATTGTTACTACACAGTATTATCGCCCTTATGAAATTAACTAAAATCGTAAAGAAAACATTCAAAATTCGCTACATTTTTCTAAAGTTATAGTATAACGCACACCCTCTAGTTTTAATAAGGAGCTTATTTCCTCCTTTTTCTAATTCATAGCATGCAAAATTCATATTTTTCTTTTATGTTTTGTTTTGTTAGCGTTACAGTAAAATATTTCTAAAGCACTCATATCAGTGACCTAAAAGCAAAGGTCTTGCTGTGGAAACTACCGCTGAAAATCATTATTTTCATGCCTTTACACGCACTAATGAGGGCATTTCAAAACAACCCCGCTTTCTCAAGTCTATAGCGAAATTATACGACCGAATTCACTAAGCGCCACAATAAAATGTTCCATAAAGTTGTGCCTAACTGAAAATAACCTTATGTCTACCGGATTATGGCAATCAATATAACACTTAACAACTAAATATCGGGTGCAATCTGACACTCTAGTTAAGAGATTTATTACAATCATTAAAGAATATTTTGTAATGAATCAGCTATTTTTAATGACAAATAAATAAAATTTGCAGCTAAAAGTAAAAAATGGTAATAGTATCTTGTATGAAAAGTACACTTTTTTGTTAATCTTGAGGTGCTGAACACAAAAATGACAATGAAAGATGTTAGTGTAGAAAATGAATCTTTTAGAAACATATCGCAACCTATTTTTTGATACGATGACAGCATATTTTCAACAAAAGTAACAGAATTATCAGCTTTTTTATTTCCAAAGAAATTAGTAACCACACGGCGAAAGTCAGTCCAACTATTTTTTTCAATATCTGTAAGAGTGCTGTCAAAATGTTTATCTATCAGAATATTTTGAATCTGTGGCCCAACAAAAATACCTTTTTTAATTTTTGCCTCACTGAACTTCGAGAATTTCTGAAGCAGGTACTCAAAAGCTGGCTCATCTGTATTCATTGCCTTAATAAAATTTTTCATTAGACCAAATTTGATATGCAGTGGTAGCAACAAAATCTTTTTTGGGTCTACCAATGACACATGTTGTACATGTTTTTCACCTGACTCTAATGATTTTCGAACGGACCAATCTTTTCTCTCGTAATGGAATACCTTTGCCCGACTGTCTCATTCATACAAAAACAGCAAAACTTGGTGGAGCCTAGCTGCAACCCAAGTAAAACTGCAATCACCTTTAAGTCGCCATAGATCTATCATTTTTGCTCATCGTATTTTATACTTGTCAATAGGTACTTCATATTGCCGTATGATTCTGTCATGTGTACTGCATGTCCAACAGGAATAGACGATAAAATATTCTATATATGCAATAGTACTGCTTTTAAAGTCAATGTTGAACTGTCTATAAACAATCATTCCTCTAGCTTGTAGTTTATATTTGAACCCGCCAATATATCGCTAATGTTATTGCAGAAGTTCCATGTTAAAAATGGTGCTAGGCGTTTATAGCGTTTACAAAAGCACATATTGAAACATCGTCTAATAAGTTTATTTGCTGCAATCTTGATCCTGCTTTACTTTTTGGAAGTTCTAAGTCTCTCACAAGATCATATAATTCTGATTGGGTTATTTTGTGCGATTAACGGTAAAACGTGCTGGGTGTGGATCTCTTGATGTTGATGACATATCTGCTTCTTGAGAAATCGTTGTATGGTAATTGAATGTTTCTGAGGGTTCTGGAATAGAAAGTTCGTCACTATGAGGCATGAGCTTCATAGCAGTTGGTACATTTGAATAATTGATAATACACCAAAAATGGTAAAGTTTAGTCGATTTTATTTTAGATACATTTTGGTTGTTGTCCAGTGTTATTAAATGAACTGATATCGTCACGAGGTGCATTGTATCAAGATGAGATTTTCTGAAGATATCCGTTGGTTGTTCACCGATTTAATAACTTCAAGATCTGAACCAAATTTTTTGAGAACTATTTGGAACATCATATATATATTTTAAATAATTATGGTTTGAATCTTGGGAACGATGATACCAAAACTGTCTTAGGTTAGAACAGCGATATAACTAAACAAGTCAATAATTCGAAAGTAGTAAATGTGGTGAGAGCTTGGCTAATTTATAGATGAACTTAAGCCTAAGTCAGTGTTCATACTAACGTATATATTCATAATAATAACAAGAGATGAATTATGTGCAATTTGTAGCATCTGCTTATCCAAGAACGACGTATCGCATCCAACTAGATTCTACTCTCTTCGCAAAATACACCAGATTTAGACCAGCTAAGGTCAAACAAAAAATCATCTGTAGTGAAATATAAAATGCACACTCATGCAGATGGAGGCAAGTGGTACAGGATATGTCAGGAGCCGGCGCTGGACAAGATAATTATGCGAGACATTGGAGGCAGAGTGTTAAGGAGGAAGGTTGCTGTCGTACAAAAAACTATAGCTCAAGAATAAAGGCGACTGCATCTGCACGAGAGCCAAACAACACCCAGGGCTCCGGCCGTGGCTCACTCAAGCGGGATGATCTAGAGAGAATGGGAGATAATCGATTATAATCAACTGTGTGCACGAACAGTATACACAGTCAAAAATACAGACAAATGTTTTTCATTTTTTTCAAAATAATCATTGATCATGTCGACAATAGCTGCACTTACCGTATAGATTTTCAGTAGTTTTGCAAATAATATATGCATATGCTGCATCGGTCGACTCGTCAAGTTGAATAAGAAAATAATTCAATTTTATTCTTTTTAAAAATTCATTTTCCACGTCATTTGCCAAATCATTAATTTGCCACGTCACTATGTTGTTTAATAAGGAAACCAGATCAATTTTCTTTGCCACTTTTTCTCCAAGCATACATTTTGTGATGTCTTTAGCACACGATCCAATCAAATTTTCTACCTCTTTATGTGCTTGTCCAGTTCTTCAATTCTACAACTAACTCGAAATGACTTGAGAGCCATTTTACTACATTCATTTAAATTTGTTAAAAAAAAAAGGAATACTAGACTTTTTATTATCTGTTAATTTTCTTTTTAAATACTCAATATGTGTATCTTTGTTATCCGGATGTCTTGTTTCAAGTTGTCTACGAAGTAGAGATGGTTTTAAACTGCGGTTGGCGAGGATTTCGTTACAGATTGCTCTAAGCGGTTTAGGTTCCAACTCCTGCCCGGTAAAATAAAAACCCGTTTGTAAATAGTCAGTGTCACGTTTTCGTTTCTTTACTTTCAATTTGTCGAGACAGTAGTTCACTACAACAACTGCCACCCTGTATTAGTTCCAAATCAGGGACTGAAGTAGAAGAAGCAATTGATTGCGCGTCCAGCTTTTCATCAGACTTGACAAAACTACTCGTTTTTAACCAACGAGCCATCATACATTTGTACAGCAATAATTATTTACTTTCACGTTCCACGTGCGCACGTGCGATTCGTCAAGCTTGGGGTTTTCTTATAATTTTTTTACCAAAGAATAATTCACTAACCTGATTTGCACTACTAATATTTATGTGCACACTCTGCATTAACTACTAATTCATTTATCTTTTTGAAATCAGTTGAGGAAAGAGAAGAGTCGAACAATTTAGTTCGACTCTTCTCTTCCCTTTATACGACTGCGGCGTTTTTTATATCGTCAGACGTTATTTTTGTTCTTTCGTGCGCATTCGGGAAAAGTCTCAAAACGTGGAATTCATAGGTGATTTATCAATCAGTCTCAGGGGCGGATCCAGCCTCTCTCTTTGGGAGGGGGGGGTGATATCACAAAAGTACAGTATGGCAAGAAAAACAAGTTTTCAACGGGGGAGGGGGGGTTGCAAGCAGCATACTCATTCCTAATATAAAAGGCAGAATGGGTTCCACTCAAAGCTTTTGGGAGGAGGGGGGGCGATCGCAAGCATACAGACTCCTATACTCTATTCAAGAACTAGAGAGAGTAATAAAACTGTTACCGAAACCTCCAACGTACCTGCTCCAGTACCGCAGGTAACTGAGAACTGCCGTAAATCTAAATATATTTCATTATATTTAAATATATTTTATAAATTTACTGCAACATAGAATTTCTGATAGTTTAATTTAATTTCTGTCAGTGAGCAAATTACAACTAACAGTTTTTTCTTAGTGATTTATCTTGTTTGCGCTTGTTTTTATATATTATTTGAGATTAGTGAGATACCCAAAAGATATGGCTTTCACCTCTATATTTATTCCAAAATCGTTAAACCAGGGCATTTTTTCCTCAACGAAAAACTTATTACGATGAATGTTTATGATGCCTTAAGATATCAATATTTAGATAATAATGTTAGAAGCTCTGTTGAGATATATTCCAACATGACAGGATTTGGAAAATCTACAATGTACCGAATACTGAAGGAGAAAAAACTACTGGAATTTGTTAGTACTCCCAAACTACATTCGATCACAGGCAAACGAAAAACCTCGTTGGGAAAAGAGATGAAAACTGCAATTAAAGGGGTTGTATATACATTTTATTATGAGAAGCAGATCCCAACCATTTACAAAATTCTAACTAAAATCATTGAAGATCGCGATTTACCTGAAATTAAAAGAACTGATCTCTGGAAATTGCTCAGAGAACTTAATTTTTGCTGGGAAAAACCAGATAGAAAATCTGTTCTTATAAATCGTCTGGAAACTGTCCGTTGGAGACGTAAATATCTCTCTCAAGTAACCGGTTACTACGGAAAATTGGGAAAAATCCATATAATAAAAGAATAAAACAAAATGAGAGAACTCGATCTCATAATCGGTGAGATAGAGGAACCAATTGTAATTAATTTTAGCGAAGATAGATTCACTGACTTTGATTAGGAATTAGATACGTAATATTTACTAGTGTAAACACAATTTATTATTTAAATTTTTGTTTTATTGTATTTGATTAGGAATTAGATAATGTTTACTAGTATAAACACAATTTATTATTTAAATTTTTGTTTTTATTGTATTTTATTGTTTAATGTTGTTTACATGTTTTTTATTTTTTTATATATTTTTATTTTAGCGTGTCCCACTCTTTAATTTTATATATATTTAATTCTAATTAGCCGTAAGTTTTTTATTATTTTATTATTGTGTTTGTGTCTTTTTCTTAAGCGTGTAGAATTAACATGTTTATCTTATTTTTTGGGCTATCGTATTTCCATATATAAAAGTAAATTAAATTAAAATATCAGTATAATAGAAATAAAAATAAGTGGTCTAATTTTAATTACAACATAAAAAAAAAGTAATTACATTTGAATCCCTTTTTAGTGTTTAATTGTAATTCTGCAGATGGTTTAAGAAATAAATAAACTGAAACGTCAAATACCCTAAAAATGTTTTTAATTAATAATAAAATGACCGATAGCCCCAAAAATATTTTATTATTATATGGACGAATTTATTTTTTTATATATGTTTAACTTTTTGTATTTTTGACAATGGATATTTTGTAAGTATTTAAATTATAACTTAGAATTTTTTGAGAGAATAATCCTTCGTTTTAGTCTATTATTATAGACCGGTATTTTTGATTATAAAATTTCTAACTCATTCCTATGAAAAATATATGTGTCTAACAAATTTTGCTAAAAACACCGGACTAAAGAACACAGGTAGTTTGCGTAGAGAAAAAAGGTAAAAAATTATTTATTACTCTCTCTAGCTCTTGAATAAACTATAGTATAAGAGGAAAAATCGGGTCCATTTTCCTAAACTCAAAGCTCTTGGGGGGGGGATCCTTGGATCCGCGCCTGATCAGTCTTGATTTGGAACCCTGTGATTTATTTTTATTAAATAAACGAGCTGCGTGGATAAAGATTTTTTAACGCCAAAAGAGGCTTGCTTTTTGGATTCGTTCAAACACATGCAAAAGTGTACTGTTCATCGTAAGGAACATTTTGAAAAGAATAAAATTATTTTCAGTCGTAAATATTTGTTTTTGTTTGTTGTTGCTGAAATATAAACCGCTACCCTCAGAGCAGTTCGGATTATTTTCCGAAATTAACGAATCCTAAAAAAGATATTTAACATCACAAAAGTAGAAATATGGCATGAAAATTAAGAACGCCTTCAAAGGGAGAATAAGTAGAGAAAATTACTTCGCAATTACGTGATGAATGTAGATTTGATAAATCTAAATTTAAAAAATTAAAATTAAATAATATATTTTAAACTTAAAACAAAATCTAAAGTTTAGCAAGCCTTAATCTGAAAATGATACCTTCTCCTAAATTTTTGGGACAATTCAAGATTCAATGAAAGTGGACCTATACTTTTGATTTTTTAATTAGCACATGTGCATTTTAAATAATATAAAAAATTTAAAAAGCTAAAAACCACCTATTGGAAAGAACTATAGTGATTTTTTATTAATCAATAAATGTTAAAAATTTACAATACCTTTTTAAACTCAAAGGTTAATTTTTAATATTAAAAAATATTGCTAAATTGTAAACGGTGATAAATTTGAATAATTTGTTGGGAAAAAACGTTTATTTTCCAATTTTTTATTAACCGACTACCAAATAAAGGAGGCTCTCAATTTGTCGACTCTGTATTTTTTTATATATATATATATATATATATATATATATATATATATATATATATATATATATATATATATATATATATACACCGATTACTCCGGAACGGCGGCACCGATTTGAATGAAATTTTTTACGTTGTGTTCAGGAAGTTGCTGCGGTGGTCCCATATTTTTTAACACGAAATTGATGCAGTAAAATCCTGATAATATGGCGAAAAAAATTTTGTCCGATTTTCTCCAAAATTGGTATGGAGGAATTTTTGGGGTCGTACACAACGAATCTGAAATTATTGTTAAAGAATTCAATATGGCGGATAGAAAAAAATTAATTTTGTTCGATTTTCGCCAAAATTGGTATGAAGGAGTTTTTGGGATCGCACATAACGAATCCATAATATGGCGAAAAAAATTTTGTCCAATTTTCTCCAAAATTAGTACGGGGAAGTTTTTAGGGTCTCACTTAACGAATCTAAAATTATTTATAAAAAATTCAATATGACGGATCCAATATGGCGGAAGAAAAAATCAATTTTGTCCGTTTTTCTCCAAAATTGGTCTGGGGGAGTTTTTGGGGCTCATATAACGAATTTGAAATTATTTTTAAAGAATTCAGTATGGCGTATCCCATATGATGGATAAAAATTAATTTTGTCCAATTTACTTCAAAACCGATATGGGGGAGTTTTTGGGATCGCACATTACGAATCTGAAATTATTTTAAAAAAATTAAATATGTCGGATCCAAGATGGCAGATTAAAGATTCTACATCTCTCGATTTTGTCTAAAATCAATATTAGGGGATTTTTGTTAGTGTTAATTACGAATATAAAATATATTTTGAAAAACTCAATCTGGCGGATTCAATATTGGTGTCCTAAAAATTTTACATTTTGCGATTTTCTCCAAAACTGAAATAGGGGGTTCTCGAGGGTGTAGATTATGAAAGTATGTTTTCAGAATTCAACATGGCGAATCCAATATAGCGGACTAAAAATTTTACATTTTTTTGTTTTGTTCAAAGGTGGGACTGAATCATTTTTGAGGATGTAAATAACGAATATAAACCTATTTTAAGAAAATTTAATATGTCAGATACAATATGTCGGTCTAAATTTTAAATTTTCAGATTTCATCCAAAATTGGTAGTAGGGGGCTTTGAAGAGTTTAGATTTAGATTAGATTCAGACGCTAAAATTATTTTTTTGATATTCTATATGGCGGATTCAATACAGTGGGTTGAAAATTTTACCTTATTCGCTTTTTTTCAGATTTGGTATTAAGGGGTTGTCAGGGTCGTGTATTATGAATATGAAGTTAATTTTTTACAACTATTGGGTTGATAAGATACGATATGAGGAACTGAAAATTTTGCATTTTCCGATTTAGTTTAAAATTGATATTGTGGGGTTCTTGGGGCGTATACGAACTCAATATTGCGGGCTAAAAAACTTATGTCTCACATTCTGTAAATATCGATATTGAAAGTTTTGGGGTTTATATTCCCAATCTAAAATTAATTTGAAATTTAAGATAGTGGATTTACTATGACAGATTTAATATTTGTTTGACACAATTTTACTGGTATTTCGAGAACTCTAAGAATCAAAGAATTTTTAGTGGTTTATTTTAGGGTGATTTACAACTTTGGATAAAGTGGGTACTTTTTTGCCACCTTGGAATCATTGCGAGGTACACTAATCCCGATTAGTATTTAGTGCAAATAATTTATGGATATTATAATGAATTCAAAACTAAACATCGAAAAATAAAATTTTTATAAAAAAAATTAAATCGACTTCTAATAGTACGCTAAAAAGTGAAAAATAACTATAAATTTTTATATGAAATTGAAATTTTTGAAGCCGGCGCCAAATTGTTTCTAAATGAAATAAATAACTACTAATATATTCAAATTATGCGAATCACATTTTATCAGATAATAGTTTGACGCCGACTTCAAAAATTTCAATTTCATATAAAAACTTATAGTTATTTTTCACTTTTTAGCGGACTTTTAGAAGTCAGTACAATTTTTTTTATATAAAAAATTTAATTTACTAATTATAATGGATTCCGTTTCAGTCCAATAATATATGTGTAATTTGTTTATGCAAATAACAAGAAATATATTCAAAGGTTTTAATTATCATAAATTGTTGAAAGAAAAAATTTAAGTAGATAAGACTAGCTAAATTTATAACACTTAATACAAAAAAGGTTCCTAGTGTCGAAACTTTTGCAAGTAAAAAAACCAATGATATAACGTCGTAATTCCGACTGGCACTCTATGGACGGTTTCGCTTTTTAAATCGTGTACTAAAAAAAATGATATATTTGGATGGTTCTTTCGTAGATTACACTTAAATAAGGATTATCAAAAATATGTGGAGAACTCCTGATTCGTGGTGGGTCAGTATGAGAAACTAACTTGTATAAAAGTGTGTGTAGTTTATGGCACTGGTTTACACCATCCGGTCAACATCTGAGAAACTGCACAACAAACAATAAAATCACGATTCTAATAATCAAATGGTAACTAAAAAAATAGCTTCAACTACTAAATATGTCCTCTAATCAAATTAAATTTGTTATAAAGTAAAAAATAGAATATTTTTTGTAAAAATTGTTGTAGACAAGCATTTTTAAATATTAAAAACAGCTTTAAAATGGGGTCTCACCTATTTTAATGCAAAATTGTTGGTCTTCAGTCATAATTTGTTTAACACCGTAAAATATTTAAAAAATTATTAGCAGTACGTTAGCAATTTTATTTTCTGCTGTATTCGTAATAGGATAACACTTTTTTCATAAATTTCTTACTTTACCAAAACATTTTTTTAATTGTTTTAGTTTTTAACCCGCCAATATCAGAAATGTTTCACAAAATGGCTCCCATCAATTCCTTAGAACAATCAGTTTTTTTAGGTTTCTATCCCCTTGCAATAAATCCAACTTGGAAATATTTCAGTGAGATCACTCTGAAGAACTCAGTAGAGAATGCTGGAAATTTCATCAAAATATCTAACTCCTATTAAGCGTTGCATGCGAATGAAACCAATAAAAATTTTGCTAACCATTAAGTTTTTTCGTTTTTTTTTTCTGTTTTTAACCTCTATGCAATATATATATATATATATATATATATATATATATATATATATATATATATATATATATATATATATCTTGGAAACATTTTTAGGGGACCACCACTGAGAATCTTTTAGCATATACACTGAAAGTTTTATTAAAATATTTTAGTCCCCCAGCAAATCGTTTTCGGTTTTCAACCCTCTTGTAAAATACGAGAAAATATGTTAATAATGCCACTTCGAAGAACACTCTAAAATATCCTGGAAATTTTTACCACAATATCTTACGCCTATTAAATTATATATAGGAATAAACTCTGTTAAAAACTTCGCAGGCTAATAAGGTGTTTCAGTTTTTAACTCCAACACAATAAACTAATCCTGAAATCATTTTTATGGAACCAACATCGAGAATTCCTTAGTACATATTGAAAATTTTATCAACATGTTTCAGCCCCGTAAAAAATTATGGCTGAACAAACACAAAAATCCGATATTTTGTATATCAACGTCGAATTGATAAACTCTTTTTCGAGAAAGCGATTAAAAAGGAGGAGAATATTCAAATTGGGCAAAAATTAATTATTTCAATGGTATATATGTCTATTTTAGGAAATGACATTGGCTTTTTAGCTATTTAATTTTTTGCTGGGATCGCAGCAAGATAAATCATTTTTTTGATAAAAATCATATTTTTCCGATTGATTTTTCATATTGACTGATCGCGTTTCAGAGGTTTTCATATTTTTCTAGTAATCCTCCAATTTTCAACTTTAATCTCCAGAAAGAATCATCCAAATATCTGATTTCTTATGTAGATTTCACGAGTTAAAAGAAATGACATAACCGATCACAGTATAGCGAGGCTTAGATAACTCCTTATATTTTGATATTTGAGTTTAAAAACAATTTTTTCCTTTTTCTTTCTGTAACTTACCTACTACTAATAAATATATTCAATTTCCGTAATAGCAGCTATGGCATACAATACGGGACTGGGCGCCTTTTCTTAATAAAAGGACACCCAATTATTTTTAACTTTCCTTATCGCTTTTCTTTTAACACAACATAAGAAGATCCTGTGAATATGCTTTTTCTCTAAATAATCAACACAAATGATACTTTAAGCATTCCAAGACAAACGCAAACCATCAGGTTTCCGGTAGATGCCTCGCACCGTGAACTTTTTAGAGGTGAAGAGGGAGAGACAAGATGTTTCAACTTCAGTTTGTGATTTTTAGTTTCAGTATGATTGTAATGAATCCATATATCTTCCATTATTTTGAATCTAACAAGAAAATTTTGTTTGACTAATATAGCTGAAAGAAAATTTGAAATTACAACACTTTTGGCTACCATTAACATTCGACATTAAGAACTGCTAAATACTATAAAATATTAAAGACGTTATGATACAAGTATTCCAACTAAGTCGTTCAGTGAATAGCCTATGTTACAGATTACGTACTAAATTATTTTCTTGAGATATACCAGTTACTGAAAGTCCGCCTACATGTTAGTCTTCGCATGATTCTATCACACTTAGATTTCCACTGCTTCTTAATGTCATCATGAATTTGAATTGGCATCATATTTATGTTGTAAAGGTATTTTGTCATTGCCCTCAATAATTTAAGTTGTGAAAATTTTTCATATATGCTTTCGAACATTTAGCGTGTGTATGTAAGAAAATTTGATAGTAGGTAGGGCGTGAAGTATCACGATCAGCCCTAGATGATAAAAATAACGACTTCATTACAATATTTTAACTTGTTGCAAGGACATAGTCTATTCTCCTATTTAAATGAAAATGTTACGGATCCATTTTATATTTTTAAAGGGTCATCATATATTTCAAATTAAATTTAAATTCCATCTACATTTCTGGATATTTTTATTTAACATCCCCTACGTTTAAACAGAAAAGTTCCTGAGATGGCGATTTATTATTTCGCTTTATTCTGAAAATTACATTGCCAAAATAACCGATGTAGATATAACCATTTTGATTTGGCCCAATTCATTATACATTTCAATAAAGTCCTATAGCGATTCATATTCAATCATCCAAAAAAATCAATTCGTTATGCGTATTATTATCATATTTTATTAGCTAAGAGAAAAAATTCAAAAATGCGCATATATAATTTTTATGTTTCCATGATTTTGAAAGTGTAATTTTTCTTTAGAAATTTATATTATTTAAGTGGGTGTACCCTATTTTTAAAGTTGTTTTCCTTTTTATTGTCTATGATTAATAGTAGGTAATAAAATACCTAATTTCACTTACTGGAAATAGATTTCTTAAAGCAAAAATAAGGAATTTTTAAGGTGAAATCTAAAAGAAGACAAATAACTCTTCAACGATAAATTAAAGTTATGTTAAAAACGTACCATACTGAAAAGATAATGCCTGGAAACTTTATAAATTATAAAAATTATCCGTGAAGGCAACCTTTAATTTACCTGTGGAAGAATTTTTTCGCCTACTTTCATAAATAAATATGGGAATAAAACCAATTAGCAATTTATGTCTAACCTAACCACTAAAGTTTTTAACTTAGACTAGAAGGTTTACATAATGGTATCCTTTCAGATTTTGATAAATGGTTTGCAATAAACAACATCAGTTCTAACACCAACACTAATTCTCTAATGCTTCTATACAGGTTTAATTATATTAATTAAAATGGTCTTGTTTTAACCGAAACTTACTCTAAGTTATCAAAGAGCTGTAGCTGGAGTTCACATGCCCATGGAGGTAATCTTCATGACTCCCTGAAAATTTTTTGACTGCGCTACCGGAAATCTCTATCTCCAGTTCTCGGGAGAGATCAATGTTTCTAACATATCAGGGAATATTTACAATGATTCCCAACACATTATTTTAGAACTTTTGCATGATTTCTTCATTACTCTGCTTAGCAGAACCTCAAAACTAACCATGATACGTTCATTCAGACTTTGAATATCTGCTTGTAGAATGCACAGCTTAATATATAGTAACAAAGTGTATTTTCTTCCAACTAGCCAGTCCATTTTTCTATTTTTGATTTCAAGTTCTTCTTTATTCTTCTTGATCGGAGCTTTCCAGTGGAACTTAGCGTCCAAATATGATATCCAAATTTTTGGAGCTATTTTAATATGAAATTTGATTGTCAATAATATTAACTGATACACACTACATATTTTTGCTTGTAATGTTAACATGTACTGGTTTTGATTAATCGAGTGTCATTCGCCACTTCCTGGCACAATCATTCATTTGGTTGATTACTCTGTGTAATTTTAATATCACATCTCACAGAGTTTTCCGTCAGCAAATGTTATATCGGTTTCATTTTCTATCACAACTATATAACAGGTATAAAATCAGGTCGATGTCTTTTTGCTTCAATCCAAGATATCTGATTGAAATATTGGATTCTAAGATTTGGGAATAGTCTTTTTGCAAATATTGGCATAATTTATTGTTTCGATTTCTCTGCCATACCTTGTCAAAGACCTGTGCAAAATTTAGAAATATTATAGCCACAAACTTTTCTTTCTTCAAGAGATTTTTCTGTTATGGTTGAGATTCGATGGGCTTCGTCCCCAAAAGTAGAAACTTGATATGTATAACTTCGTTTAAGTCGATGTTTTTCTCTAACCTGAACTAGCTTAAAACCGAAGCTGCTCCACATCTTATTTAAAAGCCATGCTTTTATATTAAAGACTTGAACATGATTTGGTTTTGGCTTCAAGCCAGATTCAGGTCATTTCCGTAAAACTTTATGCGCAGGTGCCTTAACGGCACCTAACCACAAAATCTATGCTTTGTTTAATTTAAAAACTAATAGTTAACTATTGTGAGGAGTAAATTGCTATATTCTGAATTTAACCTGACTTGGGTGTTCTTAAAAACTAAAAATAAATCGGATAAATAGGTATACTAACGCCCAATTGACCCATAACATAATGGTTTTCAAAGTCAATAGCTGATTTCAAGTGTGCTTGAAATGTTTATTTTACATTTGAAACGCGCTTGGGTCAAATCAACCCTAAATCGTGTCTAGCTTGACCTAACAAATCCAAGCCGGCTACAAATATAATCTCGACCGTTTAATTCGTTATTTTTAAGCGTCTTATATAAGGCGCTTGACTTGAAGCGCACTCGAAACTGTGATATAAACGTTGTAAGTTGTACGGGATGATATAAAAAAGGCGGAGAATAAAAATCATATGTTATTTTTAAGGGGACACTCTATATATTTATATATATTTAGGTTCCTCACAAAATTCTCCATTTAATCCTGAAACTGGTTTTATATTTTTTTTGCGACGCTGCTAAATCATTGAGAAAATATATAAATTTTGGAAAAAAAATTGATTTATAAAATTTGTAAAATTTTGCAACTAAAATCAATGAGAACAGAAGCACCTGTAATTCTCACAGTTGGTCCAGTAAGAGAATTCCCATCCGTTATCAATCTACGAACATATCAAAGAAAATTTTAAGAAAGGTTATTCCTGATTTTATATGAATAATAAAAGAACAGAAAACAAAACCTAATCCTTCTAATACAAGCCGTACGTCGCAAAATCCTGACATGATGAGTAGAGCAAGATAGAAAGAGACAACCGAGACAAACGAGTCATTTCGTTGTTTGAATACAAACTTTCTTTTAGTTATCGTTTTAAAATTGATTACCGGCAAGTATCTATTATTTCTACTAAAAACCTACACCTAGACGAATAAATGTTTCTAACCTTCAAATCTGTTGCTAGTTTCTAAATGCCCGACACTTCATATGTAATTTTGAAGCGTTTTCGCACTATTTTAATCAATTGTGAAAACCAGTCATTAAAAATTAAAATAAAGTTTTGAAATCCGATTTGTCGTTTTGATAATGCGCGATAAAACTCTTAAGAGACAAGTACAACAGCTTGTGCTTAATGTCTGTAAGTATTTCGAGTTGGAGAAAAAAAAAACCGTGGTCTAGTGGAATCTATTTCATCTGTCCAAGAGGTAGAAAAAATTATTTTATTTTCGGAAATAAATATTCTTAATTAGGTATTATTACTTCTAGAAGGTAACCACTGCATTTATGATTTCAAGAAAAACTATATACGCCATTATAAAAAGGGAAAAAATCCATATAATTCCTTTTTCTGGAAAATAGAGACCTCGTGGGAGAAAATACAGATCTTCCTTAAGCAACAATAAAGGAACTTCAAAATACACTCTACAATATGTACCAAGAAAGTAAGAGTACAATCTCTGTTGTGGTATAAGCTAACTCTTAAGATAGTATCATTGCTCTAGATTTCATAATCTTAATATCTTTGATATTTTTAGAAAAGCATGTTACTCTAAAATGCTTAAAATTAAACTCTCCAACAAACAAATTGGATTTATGGGTAAATCACCTTTAAATATAAATCATTAATTGAAAGAATATGCATTGCTTCAGCAAAAGCTCGTTTTCTTCGTAAATATATCGACTTTTTGCAAGAATTTTTTGGGCGACTTGCTCTTTTTATTGATCACATCATTAAACTGTGACTTTAAACTTACTTATGAATGGATTAATACCACTGAGTGTCAGACTATCAATATTGTGAAACTTGAGTATTCGTTTAATAATTAATATTAGTCCAATGTGATGTGATTTCCAGAGATGACTCCCGTATACAAAGTCCCAACCACCCCGGACTTAAAATAAAAGGGAACCCTTTAAACCCGTGTAAATTGACTTTTATGTTTGCTTCGTATTGAACAATCCCCTGTATACAAACAAATGACGCCACTAATGCGAATATTATGGAATTGAATAGAATATTCTATAAAAATATAGAAGCCGTATTTGGGTAAATAAGCAGCAACAAAGCGGAGGGGTTATTCAGTCCAAGGTAGTGAATCGAATCGAATAGTTGAGATTGTAAGATGCCTCGAGAGTATGTAAACAATCCAGATCACTTCTCTTATATTTGTGGTGAGGTGACTTTTGCGTCTTAGAAGCGGTCTATAAACTTATTCATAAAAAAGGTATATCAGCTTTATTTCGGTTGCAATATTGAGGATCAAGATAAATAGTGGGCCACATATTTGCTATAATGCATGCGCTTCAAGTCTGAGAAACTGATTAAATAGTGAAAAACGATCTATGATGTTTGCTATCCCAATGATCTGAAAAATTATGTTAATAATTGCTATTTCTGCATCATATCTCGTATTGGGCAAGGCACAGGTATATCTAAGAAGAAAAAGTCGATTATCAACCATCCAAATATACCGTTTACCTGAGCCTCATAGTGACGAACTTCCTATTCCGGAACCCCCAGTAACATTCACTTACGAATCAGATAATAACGATGAAACGATTTCTCAAGAAGAATATATGCCTTCAACATCAAGAGATCCTGATGTCACACCCTGCACATTATACCGCCACCGACACAAAATAACCCAATCAGAATTGTCCACATTTTAGAAATGATAGCTTACAATTACTTAAAAGAATTTTCTTACAAAACTCATACCCGCATTCTATGATTAATAAATTCTTATACAACACACAATATGACATACCAGAGAACATTTTTGAAAGGGCAAGCTAACCTTCATTAATACATAGACAAACAATCCAATTATTACTTCCAGTTGAAGACAACAACACGATTCAACAACCGACATGTCGCTTCTCTTTATTGAAAATTTAATTCCTACACTTCAAAAAGTTTTCCAAAATGGAATCTCCATTAAAATTGCTACCAAACAAATTAAAACAATCGCATTACTCTACTCTAGAGCAAAAACACCTGTCTCACTGAGAGAAAACTGGAACATTGTTTACAAGATTCCGTGCCTTAATTGTGACCAAGTATATATAGATCAAACTTCTAGAAATCTTTCAGGTAGAATAAGTTACCATAAAAGCGATTGTAATAGAAGAGTGTTTTCTTGTGCTCTTGCTGAGCATATTTTCACATGATGAACTTTGAGAGACCGAAAATCTTAGCAAAAGAAAATCAGTTCAATATTAGTTTAAAGGAGCAGTATAGTGGAGAAATATAACAAATTAATACAAATATTAACACAAGAATTTGAAACTACAGCATTCACATGTTAATGGGTAATAGAACATGCTGATACTCTCATAATAAATTCAGTAATTGAAATCACCGCAGACGATAAAACTGTGATAGTTGTTGGACAAAACATTGATCTGCTTGTGCTTTTAAAGAAATTGAATGAAACCAGAGGAATGGAGATTGTTTATAGACAGTTCAATATTGAGTTTGAAAGCAATACTATTGCATTTTGGAAATATTTTATCGTCTATTCCTCTTCGATATGCAGTTCACATGAAAGAATTATACGACAATATGAAGCAGATCTGTGGCGACTTAAAGCAGTTTTACTTGGGTTGTAGCTAGGCAACACCAAGTTTTGCTATTTTTTGTGTGAATGGAACAGTCGGGCTAAGGCACTTCGTTACAAGAGAAATGACTGTTCCGTTTGACAACCATTAGAGCCAGGTGAAAAGAATATACACATATGCCATTGGTAGACCCCAAAAAGATTTTGTTGCCACCACTACATATCAAATTCGGTCTGATGAAAAACTTTGTTAAGACACTGAATACAAATGGGCCAACTTTTCAGTACTTGCGTCAGAAATTCCCCAGACTAAATGAAGCAAAAATTAAAGAAGGTATTTTTGTTGGGCCACAGATTCGAAATATTCTGAAAGACAAACATTTTGACTGCACTCTATCAGATATTGAAAGAAATGCTTGGAATGACTTTCGCTTAGTGGTCACTAATTTCTTCGAAAATAAAAAACTGACCATTATATTACACTTGTCGAAAATATGCTATTATCGTATCAAAAAATGGGTTGCAATATAAATTTCCATTTCCTACACTCACATCTGAACTTTTTTTCTGACAATTACGGAGCTGTAAGTGATGATCACGGTGAACGCTTCCATTAGGATATATCAACAATAGAAAAGAGGTACCAGGGAAAGTGGAATGCTTCCATGCTTGCCGACTACTGTTGGACTCTTGCTAGAGATGCCCTAGAAACAATTCACAAAAGGAAAGCAAAAACGCAGAAAATTTATTGTCTCTACAAGTGTAAAAGTATGTATTTTTTATTATTTTGTTAAAAATAAATAAACAAAACTTGTTCTTGAAAATTGCAACTAAGGTTTTAATTTCATTGTCATGTTTGTGTTTAGCGCTACAAAATTTAAAAAAATGCACTTTTCATACAAGATACAACAAATAAACTAAAATTCGTTAAGTAGTGTAATTGGCATAATAAAATCCAAATCAAGTACAAGTACCAAAATAAAAGTATCTACAGCTATTTATTTGCCATTATTCATGGCTATCGATTAACCAATAGGGAAATATTCTTAAAAGGAATAATTTCTTAATTAAATTGTTTTTTTACGAGAATTATTTTCTCTAATACTTTAAACCGACTATGTTTCAAACAACCGCATTTTCTCACGTTCCTGGAGAAATCATACCATACAGCTTCATTCAGTTTCGCCAACAAAAGAGACTATAAGAAAAGCCCTCAACTCGATAATTCTATTCAATTTACTGAAAGCATCGCCGAACAATAATCAGAATTCAACAAGAATATCCAGCCAAGATTTCACGGATCCTTTGTTAAATCCTTTGGAAGTAGAATAAAAATTTTAGTCACGCAAGCGGACATAGTGTAAATATTTAAGAATAGAAAAATCATAATTTTTAAAATTTCAGTTAGTTTTTCAATATTTTTATGCATGCGGAATAGAGTTTTTAGTTAGATTTCAATGATGCTTATAGTATTCCAATGTGAAAGGTTGTGGAGAATTAAAAAACCTTTAAAATGAGCTTTATTATGTACTAACATATTACATATCCACTGACTGTCAATAATTTTTGTTCAATTATGTAATAAAACTAAAGCAAAGTCACGATAATATTAGAAGGTCAGGCTGCGTGGTTGTAAAACAGTAGGTAAAAAAAAAATAATTCGTTACAGGAAACTGATAGCGGAAGTAATATCATAAATAATGAAGAAAAAATAATTCGAATGACCCGCGACCCACTGAGGTGAAATGGGAGTGATTTTTAGGGGTAAAAACAGTTTTTCGCTATTTTCGGCTAAACTAGTTAAATATAAAAATTGTAGATAATAAAAAGATCAATAACTTTTGTAAAATGCATTTTTACACTAATCTCAAAATTTTCCGAGAAAATTGCAAAAAACAGTTATTAACCGACTTCTAAAAGAAGGTTCTCAATTCGTCGACTATATATATATATATATATATATTTTATGTATGTACACCCATTATTACGAAACGGCGGGTGGAGGGGAGCTTCTGGAATGAGGTGTACTAAAGAACATATAACTGGGCCTAGTGCACGGCATCCTAAGGAGTTTCTTTCCTTGGGAACGAAAGGGTTGCGAATTGTGGTGGGATTGTTGACAGGACATTGTCACCTCAGGAGCCATCTTCATAGAATCGGTGTCGAAGACGACCCGACATGCAGATGGTGTTTGGAGGAGGATGAAACTGTTGGACGTGTTCTCAGAGTGTGCCCAGCACTCAACGGACCGAGGCAGAGATATTTCGGAGATACAATTTTGTTACCGGAAGCAGTTAGGCAAGTTCAATTAACGAGCCTGCTTGGATTCGCAAAGGCGATCGGCTTCGAATAACCTGCAGATATGGTGGGATGTAAAGGGCCCAATGGAGGCCTAAGCATCGATGACCTGGTATCACCACCTCTTTTTTATTCATTCATTCATTCATTCCGGAACCGCAGCACCGATTTGAATAAAATTTTTTACGTTATGTTCAGGAAGTTGCTGCGGTGGTCCTATATTTTCTTGGATGAAATTGGTGCAGTAAAATTCACGATGACACTGACAATATGGCAGCCAAAAAAATTAATTTTGTTAGATTTTCTCCAAAACTGGTATTGCGGAGTTTTCGGGGCCGCACATGATGAATCCAAAAATTATTTTTAAAAAATACAATATGGTGGATCCAATATGGTTGTCAAAAAAATAATTTTGTTCAATTTTCTCCAAAATTAGTACGGGGGAGTTTTCGGGGTCGCACGTGACAAATCTAAAATGATTTTTAAAAAATTCAATATAGCGGATCCAATATGGCGGACAAAAAATCAATTTTGTCCGATTTTCTCCAAAACTGGTACGCGAGAGTTTTCGGGGTCGCACATAACGAATCTAAATTTATTTTTAGAAAATTCAATATGGCGGATCCAATATGGCAAACGAAAGGATAAATTTTGTTCGATTTTCTCCAAAATTGGTATGGGGGAGTTTTCGAGGTTGCACATTATGCATCTGAAATTATTAAAAAATAAATAAATATGACGGATCCAAGTTGGCGGATTAAAGATTCTGCATCTCTCGATTTAGTCTAAAATCAGTATTTGTGGATTTTTGTTAGTATTAATTACGAATTTAAAATATTTTTTGAAATACTCAATCTGGCGGAGTCCTAAAAATTTTACATTTCTTCGATTTTGTTCAAATGTAGGACTAAATCGTTTTTGAGGATATAAGTAGCGAAAAAAAAATTACTTTAAGAAAATCTAATATATCAGATTGAATTTCGTCCAAAATTGTTTCCAGGGGGCTTTAAAGAGTTTAGATTTAGAGTAGGTTAACATTAAAATTACTTTTTTGAAATTCAACATGGCGGATCCAATATGGTGAGTTGAAAATTTTGCCTTATTCGCATTTTCTCAGATTTGTTATTAGATGTTTTCGAGGTCATGTATTACGAATATTAAGTTAATTTTTAACTATTAGGTTGATAAAATACAATGAAGGTCTGGAAATTTTACATTTTCCGATTTTCTCTAAAATTGATGTTGCGATGTTCCTGGGGCGTATACAAACTCAATATGCAGTATAAAATTTATCGGGCTAAGAAATTTACGTCTCAAGTTCTTTAAATATCGATATTGGAAGGTTTTGGGGCCTATATTACCAATCTAAAATTAATTTGAAATTTAAGAAAGTAGATTTACTATGACAGACTAAATATTTGTATGATATAATTTAACTGGTATTTGGAGAAATCTAAGAATTAAAAAAAAATTTTAGTGGTTCATTTTAGGGTAATTTACAACTTTGGATAAAATGGATACTTTTTTGCCACCTTAAAGTCATTGCGAGGTACAGTAATCTCGATTAGTACTTAGTTCAAATAATTTATGGATATCATAATGAATGCAAAACTAAAAATCAAAAAATAAAATTTTTATAAAAAAATTGAACCGACTTCTAAAAGTGCGATAAAAAATGAAGAATAACTATAAATTTTAATATGAAATTGAAGTTTTTAAAGTCGGCGCCAAATTATTTCTGAATAAAACAAATAACTACTAATGTATACAAATTATGGTAAGAAAGCAATTATACATAAAGTATTTTTAATCTGTTTATGCAGATTATATTTTGTAAGATATTAATTTGGCGTCGACTTCAAAAATTTCAATTTCATATAAAAATTTATAGTTATTTTTCACTTTTTACAGCACTTTTAAAAGACGGTTCAATTTTTTTATATAAATTTTTTTTAGCTTCTTGTTTTTTATTCCACAAAAATGATTTAATTAAGCTCAAATTTGGGGGAAGTGTACTTTTTGATGTTCCAAATAAACTGTATCTTTTTTTGTGCAAAAATATTGAAACGTTACGGTTTTATTTAACTTTAATAAAAAAAAAGTGAAATTTTCAATCGCAATTCCTCCTAAAATTAATTGTCCAACAGATTTCGGACAAGACTCGCTTTTTTCGTTTTTACTTCTTCTTTCAATAAATGGAAAAAAATATATAGTACAATGGAAAAATTTAAAGAATCGAAAAAATGACTTTTCCAATATTCGTTTTACGATTATTGTCTATAATTTGTTATTATTTATTAAAATTATTATAATTTTACAACTAAATGTGTACTACAAGCAATGAGTGCAATAACTATAAATTTACTATGTTTAAATTATCGAATAAACAAAAAAAAAATGAGTTTTGCTTGGCCTGAGCTTGAATTTGTTTTTTTGTCAATTTTTCAATTCCGATTTTATTTATTCCATAATAGTAAAGGCTCGACTTACAAGTGACCTCATTTTTATTTATTTCTTAATTTAAAAATTTTAACTTAAAATTTTTCATTATTATTCCGAGTAATGCTGGCAACCCTGGCTCTTGCAACTATTACCCCCTCCCGCTGAGAGGCACCTTCTTAATTACTTGAATCCAATATTCAACATTGAAAGTTTCAAAAGTACTGTCAATATTCTAGAATTCTGTAATATTCTAGAAAGTTTTGGCATATAAGAATATAATGAAAATGGAGCAATACAAGGACATTGTAAGGAAAAGAGGACAATGGACCGGTTTCTACTAGAAGAGAGGTCTCAGTTTGTTTCGGAGTAGCGAGCGAGCAGCTGCTATACCGTTAAGATTATTTTTAGTTTAAAGGAGCAGTGTAGTGGAAAAATATGCCATATTTGGAAGAAAAATGTTTATCTAATTAAAGTAATAAAAATAAATTAATACAAATATTAACACAAGAATTTGAAACAGCAGGATTCACATGTAATCGGGCAACAGAGGATGCTGAAGCTCTCATAATAAATACAGTAATTTAATGATGATAAAACTGTGATAATTGTTGGACAAAACATTGATCTGCTTGTGTTTTTAAATGAACTGAATAACAGAAATTCGAAAACTATCCTCGGGTAACAATCACGATTCTTACTACACTTGTAATAGCTGCAAAGTTCCATTACAACGAAAATATTAGACCTTTTTCCATTGTTTCACTGGCTGCGACTCCACCTCAAGTTTTGCAGGAAAAGACACTCCTGCAAAATAGCGATTTGGCTACCTTGGCTAACATATTTTACAAAAAAGATGCAGACAAGGAGTTGATAGCTGAAGTGACTGTAAAATAATAGAATAGATTAACAGAAAAAAAAAGTGTAGCGCTTCATGGTTTGCGGTTTCACATGTACCCAACCGCCATGATCAAATAAACCTTCAAATTACCACCAGCATCAGGAGCAGCACAACAACATTGTTTTAGGGCATATTAACAACTTCAAACATGGCTTGGAAAAGAAGTTATCTCTACGGATTAGCGCTGGAAAAAGTAAGTGAAAGGAATTATACCGCCGAATATCACTGAAGATCAGTTGATACCCGATAGTCTCCTTGAAACAATTTGTTCCAGTTACAAAAAAGGTTGTTCTTCCGCAAGATGTAACTGTAGGAAACATGATCTAAAATGTACCAATTTATGTTCAAGTTGTTACAATTAATATTTTTTTTTCAAAACTAATTTTGACTGGTGTATAGCAGCCTGCAAGACTTAAAATAATTCTGCCATCTCAAACACAATTATTATTTCTATTCAAATTCCCATTGGCTCAGCTTTAAATTGCATGCATTTCTTCTTGAAAGATGGTGGTGGTGTCTCCTAAAGATTTTGCAAGCTCAAAGTCTAGACTTAATACTCCCACTCTACCCTCCTCTTTCACCTTGAATCCTTCAATAAACTAAATTCTTCTCTAGTGAAAGTGATCTCCACATCCACCTAATAGCAGTCAGTAATTTTTTCACAATTCATATAGGCATGAAGTCTGACGGTTCCAATATGGATTATATTGGAATTATATCCAGAATGATCATATGTCAATAAAGTTTGTAGATGTGAGATTTTCTGTTTCGAGCAGCTTAAAGGCATTTGTTGCTGTAACTTTAATCACAACTATGTGCAGTGAAGGAGCTTTATTATTGATTTCATTGCCACTATGGGCAGGATTGTATAATCTCCCAGATATTTATCCAATTTGAAAAAGCTAGATATTTTTAAAAATCAATAAATTTTCTTATAACTTCATTCTTTCTTTTCAAAGTTTGAACTTATACGTGGAAGAGATTCACAATTGAATCTAAAATCATACTTGAAGAATTTTATTATGAAAATTATTATCACTCAGGGAGCATATCGAATATAGTTTAATGTGATAAATGCTCCAGTCAAGACGACTTTACTTAAGTAGAATACGTGAATCCATCAGCTGACTTGGCACATACCCATAGACGACGCTCTAAATTTCCTGAACCGGCTGGTTATGAGTGACGAAGTTCATTTCTACCTGAATGACTGCATAAAGAAGCAAAACTAAATGACTTGAGGAATAAATGGTGCAAGAGTACAACAATAACATACGATTTGATGTAGTGTTATAGGTTAAGGTATTTTTGACCCTATTTCGATTGATTACATTTTATTATAAATAATCTTAAAGAGCACACGGTAAATCAAAGGTAGCGCTATATAAAAAATTATCTGATAATGTCAAAAATTAAATGCAACCATAAAACTCTTTTTACTTCACCTTATAGACCACTAGAAAACATAAATCTGATATCTACATACATAAATATGATATCACTCAAGGAAATATCTCCTTTGACTAAGTCTTTAGAGCGAATAGAGTCGTGTATTTATTGCTAAGTTAGGAGCTTTAATTTCGAAAGAATATTTCGCGAACGACACATTATTAGCTACGACACTGATCGGTTTTTAATAAAAAGAAAACATAATGAAGACTTCATGAATGTTTCATAAAACCCCTTAGAGATAAGCTAATATATTATGTACGCAAAGGAACATGGATGTTTAGTCGCGTCGCGTCTGTTCATAATTTGCTTAACAAATTTTCATCGCCTTTTTTGGAGTCAATGTGCTGACATTGAACAACACCAAAAAAAGATTGTCTGTTATAATAATCCAAAAATATTTCAGTATACTATTATAACAAAATATTTATTTAACACTTCAGCACAACATAGAAGATGTGCTGAAGTTAAAAAACAGGAAAGAAAGTACTGTTCCATTACACGCCTAGCAGAAAATTTTTCGATACATCTAACTTTCTCGTAGTATTTTGTTTACTGTTTATTTTACGTAAATATTTATTTATAGAGGTATTTTATTATAAATATTTTTTATCATTTTTTTCTTGCATCTATATTTTCATTTCTTAGAATCAATTTTATTCGGTTGAAGATCCATGTGATAACAAAAACATATTTTTCTTTAATGCAGCATTTTTATATTAAGGTTTCGGTCACTTCTGACCAGGGGCGGATCCAGCCTGTCTCTTGGGGGGGGGGGGGTGATATCACAAAAGTACAGTATGGCAAGAAAAACAAGTTGTCAACGGGGGGAGGGGGAGTGCAAGCAGCATACTCATTCCTAACATAAAGGGCAAAATGGGTTCTGAACTCAAAGCTCTTGGGGGAGAGGGGGGCGATCGCAAGCATACGCATTCCTATACTCTATTCAAGAACTGGAGAGAGTAATAAAACTGTTACCGAAACCTCCAACGTACCTGCTCCAGTGCCGCAGGTAACTGAGAACTGCCGTAAATCTAATTATATTTCATTATATTTAAATATATTTTATAAATTTACTGCAACATAAAATTTCTGATAATTTAATTTAATTTCTGTCAATGAGCAAAGTACACCTTACAGTTTGTTCTTAGTGATTTATCTTTTTTGCGCTTGTTTTTATATATTATTTGAGATTAGTGAGATACCCAAAAGATATGGCTTTCATCTCTATATTTATTCCAAAATAGTTAAACCATGGCATTTTTTCCTCAATAAAAACTTATTACGATGAATGTTTATGATGCTTTAAGATGTCAATATCTAGATTATAATGTTAAAAGCTCTGTTCGAGATGTATTCCAACATGACAGGAGTCGGAAAATCTACTATGAACCGAATACTAAAGGAGAAAAAGACGACTGTAATTGTTAGTGCTCCCAAGCCTCATTCGATCACAGGCAGATGAAAAACCTCGTTGGAAAAAGACATGAAAACTGCAATTAAAGGGGTTGTATATATATTTTATTATGAGACGCAGAGCCCAACAGTGTACAAAATTTTAACTAAAATCAATGAAGATCGCGATTTACCTGAAATTAAAAGAACTTATCTCTGGAAATTGCTCAGAGAATTTTTGCTGGAAAAAACCACATAGTATATCCGTTCTTATAAATCGTCCGGAAAATGTCCGTTGGAGAAGGAAATATCTCTCTCAAGTAAAAGGTAGACTTGCTAAAAATAACACAACTTACAAAATTAGTAATTTAACTAAACCTTTGAAAGATTTTCTTGAATAAAGTTACTGCGGAAAATTGGGAAAAATTCATATAATAAAAGAATAAGACAAAATGTGAGAACTCGATCTCATGATCGGTGAAATAGAGGAACCAATTATAATTAATTTGAGCGAAGATAGTTTCACTGACTTTGATTAGGAATTAGATACGTAATGTTTACTAGTGTAAATACAATTTATTATTTAAATTTTTGTTTTTGTTGCATTTTTTTGTTTAATGTTGTATATATGTTTTCTTATTTTTTTCATATATTTTTATTTTAGTGTGTTCCACTCTTTAATTTTATATATATTTAATTATAACTAGCCGTATGTTTTTTATTATTTTATTATTGTATTTGTGTCTTTTTCTTAAGCGTGTAGAATTAACATGTTTATCTTATTTTCTTGGGGGCTCTCGTATTTCCATATAATAAAGTAAATTAAATTAAGATATCAGTACAATAGAAATAAAAATAAGTAGGTCTAATTTTAATTACAACATACAAAAAGTAATTATATTTGAATCCCTTTTTAGTGTTTAATTGTAATTCTGCAGATGTTTTAAGAAATAAATAAACTAAAACGTCAAATATCCTAAAAATGTTTTTAATTAATAATAAAATGACCGATAGCCCCAAAAATATTTTATTATTATATGGACGAATTTATTTTTTTATATATGTTTAACTTTTTATATTTTTGTCAATTGATATTTTGTAGGTATTTAAATTATAACTTCGAATTTTTTGAGAGAATAAGGCTACGTTTTAGTCCATTATTATAGACCGATATTTTTGATTATAAAATTTCTAACCCATTCCTATGAAAAATATATGTGTCTAACAGATTATGCTAAGGACACCGGACTGAAGAACACAGGTAGTTTGCGAAAAGAAAAAGGGTAAAAAATGATTTATTACTCTCTCTAGTTCTTAAATAAACTGTAGTAGAAGAGGAAAAATCGGGTCCATTTTCCTAGACTCAAAGCTTTTGGGAGGGGGGGGGGGGCGATCGCCCCCACCGCCCCTCCCTTGGATCCGCTCCTGCTTCTGACTCAGGTTAAAATAAAATGGAATGGACAAAAAAATAAAATCAGGGAAAGTCCAATTCAGCAATCACTGATTAAAAATGACTAACACACAAAATATTAAAATTTAACCAATGTTATAATTTTAGTTAGCGTCGCGACAAATATAAATTTTCCATACTTGTGCAGTGAAGAGTAGTAGGGATGTTTAAAAAGTAAATAAAGGCTATGGTTGAAGGTATATATATATATATATATATATATATATATATATATATATATATATATATATATATATATATATATATATATGTATATATATATATATATATATATATATATATATATATATATATATATATATATATGTACAAATTAAGATGATTGATTTTGGAACAAATGGAAAAGTATCAGTTAAACGAGTTCTGGAATATTCAGACTAAACCAAAATGAAATTAAAATACCTCAGTCTCTAAACAGGCAAATAGGAAAAAATCGTTTCTTTGTATTAACTATTGATAAAGCGTTTTCAGTGACAAATGATTCTGTTAAACCATTCAGCCACACAGAATTGAAATGGCACAAAGGAATATATAATTACACTAGTTTCTAAATTTCGCATTTTTATTCGAACGATTAATTTAAAGTTAGAAAACATAGAGAAAGTAGTCACGGCTATCTGCGTCTTGCTTATTTTAAGATTTGACAATTACATACCTATGAATTTGGATATAGATGATAATTAATTTTATTTACTTATAAAGTAGGTTTTAACCCTTTCGAAATCCGAAACCTTTTCTAGAAACCAAATATAAAACTTATGCCAAAAAAAAACACGATTAACATCGTCCTGTAAGATTTAAAGGAATAATTTAAAATTAATGATATTTCATTTATTTTACAATTTTATATATTTCGAACAATGCATGAGGAATATCAGAAAAAGATGCGGCAAGTATAAATGTAGCTTTACTGACATGTTCATAGCTGCAATACAAAAAGATAAATAGCCATGATTACCAAGCTCTTGAAGGGATATGGTCCTTAAAGAAAAATAATATGTTACTCATTGGTATTTCAAATAAAACATGATTATCTTTAATAATTTTTTTAATAGCATTCTAATAATTTGTTGAAAATATTTTTGTCATATTGGTATATATATTGAGCTATTTGATACTTCTTCAAGAACATCTTGGATTTTATTATTTTTTGTCTTAAGACAACTGATTTTTTTCGCCCTTGAGAGCTATGGAATTTAATGAAGTAGCAGAAGACAGATATTATCATAAATTTGCCGGAACAAAAGATATAGGATACATTAACTCCAAATCAGATTCTCCGTGTTGCGATATATATATATATATATATATATATATATATATATATATATATATATATATATATATATACATATATATATATATATATATATATATATATATATATATATAAATATATATATATATATATATATATATATATATATATATATATATATATATATATATACTGAAATGTAAACTTATTTTTAGTCTGTTCTACTTTAGGTACAGACCACAGAAAATAACTGATGGTCAATCTGTGCAAACAGATTTGACTTTAAAAACATTGCCTGCAAAATTATTGGGTCATATTTATATTTGAAGTTATTTCACGGTATATCTCCTGGTCCATAAAAATTTTAAGGGTTCAAAATACCACAGATGTGGAATATAAACTTCATCGTTGTCCGCTCTAAACCTTCGTATATCTTCTTTTTTTTTAATTCGCTTCGATAAATAACCTTCATGGAATCTATTTTATTCTTTACGGTTTGAAGATTGGCGTATTTTTCAAAATAAAATATTAATATTAAAATAAAGTATTAGTTTAATAAAAAAAATTGTGTAATAAAGTGGGAATTTATTTCTTAATTTTAATATCGTCTAAATGTGTTCCGTTATTTGGTTGGCACACTTCTCAACGGGAGCCAAAATTTCTGAAAACGGCTCAGCACGTGTTCTCCGTGATCGCTGCCATTTTTTCTCAGATATAGAGAGATAGGATTGTTGCTGTAATTTAAGGTAGTTCTACAGGAAAAAACCTATTGGTATCAAATCGGGGCTACGTGGAGGCCAGTTTATGTCAACTCGTCTGGATATCAATTTTCCATGAAAAAGTTCACGAACAACCGATATAGATATGTTAAACGTGTGAGACGTTGCTCCATCCTGCTGGAACCATGTATTTCGATTAAAAACAGAAAAATCTTGCAAAGCTGATACGAAAAAGTTAATCATCTCCACGTATCAATATAATTAAGTTACTAGGCGACCACTTTGATCTTCGAAAAAGTACACTTATTCCGCGCACCGACATTGCAGCCCAAACAGTGACTTTTGGTACATAAAGTCTTCTCAGATGTTTATGTTTTCGATTTATTGGACTCCATTAAGGTGAGAATGTGCGTCATGCGAGAATAAAATATTTTTGATGGACAAAAATCGATCAACCATTTGGTCAGAGAAGTTAAGCCCCACAGCACCATCAGTTGGCTTTAATTCTGGAACTAAACTTGCCCTTTTGCGAACAGAAAGAACTCAAATTGGATGACCTTGATCGCCTCGTCCAAATTTTTTCATCGTCGAACCAGTCTCTTCAGATTTCTGTACCCATGTTTTGATGCGTTGAGTACTCAGTGCTTCATTTATGTAAAGCAATTGATGAAGATTACAAAAATTTCTCTACGCTATAATCGCAGAATTATGGTTTTTTTTTAAACTCGCGCACGCAGCATGCACTCTCCAATCATGTGAAATATTCCATAGCGCCAAAATTTCCAAGGATGGGGCTAGCGGGTAGGTAAAACGAGGTAAAAAAGATTACCACAGACTGTGTTTTTACAAGACAACAAACAGCTCGTCGATAACGAGTTCAGGCTTCAACAGAAATTTTGTTTAACAATTCTGCACAATGGATTGATGTCACAATGTTCGGCAAAAATGTATGCTTGTGTCTGTAACCGACGCAATGTTTCAACATAGTAAACAATTAAAAAGTCTTAAATTTAAAACCAAATGAGAGTTCCAAGACTTTCTCGTGTAAATAATAACACTCTATATTATTCATCCAATTTTCCACATATTAATATTGATATTAGTGTGGTATTGTTGTAGTTATAAATGACTGACTGACTGACTCCGTAGCACTACAACCCAGGGTGGGTCTTGGCTGCCTCGACTATCTGCCTCCACGGTCTTGTGCCAGCTCCCTCCATTCTTGCTGGTCAACTTCAAGGATAGCTAGATCCTTGTGGATGTTATCTCTCCATCTAAGCCTAGGTCTTTTTCCTTGTGGTGCTTCCTCCCATACCTGTTTTATTAGTCGATCGTTCTAACTCCTTTGTACATGACCTGCCCATCGTAGTCTTCTGGACTTTATTTCTTGAATGATGTCAGGGCTTTGATATATTTGCGCAAGCTCTATGTTGCTTCTCATTCTGTGACGGCCTGTTTCAAGGTCTCGGTAGAGGCCATATATTATGCGCAGGATTTTTCTTTCAAACCTTTTTAGCAGCTCCGTATCGTGGACTATCAGGGTCCATGTTTCACTTGCGTAGATTGCTACTGGTCGTATTATTGTTCGATAAATTTCGGTTTTTGCCTTTCCTACATATTATTGTTTGCCGTTATCACTGCGCCTAGGTACTTGAAAACTCGCACATGCTCAAAATTATAGTCATCCATGGTGACGTTCTGCCTGATTCTGTCTCGGGCGGGGTTGCGGGAGACATGCATGTATTTGGTCATTCCTTCATTTATTCGGAGCCCTATTCTCTGAACTTCTTTTTCTATCTTTATGAAGTTTTCCTTCACACTGACTGTGCTTTCTCCTATCGCGCCCATATCATCAGCGTAGGCCAAAATAAGTTTAGGGCCACTTGGCTCAAAAACCTCCACGTCAACAAGCATCCCCCTGTTTTAATCCTCTGTTGATAGAAAATGTTTGGCTACACTCTCCTTCAATTTTGACACAGCTATTTGCCCCCTCCAGACACGCTCTACATAGTCTAATCAGCTTGTGCGGGATTCCAAATTTTTCCATAGCTTCCCACAACCTTATCCTAATAACACTGTCATATGCTTGCTCGAAATCTATGAACAAGGTATGTAAGTTTTTGTTAAACTCCCAACATTTCTTCAGCATCTGTGAAAAGCTGGTCAACTGTTGATCTTTCGCTTCAAAAGCCACATTGGTAGTCTCCGATAATCTCTTCGGTATACGGAGAGAGACGTTGAAGGAGAATGCTGGAGAATAATTTAGTAGAGCAATACCTCGGTAATTTCTACATTGCTTTTGGTCCCTTTTTTTGTGGAGTGGAATTATTACCACTTCTTTCCATTCATCAGGAATGATTTCTTGATTCCAAATTTGTTTCACGAGATTATGTATTTGTGTGATTACATCGTTCCCTCCATGTTTCAGACTTTCTGCCAAGATATTATCTCGACCTGCCGTTCTGTTATTTTTGAGCTTCTTAATGGCTCTAATGGTCGCTTTCATGGATGGAGGTGGGATATTAACCTCTGCCGTAGCGAATACTCTAGCTTCAAGTAATTCCTGCGTCGGCACGTTTAGTAGTTCATCGAAGTAGTGCTTCCAACTGTCCAGTACCTCCACTTTTGAGGAGGTGATTGTGCCATCGTTAAGCTTTAGCATTGTGGCACTTCTTGGGCAGAATCCTTTTTTATGCCTCCCCACTTCCTTGTAGAACCTCCTAGTATTGCAGTTCTGAAAATCAGCCTGTAAGTTAAGTACTTTTTCTGTCTCATGTTCTTTTTTCTTTTTCCTGATCAATTTACGTAGCTGTGTTCTTAGTTCGTTAAACCTAATTGTTGTCGGCTCTGATGGGTTATGAAGCATTTTAATTCGTGCCTCTGTTTTGATGGCACCAAGATTTTTGCACTCATCATCGAACCAGGGATGTCGGCTGGGCTTTGGTTTGAGGCCCAAACACTTCCGTTTGCTTCCCTAATGCTTTCCTTTAGGTGCTTCCAGCTAGTTTCTATATTGTCAGTTTCTGCTATTCTGCTAAGGTTCTCGGAGATTCTGTTCTTGTAAGCTAGGCATATTTGTGGGTCTCGTAGTTTATTCGTGTCGTGTTGTGCCTCTGTTCTGGCTTTATTATTTTTGTGTGAAAATATGCGAGTACTAACTTTGGCTGCCACCAACAGGTGATCGGAGTCTGCTTCGGCCCCTTTGTAACTTCTAACGTCTATTATATAGTTGGCATATCTAGAGTTGACCAGTACATGGTCTATTTGATTTCTAGTAACGCCGTCATTCGAAATTCACGTTTGTTTGTGTATTTGTTTATGCGGAAACATCGTTGACTTTACCCTTAACGCGTTTGTCGATGCTAGATCTATAACCCTTGTTCCGTTATCGTTCGATATGTCATGCAGGCTGTGAAATCCCATCACTGGGTTTGCTGCCGGCTCCTATCTAATTTTTGCGTTGAAGTCGCCTAATACTATAAGCATATCTTGTTTCAGTATTTGATTAGTAACTATTTGTAGAGTACCATAGAAAGTATCCGTTATATCATCCTGTGTCTCTGTAGTTATAAATGTTATCAAAAATTTTGGAAATTTCATATTTTTGTGAAAATCGCTCATGGAAAGTTAATAAACGTTACAACAAGAGTATCTCTATGAATGAAAAGTTACTGTGAACGTGAAATGGCGACAACATTAAAAATAACTAAGTCGGCAGCGTATATTAACTTTAATAAAAAGACCATCCTGGCCCATCAAAAACCAGTGGCATAAAATTGCACCACCTAACAAAAAAAATCATCACAGAATAAAAAATTGCTGCAGAATTCAATGACGACCGAACAAGAAAGGTGAATCTAAGTACCGTTATGCGACATTGCAGGAAACCAATTTTACTTAGTCAAAGCCGACTAGAAAATAAACGAAATCAGTTAGAGTTAGCACGCATAAATAGAAATATAGAGTGATGAGTACAAATTTGAACTTTATGGGCAAATTTTCTACAGTTAAGCACGTGTTCTGGTAGGAATTGAGGGGTATATTAAAATAGAACGCGATACTGTTGTGGTTTAGAACGCCCCAAATATAGATACCTCAAAAATATAACAACTCAAAATCACAAGAGAATAATAACCTTTTAAAAAAGATGACTAGGAGTTCTTAGTCCCTTGACTGAATCAGTTTTTGTGAGAAGAACTCAAAGGATCGAAAAAAATTTCATACAATTCAACATTAATTATCGTGTATTTTTCTAGATAAGTAGACTAAAGTAAAACCAAAACTACCCCAACAATTCATCATAAGAATTCAAAGGAGAACGAGAGCTGTTCGTAGGTAATAAAGTATTTTCTGACGAAATGATTTTGGTTAATAAAATTATATTTATTTTATTTGAAAATGATCAAAACATATTATTAGTACTGCATATTCCTACATTTCATTCAGTTGAACATTTTGCTAGTGGTCGCCCATTCTTTCAAGAGCCCTTGTACATAAGACATCGATATACATTTCTTAAAACAAATCGTTTCGTATAAAACTCAATCTTGTGTATTTTGTTAGTTTGTTGAATATTGTTTCTTTTATTCAATTTGTAGCAATAAAACGCAGGCTTATTGCTCTTTAAAAAATCAAAATTTCAGCTAGAAATAAAGGAATCTATCTGCCGTATTTAAATAATTGTCATATATGTATTCTTTCAAGCAGAGAAAAGAAAAGAATATATAGACACAGTTAATTTCCTACAAATACCACTCTGGTCTTCCGTACGCGTTTCGACCACCTTATGGTCTCGTCAGTGGAGCTGTATTGGACCGAGAGCAATATTCGCATGAAATAACTAATATATAAAATATAAATTCCAAGGTATGTCGGTAGGATATTGCAAACCTGCCACCTACTGACCTCGATGTCAAATTGAAAAATATTGCCAGTAGAACGACACCTATGAATCACCGGAGTAGTGAGAAATTAAAAAAAAAATCAAAATTACAACAAGAAATAAATAAATCTATCTACCGTATTTAAAGAGTTGTTATATATGTATTCGCCTTTCTGGCAGATAAAGGATAGAATATATACAAACAGTTTATTTCCTGCAAGTACCACTCTCGTCTTCTCTCCATACGCATTTCGTCCACTTTATGATCTCGTCTGTGAAGCTGTATCGGACCGAGAGCAATATTCGCAAGAAATAATTGATATATGAAATATAAATACGACAGGAGAATACAAAAATATAACAACTATTTAAATACAGCAGATAGATTTCTTTATTTCTTACCGAAATTTTGATTTTTTTTTAAATTTCTCAATACTCCGGTGATTCATAGATGTCGTTCGACTGGCGATATTTTTCAGTCTGACATCGGGGTAGGTAGGTGGCAGGTTTGCAATATCCTACCGACATACCATTGAATTTATATTTCATATATCAGTTATTTCCTGCGAATGTTGCTCTCGGTCTGATACCGCTCCACTGACGGGACAATAAGGTGGCGTATGGAGAGAAGACCAGAGTGATATTTGCATAAAATAAACTTTGTATATATTATTTCCTTTTCTCTGTCTGAAAGGAGAATACATATATAACAACTTATTGCATTATATTGCAAAATTCAGTAATATATTAACCAAGAAAAAAATATATTAACACAAAATATATAATTGTTAGTTAGCAAAACATAATAAGACTAATACTTTACCTATTAAATTCTCTTCAAATATTCGTAAAATTTTCGTATTGGATATCTAACTGAAAGGTAGACATAGACCCATAATCAAAATGACTCATTCCTAGTCAATAATCTTTACAGTTTTCTTTATTTAAAATTTGTTGATTACATACATAATATAAAATCAGTCACGTTTTAACTACATTGAGTTTTTTCTTAAAGAGATCATAAATCCAAAAATTGTTAGAGAATTTATTACTTTCAATTTATTTTAGTCATCATATATAGGAATAATACAAAGGCAGACTGTATATTTTTCTGCTCATTAATTTTATTTTTTATAAATTCAATAGCATTTAGAAAAGTTATCACCGTTCTTTCAATTATTTATCTTAGTGAGAATTATCTATCTAAATTTAATATTATATGTACATTTACGTTATACCAAAACTTCCTCATGACCAATGACAAAGGTCAGGACAAAATTAATTCAGTTCTTTTCTAAATTAGCAGTGATAGACAGACAAACGGCGTAAACACAACTTTATATAATGTAGTAATTATTTCTTCGATGCGAAGAATCCATTAATAATATGTCCAGCAAATTTTGATCGACGCTTTCAGTATCTGAATCTAAAAGGATTCTAATCAATAATAGGTTGAACATTAACTAAAATATCACGAAAGCTTGTTGCATTAGGTAAAGATAATAGACTATTTACTAATTTGAATCGATTCCAATTATTTTCTTAAATTTGTTATAATATATATATATATATATATATATATATATATATATATATATATATATATATATGTTATATCGTAGGTTTTCACGTATGGTAGAATGAATAGTTTGGTTATTTGGTTATTCCGGGTTTCAATCCGTTCGTTCAAAAAATGATATCTTAGCAAGCCTCGATATAAAATCGCTATATCCAAGTATACCACTGGGTGAAACTTTGGACAAAATCGCCATGAACGAAGATTTTCCAGCCTACACAACTGAACTTGCAGAACACTGCCTAAAGAACACATACTTCATGTTCAATAACCAAATATACAAACAAACAGATGGCGCACCTATGGGATCCTCGCTTTCACCAGTCATAGCAAACCTGTTTATGATATATTTCGAACAAGAGGCACTGCAAAAGGCACCTTTAAAACCGAAATTTTGTAAACGCTATGTTGATGATATTTTTATAATATGGCCACATGGAAAAGAACACCTGGATGATTTCCTCACATACCTGAACAATATCCACCACAGAATCCAATTCACGCTAGAAATCGAACAAGAAAAGAAACTATCTTTTTTGGACCTGCTATTAACTAGGAAACTCAACAACACCCTGGGCTTTGGCGTATATTGGAAACCCACGCATACTAACCGATATCTCAATGCAGCGTCACATCATCATCCCGCTCAAAAACAGGCAGTAGTCAACACACTAGTATCAAGATCTCTCCGCCTAAAAGAACTTGACACAAAACAAGATGAAATGAGACACATTTCAACAGCTCTAGAACGGAATGGTTTATCACAATCAGATATAAAGAAAGGCATAAAAAGACAAAGAGAAGACTACAACAAAAACCAAAGACCAAGATCAAACAAGGAACAAAGCCATAATACCATACATAAAAGGAATAACAGACAGAATCGAAAGAATCTTAAGAAAACACACCATACAGCCCATATTTAAACCACAAAGACAATAGCCAACATCCTAGGAAATCCCAAAAATAAGACCAACCTTGAAAATAATGGCGTTTACAGCATTCCATGGGCAGATTGCCATCAAACTTATATAGGACAAACAAACAGATCAAACAGAATCCAAGAACATAAAAAGAGCCTCAAAAACAAACAGACAACCTCAGCCTTATTTCAACATCACCAAACAACCGGACATACCATCGACTTCGAAAAAACAAAAGAAATAGCACCTGTACAGGACTACAAGGTACGCCTCATAAGAGAGGCCCTAGAAATCGAAAAAGCGGGACAGCTAAATAAACGAGACGATGCTATAAATGTTCCAACTATATGGAAAACATTAATAAAGAATCAAGAACGAAAGCAACAAAAGTCAACTAGTACACAAGAGACCAGCATACAAGAACAAAATATATTGCACTCGGCAGAGGGGAGGAGCCTGCGAAGCCGCTCATCCAATCAGGAAGCGAGCCAGCTAAACAAAACTCGAAATTCATCAGAGGCCACCATCAATTCTCAGCGAGTAACGAGACGAACCGCACTTGAAAATGCCAAATGAGATTTTGACGAAACGTCGTCAAAACGATTTTTTGAACGAACGGATTGAAACCCGGAATAACCAAACTATTCATATATATATATATATATATATATATATATATATATATATAGTACCGTGAATTGGAGATAGTTGTATACATATGTACCGGTTTAAGTATTAAAGGATATTATTAACTCACCATTTTCTAGCTTCATATAATGAAAATTACTTATTTGTGCTATTAATTAATTTATCTAGAATTTTTATATTTAAAAAGGAAATTACTATTATGTCACAAGAGATGTGAAATTTTCTATGAAATTCGAAATTTCTCAACAAAATATTACAAAATTAGTATTCACAACTGGTATTTGAGGCAGTGATGTTCTTGTCAGATTGACCAAAAATGGTTCCACGATCAGACTCGTCGGAGTCAGTCCCGAGTCGTTCTGATAAGGAACACAGCTCATTGAGACAAGATAGGTCCACACTTGTGTCAATTGCACCCCAGTTCAATACATTACTTTTATAAAAAAAAAACAAAATAATCAGTCAGTTTGTTAAATGTTTGAGTGAAACTCTAGGAATGTATCGTATTAAGAACAATTACATAATTAGACCTGATGCTCGCATTCTCAGCAAGGTTGTCTCTCTAAAGGTAGGGGAACTACTGAAAAAATTTTATCACGTGCGGAGCAATATTAATATGATTGGCATCGTGCTGGAAGATGGCATCTAGAGGAGGTTGAAACTTCTGGTCATGTTATCAGAGAGTGCCCAGCATTCATTAAGAAAGGAGAACAGGCAAGTTCAGGTAACGAGGTAGCTTGGATACGCAAAGGACATCACCTTCAAATGACTTACGGATATGATGGGATGGGATGAAAAAGACCAACAAGTCCTAAATTTGAAGATTAATGATTACAATTCTTACTCATTTAAATAAATCATACAGGGTGTCCCGGAAAATATGGGAAATCTCCCGAACATGAAAAAAACAAAAAATAGTACTACAAGTTCATATAAACTTTTTTCGTATAGGTCTTCTCTTTGGAGATACAAGTTCCCAAATATCTGCAATGGAATCAAGTTTTTTTACACATAATTATTGAACCACCAGATATATTTCATTTTTTTTTAATATGATGTATACCAGGCAGGGGCGGATCCAGTCTCCCTCTTTGGGGGAGGGGGGGCGGTGATATCACAAAAGTACAGTATGGCAAGCGAAAGGAAGTTCTCGACCGGGGGGGGGACGACACCAGGAATATTCCCATTTCTAGTGTAAAAGGTAGGGTCGGGTCTATTTTTCTGAATTTGAAGCTCTTAAAGAGGAGGGGATGCCAGCAACATACACATTCCTAGTATAAGAGGTAGAATCGGGTCTATTCTCCTGAACTCAAAGCTCTTGGGGGGCGGCTATCGCAAAAAAAATAAGTTGTCAACGGGGAGGGGAGTGCCAGCAGCATATACATACCTTTTATAAAAGGCAAAATCTTACTTCTGAGCTCTTGGGAGAGGGGGGGGGGCGATCGCAAGCATACACATTCCTATATTCTATTCAAGAACTAAAGAGAGTTATAAAACTGTTACTGAAACCTCCAACGTACCTGTACCAGTGCCGCAGGTAACTGAGGACTGCCGTAAATCTATTTATATTTAATTATATTTAAAAATTTATTTTTTTATATATGTTTAACTTTTTGTATTTTTAACAATGGGTATTTTGTACGTATTTAAATTATAATTTAGAATTTTTTGAGAGAATAAGTGTATGCTTTAGTCTGAAAACGCCTAAAACGGTTTTTATGCCAAAATTAAAAATAATAAAAATATATTTGTGATTTATGTTAAATATCTCAAAATTATCTATGTTTTGTAATGTATGTGAATTATTAAGAAATCATATGAAATAAAATAATAAAAAATTTTTATTTTATGTTTATTACCGAAATAATATTCTATGCCATAAATACTTAGTGATAAAATAAACCTCCTATATATATATATATATATATATATATATATATATATATATATATATATATATATATATTTAATTCCATTTAACCATAATTTTTTTATTATTTTATTATTGTATTTGTGTCTTTTTCTTAAGCGTGTAGAATTTACACGTTTATTTTATTTTTTTGGGGCTATCAGATTTCCGTATAATAAAGTAAATTAAATTAAGATGTCAGTGCAATAGAAATAAAAATAAGTAGGTCTAATTTTAACTGTAGCATATAAAAATTAATTACATTTGAATCCCTTTTTAGTGTTTAATTGTAACTGTGTAGATGGTTTCAAAAATAAATAAACTGAAAATCAAATGTCCTAAAATTGGTTTTAATTAATAATAAAATGACCGATGGCCCCGAAAAAATTTTAATATTGTATGGACGAATTTATTTTTTTATATATGTTTAACTTTTTGTATTTTTAACAATGGGTATTTTGTACGTATTTAAATTATAATTTAGAATTTTTTGAGAGAATAAGGGTATGCTTTAGTCTGAAAACGCCTAAAACGGTTTTTATGCCAAAATTAAAAATAATAAAAATATATTTGTGATTTATGTTAAATATGTCAAAATTATCTATGTTTTGTAATGTATGTGAATTATTAAGAAATCATATGAAATAAAATAATAAAAAATTTTTATTTTATGTTTATTACCGAAATAATATTCTATGCCATAAATACTTAGTGATAAAATAAACCTCCTTCCGACGCCTATGACAAGGATTAAAATCCTTTTTAACGCTTTACATTTCCAAATATCTATTATTATCCAACCCAAATAGTCCATTATTATAGATCGGTATTTTTTATTATAAAATTTCTAATCCATTCCTATGAAAAATATATGTATCTAACAGATTTTTCCACACTGGACTAAAGAACACATTTGCGAAGAAAAAAAAGGTCACAAATGATTTGTTACTCTCTTTAGTTCTTGAATAAACTATAGTATAAGATTAAAATCGGGTATATTTTCCTGAACTCAAAGCTCTTGGGGGGGGGGCGATCGCCTCCGCCCCCCCCCCTTGGATCCGCGCCTGATACCAGGTTAGACCCTTCAAATTCCTATCCAAGAAAGTGTTGTGAATTACTCACAGCTGCAAGGACGGACTAGCTGTGATACTCGTGACCCGAATTTTTTTACGCCCTGTATGATAAGAACTTTGGAAAACGTTTTTTACATACCTTTAACTACTGACTAAAAATTAAGTACTCTTCTTTCAAACGTTCAACCTTATCATAAAAAAAATTCGATCCAAAATTAGAATTTACCTGTTTAGTTAAAAACGTCTATTTCTGTGAATACAAATTTATTGAGTATGCAGATATGCATCCAATGTATGGTCTTGCATCTTGCAATGTTTTGGATGCCAGGAAGTTATATCACGATAAATATCCTAATCGTACTCTTCCAGATCAGAAAATGTCTCAACAAGTTAACCAACTTCTAAGAAAGAATGGTAGACGACTCCATTTAATAAGGTAATATTATTAAATTTCTTCCTTATTTAAGAAAATTTGGGGAAAAGAGATACTGATGCTGATCAGGGAAGAACAGTATATACGCCGCAATTGGAGGAAAATGTTTTAAATGCTGTAGATGACACTACTTGAACGAACACTCAAAAATTGCACTGGACAGCCAAAATGTATCTAAAATAAAATCGACTAAATCTGACCATTTTTGATGTGCTAAAACTAAATTTATCTTTTGAATATTAGTTGAGTTTTAGAGATACGTGATATTATGTCTCCCTATATATAAACAATGTCACCGCAAGAATGCACGTGGTATATTTGTATTGTTATTAAAAAACTTGTTTTTGTAAACTGCAACTAAGTTTTTAATTTCATTGTCATTTTTGTATTCAGTGCCTCAAAATTTACAAAAAATATATTTTTCATACAAGATACAACAAATAAACTAAAATTTGTTGCCTAGTGTTATCAGCGCAGTTTAATACGTCGAAAACAATAGTACATGAATTTCTTCAAGAACAGCTGTTATATCCATATCATTTGAAAAAAGTGCATGAACTGATTCCTGAAGATTTTTCGAGTAGAATGCAGTTTGCAAACTGGCTATGGGATCAGTAACGAACTGATGTAAACTTCATTAGCACTAGTCTCTTCACGAATGAAGCAAGGTTTACCAAAAATGGTATCATAAATTTACACAACTCACATGTATGGGCTGATGAAAATCTATTTACAGCAACTATTGTTTCGCATCATCAACATCCGTTCCAATCAATTAATGTCTGGGCAGGAATCATTGGCAATTTTCTGATTGAATTATTTGTATTGCCGGCACGACTGAGAATGAAGAACTTTATTTGGAGCTCCTCCACTACATTTTTTACGATTTAGTAGAGCACTTACCACTTGAAACGAGCCGAAACATGTATTACATTCACGATGAGGCACCACGTTTCATTGTGATCAAATAAGGAACAATGCTGAGTGAGCCCATATCCCCGAATAGGAGTCCTGTACCGAAAAAGTTTATATGAACTTGTATTATTCCTTGCACGTATTTTTTTCATATCCGGGAGATTTCCCACATTTTCCCGGACTTCCTGTATACAAGAGAAAAATTGTTCATAGGAGCAGAAGTGGAGAAAAGTTTTCACTGTAAAAAATTCTTTCGTGAAAAATGTTAGTTCCCTAAAATTACATATTCCACATTAACGGGACCAATCGTGTTCATTGGCACATTTTAGATTTTAATGCCCCTAGAAATGAATGACTAGGCGACAAACCTCTGATCATTATTTGAATTATTTTACGTACTTAAAGCTAAATAAAAAATATGCGAATTGCATATTCTTCATTTTTTTCATTTTTACAAACAATATTAACTTTAGTTTTCGAAAAAAAAACTTTTAAAACAACTTTTGAACAATATAATATTAGTAATATAAAACTTAAATGTGGTTAATGAAGGCTATTTTAGGTATAAATTGTTTTATAAATTAATACAGTTTTTTAAAGCCCAAATATAAAGTGAATTCTCAATTCAAATTTTTATTTTATATGCTACAAGACCTTTATCGATTTGCTGCCTGCTATTCGACACGTTCCTCGATGTCGAACAAAAAGAATTATTATCTTTTCGCGTAAGAAATATGGAGTGAATATTATTATAAATAATATTTTGGGGGTTACTGTCAATTTTGATTTCCAGTGATTTAAGAATGATATGAAAAAATTTTGTTTTTTACCATCATATTCGTACATTATTGTACATTGTTATACACAAAAATAATTTACAAATTTGTAATAAATAAAATTTTTATAAAAAAATTGAATCGACTTCTAAAAGTGCGCTAAAAAGTGAAAAATAACCATAAATTTTTATATGAAATTGAACTTTTTGAAGTCGGCGCCAAACTAATACCTGACAAAATGTGATTTGCACAAACAGATTAAAAATACTTTATTTGTATTTGCTTTCTTACTATAATTTGTATATATTAGTAGTTATTTATTTCGTGTACAAATAATTTGGCGCCGACTTCAAAAAGTTCAATTTCATATAAAAATTTATGGTTATTTTTCACTTTTTAGCGCACTTTTAGAAGTCGGTTCAATTTTTTTATAAAAATTTAATTTTTCTATTTTTAGTTTTAGAATTCATTATGACATTCATAAATTATTTGAACTAAGTATTAATCGAGATTAGTGTACCTCGCAATGACTCCAAACTGGCAAAAAAGTACCCATTTTATCCAAAGTTGTAAATCACCCTAAAATGAACCACTAAAAATTCTTTAGTTCTTAGAGTTTTCCAAATACCAATCAAATTGGGTCAAACGAATATTTAGTCTGTCATTGAAAATCCACTATCTTAAATTTCAAATTAATTTTAGATTGGAAATATAGGCCCCAAAACCTTCCAATATCGATAGTTAAAGAAAATAAATTAATTTTTTATCCACCATATTGGATACGCCATATTGAATTTTTTAAAAATAATTTTAGATTCGTCATATGTGACCCCCAAAACTCTCCCGTACCAATTTTGGTGAAAATCGGACAAAATTGATTTTTCTGTCCGCCATATTGAGTTTTTTAAAAATAATTTCAGATTATTTATGTGAAGCCTCAAAAACTTCCCCATACCAATTTTGGAGAAAATAGGAAAAAATTGATTTTTTCGTTCGCCATATCGAATCCGTCATATTGAATTTTTTTAAAATTATTTTAGATTCGTCATATGCGATCCCGAAAACTCCCCCGTACCAATTTTGGAGAAAATCGAACAAAATTAATTTTTCTGTCGGCCATATTGAATCCGCCATATTGAATTTTTTAAAAATTATTTTAGATTCGTCATACGCGACTCCGAAAACTCCCCCGTACCAATTTTGGAGAAATTCGGACAAAATTAATTTTTTCGTCCATCATATTGGATCCGCCATATTGAATTTTTTAAAAATTATTTAAGATTCGTCATATGCGATCCCGTAAACTCCCCCTTATCAATTTTGGTAAAAATCGGACAAAATTGATTTTTTCGTCCATCATATTGGATCCGCCATATTGAATTTTTAAAAAATTATTTTAGATTCGTCATATGCGATTCCGTAACCTCCCCCTTACCAATTTTGGTAAAAATCGGACAAAATTGATTTTTTGATCCGCCATATTGAATTTGTTAAAAATAATATCAGATTCGTTATATGTAGCCTCAAAAACTCCCCAATACCAAATCGGACTAAATTAAATTTTTTTTTCCGCCATGTTGGATCCGCCATTTTGAATTTTTTTTAAATAATTTCAGAATCGTCGGGTACAACCTCGAAAATTTCTCCATACCAATTTTGGAGAAAATCTGAAAAAATTAATTTTTTTGGCCGCCATATTGTAAGCGCCATCTTGGATTTTACTGCACTAATTTCATCTAAAAAAATATGGGACCACCGCAACAACTTCCTGAATATAACGTAAAAAATTTCATTCAAATCAGTGCAGCCGTTCCGGAGTAATCGGTGTACATACATAAAAAAAAATACATAGTCGACAGTAGTGGGAATAGGGGGCTTCTAGTTGACCCCCCCACCACTTTTTTGATTGGTCAGCCAAGAATGACCTTGTTTCTGATTGGCTGCCCAAGTTCGCCCCCTATTCCGATTGGTTTCATAAACTCCGCCTCTTTTTGCTCCACCTCCTACCTCCTTCCTAACCACCACAGTAGTTGGAGGGGAGCTGGTAGCAGTTGGAGGGGAGCTGGTATTTTAAAGGACTGAATCTGAGCGAACTACATTCATTTACAACTAGTCTTAAGCTTATATAGAAGATTCACCACTAATAAAGAACAGTGTTAAATTAAAAATAAGTGGTAGTTATGAACAGTGATTTGCAAAATGAAATAATCAAATTAGGTAAACAGTTTACTAAACTTCAAAATTCCGAATTAAAGAATGCAATGCTAAGGAAAACACACCCCGAGTGGGCACAGGTATATTATGAGACTGCCTTCCAATACCAATTAGCTGCAGAAGCCTGTTTAAATTATAGAAAAACCCAAAATTTGCCGAAGTTCTTTCATGAAATAAAGAAAATAGGAGTCAGTTACTTTTTAAGGATATTGAAGGATTATATAAAAGATCCTGATATATTAAAAGAAATCGTGGAAGAGGAAGAGAGAGATAAAGAGATATTGAGAAACAGGGAGGTTTTAGTGTAGGATTTATTATGGAATTATTAATAAGAGAAATGTATGAAGAGTTTTTGATGTCCGCAGCCTGTTCCGAGTTTTATGCATATGAAGGTCAAGAAAGTGAAGCGCAGAATATTATATTGTTTTTAAATTATATGGAACATGCGGAATTATGTTTACTAGCAGCTAAATGTTGTAGCGAATATTTAAAAAATAAAAATATAGATATTTTAATATGTAAACTTCAAGAACTAGGATTAAATAATAATATTTCATGTATTAAAACAATGTTAGAAAATAAAACACATAATTTGTAATCAAGTCTTTTATTACATAAAAAAATTGTTGTAAAGGTAATAAACATTTGATAATGCACATACACATGGTATTTTTTGATGATAAAAGCAGCAAGGATCCATTTTCTTTAGGGTGGGTTGTTCATCAATCTCGATAACTGGTTTCATGGAATACTTCTTTACGAAATCTGCCTTTTCTTCCCCTTTTACATAAACATAGTCCACCTTAGCGCTTAAATCTCTTATGATATCTCCACATTTGTGTAATGGTGTAAATCCTTCACACCATTCAATGCAATGGTAATTTTTTATTAACCACAGAGCTTGTTTGTGTAAATAGGATGGTAAATGACCCATCGGAAATGGAGCTTTGAAAATAAAATGACTTGTCTTTTGCCCATCGTACGCTGCTAATTCCTTTACAATAAATTTATTATTTTCAATTTTGAATCCTTGAAGATCTAGAATAAGTTTCATATTTTCAAATATTTGAATTTCTTGATCATTTCTACTTTTAATTGATATTCACTTATTTGTTTTTTTAATTTCTGCAACTGAAGTTGAAAATCTAATACTCGAACTGAAATCTCGTAAGACATTATATAAATGAAGAATTCTGGTTTGGCTACGTTAATAAATATCAAAATTGACGCGTGCGCTCTTAAGCGTAAGTAGCGGTTTGTTTAAAAAGAGTATTTTATCTTAAGGAAATTGTATTACAACTGTTTCACAATTTTTGTTAATGGATTGTAACTGAAAACTTTATCATGAATTATAACACAATATGCCGCTGTTTTAGGGGGAATTTTTTCCTTGGTTTCAAATTCAATTCTCATGGTTACTGGACCTGTTTGTAGTAAATCTCTTTGATGTGAACAATTAATGTAAACTATAGGAGCATTTTCTTTAAATTCTTTCGGATTAAAAATTGGTTCCACTGGAGAGTTATAATACCCTTGACGAAAGTCTGTAAACATTTCATACAGAGTAGCAAATTTATTATTTTCAAAGTCAAGTTGAAGATCATTGTAAGGATATCTTTCTGAATTTAAAAAGACATTCATATTTCTTAAATTACAATGATCAAATTTACTCATATCCATTTTTAGATTACCACGTCTATTTTTCTGAAAAGCAATTAGAACATGACGTGGCGTTTCGACTTTTGTAGATGTTTTTACGGGCCAGTTGTGCCTCGTAGTTTCCAATAACTCTGGATATTCAACTAATTCTCAGCTTCGGAAGGTTATTAGTATATCACTATTTTTGTCAATAATTTTGGTAAGTGCTAATTCTTGCGGAATCGCTACAGTAAGATGAGGAACTCTCCAACACAACTTGGTAATTTTAACTTTGGGTTTTTCATCTTCATTACTGGATAATAATGCATTTGTATCATCATTACTTCTTATTAGAATAAGTTCTTGTTGTGAATTAAGAATAATCTTATTATAATCTTCAAAAAATCCTGAATACATCTTTAATGGTATACATAATGAAACATTACCTTTGTCATCAGTCATAATTTTTTCTTTAGATTTTGTTTTCGGATACCAACCGGCATTTTCCAATTTAGCACTTTCATTTTGATTAAATGAAATATATCCCTTAAGAGTTGAAGTTATACCAATATCCCGAACGGAGTCAATAGTAACACCATTTAAAATATAGCGTAATTCTTTAAATAAAAATGCCGGAGCATTATTAATTAAAACAGTATTAGCTAAAGGGGAATCATCTTCTTTAGTTACTTGCAATTCCACATAAATTTCACTTTTGCAAGGTAAAGGATATTTTCCTGTTTGTTGCAAAGCAATTCTGATTTCATCATTTGGTCCGAGTTTTGTAGGATTAAAAGGATCGAAAGAAAGAATTTCCCAGCTTAATATTGATTCATCAACCAATACATTTTCTCTTACATTTAAATAATCCATTTTTATTTAAGTTTAAAACCCAAACTTTGAAGAAATTTTCTATTAGAAGGTGTTAACCTTTGGAAGTTTGATTTCCTACTAAAGGAAGTTGGTTTCTTTCTTGTCTTATTAATGTTTTTATTATTAAATTTTCTAGTAAAGTTTGCAGATTTATTGTTATATAATATTACCATCTTTATTCTACTTTTTTAAGATGTAGTCTGATGGTTATGGTTTCTTCTCTAAAATTAACCAAATCACCTTCCTGATCTATTATTTTAATGGCTATTTTATCAATTACTTTAACGGTGACTGGGAAATATATGACGTTTTGAGGTGACTCAATTATTTTGAACCCTGGAGCAACGCAACCCTGGAGCAACGCTCGGGAAAAATTGGTGTATTATATGAACAGGTTTCCCGTTTAAATATGATCCCTCTGCAATACTGCAGTCTATATTTATTGAATTTACTTTAATTATTTCCGCGGGAAAATCTGATATATGTTCAATGTTGGCTTCCAATCGCCCATTTTTAAACCCTAATAATTTACCAATAGTTCCTTCACGAAAAGTTATGGGGGCTGAACATTTAAGATGTGTACGTAAAGTATTATTATTTGCATAAAGACTAAAACTAATTTTATCCTCATCCAAGTGTTTTTTTAAAAAATCTGTTATGTCTTCTAATTCGTAGCTACCTGGGGGTATGGCTATTTCTAAATTTTCATCATGAATTAATACATTATTCCCAACATCAATATTGGGAATTGCATTAAATGTTTCGAAATTTACAAGACCGATAACATATTCAACATCTTCATCTAAATATATTGGAGGATGTAACTCTGATGTTAAAATAGCGGAATTGCCGCTAAGAACAAAACTATATGACATTTTACTTTAAAAATATGTTTAATAATAAACTAAAATTAGGTGTTACATATGGTTATAAAGAAATTTTAGACACAATTGACCACAATTTGTTTTGTTAAAGTTTTGATAACTGTTATAATTATAATTAACAATATTATTATTTTGGTCGCTATAAAAATATTTAATTAATTCAGAAGGGGGTCGCAAATTACCATAACTATCAAAATATATTATGTTTTTTCCTTTTTTTGTATATGCTATCCAGTGAGTACCAACACCACTGTGATTATCTAGATTGACAATTGCACTTTCAATTAACTTTATCTTTTTTGGTAATTTATCCCTCATAAAAATACCACGAAAGTTGGGAATTTGTAAATATTTAGCGTATTTAAGTAAATCGTAATTTGTAAGTGCTTTTCGAGGTATATGTTTTAGCAGTTTTTTGAATAAGGTTTCAAGTATAATCCACATCCTGTTTTATATGGTTTTAAATAAAGTCCACTTCCTTTTTTTCCTACCGCAATGGACTCCATCATTTGATTGTGTCGTTTGGATTCTTCTAATTTCGCTTTGGCTGCTTTTGCATCATTTACTGCTTTAGCAATACCTGCAGCCCCTCCTCCAAGAGCACCAAGAGCAGACAAACCAGCAAATAAAGGTATAAGTGGAAGAAATCCGCCAGTCTTTGGGATTGGAATTACCCTTTTCTTTGGAGGTAACACTTTACCAGTTTTTTTAATAGCTTTTAAAGCAGTTTGAATACTTTCATTTAGGTCTTTAAAACGTTTCCCCTTAATTCCTTTTCTAGCTTTTGAAATTACCTGAGATAATGATAGTCCTCGTCCTTTTCGAGTTTTTCGCTTGAACTTTCTTCTCGTTCGAAGTCCCATACCTAATTTTCTTTTAATTTTCATAGCACCAGTAATTCCTAGTGCAGCAGTTTTTTCCCCAAAACTAGAATCTTTAGCTTTGAACCTTGATAAAGCTTTGTCAGCTAATACTTTATCAGCTAAATGCCTTCTTTTTATATCATTTGATTGTGAGTAAGCAATATCGTGTTCTTTACAAGCCTCATCCAATAAATTTATACCTTTATCACCTCTTGACAATCGTTTTTCCAATTTTGTTCCAGGTCCACAAAAATTATAACCAGGAATATGCAATTCAAAGGGTAATTTATTTATTAATGAGTTTACTAAACCACTTCCTTTCCTTTTGCTGTTTGTCTTGTAAATGATTCGTTTATTATGTGATGGAAACATTATATATAGTTGCAATCCTAGTGATAACTAACCAGTTACATCACAATACTGAATATTAATAGTTTGTTTTATATATAAAATGAGAGTTGAGAAACAACCATACTCTATAACAATTAAGGATCATGAAAGTTCAGTGAATGGTTTTAGAAAACATGGAAAACTGTTTGAGGGAAATAGTAAAAGAGGGTTAATTATTGGCCCGTCAGGCTGTGGCAAAACCAATGTTATTATTAGTTTGATTGGAGATCCGAATGGTTTGCGATTTGAAAATCTGTATGTTTATTCAAAATCCTTATATCAACCAAAGTATAAATATTTGAGAACACTTTTTAAACCTTTGAAAAAAATTGGATACTATGAATCTGAAAATGAAGAAACAATTGTTTCACCAAAACAAGTTAAACCAAACTCTATAATAATATTTGATGATATAGTGTGTTGTAATCAGAATGTTGTAAAGGACTATTTTTGTTTCGGAAGACACAAAAATACTGATTGTTTTTATTTATGTCAAACATATTCTTCTATTCCGAAACAATTAATTCGTGAAAATGCAAATTTAATTGTTATATTTCAACAAGATCGAACAAACTTAAAACATATTTATGATGATCATGTTAATGTTGATATGTCATTAAACCAATTTAATGAGTTGTGCTTAATATGTTGGAAAGATAAATTTGGATTTTTAGTAATAGACAAAGACTCTAATGTGAAATCTGGCCGATATCGAAAAGGATTTGATTCATATATTTACTTATAAAAATAAACGTTTGATGGTAAATTATACCAATCATGGATGAACGTTTAGCAAGAGAGCTAGTGTGACAGAATTAGATTATAGACTCTTGCCGATGACATATTGAGGTAGCGTTAATTATCTTATCTATAATCATTTTTGTCCCATATTAATTAGTAACTATTTTAATAACCTACAATTAAATATCACAGTAATAAAGACACTCTGGAAGTCTAGTCGTTCGACTTCTCTCTTGCTGTTTTAGTACCAAACACTACGGTTATTAAAGCTTACCACAACCATGACTCAGATCTTCAGGACTCAGGAAAGGCTGCTAATTAGTTGGTCAGTAGACATCTCTGGTTTTGTAGATCTCGCAGCAGCGCGCCCGCAATTTAGTTCGCGTGAAGGTTTTAATTAGATTGAATAAAACAAGTTTCTCAAAAACAACTTAGTCTATTGAACAAAAATAAATAGAATAAAAACGAACTATTTACAATGAGAAACTTAAGAGTAAATCTGGATTATAATTTAAAAGCTTAAAACTACAAGCTCTTTAGGCCGTTCTGATATTCCCCTTAATGAAATAAACCCAAATTTATTTGTTTAATTAAAAGTTTAAGGGATGGTGGACTCCCTTCCCCGGTAGAAAATAAAGTAAATTTCCCCTTACTATTTGAAATGCTGTCTGGTAGAATAAAAAAAATATAAGACAAAAATAGCAGAAAAGACAGCAGAGAAAAACCTTCTTACACTGGTGAAACACTAAAATGCACGCCAAACTGACTTAGACGAATTCAAAATCGTAACTGCCCTTAAATTAATTTCTCAAGATCCAACTCAACTTCCATCCCTTAGAACCGCCCTTCTCCCTCTTAGATGCGTTGGTTCCGGCATGCGTGCTTTCCCACCAATAGAACGCCCTTACGCGATGCATCCCCGCGAGCGAAACGGTAGTTTCCGTTTCCGAGCGTCGGTGTGTTTCGGTACCCTGGTTCATAGATGGCATGAGTCATCCATGCGTCGAATTTAATTTAATTTAATTTAAGGACTGACCAGAGCTCAAACTTATAATTACTTTATATAAATGTTATTAATATCTATTCTACAGCTACTCTAAAGGTTGCGTGACCAGATCCCATAAAAAAACCCCAAGGTTTTAACCATTTTCTCTCTTTCTTATTCTTATTTTCGTCAATTGGGGAAAAATGGGTAACAGTCGCGAACTTTGTACATAATAACAAATACTAATATTGCATTTTAGCGATTTTATTTAAATATTCTTTTGTTTTCTTATGATGGGAAAATTTGCTCAGTTCAAGTAAAAGAATGCTCTCTCACGGTCGCCACATGTGGCTATCACTTTACAACTTGACCTGAGACCCTTAACAATATGGTTTTTACGATTATTAGTTACTTTGACAGTTTATATCCAAAACTTCGAGAGGGTGGCATAGTTAAGTTTTTGTGTCACATAGATTCATCAAGTTTATGTTGTTTTTTCAGAAAAATAAACTACCCCAAAAGTAATAAAACTTAGGCTTAAGTTTGTTGATGGATTTATATTTCCCGGATGTGTGACTATTTTTGGCCAGGCATAAGATAAACAATTTTAACGGTCAAAATCTTTATACAGAGGGGGACTCAAGTAAATTCTTCCATTTAGTAAAATTTAATTTAGAGTTAATAAATGTTAAAATTAGTAAAAATCACAATAAACTTTTGTTCCCTTACATTTTACCCTCCCCCTTAGAATGAGCATTTTCCCACGAAAAGAAAAGTAAAAGAATATATAACTCAACTAGACTGCAATAAAACCATTTGTGGATTTCTACAATATTCCTTAACCTAATCCTTGTCCTCTTCTTTCTTCAATCCAGGGAAGTCTTTTAGAAACTTCTGCAAAATACAGTCTTCCTCGGACGAGTTTCACCTTTTTCCGCGAACACACACTTTGCACTATTATCCTCGGTCCATTATTTGTCCGATACTCCCGATTCGCACTTCGAGTCTTTTAGAACTTTACAGTTCGGGTCACTGCACACGGAAACGTTCAAAGGTAGTGGCGGATAAACTGATGAAGTCGGGGCACACGGGTTTACAAGAACTTGGTTCAGTTCCTGCTGGTCTTCTTCCGGTCCTGGGTTTCTCTCGTTGTTACGGCGATTAAGCTGGTACAAATATGAATGAGCCAGGTTGTTCCAAAGGCTGGCTAAAAGGTATCTTCGCCTGTTCGGGTGGTCTCGAGAGGCCTTCTTTAAAACGAAGTAGTTGGTGATTACTCCGGCCAGGTAACTCACAGCACATGCGAGTGTGTACAGGAAACCACAAATGGAAAATAGATTTCCCATTTTTGATAAGAAGCCCCATACTTCCTCTGTAGCAGATTGTGCGAGATTCGTGAACTCGGCCTTAGAAAAATAGTTTCCTTGTATGAGGATCAGTGTGGTTGATCCCCATAAATTTCTTTGCTCTCAATTGGTACTGCTTCCTTGGTAATGAATTCAATGTTGACTCCACTTCTCCATGTTCATTCCAAGCAAACACATCGTTGGAGTTAACCAGTGAAATCGAATGTTTCGTCGTGGAAGGTTCGTTATCTGCTTCTGCCTCTTCCAATGTCCTTTGCGTCATAGGTTGTTGTAATTTCAGCCCCACTGGATCGGTTTGCTGTGTCGCTTTCACTGAAGTTCTCGGACTCTGTCATGGCTTCATACGAGGGAGAACTTGTTCGTCAAACATCACCTACGCAGTTGGATGACCCAATTTCAGCGATACCATTAGCTATCTACGGTAGAAAGTACTGCTTGCTCTAAAACTCCAAGACATTACTAATATTCTCGACAAATATACACACCTAAAACTCCAGGAGAAAACAAAAAGATAATAATACCATCACCCTTAAAACAAACAAATAAAACAAAAAGAAATACTCCTGATGTATTACACAGTGTGACGTATCTTCTTTTAGCTATCTGGCTCTACTGTGTCACTCATCTCTGTACTTTGGAAACATTTCCTGCTGCGACAAACTGCTATTTATAATAACATTTATAATAATATATGCTATAATATTTGCTAACTGATCACTCGCTCCCTAAAATAATCAAACCCATTTATACACGTATTTACTTTCTTTAAGACCCCCGTACGCGAACTTCTTTTACATCCGTACCATGTATCTCTCTAACATCTGTCACTACACCACTTAATTCGACAATTCGCTATGGCTTATGCTTTTCTCGGCTGCTTTTGTATCCTCCTATGTTCCTAGATTTCGTGATACTTAGTGTCCTAACTTGAACTCTTACAGTGTAGTTTTGTTGACTGTAATTTATTGACCCAAAAGTAACCCTTAAACTGTATAATTACCTAAATGAAATCCACACATTTGCGTTTCGAAGGATAATACTTTTCCTATGCATATATATAGTGTGAGTTGTCTACTGGAGTCTTTGATAAGAACTCTTGACAATCGTAGACCTGATGTTAAAAAAAAAACGGTAATTGTCAAATTGGTCTCTATCACAGCCAACTACAACTGTCTATTTGAATCTAGGTATTTTAAAAGCATTTCCCGGATAAAGCTGTTCTTAGGATGTGCGAATTATCCTTCACAGTCTTTAATCCATCTAAATTTGACATTTTCCTCGGCCAAATTCGCTAGTGTTATTGCAAATTGCTAAGAGAAAAAAAATAATAATTCCTTTAAGTCCTTTTTAACTCTATACCACTAATTATAGCAATGACCGAAGATCATATTTCTATAACGGTGGCTGGTCTGGAGTAGTGTTTAAAATTTCTACCTGTTTCGAACAGGGACGGACTCCTTCTTTTAGTATAAAGATAATTCCAATCATGGAATTTTGTGCTTTTGCAATGGCTGCTTAATGTGGCTTTATACAAATACTATTATGCCATCTAAATAAACATCACAATGTAAGTCTAGTATATAGTAAATTACACACATCATTAATCACTGCTAAGTAAATGGAGAACTAGCTAGCCTAAAAGACAACTGGTTACATTTCTAGTGACCCCAGGGACTGAATATACTATTTATTCTTTATTCCTTGGATCAAGTTTAACCCGCCAATAGCCTTTAGTCGTGTCCGGTGTAGAAAATACTTAAGCTTCTCCTATCGTCTTATTCTGTCAAGTATACTAAGATTGGAGAACAAAAGTAAAGTATAATTTTACTAAGTTGGTAAAATTGATACAACATCTAAATTCCTTGGTCCGGTCCTGTCGTCTTCCTTATTAGGACCACTGCTACACTTCAAAGAGATACAGAGGGTTTATTAAACTATTACGTCTATTTAATTCTTAATTTTTCCGCGAAACTCACACGAATTTCGATAAGGCGCTCCTTCGTCCATAGTTTCTAATGGCTTATCTTCCATCTCGAAGATGTGGCCATAACTCTCTGAAACTATAACATCATACTACTTTCGCTTATCTTCCTCTTTGAAGATATCCCGTAACTCTCTAAAAACGTAACATTTTACACCTCTCGGCATCTTCTTCGTGAAGATGTCCTGTAATTCTACAAAAAAACGTAACATTTTACACCTCTCGGCATCTTCTTCGTGAAGATGTCCCGTAATTCTCCAAGAACTGTAACATTCCACTATTGCGGCATCTTGCAAACGGTAACATACATTCTCATAATGTACTCTATGCTGGCAAGACATAGACTCACTCAAAAACAAAAACAGCCTTAGTGAGAGACCGCTGTAAACTCCACCCTACCTAGACTAACTACATCTACCAAATTTTAAATGCAAATGGAATTATTAATGGACTGGGTATTGGTAACCAATAAGAATGAGGAGAACATTATACTTTGAATTGTTTGATTGTGAATAAATGATATAAAATTATTGATAGTCGTGCAAATGTCGACAATTATATGATTGAATGGCTTATAATTATAGTGTCCACGCGTCCGCGAACGCCATAATCACAGCCCTGAAATGAGTGAAATTTCCAAGTATTCAAACAGTCCTGTAAGAGTCGGTTGCCTCGAGTTACTACCACTCTTTCTACTCTGATGGCCAGTCAGAAGTATTAGACTGCTGAATTATTTTACTATTGTTAAACCAAGGGTTGTCCTCAAACTTTTCCAAACTATTGAATATCAGGTTAATCTCTAGATAACTTCAGAGTTTTTCTATACTCTGAACGTTTCCCTAGAAATATGTCACGGATGGTAGACCTGGGAACTAGACTTGTATGCCCCACTCATACGTGGTACCACTATTAACTAGTATTAAAAAAAACTCCACGATCAGGCCTTGTCTCTCTTAGACCATCTCGCTAGCACCAGCATTTCTGCCCGTCGTGCTAAAACTGCAACAAGTTGCAAAACTCAGAGGCGTCTAGTTCACCAGCATTACTGCCTTGAACGACAGTATGGTAGGGTCGTACTAGATAGCCATTCAGCAAGATCAAGCTATATCTCCGCAACTACGATTTCTTTAGACTGAAAATAATTACAGGCTTGCATTTTTCCAAAACTCTATTCTAAATTTGGAAAATTTAAGTTGTTACTATAGGCAATGAATAAGTGTTCTATATTCTTTCCAGACGGAAACTTTCCCGATGTAAATCAAATTTCAGTTTTGCCAAAATTAATTATTCTTTCGGCAATCGTTCGTAGTGTTAAAACTAAAAAAAAAATACGGTTAAGCATTTTCTTTACCAAATAAATTAATGACTCAGTTGTGATGCAATTTGCTAGAAAACTTGCCGATTCGCCAAGTTTAATCTTAAACAAGATAACCCAACTACTCTCCCTTGATGGCGAGTACTAACTTAGGTTTTCTACAAATGATTGGGAATGAGTCTATTTAGGAGGTTTCTTTGATATTGTCTTGCCTTTTAAAGAACATTGTTTAACGAAATGCCCTTTCTTTTTGCAGTTAAAACAAGTAAGTGGCGATGGACAGTTATTCGCCATATGACCTACTTGTTGACAGTTAAAACATCTTCTTTCTGAGATGTTTGCTAATTTTTCATGATTTTGATCGTTATTTCTGAGCATTGCTTCTCTACGGTGTTTATGAGAAGATGCATTTTTCTGACCTTTCTTTGTTGTCTCTCCATTTCTTTTCAATCTACCGTTATCTTCGATGGATTGTTGATTATTTGGCAAAAACTGCTTAGGTATAACACCTAAAGTTCCATCTACATATCGCACAGATGATGAGTACCGTTCCTGATATAAATTACTAAGTAGCTGCCTGGAAATAGTTGTCTCGTATTTCTCTGCTACTTCTAGGACTTCATCTAAAGTATAAAAGTCGCCATTCTCAATTATTTTATTGGCCAGACGAATGTCAATACCTTGTATAAACTGTTCTACTAAAACTTTGTTCCTGTACGTCACCTGAGCTATATTAGCATTTTCTTCAGGAAACGCCATTAACGAAAGCTTTCGTAATCGTTGGGCGTAAGCACCCAAAGCTTCGTCTGGTTTTTTGACGCAACGTACTAGTTCTTTCCTCCCTTCTAATCCAAATAATCATTTCATCAACTGTTTTGGGCCTATCCATCCGTCTAAGAGCATAGAACTTGTCTTTTGCCATGTCTTTCTATTTCTTAATGAAAAATTTTAGAGTTTCGGCTTCCGTCCAACCTTGTTGACCAGAAGTCGAAATCACGGCTTCTATAAAAGCCTCATAATCCTTTCCTCCAGTGTAAGGATCAATATTATCCAAATCATTTATTTCGGTTAGTAACTGTTTTATCGTCTTCAGATCGTCTAAGTAGAAAGATCTAGGCTCTCGTAACCTAGTCTCCGACTCAGAGTCACCGACCACTGGTTGTTCTTCCCTAGATTGCTTCATTGTTACTAACTCTTTCTCAACTTTTGCCTGTAATTCCACAATCTGTCTTCGCAGTGCTTCTACACTTCTATACTCTGACTGACCCTCATGGCCGCCAGTTACAGCCTTATTGCATTTGTCGTGTTCCGACATATTCAATAAGTTGCCTTTTCTATGTTGTTATATATTCACGAACTGTTTACCCGGATATAGCTTCGTCTAACCGCTGTTACGTTCTTTACTCCGCTATATACCTAGATATAGCCATATTTAAACTCCGTTACGTACTCACACCGCTATATCACCACCAGATATTTTCGATATCTAGATATAGCACACAAAATACTCCCGTCTTCTTCACTCTAAACTCAAAAGAAGACAAATCGACACAGAGCCGCCTTCAAAATTCCCTTAATACACGTTATTTCACCCCTTATTTATTTATTTTACTATCTCTCTACACAAAAAAAAATAAATTACCGCGATATTAACCGCCGCTCTAACCCAAATCTCGTATTATAAACAACCTCCGAAAAAATAATTAACGCGTTATAAATCGACAAATACTCTAACCGGGTTTTAATGTTATACAAGCCCCAAACGATTAAAAAAAATGTTTAGCTATTATCTCGATCACAGCTAGCAAAATATTATCTATATCCTTATCCGTTTTAAAACCATCCTTTTGTTCTGCAGGTCAAATTCTCAAAACTCTAGTTTCACAAATCTCGGTCACAGTATCCGATTACCGTGAGCCTAACTTCGGACTTCTGATGGCAATACTAAAATTCCACACACTAATTTCTCTTAAAACAGAAAAAAAAACTGAAAAATCCCTCATAATAAAAACGATGTTAACTCTGTAAGTGAAATGCTAGACAGAATTATGTAGGTAAACTTAAAATTCGAAATACTCTCAACAAATAGAATTTATTACACAAATAATAATCACTCCGGATCCCCTAATTAACTCTATCCTTTAAAAATTTACCGCAACACTCAAAATAAATGCTATAAAATATAACAGTAACTCATTACGGCAATAAAACCCAAAAATAACGTGTCCCTTCTGTCTAGCTTACACTACAGGTAAAAAGTAAAAGTTTTTGTGTAGAAAATATATAGGATATTGTTACGAATCTACTAAATTTTATAATATACAAATGCAAATAAATGTTCGCATGCAACCTACCTTTGTTGCCCAAAAACAACAAAAAAATAATTTGAAATAACCTGTAAAACAACCACAAAAAATATTCTGCTATAAACAGATAAAAATTTACCTATAACAGGTACCCAATTATATGCGACTAATAAAATATAGATTTATGACGCCCTATTAAATTCTCAAAGAACACCTGAAAGATACTCAAAACAACTGTATAGATTATACATTTTCGTACGTTTTTCTCTTATTCAGCTACACCAACACTGCACCTGTAAAGAAGAAAAATAAACACTCCGACCTGTAACTCTCTTGTCGTTCCTGAAAGAAAAATAAATAAAAACTAATAAAACTAATCGCCAGTCTCTGAATCAGGAAACAAGCTGACAATCCGCGTCAATAAATCTCATTGTCCTCCTAAAATCGTTCTTAAAAACTGTTAACGAAAAAAAATAAATAAATAAAATTAACAATCAAATTATAACAAAACTTTGCTAAATACAAATGCTGCCACCCTTTATGATAATAGAATGATCTTTAAAAATGTCTGAAAAGAAAAAAATTTAACATAATACTTCACATATCAAACGCTGAAAATAAAATATTATTTATTAATCGCTATTATAAATCAATTTGCATAAATTCATAGTTAAACAGGAATAAGTTTAAACCTTTCATCATATGTTTATAAAATAAAACAAAAATCCAACTTCGTAACAATCCTATATATGTAACTACTAGTCAGAACAATTTTCTTCCATCTCTTTCTAAATTTTAACCCGTTAGGATAATTAACTATTACCCTTTAAGACAAACATTTCTTGAAATACAGGAGTTTATCTAAGATTCCTCGCTAAAATAAACAATATAAAAACAACGATTTTTAAATTCACTTGCATTTCTCAGTACCGATTGTAAATCTTAACATTACACAAAGTAAAAACGTATTAGGAAGAAATAAATTGTTGTAACTACAATAGTAAATTAACGTGATTTCTACACTAATCACGGAGATACAATCTGAAATGTCGTTAGTCTCCAAAACTACTTAAAACTTGACACTTGTTGTAGTTATTAATTCACAGATTAATAAAACCGGATCAAAACTACTTTTTAACCCTTTTATAATTTTAAAATAAATTTATATTTTATATGCAAAGTTATTATGCATTTCTTGTAATCTCAAAAAAAATAAATAAATAAAAATAATTACTCCTCCAAATAATCACCAACATAAATGTATTTTATTTCTAATAACACATAAACAAAATACGCAACATTTATACTTCGATAAAATAATAATAACAATTTCCCAACAAGTGACAAAAGTAATTAGTATGCAGGTACGTGCAACTGATGTCCTGAATCTGTTGTGGTTTTGTGTCTTTATCTAACCTGAAAACCCTAAATTTCCTAGCAACTTTCTAACCAAGATTTTAAATATTTTTTTTTTAAAATATTAACTTTTTTTAATTAAACTGAATATCGAGAAAAGAGAATCCGATTAATGATATTTTCAAAGCTATAAATTCACTAGTCATGAACGTTTCAAAACAAACAAAAATTTTAAAAAAATATGTAAATTTTCAAATCAAAATTACTGACTGATAAAAAAAAGCTACTACGCGTTGGTTCTTTTTGTTAAAATATTAATCTTGCAACTACGCCAATTTTATTTATCAAAATCGTTAAAGCAAAAATTAATTTTTATTAACATCCCTTAAGCTGGCCACCAAATTTTATGTGACAGAATTAGATTATAGACTCTTGCCGATGCCATATTGAGGTAGCGTTAATTATCTTATCTATAATCATTTTTGTCCCATATTAATTAGTAACTATTTTAATAACCTACAATTAAATATCACAGTAATAAAGACACTCTGGAAGTCTAGTCGTTCGACTTCTCTCTTGCTGTTTTAGTACCAAACACTACGGTTATTAAAGCTTACCACAACCATGATTCAGATCTTCAGGACTCAGGAAAGGCTGCTAATTAGTTGGTCAGTAGACATCTCTGGTTTTGTAGATCTCGCAGCAGCGCGCCCGCAATTTAGTTCGCGTGAAGGTTTTAATTAGATTGAATAAAACAAGTTTCTCAAAAACAACTTAGTCTATTGAACAAAAATAAATAGAATAAAAACGAACTATTTACAATGAGAAACTTAAGAGTAAATCTGGATTATAATTTAAAAGCTTAAAACTACAAGCTCTTTAGGCCGTTCTGATATTCCCCTTAATGAAATAAACCCAAATTTATTTGTTTAATTAAAAGTTTAAGGGATGGTGGACTCCCTTCCCCGGTAGAAAATAAAGTAAATTTCCCCTTACTATTTGAAATGCTGTCTGGTAGAATAAAAAAAAATATAAGACAAAAATAGCAGAAAAGACAGCAGAGAAAAACCTTCTTACACTGGTGAAACACTAAAATGCACGCCAAACTGACTTAGACGAATTCAAAATCGTAACTGCCCTTAAATTAATTTCTCAAGATCCAACTCAACTTCCATCCCTTAGAACCGCCCTTCTCCCTCTTAGATGCGTTGGTTCCGGCATGCGTGCTTTCCCACCAATAGAACGCCCTTACGCGATGCATCCCCGCGAGCGAAACGGTAGTTTCCGTTTCCGAGCGTCGGTGTGTTTCGGTACCCTGGTTCATAGATGGCATGAGTCATCCATGCGTCGAATTTAATTTAATTTAATTTAAGGACTGACCAGAGCTCAAACTTATAATTACTTTATATAAATGTTATTAATATCTATTCTACAGCTACTCTAAAGGTTGCGTGACCAGATCCCATAAAAAAACCCCAAGGTTTTAACCATTTTCTCTCTTTCTTATTCTTATTTTCGTCAATTGGGGAAAAATGGGTAACAGTCGCGAACTTTGTACATAATAACAAATACTAATATTGCATTTTAGCGATTTTATTTAAATATTATTTTGTTTTCTTATGATGGGAAAATTTGCTCAGTTCAAGTAAAAGAATGCTCTCTCACGGTCGCCACATGTGGCTATCACTTTACAACTTGACCTGAGACCCTTAACAATATGGTTTTTACGATTATTAGTTACTTTGACAGTTTATATCCAAAACTTCGAGAGGGTGGCATAGTTAAGTTTTTGTGTCACATAGATTCATCAAGTTTATGTTGTTTTTTCAGAAAAATAAACTACCCCAAAAGTAATAAAACTTAGGCTTAAGTTTGTTGATGGATTTATATTTCCCGGATGTGTGACTATTTTTGGCCAGGCATAAGATAAACAATTTTAACGGTCAAAATCTTTATACAGAGGGGGACTCAAGTAAATTCTTCCATTTAGTAAAATTTAATTTAGAGTTAATAAATGTTAAAATTAGTAAAAATCACAATAAACTTTTGTTCCCTTACACTAGTTAAATCAAGAAAAGCTGTTAAACAAAAATATCAGAGTTTAAAAAATGCGGAATTTGAGGCGCAAACTAAATTGGAGGAAACATATAAACCGATAACTCAACCCTTACAAGAATTAATTTCAACGATTGGTAAAATTGAACCTGTTGAAATAAAGGAAGAGCTACACACACCAATTAAAAAAATTTATGAAACACCACAGAAAAGATCAATTCAAACACTAACACCAAAGAGAAAATTACAATATGGAACATCAACACCAGAAAAAAGAAAGACGGGAAAAACTCCACTCCTTCCTACAGAAATACCATCGATTATTGACTGGGACGCGAGTTTAGCTTCAGCAAGTCAAATGCCATCTATACAACAAACAAGTATTATTGCAGAAACAAACCCTTCTTCAGGTTCACACTCCACAATAGAAAATCTTTCAGATATACTGGAACAAACACGGCAAACAGTTAGAACATTTGTTGATACAGATTTATATAAAGAATATTTATTAGGATTTGATGAATTACCTCGCCAATATATTGATAGCGGTGTAAAAGATGTTGAACATGAGTTTGATCACCAATATGGAATAGTTCATGATTTGGAAACCGAGAAATTCTTTTTGGGTTTAACTCAAAAACCTGTCGAAATTATTGGTAAATCATCAAAATTGAAGGAATAACCTATACAGGTACACCAGGTTTATATGAGTTATTATTTAAAAAAGAACCAATAGGGTATAAAAAACAAGATTTGGAAAATTATATGGATATTTTAAAAAGAACCAATGCATACCGTAGAAATAATGATCCAAATGAGCAGGTGCAGGGGAATGGATCACATAAATATATTTCTATAATAGGACCTTATTTGCAAAGCAAAGGAATTACAAAAACTAAAACTCTAAATCCCGAATCTCAACAAGCAGTCCAGGGATTTTTTGAAAGACGCAAAGCTCCATATAGAGAAAGTCGAGTGTCTTCAAAAAAAACCGGATTTGGTATAACTTTAAAAGTTAATAAACCTAATACAGATTACATATATTGGGATAATGTAAACGAACTTGTTGAGAGACTTCGACTATTGGTAGCATCCATGCTTGCGGGACACACTGGTCATAACAATGAAATTATTTCCATTATTGAAGAACTAAGAGAAGCGAATATTATTATATAAAAGGACATAATAGATACTTTTAAACATTTCTAAAATGACCATCGATAAATTTGGTCGTCATATTTCAAAAAAATCTGCTCTAAACACATTATTATCACTAGAAAATAAAATATTATCAAATGTTGAAGAGAAAATAATAAAAATTTTTAAAAGCGATGTCAAATATATTGAAAACAAATTAATTCAAAATTTAGATCCCGGGTTGAAAAGCGATGTTAATAATTTAAATAAGAGAATAAATGAATATGATAACAATATACAAAATATTGCAAAAAAGATTAAGTTATTTGAGGATAAAGTTATTCCTGAATATAATGACAAGATAATTAATTTGAAAAATACTGTTGATGGAAATGATGATGTAGTAGAAAAATTTTCTCAGAAAGTTTCTAAATATGCAAATGACTTTGACGTAGTGAAGTTAAAATATGATAAAGTTGATGATTTTGAAAATGAAATAAAAAATGAAATTACATCAATTAAATCAATAATTAAGGATACTTCAGCAATTGACAATGTCAAGAACAGTATTTCCAAGGAAATTACATCAAAGTTTCAAAATTTTACTAATTTGCTTAATGATAGAGTAGCAGAAGAAGTAAGGAATTTTAAGAAAATACATGACGTTATGGATAAAAATACACAAAATCTTGAAAAATCAATGAACACTCATTTCCTAATTCACAAAAAAGATACCGACAAAGTTAATGAATTTAAAGAACAAATTAAAGAATTTGAAATTAAAATCAATGCATATAAATCAAATTTACAATATTTAGAAGACAAATTGAAGGAGGATTTTCAAAACGAAAATGAAAAAATTGAAACAAAATTCAAAGATCAAATTACAAAAGATAATGAAAAAATCGAGGATATACTAAAGCAATTAAACAATCTGAAAACCAAATCTGAAACGTCTTTTGACGAGGGAAATTTTACAAAGGCAATCGATGAGAAATTACAAAAAGAATTAGAATCCTTACTAGAAGTAGTGCAAGCTATAATAGAAGTTTCTAAAAAGGATGTATTAATTAAAATTAAAAATAATAGTTCAAAAATCGAGGAGACTTCTTTACTCATAAAAGAACTTGAAACATCTTATACAGATATACTACACAAAGCTGAAAAGACAGCGTCAGACATAAAAAATATAGAAAAAAAAATTGTGAAAATGACATTAGATATTACAAATGCAGAATTTCAATTAGGAAAAGATATAAAAAATCTAGAAGATAAATTAACAAAAGAAATAAAATCTTTAAACGAATTAGTTCAAAGAGCTGCTGAAGTTTCTAGAAAAGAATTTAATGATACAATGAATTATGCAAGAGAAGAAATGAATTCAACATTAGGTGGTTTCAAAAAAGATTATACGTTATCAAATGTTCTTTTGGAAACTAAATTTAATGTAAAAATGTCTGATCTTAATAACAACATCACCCAAATAAATTCGTCAATAAAAGAAATTAGAAATGAAAATAACAAATCATTTGAAACAATGGAAAATAAATTTAATGTAAAAATTTCTGATCTTACTAACAACATCACCCAAATAAATTCGTCAATAAAAGAAATTATAAATGAAAATAAAAAATCATTTGAAGCAATGGAAAATAAAATTAAAGAACTTACTAAAAAAAACTGAGATGATTTTTTTTATATTTTACAACATCAGCGATAAAGGGCTTTTATAAACGGTTTAGAAGGAGGTAAAGTTATTTGTGGGATTTATTTTCGAGAGTAAGGTATAAATTAATAATGAGTAAAATTAAGCAAGACGTTGTAAATGAATTACATAAACCGGCGAGAAGGCGATATAGAAGGAGACGAACAATTGTAAAAGGGCTTAATGATCTATTTCAAGCTGATCTGATAGAAATGCAGCCATATGCGAAATTTAATAGGGGTTTAAGATATATTTTAATGGTAATAAATGTGTTTTCTAAATTTGTATGGGCAGAACCTGTAAAATCCAAAACTGGTAAAGATGTAGCAGCTGCAATGAAAAAAATTCTATTAACTTTAAAAACTCCCCCAACAAATCTGAATACTGATCAGGGTAAAGAATTCTTTAATCAAGACTTTCAGAAACTTATGGAGCAGTTCAAAATTAATCATTACAACACATTTTCTAATATGAAAGCTAGTATTGTAGAGAGAGTAAATAGAACGATAAAAAACAAAATGTGGAAAAAGTTTAGTTTACTAGGTAATTATAAATGGATCAGCTTTCTTAAAGAAATAATTACAGAATACAATAATACTAAGCATTCAACAATCGGAAAAAAACCAAACGAAGTTAACGAAAAGAATGAAATGGAAATCTTGAAATCAGCTTATACTCATAGGAAAACTGTGGATCCCAGATCACCAAAATTTCGTGTCAGTGATAGAGTACGAATAAGCAAGATTCGCGAACAATTTTCTAAAGGTTACACGCCCAACTGGTCAAACGAAATTTTTCAAATAAAAAAAATCCAGCTTACTAATCCAACAACGTATTTGATTCAAGATGGAAATGGGATAGATATTCAAGGAGGTTTCTATGAAGAAGGACTTCAAAAAGTAAGACACCCAAATGTATATCTGGTGGAAAAAGTGTTAAGAAAGAAAGGAAACAAAGTATTTGTAAAATGGTTAGGATTAGATAAATCTTATAACTCTTGGATCTTCAAGAGAGATGTGATGTAATAGTAATTAATGCTGTAATAATAATTGATGTTTGTAATAAAAAAAAAATGATTTTTTATATATATTTGTTTTATTTAAAAATAAGCTTATTACATAAACATTTTTTTAAATACAATATTCCTATAATCAGAGTCTAATATGGGATTTAAAATTTCTTCAGTCAATTTAATCCTTCTTCTAAAATGTTTTTGATTTATAAACTCTTCAGAAGTCATACGAGCTTTTCTGTAGGCGAAGTTCCAAGCAACCATCAGATGAATTTGGTTTCTTGATTCATCAATAGATACTGTCTTCTTCATAATAGTGCTTAGACTTTAATTTTTGTTCTAGTTCTTCGGGATGATTCAACAGCAGTTCCAGCATGGAACACACATTTTCACTATTTAGATTTTGTTTTGGAGAAAGGACATTATATATTTTGTCAAAAGAATCTCCGTCGTAAAAATTGTTATTTCTAAAAACGTTGAAATAACGTCGAAAGTTTTGTTTTTGTAAAACATTTAGTCTATATTCTATAAGTGGAATTTGTTCCCATAGTCTGCACACAGTTTCATTTCCATAGTAAATAAAATCACAGCTTTTCACAATCTTCACTATTGGTAATTCACCAATCTTTTCAAAATGAATAGATAAATTTTGCAAATATATCGGTTCATTGAAAACATTTGGTGAAAACATATAATTTGTTATAACTCCTTGATATTGCAATAAGTTCTTCCAATCATCTTCATTTAATGTCACAGACTGACCATTTTTACCACCAAGTTCAATGCATGGTAGAAAATCACTTTCCACCCACAAACCAATCACAGCATATTTAGAGTTAGAATTATTTAAATTATATTTTGTAGAATTTATAATTGTTTTTTTTATTTTCTTTTTTAATGGTGAATTTTCAAATATATTTTTACTCTGATTACTGAACATTTTAAATGATGTATTTCAAAAACTAACTGGCTATCTGCTTGCTCTCAAAAAACTAACTATCAATCCGTTTGCTCCTAAATTTTATACATTTTCCCTCTCCTCTCAAGTGGAGGGGTAAACTTATTTTCCCTCTCCATTTAAGAGGAGGGGATAAACTTTAAATGTCTTTATACTAACGAGAATCAATAAAAAACAAAATTTATATTATTTTTTTAACATTTATTAAATATTTTTATAGATATTTTTTCATGAAATACAATAAAAGTAAACATGTACAAATAAATATTGCTGCTGTAAATATAATAACAAATATATAACAACAGACACAATGACAAGATTCTTCTTTTTTATTATTGAAAGGAATCCAATCTGAATATTGTAATGGTTTGTTTGTCATGGAATATTTAATTTTTATGTATGTATTTTCACACAAAGCAGAATCAGTTACATTATAGGTAAAAAAGTGTGAATTTCCAACAAGATATGTCATTTTCATCTGTTTGTAGCAGTCGGTTTCATTTTTGAGGGCATTTATACATATATCAGCCCTAACTGTATTAGGAATGTAATTTACATATATCACATTTCCAACAAGGGAAACTAAAACTATTAAAGATGCAGCAGTCATTGTTGTAATATTACTAACAAATAATGGTATTTCTATACAATATATATGTTTTTGGATTCAGTTCCCCCTCCAACTTTTAAAGCTTCAAAAACGACTTACATAATTTATCATCATATAAAATGATGTCTTTATAAAGATGAAAAATTACTAGGAGTAGTTAATTCTAATCGCGGTTTTTTATTTTTAGATCCATTTTCGTTTCCAGAACTTAAAAAAGTTAGAGTATCATACATCATTTTCATATCTTTATCAAAAAAATCTGTTTCCAAAATATCCTTATGTCCCCATGCAAGAGTTTTTGTGGAATTTGGTATACAATATCTTTTATCATCATGAGTTGTTAATGCCAATTTATTTAACAAATTAGTGTATATATTATGCATATCTGACTTGAATACATACATGGTGCAGAATATTTTGTCACCTTTCTCAACAACATCTTTATAATCTGATAATGTTAATTGATTTTTTATACATGATCTACTAACGCCTTTTGCTTTTTTATCTACACTATTTTTGGATTTTATACAATATGCTTTAGCACCAGTTCCATAAAAACTTTCAATGGGAATCCCTTTGTACTCATCTTTAAATTTACCAACAACTGATGTTGTAATAGGCATGCAATGAATATTTTGTTCAGAAAAATTAGAAGTATCAAATTTATCCAGATTTAGCTTCATATCTTCATAAAAGTTTTGGGTCTGAACTTCAAGAATTAAGGAATCAGTATCCGTATATAATAAATTTAAATTATTACCATATTTTACTTTTAAATACCCATAATAAAAATTATACATTACAGTTTTTGCAATATCCAGAATACTCATCCCAACATAAATTGGTTTATTGTATTCAATGCAAACCTGTTGAAGTTGAAGAGCAACTAGATTTTCAGAGAAAATTTTAAAATCCTTTAATTGAGGTTTAGAAATAAGTTTTTCGGCACTAAATTTATTACCCTGTCTTTCCCATTGAGATACTAATTTAATATCTGCTCGCCTATCAACATTTTCCATGGTTTTACCGAAAATTGAATTATTTGCCAATTTATAACAATTTTTATCAAATTTATTTTTAGATAAATTTCGTAAATTTGTATTTAAATCTATATATTCCGCTAACCATGGTGATTGTGTAAACTTAACTGCTCTGTGTATTTTTATGATTTTGAGTCCAAATTGTAGACATTGTTTCAGATATCGGTAGTGAATGATATAGTTATATTTATTATGTAAGTTTGGAATTAATTTGGAGTGGTTTGAAATTGGTGGTGTATATTGTTCAGGACAAAATGGGAAATCATTATGACTATCATGTAAATAATTTGGATATTCTAAATCAACTTCAAATATGTATCCTATAGATGATGTATCTGAAAGTTCGGATATATTTAAAGTTTCTATTTCGAGCTTAGGTACCCAAGCAAAATTTTTTTCAGGCAAATATTGTTTCATAGCATAACCATACAAATTTGTGGCGTCTAAGTAAGCGATATATGTTGTAGGTCTTTCAGGATTAAAATTTTCTAAGAATGGATTATTTGCTTCAGATTTGCGTTTGGAACAAGTGCTAACCCCACCACGAACACCTTTTTTGAAAAAATGAAGCATATCTGGTTCCGTTAATAATTCTAATTCTACATTAGTTAATTTCATCATTGCATCCCAGCACATAGAAGGGCTAGTGACATAATTAACAGGATCTAACTTATAGGTTTTAATACATGTGGATCTATAATTTTCAAAAACATCAGCCAAAAGTAAAACATCTGATTTTAAGTAAATATCGGAATAAGCCCCTATTGTAGAACACTTAAATAGATTCCACACTTCTACAGCACGACTGTAGTCTTGAGGAGAGATATTTTCATCGGTTAAGTTATTATAAAATTTATCAATCAATGGTAGAGATTTCTCATTTAATTTTTCGTTGGAATCTATGTAAGAGTATGGAAATACCCCTTTTTGTCTAATGTATCGAAATTCATCAGCATTTGAGAAAAACTTTTTAATTTCAAAACATTGTGAATCTTGTAGAGTTTGTGATAGTGACTCTAAAGACTCTGGGAGAAATTGAAAAGAATCTATAAAGCGTAGTCGCAAAGCAACTGGTTTCCGCTTTTCTGACACATCAACGAAAATTTCCTTACTAAAAGAAATATACTTTTCTTTATTTTGAGCTATAACACTAATATTTTCTTTATTATAGCAAAGCGATTTAATAAATAGGTGAGAATCATAGTTTTTTAAATTATGCAATACTATTGGTATATATTTTGGAGGTTTAAAATGCAAATTACATATTGAGTGGGTGGCTCCTCGATATTTACCTGTAATATGACAATGATCCCTACACTTTATGAAATTTCCTTTTGAAAAAGGTTTTTCACATACATAACAAATGCTAGAATTTTCATATTCAATCTGTTCCACAGATGATAAATCTTTCAATGGTACTTGATATTTTAAATATTTTTTATAAATTTCTTTTACATCATTTTCAATGTATTCAATAAATTTTATAGCACAATCTGTACCTCTATAAAGTTTAAGACACACAACATTCTCATCAAATGATGATTTAATATAATAAGCAAATGAATAGGGTATATGTTCAGCAGTTTTAATAGTATATGAGGTTGTCGAATCAGGTGTAGATTGTTGGCACTCAATGTTTTTCAAATAACATTCAAAATCGGCATAAATAACAAAAGGAGCTTTATACTGTTTCTGAATATTTTGAAACTTTAATATATTTGCAGGAATATAATTGCCAAATTTATCCAAAATCAAATTATCTGAAGGAAGCTCAATTCGAACAAAACTACAATCACGTTCTAAATGTGTGTTAAGTTTTTCATATGTTCCAAAATATTGAAGGCATCCATCATATAAGTATTTTTTTATTTTCTTTTTTGATAATTGTTTGGATACCAAGCAACCTAAATCCTTTATCCAACAGTAGTGGTTATTTCCATCATCAGAACTTATTAAAAGCAAATTAATATGTAATTTTTTCTTTTCATTATTATAATGTAAAGGACCGACAATCTCATATACCTTTTTATTATCCCTTAAAAATTTTTCAACTCCATATACATTTATGGACAAATTATTTTTTTCCTCAAACTTTTTTATATCTAATAATTTTACTGGAAATTCAATACCTGTAAAATCGAAAGCGTCTCTGAAGTCTGGATATGATGAGGTCTTTCGAGGATTACCGGTTGGCTGGTATGCTGCTGAAACCACTGCCCAGGCGAAACAGCAATTGTCCTCATTCATCACATTCACTATTGATTTAGAAAAGTGATGCATCTTAATGTAGGAGGAGGCATTCAATGGGTTGTACTTATTGATGTTGACTTCCAAATGCAGAATTCTTTGTAGAGCCCACCCTGTAATAGGAATTAAAAAATTAGTTCTGAATAATATTTGTTAGAGATGTACAAGTGATATTAAGAAAACTTAGCTCTTGAGATTAAGAAAACTTAGCTCTTGAGATTAAATAATAATTACCTGAGTCTCTTTCCGGCAATTCATCTGCTTTGGTTTCAATAATCTTGAATAAATCATCGTAAAGCTGTTGTAGATCAGTTGTATGGGTTACAATGAAGAACGGTGTATTAAATGACTTAATTGAAGTAGAGGTTAAAGTTGGAGAATAATATATTCCAAATAATTCCAAATTTACTTTAGCACATGTAAATTCCTGTTGACGCTGGCGTATTAATGTTTGCACTTTATTACCAACATCTTGCTGAAACTTTTTGATGTCGATGTGATAATTCTGCGAATATATTCTGTAGGAAGCTATTCGACATTTAAATGCACTCCTGATAATGTCAATTCCATTTCCATATTTTATGCAGCTCCTGTTTTTATGAATATTTGTCCTCAAGTGTGTGCTCCAGGAATTAGATTTGACATTTACTTCACAATCTTGGCAAAATCGCATTGGAGGTCTTGAAAGTAGTTCATCAACTGAAACAATTATTATTTTTTAATTCCTCTGTAAACCTTTATTAATAATAAAAAAAAATTAAAAGGAAAATTATAGCTAAATATGTTATAAAAAAATACTTACGATTAATTATATAATCTTCCAAGTTAAAGGTGTTTTCGTTATTAACAACATTTTCTCGAAGGTGGCGTACAATATGTGATTTTCTTTTAAATTCTCTTAAGCAGTGTGTGCAAAGGAGAGTCATTTTAAAATGGAATCGGTTAGGGCCGTGTCGCTTTTAAATAAATACAATTTCGATCTATCAAGACCCAATGACATAGAATAATTAGCAATTTTTTCAGCTCGCGCAATTTAGAAAACTTTTGGATTTACTTTTGAATTAACTTTTGGATTCACTTTTTAATTTGAAGAAAAACATGGATTTTAAAAAAAAAATATATTTCCCAAATTTAAAAGAAGATCGCCTTATCTTTGTATACAATTTTTAACATCTTTTAAAGTCGAATTAGATAAATTATTACATATACTATCCAAGTTGAAATAAGAGAACACCATTGATTTAAATCTAGATGCCGCGCATCTTGTGTCACTCTTATTTAAACTCGGCTTAGATTTCATGCGAATAAATTTATCTAATTCACTCTTATTTGCCGCCAGCTGTCGCTCTGACTGCTGTCGTTCTGCCTGCTGTCGTTCTGCTTGCTGTAGCTCTGCCTGCTGTCGCTCCGCCTGCTCTCGCTCTGCTTGCTGTAGCTCTGCCTGCGGTCGTTCTGCTTGCTGTCGTTCTGCTTGCTGTAGCTCTGCCTGCTGTCGTTCTGCTTGCTGTAGCTCTGCCTGCTGTCGCTCCGCCTGCTGTAGCTCTGCTTGCTGTAGCTCTGTTGCTGTAGCTCTGCTTGCTGTTCCAACCACGATGGCTATAGAACCTCTCTGTTTAATCTCAGAGTTTCGACCAAAAGGTCCACTCGTTGTCGCGCAGTTCAAAAATTAAAATTAGAGGTTGAAACTACTTCAATCGTTATTTGTTGATTTAACTTCTCCGCACACCCTTAAAACAGAACACTACTAAAAAGAATCGGAAAACCACATACTAAATTGGGGGTAGTTACCCTTACACGAAGGGTTTGCAATTTAAGCCTGTAATATTTCAACAATGATCGCCCACATACATAGGAATCTAACCCCAAAACTTCGTTAAAAGGCATCAAGTAATAAGCTCAAAATACGGCATCAAAAATAGGGGTGAAAACTACCCCAACCCAAAATTCTTGTTACTATTAAGTGGTTAGGTGAAAATGCCTCCTAATGCACACACTTAAATTCTCTCAGTGCAGCCCGCAACTATTTTCAGTTATACACAAAAACTACCCTCTAGGAATATAATGATCATCTTCAAAACCTCCAAGCACGATGGCTGAAGAACCTCTCTGTTCAACCCCAGAGAATCAATAGAAAAGGTTCACTCCCTGTCGCACAGTTCAAAAAATAAAATTAAGGGTTGAAACTATCCCAATCGTTATTCACTGATTTAACGTCTCCGCACACGCTTAAAATAGAACACTACTAAAAAGAATCGGAAAACCACATACTAAATTGGGGGTAGTTACCCTTACACGAAGGTTTTGCAATTTAAGCCTGTAATATTTCAACAATGATCGCCCACATACATAGGAATCTAAACCCAAAACTTCGTTAAAAGGCATCAAGTAATAAGCTCAAAATACGGCATCAAAAATAGGGGTAAAAACTACCCCAACCCAAAATTCTTGTTACTATTAAGTGGTTGGGTGAAAATGCCCCCTAACGCACACACTTAAATTCTCTCAGTGCAGCCCGCAACTCTTTTCAGTTATACACAAAAACTACCCTCTAGGAATATAATGATCATCTTCAAAACCTCCAACTACGATGGCTGAAGAATCTCTCTGTTCAACTCCAGAGAATCAGTCGAAAAGGTTCACTCCCTGTCGCACAATTCAAAAAATAAAATTAAGGGTTGAAACTACCCCAATCGTTATTTACTGATTTAACGTCTCCGTATACCCTTAAAATAGAACACTACTAAAAAGAATCGGAAAACCACATACTAAATTGGGGGTAGTCACCCTTACACGAAGGGTTTGCAATTTAAGCCTGTAATATCTCAACAATGATCGCGCACATACATAGGAATCTAACCCCAAAACTTCGTTAAAAGGCATCAAGTAATAAGCTCACAATACGGCATCAAAAATAGGGGTGAAAACTACCCCAACCCAAAATTATTGTTACTATCAAGTGGTTGGGTGAAAATGCCTCCTAATGCACACACTTAAATTCTCTCAGTGCAGCCCGCAACTCTTTTCAGTTATACACAAAAACTACCCTCTAGGAATATAATGATCATCTTTAAAACCACCAACCACGATGGCTGAAGAACCTCTCTGTTCAACCCCAGAGAATCAATCGAAAAGGTTAACTCCCTATCGCACAGTTCAAAAAATAAAATTAGGGGTTGAAACTACCCCAATCGTTATTTACTGATTTAACGTCTTCGCACACCCTTAAAATAGAACACTACTAAAAAGAATCGGAAAACCACATACTAAATTGAGGGTAGTTACCCTTACACGAAGGGTTTGCAATTTAAGCCTGTAATATTTCAACAATGATCGCCCACATACATAAAAATCTAACCCCAAAATTTCGTTCCGATTAGGAAATTATTAAATTTTTTCGAATTATCGTACATTATTTATAACGTTGTTTCGAAAAGTCTCTATATACCTACTCGATAGCCTGCCTAAGACCGAACGGCTTCGCTGCTCAAAGTAAAGTGCATGCATAACGATGCTGGAGAGGAACGAGATGAGGGGCGGAGCTAAATAAATAACAGGTATAGTTTATGTAACCAATCAATATAGGAGGCAAACCTGCACTTTCACTATTATGAATAGTCGCACGAAACCATCAATATCTCGTTGGAATAAACCTTAACTAACTTCTGTACTCCTGATAATCGAAAAATTGAAACAGCCTTTATTTTACGCTAAAAATTCCATAAATATTGTTTATATTCACAATGTCTTTTAATATTTGGCCTATAGAATATTCAAATTGCACTTTGAATATCTTGTTTATGTTCTTTTGTTTTTAACCCTATGCAGGGATATTACTTTTGTTTTTAACCCTATGCAGGGATATTACTTTAGTTTATATAATCTTCCTTGTACACCCTGGTGCAAGTATCCTAATTTACTTACGAAAATCTTAATTTTCGCGAGTTTTCTAACAATTTCACCCAGAAAAGACACAAAAATTCGTAGTTTTCCGATTTTACACCGTACTTATTCAGTCTGTGGTATTATTATGATCTAAAATCCATTAATTAAATTTAAATTCCAAGACCATTCAGCTCTCAAAAATATGTCTGCACGGCTTCGCTGTTCGAACTGAAGTGCTTACATAATAGTGTTAATGAGAAAAAAGACGAGGGGTAGAGCCAAAGAAAAAAGGTGTAGTTTACGTAACCAATCGATATAGGACTTCCACGACTAAGAAGAGTTGCAGAATACAATCTATATCTTTTTCTGATATACCTTCACTAATTTCTGTACTCTTAATAATCGAAAATTTAAAACAATTTTAAACACTTTAATGTTACCCTAAAAAAAAAAGGCCACACAAATTTTTTAACACTTTTTCAGTCACCCGTAGAAAACAGCCAGATAAATGTTGTTTTAATTCATAATGTATTTATAATATTTGACCTATGGCCTATATATCCTGCACTTTGAATACCTTGTTTATATTCTTTTGTCTGGAACCCTACACAGGGATAGTCTCAAATATGCCAAGTTCAGAGACAAGAGTATAACAATAGGTCACGAAATCTTTCTTGTACATGCTGGTCCAAGGTGCAAGTTCCCTAATTTCCTTAAATGACATTCATTTTCGTGAGTTTTTTAACAATTTCACACCAAAAAGATACAAAAACTCATAGTTTTCCGATTTTGTACCGCACTTATTCAGTCTGTGGTCTTCTCAAGATCTGAAATCCATTAATTAAATTTCCATTCCAAGACAGTTCACCGCCACATAAGAGACGTCCGCACGGCTTCGCTATTCAAACTAAAGTGCATATGTAGTAGCGATGGATTGAAAAAAGATGAGGGGCGGAGCTAAAGAAAGAAGAAGAGTAAGAAGGAGAACGTAACATATCGATGTAGGGCTTCCACCACTAAGGATAGTAACAGCATACCATCAATGTCAGGTTCTGATATATCTTCATTAACTTCTGTATTCCTGATAATCGAAAATTTGAAACGGGCCAATTTCACCCTAAAAAAAAATAAAAAAATGGCCACACAAAATTTTTAAAACTTTTTTAATCCTGACCCATACAAAAGACAGCTATAAATGCTGTTTTAATTCACAATGTCTTTATAATATTTGACCTATGGACTATACATCCTGCACTTTGAATATCTTATTTATGTCCTGCTGTTTTCAACCCTATGCAGGGATATTACCAAATATGCAAAGTTCAAAGACAAGAGCATAACTTTAGATTACGTAATCTTCCTTGTACACCCTGGTTCAATGCGCAAGTTCCCTGATTTTCTTACGAAAATCTTAAATTGCATTCATTTTCGCGAGTCTTTTAACAATTCCACCCCGAAAACACAAATTTTCATAGAGTTTCTCGATTCTACATCGCGTCTATTCAGTCTGTGGCCTTCTCAAAATCTGAAAATGTTTCAATCGTACCCATTATTTAAATTTAAATTCTAAGACAATTCGGCTCCATAGAAGACGTCTACACCGGTTCGCTGTTCGAACTGAAGTGCATACATGATGGTGTTGCAGAGAAAAATTTTGATGGGCGGAGCTAAAGAAAAAACAGGTGGAGTTTACGTATCCAATCGGAATAGGGGGCGAACTTGGGCAGCCAATCAGAAACAAGGTCATTCTTGGCTGACCAATCAAAAAAGTGGTGGGAGGGTCAACTAGAAGCCCCCTATTCCCACTACTGTCGACGATTTGAGAACCTCCTTCATTTAGAAGTCGGTTAAGAACCTCCTTCTTTTAGAAGTCGGTTAAAAATACGAAAAAATTCGATATAGAAAGAATGTTTAAATAATGTTACAAAAGAATTTAAAAACAATCCCATCAAATAAATAAAATTTAAGTTCGCCTACAGACGCCGTACAGTGGGCTTTAAAAATGGTGAATGAGACTTCACCGAAACGTGAGCTGCCCTACAGCTCTGAGAAGGACTCAACAGGCCCACGGAATATCCGAAAACCTTCGATTACATATCACACGCGTTAGAACATCTGACATAACATATATATATATATATATATATATATATATATATATATATATATATATATATAGAGAGAGAGAGAGAGAGAGAGAGAGAGAGAGAGAGATTGGGAGAGAGATTGGGAGAGAAGGAGGGAAGGAGAGATCCTTTATACCATTTTCCAGTTTTACAATTAATGTACTTAACATTTGGAACTATCTGGTCTGCTGAAAAATAAATTATTGCTTGCAAAAAAAATATAACTAAACAAATCCACTTGGAACACTGCAAACTGTTAAAAATAATCTTAAATTTTGGAGTTTGGTCCTTATAAGCGAGAAATTGAACCCAATGCGATTTTAGGTCATCATCTTTTATGAAAATTTTGCTATTCAAAGACTTTTGCAAATTTCGAAATAAATGGCAGATTTTTCCAGGTCAGAGCTGTATGAGGAATGTAACATCACTTTTCAACCATCCTCCAATGTGTTCTCACGAACTACTGAATATGAGTGAGGATCATAATGGAACACCATTCCTTTACGATTTGCTAACTAATTGTCATTTTTCTTCGATTGCTTCATCCAGTTTCATTGGTAGTTGACACTAAAGAGCTCAATTGATCATTCGGTTTCTTGGAAGTAGCTCAAAATACATAACACCTCTACAGTCCCACCAAATTGATAGGGTAACCGTTTGAGGTATGGTTTGTACTGGTTTATCACGCTTGGACTATGGTTGTTTAAGAATGATGTTACTGTAGATGATCCTTTAATCACCATTAATAAATCATTTTAAAAAAGGGTCGGTTTTACTGCGCTTGAGATGTAAATAGCAAATATTTTTTCGTTATCTTAAATGAATCTCTTTCAGTACATGCAGAACCCAAATATCGAGATTCGGAGCGAGTCCAAGATATTTTCAATTATTGTGCGAGATACATTTAACCTCTCTATAATCTCTTGAACCATTATATGGTGATCCTCCTCATTATGGCTTTGATTTGGTCATCATCAATTTCAGTAGGTCGTCCAGAACATTAGTCATATTTGAGTGAAAATCTCCAGAGCAAAATTCTTTAAACCAATTCTGACATGTGTGTTCTATTATGCAATAATACACCATAAACTTAACATATCTCTTTGTGAGCATCAACAGCTTTCTTTCATTTTCTCCTCATGTTCCAAGAATATCAAATAATAATTTTATTTTGTTTATTTGGTTCATTTAATATTCATGCGCAATTAAATAAATAAATTTTTGATTATATACGGTTTATATCACTTTTATCATTTAACTATTTTCGAAAAGATATTTCAATTTACCCTTGTATCAGGTCAATATAAGATACCGTAATTTAAAGGCAGACCGGCCTTTAGTATAAAATTTTATTTGAGTTTCTTCATTAAATAGTGCAATAACCTAATCTATTTTAGGATTTTTACCAAAATTAAATAAATGAGAGCAAGTCTCTCATTTTCCTTCATGTAATTGTTCTAATATAAAACAGAACGAGAAAATTTTTCTGATTTATGCATGACTGCAAATAATGTTAGGATAAATATTTAATACACAACAACAATAAAATTACCGCATTGCAAATACAGCGTTTTAATTAATAAAGGGTTAAAATCTCTAGATCTTTGTTAAAGGTTTAGCTGCAATCCCGAGTATTAATAAATAAGTAGAGCAGAAACGGTGTATAGAATAGACCTTGTTCTGGATTAAGGAGAATTATTTTATAGGAACCGGTTAAGCCAGTGAAAATATTAGTCATTGAGAAAATTACCAGTTAAACTGGAATAGAATATTAACAAGGAATTGTTTTTTGTGAAATGTAGAGGTTAACTTGGGGGCCTACATATTTGATTGGCCAAAAGTAAGTAAAGTGATAGAGACATTCGTATCATATATGGGCGTTAATAAAAACGAAATAAGTATTTTCAATGATATAAGATGACAAATTGTGTGCCTTTTTAGTATTTAGTTGTTAAGTCTTGTACTTTTAATACTATTGTGTCATGTTGCTGAATTTGATTGCAATATCCTGTAATTTGAGTTATAAAGTAATCTTTTTTAGAATTGCCAGCCATCCTTCATCAAATAATTTAAGTTTAGTGTGAATCTCCAAAAAATGTCACATTGCGAGCGACAGAAACATCAAGCTATTGCTAAGCAGGCCATCCGGCACACTAGGCCGAGAAATTCTGCGTCTAGGCAGACAACAGATCAGGCTGGTAACAGGACTTATAGTTAGTCGCTACAGCGTGAGGAAACATCTACATACAACTGGCATTTTAAATGAAAAGCCAATATGTAGACAATGTGATGAAGAGGAGGAGATGGCCTCACAGATCATCTCCGAATACGAAACTTTAACTTACCGGAGAAACCTGTAGGGAGCTATTGATCCGGAAGGCTTATACAAGAGAACAAACTAAAAAACCAGGCTGCTTAACCTAATCAGGACAATCGACTTGTTCGTCTATATCAGATATAACAGGCGACACAATAAATCTTAAGGTTGCAATGTAAAGGCTCCTTAATCTTGGCCTGCTATGTCTCTTAATCATTTAATCAATCAAATTCAAAAAATTTTCTTAGTAGCTTTATATATTATTATTACCGATTTACAACGTTCTTCCGACTTCTAATCACCATTTACCTCTATTGTACCACATTTATTCCTAAAAGCCTCCTTCCTATATCCGCTCTTCATCATTTCTAAAATCTACCGCACTTATTTTGTCAGTTTCAAATATTCTTAGGAAGTCTTACATCTAACATTCTTTGTACATGTCCAAACCAAACTAATCTACTTTTATTTTCATTATTTCTCGTATTCGTTCGTTGGTTAATCATTCTAAGCGTAATTTTCCTGTGACCATTCATCTCCATTGCTTTGAAAGTTTTTTTTGGTTGTTTATCTTATTGACCATACATGTTATAATGCTTGTTATTATTGTGGTAAATTTTTTCTTTTGTTTCCCTCTGTTAAGTTCTTGTCCCATATTACGTAGCTAAAATGACTTTTCCTTCCTGCGGATTCCTTGCTCCGATTGCTTCTTCTAATATGGCATTGCTTGCTATCTTTATACCCCAGTGTTTCTATGTATGCCAAGTGCGTGTTAAACCTCGAGCTCCAAAGCTCATATTTCGATATTAGTTTCGCATCATGTAATTTATATCTTTGATATCTTAAACTTGAACAATTTGGTCCTCTGTAAATAATATATACATATACCATATGGTGGAGAGAAGTTTGCATTTACTGTTCGCATTTTACTTCATTCATACGCGGAGCTGCATATAGTTGTACGTTTGCTGAATGTGATTTCAGCACTACAACGGCATAATGTGGATATATCCACTGCTATTGCATCTCACACGGAGGAATCCGTGAAATCCTCATAAACATATATATATATATATATATATATATATATATATATATATATATATATATATATATATATATATATGGAAAAGTTGTTCAAGTTACACATCATTGGAAATTATCTGTACACATATTTTATTAATGCAATTGTACTTCTGAAAATGCAGAAATTGTTGGTCATCACCAATCCTTTCGAAATATATGTTGAACGGGCCCTTAACAACTGAAAAAGAAAGCTGATTTCAGTCCTTTTTTTAATCTAGGAATTTCATAGGTTAATTTTACTACTCTAATTAATTCATCGTTATTATTGGTATATTACCGATCGTCCCATAACTTGTTGGAATCGGTCTCATAATTCTTCGAGACAGCATTATCAAAAAAAAAAAAAATTCAAACAAAATTTTGGGATTCAAAACAGAATATCTGGTGATGACCTAGACAAATGCCTTGTAGAAGGTTGTTATTCTTAAGAGTTGAATTTTGATTATTTTTGGCCCAAATATTCCAAAGTTCCACCATTTTGCCAACAGAGTTGTGGTGCCTCGTCAGTCGTTTTTTGGAGCAGTTTCTGTCAGTCTAGTTCGCGATTAGGTAAGTTGGACATTGTTAGCAAGATTTTGTATTTAAACACTATAATCTTCTTTAATATTTAAGTTATAATTTTTGATATGATATACAAGCCAAACGGCTTCAAACCCCCTCCAAGGAATATTGACTCTTACCAGATATACAGAGATACTAAAAGTACGAAGCTCTGTGGGAACCCTTTCCATGTTATCGGGTCCTAGGTGACCTGGTCTGCTGTATTTCCTACGAACTTTCAAACAGTTCCCGCTGTTGCAAGGAGAACTGCTTTGTGCGTTGGTTTATACAGATGCTTAGTAAGGCCCACTCCCTTGATGTTCTGCAGGAGGTTCTTTGATATCACTCCAGTTGCTGATAGTATTATGACAATCGTTTGGAAGTTGTTCATTGCCCATTGTCTTCGGATTTGCACCTCCAAATCTCTGTATTTTACGACCTTCTCGTTATATTTTGGCCTTAGGTTGTTGTTGTTAGGTACAACAATGTTGATTAGTGTAGTTCACCTAGAAATTTTATCTGTTAGTATAATGTCTGGTCTATTATAAGCAACTGTCTGATCCATCAGAACCAATATAACTTGAACTGGTTATTTTTAAGAATAGGCTCCGGACTGTACTTGTAATAAGGCACTTTTCCTACTTGCAATAGGTTTAACTTATCTGCTAACTCTTAGTGGAATATCTTAGCGGCTGAGTCGTGTCTTTTCTTCTACTCGGTTGCGGGAAACGCTTGGCATCCTCCATTTATATACTGCTCCGATGTTCGACAGCCATATCTACATTGGTCATTGAGGGATCTCTAATAATGAACTTCCGATAGTTCTTCATCGGAATAATCTGGTCTTGGATAGCTAGCAAGAAGCTCTCCTTTCTGGAATTAACCAGTAGTTCGACGCTGAGTTGTCGAAATTGTCCTGATTGACCTCATTTGGATGCCGTCCATGAAGTGGTTTCTGTAGCCAGATTTGTAATTTCTCTTGGTCTGTTTGGTGGTGAGAAGCAGTATCCTATTCCCTCAGCTGTTTCAAAGTTGAATCATCTGCCTCACATATTGCTCGATGTAATGTGGAAGAGTTCGCTAACCTGTGGAAATATGAACGTAAGTTTATTATTTTTTGGTCGAGCTGCTTACCAATATCCACCAATAATCTTCCTCCTTGATGTCTTGGAAGCATTCTACGTTCAATAACACCTCGAGGGTGATGTTTTTGTGGTTTTGTTAGGAATGCTTTTATTTTTCTTTGCTGGTTTTGGACGTCCGTCCTGCTCCATTTTACAATTTAAAAAGAGCAGCTAAATGCAGAGCAAGGATACATGTTAAGCGCCTTAAACAGATTTCTACTATTTAAGTTAGTTAATAATACCCGCCTTACCCCCCTGACAAATTCGGTTGTCAATACAGCTTTCAAAGTGCGAAGGTCAATTCTTTGAGCCTGTTTCATACCTAGGTATTTGTATGTTTAGTCTGCTTCCATTGCAGTTATAGTTTTACCGTTCTGCATTTTAAATGCTCCTGGTTGTATCTTACCTATAACAATGTTCAAAATACGGCACTTGTCAAGTCCAAATTGCACTCCTCTACAATTTTAAGCATTGCTGCTACCATTTGGTTTCTGGTAGCAGCAATCAGTTTAATATCATCCATATATAGAAGATGATTTAATTACTCTTACTACATCTTCATTGTTATTTCTAATACTATCGCCGTATCTGAGGTCAATCAGCGTGATAGTGGGTTCATTGTAAGGCAAAACGACAAAGGGCTAAGTGAATCGCCCTGAAATATTCTCCTTCGTATTCGAATTGTGTTAGATTCGATGGTGTCGCTGGATGGCACTTGCAATTGGATCTTAGTTCTCCAGGTAAACATGATGCGTGAAAAGGAAACAAGATGATTATCGACCCAATACATTCTCAATATAGTTGTTAGCCACTCATGTGGCACTGAGTCGAAGGCCTTCTTATAATCCACGTAAGCAGCAAAGAGATTTCTTCGGTTAGTACAAGCTTGATTACGTATAACAGAGTCAACAATCAAGTGTTCTTTGCATCCGATTGCTCCCCTAGTGCATCCTGTCTGTAGAGTTGCAATGATGTTATTTTGCTGATGCGTTGGATCAAGCAGGAAGTGATCACCTTATATAGTGTGGGTAGGCAGGTGATTGGCCTATGCTTAGCTGGGTCATGTGTGTTGTGTTGGTCCTTTGGCAGGAGGTACATAATACCTTCGGTCAAGAACAATGGCATTTTTACTGGGTCAATCAAGATTAGCCAGTTGATGGTCCATACCTCAGAACTTCTTGAGCCAGTAGTTCTGGATCCCGTCGAGACCTGGAACTTTCCAATTATGGGATTCCTTGATTATTCTTGAAATTTTCTCGACGGTAAATGGCTCGAACTGCATCTGGCTGTAGTCTCGGCAGATTTGGTGTTCTTCAATGATCCAGCCGGTTGCGATGTTACAATGGGCGTGAGTGGAAAGTTGGTTTCCTCAGAACTCTTCTACCTGCTATCTATTGAGATATCTATTATCTGTCATATTAGGTGGAGAAAATTTTTGATTATTATTGACATAATTAGTGGAGTATTATCTTGATTATATTTCTTCTCTATTATTTTTCAACGCAAATTCTATCGATTCTCTTCGTGAATTGATGAGTTAGATACAGTCAATTAGGTTTTGTGGCATACATTAGGAACGTTTTCAATAATTGAATTATTATTTTAATTTTTAGAATGACTATGATATCAATTTAAATTATTATTTTGTTTTCAGCGTTAAAGCAATTTAAAAAAATCCTTCTTTTTGAGAAGAGGGCAGTGTTTTCTTTTTTAGGTCCAGATTTAGTCCAATCTAGTAACACACCGTTAGTCCAGTGTCATAGCCCTAGAGTTATTGGAAGCTGGTAAAACAGTCTTTTCTTTAAAGTTGTTGCTAAACGCTCTTCCTTAATAGAAGTACTAAATGTTTTTCAGATATTAACTACATTTGTTGGTGAATGTTTTGCGCCTGTTTTCCTTTTGGTCACATTAACCAATTTCATAAACTACAACTGCTTCATTCTACGATGGATTCATAGAAATATAAACATGTACTGTTTTTCAAGTTTCTTCTTTTTGGCTGGGATCATCCTTTGGTAACTATATAATATAAAGAAAATCGCTGACTAATAAAGTAGCTTTTGCTTTATTGCTTTTCGGCTACAAGTACCGTCTTTTTTTTTAAATTAAACTTCATAGTTGAGGACATGTATATCGATTTTTATTTAGATACCCTGAAGCAACAGTTTATCTGTAGACACTAAGCCTTCCCATTTTATCAATCTTAAGCTACATATGGTACCTTTAATTTGATCTTTCGGTAGGAGTAACTTCAGGAAGAGCTGTTTTGCATTTTGTAGCAAGTGTATCATTAAACTCTGCCCATTTTTAATTGCCACACAAAAGAGCTAGCTGTGAATTTTTCATAGAATAGAAATTAACATCTTTACATGATCCGTTTTACTTACCATTCACTTTAAGTAATGTAAATTTATATCCATGTTGTAATACGTCTTCATTGTTGAGTCAAAAAACTCGTCGTTTGGGGTTAGAAACTTTAATGGGTATTTAGAGTAGAAAAATATCCACGAAGTAACAAGCGAATGGATATATACGTCCATTCTACATAATATAAATCTACGATTTTGGTTATAAATCAGCCCTTTTTAGGGATAAAGGGTAGATAAATCAGATCCGGCAACCTCCTTGAATTGCTCGGGGGATCATTCTAATACCGACAGTACTACATAGTCCTGTCATCTCTGAAAACATTCGATCACTGTTTTGGACCTTGAAAATTTAGTACGAAATATTTTTATCGGAAACGTTACTTCGAAGGGTCATACAGCTTTAAACTTTTAATAGAGCCTATATGTTGAACACACTATGTTTAAACACAATATACTTGAGTTTTGTTCATATAAAAAGTGCTGTTTTAAACTTTTATCAAGCTACAGTATCCAAATGGTATTTCGAGGAATAAAATAGTTTTACTATCTTAGTTTTTTATATCTTAAGGTGTTTTGAACTTTCGATTATTCCAAATATTTAATTTTTTTCTGTATTACTCCGAAAGATCTTCATTAAATTAAGTTTTTGCATAAAATTTTTTCATAACTAATGACCTTAATATGAGTTTTAAAATATATACTGTATACCGAACAATATTTAAAATTACGACAAACATTTAGTTAAAACAAAAACAACAAAACCAGATGCAGGTTTGCAATATAAATTTGAGATAGGTTAATTGCCTGACATTAGATAAACGTTTACATTTGTTACTATTCATTGTATTGATAAAATAAAGCCGACATGGGAAATGTATTTTATTCTAGAATTAAATTAATATTCAAAAATATAGTAGCAAAAGTATTTATTGAAAAAAAAAAACATTTTAAGGTCCGGTATAATTTTATCCATTTAAAACCATACCAGCATTAAAAATTTCACGTACTGGGTTAAGTAAAGAAAGCATGGTGTTTAAGACTCCGCAATTTAATAATGCACTAAAATTCATAAAAAAATGTCAAGAAACTTGGTGTATATTCTGCCAAAAAAGTACCGGGAATTGATCAATAAAACACAAGATACTTATTATTCATTCAAATTTATTGTAATACCTTCAAAGTAGGCCCCATCTGAAATAATACACTTATGCCAACGAATAATCCAATCATCAAAACATTTTTTAAACGCGTTTTCCGGAATCGACTTCAGTTCTCGCCGCGAATTCACTTTTATGTCTTCTATCGACTGAACACGGATGTCTCGAAGTGGAAATTTGAGTTTTGGGAAGAGAAGAAAATCAGCCGGAGTCATATCAGTGGTTATTCGCTGATATTTGTTGAGTTTTTGACCAGAAGTTTATTCACAATGATAGCCTTGTGAGATGGTGCGTTATCATGTTACAAAATCCATGAGTTTCCTTCTCACAAATATGGTCTTTTTCGAGAAATTCGCTCACTCAAACAACGCATGACACCCAGATAATATTTTTTATTTACTATCAGACCTTCTGGTAAGAATTTCAAGTGCACAACACCTCGATAATCAAAGAAAACAGTCAACATTATTTTAACTTTTGATCGACTTTGACGTGACTTTTTCGGTTTAGGCTCATTTGGAAGGCGCCATTCCAAAGCATGTTGACTGGTTTGTATGTCAAACTCATAAATCCATGTATTATCACTAGTTTTAATGCGTTTTATGAATGTGGGTTCGAAATTGACTCGTTCAAGCATGTATTCAGCGACCTTTACGCGATTGAGTTTTTGAAGAAAATTTAGGTCTTTCGGAACTAGTCATGCGGCAATGCGTTTCATGCTTAAACAATCACGTATATTGATACGGATTGATTCGTGAGAGACAAAAAGTTCAGCGGATATCTTTCTATGCTTAAATGACGATTTTTTGTTACCATTTCGTTCACTTATTGATGTTCGGCAAATTAAATTCCAATTGCAATACAAAATTTGAGACAAGTTCTTTGTTAGATATTTTTATCCATTGTAAAAATTGCAAAACACGCCTGAGGTGAACTGACAAATCGAGCACCGTAGAGACAGATCGCGCCCCAACCTCACGTTAGTATAGACGGTAGTTGTGCTAACTTAGCGACAAGGAGATTTTTGACAATCCCTTTAAGCGGACTTCTTAAATGATCAATTTCCTGTACTTTTTTGACAGAATGTATACGTGTTCTTAAGTCCGTATAAGTCTGTTCCAACTTTAAATCGCAAATGGATTTCCGACAGGTTGTAAATCGTTCTTAACGCGCTCGTATTTAAAATAATTAGCCTCCTGATCAATTTATATGTGTGGTTGGAACGACTGATTATTTTATTTGAAGTGTATGAATTGTAACATAATGTTACTGAAATAAGGTCTGGTCTCATATATTAAAATATTGCTAATAACGTTTTTATTAAATTACTAAACAAATCTATACCAAATTTGGTAATTTCGCGAGATACATATTATGTTGCAACCAGAGAAACAGCTACAATCATGCACCAAATTAATAGTCAGAAGATAATCCACAAACCAAAAATGAAATTGACTATATACTTTCGACACAAAAAAGTTTCGTTAAAGACGTGGCCGTGCTTAACCAGTTTTCGACTGGCAGCGACCTCAGGCTTGTAAGGGCAAGATATGGAAAAGCTCAAACACAACACAGACAAGTATAAAAAAAATAAAGCGCCAATATGAACAACCTGGAGATTAAAAATATAGGTGAAATAGATAATATATTGACGAACACACTATTAAAAACCGGGAAAGAAATACCACAAGCTTCATCGAAAAAGGACAATTATATCTCTCAATACAGAAAGGAATTAATGAATAAAAGGAGGACGCTGCTTAAAGAAGGTAAAATAAACACAGCAGAATATAAGAGACTAACAAAACAATTAGAAAAAATATCAGGGAGGATAAAAGAAAGAAACGAGAAACAAAGATGGAAAGAGTAATTCAACAAAACGAGACCATGAAATGCCTGATACCACAATTAGGAAAAATACAGATAAATAGTATAAAAAACAACGAAGAGAAACTAGCGACATGGAGCAAATTATACGGATAACGAAGGAATATTACACAAATCTTTATAATACCAAGGAAAAATCACCACAAGAAATCCTTAATCGATTAAACACTAAAATAAAAAACATCAACTCTGATATTCAACCCGAAATTATTAAGATATTAAAAGGTCCCTGAAAGAAATGAAAAATAACAAATCGCCAGATCAAGTTGGAATCACAGCAGAAATGGTAAAGAGTGGTGGAAAAACAACAAAACAACAAGAAACGTTTTGTACATCCTTCTGAAGAAGATACTAAGTACAAAACAGATAACAATCAATTGGAGCGAGACAATGACCCTTTTGCTATTTAAAAAAGGAGATCGAAAGAATTTGAAAAACTACAAACCAATAACGCTACCTAATATCATGTATAGACTGCTAACTAAAATACTAACCTTCAGGTTCGATGGCTACCAAACACGAGAAGAGGCTTAATTTAGGAAAGATTTCAGCCTATGCGACCACCTACTGGCAATAAAAATTCTAATTGAAATGGCCAACGAATATCAGATCCCTCTATATATAGCATTCATAGATTTTGAAAGGACTTTTCACAGCATTAAACATTGGGCAATTAAGAACTCGTTCCAAAATAGCAGGATCGACCATAAATACAGATTAAAATAACAAACATATATAACAATGCAAGGATCATTATCAAAATAATGAAAAAACACAGCACTAAACCAAGAAAAATAGGAGGAAGGGCAGGCAAGGAGATACAGTGTCAGCGAAACTATTCAACCAAGCTCTAGAGGATGTCTTTAAAAAATTACAATGAGACAATTATGGGATCAACAAATCTAATTAATCACCTAAGATACGCGGATGATATCGCTTTGATAACAGATAAGAAAGATGAATTGCAAAAAATGATTGTAGAACTGGACAACGAAGCGTCAAAAATTGGATTAAAAATGAACTATGACAAAACGAAAGTTATGACAAATCAAACTGAAGAAATAGTTATAACGGTCGCACAAAAAAAATTGGAGGAAATGTCTATAGTATATATTTCAAGGTCAAATAACCAAACTAAACAAAGGCAATCAAACTGAAGAAATAAAAAGAAGAGTCAGACTATCCTGGATATCAATTGTTAGACTCTCATATATCCTAAAAAACAAGAAATGTCCGCAGTATCTAAGAACTAGAGTGTTCAGTCAATGCATCCTACCTGTCTTAACATATGGATCCCAACTATGGTCATTTACCAAAGAGAATATAGATAGAATTGCCAAAACACAAAGAACAATGGGGACAAATGCTAGGTATAAGACTTATAGATAAAAAGAAGAATACGAGACAAAAAAAAAGTAAGCGATGTCTCGACACAAGTAGCCAAGCTTGAATGGAAATTCGCCGGTCATACTTTAAGACAGAAAGATAATCAATGGAACAAAAAAAACCTAAAATGGAGACCCTGGTAACACAAACGAAGAAGAGGAAGACCGCAAAAGAGATAGAGAGACGACTTAAAAAAGCAAGCCGGACAAAGATGGGTACAGATCGCTCAAGACAGAGAACAATGGAGAAGACAAGGGGAGGCCTATGTCCAAAGATGGATGATTGGGGCTAGATAGATAGATATAATTCACAAACCATTCTGATAGTTTCCAAACTGGTTTGAATATATATATATATATATATATATATATATATATATATATATATATATATATATATATATATATATATATATATATATATATATGTTATGTCGGATATTCTCTCGGGTGTGATGTGTAATCGAAGGTTTTCGGGCATCCCGTGTATGTGCTGAGTCCCTCTCAGGACTGTACGGCAGCTGACGTTTCGGTGAAATCTCATTCACCATTTTCAAAGCTCACTGTATGGCGTCTACGAGCGAACTGACGCCTGCGACTCCGGTGTTATCGGTACCGTGTGCGCGTCGGACGTGTTCGTTTTCCGAATGGTTCCGAACCAGGTGGCTTGACCTGCTGCGCGTCATCGGCCCTGTTGCCAGTGTTTGTGGTTGCGTTGCCGAGTTGTAATCTCTTTCGTTACTAAGTGGTACTGGTTGATGTTTTGTAAGCAGATTTTTCCAAGTATTAGGCACACGTTGGCTATCATCTCTGCTATTTAAGTTATTGGGCCTCTTTGCAATTTCAATAGCCTCCCTTATAACCCTTGTGGACAGGTTTTCACATCTCGATAGCATTTTTGTTCCCGAGAAATTTATCTTATGTCCTGTGTTTAACCAGTGTTGGGCCAGAGCAGAAGAAGTTGTTTTTTGCTTGACAGCGATTATATGTTCGTCTCTTCTGGCGCTTATTTTACGGTTGGTTTGGCCTACGTAAGATGAGCTGCACTCTTCGCATGGAATTTCGTACACTCCGTGGTTTTCTAGAGGGATTCTTTCTTTAGGTGTTGGCAAGAGATCTTTTACTTGACGGTCTGTGGTAAAAATGGTTTCAATGTTGTGTCTCCTGAGAATTCTTGCGATCTTGTCTGTGGTGCCTTATCCGACATAACATATATATATATATATATATATATATATATATAATATATATATATATATATATATATACTCCTAGACAAAATTAACACATTAAATCATACAAATCGCTAGAAATAATTAATTTTAATAATTTTTATGGTTTAATTAAAAGTTAGAAAAAACATTTTCGGGTACTTTAAAAGTGAATTTGCTGTAATATGTCGCTTAAGATTTGAATTAAAATTATTCTTGAGACCTAATAACAAAGTCGTTGAAATTATTATTAGAAATAAATTAATGGTACTCTGGTGGCATGTGTTGTCTCTTCTACTTCGGATTATAGCATTTATGTGCTTGGACATGCTTCTAATTATATTTAGGATGCAAGTTTGAGGAATTTATTCCCATTCAGTGATAACTGTATTTTGAAGTTTCCTCAAGTTTATAGGTGCAAGTATACGATGTTTCCAATTTCTTTTGAGGTAATCCCATACATGTTCGATCGGATTCAGATCCTGGCTTTTTGGTGGTCGTTGCATGATTGGTATATCAACTTGAATAAGATAATCGAGTACCTCCCTAGCCAAGTGACGTCGAGGTTTGTCTTATATACAAAAGAAATTGAATCCCACAAAATGTCTGAAAGGCATCACGTGTTCTACCACAATATTCTTAAAATAGTAATCAGCATTCATAGAACTCGTACGGACACGAACTATATTTTAGACTAACCCTAGTTTCAACTGTGAGGAAAACTTGTTTTTAATCATCCACAGACCAATTTTAATGATTCGAGCAAAATGTATTCTGGCAACTTTGTTTTCTCTAGTAAGTAAGGGCGCAGTAGCTGGTCTCATACTGCCTAATCCAGCTTTATTTAATCGTCTTCTACCTGTTCTAGAAGAAATTGCGACATAGCGGCTAGTTTCTCAACATACAACTAGTGGCAGTGCTGGAATTTTGTCTAAAAAAACGTTCATATCGGTCGTTATTGTAGAACAAGGTTTGCCTAACAAACTGACAACATAACTCTGATAATATCCGTCGTCCAATAAACCTAATGCTCGCACTACCTCCTATTCATTTAAATTCCTTAACGATTCATTTTTTTAATTTTTCGGAATCACAAATAAAATAATCTACCATAAAACTTTTTTACTTTCAAAAAATAAACAACAAATTATAAGCTTAATTTGAAAGAAAATCTATAGCAAGAATTGTATAAAATTGCTTGTCTTCTTCTTTTATCCAGGAGTTATATATATATATATATATATATATATATATATATATATATATATATATATATATATATATATAACCCTATTCTTTAAGTGTAATGTTACCGCATCAGTGGCAGCTAGTCAGTGGCAGCCCAATTCGCTATATTTCAATCCCATTAATTATTTCTTACGAAATGCTTCGCAAGAAATAGTTTATTATCAAATCGATGATTTCTTAAAAAAAGGTAAAAAAAGTATATCAATAATTCTATCCTAACCAAAGTCTTAGTTAGGTTGCATTTTCTTGCAACACTTGGTATACTACATTTATAATAAATGGTCAAATTAATTTTTTTTACGTAGACGTTGCCATTTTCCTTCCCTCAAGGAAAAATAACTCAAATTCACTATTCCTCAACAAAAAGCCTCTATTAATAAAGCTGCTGTCTTTATATTATAAATCATAGACGGCCTCACGATGATGTTAGCTAAAATGCCTGACCAGTCAAATAAAATAAATGACTATGAAAATTTACTACTAAAGGCCAATATATCTTGTTTTTCTCTTCAGTTACAACAGAGTAAAAAGCTTTTAAAAATCAGGAACTTGTTTATTCGTAAGTTTAAATTTTTAAAATTTAGTGTAGGCGCTTTGTGTTACGAAACATAAATAGCTTTTAAATGGAAAACAAATTGTAAATGTTAGTTCCCATCTTTGGAAACAAACACCATTTTTATATTACATAAACGAGTTTTCTGATCAAAATAATATTACCAATGTAATAATATTAAAGTTGATTGCTATATGTTTACTATTTTAAAAAATGGCTTCATTTTTTAACGAAAAGGATACGTAATTTTTCCTGCAGAGGAAGACCTTAATGTTCCGATGCCCTTAGATCGCTTATTCAGGTCTATTAATATGTGTTAAATCACAGTCCTGTAAATTTAAATTTGCATTGGTCGACAGTCCAAGAACTATCAATTTTTGAATTTATATTTTGTTTTATACGTTGAACAACTTTGATCCTTACCCAACCAAGCCCCTTCATATTTCGGTAGAACTACAACATAATGTGAAAAATAAACTTTTATAAAAATTAAATCGTTAGTACTCGAAAATTTCGCCACAGCCTAGAAGATTTAAACAACAATAACTTTGTTTGAATGTTGCTTGTGGTTAATGGAAAGGAGCTTTTTTTGATGTTGGACAGCCACTAATGTTTTCATTTAATTTTGCTTTAAGTTTCTTTGATTTTTGTGATTCCTTTCCTTATTTTTAACTGTACCAATTAACACGTTATTTTAATTTAAAATGTGCAATTAAAAAAAAGATAATATAAAATGTGTGAGTATTAAGAACTAGCATTATTTATCAACATCTATCCAAATAATAATAAAAATAACATCATATTATTCAGCATTCACACAAAGGGCCCTAATTCTAAAGATATGTTAATTCTCTGTGAGAGTTCGTTGGGCAAAGCTATCTGAAAGAATGGTGTTAATAAAGTAATACTTTATAGGGAGTCTTTCCATGGAGCTAACCAATTTACAGGTAAACTTTTTCATTTTTTTACTCAAAATATAATGTTTTCAAAAACGTTTCTTTAACTCGTTCCATCAACGTTCAATGGAGATGAGATCTGGCAATTGTGAGGGTGTATCTAGTTGATGGGTTACATTGTAAACTAATCAGACTTTAACAACCGACCATTGTCCTGTTGAAAATAATAGTTATTGGCCAGATGAAATTTCTCAATCCTTTGCCTTATAATATTAAATATCTAAGTAAACTGTTTTATCCTATATTCTATTGATAGAAGCAGATCACCAACACCTTCTGCTGCAATACATCCCCAAATTAGGTCGCTAATGTAAATTCCTTGTCTCTTATTCAGTATTTGGAGTCTTCCATCTGAATGAGAAATGTTGAATTTGTTTTCATAGGATGATTTGATTTAATCGCTTTTTCTGATTCACTTTGTTGATATACAATTTTTTTTCTGGCATTCCTAGCTTAATAACCTGTCTCATGCAATACTTTCTATTTTCGCACTAACTTGTTCATTATTCTATTCTTTTAAAATAGAACTGATTTCTGATGCTGAAGTGTGAAGATTTAATTGAATCTGCCTAACTAACTTCCTTGGCTCTCTTGTTGAAAGCTTTGCTCCTAGACCCGTCAGTGATAGGTTCCTGATAATTGCTATCTTTACACCTTTTTATCGTACGACTTTTTCTAATATCATTTACTATCAGCCATTTTGAAAATTTAATGAAATTTATCTATGTTCTAATTAAAAAATATGTATTTTGCCAATACTTATGTCTACCACTGTATATATATATATATATATATATATATATATATATATATATATATATATGCAAAGTAGATTCTAACAACTGAGCCAAGCATCCCCTATTACTTTTGAAATTGCGGAAAAGTTAAATTTGGACACACCTTTTGAAATTTAAATACATTAATTATACGAAAAAAAAAATCCCAATTTCGAACTTAGTCTTCACTTATTTCCAGTTAAAATGTTTTATACAGCCTGTAACTTAAACATCATTTTTGAAACACTAAAAAATTATAAATATATTGTGTTCGCCAATGGAATATAAAATAATAAATACTGCAAGCCAGCTGGTTTTGATAGTCGCAATATTTTAAAAGACGTAAAATATGCTTCAAGTAAACGCGACAAGAAGAGTGACCGAGGGTGCTCCGACAGCTTGTCGGCATCTGTTCCTGCCAGAAATTTCAACTGGTATAAAACTTTTCTGTTGAAAAATATCTTATATATATATATATATATATATATATATATATATATATATATATATATATATATATATATATATATTCTATAGAGAGGGTTGCTGACTAGTTAGGATAAACTAGTTAATATTGCGGTGTGCAGCAAGACTACTCCTTAAAGTTAATCCAAGCTTTCGAAAATTTTTATTATCATTTTCATCTTCAGGGAGACTACGATAGTTACCAAAAAAGGGAAATTAGTTAGATAATTTTCCCAATAATTATATATAACTTACACCTTTATTTGTGGTTAATCACTAAGATGTTAAATGGTTGGATGACAATGTACATTTGCAAAAGAGATCAAAAACTATTATATAAAATTGACATTTTGTTAGTTCCTTCCCTAGTCACATACAATTGTAAAATGAATTGGAATTATGAGGTTAGGAAAATTGTCAGCAGTCAGTAGGGCTGCCAAGTTTAACTAATTATTTGTAAGTTTTGTTAGGATGAAACTGCAATTAAGGGTAATTATGCAGTAAATGGCAAGCCATGTTGAAATTATTATGATAGGAAAAATTTTTTTCTTCAGGTGTCAACAGGGCTGTCCACTTTTAGTAATTATCTTTAAGTTTGATTAAGATGAAATTGTAATTAAAGGCAATTATGTAGTGAAAGGTCAGTCATACTGAAATTATTATTTAATTATTTAAGGAAAACTGTAAACATTATTAGTGATGTTTGTAAATGTTGATAAAGATTGATCCAACGATAAAAGATACGAATATATTTCACTCAAGGCAACCTCTAAGAAAAGCCTCTTGGCAATAATTGACTGATTTGATAGAATCCTCACTGACCCATAATCCATATTATGTAATTGGTTGTTAGCATATTCAGCAAGTGCACATCTTTCAGGATGTTGCACGCAATCATTTCGGTGTAATGTAATTCTGTTTTTAAGTGATTGTGACGTTTGGTCGATATATATCCCATCACAATCCGCACAAGGGATGCAGTAAACAACGTTGGATTGAAAACTAATTGGTGTTTGGTCTTTAAGTTTTGAGTATACAGAGTTTATTGTAAGTACTGATTTGTTAACGATTTTAATATTATCAATTTGTAAGAAAATTCTTGACAAGTTGGGTGTTATCTCCTTAAGATATGATGACGAGGTGAATTTAAATGTTTGTTAGAATTCCTTCTGTTGTCGTTAGGCAATTTTTGTTTCATATATTTATATTAGTATTCATATGAATATGATTTGTTGTATCACCATTAATTGTTTCTGCTAAAGATGACGACGTGCTAAACAACAGTTTTTTTATTAATGCTGGAGGATAGGAGTTGTCTGTGAAAAGCTGTAAGAGTATATTTAAGTTTTTTTTATAGAAGGATGTATCGAAGATTTTGAAGACCCTGTTTTTCATTTGTTTGATTAAATTCACTTTTATTGACTGTTTGTGGTACGAATTGTAGTTCAGGAATCTACCTGAGCTACATGGTTTCTTGTACCAATATATTATGATTGTGTTATCAGAGGAACATATGAGCTTGGTGTCTAAGAAAGTTACTGAGTGATTCTCATCTTCCCTTTCTATAGTGAATTGTATGTATAGGTCATAACTATTAATGATTTACAAACTAAGAGCATCCATCTCTCCTATCTTAGCTGCATATGGGATGGACGACCTTTTGGACACAGTTATTCCAGTTCTCTCTTTTAACCTACATTTTATAAAAAAATATGTTGATAGCATAATACTATCCCTTCCAGAAGATGGTATCCAGGAGATAATAGAAATCATTAATAGTTAAGGTTGACAGCTGACAATTTTCCTAACCTCATAATTCCAACCCATTTTACAATTACATGTAACTCGGGAAGGAACTAACAAAATAGTTCCTCCTGTTTTAAATTTTTTATTTTAATTTTTAAGGTCAATTTTATGTACATTGTCATACAACCATTTAACATCTAAGTGATCAACCTCGAATAAAGAGGTAAGTTATATATAATTATTGGGAAAATTATCTCACTAATTACCTTTTTTTGTAACTATTGTAGTCTCCCTGAAGATGAAAATGATAATAAGGATTTTCGAAAGCTTGGATTAACTTTAAAGAGCTTTCTTTCACTTAATGCACACCCAAATATTAATTAGTTTATACATATATATATATATATATATATATATATATATATATATATATATATATATATATATATATATATATATATATACCTATATATATATATATATATATATATATACCTATATATATATATATATATATATATATATATATATATATATATATATCTTGGAGAAAAATGTGACAGCATTGTATTTTTGGACCATTGAAGATATAACTGACCTTATGAATGATGAATAAATAATAACAGTTCATGTATTTATTTGTAAAATTTTCATTTATTGCCAGACAGATGGTAATGCTCTGTTTACTATTGATGCTTTGTAAAAACAAAAAAACTCTTTCCTGCTTTAGCTTAATCAATTTTTTACTTACTCTACTTTCGATTCAATAAGTTTTCGAATATCGTTAATCACATATAATGTTTTGACTTTTTCAGCTAATACATGCAACAAGTATAAAAGTGTGACCCAATTAAGCAGAATAGCCCCACGACATTCTCGAGAACACATATTTTTTATAGAATGTCTGTTAAACCCTTAATTTATTCAAAAAATCATGGACTAATTATAGATCTCTTTTGAATTGTTTTATTTCACCTACATAAAAAATTCTCTTTTATATAATATTTATGGACACGCAGCCATTTCGATAAATATCAATAATCATGTGTAATAAAGTAAATTGACCACCAAGTGTAGATATATTGACGACCTTTAACCTCACAAAAATCGATTTTACTGTAATTTTCATAAGAATAACTCAAAAAATCTGATTGATGTTTCTTTTTTTAATTCATTTTTGTTATTTAATATTTTATTAAAAACCATTTGGATAAAAAAAAATACTTTTTTCTTATTTTATGAACCTCCTGACATCACTATCATCATCATGGTTAAGCTCCAATCAATCACTGCTAAATATAGTCATCTCGTAAATATTCTCATTTTTGTTCTTCACTGCTTGTATCCAGTTGGATGCAATGCATCTTATCTATCTTGCTGCTGGTTGTTCCCGATTTCGGTAAGCCTGATGGAATACACACCATCATTTCTTCTTCTCGTTCTATCTCTCAGAGAGACCATTAACATGATACGCTCCGCAGCCCGCTGGATGACTTGAGTCCTTATATTGTTTTTCTGGTTAAAGTCAGTGTCTCTGCACAGTAATTTAATGGAGGCAAGACACACTGATCAAAGACTTTTCTTTTTAGACATACAGGTATATTTAATATAAATCCTTTTAACCTTTTTTATGCCCATGAAATAGGGAATACTAATTTTGATAGAGCATAAATTATTATTTATTATAGATGGGCCTCACAGTCGTTTTATGACTTTTCTTGATACTGCCGTTCCTTGTCCAACATCTGTTTATAACAATGCTCTCCATACTCATCGCTTTTTCCCATATTTTGGGGAAAAAAATGTTAGTCAAACATTTCTATTTTGAAGGACACTTTACACCCAAGGACATGCAAAGTTTGAATTATATGATGTACTATCGCTTTTTAGTTTTCTGTTCTTTTTTCTCCAAAAAGTTTTGAAAAGCCTGTATCATAAATTTTAAAGCTTGTTTTTCCTTGTGATAAGTTAAATTAACTTTAACTTCAGCTGTTTTATCTTTTATCAATTAAGGTCTTTTAAAAGACGATATCTGTAACTTTGGATGTGTCATCATCAAAATTTTTCTTTAAAATACTGATAAATATCTCTTTCTGGGCCAAGAGATTTCATACTTCTGTACTAATGGTAGCTGAAGGATATTATTTGTTCCTGGTGTAAAACTCTCCCTTAAAAGTCAGACTTTTTAACCGACTTCTAAAAGAAGGAGGTTCTCAATTCGTCAAGTATGTATGTTTTTTTATGTATGTACACCGATTACTCCGGAACGGCGTCACCGATTTGAATGAAATTTTTTACGACATGTTCAGGAAGTTGTTGCGGTGGTCCCATACTTTTTTTTGGACCAAATTGGTGAAGTAATATCCAAGATGGCGCTGACAATATGGCGGCGAAAAAAAATTTTTTGTCCGATTTTCTACAAAATTGGTATGGGGGAGTTTTTGGGGTCGTACACAACGAATCTGAAATTATTTTTAAAAAATTCAATATCGCGGATAAAAAATTTAATTTGGTCTGATTTTTTCCAAAATTGGTGTGGGGAAGTTTTTGAGGTCGCATATAATGAATCCAAAATATTTTTAAAAAATTCTATAAGGCGGACTAAAAAATCAATTTTGTCCGATTTTCTCCAAAATTGGTACCAGTTTACAGGTACAGTTGGTACAGTTTTCAGGGTCACACATAAGTAATCTAAAATTATTTTAAAAAGATTCAATATGGCGGATCCAATATCGCGGATAAAAATTAATTATGTCCGATTTTTTTCCAAATTGATATGGGAGAGTTTTTGAGATCGCACATTACGAATCTGAAATTATTTAAAAAATAAATAAATATGGCGCATCCAAGACGGCGGATTAAAGATTCTACATCTCCCGATTTTTTCTAAAATCAGTATTGGGGTATTTTTGTTAGTGTTAATTATGAGTTTAAAATATTTTTTGAAAAACTCAACCCAAACTGATACAGGGGGTTCTTGAGGGTGTAAATTATGAATTTAAAAGTATTTTTTCAGGATTCAATATGGCGAATCCAATGTAGCGGACTAAAAATTTTACATTTTTCGATTTTGTTCAAAGGTGGGACTGAATGATTTTTGAGAATGTAAATAGCGAATATAAGTCTAGAAATTTTAAATTTCCGGATTTCATCGAAAATGGGTACTAAGGGGCTTTGAAGGGTTTAGATTTAGATTAGATTACGACTTGGAACGATTTTTTTGAAATTCAATATAGCGGATGCAATATGGTGGGTTGAAAATTTTACCTTATTCGCATTCTTTTAGATTTGGTATTAGCGGGTTTTCGGGGTCGTGTATTACGAATATGAAGGTAATTTTTTACAACTATTAGGTTGATAAGATACAATATGAGGGACAGGAAATTTTACATATTCCGATTTTGTCTAAAATTGATATTGTGGGTTTCTTGAGGCGTATACAAACTCAATATGCAGTATAAAATATATCGAGCTAAGAAATTTACATCTCAGGTTCTTTAAATATCGATATTGGAGGGTTTTGGGGCCTATATTATCAATCTAAAATTAATTTGAAATTTAAGATAGTGGATTTACTATGACAGACTAAATATTGGTTTGACACAATTTTACTGGTATTTGGAGAACTCTAAGAACCAAAGAATTTTTAGTGGGTACTTTTTTGCCACCTTGGAGTCATTGTGAAGTACACTAATCTCGATTAGTACTTAGTTCAAATAATTTATGGATATCATAATGAATTCTAAAACTAAAAATAGAAAAATAAAATTTTTATAAAAAAATTGAACCGACTTTTAAAAGTGCACTAAAAAGTGAAAAATAACTATAAATTTTTAAATAAAATTGAACTTTTTGAAGTCGGCGCCAAATTATTTGGAAATGAAATAAATAACTAGTAATATATACAAATTATGGTAAGAAAGCAATTAAAAATAAAATATTTAATAAAGTATTTTTAATCTGTTTATGCGAATCACATTTTGTCAGGTATTGGTTGGGCGCCGACTTCAAAAACTTCAATGTCATATAAAAATTTATAGTTATTTTTCATTTTTTAGCGCACTTTCTTCTATAAATGAATCTTTCTGTTACAACTTACCCAAAAATATAAAGGACAGCAGTATTTATTACAACTGCAGTCTGTCTATATTTCTTGTAAATATTGTGTATATTCAATTTTTTCTAACAAGAATTACAAAATATGTTTCTTTTATAGAAACAGCATTACATACAGTATTGATGAGTATTTCTAACCGTTGTCAAAAAGTACCACTTTAAAGTAATTTTGAAAAATTTATGAATATCCTCAATGATTGGAGATCATTGAAATAGCACGTTTATATCTTTACCGTAAAGGAGACCGCTGGCCATGCCAAAATATCTTATAAAAGCGTTATAGTGGTTCCAATGTTCTGTTATCCAAGGAGTTCCACTTTTGAAGATACAAACCACAAAGATCCGCTAATGTTTTCTGCAAATTTAAGTGTCTCGCCGTCATTGGTTTAATGATATTTAACATTTAATATCAGTTGATACGGTAGTAACTAGACAACAAATATCGTTCAGTATTATATGTTTTCTGGTAACTTCATTCAAAAAAATATCCTAACTACTTTCAATATTTTTTATGGTTAATATTATTTAACTTCTGTAAGTTATTAAACAAAGATAAACATAATTATTAGAACATTTATATAATTCGAAAATATAACCGTATATAAAACTGGCAAAAAAATAAATATTACTAAATATTAAATTCCGAAATGTTTCCGTAAGTATTAATAAAATAATTACAACGGTATATTTAAATGAGAAAGCCACAACCAGAGAAATTGATGGAAGTGGAATTTTAAACGTTTATTTCAGTTAAAAGAAACTTTTTTAAGTAAATTTGCTACCTAATTTCCAGAGATAAAAATTTTGGAAAAACTGAATTACTACAGACTATTTTTTTAACAGATTGGTATTTTTCAGACTTTAATAAAAAAGTAATAATCTTATTTCCCCATCTTGATCATCTTCCCAGTACGTTACTGTGTAAAAATTTATTTTCTATCAATAGCTGAAATTCCTTAACTGAAAATTGATTAATAAGAGGTAAACTATATTAACAAATTACCGTTTATAATTAATAGTCGAGCAATTACATTTTAGCAAGCTAAAGCATAGTTCTGCGGCATAAGATACATTTTATTTAATTAAAAGTTAATATAGCCGCATTGCTGTTGCGAGTCTTCGTTGTCAGAATAGCGTGACTCCGATGGTTTTATTTTTTTCATACTACAATAAATGCAGGAAGGAGTCACCTTGTTGATATTTGTGTCTTTGTTACGTTATACTCCAAAAAGGGTCATATTTTTACGGCATAGGCATAAAAATAACGCAGAACCCACAAGTGGAATGTTAACTGGTATAAGGACAACACAACTAGAAAAGGTGAAAAGTTACGAATATCGATCATTATAATACTGTGTATAGCAAGAAAGACGAATTAACTTATGTCCTTATAAAAATAATCCCAATGGAAAACAACGATATATTGATTTGCATATTATTTCATCTTGTGATTGTAAAAAGTTTTACTTTAATACACATTGTGTCCCACGACACAATTCGGCTAAAATGTTTTCAACAAGGCGTCCCTTTCGGTTATATCAGAAGCTGATGTCTTCTTGCTTATTTTAAATGGAACCTCCTATATGCTGGGAAGAATATAAAACTGTCTAGAGAGTATACAAGAAGCAAATAAGGGACTCACAGAGAAACGTGTGGAAGAAATATTGCGAGAGTATAGAATGCATACCCTCAGCATCCCGCCTCTGCAAAATACTAATTAGAGATCCTGGTGCCCGGATTGGAGCACTGGCTCTTCCTGAAAAGGTCAAACCACGACGGAAGAGGGAATCCTAGAGGAGCTACGAAGAGTGCACTTTCCAGGCTCATATCGATATGAGGGCGAATCTAAAGAACGGTGACTCACCTTAGCACACCATGACTACAAGTTAGTTGAAACTGACATATAAAAGGGTGAAATGCTCAATGGAAACTTTTCAAGTCACCTGGTAAGGATGGTATATTTCCAGCTGGTGAAACTATTCCGCTGTTATTTCATTTTTAGATTCTCCGCAAAATTATACACATATTTTATGTATAATATCCTATACCTAAGTCTAACTGTTTTTGATATATCCTAATTCGAATTTCGAAAAATCTGTAGTTTTTGAAATATTGGCAATTCAACATTTTTGTATTGTAAAAACGCTATACCGCGCTTAAGTTGTGTTAATGGTTGGCCATGACGGCACAACGTGATGAAAGGAAACAATTGAGCACTACAGAAATGTCACAGTTTCTTGCCACTTGACAATTATTTAATAAAAATCATGCAGAAGCGATTGAATTATATGCATGAAAATTATATAAATTTGTTTATTATCTATGGAAAATACAACAAAGTTTTATCAAGAACATAACAGTCACCAAGCAGCGTTCAACGAAATTGGAATATTTCAAAAATGTTGGCACCATTAAGGCAAAAATGCGTAAAAGGGAACATATTCCCAATGATGAAAATGTCTGAATTGCAGTCTTGGGGTGACATATCCTATGACACCATTAAGCAAGTGGCTGTACAAACAGGAATATTCAAGGGCTCAATACATAAAATTTTGTTGAAACGTAACTTCCTCCCTTATTAAATATCTTTGATTTAACAAATAAAAGAAACTGATTTGCCGAAAAAAGTGCAACTTTACGAATTTATATTAACGATGGTACAAGACAACCCTCGATTTTTGAACAACATAATTTAGATTAACTAAAATGTGGTGCAGTTGTCTTTATTCTTATTTATTTATAGGACGTTGCAATTAAGTTGGATCTCTAATCGTTATAAAGTGTGAACTGAATGTTTTTTCGTAAGACTACGAGCTAATATAGGGACTGTCTCCATTGAAGCGTAAATTTTCACTTCACTGTACACATTTCAATGATTTGATGTTATAAAATAGTGGTTACCAAAGATTAGGTATATCAACACTGGGTTTACTGAAGATTCCATTATTATTTTTAATGTAAGCTGCTTCTGTAGATTTTCTTTTTTTCATGTTGGGTTCCATATAGATTGCCCCATATTCAGACCATTTTATATGATGTTGTTTATCCCAAGCATGTTCTGCAATACCTGATCTTGACGTTTCCCCTTTTTGTGTATGAGTGTTATGTTCCCTAATTCTAGTGGTCGCTTGGTTTTTTCAATAAACATTTCACCATACTCACATGGAACTTTGTAAATATATTCTTTATTATTGACAGTTTTTGTTTTTTTTTTGTTAAATGAGTTCTAAGTATATTTTTTGATTTAAAGGCTGTTATTATATTATAACTGCTGACAATTCGTCTTGTTTTCTCCGAAGTTCCCTTATTGTACAGAATTGTGAAGAAGGAATGTGTTTCTTGCTGTCCAGTGATCGTTGTTATAAAGTTATTTAGAACATCGTCAATTAATTTTAAAGGATTATGATTCCAATGGTAACGTGGTTCGATATACTAATGTGCCATTAGGAGAATCACTAGAAATAATCAAAACTAGACTTCCAGATGATACAATAGAGTGATGGAATTTTTGGAGTGTTGCCTACGTAGTGCTTACTTTCAATTCAAGGACAAGTTCTACGCTCAGGATGACGGAATTCCAATCGGTTCTTCACTCTCTCTCGTCGCCAAAATATATATATATATATATATATATATATATATATATATATATATATATATATATATATATATATATATATATATATAGGGAATGGTTCAAAACTCATCGTATGGAAGAGAAATGATCAAGAACTTAATGATTTCTTGAAACATCTAAACACCATTCGACCTACAATTAAATTTACCATGGAAAAAGAAGTAAATGATGAATTGCCCTTCCTTCATGTTATGGTGAACCCTTCAAATGAAACTATTAAAATTTCAGTATACAGAAAGCCAACACATACCGGACAACATCTTAACCATAGTTCTAACCATTCTGTTGTTACAAAAGAGGAAATTATAGTCAACCTCTATAATAGCGTTAGTTCTATATGCAATAATGCCGATTCATTAGAAAAAGAGGTAGCTAATATTAAATCAGCTTTACAAGAGAATAGTTATCCTTTAAAATTAATTGACGATGTTATAAATAACTTTAGAACAACGACTACTGGACAACAAGAAACACATTCGTTCTTCACAATTCCGTACATTAAGGGAACCTCGGAGAAAAGAAGATGAATTGCCAGCAGTTATAATACAAAGACAGCCTTTAAATCAGAAAATACAGTTAGAGCTCATTTAACCAAAACAAAACCAAAACTACCGATAAGAAAGAATGTTTTTACAAAGTTCCATATGAGTGTGGTGAAATGTATATTAGAGAAACCAAGCGACCACCGGAAGTTAGAATTAAGGTATATAAAATTCATACACAAAAAGGAGAAACGTCGAGATCAGGTATTGCAAGACACGCCTGGGATAAACAACGCCATATAAAAAGTTCCAATATATATAGAACCCAACATGAAAAAAAGAAAAGCTATAGAAGCAACTTACATTAAAAATAATAATGGAATCTTCAGTAAACCCAGTGTTGAGATACATAGTCTTTGGAAAACATTACTTTGTAATATCAAATCATTGAAATGTGAGCAGTGAAGAAAAATTTTGGGCTTCAACGGACACAGTCCGTATATAAGCTTATAGCCTTAAGGCAGAACATTCAGTTTATACTTGATAACGATTAGAGATACAACCTAATCGAAGCTTTGTAAGAATAAGCAAGAATAAAGACAATGCAAGTCCGATAACCACATTTTAGTCAATTTCAACATTGTCTAAAGCCTTCAAAACTTTTAACAGACACAATTTCCATTTTTGGAGTGATTCAAATCCTCATGCAGTCAGATTGCGGAATTTTCAAGAAACCTGGCAATTTTGTGCTGTAAGAAAAGATGGAATAATAAAACTACATTTTTATGAAGAAAATTTAAATGGTAACTCATTAATAATACAAAGCAAATTATGTCCCCATTTTAAATTATGTTTTAATTTTCGTAGGACAAAGCTATTTAAATATTCTAGAAGAGCCAGACAATCAGACAATAATTTGTTACATCACGATGGTGCACCACTACATAGAACTGTTCCAGTTACCAGCTTCTTATCAGTAACATTTTATGACAAGTGGATTGCCAACAATGGACCTTTTTTGTGTTGTCTTCGTTCTCCATATTTGATTGTCTTAGGTTCTTTTATATGGAGAACAATAAAAAAAAAACATTGTTTATTATATTTTAGTGATAACGATGAAGGACTGTATGGAAGGGTAAAGGAGGCGTTCGAAAGTTTATCACCAGATTGAATTAGAGCGGCCACCCATGACGAACTAACCCCAAGATGCGAAAAATGTTTGGAAGTTCAGGGTCTAAAGTTTGAACATTTATTAAAATAAGTTGTTTCCTTGTGTAGGTAAGCCGTTTAGCATTTTTAAAATACAAAATTTTTAAATTGGCAATATTTCAAAAAATGCAAATTTTGGAATAGACAACCTTATACAAAGTTACCCTTAATTTTAAATTTAAATAAGATCACGTTATAATAATAAGTTTACATTTAAAAAAATTGACTTTTAACTATTTTTCAAATTATTATTTAATGTTAGTTTTTCACCACCCTATGTTTATTTATTATCAAAATATCAACACAGTCCACTAAAGTAAATCCCCTGCTAAAAAAACCAATCTCAATTAAATAATAAAGACTTTAATATAGGAGAAATTGATAGTTATGTTTAGGCTTGCAAATACCAAAAGTCGATTTTCCGAAAAATTGATCGCGGCAGTTTTTCGTGGGATACATTATATATAGAATATAAAACCAAATCCGTGAAAAACTTATTTTTTCTTTGGAATGCCAGTTAATCAACCATTAGGTCCAGTATTTTATCTTTTTAGTTTCTTTCTTTGAAAAGTATAGCACCATATTTGTATTTTAGTGTATTTTGATTAGGATCATCGTAATATTGACCGTAATAAATAAAACGATTTTTAATAGAAACTCAATTTGTAGCCTGTCTTAGAAAAATGGTTATTGTTAGGGACATTTATCGACTTCCGTTCAATTTCAGTTTATGTTAGAAACTTCGTTTATCTTTCAAATAAACTTTTAAATAAAGTGTATTGTGTTCTTTTGCAACAATCATGATACAATGCTGGGAATTCATTTTTATAATAATGGATTTTACAATAAACGCAAATAATAGTTTTGTAAAGAAAATATTTTAGAGAGTATTAAAAATGTTTTGAAACTTTGACTAAAATTTAATAAAAATTTAAATTAAAAATATAAATCTCTTAGGTGATATTTTTCTTCAAGTGTCAAGAATAAATACAAATGTTTTATAATATCTTTAGATTTGGTTCTTTTTTATTTATTATTTTTGCTGTATAAATGTTTTTATTTTTTTAGGTTTATAGAGTACTCTCTGGAAAAGCATATTATTCCCTCGAGGAATGATATGCTGTTAATCTCTGATCTATAGTATTGGGAATTTATTTAATTGTCCTCAATTATTGTTTTGTATGAACTTTGTATTTATCTATCTTACATTTATGGGAACTGTGTTTTGTGAACAAGAATTTTTTCTTTTTCAGTAAAGCTTATTTTGGAATGGAATTTATATCCAAAAAGTGTATTATGCAAATACACCTATAAGAAGGGTTGACAGTAGAAGCGCTCTGTTGGTTTTATAAGATACATATAATATATATTTATATCCACCCACACAGCACTAGACGTCTTATAGACGTCATATTTATATCCAGATTATGTCTGAACGTCTTAAGACATAAATAAGGCGTCTGATAGACGTTGTTTTAAAGACGTCCATAAGACGTCTATATACAACGTCTTTAAGATATCTTTTAAAAGTCTACATACAACATTTTATATGAAAATAAATACAGTTGTGTATAATTTAGTTGATAAGAACTAAAAAGCATTTCCTTCCCTATGGATTTTGTCGCAGTTGGGTAATAAGTTTGCAACGCCGCACAGAGCTCAGCTGAATACAAGTTGAGGTTAAAATATTTGACTGAACGGCAAATTTTTAGTAGCCTCACTACGATCTTGGTTAATGGAACTCTTGTGTGATCTTTTTTATCAATACTTTGGTGCTTTTTGTCATAGACTGTTTGATGTACCGATAACAATAACCATATGATGCCAACTAACTTTAAAAAACCCGCCTTTTGTTTCTGTCAACTCTGTCATTTTTGTTTTTGTATTTCGTCATGTCGTTATTCATTTTTAATGTTGTTGGGGTGCTGACTCTGAAAATTTAGCTTTTGAAAGAATTTTTGTTAAATATAGTTGATTTATCTATGTGCCTCTGAAAATCTTTTTTATTCGTGTTTATGTAATACTTAAGGTAAGATCGAGAATCATATGTACTTAGGAAAAACAGTAACGTTATTTATAGGTTGTGTTACAGGAAATTTCCGAATGCTTTACCACTTATACTTTTGTAGTAACTCCATGTTATTAGAAGTATGAAATCTTCAAAAATATTATCTGTGCGAAAAAGGCTTGCACAGCTCATCCAGACCCGGTCCTAAATATTACAAGAAATATTACTAATGAAGTGGAAGGCGAAATGTTTGTTTATGGAGTGCTCCACTAATGAAACCTGTAAGATTTATTTTGTTCCTGATGATTGGTTATATTTAAAGATAATAGAAAATAGAGTTTTGTTAATTACAAGTAATTTTGTTTAAGGTTTTAGAAATTTCAAAACTGGGAGTAGGGAGCATTTATGACTTTGTAAAGCGAGCTTGTAAAATTACCATGTACAGTTGATTAGTACGAAAAGGAAAGAGAAAGTTCTACGATTGCAACTTGGCGAGACTTATTATGAGTAAGTTCTGTCTATTATTGTGCATATTAACCTTGAAATAGCATAAGTCACAATTCTATAGTAGAGGACAATTATAAAAATATGCAAAAATATCACAAAATTTACTCCCACAAATGATAAATTTTATCCTATAAAATTAAAATCAGTTTGTTATTAGGATCTACAGAAACAACAGGACTGGCAAAAAGTCGAAAGAATGAGGAAATTTCAATCCAGACGTAGCTGAAAAGGGCATCAGACCAGATTTGTTATTCGACTAAATAAAAATTCTTGTTTTTAAAACTATTTAAAGATTTGTGTACTTTTTATTTCAATAAACTTTTATTTTGTTGATAGTCTACCATTTAGAGTTATTATATCGAAGGGATAAACTAAGGCTTAAATTTGATAGGTTCACTTATAGTTCGAACAGTAGTAGTTCTGAAAATATTTGCTCTTCTACCTCACTTCTTAAATTTCAAATTAGAAAAAGTTTACATTACACTTAAGTTATGTATTTTTTTGTATAAAGAGATTATGTTGAAGATATTTTTTAAAGCAAATTATTCATGCGGAACTTGTAATTATTTAAAATGGTAGTGTATATTTTGCTCTTGATTTTTTCTTAATTAAAGTTATTTCTTGGACTTTTGAATAATTAAGGTTTCACTTTGTAAACAAGACAAACAAAAAAATTAAAGGGCCCTTTTTAATATACATAATTTTATTGGTGGAATATGTTGTTTTAATGTTGGGGAGGGACGGCCATAAGACGTTGTAAACAAATGTCTTAAAGACGTTACCTTTTGTAACATAAGACGTCTATACAACGTCTTATGGACGTCATTCGTCTTTTATGGACATACATAAGACGTCGTGAATGTTGAGATCAAACGTTTTATGGACGTCTTTAAGACGTATTTGTGCTGTTTGGGCATCTTATGGTTATGTCATTACAATTGTGTGGTTACCTTTTACAAAAAAATGTAAACATTGTCATCAATTTATTATACTTCAAGGAACGGCTTATTTGAAACACGGTAATGACAACTGCCATTATTAGGACACTGAAGATTCTAATCTCCCTTTCACTTATACGTAGAGAAAGAAGCATTATCGTTCCAATTGCTTAAGGGCTCTAAAGGCTGAAACTTGTGATTATACATGTATCTTCAAGAGAGTGATGGGGAGAAGTTCTAATGCAAACAGACTCGATACGTGAGAAATATATCCTGATATTGTGCAGACGGACAGTTAGAAAGAACGAGCTAGAGGTAGAATGTTTGGTAAGAGCACAGAGATCAGGAAATCTTGTTCTCTAGGACAACATAATGCGGTGTCACAAGCAAAAATTAATGCCATTCTGCGATGGGAAACATTAACAGCAATATGATCAATGTAATGAACAGAAAGAGACGGCCTCACATATCATCTTCGGATGCGAATCTTTAATCTACTGGAGATACCTTCGAGGATCGATCACTTCGATAGGCTTAAACCCAGAAGACAGACTAATAGGCCGCTAAGCATAATTAATGCAACCATCTTGTTCTCCTAAAACAGATATAACAGGCAACACAATAAGTCTCAAAGCTGCAATGTAAGAGCTCGTCAACCTTCGTCTGTTATGTCATGTAATCAATCAATCCATACAATAATGAATAGATGCTCAGACAGCAGTGCGACAATATTGGCACTAAGCGACAGTGACTTAACTTGAAGACTAGTATGCAAGAATATCCGTGGTTGATTGACAAGGTTAAACAAAGGTGGGGTCCGCAGTCGAATCCAATGAATTCCATCTAATTTTACTTACTCCAACTAGTCTCGGAAGGAGGGGATTAAAACTATCGCTCACACTCAGAGGGCACCGAGTTAAACCTTTGCCTTTTTTTTTATAAACCCCTGTACTCAAAACCTCATATTACTCCAGATTTTAAGGTTATCATGAATGCAGGTTAGCTGCTTTATAGATTTAGTGGTCAACTGATTATTGTTTGATGACTTATGAACTTTTCCATAAATCCAGCCCTTCAAAAAGTATTCTGATTAATCGGAATTCAAATCTCTCTCTAGTCGAAGTAATGCCTCTCCGTTTGCTTAGTAGCAATCAGTTGCTACTTCATAGTTTATGTCAAAATCGTACCTGATATACATAATATCTGCTGATTTCGATATGGATTCGGATGAAACATCCTGTATAATCCAATATTTAAAATTATTTCAAATGTTAAACCGGTCGGAAAACAACAAACAAACAAACAACAAAATACATCAAATTTTGACTACAAAATAAATTCTAACCGCTTATTGCTTATATGCCTTATGAAGATTTCTGAATTTACCCAGCTCGATAACACTCATCTAATCTCCGTATTAGGGACAAAACTATATCCTGACATTGTTGATATGTTTATGAATCAAACTCTCATCGAGAGGAAGAACAGTTATAAAATGAAATTTTTATAGAATTAATTTTTGAAAGTTAATAGACAAAAAATAGGCACCAACGTTGATCAATTCAAAACCTCATCTTATAATTTAAAAATGGAGTAATATTGCGATTTTCAAATTTATTCCTTTATTTGTACTCTAAGTTTTCCGTGTGTGTCAAATTTCTATTTCTCAATTAAATTCCCTAACTTCTTGTTACAACTTTCCCCACACAAAATTACATCCTCTAGTTTAGGAATTTAGGACTCAACCGCTGTGGTTTTCAAACTTTTTCCCTTATTTATATCCTAAACTTTACCTTGTATACCTTTCAAGTTTCTAAATATATAATATAGGTTTTGCCGAGTAAATGAAAAGAATTTTGTTTATTTATGGTTCGGCGGCGATTAAAAATCTTTAAATTTTTGCAGAGTTGTGATGAGGTTGATTTATTATTACGTAAATTTTCTTTATACATATAGCTGAATAACTGCTATGATACAACTAATGCAAAAGTTTTTTTTAAATGAAATTAGAAATATAAACAAATAAATTGCAATTTAGAAGCGTGTGGTACAACGAATATTTGTCCTTTATAAAATGCAAATTGAATAATTTTTTGTAGATGCATCGTAACACAAAAGATAATGATTTATATCTGGTATATTGCAATCTTGAAAAAATATATAAGCAACAAATAAACAGAAGCAAAAAAATTACACTTTAAGAACCAATTAATAAATTCGGAAAACAAAGTGAAAACAATATGTAACGACGTACACAATGAATTGGCAATGTATTTTAGTACTACATATACCACACAATAACACAGAAAAGGAGCTTTGAGTTCAGATAAATAGATTCGATTCTGCCTCTTATACTAGGACGTGTATGCTACTAGCATCTCCCTTTTTCCGTCCCCCTATCGACAACTTGTTTTTTTCTTGCGATATCCCCCCCCAAGAGTTTTGAGAACAGAAAAATATACCCGACACTGCCTTTTACACTAGAAATGGGAATGTTGCATGCGTCTTCTCCCCGCCTCGTCGACAATTTGCTTTCTCTTTCCATACTGTACTTTTGTTATATCACGACAACTTGTTTTTTTCTTGCGATATCCCCCCCCCCCCCCCAAGAGCTTTGAGAACAGAAAAATATACCCGACACTGCCTTTTACACTAGAAATGGGAATGTTGCATGCGTCTTCTCCCCGCCTCGTCGACAATTTGCTTTCTCTTTCCATACTGTACTTTTGTTATATCACTGCCCCTCCCCCCCCCCCCAAAGAGTGAGGCTGGATCCGCCTCTGCAGTAAATATGGTACATATTCTTGTAATGAAACTTGTACGACCCCACCATATGTTTGCAATACTGTAGTTCTTAATTCCATTGATGAAAATGAAGTTTTTACGACTATTGAAGGCCTAAAAAATGAAAACTCTGCCGGTCTTGATGATATAACAATAAAAAACCTATTCTTAGCTCTGTTACATAATTGATAAATAGTAATATTAGAAGAATGCAATGTTTTAATTCCTATGCAATATGATTTTCTTCTAGGAAAGTCCATACAAGCTGCATCATATAGTTTTTTGAATTACGTTTTTCGTAGTATTGATAAGGGAAAGCATGTTATGACAATCTTCATTAATCTCTCTTTAGCTTTTGATACTGTAAATAAGGCCTTTTTGTTTAACAAACTATATAACATGGGTATAAAAGGACCATATTGAAATGAGTAGATTTCCATTTAAGCGAAAGGAGAATAGTAGTGAAATGTGGTAGTGCACTGTCTGGGGTAAGACCAGTGGAGTTCGGTGTACCCCAAAGATCAATACTGGGTCCGCTTCTGTTGTAATGGAATAAATATTAATTATTTTACACTTTTCAATGTGAACTATATTCTGTTAAATGAATAATTTAATAATCACTCTGTGAATAGTTTCCCGTGGGAATAGGGTAGTATATATTTTTTGATTACTACTCAAGAATGTCTAAAGGAAAAATCAGTTATCGAACTTAACTTTTATTATCTTTGTCGTTTAATTTTTTTTTGTTAAAAATATATAAACTCAGTCAATTTATGAAGACATAAAGTAAAAGACCCTCTCTAAGATTTGCCTATAAATCTGTCGAAGTAATCCTACCCTGGTTATGTAAATAAAACCGAAGAGGGTGGTTTTTAATATATGGCATATGCGAATACCGTTAAAATATATTAAAATATTGAACGATTTTCCTATTATCAGGAAACAAAAGAATGATCAAATAAACTCACTATAATAAAAATATATCGTTTGGCAATTTGTACAAGGAATTTGTATAATAACTGTTTTTTCTATTCACAAGAAAAAACAGCCAAGAAAAGTGAATAGTTTTTTTTACAGTCTTTATCATATATTCTTTTCCTTATAGGAAGACACTCAGAGGCCAATTCAGGAATTAAGTTTCCAGTATAGAAGGACTGACGCCCTCTGGAATAAATTGTTCGAACTATTTGGGAATGAAATTTTCAGTTACAAGGATACAAGGGGTGCAGGATGTACAAGTTTGGCTTTTTAAGGAGTACTAAACTTCAGTTACAACCTGGAAGTCATTAGAGTCGGTACCGCCATCTAGTGCCGTAGCAAAATTACGTGACGGGTATAATCGTCGGGAAAGAAGGCTATCTTTGTTTTATTTTTCAATTAATTTGGGAAATTAAGGGCATATCGTGCGTTATTTTAGTCGAGCATTTCGCGATTTTAATGGTGTTTGATTAAGAAAGATAAATAGCGGTTTTTTTGAGTTTTATTCTTTTCAGTTTAGTGTTTCAGTAAGCTATTTATACGTGTTGTTTTTTTTTCAAAAACGGCCAATAAGAGCAATTATGTTAGTTTTTTTTTCGTAATTGTTATTAGTTTAAATTTCTCATTGTAAATAGTTCGTTATTTTTCCAATTTATTTTTGTTAATAGACTAAATGTTTTGAGAAACTTGTTTTATTTCATTTAATTAAAAACCTTCACATGAATTAACTTGCGGGCGCACTGTTGCGAGAGCTACAAAACAATGGAGATCTTCTGACCCACTAATAAGCAGCCTTGTCTGAGCCCTGAAGTTCTGAGTTATGATTGTGGTAAGCTTAAATAACCGTAATTCTTTGGTACTAAAGCTGCAAGAGAGAAGATGAACGTCCAGACTTCCAGAATGTATTTATTACTGTAAAATTTAATTATAGGTTATCAAAATACCTACTAATTAATATGAGGCAGCAAAATGATTATAGATGAAATGGCTAATGCTACCACAATATATCATTTGCAAGAATCTATGATCAGATTCTGTCACACTGTTTGTATTGTATGTTAACGATCTACCTTATAATATTAGAGAAGGGCATGTTACTATGTATTCAGATGATCCAACGATTGTTGCTGGGGCTGATACTTTTGACAAACTTCAACCATTACTTCCAATATGTGTTTTAATATGGAAGTGTGGCATAGAAAAAATGGTTTACTGATTATTGATAATACTATGTACATGAATATGTTTAATCGTAATCCTGTTAAAGATGATTTTGAAAGAAGCTCAATACTAATTTTATAGTAATATTAAGTTTTTGGGTACATTTATAGATTCCCAACTGTCCTTTGATGAGCTTATTAATCATATCTGCTCTAAATTGAATTCTGTTTACTTCACCATTCGGAGTCTAAAATTTACTGTCGATACTGTTGGACTTTTATCAGTCTATTGCTCATTGGCTTGTTGTTACACATCAAGTAATGTTTTTTGCTAGGGGAGTGCTGGTACAAAGTATAACCATATATACAAAAAAATGTTGTGATTAATTTTTAATCTAGTTTTACGTCAGAGTTGCCAAGATATCTTTGTCTTAAAGAAAATATTAACATTTCCCTGTGATGTTTAATGTACATGAATAGCAACAGACTATTGTATGATAGACTAGGATCTTCTCATCTCTACAGTTCACAACCCTATTACTAAACAACATTATTCAAAACTCACCTATTATTAATTGCCTTAATTTTTATAAAGGAGAAAAATTTTTATATTATTAAAAGGATTTTACTCTAATAAACATATCATAAAATGTATTAATTAGGCATGTAAGAACCTTATATTATTTTGATTTTATATCATACGACTCTGTCCAGTTTGTTTATATATATATATATATATATATATATATATATATATATATATATATATATATATATATATATATATATATATATATATATAGCATTATAACCCGGGGTGGGTCTTTTCTGACTTGACAATCTGCCTCCACTTGCTGCCCTCCATCATCAGTTCCTCCGCGCTTTCGACGTTTAGGGTTTGTAAGTCTTCTGCAACGTTATCTCTCCACCTCATCCTTGGTCTTCCTAGCTGCCACTTTCCTTCTGGGTTCTCTTCCCATACCAACTTGACGATACGTTGATCTTGTCTCATAACATGGCCGGCCTATCTTAATCTTTCGGCTTTTATTATTTTCACTATATCTGGCTGGTTGTATAGTTCCTCCAATTCCTTGTTTGTTCTCGTTCTATATTGCTGTGTGGTGTTGTCCCTGATCGGTCCGTATATCCCTCTAAGCATTCTTCTTTCTGCGATTTTAGTCTATTCTCATTTTGTTTTGTCAACGTCCATGTTTCACATGCATATGTCATTACCGGTCTGGTAACTACTTGATATATTCTTATTTTCGTGCGGCGGAATATATTTTTCGATTTCATTATCTTTTGCAGCCCATACCAGCAGCGGTTGCCTCCTTGTATTCTGTTGTTAATCTCTTGTGTAATGTTGTTGTCAGAGGTAATCGTAGTTGTCAGAGGTGATCGTAGCTCCCAAATATTTAATCTGAGGGACCCTTTCAAAATTATAGTGGTCCATAGTCACGTTCTGTCCTATTCTGTGTCGCCGTTCCGTTCTTGTTGTAGCCATATATTTTGTTTTTTCTTCGTTGATTCGTAGGCAAACTTTGTTTGCGGCATTTTCCAGTTTGAAAAACTCTTCCTTGTCACTGGTCGTTGTATTACCTACAATATCGATATCATCAGAGAACGCCAATATGATGCGCGGACCTTGATTTCTAAAGAGGAGCGGTTTTGTGTTGGTTTTTCGCACGAAGCTCTCCAAGGCGACGTTAAAGAGGAGTGAAGACAGCGCATCGCCCTGTTTAAGACCACTGTTGATTGTAAAGAAGGTTGACAATCTTCCTTTAAGTCTTACTGCACTTGTAGATCCCTCTACACATGTTTTGGTGAGGTTAATTAGCTTCTTCGGTATGTCCAGTTCTGCCATGACATACATATATATATATATATATATATATATATATATATATATATATATATATATATATATATATATATATATTAGAACATTAGTAATCAATTTTGTTTTTAACATCAGCTTATGTTTATTTTTGACGCCTGTTCCGTGTTATTTTAATATATTATTGATTAGGCATATATGTATTTTATTTACATTAGTGTTTTTAATGTATATAGTTTCTTTTTTCTTTTTCAGTGTTCTCCATATTTACCTTTCTGTTTTTGTATGTAAATATTTTTAACATTTTAATGGTTAAATATATATGTCATATTTTTATTTAATTACCTTTTTTGTCTTTTTTGGCAATTATATATTTTGAAATGAAATAAACCAGTGTAAAATTTTCTATGTTCACCAAATATTTTATTCTATTCTAAATGAATTCAGACCTATTTTATCAAATCGAAATATCCCTCAACGGTCAATACGGTGTCAAATGAGGAGTGATCGACTGTAAACAGTAAGCTTTCTGCTTATTTAAAAATGTAATATATCCGTATTATTTTCTATTTTTTTTTGTGATATATTAGAAAAACTGACCAGTAAATAATTTTGGCTTGGTATTTAAAAAAAATACCATCAATATTTTTATAAAGTAATAGCCGAAGTCATGAAAATACTGAAAATACTTTTAGTTTAGTTCCAAAAACTTGATTGACGCATTACGCTATCCGGCCACATTTTTCATTTTCCTAAAAATATTTTTCAATCATCTTATCTTAAGTAATTATTATCATCCTATCGTTGCTTTTTACAAACTTTTTTGTTGTTTCTAATTTCTGAAACGGAGAGTCCAGATGGAAGTAAAATAGAGAAACAGAAACATATCATAATTAAATACCGGTTGGCAGGTTTCAATTTTTGTAATTGGTTAAATTCAGGGAGACAAGAAGGGGTTTCCTGCTATCTTGATTATTAGCATTTTATAATCGACGACAAAATAATTTTACTTTTCCTGTCATCTGAAAATCCTAATTTCTATATTTTGTTGAAAGAATTGGATGTTCGTAATTTTTTGCTTCTGAAATACTAATGCTATTAAGTCAGTATTTTCAGAAGCTGAATTAACTATTTTTAATTACTACAACTCACAAAAAGTCCCCTTTATTTTGATGACAGAGTATATAATCGTTTATCTAATTCGTTGATTACAGAGGGCATACAGATTTAAAAGAGAATTCCTGTTTTTTAACTGATGATAAATGTGTCTGTTTCCCACAGGAATTTTCAGCACATTTAATTTACTCATTTTTTACTTTGTGTTCTCCAACATAGTTAATCAAAATAAACAGAGAGAAACATGGGTGATTTATTTTCTAAGATGTTAAACATAACTGATATTTTTTTACATTAAATTGAATAGAGTATTGCAAGTACTACAAGGTGGCTTAAAATAGGTTGGATAAACTTAACGAATTACTTTAAACTATCCTCTTCAAGTTCTATTTGTGAAATTTAAGGCTTATATGTAAGAAGAAGTAACTATTATTATCTGTTGAGCTCCAACCATCCTTTTAAAATAAATCACTTCTCATAACTAATTCTCACCATTAAATTTACAAATTACCAAGATCTAGTTAAAAATCATATATACCAAGTTATCATGGTGAAGAAAATAGTATTATAGAAATAATAAAACATTTTTTATATAGTTGCTAGATTTGTAAAATATGAACCACCAAACTGGTTTTTAAAATATCCCCGCTCTAATTCTACCATGGTAAGTTTTACAACAGTAAAAAAGTTAGGCGTACTAATCCAAAACTTTTTCAAAAACCTCATTTACACGTTGTATAAATTTAATTCTGTAGATTATGTTTTCAATATTAAAAGTATCATTTTCTAAATTTAAGGATTAATCAGTTACTGTTCTTAATTTATTACAATAATGTTATTATGGCAAACAATTTTGTACTTCAATTGAACTTCACATATTTTGCATGGAAAAAATTGTGCAGACTTGTACTTGCCATTGTTTAATATAAATAATGGATTTCTTATACTTTAAATTCTTATTATTTAAAAAAAAATTGTTGCTTGAAATTCAGTTAACAGTTAAACACTGGGCGGTTAATTTTATTACCAAATTTATTTTTAAACCCATTCCCAATCCCATGACATTATTATTTGAAACTGCTTATCTTTTTTCTTTCCTGCTCATTTACAGAATGTATTAATTGCAGTGGCTCCAAAGTGGGTACTTAGTTCGAAGTTTAAGTTTTGGCAACCAAAACCCTTACATACTTCGGTTTTGCCTTGGGCAATAGTCGAATCATACAGTCAGTGCTTGAACATTATCATCTACAAGATCTTGAATACGTTTAATTAAGAAAGACGCAACCTCTTTCTCCTCCCTTCCCAAAACTTCTTTTACCGCACATTAAACAAAAGCTTCTTCTTTTTCTTCCTTCTTATATATAAGCAATTTGCTTGTTATTCTTCGTCTCTTTACCTGGTTTCAGTCTATTGCGAGATTATCACTCCATCTTTTAGGGGGTCTTCTGGTACTCCTACGTCCTATTGGTGATTAGTTCTTCGTGATCTTTACTATTCTGTCGTCGATCATGTGGTTGATGTGTTCGTTCCATTCCCTTTTTCTTTGTAATACCCAGTCATTGATGTTATCGACTTTACACATTCTTCTTATATCCTCGCTCCTATTCCGATCCATAAGTGTCCTGCCAGCTATCCTGCGCACCACTCTCGTCTCTGTTGTTTCCAGTATTTGTTTTGTTTTCGAGGTTTCTGGTCTGGTTTCTGCAGTGTATGTTAGTATCGGTCTTATTGCTGTTTTATAAATTCTGGATTTAACTTCGATTCCTATATGTTTATTGCTCCATATGGTAGTGTTAAGACATGCGGCTGTTCTTGCTGCTGTCATGGCTTGTCCCCTCACCTCCGTCTCAACATCCCCGTATCCGGATATTTCTATTCCGAGATACTTGAACTTCATTTCCTGCTGTATAATTTTGTTGTCTATTTATGTTAAACTTTTTCGCTGTTATGTTAAATTGGTGCAGTAGTCTTTGCAAATCGTCTTCGCTTTCAGCTATTAACACTGCATCGTCGACGTAGGACAGTATTTTGATTTCCCTGTCTCCCATTTTATACCCTTTCAATTTACGCACCTGCTTTATCAATTCGTCCATGATGATATTAAATAGTAGGGGGCTAAGAGATTCACCTTGTCGGATGCCGTTATTTACTTATTTTTTCGGTCAATTCACCGTTTATTCTAGCTTGAATCGTAATTAAACAAAAGCTCTTTTAGGAAATTGCATTGATAAGTTATACGTCCATAATTTGACTTAATAAAAGCTAACTTAAGCAAGCACTTTTATAAACCAATCTATAGGCATTTTTCGTAATGTTTATCCTTAAACATTTCTACAGGACGTAACCCCTATTTCAACAGGGTTACTATTTTTCTGAAACTTTGTAAATAGCTTCATTTTCACGAGTCGGATAACTTTTTTATTTGCGAAAATTTTCATATTTGCAGCGTTTTCCACTGCACATTCACAAAACACGTTAATTTGGAGGAGTATTAAATCGGTACGGGTAATACGTCAAACAAACATATACAGATTATGTTTATTTATTACCAATCACCTAATTTTCGCTCAGTTGTTTAACTAGTATTTACACAATCGAGTGATCATATTGTCCCACAACTTTTACACAACATTTTTTTAGTTCGACACTCGGAAATTGGCAATTTTCCGATAACATTTTATTGGTTACCACTTGTCGGGCAAATAGTACGCATAATAGATAATTATAGTTTCTGACCAAATTATGGAGTCTCCGATAAAAATATTGCGGTGTACTGCTAGTCCAACAATAATAAGACTAAAATATCGTGTCGCATAATTACATATATTCTAGATAAATAATCCTTAAGCATATATCCTATTCCCAGGAAATGTGGCATATGGATTTTAATTATTAAAAGACGATGTTTTCCTTAATTTTACGCTTTAATTCGAAATGTTACATTCCTAGCGCATTTTAAAATTGTTAATGCACTTTTGAACATATTTTAAATAACATTTTGTCTACTTAACCAAAAAAAGTAATACGAGACATATTTCATATGTCAAACTTCTTATGGAAATCGAAATGTATCTTATTTTTACGTCAGTTTTCAAAGAAAATCTGGAAAAATGGGAAAACGGTTTTATGTAAATCTCGGATACTTTAATTTTGTTTTATTTATAACAGGTAAAGTAATACAATAATTGTAAAAACCCAATTATCTTTTAAACTATGTAATAAGCGGAATATCCATTTTCATTTTATTTTTGGACACGTAGTTGAATTATTAGGAAATAATTATTCTAATAAAAATCGTTTTTTTGCAAGTCAGATTTTTAGTGAGTCATATTCAAAGGTTTCATGCATTTTTTCATTTTTGAATAATAAATTTTATTAAAGATCTGCAAAATAACTTTTTATATAATAAGACTCATTTTGTTAATGTTAAATTTTTGATAGGATGAAAAATTGGAAAAATTATTTTTGGGAACCATTAATCTAACATATATCTAACATAATATAAATTGCTTTTATCATAATCAAGATAGAAAAAGGTGTAAGGGCCTATAGCAAAAATGAAAAGTGTCAATAAAGTAGCATTTGTTATTTTTAATGTTTGTTCAATGAAATTCAGAATAGTTATTACGACAATATTCATCATAATTTAGAAATCATTTTTGAATTAATAGAAAGTAATAACTGTCCTCTTTCCCGTAAATCCAAATAGCTTTTTTTATTGCAATAAATTGCCAAGATAATACAAAAGGTAATATACATATATATATATATATATATATATATATATATATATATATATATATATATATATATATATATATACATATATATATATATATATATATATATATATATATATATATAACTACCAATTAACAGAATCCGAGAAATTAGTCCTTTCGAAAGGTTTTAAATTTGCCGTAACGCCAAAAACAGTCTCCTTAGAAGAGGTAATTTCGAATATAGCCCTAGAGAGCATCCCTGAAGAAAACGCCGAACAAGCCAGACAGGACATAACGCGAATTCTGAAATCAAGCCGGCCTCCCAACTCAAATTTAACACGAGCTGAACATCAAGCCCTCTCATCTTTAAAGAAGAACAAGAAAATAATAATACCAGCAGATAAGGGAAATGTCACGGTTGTAATGAACTCCAACGAATATATGCAAAAAATATCAGAAATTCTCAAAAACGCCTCTTACAAACAAACAAACAGAGATCCAACAACATACCTTGAAAAAACTACGAAAGCCAAGATTAAAGCCTCAAAGCTAGAGCCAGAAACTGAAAAATCTCTAATACCAAGTGAGAAATCAAGCAGATGTCCAAAACTGTTTGGCCTTCCTAAAATACACATAACAAATGCACCACTCAGACCAATAGTGAGCGCCGTGGGATCTCCAACACAAAACTGGAAAAATATTTAGCAAGCATCATGCAACCAAGAGTCGAACATCTGACCAACATGATCAAAAACATTCACCTCGAAGAAAATGACATCTTAGCAAGCCTCGATAAAAAATATCCAAGCATACCACTGGATTAGACTTTGGACAAAATCGCCATGAACGAAGATTTTCCAGCCTACACAATTGAACTTCCAGAACACTGCCTAACATATATATATATATATATATATATATATATATATATATATATATATATATATATATATAGTCTTTCTGAGGACTGTAAGGCAGCTGAAATTTCGGTGAAATTTCATTCACCATTTTCAAAGCTCACTGTATGGTGTCTGCGGGCGAACTGACGCTTGCGACTTGGGTACTGTCGGTCCCGTGTGTACGTGAGGCACGTTCATTGGCCTCACCCCCCTGTTGCCAGTGTTTGGGGTCGTGTTGCCGAGTTATAATCTGTTTCTGTACTACCGGTTGAAGTTTTGTAAGCAGATTTTTCCAAATATTAGGCAATCGCTGACTATCATCTCTGCTATTTAAGTTGGCTTCTCTTATAACTCTTATGGACCGATTTTCACATCTCGATAGCATTTTTGTTCCTGAGAAATTTCTCTTATGCCTGTGTTTAACGAGTGTTGAACCAGTGCAAAAGATTTTTTTTTTATTTGACAGCGTTTATATGTTCGTCTCTTCTGGCGCTTGGACTACGTAACATTTTTGCAAAATAATGAAAAAATACGTTTACAAGAAAAAGCTTTTCTAATTGGTTTCGACCTAACATTACTTTTTAAGCAAATATCAGTCAAAGAAGCTCTTTCTGTAACAGAAAACAAATACAATCTGCCAAAATATATTTGCTTATTTTATTTAAAGTTAAAACTGTCTGTCTCTTTTCTATATAGGTTATTTTAAATCTAATAATAATTTGAGTCACATGTTATGTAATTAGTAATTGATTTTATTTAAGGAAATACATAATTGGTTCTACATTATTTTACACTTTGCACTACACTCGTGAAGGCATAGATATCGTTCCGACTAGCGAAATTTTTCAGTCTGACATCGAAGTCGGCAGGTTTTGAATATCCTGCTGACATATCTCGGAATTTATATTTTATATAGCAGTTGTTTCCTGCAAATGTTGCTCTCGGTTCGATACAGCTTCACTAATGAGACAATAAGGTGGTCGAAACGCGTATGACGAGAGGACGAGAGTTGTATTTATCGGAAATAAACTATTTTTAATATATTTTTGCCTTTTTCTCTGCCTGAAAGGAGAATAATGTATAGGTAACTGGAAGATATTAAAAATAACAATACACAAATTGAACTCTGATAGGCTGTAACTCGAACAGTATTGAGTTTTTGCCTTTTTGTTGTATAGCTTTTTACTTTTATTTTATCAAGTGGAATCACCTTTCCAACTTTCCAGATGTATTATCCGGATACCCAGTATTGCTCATCTTTGAACTTGTCTGTAAGGTATTGGTGACCAGCTAAGCAGTCTGACATGTTTTTATAACCTACTGCATTTAAATTAAAATATATCAAAATGCCAACATAAGACCTTTAAGTTTAAAAATGTTACTTTTTGATATTTTCAAAAATAAAGGAGGTGGGATAGTGACCGAATGAGGCCTGCCATACCAACGTTTTTGGCTTTGCCTATCGGTCTGATAAAAATTCCTAGCCTTACACGCACACCGTTATATCAAGAACTCGTTAGCTAGTGTTGTAAATGTTTGAATGTTTTTGATATTCGGATGATTCGAATACGGATGAATTTAATATTCGGATGAATTAACCATCCGTGTTTCGCATCACTTTTCAATTTACTACACTTGATCCCCAATACAATAAGTTTGTTCCAACCAGCGTCAGAAACAGTTTCTGACCGTCAGGATTCTGCGCATTAACTTATTACATATTATATTTAAGTTAATGCGCAGAATCCTGAATGTCAGAAACTGTTTCTGACGCGGATTGGAACAAACCTAATAATGATACGTACACTGTCTGTTAATACGGAATGATACGGATGCTTGACTGAAAATACAGAACACTGCAAGTGTGGTAGACGGTGAAACAGATCGAACTGATACGAATGAAATACACACTTTCCGTGTCATTCGTCATTCGTTTCCTTGTTGATCTGACATTCTCTTTTCTTTTATTTTTAACCGACTTCAATAAGAAGGAGGTTCTCAATTCGTCGACTATGTATTTTTTTTTATGTATGTATAAAAATTTTGACCTGATATTCAGGAAGTTGCTGCGGTAGTCCAATATTTTTTTTAGATGAAATTGGTGCAGTAAAATCCAAGATAGCGACCAAAAAAAATTATTTTGTCCGACTTTCTCCAAAATTGGTATGGGGGAATTTTCGGAGTCACACAACGAATCTGAAATTATTTTTAAAAAATGCAATATGGCGGATCCAATATGGCGAACAGAAAAAATTAATTTTGTCCGATTTTCTCTAAAATTCGTATAGAGGAGTTTTTGGGGTCGCACATAACGAATCCAAAATTTGGCTGACAAAAAATCAGTTTTGACCGATTTTCGCCAAAATTGGTAAGGGAGAGTTTTCGGAGTCATACAACGAATCTAAAATTATTTTTAAAAAATTCAATATGGCGAATCCGATATGGCGGACGAAAAAAATCAATTTTGTCCGATTTTCTCCAAAATTGGTATAGGGAAGTTTTCGGGGTCCCACATAACGAATCTGAAATTATTTTAAAAAAAATTAATATAACGGATCCAAGATGGCGTATTAAAGATTCTACATCTCTCGATTTTGTCTAAAATCAATATTGGGGGATTTTTGTAAGTGTTAATTACGAATTTAAAATATTTTTTAAACACTCAATCTGAACCCGCCATTCTTGAGGGTGTAAATTATGAATTTAAAAGTAAATTGGTACTAGGGGACTTTGAAGGGTTTAGATTTAAATTAAGATGCTAAAAGTATTTTTTTACAATTTAATATGGTGGGTTGAAAATTTTACCTTATTTGCAATTTTTCAGATGTGGTATTTGAGGCTTTTCGGGGTCGTGAATTACAAATATGAAGTTAATTTTTTACAGCTATTAAGTTAATAAGATACAATATAAGGAACTGAAAATTTTAAATTTTCCGATTTTGTCTATAATTTATATTGCGGGATTCTTGGGACGTATACAAACTCAATATGCAGTATAAAATATATCGGGCTAAGAAATTTACATCTCAAGTTCTGTAAATATTGATATTGGAAGGTTTTGGGGCCTATATTACCAATCTAAAATTAATTTGAAATTTATGATTGTGGATTTACTATGACAGACTAAATATTTATTTGACACAATTTCATTGGTATTTGGAGAACTCAGAGAATCAAAAAATGTTTAGTGGTTCATTTTAGGATGATTTACAACTTTGAATAAAATGGGTACTTTTTTGCCACCTTGGAATTATTGCGGTGTATAATAATCTCGATTAGTACTTAGCTCAAATTATTTTAGGGATATCATAATGAATTCAAAATTAAAAATCGAAAAATAAAATTTTTATAAAAAAATTTTAACCGACTTTTAAAAGTGCGGTAAAAAGTGAAAAATAACTATAAATTTTTAAATGAAATTGAAATTTTTGAAGTTGGTGCCAAATTATTTCTAAATGAAATAAATAACTACTAATATATAAAAATTATACGAATCCCATTTTATCAGGTATTAGTTTGGCGCCGACTTCAAAAATTCCAATTTCATATAAAAATTTATAGTTATTTTTCACTTTTTAGCGCACTTTTAGAAGTCGGTTAAATTTTTTTTATAATTTTTTTATAGAATTCGTATGCTAAAAACGCATTAGGATTAATACGTATTAATTTACTATTTGAATTGTATGGTTATTTCAATCCGTGTTCTCACATTACTATCACTAGCTCTCCTACTATTTGTTTTAAGTATATATCTACAATTCTACTATACTCTTCACTAGTTTTTCAACGGTAGACTTAAAATATTTGGCATAACAGTACATTGTAAATATCTTCAGCAAAATTGGATACGAATAAGTTACAATTACTCATTTACGAAATACAATAAAGTGGTTAAAATTTAATTGTAGAAGTTTTTCAATTTGCTTTTCTATAAAAGTCAATATTTTATAATAAATTATTTTAGTCAAAGACTTTCAATTATCTCAAAGACAAACGTGCAACAAAATTGTAAATAAAAACCAATACCAATAACTACCACTGAACCTAATACCTATCCAATACGCACTTGAACAGTTTTTTAGGACACAAAAATCTCTGGTTACTGGTATCGGGAGTAATGATAAAAACAAGTAGTGATATGAACAAATAGCTGCGCATAGTTATTTTTCTGTGATAATAATGATATTACAAATCTTTCTTCGTAGCGCTATTCCAAAAAGTATTACTGAAAAAGATATATACAATGTTCATTAATGACGTTTTTAGTGTGTTTACTTTTATACTTCTCGTTTTAATTTTTCACTTAACTGCTCCATTTTCCGCTCACATTCGACCTTCGAACAAATTTATACCTGAGGAAATTGATTCGTTTTACAACTGCAAACACGGAAACCTCGAATCAGAATAACAATAATGAACCTATTGTAGTATTTTAAATTCCTGGATGATGAACTGAGCCTGAATAGGATAAGGAATAAGATAACTAATTTTCGTGTTCGTATAAATTTTCATTATATTAATCAGGCTAGTTTCACACAAACGTATTAACAAATTTTGATAATAAATGTTCATTAACTTAATGAGGTTAGTTTCACACAAGCGTAATATATTTTAGGGGCGATTATACGCTACTAAAAATACGAAATATTACATATTTTCTCTAGTGTTAGGTTCGCAATTGTTAAAATAAAGCATAGTTAAAGGAGTGGGAAGGATTAACAGCACTCTTTTGAAGGCTAAGTTTACATAAGTTCTTTATTATGACATTTACACCATCATATGAGCTTTTTATGAAACAATCATATCTTGAAGTATTTATTTTCATTATTTAACCTAATAAATTTATTACTGTACCTTTAACATAATTAAAAATAACTGTCCATCGACATCGTTCTGCTATTTTACATTAACTCGACATACAAACTAACACTCCCGAGAATTTTCTTTTACCCTTTCGTAATTTTCAAAAATGATTTAAAAGACAAATTATTTTATTATTCATAATTTACCCTAAAATTATTACTTACTGATTTTTTTGAAGGTCCAATATAAGTAAATCATCGTAAAGTGTTATGTTTTATTATGTCCATCCATACATATGTCTTTTTTACAGGCCCATGCTTTTAATTAGCCCACCTGAGATGAAATTGCAAAAACCTCCCCCTTTGTGAAAATTTCTGGTCATTGTTTAGATTAAATAAACTTTGACATTTTTTTAGAAAATTTCTTTACATACCATCTATTTTGAGATCGTCGAATATGATTCTGATTTAAATTTTCCTTATTTTTCCAGAAAAAACAAAAAAAAATCGTCACATAACCTAACTAAAATTTTTGGGTTAATTCAAGTTTAGTTTAGGTAACTTCTGTTTTGGCTTGATTTTAGTTCAGGAAACTATGTAAAATTGAACTAACTTAAACTAATGCTTATGATATTCTGCAGTGTGACGATCTCTGTGAGAGGGACATAAACAGGAATAGAATAATAGTCATATGCTCAGACAATAAGGCGGCGATAATGTCACTAAAGTCCAGTGTCGTACCTAAAAGACTAGTGTCTGAGAGCAAGGATCTACTGAATAGTCTGACAAGGAACTGCTGCATAATCAAACCCGTATGGATTCGGGGTTACCCGGGCATATGTGAGAATGAGAAAGCGGACCGTCTAGCAAAGATAGGGTCTGTAACTAAACCATATGAATTCTACCCAATTTTACCTACCCCAGTTGCTGTTGTTTGTTAGAAAACAAATTTATTGATTCATGGAGAACTGTGCCAAACAGCATATAACTGGACCTCGCGCACGGCACACTAGGGGGCTTCTTTCCTTAGGAATGAGAGAACTGCGAATTGTGGTGGGACTGTTGACAGGAAATTGTCACCTGAGGAGCGATCTTCGTAAGATCAGTATCCTAGATGACCAGACCTACAAGTGGTGTGTTGAGAAGGATGAAACTGTTGACCATATCCTGAAAGAGTATCCAACACTCAACGAACTAAGAAAGAGACATTTCAGAGATCCAATTTTGTTACAGGAAGCAGTAAGGCACTTAACGAGGCTGCTTAGATTCGCAAATCCGATAGGCCTGGAATGACTTGCAGCTAAGGTGGGATGTAAAGGACTCAACGAGGCTTAGGCATCGATGATCAATGATCATTACTTTTTATTTATTCATCCATTCATCCTAAATTAACGGAAACCAACCAAAACTGACATAGATATAATAATTAAAAAAGTTATTGTCTAGCAAAGAGCACGTAGAACCGAGACAATCTCTACCAGAGAATCGTGTAACAGTCCAGTAAATGGTCCTCTTCACTCTTATTAAAATAGGAGGGATAAACGTATCCCAGACATTTATAAAATTCATGGTACATGTTCTAGTGGTCGGAATAACTTTTCTGAAGTCAATGTTGCGCTAAGTAACCGTAGAAATGTTCTTCGCTTCGATCATACTGCGGAACATTCCACCACCATAGAGAAGATGGAATAGGATAAATTGTGTTCCTTAGCAATTTGTTCAAACTGTGCAACCTCTAACATGGAAAAGATATGATTGGAACGAGGTTCGCATTCACTGTTCGCATTCTACTTCATTCATAAACGGAGCTGCATATAGTTGTACGTTTGCTAAATCTGATTTCAGCACTACAACGGCATAATGTGGATAGCAAAGAGCACTTAGAACCGAGACAATCTCTACCAGAGTATCGTGTAAGAGTCCAGTAAATGGTTCTCTTCACTCTTATTAAAATAGGAGGGATAAACGTATCCCAGACATTTATAAAATTCATGGTACATGTTCTAGTGGTCGGAATAACTTTTCGGAAGCCAATGTTGCGCTAAGTAACCGTAGAAATGGAACAGGTTAAATTGTGTTCCTTGGCAATTTGTTCAAACTGTGCAACCTCTAACATGGAAAGGATGTGATTGGAACGAGGTTCGCATTCACTGTTCGCATTCTACTTCATTCATAAACGGAGCTGCATATAGTTGTACGTTTGCTAAATGTGATTTCAGCACTACAACGGCATAATGTGGATATATCCACTGCTATTGCATCTCACACGGAGGGATCCGTGAAAGCCGCATAAACATATAAACGCCATCCGGCGGGAGGTCGGCAAAGCCGCGTTTCAGTATTTGCGAGCTTCCTTCTGATCTGTCCTTTGCACAGCCAGGTGCATGTCGATACCCTGATGAGTCTAGTAGAGACGAAACATGTACTTCTGCCGTATCACTGTGGCGGGGAGGGTAAGTTTTGACATTCTTCTCGGTATGGTGGTAAGGGTAGGCCATCATCTCTATGGTGGTGGAATAGGATAAATTGTGTTCCTTAGCAATTTGTTCAAACTGTGGAACCTCTAACACGGAGAGGATATGGTTGGAACGAGGTTCGCATTTACTGTTCGCTTCGCATTCTACTTCATTCATAGATGGAGCTGCATATAGTTGTACGTTTGCTGAATGTGATTTCAGCACTACAACGGCATAATGTGGATATATCCACTGCTATTGCATCTCACACGGAGGTATCCGTGAAAGCCGCTTAAACATATATATATATATATATATATATATATATATATATATATATATATATATATATATATATATATATATATATTTCTAATAGTTTCTTGGGTATACGTTTTTCCATTTAGAGAAACAAAGGACAAGAATTTTTCTTGACGTTTCGCTCTACATAGTGAGCTTCTTCAGAAGAGCTTTTTATAAGTTTCTTTTTTTCAGATACTTTGTATCTCGCCCAAGTTTGCTTAAAGTCAAAGTGCATCATTTCCATGGCTTGCTTACTGTAGAAACCTAATCCTGACTTATTTTTTAAACAAAAATCGAATACGTGGTAGAAAACGGCATGAACCTTTGGAGTGACAGGAATATTTAAACTCAAGTAGCTTTTTTTGAATTCTTCAATACAATTCTCAAATTCAGGTTTGAGGTCATTATTGAGACGACTTCTTATAACTTTATTAAATTTATTAAGCACATCGACATATTTTACCATACCTAAACTACACGTACTCCGAAGAGAATCGATTCTATCTAGGATCAACTTGCTTGAATTCCCATTAAAGTCTGTGCCTTCATGGATTACTTCGCGATGAATGGACACTTTTCGATTCAAGCTTTTATTTCAATTCCATATTCCTCTTCCATTTTGTCTATTATTTTGCTGACAACACCTATCATTAAATGTAATTCGGACGGAGTTATTATATCTAATATTTTTGTTTCATTATTTCCAGTAAAAATCGGTTCATAGATGCAATATATAAATATTGAATATTTCTTTAATTTATTGTTTTTAAATACGTTATTTGGAGAAAAAATCGAAAAAAGGACCATGTAAAAAACGGCACTGGATACGATTTTAATTTTCACGAATTCTCACTACTAATATTGTCAGGAAACATATCCATTTCGAAATTTCGTCGTACCAGAATTTTTGGGTTGAACTGATTTCAGGAGTACCGTGCTCGTTGGAAGTAAATTCCCATTTCAAATAATTACAACGATAATGGTTTAACTAAATTATTTATCAAAATTTTTTATATATGATCAACTATGACGTCAGCTAAGTCAATGCTTACTTTTCCAAAAAAATGTAAAAAATTTATATCGAAAATTGAGAATGCTAGGAAGATAGGTAAAAAACCTCAAAACAATTTTAAAGATCGTTAAAATTAGAATATAAATTCAATATTAAATACAGGGTGTTCTACTTAAAATAAGAAAGTTTTTTGGCCTTAATGATAATAAAAATTATAATTAAATTTTTATCAACCCTGAACAATTTTTGTGATTATTTTTATTTTACAAAATATATGGTAATGATTTTACTAAAATATCAAAATAATTTAAAATATTTAGATTCAGTAGGCAAGACAGGCACGCCTTTTCAATTTGGGTCTACAATTTTAAGAATAGTTAAATATCTTAGATATATAAAATATAATAACTTACTCTTATTTGACCGGCGCTATCAATATATTCAATAATATTCAAGGAATTCCATTTAAATTTTGACAACCTTGGTGTGGAGTTTTTTTACCGCTGTGTATATATCAAAATTTAAAAAAAAACATATCCAAGTGCTGACATAGGATCAGACCATAATCTCCCAGTCGCCAAAATCAGATTTAAAATTAAACTCATTAAAAGAAGAACAGACATTGCAAAAAGTAAAATTTCCAGACTCAAGGGTACACAAATAAAACAACTCTTTACGGAAGATATCAATAAAAGATTAATGGACGTCAAAGAGGTGATTCTCCAAAACGCAGGACCAGGAAACAAATGACTTTTAATGAAAACAGAAATAGAGGAAAGTCAAAGAGAAATACTAACTCCAACAAGATATAGAAAGGAGCAATGGATGACAGGGGAGATACTGGACCTAATGGATGAGAAACAACAATTCAAAAACAGAGATACGCAAAAGTATAAAGAAATAAAGAAGCAAATCAAATACAAGATTAGAATAGCGAAAAATAAATGGCTGCAAGAAGAATGTGAAGAAATAGAAGAGTATCAGAGAAAACATGATAGTTTTAATATGCACAAAAAGATAAAAAAGATAACTCATAGTAACAGAAAGAGAGAACCGACACTGCTTAAGAATGCAAAAGGCAAGCTAATCTTAGACACCCAAGAAAAACTTAAAAAATGGACAGATACATCAAAGACCTGTTTAAAGACAATAGAGTAGAGCAGGTGGAGATTAAAGTAGAAGAAAACGAGGCATTAACGATACTGAAAGATGAAATAAAAGCAGCTATAAGAAACAACAAAAATGGAAAATCACTAGGTCCAGATCAAATCCCAGTAGAAATCTTAAAATGCATAAATGATGATACCATGGATATATTGTTAGATCTGTTCAACACAGTATATAACACGGGGAATATACCCAGAGAATGGTTACTCTCCACCTTTTGCGCTATTCCAAAAAACAAAAAGGCAAAAGACTGCAGCGAATATAGAACAATATCTTTGATAAGCCATGTACTCAAGGTATTTATAAAAGTAATACACGGACGCATATATAAAAAATTTGAAAAGTGGATAGATGATAGTCAGTTTGGATTCAGAAATGGTATAGGCACCAGAGACGCGTTGTTTGCACTTAATGTGCTTTCACAGAGGTGTATGGATATGAACACCGATATACACATTTGTTATGTTGACTTCGAGAAGGCTTTTGATAAAATTAGACATGAAAAACTAGTCGAGATTCTAAGAAGAAAAAACATAGACAACAAATATTTAAGAATAATAACTAACTTATATTGAAATCAACGCGCACAAATTATAGTAGATAACGAAACAAGTCCGGAAATTGAAATAGGGAGAGGAGTGAGACAAGGATGCATTTTGTCACCCCTACTATTCAATGTGTAACAGTGAATCGATTTTCGAAGAAGCACTGTTAACGCAAAGTAAGGGAATACTAATAAACGGAAGAGCTGCAAACAACATAAGATTTGCAGACGACACTGCTATCATAGCTAGCTCCGCTGAAGATCTCCAAGAACTAGTGAACGAAACAAATAACATTTGCGAGCAACACGGAGTAAAAATGAACACCAAAAAGACTAAATATATGATAATAACTAAAAAACAAAACATGCAAACAAGCATAGAGTTGCGAGGTGTGAATTTAGAAAAAGTGCAAAAATACAAATACTTCGACACATGGATAACAGCAAATAATGAACAAACAACAGAAATAAGAACGAGAATAGAAATGGCAAGAAGTGCGTTTGTAAAAATGAAAACCATTCTGTGCAGCAGAGACATCACTGTCAAACTAAGAATGAGAATTTTAAGATGTTATGTATTTTCAATGCTGCAGTATCGGTTGGAAGGCTGGAAACTAAAACAAGAACACATAAATAAAATGCAAGCGTTTGAAATGTGGTGTTACAGAAGAATGTTAAGAATATCTTGGACGGAGAGAAAAACAAACGTAGAAGTATTGCTAGCGATGGACAAATACTATGAAATAATTAACAACATAAAAATAAGGAAACTGCAATATCTTGGACATATAATGAGAGGCCAACGATACGAGTTGCTTAGATTGATCATGCAGGGTAAAATAGAAGGAAGAAGAAATATCGGAAGAAGAAGAATTTCATGGTTGAGAAATTTGAGAGAGTGATTCAATTGTAGTTCAGTAGAACTTTTTCGAGTTGCGGCAAATAGAGTGAGGGTGGCAATGATGATATCCAACCTCCGATACGAGATGGCACCTGAAGAAGAAGATATTTCAAAATAATTTTTAAACGTTGTTCTAATAGATCTACATATCCTTTATATATTTAAGATATTTTCTGTATATGAACCGCCGGAAATGTGGCGCGTTATCCGGTATATAATTAAATAAGTACATTTTTTATGCTAAAATTTGGCACACACATGCTTTCAATTCACTTAAAGATAACCTAACATTTACAATACCTGCTAAGAAAATCTAAGATAATGCAAGTCCGACGCACACTTAACTAATTTTGTAGTTACTAATTTTATTAGAACATAAATGTATGTCTGCTGTGACTAATTCTAAAATCTTATTAAAAATTAACCCTTTTGTAACGTTGATAATGGGCACGTCCCAGGAGAAACTTGTTTACGTTCAATTAATTTGAATAAATTATTTCTGTAATTAAATTTGCATCAAACTGTGAGCGTTTAACCAAAAATTGTCACCATTAATACTGTCGTAAAATAAAATTTTTCCATAAAGTTTTTACGTATATAAGTTTAACTAGATCAAATTATTAAAAATTGCTTTCCCATCTTTTTTTTAGGTATTAAAAATTATTTTAAAAAAATATTAAAAAGGTATCTTGTATAGGATGAAAAATTCGGACATTACACTCCGATAATCTGGTAGCCCTGGTCTTAATGGCATGAAACGAAATAGAAGGGATAAGGGAATGAGATTCCGGTTGCGCGAAAAATAATAACAAGAAAAACGAAATGTTCCTCCGTTTTTACGCTTTTCAAAGGCGTCAGTTTTAAATTAATGTAATTTATCATTCACATTGTCATAGCAAATTTAACACAAATTTTAGGTCTTTTTTCTGAAAAAAATTAATTCTAAATTTTAAAGAACAAATAGTATTCATAGGATGCCAGAAAATGATATCAAAAAATATAAAATTGCTAAAATGTATCTAACAAGGAATAAATAATATAGCTAGTTTCTCCAGTCCAGTACATACAGGTGCGGATCCAGCCTTTCTCTTTGGAGGGGGGGGGGCAGTATGGCAAGTGAAACCAAGCAACATTTACATTTCTAGTGTAAAAGGCAGGGTCGGGTCCATTTTTCTGAATGTGAAGCTCTTGGAGAGGTGGGGGGCGATCACAAGAAAAAATAAGTAGCCGATAGGGGGAGAGAATGCGAGCAGCATACACATTCTTAGTATAAGTAGTAGAATCGGGTCTATTTTCCTGAACTCAAAACTCTTGGGAAGGGAAGGGGTGATCGCAAGCATACACGTTCCTATACTCATTTCAAGAACTAGAGAGAGTAAAAAAACTTACCGAAACCTCTAATGTACCAGCTCCAGTGCCGCAGATAACTGAGGATTGCCGTAAATCTAATTATATTTAATTATATTTAAATATTATAAGCTTTTATAAATTTACTGCAGCAATAAAATTTCTGATAGTTCAATTTAATTTGGCAGTGGGCAAAATACACCTTACAGTGTGTCCTAAGTGATTTATCTTGTTTGTGCTTGTTTTTATATATTATTTGAGATTAGTGAGATACCCAAAAGATATGGCTTCCACATCTATATTTATTCCAAAATCGTTATACCAGGGCATTTTTTCCTCAACAAAAAACTTATTACAATGAACGTATATGACGCCTTAAGGTATTAATATCTAGATAATAATGTTAAAAGCTCTGTTGAGATATGTTCCAACATGACAGGAGTTGGAAAATCTACTATGTACCGAATACTGAATGAGCAAAAAAAACGACTTGACTTTTTTGCAGATTAATTTAGTGGATTTTTTAAATTTGACCTTGAAATTACTTTGAAATGGCTTCTGGTTAACTCTAACAGAACAGCTTGAATCAATATTCAATAGTTGGAAACGGGGATGAGTTTCCGTAATTACTCTTCATTCGTGTCTTGATTTGTGTTGATGTTAAACCTTCCTTAATCAAACACTCTATTATTCTCAATAATCATTTAGCGATTTTAAAAAAAATAGACTGAAATTTTCTTTTAAAAACGAAAAATGAAAAAAGACCAAAGTAATTTTGCGCGATATATATAAAGACTTGTTTCTACTTCGTACGTAAATAATAATGTACATATTTCAAAATAAAGAAAAAACCCCTTAAGTAGATAATTCAACCGATATTACATACGATATCAATCATGAATATTTCTTGATCAAAAAAAAACACAAAACTCACATTTTTCATAAATAACACCATTGGAAAGCGACAGCCGGAAAAATGGCTAAAAATAAAATCTTTTATATGACAATACGTCCATAAAAACTACATATTAATCAAAGTTATTGAATTAGACCCTTTACGTCACAATTGGGTAAACTCGAAAAATTTGAACGTATGGGATTGGATCATAATAATCTGCAATAAAATGGTTTTATTTTTTCAAATTTTAGTTTATGGCAAATGAAACATTAGACATAGTTTTCAATTAAAAACGTTTATTAACACTAACCAACCGTAAAGAAAACATTGTTAAACTGATACAATTATGCAATATTTAAATGAACATTCAAAGTTCACCGTTTCTGTGATATGTATATACATATATATATATATATATATATATATATATATATATATATATATATATATATATATATATATATATATATATATATAGGTGTTTTTATAGAGGTATAGAAGTTTTAAATGGAATAAAACAAAGATGAATTTTTTAAATTGACATGATATTACCTTTATTCGAAAGATAACCTTCTGGCATTATAATTTAAATATGACTTCTGGCATATGACCGCCACGGCTGGCTCGGACGTAGTCTAATCTGGAGGTCCAATTTTCGATGACTTTTTCCAACATTTATGGCCGTATATCGGCAATAACGCGGCGAATGTTGTCCTCCAAGTGATCAATCGTTTCGGGCTTATCGGCGTAGACTAGCGACTTCACATATCCCCACAGAAAATAGTCTAGCGGCGTTAGGTCGCACGATCTTGGAGGCCAATTCACGGGTCCGAAACGTGAAACTATGCAGTTACCAAACGTTTCCTCCAATAAATAAATTGTGGCACGAGCTGTGTGACATGTTGCGCCGTCTTGTTGAAACCACAGCTCCTGCATATCATGGTTGTTCAATTGATGAACGAAAAAGTCAGTAATCATGGCTCTATAGCAGTCACCATTGACTGTAACGTTCTGACCAGCATCGTTTTTAAAGAAGTACGGATGAATGATTCCACCAGCCCATAAAGCACATCAAACAGTCAGTTTTTCTGGATGTAACGGTGTCTCAACATTCACTTGAGGATTATCATCACTCCAAATACGGCAGTTTTGTTTATTGATGTATCCATTCAAGCAAAAGTGAGCTTCATCGCTAAACAAAATTCGCTTATGAAAATCGGGATCAACGGCAATCTTGTTTTGGGCCCATTCACCGAATATACGCCTTGCTAGGTGATCGTGTGGCTTCAATTCTTACACGAGTTGGATTTTGTAAGCACGCAAACCAAGATCTTTCCGCAAAATCTTCCATAAAGTGAATGGACACATATCCAATTCCTGTGCACGGTGGCGGATAGACTGATTCAGGTCTTCCTCTACGCTACGCTCTACAGCAGCAATGACTTCTTCTGTACGCACTGTACGACGTCTCTGTGGATGCGTATTATCATTTAGAATAAACGTGGTGCGAAAACGTTCCATAGTTAATCGAATTAATTGCTCTGATGTTGACCGTAAAATGGACGTAGTGCGCGATACATATATCGAAGAGAACCATGATTTTCAAAATAAATTTGCACAATTTGCCAAACCAAACTAAATACAAATCACTTGACAGCTGACAAAATGGCCGCCAGTTAAAAAAGTGTTGCCAACTTAAAGTTTTATACCTCTATAAAAAACACCCTTTACGTGGACAATAAAAAGTAGGAAAACGTAAAAGGGTACCTATATTTATAACATAAAAATAGGAAAAGAAAATCAGATAACCGAGATAAGACGCAGAATAGGACTGACTTGGGGAGCCTTTGGAAAATTAAACTACATATCTAGAAACAATGGCATACAATAGTGACCAACGACCTGGAATTAATGCCATTGATAAAAACGAGCTCGAATTAACTAACAATAATGCAAAGAACGATGGAAAAGGCGATGCGCTGTATGAGTCTTAGGAACACGATAAAAAATTAGGAATTTCGACGAAAAACTGAAGTCACAGGTATAATGAGACGTATTGGAGAAATTAAGTGGCAATGAATAAGGCATATAGGTCGATAAAATCAAAAAAATGGACATCTATAGATCACTCTATCTTAGACTAACAGAGCGTAGAGTAGGCAGGCAGCAAGAGACAAACCGAACTAAGGTAGTTTCAGGTAGTATAAAACCAGATTGCATGGAATAGTATGAAGGAAACTTACACCCAGAAGAGCAAAACAACCGGCTCAAAAAGAAAAAGAATAATTGAACAAGAACGAACCTTAAGATGAGCGACATTTTACTTGTACTTTTTAGTAATAAACAAGTAGCAATAAATTTCTCTCCACTGTTTGTAAACCTTTGTGAAGTAAATTTTGGAGGATAAATAGCAACAAGCAATTTTTTTATTTAAATTTATTTATTATTTATAAATATCTTTGTGATATAAGGAACACATTTTTAATTGTATATAACTATATGCGTTGTAACGAAGTTACTAATTTTTTGGCATGAGTATGTTCGCCGGGATTTAATTTATTTATTTTACATCCGAAAAATCTAATTCTTGCGGGAAAAGATTGCTTAAAGTTTCAATATTACCGGAATATAATTAGATTTTCCGCGCTATGCCGGGAAATATAATTTTCCGAGATTTTCAGAGCATCCGACCATAGTAATCGCGCGCCGCATACAGCAGTATAGTATGCGCGATCACCGCACACCGTCACACGTCAGCGTAGTGGGAGCTCGGGCAGTCTATTTAGGCCTGAGCAGACCATTATTTCGCTAAGAACTACGCATTCTCCACCCGGGTCAACAGTTCAAACGGACTGGACTGGGTCGCCTGCCGGGCCGCGCCTTCCTGGTGTAGCAATGTAGGTGAGGCTAGGCTTGTGTGTATATGGTGTTTTACCATACACTTCCTTCCTTACGTCCTACCCCTCTAATGGCCAGCATTGCCGAGGACCCTTATAAGAATGAGCAATGTTGTGTCATCCTACCGTCACTGCCGAGGACCCTTATAAGAACGGGCGGTGTTGGTTCCTTTCCTAATTTCCTACCGCTATTGGTCGGCATTGTCGAGGACCCTTATAAAAACGGGCAATGTCGTTCTATCCTGCTGACGCTGTCGAGGACCCTTATAAGAACGGGCAGCGTCAGTTCCTTTCGTTCCTTCCTACCGTCACCGATACACACACGCACTAAATGCCGTCAATATTATCTTTGTTTCCAGAAATGTGTTTTACCGCCAGGTGCCCTCCGATGTCCGTTGACAAGGGCGCTAAACAACTGCCGCCCCGACGCTTGTCGCCGCCGCCGCGTATAGAGATCACCGTCGCCGCGTAGAGACGCCGCTATCGCCAAACGATGCAGAGTTATTGTTACATACCGTGTATACCCCCGTCGGTCGAATTTTAATACGAAGCGCCGTGAACCGTGAACGTGGATTTTAGATACGAGGCGCTATAATTTGCGTACAAGCCGTCGTGAATAGCGTCGCAACAGTATAGTACGAGGTACATGAATAGCGTCGTGAATGATACCGCCGGGTTACCGTCTTTAGCGCAACCGAACAGTATGAGCTACCATGAACAGCTCTCAAAACATACTCTTGCCCTCCAGACCGTTTATTTGTTTATATTATTGTCGATTTTAGATTGTAAGTTAGTTTTAGGCCATGTCTTTGTATAAAAGAATAGAATACAGGATACAGGATGTTTTATAACCGTTTGTTTTCTTACCTAGTCCCATTTTTAACATTACATATAACAATTGGCAGCCGGCAGCCAGCACTAATTCGCACAATTGACCCCTGGCTTGCCGTTTCTCCACTGTAACAAGCGGCCCGGTGCATAAGTGGGCCCTCGACCACATGAATCCCAAGGGTGGCGCCCGAGAACCGACCACCGAGTGGATGTTTTGACCTTCAGGCAGTCAAACCGTTGATCAGTTCAAAGAGCAGGGATATCCCGAATATACGTAGATACCGCCGACCCGATACCCGTGAGCTGAGCATTTGACCGATGACTGTCTGCACGAGAAATATCCACTGACCGATGTTCCGCTGTCGTGAACGAAGAAGAGCCGAAGAGCACGGCCTGCTCCCCGCCTATACGTAAAAACGCGTCACACACGATGCAAATTGTAGCAATATACTAATTAATATAAAACGGTCAACTAGAAAATCTGCAACAACTACTCGATCGATTTGGCTGTTATATTTAATGTTTTCTTTCCGTATGCGCTGTGAAAGAACATATAGATATAAAATAAGTTTTTTTTTCTTAACTACGTTTGAGCAAATGACGATAATAGAGGTAATGGAGACAAACAAACCTATAAATACTTCCGCATGAAACAAGTACAATTGACCAACGAACAATGAAGACCAAATTAACCAACGAATTCATCAGACTAGTGAGACGGGTGTACTGTGAACCAACTTATACAGTAAAAATCCATTTAAAGCACTCAAAACATATGCGTTACTCTTTTCAAATTGCGAAATGGAATAGGACGGATATAGAAAGTCTGAAGATGGAAGTTAGAACACTCCTAACAAAGGCATACAAATATCATCCTCGTAGATGACTGAACGACAATAAAGTTACCATGGAAGAAGAGGATTGGTGCATATTGGTAAAGAGTTGGATCAATGACCAAATAAACCTAGGCTCATATTTTCACAGACTGGCAAAGTATTCTGTGCTACACCAGGCAATATGCAACGTAGATGATTTAGCATCTTTGCGATTGAGAAACCGTGGACAGACTTTTCATCATCAACCAGACTAAGAAAAGTTTCAAGTCTGGCTATAGAAGCCCCTTCATGGACCACACACAAATAAGATCAACCAGAAAAATGTCGGCAAAATAGCGTCGAACTACTGGTTGACGTCAGAGCAAATATGATCTATAACTGAGAACTTCCTACCAGCTATCTCAGATTAGGTCATCAAAAACCAAAAACTATCTGAAATACATAATCAGAAACACCTCGATATAGAGCAACCAGTGCCGATATAGATGTCGAGCATTAGTGATAATTTAGCAAATAACCGGAGGATACCGCATCGGATTACAAGGAAGGACACAATTCAATCACCAAATCATCCATCAAGTGTTACCAGAGAAATTCAAACTATCACAGATAAATAAAGTGCCATACTATGAGTTCGGAGCCTGTACTGGAGAAAAAACGCATTCAAGCAAAACTGGGTGGAATCGAACTATTCTTCTTCTTCTTCATATTCCTTCTCCATTTCGGAGGTTGGCTATCATCATTGCTATTCTGATCTTGGAAGCTGCGGCCTTGAATAGATCAGATGACTTGACGTTGAACCATTCTCGCAAATTCCTAAGCCAGGATATTCTTCTTCTTCCAACAGATCTTTTTCCCACAATCTTTCCCTGGATTATGAGTTGCAGAATCTTATACCTTGGACCTCTCATGATGTGGCCGAGATATTGCAATTTTCTCTTTTTTACTTCATATAGGATCTCTACGTCCTTCTTCATTCTTCTCAGAACCTCCAAGTTGGTCACATGTTCTGTCCATGATATTCGCAGCATCCTACGGTAGGTCCATATCTTGAAGGCTTCTAGTTTCTGCTCGCAATGTAAGTTGAGGGTCCAAGCTTCTACACCATACAATAGGACTGGGAATACATAACATTTAAGCATCCGAATTCTTAGGTCCAGGCTCAGATCGCGACTACAGAGCAGCTTCTTGATTTTCACAAAGGATGTACGGGCCTTCTCAATGCGAATCTTTATTTCGGAACAATAGTCCACGGAACAGATGACACTTGTACCCAAATAGTCATATCTCTCGACTCTTTCCAATCTTTCGCCTTCGACATACAGATGGTCATTGGGTACTTCAGTTTTGGTGACAATCATGTATTTGGTCTTCTTAACATTAAGTGTCAGACCATATTCTCGACTAGTTGTGGTGACATTATTCAACATATTCTGAAGGTCTTGCATGTTTTCGGCGAGAAGTACTGTGTCGTCTGCGTAGCGCAAATTGTTCAGTGGAATGCCGTTAACTCGTATTCCACCGGTGTCATTTTCGAGGGCTTTGGCGAAGATTTCCTCTGAGTAGAGGTTAAAAAGGAGTGGTGAGAGAACACATCCTTGTCTCACCCCTCGCCTGATCTCTACTGCATTCGTTAGTTCAGATTGGACGCGGACAGACGCACTTTGGTTTAGGTACAGTTTTACAATTATTTGTATATCTCTTGTGTCAAGGTTTTTTCGTTTCAGCGCTTCTATTAGTTGTTTATGTCTCACTTTATCAAATGCTTTATTATAATCAATAAAACAAGCGTATACATTTTGGTTGACATCGAGACACCGCTGCATCAAGACATTGTAGGCGAACAAGGCCTCCCTAGTGCCACATCCGTTTCTAAAGCCAAACTGAGTATCTGCTATATTTTCTTCCAGCTTCTTATAAATTCTACGATGGATGACTTTGAGAAAGATCTTTAGTATATGGCTCATTAGGCTGATCGTACGGTGTTCTTCGCATTTTCTGGCATTCTGCTTTTTAGGAATTGTGACAAACGTCGATTTAAGCCATTCTTCTGGTATTATTCCTGTTTCATAGATCTTATTAAATAGAGAAGTTACAGCACCTAAATTTTGCTCTTCGATCAACTTAAGCACATCTGCAGGTAGATCGTCCGGGCCAGGGGCCTTTCCATCTTTAGCAGATTTTATTGCTACTTGTATTTCTTCTTTTAAAATAGGTGGTCCAGTCTCGTTATTTGTGTTGGTAGTTATTTCCTCTCTTTGGTCATTGAAAAGGGTTTTAATGTATTCTTCCCAAAGAATCAGTTGATCTTTAATATCAAACAGAGTGTTTCCTTCTTCTGCCAGGATGTATGATTTTTGCTTCCGGCCAGTTCCAGTAAACTCTTTAATTTTCTTATGAACTATGCTTATGGATTATTCAGTTGTATATAATAAACCAGACATCCTTTTAGTAGATGAACAATTTAAGAGACCTGGAGGTACAAATTCACAGACAGGGGGGAATAAGTAGCGTCCGTGCAATATCCAAATTCTTTCCACACTGGCATAGTATTGAAGAATCTTCTGCTTAATATCACGGGATTGAGCCTTAGCTAACACTTGTGTAAGTATCTGCAAAAGATAATACTATTAGGACCGCTTGAACTATCTGGAAGTTTATGAGAAATGCAAAATGCCTGACAACATGGAAAGTACATCCATAGAGGTCTATTTTTAAAATATCTGAGTATAGCCGGACTGAATGAATGATCTCTAGAGTTCGGAAGCTATTTGGCCAAGTCTATGGATGAAAATATTAAATTTTAGGTACAACTTAATTTAATGATTTATTAGCAGTAAAAATATTAGTTATCGTTCTTACTCAGTAGCATCCATCCAGATCTCTTAAACACATGTGTGCATCATTACCTATTTCTAAATAATTCAATATTTAACTGTTTTTCAATCATTGTGTTTCCCTTGGTATAATATGCATAGCAAAATTAGATTGAAGCAAAATAAAAAGAGGATTAGTCATCGTAATTTATTTTATTTTTCCTTAGTAATACAGTCAAAAATAACAACAAAATTATTCTAATCAAACTTGGGATCTGCATCACGAAATACATTGCGTATAGCGATTTAACACTTGCCACCAAACGGCTAGTTGTTGAACGCTATCAAAACAGTTACCTAAGGCATCTATCACACGATGGGGGTGGAAGTATACAAAAATACGCCCTATCACGATTTATTTCCTGAAAATGTCTCCAGTTTGTCGATATTTTATCCACCGTCTTTCAGAAAGTTATACAGTGAGAGGTAACTTTCAATTTCATAGAAATGTTGCTTTAAAAATTTATGATTTTTAGAATTTATTGAAATGTACTAAAGTATAGAAATTTTATGGAAATTGTAGTTTGTAACCAACCGACAAGTAGTACGGATAGATAAATCTTACTTTTTGATAATTATAAGCATTTGGATTGTGATATCGTCTGTGCGGTCTTATTTGTGGTGATATTTTATAGCATATTCATTAAAATTTGCTACAAGATAAATTGTGGAAAATAGAGATGGAACTTTATCATACTTAATTAAATTCAGTTGAAGGTAACATTGAAATTTCCGAAGATATTTTAAATTAAAATAGATATCGTCAAGGTTATGCCAAAGCATACAATTGTTTAGAGCCAAAATTACTATCCGTGAAGAAAGAAAGATAGGGTTTTATGCGTCAAAACAAAGTCTGCTATTCCACCATGCACCTTTTCTTTTTTTTAAGAGATGTGGGTATTACACATTTATTTATTTTTTATTCTTGCAAATTACATAGTATTTTAATCAAATGCAATCAAGAGTAAAAAAGGAGAAGAAGAAGAGATAAGTGTCACAAATTACAGCACAATGAATAATGATAAGCCACATTGTCGGGTTGTATAGTTAGACTGGAGAAGTTATAATGTTACGAATTTTAGCTATTTGTTGTGTAACGAAGTTACTAAATTTTTGGGCAAGTGTATGTTCGCCGGAATTTAATTCATTTATTTTACATCCGAAAAATCTGATTCTTGCGGTAAAAGATTGCTTAAAGTTTTAATATTACCAGAATATAATTAGATGCACCGCGCTATGCCGGGAAATATAATTTTCCGAGATTTTCAGAGCGTCCGACCATAGTAATCGCGCGCCGCATACAGCAGTATCGTATGCGCGATCACCGCTCACCGTCACACGTCAGCGTAGTGGGAACTCGGGCCGTCTATTTAAGTCTGAGCAGACCATTATTTCGCTGAGAACTACACGTTCTCCACCCGGGTCAACAGTCCAAACGGACTGGACTGGGTCGCCTGCTGGGCCGCGCCTTCCTGGTCTAGTAATGTAGGTGAGGTTAGGCTTGTGTGTATATGGTGTTTACCATACACTTCCTTCCTTACGTCCTACCCCTCTAATGACCAGCATTGCCGAGGACCCTTATAAGAACGGGCAATGTTGTGTCATCCTACCGTCACTGTCGAGGACCCTTATAAGAACGGGCAGTGACCGTTCCTTTCCTAATTTCCTACCGCTATTGGTCGACATTGTCGAGGACCCTTATAAGAACGGGCAATGTCGTTCCATCCTGCTGACGCTGTCGAGGACCCTTATAAGAACGGGCAGCGTCAGTTCCTTTCTTTCCTTCCTACCGTCACCGATACACACAAGCACTGATGCCGTAAGTTTGTTATTGTTTCCGTATTGACCAGAAATGTGTTTTATCGCCAGGTGCCCTCCGACGTCCGTTGACAAGGGCGCTAAACAACTGCCGCCCTGACGCTTATCGCCGCCGCCGCGTGTAAAGACCGTCGCCGTGTAGAGACGCCGCCTATCGCCGAACGATGCCGTGTTGTTGGTACATACCGCGTATACCGCCGTCGATCGAAATTTTAATACGAAGCGCCGTGAACGCGGATTTTAGATACGAGGCGCGATAATTTGCGTACAAGCCGTCGTGAATATCGTCGCAACCGTATAGTACGAGGTACGTGAATAGCGTCGAGAATGATACCGCCGGGTTACCGTCTTTAGCGCAACCGAACAGTATGAGCTACCGTGAACAGCTCTCAAAACATACTTTTGCCCTCCAGACCGTTTTGTTTGTTTACATTAATGTCCATCTTAGATTGTAAGTTAGTTTTAGGCCATGTCTTTGTATAAAAGAATGGAATACAGGATACAGGATGTTTTATAACCGTTTGTTTTATTACCTAGTCCTATTTTTACCATTACATGTAACAATTGGCAGCCGGCAGCCAGCACTAATACATGCAATTGACTCCTGGCTTGACGTTTCTCCACTGTAACAAGCTGCCCGGTGCAAAAAGTGGGCCCTCGACCACATTAAATCCCGAGGGTGGCGCCCTAGAACCGACCACCGAGTGGATGTTTTGACCTTCAGGCAGTCAAACCGTTGATCAGCTGAGAGAGCAGGGATATCCCGAAGATACGTAGATACCGCCGACCCGATACCCCTGCGCTGAGCATTTGAGCGATGACTGTCTGCACGAGAAATATCCACTGACCGATGTTCCGCTGCCGTGAACGAAGAAGAGCCGTAGAGCACAACCTGCTCCCTTGCTTCCCCGCCTACGTAAAAACACGCACAGTTGAAAAAACATTATAGGTAGAAGCTAAGGGTTTTTAGGAAAAAGTAATTTATAGATCAAAAAATTTCATACATTCCAGAAATTACGTTACCTTATGATATTTAAATGATAACAAGATTTTAATAAAAAGAAAAATTTCTTTAAATCCCAAGAACATTATATTTTCTTAAAAACATAACGGGGACTTTGCAACATGACAGATCATCATATGATGGTTACCATGGCTACACGAGTACTCATGATATACTAAATATTTACATAGGTCGAAAATTTTGGAAAGGGTTTTTCTTGTCTGTGTCTGTCTCTGTTTTAATCTAAAATTTCTTTGGAAATTTCATTTTTGAGTAAAATGAAATATTTCGTTGCGAATATTTTATTGTTACAATTTTGCTATCTTTTTCTTTCAAATTCAGCCATGTAAAAATCTATATTGGGCAGAGTGTGTTGGAGAAAGAATGTTTTTGAAACAAATTCAAAACGTCTCGTAGGAGTTGTGCTGTAGTGGCAATTAAACAATTAATGGAGAATAATAGACCAGTTTAGTTATTATGTATTTACTTACTGTTATGAGATCAGAAGAGATACTAAATATAACAACACATGAAATAAAACAAATAGGGCTCTTGGGCTAGATAATATCAAAGCTGAAATGTTGAAGGAGACAGGAGATCAATTATATCTAGATCTAGCCAAAATATGGAAAAAACATTGCAGGAGCTGTTTTTTAGATTAATTATCAGTCGTAGAGCCAATAAAATTGATTCTAAGCAACCAATAGAGGAAATAGGATTCAATTCCGTATTTAATACATTTGATAGTTTCGAAAGTTGAATTAGTTAGGTAAAGGAATAAATATTAAGGAAAAATATATAAGCCATTTGAAATTTTCCAAAGAGATTTTAAATTAAACAGAGAAAACGGCAGACAAAAAATGCCCTTTCCAAAATATCCGACTTTTCTAAATAATATTTAGTTTCTGAGAAGACTCAAGAAATTTTATTTTTTATGGCATTTTCCAAATTTGTAATCAATGTGAAGCAGAAGGTTGCGAAACCTGGAGCCTTAGAAAAAAAATGCACAAAATCTTGCAAGAAGATAACATTAAACTCTCCATCTTTTTTAAATTAGAAAGGCCATTACAGTAACTGTGTAAAAATTCACTTTGTTGGGTACTATTTAAGAAGGGAATATAATTGGCGCTTCATATATAGTATTTATTGTGAAATTATGTACACATTGGGTAGGTAATTTACTAAACTATTTAACTAAATAATTTTGGGTAATATGTTGGTGAATCAACTACAACAGGAATGGCTAATGACAATTCCACTTCTATATTGGTTTTACTTAAATATTTTTACTATTAGAGGTTGCTTTTAAGCCTATATAGCGAAAATATATCTGTAATGCCAGTCTAGACACAAAAAATAAATGATGTTATCTTTTTGATCTTAGAGCCAACGTAAAGCTAAAAACTTTAGCTAACTGTACAAGTAATTGTTACCTATATAATTTTTTTACTGGCACATCTGAATCAGTTGCTCGTTAAGATATATTTATTTAGCTTTTGCTACTGACCATGCAAAATTACATATCTATCTGTTTGCTTAACTATAATGTTAAAGTAGACACGCAACAACTGAGTATCTGTGAAATACAAGGGTTCTGAAAAAAAAAATTTTTTGCAGTACAGCTTTTGATGGGTATTAGAAAATGTGACATTACAAAATATTATGTTCATATATTATAGATACTCAGATATGTACTATAAATTAAATGCCATGAATTAATTACAATTATATATTATTTTCGTTTTCAGATATGTTATGTTGACTGCCTTGAATTTGAGGCTGTTCTCAATCTTATGCTAACTTCAACTTAATTAATGAGTTTTTGTAGAATGTTTATTTTTAACGATTTCATTGTTTCACTTGTATGATAAGTAAGACAAAAAATATCTTTTCTACTTTTTACAGCTTTATACTACTGATATCTTAACCAAAAGTAGAACTTATATTTCGAAATGCTTTGTTTGAGATGAACACCAGCAAATCTGTAGCATTAGGGTTAAAACTGCTTATTATGGATCTTTTCAGTTTTGTTTTCAGAAGAATAGATCTACAAATATTGAATAGTAACAGAAATCTTAAAATCAATTTCAAAATGGTTAGATAATAATAAATTAATTTTCTTTTAAGTAGTATACAATAATCATTAATGTGTATTGTTCTGAAATAAATTAAAAATATTTATGATCAAACAGTTTTTACTATGTCACCAGAACAAATTTAAAATATTTCCGCTATTGATCTATTTTTGCTCATCGCAGGCGATTAGAGAGCTGTATTCCCTATACTTCCAACCTCCCCCTAAAATATCCAGTTCCTTCATACATGGCTACGTGTTACAATTCAAAAGCACTGTGGTGATTTTCTCTAACTTTTTTATTCTGCAAGTGGATTAAGTCAACTCTGAAATGGCTACATGGAATATACAAATAAGAAAAAAGAAACTCCATTATTAGATGACGCGATAATATATAAGGTAGAACAAGGGTATAGTAGATGACACTGGCAACGATAGAATAAAATAGAATAAATTAGAAAGAGCCTACATCCAGCAGTAGATGGAAAAAAGTTCATCGTGATCAAAGGACAATGCGAAAAAACGCCGATGTTTCGCCCCTCGAAGAATGGATAAAACTTGTCCCAATTTATTTCTAGATCACCATAGAGTGAAAAATATAGATTTTTTGCCAGGAAATCCTGAGGAAAAATTTTACGAAAGAGTATAAATGCCAAAATCTTGTTTCAAATAGATTTGTCTAAAAATGTAAAGGTTTCAAATAACTTAAAAAATTTCAAACCAGCGAACCATATCTATCATTTTCCTATGTATTTTCGACGCTGAATATGAATCCAAGGTGAAAAAAATCTTGTTTTTCCAAAATAATTTTATATTGTCAAAAAAAAACCTTCGGGATAGGGTGAAAACCAAACTAGGATCCTAGAGTAGTAGTTTAATCTTAGTTAATCGAATTAAATGAATTTTTAGGTGCATCACGTGTAAGTTCAGAGTAAGGACTAACGTTCATAGAAACAGATTTGAAACATACACTTTTAGGGGGTGAAAACTACTCTCATATTTTACCAAACTAATAAAAAACAATCACTGCTGGAAAAGCTGGAAAAGTCTCAGTTTTAAGAAGTGGCAAGGAACTGCAATCAGTTTGTGGTAGTACTTGAAAATCATCCCATAGGGTTGCGAGAATCTATCTTAAATTCAAATAATGCAGTAGAAACAGGGAGAAAACATTAAATCTAGCAAGATAACCATTTTAATGAATGCTAAGATTGGCGCCAAAATAGTGCACAATTATGACCCACAGGAAAATACTTTTGTAACACCAAAATTACTCAATTACTCCCCCAGAGAAGGGTGAGAACTACCCCACCCCCCCCTGAAATATGCAATTAAAAAAAAAGCTGCAGTGAATGCTGAAAAAGCTCAAAATGACTGAATTTTGTGAAGATAAGAAGACACTACAGTAGATTTGAAGTTATACCCAACCCCCATGGGTTGCGAGAAACTACCCCTAAATTTGAATAATGCAAGAGAAACAAAGAAAATATTAAGCCTAACAGTATTTCTCTTTTCATGGATGCTAGGATTGATCAAAATAGTGCAATTCTGATCGAAAGTAAACACTCAAGTTCATTCAACTGTTTTTTTTCAACAGTAAGTCGCATTTTTAATGCAAAAAAAATTACGGCCGACAATTCTGAATACAGTAATATGGACAGCCAATGGATTTAATGTATTTTGAAAATTATACAGTGACCTAGCCTGAAATCGATTATAGTTGAAATTCGTTAGTACTAGTTCCAGATTTGAAAATCAAAGTAGAGAAGCATACATACATGATCCATTATCAGGTAACTAGTAAAAAAAATGGAAAATGTTTATTTTTCAAGTTATTTTGTGAAACTTGGCCTGATCTAGAATTATCATGAACATTATATTCTAGATCGCTCACAATATTGGAATCAAACATAATTATTTACAATCATTTAACACAACTTAATCATTAGCGTTTTGTCGTTACAAGCATCTTATTTTTGAATTATTAATTTAACAAATACAAGATAATAGACTGAAATACATTTGACCAAACATTAAACCTGTTCATATTGTTAGATGTAGAATTATATGCCGTAATTCTTTCTGCATACTTTTACTTTACTACTTAAAAAAACAGTTAATTGCCCGTGTGTGTTGACCTTTGAGTCAGAGTAGTACACTATTTTGACCAGCGTGAGCATCCATAATAATGGCTCAATGATTTTTTCTTTGTTTCTCCTATCCGTTCGAATTTAAGGGTGTTTTTTCACAAGTCTATAGGGGTAGTACAACTTCAAAACTATTATAGTTTCTTCTTCACTTCGCAAAATGCAGTCGTTTCTAGCTTTTTCAATAATCATCGCAGCTTTTTTTGCATTGCGTTTTACAGAGGCTGGTTATCACCTCCCCTGGGGAAGTAATTGAGTAAGAATGATATCACAAGGATATTTACCTCCGGCTCATAGTAGTGCACTATTCTGGCTAATCTTAGTATCCATAAAAAGGGTAATCCTGTTAAATTAAAAACCCTTTGTGTGGTTTTCGAGTACTACCTATTGCAGTTTCTTGCCATTTCTCAAATCTAAGACATTTCCAGTTTATTTAGCAGTCATTATTGTTTTTGATAAGTCTAGCAGGATATAAGGGTAGTTTAAAGATTTAAAACACATCTCGTGTTTCAAATCTATTGAATAGATGCTAGTCTTTACTCTTAATTTACACGTGATGTATCTTAAAATTCATATAAATGGATTCATTAAGATTAAACTGATTTTCTAGGAGCTGAGTTTTATTTCACCCTATTAAGCGGGTGTTTTTTGGCACTAGTTATTGAAAACCTTAACCTTTTTAGAAAAGTCCATTTAAAGGACAATTTTGAACATTAACACTTGTGCGTAAAATTTCTTCCCCAGGACTCCCTGGCACAAAATCTGTATTTTTCCACTCTATGGTGATTTAAAAATAGACTGAGATATGTTATGTCCATTCTCCCAAGGGGCTTCCATCCACCATTTACCAAGTTGGAAATTAAGTTGTTGCTAAAATATATGATCAATAATTTTTGTAAGAGGTTTATTTAGTATTTTAATCTCTAAATTTAATAGGGATTTTTTTAAAATATAGACAAGCATGAAAATTAAATGATCGGGGTAGAATTTAAGAAAACGCTAGAACATCATTGTCTTATTGATGTTTTCATAAGAAAACAGCAAAGCAATATATTTTTGAAAAGTAGATACTCATAAATAATGAGAAGTTTGAAAAATTAAATAAAGTAAAAAGGAATTTTTTACGGTCGTTTAAATGAATGTTAGCAAATAAATCTTTTTCAACTTCAGACCGTTATTTTTTGCAAATTACATTCTAGTTATCTCTAAATACTAGTTTCTACCACCCAATTATCTCGTCAATGGAGCTGTAATAAAACAAGAGAAAATTCATAGAAAATAATTGCCCATTTGAAAGTTTAGTTCCGAGCTGTCGGTAGGATGTTATACCTGCCAATATCTGATGACAGACTGTAAAATATCAACAGTCAAATAACAACTAGTGAGAAGTTGAAATTTGAATGAAATGGGCAGTTTTCTCTCTGAATTTTGCTCTTGGTTCGTTAAAGGTCCACTGAGGATACCACTCGGTGGTCGAAACTAGTCTAGAGAGAGAACTAGGGAAGAATCTGCAGGAAATGAACTATCTGCGTTACCTTATTTACAGTCTGAGGGATAAAAAACAAATTGTTAAAATTCATTTAATCGACCATTAAAAATTTCTTCATATTTTAATTTTTCAAATCTCTCACAACTCCGATGTATGTATACATGTCGTGTGACCGCTGATATTTTATTGGTTTGCATCAGATATCGGCACGTATAACATCCTATCAGAACTATGATTTAATGGACAGTTCTTTTCTGTGAATTTTGCTCTAGATTCATTTCAGCTCCACTAACGAGACCATAAGTATGGAAAGAGGCGAAAAGTAGAATACACTGAAAATAAAATGTCTGCCTTTGCTTATTTACAATCTGAAGGAGAAAAAATATTATCTTGTTGAAATAGATACACATGTCTTAAAAAAAATGACCCATCATTTTTCATGGCCAAAAATTTTACTTTCAAAAAATATCTATTTTATTTATTTTGACAATTTAATCGCTAAAAACTAATATTTATGATTAATTTTAAATTAATGATCCTCTTAAAATATTTTGCAAATTGTTTTGCAAGAAAATAATAAATAGTGATGTAAACAAATTGAAAATTAGATTGTTAAAAAGAGGTTTAATTAAGAATTCAACTGAAAACTCGGATGATTTTTCGCGTGGGCTAGTTAAATATTTAACGTTCTGAAACCCTCGTAATACTCTGGTTAATAGCCTTTAGGCGTCATTTATTTTTAATACCTTAAAAATTGACGTAATTGTCTAAAAACGTGCTTTATAATTTATGTTTAAATTAAAGAATAAAATGTACACTCAAAATAATGATGCATTATAGACTTTTAAAAATAAGGATTTGTCTTCAAATTAATTCAAGGCTTGTAAGTTATCACCATACTCAGGGGCGGATCCAGCCTGTCTCCTTGGGGGGGGGGGGGGCGGTGATATCACAAAAGTACAGTATCGCAAACGAAAGCAAGTTGTCGACAGAGGGGGGGGGGGGGAGAGACACCGGAAATATTCCCATTTCTAGTGTAAAAGGCAGGGTCGGGTCTATTTTTCTGAATTTGAAGCTCTTGGAGAGGGGGATGCCAGCAGCATACACATTCCTAGTATAAGAGGCAGCATCGGGTCTATTTTCCTGAACTTAAAGCTCTTGGAAGGCGGGGGGCGATCGCAAGCATACACGTTCCTATACTCTATTCAAGAACTAGAGAGAGTAATAAAACTATTACCGAAACCTCCAACGTACCTGCTCTATTGTCGCAGGTAACTGAACAGTGCCCTAAATCTAATTATATTTAAATATTATAAGCTTTTATAAATTTACTGCAACAATAAAATTTCTGATAGTTCAATTTAATTTCTGTCAGTGAGCAAAGTACACTTTACAGTGTATTCTTAGTAATTTATCGTGTTTGCGCTTATTTTTATATATTATTTGAAATTGAATGAAAAAAGATATGGCTTCCACCTATATATTTATGCCAAAATCGTTAAACCAAGGCATTTTTTCCTCAACCAAAAACGTATTACGATGAATGTTTATGATGCCTTAAGATATCCGTATCTAGATAATAATGTTAAAAGCTCTGTTGAGATGTGTTCCAACATGACAGGAGTTGGAAAATCTACTATGTACCGAATACTGAAGGAGTGAAAAAGACTGGAATTGTCAATACTCCCAAGCCATATTCGATCACAGGCAGACGATTAACCTCGTTGGAATAAGATATGAAAACTGCAATAAAAGGAGTTGTACATACATTTTATTATGAGAAGCAGATCTCAACCGTCGACATAATTCTAACTAAAATCAATAAAGATCGAGATTTACCTGAAATTAAAAGAACTGAGCTCTGGAAATTGCTCAGAGAACTTAATTTTTGCTGGGAAAAACCACATAGGAAATCTGTTCTTATAGATCGTCCGGAAACTGTCCGTTGGAGAAGGAAATATGTCTCTCAAGTAAAAGGTAGAGTTGCTAGAAATAACACAGCTTAGAAAACTAGTAACGTGAAAGATTTTTTTGAATAAAATTGCTGCGGAAAATTAGGAAAAATCCATAAAATAAAAGAATAAAACAAAACGTGGAAACTCGATCTCATGATCGGTGAGATATAGGAACCAATTATAATTAATTCGAGCGAAGATAGCTTCACTGACTTTGATTACGAATTAGATACGTAATGTTTACTAGTGTAAACACAATTTATTATTTAAATTTTTGTTTTTGTTATATTTTATTGTTTAATGTTGTTTATATATTTTTTTATTTTTTTATATATTTTTATTTTAGTGTGTCCCACTCTTTAATTTTATATATATTTAATTCCAAATATCCGTAATTTTTTTATTATTGTATTTGTGTCTTTTTGTTAAGCGTGTAGAATTAACACGTTTATTTTATTTTTTTGGGGCTATCGGACTTCCATATAATAAAGTAAATTAAATTAAGATATCATTGCAATAGAAATAAAAATAAATAGGTCTAATTTTAACTGTAACATATGAAAATTAATGACATTTGAATCCCTGTTTAGTGTTTAATTGTAATTCTGCAGATGGTTTAAGAAATAAATAAACTGAAACGTCAAATGTCCTAAAAATGTTTTTAATTAATAATAAAATGACCGATAGCCCCAAAAAAAATTTAATATTATATGGACGAATTTATTTTTTTATATATGTTTAACTTCTTGTATTTTTGACAATGGGTATGTTGTATATATTTAAATTATAACTTTTAGTCTGAATGAGCCTAAAACGGTTTCTATGCCAAAATTAAAAATAATAAAAATACAGTTGTGCTTTGTGTTAAATATGTCAAAATTGCCTATATTTTGTAATGTATGTGAATTATTAAGAAATCATAAGAAATAAAATAATATTATAAAAACTTTTTATTTTAAGTTTATTACCGAAATAATATTCTATGCCATAAATACTTAGTGATAAAATAAACCTCCTTCCGACGTCTATGACGAGCATTAAAATCCTTTTTAACACTTCACACTTCAAAATATCCATTGTTATTCAACCCAAATAGTCCATTATTATATATCGGTATTTTTGATTATAAAATTTCTAACCCATTCCTATGAAAAATATATGTGTCTAACAGATTTTGCCAAAGACATCGGACTAAAGGTAGTTTGCGGAGAAAAATAGGGTAAAAAATTATTTATTACACTCTCTACTTCTTGAATAAACTATAATATAAGAAGCAAAATCGGGTCTATTTTCCTGAACTCAAAGCTCTTGGGGGGGGGCGATCACCCCCCACCGCCCCCCCCCCCCCCCCTTGGATCCGCGCCTGACCATACTTCTATTTACTGTTTGATGCCATATTCTATTCTATATGTGCTCTTAATTATTAAAAGGATAATAGCTTTGAAACAATGATGTATAATAAGCAAGGCCTGCAATGTTGGTATCAATATTCACTATTCGATAAATGTTGCTATACATTTTTGCATTCTTTCAAAAGCTGAACAATTCCCGATATTATAATATAATAAATGCACGATAGCAAACTTAAATACCATGTATTTTAAAAATATGAAAATATGCTTCAATTTTCAATTCTGAGGGAATAAAATATGCAAGGCTGCCAATCAATACAAGCCGCAATGTCACGGCATCTTATTTTACAACAAAACACCAATCAAAAACAGTCTTCAAGGGTTGTTGAAAAGTGATTTCAGAGAAACAACTTTCGGGTTTTATAGTGATCGGCACAGTCTCCAAACTTAAAGCCTGTGGAAAGGAATAGAACATCGCATTCATCCAAATTAAAAATCATTGATAAATAAAATCGTTGGTTAGGACAAATTTTCCCGAAAAAATTATTTAATATTTGATTTCCTCAATGCAGCGACGTTGTGACCAAGTAATAAACAATAATCGATATTCTATTAACTATTCACATAATATCGTACTTCTAGCTACCGTAATTATTAAAAGTTTTTAAGGATCTGTTGATAACAATGAATAAAATTTATGTTGTTTTACTTTTGTCGCACTAGTTTTGGTCGATTTTTATAATTATAAATATTTATCATGTTAAAAATTTCATTATAATTAGGTAGGAATAGCCTCGCAATGAGGTGATTTTGAAATTTAGTGTTAGTAGGCTTATGACTACGTAGAAATCTTCAGAATGATAATAGTATCTTATGTCTCATTTTCTTTTTAGGGGAAATTTTTTTATTTAACAATTAAGATGTGAAAAAAACAGTTTTTCCGAGTTCTAGAAAAATCTATTATCTTTGAGTAAAAAAGTGTTAAAAAAAAGTTGAATTATCTCGGCCAATATTGGTTATAGAACCTTTATTTTTTTTCTTAATTTTTAGTTTCTCGGCGACAACAATGGATGATATGTTTTTGTAATCAAATTATTGTTAAACATAGTAATAAACAAATTGTTGTACTTTTGTACGTTTTATGCATAATTATAACCTTACCGTATTTACGTGCTTTTCAAATTGAGAAAAAATTGTTACAGTGGTATAATAATGATGATGATGGTGATTATGGTAATCACTAGATATGAAACAGGCTAAAAGAATTAACCATGGCACTATAAAGGCCGAATTAACAGCCAAAGTTGTCAGGAGGGTAAGGCGGGTATTACGAACTAACTTAAATAGTAGAAATTTGTTTAAGGCGCTCAACACGTATGCTTGCTCTGCACTGAGCTACTCTTTTGGAATTGTAAAGTGGAGCAGGACGGACATCCACAACCTGCAAAGAAAAATAAGGACACTTCTAACAAAAGCACGAAAACATCACCCTCGGAGTGCTATTGAACGTTCAATGCTTCCAAGACACCAAGGAGGAAGGTGGATATTGGTAAGCAGCTCGACCAACAAATATATATTTCCACAAATTAGCGGACTCTTCCACACTACATCGAGCAATATGCGAGGCAGACGATTCAACGCCGCTACAGCTGAGGGAACAAGATATTACTTCTCACCACCAAACAGACCAAGAGAAGTTATAAACCTGGCTACGGAAGCCACTTCATGGACGACATCCAAATGAGGTCAATCAAGACAATGTCGACAACTTAGCGTCGAACTACTGGTTGATTTCAGAACAGATGTTTCCGAAAACGGAGGGCTTCTTGTTAGCTATCCACGACCAGGTTATTCCGACGAAGAACTATCGGAAGTTCATCATTAGAGATCCCTCAATAGAAAATTACCAATGCAGATATGGCTGTCGAATATCGGAGACAATTCAGCACATGACTGGAGGATGCCAAGCGTTTGCCGCAGCCGAATATAAGGAAAGGCACGATTCAGCCGCTAAGATACTCCACCAAGAGTTAGCACAAAGTTAAACCTACTACAGGTAGGAAAAGTGCCTTATTACAAGTACAATCCGGAGCCTATTCTTGAGAACAACCAGTTCAAGTTATATTGGGACCGAACGGTTCTGACGGATCAGACAGTAGCTCATAATAGACCAGACATTATACTAACAGATAAAATTTCTAGGCGAACTACACTAATCGACATTGCTGTACCTAACAACAACCTAAGGCCAAAATACAACGAGAAGATCGCCAAATACAGAGATCTGGAGGTCCAAATCCGAAGACAGTGAGCAATGAACAGCGTCCAAAGGATTCCCATAATACTGTCAACAACTGGAGTGATACCAAAGAACCACCTGGAGAACATCAAGGGACTGGGCCTTGGTGAACATCTGTATAAGCCGATGCAGAAAGCAATCCTCCTAGCAACCGCGCGAACCGTTCGAAAGTTCGTAGGAAATACAGCAGACAGCGTCACCTAGGACCCGATAACATGGAAAGAGTTCCCACAGAGCATCATACTTTTGGTGTCTTTGTATGCCTGGTATGAATGAATAATCCCTGAAGGGAGTGCGAAGCCGTTTGGCTTGTAAATCATAATATGGTAATTATGTCAATGATGACAGTGACAATAATGATTATAGGGATAATGATGATGACGGTGAGAGTGATAGTGAAGATGATAACTCTAATGATAATAAGAAACCGATAAGTGTTTCGAAAATGACTGTTCATCGATGTCTAAGAAACGGAGAACGAAATAAATATTTTGTATCGATTTAAGCAAAAAATATGTAAGTTACCAAAAAATTGGTTCGTCCAATAAAATAAATATAATAGTTAACATGGTTTTTTCTTGTACAATCAATAATTTGGCAGCAAATGACAGTCCAAATTGTTTCATGCCATAACTCGATAAATACTAGATCTAATTTTTAATATTCCTAATTAGAAGTATACTGTTGACCACTGAAACAATTTTTTCGCAATTTGAAAAGCACGTAAGTACGGTAAAATTGTAATTATATATAAAATGTATGAAAGTGCAACAATTTGTTTATTGCTCTGTTTAACAATAATTTGATTACAAAAACATATCATCCATTGTTCATATCTCATCGAGAAACCACGAATTAAAAAAAATAAAGGTTCAGCTATCAATATCCGCAGAGATAATCCAAATTTTTTCGGCAAAACGAATTTGAAGCGTCCGAGTCACATTTTTTTCCGCGCGTCATTGGCTGCAAGGACACTTCCCCTCCTCCTTCCACTGTTCACTTTCTGATTCTGGGAGCAGACGCAACTTGAAACTATTGCAACATCAACAATTTGAAATAATTGAGTTGAAAACTCCTGCATACAATAGTTTAACCTTCTCCCTACGAGTTCCTACTTAAATAATCCCTTAATAATAAATAATGTAACAGCGATTTTTTGAAAAAAAAAACTGTATCTCAGCATCTAGTAGTCGTACAGAATTATCTTTTTTCAAAATGTGCGCCAAAATCTCACCTATCACGTCCACTTATCGGCATTTCGATATCAGTTACTGTCGAAGAGTTATTCTGTTTGTTTATAACGAAAAACGACCCTCAACTTTGTTTATTTGTTTGAACAATTTCAAATCAACAATTAATTTGGTTCTTTTTTGTTATTATGAGTAGAAATCTCGAACTTTCATTTGCGCACCTGCAGACGGCTGTATGACCTCTAAATCACTGAGAATAAACAATCCAAAAACATATAAAGTTATAAAAAAATTCACTGGGCAAAAAACAATTTAATATTTTTATTTGAAATTTGGCACACTTGTTGTATGTAACACAACAGGCTACTTTCGGTGCATTATAAAGTGAATGCAATATAGTTTTCTATTGTTTATTAACAATTGAGTAAACAGCCATTTCAGTAAGTTTTTTTACAATAACTAAAGAACAAATTTTCCAATTTGGTTGTGCTTTAGCTCATTTTATAGGTATTTTCAATGCGCACGCATAACTTCGTTTGAAATTTTTTTACTGAAAAACAATAGCTTTTCCTAGAACTCCAAGAAACTGTTTTTTAATATCTTAATTGTTAAATAAAAAATTTTACCCCAAAAACGAAAATGAGACTTAAGATACTACATAATTATTATTATCATTCTGAAGGTTTCTACGTAGTCAGAAGTCTATTAACACTAAACTTTTTCCAGATGCTAATTCCACCGGCCTAGAGTAGCTACAACAACAGATTATTTCATCTCGCATGTGACTAGAGAAGGCCTGCCAAAAGAAAATTTCGTGACCTTGAGTACCTCCCGACCATCTATAACATGCTGAAGAAACTGTTAAAATTAGACACAGATTATTTCATCTTAATCAGATGTGACCAAAAGCATTGCCACCAAAAGCAAATTTCTATGCGGATTTCTATTGGAGTAAACCTAACTTTGTTGTGTTCATTTCGTAGTGTTGATTTCTATTCGTATTTTATATTTTTTGTGTGAAATTATTATAATAAAAAAATTTGGATTAAAAATAGTATAAGAAACGTCCTGTACTTGTCCTGACTGCACGTTGAAAACTGGAGCAAAATATAGTCTTTCTTAACTTCCCGAAAAATACCTCAAGGTGAGCAATTAAATTTTATCATAAATAATAAGAACAAAAAAGTGATATGGTGGTCAAACTTCAAATAATTTAATAAATGATTATGCTCAGTTTAACTATAACTTAAGCTTAGCTTGCATGAAGTTAGTTCATTGTTGGATTGCTTGTTTATTTTCATCTCTGAGTTCCGAGAGGGCTGTAATGCTGGATGTTGTGATAGGTGTTGTGATCGATATTCTGCATTGATCGCTTTACAGTTATGCGTTACGGGGCTGGATTTGTAGATAACTTCGATACTTGTAGATTGTTTGTTTGAGTAAATAAACCGCCACGTAGCGAATTTTCTTTCACAATTAACCATCAACTTCAGAGTTTTGTAAAAATTTTTAATGTATTTACATTGCATTAAAAATTGTCTTGAAATAATTTTAACCGAAAACAAACAAGGTGTGATTAATTATCGGAAGTCAAACTGAGCCTGAAATGATGTCATTTTCCATCAATGTAGCAAGTTTAGTAGTTATGGCAGCTCCCAGCATGCAGTCCGATAGCAAAATAAAGGTCGTGAGAGCTCAATTTTGGTATAAAAATGTTTTTCTAGATGATTGACAAAAAATGGTTTATACAAACTTTTGTCACGCAAGTATTTCTAAATATATTCTACATAACAGCTCTCTCAAGTCATTTCGAACCTTTAAACAACAAGAAGAACAAAAACTACTAATTTTTTATACTAAAATGAAACTAATTTGTTACTTTAAAGAAACACCGCACTTTTTACCAAAACAGTAAATATTAACTCCTATTTGGGTTTAAATTTTTACTGTTTGTTGATGAATAAAAAAATGAAATGGATTATTTTGTCACTTTAAAATTTGAAGAATGTGTCGAAAATCTTTGGATTAAAATGATTATTAGTTTAATCGATACTCTTAATCTCACCTGAAAACGTTCTGGTGTAATGGAACAAATGTTAATTATTTTTCACTGTTCAATGTGAACTATATTCTGTTAAAATAAATAATTAAATAATCACTCTGTGAATAGATTTCCCATGGGAATAGGATATTTTTTTATCACTATCCACGAAAGTCTAAAGGAAAAATAAATCAGTTATCGAGCTTAACTTTTATGATCTTTGTCGTTTAAATGTTTTCTTAAAAAAATACATAAATTCAGTTAATTTATGAAGACGTAATAAGACCCTCTCTTAGAATTCCCTATAAAACTGTCTAAGTAATCCTGCCCTGGTTATGTAAATAAAACCGAAAGATAATGGAGGTTTATAACATATGGTATATGCACAAACCGTTAAAATGTCTTAGAATATTAAACGATTTTCCCATTATTAGGAAACAAAAGAATGATCAAATAAACTCACTATAATAGAAATATATTGTTTGGCCATTTGTAAAAAGAGTTGTAATTATTCACTGTTTTTTTTTATTCACAAGAAATAACGAGTTAAGATGTTTATTGCCAAAACAGCCAAGAAAAGTGAATAGTTTTTTTTTACAGTCTTTAACATATACTCTTTGCATTATAGAAAGACGTAGGTTAAGTTGTTTTACTACTCTGTTATATAAAAATTAGGATTTAGACCCTCAGAGGCCAATTCGGGAATCAAACATCCGGTATAGAATAGCTAACGCCCTCAGCACGTAACGATCGAAACCTTCGATCTTTAAGGGAAAGAAATTGACGTTCACACAGGGTTCCATCGGCTAATATGGGTACAAACAGGAATCAGAGGGGTGTCGAGGGGTGTAAGATTCGAAGACACTCTTTTAAGGAATAGTAAAAGTCAGTCATAATTTGAATGTCGTTAGAACGGTACCGTGAGTATCTGTGCCGTAGAATAATTACGTCACGGGTATAATCGTCGGGAAAGAAGGTTATCTTTGTTTAATTTGGGAAATTAAGGGATTATCGTGTGTTATTTTAGTGGAGCATTTCGCGATTTTCATACGGTTTGATTAAGTAATATAAATAGCTGTTTTTTCAAGTTTTATTTCTTTTTTTTTTCTTAATATTTTATTAAGCTATTTATACGTGTTTTTTCAAAATTGGGTTTTACATTTTTGGTTAAAATTACGGCCGAGAAGAGCAACTATGTTAGTTTTTTCGTAATTGCTATTAGTTTCAAGTTTCTCATTGTAAATAGTTCGTTTTTATTCTATTTATTTTGTTAATAGACAAAGTTGTTTTGAGAAACTTCTTTTATTCAATTTAATTAAAACCTTCACGCGAATTAACTTGCGGGCGCGCTGTTACGAGACCTACAAAACAAGAGGTGTCTTCTGATCAACTAATTAGCAGCCTTTCCTGAGTCCTGAAGTTCTGAGTTGTGGTTGGTAAGCTTAAATAACCGTAGTTGTGGTTTACTAAAGCTTCAAGAGAGAAGATGCAGGACCAGACTTCCAGAGTACCTTTATTACTGTGAAATTTGATTGTAGGTTATTAAAATAGTTACTAATTAATATGGGGCAAAAAAATGATTATAGATAAAATGATTAACGCTACCTCAATATGTCATTAGCAGTCTATAATCAAATTCTGTCACACTGGTATAAATATACGTAATTCTGATTAGTGGCAATTTTCTTTTATCGTGTTATTTTGATATATTTTATTGTCATCAGAAATTATTTAATAAACAATACCAACAACTTATTGTTAAACCTACTTTCATACTACTATACTGCAATATACCTAGAGAAAACACAAAATTTTATTAGTGGTTGATGATTTTGTTTCATTTATATGCTATTTTAATTGCTAATAATATGTTTTAAACAATGGGCTAAAAGACAATATAATCTCTGGATGAAAAAAATACCTTAGGAGGGCTTCAAAACGCCAAAACAATATAGTATAGATCTAACTATACAGAGAGATTTTATGTAAAATTTTATATTACAGCTGATTTTAAGAAATGATATTATAAAATTTTTTGATCCAACACCATTTAGGTTTTGACAATAGTTCTTGTAGTAAATATTAAACGACAAATTGGTATAGTAAATTATGAAACATACAATTAGTGCGCAATCAAACCTCATTAAAGTACGGGAACAAACCCGTTTATACCCGATGCTTTTATTTCAGGAAGATCGATACGATCTGCAACCTTTAGACCAGAGCACTGTCTTGCTCAGTGCATTCACTGAATCAGAAAATAGGATTAAAATAATCGTAAGTAACTTTAGGGACTTATATTTCGTGAATGAGACCATATAAATCATAAGAATTCCCATTTTTTAGCCTCCAGGTACCAGTAAAATAGACTTTAGAACATTGAAATATAAATTAGATCTTTCGTGAGTTTCATAAAGTGACATCTTTTTTTTAAATACTTAATATCTAATAATAAATTAATTTTCTCGTCTGAACAAAATTGCATGACAAAATGCTGATATGGAAATGAATCTGCCCTTTGAAATTATTAAGCTTGGTCATCTTTCTCCCCATTTGCCCTAAGTGCTAATAGCCTTAAAATTGCTTTGAGGATTTTAATGCAATTTGATACAAGTCGACTTCAAAGCATACACCATCCAATAATTATATCAGATTTATAATCAAGAAAACCGTAATATAATTTATTGTCACCTCGTTTCCCCAAAAAATATACAATAAAATGGAAAAATTAAATTGGGGTATATTAATTTCGTTGCATACAGTACGTGCGATTTTTGAAAAAAAAAAATATTGTGTTAATATCTGAACCGAGTAATAAGTATGAAATGGTGCAAAAAGGCAAAAATCTGTGTACGGAACGTTCAAAATATATTTATTTCCCCTTATTACCAATTTTATTAGAGAAGAAATATTGTACCAATCTCAACTTTTTAGTTAAGTTCTTATTTTACCTCATTCGTACACTCTCAACCGCAAAACTGGATTATTATTATGAACCGTTTTATGTTAGCTAAAACTTCCTATTTTTCATATCATATTTAAATTCCATATAAAATTTTAAGTTCAGTTTATATATATTACATTAAAATTTGGTTATTTTTCTACTTTAACAGTCGCGATAGGATTATTATTTTATTTTTACCACTTTTTATTTTGCTCTTATTAAAAAACGGAAAAGTCCAAATTTATCTATTTATCTACAGGTTGTTTAAATAAAATACACGAAAGGGATATATATATATATATATATATATATATATATATATATATATATATATATATATATACAGTACAAAACATAGGCTAATCCGTAGAGAGACGCATCCTCAGACACTGAAAGATCATTTGACTATTCCTCTTTCAACGTCCGCCAGAAGACATGGAACTGAAGACGTTTTATGCAGGCGGATACAAAACAAGCTTCAAGGCATAAAAATACAACAAAATCTGTTAGAGGAAACAGTGGAGGTGTTGGTAGCCAAATACTGCTCACAGAAAAGGGTTCTATATCTTTTTCTGAGAGATCTGGTAACCCAGGATTATGCTGACGATCTAATACTCCTCATCGTAGAGAAGCATGGCAAAACATTGTCAGAACTTATGCAGGGATCTCTGCCTATAGTGGAGGAGTGGTAAACTAAGAAGCACTGAAGGGTAAATCCTAGAAAATCACACTGATACTCTTCACTAAAAGAAGGAAGTTTGGAGATTAAATCTACTAACTCTCTTTAATACTCAACTGCAGATAAACCAAGAAGTTAAGAACCTAGGTAAAATCCTGGATTCTTTGATGTAACTCTTGCAGAAAGTGATTTCCAAGGTAAAATGGTCGACATGGGAGATTAAAACCGTACATTGCCCACTATTTGTATACTGAACATTGTATGATGGACAAAAATCACTCACAGGTGGGCCACAATGTAATTCTCCAAACTTCTGGTACAGGTCCGCCTGTGTATCGCGGATAGGGATGCAAAGGATACATAGATGCTTGTGGAACATCAATGTTTCGTTCATAAACCTCGATGTTTTGATGAGCAATACATCGCCAATATATCGACGAAAAATGTATTAACCATCGACATTGTTCAATCATTTTCCTTCCTACATTCATTCTAGAAATGTACGATCTGACTAAAATAATCGGTTCTTTCAAAGCCAATCGAAGTTTTCATAAAAAATCGATTTCTGGAAAAATCTAGTCAAAAAATCTATTTTAAAAGAATCGATCCTGCTGATGCTCATATACCTGCCAAACAACTGGCAAGAAGGTTTCCGCAATTCTTGCCATTTCAATTACTGTCCACCCCAGATTCAAGTTTATGCATTTGAAAGATGTAGCCAAAGGCAAGATAATTAATTATTTAAAAATATATGAGGCGTGAATATAACAGCTTTCTTATATTCAATAATGATACACCTGATGAGTCTGATAAGAAGATTCGCAATTTGACATTTGGAAATATCATAAGCAGTTGACACACAAAAATATGAAAAATAAATCGACTTCTACCACTCCAATAACCATCAGCGAAACAGAGGTTCATATGTAACCGTCATCTCCTGTCATACTAATAAAACGAGACGTCATTGAAATCAGACAAGATACGAAATCTTTTTTTCCAACACTTGCAAAGATTGCAATGATATACCTCGTCATCGTCGGCGTCGTCATATGGCGAACGAACGCTTGTTCTTGGAACCGGGGCAACCATCGCCCAGGAAAGAAATAGGCTTCTGGACACTAAATTATCTAAGCTTCTTTTCCCTAACTCCATTTCAAAATTGTTAAGTAAATTAAAATAAAGAAATGTGTTTGCTATTTAAGATTCGTTTTATTTAGTTTGATGGTCTAATTTAAGTGATATCAGTAAACATAGCACCTAATATTTTGGGTTGAAAATGCTTAAACTAAATTGAAAACTGCAGCATTGTTATCTCTATTATAAGTATATTTTATGTAAGATTCCTTATGATGATATGAATATTTCTAATTCTTGTTCGACTTTTTTAAAGGTCTGTGGTTTCACTTTAAGTTATGTTTTCAACAAATGATGTTTATAAGAATGATGTTGCATCCCTAATCACGGGAGCCATGAGAAGCACCCCGGCAGCAGCCATGGAAACCCTACTAAACCTCCCCTCCCTTGATATAATAATCAAGGCTGAGGCCACGGTAAGGGCATACAGACTAGAACAAAACAAGGTCTGTTGGACTGGACCTACCATCGGACACACCAACATTAAAGGTATGGTGACAAGCTCCTTGTAATTAATGATAGTGACAAGAAACTATAACTTTTGCCTAATTATTCTATATTTAATGTCATCAGTCACCATCAAAAAGTATAGTATTTAGGCTAATACAAGCCAAAATGGTTATGGCAGATTAAGATGTGGAATTTTTGGTACATTTGAATAATTACGTTAACTTAATTTTTTGTAGTCACACGTGTTAAACCAAGATTTCGAAGCTAAAGTCTTTTTTGGGCCTCTTTTGTGCCTGTACAGAGAAATTGCTTCGAATTTTTGATGAAATCTCGCATTCATTATGAATACCCAGCGCAGAGTAATTTAAAGCATTGAATGTTGGTCATATCAAGCAAAAGAGGTGAAAACCAGGATCATATGCAAATACGTAGCAACACGTTCTTATGGAACTAATAGTATGAAGACATTTTGAATTAACACGATATAGTTGTATTTTTTCCAGCGGAATTATTCAAAATTTCCGACATATTGAGACTTAAATTATAATAAAAAAAAAAATTCCAATAAGCTCGTTAAACTATTAGCACTTTTTCAGGTTTTTTATATTAAAATTTTGAAATAGTAATTTGGATTAAATATTCCTAAAAAACGATTTATTTTGAAACATATCTGAAGAAATTTATGTAGTAAGGTCCAAAAGCTTCCGGCTATTAACTCTAGGGTCATCAATGATTCCAAAAGTTAATTGGCAAAATAATATTACATATACATAGTTTCACATTTCATTTCTAGTTATTTATATAACCAGTTAAGAAATGTTTTATTCTGTGTAACGTGAGGGATATATGTGGAAGGAACGAAGCAAGTTTCCGCTAAATTACACAAGTTAAATTGCATTTCCTAATATGTTTCATACAAAAATTTTTTTGGTTTTGACAAAAAAATTTTAAGTAAATAGAATGATTGATTTTATAAATTGGATTAAAAAATTTGGTCAATATTCCAGGTTTTTTCAGAGTTCAAAGTTTGACGTTTTGTTTAAAGAGAAGCCTTATAAGGGTAATTTGTTAAGCTCTATCATAAAATTGAAATTAAAAATTTCGAAAATATCAGATTCGGAGACATTAAGTGAAATTGAAGAAGCCGCCCGTTATCGTTCATAATACCGAAAAAGTCAAAAGGTCAATATTCCCGGTTTTTTCAAAGTTCAAAGTTTGACGTTTTGTTTAAAAAGAAGCCTTATAAGGGTAATTTGTTAAGCTCTATCATAAAATTGAAATTAAAAATATCGAAAATATCAGATTCGGAGACATTAAGTGAAATTGAAGAAGCCGCCCGTTATCGTTCATAATACCGAAAAAGTCAAAAGGTCAATATTCCCGGTTTTTTCAGAGTTCAAAGTTTGACGTTTTGTTTAAAGAGAAGCCTTATAAGGGTAATTTGTTAAGCTCTATCATAAAATTGAAATTAAAAGTATCGAAAATATCAGATTCGGAGACATTAAGTGAAATTGAAGAAGCCGCCCGTTATCGTTCATAATACCGAAAAAGTCAAAAGGTCAATATTCCCGGTTTTTTCAGAGTTCAAAGTTTGACGTTTTGTTTAAAGAGAAGCCTTATAAGGGTAATTTGTAAAGCTCTATCATAAAATTGAAATTAAAAATATCGAAAATATCAGATTCGGAGACATTAAATGAAATTGAAGAAGCCGCCCGTTATCGTTCATAATACCGAAAAAGTCAAAAGGTCAATATTCCCGGTTTTTTCAGAGTTCAAAGTTTGACGTTTTGTTTAAAGAGAAGCCTTATAAGGGTAATTTGTTAAGCTCTATCATAAAATTGAAATTAAAAATATCGAAAATATCAGATTCGGAGACATTAAGTGAAATTGAAGAAGCAGCCCGTTATCGTTCATAATACCGAAAAAGTCAAAAGGTCAATATTCACGGTTTTTTCAAAGTTCAAAGTTTGACGTTTTGTTTAAAGAGAAGCCTTATAAGGGTAATTTGTTAAGCTCTATCATAAAATTGAAATTAAAAATATCGAAAATATCAGATTCGGAGACATTAAGTGAAATTGAAGAAGCCGCCCGTTATCGTTTATAATACCGAAAAAGTCAAAAGGTCAATATTCCCGGTTTTTTCAAAGTTCAAAGTTTGACGTTTTGTTTAAAGAGAAGCCTTATAAGGGTAATTTGTAAAGCTCTATCATAAAATTGAAATTAAAAATATCGAAAATATCAGATTCGGAGACATTAAATGAAATTGAAGAAGCCGCCCGTTATCGTTCATAATACCGAAAAAGTCAAAAGGTCAATATTCCCGGTTTTTTCAAAGTTCAAAGTTTGACGTTTTGTTTAAAGAGAAGCCTTATAAGGGTAATTTGTTAAGCTCTATCATAAAATTGAAATTAAAAATATCGAAAATATCAGATTCGGAGACATTAAATGAAATTGAAGAAGCCGCCCGTTATCGTTCATAATACCGAAAAAGTCAAAAGGTCAATATTCCCGGTTTTTTCAGAGTTCAAAGTTTGACGTTTTGTTTAAAGAGAAGCCTTATAAGGGTAATTTGTTAAGCTCTATCATAAAATTGAAATTAAAAGTATCGAAAATATCAGATTCGGAGACATTAAGTGAAATTGAAGAAGCCGCCCGTTATCGTTCATAATACCGAAAAAGTCAAAAGGTCAATATTCCCGGTTTTTTCAGAGTTCAAAGTTTGACGTTTTGTTTAAAGAGAAGCCTTATAAGGGTAATTTGTTAAGCTCTATCATAAAATTGAAATTAAAAATATCGAAAATATCAGATTCGGAGACATTAAGTGAAATTGAAGAAGCCGCCCGTTATCGTTCATAATACCGAAAAAGTCAAAAGAAAAATGTGATATTGCTTACAAATATTTTCAAAAGTAGTATAAGGAAAAAGAATGTAGAGCATATCAATAAAAAAGATATTTTGGCTTATTTCAAAGGAGAGAAGACTGTAAAAGCGAGAACACCAGCGTTTCCCAAGCGGTGGTTGGCGAACTCCAGGAGTTCGCGAGCTATGTAAAGAGTATTCGCGAAAAAATATTATAATAGTGAAATTTTAAATTAAACATCGCAACAGGCAGTAATTTGTAATGCGATGAGTCGTTACGTCACTGGCGATGCGAGTACATTCTAGAACGAGCTGGTAACTTTTACTTCAGCGAACAAAAACGTATTCCTAATACGCATCTAAGAACAAGAATAACATCTGCCGATATAAAAACGCCGCAGTCACATATAACGAAGTTTAACGTTGAACCGATTCGTACTCTGAGCTTGTGAGTGATTTCAAAAAGATAATTGAGTTAGTAGTTAATGCATAGAGTGCACATAAATATTCGTAGTAAACCAATTTAGTGATTTCTTCTTGTGTAAATAAATTACAACTACCCAACTTTTACAAATCGCACGGGCGCACGTCGAACGTGAAAGTAAATAACATAATTATTGTTCCGTAGATTAGGCCGGCAGAGTTAGCCTCAAAATGAGGTAATTTTGAAATTTAGTGTTAGTAAACTTCTGACTACGTAGAAACCTTCAGAATAATAATAGTAATTATGTCTAATTTTCTTTTTTGGGGAATTTTTTTTTAACAGTTAATATGTGAAAAAACAGTTATTTCGAGTTCTAGGAAAAGCTATTGTTTTTCAGTAAAAGAGTTTCAAACAAAAGTTATGCACGCTACCTACAAAATGATCTAAGGCCCATCCGAATCGGATAATTTGTTCGTTAATTATTGCAAAAAAACTTGCTGAAATGGCTTTTTTTTTTCATTGTTAATAAACAATAGAAAAATATATTGCATTAACTTTATACTGCACCTAAAGGAGTTTGTTGTTGCATACAAAAAATGTGCAAAATTGCAAGTAAAAATTTTTATTATTTTTTTGTACAGTGAATTTTCTTTTATTGTTTATTCTCAGCAATCTAGAGGTAGTACTGCGGTCTGCGGGTACGCAAATGAAGAGAGACTTATACTATCAATGACAAAAAAATAAAGAAATGAATTGTTGATTTAAAATTGTTGAAACAGACAAACAAAGTTGGCGTTCGTTTTTTCGTTATAAACAAATAGAATAATTCCTCGACATTTATTGATATCGAAATGCCGATAAGTGGACGTGATAGGTGACATTTTGGTGCACATTTTGAAAAAAAATGCTCCACGATCACTAGAAGCTGAGATAGAGTTTTTTTTTCAAAAAATCGCTGCAGCGTTGTTTATTAACATTAAGGGATTATTTAAGTAGGGAAATAGATAAACTATTGTATGCAGCACTTATTAAGTCAATTATATCAAAATTGTTGATGTTGCAATAGTCAGAAAGTGAGCAGTAGACGTGACTCGGATGCTTCAAATTTATTTCGCCGGAAAAATTTGAACTCTCTTGGCCAATATTGGTCGTAGAACCTTCATTTTTTATTTAATTTTCGTTTTCTCGTCGAGATATGAACAATAGATGATGTGTTTTTGTAATCAAATTATTGTTAAACATAGCAATAAACAAATTTTACCACTTTTATACATTTTATGCATAATTATAATATTACCCCAAAAACGTGCTTTTCAAATGGCGAAAAAATTCTTACAGTGGTCAACTATTAATTAGTAATATTAAAAATCAGATTGACTTTTAAGGTACCATTAATATTTGTTGAGATACAGCATGAAACAAATAGCAACATTTGTTAATAACATTATTATTTTTCAAGAAACAGAATAAACTACATTTGACGATTATATTGCAAGCGATCATCTAATCGAGGCCATCGAGAATTATTGTAATATTACTTGCAACGACGATGAAAGTAATAATAATGATGATGTTGATGATGATGATAATTATGTCAATGATTAGAGTGATGATGACGATGAGAGTGATAATGATTATAATAATTGTAATGATAATAATGAAACAGATAAGAGTTTCGGAAATGAGTGTCCATCGATGTGTAAGAAATGGAAAACAGAATAAATATTTTTTATAGATTAAAGCAAAAAATATGTATGTTAGCAAAAAATTTTGTGTGAAAAATGTTCGTCCAATATGATAAACAAAAAAGTTAACATGCGCTTTTCTTGTACAACCAATAATTTGATGGCAAATAACAGTAGCAATTTATTTCATACTATAACTCGATAAATATTAACGGTACGTTAAAAATCAATTTGATTTTTAATATTTTTAATCAGTAGTTGATTACTGTAAAAATTTTTTCGCAATCTGAAAAGCACGTACATATGGTAAAATTGTAATAATGTATAAAATGTATAAAAGTGAAATAATTTGTTTATTGCTATATTTAACAATAATTTTGTTACAAAAACATATCATCAACTGTTCATATCTCGTCCAGAAAAAACAAGTTAATCGCTGAAAATAAACAATAAAAAAAAACATAAAAATGCACTGTTGAACTATTGAATATTTTTACTTGAAATTTTGCACACTTGTTGTATGCAACAGCATGCATCTGCAGTATAAAGTTAATGCTATATATTTTTCGCTTGTTTATTAACAGTTAAAAAAACAGTCATTTCAGCAAGTTTTTTTGCAATAACTAACGAACAAATTATCCGATTCGGACGGGCCTTAGCTCATTTCGTAGGTATTTTCAGTGCGCATAATTTTTGTTTGAAACTCTTTTATTGAACAACAATAGCTTTTCCTTGAACTCGAAAAAAATAAAGGAAAGAAACGAACATATGACAGTGACTATTTACAAATGAGTTTTTATTTTACTAGAGAGGAGTCAGAACCTAAATAGCTTTGTGTAATCTGTAATGAGATCCTGGCCAACAGCAGTTTAAGACCACCTCTTCTTCGTAGACACCTTGAAAAAATACATTCGATCGCAAGGTTGAACCTGTTGAGTATTTTAAAAGAAAATTAGCAAGTAATAAAAAATCTAGTTTTTCTTCTTTTGTAAAAGATTTAAACGAAGATAATAAAATGGCATCATTTCGAATTAGTTACACAGCTGCAAGATCTGGACAAGCACATACAGTGGCAGAAAATTTGATTAGAATATATGCTTGGAGAAAAAGCATGAAAGAAAATTTACTTTGTATCCTTATCAAACAACACAGTGTCGCGGAGAATTAATGGTTTAGCAAATGATGTGGAAAGTGGACTTTTAAAAAGAATAAAATTGAATTATTTCGGAGATCAGCTTGACGAGTCGACCAATATATTAGACGCTGCAGTATTGCTTCTCCATTTTAGATATATTTTTAGGAATTCCATTCAAGAAGATATATTATTTGCAAAACCACCAAAAACCTATATAACAGATGCAGCAATTTTCGACATGATCAATGACTATTTTGAACAAGATGAAATAAATTAATCTTTTTATTTGGCTCTGTGCACTGATGGTACAAAATCAATGACCGGAACATTTTCTGGTCTTGTGGTGCAAGTAAAGAAGATAAAAAAACGTAGAGTGCAATACATAATAACTGTTGTGTAAGTTTTCTCGATGACAGATACTCTCTACACTCATTATTATTTATAGCGTGCGCCCCATGTTTTTCGTTTTCAATCTTATCTTAAGTATTTTCATGTATACTAAAAATCCATAAATTTTCAGGACAACGTGTATGGGGTTAGGAATTTGTATGGGGCTAGGAGAAATTATTTGATACTTTTTAGTCCATTTTAAAAACGTTGTATATTATTGTTTTTATTTAAATAATTATTAAATAGTTTATACTTAACTTTAAAGGTTTCTGTGACTAGAACTGCTGAGGCATGTTAAAAGAGTGATTTCTAGATTTTAAAGGTGATGTGGACGAATATTTTTTTCTTATTGATCCGTCCTAACCAGAATGCACTGCGACCAGAGGAGGCCTGTTGTGCTCACCGTAGATACTTAATCATTCTGGTAACTTGGCTTACTGCGCTAATTTATACAGTCAACCAAGTTATGAATCTCGTTGGGCTTCAAGTTTGTTGACCAGAAAGTTTGCTGCTTTTTGGATCTAATGATTCACATTACATATAATGAGCTTTACCGTTTCACTTATTTGACCAAATAGCTTCCAATTAAGATTCGCATCGTAAACTTTCATTTTGTGCAGGTGAACTTTAACGGCTGTGTGTTTCTTTCATTATAACTTGATTTCTACTAGTTTCTAATAGGTTACTGGATAATTTCGGGTCAGGATTCCCAATAAAAAGTTCCTGTTATTCAGTCTCTGGCTGGTTGTCCAGTGATTTTTCAATCACGACTCTCGTGCCACGCATCTCGGTACCCCAAAAGCTAATTAGGGAGCCCTAAGTATTTTTTTGCTAGCTCATCAATTTTTTCGTTCCCACATATGTCTTTCTGTCCTGAGACCGATAGTAGCTTTACTTTTTTATTTTTTGGCAGAGTTCACCCTAACATTCCCAAACTGTCTCTAGATAATATGTGGGTAGCTGTTTGTATTTTGGAAAATGGCAATACTGGCATTTCAAGGTGCCATTTGACATATCCATGGTCCAGTTTTACATTTTAGGCGATATACGTACTCAAAACCTTTTGACATACGAATGCTATTTATGTTGTTTACAGTAACATCAAAATTCCATCTCGACCAAAAAATAAAAACTCCTGAACATTTTCATGCGATTATTTTTCATAACATTCGAAGTGATTTTAATCGATAAAAGTGCATCGATGGATTTAATTTTTTATATAGCGACGGAACATCTACAAAAACCATTGGATCTTCTTTAGTATACATGTCAGACTGGGTCCATGGACTTTTTCATCTTTTAAGCCAGTTGATTAGAAAAGGGGGACCCCAGTTAACGGTCAAGTAACCAGTTTCTGGCAAATCAATATCGCAATTGCAGCGTAGCAACGAGGATGTGTGATCGTATGTGCTGCGCTCTTTCCAATTATTTTGTTAAAGTAAGTTCGATAAATATGACGGCGGTTTTGCGCCCTAGGTCGCTGTGGATAACAATGCTCCTAACATAAATAGGGGCTCCACAAATGAAAAGGGTTACTTTGTTTTGAAAGCTCTCTAGTCTACTGAATATTAATTTGCCCGTGGTGATCCACGTAGGAGCGTCAAAGCACAAATCCATCTGATAAAAAAAACTTGTTTATCATGACTTTGAGCTTTAAGTTAAGCATACTATCTCGATTCAACAGAAAGTAGAGAGCTATCGGTGGCTTTGCTAAGTAAGTAATTCGTATTGAGAAGCCAACTGAGCCTCCTGTCGAAAACCAGTCCTAAGTAATTCACGTGATCCCTTCAGGGAATCACAGCATTGAAAATGGATAGCTGAACATTTGCGATCTTAAATCTGGCTCTAGTGGACATCAATGTCTTAGTTTTGCAAGGTTCAGCTTGATCTTCCAACTGGACATCCATTTCTCCAGCTTATGTATATGCTGTTGTAATCTCGTAATGGTTAATCAAAATGATCCTTAGGACATCGCAAAAATAGTATCATCGGCGAATAAAAATAATTTGCTATGTTGATGCCAGATATACAGAGGTTAAATAGAGTGGAAGGTAGAGGAGAACCCTGAGGAACTCCCGTTCTAATGCAGCTAGATGTAGCATCGTTCGACGAAACTACGGATGTTCTACACTTCAAGAAACTTAGGACCAGTGTTACCATAAGTAGAGATTCTTAGCCTTATAAATCTGATTACAAGCTCATTGTTCCATGCCTTGTCAAAGGCTTGCTAATATCGAAAAATTGCTCTCTTATGAGTTATTAGCGACGCCAGTCTGCCGAACGCTGCTATGACTCCCTCTAAACCAGAATTGATCCGGAAACAAGATGTTCCTATAAACTATAAGGTCGGTCAAGCCATTTAGAATAACCCTTTCTACCAGTTGTTCGAGAGTGGAAAGTAGACTAATAGGCCTGTAGCTGTTAATATCGGTGGCCTTTTGCCTTTATTTCTTGCAATACTGCATTTGCTGTCAATGATAGCTGAAACAGTATTATCCAAGGCTCTCTTCAGAGCTACGTAAGGCAGAACATCCAAACCTAGCACTTTGTTGATGACGAAATTCAAAGAAATTCCTGTAATTTCATCAAGGCCGACTACAGTTATTCCCTGGTTGATAAGGGCGTACAAACCTCTAAATAAGAATAATTCGATCGATATTTAGTTTCTTTATACGATCGATACAATCTTGTATTTGTCCATTAGCTTTATCCAATGGGTCTGTTAAAGTGACGTTGTTGCTAACACACACATTAGAACTTTTGTCAAACTGTACAGGCTGCTATTATGAATTTGCAAAGTTTCCAATTTGGATTCCCAGCATCGATAGCATAAGTCGCGAAGCTCTCGCCGTACCTCTTCCGATGCCCTGTTTGCTTGGCTCTTAATGGCAAGATTACCACTCCACCTGTTCTCGAGGTGGTTCTTTTCCCTAATTCTGACTTTCAAATCCGCTACAATTTCGACATATTTTGAGTATTTGAATACCTTTGTAAACGATGATTTGGCGAGAGCATCCAAAATTATATAAGTGACATATTTGACAGAGTCCTTCAGAGAGTGCACATCAGGAGTTACCTTCGGATACTCGGCCTCCTTGAGAATCTCTTTATACTTTGGCCAGTTTACGAAAGTTTTTAAACCTCGTTTAGGCGATTATGGATAAAAGCATCAAGTTAATGAACGAATAAGTACCAAAAACCAGTCTTCTAATGACGAAAAATTAGCAGCAAAAAACTGTCTTGTAAAAATAAAAGTGTTCAGAATCCGACATGGTTGTATGAGTATGACCAGATTCAGTTCAAAATAGGTGTCGAAACTTCTTTCGGCTTTCCAAGGCTACTACTCATTAATATAGCTCTAATAAACTCAACTATTCACCATATAGTACCAATATGGCCTCTGGTGACTATTATTTTTTCAAAAAATTATAACCTCACTCGAAAGAAAAGCAAATGATGGATCAAGTCTGCCGTTTTAATACGTTCTAAGGACAAGACGATGGACTATTTTTTACGAAATACTGTGAAAATTGATGTGAAGTAAGAGCTGATTAGAATAAAAAATAATATTTGTTTTTACATTTTACAATTCAGGTTGGATACTTTTAGACCTTACTGCGTAAAAGCCATACCTGGTTTCAGATTCGCTACTTTGTAAATTTAGAGGCAATTTGAACCCCAATTAAAAAGAACACAAATAAATGTCGGTAACTTTTAAAATTAAAAACGTTTATATAGGTTATTAATATTGAGTTCTCTGAAGCGCTCTTTTTTATCAAAAAAAGGTAATTATTCGCTTATTCTTTATTGATATGGACGATAATTTAAATATTCTTTTTTCTCTAAAAAGGACCGTAATCTAATATTCTCTGATGATTTTGCTTTTGTTTTTACCAATTTCAGATCTGACTTCATATTCAAAATCTGTTGAATAGAATAATTTACTTTACTAAACGTTATAATTTTCCGCACTACCTGCATTTTTAAGTAATGGATTAATTCTTAGGTAATTGAGGGTTTTTGGTATTCCATGTGTATGCTAAATCTTTCTCTGAACTATAGGGTAGCTGACATTTCGGTGAAATCTCATTCACCATTTTCAAAGCTCACTGTACAGCGTCTGTGATCGAACTGATGTTTGAGACTCAGGTGCAACCGGTTTTATATGTATTCGTTGGCCGCATGGTTCTAGTCAATCAGGTTCCGAGTTTTGCTGTGTCACCGGCCTTGCTGCCAGTGTTGGAGATCATGTCGCAGGGTTATGATCCATTTCTTTACTACCTACTACTAGTCGATGTTTCGTTAGCAGGTTTTTCCAAATATTAGGCAACTACTGACTATCGTCTCGCTATTTAAGTTCTTGGGCCGCTTCTCAATTTCAATGGATTCATTTATAACTCTTGTAGACAGGTTTTCACATCTTGAAAGCATTTTGGTTCCTGAGAAGTTGATCTTGTGTTCTGTGAAGAAAGTTTTTTGCTTGATAACGTTTATATGTTCATCTCTTCTGGAGCTTTTTTTCCGGTTGGTTTTACCTACGTAAGATGAGCTGCATTCTCTGCATGGAATTTCATGTACTCCCTAGTTTTCTAGAGGATTTTTTTCTTTAGGTGTTGGCAGGAGATCCTTTACTTTACAGTCTATGGTGAAAAAGGTTTCAATGTTGTGTCTCTGGAGAATTTTTGCGACTCTGCCTGTAGTGCCTCTAATATATAGAAAAAAATTATGGAGCTCTTCTCTTGATTTTCGTGATTTTTCGAGGCCAAGCGTTTATTTCTTAGATCCTTGTCTATATGTTCTTTTTTGTAACCTTTTTTTGTAGTACGTTGATTTTTTTGTGGAAACGTAAGTGATTTCATTACGGCAAATAATTGGACGGAGTTGGTGATGTGAACCGTCATTGAGGTATTTATTGGTGTGAGTGATTTTCTGTGGACGGTGTGTGAAATCTTCTTTTCTTTTTAGTAGGATATATAGAAAAGGTAGTTTTTATTCCTGTTCTATTTCCATGGTGAATTTCATTTTCTTCACATATAAACAGTATACACCCAAAAATTAAGTTCACCATGAAAATAGAACAGGAAGAAAAACTATATTTTCTAGGTATTCTACTAAAAAGACAAGAAGATGGCTTGCTTTCAACTGTCCACAGAAAACCCACTCACACCAACAAATACCTCAACGCCGACTCACACCACCACCCTGCCTTTGCCTTAGTGGAATCACTTACGTTTCGACCTCCGTCCCTTACAGATCAAGAAAAATTCCCAATTTCTGGAGTTCATTGCCGCACAAGTTTAATTTAGAAACTAAAATGTTTTATTAGGAAGTTCTATAGAAAGTTATTTTTACCACAGATTTAGTAGGTGTAGGGAAGAAGTTGTATAACTCCAAAAAATACATTTTTAGGAAAATGGCTAATAAATATTTGGAAATTATTTATAGTCGCAATTTAATTAAATAAAGGAATTTTTCTTCTAAAAATATTTCAGCATTTCTGTTAAGAGAAAAATTTAATTTGTTCTGCTTTCATCTGAGATTAAATTAAATAATATAAAATATGATGCTAAATGAGCAAACAATATTCTACCAGAGATCGCCCTTATATTGAGTATGGATGAAATTCGTAATCGAATTTAATGACTAACCGTTTCAGATTTATTGTTGTTATGTTTCACAAGTTCAGGATCATATGACCTTTTCCGTTTACGTGTTCCCTAATGAAATATTATTAGCAATTATCGGTATTAATCGACAGTTAGGTGATTAGATAGATATTTGCTGGTAGTAGATCTAGATATTATAGAGTATTTTAACTCAGTCATGACATTAAGTTGATGCATCTCATTTATACAAACAAATGATGGACCTAATAAGCAATGCTCTAATTATTTTACTAACAGGATTTTTAGCGTTTTGCACAAAAATTATAAAATTACTAATGATAAGACCTATGCGGGAAAATATGTAGGATTTGAAATTTAAAAATAAAGATAGAGCCGTTGATCTATAATAAAAACATAATATTTTATGTACATGGAAATAATGGTCCATACTTGTCCATATTGTTTTGGATTAGATTTAAAAATCAAAGTTAAAACAAAACGCCTTTTAAAAATGTAACGTCAATTTCCTACATTTGTTTCTTTCTATAATTGAAAATTTCTAACCTAGTCACTAGAATAGGTTCATGAATATTATTTCTGTAGGTAGAAAAATGGTTTAATACTAAAACTTTCATATGAATAAAATAAATTTGATATAAGATCTCAACGCGCTGTATCAGTAGATTTAATTGTGATACTGGTTGAAGTCGATCAGTGATATTGTTTCTAAAGCACCGTTTTCATCCGATCAAACCGATCCGATAAAGTTATATCCACTTGAAATTTGGGTAACGAACGATTTAGATTGGTGTTTCTATCAGATGCAACATTTCTCCTACCAGTTATATCCACCAGAAACGTTGCATTTTATAGAAACTTCAGTTAAAACTGTCTATTATCTGATTTTCAAGTGATTAAAATTACGTCTGATGAGTTCGATCAGATCATAATTCAACTTTAGAAACAAGGTTACTGACCTCGCTTACGTTTTTTGAAAAATGATGAGCGCGTGAATCGCTGGAAGATGATCCACGAAAAGCATGCCCTGAATCGGTGACAACTCCATAGAACGTTAATTTGGTGAAAGAAGTTGTTTTAATCGATCGACAATGCAAAACAAAGAAGTAGCTGCACAATCTGATATTTCAAGAACCAGTGTTGTGCGGTCCTGCATAAACATATTCAGTTCATTGAAAAAGTTCCGGGTCTATTTTTTTACGAATGAAAACAAGAGTTTAGAAAAAAGATTCTCCTCCTCGTTCTATACAAATTTTTCTGCACTCGTATAGCTGTTGAAACAACCTGGAAAACTCCTCTTCTGGAATAGCTTTGAGAGCCCTCGTGACATTCCTTTGAATCGCCTCAACGTCTTCAAAACCTTCTCCCTTCATCGTCATTTTCAATTTAGGGAATACAAAAAAGTCTGCCAGACCCAGATCTGGCTAGTAGGATGGATGATGAATCATTAAGACTGACTTTTGAGCCAAAAATTGTGTGATGAGTATTGAGGAATGAGCTGGCGCATTATCGTACAACAGAAACCAGTAACCGGTGCGGTACAATTCCGATCTCACGCAACGAATCCTCTTCAAAAGTCATTCCAGGACACTTTTGTAGAATTGTTTGTTCACTCTTTGGTCCGGGGACATGAATTCGCGATGGATAATTCAGCAAGAATTAAAAAACGAAATGAGCATCGTTTTAATTTTCGACTTTGTCGCTCGAACTTTAGTAGGGCACCCTTCGCCCTTGCCTCGCCACTCACCGGATTGGCGCTTAGTCGATGGATCGTATTAAAGACACCATGATTCGTCACCGGTTGCAATTTTATTTAAAAAATATTCAAACTTGTCTGCCTATTTAACTAAATGGCACGAAGCTTCCACACGGCGCTCTTTCAACTCTTACGTTAACAATTGCGGAATGAACTACGCACACATTTTTTTTTCCGAGAACATCCTGCAAAATGTGGTGCACGCTTCCTACACTGATATTGATTTCGTCTGACAACATTTCAGTTGAGGTTGTTTTCCAGCAACTATCTATCGTTCTTGAACCGCGGATACCACTTGAAAATCTTGCTGCAGCTTAAACAATCCTCACCATACGTGGTTTTCAATAATTCGAATGTTTCCGAACAACGTTTCCCCAATTTTAAAAAATAATTGATTGCGGCCCGTTGCTCCATGGCGAAAATTATGACGCAGTGACAAAAACACGTCTACTTGAAACGAACACAGCTGGCCAATAAATGAAGTTACAGCGCTCATATCTCCACTGTGAGTAACCAAGGCATCATATTACAAAGTTCTACCGTCGGGTAACAAATAGCACTTGTTGTTAATTTTACACAAAATTAGTCCCAAAACTTTTTAAATAAGTGACAAAAAAAGTGCGGCTGCTTCACAACAATGCTGCGGTCCGCACCGCTACAATTTTCAAGGCGACTGTTCGAAAATACAACTTTACTGAACTCGGTTATCAGCCCCAGTCTGGCCTCTTCCGTTTTTTGTTTTTATTTTCAGAATTGGAGGCCACAACGATAATAAAATTAAACAAACCAGGTATTTTGGCACTACGGATCCAGCATATTTTATAAGTTGTATAGAAGTTTTAATTGAACGTCCTATATTTCAATCCTGATGGAACTGTAAATTGTAAAACTAAGTGATTTAAAAAAAAAGCATCTTCGAACAGCACTTAAGCTCATCTTCCGAAAAACAACAGCATTTAAGTTTAGCCTAAAAATTTCACAGCTCACCCTTATTTTCATTCCTGTGGGGTTTGTAAACTATAATTTTAAGTCAAAATTTGTTACGTGTATTTTCTAAAATTCCTTTAACTCAGCTTCCAAGAAAAAGTACAAATAGCAAATTTAACCTTATTTTCAACCCTGCAGGAGCAGCACAGTTTGATGTTCCACCTTCTCAAAAAAATATACCTGTGTTAAAAAATAAACTTCTTCATAAACTGAACGATTCTAGTTAAGAAAAATTTTAAAAACTGGCAATTTCCGGTACTAAGCCGCCATATTAACACTGCCATGTTGAATTTCAGATTTCCGGTAGTATTCAGTACTTAAGAAGGAAGATTTTTTTTATTTTGATTTTAATGGGCCCCACACTTTTGATATGGCTATAGAGCAAACTCTCTGAAACTTTGCATTCTGGTAATTCTTGATGAGTATATCAAAAGTATCAATAGAAGTTAAGTTCTAAAAACTCATCTTTTGAAAATATAGCGCTGTGAAGTTGTTCAATTCGTTTGTTCTGCAGTATATATGTCACCTTAAAGGTTATTGCAAAGTAAGCTATTTTTTATCAGTAATTAAAAGAAATTCAATGTCGACCTTCGCTTTGACCTTGACCTTGAAGGTAACCTTGAAAATCACTTTGAGATCAAGTTATTTTTTGTCGAAGGGGGGTTCAATGACGACCTTCGCTTTGACCATTGCAATGACATTAAAGTGGCCTTCACGGTGATCTTAGTAGTTTACAATAAGATGTCGTCGTCATGCGTTGTAGGTGTGTTCTTAATAAATCAGACAAATATAATCATATTGTTCTTTAGGGTTGTTTGGATTGAAAAAGTTTTTATAACCGAGTGGTTACATTCATGCATACTTGCATGCATATAAACATGTAGTACGGAAATATATATATATATATATATATATATATATATATATATATATATACATATGTATATATATATACATATGTATATATATATATATATATATATATATATATATATATATATATATATGAATAAATACGAACAGAAAGCACAATCAGGTCAAATTCGATTGGTTCAATAACGACTTTAACTTTGATCTTGAGGGTTAGCTAAAAGGTCGTCTCAAAGTGACTGCCAAAGTTAAGTCGAAGGTCACCAGTGAAATAAGCAATTTGACCTTGAAATGACCTTCAAGATCAAAGCAAAGGTCACCATAGATTCCCTTTTCTTTATGATAAAAATAGTTCTACCTCGACATAACCGTTAAGGTGACCTACAGAGTTACAGTTGCTTTACGCTACTGTAGAACCAACAAACAGCAACGTCAAAGGGATGTATTTTCAAAATATGAGTTTTTCGAAGTTAGCTTCAAGCCATCACTTTTGATTTACTCATCAAAGACTACCAGAATCCAAATTTTCGGAGCGTTTGACTTAAACTCATTTCCCACAAGGAAAGTGCGATTTCCTTTAATTCAAGAAAACTCTTTACCGAGCTTCGAAAATATCTTAAAATAAAGAAAATGTCGGCAAAGAGAAAAAAAATTGTTTTCCCCGATTAAAGACCCATATCCCAACTAAATTCGGCTGAGTAATTATCGCTGTGGGTCACACATTTCTTTTAAGTAACAGAATATTTTGAAATTGACTGCAATTAAGTTCTTAGGTAAACATTAGAAAATCCTGAAAGTTCCATTACACCCTTGGAAGAATTCGGCAATCTGATCAAAAATTTATATCCCTAAAAAGTAACAGCCGTAAAATATGAGGATGCTAAATCATATTTGTGAAATTGTTCGTTAAATTTAGATACGCTGTTACATCTAACAGGAAAAAATGTTAATTTTCTTCTGTTAAATATGTTGTAATTAAATAGACGACACTTTATAAGAGACCTACTTAATATAATAATGAAAAATTATCAGTTTTACCGTTCTACAAACCACTTACTTAACATTTAAAGGATGTATATGAAGTCTGAAAAAAACCTATTTTAATAGCAACGAATTAATGAATTTATTGTAGGATTTTCGTTCACTTTAAAATTTCCTACTTCTTAAGACGTAAACAAATTTTATATATGTTTAATTTAAAAACAAAAAAATTAACTTTTATTTTCATTCATTTCTAATTTGACCTTCGCTTTGACCTTGACCTTGAAGGTCACCTTGAAAATCATTTTGAGATCAAGTTATTTCTTGTCGAATTTTGTTCAATGACAACCTTTACTTTGACCATGGCAATCACATTAAAGTGGCCTTCAAGGTGACCATAGCAGTTTACAATAAAACGTCGTCGTCGTGCGCTGTAAGTGTTGCCTTCTTAATATGTCAGAAAAATATGATCATATTGTTCTTTAGGGTTATTTGGATTAACAAAGTTTTCATTACCGAGTTGTTTTATTTATACTTATTTGCATGCATATATACATCTAGAACGGAAATACATATATATATATATATATATATATATATATATATATATATATATATATATATATATATATATATATATATGTATATATGCAGAACACACAACCAGTCCAAATTTGATTGGTGCATTCATTTCTAATTTGCATCAAAGTAAATTATACACACTACACTAATATTTATTAAATAGATGTGTCTTTACTTAAAGCATTATATTTTCCTTTGTAAACAAATTTTATCAAAATTATGTGAGACAAGTTGATATTATCTTTAATCTCATTGTTTCAAAATTATTTAATTTATGTACTAACAAATGGCAATAGTTTACAGCACAAAACCTGAAATGATCTGTGTTTGTTCTTCACATTTCCAGTAGAGATTCGAATAGCAAGATGATAGACAACATGCATAATAAATGCACTTAAATATACTGAGTGACCCTGAAAAAGCAGGAAATTTCTAAACGATCTGTAGGTCATATGAAATGAGCATCAGATGTTAATATAATCTCTTTTCGAAAAACTTCCCCATTCCGAGAAATTCCTCAAACCTGGTTGTGAACTGTAGTTTTGTAAAAATAAAATTAGGTAAAATTTTCTCAAAATTTTAATAAACACCCTTGGACAATTTTTTTTATTTCGTGATAGGTGAGGCGGGGATCCTGTATCCTTTTCATATTTTTCAACAAATGTTAAAGCTCGTTAGATAATATAAATATAACGTCCTTTTTTATGATGTATTCTTTTCTTAGATAAAAGATACTCATCTTAGATCTTGAAAAAATAAACAATTTTCGAGATAAATACATTTGAAATTTCACTTCATTCAATTTTCAGTTTCATAATAGGAATAACCTTGAAAGAGAAGAATAGGTTATTAAAAAATTAATGTTAAATTTAAACTCTCTATCGGGATTGAACTTTTAGTGAAAAAATTAATAAGGTTACAGCACCCCGGGCTCACCAGAAACTTATTAAAAAAAATTTAAACCACCCCAATGGTGTTCATTTATTACAACATTAACCGAAATTTTATTAATTTCTATCAAGCGGGACCAAAAGTTATTTTAAGAGAACCACATTTCATACCTTGGCATGGGGAAAGAATTCGGTAGTTTTCGTTTGGTATAATTTAAAAAAAAAAATATATGCAAAAGAGTTAAAAGAGGTCCGTTGCGTTTCCTTCTTATTTGCTTTACTTTAATACCGTAATTACAGAAAAAAAATCTTAGAGTTAGATCCTTATTAACATAAAATATTCACTATAATTCAAAGTAATGGAAACAGTGAATATAGTAGAAAGATGGCAATTGACAGCAAAGAAATTTGGTTCAACACAGCAATTTGTTTGTAGCCCAACCTAACCTAGTTTTTTGAAATTTTTATGTTCATTTTTGGAAATAAATGAATTTCTTAAATATCAAATATAATGATGTAGGTTCCTCTATGCATCTACAGCCAAGGAATTATAAATGTACACACCTACTGTTGGTTCTCCTTTTAAATCTATTTTTTATGTTTTATTTCAATAACATCACTTTTATTTTGACTATTAGTCAAACATTTTCATCTCCCAATCCATGTGGGTAAGCTGGAATTTATCAATACTGATTTTTTTTAGTAAAAAATAAAATACCAAGTTAGGAATTAAATTATTTCAATAACAAGGAAGGTACCTGAAGTGTCCGGCTCTGATTTTAATGAAACCTCAATATGTTGTAGAAGGTATAAAAATAAGAGAAACGTGTTTTTTTTATCTAAGGAGATTCCTTACAACGGGGTGAAAACCGCCCTTAAAATTCACCCCAAAAAGAAATATTTTTGAAAAATCTCACGTTCTAAGTAAGATATTTTTACAAAACAAAATTAAACTTACTTGTTTTTCGAAATATTATTAAACTATGGTATTTTCATCCACAAGGATATCATTCCGTATTTTTTATTAGGGTAAACCATACATTTATGCACATAACTTAATTCTAAAAATGACGAAATTTAATGGAATTGTTTGAAAATATTTTTTTTCACGAATACCATAAGTAACCCAAATTGGCGGATTTCGGGTTTTCTTAAAATAAACCAGTAAAAGAGGGTAAATTTTTTTAAATTTCAACTTCTAATTGAAATATTTTTATCAAACAAAGTGGAAATTACTTTTTATTTGAAATGACATTGAGTTATGGTATTTTCACCCCCAAGGATATCATCCCTTATTTCTTATAACAGTAAACCATGTATTAGCGCACGTAATTTAATTCTAAAAATTACTAAATTTAATGAAATTATTTGAAAGTATTTTCTTCACAATTAACTCAACTTGACATGTTTTTGAAATACAAAAAATGAAGTAGTAAAAGAGGGTGAGGCACCCCCAAATACATTTTTTCCACATCTCAAATTCTAATTGAAATATCTGAAAATTACCTGTTAGTTGAAGTGAGGTTATACCATCTTGTTTTGATCCCATATATATCATCCCTTACTTTTCATGATGATTATTCTTGTAATTCATTTACATAATTTAATTCTGGACATTACGAAATTAAACCAAATTTGTTCTTTTTTTACGAATGCAATAAGTCACTTATGTTGACGTGTTTCAGGGTTTCCGGAGATAAACTAGTAAAAGAGGGGGAACCACCCCTAAATACGTTTTCTTAATATCCTCAGTTCTAATTAAGATATCTCTACAAAACAAAATTAAAATTACTTGTTATTCGAAATAACGTCAAACAATGGTATTTTCGCTCTCAGGGATATTATTCTTTATTTCTTATAATAGTAAACCGTCATTTCATACATATATTATAACTCTTTAAATTGTCAAATAATGTATGAAATGACATCCTTCGAATGATATCCTTGAGGGTGAAAATACTATAGTTTAACTTCACGTCAAATAACAGGTAATTTTCAATTTGTTTCGTGAAGTTATCTCACTCTCTTTTACTAGTTTATTTTTAGAAACCCCGAAACAAAACAATTTAAGTAACTTATAATTCAAACAATTCCATTAAATTTCATAATTTTAACAATTAAATTACTTGCGCAAATATATGATTTACTCTTCTAAAAAATAAGGGATGATATTCTTGGAGATGAAAATACCTCAGTTCAACATCATTTCAAATAAAAGTAATTTCCATTTTGTTTTGTAAAGATATCTCAATTAGAAATTGAGATATAATAAAAAAATATTTGGGGGTGACTCACCCTCTTTTACTCTTAGAAACCCGGAAACCCGTCAACTTAGTTACGTATGGTATTCGTGAAAAAAGTATTTTTAAACAATTACATTAAATTTCTTAATTTTTAGAATTAAATTACGTGCGCGAATAAATGGTTTACCCTTATAAAAAATAAGGAATAATATGCTTGAGGGTGAAAATACCGTGGTTTAACATCATTTTGAACAATAAATAATTGTAATTTTGTTAGAACCGGAGATATTTTACAAATACTGTTTTTAGGGGTGAAATTTAGAGGCGGATTTCACCACGTTAAAATGAGTCGCCCCAGTTAAAAAAAAAATCGTGTCTCTTCAGGTACTTTCCGTGTAAGAAGCATCATTCAAATGCAACAGTTGTAGGAAGTAAAAACTAATATTTTGAACTATAAATATTTCAGTACAAATAAAATGTCTTCACCAGATCTCTAATTTCGACTAACAATGTTTAATATATTATAGGGTTCAAATTGTAAATGGATCACTAAAACACCATATTAGGAAAACAAATTTGCCACTATTTTTTTACCACCGTGTATCTATTATGAAAAATATTTTTGATACATTCCTACTATCGCTTAATCCTACACCATTTATTAGGTACATTTATGTGGTGGTAATTTTCAACATTACAGCTTGAATACCTACTCAAATTATGCTTGCGTTTATTTATTTTATTTTGTATATTTAAGTCCTATTCGTAATATCAATCACTGTAAAATATGTTATATCCTAATTTTTTACCACTTACTTTATACTGATACTGACAGACAAATGAACAAACAACTTTACAAATACAAATAACCTTGCGGTGTAACCAAAAATTATTGCAATTCAAAAGTATTTTAATCACTCTAATTTTATTGTTAATTATTATTAAATTTCTTTTTCCTCATCTTTAAGTTTTCAAGACTATATTATCCCGTGATTTTTAAAACATGACTCGCGTGACTTTTGACATTAAACGTTAATAATGCGGAGTTTTAATCATTCATATATATGGGGTTGGTTCCTTAAAAAACTATAATTTTAATGACCATTACAAGTTATATTATCCTATTTAATCAAAAACTTCACATGATATCCAAAATTAGGAAAATTTTTAAAACTTTTCAAAGTTACACAACTTTGAACAAAGTTTTTGTAAGACTTTTTGAATTTGTTAACTTTGAAAACTTTTCTATTGGCTGATATAAAATATATCCTTGGGAAATGTACGTAATAATTACTTAATACCCTGTATAAAAATACATTCAACTATAACTTTTAAATACTTTATTTTGTTCAAAGAAAGTTTTTGTTCAGAAATTTGTTAAACGTTAATAGTCGCCAATTTCTTAATCCATTAACTTGTCACACCAACCTACCTCATCATAAATAAAATTGTCAATCTCCTCAAGTGGTCGACCATACAACTTCTTCGGAAATGGTTCATATTTCATTGGTAGTCGCGATCCATCCTCAACACTGAGCTTCCTCTTTGGTTGAAAGCCGTATTCGCGCACCAGTTGAATAGTCTTTCGCTCAAGCCTTTCCAAGGACTCTTTCGTAAAAGGTTTCACTTGAGTCTTGGCCTTGGAAGGCGGCTTAAGCGGGTCACTAGAAAACCTCTTCGTAAGAGAAACTTCTTCGCCGGGTAGTTCGGGGACCAGGTCGCTTTCGGGACCACATGGATATGACACCGGCCTTTTGGCTTTAGGTGTGGGTTTGGGGTTGTCATTATGGAAGTTGGAGGATTCTGAGGTCACCGGACCAGAGCTCATGATCCCGGGACTCGACATCAAGTTTAAGAGTCAATCAGCCGCCAGTAGGACGTGGATAACGTACAGCGTCGACATTGCCAGGACTCGCGGCGGACTGAGGCGTCGTGACGCTAATAGCGACGCCAAGGGGCGGCGCACCGCAGAGCTGAAGCGCCCTCGCCGCCGCCGCGGGTTTTGCGCTACCGGCCGCTGCTTTAAGTTAAATAAATAATAGGCTAGTTATTATACTATACTGCTGTTTCACTCTTATGCTATGCAGTATATTAAGACGATAAATAGAGAAGTTTTAATCAAAGCTTATCAGAATTAATTTTTATTGCTCCTATATAAACATGCAAGCATAAAGTTGTTTAATAACCCGTTTTTATTTCACTAAAGTTATGAAATAGAGATTGCAGTTATTCTGTGTTATCATTCTTGTGTCATTGTCGATTCGTAGTCTAGTTTAAAACAATAGAAAGTTATAAATATCATTTGCATTTAACTACCTAAAATGTATGTGCCTTTTTTTGTTTGTCAATGCAGTTGCTGAAACTATCGTAACCAGTTATGATATCCAAAATCTTTCGATATGTGATTCAACAGTACTCAATGAGGTATCATAAATGTATAGCCTAATCTAATAAATAACATGATACGAGGTGTGATTATAAAATAAAAATACTTCTACAGAAGAAGTACGCATTCATCAAAAGCGAATGACCAACAGCTGTGTAACATAAAGCCTTCTCTTTCGAATGCGGTGCCTTCCGTGGCTTTTTGGGCGTTGCCTTCGATTGTAAAAATGTTAAGAATAATAACAAAGTATCGAATTGTCGTGAAATTTGACATGAAAGTTGGAAAAACCGCCACTGAAACTTATCTTTTTTAAAAAAAGTGTATCGCAATGAATGTTTATCACGTGAGGAAGTTTTTCAGTGATATAAGTGTTTCCAAGATGGCCAAGAAGGTGTTTAAGATTATTCATGCCCGGATCGCCCTTGTACCTCAAAAATGAATGGAAATATTGAAAAAGTCGGTAATCTGATTGGATCTGACCATCGGTTAATTATTCGCGTGATTGCTGAAACTGTAGGAATTGGCAAAGAACGCCTAAAGAAAATTTTGCATAACAATTTTAACATGTAAAAAAGTATGTACGGAAATGATGCCTAAAATTCTTACAGTCAAACAATAAGAAGCTCGAGAAAATATTTGTACTTTGAACACCATTGAAAATAACCTGAACTTGTTAGAAAGGATGATAACATGTGACAAATCATAGTTTTTCATTTATAATCCTGAAACTAAGTGACGATTCATGCAATGGGAGGGCACAACTTCACTGAGAAGTAACAAAATCGAATGAACTAATCACGATTCAAAGATATAATGATTGTTTTTTTCGACATTCATAGGATTGTGTACTTTCACTGGGTGTCTGAATGACAAACAATTAATCATTATTACTACCTTTAAGTTCTTGTTTAACTCCGTGAAAAAAAATAAGAAAAAAATGACCAGAATTGTGGAAGAACAGGTCATGGGTTTTCCATCAAGAAAACGCGCCGGCTCATTCTGTAATGTCTGTCAAGACGTTTTTAGCCAAGTACAGTATCTCAGGGTTAGACCATCCACCTTATTCGCCTGATCTTGCACCATTTGACTTTTATCTGTTCCCTAAGACCAAATCTACATTAAAAAGAACACGACTTCAGTATCCGTTGAAGCTGTGAAAAAAATAGCAGCACGCGTGAAAAATTCGCATGAAGCGGTGTAGAGATAGAGGAGAGGTGTCTATTGAAGGTGATAATAACTAAATATGTATAAATTTAAATAAAATATTTCACAGCTTTTGCCTCACAATTTTATAGCCACACATAGTGTGCGTAAATATGCACTATATACGAGTACATTAGATATTATAAACAGATTTTTTAGCCTTTAGAAATTGTTCTCATATTCGTGCTATTCTGCATTTTTAGTTTTAATATGATCACGTAAAGTCGGATGCACATATGAACTTTATAGCAACAGAAAAAATGCTTCTCTTACCAGGCGCGGATCCAAGGGGGGGGGGGCGGAAGGGCGATACCCCCCCCCCAAAAAAAAGCTTTGAGTTTAGTACAACAGATCTGATTTTGCCTGTTATACTATAGTTTATTCAAGAACTAGACAGAATAATAAATCATTTTTTACCCTTTTTTTCTTCGCCAAGTACTTGTGTTCTTAGTTCGGTGTCTTTGGCAAAATCTGTTGGACACATATATTTTTTATAGGAATGGGTTAGAAATTTTATAATCAAAAATACCGGTCTATAATAATAGACTATTTGGTTTGGATAACAATAGATATTTGGATGTGTGAAGTGTTAAAAAGGATTGTTATAGGCGCCGGAAGGAGATTAATTTTATCACTAAGTATTTATGTTATAGAATATTATTTCGGTAATAAACTTAAAATAGAAAGTTTTTATAATATTATTTTATTTCTAATGATTTCTTAATAATTCACATACATTAGAAAATATAGATAATTTTGACATATTTAATACAAATCAAAACTGTATATTTATTATTTTTTATTTTGGCATAGAAACCTTTTTAGGCACATTCAGACTAAAACGTAGCCTTTTTCTCTCAAAAAATTTTAAGTTATAATTTAAATACGTACAAAATACCCATTGTCAAAAATACAGGAAGTTAAACATATATAAAAAAATAAATTCGTCCATATAATATTAAAATTTTTTTGGGGCTATCGGTCATTTTATTATTAATTAAAAATATTTTAGGACATTTCACGTTTCAGTTTATTTATTTCTTAAACCATCTGCAGAACTACAATTAAACACTAAAAAGGATTCAAATGTAATTAATTTTTATATGTTACAGAAAATTTAAATAATAAATTGTGTTTACGCTGGTAAACAATACATATTTAATTCGTAATCGAATCGCTCAAATTGATTATATTTGGTTCCTCTATCTCACTGATCATGAGATTGACTTTCCACATTTTCTTTTATTGTTTTATTATATGGATTTATCCCAATTTTCTGCAATAACTTTATTCAAAGAAATCTTTCCAAAGTTCCGTTAAATTACTAATTTTGTAAGTTGTGTTATTTCTCTCAACTCTGCCTTTTACTTGAGAGAAATATTTCCTTCTCCAACGGACATTTTTCGGACGATCTATAAGAACAGATTTCCTATCTGGTTTTCCCAAAATTTAGTTCTCTGTGCAATTTCCAGAGCTCAGTTCTTTTAATTTCAGATAAATCCCGATCATTATTAATTTTAGTTAGAATTTTGTCGACGGTTGGGACCTGCTTCTCGTAATTAAATGTACGTACAACTCTTTTTATTGAAGTTTCCATCTCTTCTTCCAACGAAGTCTTTTGTCTGCCTGTGATCGAATATGGCTTGGGAGTACTAACAATTCCAGTCGTTTTTTTTTCTTTAGTATACGGTACATAGTAGATTTTCCAACTCCTGTCATGTTGGAACACATCTTTTAACATTATTGTCTATATATTGATTTCTTAAGGAATCATAAACATTCATAGTAATAAGTTTTTCGTTAAGGAAAAAATGCCCTGGTTTAACGATTTTGGAATGCCATATATTTTGGGTATCTTACTAATCTCAAATAATATATAAAAACAAATACAAACAAGATAAATCACCAAGGTCACACTGTAAGGTGTACTTTGCTCACTCGCAGAAATTAAATTGAACTACCCGAAATTTTATTGTTGCAGTAAATTTATAAAAGCTTACAATATTTAAATACAATTAAATATAATTAGATTTACAGTAGACCTGTTACCGGTGGCACTGGTGCAGGTAGGTTGGAGATTTCGGTAACAGTTTCATTACTCTCTCTAGTCCCTGAATAGAGTATAGAAATGTGTATGCTTGCGGTCGCCCCTCCCCTTCCCAAGAGCTTTGAGTTCAGGAAAATAGAGCCGATTCTGAATTTTATATTAGGAATGTATATGCTACTGGCACTTCCCCCCCCCCCTCCGTTGACAACTCGTTTTTCTTGCGATAGCCTCCCCCCAAGAGCTTTGAGTTCAGGAAATAGACCCGATTCTGCATCTTATAATAGGAATGTGTATGCTGCTCGCATCCTGCCCTCCCCTCTGTCCGCAACTTGTTTTTCCTTGTGATCGCCCCCCCTTTCCAAGAGCTTCAGAAAAATAGCGCCCACCCTGCCTTTTAAACTAAAAATGGCAACGTTGCTGGTGCCCCCCCCCCCCCCGTCGACAACTTGCTTTCGCTCACCATACTGTACTTTTCTGATATCACCGCCACCCCCCTCCCCAAAGAGAGAGGCTGAATCCGCTCCTGTCTCCAACAGATTGTGTAATTTCTACGATAAAACAACGTATATATTATTAGATTAAATAGATTTTATTTAATTTCGGACTTACCTTTAATTATCTCATAAGAAAGCAAACTATAATGGTAGTCCACAAAAATATCGCTTCAAAATAACGGTTTCTTGAAAACGTATGTTCACATTTACAGTTCTGGTAATTTTCGCTGACAGTACTGGAATTGCAACGCATATAAATATAGCAGTTATAAATCAAATCAGGGACTCTATTGTGACTCTCTTTTGTCACGCGTTATTTGTCGTTCTTCGTATCCTGAAATATACAGGGTGTCCAGAAAAATGTGGAAAATCTCCCGGATATGAAAAAAATACGTGAAAGGAATATTACAAGTTCATATAAACTTTTTTCGTATAGGTCTCCTCTTCGGAGATATGGGCCCCCAAAAAGCTGCAATAAAATCAATGTTTTTACGTTATTGAACTACCAGGTACATTTTAATTTCTTAAGACCCTTCAAATTACTATCCAAGAAAATGTTGTGAATTACTCACAACTGGAGGGACTAGCTGCGACACTCATCACCCCATTTTTTTACGCTCTTTATAATAAGAACTTTGGACAACGTTTTTTGCATACCTTAAACTATTTACTAAAAATTAAGTACTCTTAATTCATGTCGCTAATACTAACCGTTTTCGAAAAACGAAAAAGGAATTTTCCCGTCACGATAGTTTCAATAAAAAGATAAACTAACTGCTTAGTTAAAAACTTCGTAAGAGGATTCAACATGGGTTCCCTGCGGTCTGATACACTCGCTGGTACGACTAATTAATTAAGGACTGCTGTACCAGCCACATTAATTCAGCATTGTTCCTTATTTGATCACAATGAAACGTGATTCTCCCTTCTATTTACCGGAGTGGAATACACCCAGGTTTCGAGGTGTCCCCACAGGTAAAAATCCAACGGCGTTAGGTCGGGAGAGCGAGGAAGTCATACAATAGGTCCCCTCTACCGAGCCAATGGTTTGGATAGACATTATTGAGCAACGCTGAAATAAGTTGGTGCCTCATCGTGCATGTAGTATATGTTTCGGAGGAGAAACTCCAAATAAAGTTCTCCATTCAGTCGTGCCGGTCATACGAATGGTCCAATCAAAAAATTGTCAATGACTCGTGCCCAGACATTAATTGATTGGAAATGATGTTAATGATGCGAAACAATAGTTGCCTGAGGATTATCATCAGCCCATACATGTGGTAAACCCTGCTTCATCCGTTAAGAGAATAGTGCTAATGAAGTTTACGTTATTTCGTTGCTGATCCATTAGCCAGTTTGCGAACTGCATTATACGGGAAAAATCTTAAGTAATTAGTTCAAGCACTTTTTTTAAATGATAATTGAAGAACTTCATGTACCATTGTTTTGATGTATTAAACTGCGCTGATAATTTTCGAGTGCTCGTTGAAGGAGTGTCATTTACAGCATTTAAAACATTTTCCTCTAATTGCGGCGTACGTACTGTTCTTCCCCGATCATCATCAGTACTTTTTTTCCAAAATTTCCTAAAATTATGAAGAAATTTAATAATATTACCTTATTAAATGGAATCGCCTACCATTCTCCATTAGACGTTGATCAACTCGTTGAAATGTTTCCTGATCTGGATGAGTACGATTAGGATACCTGTCGTGATATAACCTCCTAGCATCCAAAGCATTGCAAGATGCAAGGCCACACATCAGATCATTATTTCATAATTAATTTCACCACGAAATCTAAAAATCAGTAAATTAATATCCAAGTAAGGAACCAATGTGTCAGCGATGTGAAAGTTGACAAGTTCTAAAATGCAGGATATTTATTTATTTCGTACCTAGCAATGTTTGTAAAAACAATACTTATTTTTGGTGCCAATAAAATAAAACGCACGTTTTTGCGAACCTAGGTCGAACTGCAATTCACAGAATTGGTTCTTTTCAACTAAAGAGAACTCTAATTTTGGATCTTTTTTTTATCATAAGGTTGAAGGTTGAATATTTAAAAGGAACAAAGATGTATCTTTTATCGAAATACGCCAAATACGAGATGTAAATAAAATTACGTTTTTTCGAAAACGGTTAAAACCTGAATGAAGAGCACTTAATTTTTAGTCAATAATTAAAGGTATGTAAAAAACGTTGTCTAAAGTTCTTATCATACAGGGCGTAAAAAATGAGATCGTGAGTGTCACAGCTAGTACTTCCCTGCAGCTATGAATAATTCACAACACTTTCTTTGACAGTAATTTAGAGGGTCTTACCTGGTAAACATCATATTAAAAATAAATTGAAATATACCTTGTGGTTCAATAATTATGTGTAAAAAACCTCATTCCATTGCAGCTCTTTAGGGGCCCATATCTCCGAATAGGAAGCCTATACGAAAAAAGTTTATATAAACTTGTAGTATTCCTTTTGTGTTTCTTTCATATCCGGAAGATTTCCCACATTTTCCCCGACACCCTGTATAATAAATGGTATACTCTCGTTTGACTTCGAATTGTTCAATTAAACAATAAAGTTTTCATGTAAAGAGTTCTCTCAAAAATAACGCATCAAAAAGACTTTACTCGGATCACAATCCACATTTGACTACACCTAAGCTTTTAGAAATATTCATATATAAAAATGGCAGGTAAAGAATTCGCTCTCAAATACCATACATGTTCAAAAGGTAGAAGACAGATATATATATTATAGAAATAGGAAAAAACATAGAGAGTATGTGGCTATTAAAATTTTTATTAAAATAAGTAAACATCAGGTTTTGTATTTAAATAATGTTAACAACTGCAATATTTCACTTAATTCAGCCATATTAAACAGTAAACACTATACCACAATAAAAGAAATATAACCCTAGGGAAAAAAAATATTTTAATTATAGGCAGAACAACGACAGTACTACAGTAATTCTTTTGACTGTTGTGAATTAATTTGAATTATGCCAACAAAGTCAATAATTTGAATTTCATTGTTGCCAAAACTAGTTGCACCCTACAAGGTAACGAACAATCTAGAGATGTCCCTAATAATTTCAAAATCATTTAAACTTAAACGTTTCATGTAGCCCCTAGACTTTATTCATGTGAATCTCGCCTGATAAGACTATTAGGTCGTCCAAACGCGTATGGAAAGAGAACCAGAGTCGAATTCATGTGAGATAAACTGTCTACTTTTCCTTTAATATTCTGAATGTGAAAATAAGTCAGCTTAGTAAACTCTTTCAGCAATCATAACTACTTCTAGATATTTCATTTCATTTTCAACCCTGGACTATTTTTAGACTACAATTCGGGTTAAACCTTTTAAAGATCACCAAAATATTCTGTTAGCACGAAGTTGAGTTAGCTTGCTGGTGGTTCTAGTTCTACTGTGACAAAAAGTTTATTTCAATATTTACATCTAGCTTGAAAAAGTTTAAGTCTGAATGTACTATTTCTAAAAGACGCAGGTTCTAAATTTGCCCGCTTTACTGCGGAACGGCGGCAGCGATTTGAATGAAATTTTTTGCATTATGTTTATAAAGTTCCTGCGGTGGTCCCATATTATTTTGGCTGAAATTGGTTCATTAAAATCCAAGAAGGCACTGATAATATGGCAGACAAAATATTAATTTTATATGAGACGGTTTTCGGGGTCGTCCGCTGATCCAATATGGCGGATTAAAAATTTTGCATCTCTCGGTTTTGTCCAAAATTGATATAGGAGGTTTTTGATAGTGTAGATTACGAATTTAAAATTAGTTTTAAATAATTTAATATGACGGATACAATATGGCGGACTACAAATTTTACATCCCTCGATTTTGTTCAAAATTGGGATTGTATTTATGGATTATGTCCAAAATTGGTACTTGAAGTTTTCAAAAGTGTGGTTTAAGATTATATTCAATATGGTGTGTGAAAGTTTTACGCTATTTGCATCACGTCTCAAGTTTTTTCATTATCGGTGTTGGGAGTTTTGGGGGCCTACGTTACGAATATAAATTTTTTTAAAAGAAAAGATAACGGATTTACTAAACTAAATATTTGTTTAATACGATATCATTTGGAGAATTCTCATAATCAAAAAACTTTTTGTCGCTTACTTTAGTTTGGTTTACAACTTTAGATAAAATGAGTTCTTTTTTGCGACAATAAAAATTTAACTCAATTCAAAATCAAAATCGAAAAATAACATTTTTGTAAAAAAATTGAATCTACTAAAAATCGAGCACTAAAAAGCGAAAAATAACAATCTAAATTTTTAATAAAATTTAGATTATTACCAAGTGAAACATAACTACTAAACCGAGATGCATTCAAGCTACGATAGGAAAGCCATGACAAATAAAGAATTTCTACATCATTTTAAGTGAATCGCATATTGTCAGGTATGAGATCGGTGCCGACTTCAAAAAATTTCAATTTTATTTAAAAATATATATTTTTATTTTACGCTTTTAGTGCTTAATTTAGAAGTCGAATTCCAATATTTTAACCGACTTCTAAAAACAGGAGGTTCTAAATTCCCCTGCTATATATTTTTAACCGACTTCTAAAAGAAGAAGGTTCTGAATTCGTCGACTATGTATTTTTTTTATGTATGTAAACCGATTACTCCGGAACGGCGGCACCGATTTGAATAAATTACGTTATGTTCAGGAAGTTGCTGCGGTAGTCCCATACTTTTTTGGACGAAATTGGTGCAGTAATATCCAAGATGGACCTGACAATATTGCGACCAAAGAAATTAATTTTGCCCGATCTTCTCCAAAATTGGTATAAGGGAATTTTTGGCGTCGTACACAACGAATCTGGAATTATTTATAAAAAATTCATCATGGCGGATCCCATATGGAGGACAAACAAATTTAATATGATTCATTTTCTCCAAAATTGGTATGGGGGAGTTTTCGGGGTCGCACATAATGAGTCCAAAATATTTTTTTTTTAATTCAATATGACGGATCCAATATGGCGGACGAAAAATCAATCTTATCCGATTTTCTCCAACATTGGTACAAGGGAGTTTTCGGGGTCGAACATAACTAATCTAAAATTATTTTTAAATAATTCAATATGGCGAATCCAATATGGCGGAAAAATAAATCAATTTTGTCCAATTTTCTTCAAAATTGGTACGGGGGAATTTTTGATGTCGCACATAACGAATCTGAAGTTATTTTTTAAAAATTCAATATGGCGGATAAAATATTAATTTTGTCCGATTTTTTTCAAAACTGATATGGGGAGTTTTTGGGATCGCACATTACGAATCTGAAATTATTTTAAAAAAATAAAGATGGCGGATTAAAGATTCTTCATCTCCCGATTTTGTCTAAAATCAATATTGAGGAATTTTTGTTAGTGTTAATTATAAATTTAAAATATTTTTTGAAAAACTCAATCTGGCAGATTCAATATTGAGTCCTAAAAATTTTACATTTTTCGATTTCCTCCCAAACTGATATAGGGGGTTCTTGAGGGTGTAAATTATGAATTTAACAGTATTTTTTTAGAATTCAATAAGGCGATCTCTAATGTAGCGGACTAAAAATTTTATATTTTTCGATTTTGTTCAAAGGTGGGACTGAATCGTTTTTGAGGATGTAAATAGCGAGTAGAAGTCTAGAAATTTTAAATTTCCGAATTTCATCCAAAATTGGTACTAGGGGGCTTTGAAGGGTTTATATTTAGATTAGATTAAGACTTAAAATAATTTTTTTGAAATTCAATATACCGAATGCAATATGGTGGGTGGTAAATATTACCTTATTCGCATTTTTTCAGATGGTATTAGGAGGTTTTCTGGGTCGTGTATTACGAATATGAAGTTAATTTTTTACAACTATTGGGTTGATAAGATACAATATGAGAGACAGAAAATTTTACATATTCAGATTTTGCCTAAAATTGATATTGCTGGGATTCTTGGGGTGTATTACAAACTCAGTATGCCGTATAAAATATATCGAGCTAAGAAATTTACGTCTCTAGTTTTTTAAATATCGATATAGGAAGGTTGTGGGGCCTAGGTTACCAATGTAAAATTAATTTGAAATTTAAGATAGTGAATTTACTATGACAGACTAAATATTTGTTTGACACAATTTTACTGGTATTTGGATAACTCTAAGAACCAAAGAATTTTTAGTGGTTCATTTTAGGGTGATTTACAACTTTGAATGAAATGGGTACTTTTTTGCACGGTACACTAATCTCGATTAGTACTTAGTTCAAATAATTTATGGATTTCATAATGAATTCTAAAACTAAAAATCGAAAAATAAAATTTTTATAAAAAAATTGAACCGACTCCTATAAGTGCGCTAAAAAGTGAAAAAAAAAACATAAATTTTTATATGAAATTGAACTTTTTGAAGTCGGCGCCAAATTATTTGTAAGTGAAATAAATTACTAATATATGCAAATTATGATAAGAAAACAATTACAAATAAATTATTTTTAATCTGTTTATGCCAATCACATTAAAATTTATAGTTATTTTCACTTTTCAACGTACTTTTAGAGGTCGGATCAATTTTTTTTATTTTATTTAATACATCGATTACTCCGGAACGGCGACACCGATTTGAATGAATTTTTTTACGTTATGGTCAGGAAGTTGCTGCAGTGGTCCTGTATTACTTGGGATAAAATTGGTACTGTAAAATCCAAGATGGCGCTGATAATTTTGCGAACAAAAAATTTAATTTGTCTTATTTTCTCCAAAATGGATAGGGACAATTTTTGGGATCGCACATAATGAATCTGAAATTATTTTAAGCAAATTCATTATGACGGATGTGGTGGCGGACAAAAAAAAATTTTTTTTCCGATTTTCTCCAAAAAGAATTAATAAAGAATGGAAAGTAATTGGAAATTAAAAGCGTTAGCGAAAAACTAACTTAACCATCGAACTCGTCATCAAGAAAAATGTTAGAAACGAGTTTTAAACAGAATTTTACAAGTTTCTACGGTAGATACTAGACAACAAAAAGTCGAAATGGAGCAAATAAATAAAATGGAACTTATGTAAGAACGTTGTTCTTGAAAAAAAATTAAAAGAAGAAGAATATCGCCATAAAGAACAATGTCGTCTGAAAGAAAAATAGGGATCAGAAGAACGTCGCCAAAAAGAAGTACTACGTCACCTGAAAAAAAAAAGAAGCACATTACGAAAACGCAAAATAAGAAAAAGAAGCTCATCGCCAAAAAGAAGAAAACAAAATTGTCTGAAAGAAAAATACGAAAAAGAAGAACGTCGCAAATTCCATAAAAAATTAACGTTGGGATTGACATAATTGTGAACCCGTTATAGGACCCATATATTTCGAAGGTAACCCTAATTCCAACTCTGGAAACCTTTTTTGCTAATTAGGTAAATATAGACCTGTCCGAAAATCGAATATAATTTCAGCAAAACAGAGCCCTAAATCTCAATACTATTTACTTTTTCGCCCACATTGGAACAAGGTGTTCTCCAATAGATGGACTGGAAAAACAGGTGTATATATTTTGATCCAAAAAAAGTCTTTCATAAGGCCTTCTGAATAAATATAATTCCTGAATATACATAACAAATAATCCTCTTGACTATTTAAGCATGTCACTTTCAATAGCTCAAAATTTATATGTGCATAAAATTTCTTTTTTAATGACCTTTCAAATGAAGTAGTACTAGACATAGGTCCCATTTGACGATAAATAGTGGATGTTGGGTTTCATCCATTAAAAGGGGGGAGATAAAAACATATCAGGAATGTGCCGATAAAACGGTTTATACTTGTGTTTCGCACTTATTCCAGTTAAAATGTACACCCTATATTCATTATTACTAATAAAATTATGAAGACGAAGAAGTATCAAACACTAGCTATGTTATATGATCATAAACTGAATACCATAGAAATATATGTATGGTCGTCAGTAAAAATTTCACCGCACACCAAAAATTACACCGGTTACAGATTCCCTCCATTAACTTGGTTAATAGGCCGGTCAATAATGGCATTTTCTTGGTTATTGAAAAACCGCTCAATTACGGGAACGCGTCGAGTTTAAAATGTGTTATTGTAGCCAGGGATGCGAAACGTATAAATTTGCTACGATATAAAAGGCATTTACTATATCCAGATTTTTGTAAATTTAATGCATACCTTCTTTTTTCTTTTTAAAAGTAATAATTAGGATTTTCAATTAATAGAAATTTAGATTTAAGTAATTTGCGATTTGTTTATTAGCTCTCTGACTATCTGTCATTTTATTATTAATTAAAAACATTTTTAGGACATTTGACTTTTCAATTTATTTGTTGCTTAAACTATCTGCAGAATTACAATTACACGTTAAAAATGGCTTCAAATGTAATTAATTTTTATATGTTACAGAAAATTCAAATAATAATTTGTGTTTACGCTTGTAAACATTACGTATCTAATTCGTAATCAAAGTCAGTGAAGCTATGTTCGCTCAAATTAATTATAATTGGTTCCTCTATCTCACCGATCATGAAATCGAGTTTCCACATTTTCTTTTATTTTTTTATTATATAGATTTTTCCCATTTTTCTGCAGTAACTTTATTCAAAAATCTTTCAAAAGTTCAGTTAAATTACTAATTTTGTAAGTTGTGTTATTTCTAGCAACTCTACCTTTTACTTGAGAGAGATATTTCCGTCTCCAACGGACATTTTCCGGACGATCTATAAGAACAGATTTCCTCTCTGGGTTTTCCCAGCAAAAATTACGTTCTCTGAACAATTTCCAGAGCTCAGTTCTTGTAATTTCATGTAAATCCTGATCTTCATTGATTTTAGTTAGAATTTTGTCGACGGTTGGTATCTGCTTCTCATAATAAAATGTATGTACAACTCCGTTGATTGCAGTTTTCATCTCTACTTCCAACGATGTTTTTTGTCTGCCTAGGATCGAATGTGGCTTGGGAGTACTAACAATTCCAGTCATTTTCTTCTCCTTCAGTATTCGGTACATGGCAGATTTTCCAACTCCCGTCATGTTGGAACACATTTCAACAGAGCTTTTAACATTATTATCTAGATATTGATATCTTAAGGCACCATAAACATTCATCGTAATAAGTTTTTCGTTGAGGAAAAAATGTCCTGGTTTAACGATTTTGGAATAAATATAGATGTGGAAGCCATATTTTTTGGGTATCTCACTAATCTCAAATAATATATAAAAACAAGCACAAACAAGATAAATCACTAAGCACACACTAACGTGTACTTCGCTCACTGACAGAAATCAAATTGAAATCAGAACTTTTATTGTTGCAGTAAATTTATAAAACCTTATAATATATAAATATAATTAGATTTACGGCAGTCCTCAATTACCTGTGGCACTGGAGAAGGTAGGTTGGAGGTTTCGGTAACAGTTTTATTACTCTCTCTAGTTCTTGAATAGAATATAGGAGTGTAAGCTTGCGATGGACCCTACCCTTTCCAAGAGCTTTGAGTACAGGAAAATAGAACCGATTTTGCCTTTTATATTAGGAATGTGTATGCTGCTGGCACTCCCCCCCCCCCCGTTGACAATTTATTTTTCTTGCGATAGCCTCCTCCAAGAGCTCTGAGTTCAGGAAAATAGACCCGATTCTGCCTCTTATACTAGGAATGGGTATGCTGCTCGCATCCTCCCCCCTATCGGCAACTTGTTTTTCTTGTGATCGCCCCCCACCTCTCCAAGAGCTTCAAATTCAGAAAAATATACCCGACCCTGCCTTTCACACTAGAAATGGGAATGTTGCTGGTGTCCCCCCCCCCATCGACAACCTGCTTTAGCTTGCCATACTGTACTTTTGTGATATCACCGCCCCCCCTCCCCCAAAGAGAGAGGCTGGATCCGCCACTGCCACACTCTACGTGCAGCGGTACGTATAACAGATATCGATCATCTGTGCGTGTGTTCTCTTTTTTACAGATTTATTTAGTGGATTTTTTCAATTTGACCTTTAAATGACTTTGAAATGCCCTCTGGTTAACCTTGAGATATTAAACAAACCACGAATTCAGATTCAGCTCCCCAAAAGTCTATATATCATCTTTTACAGATCTATTTATTAGATTTTTCTCAATTTGATCTTCAAATGACCCTGAAATGACCTCTGGCTGAACTTGGGGGATCAAACAAACCACGAGTTGGGATTCAGCGACCTCAAAACATACATATTTACTTCTTCAGATTTATTTAGTGAATTTTACTCTATTTAGCCTTGAAATGATCTTGAGCCTGACGTGATAGACGTTATCGAATCTCAGATTTGGATTCAGCGCATCTAATTACATAAGAATAAAATGGTCTGGTCAAATAGGCATCCACTTTTTTTTGTAAATCTGTGTTATTAATAAACTGATATAAAAAATCAAATGGTCTGGAAAAAAATGCTTTATTTTAATTTGCATTGTGACGTTTTAATATGGTTGCGAATGCTTATTATATTGACTAATATACATTTTTAACAGGAAAAATATGAGATGAGATAATTTATCTTGAAAATAATTATAGTAACAATAGTTATTTTTCAGCATAATAAAATATTGGGCACCCAATAATACCAACACGAAAATAAATTAGAAAAATCCTTATACATTTTCAACATATCCTCCACGATTATTAACACATTTAAAAGTAGTTTCAATCATTTTGTGATGAATAGTGTATGAAATAAAATCTCTGTGGTCTTTGTTAAGCAATATTATTGTGAGTTCAATTTTGTCTCTTAATATTTCTGTTTTAGGGTTTTTTCATTATAAATTTTATTTTTTTATAACCCCACAAAAAGGGTCTAATGGGCTTAATTAAAAAATCCAATAGGTTGAGGTGTCGTTAATACTACTACCCTAATGGACTCATATATGGGCTATTGGCCCGCCGCCTTATAGTGCCATGCCTTCAAATTCAAAAATTATATTGATTGTTAAGGTACTCAATAACTGGCATCACATTGTGCGGCCGTGTGCCATCTTGTTTCCGAATCAGATTATTGAATTGCTGAACTGGGATATTCTCTAAATAGTCTTCTACATTATTTTCAATTAAATTTGATTATTGCACACCATTAGAATTTCCATTTAAAATAATTGGCCCAATAATCTTATTTGCCAACATGCCACACCAAACGTGAATTGATTGTCGATCTTGTATTTTTCCCACTTGTATTTTAAGGAGGTGTTCAGTTGCCTAATAATGTTTATTCTTTCTATTATTCGTCCCAGATGTCGTAAATGTTGCTTCGTCTGTGAAAATAATTTATAAACTCCTCATCTTGTCGAATATGATGTACCATTTCTAAGCAATATTGCAACCGCTGCGTCATATTTTCTTCAGCTAAATTCTACACTAATATAAATCTAGAAGGATGATACTTCTAAAACTATAGTGTGATGTAAATTTTATACCAAAATTTTTTCAAATATGATGCGGCGTTAGGAATAGATCATTCCGGATCTTTTAAAGTTACATCAATTAATAGTAATTTGTTTTACAATACTAGAGTAAAAAATTACCTTGAAATTAAAGTAAAGTATTGTTCCGGATGGCCGGTCTTTAAACACACTGTATTATTTAATAACCTATCATTGTCACAATTCTGACAATTTGTCACACCTTCATACCGATACTAGAAGATTCCCGAATCTCCTAGAAGTATTTTCGTACTACATGGTGTAATAAAAACAAGAAAAAAAAAACAGTCTGGCATTTTTCTGGATCTTCTGTCATAGGCGTTTCATGTCGAAAATAAGAAAATAGAATTTTCTAAAAAGTTCCAGACCTTTTATAGACGCCTCATGAGAAAATTAACAAAGGTTAAATTAATAAAATAAATTAGGAGCTCATAGAAAATGAGAACCCAACAAACTACAAACGTGTGTCTCATACTGAAAGGCATAAGCAAGAGCCTATGAAATTTTCTTCAATCGAACCATTCTTAGAGTTTGACTTATTACTGGGTCGCGTAAACCTTCGATAAAACTATTTACTGCCAACTCTTGCTTTATTTCTTCCGGATATGCTGGGTAAATCAAATTTATTAGTTTCATTATATCCGCTTCATATTCTTGAAGACTTTCGTTGTATTTTTGTCTTCCTTGCAGTTGGGCTTTTTAAACTTCTTTGAGATGAACTACCCCATAGCGCATCTCCAGAAAAGTAACATAAATTCGTAATCATTCTGTTTTTCTTCAGGGATGTTAAGTAGAACCTCCATACCTTTACCTCGTAGTGCTAGAACAAGAGCACGTGCCTACCTAGGTGGATTCCAATTACAGCCAGCGGAGGCGGCTTCGAACTAACGGATATAGGTAAGCCAAAGTACTTTGCCATCACTTTGGTTGCAGGAACACCATCTACCGTTATTATACCTGTACTGGCTACCTTCTCGATTTGCGAATTTAATTGTTGCATCTCTTTCTGAATTCCCGTCACCTCATGTTGTACGTCATGTACGTCTTCTCTAATTTTGTTGCATTTCTTTTTCTACGTGCGTCACATCTTGTTGATTTTTTTTTACATCTTCTTTCGGTTCTTGTTTCATATCTTCTTGGCGTATCTTAAGTCTTCCAGGCCTGTTTTTATTTCTTGTTTTATACTTTCTTGATTTTTCTTAATGTCTTTTTGGTTTGTTTTTAGTGTTTTAGTTGATTTATTTGAAACAGAACCAAAAGACTTTTTAGTAGCAAATTTCACAAGTTATTTTAAAAAGCAACCTTTTTCTCGAAAAATTAGTAAGTTCGATAATTACGAAAAACTGTACTTTAAAACCCTCTACAAATATTTACAGGAGTGCTGTTGACGGGGAATTGACTTTTGAGGTTTTCTTTAAAACATAATGTTATATGTACAGTATGACCAGTAAAGTTCGCATTCTATGGGATTTTTTTTATTAATAACTTTATTCGAAATTTGACTTTGGCAACAATGTCTGCATCGATCGGAATGAAAATTAACCAAAAAAAATAAAAAATAGTAGTCACCTGATTAGGATTATCCGCCTAATTTTAATTTTTTTCCAAAAAAAATTCAAAAGTGGGGTTATATCTCAAAATATCGTTAGAAAAAGTTTTTCTAAATGTAATTTTTAGACCATATGCAAAATGTTAGCTATATAAGATAATTTAGATTTTTTGCCAATTTTCTGTAAATTACGCCACTGTTGCCAAATAAGACGCAACGCAACCTATATAAAATTTCTTAGTTTTGACAATGCTTCATTCCAAACATATTTTGTTTAAAGTAGCGTCATATTAAATGTATGTTTTTCTACAAAATCCAAATACGCCTACTAAAATTTGGTCACATGTGAAGCAAAGTTTAATTGTTTTTGACCCTGTACAAACCCGGATCCAAGGGGGAGGTGGTGAGGGGATGGCCCATCCCCCCCCCCCCAAAAAAAAAAACCTTAAGTTCAGGAAAATAGACCTGATTCGGGCTCTTATATTAGGAATATGTATGCTGCTGGCTTCCACCCGTCTGTCGGCAACTTGTTTTTTCTTGCGATCCCCCCCCCCCCTAAGAGCTTTGAGTTCAGGAAAATAGACCCTATTCTGGCTCTTACTCTAGGAATGTATATGTTGCTGGCTTCCATCCCCTCATCGATAACTTGTTTTTTCTTGCGATCGCCCCCCCCCCTAAGAGCTTTGAGTTCAGGAAAATAGACCCTATTCGGGCTCTTATATTAGGAAAGTGTATGCTGTTGACTTCTACCCCTCCGTTGACAACTTATTTTTTCTTGCGATCGCCCCCCCCCCCCAAGAGCTTTGAGTTCAGGAAAATAGACCCGATTCTGGCTCTTATTCTAGGAATGTGTATGCTACTGGCTTCCACCCCCCATCGACAACTTGTTTTATCTTTCGATCGCCCCACCCCCTTCAAGAGCTTCGAATTGAGAAATAATAGATCCGACCCTGCCTTTTACACTAGAAATGGGAATGTTGCTGGCGTCTTTCCTCCCGTAGACAACTTGATTTCGCTTGCCATACTGTACTTTGTGATATCACTGCACCCCCTCCCTAAAGAGAGAGGCTGAATCCGCCCCTCACCCTGTATAAGGTAACGTCATAGAATAACTATTTTTGGAAACGGAGTTTGTGTCTGAAAGTAATACACATTAATATTAAGAAAATTGTTTAATTGAAAAGACTCATATTTTCTATTAAAAAAAAAAACATAATATAAAAATTAATCGCATTTAAAATTACACCTTTTTAATTGATAACAAACTATTTTTGGTATTTGAATATTAAATTAAAAACAATTCAAAAACTTAAAATTTAAATTTATATTTCTGTGTGCCTTCCATTGCGTTCAGTATAAACAATTATTCTTCTTGACGCATCTTTAGTGGAGTTTCTGATACTAAGGGGCCTTATTATTAAAATACAGTTTCGAATCACCGTTTCCAAATGATCAACATTACGGAAAGGTCAATACTAAATAATTTTTTGGAAACTGCACTTAAATAACAAAAGACTATTTTAACTTTTTTAATAACAGAACTTCATAATAAATTTTAATAATGGAGTTTTAAATTAAATCGTTGAAACTAGATAAACTTTATGTAAAGTTAAGTAAAAATTAATTTTCCCTTAATGCAGACTTTACTGATGACACTGTGTACTTATTTCTCTTCATTATAATGTGTATTACTTTTAGACACAAACTATGTTTTCAAAAATAGTTATTTTATGAAGTTACCTTATACAGGGTCAAAAACAAAAAAAACTTTGCTTCACATGTTATCATATTTTAATAGCCCTATTTGGATCTTGTAGAAAAACACACATTTAATACTTTAAACAAAATATGTCTGGAATGAAGCATTGTCAAAACTAAAAAGTTATATGTAAGTTGTGTTGAGTCTTATTTTGCAACAGTGGTGCAATTTACAAAAAATGGGCTAAAAATCTAAATTATCTTATATAGCTGAAATTTTACATGTGAGCTAAAAATTGCATTTAGAAAAATTTTAAAATTCGATAGATAGACTACTATTTTTTTGGTTAATTTTCATCTCGATCGAAGCAGATATTGATGCCAAAGTCAAATTTCGAATAAAGCTACTAAGAAAAAAAATATCTTTATATGTTAGCATATTGGAACAATTGCAAAATGATCTAGTGTAGTATTTAATTTTTTTTGGTTTCCAGTAACTACAAATTGTAAAAAAGACAAGTACTTGGGCTTTTTGATTTTATCATATCTACCGTCAAGATTTTTTTAAAGTGCATTTTTTGAGACTTTATGATTTAAGGAATAGTGATTTTTGTCAGAATTTCTATGTGTGTGTGTGAAAAGTAGCCCTTTTTGTGGGTAATGGAAAATCTGCTTCATATTATTAACAAGCTTTTACGATAAACTCTATCGCTTAGTGTGTTAAACATCTCGAAATTAAATATTAACAAATAGATGTTTTTTATCTGGCTTACACTTTTTCGAATCTACTATACAACTTAACTTTTTTTATGTAATAAAACTTTAACATAATATATAAACTAATAAAAGCAAAATCTGTGTTGTTCGTAAATATTTTTAAATTAAAGTATTATTTTTGAATTGTGTAGACCTCTATGTTAGCAAACTCCAGAATCTTCTTCTTCTTCAAGTGCCATCTCCTATCGGAGGTTGGATATCATCATTGCCACTCTCACTTTATTTGCCGCTACTCAAAAAAGTTCTACTGAGCTACAATTGAACCACTCTCTCAAATTTCTCACCCATGAAATTCTTCTTTTTCCGATATTTCTTCTTCCTTGTATTTTACCCTGCATGATCAATTTAAGCAACTCGTATCGCTGTCCTCTCATTATATGTCCAAGATATTGCAGTTTCTTTATTTTTATATTGTTAATTATTTCATAGGTTTTGTCCATCGCTAGCAATACTTGTACGTTTGTTTTTCTCTCCGTCCAGGATATTCTCAACATGCTTCTGTAACACCACATTTCAAACGCTTGCAGTTAATTTATGTGTTCTTGTTTTAGTGTCCAGCCTTCCAACCCATACTGCAGCACTGAAAATACATAACATCTTAAAATTCTCATTCTTAGTTCTAGAGTGATGTCTCTTCTACACAGTATGGTTTTCAGTTTTACAAACGCACTTCTTGCCATTTCTATTCTTGTTCATATTTCTGTTGTTTGTTCATTATTTGCTGTTATCCATGTGCCCAAGTATTTGTATTTTTGCACTTTTTCTAAATTCACACCTCGCAACTTTATGCTTGTTTGCATGTTTTGTTTTTTAGTTATTACCATATATTTAGTCTTTTTGGTGTTCATTTTTAATCCGTGTTGCTCGCACATAAAAATATATTTTTTAGTTTTTATGAACAATGTACGTTATAGGAACTAAATGGAAATGCTTATTTAAATTTTCCACCTAGCATTGCATGGCAACAATTAATAAATGGTACTTCTCTTACTGCAAACTCTCAATATAACAGTTACCTTTCTAGAACGGTTGCGTTTTGTATTTAACGCTTTGATAAACTGTGTCAACAAAACTGGAATAAGTCGAGAAGTGTCAACCGAAACTGTCTGGAAGTGATTACTGGGACTACTGTTAGAAGTCCGGAATGGATCACAGGAGCCGAAGGATGATTTCCAAAAAGTGCTGAGTACATAAGATTAATTGCAATATAAAACTGTCCTTGGTTAGTTTTCCATTGTTTAGTAGAATTATGTGATGTTGAATTAATTTTTTTAAACAGTTTTTTGTTTCACACAGTATTTTCGCGCTAAGTTTTTAAAACCAGTATGCCTAATGAGAATGTTAAATGAATGCGTGAATGATATTTAAAGGTGTAGAAAAGGAAAATACATTTCCTTTAGATAAGGTACAACCAGGCGCGGATTCAAAGGGGGGGGGGGCAGCTTTTATTTCAGGAAAATAGACCAGATTTTGCCTCGTACTATAATTTATTCAAGAACTAGAGAGAGTAATAAATCATTTTTTACCCTTTTTTTCGTCACAAACTATCTGTGTTCTTTATTCCGGTATCTTTGACAAAATCTGTTAGACACATATATTTTTCTTAGAAATGGGTTAGAAATTTTATAATCAAAAATACCGGTCTATAATAATGGACTATTTGGGTTGGATAACAATTGACATTTGGATGTATGAAATGTTAAAAAGAGTTTTAATCCTTGTCATATGCGTCGGATGGAGGTTTATTTTATTACTAAGTATTTATGGCATAGAATATTATTTTGGTAATAAACTTAAAATAAAAAGTTTTTATAGTAATATTCGATTTTTTATGATTTCTTAATAATTCACATACATTAGAAAAGATAGATAATTTTGACATATTTAACACAAATCACATTATTATTTGTAATTTTGGCATAGAAACCGTTTTAGGCACATTCAGACTAAAACGTAGCCTTTTTCTCTCCAAAAAATTCCAAGTTATAATTTAAATACTTACAAAATACTCATTGTCAAAAATACAAGAAGTTAAACATATATAAAAAAATAAATTCGTCCATATAATATTAAAAATTTTTTGGGGCTATCGGTCATTTTATCATTAATTAAAAACATTTTTAGGATATTTGACGTTTCAGTTTATTTATTTCTGAAACCATCTACAGAATTACAATTAAACACTAAAAAGGGATTCAAATGTAATTAATTTTTGTATGTTACAGAAAATTTAAATAATATATTGTGTTTACGCTGGTAAACATTACGTATCTAATTCGTAATCAAAGTCAGTGAAGCTATCTTCCCTCAAATTAATTATAATTGGTTTTTCTATCTCATACGTTTTCTTTTATTGTTTTATTAATTGGATTTTTCCCAAATTTCTGCAGTAAATTTGTTCAAAAAAATCTTTCAAAAGTTCAGCTAAATTACTAATTTTGTAAGTTGTGTTATTTCTAGCAACTCTACCTTTTACTTGAGAGAGATATTTCTTCTCCAACGGATATTTTCCTGACGATCTATAAGAACAGATTTCCTATGTGATTTTTCCCAGCAAAAATTAAGTTCTCTAAGCAATTTCCAGAGCCCACTTCTTTTAATTTCAGGTAAATCCCGATCTTCATTGATTTTAGTTAGAATTTTTTCGACGGTTGGGATCTGCTTCTCATAATAAAATGTATGTACAACTCCTTTTATAGCAGTTTACATCTCTTCTTCCAACGATGTTTTTCGTCTGCCTATGATCGAATGTAGTTTGAGAGTACTAACAATTCCACTAGTTTTTTTCTCCTTCAGTTTTCGGTACATAGTAGATTTTCCAACTCCTGTCATGTTGGAACACATCTCAACAGATATTTTAACATTATTATCTAGATATTGGTATCTTAAGGCATCATAAACATTCATCGTAATAAGTTTTTCGTTGAGGAAAAAATGCCCTGGTTTAACGATTTTGGAATAAATATAGATGTGGAAGCCATATCTTTTCGGTATCTCACTAATCTCAAATAAAATATAAAAACAAGCATAAACAAGATAAATCCCTAAGCACACACTGTAAGGTGTACTTTGCTCACTGACAGAAATTAAATTGGACTATCAGAAATTTTATTGTTGCAGTAAATTTATAAAAGCTTATAATATTTAAATATAATTAGATTTACGGCAGTCCCCAATTATGTGCGGCACTGGAGCAGGTACGTTAGATGTTTCGGTAACAGTTTTGTTACTCTCTCTAGTTCTTGAATAGAGTATAGGAATGTGTATGCTTACGATCGCCCCTCCCCTTCTCAAGAGCTTTGAGCCCAGGAAAATAGAACCGACCCTGCATTTTACTCTAGAAATGAGAATGTTGTTGGCATCTCCCCCCCCCCCCCCGTCGACAAGTTGCTCTAACTTGCCATACTGTACTTTTGTAATATCTCCGCCCCGCCTCCCCCCCCCCAAAAAAAAAGAGAGAGGCTAGATCCGCCACAGAGTACAACAGGTAATGAATCAGTAAAAGAGAAACAGAGACACAATCCAGGTTAACCTATTCACCTTCCAACATATCCCTGCATAATCAGCATATCATTAGAACTAGAGCTCGGTTGTTTGAATGCTAAATAAAGTAATAATATTTTTATTTGGAAAAGTGTTGATAAACAGTAAAATTTTATTTCTTGTTATACACATGTCGATTTTATGCTATCCTTTTCTAATTGCATTATTTAAACAGACATAATATAATAATCAGTAAGTCAATTCTAGAATACTTAAAAGTATGAATTTGTGGTTGCCTAAATTATTATTACTGTTATTTTCAATATGTAAACAATATCTAACAATATTAACCAAAAATGTTTTCAAATCCTCTTTTTATTGACATTAAATGTAAACTTCGCAGAGTACATTTGACAAACATAAATAAGTTTACTTATTTTTACTTTCAGTTTTATCGCTTATCGTGACTATTTTCAGTGTTTTTAAATGGTAGAATTTACTATAAATGCAAAACTTGCAATTAAATCAATAAAAAGAAGATTTAAAAACTTATTTTTGTAAATATTGTTAGATATTGTATACATATTGAAAATAACAATAATATTAATTTATGCAACCACAAATTCATACTTTTATGTATCCTAGAATTGACGTGCTGATTATTATATTATGTTCGTTGGTAATTTAGGATCTCAAAAAACACTTAGCAGCAATTTTGGTAGAGAAAAATAAATTTCAAGTTTGACATTACGAAGTTCAGATTTATAGTCTAGCACCCCAAAAATCTCCAAACTAATTTTGGACAAATTCCACAAATTTTAAAATTTTTAATCAGTTTTAAATAAAAAATGCTAAACCTTAGTGAGCTATTATTGCGAACACGACAATGGAAAAATAATTTAAATCGGATCAACCATTTCAGATTAATCGATGTATTTGCGTGGAATTATGAACCTCCTTCGTGTTCAAAAGTTATTTGAAAACATTTAAAATAATATTTTGTGCTAATAATTTACCCAGAACGTTACATTAGATGTGAAAAGGCACATAAAATTGTCGAACGTGACTTGGCTCCAACTGTTAAATAATATACAACTAATCCATGATTTTTAATTATATTATCATCGATTAAAGGAAAAATCAAAATAAAACATTATTTGTTTAAAAATTAGATGATTAATAAATTTAATATTTTCAAGTAATATGAAGGCTAACGGTAACACTACATAATTATTTATATTATTTGAGCTTACACTGGAACATGTTTATTAAACAAATATCAATCAAATTTTGTACATGTTTATTTAAAATAATAGGCTTTTACATTGTTACGTGGTAATTAAAAGTTTCTTATTATATTTAAAAAATATTCTCTTTTTTAACCTTATGACCTTCAATGTGTGAAACTTTGACCCTGAAGCTAAAGGTCATAGTATGGAATAGAAACATTTTCAAAAATTCAAAGTGCAGGCGTCTGCTGGAAAAGTTATGGCCTGCGTTTTTTGAAAAGAGATTGTTGATTATTTAGAGAAAGTGCACATATTAAGAGGAATTGTAATATAATTCCGAAACGTTATCGAAGAAGATCCCAGAGAAATGTTAACAAAAGCTGTGCTCTTCTATCAGAGCGCCCAGTCACCCATCTTGTATTGCCATAGCTACTAATTCGAAAAGAGAAATTTTATTACTTCAACACCTACCTTTGTTATCCGGCCTGTGCAGGCTAAAAAAAATATCCATGACAAAAAATTTATTGCGATGAAAAAGTTATTTTTTTACTGAACACATTTTTCACTAAAATATGGTTGTCGGACTTGTCTTTATTTTTATTTATTTTTTACGACGTTTCGATTAGGTTGTATTTCTCATCGTTATCAACAAGAAAGTGTTATTCAGTGTCGCAGAAAGCCTTCTAGTGCACTGAAAAAATAATTGCAGCAGTTAAACGAAATATATATATATATATATATATATATATATATATATATATATATATATATATATATGTATGTTTACCGGTGCTTACCGCAGCTCGACTTTTTTTAAATATCTTTAAGTATATAGCGCACCAAAAAGCGGCAACGCCGCAAATGTCGCGGTAAACAACCTAAAGAAGTCGCGGTAAGCGCTACTGTGCTTACCGAGAAACCTAAAATAAATGTTTACATAAAGTAATTAGTTATTTTATACGGTTTCGAACAAAATGTGTAGGCTTACAAAATTTTATGTGCAATAAAATATACAACATTTTAAATAGCTTTATTAATATAAAACTTTTTGTTACAAGAAACTCCATAGAGAATTTCTTTGTAAAAAAACATAACTTTCATTCTGAAAATAATTTGCGTGTTACTTTAAAAAAAATTATTTTATTGCTTAAAAATTTAATTTCCCGATTTTTCATTGTAGTATACGTGCATTTTCAACAAGTCATACCATTTCATTTTTTACGAAAATTTACAAAAAATGTATGGGTAATTCGGACTTGGTCGAAAAATTGTATGGGTAAGAAGATCGCTTCGGTAAAACAAGTACAAAAATTAGATATTCCCGAAAAACAAGTTAAGTGGTTGCGGCAAGTAAAATTGTAGAATTTTATCGAGTGCAATGTTTCTGGAGGGTTAAAGTTTTTCTATCCAAGTTTCGTTATTTTGACGAAAAATAAGAATGATTTTCTAAAATACGGTAGATGTCGAAATTTATATATAATTTAGAGTGAAGTCAAATAACTCTAATAATGCTACTGTAATTCGTTTTTTTTTATATAATATTTTAAGGGAAAAAAGTTGTTTTATCTCATTGGGTTCCGTGAATAAAAGGGATTAATTCAAAGTGTATTTTTCCTCTTTCTATTATATAATAAATATGTTACAAATATGGTAATTGTAGTATAACGACGCTTGAAAGAATAACTCTTAATATGCATAGACCACGATAATATCTAGTAATGTATCGAGTTCTATGGAAAATTGCATAGAATTTTAAGTATACATCAAACAGTAAAATATGCAGGGTATGTCATTTTGAAAACATGTAGTAGCCGTTTTACTTAAAAATGACTAGTGTGATGAGAATATCTCGTTGAAAATGAATGTAATTCAAATATTTTTTCGTCATATGTTCAGTCCAATAATTAAAAAAATGATTTTTATAAATAACGTGTTCGGGTTTCGTTCCTTATTTCAGTTTATATATATTCAACTGCTGCCCTTAACACATGACATTATATTATTAAATTATTATATTATTATTTTTATTATAGATTAATTTATAATATAAACAAAGGCAGTTCTAATTTATGTTAGGTGAGTGTAAAATAAGAATGTTTTTATCTTTTGTTTTCCGCGAAAAATGATTTGATTTTTGAAAAGTTATTTGTTTGTTTGAGTATGGGAAAACTCAAGCTATGGTATAAGGTTTCGCGATCTTTAGTTGCCAGATTCCGTTCTACCGAAACCTCCTTCAGATATACGGAGTATACGCGATTTTTGACCGAACATACAACCTGGGGTTCCTTTTTACTCCCGGAAACGTACCTAGGAGCCGGTAAGCAGGTACTCCTTACATCCACACTTTGTTTTTAAAAAAGGGGAAAACCCAGAGACACTAATTTAACCGATCCTAGAATCTTCGAAATTAACCCGCTTTTCGGTTATCGGAGTGCAATCAATGATAGCTTACTCAGAGAACGACAGGCAATTTCAGGAATGGATAGGGGTGTTATAGGCAAACTTCCCTGACGTACGCGCCTAACCAGATTATTTTCGTGGGTTTATTGACTCTTCTAGAAGATCTGGAAGGTCTATACTGACGTCAGAAAGATATAGACTATAACACCCCTATCCGTTCGTGACAATATCCGACGTTCTCTGAGTAGGTTATCATTGCACACCGATAGCTGAAAGGCGGATTATTGTTGAAGATTCCAGGATCGGTTAAAATAGTGTCTTTGGGTTTTCCCCTTTTTAAAGATAAATTGCGTACGTAAGGAGTACCTGCTTACAGACTCCTAGGTAAGTTTCTGGAAATAAAAAAGGACCCGAGATTCACTTGTGTTCAGCCAAAGATCGCGTATACTCCATATACCTGAAGGAGGTTACTGAGGAACGAGATCTGGCAACTAAAGATCGCGAAACCTCATACCATAACTCAGGCACGGATCCAGGGGGGGCGGTGGGGGCGATCGCCCCCCCCCCCCCCCCAAGAGCTTTGAGTTCAGGAAAATAGACTCTATTTTGCCACCTATGCTATAGTTTATGCAAGAACTAGACAGAGTAATAAATCACTTTTTACCATTTTTTTTTCTTCGCAAACTACCTTTGTTCTTTAGTCCGATTTCTTTGGCAAAATCTGTTAGACACATATATTATTCATAGAAATGGGTTAGAAATTTTAGAATCAAAAATATCGGTCTATAATAATGGACTATTTGGTTGGATAACAATAGATGTTTGGATGTGTGAAGTGTTAAACAGGATTTTAATCCTTGTCATAGGCGTCGGAAGGAGGTTTATTTTATCACTAAGTATTTATGGCATAGAATATTATTTCGGTTATAAACCTGAAATAAAAAGTTTTTATAATTTTATTTAATTTCTTATGATTTCTTAATAATTCACATACATTAGAAAATATAGAAAATTTTGACATATATCACACAAATCACAACTGTATTTTAATTATTTTAATTGTGGCATAGAAATCGTTTTAGGCACATTCCGACTAAAATATAGCCTTTTTCTCTCAAAAAATTCTAAGTTATAATTTAAATACTTACAAAATACCCATTGTCAAAAATACAAGAAGTTAAACATATATATAAAAAAAATAAATTCGTCCATGTAATATTAAAAATTTTTTGGGGCTATCGGTCATTTTATTATCGATTAAAAACATTTTTAGGATATTTGACGGTTCAATTTATTTATTTCTGAAACTATCTGCAGAACTAAAATTAAACACTAAAAAGTGATTGAAATGTAATTTATTTTTATAAGTTACAGAAAATTTAAATAATAAATTGTATTTACGCTGGTAAACATTACGTATCTAATTCGTAATCAAAGTCAGTGAACCTATCTTCGCTCAAATTAATTATAATTGGATCTTCTATCTCACCGATCATGAGATCGAGTTTTCACATTGTCTTTTATGCTTTTATTATATGGATTGTTCCCAATTTTCTGCACTAACTTCATTCAAAAAATCTTTCAAAAGTTCAGTTAAATTACGAATTTTGTAAGTTGTAATATTTCTAGCTAGTCTACCTTTTACTTGAGAGAGATATTTCCTTCTCCAACGGACATATTCCAGACGATCTATAAGAAAAGATTTCCTATCTGCTTTTTTTCCAGCAAAAATTAAGTTCTTTTAGCAATTTCCAGTGCTCAGTTCTTTTAATTTCATTTAAATCCCGATCTTCATTGATTTTACTTAGAATTTTGTCGACGGTTGGGATCTGCTTCTCATAATTAAATTTATATACAACTCCTTTTATTGCAGTTTACATCTCTTCTTCCAACGAGGTTTTTCGTCTGCCCTTGATCGAATGTAGCTTGGGAGTATTAACAATTCCAGTCGCTTTTTTCCTTCGGTATTGGGCACATAGTAGATTTTCCAACTCCTGTCATGCTGGGACACAACTCAACAGAGTTTTTAACATTATTAAACATTCATCATAATAAGTTTTTCGTTGAAGAAAAAATGCCCTGGTTTTAACGATTTTGGAATTTTGGAAGCCATATCTTTTGGATATCTCACTAATCTCAAATAATATGTAAAAACAAGCACAGGCAAGATAAATTACTAAGGACACACTGTAAGGTGTACTTTGCTCACTGACAGAAATTAAATTGAACTACCAGAAATTTTATTGTAGCAGTAAATTTATAAAAGTTCATAATGTTTAAATATAATTAAATATAATTAGATTACGGCAGTTACCTGCGGCACTGGAGCAGGTACGTTGGAGGTTTCGATAACAGTTTTATTACTCTCTCTAGTTCTTGAATAGAATATAGGAATGTGTATGCTTGCGATCGCCCCTCCCCTTCCCAAAAGCTTTGAGTTCAGGAAAATACAATAGATTCTGCATTTTATATTAGGAATGTGTATGCTGTTGGCACTCCCGTTGACAACTTGTTTTTCTTGCGATTACCCCCCCCCCCTCCCACCCCAAGAGCTTTGAATTCAGGAAAATAGACCCGATTCTGCCTCTTATACTAGGAATGTGTATGCTGCTCGCATCCTCCCTCCCTGTCGGCAACTTGTTTTTTCTTGTGATCACCCCCCCTCTCCAACAGCTTCAAATTCCTGAAAAATAGACCTGACCTTGCCTTTTACCCTAGAAATGGGCATGTTGCTGGTGTTTCCCCCCCCCCCCCCGTCGACAATTTAACCCTCCAGAGATATTACGCTCGATAAGATTCCTCAATTTTAGTTGCGGCATTCAATTAACTTGTTTTTTAGGAATATCTAATTTTTGCACTTGTTTTACCGAAGCCATCTTCTTACCCATACATTTTTTCGGACGACGAAGTTCGAATTACCCATACATTTTTTGCGTCGGTCTTTTTCATGTCTGCTCCAAGACTCCTCTCACTAGTGATCCCTCGCAGTCTGACCGCAGCAATTAGCATGCCTTCTTTATCCCACTCAACATTATTTACACCCACCTCACATAAATTAGAACTATGTTAAATTTATATAGAAAAAACTATATTTGTTTCTATTATAAATTAATCTAGAATAAAAAATATTAATATAACAATATAATCTCATGTGTTACCATGTTATTTGGCAACACCGCAATGGTGCGCTAAAATACGGTAGACGTCGAAATTTTAGCGCGACGTGGCGCTAAACACCATGATGTCGCGGTAAAGTACTATAGATGTCGGAAAATGCTACGGTAAACATATATATATATATATATATATATATATATATATATATATATATATATATATATATCTGCCACAGGATGGAAAGAATTTTAAATTGTAGGCAGGGTCAATACAAGAATGCCTATATAGTTTTGGACTTTAAAATAATCTGCATTAACAAATGGAGAGGTTCAAAGTTGGCGAAAACATGTTTTAAATTCCTTCAAGCTACAATATTCTTTTTAGAGTGTAAGTTCTTACACTTTTTTGGAGATATTAACAACACATTTAATTTAAGCTATCGCTGGTTTCATTTGGTCAATTAGTTATTGCAAATATGGCGAGCAGTCAAAAATGGCAATTTTTTGCAATGTTAATAATTATTTCAAAAATAACTTTTTAATATTATTATTACTTTAAATTGAAACTTTCTTAATTCTAAGTTAATTCGTTCATTTGTTTATCGTGAGGCCATTGAACGCCATCACTTATTTGTTTATGCCTATTTCAACTCATTTAAGCGCGTATTTTTTCCTTAAGACATATTTTTACATTATGAGTACAAAAAAAAATTAATGTTTATCCCTTTGTTTACTACTTTTTTTCGAAACAAATAGCTGGAGCAACCCGCTTACGTGGCAACAAAGGGGTAACCATTAATTTTTTATTGGACCCACTTCCAACATTAAAATTGAATCTTAAGAAAGAAAATAAGCACTTAAATGAGTTGAAATATTCATAAACAAATATGTGATGGCGTTCAACATTAAGCGCCTCGGGATAAACAAAGTAACAAATGAACCGATCAACTTTTACAAAAGCTCATTCGATTCAGAATTAAAAAAGCTTCAATTTAATACCTTCAAGAAAATTACGCTCAATAAACAATATTGTAGTTTGCAGAAACAAAAAAAAACATGTTTTCGCCAACTTTGAACCCCAATAGATTATTTTAGCGCCCAAAACCAGTTAGGCATTTCTGTATTGATTCTAGTGGCGGATCCAAGCGGGCGACGGTGGGGCGATCGGCCCCCTCAAAAGCTTCGAATTCTGGAAAACAGACCCGTCTCTGCCTCTTACACTAGGAATATGAATGCTGTTGGCATCTCCCCCCCCCCTCCGTCGACAACTTATGTTTGCTTGTGACCGCCCCCCCCCCCAAGAGCTTTGAATTCAGAAAAATAGATCCGACCCTGCTTCTTAGCTAGGAATGTGAGTGTTGTTGGAATCTCCCCGCCCCCTTCGTCGACAACTCTCTTTCGCTTGCGATCACCCCCCCAAGAGCTTCAAATTCAGAACTGCTAGTGTCTCCCTCCCTGTCGATAACTTACTTTTACTTGCCATACTGTATTGTTATGATATCATCGCCCACTCCCTTCCCCAAATAGAGAGGCTGGATCCGCCATTGATTGACATTGTCTACAACTTAAAACACTTCCCATCCTGTGCCAAATTAACGTCATGAAAGGACCTATTTCTCGTTCACGAATTTTAGTAAGAGTAGAATTCGGGGAAATAAACTGAATGCCTTTCCTTTTGATAATCTAAAGAAAAAAAAACTCACTCTAATGTTAAAATTATTGACTTGATATGTTGGACAGGCGTACCTACATTCAATTTTCTTTTTTAAAGGGGAGAGCCCACTGTATCAGTTTTCCATGAGGGATTGGAGGCTCCAGTCTTCTGAGTATCGGACAGGGAAATATTTTTTCTGTATTCAAGGTCTTGGAAGGAGGGAGCGACTGCCCCCAGCCTCCCCGCTTGGATCGGCTCTATTTTATATCAAGTAAGGTATTATTACTACGATTAACTCTTCCTGGACATAATGGCGAAGGATTTTTTAAATGAGCTGGAAATTCAGATATTCTTATGTACTTAAAAAATAATAACATGGCTGTCTCTCCAACCCTAGTTAGAAAAAGAATATTATAAATTTAACCCTTAAGCATGTAGGTATGTTTAGTTCTTCAATTTGCAATAATACCGAATGGTAGTCGCTACAATTTTTTTTAATTTACTAAATATCCTATAAAATCAAATTTTGCTCACTAAAAATTTCACAGTCCTTCCATCGAAGATTTATTTAACCCAAATCTACTTGGATATCAAAAGGACTCTATGAATAGTACGTCTATTACTTCGAGGTAAAAAAAGATTACACACACCAAAGACTTCCTTGGCCATACAAAGCAAAATATACAAGATCTTCTAAAAGCTCTGTATAGAAAGCTAGGGCAAATTCCTAGGGCTAAAATATGAAGATCTAGACGCAAAGTTTCGAAATACTTCTTCTTCTTCAAATGCATATCCACTAATGGATGTTTGCGATTACAGTTTCCATTTCTTCCCACTTCTCGCGGTGTGTATCAGTGTCTGAATATCGTGCAACCCCGTCCACTGTCTGATGTTACGGAGCCAGGACATCTTCTTTCTTCCAATTCCTCTTTTGCCCTCGATCTTGCCTTCAATCATCAACTGTAGGAATTGGTATCTTTCATTTCGCATGATGTGCCCAAGATAGGTCATTTTTCTTTTCTTGATTACGTTGAATAGTTCACGTTCTTTCCCAATACGTGAGAGACGTTCTTCATTGGTGATTCTCGCTGTCCATGATATCTTAAGGATTCTTCTGTATATCCACATCTCGAAAGCCTCTAATTTATTGATAGCGCTTGTCTTTAATATCCAACCCTCCACATCATAAAGAAGTATTGACCATACGTAACCTTCTATGAACCTCAGTCTTCATTTCAAGTCAAAATCCGAACACGTAAGCACTCGCCTAAGTTTTACAAAAGCCTGTCGCGCCTGTTCAATGCGACATTTTACTTCATTGTCAGAAGTCCATTCTTCGAATATCTATGTGCCCAGATATTTAAATTTGGTTACTCTTGGGATTCCTTGAGATAGTCATGAATTTTGTTTTCCTTGTATTGATGTTCAACCTCTCCTATTATGTTTTTGGAGGTCGTTTATATTATCGGCGATTAGAACTGCGTCATCCGCATAATGGATGTCAAAATTTTTTTTTTCTTTTTGTAAATATTTATCGTTATAATAGCTTGATTTAAACTAAATTTGGTACAATAGGTTTTTTTTGTGATGAGAGAGAAATCAAGATCTGATTACTGTTTCGATGTACATTACAGAGGGAGCCACCAGCAGCATTTGGCCTACATCTAAAGCTTCATAACTTTTTTGTGCTTTAGTATCTTAAATTTCTAATTCAAAATTCTTAATCCCCGATATATTTTATGCAAAAAAGTTATACCCGGTAGGTATCGCTTCGAGTAGCAGTTTCTAAGATAATCAAATTTAAATGTTTTATTACATACTACAACTCGCTGTAGTCCCAATTCGCACTTTTCACAGGCTTAGGAGTGGTTCAAGACATTTGAAGTGTGTTTATGGGCCGATAGGCCAACAAAATTAAAAATTTACGTAGCAACGAGGTAACAATAATAATATAAGAATTAACTGGCAAAGAACAATAAGAATAACACATAAGTCAACAACAACCCAAAACAGAATAATGTTATATATTTAATTGTTCGTTTTCATGTACACATAGATTAATTCTATGGATAAAGTATAACTATACCCTTTCCATCATATCTACATCTAAGCATAAAGTGTTTACTAAATTTTGAATGTGTACCCACAATTTTTCCTGGATGTTTGCTGCTCTATAATATACCATCAGTTTAAAAGTTCCCCATAAAAAGTAATCCACAGGAGTGAAATCCTGTGAGTGGGGTAACCATTTAAAGGAGCATCATTTCCTCTGCCATGTAATGTGAAGAGTAGTGTTCACCGTCGTGGATGAACCACATATTTTGCCTAGTAGCCTGTGGAAGATAATTCAATAAATTTGACAAATTTACTAGGTTTTCTAGGTAATTCAAATCATTTAAATGAGATGGTAACATGATGATGAAAAATAAAAAATCTATCAATGATCCCTGGCCGTACGTTAGTTTTAAATTCATGATGATAATGCACAACCTTTATTGCATAAGCATAAACATGTTCATTATATAAATTTGTCATAGCCCTTCGTGCATCATTAAATACATTTTTTTTTTAAATTCATATCCGTTCATTAATGAATAGACAGAAGCATGGTCTTAATTTACAAGTTAATTGCCCCAGTATGATTTTTATTAATAATTGTTAAATGGTAAGAAATAAAAATTTCTGTAGTGCTCTATTGTTTTCTTTCGTCGACGTTTCGTCCCAATGTGCCGAATTTAGTGTAAATGAAGCAATTATTAAGATAAATATTTACAAAGAGTTTAAAAAATTTTAATTTAGCATCCTGTATTTCAGAAACTATGGACTTTTGAAGTAAGGAATTTATATTATCGTTCTGTACATACCTTTTAGGGATACCCTGTATATCTTGCTTTGTATGGCTAAGAAACTGTTTGGTGTATGTAATCTTTTTTTACTTAGAATTAATAAACGTATTATTCATAGAATCCTTTTTGAATAGATTTAGAATAAATATATAGTAACTGAAAGGACCGTAAAATTTTTGGTGTACTAAACTTGATTATGTACAATATTTAGAAAAATAATTTCAGCCTAATTTTTATACAAAAATTTTGTAATTTAAAATACGTGTACCATTCGATATTATAGCACAATGAACAACTAAACATACAAATACCACCCTCATAAGTTTTAAATGTATATAATATGCTTTTCAGAGGCGGATACAATCCCTCTCTTGGGAGGGGGGGGATATCACAAGAGCTAAGAAAATATCGAAATTAACCCCACTCCATTCATACACAAGATAGTACGGTGTGTCCAGTGAAAGCGAATTCAACTTAATTCAATGTTCGTCGAGGGGAGGTTTGTAAGATCCACGTTCCTAATTTATCAGGCAAACGACTCTTTTTCTAAATTCGAAACCTTTGAGGGGGGGAGAGCGACCGCCCCCTTTGATACGCACCTGATCCCTTCTCTGTCTAAGATTGGAGCGACAACAATATTATATTTTTAAGTATCCATTTCATTTAAAAATAAACCTTCGCCATTATGTCCAGGAACTGGTATAGGGTTAGCTCCTTATTCAGTTCAAAAAAGTGGCGACTCCAAACGGGGGGCAGTGGGGCGCTCGTTGTTAATTATTGAACATTACCAACTTTCGCCAACTATCAAGTCTAGTGCTATATTTACTTCCTATATAGCCTCCAATAGTTGGTAACTACTCATCAGTGGCGGACGAAGCCAGTCGGAGGCCCGGGATGGTAAAACTAAATTAGGCCCCCCCATCTGCGGGCGGTTACTCTCCTCCACAAGTGCTTCAAATACAGAAAAAAATTTCGCTGTTTTTATAGAAATTATAGACTTAATTTTCCAAACCCACATCTAACCGCGAGGCCCAAGTTTCCAGTTCGGGTTTATGACCTGCTGAATATAGATTCGCTTGCTTGCTATATTGAGATGGATCTCACTAAACCCCCGTTATGTGATTTTGGTAACTTGGGCTTATGACACAATAAATTAATTATACAAACTCGCTATCGGTTGTGTGGGGGTAATTTCGACCTTTACTTTGCTCTTGTGATATCGCCCCCCCCCCCCCCCCCCGCAAAGAGTAAGGTTGGATCTGCCCCTGGCACAAAAGCTCGATCAGTGGTTTAAATTGGCCAATGTAAAAATAAGTCCTCAAGTTTTTAAACTGTGCAATACAATGCTAAAAAAAGCATTTCAAGTTACCATGCACACAGAAAAAATTAAAGTTTCGAAACATTTTTTATCTATCTTTCATTTTGTCAGTTTCTTAAGGAAAACTGAAATAGCCTGCTAGAAGTTTCAACTTCCGTTGCAACTATATTGTCTAAACTATAATTAGAATATTTTAGCAAATTAAACTATTAATATCTAGTGAGCAGGAGCAAATTCAGTTTGTCTCATTGGATGGGGGGGGTATATCTTTGGAAGAGCCACCTCATTCGTATGCAACACATACAGTATGACGAGCAAAAGCAAGTTGACAGAATTAATTCAATGTACCCTTAAAATCAAGCTACCAAAATCAACGGGGGTGGGGGGAGGAGTAAGCGAGATCCACGTTTTCAATGCAGCAGACAGGCGAATCTATTTTTATGAATTCGAAGCTCTTAGAGAGGAGGTAGAGCAATCGCCTTATCTCTATTAAATTAGTCCCTAGTAGTGAGTATCAGACCTTAGTTTAAATAAGAGAGGGATGGATGGATATTTATTTTATTTTGTAATACAGTTTGAGGTCTTTGATACATATTCGTTTATTTTGGTTCATTGAGAGCATCAGTGTCATACAAATAAAACACTTGGATTATACTTGACACATCTATTTGACGACTTACCAAGAATCATTCTGGAATAATTTTTATAGAAATATTAAGGTACAAACTCGAAGTAAATCATAAAGATAAAAAAATGGCTTAAATAAAAACTTTTTATATGTGTCCGAGGGCCTCAAAAACAGTTCACCCATCTCCTTTTAATTGTAGTAAATTTTAATCAATTTTCAATATCACATCTCATTAAAATTTACCAAAATTAAAAATATTTTGTGGATAATAACCACACCAAGGTTTGACTTGTTTTGATAAGTGCCCCCCCCCCCTATGAATGTAAAAATTCAAAACTTTTTAAAATGTTATTTAAGGGTCCCGTTTATTTAGTAACTCGAGCTACAACTTTTAATAATAATAGTTGTTTCAGTAGCTCATTAAATGCTTTCTTGTTATCTGACTTAGATTATTTCTGGTATTTTTTATATTTACCTTTTTAAAACAAGTTCTTTAAGTGAATTTGGAGATATTTTTTATAAAAGTATTAAGAATAACACAACTCAAAATACTTTTATAAAATACTTTAACAGAATATAAAATTTCTTTAAAAAAAAAACAAAATGACAAGAGATGTTTTCTAATTTAACTGAAGGAAACACTTAAAGAAGTTGTTCAAGAGCTAAAATATTACGAAATAAATAAAATTTGTATTTTATATCATAAAATATAGAGAATGGTCCAATTTTTTTAACCAGTTTTAGGTGTCATTTTCTCATTTTCAACTTTATTTTGTAGGGATTAAGAAAAAATTTTTTGTTGATAATTTATTTAGCTTCATAAATAATGTAACCCGTGTTGGTTGGGTGTTTCTTTTTCATCCTTTTCAGATTTTTGTTTAGGATTTTGACATTTACTGAACTTCAAAAGAAAAAACTTCCATTATAAAAATATTTATAGTTCTTACAATATAGACATACATATTAGAGAGGAAAACGTGCTTAAAACTGAAATTTGATAATATTGTAAGGTATATTAATGTCTTTAATTTCATATAGGTTTTCATAGTATGTTTTCAATTTTTTTTATTTAAAACAGGAAAAACTATAAAATATTTATAAAATTATATTAATTGTACTGCAAAATATGGATATATTGTTTCAATATAGATATGAAGTTATTTATATTCAAGTATTCTTGTTGTGTCCTCTCACAATGTTTATGAAGCAAACAATTTGCTTCAATGTCCTGCATACATCTCTGATCATGAATACTAAGGCTTGATCATATATTACTCCATTTTCCATACCAACAACCTGGTCTTGATGTTTGTCATAAACAACACTACGATGATATTTCATCATTAACATGCACAAAAGTGCCTTTAGTTAAACTGTTGTTTGCCTAAATTATTCATTTGGGAACCATAAATGTACCAACTAATATACCTCATCTATGTCCTGGATAGTAAATAGAACAATTCTGCCATAAAACGATAATCATTGGCTGAATGTTTATATAGAGCTAACATCAAAAGATTTTCTTCTACTGTTAAATAACAACCTCTTGCTTAAATAGCTTTGTGACTCAACTGTCTTAAATAACACTCTGATTTTAGTAATAATTTTCTTTTCTCCATTCGTTTCGTTGAACTACTTATTTTGAAATTTCGGAAAGGTAGGCAAATTGATTCATACCTTGTCGGTGGAAGGTAAACGATCGCGTTTAGTAGGTATAATTTTTCAGTGGCGACAGCGTATTCACTATTATTATAACTTCACTTTACCCAAAATGGCGCATAGCATGGTCCGGACATTTTCTGTTCATTTGACGCTTATAACAATATAGACAGCCTATTTCTCTCCTAAGTCTGCACTCGTTCGATATTCAAATTTGGTACTTCGATTGCAAGTATTTTGAAAATCTCACTGCCTTAACATACCTCATACAACATTCACATAAAATGTCCGGATATTTACTAAAAAGTCAGGGATATTGTCAGGAAATTTCATTATTTGATCTGGTAACCATAGGTAAGGGCATGTCTGTGGATTAGCGCCTCGATATCAGAGATTGTCGTTGAATAGAGATTGTATTATATAATGGCCTTTATTTCATAACCTTTAATTTATATAACGAACAACTGTATTATTGCAATTGTTATAAAATTAATAAAAAAATGAAAACGAATTGTTTCTTTTTTGAGGATCAAGAAGTAATGATCTTCGGCAACAACCATTTTTAATAAATTAAAACAATTTAACATAGATCATTATCTCAAAATTCACAAAATAAAAAAATATAAATAAAACAACAAACTTCTGAAAAAAAAACATAGGTTATGTTCATACAAAATATTTAAAATGAACAGTTTCCGCCATATTGAAAGCAGTCCGCTGAAAAGTTGCGTAACGACCTTGGAAAAGGCGGATTTAGGTGGGAAATCTTCGGTCTTAATCTTTTTTTAAATTGGACGAATCGCAATTCTTGAAATTTGACATATGTCTTATTACGCTACGCTTACAGATTTTTCTTATCGTGTGGACCCACTCTCACCCTAACGAAATTAGATAACCTTAGATTAGGAAAGAAAGAGGATACTAAGAGGTAACCAAGTTATAAGAGAAATGAAGAAAAACAAGATTCATAAATCCAACACCATTTAACTAAAAAAGAAATAAAATTCATCCATGACACAACCTTCCTCCATACACAGCTAAGCCTTTATTTAGCCGAATCATTTATATGTACTATTACTTTTATGGTTGAAAGTAGAATTAACAGGATTTTATTTGCAATTAAAAAAATATATATATTTAATATGTTCTTAATTACCTTTTTGTCGATTTTTGGCAATAAATTGCTTAAGTTTTCAACTCAAGTTTTAATAAAATTACAGTTTGCTCGTTCATTTTAAAAGACGAAAAAAAAAACAACGGAAAAACACACACCTAATGTCAAATTTTCAGCTCGGTGATGAGTTTAATTATATATAGAGCCAAAGAGTGTGTTATCAAATGTGCACTCTCCCTTGTTTACAAATACATCTTGGCGAAAATACTATATTTTTTATTTTTATTTATACATCGCAAATCTAACCATACTCGAATGGAAATGTGGCTAAACTCCCTTTATTACAATTACTACGTCGTCAATGTTCAGTAAATTCAAAATACTGTACAGTTCATGTAGTAAATGTTTCTATCGCTTGAACCTAAATATATGTTAGTTTTTGTTCGAATTTTTTTACCAAGTTTTGTCACCTTTCAACTAATTTTTAATAGGTCTTTGGTCGGTTCTTTCTAATTATAATGTTTTATGTATAATGAGTTAATGCGATAAACGAAGAGGATAAAGAAGAAAAAAATTGCTTTTTACTGCACCTTTATTTGTATTAAATGACTTCTAAATATTTGATTTGAATAGTATATACACGTTTTACTATCTCACTGTTTTAGTAAAAATTGGAAAGACAAAATTGAAGGTCCAAAGTGATTCAGGAAATATGTGCCAACCTTAGATTATGGAACAGAAAATTAACAAGAGTTGTTTAAGGTTATCCATATATTTTATATGTATGTTATTCATAGGTTAGTCAAAGAGAAATATTTACAGCAAATATTTTTTAACATTTCAATTTACTACAGATTAATTACATAGTAACTGTAGTAAATGTAGTGAATTTGTGATTGCAGTGTAGATTTTATAAATATGCAAATAAATGTTAATCATGTTTTAACATGTCGGTGCAATTAAGTAAATTCTAATTTGGAGCGTTCTAAAAGTAAATATTTTTATTCTGTTGAATTTTATAGTTTGGAGAATAGATTGCCACTACGGAACAAAGCCCCATCTTCCTACTTTGAATTTGTCAAAATCCCTGCCTTTGTAGTACATTAATAGGTATATTATTTTGAGTAATTATCACTTTCGGTTCTATCACTTGAAGTAATCATGATCACTTCGACCCAATGACAAGTAAATGCATATTCAAAAGAACTTGAAGTTATCAGTTTCATTTTTTTCACTTTAATCAGTGATAATTTACTCAAAAGAATACAGCATATGTATCGAAAGTATAGAGGTTCGTCACGTATGAACTGATTTTGTTACCTATTGAAATAAAAAGGATGTGCCCAGTGGCGTATCGTTATATTGGCGCCAAGATTCAAAAATATCGTTTAAAAACTGTTAACTGGAATGCAAAGATACATGTGTGTTTAAAACCGTTTTTAAACTCGAATTTTATATATGCTACAAGTTTATATTAAATGGTATACATCACCGACTTAAAATGGTAGTATATTATTTGGTAACTATTGTTGTCTAGTTGAAAATACATAGTCATATATTAACGGCTAGTTTAACATACTAGCAAGTTATTAATGTCATCTTTTGGATCAATGCTAGTTTGAGAAAACATATCTTGTTGACAAATGAAGGTGATTTTTCTAAAACATGCATGGCATATAAAAAATGTTTGCTGTATAATAAATATTTTAATAAATATAAATAAGTTATATAGATAGAAACTTGAAACTAAAATACATATGTTACATACTTTGGTCTGAGCTATGAATTGTAAAAAAACTAAAGACTATTTTAAGGATGAACTTGCTAGTCGCATATCGGCTAAAGTAATTGATAAATTGAAACAAATTGAGCTGCTAGTTTGTAAATTAATTGCACACTCTATTATATCAAATTGAAACGAAGCAAACAAATTTTAAAAAACTTATATTTTCAAGAAAAACCAAAAATACGTTTTGAAACGTCATCGACCATTGTCATAAACAACAAAACGTTTCAACATTGCCTGATGTAAAATACTTTGGTGGCATAAATTATAAAATTTGTCCACCTCAATCAATAGCATAGTTTAATTTTTGTGATGACTAACCATCCAAAATTTTCGGTTAGTTTTGGTTAGTTGAGGTTTTGCTTAGTTTGGAAAATTAAAACTAACCTTAACTAACTTAAACTGACCTAGATTTATACTTTCGTGGTATAAAATATAAAATGTTTCCATTTCAATCAACAATGTAGTGTGATGCCCCGGGACTACTTTTATTTTTCAAAGAAGTTAATAAATTAAAAATATTAAAAATACTTCGCAAGCAAAAATTTATCTACGTTTATAAGAGGAAAAATCGGATTAAAAATCTATTTTATTTAAAAAATAAATAAATAAAATAAATAAATCGGAAGTCTTGAAAAATAGTACAAGTATTAACTTTAAAAATTCAACAGTAGAAAACAAAATTATTAAATTTAAAATATTAAAGTTTTATATTATTATTTTTCTTTACCTAAGACCAAACTTTTCTAAGTCATACGTGTGCAAATTTTATCACAGACCCGTACTTCTTGTTTCAACTCTTTACTAAATTCGAATAAAATATAAAATTAAAGAATTTAAAACATTCTGGTGTGGAGTCTCCGAATCCCGTGCCTTTGACGTCAATAGAAGTCGCGTGATCCGCAGGTGTTCTTTTGCTTATGTTGCATTCGTGAGACTCTAAGTACGCAAATTTAGAATGGTAGGCGATCAAATTGTTTACACATTCCTTCACGAAATTCTCTAGTTAGCAATTAACTCCTGTCAGTAATTGATTAAGAAATATTATTTATTGTTGTTTTTCACCGAGATTTCTAGCCAAAAGTCACGTTCCAACTATAAAGCAAATTCTTAAGCTGCCAGATTTTAATTAAAAAAATATTGATTTATGTATGTTTTTCGCAAAATCAGCTAGCCAAAGCACGTACCCAGAAAAAAAAGTCCCGTAGACTGCGACGTCACTAGGTGATGTAAATACGAGCCATCTCGCTATGAAACAGAGCAGTGAAGAACAAGACTTAAGAACGGTTAATTGAAAGAGTGGAAACAGTTAGTTAAAGAGTTAGTTCAAAAAGTATTTAGACAGTGTCAGTAGAGTGTTTCGCAGTACGGTGAAAAAATGTTTTAAATACGGTTTTAAATATAATTCTCACAGTAAAAATTCTAAGTGTGTTTTGTAGTCTAGTAAACAGTCAATATGGGGTTTAAAATGGGGTAACCAAAACTTTTAGCTCGCTCTGCGTAGCCGCGACTTATGGGTAAAAGAAATGCGGACTATAATACGTAGTAACTAGTAGGAAAGTGAGCGTTTTGTCTAATTTTAATTTTGTTAAAAATAATATAGAAGAAAGTGATAGTTGCTCTCTAATAAAGTTAAATTATCGTTGATTTCTTTTTGTAAACTAGTGCTGCTCGTACATAATTTTAATAAAACTTAATCTAAAAAGGCTATCAGTGTTTTAATGTAAAAAAAGAGTTTATAAAGAAGTTCAAAGCAGTAAGTACTCTAGGACCTCGATCTCGCTCTCCCTTATTAACAGAAAACGCTCTAGCCCCTCGGGAAGTGGAAAAACTATATGAAAAAAGAGTTAAAAAGGGGCTAGGCGTTACAGTAGTTTAATTTTTGTAATATATAAAAAAGAGTAAAATTAATCTTAATCACCCAAAATTTTTGATTGGTTTTGGTGAATTCAGGTTTAACTTGGGTTTAGTTATTTTGAAAAACTGAAGCAATCCTGAATTAATTTAAACTGATCTAGATTTATTGGTTAAAAAATATTACTGTCCAGCAGAGACTATGTGAAGGTGGGACATCAATGGGAAGAGGAAAATGTACTTTGGGTCCTTTTTTTTCCAGTTCTAATAGATAGATAAGAATATATGTGAATTTCACAGAAATCGTATTTGCAATCTGGCAACAGCGGCAATTATTACTCGGCTTTTGGGAACGAGACACACCACTATTTAACGGCGGGAGATATATTGTTTTTATTTGTTTGGATTTATTTTCTGATATTTTTCTTTTATTTTTCCATAAAAAAAAATGCAAATTATAAATTTTTACATAATACAGAGGTTTCTGCTAGGGTGAAATTTATGATTGTAACAAAATTTTAATGCAGTGTTTAGTGCAAAATATTGAACCTACAGTAAAAAGTGATTTTTTTGTTTTCCGCAAAATTCAAGAAATATTATGTAAAATCAAAGCCATGATCGTGTTCTACGACCTCGAAGTAAGGGTTGAGTGTCCAAATTTTTTCAAAAAAATATCGTTTTCCTAGATTTTCGCTAATGTAAATAATTATGAAAACAGTTTAATGGTATCAAATTGCATCTTGTTCTTTGTTTTTGTTACAGTAACACTTATTGCTTGGATCTCACAAAACCCATTGTTTCGATATTCTGGTATTAACAAAGAACGTCATCCTTGCTTAAATTAATTTCTTATCGACTAGGTCCAACTTGAAATCAAAATGAACAAAAATAATAAACCAAATGAAATAACACATAAGTTCACATACGAATTGATCACAGACACACTGCGCACAAAGTAAATATTTATTTTGGTAGGATGCAAAATTTGCGCCGCAAATATGTGTGGCGAATCCTACAATCAACATATAACACATTTTTTACTACTGTGGACGCGGCTTTAGATTGGTTACATGTACAGTTGGCAGCTCTGGCGACAGCTTTTAAACGCGCGTGACGAGTCTTCTATCCTTATTTCGTGAAAGACATGAACGTAATCTCAAAAAATACAATATTTATAATGCACAGCCCTGTTTCCTCTGACAATTGACACTTCGAAACGTCAACTGACGTTATCGCCCGTTCCAAAAGTTGGAATTTGTTTATTTTAAAGTAATTTTTGTTTTATTTTAAAGTAGAAATTTCCTGCAAACGCGAAAAACGAATTCGCTTCCAGTGAATTCAACTGGATGTTTTGTTGTTGGTCTCAACAAGAGGACTTTGGAAAAGGTATTTATTTTGTGTTCTTTTGTCAACCTTAACTATCCCCGCTCTCGGTTCGTGATTTAATATCCGCCATCTTTAGTTAGTTAGTCATTGAATAGGCGTTAACTTTTTGTGTTTTTGCAGGTCCGATGGCGGCTATAAGAAAAAAGTTAGTGATTGTTGGTGATGGAGCCTGTGGAAAAACGTGCCTCTTAATTGTATTTAGTAAAGATCAATTTCCCGAAGTTTATGTGCCTACCGTTTTTGAAAACTATGTGGCGGACATCGAGGTAGACGGAAAGCAAGTTGAACTTGCATTGTGGGATACTGCTGGACAGGAGGATTACGATCGCCTTCGCCCCCTTTCATACCCTGACACAGATGTGATTCTAATGTGCTTTTCAGTAGACTCACCAGATTCACTAGAAAACATACCTGAGAAATGGACACCTGAAGTAAAACATTTCTGCCCGAATGTGCCCATTATCTTGGTTGGTAACAAAAAGGATCTTCGTAATGATCCTACTACGATTAATGAATTGAAAAAAATGAAACAAGAGCCAGTGAAACCACAGGATGGTCGATCAATGGCTGAAAAAATCAACGCATTTGCTTATTTGGAATGTTCTGCTAAAAGCAAGGAAGGTGTTAGAGAAGTGTTTGAAAATGCTACACGTGCTGCCCTTCAAGTTAAAAAGAAGAAGAAGCATCGTTGCACCATGTTTTGAATATCATTAAATTGTATTTGTATTAATCTTTTGTGTGATTTTCAATTTATGGGGGCTTTTGCATGATGTATTACTAACAAATAACCCCCTCTCTTTATCTTTCGATATTTTGTTTAAACTATTTTTTCTTTTACACATTATTTTTGAAATTAGATATACCTATACCATTATGTTTATATATCTGTTGTACTCTTTATTGTAGCATTAAAATTATTATTAACAAGTGTCAAGTGCACAATGTTATAACGTCCACACTACTTTAATCCCATTTGTGTAAGCCTCTAGTATTTTCGTTTATTGTATTCGAAACAAAATATTTAGGTATGGTGCATATAAGTATATTAAAATTCAACATATATTTTTGAATTTATGTAAAGATTTACTGTATTAAATTGTAAGGATTACAGTTCAGTTTTCCTTTAAAGAAAAATATTAATTTTTATAGAGAACTCTTAGTAAAATAATAAATTGTGAATTGCGTATCGATGTTATAGCTTTAACTTTTCCATACTATATTGTATTCTAAAACATAAATAAAACTGTTTTTCCTATAAATTGTTTATTTCTTGTAAAATTAAAAAATGTTTGTGAAGTATAAGATGTATTTGGATATATTTTATTGAGTTAATTCCAGCTGGGAAAAAGATGCATTCTGTTTTAAAACTCATAATTCACTACTTTTTTAATATTAATTTCACAATTTGGATATTGAATATATTTTTATTATGTGCTTAAAATAAAGGGTAATTCAAGTATACCTTGTAATTTTTACAATGCATATAAATTTTTTAAATTTCATTATTAAATTATGACCATTTCAACCTTATAAAAAGTTTATATTTAGTTAGATTTTAATAGTTGTCCTTGCTAAAATATATAATATATATATATATATATATATATATATATATATATATATATATATATATATATATATATATATATATATATATAATTTTTCCCCACTATTTCTTTTGCACTTTTTGGAACTAATTTTAAAAGTACATCAATGATTGTAAAATAAAGGTAGATTCAAACTAGGCTTGAAAATGAATTAAGACTTTTTATAAAAGCACTAATATAAGATCTTAATTATGACTGATAAACCTTTATATACTAAAATTCAAATTATTTATGCGAAAAAAAATCAGTTTTCTGTTTACAGATGTTAATATAAAAATGAAATAGAAGCTGTGTGATTGATTTGGTAGGGCCTGAATTTTAAATTTACAACGCATTCAAGCAATAAACATTCCATATATATATATATATATATATATATATATATATATATATATATATATATATATATATATATACAATGGCAGATCCAGGATTAGTTTTTTTTTTGGGGGGGGGGGGGGAGGGGGCACAAGTGGCAAACTGGCAAAAAATTTTATTCATGATTTTCTTTTAGGTAGAGAGAGGGCACAAGGGGCTACATACAAAAATAACTGTAAGAAATAAACTTGCAATATTAATATAAACGTTTATTAGTATGAAAAGGATAGGGAAATTACATGTTTAATATAAACATGTTTCCTTTTTAACGGTCTCTGGGGGGGACACGTGCCCCCCCTCCGCTAAATCCGCCCTTTATATATATATATATATATATATATATATATATATATATATATATATATATATATATATATATATATATATATATATATATATATATATATAATAAAAGTTTATTTATAGTAACATAAAATGTTAAATATTTACATACGTTAAGAAAAGATGAACAAATACAAAAAATTTATCATAATTTATAAAATCCTCCGCTAATCATGTACATATAAATAAACAAAAAACCCACAGAAGTAAGTAGTCTTGGGACAGCGTTAAACTTGTCATCATTCATGCCTTCGCTATTTTTTCATAGTATTGTTCTGAACTTTTTCTCATCCCATTGTAACTTTTGATCTGTTAGCCTTTTTTATAGAAAAAAAGTGTTTATTTGAATACGCAGAGCAAGTAAAAAATGATATTTTGTTGAAAATGCCTTTTTTTATTTGTAGTTATATCTTTCGATCTCTCGTATGTAATATGTTACTTCTTGTGTGAACAAGTACTCTCAACTTGATCCAGATACATTCGTCTATATACCAAGTAGGTTTCCCAAAAACAATTGGTATTTGATGAATTTTTTATTGAATAATTGATTATATATTTACATCTCTAGCTCTAAAAAATGCGTTTTCTAAGCTCGCTGAATATATTATTTTTAAAAAGCTGAAGAAGTACCTAATTCTTATATAATGAACAATTTTCCAAATTAAAATCCATGATAATATTGATATATTTTTATTTTCATATATGATTCATCAAATCAATCAAATTCAAATCTATAAATTGATAATTTGTTGTGTTACCTATAATTATTTTTCGTTCAGGCTTCTAGGTATTTTGTCTCTGGGATTTTTGAATAGTTAACACACTTCTAAGATTAATTATGATTCATAAACATACCAACCAATTTGCGGTAATTTTTATTCAAGTTAACCAAAATATTTGTTTAACTTTTAAAAACAGATTTAAATTATTTATTTTTGGAAAATAGCTATTATTAAAGGAAGGTATGGTTTAATAATTTTCCAGGTACTAAGCAAATATATTGTATTTTAACTACATTGTAAAACATATGTTAAAATTTATTTAAGTTCAAATATTATATATAGTGTGGTCATATAAAATGAGACTAGGTAACTTCCTTCGTTATTTTTAAATTTAAACCTTCGATTATACCAGTAAAAGTATATTTAAACAACAGTCATTTGTTTGGTTGATAGGGGGAGGCTTTAGTTTTGTTTTCATTTTTTGCTTGTCATGACTTCTTTCAGTATTTCTAAGTGTTAAACGAATTATTATAAAGGCGAATTTTATAATTAAATTAACACATGTAAAAAATTATTTTAGTCGGTAAATATTTTTAGATATTATTTACATATAAAAAATAACATAATAATTTAGGCAACCAGAAATTCATGGTTTTACTATATTGCCCCGTTTCTTTATTCTACTGTTGAGGGTATGCTTTATTAGGTTAAATTAGAAAAGGATAGCATAGAATTAGTGCGGGTATTTATGAACACGTTTCCATATGTAAATAAAAATATCATCACATGTTTCAGCAGTTATTCCTCTTACCGCTTTCCACGCTTTTATCTCTAGGTTTATGTCTTTAATTTTTCCAAATGAAAGTTTGCTAGTATTATCAAGTCGGCAAGAAAGTAATTTCAGTTTTGTAGTGTGAAATAATACCCATTTATTTATACCAAGAATAAACTGTCATCAATTATATATTTTCCATTTTGCTCAACTACCTTCTGCCATTTTTCTTGGAGCTCTATAATGCCGTGCTTATGGAAATTTTGGCAGCAAAAAACTGAACCAAGCGTTATTTGGGGTCATCATAATTTGTGAAAATTTTAGCATTCAAAAAGTTATGCAATCATCGAAATAAATGGTAATCAGATAGTGCCGGGTCAGGGCTGTATAGGGGATTACTAAAGATGAGTAAGGGCTTTGCATTATCATGAGGGAACATAATTCCTTTGCAATTTGCCAATTCTGACCGTTTTTCTTTGATTGCTTCATTCAGTTTCATTAGTTCTTGACAGTAAACATTTGACTTGATCGTCCGTCCTCTTGGAAGCAGCTCAAAATACACGGCACGATTATAGTTCCACCAAATTGACAGCATGACCTTTTTTGGATGCAACTCAGCTTTAGATGTGGTTTGTGCTGGTCCTTGGATCATAATCGTTTTCCAATTATATTATTGCAGATGACCACTTGAGGATTATTCAAGGTCGGTTTCAATGCGCGTGAGATGCATATAACAAATATTGATTCGTTGCGTTACGTTCATGTGTAACCCAAGCATCGAGTTTCTAAGTGAGTCCTGTTACGTTAACCCTTATATGCTTAGGTTAAATAAGACACTGACTTTTATAAATTACTATCTTTAATAAAGTAGATTATTACTAAAAAGACTAAACGTAATTTATACGACTGGTCAAGACAAAAGACCATTATAGAGAGAGGCCGACATTATGTCTACTGTATATTAAGTTGCCTATATTTTGTACAACAAGAGGCCTACTATGTAACATGTATTAGACAAGACCTACTATATTACAACATGCCCCTTTCTTATTGAAATTGTATGCTTACAATTTTAAAATTAACAATCGTCATTTTCACTAAATGAAAATCTGCGTGGTTTTATAACTCGCCTACCACTACGAGTAAACACTTGTGACTCGACTCTGACTGATTCATTGTCTGGAGATTCAGTGTCAAAACTAGAATTTACTGGACATGACGACTCTGGTGTATTTTCATTATTTATATTGACAACTGGGTTTTCTTGAAAACAAGGACTGTTAGGTTTCATTAAATGACGCCTATTTCGGCGTAAATCCACACCATCATGACTACGAACTACAAATGATCTTGGCGAAGGACCAACTTGTATGACAGACGCAGGTTCCCAAGGAGACTCTGGAGTTTTTTTATATAAGACATTATCTCCTAGACATATGTTAGGTAGAGGTTTTGAACGCTGATCATAATAATTTTTCATCTTATTCACTTTCTCCCTAACGAATTTATTATATTGCACCTCATCAATGACTTTTGGTTTTAGAATACTCTCACTAACTGGCAATTTCATTCTTAAATATCGCGACATTAAAAGTTCAGCTGGAGAATATCCACTAGCCTGTGGCGTATTTCTATAATGTAATAATGCAATATAGGGATCTGATTTGGTATCACGACATTTTTTAAAAATATTTTTAACAGTGGCTACTGTTCTTTCTACCAAACCATTACTTTGAGGATAATTAGGACTCGACGTATGATGACTTATATCCCATGAACGAACAAAATCATGAAATTCTTTTGAATTAAATGGTGGACCATTATCAGAAATAATACTAGAAGGTATGCCATGTCGGGCGAAAATAGACTTTAAACTTATAATAACCTCACTAGCATTAGTAGACTTGACTGACATTACCTCAAAATAATTTGAAAAATAATCAACCACTAGCAAGTAAATAACTTTATTAAAATAAAAGAAATCTATACCTAGCTTTTGCCAAGGCAACATTGGTGGCTGATGTGGCAGTAGAGGTTCTGCAGAATTGGCATTTCGAAATTTAAGACAAGAACTACACTGTTCAACTTTATTTTTAATATCGACGCTAATATTAGGCCAATATATTACAGAACGTGCCTGCTTTTGACACTTATCAATGCCTAAATGTCCCTCATGAATTAAGTCTAATATTTGACTTCGCATGACAGTAGGAATTACTAAAAGATTCCCCTTAAAAACTAAACCATCAATTACATGAAGGTCATGACGAAAATTGAAGTATGGCTTCACTGAAGGTTTAACCTTATTTTTAGAAAGTGGCCAGTCTTCTTGACAATAATTAATAATTGCTTGTAAGTCAGAATCTGCTAGAGTAGCAGACTTTATCTCTTCTAACTTTTCAGGTGTGACAGCTAAATTGCTTATTAAGACATTCATATGAATACGTAACTCTTCTTCTAATGAGTCATCTGCATCTGGCGGATCAACTGGAGCTCTACTCAGTGTATCTGCTATGTAAAGATACTTTCCTGGAGTATACGATACATTTAAATCATATTGTTGCAGATTAAGCATCATACGTTGCAGACGAGTAGGAACTTCTGACAAAGACTTTTTAAATAATGTGACAAGAGGCTTATGATCGGTTTCTACATTTACTACACGACCATAGACATACTGACGAAAACGAGTACACCCAAACTGAATAGCATATAGCTCTTTCTCTATCTGAGCATATCGCGACTGACAATCCGTTAATGACTTCGAAGAGTAAGCTATTGGCTTATTATTTTGTAAGATTACAGCACCTACTGCAAACTTTGAACTATCTACAGACAAAGTTAAAGGAAGACTAGGATTGAAATATGTTAAGACAGGCGTTTGACATATTAGAGTTTTTAGACAATCAAACTCAGACTGATGGACCTCATTCCAACAAAACGCATTATTTTTCTTTAACAATAGACGTAAATTTGTAGTTTTATTTGCTAAATTGTCAATGTATGCCCCAAGGTAATTAACCATACCTAAGAAACGTTTTAAATCCGACACATTTTTAGGAATTTCTAACTGACAAATGGCACTAACCTTTTTAGGATCTGGGCGCATACCATTAGCACTAAATATATGACCAAGATACTGTACTTCAGACAATAGAAAATGACATTTTTCCATATTAAATTTCAAATTTACTTCCCTAGCCTTTTCCAGGACTTTTTTTAAAATACTGTTATGACCTTGAATAGTGTCACTATAAATCAAAATATCATCAAGATAAATTAGAACACCTGCAATATCAGAAAATATTTCTGTCATTGTCTTATGAAATATTTCAGGCGCACAGGATACACCATAAGGAAGACGTAAGAACTTGAACCTTCCAAAAGGCGTTCCAAAGACACATAAATTAGAACTACTTTCATCTAGCTTTATCATCCAAAACCCTGACTGAGCATCCAAAGTTGAGAAGTATTTGGCTCCTGCCAACTTCGAACGAATACTTTCTAAAGTGGGTAGTTGATAATGACACCTTTTTATAGCTCTATTTAAATTTCTCGGATCTAGACACACTCTTAAAGACTTGTTTTTCTTTTCCACTATGACTAGTGAATTTACCCATTCACTCGGCTCATTGACTTTAGCTATGACATTAAGAGATATCATTCGATCTAATTCATTTTTCAATCTGTCATTTAAAGAAAACGGAATTTTTCTAGGAGGATCTATGACTGGACTTATATCATGATTAACAGATATATGACATTTATTTGGAAGACATCCTAAACCATTAAAAACATCAGTATATTCATCAAGTATACTTTTATGACTTACCGAAAATATTCTTTTAACAAGACCCAATTTTTGACAAGTAGGAAGACCAATTATTGTTTGACACTCAATCTCAGCTATGACAAATTCAATTGTTACTAATTTTTCATTAATAAGACAGTCAATTATAGCTTTACCTAAGATTGGTATACTTTCGGCTGAAAATGACGTTAGTTTTACATTACTTGTAATGATTTTAGCTTTGACATGTAACTTTTTAAAATTTTTAAAAGACATTACATTTGCTTCTGCCCCCGTATCAATATTACAATTTAAAATCCTATTATTAATTTTTATATCTAAAGACCATGTTTTATTTACATTTGTATTATCATTAATAGCCCTCATAACAAACATGTCATGTTCACTACTATTAGATATAATTTTTTCAGACTCAGAATTTAAATTGACATTATTTATCTTTCTTTTAAAACAAAATTTTGCAAAATGTCCTTTCTTTTTACAATTATTACATTTAACATCTTGGGCTGGACACTTAAATCTATGCGACTGTCCACATTTTGTACAGATCTGACTCACCTGGCCATCACCATTACCTCTTTGACTTCTTTTATCCTGACTATTATTCTTAAAACGAGGCTTCGAAGACTGGACATCATCTGACTTTTGACTATTTTGTTTATTGACTTTATAGACCATTACCTCTGAATTTTTCTGCAGTTGCTGAGCTTGAATTTGTGTAATTTCAATACTCTTGGCAATTTTTATGGCTTTTTCCAAATCTAGACTATCTTCTTGTAGAAGCTTTTCTTTAATAGACTGATTGTTTATATTAAGTCCTACTATAAACATATCTCTGACAAGACTTTCTCTTAAATTTTCTAGTTCACATGATAAACTTAAATTTTTCAAAGCAGTGACAAACTCATCGATGGACTCGCATGGTTTTTGACATCTCGTTAAGAAATTATGACGTTCGACTGTTAAATTGGACTTTGGCTTACAATGGGCATCAAATTTATCCATTAGATCTTTATATTTGCAACCATCCATATCCATATTAAAAGAATTGAAGATGCAAAGTGCTTCTGGGCCAATATAATGAAGAAAAATTGCAACTTTACGACCATCTTCTTCATTTTCTAATCCACTTGCTCTCATATAAATTTTAAAATGCTGTAGCCAACTCAACCAATTACTTGACAAGTTCCCTTCTAATGACAATGGAGGTATATTATTACCATTAAACCTTTGAGGAGGTTTTCCTACGGAAACCGTTGACGTGACGTTAGTTAAATTTGTGGTTGTAGTATTTTGCATTTTGACAAGACGACGTAGACTTATTTAGACAATTTTATGAAGACTTTTCCTTTTCTTCTAGACTGACTTTGTTTAACCCGGCTATTGACTTTTGTTTCTCCCTTTTCTTATTTTAAGTTTTTACAACTTGACGACTTCTTACCGGCACTTTTCTAGGTTATGACTTTTTTTTCTTCTGGTCTCCTTCTTATATTGAATTTTTACAACCTGACACCATGTTACGTTAACCCTTATATGCTTAGGTTAAATAAGACACTGACTTTTATAAATTACTATCTTTAATAAAGTAGATTATTACTAAAAAGACTAAACGTAATTTATACGACTGGTCAAGACAAAAGACCATTATAGAGAGAGGCCGACATTATGTCTACTGTATATTAAGTTGCCTATATTTTGTACAACAAGAGGCCTACTATGTAACATGTATTAGACAAGACCTACTATATTACAACAAGTCCAAGAGGTTTAAATGATTTTTAGTTGTTGTGTTTCCATGTTGTCCATTTAATTTTTCAGTAATCCTATAGGAGTTCGTTGGCTTTCGGTTTAGCGAGAGCCAATACGCTTTTATGGGATCCGCGGTCTATTATACTGTCGATCAGTTATTTGACGACTACCTTCAATTATGGCTTAGATCATCATCAATTTAGCAGGTCGACCATAACGTCGGTTATCTTTGAGTGAAAAATATCCACAACGGAATTTTGTAAACCAACTCTGACATGTAAGTTCTATTATTCAATCAACATCATAAACTTCACATATCTCTGTGAGAGTTCCAGCAACTTCTTTTCCTTTATGGAAATAAAAAAGTAAAATATTCCGACCATGTTCGTTTCTGCACTTCATGTTAAAATTGACCTTAAACTAACAGATATAAACAAGATTAAGCATACGTTACTTTAAAAGCAACCTAAACGTGACTGGTATCATATGTCAAAACAATTACAACGCTCTCTATGTGTTACAACCAAAAATAATTTATTGTTTACCCAATTTAAATTTTAATACAAATTATAACCATAAACATAACACAACTGTCTATCTGGAAGATCTAACGCCTATGACAATTAGATTCAGTTTAAAAATTAGATATGTGTAGTGTATCTGGCTGCATGTTTTTGTCCATACCACGAACATGACATATAAAACTGGACTGCTCATGAAAATAATTTTTGACCCCCCTTATTGGTCACCATTTGGTGCAATGATTTGTATAACAACATTGAATTCCCTGCTAGTTTCTTATATTGGCGTGAATGTGTCGTGTATGAATGTCAAATCTATTATTCTAACCAACAGGTTTATACAGTAACTATCTCTTTCTATAGTATTTCTAAAACAATAAATCGCTCTTCCTTGTTTTACTTGACAGGTTAATTGTGTATATCCAGTAAAAAAGACCGGGATAATTGTTTCTGAAAAACAATATTTAACTTGAATTTCTGTTTTTAGTTTTCTCAAAATTATAATTTTTCTGTTCAGAGCAATTCCTTTAAAATTCATTTTTTTAACTTCTTTAGAACAGCGTAAATATGTAGCAATTTTATTATTTTTAGATGAGAAGCATAAAATGTCAGTTCTTATAAATAAATGAAAATGCTTTTTCTATGACTGTTTATATATTTTATTTTTTACAATAAAACTGTTATTTAGCAAAATAGCTAAAATGTAAAATATACACCAAAAACAAATCGAGATTATTTTTTTTTAAATATCTGGTTTGGAAAAGATTGTGGAAATCAGTGGGTATTTTTGTAAATAACAGTATAATCTATACATCCTTCTTAGGACGTAAAGTATAAGTTAACGAAAAAAGTATTAAGGCATTTATTTTTAAAAATTTTATGTCATAAATTAATATAGTATATTGTTTAATGTAAGGTCTCGAAATGTCCATATAATCTATTGCAAAGTAACATAGTTTCATCATTTAAAAATAGCTTCGATTAGGTCTTTGTTAAAATTATTTTCTCCTTGATACTTTTAGGGAACTGATATGTTGGGTATTTATATAGGGTTAACAACATTCATAATAATTATTTTGATATTCCCTTCATAATAACGGAGCTGTAATATAAAGGAAGTAAAATAACATTATGTACTAAACCATTTTTACAAAAAAAAAAAATTAAACTCCAAAGTGGATTGTGTTAAAGCAGTCTATATTTAATTGTAAACAAAACAATATTTATTAAAACACTTTAAATATAAAAAAGATTGTAAATACAAGAGTGGGATTCTTACATTATTACGATCATTTTTAATCTAAATATTTACTAGCAGGTTTTAATTTTTACACTTCTTCAAACTTTTCATTTAACTGTTTGAGGATCTGGAATTGACCTTTCCTAGAGTTGAATTTTTGAAATAGTAATCAATCACAGCTTCTCATTACTTTGACAGAGGATTTTCACGACACAAATTTCCTATCTGAGCTAAAATCAAGATTTTTTTTTTTTATTTTTTTAAAATAATAAGTAGTTAAATAAAAATGTATTTTAAATTAATAACATATTCAAACAAAAGGTTATTTTATTTTTAGACAAAACCAATATATAGAAGTAAAATTTATGTAATTTCCAAACATGCTTAATAATATTGAAAAATTTCGTATTATATGCAAACATTTATTTCTATTTTAATATGACATATTGGTTTTTAAACTTATAATCATTTTAAGCATACCAGTTTCGATGTTCTGCTTTATATGTCAGTGGAACATTAACTTCATGGTAAAACGATATTGTTGTTGATTAATGCACACCTAATTCAGGACTTTTTTTGTAAAGCCAGTGTATGTTATTAAGTCCAAGTTTAGTTGCTGCAAGATGCTTACATCAAACAGTGCTTTATAGCTTTTTTCAGGCAGTTTATTTATAAGAAGCACACCACAAGCTTTTTGCTCATCGTCTTGTATAAAACTATTTCCAGAAAAATGCTCTGAATAGGGTTGCTCATCTGGTGTATAAAAGAATAATGATCATAACCAATTTACTTCAGCCCTTGAATTTGAGTTTCTTTTCTCTTAGGGAACTAAAATATTGATAACACTTAAAGATTATCATACATCTAATCCATAAGATTAAACTTGTTACCCTTAGATTTAAAATTTGATTCTAAGGTAAAATTTTAAATAATTATTATTGAATGTTTTATAATTTACCAATAAAATAAAGTCCAATTTACCAAATGATGTATTTGCACGTCTTACGATGAAGAATTGCATTTTTTAAAATACCAAAAAAACCCTTAAAATTCACGTGCATGTTTGAAATTTTCAGTAAAAATGTAATAAAATGCATAAAACATCAAAATCAAAAATAAATTATCGTCAAAATGAAAAGTATTTAGTCAATGTCAAAAATACACTTTCACCAGTATAATAAAAACTTAGGGAATTCATTGTTGCCTAACCAATTATTTACACGTAATGGCACGGAGCATGGTGTCGTCATTTTTATTATAAGGGGAGGTATTATGCATGAGCAGTCCAGTTTTATATGTCAAGTTCGTGGTCCATACCGACAGTAGTCTTATCCATACTACTCTAGTCGAAGTACTGAATAAACTTAGAAATATCATATGACATCAGCGATAGTTCTGAGTGGTTTTGGTTTATATAACTTTGTAATGGGTAAGGGTTTTGGTTTATATAACTTGGTAATCAGTAGGTATAAAGTTCAAAATCGGACTTTAAATTACTTGCGCTATTTTATATAAAATGATTCCACTTACCTCGTAAAAGATTAAAGTATAGAAAACACCAACTTTTTTTTTTGTATCTATTTACAGACAAAATTTTTAAGGAATTTAAAGCACTACAATAAAATAGTAATTCCAACAATTTTTATTCAATAATAATTTGCTGACCGAGGGAATTCCGAACTTCCATATCACACCACCGACATAATTTTTGTCAAATCCACGAGTTCTCTCAGTACTTCGAGTATATAGTTGTTATGTGCTGTATAAGCCCAAAGTTTTTGAAATTATCATTTTATTGTAGTGCTTTAAACTCGCTAATAATGTGTAAGTAAATACAAAAAAGTTAATGACGAAGGAAATTTAATGTCCGATCCTGGACTTTATATATTCATACAGTGGCGGACCAAAGGGTGGGGGCGATCCCCCCCCCCCCAAGAGCTTCGAATTTAGGAAAATAGTCCCGACTTTGCCTCTTACAGTAGGATTGTGAGTTGGCGTCTCCCTCCTCCTCGGTCGATAACTCGCTTTCTCTTGCGTTCGCTCCTCCCTCAAGAGCTTCAAATTCAGAACTGCTGGTGTCCCTTCCTCCGTCGACAATTTGCTTCCGCTTGTCATACTGTATTTTTGTGATATCTGGATCCGCCCCTACATTCATATGTCATCAACTGAATAAAGTTTTATATTCTAGCATCTAGTTTCTGTGTCATATAAAATTCTATTAATAGATTAAATTCTACAGGCCTAGTATACTGTGTTGCAATACAGTCGCCTGATATCGATTATTTCTTTTTCTAGGAAGCGTAGTGTCGATACTCGTCATTTTCTATTAAATCGCTTAATCTAACCTCATTTCTTGTGTGAGGTAAAGAATAAACATCAGAACGGATTTTTTCATATATTTTATATATCGAATCAATTAAATTTATAAACATATTAACAGAAAAATGAGATTTTGAGCAGGTCATCAGCAACGGTTAATAGATGTTTGTGAGAGAAACCCTGAGTTTATAGCTAACAAATTTAATGGGCCGGATAGTAAAGCAAATGGCATAGATAAAAATACTATGGTGGGGGAAACAAAAGGTCATGTCCTTTGGCAAAATGTTGCACAGAAATTAAATAGTCTATCAAGAACTTCTCGTAGACAACTTGCGATGGAAAAAAACTGACAAATATTGAGGTCATGTCCTTTGGCAAAATGTTGCACAGAAATTAAATAGCCTATCAAGAACTTCTCGTAGACAACGTGCGATGGAAAAAAACTGACAAATATTGACATGGATGGCCAACTAAAATAAATAGTTAATAATAATCATCACCAAATTTAAAATAATGTCTTTCATTTAGATAGCATAATAACCGAAAACACCCAAAGAATAGGATATAGAAACATACTGGTAGAATGTCAATCATAGGTTAAATACTGCAGGGTGCGTCAACAAACTCTATTATCGCTTTTGCCTATAAAGATTGAGAGTAGAAAACTAGGTGTAGAATTCTATATAACACAGAATCCTACTGCAGAGCCACTCATGGCTGCCGCTATTGCTAATGCCATACGTCATTTCTACGTTTATTGAGTACTTTTACTATACCGTATTTTTATTTAAATTTGTTCGTTTTTAGAGCCTTTATGAATCATCTACGATTCGTCATAATTTTTATATAAGATAAACGTTGACATTTAATTTTTTGGTCGATTGATAGTTTATAGCATTTATTTTAGTCCAAAATGAGTAAACATGCGAAACGGTCATACGGAAAAATTGCATTTTTGGATAAAGACTGACATATTAATATTTATGGATTTTAGGGAAATTTATTAATAAATTATATTAATTTTAATATAGAGTTTCACATTTTAAAAATATTTGGTAATCTACAAGGTGTGTCGTAAAAATAGGGTAGCATGAAATTATATTTATTAACCCGATAAAAAATATATATAACTATATATAATTATATAAAATTATATATAAATATGTATTTTTTTTAGATAAATTAATATAATTATTTCTAGGTTCTCATATATCATTATATAAAATTTATAGTTATATATAATTATTTATATTTACATATAATCACATATAATTTTATATAAATTAGAATATTATTATACATAAATATGTATTCAAATATATTGTTATATAAGATATATATTTTTCTATGTAACAATATAAAATTATATCTGGTTTCTTATGTAAAATTATAAATAATCTCATATAATTTTATATACTTATATAAATTTATATATTATTAATATATTTTCATATAAATTCTTTGCATGCATTTTTCAAATTTATTTTATCAAAACTTAATATTTTTATTCAATAATAATGTTGTGAAACAAGTCATACCAAGAATTATATTTAAAATTATATTTTTTATATGATAATATTTTTCTTTTAAATTTTAATCTTCTCCAAAATTCATTAAGTATAAATACCATACAAACTTGTATTTATTTTTATGTAATTTTTAATTATGTTTATCTTATAAAAGGATTCCGAAATCTAGAAATTTCCTTTGATCAAGTTGCCGCTTGAAATCAAGATGGTTCTCGTCGCCATAACTACGGAAAACTTGACGCTTTGACAGTGGTCAATCGTTCGGTAGAATTCGTAACCCATTCACCTTTTAACCCGTACCAAAGATTATTATAGCTAACGCTAAGCTATAATAATCTTTGCCCGTACTTTCGGTTCTACTTCTGTTTTTCATGTAGGAGGTTTTTCTCTTTCTCGGTGTGATCTAAATTTTTTATTCCAAATTCCTTAGCGTCCGAGTTAATTATTCTTTAATATTTTAGACCTTTATTAGATCTGTATGCCAGATTATACAAATAAAAGATGCTATTTTCTAAATCGTTGTCAATGAAACTATAATAAAACTTATCTTCAACGAAAAGAAATTGTTAATTACAGTGAATAATAGAAGTTAAGTGAAATAAAAAGGTGTGTGAAAATATTGCTAAAAGAACAATATTAATTATTAAAGTAAATTCAATGTAAATCTCACAAATTGGAATTATTTTTATAATTTAGACCATTGCCTAAACAAAAATTATGTGTATTTTAAAAGATAACAAAATCCATTTAATTTTCAACTTTTATATAGTCAGTATATATTATTATGTAAAATTATATATAATTTTATCTAATAATATATTATCACATACAATCCTTTGAAAGAAACCTTCTTGAAAATTATATAAAAATTTGTAGAATTATATATAATCAAATAAAATTATATCGTACCAATTTTCATATCTATGATCATTTATATAAAATTACATATAATTTTTTTTCCCGGAAATGAAAGTTAGATATTTTAAACGGTCTGCATGTGAATCAATTGTTAGATTCTACATATACTCCTAAAACATATTTGTTATACATTTTTTTTTATCTAGACTTCAAAGCCACACATTTTTTTTAATGAATTCGACAGGTTTAATATAAATGAAGTGTGTCATTCCGTGCTCTGGTGCTTGGTTTTCCGGGTCGCGTTCGTCCCCTGTAACAGTACGTTATCGATTGAAAATTGGGATTATTTTCAATCGATTTAAATTCTGATAAATGTAGTGTTGTTAAATTTAACTATTTTTCCTCGATCTGAATGCACAAGATCCCGGATTCTGTAGACATTTGCATCAGTGTTTGAAGATTAAGGTCTTCCGCTGCGTGGTTCATCTTCAGTCGACTCTCTTCCTTCTGAGAATGCCTTGACAAAACATTGTTTTCATAGGCCTGCTGGGTGTCTATTCTAGTTCTAGACAGTACAATCTGTTGACAGAAATTGGGCACGGTTCTCAAGGTTCTTATGTTTTCATGAAAACCACGCCCCATTTCTATCGACAACGAGAATAGGTACCCTGAAGTTTTGCCAAATGTTTTCGTTTCACTGTACTCAGGTCTGAAGCAAAACCCGATAACCAACCGTTGCTCGAACTTGATACCACTTATTTTTAGAACGCACCAAAAAAAAATGTTTCAAAAAAAATAATTGCTACGGACAACCAAATGACTGTAGCAAGTTCAAACTCGTACTGAAAAAGTATCGCCTGTTTACCTGGCCCCCTCCAAGTTCCCCGTTCCAATTATTGCCAAATTAAATGCTACGCCAGACTCATTGATTTTATGGGATATTATTGAACAAGAATATCAATAATATTAGGATAAAGAACAAAGTGGATTCAGAGCTAGTCGATCGATCGTGCAGTGAGAACGTTTTTTATTTAAAATCAATAATCGAGAAAAAATTTGCTACCAACCGAGATGTATACCTAACCTTTGTTAACCTCCGAAAGGCCTATGATACGGTTCTAGCTAAAAAGCTTTGGGAAGTGCTCCAAGAATTCAACATCAATTATATCGTAGCGAAAGCTATGCAAAATCTTTTAAAATAACCAACTTCAAGAATTAAAATAGGAAAAAAAAATTATCCCGACAATGGACTGTAACAAAGGCAACGGACTAGGGTAAAAATTCTGTGAATCACCAACCCTGTTTAAAATTTATGAGTATGTAGCTGCTGCTTTAAGATATAGGAAAAGAAAGGTGAGGGGTATGTGCATTCGGCTCAGCGAGAGTACGTGCTTGTACACCTTGCAATCCACACAGGATGAAGTAGTTCCGGCAAATGCAAAAAGGATATATAATACATAATTCAGAAATAGATTGAAGGGTATTGGCGATGGGATCTAATGGTAAACATATAGAAGACTAAATATCTATGTGTGGGTGACAACCAAAGCAACGAACAACTGGAAAATGACGAAATATCAATACATAAAAGATATAAATATTTGGAAATTACTTTTACAAACATGCACACATACGATGGGGAGATAGATATAAAAATAATACGAGCAAAAAAATATATCCTGTCAAAATATTCTATGGAATAAATAAACTAACATCAACAGCAAGTTTAACATGTACGAGACAATGGTTAAAAGTTTTTTGCTCTTTGACGCGGAAATCTGAAAAATTACAGAACGTCATAAGGGAATAGAAGCTGTTGAAATGGATGCCACGAGAAGATCACTAAGAATTTCCAGAATAGGGAGAATCTGAAATGAAATTGTAAAATAGAGAATGGGAATTGAAGAAACAATAGCATAATATATTGAAAGGGAATAATTAATATGATATGGAAATTTAAACCGAATACATGGTAGAATATTACCAAAACTAAGATGGAATGGTAACCACAGGAAAGAAGAAAAAGAGGAGAGAACATCATGGGAAACCAGCGTCAGAATAACAATAAGTGCCAAAAATCTGGAACCAGTGTAGTGTAATGAGAGGATGATGCTATAAATCGATTTTAATATATCAAATACAAATACCCAATTGATAAAATTTGCTCTGTATTTACTATTGAAATACCCACCATAAAATAAGCCGTGGTTTTTATATTAGCTTATAGCAACTAAACTGAAACTAGCTAAGATCTGGTAATTTCAATGGGAAACTATCTGAAATACATAATGACTAAAGGTGATATGGATGTCGAACATCAGAGAGAATCCAGTATATAACAGGAAGATGATAAGCTATTGCTACATCGGAGTACAAGAAGAGGCATGATTCAACCGCGAAGATCATCCACAGATAGAGAAAGTACCATAGCAATACAGTCATGAATCTATATTGGAGAAAAGTGGGTTCAAGATGTACTGGATTGAACTGTACTGACGGATCATAGAGTTGCATATTACAGACCACACCTCATTTTAGTGGATAAGACACCCAAGCTAGAAATATTCCAAGGAACAAACATAATGAGAAGATCGCAAAATACAGAGACCTGGAAGTACAAATACAGTGGGGAATGAGAAGCGTCCGGACGATCCCCATAATTCTGTTAACAACTGGAGTAGTATCGAAGAATCTTCTCCCTAATATTAAGGGAACACCTGTACAAGCAGGCGCGGATTCAAGAGGGGGGCGGTGATGGCGATCGCCCCCCCCCCCCAAGTTCAGGAAAATAGACCCGATTTTGCCTCTTATACTATAGTTTATTCAAGAACTAGAGAGAGAGTAATAAATCATTTTTTACCCTTTTTTCTTCGCAAACTACCTGTGTTTTTTAGTCCGGTGTCTTTGACAAAATCTGTCAGACAAATATATTTTTCATAGGAATAGGTTAGAAATTTTATAATCAAAAATACCGGTCTATAATAGTGAACTATTTGGGTTGGATAACAATAGATATTTGGAAGTGTAAAGTGTTGAAAAGGATTTTAATTCTTGTCATAGGCGTCGGAAGGAGGTTTATTTTATCACTAAGTATTTATGCCATAGAATATTATTTCGGTAATAAACTTAAAATAAAAACTTTTTATATTATTTTATTTCTTATGATTTCTTAATAATTCACATACATTACAAAATGTAGATAATTTTGACATATTTAACACAAATCACAACTGTATTTTATTTTTATTATTTTTAATTTTGCCATAGAAACCGTTTTAGGCACATTCAGACTAAAACGTGGCTTTACTCTCTCAAAAAATTCTAAGTTAAAATTTAAATACTTACAAAATACCCGTTGTTGAAAATACACAAAGTTAAACATATATAAAAAAATAAATTCGTCCATATAATATTAAAATATTTTTGAGGCTATCGGTCATTTTATTATTAATTAAAAACATTTTTAGGACATTTGACGTTTCAGTTTATTTATTTCTTAAACCATCTGCAGAATTACAATTAAACACTAAAAATGGTTCAAATGTTACAGTTAAAATTGGTCCTACTTATTTTTATTTCTATTGTACGGATATCTTAATTTAATTTAATTTATTATATCCGATAGCCCCAAAAAATTAAAATAAACATGTTAATTCTACACGCTTAAGAAAATGACACCAATACAATAATAAAACAATAAAAAACTTACGGATTGGAATACTCATTGGAATTAAATACCTATAAAATTAAAGAGTGAGGCACACTAAAATAAAAATATATATAAAGATACAAAAAAATATATAAACAACATAAACAATAAAATACAACAAAAACAAAAATTTAAATAATAAATTGTGTTTATACTGGTAAATATTGCGTATCTAATTCGTAATCAAATTCAGTGAAGCTATCTTCTCTCAAATTAATTATAACTGGTTCCTCTATCTCACCGATCATTAGATCGAGTATCCACATTTTCTTTTATTCTTTTATTATATGGATTTTTACCAATTTTCTGCAGTAACTTTATTCAAAAAAATCTTTCAAAAGTTCAGTTACATTACTAATTTTGTAAGTTGTGTTATTTCTAGCAACTCTACTTTTTACTTGAGAGGGATATTTCCTTCTCCAACGGACAGTTTCCGGACCATCTATAAGAACCGATTTTCTATCTGGATTTTCCCAGCAAAATTAAGTTCTCTGAGCAATTTCCAGAGCTCAATTCTTGTAATTTTAGGTAAATCGGGATCTTCATTGATTTTAGTTAGAATTTCGTCGACGGCTTTGATCTGCTTCTCATAATAAAATGTATGTACAAATCCTTTTATTGCAGTTTTCATTTCTTCTTCCAACGAGGTTTTTCGTCTGCCTGTGATCGATTGTGGCTTGGGAGTACTAACAATTCCAGTCGTTTTTTTCTCCTTCAGTATTCGGTACATAGTAGATTTTCCAACTCGTGTCATGTGAGAATACATCTCAACAGAGCTTTTAACATTATTATCTAGATATTGATATCTTAAGGCATCATAAACATTCATCGTAAATAGTTTTTTGTTGAGGAAAAAATGCCCTGGTTTAACGATTTTGGAATAAATATAGAGGTGAAAGCCATATCTTTTGGGTATCTCAAATAATATATAAAAACAAGCGCAAACAAGATAAATCACTAAGGACACACTGTAAAGTGTACTTTGCTCACTGATAGAAATTAAATAGAACTATCAGAAATTTGATTGTTGCAGTAATATTTAAATATAATTAAATATAATTAGTTTTAAGAGTATAGGAACGTGTATGCTTGCGATCGCCCCCCCCCCCAAGAGCTTTGAGTTCAAGAACATAGAACCGATTTTGCCTTTTATATTAGGAATGTGTATGCTGCTGGTACTCCCCCACCCCCGTGGACAACTTGTTTTTCTTGCGATAGCCCTCCTCCAAGAGCTTTGAATTCGTGAATATAAACCCGATTCTGCTTCTTATACTAAGAATGTGTATGCTGCTGGCATCCCCCCCCCCTGTCGGCAACTTGTTTTTTCTTTTGGTCGCCATCCTTCCTCTCCAAAAGCTTCAAATTCAAAAAAATAGACCCGATTTTGCCTTTTACCCCCCCCCCCCCCTATTTTTGCTTGCCATACTTTACTTTTGTGATATCACCGCCCCCCCCCCCCCCCAAAGAGAGAGGTTGGATCGGCCCCTGTGTACAAGGTTATGCAAAATGCAGTCCTATCTGGGGCCGCTTGAACTGTCCGGAAGTTTATGAGAAATGGAGAGGACTATAATATCACCTAGGGTTTGACAACATGAAAAGGGCCCTTATAATCTAGACATAGGCACAGAAATATTGCCTAAATCACTGACTAAACAATGTAATATAAGTTGTCCTCTTAAATATCGGCATTTGCTGTCGTTACAAAAAAAATCTCAATTTTTGAAGTGTTAACATCTTTCTTATATAGAATTAATTTACATACTGGTAAAAATTAAAAGAAAAAGCAAGTTACAATTTTGAGACTGAGCCTTATGTCAAATAAAAAAACTCTAGAATATTTTGGCTTTACATGCAGAATAAAAAAATTGTTTCATATGCATGGTATTTCATTTCAAAATATATAACTTCATTCTATCTTATGCACCCTGTATAGTACGAATTTTTTTTTAATGTGAATATTTATATTACATTATTCATTGTAGTGAATATAGTTCAGTGATATATTTTACTTATAGATCATAAACTTACTCCATCCAAAACTCACCCTATACAAGACATTTTATTAAACTGTTCGGACTATACAGACTGGTAAAATGTAAACTATTTTTTTTTTTAATTCTAAGTTAGTATGTTCTTCCTTTGAAAGTAATGTAATAACCTTAACTATCCTTCTTTGTTTGCATGCACATCAAACACCTTCAACTAGTCGGGAATTAAACCCGAGTCTTCGTTGATGTGATTCCGACTGATGCTTGAAAAGTAAAATATAACACTTTTTACATGTTAATATCTCTGAAACCTCTTCGAAATCTCATTTGTTAAAAATTTTAAGTAAAATAACTCACCCTGTATATCGCCGAACATTGAATTTTATTTAAGATTAGATAATTTACTTTGTTTTTGGTAATTATTGTGGGTTTTGTTACGTTATCCGATAACAGGTTTCCTAGTATATTTGTGAGAGTGTATATGGTATGGTATATACGAGAAATAGTACATCCCACAATTTGGGATTTTTTTTCTGTTATTGTATAAATATTATCTGCAATTTTTAAAAGTCTGAAAACAATCATATCTGAAGATATTTCTATTTTTTGATCTAAGTTGCCGTTATTATAAATGTGAGACATAATAGATTACTAATATTTATTAACTAACATACACTAAAATAGAGTAATACTTTCAAAAGACATACAAATATCGATATTATAAGATACTAAATGCATGATATCGAATTAAAATATAAGATGTTTAAAAATATCAAAATAAGCTGCTGCTGTAATGCGTCAATATAAAACAACATTTTAATATTTTTCTGAATTAAAAAGATTTCAGTAAAAATAAGTGATAAGATGATTTTGTGGAGGAATTCTAAGGTCAGTAGTAAATTCCCTTATGGAAAGTACCCAGATACAGCTTATCCAAAAAAATTATTGAAGCGGCTAATCCCTAGTTTATATTTTTTCAAATAGATCAGGTTGTGCAGTCGTAAAACAGGGGGTAAGAAAAAAAATAATTCGTTACAGCAAACTGATAGCAGAATATTGTAGGCAACAATACATCACAACTAATGAAGGAAAAATAATCCGAACCATCGGCAACCCACTGGGGTGAAATGGGGGTGATTTTTAGAGGTGAAAAACAGTTTTTTGCGATTTTCGGTTAAACTACGCAACTTATCGAAAAAAGTTAAATATAAAAGTTGTAGGTAATAAAAAGGTCTACAACTTTTGTAGAAACGATTGTTACTCTAACCTCAAAATTTTCCCAGGAAAAATGCAAAAAACCGTTTTTTCGGCTTTTTGTTGTTACCCTTCCACAAAAATTATTTGATTAAGCTCAAACTTGGAGAAAGTGTACTGTATTTGTTTTGTGCAAAGATATTCAACCGTTGCGGTTTTATTAACTTAAAAAAAAGTGAAATTTTCAATCGCATTTCCTCTTAAAATTAATAGTCCAACAGAGTCTGGATATATATATATATATATATATATATATATATATATATATATATATATATATATATATATATATAATACAATTTGATTATTGTTAGTAATTTGTTATTATTTACTAAAATTACTATAATTTTATAACACCAATGTTTACTACAAACAATGAGTAAAAAAATTATAAATTCACTACGTTTAAATTATCAAATAAACAAAAGAAAATAGTTTTACTTGACCGGGGCTTGAAATTGTTTCTTTGTCAATTTTTCAATTCTGATGTTATTTATTGCAGAATAATAAAGGTTCGATTTAGTGACCTCATTTTTATTTATTTGTTAATTTAAATATTTTAACTCAAAATTTTTCATTATTATTCCAAGTAATGCAGCTTTTGCAGCTGTCCGCTGGAAGGCACCTCCTTAATTACTTGACTACAATATTCAAAACTGAAAGGTTCGAGAGTACTAATATTCTAGAATGTTGTAATATTCTAGAAAGTCTTGGAACATATTGGAATATAATGAAAATGAAGCAATACAAGGCCGTTTTATTATAGGCAAAGAAGGGAACGGACCGGCTTCTACTAGTAGAGGGGTCTCAGTTTGTTTCGGAGCATCGAGCGAGCAGCGGCTATACCGTTAACAGTATTTTTAGTTTAAAGAAGCAGTGTAGTGAAGAAATATACCATATTTGGAAGAAAAACTTTTATCTAATGAAAGTAATAAAAATAAATTAATACAAATATTAAAACAATAATTTGAAACGGCAGGATTCACATGTAAACATGCATCAGAAGATGCTGATACCCTCATAATAAATACAGTAACTGAAGTCGCCGTAGAGATAAAACTGTGATAGTTGTTGAACAAGACATTGATCTGCATGTGCTTTTAAATGAACTGAATGACAAAAATTCGGAAATATTATTTCACAAACCATCCACGGATAACATTCGTGATTCTTACTACATTTCTGATAGCTTCGAAGATCCATCACAATGAAAATATTTGGCTTTTCTGCATTGTTTCTCGCTGCCACACTTAGGTTTTGCAGGAAAAGGAAAAGTAATGACGATAAAAATACTCCTGCGAAATAACGATTTGGCTGACATCTTTTACAAAAAAGATGCAGGCAAGGAGTTGATGGCTGAAGTGACTGTAAATTAATAGCATGGATTGACAGTAAAAAAAATGTAGCGATTCATGATTTGCGGTTCAACATGTACCCAACAGCCACGATCAAATCAACCTCAAATTGGACAAATTACCACCAAGATCAGGAGCAGCAAAACAATATTTTAGGGTATATTATCAACTTCAAACATGCCTTGAAAATGAAATTATCGCTACGAATTGGGACTAAAAAAAAATCAGTGGAAGGAATCATGCAGCCGAATATCACTGAAGTTCAGTTGATACCCGATAGTCTCCTTAAAATAATTTGTTGCAGTCACGAAGAAGGTTGTTCTGCTGCAAGATGTAACTGTAGGAAACACGGTCTAAAATATACCAATTTATGTTCAAGTTAATTTAGAAAATTGTACAAATGCAGGAGCTCAAAGAATTTCAATTGACGATAGTGACTCAGAGAAAATGGAGCCCAATAATGTTGAAGCAGTTGATGATATTTCTGAATTTCTTGGAGAACCTGTTAGTTGTGTGAAATCAGATGAATCAGAATCACAACTTTCTGCGAAGAGAGCGAGATTTGACAATGATGATGTATAATAAAATTTTTGCATAATGTGTGACAACTGTATGTTTATTAAATGTAAATAATTAGTACTATATTAAAATTATTAACTTTCTTATTGTTTTTAAAATGTAAAATTACTTTATCACTGATAACAATTATTAGTTATTAAATTAATTAGTTTTCTTAGTGCATATTTTGTAAGAAAAAGACTGACAATAAGAACCAAGTTTATTGCGACATGCAATTATGGTCTTGTAATTCTGCATCCCTCTGTTTAGTCCTAAATCCGCTCCAATGCTTCCTCCGGATCTCCAACTATTTTTACATAAACAATTTGAATTTCAAACTCAACATTATTCAGAATTAAACGATTTAAACCGAGTAAATTAATATATGCTAACAGTAAATTTTTATTTTTGCTAAAAATTTTTTAGATTTGTTTAATAATAGGCAATTAACAAATTAACAATTCTTTTTTCTAAATAAACAATTTAAAAGTCATTAACGATTAAAATTAAACGTGAATATATTAAGATTATCAAATGGACAAAAATGGGGTCATTTATATGCAGCACCTATTTTGTTATGGTAGAAGGCATAGGGGTTAACAACATACTTTTTTGTTTATTTAATAAGGTAAACATAGTTGAGCGATGTAACTAATTCATAGTTTTTTTGCTAATTATTTGTAGTAAACAATGACCTTATAAAATTATAATAATTTTAATAAATAATAACAAATTATTGACATTAATCGTCGATGTCGAAAAAGCCGAACACTGTCGGATAATGATTTTTAAGAGGAAATGCGAATAAAAATTTCAGCTTTTTTTTTTTAAAAGTAAAACCGTAACGAATATTTGCACAAAAAAATACAGCTTATTTAAGACATCAAAAGGTGCACTCTCTCCAAGATTCAGCTTAATCGAATCATTTTTTGGAAGAAAAAAAAAACAAAAAACCGAAAAAACGGTTTTTTGCGTTTTGGGGTTAGGGTACAAAAGTCGTAGACCCTTTTATTGCCTACAACTTTTATATTTAACTTACTTCGATAAGTTGTGTAGCTTCTCCGCAAATCGTAAAAAACTGTTTTTTACCTCTAAAAATCACCCCCATTTTACCCCAGTGAGTCGCCGGTGGTTCGGATTATTTTTCCTTCATTATTTATGATATTACCTGCAATATTTCGTTGTTTACTGTAACGAATTATTTTTTTTCCAAATATTAGTTTGACTGGTGTAAAAGGGCTAGAGCAGCTTAAGATTTAATAAGAGAGCGGGACGATATCTTAGAGTACTTCCTACTGCTTTGAACTTCTTTACAACAATTACTCGTACCATTGAACACTTATGGCTTTTTACATGAGGTTTTATTAAAATATTATACAAGCGAAATAGATTTACAAAAAATAATAATTTATAATTCAACTTCATTAAGTAGCAACTTTAAATATTCTTTTATTTTATACTAAACAGAGTTAAATTAATAAAACACTCACTTTATTACAAGTTACTATAGTATATAATCCGCATTTTTCTTACCTATACGTCGCATCTACGCACGGTGAGGAAAAAGTTTTGCTTAAGTCATTTTAAAACTCCGCATTAACTGTTTACTAGACTGGGAAATACACTTAGAACTTTACTATGAGAATTGTACTTAAATCATGCTTAAAATATTTTTCACCGTAATTTGAATATACTCCTTGAACTAATTCTTTTGATTAATACTTTTAATTTTCGTTATTAACTTCTCATTTTTAACTATCGTTTTAACTTTCCTTCTTAACTAACTTCTCATAGAGAGATTGCTCGTATTTCTATATAGTTTGTTGTGACGTCTTGAAAAATGAAGAATTTTCCAAATTCAATATATTTTTCAACTAAAAGTAGCGTGATCGAGAGCCCACGTGTTGGAATTTGTCGAATTTTGCTTTTAACGTAAAAGCGCGCGATGTTGGTTCTACGTAAGTGAAGTACATTCCTGGCTCAGTTATTTTTCAGCATTCCAGAACCAAAAACGTCACTTATCGTACGATTTAGATTCAGATTTTATTCTTGTTTTTATTTGGTGTAAGATACAAGTGCACGTTTCTGATAAGTTTGCAATACTATTGACTTAAAAAAATTGTTCAAAGTGAAGAAAAATAATTTCATTTCAATATTTTAACTTTAATAAAGTTTTTTTGTCATTGAATTTTAAAGCGGATACTCTTTTTCAAAATTATCAAATTCATTCGTTCGTTTGTTCGTCCGTTCGTGCTTCCGTGCATCCGTCCTTCCGCCAGTCCGTCTTTCCGCCAGTCCGTCCATCCGTCTGTCCGTCCGGATTTGTCATATTTTTCCTTATTCTCTGCTTTTGCATTTGTGTTCTGTTTTATGACCTTTTTGATAATGTGTTCTTTGTATTTGTTTTGTTTTAGAGCTGTTGTGATTTTGTTGAGTTCTTTTTGGCGGTTTGTAGGTTTGCGTAATCGCAAGGATCTGGAGATCAGTTTATTGGCGACTGATTGTAACTGTGATGGATGGTGGTGAGATTCGGCGTTCAGGTATCTGTTTGTATGTGTGGGTTTTTTGTAGACTGTGTAATCGCTGCTTAGATCGTGTTCTTAAGACAGTTCGGAGAGTACGACAACTAATTGATATATATATATATATATATATATATATATATATATATATATATATATATATATATATATATATATATATATATATATACATACATATATATATATATATATATATATATATATATATATATATATATATATATATATATATATATATATTTATAATGATATTGATCCTAAATGGATAGTAGGTAAGTCATCAATTTGAAAAATCTTTCGTCTTTCATGAAGGAAAACTTTATCCCCACTATTTTACGGGCGTTCTGCTGGAAATTGATTTTCCAACTGAGTTATATTGCCAATGTATCCAAATATTTATATGAACATATAATAATACTCCAGAATTATCGCAGAAAATTGGATATGCCAACGAATCATGTCGAAAAAACACTTGAATGAATGAATGAATAAAAGTTGTGATACTCGATCTTCAATGCTTAGGCCTTTTTGGGCTCATCATATTTTACCAGAGCCGGAAGTCCTTTGAGGCCTTTACGAATTCAAGTAGCCTCGTAACCTGACCTTACCTGACTGCTTCGAGTGTTATTATTCTATCCCAGATATGTCTCTGCCTCAGCTCATTGAGTACCGGGCACTTTCTGAGAGTCAACAATTTCATCCTCCGTAAGACACTACCTGCATACCGAGGCATCCGTGATGTCAGCCCTGTGAAGATGGCCTAGTAGGTGATAAGGATAAATTGGTTTCCCGGCAACAGTTTTAGTTCTCTGTTACCAATAGTGTTTAAAACATAACAGGTATAGTAGTTTGGGAGCAGTTTGATTCAGTCGCGGACCACATCTTTGCCAAAAAATCCACTTCCTCGTTTTCTTGTATACCCAAAAGATCCGGGGCCCACACGAGTCTGATTGTGCAACCATTTTTTTTTAGATTATCAAGTACCTTTTTGCACTCTTATATCAGACGTGAAATATTGAATCCCAGCGCCATTACTGCAGTTCTATTTGAGTATATGATAATAGTGCTATTTTTGTTTATGTCTCCCTTACAGAGATGGCTACATTGCAGCGTAGTAAAACTCTCTGACTTCCGTACTTCCATCGAACTCAAGCTCCACCTCTTTCATCCAGTCGAGACTCGTCAGTAGATCAGCAGGATCCATTTCTGGGAAGGGTTTACTCCTTCCCCCAATTCTCTCTACCTGGTAGTAGTACCTCAAGAGAGTGGTTTGATTTCAAAACCGGCACCAGACGTAGGGAGCGATAGGCTTCCCACAACACCCAGCTAGCCATCCTTTCCTGTTCCGAGATGCCCTAGGTAACAGTAACGGTAAATTCTAGGAAATCAGTCTCTATAAATTCCGCCCAAGAAGTGCCACAATGCTAAAGCTTAACGATGGCACAATCACCGCCTCAAAAGTGGAGTAACTGGACAGTTGGAAGTGCTACTTTGATGAACTACTAAACGTGCCGACGCAGGAAGAACCTGAAGCTACAGTATTCGCTACGGCAGAGGTTAATATCCTACCTCTATCCATGGAAGAGACCATTAGAGCCATTAAGAAACTCAAAAATAACAGAAGGGCAGGTCGAGATAATATCTTGGCAGAAAGTCTGAAATATGGAGGGAACGATCTAATCACACAAATACATAACCTCGTGAAACAAATTTGGAATCAAGAAATCATTCCTGATGAATGGAAAGAAGGGGTAATAATTCCACTCCACAAAAAAGGGGACCAAATGCAATGTAAAAATTACCGAGGTATTACTCTACTAAGCCACGCCTATAAATTATTCTCCACCATTCTCCTTCAACGTCTTTCTCCGTATACCGAGGAGATTATCGGAGACTACCAATGCGGCTTTCGAAGCGGAAGATCAACAGTTGACCAGCTTTTCACTATCCGACAGATGCTGGAGAAATGTTGGGAGTTTAACAAAAACTTACCCTGTTCATAGATTTCGAGCAAGCATATGACAGTGTTATTAGGATAAGGTTGTGGGAAGCTATGGTAGAACTTGGAATCCTACACAAACTGATTAGATTGTGTAGAGCGTGTCTGGAGGGGGCAAAAAGCTGTGTCAAAATTGAAGGAGAGTGTAGCCAAACATTTTCTATCAATAGAGGATTAAAACAGGGAGATGCTTTGTCGCCAGTACTGTTTAACCTTGCACTGGAGAAAGCCGTAAGAACAGTATCAGTTGACGCGGAAGTTTTTGGGCTAAGTGGCCCTAAACTTATTTTGGCCTACGCGGATGATATGGGCGCGATAGGAGAAAGCCCAGTCAGTGTGAAGGAAAACTTCATAAGGATAGAAAAGGAAGCTCAGAGAATAGGGCTCCGAATAAATGAAGGAAAGGCCAGATACATACACGTCTCCCGCAACCCCGCCCGAGACAGAATCAGGCAGAACGTCACCATGGATGATTATAATTTTGAGCATGTGCGAGTTTTCAAGTACCTGGGCGCAGGGATAATGGCAAACAATAATATGCAGGACAAGGTTAAACAGCGCATCATACAAGCAAATATATGTACATTTGCGATACAAACCTTGCTGAAGTCAAAATTTATCACTAGAAAGGCAAAAACCGAAATTTATCGAACAATAATACGATCAGTAGCAATCGACGCCAGTGAAACATGGACCCTAACAGTCCACGATACGGAGCTGCTAAGAAGGTTTGAGAGAAAAATCCTGCGCATAATATATGGCCCATACCGAGACCTTGAAACAGGCCGTCACAGGATGAGAAGCAACATAGAGCTTGCGCAAATATATCAAAGCCCTGACATCATTCAAGAAATAAAGTCCAGAAGACTACGATGGGCAGGTCACATACAAAGGAGTCAAAACGATCGACTAATAAAACGGGTATGAGAGGAAGCAACACAAGGAAAAAGACCACTGGGAAGACCTAGGCTTAGATGGAGAGATAACATCCACAAGGATCTAGTTATCCTAGAAGTTGACCAGCAAGAATGGAGGGAGCTGGCACAAGACCGTTCCAGGTGGAGGCAGATAGTCGAGGCAGCCAAGACCCACCCTGGGTTGTAGTGCTACGGAGTCAGTTAGTCAGTCAGTCTCTATAAATAAGTGAATAGGAGGGAGATTCATTAGATCTTCCAGCGCATTATGGGGGCAGTACACATTGTAATCATCATTTCGACATAGGCCATGTTTTGAACCTTGTCAAGTTGAAGATGGTGTTTGCGCTTAACTGTATTAGGTCACCATACAATAGCAGCGTACGTAATCATAGAATGGGTCACTATAGTGGATATTCAGTATATTACTTTCGTTGTCAGCTCCCATATGCACCCAAAAGACCGGTTACAAGCTCATAAAGCACATACGGCCTTCTTCGCTCGAGCCTCAATATGATCATTCCAGCTCAGTCATGAATCAATAATGTTGCGTAAAAGAGTGCGTCGACTCGTTAAAATTTGTATTGTTGTACGAAAGATCTAAATTTTCATTAACCTTTCCCTTTGTTTATCTCTTGAAAATCGCAACGAATTTTTTGTTTGAGAGGATACGGGTTGGTTTGTGGCACGAGCAAAGTAGGGGCTACTAATATCGGTATATTGCTCAGGTTGATTTAAATCTAAATTTCTAACTGGTTCAGGAAACCCTGACCTATCAAATTTAGTAATTTATTCTCTAACAGAACCGAAAGAGAGGTGTATTATGTCCTGGTCTTTGTCTGTCTGGTCTAAAGGGGATATTGCCGTGTCGTTAACGGCGACGGGCGAACCCGCCGCAGAGGACCCTCCAATACCACCCAGGGAGCTTTGAAAGCCACCCGCCTCATTTGACACGGACTGATAAAATCGATAAGGGAATCTGGACATATTGAATGAAAGAAGTTCTTATTATTTATACTTGTTTTACTTTTCCCCAAATGGGAAATTATACAGAAATTTCTGATTTAAGTTTTAAGGCATGAAATTATTACTCACGGGGGGCTACAATTAATTGGGCTATTTAATTCAAATTCAAAAAATCTTGTTAATTGATTAATTAGTTAAAGTTAATTTGAATTTAAAGAAAATTGTTATAAAATGAGTAGTGTTAAGTCCAGTGGTCCGTGTCAATAATTGTCTATAGGCTTAATGTTGTTTACCTATCGTTGTTAATAATAAAATATGGTTGTTAATAGTTAATTGTTAATAAATCCTAACGTTCGAACTTATATGTGCACTTATCAATAAGGAAAACCAGGACGTCTCCTGATTCCTTCACAAAATAAAAATGGAAATTTATAAAAATAAAGAAAACAAATTCTGTTTTGTTTAAACTAATTTGAAATTTGTTGATTAATTAGTCAACAAAAAAAAATTAAGATTAATTCTAGCTTCTGTTAACTCTCAGAAGATATTACTTTTGACAAAAAATTAAAATAAATATTATTATTAGTATTAGTAAGGTAATATTTTTGTAACACCCTGTACAATAATTTGTTGGTAGGTTAACTACTATAACAAGAAACCAACTAAGGTTCTAATTGGTTATAAAATAAACTAAAGGAAAAAATAAAAACTTTCCTTTTACAAAAGTTAATTAGCTAATTTATTTTTAAACAAAATAAATAGCTTTGTCACAATTAGGAAATTAATTGATTAAATCTATTAAGATTTAATTTACTTCGTAGAGCATCGGAGCCAATATGTGAATAATAAGTTTAAAAAAAAATTTTTACGTAAAAACAAGGAATAATATTTAAAAGACTGTTTGTTTTATTTATAAAAATAATGTTCAAGTTCAATATGTAATTGAAATTGCAAAATAATTATTATAAATATTTAATCGAGTTAAAACATAAGTTTTGCATAATAGGTATTATTGCTATCAAGTGGCTCCGGTGTCCAGTAACCCATACTTTTTTAGACGATAAGGTAGTTACCCTTACTTTTTTCGTATAACGGTATATTTTCTGGATATTACCCACAATGTTTTTAGATATTGCCCGTACTGTTTTAAAAGATTTACTACTACTCATACTGTTTCCAACGCTAAATTTCCGTGGCGGAAAGTAGCTAGTGCCTTGTTCTCGCTTTAATTTAGACTTCCCTACTCGCGATTATACGCTTTTTGTGTTTTTTTCTGGAAAGGAATCTCGGTGCCAATTACTGGGGAGTAATTGAACACTCGAGAGGCCCACCAATTGAAGATTCCCGTGGTTTTTCACCAACTAGGTGCAATTGTTGGGTAATAGGCCAACGACGGCGATCTCGCGACACGGGAATCGACCAGCTAAAAGCGTGTAATCGATCAGAAACGAAAACAGTAGCCCGAAAAAGATCTGCGATTATAATACTGTGCGGTGTCCCTCGTTGTCAGATCTTTAGAGAGGAAGAGTAAAAAAATCCTTACTCTATTTATACATGTGTGATGTGTCACACACATGATCCGCCCTTAAAAACCGAATCGACCAGTCAGAGGGTTGCAAAAAATTTAGGAAAAAATGAAAATTAAAACTTGGTTTTCCCAAGTGAATTTAAATGAATTAATTATAGTTTTAATTGGAAAACATTCTGGAAGTTATGCTTTGGCGTCCAACCTAGGGAAAAGACTCGAAAGTTGCATTAAAAATGAAGTTTGAGCAATGGAAGTTTTGGTATTTACGTGTACCTTTTAGCCAATCAGAGTGCTCCGCCACGTCTGGTGACGTGGGCGGGGCTTACTAAGGGAGTTGTATGTCTTATATAAAGGAACACGAAGACGTTGTACCTTCATTTGGATTTTATTTAAACAATTGTAAAAATGGTTTTTACAACAATAATTACTCCCAGGCAGTTCCCTTATATTGAAATTTTTTTCAGACATAATTGTAAGTTATCTATCCTTTTTTGTCTTTTATGTAAAGAGTACCACCTTGACCCAGATTGCCTTGGAGCCGTTCTCCTGGTAACATAATTCTGCGATCAGAAAAGAGAAAGAAAAACTATGTTTAATACACAATTTATTGAAACAATGGGTTAATACAAAAAGTTATTGTGATGATTAAGAGGTTCAATGGAACTGTTTTACATACGTTTTATCACTCAAACTTTCGAGTAGGTTTTCTTAGCAATAAGTATTTTATACAATATTTTATCAATAAGCTCTATTCAAAAAACCTACTCTATACGATACCTGATCTAATTATTATACATTTTTTGATATACTGTTTTTAAATTATATAAAATGTTTTATGTTTCATTTTTTAAGAAGGCATAATTTGACGAACCGTGCAAAATTTTCATAGTTTTTAATTTAGCTGTATGTCTCGAAAAGAAACATTATTCCGATATTTTATTGTCATTCAACATTTCAGGAGCTGATTTTTTGAAAAAGTGGAAAATCGACTACTGACAAGTTCACGAGATTCAAAATACTTTAGCAAAAAAGCCTCTATACTTGTTCTTTACTTTGTATTAAAAGTGATATTAATATATAACATTAAGGTGTTGAGGCATATGTATTTACAGCCATCCAAGATATACGTTATAAATATATTAATAAAAATAAGTTTCCAAACCATTATAAACACTCTATATACTATATTTACCTAACAGAATACCTTTGCAATTAGTCGATTATACTAATAATCTGAGGGCAAGTGCTCTTTCAAGCACTTACGTAAAATCAAAAAAATAATTTTTATAGTTCCTGCAATTTCTCCTTTAGTATATTATGGAAATTAAAAACAATGATGTAATAAAATCTTCACAGTATGTTGAACGAATTGTAAAAAGACAAAGAAACATACAAGCTACTGATCTTAATAATTTTGCACGTTGAATTTAAAATCCCCACATTTTTATCGTATTTATTTCTAATATAAAGTATACACCAAATCATTTATTGTTGATTATATCAGATATATCATTCGCAGATTTACTAACAACTGCTACTTAAGTATAAAATAAATATCAAATTACAAAATTTTATCTATAAATAATATATAAGTAGTATATGTATTCATCATTTACATAAAAAGTTTTAAAATAAGGCTTTAAATGCTCCTACAGAATTATAGAATAAAAGCAGTGTGGTAACATATATAATAATAGTAGTATGGCTATACCGTACATATTTGATATACATTTTTAAGTAACTTATTTATATACAGTTTTATGTAAAATAATTCAATTACCTTTAATCACAAATGTGATGTAATTAGTTTCTATAATAAATGGCTCAAATATAAAAAATTGATTGTTATGCTTATACGCAAAAAAGGACTAAATATTATACAAAGTAAAGGTTAAAAAAATATCACGATTCGGTTTAAAAATTAATGTATGCGTTCTTTATCACATTTCTTTTTGTAAGATAGCAAGCAAAATAGAAAACATTTCGTTGGTGAATTTGTTGATTTATACTAGGTGTCTCAGGTTCTCTGTTAATATCAGTTTTTAATTTACTTTTTTTGAATTCAGATCTTGTTTACGGAAACGACAATATGAGTCACGAAGTTCAAGGTTAAAGGTTAGAGGAAGAAGAAAACATATTTTTCCAGTTCAGTGACTTTTCAATTACAAATTGCTTGGAATGGAAAATCAACAATATTTGGATCATTTGTCTCTAGTAATGTCAAGATATATTATATACAGTGTGACTCATATCTAATTGTATATAGCCTAGTGGTAATTTCTATTTAGTTGAGTACGCATTTATCTGCTAAGAAAAAGTTCTGTTTGCCACCTATATTGAAGATATGGTGTGTTTTACAAAATGGAAATTTATTTAACTGTTGCATCTATTTCTTCTGATTTTTTTAACAATAATTTTAATTCTATTTAGACACTAAATAAAAAGAGATGGAACCTTCGGTAACATGTACTTTTCTGTATTATTTTCGATTAAAAGGGGAAAAAATAACGTGAATAGCAATAGCAAACACAAAATTTTAAAATATTTTTAAAATGTCCTTCATTAACTTGTTCAAATTTTCTTCCTCTGGTATTTAAATTAGAAAGAGAAAATGTATTTTTTTGTATTATTTTCAGCAAAAAGGAAAAAAATTAGTGAGGATATTTTCAAAATGCCAACCATTAACTTCCTTAAATTTTTTTCTGGTCTAGCCTCTAGTATTTAAATTTGAAACTGCACGCCCAATTAAATCTCGTCTATTTTTTATTTTCTGAAATGAATAGTAGTAACGTTGCAAAAGTTGATCTTGTGTATCAATATCTTCTTCATAATGTAACTTTTTCATATACCCGCAAAAGAAAAAGTTCACAGTGTTAAAGTTCGGGGATCTTGCTGGTAAAGAATGTGGTCCCCTGGGACCTATCCATCTATTGTTATAAGTATTATTTTCATACCAAAATAACCTTTGTGAAATGTTAAGAGGCTTCATCGTGTCTCAAATATATTCCTATTAAATTTGCATCCTCATTTTGGAGAGGGCAGGGCAAAATGTTTTCTAAAAACAATAAATATTGGTTGCCACCCGACCCTCCTCAAAAAAAGGTGGTCCAATAAATATATTACTAATTATATCCACCCAAACATTTACGAAAAATCTACAGTACGACTGTAAGTGCTTAACAGCATTTGCATTTTGCAGAATTATAGGCACCATCTCTGATAAACTGAGCTTCATCCATCCACAAATTCTGATGTTAATCTCTTCATTATCTTTTAACAAAAGATTAACCGGTCAGCATAATCACCTAGTTTTTCAGACGAAATAGGTGTGGCAACGAAATAAATTTCATTAATATTCTAAACGTTAAATTAAACCTTAAAATGTGTTATACACACTATGCCTGGTTAACAGAACTTGCCATAGCAGATAATGTAGGCTATGTACAATTAGATTTGAGTCACCTTGTATATCTTTAAACCCATTTTTGTTTATTCTGTTTAAAAACTGGCGATTTTACTTCATCTCAGTAATATTTTCTGTCGTACTATTTCACAAATTTACATGACGTTATAAAAAACTATCAACACTATTTTTGTAAAATGAAATGATCTTAAAATACAACTTAATTTTTGGATTTTAAATACAAATGCAAAGTTTTAAAAGATTGCCGTAATATTCAACGTCATTGGCAAAAAATACTTCCTACTTCTATTTCTCTTAAGTAATTTTTGGTTTTTATCATTGATTAGTTCTCTTCAATCAAATAGAAAACATAAATAAAAAAGTTTCTAAGGTAATTTGCTTGCTATTAAATTATTTGAGAGCTGAGATTAATCGAAGAACATGCTGTATAATTAGCCTCATTATTATATTAAATATGTTTGCATTCTGTAGTAACAAACTTCGAATGCTGTAACTTGAAAAACAATTTTACAGGCATTAGTTTTTTTTTTCAAATTCTTATCTTACTAGAAATGTCACAGAATATCATCATTAGTGGCTGCCTCACAAAAATTATCTGGTCAATTTTAAACCAAAATTTCAAAACTTTAAAGTTGTTTTGCCAGCTAAATTTACAGTAAAACATATTTAATTGCCATTTTTATTTAAAAGTTAATGTTTAAAAAACCTTAAATTTCACATGCTTTACTGGCCTTACCCCTGCGGTATGCCGCAACTGTCAATTTTGACGTAACTTATTTCTGATATGATTTAAGATATGATGTGTCAAATAAAAATCAGTCTATTTAAGTACCTATTCAGTATAACTCACATTTTAAACAATATCAGAGTATTGCATACTGCTCGTACCAATCTGGGTTTTATTCCTACACACTATGACATTTAATATTAAGTTGATTATATATAAACCTACGGATAAATAATAATGCCTTAAATAACGAAAATATATTTAATCAAGCATAATGGGTCCTTTGGTATATAACTTTAAGTCCTAGCTACGTCTTAGCCTTAAATTTATTCTTCATAGCCTTTCCTTACATCTTGGTCAATTTCTTAAAAACCTACCTACTGATTTAATTCCATTCAATAATTCCAATACGTTACAAAGGCTTTACTACTTGAATATAATTGTTACAAATGTCAATTTTAAATTGCTCAATGGCAGTCAGAATTATTGCTGAAAAAAGTAAAATGTAATTGTTAAGGGGGTACATATGGTGGTGGTTTCCTATAGGTTGGTGTGGGTTTTGGCCTGGGCTGTCTACCATTATCCTGGGTACGGGTAAATGGCGGTGGTGGCTGATATGGTTCAGAATCTTCTAGTTTTACAGATCCGCTTTTGCTGTATTCAGGGGGCGCCAAAGGAGGTTTTTCGTCTTTCAGAATTACTGGAGCTTTGGTACCGGGTTCAGGCTTTTCTTCTAGTTCCTCTTGGAAAATGACAGGAATGCCTAAAATATTATCGTTAAATTAAACTCGGTAAAAAAGGCACATATTTTGAGACGCACATCTCATAACCAAAAAAAACTTGTACAACTAATTATTACCTGAGTACTACTATTGATTTACAAAAATGTTTTAGTTTTTTGTATTATTTCGGAGACTAGTAGAATTAGTCAACGCTGCTAACAAATAGCGAAAGTTAACTATTAGTAATACCAAAATCGCAAACAGCAACATAAGCGTGAAATTTGTTCGTTAATCAGATTGAACGAAATTCTACAAACTCCAAAATTTACCAGAACATTTTTTTGTCTACGAGTTACCTTTAGTAGAATATTTATAGCGAATAACGAGGCAATTATTATTATTTTTAAACTTTTCACTATTAGTGGAGAAAAAATATGACCTTTGATAAATCATTATGCGTTAAACGAGTAAGCATTTAAGAAGAAATCAGGTAAATATTCAGCATGGAAAAGATGCAAACAAAAAGAAAGGGTAATGATTTTGATTTAGCGAAATCTAGGAAAATGGGTTGTTTTAAAAAAATGTATCCACATACCTCCAATTTCGAGGTCGTAGAATACGATTCTGGTCTCGGTTTTCTACAATTTTTCTTCAATTTCCCGTAAACAGAAAATCGCTCTTCATATAAAGTTTAATTTTTTTTACATCCATAAATTCATGCACGTAGAAGTTTCTACATTATATAAAATTTCATAAATTTGTACTTTTTTAATCGGCAAAATCAGGAAAAACGACCAACAAACTTTACAACGTTACATCCGTCAGCGACATCACTCATCTTGAAATTTGTATTGTTGCACTAGCATAAATACGATTTTTGTAAAATACACATATTCTTTTTTTTTCTATTAAAGCTATAAAGAAAATAACTCGAAAAGCATATTTTCTTATTTGGTTGGCGCCAAGAACACTTTCACAGCTACTTAGATTAACATTTGTTTCGGAAAAAATATTTTAACCGCAAGAATATGTACCAGCATTTTTTTTAATACATGGGATAGGTCCCTCCTCTTTTAATGAGAATGCAAAAAATAATAATTTACTTTTATGAGATATATCTTTAAGTTGCCTATTTGTTCTTCTGTTTTGGTGCTAAACAGCACTCTTTCTCCATCACATTTATAATCCTAATTTATTTTTATATATATTGGCCTTATAATTTTACTAACCATATTATTTTTGCAGCAGGTACTAAACCCCTTTCTTACTAACTTAGACACTGGTATAACTAAGTATGTGCGCCCCCCCCCCCTCGCAAATTTTTGAATGCGCCCTACTTTTTTGCACCCGTTTTGATTCTTAGCATTTATTAATTTTCATCAAGGAACCGTGGGGTATGCGGGGTCGTTATTTACGCAACTGAACTTACACCTTCCCCAATATATTTTCCTGGCAGAGATTGTTCTACCTCCATGTGGTCTAGACAATACAATTTTTTAATTAATATTTTTAGATCAATTTAAGTTAATTCAGGTTTCCAAACTAATTAAAATCTAACTCATAATCAAATATAATCAAAACCAAAAATTTCAGTTGGTTAAGATTAATTTTATACTTGTTTTTACATCACAATAATTAAACTACTTTGCTGATTGAGATAGATAAATTGTATAAAGCTTTTTTAAAATATACTGATAATATTTCCCATCTAGCAATGCCGCAGCGAATATTTGGCGTCTTCAATAATAGAAGGGTCAATGAAGTTGAAAATGTAGGTTTTTTGTAATTTGTTTTCTAAAATGTGTGCAAAAATAGTTGAAATACAATGGATTTTAACTATTATTATTCGAAATAAATACGAAAATTGGGTGTTTCTTGGGTTTTCTGGAAAGCTGAAGAAAAATTGTATAGTATATTTTTATCTCAAACTGCGACATGAAAAATTTTTTTTACTTCTTCCGCAAATCTATAAAATAACTTGCCATGATTCTTTTCATTCCCTTCAGATTCATCAATATCTGAAAATATTAATAGTAATTCTTCCCAAAATTCCCGTTTCAAATCCCTATTTGAATATTTAGGAAATTTTAAATCCGATATCGCCATTCTTCTTTCTACTTTGTTAATAAATAACTTAACATTTTTAAATTATACCTCTCCAACACATTTGCTCGTATACTGGACACAAGGCATTTCTGGTATCTCGACTCAAGAGCCCGGCGAAATGCACGAGAATTAAGAGGGAATATTCAATTCGTGCCTTGCACGTAGACAAAACTTGATTCCTATTACTTCGTTAAAGCGTGAATTCGCACGCGCGAGGTCTTTTGCGCGTATTTCGCCTCATCTGGACAAGTTTTGACAATCAAAATATAAAAACATAACAAAAACAATTAGAGGAGTATGACCTGGGAAATGACAATCATTCACTGTACCATATAATATTTAATTTGTTTTTCAATTCTACTTTTTTACATATACCCTAAAATTTGGTAAATGAATAAGTAATAGCAAGTAATATTAAGAAGTATGCTCTGTTATTAAAACATGCATTTAATTTTTTCTTCAAGTAAAAAGTTTAACAAAATAATAAATCCAAGAAATTAAATTTTCTTTATTTTTATGAAAATAATTTCAAACAATAATTCTATGAAATACCTTTATTTCCGTATGATTGTCTTCCATCTTCTTCAACATTCATTTTGCCCATTCTTCTTTTTTTGTAAAGAATGCAGGCAGCTACGGCAGCAACAAACAACATAATTACAATTATTATGATGGGTATTATAAAAGTGACCATAACCTCACTCTCTGGTGCGGGGGGAGTTGTTTCTTCTACAGGTATTACTGTTTCTGTTGTAGTAATAACTTGAGGTTTGCTCTTACAGTTCCCTGAAAAAAAAAGTATTGATAACAAAATGCACTTATACATGAATGAATGAATAAATGAATAATGCTTAGGCCTCGTTGGGCCATTCCCCTTGCGCATCAAAGTAACTTCGCTACCTGAAATTGCCTGATTGCAACATTGTATCTCCGAAATGTCTTTGTCCCAGTCCGTTGAATATCGAACACTCTCTGAGAACATGTCTAATAGTTCACAGTCATTCACGACGCCAATCTTATGAAAATGGCCTCGCAGGTGATAATGTTCCGTCAGCAATCCCTCCAAGATCCGCAGTTCTTTCCTCTTCAAGAAAAGCAGCTCCCTAGTAGATTGTAGATTGAGAGTGGGTCGTCAAGGCTTTCTTTACCTCTCTATAATTCGACCTATAAGATCTTTTGTACGTTACTGTGATCATCATATAAGCCCGGGATATTTAGACAGTTCATGAACTCTCTTCTGGAAGGCAGGTGCTTTGTTTTTTTCGACGTTAAGGTGACGCCTTCCATGAATTTAAGTCTCTTGCAGAACAATGCTATGCATTTATATAGCAGGTATTTTGCTGTTTCGGCTGTCCGATCGCAGAAACGGTAAATATCGATTTAAGTTTGGCTATTTTTCTGAGATGGTTCCTCAGAAAACAGTGCCTATGAAGTAATTTATTATTCCTCGAATATGCCTTTTTGGAAGCTCGAAATGCACTTATGCGTTCTTCGGCGATAAGCTTCTTAGTAAGTAAGGCATTAGGTCCAATTGTACGTTCCATGACACATCTCATTCCAGGGAGCCCCATGGCTAAGCCACGATCCCCACCTTTGCCAAACGATCCGCTTTCTGGTTTTTGTGTATACTCGAGGGCTCCGGGATCAATACGAGTCTCCCTATGCACCTGTTCTTTTTTAGATTATCAAGTGAAACTACTACATTGGATCCCGGAGCCAATATTGCAGTCCTACTGTCTGGGCATTTGTTACTAGTCCCATTTCTGTTTATGTTCCCATCACAGATATGGAAATATTCCAGAATAGCATAGCATATCATTTTACATTTAATTTTTTCTCAAAGATTAATCTCTAACTAGTAATTTTAAATATATATTTATTCTAAAAGTGTCTTTTTTTGTTACAATATCTTAAGTTTCATTCAGATAGCTACAATAACAGATAATAAAATAGGTATTTAGTTGGTAGCAAACGGGTGATTAAATAAAAGAGGATGCTGACTATATCTCAGAAAGCATTAACAGCATAGCAAGCACAGGATGGTCGCTAGGGGGCATAAAACCATGGTTAATTAGGAAACAGACATTTTTTCTGTAATTTGCCCCATGAAGTTGTGTTAAAAATATTTGCATCTTAATCTCTGTTTCACACATGGCGACATTAAAATAAAATATTTAGGAACATCAAACTTTTTCATTAAAATGGTGATAAATTCAATTTAGCCTAAAGGAATTGAACAAACTTAAGTTAGCTAAAAAGGGTTTTTTGCTTTACCTCCTCATTGCAAATTATGTTTATGCGTGTTTAACAGTGGCCTATAGAGGGTTAAAAAAAGAAAATATTTTGAACAAGTAAGACAACGATTACAAAATTCGACTCATGGAAGTTCTATCTTCATAGTTATAAAGGTGTAAAACTAAATAAAAATCATTTAAAGATTAATAAAGTTTATGATTTTCTTAATAACTCTATCAGAATATTCATGTTAAATTTTTTGGCCTTTCACGATTTGGTTAGGGCCCGTATCTTTGCAAGCGTGATGTGTAAAGTGATGTGAATGGCGATGTGAACTTCACTTCATACTTTGACAGTAAAAGCCCTATTCTTGCAAAAGCATTGTTACCAGACAAAAACGTGCTAAAACCCGCGGATTAAAAAAAATTAAATGGATGACAGATTGAATTGAGCTGTCGGACTAAAAATGTTCGTAGCAGGCTTTGTCGCTATTTTACGCAAAAACTAGTTTTGGTACGTTAAATTAAGCGTCAAAAGTAAAAAAAAATAGTGTCGTTGTTGATATTGTTGTGAAGTTATTGATTGTTATTAAAGTATTTGTACTTTGCCTGGATTAAATTTATTTTATATCATTTAGCAACCAAGAAATATAGATCAAACCATCAGTCAAATATTTGGGTGTAAATATGGACCACAAAATTATCTTAAATTGGCACTTTAGAACGGTTAAATAAAAATGCATACAAAGAGCCAAATGCTCTTGACGCCTTATATATCAAGAAAAACGGATATCAAGAAAAACAGCAACTCGCATATATATACAAAGCAATATACTGATGTCAATTGGAATACATGCCCCCTATATACATTAATTGCAGAAAGCCAGCACTAATAAACTTTGAAACAGTAGAAATGACAACTTCACGTAGTATGACTAAAAGCCGTCATTCCAATCCACTACATAAACTATCCAATCACTTATTGTACGAATTCACAAAACATCCAGCCCTTACTGCAATACTTCCTGTCCTGACAACTAAGTTTGAAAGAAAACTTGAAACTTGAACAATGATAGAGAAGTAAGACCAGGGACTGAAACCAAAGGCCAGGTAGAAGACGTCCATTAAAGATACTGGCAGATCTCACATTCAACTTTCAATACAGCTTTTTTTTGTAAAGATTTGTAGAGGCTTAAAAATCAAATGTACCATAAATATGGTTTTTATGCTGAAAGACCTCATTCGTTGAACTGTAGTAGGGTTCGTTCATATTTATATCTCCCGATAAATTATAATCATAATATTTATTTAATTGTAGTGTGGTACAGGGGCGAATACAGCCTCTCCTTTGGGGGGGGGGGTGATATTACAAAAGCACAGTATGCCAAGCGATCGCCCCCACCGCATCCCCCCTTGCATCGGCGCCTGGTGTAGTATAGTCTTTATTTAACACAGTCTAAATAAGTGATTTGCTGTAGTTAACATTATTTAAACATAAAATTTGTTATTTATTTAAATAAAAGTTTCAAATATCTTACAAAATGTTATTTCTCAAACAAGTTGTGAGATGAAAAGAATTATGTTAGACTTAACTGTTTAAAACTAAGATACTCAGCTGTTATGTACATGTAGACATAAGATGTTAAATCTATAAACAGAACTAGCCGAAGAAAAACATTTTTAAATAGCACCCTCATGCTATGGAGTTATGAACATAATCTCCTGTAATTATTCTGTATGCCTGTAATCTCAAATTTACTTGAAATTTGCAAGACATACTCAACTTTCTAAGGACATTTTAATTAAAAATTAGAAAAAACTAAAAATATCAGGGTACCACCTAATTAATATTTCAACTGTTTATTTAAAAAAACGTCTTAAAGGAAAACGGTTCGTCAACATATTGCTTTTTTTTTAATGACAAGTTGTTTTTAAGAACCAAAAATATAATAAATTTTTTTATACTAATCGCCAAATACGTCATTTAGCGGATGACATATCATTTGCGCATGTTTCACCGTTCGTTTGCTTTTCATCGGGCGAACAAGGGTATGAATCATGAACGCGTCTAGAATACACATTCGCCACTTTTCACCGTTCGCTTCACGCTCCCCAGTTCGAGAATGTTACTGTTTTATGTATATTATCATCAGAACTGTACCTAAAAAAAATTTCACGTCATTCAGACAACTGGAAGCAACATAAATATCGATCAATTATGGGTTCACGGTTCATAGTTACGGAGGTGTGAAGTTAAATAAAACCGTTTAGGAAAGGATTTTATGTACCATAAAGTACATGAAAATGAGCATTTTCTATACTATACTATAGTATAACTTTTATAAACACGAAATATTTAAATATGGTAATGATAGAACAACTAATATTTTTGAGCAACTGAAATAAAAAAAAATACGTAATGTCCGCAGAGCTAAACCTTTACTTAGGTTACTGTAACAATGTTACCCCGAAAATAAAAAATTATTTCTGGCTTTATTCTCTACATTTTAATTAAAAATTTTACATTGTTATTAAATATATAAATTAAACATCGAATAATAATGGAAACGATTTGCTTTACAAAAAATAATCATGACTTTTTGCCATTGCCTTAAAGGAATACTGAATAAATTTAAGGCTAAAATTTAAGACAATGACGAATAAGGGCATTGACATTTCATCCTTTCGGTAGGTGTACGCTAACACCCACGAACTTTGTAAATGTTAGCAGGTTACGTAATGAAATCATCTGATAACACCGTACTATTACGAGTTACTACGTATTTTACGCATTCTTAGTTACTCGTATAACAAGGTTGCCATTATTTACGTTTTATCTGGAATGTCGAGAGGGTAGCGATTTTTAACCGACTTCTAAAAGAAGGAGGTTTTCAATTCGTCGAGTATGTATTTTTTTTATGTATGTATGGGGATGCACATAACGAATTTGAATTTATTTTTAAAAAATTTAATATGGCGGATCCAATATGGAGGACGAAAAAATCAATTTTGTCCAATTTTCTTCAAAATTGGTATGGGGGAGTTTTCGGGGTCGCACATAACGAGTCTGAAATTATTTTAAAAAAATTTAATATGGCGTATGCAATAGGGCTTATAAAAAATTAATTTTATCCGATTTTTTTCAAAATTGATATGAGGGAATTTTTGAAATCGCAAATTATGAATCTGAAATTATTTTAAAAAAAAATAAATATGGCGGATTAAAGATTCTACATCTCTCGATTTTGTCTAAAATCAGTACTGGAGGATTTTTGTTCGTGTTAATTACGAATTTAAAATATTTTTTGAAAAACTCAATCTGGCGGATTCAATATGGCGTCCTAAAAATTTTACATATTTCGATTTTTTTCCAAAACTGATATAAGGGGTTTTTGAGGGTGTAAATTATGAATTTAAAAATATTTTTCTAGGATTCAATATGGCGATTCCAATATAGCGGACTAAAAATTTTATAATCTTCGATTCTGTTCAAAGGTGGGACTGAATCGTTTTTGAAGATGTAAATAGCGAATATAAAATTATTTTAAGAAAATCTAATATGTCAGATGCAATATGACGGTCTAGAAATTTTAATTTTTCGGATTTCATCCCAAATTGGCACTAGGGGGCTTTGAAGGGTTAAGATTTAAATTAGATTAAGACGTTAAAATAATTTTTTTGAAATTCAATATGGTGGGTTGAAAATTTTACCTTCGCATTTTTTTCAGATTTGGTAGTAGGGGGTTTTAGGGGTCGAGTGTATTACGAATATGAGTGTTATTTTTTACAACTATTAGGTTGATAAGATACAATATGAGAAATTGAAAATTTTACATTTTCTGATTTTAACTAAAATTGATATTGCGGGGTTCTTGAAACGTATACAAATTCAATAAGCAGTATAAAATAAATCGGACTAAGAAATTTACGTCTCAAGTTCTTAAATATCGATATTGAAAGATTTTGGGGCCTATATTACCAATCTAAAATTATTTTAAAATTTTGGATGGTGGATTTACTATGACAGATTAAATATTTGTTTGACACAATTTCACTGGTATTTGGAGAACTCTAAGAATCAAAAAAATTTTTGGTGGTTCATTTTAGGGGGATTTACAACTTTCGATAAAATGGGTACCTCTTGCCACCTTAGAGTCATTGCGAGGTACACTAATTTCGATTAGTACCTAGTTCAAATACTTCTGGATATCATAATGAGCTCAAAACCAAAAATCGAAAAATAAAATTTTTATATAAAAAATTGAATCGACTTCTAAATATAATATACATAATACTCAAAGAATAATAGAATTTTTATAAAAAAAATTGAACCGACTTCTAAAAGTGCGCTAAAAAGTGAAAAATAACTATAAATTTTTATATGAAATTGAAATTTTTGAAGTCGGTGCCAAATTATTTCTAAATGAAATAAATACCTACTAATATATATAAATTATAGTAAGAAAGCAATTACAGATAAAGTATTTTTTATTTGTTTATGCGAATCACATTTTGTCAGGTATTAGTTTGGCGTCGACTTTAAAAATTTCAATTTCATATAAAAATTTATAGTTATCTTTCACTTTTAGAAGTCGGTTCAATTTTTTTTATAAAAATTCTATTATTCTTTGAATATTATGTATATTATATTTATTATTCAGTATGCATTCAGGAATGATTAAATTTAAGTAAAGGTATGCAATATTATGCAGTCAAAGCCGATTAGAATTGAGTATGTGCCCAAAATTTTTAGTTACACTTAATATTTTATTTAGTTATTTTAAAACTAACATAATACTAATTTTGTTTTTTAATATATCATTTCATATTCCAATAATATGAATGTAGAAGTTAGCTATTTGTTTTTTTTTTAATAACGTAAAGCTGAGAACACAGCATGGCTTCAAAAATCTATTTTTTGACATTAGAAACTTACAAGATTCTTTTCTTACCACAGAAAAAAGACAAAAGTCAATCATCAGTCATTTTTTAATACAATAGATAAACGTTGATTTGAAAAAAAAGTGATAACTTGACGGTATCAATCGGAATAAGCCCGTTAACTAAAAACAATAAAAATTTTAGTTTGAACATGAGTCGTATTTTGTAATCTGTTTTTCACGTGCTTTTTCTTACCTGGTTAATCTGCAATTTTGCACACGTATATACAATCAGCGACAGGATACTATTTTAAGCTTAAGGGATATGATCATCATCGGGAAGGCGGTAGCGTATCTCTACAATAGGATTTCAGGTCCGAACTCGGATATTTACTTTCATAGTCACACTTCTACAGTTTAAACATTGCTGATGACTAGGAAGGTAGCAGATCCGATAACTGTGTTAGTCAACAACAATGGCCATTCCATCAACTCAAGGTTGACAACGTGCCGAAGACTGAGTGTCAATAAGTTAGCAAAAAATGTCTTGCTAGCGCCACACCACTGAAGTCCAAATGAAAAAGAGGCCTAATTAATTTTATCTGATGTTTTTCCTAGGTCTGGAACTCCTCTTTTATGTGACTTTTTTGTCATTCACAGAGAGGAGTTTTCGTCCATTCTTTTACGAGTCCACTTTCTCGTTTTCCCTGATTCCCTTGGGTCCTGGCATCCTCATCAGGATAGCACTGTTGTCCCTTGCCAATTGCTTTAAGGCTTGCCTGCAGTCCAAAGTCAACTTAGACTCGTAGGTGTTTGACCTAATAGCTTTTAGCGCTGCTTGGCTATCTGATAATATGTATATTTTGGCCTTTTTAGTGTTTCTATTGAGACACTCGTCAGCACAGATTTGGATTGCATGTATTTCTGCTTGGAAGATGGAGGGAGTGTCTCCTAAGGATATGGCAAGCCTAAAAGTTGGGCCTGATACTCCCACTTCGACACCTTCTTCCATCATAAATCCGTCAGTAAGTAAGAATGATTCTGTAGTCGAGGTAATTCCTTTCCGTTCATTTGGTAGCAGTTAGTTAGTACTCCATAGGTCACGTCAAAATCGTCCCTAACAGACATGATATCCGTTAGTTTCGATATGGATTCTGTTGGAATTGTATATAGAAGCTCCATATGTCCAATAAAATTACCAGGTTTTAAGAATGCATATGTGACCATAGGTTTGAATATCGTTTTATATGAACAAAAGATCATTTTCCGCCTCAAACCTAAGGCTTTCTCAAAGATTCTAGGGCATGTCCCGCTTGCTTTTTATAAAATATTTTCAATTAGGTTGGGCCATGTCAGTTTCTGGTCAGTATTGTTCCATTTAAAGTTACAGTCCTGATGTCTAGTTTTTATCTCCTTGCAAATAGCATGAGGAATGTTTTGTTGGAATTAACGTGTGCACCAGTTGCTAATTTGGTATAAGGCTTCTAACTCTTCCTCCATTCTTGCCTTTAGCATAACCTTGAGTTGTAAACCCTGAGCCACTCAGCAGACTTACCAAAAAAAAAAGTTAGCTAACCAAAAATTTTATTTTTGGCTTTTCAGCTTACAACCTCTTTGCAATAAATGTATTGCGGAAATATTTTTATCGCCCTGTGAGTATTTTTGATAACACGCTGAAAACCGAATTAAAGCATCTCACTTCAACGTTAATATATGAACAAGATAGATATTTCATAATTTGTCACGTATAATATGATGGCATTACTGCCATTTTATAGTGACAACTTCCGGCGCTGTGATCTAGAAACTAAGTTAGTGCTTATATACAAATATAGGATAACAGATGGTGCAATAACTTCTTAAACTTTTACAATAATTCGCTGTAATACCAGGTATTTAGATCCTAAACTTAAGAAAGATGGTGTAATTTTATTGATTTGCCATACCCTTAATAATGGGAAATTTTCTAGTTCTAGCTGGGCCTTGGGAAAGTTTGTATTTTGGTCTTTTTTATATTTATATAATTCAATATTTTCTAATATGATTAATTTTTGTATTATTCAAATCACATAACGGGTCCTATATCTAAAGATATGTTGATTCTACGGACGAATTCGTTTGGTTAGAGGATTTGTAGGCTATGTTATATTTTCCTAAAGATATCTCAAAAAAACGCCAGAGCTCGGAATTGTCTGGTATTTTGTTGTTTAATCTGTTAAGTTCAAAGTAATGTTTTTTTTTGTTTTTGGAAATGATGGCGTTTATTTCGGACAGTAAATATTCATTATTCACTCAAATTATAATTATTCATTATATTTGCTATTTTTCTGATTATATCAAGTTCCCCCTCTGGATTTTCTTTTGAAAATGGTATGTTGTAATGTTACAACAGTCATTAGTTGGAATATTAGAGAATATATTAGTGACATAAAATGAGGATAGAATTGTATTTTCCTGAAGTTAAAAACTTTTCAGGCTTGAAGTCAGGTTTATTGTATTTTCGATAGAGTATCCGGGTTTAAAGTGTAAACACTACAACTCCCATTGGATATTATTAAGCTTTCTTGTAATTTCTGATGTAAATAATTTAAAAATATTTGGAACTTTGAATAAAAAGAACAGAAATATTAGAAAATATTGAAATATATAAAAAGACCACAATACACACCTTCTTAACCTCCTACCTAGAACGGGGAAATTCATCGTTATTAAAATTAGGCCACCTTTCTTAAGTTCAGGATCTAAAAACCCCATATTACAGTGGGTTATTGTACAAGTTCAGATTGCACCATCTGTTATCTTATGTTTATATATAAGCACTAACTTAGTTTGTAAATTGTAGCATCTGAACATGTAGTTGTTACTGTGAAATAGTTATAATACCAGAATATTATAATATATGTGACAAATAAGTAAGTATAATATCATGTTCATATTACATTTTTAAAAACTGTCACAAGAAAGGGAAGAATCCATCTTTTTTTTGAAGTTTTTAATTATTTTCTTTTTCAGTTTTGAACCATCTTACAATAAATCTCTCTTGATTCTATTTTTGATGAGACTACCTAAAAGAACTGCTAGGAATATGCTGAAAATTTCATTAAAATATCTTACTTCCATCAAAAGTTATCCATCAAAATACATTTTTAAAAAATACCTGTAAAATTGATAACTTTCTATGTTTGAATACGGTTAAAATATATAGTCATTTTAAATACATGAATATAAACGTCCTTAATTGAAGCTGCGAAAAAATATACAATTTGTATTTTCAAAAAATAACATTGTGCAGAAATAACTAAATACTATTAAATCCCCGTATATCATTTCATGTTATTCACTTCTATTTAAAGGTCGAAATAAACAATAATTTTCGTTTTTAATATCTATTAAGAAAGTTTTTCGGAAAACTCAGTTCAAATTTCAAATGTTTTGAATCTTTCTGAAACAGAAATATTATAAAGACAATTTACTTTTCACCATTGAACGATATATTATTTAAGCTATGAATGAATGATTGGATGGAAACAAAGGTGGTGATATTGGGTCCTTTACATCCCACCATAACTACAAGTCATTCGAGGCCGATAGCCATTGCAAATCCAAGCAACTGCACTGCAGAATAGCATAAATTTCCGCTGCAAAAATCGTTGCATGTTGTCGAAGAGTAGAACTCGCTAACTCCCGTGCTCTTACCGAACACTCCAGCTCTTTTCGAGATCCATCTGTGAACCACCAGGATCTATTTCTCGGAAGATTTTACTCCTTCTCCCTATTCTCCCTACTGAAAAAAGTATCTCAAGAGAGTAATTGGATTTCAAGAGCCATGTCATGTAATCTGTTTGCATGGGAAGTGATGGACATCTCTCCACCACGCTCTTCCAGACACCTGAGTAGCCGCCCATTCAAGTTCTGAGATGTCTTAAACAACTGAGAAGGTATTTAGCCTTCAGGGTTCCTTGTTCTCCATATGTAAGGGAAGAAGAAGTAAGTTCACCAGGAACTTCAGAGTCCTGGTGAGGACAGTCCTAATCGGACTTATTATTACCACAGAAACCATTCTTTGAACTTTGTAAGTTGAACACGATGTTTGCGCTTTGTTGTTCTAGGCCACTATACGATAGGCGCGTACGTGATCATGGGACAGATCACCATAGTCTATATCCAAAAGAACTCTCTTGGTATCAGCCTCCATGTGCACCCAAAGGCTCGTTTACAAGCCCAGAAAGCATTATAGCCTTCTTGGTTCGAGCCTCAATGCGATTATTTCAGCTCAGTCGTGAGTACAGAATTACTTCCAGGTATTTAACTATTCCCTTGTATTTAATATTTAAGATAATATCTTGAATGATAGATTTCGGTTGAAGTTGCGTATTTAATACAGGAATATTTAAAAACATCACAGTGCTGTGTTCGTGAAATGGTTGATTTGTTCTAGAAATGGTTATTTATGAGAATCAATTTGTTCTTTTGCCATAATAAATATCGTTTGAATCTAATTCGTCAATTCAAATTAACCTGTATACTATTATTTTTGTGTTCCTAATCTAAGCAACATTTTAAAACTGGAAAACGGAAATTTCTACTTACCTAAATGATGAACTTTAATTGTTGACACAGTAAAATCACTCCCCATAATTCGATGTACGCGACTTGAGATGCTTCTGGAATCGCTATTATGTAGAAGATATTCAATGCGTTTTATATCTTCTGTGGGACATTTATCCCGTGGTAAAGTCTTGTTAAACCAGTTAACTACTGTAGAGTCATATGACTGTTCCCTTTTGGCTTTAAATGAATGAAAATAGAAGTTATTAGGAGTGGGTTCTTCAAAAATTTTCTGAAAAAAAAACATTTTTTGTTAGTTTAACGTCAAATGAATATTTTGAAAAACGGTATAAAGTTGTTATGATAATTTTTTTCTCACCATTTTTATTTAAAGAAACAATTTTGAAATTAAAATTATAAAAGATGCAATACAATTTAAACAAAAAAAAGTTAGGCAATTTTGAGAGATAATAGAAAAAATTACTGAAGATTTTTTGATTTAAAAGCAATTACGAGTATTTATCAATATTATGAGCTAAAACTATAATAATTTTATGGCCTCACGAACTAACGTATGGGCTACGAACTTTTCTAATTAAATTTTTTATTATCGCCTAGACAAACACTACACTTTTTAGATTCTGACACATAAATATATAATGCAGGTACCGAGAGTCGAACCCAGGTCATGCCGTTACAAGGCCAACTGTTTAACCACTACATCAACAGGAGCACAATTACTGAAGATAATTTTCTAGAGACTGGTAGAAATGGAAGCTATAAGCGACCTAAAGCATCTTAGATTATATTCGACACTATTGATAAGTAAAGGATATAACATGCTTAAAATGAATCTTACAGTTTTTTCGAACCAAAAGACCTGCCAAACCGGGACCTTGCAAAAACGGCCAAAATCACGACAATCCGTGAATTTCAGGTAAATAACCTGGAACTTGCACCCTTAATACCGGTCATAAACCGCACACAATGGGTACTTTTATTATTGGGAATACCAAAGTAATATATGAAATCCAGTTACATAAATGGGTTTTTAGGTAGTTCAAATGTTTGTATTCATAATTTATAATTTATTCAGTTAAAAGTTTAACAATAGTCAATATGTCTCTGAAACGTAAACGTTTATCTCTTAAAGAAAAAGTGGAAATCATCGCGAAAAGTGATGAGTGCAGTTTGCGAAAAATTTAAAGACGTACAGATTTTTTTGTTGGATAAAAAAAATGGCGATTTGGCCCTTGAGATTTCCAGCATTTTAATAAAATGTGAGAGTGAAGTAGCAAAAATGAAATTTAGAAATTTAAGACAGACCTCCATTGAACAATTTTTTTCACAAATCTCTTTGTGTACAGGATCGCTTATTTTTTAGTACATTATATATATATATATATATATATATATATATATATATATATATATATATATGTATGTATATATATGTATGTATATATATATATATATATATATATATATATATATATATATATATATATATATATATGTTTTTTCTTATTTTTTTTTTCTTGGATTTTTCTATTTGTATATTTTTTTAAAGTTTTTGATTTTCTTGGGTGTAAAATCCGTTTTATTAATAAAACTGCATATGTTTTATTTGTTATGCATATCTATTGACGTTTCGGTCACACTTGACCTTCTTCAGAATGATTTTTTATAAATATAATAGAAAAATTTTTTTTTGCTATATTATAACATAAAATTAATAAGTTAAATTTAAAACGTACCTTATATAAGTTTTTGCCGAAGATCACAACTTAGACTACATATTGTTAACACATGGTTCACTTTTTGACAAGATATTACAAGAACCTTGCTTTTTGTGTCGCATCTTTATTTAAACTGAATTTTATTTTATGGGTTCCGGTGGTCAAGGGTTTGGATTTTTTTTTTCCGCCTTAAGGGTCCTTGCCTGACTACTATATAAACAAAATATTCCTCTCAGACCTATAGTTTCATGTATACAATCACCTTACGAAAAATTGTCAAAGTTCCTAAAAGCCATACTGCAAAATGTGGTCAACAAAAATCAATAATACATAAAAGATTCCAGGGATTTTAAAAATAAAATTAAAAACACAACCTTACCCGAAAACTACATACTGATATCTTTATATGTAATTTCCTTATACACCAATATTCCAATATGCCTAGCAAAAAAAATCATAACAAAAAAATGGGAGGAAATAAAACAATTTACAGACATACCGCTCAATGAATTTCAAAACGCAGTAGAACAAACGCTTACATCAACATACTTTCTCTACAATGATAAATTTTATAAACAAACAGAGGGATGCGCCATGGGTGCCTCAATATCTAGTGTTATAGCCCAGCTAGTGTTGGAGGACCTCGAAGAAACGGTTATATCCAATTTAGACATCAATATACCATTTTTCTATAGATATGTAGACGATTGTATAACAGCAATCCCAAAAAATCGTAGTGAAGATATTCTCAATAAATTTAATGCCTACCACCAAAAATTACAATTTACCATAGAAAAAGAAGAAACAAATAAAATCACAATTTACCACCAAAATAATGTCATTAAAACTCAGTGGTATACAAAAGAAACATGGTGTTCTAGATATTTGCATTATAATTCTCAACATCCTCTATCCCAAAAAAAAATCGGTAGTAATAGGAATTGCAGACCGAGCCATAAAATTATCCGATCCAGAATATCGAAAAGAAGCAATTCAAAAAGCAAAGGAAGCCTTATTACTAAACAGTTATCCCCCTAAAATTATAAACAATACCTTCAAAAAAAGAATACACAAATTCTACAATAACAACAACCAAAACCCTCAACACCAAAAAACAAAACAACAAAACCAATATGTTTCCATACCATATATACCACAACTCTCAGAAAAACTTCAAAATATCCTCAAAAACCATAATATAATTGTTAGTCACAAAGGACACAATCTATTAAAAAAAAAATTTAGTAACTTAAAATGCAAAATACCTAAAGACAAAAAAACATACGTAGTATATGAGATCCCATGTAAAAATTGTGACGGAGTTTACATCGGCCAAACCAGTCAACATCTAAAAAACAGGATTAATGGCCACAAATACGACAAACATAATAAGACCGCATTGACAAACCACAGTACAGAAAAACAACACACTTTTGATTTTGAAAATGTAAAAATTCTCAAAACAAAAAACAATAAAAAAAGCGTGAATTTTATGAAATGATCGCAATTCAAAAAAATAAGAAATCTATAAATACAAAAGCTGATACAAAACACCTAAGTAAAATATATTACAATATCCTAAAATAACCCCCCAAATAAATTAAATATACACAAAATGATCTCAAAAATAAATCACTCCAAAAATAAGAAAAAAATAATAGTCAGGCAAGGACCCTTAAGGCGGAAAAAAAAATCCAAACCCTTGACCACCGGAACCCATAATATAAAATTCAGTTTAAATAAAGATGCGACACAAAAAGCAAGGTTTTTGTAGTATCTTGTCAAAAAGTGAACCATGTGTTAACAATATGTAGTCTAAGTTGTAATCCTCGGCAAAAACTTATATAAGGAATGTTTTAAATTTAACTTATTAATTTTACGTTATAATATAGCAAAAAAAATTTTTTCTATTATAGTTATAAAAAATCATTCTGAAGAAGGTCAAGTGTGACCGAAACGTCAATAGATATGCATAACAAATAAAACATATGCAGTTTTATTAATAAAACGGATTTTACACCCAAGAAAATCAAAAACTTTAATATATATATATATATATATATATATATATATATATATATATATATATATATATATATATATATATATATATACTTTTTGCGGCTTAGGTCAGAAATGCGAAAAAAATTGTTTCTGTGTCTATGTTTGTAGTTTATATTTATATATTTGTAATCAGTTTTCTCATTCCTTAATGAAATTTCGAAAAATAAAAACATAATAAACGTCGTTTCGTTTAACCTCAAAACCAAAAAACATATGGTAGATTTAAATGTAATTAAGAATTTACCTTTAACATAGAGGCGTCTTATTCATAAAAATTAATATCTTTTTCCTGCTTTTTTATGCAAGTACATATAAGTAAATGCTCGCTTTTACTTATATGACACATTATTTGTAGATTTTTTCAAAAGTGGTCACCCCCTGAAACAGCTAATTTTTCATAATTTCCTTGACTGAAGTTTTATTAGTGATTTATATAAAATATTCTTATCAGGAAGTCTTGCATATTGCTTGAATTATTTTATTTGTTTATGTAGTCCCCAAAATCTTTAGATTCTTGTAGGGAGTACAATAAACTGTATTTTTTGAATTCTAATAAGAAATAACATAACTAAGTATTTTAAAAGTTTATATAACAATTAAATTAAATTTGAAGAACGTTAAAAATATTTTTTTGTCTTATATTTTCTAGGTTCAAACTTGTTTAGTTTGAAGTTTTACTTATGATGGGATAAAAGTTTAGTCTTTAAAATATGCAAAACATAGTATAAGTAATATACAAAAGTAAAATAAAATGTCTCTCTTTACTTATGTCAGATAATAATAATTAGATATTTTTTATTACATGAATGTATCTATCATAGATATAATCGAGTGTAATCGATATCTACAGAAAATTATGTCCTGTCGTTGTTTCCCTTTTAATAATATTGCATAGTGTATAATCCTAAATAAAATTTTTTAAATTGATTTAGCTCAATAGAACAATAACTTTACACTACTTTGCTGAAAGGTTTAAGAAAACAAATTTGATATGATGGTTATTACCCAATTTCGTCGATAACTATTAACATTTTGCAAGGAGAACATTCTTTGAAACAATCAAAATAAATAATGAAAAAAGGAAAGACATTAATAGATAGGCTACTGGTCCTCGGGAGAACTTTTAGGTTTTTATTTATAGAATAAATTATACAACACTGTCATTCAAATTCTAGAAGGAAAGTAATATTTCTTACCATTAATTTTTCTACAAATTTCTTCTGTAGAGCTGCAGTATTTGAGAAAGTATCATAAGGAACTTCAATCGTCATACTGAATTCCACGTTATAGAGCTTTTTAGCCGCAGGATGGACGACTACTTCCAGGCTGTCTTTAGCGCTCATTCCTCCAGTGTCAACACATACCAACCAATATTCCGTCCTACCTGTTTTACGAGGAATACCAAAGAATTCCCGATTCTTGCTATCAAACTGTAGCCAGTTAGTAGACGGAATAGGTTGGAGTTCTGATGTTTGCAGGGTTATGTTTAGCATCGACGGATCCACATCTTCAGGGTCATAGAAAGTGTCCTACAAGTATACCATTATGTAGTAGAGAGCTATTTAATTTTTTTAATGTTTAGACTACAGATTACTCGCACATATATTGTAGACATTTTTGGAAAAATAATCTATATAGTCCAAAATTTTGTTGCGAAGATGGACATTGGTTTTATGATTTCACCATAGAATGTATAAAATATAATAAGGCGTTTTTAAATATTTATTACCTAACGTAAGTAAAATTAAAGTAATAATTAAAAAAATTAAGTAAAATATTTAATTTGATTAAGGTGAGGTTAATCAAAATTTAGTAAAATTTGAAACATTTGTAGCGTATACATTATTTTTAAATAATATATTTTAGATTGTAAAAGATCTTTTATGTACAATGCTGTTTATTAAAATCCAAATATTCCTAAAATGTTGGTCCTTGAAAAATGTAATTTTGATAAATTTTGCGAGTTGTAGTATTCCGATGATATACTTTACAGTACATATTATATTCTATGAAAAATCAAGAATATTTCCAATTTTAAACTAGTATTTTAATACTTACATCTTTTACTTTATAAATAAGTAGTTCTCCGAGGGTGGCATTAACTTTGTCAACAGGATTACGTAGAATGGGGGAGAAGTTGGTACTTGGTGTTACAGGTGGTGCTGGCTGCTGCTCGCATATACCTAAATCACGATTTATTACTTCCTTTACCCTCAAATCTGTACCTAGCATTAAACTTAGGTCTTTTGACGGATCTCCTCTATCATTGGCAGTCAGCATCTAAAAATAAACATATATGAATGTAAAAATCAGTTATTATTAGACAGTTTATCATTAAAAACCAAATATTAAAAAAAAATGGAAATAATGTAATGTCGATAAAAGTTTTAGTTGATGTTATGTATAAATATGAGTTTTAATTATTTGGTAATTATATAATGCAGGTATTTAACATTTCGATTTATGAAATACATTTCTTTTTAATTTACAATTTAAAAATAACACATTAATGAAATGATATAAAGCAAACTAAATGCAACTTAATAAAAGGAAAAATTGTGGTACGATCGAGATGGAAGCGTGGGCAAGAGGACTAGAACATTAATGCTATTCTGTGGGCACAGAAACCGAAAATCTGGTAAAAATACTCTAATTATGAATTTCGTAATACCTACCTGATATATTTCTTCAATTTTGCTTCTTGGACAATCGCTAGTAGGCAGGGAATCATTCGACCACGCAAATACCACTGGCTCACTTGTATGGTTAATATGCCTGACAGTAATTTCAGACATATTTGTATTATATATCCTTCCGAGAGCCCTTAATATTTTCAAGGACCAGTCAACGTAGTGCGGATATTCTTGAGGCTTTTCAATACGCAAGTTCAATACAAATTCGTGGTTGATAACCCTTTCCAGTTTATGCTGCTGTACTTGGATTGTTAGTTGATCTTCTTCATATTCTCCTTCTTTATCAATTGCTCTTATTATATAAACCCAATTTGATACATCTTCTGCCAGAGGTCTAAAATGGGACAATGATTTGAAGGCAATAAAACACTTAGGTGCCCTTTTATGTCAAACATACGAGTACACACACACACATTTGTCATATATTAACTAAACACTTATTGAAAAATTGTTAAAAACAAAATTATAATATGGAGGTAATTTTTAAATAAAGCAAAATATTATCATAATCCCCCAATATAATTTTAACTTCATTTTAATGTGATACTCTGCCGGGTGTCAACGAATCTATTAGACAAGTCATAATTTCTAGAGTATTATGTGTATCAAAATGAGAATTGGTACAGGTAAATGGTATGTGAAGGGGAGAGTTTTCGCATATTTTTCACTTTCCGGCCACTTCCGGTTTCACCGGAAATGGCCTCGGTTTTGAATTTTTAAATGGAACATCTTGTATATTTTAACATTTTTGGATTTCTGAGACAATTCTAGATCAGAATGTGACATTTTAAAAACTTTTTACGTCTACTTCATTTTTTTAGAGCCACTTTTAAAATTGCATCTAGGTGGCCATGATCGGACGCAAACTAATCTAAGGGCCTTAGGTGATGTCAAAAAATACAATCGCAAAGTTTTAGTTACTAGTATGAAAGACAGGAATAAGACAAGTTGACAAAATTGCGTTTTCATTTCTAACTATTAATTTTCAAATGGCGACCCCTTTTTGACAACTACTTTTCGAAAAAAGCATTCTTTGACGAATCTAACGGTACTAATTTATTTGCGATTGGATTAGACATAAGAACAGAAATTAAATATTATTAAGCAAAATACTGGGTAATTTATTTACTTATGACAAGTGCGTCATGGACAGCCATGATGCATAATAATTTCCAACTGTTTTTATCAAGTCTTCTTTGGAAAACAAAGCACTCACTTAAGTAGATAATGACAGTGACATACGCTCTAAGAACAGACGTAAAAGTTTCTTAATTTTCGTTAAGTTTAGTTTAAATTTTCGTTAAAATAATGTATACTCAAAGTGAAAAAGTGGATATGTTATTAATATTTGATTTGTCTGTTCTTAGAGCGTATGTCACTGTCATTATCTACTTAAGTGAGTGCTTTGTTTTCCAAAGAAGACTTGATAAAAACAGTAGCAAATTATTATGCATCATGGCTGTCCATGGCGCACTTGTCATAAGTAAATAAATTATCCAGTATTTTGCTTAATAATATTTAATTTCTGTTCTTATGTCTAATCCAATCGCAAATAAATTAGTACCGTTAGATTCGTCAAAGAATGCTTTTTTCGAAAAGTAGTTGTCAAAAAGGGGTCGCCATTTGAAAATTAATAGTTAGAAATGAAAACGTAATTTTGTCAACTTGTCTTATGTTTGCGTCCGATCATGGCCACCTAGATGCAATTTTAAAAGTGGCTCTAAAAAAATGAAGTAGACGTAAAAAGTTTTTAAAATGTCACATTCTGATCTAGAATTGTCTCAGAAATCCAAAAATGTAAAAATATACAGGGTGTTCCAATTAAAATTTCAAAACCGGGGACATTTCCGGTGAAACCGGAAGTGGCCGGAAAGTGAAAAATATGCGAAAACTCTCCCCTTCACATACCATTTACCTGTACCAATTCTCATTTTGATACACATAATATTCTAGAAATTATGACTTGTCTAATCGATTCGTTGACACCCGGTATAGTTAAAATTTCACAGCAACCAAGATGGAGTAGAAGTTGACATCTTAACAAACAAAATAAATTTGGAAATATTGAACAGTTGAAAATTCCTTATTGAATGAATGTTGACTATGCGTAAAAAATACCAATCTATGAGATTTTCTACCTGTAGTAGCTACAAATTTCTGTATTTTTGATTAAAATTAAATAATAGCTCCATTTCCACAACAATCAGAAACTAGTCAGCGCTAATTAAACGTCCAAAAACAGTTAACAAAGTGTTATGAAAATGTTTTATTAAACGGTCATTTTCAGCAGTATAAAAGTCCACATCTTCTACACTGTATCACTATAATAAGAGTTCTTAATTTATTTTAAGCTGGCTGTAGTCATTCTGCCTTCATTCCTGACAAATCCAATTCGAAGGGCATGAAATATTTCGTTTGAAAAAAGTTTCGAGGACAACTGTCAGATAAACGTTTTTCATATAAATTTCATGCCATGATTTTCTACATTGTTTTCCAATTTAAAACATGAATTTGACTGTTTTTGAAAATTTTGGTTGGCAATGACTGGTTTGTGAATTTTTGTATGAACAGGCCTAATAATAAAAAAAAATGAAAGTATGACAGCCCATAGCTTTCAAAGGGTACATCTTAAAGTATAACTAATTGCATATCCCAACAATAATTTTTTACTCTCCCGCGAAATAGTTAAATGTCAAATTTTAAATTTCTGGTTAGGTGTTATAAATTGTAATGGGCTATATAAAAAATATAAAATCGTATGTAAAATTAAAAATATCATAACATAATGGGTGTTCCATTAAACAGAAAATATGGTTTGTGTCTATCCCCATAACATGAAATTTTCAAATCCACCAAACAGCTTGTAGTTTTTGACCCCACTCTAGTTCATTATCTGAAATTTTATAGAAGTACCATTTATTAAAAATTTTACTAAAAAGGTCCAACTTTTAAAGTCTATTTAGTTGCGACGGAAATTATACCTTCCACTTGGCCAGTTCTGTTTTGATTATGATTTAATTATGTGTATTATATATGTCAATATACAAGCCTAGGAAAAATTTAGAGATACAAGTCTTGGACGCAATAAAATGAACCGAATTTTCCATTTCTCCGGTTTAGAAATAAAAGAAAATTATTTTTTATTCTGTTCTATTATTTATTCCAAACTTAGCTGATATATTGTTGCACTTGTCAATTAAACCCCTTTATTGTCAACTTAGATCAGTTTTAAAGTTCGACCATGTTATTAAATTTTCTGATTTATGTCGGCGACTGAAATTTAAGTTAGAACACTACCTAACATAATATGTTAAAAAAAATCAGACAATCGTGGCCTTCACCTTCTCAAATTAAGTATATTGTATTTGTCTATACAGGATATCTAATACGTATAAAATGACGCTTCTATTTTAAATCCAATAATTAATTATATCGAGTTATATCTTACGATCAAAAATAGTTTGTGTTGTGTATCCAAAAAGTATAAGTCAAAATATTTTCTTACAAAGTGTACATAAGAACAGATAAAATCATCATTGTATAAATATAATACTTACAATCCATATAATTCTCTTCTGATAGGATTAAACTGAAGCCAAGATGATTTGGAAATGGGTTGCTCATTAGTATCTAAAACTTCAAATGTCAAGTTATATCCATCTTCTGCATCCTTGAAAGTATTCTTTGGAATTACAAATCTAAACACTTTTCCTGCTATAACAGATTTGTATTGGATCCTATTTTCGATATAAGGTTTAAAGTTTCTTACTGTTTCCGGAATATTTCTATTAACAGGCTCTACAGTTTGAGTTATGACAAGTGATTCAGTAGTAGAACTAGAAGGAATTTGTCTAACTGTTGTTGATTTAGAAGTAGTCTCTGTTTCAGTGGTAATGGGTTCCACAGCAATAGTAGTAGCTGGTTGGGTTGTAGGAACTGCTTCTTGAGTTGTTGAAGATTGAGTCGTAGGTAACTGTGTAGTAGTGGTGGTAGTAGTACTTGTTTTTGTAGTACCCATAGTTGTAGAAGTGCTTGTGGTTGTGCTGTTTACAACTACTGGTAAGTTTTCCTGTGTCACGTTAATCGTGGCACCTGCAGGTTCTATACTCTCCGTAACTACATAGGTTGGAGGTTCAGTATCTTCTACAATTTCAAACGTTGTCGGTGCTTCGGTTGTAGATGTTGATGTCGGGTAAGAGTTAATGGTGGACGTGGTTATTCCGATAATTTCAGTCTCAAGTTCAGGTTGAGCTGTGAGGAATATGAACATAAGTTAATTCGAAGTTAAAACCAAATATGCACAAATTAAACTCAACTGTATGGTAGGTTCTCTAGTATATTTATTTTTATTGTTAATTATTTGTCAACATATAAATTTAAACACCGAAATTTTTTTTTTAGATTTGAGATAAGCCAGAGAAAAAGTCTTTGTTTTTAAATATACTTGGTAATATACAAAAATACACCAATAAATAGAAAGTATCTGACGTAAAATTCAATGATTTTAGGAAACTTTAGGGAAACTAATAATTCAATATCTATGGTTTCGATAACCATTATGTTTTTATCTGAGCTACAGGAACTAGCGGTAACTGCAAAGACAGGTAAGGGGCAGGGGGCAAAATGAAAAGAAAAATAATTTAGTCATTATGATACTGGTGACTAGATATGTAAGCTGATATTCTGTATAATTAATAATAGTATGCATTTTTTATTTTTAATATCTAAGCACCCATTCTCTTACAAATGACTTACATCGAACGGTTCGATCTCATTATTTTTATTAACGATTTAAAAGATGTTCGTCAAAACATATAGTTGCCGATGATCAAGTATCAAACCTTTTAATTAAAATCTTGTTAGGACATTCAACTATTAATAAATTTATTTGGATAATAACTGATATATTTAAAATAAACCAGGAAAATAATTATATTTTAAAGCGGTCAGCAATTTATATTTTACATTTGGATAGTAAATACTGTAAGAAAGGGTCTGAGATTTTGATTATGATTTTTATTAGACAATTTTTCAAGACTTCATAAAGTAAATCTAATATGTTTTTTTACTGAGGAATTATGGATATCGTTTATTTAGTATTCTATGCGAATTAACTAATAAAACTATAAAAAGTGTATTGGGAAAAAAGAGATTTCAAGTCAAGGATAGAATTCTAACATAGAGTGCCGCCATTCTAAAACAGTTTTACAGATTTTAGGTACACAATTTATATATCTAACTGCAAGAAAATCTTACTATTCCCGTTTTACTATATAGTTTACTAGGTGCAAATAAGTGATTTTTAGTTACTATACTCATAATCTTTCTAAAGTTTCCTTTTCTTGTTTTCAGTTTTTTAGCTGCCAGCTAGGTGTTCATTCAAGCTGTACAGCTGATTTACGTATGATAACTAGCCTAAGATCCTAAGGTACATACGAGGTGTGGCTACAATTTAACGAGAATGATGCTTCTATAGAAGAAGTACGCATGTGCTAAAGACGAATGATAGATAACTGTGTAGCGTGAAGTTTTCTCTTTTGGATTGTGGTGTCCCTCGTGTCTGTAGTCAAATCAGTCTAGCTGTGGCCTTCTATTGTATAAGAGCTGTTTTTTCGTTTTGCCGAAAAAATTATGCGTATAATAGAGCAATGAATTATCGTGAAATTCCACATGAAACTTGGAAAAACCGCTACTGAAACTCATTTTTTATTAAAAGAAGTGTATGGTAATGAATGTTTATCCCGTGCGCGAGTTTTTGAGTGGTTCAAGCATTTCTAAGATGGCCGAGAAGACGTTGAAGATGATTCACACCCGAGTCGCCCTTCCACGTCAAAAAAGGATGAAAATATTGAAAAAGTCGGTAATCTGATTCCATCTGGCCATCGGTTGCGATTGCTGAAACTGTAGGAATTGACAAAAGAATACTTAAGGCAAACGTAACAGTTTTAACATGGAGAAAGTATTTGTGAAAATGGTGCTTAAAATTCTCACAATCGGACAAAAAGAAGCTAGCGAAATTGTTTGTACTTTGAATGACAATGAAAATTATCGAAACTTGTTGGAAAGAGTAATAACCTGTGACGAATCTTGGTTTTTTACTTACGATCTTGAAACTAAGCGTCAATCTATGCATTGGGTTCAACTTCACTGAGAGCTAAAATGGCTCGAATGAGCAAATCAATATTCAAAGCTATGATGATTGTTTTTTTCGATATTCATGGGATTGTGTACATTCACCTAGTTCTTGAAGGTCAAACAATTAATCAACATTAGTACCTTGAGTTATAACTCTACTCCGTGAAAGAATAAGAAAAAAAAAGACTCGAATTGTGGAAAAACAAGTCGCCACCAAGACAACGCGTTGGCTCATTCTGCCTGGTCTATCAAAACGTAGTTAAGTACACCTAGTATTAGATCATTCACCTTATTCGTCTCACCTTGCACCATGTAACTTTTATCTGCTCCCCAAGGTCAAATTTGCATTAATGAAATAAAATTTTAGTCCGTTGAAACTGTGAAAGAAAAAGCGGCAGGCTTTACGAAGGAGCTCACAGAAGAAGACTACCAGCACTGTTACAAATAACGGAAAATTCGCATGAAGCGTTGTGGGGATAGAGACGGTGAAAATATCTAAATTATGCATAAATTTAAAATAAAATGTTTTTCAGCAATAGTTTCGTTACTTTATAGCCACATCTAGTATCGTGATCGACGCAGATGAAAGTAATGTAGTATGGTTTGTATAAGTCATTGTACGGGTGACTTCAATAATAACTAACATTTCGCCTGAGGTTTGCAAGGAATGTGAAATAATTTCTTATAGACTCTAATTAAATTATCATAATTTTGCAATGTTATCAAAAAAAAACTTACGCTCTATTAATATTTCCTTAGTTGTACTCTTTGTAGTTCCCACTTCTGTTGTAGAACTAGCTTCAGTTTCGGCAAGTACTGGTTTAACAATTTTCCTTGATAAATCTGGAATAATTGTTTCGCTCTCAATAGGATCCTCATCGGTATCATCTTCATCATCGTAGGCTTCATAGTCATAATCTGTGTCAAAATCAAGTGTGTCTTGGGGTTTTGGAATATCTAACTTAGTCGGTCCCGGATCTTTAGGTGTATGTACGGTTGTTGTTGAAGGTGGTTGTTGAATCTGGATGGTTGTTGTTTCTTCAGGAATAGGCGGAGATATTTCTCTTGCCGCCTGAAAAGAAAAACATTATTAAATGAAAATATAGGGTGTCTATATTAAATGTATTTAAAACAAGATGTAAACAATCTAGGTCAGAATTTAGGAAATATCAGTTAACCTGTCACACTCAAAACTGTCATGATAGAGAATGAAAATGACGTCATTTCATAAATAAGAAAAAGATTTTATTTAATTTTTTCTTTACCTCTGATATCTCTGATCAATTTAAAAAAATTAATGATCATTTTTAAATTTGGTTCATATGTTAGAAACTAAGAGAAAATTGGCAACATTCATTGTCGAGATGTTTTGAATAAACCTTAAAAATATAAAGTGTTGCAACAGTGTCACCAGTGACACCCTGTACATAAACATATAAAATACTTTAAAAATATGAAACTCAATATTTAATCCGCTGATTTTTGTGTGCTAGTATTAGTCCACCCGTTGTCATCTTCCTCATTATTACTTACGCATTTTTTTATTTATTTTTAGTTAAAACCACTGATCAACATATTTTTTAATGCAGTGCCTTTGTTTTTGGGTAATTAGTTTTTATATTAGACATACATTTACCGTTTCCGCTAATTATACCAAAACAATTGAATCATAGTGGTAAACTTATTTTTAAGACACATTTTGTTTCCTTGATGACCGGTATAAACTATGCATTATAAGGAAATATTCGAATTTTTGCATTTTAATATATATATATATATATATATATATATATATATATATATATATATATATATATATATATATGCCGTACGTTATCTGGTGACAGAAAAAAATATTTATTGCCCAGTCGCCATACATAAAAATCTTGAAAAAAAATGTTTAATACTGGTTTGATTGCTGTATGCAAATTTTCGAAGCAAAAATGTAACAGTTTATGCTGAATAGAAAGAACTCCAGTTTTCATAAACCTTTTTTTTAGGGCTAGCTATTATTAGATACCACAAAACAAATACTCTGGCCATTAATGATTTAAACCACCATTTCTCAACCTTTCGAAATTTTTGATCAAAACATTGAAGATGAGCCAAGAAGTTGAATGCCTTCAGATGCAATCCTGACGTTGACGAAAATGGAAAAATTGGTTTTCGAAGATTGTCATTTCAGACTGCGATAGCATTAACTATATCTGAACCAAACATTTTAAAAATTCAATATGATAAACTAGGCATGAGTAAAGTTGTGTTTAGCATTAGCAACTAATATATATATATATATATATATATATATATATATATATATATATATATATATATATATATATATGTATGTATATAAGAGTGACCCAACTAACTTATATCGAAAGAAAAATGCAATGCAAAAGAACTAATTGCGAGAAAGGCTAACCATTCACAATGGTATTCCACCAAAAATATACGGCCTACTAAAATTACATGATATACCACTAAGACCTATTGTTTCTTGTGTACAATCAACATTCTATCTTTAATTAAAATTCTTATCGGATTGCATTTCAAAATTACAGGAACAAAAACATTTATTATTATTGAAGGATTATTTCGCTAGATATTAGAACTTTGTATACAAATATACCAAATCAACTTGTTCACACTATTTAGCAGAAAAATGGGAAATTTTAAAGAAACATACATCACTATCAAAAAATAATTTTATGGATGCTGTTGATTTCGTTCTAAATACAAATTACTTACAATACGAAAACACCTTTTACAAACAACTTGATAGATGTGCTATGGGATCACCAATTTCATCTACCATTGCTCAGTTAGTAATGGAATATTTAGAGGAGAAAGTTTTAGAAAAAGACTTTGTCGATGATTGCATAGCAGCCGTTCCACAGGATAAAATCAATATAATTCTCCAAGAGTTTAACTGTTTCAATGAAAAATTACAATTCACGTCAGAAACAGAAAGTAATAATAAAATATATTTTCTAGATATGACTATTATACGCAGAAAAAAAACAAAATTTTGACTGAATGGTACACCAAACCAACTGGGTCGGGTAGATATTTAAACTGCTTCTCTAATTACTTAAAAACTCAAAAAAAAAATAGTGTTATAATCGGTCTATCTGATTGTGCTATCTCTCTAACGTTTCCAGAATTCTCACCAAGAATATTGCAAAAAGTGAAAAAGGTACTAATAAATAATAACTTCAACGAAAAGACAATTACCGAAATAATTAATAAACGAACATATAAATTTTATAATAACCTAATAACAAGAAACATAGAACATAAACAGCAAAAATATGTAGCATTACCCTACACCAGAAAAAATAAAACACATTTAAAAAAAGTCCGATATAAGATCGTATACTACAGGTCTCATAATAAATTAAATAAATTATTCACTAACTTAAAAAGTAAAACTCCTCTTATGAATGAATCAAATGTAGTATATTTGATCCCCTGCACAAATTGTCTCAAAAAATATATAGGCATGACGAGCCAATTACTCAAGAACAGATTGAATGGCCATAAAAATACGAAAAATGCCTCAACAGCGTTAAATAACCACATACCGGACGAAAAGCATACCTTTTATTACAACAGTACCATAATTAAGAACAAAGCTATGAATTACCAAAAATCACAGATAAAGAAATTAAAAAAGATAAAAACACCGTTAACGACAGAATGGATACAGGAAATTTGAAACATCTACACCAGTCAAATTTAAACAAAAATATTAAGTATTCCGATCCGGTTAATAAACATCAAAAATTGAATATCCTCTTAAATATAAAATTAAATGTATGCTTTTTCGGTTAAATTTTGTGCATTGTAAAACATAAAAAATGAAATAAATTCGCATTCCATGTATCCTCACTACCTAAATAGGCGATGTAAAAGTCGCACTCCATTATTAATTAATAAACAAAATGTTCAGGGTGCGTACTGGTAAAATTAATACTGGTAAAACGAAGTATATTTTAAAAATTTGAATAGGGTTTTAAAGTGTTGTTTGTTTTTTTTTTTAATTGTAGACATGTTCGTATATGAATTATTATTTTTTAATTATATAAAAAGTATTTTTTAGGATGGAAAATTAATAAGAAAACAAAAAATTTTTGAAAATGTTTTAAAGAAAGGACGAAACGTCAAATTGTTTAGATTTTTTGTTGGATAAAGTACTTAAACTCAAGAAAAGACAAATTTAAAAAATTATATATATATATATATATATATATATATATATATATATATATATATATATATATATATATATATAGTAACAGAAGATTTTAATTAGTTAATTACAATTAGCCAAAAATGTCATTCGATCCGCTGAAAGAAACGAAGAAGAAATTTTAAAATAACATCACTCACAGAAAATATTGGACTATATTCTTCACTTGGTTTAGGTTGGCCATGATGATGACGATGCGGATGAGAGGAGGTTGGTATTGAAGTGGTCGATGTAATAGTGGGAACTGTACTAGTTGACGTTGTTATGGGTTTCGTAGGCAAAGTAATAGGTTGCTTTGGAGCAGGAGGATTGACTTCTACGTCTCCAAGATCATCTTCGTCCTCATATTCATCATAATCTTGATAATAATCATCATCATAATCTCCACTTCCTAAAATACGAATAAAAGTGTTAAAATATTAGGTTCTTGTATTTGTGATAAATTTTCATAGGGCTGGTTAGAGACTTGGAGGCTCCCTTTTACGGTCTTTATCACTGGAAAGATTGGAGTAATCTGGGTGCATTTAGAATAAGTATTAAACAACATCTATATGAATTCTAGGATAATAAAAATGCTGAATTTCTAGGGTAAAAAATGCTTTCCTATTTTTAACATTATTAATATTTTGAAGAAAAGTGATTACGAGTATAATATAAAAGGAATTGTAACAAATTTTTATTAAATGAACGGGGAAAAAAGAAGCAATAAATGACAGCTCACATGAAATGCACAGCAAAGAATCATTTTTACCGGATTTCTATTTTATCGTGCTATCATTCTGAATAGTATTGATGCTTCCTAGAGAAAAGAAAACATTCATTCAATGAACTACAATTTTCCAATAAAAAGAAGAAAATTTAAAGCATCACAATCTTAGATATTGGCCGCCCTCTAGTGTAAAAAGTCTCTCTTACACAATTATCACTTTCCAAAAGGCATGTAAAACAATCTCTAGTAGGATGTTTTTGTATAAATAGTGAACAGAATGTTAGTGTTTATGCTGTATGTAATTTAACTCACCATAGTCGTCAACGCTTGTTGCTTGTCGTTTACTCCTCAGAACGGGCTTTGTTTCTGTTTTAACTCTCCAACCAATTAAAGGTAATCTTAAAACCTCCGATATAGTCCCATCTCTTGCCTGTTGTTTAAGATTGTGAATTAGAGATGCTGTTTCTTCCCACAGTCGGCCATCACAGCCTACCAATACTTCGAGGCATGACGTGATTTTAGACGTTCGCGATTGAATGTTTCCAGGTCCTGCTAGCACCACTGAACTGTCTGTAATGTCATCCTTTTCTAGTTGTGGTTTCAATGTAAAGGCACTCTAAAATAATATAAATAATGAAGATTTCTTGAAGCTTACGATAGTATTATAAAATTACAGTAAGCTTGATCGGGATATATCCTGATCCAAACATCAATTTGTAAATCAATTGTTATATTAATTTCTATTATATAAACTGATATGAGCCGATTTCAAAAACAATTCGCATACTAAATTAGTGCCTTAAGGGCTATTATTATAGTTAGTAAATTAATGTTATTTTTAAAGAATTTTCGTTTTTCTACTTGTAATTATTTTTTGATTACTTGAAGTCGGTTCTTGCTTTATTAGTATTTTTTCATACTTCTGACAGTTAATTTGTAACAGCTGCTTTCTATAAATCTATGTCCTAGCTCCAGCTAGGAACAAAACGTTTCAAATTTGCATTGTTTTTTTCATTTACACTTAAAGTTCTTTATTGTCACCACAGAATTTGTTGAAACAAAGGAACAAATTCTCAATTTGCTTTCCTAAGACTATACATAAACCATAAATATCAATTATAATACGATATCGAACATAATAAAAATTTTAATCTCCCATACTGGGTCCGCCGGTTTGAATTTTTAAAATTTAATTACAAATTCGAAATCAACACGCCCGAACGTTCTATATATTATTTTGAATAAAACCAGTCACAATAAAATTCTAATTGGTCATATTTAATCCCCTAGTTTCCCTTTTTAAGCAATTTTTTAAAACTACGTAATACAATTTTGGTCTACCCTTTTGGATCTGCCAATTTGAGTTTTGTTGAGTGAAACAAAAAATTTTTATGGGTTTTTTTGTCCCATTTAGAAATAATTTGGCGTCGACTGCAAAAATTTAAATTCCATATAAAAACCTATATTGTTATTTATCGTTTTTAACGTTTTTTGGATGGCAGTTCAATTTCTTTATAGAAATTTTCCTTTTGAATTTTTAGTTTTGAACATGTCACGATATCCATAAACGATTGGAGCTAACTATTAAGCAAGATGTGTGGTGTACCTCGCAATGCTTGTAAGGTTGCGCACCAGTGGACACCGCTACATCTATATACGAGTATATAATGTACGAGGTGGAGGCAGCTATACCGGCGCGCATACGAAACGCAAATTGTTATTTCTATTCAATGTGTGTAATAAAACTTCTAAGTGCCTTAATTTCAATGAATATCGCTCATATTCTTTATATCATCTGAAGACAACAGATTTACCACCGACAAGTTTATCAATGCAATTACATATAAAACGAGTATATTGTGGGTCTTGTACAGCTTAATTGTTTATATCCAACTTTTAAATTCTTAGGATTTTGGATATGAGCTGAAAGAAGTTCCTAGTTCCTTCCAAAATGAATGTGCTTTAACCCCCATTGAGGAATTTGTCCCCAACTATGTATGTAAAACGTGTTCAACAATGGCATGTCGATGTGTTATAGCTCCAATCTCATGGTGCAGTTATTGTTCTTGTTTTAAAAACAAAGCACGTATAATTAAAATAAAAATATTTTGTTTATTTGAATATATTCTTGTTGAATACTCTTTTTATTATTTGTGCCAGGACGCAATGCATGTCGAGTAGCTCAAGCTCAAATGTGTCAAAATTATAATTTTCACTCCAACAACACCAAACAAGGAATTATAAGAAATTTCGTAGACAGAGCCTTAAATCTCTGCTACTCCAACGAGAACTTGATGAAAGAGACATATTAAATTAAAAATGATCTGACAGTCAACGGATACCCAGTATATCTAGTAGATAAATTTCTAGAACAACGCAGAAATAGGACAATATCGACAACGAATGAAGAACGAAAACCACTATTGAACATCCCCTATGTTAAAGGCATTTCAGAAAAAGTTAGAAGGATAGGAAACCGATATAAAATCAACGTTCTTTTCAATTCAAATAACTCTCTGAGAAGTCGGCTCATTAGGGTCAAACTAACAACTCAAAGGGACATGAAGAACTGTGTATATCAGATACCATGTGAATGTGGCAATTCCGACGTTGGCGAAACAAAGAGACCTCTTGACGTAAGGATCAAAGAACACCAAAAATGCACATTTCGAGGAGAAACAGAAAAATCTGGTGCCGTCAACCATGCCTGGACTCATGGACACCACATAAAATGGTCTGAAGCTAAAATACTACACCGAGAACAACATTGGAAAAAACGGAAATTCAAAGAAGCCGCGGTTATACATAACCCGAGTTCTTTTAGTAAACTATCTTTAGATATAAGAGAAGTGTGGAAACCACTTCTTAATAATTGTAAACTAAAACTAAATGCAGCATAAAAAAAATGGAATTTTGCCATAGCAGGCATGACTGCACCCACCTCAGTCACACTCTACTGCATTTAATTTAAGTATAAATAGTCATATAGCTAAGGGATTTATTTAGTTTCACGTGAAAACGGCTAGAGATAAAAAAATAAAATAAATATAAAATAAAGACAATGGAAGTCCAACAGATATCTACTACTTCGCAAAAAAATTACAATTAGTTTATAAGCGCGTGAAATAATATTAAGTCGTGAAAAGAGGCTATTCATGGTGACATCCAATAGTTGAGGGCACAGTAGGTAAAACTACGAAACGAGCAATTTTTCGACCTTCAAATGTTTATATGCTATCAACTATTTGTATGTAACATACATAATTGTTTTTCTGTTTCTTATATTTCATGAAAAAATTGGTTACAAATCAAAAAATTGATTTTTCTTGACTTGTTTAAATAAATGAGGTAATGAAAACTCGATATAAAAACTAAATCATCGTATAGTATAAGTTAAAACAAGAAAAAAACCTATAAATGTTGTATATAAAAAATTAATATTTTTGGAGTTAATAATTGAAAGTAAAACTTTCGTTGACCTAACCAATATTTTTTCAAAATCAAAAAACAATTCGAAAGTGGAAACCTAGATCTGCAATCTGCAATTAATAGAAATATCGAAACGTTCAAATAAGGAAGTTATTTTGACCGATAAACATTTTGCGTTTCGTGTGCGCGGTTATAGCTACCTCCACGTCGTATATAACGCAGTTTGTTTATCTCTCAAAATGACGGCCTTATGCAAACTTTTTGATATTTCTATTAATTGCAGGTTGTAGATATAGGTTTCAACTTTCGAATGGTTTATTTGATTTGAAAAAATATTAATTAGGTCAAAAGTTATCGTTATTTGAAATCTTAAAAAATTACGAAATTTTCATTTTCAATTGTAAATAACTTCGAAACTATTAATTTTTTTGTATATAACAAATGTTTTGATTCATACTATACGATGGTATAGGTTTTATATAGAAAAATTAACATTTTTTTATTTGTTTAAATAATTGCGATTTAAACATATTGGTATCCTTTTGGTGATTTCTGAAAAACAAATTCGGTTTCAGTGGACAAAAATACATGAAATTAAGTTGTTTCTATCCTTGTATTTTGAAAAAACAACGGGAAGGTACTCAGCCCCCGAGAAGGGGGGTGGGTGGGTGGGTGGTGGACCGCCGCTTGGGAAACGCTGATCTAGTGAATTATTATAAAATTTTCATGAAAAGAATATTTTCGCATAAAAAATTCGGGGATGGAAAAAATGGCAAAATTAGGTGGCTTTAAGTAAAATTTCCTTCATCCATTGCCACTGCCTTGTATAAAATTAAGTCTGTTAAATAAGTTAAGACTTTTGCCATGATAATTGTATTTATTGAATGTTGGAGCTCTTAAGGCACGTCGAATAACTTTTGAAATAATAAGGTTTGTAAAAATTTAATAGATATTGGTTAACAAATCTTGTTAAAATGACAAAAAAATTTTCTTTCACATAATGATTATTTATAACGTTCGATTTAGAATCAATATGGTTATGTTACATTCAATTTTTGAATTATTTCACGAAACATATTTTCAGGACATGTGAAGGGTTGAAAGGGTCCGGGAAAATTACCCACATTTTTCTTAAAAGGGCAGAAGACTATTTCAGAAGCCTGGGTGATGGCTCTCGAATTTTTATGTCTACCACTATGTGACTTATGACATAACATATATTAATTTTATGAGACAAGAAGGTATAAAAGATTCCACTTAATTTAGATTTATCTGATATCATTTGTTTGGATCATCAGTTGGTATCGTGGTCACGAAAAAGAATTATTATTGTGAATATTTTTAATTAATTAATTATTAGCATAATTTTTATAAGAGTCTGTAGCTTAGAAATCTTGATCCAGATTTTATTATATGAGTTAGCAAAAAACTTTAAATAGATAAATTTTTTTCTATATCGCAAGTATGTTGCCTATGTTTCCTCCAACCATTTTTTTAAAATATTAACTCAAAATATTAAATATTTCAAAAAGTCGCCATAGCCATGTGAATTATAAAATTATGAATTATATGATATGAATTAGGTTTTTCGATGAAACACGTAATATTTACTATGGTCGTGTTATAATATAAAATCAAGTTAGCTATGAGAAAATAATTATACACTCTAACTGGTTAGAAATAATGATCTCTTTGCACAAATATATATATATATATATATATATATATATATATATATATATATATATATATTGTTTTATACCAAAATTATAGGGTGGTAAGAGGCCTAATTAGTAGTGGCCTTGAAAATGACCTTGACCTTGTCGTTCAATGACTTTTTTCACACATTTGACCTTCAAGGTTATTTAAAGCTCAATTTCAAAATGTGAAAAGGAAACCTCCAATTTAACCCCGGAAATGAAAAGACCAATCAATTTCACAGTAATTTCATCATAAGATATGACCTTGACCTCAAGGTTAAGGTCTAATATGAAGGTCATTTTAAGATCAAATGAAGATCTTCAACGTCTTTACTTATATATATATATATATATATATATATATATATATATATATATATATATATATATATATATATATATATATATATATATATATATATATATGTAATCGAAGGTTTTCGGGCATCCCGTGTATGTGTTGAGTCCCTCTCAGGACTGTAAGGCAGCTGACGCTTCGGTGAAATCTCATTCACCATTTTCAAAGCTCACGAGTTCGCTCGTAGACGCCATACAGTCAAAATATAAGAAATAACCCTGTACATTTATTCCAGTCTAAATTTTCGTTGGCATCAGTAAAAACTTCAAAAAGTCTATCGCTAGTTGCGTGACTAAATATGGATTTGTAAAATGGCATATTTTGTTCAGTTTGACTCATTTCATTCGTATCGGATTAAATTATTTGATTATGGACATCAATGATTATGTCATTAATACAGGGTGGATCACAAAAGTACAGTATGACAAGCGAAAGCACCAGCAAGATTTCCATTTTTAATGTAGACGGCAGGGTCGGGTTTATTTTTCTGGATTTGAAGCCCTTGGAGAGGAGGGGGCAATCAAAGGAAAAAACAAGTTGCCGGAGGGGAGGATGTGAGCAGCATACACGTTTCTAGTATAAGAGGCAGAATCGGGTCTATTTTCCGAAACTCAAAGCTATTTGGGGGGGGGGGGGGCTATCGCAAGAAAAACAAGTTGTCAACGGAAGGGGAGTGCCAGCAGCCTAATATAAAAGGCAGAATCGGTTCATATTTTCCTAAACTCAAAGCTCTTGGGAAGGGGAGGGGCGTTCGCAAGCATACATATTCCTATAATCTATTCAAGAACTAGAGAGAGTAATAAAACTGTTACCGAAACCTCCAACGTACCTGCTCCAGTGCGGCAGATAACTGAGAACTTCCGTAAATCTAATTATATTTAAATATTATAAGCTTTTATAAATTTACTGCAACAATAAAATTTCTGATAATTCAGTTTAATTTCTGTCAGTGAGCAAAGTACACCTTACAGGGTATCTTTAGTGATTTTTATTGTTTGTGCTAGTTTTTATATTTTATTTGAGATTAGTGAGATACCCAAAAGATATGGCTTCCACGTCTATATTTATTCCAAAATCGTTAAACCAGGGCATTTTTTCCTCAACGAAAAACTTACTACGATGAATGTTTATGATGCCTTAAGATATCAATATCTAGATAATAATGTTAAAAGCTCTGTTGAGATATGTTCCAACATGATAGGAGTTGGAAAATCTACTATGTACCGAATACTGAAGGAGAAAAAAGCAACTTGAATTATTATAACTCTCAAGCCATATTCGATCACAGGCAGACAAAAAACCTCGCTGGAAGAAGAGATGTAAACTGCAATAAAAGGAGTTGTACATAGTTTTTTTTATGAGAAGTAGATTCCAACCGTCGACAAGATTCTTACCAAAATCAATGAAGATCGGGATTTACCTGAAATTAAAAGAACCGAGCTCTGGAAATTGCTCAGAGAACTTAATGTTTGCTGGAAAAAAACCAAATAGGAAATCTGTTCCTATAGATCGTTCGGAAAATGTCCGTTAGAGAAGGAAATATTTCTCTCAAGTAAAAGGTAGAGTTGCTAGAAATAACACAACTTACAAAACTTGTAATTTAACTGAATTTTTGAAAGATTTTTTTGAATAAAGTTACTGCAGAAAATTGGGAAAAATCCATATAATAAAAAATAAAAGAAAATGTAGAAACTCGATCTCATGCTCGGTGAGATAGAAGCACCAATCATCATTAATTTGAGCGAAGATATCTTCACCTACTTTAATTAGGAATTAGATACGTAATGTTTACCAGTGTAAACACAATTTGTTATTTAAATTTTTGTTTTTCTCGTATTTTATTGTTTAATGTTGTTTTTTATATTTTTTTTATTTTTTCAAATATTTTTATTTTAGTGTGTCCCACTCTTCAATTTTATAAATATTTAATTCTAATTAGCCGTAATTTTGTTATTACTTTTTTTGTGGCTTCTTCTTAAGCGTGTAGAATTAACATGTTTATTTTTTTTTGGGGGGCTATCGGATTTCCATATAATAAAGTAAATTAAATTGATGTCAGTGCAATAGAAATAAAAATAAGTAGGTCTAATTTTAACTGTAACATATAAAAATTAATTGCAGTTGAATCCCTTTTTAGTGTTTAATTATAATTCTGCAGATGATTTAAGAAATAAATAAATTGAAACGTCAAATGTCCTAAAAATGTTTTTAATTAATAATAAAATGACCGATAACCCTAAAAAATTTTTAATATTATATGGACGATTTATTTTTTATATATGTTTAACTTCTTGTATTTTTAATAATGGGTATTTTGTAAGTATATAAATTATAACTTAGAATTTTTTAAGAGAATAAAACTACGTTTTAGTCTGAATGTGCCTAAAACGGTTTCTATGCTAAAATTAAAAATAATAAAAATACACTTGTGTTTTGTGTTAAATATGTTAAAATTATCTATATTTTCTAATGTATGTGAATTATTAAGAATTCATAAGAAATAAAATAATAATATAAAAACTTTTTATTTTAAGTTTATTACCGAAATAATATTCTATACCATAAATACTTAGTGATAAAATAAACCTCCTTCCGACGCCTATGACAAAGATTAAAATCTTTTTTTACACTTTAAACTTCCAAATATCTATTGTTATCCAAATCAAATAGCCCATTATTATAGACCGGTATTTTTGATTATAAAATTTCTAACCCATTCCTATGAAAAATATATGTGCCTAACAGATTTTGCCAAGGGCACCGAACTAAAGAATACAGGTAGTTTGCGAAGAAAAAAAAGGGTAAAAAATGATTTGCAACTCTCTCTAGTTCTTGAATAAACTATAGTATAAGAGGTAAAATCGGGTTTATTTTCCTGAACTCAAAGCTCTGGGGAAGGGGGGAGGGGCGATCACCCCCCTCCTTGGATCCGCGCCTGCATTAATATGTATGTATTTAAGTCTCCAGACGCTCTTAATGGTGTTAAAGTTGCGGTCTCACTACGACTCCATTTGTTAATAGAAGTTTGTTGATTTTTAAAGTCACTTACCCTCGAAGAATTCTAATGGTTTGCTTTGTTTTTTTAGATACCGGAATAATTTTGAAGGTTTCCTGCTTTCCTCGGACAGAAATTAATATTAAACCACTCATTGCGGCTTCCCATCCAATTAAATAATTCCAAATTTTAAATATATATTGTTACGTAACCTCGTCTTTTTTACCAGATGTAGACGGCGCATTCGGTTTTGTCACAAATTTTTAATTTATTTTTAATATTATTGCCCAATTTGTTGTTACACCACACTTTTATTTATTACTAAATACAGTCAGAAACAAAATCTTTCTATTTGTTGCCGAATTTATAACAACAAAACATTTTTCGTTCCTATGCTTTTACACCTAAGGCAAAATAACTTGCCTTTGTCTCCCATAGCATGCAGGACGAATAAATATTCTCACATTGCCACGAAGCTTGCTTCTCTCCCGCGGCCTTCTCAATATGTACGTACAGGCAGGATAAGTAGTTACAAGTTAGAACTGGTAAAAGTAATATGGGAATAAAGGGTTACACATGCCCTTGTGGGGTGAACTTGTTATTTGTCCGTATTCGAGACACGTGCACACACATTCTTTATTACGGCGGTAACGTAAAACTTTGATAAACTTAAAAATATAATTCTAGTGAGGGGGTCGTGAACATTTTTACTTTATTTTTTGGCTTTTTAGTGAGTTACGATGAAAGATTGAGAGATTATGATCTAGAGTAACAAATTTTAACTAACTCTAATTAACCAGTTCTCTGCAAAATTATAAATATCTGTCTATGTTTGTTTTTGAAATCATAGTATTTCTCTAAATGTCTAGAATTTATCAAACTTTAATAGATTATTGTAACTTCTAATTTTTCAGGAGCAATGAAATTTTAATATTCTTAACAGGTCATAAAGACTCATTAAACCATACTACAGGAGATGTTTTAGATCTTCAGAGAAGTCAGGAACGGTCTTGCAGCCACTCTAGTTGTGCCTAATTTTTGACAGGTGTCATTTTAAAGAGTTGAAAACTGATATTTTTAATACTTTGCGAAAAACTCAGCTGATGCTAAACACAAATAGGTAAAAATAAAATACACAGAGTGTGCTAATGTGTTTTAATTTATGCAGAAGCGCTGTCTCACTTTTCGTAGGCAAGAATATGTTATGCTAAAAGATTTCCAGCTCAGACATTGTCAAGTCCAGAAAACTTTCAAAGGGTTGCTCGGGGCTCAGTTAATTTACAATGTTATTAAAAGGCAAAAATAGTGAAAACTTTAAAATTTTATTTTGACAAATGTTCAATATGGGCTCCACATACTTTAATAAATTTTCTTATTCTTCGAATATTTTCTCGCTGCACTGCAAATAATAGTCCGGAATTATTACGGACTTTGTTAGAATGCTGTGCTCTTCTCGCCAGTAGTTCTTCTGTAGTATTTACTAGTATTGAATAAACTAGTTCTTTCAGATGTTCCCAGAATTATAAGTCCAAGGGATTTAGGTCTGGAGACCTTGGTGGCCATAAAACAGGCCTGCCTCGACCTATCCATCAAGGGCCAAGAACGTTAATTAAGTGTTGACGTACTGTTAAAATGAGGTGGAGAACTATCATGTATGTACCACATTTGCATTCTTCTATCAAGAGGAACATCTTCCAATAAATTATTTAAATTTTGCTGCAAAAATTGTAAATAAGTCTCACCATTGAGTCTTTCTTCCAAAACAAATGGACCTATAAGGTTATTTCGGATGATGCCAGCCCATATATTTACAATACACCTTTGTTGGTGTTTGTTTTGATTTATAGCGTGCGGGTTTCCAGCAGCCCAAAAATATAAATTGTGTGAGTTTATTACGCCATGTTTGAAGGGTTGTAAGAAATATCTTGCAAAATTTGTTCCTCTACGTGAGGGTCTCGTGCTCTCCTGAGAGGGCTCTCACTGCCACGCCGTGGCAAAAATGAACCTGTATAAAATATGTAAAAAATTAATTCATTAATTCTCATAATTATTTTCTATTTATCTTTTATCTGTTTCTTTAAGGTTTCGATCAACCGTTTGAAAGGTTTTTGGACTTCGCAATGTTCGAGCTGAAAATCTTCCAGCATAAAGTCTTCTTGCTTTCGAAGAATTTGACAGCGCTTCACTATAAGTTAAATGCATATCAGCATTCTCTGCGTAAGAATATTCTTCCATTTTTAACCGACTTCTAAAAGAAGGAGGTTCTCAATTCGTCGACTATGTATTTTTTTTATGTATGTACACAGATTATTCCGGAACGGCTGCACCAATTTGAATAAAATTTTTTACGTTATATTCAGGAAGTTACTGCGGTGGTCCCATATTTTTTTGGACGAAATTGATGCAGTAATATCCAAGATGGCGCTTACAATATGGTGACCAAAAAAATAAATTTTGTCCGATTTTCTCCAAAATTGGTATGGGGGAATTTTCGGGGTTGTACCCAACGCATGTGAAATTATTTTAAAAAAATTCAAAATGGCGGATCCTTTATGGCGGACAAAAAACTCAATTTTGTCCGATTTTTTCCAAAATTGGTATGGGGGATTTTCGAGGTCGCACATTACGAATTCAAAACATTTTTAAAAATTCAATATGGCGGATTCAATATGGCGGATCCAATATGGCGGACAAAAAATCAATTTTGTCCGTTTTTCACCAAAATTGGTACAGGAGAGTAATCGGGGTCGCACATGACGAATCTAAAATTATTTTAAAATAATTCAATATGGCGTATCCAATATGATGGATAAAAATTAATTTTGTTCGATTTTTGTCAGAATTGATACGAGGGACTTTTTGCGATAGCACATTACGAATCTGATATTATTTAAAAAAAATTAAATATCGCGGATCTAAGATGGCGGATTAAAGATTCTACATCTCTCGATTTTGTCCAATGTCAGTATGGAGGGATTCTTGTTAGTGTTAATTACGAAATTAAAATATTTTTTGAAAAATTCAATCTGGAGGATTCAATATGGTGTTTTAAAAATTTTACATTTCTCGACTTTCTCCAAAACTGATATAGAAGGGCCTTGATGGTGTAAATTATGAATTTAATAGTATTTTTTTCAGGATTCAATATGGCGAGTGCAATATAGCTGACTAAAAATTTTACATTTTTCGATTTTGTTCAAATGTGGAACTGAATCGTTTTTGAAGATGTAAATAGCGAATATAAAATTATTTTAAGAAAATCTAATACGTCATATGCAATATGACCGTTTAGAAATCTTAAACTTCTGGATTTCATCTAAAATTGGTACTAGAGGGCTTTGAAGGGTTTAGATTTAGATTAGATTAAGACGACAAAATTATTTTTTTGAAATTCAATATGGCGGATCCAATATGGTGAGTTGAAAATTTTAATTTATTCACATTTTTCAGATTTGGCATTAGGGCGTTGGTGGGTGGTATATTACGAATATAAAGTTAATTTTTTACAACCATTAGGTTGATAAGATACAATAGGAAGGACTAAAAATTTACATTTTCCGGTTTTATCTAATACTGATATTGCAGGGTTCTTGGGGCGTGTACAAACTTAATATGAAATATAAAATATATCGGGCTAAGAAATTTACGTCTCAAATTCTTTAAAAATCGATATTGGAAGGTTTTGGGGCCTATATTACCAATCTAAAATTAATTTGAAATTTAAGATATTGGATTTACTATGACAGACTAAATATTTGTTTAACACAATTTACAATTCTGGATAAAATGGGTACTTTTTGGCCATCTTGGAGTCATTACGAGGTACATTAATCTCGATTAGCACGTAGTTCAAATAATTTATGAATATCATAAACAATTCAAAACTAAAAATCGAAACATAAATTTTTTATAAAAAATTAAACCGACTTCTAAAAATGCGCTAAAAAGGGAAAAATAACTAGAATTTTTTTTATAAAATTGAAATTTTTGAAGTCGGCGCCAAATTATCTCCAAATGAAATAAATAACTACTAATATATACAAATTATGGTAAGAAAGCAATTACAAATAAAGTATTTTTAATCTCTTTATGCGAATCACATTTTGTCAAGTATTAATTTAGCGCCGACTTCAAAAATTTCAATTTCATAGAAAAATTTCTAATTATTTTTCCCTTTTTAGCGCACTTTTAGAAGCCGGTTCAATTTTTTTATAAAAATTTTACTTAAAATTATTCTTACTTGAAGACCGTTTTGACAAGTTCCGTCAATCGTAATTCATTATGTAAGAATTAACAATACCAGCTTGATTTTTACCCGTTTATGTTTAGCATTAGTAACTTTTGAGTTTTTTTTTACATAAAAACCGATTTATCTTCAAAGTCGCCAGTTTCATCGAAATAAATTAAGAGTACCTTTTTGTAAGAGGAATGACCAAAGTATTTAAAAATCGGTTTTCAGCTCTGTAAAATGACACCTGTCAAAAAGTAGGCCCAACGAGTGTGGCTGCATGTCTGTTCCTAATTTCTCTGATGATCTAAAACATCTACTGTACTATGGTTTAATGAGCATTTTTGGTCTCTATAAAATATGAAGATTTCATTAAATTATACAAGTCGGTTCAAAACTTAGAGCCGATAAGGTAAATGGTTGGGTATCCCTTTAGGGCTCTGTATCTCCGTTAAGCAGCACTTTAGGAATTTCTTTTCCATAAAAAAGTAGGGTCATTTTGACCTCCCCTGTATGCTCCCGAGTAATTAGGCGGTACTTACCGGATACCCTGTATATTTTTGTTTCCATTTACACATGCCCGGAAAAGTTTCGTGAATTCAGGAAGAGAAAGAAGCGTGGGCCAGGACGAATTAACATTCGTCACTATACTACTATCGTAGTTTTATAATATCAAATTAAGGCCTGAGCTACTGTAAATTCATTGTCTATATATTTAACAAAAATTTAATGAATTCCAGGAGAGTCATTTTAGAATACGATTGAAGATGTACCTACGTACCTTTTGCTTTTAACATTTTGACATTAGTTTCTTAACGCTGTTCAAGATATTAAAGCCTATGTTAACAATAAAATTTTAAATACATTAATCAAAATTTGTAAGTTGTTTATGTTCATTTAGGTCATTCGTTTCCAACCGGTGTGCGAACCCCTAAGGGGCGCGAAAGAGCACCGAAAATTGATTAGACACGACTGAAAGTAAATTTAAATTGTGGCGGAACTGTATACTAGCTTCGCCCTTTTTCCAATTCAGTGCACAAAAACATCGACATAACTCAAGACTAACGGCTGCCGACTTCTTATAGGATTGTTTTTATTCTTGACGAATTTATAGAAGAAAAGCGAATATTTATAAAATATATTATTTGAAATCCTGTGAAAAATGACTTTTGGATAGAAACTATTTAGTTTCTATTCCCTATGTCATATTTTGACAGTTTATTGAATACTTTTATTAAATTCTAAAAACCAAGCTTTATAATTATATATTATAGGGTGTAGTAGGATTTTGCCAAAGCAGTATCAGGGTGACCTCAAGTTTCACCTTAGGCTTGACCTTCAAGGTCAAGTTGTGTTTTTTAAATGGAAACCCCCATTTTTTAGGGCAGAAGTGAAAAACGGAGGAAATTTCCTATTCAACAATATGAATATAAGGAGTTAATCATATCTGGAGGTCATCTGAGGACTGAATGTCTTATACCATGGATTGGTGTGAATTATTTACTGACTCGAAAATTAAGAGAGAAAAAATTTCTCTATAAAATTTCAGACAATTGAACGGCGCATCTTGAACAGATCATAAATTTGACCTTAACATTGAACTCCAAGATCATTTGAAAGACAACTTCAGAATTAAATAAACATACTTTTGACCACACCGATGAAAAGATCAGTAAGTTTTACATTCACCTTTGTCCTCGACTATGGCGTTGAAGTCAAGGTCAGGACATAAAAATATTGAAAAAAAATGACTGATACAAAAGTTGTAGGATTTTACCTGAACAATCTTATGATGACCTTGACGATGAGGTCGAGCCAGGTCACAAAAGTTGTGAACAAAATCATTCGTACAAGAGTTATAGGACCTGAAGTAAGATGGACGATCTTATGATAATTTCAATTTTGACCTCGACCTTGGCCTTCAAGGCCATTTAAAGGTTAACTTTAAAATTTTAAATAAGACATACTTCTTTTGACACCATAGATAGAAACAGCAGTGAATTTTACAACTATGTACTTCTTTGACCTAGAATTTGAGGTCAAAGTTAAAGTTAGAGCAAGGTCAAAATAGTGGAACTTCCTATTTCCGAAAATACGGGACTTCTGTGATCAGCGCTTTAAATCCAAGTCTGATCCAGATGTAAAATTCACTGTTCTTCTATTTAAGGGTGTAAAAGTAGAGAGACCCGCTTAAAATTCTGAAGTAAGAACATTTAAGGTCCTTCTGTCGAAGTGTTTTCCTTTTATGTCACCATTTTTAAAAATACGCATTAGGTGTCACTCGAAATTCTGAAGTTGATCTTTAAATAAATTTGAAGTTCAAGGTCGATGTCAAATTTCAGGTCATCATAAGATTGTTCAGGTGAAATCTTATAACTTGTTTGCGAGTCAATACTTTTATGACATGATCTTGACTTCAACGTCAAGGTCAATCCATTGATCTTTGCATCTGTGGGGTCAAAAGTAGGAGGTCTCATTTAAAATTCTGAAGATGAGTTTTAAATGATCATAGAAGTCAAGTCCAAGGTCAAATATGAGGTCACCATAAAATTCTATAACTGTATGGGTCACTTTTTCCTAAGTTGCGTATTTTCGAAAATAGTAAGGGGGTCCGATATTGTTTGAACACCCTATATAAATTACATTAATAAATATGTAAGGTAGTAAGTACATTATAGTATATAAGTTGGCAAACCAGTTGTTTTATACCGGTTGAAAATATATATATATATATATATATATATATATATATATATATATATATATATATATATATATATATATATATATATATATATATGTTATATCGTAGGTTTTCACGGATGGTAGAATGAATAGTTTGGTTATTCCGGGTTTCAATCGGGGAGGAGACCTTTTTAAATGTTAAACGTTTCGAGAAACTGAGATCCAAGAAATCAGCCCTCCTCTGCGATATAACTTTTTTAATAAGATGCCGCAACAACAATCTGGAACCAACTTGCACCAAACTCTCGTACCATCTAAAGACAAGAAGAACTATTTCAATCCTTAAGACCGCGGGAAAAGCTCTCCTTCGAGAACAAATCCGAGAAAAACGAAGAATTCTATCAAGGACTGAAATAGAACTTTATAATCTCCACTTAGCTTTAACCCAGAAAATCCATCATCTTCTGTGGAATGACATCGAAAAAGTATCCTGTTGGAGAACGGAATCAGACACCCACCTTAAGGCAAAAAAACAACAGAAGAAATTTGAGGCACTAAAACAACGCAATAATGTCCACACACAGCAAACACTGGACTGCAACAAAGTTGTCCATAACATCTCCAACTACGAATTAACAGAATGCGAGAAATTAGTTCTGTCTAAAGGCTTTAATTTTGCCGTAACGCCAAAAACAGTCCCCTTAGAAGAGATAATTTCAAATATAGAAGCTGCCCTAGAGAACATCCCTGAAGAAAATGCCGAACAAGCCAGACAAGACATAACGCAAATTTTGAAATCAAGCCGGCCTCCCAACTCAAACTTAACGCGAGCTGAACATCAAGCCCTCTCATCCTTAAAAAAGAATAAAGAAATAACAATATTACCAGCAGATAAGGGAAATGTCACGGTTGTAATGAACACCAACGACTACATGCAAAAAATGTCAGAAATTCTCAAAGACGCCTCTTACAAACAAACCAACAGAGATCCAACGACATACCTGGAAAAAACTACGAAAGCCAAGATTAAAACCTCAAAACTAGACCCAGAAACTGAAAAATCTATAATACCACGAGAAAAATCAAGCAGATGTCCAAAACTGTATGGCTTACCAAAAATACACAAGACGAATGCACCACTCAGACCAATAGTGAGCGCCGTGGGATCTCCTACACAAAAACTGGAAAAATATCTAGCAAGTATCATGCAACCAAGAGTCGAACTGGCTGATTCCTTCGTGAAAAACTCCGAACAACTGACTAAAATGATCAAAAACATTCACCTCGAAGAAAATGACATCTTAGCAAGCCTCGACATAAAATCGCTATATCCAAGCATACCACTGGATGAGACCTTGGACAAAATCGCCATGAACGAAGACTTTCCAGCCTACACAATTGAACTTGCAGAACACTGCCTAAAGAACACATACTTCATGTTCAATAACCAAATATATAAACAAACAGATGGCGCACCTATGGGATCCTCGCTTTCACCAGTCATAGCCAACCTTTTCATGATATACTTCGAACAAGAAGCACTGCAAAAGGCACCTTTAAAACCGAAATTTTGGAAACGCTATGTTGATGATATTTTTATAATATGGCCACATGGAAAAGAACACCTGGACGATTTCCTCATATACCTGAACAATATCCACCACAGAATCCAATTCACGCTGGAAATCGAACAAGAAAAGAAACTTCCTTTTTTGGACCTGCTATTAACTAGGAAACTAAACAACACCCTGGGCTTTGGCGTATATCGGAAACCCACGCATACTGACCGATATCTCAATGCAGCGTCACACCATCATCCCTCTCAAAAGCAGGCAGTAGTCAACACACTAGTATCAAGATCACTCCGCCTAACAGAACTTGACACAAAACAAGACGAAATAAGACACATTTCAACAGCTCTAGAACGGAATGGTTTCTCACAATCAGATATAAAGAAAGCCATAAAAAGACAAGAGAAGACTACAACAAAGACCAAAGACCAAGATCAAACAAGGAACAAAGCCATAATACCATACATAAAAGGAATAACAGACAGAATCGGAAGAACCTTGAGAAAACACAACATACAGCCCATATTTAAACCACAAAAAACAATAGCCAACATCCTGGGAAATCCCAAAGACAAGACCAACCTTGAAAATCATGGCGTTTACAGCATTCCATGTGCAGATTGCCATCAAACTTATATAGGACAAACAAACAGGCGCATATCAGCAAGAATCCAAGAACATAAAAATAGCCTCAAAAACAAACAGACAACTTCGGCCCTATTTCAACATCACCAAACAACCGGACACACCATCGACTTCGAAAAAACAAAAGAAATAGCACCAGTACAGAATTACAAGGTACGCGTCATAAGAGAGGCCCTAGAAATCGAAAAAGCGGGACAACTAAATAAACGAGACGATGCTATAAATGTTCCAACTACATGGAAAACATTAATAAAGAATCAAGAAAGAAAACAACAAAAATCAACTAGTACACGAGAGACCAGCATACAAGAACAAAATATATCGCACTCGGCAGAGGGGAGGAGCCTGCGAAATCGCTCATCCAATCAGGAAGCGAGCCAGCTAAACAAAACTCGGCAGTCATCAGAGGCCACCATCAGTTCTCAGCGAGTAACGAGACGAACCGCACTTGAAAATGCCAAATGAGATTTTGGCGAAACGTCGTGAAAACGATTTTTTGAACGAACGGATTGAAACCCGGAATAACCAAACTATTCATATATATATATATATATATATATATATATATATATATATATATATATATATATATATATATATATATATGAGTTTGTTTAAGTATTTTAAAAATTTTGTATTCATTCAGAACTTCAATGCATCATTAAGGATATTACCGTAAAAGTATCAAGATAATATATATTTTTTTATAGTTCAGGAAAGCTTTATATTAAAAACACAGTCACACACACGTTATTTGTATAAAATAGCATCGGTTAAAAATGTTTATATATATATACTAATAACACACTCACAACTACCTAAACTAACATCATTTTCACATTTTTTAAATATTTTCCTTTACAAGAGGTGACCTTATTTTTTATTCAGAAAATATGTTGTTAAAAAGCTTGAACAAAACTGTAGTATATATTAAAGTGATGGGGTAGCCCACTAAGTTTTTACGCATTATAGGCACGATAATGCCTCTAAATTTTTATTTAAGCTTTATAAAAGAACCATTAATTTGGTACAAACTTTAAATACAAATTTTACTTACATATGGTAATCTAAAAAATTTCGCTATGTTATTAACTGCAATAACTCTTTGTTTTGGTTTAATTGCTCGAAGATTTTTGTCTAGAAGTAAAGTAAGTAAGGTGTTATCTTCGTTTGATTTGCATTTTTCCATCGTTGTTGGAGTTTCTTCATTGCTTTCAATTACGTTAACAACGATATTTTCAGAAATTTTCCCTTCTCTATTCGGTGAAACTGTGATATGTAAAGTTCCTTCATCACCTGGTAATGGTATACCCCAGAAGATGCCAGTCTTTTTGTTGAAAATAAGCCAATGTGGTAAGCTCTTTTTGTTGTGTAATTTAGCCTGAAACAATTACATATAATAAAGCAATTAAATCAAAGGTATAATTTTTCTTAATAAAGTTGATTTTTGTTAGTTGTTAATTTCCATTCAAAGATATCCAAAGGGCCTGAGTCAATTAATTTCTATAATAACAATAATATATATATATATATATATATATATATATATATATATATATATTATTTTTAGTTTAGAATTTTTTACGTGACACTGAAAAATACAACGTAACTCAAGAAGAAGCTGTGACGTCATTGACATTTTTTCTTCAATTGTAACCTCATTTTTTATTTCAGAATCAGAAAAGGCATATTTTTTACATATGACAAACTAAATATCGATGTCGGTTACATAAGCAAATTGTCAAGAAAAATTACTGTAAAATTTTAAAATATAAAAAAAATTAGTTACCATCTAAAATAAATGTTCAAACTGGGCCCTGTTAACAATCTGACAATAGCCAAGTCGATGAATAAATTTCTTTTGAATATTGTTGATGACATCCGCGGTTATGTTTCGTACTTCTTGACGGAAAATGACGAAGTATCACCCTTACATAGTTCAGGAATTGTTGGAAAATGATTTTGATTGCCCAAATCAATTTTGAGAATAAACACGACAATTATGCAATGGTAACAATAATTTTGATAAAAGAATTATTTTTATTTCTGATGAGGCAAAATTCACTTTAAATGGCCATTTCAATAGACACAATTGTCACTATTGGGCAACTGAAAATCGTCATTGGTTCACAGCAGTTAAGAACCAAAATCTTCAGAAAGGTAACTTATGGTGCGGTAGAGTTGACGGAAGAGTAACCTCACTGGTGCGAGGTATTTATAATTTCTTCAAAACGTTCTCATTCATGTACTTATAACTTTGTATCCCAACCCACAAGAACCCGATATGTTCCTGCGTACCCTTTTTTCCAATCAGATGGAGCATCGCCCCACTTCTTTGCTCCTGTCCATGCTTATTTGGACGAGATTTTTCCGAATCTTTGGACAGGTAGAAGAGGGACAATTAAGTGGCCAGCCAGATTACCAGATTTGACCCCCCTTGATCATTTCTTATGGGAATATTTAAAAACTAAATATGATCTTCTTCTATATATTGAGGGTCGACCAGATTGATATCCCGAACATGCCCATATTCCCTGAACTTTGTCTCAACTCGGCTTACTATGCTTTGGTTGCTGATCAGGGTGAATTGCATTGAATAACTCAACCACTTTTATTTGTGTGCGTGTTATCTCTAAAACCATCATGATGCATAATATTTCAATTCTTTCACTTCCCGTTAATTTTGTAATTTTTTCACAAAATAGCAATAAATTTAAATAAACTTTCGAACACACTTGTTCGGTTAAACACTTATTTAAGATACTTATTTAAGATAATACCTAATATCAAAACTGACCTTTCGTGATATTGTAAACAAATTTAATATCATTAATGTTATTACAGGTGGACAGGTGGAAGATCTTGCGAATAAAAGAAATTTTTCTTGACTTATGTAATCAAGATCGATATTTACCTCGTTGTAAATAATATCAATGACGCCTTAGCTTCTTCTTGCGTTACCCTGTATATTTCGGTATCACGCAAAAAAATTCTGAACTAATAACAATATTCGATGGGTGCGAGCGTTTTTCCAAACAATCACCGGTTCACTTTCTTTACGAAGGCTCCTGAATTTTCCTATTAAAATTTTTCAGTGGTTTACACCACCTTTTGTAGTAGAACTATAGTCTGTACAACAAGAACGTGATCGCTATTATTCGCTACCGGTGTTAAGCATTATTAATTCTAGTGAATTGTTTATTGTTACCCTGAGTGCAAAGTACTTGAAACGGTACGAAGCAGTGATTCTTGTTCAACATGTTAAAGGAATGAAACTATCTTATAAATCAGCTGAAACGATATTTAGAGGTTGGGAACGTGGACGATCTGCCAGAGAGGGGATCAAGCCGAGGGACAGCAGGATAGAGCGATCCTTGGTTTCTTCGAGATACTTCAGGCCTCTAACTGCGTTCTGTTCAATCAAAACTACGTCAGTAAGAAATACATATATCCCTAACTTAACTGGGTGAAGGAAAATTTGGATCGAGATTGGAGCAACGTTATTTTCACAGATGAATCTTCTTTCTGGTTGCTTCAACTTATAGTAAAATCTTATAAAAGTGTATGTTTGGGGGTGATTCTCCACACGTGGATTTGATCGCCTTTTTGCGTTTACCGGTATTTTGAATACTGAAAAAATGTGCAACATTTATAAAAAATACTTAACGAAGTCTATAAAAAAGTTTTTTTTGGGTCAGACATAACAACAATGTCCAAAACATCGTAGTAAACTGTGCAGTGCGTGGAAACGACATTACAACCATGGAATGGCCGACAATGTCTCCAGATGCAAACCCTATAAAAATATGTAGTCCTACATCTAAATGCACCTCAGAGGAAAGCCAGTGTACACGGAAAAACAACTCACTTCCTGTAAAAGAAAAATATTTAAGGCTTTTCCGTTACCTTGGGAGCACCTATCTATTCCTATTTCATACTGATAAATATTATTTGGATGTTAATCAATATTAAAAAAGTTATACCTGAAGATGATACTGTTGATTAGACTTAACTTTTATGCGAAATATCAATTTGATACTTCCGAAAATAAATTAAATATGACCAGGCTTTTTCACATTGCGTGTGCTCTGTACAAAAAAGGTCAATGAGATCAAGACACATGGAAAAAGGGAGTGGGAAATTGTCAAATTTCATGTTGAAGGCGTGCCGAGATGTTGTGACATAAGAACGACTGTCAGAGAGTTTTAGCCGACACAGCTTTACAGACTGCGTATTCCGATGTACTTTGTCGGTTACCTTTCGCTGGTTTGTAAATTTGCTAAAAATGAATGCTGTTATTTATTTATTTTGTGGTTAAGTTGGCTCACGCTTAGCAAGAAACGGAGCGTTTTCGATTAGTATCTCTCTTTCTAATGGTAGCCAAATGACATGGGTATCCAATGCCCTTGGGGGTATCGTGCTTAGCTTCGCCATTAGAAACAGTGGTACTACTTATCGAAAATGCTCTATCTCTTACTAAATGTGAGCCAACTTTCTTCTACAGGATCCGCAGTCTATATACTCAATTTTTATGTCTATGCTTACAATATAGATGAAGAGATAATAAAATGGCTGAAATTGTCATAAAAATTGCGTTCCATATTTCCTACGAAAAAACCTTTGTATACTAACCATCAGTGCTAGATTAGTTATAAAGCTAGCGATTATTGCTTGGTTTGTTTTTGGCAAAAGTTTAGTTAAGACGTCTTTCCACACTTTGTAAAGTATTTAAATTTTTTTTTTGAATCATACAAGTACTAAACTAGAATAACATTTACCACAAATCCATGAAGATTTTCCCTCCGTTTTGTATTAGGAACTGCTAAATGGAAGACTTTTCCTACCGGAGCTTCATACTCGTTACTGCTTAGTATTCTCCTGGGTTGTTCTACCAGTTCTGGCTCCAAGTCCTCAGGCAAATCAAAAGTGAATCCATCTTCTTGTGAGTGAATGTTGCCCCATGTTGACATAAATAAACATGCCAAAAAAATAAGGAGTGAAGTTGGCGGAGAGAAATCCAAAATCATGGTGGACGAGTTTTTTATGTTTGTCACGCTATCATATTTTCTGAAAAGAAAAGAAACATGCCATTAAAATACATTAAATTTGGTGTTTGGTTACGGGATATGATTGTGAAGTTTCGTCAGATAGTTTTTTTTAATCTATGTAATTATTATATATACATTGTAGGAGTTCTTTACGTATAATATGGATATCTTGACTGGACTTGGCATCATTTGTCTAGGAATGTTCTTAAAACAGTAATATGTGTTAGTGTCTTAATCGATTAGTGATCGAATAGAGGCTTAGTTCCAAAATGTTTTTGCTTATTTTTAAGAAATAACTTATCGGTCTATTTCAGATCAGCACACATTTATTTAATTGTGGGTTAATTATAATTTTAAAAAATTAACAAAAATTAGCACTTGGAATGCCAGATTAAAGTTTGTAAAGTGTGGAAAGTGTACTTTTTCTACCTAAAATTATTTTCAGAAGTTGCTATACATCCAGCTGGAGGTTGACTATTGTTGCTGAACAATCCATACCTTCACTTGAATAAAAATATACTAACATTCCCTGTCCGCCATATTTGTCAAACCTTTAGTAATAAGCGGGCGAGGTACTTTAAATATAATGCCTTTCTCAAGAGTTTTTATTTTTTTTTGATGAAGTGAATTCGTCATAAATTGGTTAAACTTAAAACAAAATGATAATATACATGGCACAGAGGCGGATTCAGCTTCTCTCTTTGGGAGAAGGGGGCGGTGATATCATAAAAGTACAGTATGGCAAGCGAAAGCAAGTTGTCGACGGAGGGGGAGACGCCAGAAATATTCTCATTTTTAGTGTAAATGTCAGGGTTGGATCTATTTTTCTGATTTTGAAGCTTTTTTTTTTTTTGGGGGGGGGGGCGATCGAAAGAAAAAACAAGTTGTCGGCGGGGGGAATGCCAGCAGCATACACATTCCTAGTGTAAGAGACAGAATCGGGTGTATTTTCCTGAACTCAAAACTCTTGGGGAGGGGGGGGGGATCGCAAAAAAACAAGTTGTCAACGGGGAGGGGGGGAAGATGCCAGCAGCATATACATTCCTAGTATAAGCTGCAAAATCGGGTCTATTTTCCTGAACTCAAAGCTCTTAGGGGGATCTCCTCCACCGCCCCCCTTGGTTCTGCGCCTGATATATGGATTATTTGATTAAAATTTCTTAATGGAGGTGGTAAATTCGGACGCATATCAATTTGATTCCGACTTATCCTTAAATTTTGATATTATATTAATACCAGGTATATAATTTAAAATCGTTTCCTTAAAATTTCAAAATGTGGGAATTTAGGAAGTCGAGTAGTACCCTATATAATGATAGCAAACACATTTATTAAAACAAAAAAGTTTGTAATTTTTTTTAATATCTAATATATTAAAATAAATATGCCGATATTTTTCGAATTATTTTACAAAAATTTATTATTGTAATTCAAGGTTTAGACATCATATAGTATGTCCAAAAACCTATGCAATAGGGATGTTGACTATTTTTGTGAAAGCGTTTAAAACTATGCATAAGTACCTAAGATGGCTCAAAATATTTAATATTATTTCTTATACACAACTAGTACTTCAAAAAATCATATATTTTAAATGCCTTTTCAAATTTCGATCCAAAAAGCCAACACTTGTCACTTACGTTACGTTACAGGTTGTCAAAGACTGGTAGAAGGAGATATAAAGTTTTTTCGTAATTTTCGTATTAAAAGATGAGTTCTAATTTTATAAGTGTTGTGCAGTACCTCAGTATACAATTACAATTAAAACATCTGAAAAGCTATGTTTTCACGTTCTACATTCGGAGTATAATAGAAAAATGGGGCTTCACCTAACCCGCAGGTATTTGGTACTTGTATGTATACAATATAAAATGTATTTTTGTGAAGATCACTTTGACATAAATTTTGATAATATTTGTTTAATTTTTTTCTATTAAAAAATATGATTTTTTAAGTTTTTGAAGATGAAAATTGGAATTTGGAGGTTAAAAAAAAAGGAATCAAAGTTGGTTAACAACGTTTTGTGCTTGTTTTATTTTAGTTGCCAAATAATATGGAGAACTATACAGAATACTATTATGTATTCACTATTGGTTGCAGAAATAATTCTTGGTACACTACTTTCATGGAGGTCTTCACAATTTTAAATTCAGCAGAGCACAAGTTACTGTTTGTTGCGAAGAAATTGGCCACTGTAAAACAATCAATTCTCCGCAAATTCGAACTATTTACCTTAACAAATCCACTTTTCATCATTAGAAAAAAAGAATCGTTTCCAAAAGGAATAGTAAGAAATTGCATGGAAATCACTATAAAGTAATGTTAACCAAGCAACCTAACCTTTGACAGTGATGATGTTTGCAGCAAGTGATACCATGTACTTTGATTGCTGTTCGTTGTCAGGTGACTTGAGAGTGATTTAATTATATTTTCATTATTAAATAAACATTAAATTCCTTAAACATAAAGAAAAATGTTGTGCTTTTTAGAATTTCTATTATAGAAACTACCGTTTCGCGGAAAAAAACTATATTTTTATTTGAATATACTCAACATACTCATTATGAAATACTTTTTGCTTATTGACTTTTCATAAAATTTCATTCTTTTCAAAAACTGATTACTGATATTAAACTTAAAATAAGTATATAAGACGCACTAGAGTAGATAGATATTATGAGTGTTAATGGTATTTTTTTGGAAAATTCCCCAAGAGTTATTTTATTTTGCATCATTTTACGTTTACGTTTTCTCTTTTAAATTAGCATACTTAGAGTTAAGATGGTTTCTCAAGGCAGGCCTGGGAGGAATAGATGTGAGCAGTCAATCGCCAATTAGCCAATGAACTAGATGATGAACAAAAAAACTAAGAAAAGTGAAGTTGAAAACTTGAAAATTGAATGTAGAAAAGTTTAAATGGAACCTAACAACTAGAATTTGTTGTTCCTAAACTGTAAACTATAATTTGTAACTTATTAAATATAAGTTTGAATTTGGAAACTGCAAATAGGAAATTGGTGCTAAAATTAATGTAAAATCGTTGAAAATATTGGTATAGAATAGACAAAGATGGCTTTTAAAAATTTTCAGGTCTACACCACTCTCTTATAGTAGAACTAAAACAACTATTTGTTTCACTCAAATTTTTTAGTGACTTGCTACCCTAACTCTCACCCAAAAAGCATTCAGATTTGTAACGGAAGCTGCGGCGATACGCAATATGTGTGTCCAGCAGCAAACAATATATGAAAAGCTCATTCAAGATGCAATCCATCTGAGAAATTTTACCTATTTATCATCATTTTTACGGATAAAACATATAATATACAGTTCTCTGTATCGAAACAGAAAAGGAAAAATGCATGTAAGATCATTTAACAAGAAACTTGAAACTCATATTTTTTAAGAGCGGAGTAATAATCATGTTGATATTCTGTAAAAGAAACAGAAAATCTAAGGCTTTTCCGTTGATAACTTGGAAGCACTCACGTATTTCTATTTCACATTGATTAATTTGGATGTAAATCTGCATTAAAAAGTTATAGCTGTAGATGAGATGGTTCATTAGACCTAACTTTTATGCCATACACCAATCTGATCCACCCAAAAGTAAATTAAATAGGATCAGGATTTTTTATATTGCGTGGGTTTAGTTTCAAAAAGATCAATGAGGCACAAAAAAGGTATGAAGCTTCTGATGTAGGCAAAGTGCTGCTGGTGGCTGCAATATATATGAAAACTGAATTCAAATCTTGATATATCATCTCCCCAATGTAATGTACAGGCGTCCTCGACTTACGTCGTTTCGATTTACGTCGTTTCGAGTTACGTCGAACAATGTTTTGACACTATTCCTCAAGCTTACGTCAACTGCATATTCTGGCATAAAAGAATTCACTTGTCGCGAGACCAAGTACTGTGGGCGGGCAAGGCGCAGCGGTGGCGTGCTTTATCTAGTAAGTTTATGGACCACGGACAATCGAGACCTAATACACTCGTTTTTTTTTGCATCTTTGACAGTTTTTGTTAGTATATATTTAAGTGAATTTAAATCTTACTATGCCATCTAAACAAGACAGTAATAATAAAGTGAAGAAGAGAGTAAGAAAGACAATTACAATGGAGGGTAAATCAAAAATTTTTAAATTCAAAGATCGCGGTTATTCGACTTCATCTATTGGACGAGAACTTAATTTATAACGCACGACTGCACAGACAATATTGAAAGATAGATAAAACCTTCTAACAGCTCTACCTTCCATCTCTTTAAACAGCACTATTATACGAAAAAGGAATGCTTTAATTTGTGAAATGGAAAAACTTTTGTACACATGGATTTAAAATCAAACTCAGCGACGGGTTCCTCTTAGTTTTGCTATTATTCAAAATAATGCACTCAGTATCATCAACACACTGCAAGAAAACGTGGCGAGAATAATAGTGAAGAAACAAAATCTTTTTCTACCAGTCGTGGATGGTTCATGTGCATTAAAACGATATATTCGTTGCATAACATTCGAGTGCAAAGAGAAGCTGCTAGTGGCGATCATGTGGCTGCTCAGAGTTTTCTTGGAATATTAAAGGAAATTATCGAAAGTGGAAACTATTCGCCTAAACAAATTTTTAACGTGGACGAAACTGGTTTATTTTGGAAAAAAATTGCCTTCTCGCACTTTTATATCGCAGGAAGTCTATGGCTGGGTTTAAAGCGGCTAAAGATCGTTTGACGTTGTTATCGGGTTCGAATGTTGAAGGTGATCTCAAATTGAAACCCCTTTTGGTTTATAGGTCTGAAAATCCGCAAGCTCTTAAAAATTATGTCAAGAATACTCTTCCAGTCATGTGGAAGGCTAATCCAAACACATTGGTTACAGCACTACTTTTTGAAGAATGGTTTACTAAACATTTCATACCTGAAGTGATACAGTACTGATTAAACAATAATTTGGCTTATAAAGCTTTACTTATTTTGGACAATGCTCCCGGCCATCTTGTGCGTATTGCCGATATCGATCCTTAAATCAAAGTTTTGTTCCTGCCTCCAAACACGACTTCGTTGTTGCAGCCCATGGATCAAGGAGTTATTGCTTCTTTTAAGGCCTATTATCTCAGAAGAACTTTTTCACAGGCTGTAAAGCCTAATGAAAAAGATGGCATAGAGCTGAGAGATTTTTGGAAAAGTTATAATATCTCGCAATGCGTAAAAAATACTGCTGCTTCATGACATGAGGTAAAACCCAACAACTTAAAAGGAGTTTGGAAAAAGTTATGTCCACATTTTTTAAGCCATCTGAAAGTTCTTCATCTACAGATCAACTAAATATCGATGAGATCACAACTGACATTGTTCATTTGGCTAACCGTTTGCCTGACATTGCAGGTACTGCTGATGTTATTGATGATTTGTTATGCTCACATTCGCAAAAACTGACTAATGAAGATCTTATTGAATTAGAGGTACAAGTACAAGAGGAAGCAATGGAGTCACAGAAATAGCATCTTCAATTGGTAACACTGAAAAAGAACTTACACTAAAAAAACTTTCCGCAGCCTTTGCAAATTTGGAGAATGCCATGGAAATTTTTGAAGAAAATGATCCTAATTTTGAGAGAAGTTTTAATGTTAATACCAAAATTTGTGCGGCCTATCAGTGTTACCAAGACCTGTATGATAACGAGAAGAAAGAAGCGAAGCAATCTAGAATTGAGAGTTTCTTTAAGCCGAAAGTTTAATTTATTATTTCTCATTACACATTTTGATTATTAAAGTTTTATTATTATTATTAAAGTTAATAACACACATATACCAAAAATAACTACCAATTTCATAGGTACATAATTATTTTAAGAACTTACTTTTGATAATAAAGCATATATTTTGTTATAAATACAGTTTTTTTTTTAAATTTTGAGTCCTTGTGGAACCTAACCGTTGAGTTTTACATGTAAACATATGAAAAAATATATCTCGACTTACGTCGTTTCGATTTACGACGCGTATTTCGAGAACCTAACGTGCCGTAAGTACGAGGACTGCTTGTATTATTAAGATATATATTTTCGAAAAGTTCTTAAAACATTAAAACAGTGGCATTTCGGAAACTATCAACTTTTAGACTAAGGTAGAATGGGCTTGGTACAGAGACACCCTCTATAAGTTTCTTTGCATTTATAAGTGTAGAAAAATCTTAAAGTGGATGTATGGTAGGTACGAAATTACTTATAACAAATTTTACCACGTAACAGAAGATCTAAAACGTGGTATGTTGTCTGAAGTTATTTGATTGTCAGAAATTTAGTAAAGGTACAAAACATCATGCATGTACCTCCTAATTTTCTGAGACGATCCAGCTTTACAAAACAATCAAACTGAACAAGAAAGGTCATAGAAATTAACTCAACGTAATTTTAAAATGCGTAAATAAGACAGGTAAAGTTGTTTTTTCACCGACAAATAAGAAATAATATCTTTTATTATGAGTTCGAAGATTTTTTCTTTCAAATTGATTATATAAAATTTTATATGATTATATAATATAAAATAATAAAATATAGCAGGTAAATATAATAATACACGCAAATTTGAAATTTTAACACCGATTTTAACTTTAAAGACAACTTATGGCCCGATTCATTCAGAAAAACATCTAGATGAATCAGGCTTTAACATTTTATGAGAAGCCTGAGTGGTTATCTTTTTTTTTTATAGCTTATAATGATTTTACAATTGAAAATTCGGTGTGCCTGATTATAAATTCCGAGAAGACCCATAAAATCTAAACTTTCAATAAAAACCGACGCTCTTATTTCAAAATCGCTATGTCATTAAAAAAAAATATGGTTCAAGTTTATGTATTATATGTAGAAGAAAACAACTAAATTACGAACAGAGACAAAAACACAATAAACCCAACAACAACAAGGAGAAATAAAACTCGAAAACTTTGGCTATTTTGTAGGATAATGCATGCTAGAAAGTTTAGTTAACTCAAGGCATTGTAAAAGCCTATTCTAAATTGCAAAATACGCAGCCTAAAGGATTGACCTGCCTTGAAACGTCCAAAACTTTATTAGATATGTACTTTGTATATAATTTACGGCAATGAAGAGAAAATAAATAAATTTAAAAAATTTTTTGGATGTATATGTATGTATGTATGTATGTATGTATATATATATATATATATATATATATATATATATACAGGTCTGGAAAATCCCAACCAGAAACTCGACGTTTCTTAAGTATGATAAAGAAAATACTATATTATTCACCAAATCAGAATGAGACAGAAGATAAGCATCGTAAGCATCGACATACGTGTAAATTACCAGTTTGGCACTATGGTGAGGGGTAATACAAAGCTGGCGCGGTGAGAGCGGGCGTCAGCATACGCCACGCCTTAGCATAACAAGAAGATTCCAAGTTATTTGCTTGCATTCAGGCCGTCGAAGCGTAAGTACCGTGTTTCGCGCCAAATTTTTTCCTTACAATGGTAGTTTATTCCACGGAACAAAGAGCAGATTATTAAGTGCTACTATTCTGGTAAATAATCGGCAGATTTGCATTTACGTGCGAAAATCATCCTGTTCCTTGAAAATTTAGAATTTCGGAAATTATTAAAAAAGTTGAGACACCGGTTGTCTAAAAATTTGTAAAAAATGCACTGATAATAATGAAGAGCAACCCGTTCCTCAAATTACTGAAGAACGAGCAAATCGGGACACTGACGTTTGTAGTTTAGCAGAAATTAATTTTCCTCGCAATAGTACCGTAATTGCTGAAGAACTTGATATGAACGCTCGAAATAATTTAAAGCAGAACAAATATCGCTGTTACAAATTGCGTATAACTTAAGAAATTTTTCCGAAAGGTCAGAAAACACGTATAGTGTTTTGTGAGCACATGATAGAAATAACTAATAGGGATATAACCCCTGAAATTTTGGCAAATACGCGAACCGTATTTTACAATAGACTGAGTTATTGTCACGCTCCAAGTGGAGGCCTGTTTGAACACCCCTTGTAGACTTTTAGGTGTTTTTGTTGATTTAAATTGAATTTAATTATTTGTTTATTTATTTACAATTACTGGACGTGTTACTTTTATTTTTTACCAGAATAAAAGTTTATTTTTGAGAATGATTTTTTAAAGTGGTCTATTAGCTTATTTACTTAGAAATTACCGTTGCATTTCACTAGTATTTTTATTAGAATTAGAATATTTTGTAACAGAAATATCAATTTTCTTTACGCTCAACGTCCAAAAAAGCTATTTTTTTGTATTTCTACTATTTGATGTATTTAAAACAATCAATGTATCAAATACTCATTAAATATTCCAAATTCCGTAAATTACGTTATAAGTTTAGACGAAAAGGAAATACACCCCGAATGAGACGTTTCAAGGTGCTGCTCGTCTTCGTGTCGCACGGAAGTTAGCGGGGGTAATATTGTGCGTAGGTGTTCCCTACGATCTTCTGTTTCGGACTAACCTGAAAGGAGTTAGACGGGCTTAATGGGCCAGAATTTAGAAAACGGCAAAAATAATTTCTAGTTAAGAAATTTAAAATAGAAGGTTGGCTATAGTATCGTTTCTATTAAACCTCGGTAATATGAACTGCCAGTCTTTTCTTTCTAAAGTTTCGTCTCAGGTCAAAGGCAACAGTGTTGCAGTTGCGTCGCGCCCAGTTATATTTGTGCGCCGCTCTTCTATTTGACATTGAATTGTCGAGAAACAAATATCAACTATTGCAAAATTGGGCTAAACAGAAAGGCAGTAATATATTTTCGCCGTACTCTGGTGTGTAAAATACAAAAAAGCATGTTATATACATGACGAGTATCTAACTTTTACTAAATCAAAAGCCGAGGTTAAGTTCCAAGGCTTACTGGATCATACAGTGGATCGAATTATATTGCTTCAATTAGACGCCCTTAAACAAATCGATAAATTAGATTTGTAGATATGGGTTTCATTTGCAAATGGGGCTTCGATGGAACGTCAGGTCAGAGCCAGTACAAAATGAAATTCACTGATCCGAATATTTCTGATACAAACTTATTCCTAACCTCTCTTATTCCACTTCAATTAGCAGGTATTAACACGCAAACTCAACAAGAACAGATTGTGTTGTACAATTCCAAACCCTCCTCTACTATGAATTGCAGGCCTCTGAAATTTAATTTTATTAAGGAAACCGAACAAAAGTCTTTAACGAAAATAGAAAATTATGAACTCGAACTAAACAATTTGCACCATACAAAAGAGTTCTCTTCGCCACCCCAGATTTAGTACAGTACAAGTATCTACAGTAAATACAGCGTATTTCAAGCTATGACCGATAACTCTACACGCATGTATTCGATTCTACGAATGCTGCTTGTATTTGTCGTATCAACGTGACATACAGAAGTGGTAAGCCTGTAAGCAGAAAGACAAAGAGGTGAAAGCACAAACAAAAGCTATCATCCAACAGGCCTTTAAGGAGACAGATTAGGACTTCTTGTTGACATGCCAAAGAAAGTATTTAGAAGCACTAACGATGGCAATACAGCTCGAGGTTTCTTCGAGAACAGTGATGAGCTTGTTTTTTTGGAAAAACTGAGCATGTCGCAACCGTGTCTTTAGATAGTCGTAGATCGGTTTGACGGAAGTTTTCGATGAATTGAGGAAAATAAACCGGGTTCGAGGAAAAATTTTCCAACATTACAATGCGAGCTCTCTCATATTGGCTAAAACAAGTGAATTTTTAAACATTAAAAATATGGATTGGTGGGTTATTTTCCGTACAGCCCTGATTTGGTACTCAGTAATTTCTTTTTATTTCTGTACATGATGAAGAAACTGGTTCACGATTTTCTATGCCAAAAGAGGAGGTTGATGCGTTCAAAAGCCATGTTTTGAGGATTCATAGTGGTAAAAATGCTTTTCAATGGTATTTATTAAAATGGCCTTCGCAATCTTCATACAATAACTAAAAATTGGTAAATTTTTTTATACCAATAAAGGTATGTATTAAAATTTCAACCGGTATAAAACGTTTTGACCAAATCGAGACGATGGCTTATATCTTTCCATTATGAAAATACTCCATTAAAACAATTTAAAATCGCAAGGGAACAAAAATGAAACAAGCAAAAAATATATAATCACACCTTAAAAACACACATCCCCTTCGTTCGTACAGGGTAAAAATATACACAAAAAGTTTGAAGTGATTAAGCGGTTTTAAGTATTTTTGAAGTGCATTAAATATAAGAAAAAATGGAAAAAAAGATGTGAATAATAATAAAAAATTATTTTTAGATAAAAAAAGATCATTTTTAATGAAAAAAAAATATATATTTTTAGATATTATTATTTTTAATAGTAAGAAAACCGTACGATCTAATCTTGGTATCAGCTTGTACCTCGGCGAAACTGGATGACATAAAGGAAACTATCGAGCAATCTATAAAAAAATGGTCTTTTAAAAACTTAAAAAGACTTAAGTATTTTTTCGAGTGATATCTGTAGATTTTGAAGAATCGCATTATTTTTTAAACTCATTTACAGTATTCGTAAAAAAGTAACCTGTACCATGAAATTTTACAACAAAATATTTTAAAAATCAAAATTTCAGTAAGCAATAAAAAATATGTTAATATCTTTTATCCTTTCAAGCACTACTCCGGTGATTGTATAGATGTCGTTTGACTGGCAATATTTGTCAGTCTGGCATTGAAGTTTGCAAGTTTGTAATATCCTACCGTCATACTTTGGAATTTATATTTCATATAGCGGTTGTTTCCTGCGAACGTTGCTTTCGGTTTAATACAGCTCCATGGGCGAGACCATATGGTAGCCGAAACGCGTATGGAGAGAGGACCAGAGTTGAATTTGCAGGAAGCAAACTGTTCTGTATATATTATTTCCTTTTCTCTGCTTGAAAGGATACATGTAAACAACATATTTTAAATTGAAAATGACTGAACGTAGTAATTGATTTAAATGCAAATAGTTGCATGACTTGCAAATCTCTCAGGGATAAACTGATGAAATATTTTGAGAGCCTGAGTGTGCAATTGCATAAATGTACTAACCAACATGTTCATCCTAAACCACTGATCGGCCATCCGAAACCACGATTTAATTATTGAGCTGTGGCTTTGCTGGAACACTTAACATTATCATTTTCGAACTAGGTCAATAACGCCATTAGAGCCGGTGTAGATAAGCGTACGAAAACCGAGGATTTTGCCTGCATACGATGTGTAAATAATATTATTTTGGTAGCACGTGAAATATATTAATTTTATGATAAAATAAATAAAATAAAATGACATTTATTTATCTGTAAGACCAAAACACATAATGGTCTTTGGACATGTCATCTTAAATTAAAACATACTGCTACTAAGGTAACAATTACAACACTAGTGTTTGTTTGAAGGTCATAGACAACGATGTTTCTTGCGAAGTAGTAGATATCTGTTGGACTTCCATTGTCTTTATTTTTTGTTGAATATCACGACGTTTTGGCTAGTAGTTATCGCTAGCCGTTTTCAAGTGAAACTAAATAAATCTCTTAGCTACATGACTATTTATACTAAAAGTAAATGTAGTGGAGTATGACTGAGATGGGTGCAGTCATGCCTGCTATGGTAAAATCCCATTTTTTTTATGCTGCATTTAGTTTTAGTTTACAATTATTAAGAAGTGGTTTCCACACTTCTCTTATATCTAAGTTCTGATGTATAACCGCGGCTTCTTTGAATCAGCAAAGACGAGAAAACTGCCCTAGTTAACCTACAGAAGGACTTCAGTATTAAAATTCTACCAGTGGAGAAAGGAAATGTTACAGTCGTAATGAATGCTGAGACATACAATCAAAAAATTGACGAAGTTTTAAGGAAAGGAAATTATACATCTCTTGCTAAAGATCCCACATCTGCATTTGAAGGAAGAATTTATTGCGTTCTTAAGAAACATGAACGGTATATTCCTGAGAGGATCCGGACTCAGTTGACGCCACACCATATCAAAATCTCACATCTTTATGGACATCCGAAAATACATAAGTAAGACATGCCCTTACGACCTATCACGAGTTCCCGGAACTGTCCGGCTTCTGAACTTGCCAAATTTCTTCTTTCAATTCTGAGACAATTACAAAGAAATACATCGTCCTCGGTTAAGAATCCGTAACATCTCATAGAAATTATACGTGAAATAGAAGTACAACCGTTAGTTTTGACGTGCAAAGCCTATAAACCAACGTTCCAGTTAAGGAGTCACTAAAAATTATAAGAAAGAAACTCGAAGAAGACCAAACCTTAGCAGAAAGAACATCTTTACCACCACATGCCATAATGGACTTGTTGAAAAGTTGTTTGACTAATTCCTATTTTTAAGGAAAAGAAAAATTCTACATCCAGGATGATGGACTACCGATGGGATTTTCACTATCATCGGTGATCGCAAATATTTTCATGGAATGGTTCGAGACGTTTACAATTGAATCCACAACTAAGAAACCAAAGTTATGGCTCAGATACATAGACGATACTTTTATTATTTGGAGTGGAAATGACGAAGAACTTCGAAACTTCCTTTTTCATCTCAACAATATCAGTCCAACTATTAAACTCACCATGGAGAAAGAAGTAGAAAATATATTACCATTCTTAGATGTCTTAGTTGAAAGAAATTCAAATAACTCTCTTAGAAGTCGGCTCACTAGGGTCAAACCAATAACTCAAACGGACATAAAGAACTGTGTATATCAGATACCATGTGAATGTGGCAATTCCTACGTTGGCGAAACAAAGAGACCTCCACACTAAAAATGCACATCCCGAGGAGAAACACAAAAATCTGGTACCGCCAACCATGTCTGGACTCATGGACACCACATAAAGTGGTCTGAAGCTAAAATACTACACCGAGAACAACATTGGAGAAAACGGAAATTCAAAGAAGCCGCGGTTATACATCAGAACCCGAGTTGTTTTAGTAAACCATCTTTAGATATAAGAAAAGTGGGGAAACCACTTCTTAATAATTGTAAACTAAAATTAAATGCAGCATAAAAAAATGGGATTTTGCCATAGCAGGCATGACTGCACCCATCTCAGTCACACTCCACTGTATTTACTTTTAGTCATGTAGCTAAGGGATTTATTTAGTTTCACTTGAAAACGGCTAGAGATAACTACTAGTTGAAACGTCATGATACTCAACAAAAAATAAAGACAATGGAAGTCCAACAGATATCTACTACTTCGCAAAATTACAACACTATATAACAAGAATCAATATTCAGAGTCGAAGTTCTCAGGTTCACACGTTATTAAAAAAATCATAAGGGTATTTAAATATTAGATAACGTTTGAGCTATTGTGTGAGTTTATAATGCCGTTTCTTGTAAAACCGGCCTCATCGGTAAACAAAATAAGGTTAGAAAAATTTAGATTTAGGATACGTTGCTATATAAACCATTTGAAGTATTGAAGTCTTGCGGGATAATCATCCGGAGACCTAAGTGGACTTTTTCAACGTGGTACGGGTGAAGTAACTGTTTTGTTAAGAGTTTCATGTTTAATTCATTTCGTAACATAGTTTTGTGACGCGGAATGTCATACTGTTTAAAGGGTTGTCAGCAACGTCGCGGCAAAAATAACCCTGATTAAAACATGTAAAAAACTAATTCGTTAACTTTAATAATTATTTTCTAATCATCTTTTACCTGTTTCTCTTAGGCTTCTATCAACCCTTTGAAAGGGTTTTGGATTTGGCAATGTTCAAGCTGGAAATCTTTCAGCATAAAGTCTTCTTGCCGTCGAAGAATTTAACAATGCTTCACCATAAATTAAATACATATCAGCATACATGGTTTATGGCAACATTTCGCTTGATATACATCAATATTACGTGAAAAATATATTCCGAATACATCTGTTACTTCTTGAGGTTTAGTTGCCACACCACCATCCGTTATATATACATAACATAACATTGCGATCACTACCAGATCGATCCAGCCTTTTAATGACTTTAGCCCATTCTTGTTTAGTTCAGCTGGAAGAATTATTGATTTTGTTGCATAGTAATCGCGTTTAGCTGCGCTTAAAGTTTTACAGTTTTTCTGTACATAACGTTAAGATAAAGATAACTTATCTTTAAATCTTTTAGGTTTTCGTTAAACCAAGAACCACCCTTTCTATTTTTAAATGTACATTCCCTCACGGGACAACAACTATTATAAATTAACGGGAAGAGGTCCAAATACCTGGAAAAGATCCTCACGCATCTTCCACGACATACCACTGATACTGGTTTTTAGGCGTTCTATAGTGCAGCGTTGTTTTACGATATTTAAAAATATATACACAATTATCAGAAGAGTCACAGTAGGAAATTGATATGTGAAAGAGTTGGTTCATGCATAGAAAGAGATAGAGCATTTTCGATGAGTAGAACCTCACTTTGTAATCTCGGACAGGTGACAGACGTATCCAGTGACGTTTAAAGTATCCTGCTTAGCTCCGCCATTAGAAAGAGAGTTACTACTCGTCGAAAACGCTTTGTCTCTTTTTAGGCGTGAGTCAACTTGCTTCTAAAGGATCCGTAATATATATATATATATATATATATATATATATATATATATATATATATATATATATATAATTTTATGTCTATGGTCAGAATGACCTGCAAAGCCCTCATGGGAACGATAAATACTTAAAATACATATCCTTTTTGCTCATTTGATATCTAAAATTATGCCATTATATTCGAAATGGATATCGGTGATAATGATTATTAATGGGAAGTGGAATTTTATTCTTTCGATATGTTTATCATAAAATCAGATACTAACATTTTACATTAGTTAAGCAAGTTTACTTATTGTTTAAATGATGTGCTGAAAAGACACCTCTGAGGTAGAGTTTCAAGACTTGGATCTGAAGAAAAATACTGATAACAGGTTGGGGGTTTCAAAAAGTTAAAATTATTTTTAAAAATCAAATTTAGCTATTTAAACTAATTTTTTCTGAATATAGTTGGACGCAATTCTAAACAAAGTGATGAGGTACAGTGTAGTGTAACAGCATTTAGGACAATAACGAATCTATGTGCAGCGAGCAAAGCGAGCTGACTGATCGTTGACTTGTAAGCCAGTCGAATTACCCTTGAAATGAGGTGATTTTGAAATTTAGTACTTTTGGATATCAGCCGAAGGGAGGATGTTCAGAATGATGGTGGTAATTCGTGATTTCTTGGGCTTCAATTTTTTTTTGGGCAAAAATTTTTATTAAACAATTAAGGTGTGAAAAAACTGTTTTTTTTGAGTTGTAGGAAAAACTATTGCTTTGTAGAAAAAAGTCTCAAACGCGTTAAAAAATATCTACTAAATAAAGAAAAACACAAGAAAATCAAAATCAGATTATTTGTTCATTAGTTATTGGAAAAAAAACATGCCGAAATGGCTGTTTTTTCAATTGTTAATAAACATTAGAAAACCATATTGCATGTACTTCATATTAAAGCAAAAGAAGCCTCTTGTGTTGTAAAATAAGCACGCAAAATTGCAAGTAAAAATATTCAATAGTTTTTTGCACAGTGAATTTGTTTATAAAGTGTAGGGTTTTATTTAATTGTTTATTCTAAGCGATCGGGAGATTCTACGGTGATCTGCAGGGGCGCAAATCAAATTTCGAAGCCCATATTATTAATATCAAAAATGAACGAATTGAAGTGTTGAATGTATATTGTTGAAATAGATTAACAAATTTGGCGTTCATTTTTTCGTTATAAACAAATAGAATACTGCTTCGATAAATAAAGATATCGAAACGCCGATAACTGGCCGTGATAGCCGATATTTTTGCGCGAATTTAAAGAAAAAGTCTTTACAATCAATAAAAGCCGAGATAGACTTTTTTAAATCCCTGTGGCGTTGTTAATTAACATTCAGAAATAATTTTTGCAGAGTTCATAGGGCATTGCTTAAACTATCGTATGCGGAAGTTTTCGACTCGTTTATTTGAGAATTGCTAATGTGACAATTGCCCAAAAAGTCAGTGTGGGTAGTGAGGCATGCCGGCAGCGCGCAGGCGAAAATTTTAACATCACCAAATGAAATTTGGATTATCTTGGCGAATATTGAACCATGAATTACCACTATCATTTTATATATAGCTTGTCATATATATATATATATATATATATATATATATATATATATATATATATATGTATATATACAGGGGCGGATCCAGCCTCTCTACTTGGGGGGGGGGGGGCAGTGACATGACAAAAGTACAGTATGACAAGCGGAAGCAAGTTGTAGCCGGGGGGGGGGGACACCAGCAACATTCCCATTTCTAGTGTAAAAGGCAGGGACGGGACTATTTTTCTGAATTTGAAGCTCTTGGAGGGGGGGGGGCGATCAAAGAAAAAACAAGTTGCTGACAGGGGGGGGGATGCGATCAACATGTACATTCCTAATATAAGAGACAAAATCGGGTCTATTTTCCTAAATTCAAAGCTCTTGGAGGGGGGGGTGGGGTGCAAGCAGCATACACATTCCTAATATAAAAGGCCGAATCCGTTCTATTTTCTTGAACTCAAAACACTTGGGAAGGGGAGGGCCGATCGCAAGCATACACATTCCTATACTCTATTCAAGAACTAGAGAGTGTAATAAAACTGTTACCGAAACCTCCAACGTACCTGCTTCAGTGCCCCCAGTGACTGAGAACTGCCGTAAATCTAATTATAAATAAATTTACTGCATCAATAAAATTTCTGATAGTTGAATTAAATTTCTGTCAGTGAGCAAAGTACACCTTACAGTGACTCCTTAGTGATTTATTTTGTTTGTGCTTGTTTTTATATATTATTTGAGATTAGTGAGATACCCAAAAGATGTAGCTTTCACATCTATATTTATTACAAAATCGTTATACCAGGGCATATTTTCTTCAACGAAAAACTTATTACGATGAATGTTTATGATGCCTTAAGATATCAATACCTAAATAATAATGTTAAAAGCTTTGTTGGGATGTTTTCCAACATGACAGGAGTTGGAAAATCCACTATGTACCGAATACTGAAGGAGAAAAAAACGACTAGAACTGTTAGTATTCTCAAGCTACATTCGATCACAGGCAGACGAAAAACCTCGTTGGAAGAAGAGATGTAAACTACAATAAAGGAGTTGTACCTACATTTTATTATGAGAAGCAAATCCCAACCGTCAACAAAATTCAAACTAAAATTAATGAAGATCGGGATTTACCTGAAATTAAACGAATTGAGCTCTGGAAATTGTTCAGAGAATTTAATTTTTGTTGGTAAAAACCAGATAGGAAATCTTTTTTTAAAGATCGTCCCGAAAATGTCCGTTGGAGAAGGAAATATCTCTCTCAAATAAAAGGTTGGGTTGCTAGAAATAACACAACTTACAAAATTAGTAATTTAACTGAACTTTTGAAAGATTCTTTTGAATAAAGTTACTGCAGATAATTGCGAAAAATCCATATAATAAAAGAATAAAAGAAAATGTGGAAACTCGATTTCATGATCGGTGAGAGATTATAATTAATTTGAGCGACCATAGCTTCACTGACTTTGATGACGAATTAGATACGTAATGTTTACCAGCGTAAACACAATTTATTATTTAAATTTTCTGTAACATATAAAAATTGATTACAATTTGAATCCCTTTTTAGCGTTTAATTCTAATTCTGCAGATGGTTTAAGAAATAAATAAACTGGAACGTTAAATATCCCAAAAATGTTTTTAATTAATAATAAAATGACCGATAGCCCCAAAAAATTTTTAATATTATATTAACGAATTTATTTTTTTATATATGTTCAACTTCTTGTATTTTTGATAATGGGTATTTTGTAAGTATTTAAATTATAACTTAGAATTTTTTGAGAGAAAAATGCTACGTTTTAGTCTGAATATGCCTAAAACGGTTTCTATGCCAAAATTAAAAAAAATAAAAATACAGTTGTGATTTGTGTTAAATATGTCAAAATTATCTATATTTTATAATGTATATGAATTATTAAGAAATCATAAGAAAGAACATAATATTATAAAAACTTTTTAATTTAAGTTTATTACCAAAATAATATTTTATGCCATAAATATTTAGTGATAAAATGAACCTCCCTCCGACGCCTATCACAGGGATTAAAATCCTTTTTAACACTTCACACATCCTAATATCTATTGCTATCCAACCCAAATAGTCCATTATTATAGGCCGGTATTTTCGATTATAAAATTTCTAACCCATTCCTATGAAAAATAACACAGGTAGTTTGCGAAGAAAAAAAGGGTTAAAAATGAAAAACTCTCGCTAACTTGTATAAACTGTAGTATAAGAGGCAAAATCGGGTCTATTTTCCTGAACTCAAAGCTCTTGGGGGGGGGGGGCGATCGCCCCCCCCCTGGATCCGCGCCTGTATATATATATATATATATATATATATATATATATATATATATATATATATATATATGACAAGCTATATTGGAATCCTGTTCGTATAGAGACATTGTGTTATCGCAAAACAACGAAAATTTGGGCGACAAGTATAATTGTCATATACCTGGAGGTACAATGGCCAACTGATGAATAATGATTCCTTTATTGTAATAACTGACTCTCGCGCAACATCGAGAAACTGGGCCGGACTGAGCTCCTATAATAAGGTAAATGTAATAATGTAAACAGTAGCTACTTCTCATAAATCAGCAAAAATAAGTTAACTTTTCACCCCTGTTACTCTCTATGTGTTATTCAGCGACAAATAAGGGTAATATAAACAATATTTCAAAAACAGGGAAACGTAGCGACACCCTATGTTTTACCTTCTTATCGCGTCGTGCGTTGCAGTATGTTTGCTTAGAACTTTCCACAATATTTCTTACTAAAATATCTGTATGTTTTGTATAATTTTGTTATTGAAGTTTTAATATCTTTAATAGAACCTTTTCAAAGTAATAAAAGTAAATTTTGGTATAAGAATTTTAAAAAAGTTTTATCCGGTCACTTTCAGTAAAAAAAATGTTTTACATTCAAAATAAACGAACGACAAAGAATATTTAAGGTCTTGCATGTACCTGCAAGCATTTTCCCGGAAATATGTTATTCAAAATATTTTGCTTTTGTCCACAATTTTCCAAGTATACATGAAATATTTAAATCATTTTTCTTGGAATATTTACGTCTAAAATGAAATTGAATAAAAAATAATTTAAAAGAAGAAAAACCTGTAGCAAGCAAACAAGCCAAAGTTCTAATTTTCTATTTATCACTACCAATTATATCTTCCAAGAAAGACGTCTATGACGAAATCATTAGAAATTATTTGTGATCTGCAAAACTGAATAGAACTTAATAGTGGTATTAGAATAATTTTAGTTTCTGGACGTGGAAATAGTAATATGACACGAAATTTTTAAAATGCTATGTTTCATAAGTTAATAATATAATTTATGTTATATTTAGTAAAAAACAGATAGTTAAAGATACATTTTCTTTTCCCCCTCAATTGACTACAACTCTTTGGGTTGTATGTACACTATTGTCGTCAAACTACATATATTTTCTTAAAAACTATTGACCCTAGTTTTCCTTTGCTGTCTTTTTAACAAACAAATACTTTTTTTTATATGTAAATGCTGTTATTCACAAGTAAATCAACATGAGAGACTGGAAGAACTATTCTACAATAAATGGCATACTTCATAGTTCTTAGTTCTCATAAGACTTTATCTAATTAATCAAGCAAAATATTAATTAAGTTGGCCCACAATTTTCCAGGTATGCATAAAATTTAAGAAGCAAATCGTATAACATACACTTTAAAAAGGAAATGTATTAAATTTAATGTAAATGTGCTGCAAGAAAATTTCATAAACGGTTATAAATATATTTAATGTAATGCATTAAATTTAATAATTTACATTAATCATAATTAATTCCATTAAACTTAATTTAATCATACATCAAATTTGAAGTTTTATGATCATTATTTTTTAAGCTGACTATGTATATTAAATATACAGCTAGTGTTCATTGAATTTGGGATAAGATATCACATATTTAATGCACCAATATTAAGGTAGTTCACTCATGAAACGGCTTTTCTTAGGAATGTGGTCAAATTTGAAATTTACAAAAGTGTCTTTTATTTAATTAAAAAAAAAACGATTTTTTTTAATCGTGTGTGAGACGAAATATTATCAATTAAAATATGCATAATTAACCTGCTGGAGGTCACTACATATAACAAAATGCCAATACATATTGGAATATCTCAAAAACGGTTTTTACCATATTTTTTAAAAACTATTGCAACGTAGATCCAAAAATTATGAATTTTTTAGAAAAAAGCCCGAATTTTTTGAAAATGCAGATTTTTTTAAATAAAAATAATTTGAAAACATCTGATGCGTAGTGGGGTACAGTGATCCCAACTTGGCAACCTTGTTATCGTCATATTTAACGCGCGATAATTCAAACTTAAGTTAGGTTAGATTGTGAATATCATTGTAATTAAGGTTAAGGAATTAAAAACAAATTATTTTTTGAATTTTCAATTGTAAGTTAATTGAAAATATTAAAGAAAATAAAAAAGTATTTTTTGATGAAAATTTCCATTGTTGATGGCCTTTAAATTGAAATTGGAACTTCGGAAAATTGATATGTGGAACTTATAATTTAGAAAAATGATTACAAGAGAAATGAATTTCTTTAAAACTTTTGTTCGAAATGAATAATTTATTTATTCATATAAATAATGATTAATTTACATAGTTACTTATAACAACATGTCACATAAAATTATTTTTGGAATCAACCTTTAAATATTTTTTTTATCATAAGACATAAAGAAAAAATAAATTATGTTATATTTTTATTTTTATTAATATAACCATTAATTTTCTTTAATATTCGAGAATCTTTGGTAATTCGTATAGGTATGAGACTCCCACTATATGAACGTTATTATACACATTCAGACCATTCAATATAGACATCTGCGGTGCTGCCAGATTTATTATATTTAAAGTTATTATTGTATAAGGATGTGACTGTATATTGAAAGTTAACGTGTGTTGGGTACAGTCTCGTACAAAAACAAAATCCTTTAGGCCTGAGAATCTTTAACTTTTGGTACTTACTTAAAGGCTATACTTTTGTCGGGAGTGAACTACCTTAATGTGAGTTCCAAAAATTTCGAAGCTCTCAGGAAAAGGTGGACATTTTTCCCATATGTAGTGTTCGCCATCTAGACCGGTTTCGAACTCATTGGTTCCCGTCAGTACGGGGCAGACACGTACATCCCACCATAAGGAAATTGAATCTTTTAAGCATCTTATATCATATTAAGCAAAAAGTTCAATACAAGTTGCGTCGTCTCCAGGAATCTCATGCAAAGTATATTGAATAATAATGTAAATTCCTTTGGTATTAGGATATATGTGAATTAATTTTAATGTACAGAAGTTGAAATAGCTTTTTAGTTTTTATTGAAATTTAAGATACCATTTAATCAGATTTAATGTACAACGAACTGATATTTGAACGAAATGCTTTAAAATCAAAGTAAATGTAAATTATTCACAATTTCTGGTAAAAAATCATTAAATTCAATGTAGAATGAAAATTAAATTTTCATTAAATTTAACGTTATTTTTAACAGTGTATTTGACTGTTCACCTCCAGCAGGAAGTTAGGCACAAAATATTTTTTATAAAATATTTAAACATCAGAAAAATAAATACCAAAATTATATTGAAGATGTGCCCTTCTTTTAATGGCACAATGTAATACCCGCCAAGATATCCAAGGATCTATAAATCAATAATTTTTTTTAAAATTATCCTCTTTGCCGCACTAGTACGCAATGTAATAATTTTCCTACTTTCTGTAATCGTAAGGTCCTTGCGCATCGGACTGTGTCATTGCCGTAACCGTACCAGTACATGCATCGCTCACTGTACCGCTTTTTAAGCAGTCCAAACCAGAACACGCTGCCTCACATAAATGTCTGTAAAGAATATTTATTTTGTATATGTTGGTATGGACGTGACACGATCCCGTGTATTTAGTGGGCGGATACCTTGATTTCAAATTTCATTGTATACACCATTAATTGTAAAATATGGCATAAATAACTTTTCTTGTTAAACTTCAGAGTAAAATGTTACGTACAGAAAATACAATGTTGGTAACTCGCTTGGAAAATTGTCTCTTTCTATATTGGTTACCCAAAAAACCAATATTCATTACAAGATACCATGAATTTTTACTTCCTGCTAAGTTGCGAAAACAAATTTATTAACCAACCACAGTAACTGTCGTTCCTTAACGTATCCTGGTTTGATATTAAATTTATTCCCCTAGCTCGAGTCGAGATTTTATATTAAGGGTAAAAGTATTTTAAATTTGGCCTGCGATCCGCAAACCCGAAAACGATAAACTTTTTGCCAATTATGTTTTCCAAGAAGACTTTTTTGGTGCTGTTACTATGGAGACCATTAATCTTGTCGTTAGTTTTGTTTTAAAGCTTGCTCAGTGTTACCGTCGTTAGAAACATTTACATATAAAATTTTTTGGAAGATGATTTATTCGAATCAAAGTATTTTTTTATCTTGTCTTTGTTTCTATTTTGTCTGACGTCTTTGATTTTCGAATATTTAGAATCTACATAAGGCTTTAAAATTGTATTTAGTCTAGGAAATATTGGTGAGTATAGACAGAAAGACAAGATTTATTTTGCAAAAATCAAACTTCAAGGAATTATTTCTTACATGTCTAACAAGAAAGGTACCTGAAGTGTCCAGCTCCGATTTTAGTAAAACTTCAATATGTTGTGGAAAGTACAAAAATAAGAGACACTTTTTTTTTTCTGCGGAGATACACTTTAACGGAATGCAAATTGCCCCTAAAATTCACCCCTAAAAACAGTAGTTTTGAAATATCTCAGGTTCTAAGTGAGATATCTTTACAAAACGAAATGAAAATTACTTGTTGTTCGAAATGATGTTAAACTATGGCCTTTTTACCCCCAAGGATATCATTCCTTATTTTTTATAAGGGTAATCTATCATCATCTATTCGCACCAGTAATATAATTATAAAAAAATACGAAATTTAATATAATTGTTTCAAAATAATTTTTTTAGAAATACCACAAGTAACTTAAGATGATGGGTTTCGAGGTTTTTAAAAATAACTAGTAAAAGAGGGTGAGCTATCTCCAAATACTTTTTTTTTTAAATCTCGCCTAATTGGCATATCTTCAGAAAACAAAATGAAAATTACTTGTTATTTAAAATGATGTTGAATTATGGTATTTTCACCCTCAAAACATATCATCTGTTATTTCTTATAACGGTACACCATCTATTAGCACACATAATTAAATTCTAAAAATTACGAAATTTAATGAAAAAAAAGTATTTTTTTCTCGAATACCATAATTTACTCAAGTTGACATATTCTGGGGTTTCAAAAAATGAAGTAGTAAAGAAGGTTGAGTCACCTCCAAATACATTTTTTTCAGATCTCAAATTCTTATTGAGATATCTTTAAAAAACATAGTGGAAATTATTTGTTATTTGAAGGGAGGTTATACCATGTTGTTTTAACCCTATAGGTATCATCCCGTACTTTTTATGAGGGTTAATCTTGTAATTCATTTACATAATTTAATTCTGGACATTACGGATTTAAACCAAATTTATTGATAATTTCTTTTTTACGAATACAATAAGTAACTTAAGTTGACGAATTTTTGGATTTTTAAAAGTAAACTAGTAAAAGAGGGTGAGCCACCCCCAAATACGTCTTTTTAATATCTACAGTTCTAATTAAGATGCCTTTACAAAACAAAATTAAAATTACTTGTTATTCGAAATGATGTTAAACTATGGTATTTTCACTCCCAAGGAGATTATTCGTTATTTTTTGTAAAAGTAAATTGTAATTTTTTACATATATTATTATTGTTACAATTGTCAAATTTTAATTTAAATGAACGTTACAGAATAAGAAATCACTATCAGAAATAATTTAAAAATATAAATACTTAACCAATGAAATAAGTTTATATTTACTTATTAATAAAAAAAAATTCAGTTAGCTCTATAACGTTCATATCAACTGAAATTTGGCAATTTTAAGAATAATTATACATGAGGGTGAAGATACTACAGTTTAACTTCATTTCAAATGACAAGTAGTTTCCAATTTGTTTCGTAAAGTTATCTCAATTAGAACTTAAGATGTAAAAAAAAAGTATTTGGGGGTGGCTCACCCTCTTTTACTAGTTCATTTTTGGAAACCTCGAAAGATATTAACTTGAGTTAATTATGGTATTCGAGAAAAAAATACTTTGAAACGATTTCATTAAATTTCGTAATTTTTAGAACTAAATTACGTGCGCTAATAGATGGTTTACCGCTATAAGAAATAAGGGATGATATGTTTTGGGGGTGAAAATACCATAATTCAATATCATTTCAAATAACAAGTAACTTTCATTTGGTTTTGTAAAGATCTCAATTAGAACTTGGAATTTTAAAAAAACGTATTCGGGGATGCTCACCCTCTTTTACTAGTTTATTTTTAGAAACCTCGAAACCGTCAACTTAAGTTAATTTTCCATTAAATTTTGCAATTTTTAGAATTAAATTACGTGCGTGAATATATGATTTACTCTAATAACAAATAAGGGATGATATCCTTGGGGGTGAAAATACCATAGTGTAATATCATTTCGAACAACAACCTAGAATCTGAGATAATCCAAAAATACTGTTTTTAAGGGTGAACTTTAGGGGCGGTTTTCACCCCGTTCAAATGAATCTCCGCAGATAAAAAAAATAGGTTTTTCTTATTTTTATGTCCTTTACAACCTATTGAAGTTTCATTAAGATCAGAGAAGGACACTTCAAGTACCTTCCTTGTTAATATTACATTTATTGTGTTTAGTGTATTGCCATGCTTTCAAAATATAATACGGGTGCCGTGTTTCCCACCTTCTTCTACCTATACTAAATTACGCGATCTACAAACTTTTGTCGATTTTAACTATATTGTAATATTGTGAAACCTGTATCAAAGTATTTAATTTTTGAGTAAATAAAGTATAAATAACATTTACTATTAAATATTAAACTTACTTTAATGCGTAAACTTACATTCGATCATTGATTCACCCTGTACACTAATTTTAATAATAATCCAAGCATATTGAGTAAGCAATAACGATCATCACCAGAGGCCCGCAATAACCAAAATTAATTAGCTAGCTAAAGCTGTTATATACTGCAGTTTAATATTCCACGAATATTTGCCAGAATTTCATTTAAAGGGCAATATATTTCGAACACTGCCGGCTAACCGCAAACAAGCCACAGTCTGGACATTTTGTTCCAAATAAACATGAAAAATTACGTGTTCCAAGAAAAAGCTTTATGTTTTCTTGGGGACGAGGACAATGACAGAAATTCGTCTGATAATGGAAATCTTAAACCACAGGCTTTAGAAATTATGTGGGGTCTATAAAACTGAATATAGTTCGATAATGGCATTAGAGTAACCTCAGATTCTATATGTGGAAATAATAATGTGTCATCAATATTTGTGTCACTTCTAACGGGAGTAACATAGACTATTTTTGAAAAGTTAATCACGCTATTTTTCTTGTCTTCATAATGTAAATTTGTGGTATGTATGATAAAAAAATAATAAAAGTTACATTTCTTTGTTTCGATAACTATAGTTTTTAAGGCTACACTCCATTCTTATAAAACTAAATCTATCTTAATAAATTGTTCGGCATAATTTCTGAAAACAGAATTTTTTACTGGACATAAAAATGTTAGCTATTTTGGGTATATAGCATAAACTACGTGCATGCAGCTCCGGAGGGTTTGAGGATTAATTATTTTATGGACCACATGTGTGCGATTTTTCAATAATTTGAAAAAATATAATAACAAAAAATGAAGTGAATATTCCAATTAACGACTTTAAGGTATTTAGAATTCATTGATGTTTTCTCTGATATTCAAAAAACATGCTAAATGAGGTCCATGAAATTTTTCTGGGAGTCTTTAAGTTACTTTAACCTCAGCTCAAATATACGTGAAGTAAATTATTATGTGATTAATTAATAATAATAAAAACTAGAATAATTCATCATAAGACTGATATTTGAGAAGGACATTATTTAATAACAATAATCGTAAAATTCAGAGTATATTAGCATGTTTTTAATCAATTAGCAGTCATAATAGAATGTTCTGATTTTCATGATTAAAGATGAATTATTTTCGTCAATTGAGATATTCACATTGTAATGAATTACTTTGATTTAATGGATTATTGATAAATTACATGAAGTAATTACCTATATCTAATCTATTTGTGCTGAGACTATTAAAGTAAGGATATTTCACAGGAACGTATCCAAAAAAATGAACGTAAGAATGGGGTTCAGTAAAATTTCACTGACGTTTCTTAAGATCCCGGTGTGTTTTTGAGTGGGAGCTAAGCCGCGACTAGTATCTGCTAGTTCTATGATAAATAGTACATTACATAGTTTTTAATCTTTAGTAGAGTGTATAAGAGTTTATTATGCTCAACCAGGGACGTTCTTCTAATATTATATACTAAATTCTATTGGTAGAGTACATGTGATAAACATTCGTAAAAAATGCAAAACTTCAAATTTCAGTAAGTTTTCTGCTCGACAAAACAGTCTTAGAGCCACAGGGATCCCAAAGGCCAATTGTATTTAGATTGACCCACCCAAGATTTTTTAATGTATTTTGATCTCCCGAAACTAATTTTTTGGGTGGAAGTACATTCTGGGAGAAAAATTCTTATTAACAAATAATTTGCAGAAAATTGAAAAATTGTTTTTTTGTAAGAAGATCGATATCATATTGTTTGGACTTTAGAACATTGATATTTCGTGATTTTTTAATACTCGTAATTTTGGATTGAATAAAAATTTTTCAATTCTGCTGGCAGCATTTGAAAGTTCGACTCTTAAACTATGAGATAAAATGAATCACAAGGCAAAACAATTTTTTTTATTATTTTTTGCGCTATAAACAAATAACGTTTTGTCGCTTTTGCGCATGCGCTATCATGTAAGCAGGGCCCAGGTTACCTAGTTACAGGCTCACTATGGGTTTGTGCGCTCGGCATTTTTAAATGACATAAGCGAAAGATATAAAAACTGACGAGCTATCGATATAAACACTATCGAGAGAGAGCGTCAGTAGATGTTAGTTTTTTTAAGTAAGTATGAATTTGCAATGTAAATATGCATTCTGCTAAAAAATGGCGCACAATATTAAAAATTCTGAACGGTTGAACAAGCAATTTAAATGTGTTAAAAAATTTTATGATATATTATTACCATCAATAAAATTACAAAAATCAAACATACTCTAAATAATGAATTTAAAAGTAAAAATGAAAATGTAATTTAATATTAATGGACAAGTAGTATACTTCCAGTTAAGTAATTGTCTTCATGCATATCTTATTCGCAACAGGACAGTTAAACTACTAAAACTCCATTTCAACCAATCAATTTAGTTCGCAGGCATGAAACTAAATTATAGGAGGGTTATATCAATAATAATTTGAAAATGTTTTCTATATATATTAAGCCTTCATTAGTTGCAAGGCAAAGAGTTGTCATTGTGTTAGCTTGTCATTTTAAAACCCAGAGCGCGCAATTGAATAGTAAAATTGTGAGTGGGCAACCAGGGCCCTGCATACATGATAGCGGATGCAAAAAGGTGGTAAAACGTTATATATGTTTATAGCAATAAAAAAATAGTTTTACCCTGCAAGTCATTTCATCTCATAGTTTAAGAGTCGAACTTCCGAATACTGCCAGCAGAATTGAAAAATATTGGTTCAATTCAAAATTATGAATCTCGGAAAATCGCAAAAATGTCAATTTTCGGAAGTTTAATCTTAATTATTTCCAAAAAAAAAGCCTCGGACAAAAATTTTACAGGAGACATTTTTTGTTTAGAATAGTCCAAATAGTTTCTATCTTTTCGCAAAAAAACAAGTTTTTTAATTTTCTTGCCAATTATTTGTTAAACAAATGTATCTATCTCAACAAATTCTGGTATTTATTTGTCCCTAGGAATAATTTGTGAGACAATCGGACCTTCAAGGCTATCGACTTGTAGATGTTCAGATTTGGGCAATTTCGCATATTGCCAAGCAACGCCGTGCATCACGAGAAGGCAAAAATGGGTTCATCCTCCAAATCACACAGAACCGTCCAAATAATAGAGAGTGATGATTTCCTGAGTTGTATTTTGGAATTGAAAAAGTTTTGAATTGCAGCATGCAGCATACTATATATATATATATATATATATATATATATATATTATATATATATATATATATATATATATATATATATATATATATATATATATATATATATATATATATATATATATATATATATATATATATATATATATATATATATATATATTATATTCATAATTCGTTAAATTTTAGACGATTATTTTTGAAAATGTTCTAAATAAAGAACAAAACGTCAGAGCAATGAAAACTGTACTTAATATATATATATATATATATATATATATATATATATATATATATATTTAGTTATTATTTGTAGGTATTTATTTTTTTAGGAAAATTATTTTTTTGATAGTCAGCTAGATTAGTAAACCGTTTTTTTGTTGTTTGGTGACCTAACCTCATATATTTTTTTTTAACAAAGCCCAAAGAAGTAAAGTTTTAATATTATCCTAAGGGCTCCAAACAGCATTTTATTGGGTTTTGAACTATATTACTAATTATCCACACACATATGATTAAAACTAACATCGTATTTCTGAGTCATGGCTCATCAGTATTTTACTAAGCCCTAATTTTCGAATAGAGGAACAAATTTCCCGAGGGAACTTGTCAGGTTGCAGTGAGTCATGATCGTTACACTTTGACAATAACCCCTGAGGAAAATTTTCCTAAATTTGAGAATCAGGGGTAATAGTTATCTGAACAAGCTCTATAAAATGCAGTTAAGTGAGTCGTTCACTCCAAAGTAAAACCACTAAATGCCTTTCAATCAAATTATGTAACGATATATCTTTTCATGATTTAGCGAAGTATAAAATTGCTCTCTTACTTATTATTTTTGAGTTATAAGTGTCAAATCAGAAAAATATATCAAATACAAAATTCATGTTATTACTCAATATTTTTGTTTTACTATTTATTTAAACAGTGACGGGAAAAATATTGTGAACATATAATACTTCAGTAAAACGGGTAGTTATAACTTTGGTAATTAAAATATATTGGGATTATCCATTTTTTGCCGAAACTAAGATGAGTAAAAGATTTAGAAGAATCTAGGAGCAATAATGTTATATTTAATATACTAGAATCTTAATCTCCAAAAATTATTACAGTTTTGATTTAGTTGGATAAGAGTTGTAAATAAATTAATTACCTTCTCTAGAACCAATAAGCGACCTTTTCAGAAAAAATTGATCGAAGTTGTTCGATTTAATAGAAAAATAAATGACGGTTTGCTCCATTCCTGACAGATTTATAATAAAAACTGGATAAAATTTTTACTTTATTTTTTAACATTATTTCCCCCCGATTTCTATACACTTTTCCTATTTCTGTGAGTTTCTGGAAAAAAATATTGTTAAACCTCTTATTTATTTATCGTATGGTACACATACGCAAGTATTTCAAATATTACATTGAATTTTCATTTCATTCTATTCAAGCAATAGCAGATAGAGCAGCTTTTAATAAGTCTCTACTTATGTATTGGTTAGGCCTCTGATCTTAGATTTAATCATTTCCATACCAGGCAGTGTGAAGCCAGGTAGTATCTGTTTGGTGGGAAGGATGCACAGAGCTACACTATCTCGTTATTCTCAGTTCTATTCGTTGTTCTTAATTAGAAGTTCAGTAGGTTGAATGGGCGGTTTCTTGGAATGCAGTCTGTGATATAGTCGACTAATGTTTTCGTGGACTTCTTGTTGATTTTTCTGTATTTTCTGCACAGAGCGTTTGAGTGACATAAGGGGGTATACCGCTGCTCCAAGTGAGCAGCCAGCGAGTAGGAATGCTTTGATAGTTCCACAAATGATCCACATAGACTTATTCAGTTGGACATTCACAATCTTCATGTGTAGGCTATTCAGTCGTACTTTGTTGCCGAATACACATATACCAATCCGATGACAGTACCGCAATGTGTAAGCCATGGATCTCTCGGAGTTGCCAATCAATTTGGAAATGGTTTGAGTTTTGCAGCTACATTGGTAATGGATGGGAAATTATTGTCCTTAAGGCGGGCTTCTTTAAAACGGATGCACGATGCTTCAGTCTCAGATGTGGTAAGTTTAGGTCTCCATTTCGCAAAGTTCTTGCGTTAGTCATCAAATGTTCATTAAGAGCATTTTCCACTGCTGATAGGTTTTGGTAACGAAACCCTAAAGTCATTTCGGCAAAAGTATTCCTTCTTGAACGCTCTTGGGTAGGTCGAGTACGTATAAGTTTCTCAAACCACATCGTTTTAACTATAATGGATTCTTCATCGCACGAAAAAATTTTGCCAAGGATATTTTCTTTCAGTTCTACAAACAATTGCTAATCACTGTGCACCAGTTCGGATGAATAGGCTTGAAGTAATTCAATTCCTGCTTCTGTACTGATAATACAAATTGTGCAACTGGGAGTTTTTTCTTGATTATAACTTGTAGTTTCAACATTAGCTAGATATAATAATTCCTTGCTATTGTCTGTCCTTTTTTTTTTTAAATAATTATGAAAATCACCAGTCAAATGGTGATCCAAAAAACGGAGACTATAAGTTCCACCAGAAGCCTGTACCTTGAATTTTTAAAGATGTTTTAATATCATAATATGCTTTTTTACTTTCCAGATTCTAGTGATGAATCCATGTTTTACCTATTGTTACGAATCTGTCGAGCAGAGCTGTTGTCTCTAAACCTACTTTAAGGAATCTTTAATATCACTAGACGAGTTCACTTTTCATGCATGGTTAACGTCCAAGGTATTCATCCTGAGGATAACTTTTTCTTATTTAAATCTCATGTACTTTATAACATGTAACAGTCGTAGATATGAAAAGCTACCGCACTTAAATTTACAGTATCAATATTTTATAATGCCATGAGAAAGAACAGAGTCACTTAAAATATTTATGAGGTTCTCATGAATTTGAGATGGCGAACGTCATATCTATTATTCCTGTATTTTGCCAGACAGGTTCCATTTTGATACTAACATACTGCACTTGTTGAGACTGGAAAATGTTTGCAGACATGCTTTATAGGAGTTTAGCACGTGTATGCATTAAACAGAATATTATAGACAATATTACAAGTAAGTTGATCATAAGGATGACAACGTTAACGTTACTGTAACTTGAGAAAAAGCAGAAAGCTGAACGGAATATAAATATTCCTGTTGGTATTATTTTAGTTTAAAAGGCTTGTTAAGGTTTAAAAACCATAATAAAATTTCATTAAACATTGCTCATATTTTAAAATAAGTTTTAAATTGAACTAAGTCAACTTGTAACGCAGGAAAAAATGTACATTGTGAATAATTATGTTAAATATTGACATAATTTAAATATATGTGAGTAAAACAATTTTTCCTAACTAAAGTAAATTCATGCTAACTTTTAAAAATTCTTAAAATAAACAAGGTAAAATACAATAAATTAAAAACAGTAGTGCTGGTGTAAAAGAGTTGTCAAATATAGCGAGGACTTTTTTGAAAATATTTGTTTTTTCAATAATATGCATAAAAAATATTTTCTTAAATTAAACATATTTACCTTCATGTAAGTATTAGCTATTAAAAATAAGAATTACTTTATTTAGTTGAAAATTTAAGTCCAATTTAAGTACGTGGAAATCAAAATTTATAATTTTCATGGTTAATAAAATTTTAAAGCAAGTTCGTGCAGGCTTTTTATAAATTTCAGGCATTAGCTAATATACACTGTTTGCCACCATCAACACGTAAATAGTGATAAATACCGTTGACATTTAAAATGATGTTTTAGACAGTTTAATTATTTTGTTGTGTATTTTTAAAATTTTTTGAATCATGGTGCTTGCAGTATGCGCAAAAGATGTCAAGTTCTACAAATGGCCCAGTATTGACTTTTTGGGTGCATATGAAGTGCCTCCCGAATGCATGTCTGTAAAACACCTTTCCTGGTGTTGTGATGGAACAAATATTCTCGTGGTGAAAAGCAAAGGAGAACCTTTAATTGTGAAAGCGCCGAGTAAAACTGAGAATCGAATTTCTACCCAGAGGTGTGCATCGTTGAATAATGTTTCCACTGGAGCTTATTCTAAAAATAATTTAAATCTGTTGTCTTTGGGGTTGGAAAATGGAGAAGTTAGTATTTTAAATTTAGAGACAAAAGATATGATCAGGTAGGTGTAAGTAATTTTATGTGTTTTTTAGAGTAGATAGTTGTAGAATAATAACAAAATATATAGATAGTTGAATAATAATAAAAAATATCAGACAGAGAAAAAGCAACTCTAGTCCTCTTTCCATATGGGTTGCGAACACCTCATGGCCTCGTCAGTGGAGCTGTATCCAACCGAGAGCAACATTTGCAGAAAACAAGTGTTATATAAAATATAAATTCCGATACATGTGGGCAGGATATTAAAAAACCTGTCAATTTGTCAGACTAAAAAATATTGCACAGTCGAAACAACATCTATATATTCACCGGAGTAGTGCGAAATTTTAAAAATCAAAATTTCAGTAAGAAATAAATAATTCTGCCGTGTTTAAATAGTTGCCCATATGTAATTCTCCTTTCAGGCAGTAAAAAGGCAAATAATATATAGAAAACAGTTCATTTCCTGCAAATACAGGGTGAGTCAACGTTTGGATGAAGTAAGTTTGTGCCTTTTCGGTGAAATTTACAAAGAAACTATATTTATTGTTTGATACAGTTTATTTTTACGCAGATTTTAAAAATATTTAGGACTCTACAGGGTGAGCCAAAAAACTAGGACAGCATAAAGTTGTATTTTTTTAAATAGAACACCCTATATACGAATCATATTTTCGATTTAGCTTATAATTTTAAATCTTCTTTATTAAGGGTTTACTATAACAAAACTTTATAGTTTCTGAGATAATTAAGTTTAAAGAAAAAAAGTCACATTTTCAAGCATCAATTCAATCCTAAATAACGTTTTCAATTTTGTGACAAATATATTCAAATTTGGAATTTAGCAAGGCCAAGGACAAGTTAACATAATTTTTACCTAATATTTGCAATAAAAGCTACAGGGTGTTGAACACATCGGCTTAAATTTTAAAGTTTAAATGAATAAATATCTTTTTTTTTTAAATGGTACACCCTGTATATTTTCATGTTATTTAATAGAGTAATAAAAACCCTAAAAGTTTTGTTCAATATATCCTATACCTATTTATAATAGTTTTTGAGATATTTCAGTTTTTCTTATTTTCCATACTTTTTTACAGAAATAGTCTTCATTATCATAGTAGCCATGGCAAAAACAATGTAAAAGAACATTTTTCTGTGTGTCAAATTTATAACCGCAATCGCTTCTTTTGGTTTTTATGTAGTGTAGTTTGGTTTTTTTTGCATTCATCTTATATTGTAAAATGAATTTTCCAAAGAATGAGTTAATAGATATGATTTATACAAAAAAATTGCCTTCTTGCTCAAAGAATTTACAAAATGAAGTATTCTGGACGTGGGGGTTTCATTGAGTGGCCACCAAGGTCTTGCGACATCACCCCAATAGATTTCTTCTTATGGGGTTATATTAAAAATAAGGTGTATGTTAATCCACCAACAACAGTGGAAGATATGCGAAACAGGATTAGGGATACCTGTAGAACAATAACGCCACTAATTTTGTCCAGGGTCCGAAAAAATCTGCAAAAAATACTAAATTTGTGCATTGCACAAGAGGGTCGTTTATTCGAACACTTATTAAAAAGAAATAATTAATCTCAGTATTTAATAGATAATTTTTTTGTTTCAATTTAGTATAAAAGTAAATATGTATTTGCCTTGTCGTTATTATTGTGTTAATTTTTTCACTTTAGGTTTAATTAAAGTATTGCCGTTGTAATATAACGAATAATGTATTTCTTCATATTTAACCACATTCTGTTTGTTTCTGTAGTTTCTTTTTATTATTTTACATGGCTACTATGATAATGAAGACTATTTCTGTAAAAAAGTATGGAAAATAAGAAAAACTGAAATATCTCAAAAACTGTTATAAATAGGTATAGGATATCTTGAACAAAACTTTTAGGGTTTTTATTACTCTATTAAATAACATGAAAATATACAGGGTGTACCATTTAAAAAAAAAGATATTTATTCATTTAAACTTGTTCAAATTTGAGCCGATGTGTTCAACACCCTGTAGCTTTTATTGCAAATATTAGGTAAAAATTATGTTAACTTGTCCTTGGCCTTGCTAAATTCCAAATTTGAATATAATTATCCCAAAATTGAAAACTTTATTTAGGATTGAATTGATGCTTGAAAATGTGACTTTTTTTCTTTAAACTTAATTATCTCAGAAACTATAAAGTTTTGTTATAGTAAACCCTTAATAAAAAAGATTTAGAATTATAAGCTAAATCGAAAATATGATTCGTATATAGGGTGTTCTATTTAAAAAAATACAACTTTATGCTGTCCTAATTTTTTGGCTCACCCTGTAGAGTCCTAAATATTTTTAAAATCTGCGTAAAAATAAACTGTATCAAACAATAAATATAGTTTCTTTGTAAATTTCACCGAAAAGGCACAAACTTACTTCATCCAATCGTTGACTCACCCTGTACAACTCTCGTCTTTTCTTCATATGCGTTTCAACTACCTCATAGTTTGAAATTTTAATTTTTTAAATTTCGAACTACGGTGAATGTATAGATGTTTCAACAGGCGATATTTTTCAGTCTGACATCGAAGTCGGCAGGTTTTTTAATATCCTGCCGACATGTATAGGAATTTATATTTTATATAGCAGTTGTTTCCTGCAAATGTTGTTCTCGGTTCGATATAGCTCCACTGATGAGGTGATGGAAACGCGTATGCAGAGAGAAACAGAATCGTATTTGCAGGAAATAAACTGTATTCTATATATTCTGTGCTTTTTTTCTACCCGAAAGGAGAATAACATATAGGCAAAACTAGTGATGATTTAAATTTTTAATAATAAAACCTAATCAAATTAAATGCGTAAAATCTTCGTGAAAATGTTTAATGAAATCTTATCAAAAATATTTTTGGGAAAACTAGTTTTTGTGTTATTTTTTTTAAATGAATGGATAACATTAAAGTGTTTTAGCGTTTTGTTGAGTGAGGTCCTCTTCTTCGGATATATCATGTCTAGAAGTATAAACTACAAATTGCCCTATTGTCAAAAAGGGTAGACTGGCAAAACTATTAAAATGAACTACTTTTTAATAGTAGATGCTTGTTAGTAGACAAATGACTTCTAAATAAGCAGGAGTATATGAAGAAAGCTTAAATACAAGCAATTCGTCGGTTTAGATTCTTACGTAATAATATACCAAGTTAAAGTATTCGTCACTAAAATGTGCGATTCATTGTTTGATAATCCACATCTTGCAAGCAGGATAATTTATGAATCCACATAGTCGAATAGCACATACATTCAATCTTGGAAATTAAAACAGTAGGGAGTTGAAAGAAAGCTCTGATTGGACTGAGTAAAAGAGTTATATAGAGTTAAAGTTTACCGATATGCAATATCGACATGGGAAGAAGCGGAAAGGCTAAAATGTTGATGCGAACTTCTGTCCCACCCATTTAAATTTATGGAGAATTTTAGGATGTTCGAAAAATGGGCCTTACCTTACCAAAAGCGGTTCATAAATGTTTAATATGTCTGGTAATATTCTTAAATTGATTTGTTTTTCCTAGCCTGATAGTGTAGCTCAGATAAACATATTCCTCAACACGTTCTATATTGTTATATAAAAATAAAAAAAATGTAGATCATGATATTAATTTAATTTAAGGCATTTCTTTTTAAAAAACATAATTTATAAAGTTTGACCTTAAATTTTATATTAATTAATTATTCTTTTTATTTTAAAATTCCACTTTTACGAAGAAGTTGCAAGCTGACTTTAATTAGGTATATTTTTTATTCTTAATTAACCCAAAGTATTTGAAAAAAATACTTTTTCCAATGTAGTCCTCTAAACAACCTTATTTATTTAAATAAAACATGTAATTTATTTTGTATATTTTAGTTTCATAAAGCAACAATCTGTGTTTCAGTTTTGGATAACAGATTTAGTTATTTTACTGTACCACAGTTAGCTTTTATTTTTTAGTCAAAGTAAAGCAGATCCCCTTAGTTAGTAATATTGTTCGTATTAAATAAAGGAAAGCAACTCTTTTCAAACTATTTTATAGCAATTTAGATTCAATCATTAGTGACTAATTTTCAACTATCATTTCTACTATCAAGATAATATTCTACTTCATATTTGCAATAATAGCGGAGTACCGAGTACCACACATACAAGCTGATGAGAGCTGATTTTTCGTCAGAGATATGCAAGCAGTTCATACTTCTTAAAAAACTTGACTTATAAAAAAATTTAAAATTTGACCTTAGTTTGTTTAATATGTAGTTTGTTGTTTTTGAAACTTTAAATTAGAGTTTTGTGTTGAAAACTGAAAAAAATTTGATATTTTCTAATTTTTTTTTCTGGACACAGTAGTCCAAAATTTTTATCAAAATAACATCAATCGAGGTTCACAAGTCCCAATAAATTTAATTTTAGTCAGTAGACTGAATTTATGCCTTCATCGCTCTTAAGCGAGAGTCTATCGAAAGTATAGAAATGGTCTCATAACGTCTCGGAAAAGTGTTATCTAAAAAACTGTTTCAAACAAGTTTGATGATACAAATAGAGTATTTGATAGTGACTCTTGACCCGGGAATTAAGTTTAGAAATCATTTTAAGGCCTATTTGGAAATTTTAAGTTAAGGTATGTAGTCATATTAGGGGTCATTTAAAAGTTAATAACTTATTGATACAAATACTTCTCACTGTGTTACAGATATTCTTAGAGATGTTTGGAGTCAAAATGTTTTAGATATTAGTCATAAATATAGCCCTCGAAATCAAATCAAATATATCGAACGTTCTCAGAGATGAAATAGGAATATGTTTTATCGCCGGTATTAGTATGATAGAGTTTTAAAGGGGTGGCTTGATCAGATTAACTGTTTATTTGGTCCTAAAAACAGCTGAATTGTAACAATCATCGTAAATTTGAGTCATAATACTTCCACGGTATTGTAGCTCCAAATCCTCTCTAAATGTGTAGGTTTCTGAGTATTTGAATAAACGAGTGTGTGAAAATGCATACTGCGTAAATTTCAGTACAGTTTGATTAATTATTCGAATTCTTGACCAAGGGTGGATCCAGCCTCCCTCGTTGAGGGGGGGGGGAGCGATATCACAAGAGCAAAGAAAAAAACTGAAACTGCCCCTCACCCCATTCGTATATAAGAGAGTACAGTATGATAAGCGATAGCGAATTGACAGAATTTATTTAACATCGGGGGGGGGGGGGGGGGAGTGTGATCCACTTTCCTAATACAGCAGGCAAACGAGTATATCTCGATGCACTTGGGAAAGGGCGACCGCACCCCTACTTGGATTCATTCCTGCTGTTGACCCTCTACAAATTGGCATTAACCAAAACGAACGTAAATCATCTGCATTACCCTCTTCAACATTATTGGTGTAAATGAATTTCAAACTATTTCTTTCAAATCCTCAGTAAAAAATATGAAAAAAATTAGGTCAGATGATCTGGCAGGCCATTCAATTTCGCCCCTACCATTGATCCACTAGAGTGATAACAAGTTTCAACTAAAATTTTTTAAACTTAGACAGTATAATGAGCTGGAGTTTCACTCTCTTAAAACAGGACAACTGGTAGGTACGACTAGATTCCTTGGTAAATCCAATTAATTGTCTGCATTCTTATGAATTTTTGTTCCAACAACAGACCATTTATCTGAACATAAAATATTTGAATATATGAATTCGAGATCAAAAATATTGTCACCTTAAAAAATTTTAGTGTACCTTCAAATAACCTTTACAATCTACTTTAAGATCAAATACCAGATCATCACTTGATAATTCCCCTTTTATCTATACAACCTTTACACGAGTCATTTTCTACAATAACAAATTTGTAGGAGGTGTTTTAACGTACAATTTCTCGCTCTTTCCGAATCTGGGGAAAAAATTGGAGCTCTAAATATAAATTTTCAAGTTGATCTTGAAATGATTTAAAAAACTGTCGTTTGGATCAATGTCAAGGTCGTAATCTGTTATTCTGTTTTGAACCTTAAAACTTCTTTCTAAAATGTTTTCCCCCATAATGCCTTCCTGAAGAGTTATTAGACTCTTTGTATACTGTTTTTTACAAATAACTACTTGTAAAAATTAAATCAGTTTTGATAGAAATAGTATCAATGTTTATAATAGCACTTCACGCTCAGTATCGTAAAACGAATTTTACCAGCATGAGAATCATATCAACTTTACACCGGTCAATTGTTTTGTTTTAAATTTAAATTGTTACGGGCTTTGAGTGCTCGTTTGATGACTTTCCCTAGAGCACACCTTAATTTAAACATTAAAAACGTGACACGTTATTAGGTATTGTTATAAAAGTGCATGTCTTATACAGGGTAACATTAAATAAATCATGTGCGTATCATATTAAATGATTGAAGTTGGACGATATAATCGAAATTAAAAAGAAACACTACATAATTCAGAATAACATAATTGGAAGGTGTTCAAAGATTCTTATTATTTCTATTTATTAACATCTTTTAAAAACTTCATAGATAGGCGCTAGACTTTTTAGCTGTTTATTCCTGCAGGTTTATGCAATATACAGGTGTGGAAAATCCAAAACAGAACCTCTAAAAAAAGGGAATGTAACAGAAAGAGACGGACAACCCATTTAGCCATGTTGAAGAAGTGAAATAAAGCATACGTTGTATCGTAACTTGCTTTTTGGTTTCCAGCAAAGATGGTTGGCGGAGTCGTCAAAACGCAGTGGGTTGAAAGCACGGATTTAATATTAAAAATAAAAATCGGATCCAACATAGCAGACTGAATCTTTAAAATCATAAAAATAAATTCGAAAAACGTCTAATGTGTCAATAGCTGTTAAATATGCAATTTAAAGACAAAATAAAAAAAATAATTGTATTTCCATGAATAAAATATTGCGTTTGAGTCCAAGGTGCATTTTAAAAATAATACTATAATAATAAATACGTGGATATCGATAATCGTTAAAAAGGCAAAAGTACTTTTTCCTCTATGCTTAGGACTTCTTAACAAATACCAATGCAAATAATTGGTAAGTAATATAATATTTGTTGATTTACACAAATGAATAAATAATACGACTGTATAAAAAAATAATAAAAAGAAGTTTTTAATTGTTGTTTTCTTCGTTAACAGCTCTTTTCTCATTCTCCAATACGTACGAATTGTTGTTCAAATTCTTACGATGTCAAAAAATAGTGTAAGGATCTTCTCGAGAAAATTTTCGGGCAAAGTCTAGGCGATAGTTTCTTATTAATTTGTCCGTTGATTTTTGTGCATCTTTCGATAGTTTACCTATCGGTAATATCGCAAATGCTATGATGTCTGGTCAATGGAGTAAATAATTTGTGGATTCCTGTTGGCATGTTGTACCAAGAATATCCTTTGAAGAATAATCTTGCTGTTTGAAGTTTGTATTCCCAAATCTTCTCTATTGCAGTTTAATGTCCGCTTCTAATAGTTTGCAAAATGACGGGAAACCGGAGGATCAGTTTTCGCTTTACTCTTGTTATAATGGCTGCAGCTTGAAATACTCTGTATTTACTGGGACACAGTATCAATGTTGTTGAACTGAGATGTTGTTTGGTATAGGTAACATCGTCATAGATAGAGGAGGGTTTGGAATTGTGCAACATAATCTGTTCTTGTTGAGTTTGCGTGTTAATACCTGTTAATCGAAATAGAAAAAGAGAGGTTAGGAATAAGTTTGTATCAGAAATATTCGGATCAGTGAATTTCATTTTGTACTGACTCTGACCTGACGTTCCATCGAAGCCCTAATTGCAAATAAAACTCATATCTACAAATCTAATTTATCGATTTGTTCAAGGGCGTCTAATTGAAGCAATATAATTCGATCTACTGTATGATCCAGTAAGCCTTGGAATTTAACCTCGGCTTTTGATTTAGTAAAAGTTAGATACTCGTCATGTGGATAACATGCTTTTTTTGTATTTTACACACAAGAGTATGGCGAAAATATATTACTGCCTTTCTGTTTAGCCCAATTTTGTAATCGTTGATATTTGTTTCTCGACAATCCAATGTCAAATAGAAGAGCGGCGCACAAATGTAACTGGGCGTGACGCAACCACAACACTGTTACCTTTGACCTGAGACGAAACTTTAGAAAGAAAAGACTGGCCATTCATATTACCGACGTTTAATAGAAATGTTATTATAGCCAACCTTCTATTTTAAATTTCTTAACTAGAAAATATTTTGGCCTTTTCAAAAATTCTAACCCACTAAGCCTGTCTAACTTCTCTCAGCTTAGTTCGGGACAGAAGATCGTAGGAAACGCCAACACGCAATATTACCCCCGCTAACTTCCGTGCCACACGAAGACGAGCAGTACCTTGAAAGGAATGAGAAGGTGTATTTACTTTTCGTCTAAACTTATAACGTAATCGACGGAATTTGGAATATTTAATGACTATTTGATACATTGATTGTTTTAAATATATCAAATAGTCGAAATACAAAAAAATGAGAGTAAAGAAAATTGATATCTCTGTTAGAAAATAAACATTTATTCTAATAAAAATACTAGTGAAACGCGACGGTCATTTCTAAGTAAATAAGCTAATAGACCACTTTAAAATTAAAAAAAATTCTCAAAAATAAACTTTTATTCTGGTAAAAAATAAAAGTAACACGTTCAGTAATTGTAAATAAATAAACAAATAATTAAATTCAATTTAAATCAACAAAAACACCTAAAAGTCTACAAGAGGTGTTCAAACAGGCCTCCACTTTGAGCAAGACAGTAACCCAGTCAATTGTAAAATACGGTTCGCGTATTTGCCAAAACTTCAGGGGTGATATCCCTATTAGCCTTTTCTATCATGTCCTCACAAAATACCTTACGTGTTTCCTAGTCTTTTGGAAAAATTTCTTGAGTTATTCGCAATTTGTAACAGCGATATTTGTTCCGCTTTAAAATATTCCAAACTGTTCGAGAGTACATATCAAGTTTTTCGTCAATTACGCTACTATTGCAAGGAAAATTAATTTCTGCTAAACTACAAACGTCAGTCTCCTGATTTGCTCGTTCTTCAGTAATCTGAGGAACCGGTTGTTCCTCATTATTATCAGTGCATTTTTTAAAAATTTTTAGACAACCGGTTGTCTCAAATTTTTTAATAATTTCCGAAATTCTAAATTTTCAAGGAACAGAATGATTTTCGCACGTAAATGCAAACCTGCCGATTATTTACCAGAATAATACCACTTAATAATCTGCTCTTTTTGTTCCGTGGAATAAACTACAATTGTAACAAAAAAAATTTGGCGCGAAACACGGAAATACCAATACTCGATACTTACCCTGCGACAGCCTAAATGAAAGCAAATAACTTGGAATCCTCTTATTGTGCTAGGGCGTGGCGTATGCTACCGCCTGCTCTTGCCGCGCCAGCATTGTATTACCCCTCACCCTAGGGCCAAGCTGGTAATTTACACGCATGTCGATGCTTACGACTGTCTCATTCTGATTTGATGAATAATATATTATTTTCTTTATCTTACTTAAGAAACGTCCAGGTTCCGGTTTGGATTTTCCAGACCTGTATATTGATATACACATATTCCGTTCTCTGCCTTGGCAAACTATATTGTACTGTCAGGTCAGATCTATGCCATGCACACTGCCGCATCAGAGTAAAGTAAATGTCCCAATGGCAGACAGCTTAGTAGAAAGCGCGTGGTATTTGTTTCTTTGAACAAGTAAAATAATAATTTTCGACTTTAATTTATTTTTAATATGCAGCTTAGGCAATGTAGAACTCAGTCAAACTGATATTAAAATGTATAAAATCAAAAATAATTTATTATTCAACAATTCAATAATGCTGGGCACTATGTTTAACCTTGTGTTTATCCTATATACTAACTTTGTATAATCTTGCATTAAAAACATACATTCAAATGAAAAATATAATTAAAGAAACAAAATGAAATCAGTGGACATTAAAAACGTAACCGATGTAACCGATGATTTTTAAAATAATTAAAATTTATAAGTATACGATCACATGATTTGAAATTAACGTAATAGGGTTTTACGTTAAGGCTTCAATTATAATTAAATAAATAATAGTTTAAATATTTTATTTTTTATTCCACGAACATATAATTATATGATTACGCGTTTGTTGACTTACATTCTGGTTGTTTGCGTTTGGAGGTTATGGATTTATAAATACTATTAGCTATCCACGAAACAATACTACAGTTATATGTAAGGTATACTATAATTACTAAAAAAAGTAGTTTACTTACATTCTTGGTGCAAATTAAATTAATAATAATTTTCATATCGGAACCCTTTGATATAAAACAGAAAAAAAAACATTCGTACCAGCGAGTAGTATGCGCCAATCCCTCGCATATACATGACAAGCACTGGTCACATTTATATTTTTGTGCACCAAGGAATAACTCTCGTAATTTTTATTATAAGACATCGGTAAATGTATTAAATATTATAGTATAACTTATCCGATATAGAAAAATTATTCAAATTCATCAATTGCCCTAACAAGAGAGTCAATTTTCAAGATTCACATGCATATAGCCGTATATATATATATATATATATATATATATATATATATATATATATATATATATATATTTATATATATATATATATATATATATATATATATATATATATATATATATATATATATATATATAGCTCTAGTTTATCGGTGCGGACTCACAACAGAGATTTTTTTAAAGCTTATCAATATAAAAAATAGATGCAAGTGCCTACCAGTGGGCAGGTGCTCACTGGGGCAGTTACCTTATTTGGCAAGCGTAGCTCGACTGTGCCTGATTGGTGATTAAGAAGTTAGGATATTTTCATATATGCGATCCTCACAACAATTTCTAATATTTCACATATTAATTCCCGTTGATTTTTTAAATTCAAGGTTCTGATGCATTGCTCAGCCAATTTAAACAACACACTTTTGAAAAAGTACCAGAGTCTTAGTTACGGTTCAAAAGGTTCAAAACTTTTTGTGAAGCAATTTTAAGATGAGTCTTTTGAATACAGTGACATTAGATGCCGATTTTTTACATTACTGCAATGGGTACGGCATACAAAAAATAATTATTTTATCTCATAAACTGAAAGACGATTTTTGTCTAGCTCTGTATTTTCGAAAAATTTTATATATAGACATGTGCCTTTAGTTTTTGAACCATTTCATGAGGATATTCGATGGGTACTCGATTTCCGCAAATTTCTTTTTTTTATATAACTTATATAGCTCCTGCAAATGCTTGAAATAACAAATAAATCTGCGAAACTAGAACAGTGTGCCTATTTATTGAAAAATTCTGTGATTGATTGAAAATAGCAATAAATAACGTAACTCATTTTCTGAAATAAATTTTTTAGGACAGAAATCATGAAAAAATAATTTTTATCTAATGTACAATACTGTCAACCGTTTATTGTCTTATTTTACAAACAATCATGTGAAAATCCCTACTAGATTCTCGCCGAATTACTTAATACATGAGGACTTAGGTATGACGCCGTTTCTGTTTGGGTTCATTTACAGCTAGTTTTGAAATTAGTAACATCCGTAATTACTCAGTCCATCAAAATATTGTACGTACAAAGTGACGGCCCAAGTACGCAATACAAAAATGAAACGAATTTTCAGTTATTTAGGCATTTTTGTTATATACTCAGTCTCAGCAGGGTTGTGTCGGAGATGACTGAGGGTTTTGTGAACCAAGGTTTAAAACTTTGCTGATGATATCGATACGGTGGCTCATTCAACAAGAGACGTGCGAGAGGTATTTTCACAGTTCGAGGAAGAAGCAGGTAATATGGGTCTCCGAGTAAATGAAGAAAAAACTAAATACATGGTAGTAACCAAGAATCCAAGACCTCGAATCGGGCAGAATATATCACTAAATGAACACAAGTTCGAAGTGGTTAAGGAATTCAAGTACCTAGGAGCGGTAATCACAGATGACAATCGAGTTGAAAAAGACGTCTCGGCGCGAATAGCGGCAGCAAATAGGGCCTTATACTCCCTCACAACATTATTGAGATCTAAACTGTTAAAAAGACAATCCAAACTAACTCTGTACAGGTCAATTATTCGCCCGGTAGTTACTTATGGTAGTGAAACTTGGACCCTCAATCAACGGGAAATAAATAAATTACTCATATTTGAATGAAAGGTTCTTAGAATGATATTTGGTCCCCAAAGAGATGAAACACCAGGAAATTGGAGAAGACGCCACAATGCTGAATTGGCGACACTGTATGGCAGTGAAAACATAGTCCGTTATATAAAAGCCAATAGAATAAGATGGGCAGGCCATGTGGTAAGATCAGGGGACCACAGATTATTGAAAACAGTATTCTTTGAGAGACCAAATGGTAGAAGATCAATAGGCCGTCCCAGGAAAAGATGGAAGGATACCGTCGAAGCTGATTTGTATAGAATTGGAGTCCAGCAGTGGGAAATGGAAGCACAAGACCGTAGGAGATGGAGGGCGATAGTGGATGCGGCTAAGACTCACCCAGAGTTGTAAGACCAGTAAAGAAGAAGAAAGGAGTAGACTCAGTCTTGTTAAGACTTCTTAGAACTTTACTATTTGGGGACACGGAAAAAGCGGCGCGGATGCCACTGATGGGACGGTAAAAAGATTATGCGATCAACAAATTTCTTGGGGAAAAGATGTGTTATCCGTCAACCATAGAAGCTGTAAGAAAATTTTTCAGCTAATTCGAAATATAAAAAATTCGTCAACATTGTACTTTAACTCGCTTGTACATCTTGTTTCAATAAATTACCCTATAAGTATGTTTCCCTATTTGGAGGTTGGAGTTTGTCACTAAGAGAAGATCAAAAAAGCTTAAATTGTTATTCGTTATTGTTTTTTTTAAGATCGTATTATTTGTAATAAAAGTTTTTGTTGTGTTCTTTTCTTTATTAAATAATTTTTTCAAACAAGTTTTATATTACTTTATGTAACTATATTATTTTCATGAAATCTTAATTCTAAAAACTGCACAATATTTAAAATGATTGAATCAATAACTATACAAAGTAACGATATCCAAATGCTTTCTTTTTCATTATGATAGTTTGTATTAAAAAAAAAGAAAAATCGCTTGTCAAAAAAGATTGAATAAAATAGCAAGTATTAATGATCTTTTTTTCAAACATTCTTACGTGTTTACGGAAGGGGTGTTTTTTTTTCTTTCTTATCAATGTCATTTTCCTGTTTGCCTCGACAATACGAGCTGAATTTAAAAAAAAATGGAAATTAACAACTTTACATAATCAGCTTTACTAACTTATTACTTTTCAATAATTAAGTATCTGAAATTATATTACTGCTACGACAATACGAGCTGGATCTTTAAAGAAATGGAAATTAACAACTTTACATAATCAGCTTTACTAACTTATTACTTTTCAATAATTAAGTATTTAAAATTATATTATTATCGCAAATTATAAATGTATTTTTAAATAGGTTTAAATAGCTTACATCTGATATCTAGTCCAGCCACCTTGGTGCTAATAATTGGGTACAATTATTCAAGCAATGTATTGTGTGTGGGTACTCTATAGGATATGCTTTGTGAAGTGTAGCTTCACATGCTGGACTAAATTCATTTTATAGTATTTTCCTTTCACTAATACCCTCCAACTACCTTGGTATCTCTCAATATCACACTCCTCAACTACGACACCGCCCAGAGCTTTTAAACTTCTTTTTTTCTGGGAAATAATCAGGGGTGTTTTAGTTATGTGAACAATATATTTACTTATATCAGACCTGTAGGATTTACTATAGAATATAAAAATATACGTTTATTTAGGGGGCTTTGTATCATATTCTGTAAGTATACTTGAATGAGCGAAAGGAAATGTCACTTTACAATCTACCCACTTTTATTGAGATGTCCAAACAAATTCTATTTTTAGTCTCTTCAATTTCAATAAAAAAGATAACATCCCTTTTGCTTTGTATTTCATTTCGTTATTATCCCTATCTTGCTTGTTTATTTTTCTTCATTTTTTTCCTTTATCATTAAAATCATACTTTTAAGGTTCACTGATTTTTTTAACATTAATTTCACGAGAAACATTGCCTAAAAATATTTTATTTAGACATGCCTGGTTTAGAAATATTTTTTTGAAAAACAAGATCTTTTAAGATCAAATAAGGTTTGTTTACTTGTTTTCAGAGAAAAATTCGGGATATAAATTTTTAATTTAATATAACTGACATATTTTGGGTTTATTTATGGATAAAACAGCTTATTATAAAGAATTTGCTGAATTTACGGTTTTTTTATAATTAATAATGCCTACTAAAATCTTTTGACCGTGATGTATGGGATGTCCATTGGAGACAATTTTAGAGAATATTGGAGTTATTATTAAATATATAGTGTTGCGGTGTTCACTTTAGTATCCTACTTTTTAATGAAAGGAAAGATTCCGGTGTCAAATTTGTCATGACTGTCTTAGTTTTTAATCTAAAGGGTGATCTTCGTTTATTAGGCACATCTCGTATTTCCGTTACGCGTTAATTTATCAAAAAGGTAAAAAATAATTTTTATAGAGTTTTTTTTTTACTTAGAGTTCAATGGCGCAGTCAGTTTTTTCTTGTAAAAAGTTTAGTTTTTGAGATATTAACCAAACTTATGATTTTTTAAATAGGATATCCGGTATATTATTTCAGATATTGATTAAGTATAATTTAGGCTTTTCAAAAATATATAATGTGTAATTTTATTTTGAAAAACAAGGTTAGAATTCGATATTTTCAATAATTTACTTTATTTGTAACAGGGGTAGACATCAGAGACGTGAGAATTATTAAAAATCTATATTGGCGGCAGAAAGCAACAGTAAGGCTAAATGGAAAACTCACAGAAGAAAGTAAAATTCTGCGAGGTGTCAGACAGGAATTCATACTATCTCCACTGCTTTTTAATATATATTCAGATAAAATCTTTAAACGGGCTACTCAAGGACAACGAATGGGAGTACAAATCAATGGATAATATATAAATACAATACGATATGCTGACGACACTGTTATCCTAAGCGACAAACTACAAGACCTGCAACATCTATTAAACTGTGTTAACACTGAGGGTCAAGAAATGGGACTCAATATGAATATCAAAAAGACAAAATTTATGGTCTTTAGTAGACAACCTCATCTTAATGCTTCAATACAAATAGAAGGAAAAAGTATAGACAGGGTGACTCATTTTAAATATCTTGGATGTTATATCACCGAAAATCTAAACCCAGATAAAGAGATAAGGGGTAGAATAGAGACTGCTAGAACAACTTTTCAAAAAATGAAACCACTTTTCTGCAATGATAACTTCAACCTAAAACTACGACAGAGAATGATTAGATCATACGTCTGGCCGGTGTTGCTATATGGGACAGAGATCTGGACAACTAAGGCTGCCACGATTAATCGGTTGGAGGCTCTCGAAATGTGGTTACACCGGCGAATGTTGAGAATACCTTGGACAGCTAGGCAGACCAACGAAATGGTACTCAGTAGGGCCGACACAACTCGTTTACTATTAAACACTGTGAAGTGTAGAAAAATGTCATACCTTGGACATATATTCAGAGGGGGGCGATATAGAATTCTTCAGCTAATCATGATGGGTAAAGTAGAGAGACGTAGAGGGATAGGAAGGAGACAGGCTTCCTGGTTGAGGAATATTCGTGAATGGACAGGTATACGTAGCGCGGGGGAACTGTTCCAGCTGGCGCAGGACCGTGAAAGACTTGCCAATGTAATTGCCAACGTCAGGGGGACCTGATATGGCACTTGAAGAAGAAGAAGATTTTTAACAGTAGGCCACGGCCAATTTATAAGAAACAAATGCAAAACTTTGACAATAATAATTATACCAAAGATTAGACACTTTAAAAGTTACTTTTAATGTTTTTCTATATATTCAATTGTGAACAATTATTATTACAACAACTGTCATTATAAAACCCGAATATTGATATTTGGTTGCAAAGAAACAAGAACGTTACTATTTCATAAAACTAAAGTAACAAGAACAAAAAGAAACATTGAAACTAAAAACAACCAAGAGTTTTTTTAGAGATGGTTTTCGAAATGACGGCCGTTTTCTCGAACGCAATATCGGCACAGTTTTGTTATTCTTCTAATTGCATTTAAAAGAATCATAGGTCTATTACGAAGAGCCTGTATGGCCAAACCAGTAGCCTCACGAAGTTCAGCTTTAGATTCATGTCGTGTCTTATATATTTGATTTTGCATAAACCCCACAAAAAAAAATCCAAAATGGAAAGATCGGGAGATTGTGGGGGCCATCTCTCTGGCCCATTGGTACTTATCCATCTTTGAGAAAAGTTATTGTCCAAAAATGGCCTTAACAGCCCAGAGTTGTGGCTCGGGGCACCGTCTTGTTGAAAACAAATGGAATTGAAATGGGCAATGGAACATTTTCAAGTAATCCTGGAATAATTTCCTCAAGGATTTCTAGATATCTACGTACTGTCAGACCCCCTTCATACATCATGTAGGCTATGCGTCGGCCCAAAAAAAACAAGGGACACCAACTCCAAAGCGCCCTTGTTGTGCCCTTTGGCAAATTAAATGGTGATTTTCTACAGACTAGTGCCCTGTGTTGTGATGAGTAAAAATTCTCGCACTTGAAAAATAACATTCGTCAGACCAGATGATAAATCTGCCTAAAGATTCGTTGGTGCGGATTTATTCTAAATACCATTGACAAAACGTTACTTGGCGCTCATCATCTCCTGGGTGTAACTGTTCCACTAATTTAAATTTATAAGGATGGCATTTATATTTTTTCAAAATTCCTTCAGCGTCAGATTTTGCTACACCAACTTCTTCCTCTATTTTTCTACAAGATAATGAAGTTTTTGTTGCTGCGTAAAATAACACATTCGCTTCTTTTCTCTCCCTGTCTTCTTTGACTATGTTTTGGGACGAGGCTGAACAAAAGATTTGTGCTCAACGAGAGTTTTTTTTAACGAGTAAATATGTCCGGTTGCCTTCTTTCTGGATACCCAACATGAATAAAAAACGATCGCCAGATATGAGAAGTTATCCTAACGATAACGCTTTAAATTCATTATCTATTTAAATATAATTCAGAAGCTCCTTGGGGATTTAAAAAAAGGTAAAATAAAAACACTTACGTAACGAAAATATTCATTTCAACTCATATAACTTGTATTTTCCGATCACTACCTTTACATTTTGGGCATTTATTCTAAAATACACAAATACTACACAATATTCAATCATTTTTTTAACAAAATTTACAAAATTAACCGCGAAACAATACGAATTTTCTATAAAACGTAAGACAACCGTTGTCTTATCGTTTTATACTGTTCCTAGACATGCATGGTTGGTTGCATACGATTTAAATCCAAACAAGTGATGCGATGTTGCCACGTTGACGTGATTTTAAGTTCCATTAGGCTGGAAAACTTGATAGTTCAAATGCAATTAATTGTGGTCATTCCAGTATTGTTGCGTAAAATTAGGGTAAACGTGCAGAATTGGGATGCCAAACATAAACAGATAGTTCCACAAGCCACGTTGATCTAAAAACGAAAATCGTAACTAAACTCACCTGAACTGACCTGAACTAAACTAGATTCCATGAAAAAATCACGCAAGATAGGCGAAGAAAAACAATATATTCGTGTTCTACGACCCAAAAATAGTAAGTATGTAAAAAATCGTCGAAAAATTCTTCAGATTAGTTCAGGTAAGTTTAGGTTAGTTTAGTTATGATTTTCGTTTTTAGATAAACGCAGCTTGCCGAACGACCTGTTTATGTTTGGCATCCCGATTCTGCATGTTTACCCACATTTTACGCAACAATACTGGAATGATCACACTTAATAACATTTGAGCTAATAAGTTTTCCATCCCAATGGACTTTCAAATCCACGTCAACGTGGCAACATCGTATTACGTCTTTGGATTTTAATCGTATACAATCAACCATGCCTAGAAACAGTATAAAAGGATAAGACAACGGTTTTCTTACGTTTTATGGAAAATTTGTATTTTTCTGCGGCTCTTTATGTAAATTTTATTAAAAAATGATTAAATATTGTATAGTGTTTGTGTATTTTATTATAAATGCCCAAAATTTAAAGCTAGTGATCGGAAAACACAAGTTATATGAGTGAAAATGATTTTTTTTCGGAAAAATCGCCATATTCGTGTTCTACGACCCAAAAATAGGAGGTATGTAAAAAATCATCGAAATATTCGGAAAATTGTGTATTTCCACTTTCTCCAAGGATCCCAATTTGACAAAACTGTGAAGTTTTGGACATCTGTCTTTTTTTTCTTATAAAATGACCATGACTTACTGTTACAAATAAAGTATATTATTCAAAATATCGAATGCTGACCTTGTTTTTCAAAATAAAATAAACACATTATATATTTTTGAAAAGCCTAAATTATACTTAATCAATATCTAAAACAATATTTGTTGTTGTTAATTAAAAAATCATGAGTTTGATTAATATCTGAAAGACTAAACTTTTTAGAAAAAACCTACTGCGTCATTGAACTCTTCGTAAAAAACACGATAAAAATATTTTTTTACCTTTTTGATAAATTAACGCATAACGAAAATTACAGATGTGTCTAAGAAAAGAAGAATTTCAAAATCACCCTGTAAATTAAAAACTAAGAGAGCCATGATAAATTTGACACCAGAATCTTTCGTCTCGTTAAAAAGTAGTGAAAACCGCAACACAATATCTTTGATAATAACTTCAATACCCCCTAAGAGTGTCGAAAATGGGACACCCAATACAAAACTGCTAAAAATTTTTGTTATGTTTTCGCTCTAATGAGAGAATGATAGGCTTGCAAATAAAATTTATTTTTAATTTTCAGATATAAAAGGCTACCAAGCGGCATTCAAAATTTAGATTTCTCTCATAATTGCCACAATCTTTTAGCTGGTTGCTTTGATGGAAATATGTATTTATATGATGTTAAAGGCAGACCTACAGCCAGCTTCATGGTTCCAAATTGCTACTCGCTCTCAACAACATTGTTCAGCAATTATTCAAACATTTTAGCAGGTGCAAGTAAAGAAGGAACATTAGCCATTTGGAATGCAGAAACAACAGATCTCATATTTTCTTGCAAGGAGCATACAGCAAGAATTACAGACATTGCTTTTTTGGAAAATACTGTCACATCAGTTAGCACGGATGGATTTTTGTGTTTATTTGACTTGAGAACACATGACACAGTTTCTAAATGTAACTTAGATGGAGCACTGTCTAGTTTGGCTTACTTTTCCGGAAGCTACGATCTTGCAGTTGGCACCTATAATCAACTTAGAAATTATGATGTAAGGAACCTAAATACTCCTATAAGAACGCTTTTGATTAATAATGGTGGACACATTAAAAAGATTGCTGCATCGCCAATAAATTTAAATCAAATTGAACAATCTACCGAAAAAGTTTGCTCAAAAAGAACTTATGGGGAAGATATGTCTGCTTCGGGTGATTTTTCAATTAGTTCCACATTAGTCTCGGAAATAACACCATCTTTTATTGAAGATCATTATGAAATATATCATGCTCCTACAACAAGTCAAAAACCTATTCAGAATCCTCCCTATCAAATGATGCAAAAATGCCATAGAACATATAAAGCTTCTGAAGTTAAAGAACTGGAAAAATTTGTGGGTGAATATCTAAAATATCAATCTTCGCAGTTCGCAGAGAAGATGGCTCAAGCCTTTTATGCATTGCGAATAAATACGAGTAAACAATTTATATGCATGGGCGAAAAAATGGATCAAAGTTGGAATAATTTTATAGCTTATCTTAGATATGCAGGAGCTTCTGGTTCAAGTTCTGACTCTAAAAATGAATCAGACAAAGAAAAAGAATATCATAATTAATACGTTTTTGATTAAATATATTGCCTTTAAATAAAGTGGATGGAATTTATTTTATGTTTTTATTGAAAAGAAGCATAACAATGCTTTGATAACATAAATAAAAAAAAATCAGTTTTGCTGCAAATTGCATATCTGTATGATCAATAGTATATATCTATATCTATCTATCTATCTATTTATATATATATATATATATATATATATATATATATATATACATATGAAGTAAAATGCGAAACAGTGAATGCAAACCTCGCTCCATCATATCCTTTCTGTGTTAGAGGTTGCACAGTTAGAATAAACTGTAATAAAACACAGTTCATCCTATTCCACCACCATCGAGATGGTTGCCTACCTGTACCACCGCACCGAGAAGAAAGTCAAAGCTTACCCTCCCCGCCACAGTGACAACAGCATAATGTGGATATAACCACTGCTAATGCATCTCACCCGGACGAATCCGTGAAAGCCGTATAAACATATATATATATATATATATATATATATATATATATATATATATATATATATATATATGTTGTTGCGTAGTGTTTCACGGATAGGAACATGTGATTCAGTATTAATCCGGGAATACATCCGTTTGTTCGTTTGGTTTCCTGTAGAGGTTTGCAGACATTTCGCCAAAATCCCATTTGGCATCTTCTGCGCTTGGTGGTTGTAGAAGGACTGTTCTTTTAATACAAGTTGCACCATCTCCCGGAATCTCAAACAATGTATATTGAATAATAATGTAGATCCCTTTAGTATTAGGGTATATGTGAATTAATTTTAATGTACACAAGTCGAAATATCTTTTCAGTTACTTTACTGAAATTTAAGATACCATTTAATTAAATTTAATGTAGAACGAACTGATATTTGAATGAATTTCTTTAAACACAAAGTAAATTTAAATTATTCACGATTTTTGGTACAAAATTATTAAATTTAATATAGAGTGGATATTAAATTTTAGGTTATTTTTAACAGTGCACACTTGTTTGGTTCAATGGTTACTTAAAGGATTAATTTTTCTTGCGGTTAGGTGTACTTTAGGGACGAGAACCGATTAATTCGAAAGCGGTCTCTAGGCGGCTATACACTGTTAATGGGAGAGGTAACCACTCTTTTATGGTAGTGCTTTGCAATCTTAAGTATTATTTTTGATCCCTAACTAGAACAAAGCTTTTTCAGTTCATTTCCGCGATAAATAATATGCATGTATTTAAAATTTTATTAGTTCGATATTGTATGCGAGCGAAGCAGAATTTGTCAGAAGCTGATTAATTAGTTTTCACAATTTACATGATTAGAGTGATGAAAATGCTCATGCTACAATAATATCCCAACATCAACGTCAATTTCATGTTAAGATTATTGGGAATTATTTAAAAGGCCCTTATGTTTTATTTGCACAATAGAACGGGGCTATTTACCTTCTATTTTCCAAGGTCAATGTCCAGAGTTACTGGAAGACGTACCACTTGAATCGTCTTTATTGAACATGTGAGTTTTGCATGGTGAGTAAAAAAAGAATCTTTACATTTTGTATTTTCATTTTAAATAATTCCATGTTAAATTAGTCCTATCTCTACTTACGGATAAGAACCTTAATATACCAAATCTGGTATATGAACGTCTGGTAATAAATGGAAAGAGAATTAATCATTCCCGCATTTTTAACTAACACTGTAAAGCTAAATGGAATGTGTAATCAAACGATCTTTTATTTTTTTGACGCCTTCCGGAAAATACTATTACTTCAGTTAGCATGGATGGATTCTTGTGTTTATTTGACTTGCAAATGCATACGTAACCCAATTTCTAGGCGTAATACATGATGTTTACTGGTCGGAAAGTCGCATCCGAATGGTGGTTATATTAAAAAATTTCTATGTCATCAGAAAATTTAAAGCAATCGACAGAAACAGTTTGCCTAAAAAGGATTTATTGAGAAAGGAATGTTTTTGTTAGTTTCATTTTATCTTAGATAATACTAACTTATTTTATTGAAGATAATTATAAAGCCATGAATTGGTAAATTTATTCAAAACTCAAAGACCGAAAAGTCGAGGAATATTTATGCGGAATTTGTGAAGTTAAGGGACAATCTTAGAAATCAGTCTATATGATTCCTATATGATTTCCAGAAAACTAAAGTTTGATATAGGTATTGTGAATGAATCTGAATATACAGTTTAAATCAGAAAAAAGATCATCACCGATAGTTTTTTTTTCTAGTAATAACTTCTGAAACTTCATGTTATAAAACACTTCCAGTTGATTTCAATTCAATTTCATTAATCATAATGTAAAGTAGCGCAATTTTCATCATAACAAACTTTAAGTTGAATTCTATTATATTTATTAGCTTCGTATGGACAGCCGCTTTACCAAAATAAATAGAGTACAAGGTGTTGAAAATGGTAAATAAGATTTAAGTAGAGTAAATTGTAGAGTACAATAGTATACATTTTAGAGGTAGAAATTGCTGAACAAAATGGACACCGAAAAAATAGTGGACTGGAATAAGAAATGGATTAGGAGCATTTACAAATATTTGAAGAGAACTGGCTACAGAAGATCTACAAGAATATAATCTATGTTCCAGAAAAATTCAAGAATGGGTTATTCTAAAATATGCATGTTTTGCGCTCTGCCATTGTACTTTACTATGCTAAAATTAAAGTAAAGAGGTTTCTTTAATACATTGTAAAAAGGAAATGTATTAAATTTAAGGTAAATGTACTGGAAGCAAATTTCATAAACGTTTCTTAAATGCATTTAATGTAATGCCTTAAATTTAATAATTTTTACATTAATCTATTCCATTAAATTTAATGTAACCATATATTAAATTTAAAGTTTGATCATTACTTTTTAAGGTGACTATGTACATTAAATATACAGTCTCTATTCATTGAATTTGAGATATGTTATCAAATATTTATTGCGCAAATATTAATATGAATTCAAAAAAAAATCCTGAAACTACCAGCAAAAGGTGGACATTTTTCCTATAGGTAGTGTCCGTCATCTAGACCGGTTTCGAACTCATTGTTTCTCGTCAGTATGGGGCAGATATGTACACCTCATTTTAAGAAAATTGAGTCCTTTAAGCAACTTACATCATACTAAACAGAAAGTGCAATACAAGTTACGCGATCTCCCAGAATCTCATGCAATATATATATATATATATTGAATAATAATGTAAATTCCTTTAGTATTAGGGCATATGCGAAGAAGTTGAAATATCTTTTCAGTTACTCTATTGAAATTTAAGATATTATTTAATTAAATTTAATGTACAACGAACCGATATTTGAATGAATTGCTTTAACTTCAAAGTAAATGTAAATTATTCATGATTCTTAGAACAAAATACTTAAATTTAATGTGGAATGGACATTAAATTAACATTAAATTTAGGGTTATTTTTAACAGTGTACTACTCCACATGTACTATTTCATATGGTGTATAGCTAGTACTTTACTTTCACTATAAAAGTTTACATTATGTTAGAGTCAAGATAATACGTACTCTATTCCTGTACACTAATACTAACTCTAGTAATTTAATTGGCACTAATTTAACTAAGTTAGGCTTGGAATAAGAACTTACCATTGATTTAGTTTTTATGCAAAATATTCTACACTCAACCATTGCTAGGTTTAAATTATTTAGGTGTTTCAAGAACAATTATTATATTGTGCTCTTCTGAGTTTCTGAGCGCATGATCAATAATCTCTGTGGAGTTTGATGTTCAGATACGATCAACACGTACGATTTGCCTGATTGTACGACATGTCTAAATTCAATTGTTATATAGATTTTTTATAATCCAGATCCATTTTTTCACATTGTGAAACCCTAACAATAAAAGCTGAAGTAAAATGGGCTCTATGAACTAAATGTTAGTTCTGATTTTCTATCCGAATCATACAACTAAGACAGAATAATAAAGATAATTTTTGACGAGTTATACTTCAAATAGTTTATATCTGTGAATAAAAATATGCACGAAAATGTATGTGATTGTGTAAAAAATTTGTAAATTTGGAAAAAATATATACCAAATTAGACTGTATACCATAATACCCCATACAATTACATTTTTACTTTTCTACCACTAGAAAGCGATCCAATTTAGACTTAATTGTATTAAACAGCAAATTTTTCATAGTTTTTGAAAAATATAATTTTTTTTTTCTGACATAGTACATGGAAAATAATATAAAAATTAGAATGTTTAAAATATATAGTTGAAAGAAAAATTACACTTATATTTTAAGATTTATCCTCCTGTAAGATAACGTGATTGATCGTGTGCAACTGCATCGAAAATCTCTTAAGTACATTACTATGTATCAGATATGTAATAAAAATGGTCAATACCATCCCAGTTCATCAGCGCTTTTAATAGAGTTTCTTATAGAAGCAAAAAAAGAAAAAGTGATAACTGCGAATTGTTAAAATACCAGAGTGAGTAGGATTAATTAATGTATTTGTTCTAGAACAAATAATTTGAGGTCTATATACATGATGAAGCGATAGACAAGGAAGATTGATCAAAATTTGTAATAGGTCAGCCGTAAGATATTGCAGTAATAAGAAAACAAAGATAATTCACATTAAAGTGATCTTCACACATAAAAACGGTAGAATTAGCTCCGATATCTTTGAAGTCTGTACAAGTTAGTTCTAATCATTGTTTTCGCCTTTTAGAATCCATTGGAACAAAAACGAACACCTTTTCGGGAATGCTTATGGACGACGATGTACACTAATGTACCATTTATAAACCATATTCTTGAAAATAACCTTAAATTTAATGGAAATTTAAGGTCCATTTTACATCAAATGTAATAACTTTGTACCTATAATCGTGAATAATTTAAATTTACTTTAAATATAAAGCAATTTATTCAAATATCAGTTCGTTTTACATTAAATTTGATTAAATGGTATGTTAAATTTCAATAAATTAACTGAAAAGATATTTCAACTTTCTGTATATTAAAACTAATTCACATGTACCTTAACATTAAAGGAATTTACATTAATATTCATGGTACATTGCATGAGATTTCGGGAGATGGCGCAACTTGTTTTGAACTTTTTATTTAGTATGATATAAGTTGCTTAATTTTCTTACGATGAGGTACACATCTCTGCCGGCACTGACGGAAACCAATGAGTTCGAAACCAGTCTGCAGATCAAGGTACACTACTTATGGGAAAAATTTACACCTTTTCCCGGTAGCAAAATTTTTTGACCTCATATTAATGTTGTACATTAAATATGTGATAACAAATCTTAAATTCAATGAACACTGGTGGTATATTTAATGTACATTAAGGTGACAATCAAAACCTTAAATTTAATGTATGATTACATTAGGTTTAATGGAACAAATTAATTTAGAATAATGTAAATTATTAAATTTAATGCATTACAATAAACCCATTTAATAAACGTTTATGAAATTTACTTCCAGCACATTTACCTTAAATTTAATGCATTTCCTTTTTACATTGCATTTTATACCGGCAAGCAAGTAAAAATATCATTAAATCAGACTAAATATCGTTTAGTATTTCTTTGTTTATTATGACGTGAAGGTATACGTGTCACGTGATCAGCGTCATCACTAAAATTGCATATCGACCCGCTTTTTTACCATTTAAACTTTTTATTAATTTTTACCCAAAGTACAAGAACCTGTATTTATGTATTGTGCATTAAATGTAATAAAAAATAATATGGAATATTTTTCAATAGTAGGTGAATACCCTATTATTAATAGTAACCACTAGCCAGATTATTTTTGGTATATTACTATGTGTAAATTTGCATTAGAATTTCAGGACGTTTTGATATAATTGCATTCTTTAAGTATGATAAATAGACCGCTAATACATATTTAAGCTTTATCAAGCTATTAAATGAAAGTTAATAGTTTATAGTCATCATTATAGTGGATAAAAGAATTTGCAGTTTATTGATTTTAGTAGCAACTAAAATGGGTATGAATGCTGACATAAATATACACGGTGAGCAACGAAAAGGTAACTGCTGGAATGGTTCTTTTTTTTTGAACACAAAAACCATTCTATTTTCTTTCAAAGGAGAACATTTTTTGACGTACATTAATTATCTCTAGCTGCAATCCCCTAAGTAGGGGCTGCATCCCCTTCAAATTTTTAAAAGTTAAGGGTGGTCAAGTTGCACATCAATGGAAATCTGTTTTAATTCTCTATATAACTGTGGGTCATTTTAGAGGTTCAATTAATTTTTTGCAAAGATACAGGCGGCGGTACTTGAAACAGATAAATTTTCGTATCGCAAAATATGATTTTAATAATTAAAGTAAAGAGGTTTCTTTAATACACTGTAAAAAGGAAATACATTAAATTTAATGAAAATCTGCTGGAAGCAAATTTCGCAAACGTTCACTGAATGCATTTAATGTAACGTAATTAATGTAATAATTTATATTAATCTAAATTAATTTATTGCATTAAATCCAATGTATTCATAAATACAATTTAAAGTTTGATTATTACTTCTTACGGTGACTATGCACATTAAATTAATAGCCAGTGTTCAGTAAATTTGCGATATGTTATTAAATATTTAATGCACCAACTTTAATATGAGTTCAAAAAATTCTGTATTCTTCTACAAATGATTTAATTTTCCACAGAAAATGTTTGATAAGGAGAGACGTGTTTTTTTCTCGTTAAGAATCAAAAGCATTACTTCGGATTGCAAGAAACTACCAGGAAAAGGTGCAAATTTTTTTCATATCGCCATCTGTAGACCGATTTCGAACTCATTTGTTCCCATCACTACGGGATAGATATGCACACTTCACCATAAGAAAATTTAGTTTTTTAAGCGACAACAAAAAGTTCAATACAAGTTACGCCATCTCTTGGAGTTTCATGCAAAGTACGTTATCGAATATGAAATAATAATGTAAATTCCTTTAGTGTTAGGATATATGTGAATTAATTTTAATGTACCGAAAGTTAAAATATTTTTTTAAGTTAATTTATTGGAATTTAAGATACCTTTAATCAAATTTAATGTACAATGAGCTGATATTTGAATGAATTGCTTTATCGTTACTTATTAACAATTTTTGGTACAAAATCATTAAATTTAATGTAGAGTGGACATGTAAATTTGCATTAAATTTAAGGTTATTTTAACAGTGTAGTAATGTGCTCGAAAGTGTAGTTTTTGTTACGCTTTCTTTCAAAATTCTAGTAAAAATGGCATCGATAAGAGACCACTTTCCATTTACTAGTCGACGAATTTGCCAAACAATTTATACGTGTTTCATTTTTCAACACAAAGTTATTAACTACTCAACCGGATCTACGTCAACGTATTATTAACGAATGCAGCCAAGTTACGATTCAATGCTACACAATATAGATAACGTTTTCAGCATAATCTGTATTAGTGCATGGAAGCCGATGATCAACAATTTCAGCATTTAGTTTAATAAAATTTTATTAACAAAACTTGTATTTACCGTCTTGTAATTTTTTAAAGACTTTATTGAACTTTAAAAATGAACCATGGTTGCATAGAGAATTAAATAAGTTTCCAGTGATGTGCAACTTGACAATCCTTTCCATATCAAATTTTGGAGTGGATGCATCCTTTACGTAGGGGATACAGCTAGAACTAATTAATGCATGCCGGAGGATGCATCCCTGGTTTTGTGTTTAAAAAACAGTTACGTTTTCGTTGGACCATCTTGTATAATAAAAGTAGTTTAAAACATATATAATATATATATATATATATATATATATATATATATATATATATATATATATATATATATATAACACTATATAATCGTATTTGAATAATTTCAGATTATTATTATAATTTCAAATCCAATATGAAGATAACATATGTATTTTTTATATTCACTAATCGGTAGGAATTGGTAACTTTTCGAAATTCTGAAAACACTAATTTTTTCACTGAATTTTTACATACCCTCTACTTTTGGGTTGTTGAACACGAATCCGAAGATTTATTTTGGCGAATGCAAATAGTTATCAAAAAACTTTTGTTTGTGGCCTAAACTTCCGCAGCGAATTTCTTTTTGCCTTGAGTAGCCTCAGAATGATGTCCTCATAGTGTGTAGGTACTTGGGTTTTAGGAACAAAAGCACGGTGTCATATAAGGCGAATATGGGTGTTTCTGAAATAACATTGTTCGAGTTTTTTATACTTACGAATAACGATCGAGGTGTGAGCTGGGGTATTATCGTGGTTCGAGAGCCAACTGTATTTAAATAATGTTCCTTATTAGCTTTCTGGCCCTCTTGGAGCAATTCTTGGTGAACCATGCCTTGGTAATTTAAAAACACGATGAGCATGTCTTTAATTTCCTCGTTTTGATTTTTACTCCTCTCAGTCTCCATTCCGATACTTATGGTGATGTGTCCATATCTAACTTATTAGGAAAGCTTAATAATACGACTTACAAAATTTCTCTTTTTTACTGCAACTATCCAGCTATCATTGTTTTTGCATAACAGGAATTTAATCTAATTACATTTAGACAATTCAGGTTTAGTCAGATTTGACTTGTCATAAACAGATAATTAATAAGGTATAAAATGAATATAAAACATTATAAAACAAAGCAAACTCATATTTAACCGTTAAGGCTTTTCTGGCTCCTCTTTAGAACATCTAAAAGATCTTTTGTATATTACCCTAATCTATCAAAAGCAAGAGATATTTAGACTTTCACGAAGTTTATTGTTTTTTTTTTTTGGGAGTGCTTTGTTTTTTCAAGCGTCAGGACAACGCCAAATCTTATTCTCAGCTTTTTAGGATGTTATCTCAGAGGACAGTGTTCTGTGATTTGTTATTACTCGAATATCTCATTTATGAACTTCTTCGCTTGTCTGGGATCAGAAGTAACATCCCACCTGAATTTAATCTCATTAAAAAGAAGTTTGTGCTGATTTCTTTGTGAGGCTGTCCACTTTCCATTTATCTTTGATTCCCTTGAGCTCAGGTTGAAGTACCTACATCAGAGTTACCCTTCTATTGCTTGCCAATTGCTTTAGAACTTGCCCTTCAATCACAAATCAACTTATATTTGTAGGTATTTGACCCTAAAGCTTTTAGCACTGGCTACCTGTATAGTTTGATCTTCTTAGTGTTTCTATTGAGATAAGCGTCGGTAAAGACCTGACAAGCATTTCTTCTTGGAATATGGGAGAGGTGGTACCCACTTTCATTTTTAATTTACCAGTACACATACTTCAATTGTACCTCATTGACATAAAGTCGGTCGGTTTGGATTAGAACTCAACAAATTTTCCACGTTTGAGGTCTTCTATTTGGACCAGCGTAAGAGCATTTGTTGCTACCGCCCTCATCACAGTCATATGCAGTGAAACAAGTTTCAATATTGCCTCTATTGTCACTGTGGGGCATAGTATGATATAATAGCACTCTTGACTCTTACGCAGGCCAATCTCTATATTTTTTGCAGCTTTTTTTGAGCTGCTGCTTGCGATGTCTTTGGCCCGAAAACTATGTGGTTGATGATCATTTTCGGTCTTAAACCCGAAGTTTATCTAAAGATTCTACAGTATATTCAATTTGCCATTATTGTCTTTTACAGAATCTTTTCAGTGTGACTATTTCAGGTTAGTTTTTTGTGTATTATTTACATTTAATTTTTGCGCATTGTTCCATTTAAAGTAAAGGGAATCATTTTTAGTTTGCATCTTGCCATAAATTTTACGAGGACCCTTTTGTAGTCCTTCCTTGGAGCAGCAATTATTTTGATTTTAATCAAATTCAAGTTGTTTGAATTAACTTGCTGTAAAATACTATAGACATAATAATTTTATAAGTCGGTCTGTTTACACTATACAGTGATAAGCAAAATTGTTTAATTTCTAAAATCATTTTGATCGTCTTAAAAAATTAAATTCCCAAGAAAACAAAACTTGAAAAATTGAAATTGTTTGACATTTATTTCATACTTGATTACTACGGGTTAAATCAAAGTAAAACTTGACCTTTCGGGATATTTTGCTATAATAACTGCTTTCTCTAACTAAATACGCCGTTAAATTTGCTTGAAATAAATTTATCAAGTTCTTAATTAAATATAAGTTTATCGTCTTCATTATAATGAATGACTGAATTTGCAGTTGATATTTTAATAATTAAATATACAATAAATTTTCTAATAATAGCATTCTTTGACATTTATTTACGGCCAGTTTGTCATCTATATCAGCAATGGTTTAAAAAAACACTCCTATATGAACTATTTCATGCGATTATTAATAAATAAAAAAAATTTGAACTCACTTTCCTGGAAATATGTTTGGCCAATATATTTTTATGTTCCCCGAAATAGGTTTATTTTGATTGCGCTCTCATATATATCGACATCGATTTCTATAGAAATTAATGTCCGACAATGTTTTAAAACCAGTATTTTGGAATCATAAAAAACATTTATTAATTAAAATTGCACTGTAAAAAGGAAATGCAATAAATTTAAAGTAAATGTGCTGTGAGCAAATTTCATAAACATTTAATAAATGCGTTTAATGTAATGCACTAAATTCAATAATTTATATTATTCTAAATTAATTTATTCCATTAAATTTAATGTAATCATACAGTAAATTTAAAGTTTTGATTATCATATATTAAATATACAGCCAGTGTTCATTGAATTTAAGACATGTTTTATATATTTAATGCATCAACATTAATATGAGGTTAAAAAATTCTGCTACCAGGAAAAGGTGGAAATTTTTCCCATAGGTAGTGTACCGTCATCTGTAGACCGGTTTCGAACTCATTGGTTTCCGTCAGTACAGGCAGACATGGACACCTCATCATAAGAAAATTGAGTCGTTTAAGCAACTTATATCATACTAAATAACAAGTTGAATACAAAATCTCCCGGAATCTCATGCAATGTATCATTAATATTAATGTAAATTCCTTTAATGCTAAGGGATATGTGAACTAATTTTAATGTACAGAAAGTTGAAATATTTTTTCAGTTACTTTATTGAAATTTAAGATACCGTTTAATCAAATTTAATGTACAACGAACTGGTATTTGAACGAATTGCTTTAGATTTAAAGTAAATGGAAATTATTCACGATTTTAAGTACAAAATCATTAAATTTAATGTAGAAAGGAGATTAAATTTGCATTAAATTTAAGGTTATTATTAACAGTGTGCCCAGAAATATTTAAATGTGTTTTTAACTTCATGCTTCATATTTCCATATATTATTGATAGTAAGTGACGAATCGATATACTTGCAGCTTGGTATATATAAATCAATGTGTATACAGGCGAAACTGACTGTAAAAGCCTTATATTATCAAGACAGGTGTGCTTTCTTAAAGTTGATTGAACCAAAAGCACTATTTTAGATTGCAATAAAAAACTCATTAATTCTCGTTAATACAGGATAGACAAGTATACCTCACCATAAGAAAAGTGAATCCTCTAAGCAATTTATTTTGAACTAACTAAAAAGTTGGAAACAAGCTGCGTCATCTCTCGGAATTCCGCCTTTTCTGGAAGTTTTTTATGATCTGAAATAGTGTTTATGATTCTTAACTAGAATAAAACAATTTTTTACAATATAGGGGTTTTTTAGTTGGTTTCTCCTATATATGCACATTCATTTGTATACAGGGTATACCAAATTAAGTGCGCACTATTGTTAACTCTTTTATTATTATAAATACAAAATCAGTCAAATTAGTAAAGTAGTGGCATTTTTTCTGCTGATTAAAAACAATTGAACATAGCATTTCCGAATAAATGATAAAAATGTATTTTTTAATGGAACACCTTATATATTTTTTACCGTTACATTTGCCAATCATATACAGAACAAAAAAGCTCTTAAGCAATATTGGCCTAAAATTGAAAATAACCGAATTATGTATTTATGAAATAAAACTTAATTTTCTAGGTATTGCTTTGATCATAAGAAGAAAAAAATCTATGCAAATACATAGTCGTTTTGTTCATTACATTTTCGAACATTCTTTTGTACTTTTAAAACTGTTTTAACAACGATGGAAGCTATAACGTGTTTAATACTATCTTGAAGTTCGTCTAAGTCAGCTAGATCTTAGGTCAAATAGTGAAAGAACACTTTTTCTGACCTCGTTTTGTGATCTTTGGTGAAATGGACGAAAACTCCCATATTCATGTAGGGTATGTGGTGGTATTACTGCGGTTGATTCAGTACTTTCGACATTCATTATGCGAAATCTTATTTTTAACCAATCTTTTGATAGCAACTTTTTTTACCGAAAGTTTAAATGCTCTAGTTTAATTACGTAAAAAAAATGTTGATCAAATTGAAAAATTGAATATGTAAAGTATAATTTAACTCTTGCTGGTTTTACTACAAAAAGGAATGTATTATTACGTTCTAAATAACGTTTAAATATCTAATATTACGCTTCTATTACTGCGAAATTTAACCATGTCTATTTGAGGTAAAGATTCTTCGAACTTTGAATACATTGATATTTAGGTAGTTTAATAATATAAATAATTAATAGGATAAATAAACATTTACTCACATTACATTCTATCAATTAACAATTAGCACCAGTGCGGGCAGCTACCTAGATGGGAGGTTATGAAAACATTGGTAGGGTTTGTTTACTCCTCAGTAATATTTGCTCATATTCTTATTGAGAGTTTACTCTTGATATTGCGGAGCTAATTTCGATTAAAATATTTATCCAATAATTTATATGACCCATCATTGAAAGTTTGTTTTGTATCGAAGAAATAATTTTGGATGCATTATTTTCATCTAAAAGCTTGAACTATATAAAAGAAATATCTGCAAGTATGTTTCGAAACAGTTAGGAAGAACTAAAAAAATGATGAACATTTTTTGTAAAGGTAAAGTCATAAATTACAAAACATACAAATAAATAAACTATCATATAATAAAATTTAAGATTAAGAGAATACAATCTGACAGGCTTTTTTAGACATCAATCCTGTTTTTTAAGACTATACTTTTGCAGGGAAGGCCCAAATTATGACAACTTTAATCAACGGTCTAAAAATTCGACAATAATCAAGCAGCGAAATTTTATTATATAATGGTTTATTTGTATATTCTGATATGTATTTGCAAAGTTCGGATTTTTGTTATCAATCTTCGGTTACTAAAAATAATAATTATCAGGTTTCTAGACTATGAAAAAGTACTAAAACAATTCTGAACATTCCTGGTTGATAAAAAAACATTTCGGTTTTCCTTGAAATAATAATTAAAATACTGAAACAGTCATTGCAGATTGTTTTCTATCGAAAATAAAATTACAGGTATACACCCGATTGAATGTAAATGTCGTGATAAAGTAAAATTTATAGTCACCTAATTGTCAAAATGGCAGTATAAAATTCCATTTAGAAGGAACAGAATCTCTCGGCATTTTGATAAAGTTGCACGCTATTGAAAATAAATTGCGATGAGTGCTGCCGATTAAATAAATGAGGTGAAAATTAGTAACTTTGGACGCCTGCCCTATAAATATTACAATGCAGAAAATCTTCCTAGAGGAGTATAGTTCAATAATTGTTTTTTTTTCCTACAGGGTAGAACTTCAATAAAGAACTATTTTTTCCTAATATATGTGTATAATAAATCAAACAAATTCGTTATTTTGTTTGTGTGGTGTTCTTCCCGCTAGCCTCTAGAAATTTTCTGACGCTATTTCCTTCCACACATCCACCTTCATATATTTTTTAAAATAGTTGCCTTTAAGAAATTTTGGAATAATTTGCAGGTGTGCACTCCGTATTTAGTTACCAAAAACTTTTAATAAATACATGTAAATAAGTATTATATAAATTTAATTTCATTTACAATAAAATAAAAAAATCTTGTGTCGTCGGTTTCGGTGCAAAGTAATATTCTTTCAAAAAAGAGTTCCATAAACCCATTTCCCAAGATAAATAAAAATTTCTTTAAGTTCGCATCGAAAACCGACAGAAAATGGATCAGTGTATCGCACTGAACGCGAATCATAGAAATACGGTGAAATTGGCTTGTATTCTAGATGCTTTTATCACCTTATTTAACGCCGACAGCCGAAGGCACAACGGTTTCGTAAGAAATTCGGGTGGTGCGTTCGACGTCAAATTCGGCAATATTAATAGGAGGCTCGTTGTAAGCTAGCTGAAAGCTCGTGACAGGCTCGTCATGCTCGGGTCTGGTCATATTTAAATGCACTTTTAGATGTCGGTAATTCCAATAGATATTATTTTTCAATGATTTGTTAGATAAATAGCAATTCTTACATTAACCAAAAGAGAGTAAAGGTATCATTCACAAAAAATAACTATCTATATAAAATCTAAATTCCGAGATATCTCAGGAAGATGTTAACCCTGCAAATATTTTCGGTGCCAGACTGTAAAATATCAACAGTCAAATGACGTCCATAGTAAGATGCTTAAAAATTAAAAATAAAGTTGTTGTTAAACAACATCCAGAAACAGATGTTTACTTCCGCAGAAATAGTTTAATAAGTTGCCGTTTTTTCACTTCTGCAGATTTAATATACTACCGATGTGCCGAGGAATTTAGATTTTGTTGTACTTCGTTTATTACAGCTCAACTGACGAGATCATTAGGTGATAGAAATGCGTACAGAAAAAAGACCAGAATTGTATTTTCAGGAAGTAAACTGTTTGTCTTTTTTTTTAACGGCCAGAAGGAGATAATGGTAATTTCTTAAAGTAATTCTATGGCCTCTCATTAGTCTAGTGTATACCTAAAGTCCTTAATTTCTGTTAGTGACTCATTTAATATCGGTCACCAAAGCGACTACGCAGCGGAATAAACAACTCATGCAATTATAAATCATTTAAAACTTTGCCGTACTATTAACAGGACAGGGACTAAAAGCTAAAAACGCATTGTCGTCATATTTCGCGAGCCTTAAATAGCAATCTGCTGATTGCATTTAAAATAGCACGGTGATGCCAATCAACATGTACTTGGTTTCTTATCGCGAAGGTAATGGATGTGGCAACACATATACTCATAATGTCCATCTTGAATAGACTCGAAAAAGGGCGTCCCGATTGGGTTTTCGTATTTTTTGAATATTTTATTGATTTATTATTAATTCACAGATAAATTTTGTGAGTTTACATTTAAATTACTATACTTTCGTTGTATATAGATATTGTGTTGTGTAAAAAAAGTTTATTATAGTATGTATATGAAGGGCATACGGATATGGGAAGGTATGGCAAGAAAAGTTCTAAGCAGGCATTTATGAAAGGATTTTCGCAAGGACTACGCAATCCTAGTGGAAAAGGTAGTTGTCTTATAATAACTCATAGAGGAAGTGTGTCTGATTTCTTAGATGGCGGCCTGTCTTAACGTTTTCGAATCTCGAAAAAAGGGGATTACCATGAAGACATGACAGTTGATTTTTTTGAGCGATGGTTTTTTTCGATTCTAAACCTGGTGGATCCCGATTCGGTAAGTGTAATGGACAATGTCTCGTATCATAGTCGACAGCATGAAAAAATTTCGACTTCTGCGTCTAAAAAGGCAGATATGCCAATGGCTCCTCTCAAAAAACATTGATTTAGACGAAACAATGTTTAAGGTGCAGTTGCTAGATTTAGTGAAGGTAAATAAACAAAAATTGATAAAATATGCTATTGATGAAATGGCTCGGGAAAAAAATATAATAGTGTTGAGACTGCCGAGGTACCATTGTGAACTTAACCCAATCGAATTAGTAGGGGCGCAAATAAAGAGTGAGATGGTATGAAAAAACAAAACATTTAATTTAGCAGATGTCAAAATATTATTGGACGAGGCAATTATTACCGTCATGGCCAGTAATTGGAAAAAGTGTGTCGTACATGTTAAAAAAGAAGAACAAAAAATGTGGGACTTGGACATTCACGTTGAGGCAGTGATTGAAGCATTAATAACCACCGCTGACGCTGATATTTCATCAGATTCAGATATGTCTTTTGACAGCAATTCTGCCGATGAATCAATATGATCTAAGTGACCTACATTACCTATGTCACACTCCTGAGGACGACACTAAACGAACTCTGGTTGGTCCCAAACGAACAAATCAGAAGGGAAATGAACTGCACGTCACTCAGAGGAGCAGGTAAGTAACAAACTTTCGATTAATATGCAAAAAATAGCTTAAGGGCACCTAAAGTGCATATAAAATATCTTAAAATGAGCAGCTACACCGAGTGAAACCCAAACAAAAGTTTGTTAAGACTTAATTGCCTAGAAACCGAAGGGCTCACTGAATAACCCTGGACTGCCAGCAGCTACTGCTAACGGCAGACCAAAGAAAATCGGTAAGACCTTTAGGCCGGGGTACAGTCGGTAAGAGTCTGACACCTACCTTTCACACTTTGTAAAGGGGCCTATGCAAGGTTTCCCCTCCAAGAAAAAAAAATGTAAGGGTTGATAAAAATGTGAGGAAATAAATTTAACTTCTATTTTTTTTTGATATTCCCACGAAACTTCATCATTTATTATTTTCTGAGCGATGAGTCACTGACAAAAATTATGGACTTTAGATATAGTTACAGATGTTCTTGGACTGTTTATATTTTACAGTATGGCATCGAAAATGTCTGCAGGTTTGACATCCTACCGATAAGTCTCGGAATTTAGAATTTATATAGACAGCTGTTTTCTGTGAATTTTGATCTTGGTTTATCCTAGCTCCACTGACGTGATAATTAGGTAGTCGAAACGCTTATAGAGAGATGATCAGAGTTCTATTTGTAGGATATAAATTGTGTAATATTTTCGTTTAACGTCTTGAAGGAGAAAAATGACTTACTAAATTAAAAAGAAGGGTAAATTTTATTTAAAAAAAGTAAGTTTTGTTAACCACAGCCTTAAGAGCATTCCTATATAATGAAAAATATTTAAAACATCTTTTACAGTTTCTGCAGAATCTTCCACCCCATTTTGGTTATGTATATTTTTCGCTTAACATTCTGATTGTTTGATTAATTAATATTTCCTTTTCATGTATCCGGTTAACTCTAACTAAACGAATATTTTCGAGAACAATTATTATTTAAAAAAAATTAAGTTACAACGTAAATCGACAGCTCATTTTTCTCTTATAAAAATAAACGAATGAAAACCATCGTACAAAACATTGCGTTGTTTATTTGGTTTAGCGTTTCACATTGCAGATACCCAATATATTAACAAAAAATGACTTATTGAAAGATATTTAATTAATAAATAAGTCAACTTTTAATCTTTTTTCGTAAAAATCTTAGATCATCGTAGGAAAAATAGCTTGGTTATTTCATCAATATACTTATCAACATTTTTTGTATCTTTACCGAGTATTAAATGCTAACAGTTATTTATGAAATTAGTTCTAAAAGTGACATTTTGTTTAGCGAGAATAAAATCTGTGTCGACACGATTTATACCAATTACTCTTTTATTTAATAACAATTGAAATGTTCGTTTATTAACTAATAATGCGTCGTCGACAATTGTGTATGTTTGCTTTCAATATATATATATATATATATATATATATATATATATATATATATATATATATATATATATATATATATATATATATATTGTCGCAGTGTACTTAAATGATACTTATAACAGTATTTAGTCTACAATTCAAAATAGTGATGTGTAGTTTAGATAATGTCGCAGATGGTGGCACGCTCAGAATCTGGTTTATAGGTTCCGACGTAGAAAGGTCTAAATATGAGTATTTATATATATATATATGCCAAGAAATAGTCAATTTTTCCAATAGCAATAAAACACAAGAATAACTTTAATAGCTGTAGCGCATAAAAGTCAATAAAAGTCAAACAAATTATAAAATATTTCAAATAATTTATATCCGGTTAAGTAAAATAGCAGACCAGGAAATTCATTACCAATCCATTTATGTGCAATGCATTGATTTAGGAAATTGCGAACTGCGATAGGAAAATAGAAAATGGAATAGCGCTTGTGGCATAATATTAGCTTTCTGGTTCCCAATGTATTTTGCTGCTTATATGCATTTTTACATATCTGTAGACAAACTAGAATTATGCATACAATGAAAAGTTAAATTACAATAAATATTTTAGTAGAATTTCAGATATCAACTTAAAAGGCGCACAATCGCCGCTAGAAGCAATATTAATAACGTATTTTTTTCAAAAAATAAGCCAAAAAGCAAAAAATAAATTATAAACTGTTTTAAATTGCAATGAGTTCAATAATTGCAATGTTACTCACTTACTTAACACTTTTTTGAAGTCGGCGCCTTACAAGTTGAAGGACTATTATGATTCTATGGATTGATATTTTTAACTGACTTCATTTCTATATCATATTGTATTGTTTACATATCCTTCGATCAGTCTTCCATATCTTTTTAAGTTAAGTAAAAGTGTCTTCATGTAGTTTGCTATACTCTTCTTCTATTTGAAATCAGAGGGTATAAAATTATGTTTAATGTTAATGAAGATTATAATTTCACAAATAGTGCTAACTAAAGGTGGCCGTGTAGAAAAAACAGTTCAGTTGGTGACTAAATCTCCGACAGCTCAGTGAGAGGAGATCCATACTAGTTGAACTGCGAACTGCAATTGATCGTTTCGGTAATTTCTCTACAGCTAATAAGTAAATTCAAATTAAAAAAAAAACTAGATGTACCTAGTAACATCTATTAATTTCGCTTTAGATAGAATTTAACATATGCAAACACCTATTAATCTTATTTTAATAGAATTTAACAAAACAAGAAAAGTATTTGTAATTAGTGATAACTCAATATAAGGTTCCAGTTCGTTTTGAAGATAGCCACAGAAAATTTTAGAACATGAATTTAAAAAAATCAGCTTATTAAGGTAACGTTTTATATTGAGCAAACTAGGTTAACATAGAATCCTTGACATATTAAGTAAAGTGTCAGCTTAGGCTTCTTGTTAACAATCCAAATATTAAAATATATTCAAGGCCTTTGAAGCGATGCACTCTAGTAAGATATTACATCTGTGGGTCATAAAAAATACTAATCAAAACACAACTGAGTGCCATATAACAAAATCCAATACCGCAGGGGTTTGCGAAATTGTGATCAGGCTTTATCGCAAGTCTATCTATCGTATTTAGAATTATGGCTCCGTTAACTTAAACATATTAAATTATTAGACATAGATTATAAATTCCGAACCATTTACCATTAATCTCAATTTATAGATCATATTTCCATTCCTGTTAATTAAAAGCCATTAATAAAGTCCCAAGGGACTGGTAAACCAAATATATATTAAAATTTCTATTCTTTCGGGAAGTTATGTAACGGTTAATGACCAATAGCTGGGAAATTCCTCAATAAAAGTTTAGCTGATCCCTCGGTGTCATTCTGGTTAATAGAAGCAGGACTTCGGTGAAACATAAGGGACTGGAATCACCGGAGTAATCAGAGGAGGGGATTAATGATGTTCGAAGTCCGGTTAGGAGGTCACAATGTAACATATGCCAAAATAATTGAAACAATAGGGTGGGTCCGGAAAGTAAATCTCAGTAAGGAAAGAAAATAAACATCAAAAAGAGGTAGGGAAAGAAAGAACCCTTGGGATTCACAAGTTGTTCGGAAAAACTTAAGAGTTCTGGTCAAAAAAGTAGTCCCAGGGAACCGTACGTAATAATGTAAGTCTCAACGATTCATGTTAAATAAATCCTTCAGAGAAGAAGAGGTTATTCAATAATCTTCAACAATAATCACAGCAAAGACAAAAGGTAAAGTAAGAAAAAACAAAAGAAACATGAATGAGCAATTTTTTAAACGCAACTGACTAAAAACCCAATTCAACAGATTCAATTATGTCGGGCATAAGTTGCTTCTCACTTCACGGCTTAGTTTAGACCAAATCGGCTGAGAAAACGGCGTTTCTTTCCAAAAAGCTAATAAAAGAATTGTTTCAGAAAACGGCGATCGTGAAATTGACTAAATGAACCACAATTGTACTTAGTCCAATACAAGAGCACCATTGGACCTGTCTATATAATTTTATTAACCAGAAAAAGACAAGTTGATCAGTACAACTCCCGAATACTAATATAGATACTAAATGAATAAAACACAACAAACACACAGAAAAATTATTCCATCCAATTTAAATTTATTTTGGTACAATTAAACAAAATTTGGTACAAGTACGCGAGAGTATCGTTAAAGGTCCCTGACGTTGAATATTATCTGACTCACAAATCGTACAACAGATGGTACCAGTGACATTATTAATCAATAAATACTCATGGGTATGAGAATTAAATGGTACCAGTTTTACCTGATAAATAAAGTTAAGTTGTAAGAGTCAAATTAAACGGTGACAAGTTCTATAAATTTTTAATTTGGCGCGACCTCCAAAACACGGCTAAATAAGTAAGTAAATTTACAATTATTAAATTGATTGCAATTTAATACACTTTAGAATTTACCTTTTTCTTTTTTAAGTGCAATGTTTTGAAGTCGGTTTGGTTTTCTTGTAAATGTAACCCATTTTATCCCGTTTATTTTCAAGTAGACTTTACAATGAATAATCCTCAAAGAGATTTCAACTTAAAATAGAGAGAGGCAAAGTCAAGAAAGACCTGGTCCAAAATTCCTGACTTATGTAAATATTTGGTCACTCACGAATACTCGTGTAACTATGGTAGCCACCAGGGAACGATCTACCTTGATGCTGAGTCTAATTTTATTTTTTATTAATATTTTTTAATTATTTATATATCATAAGATATTTAATAACCTGATTTCTAGAAGGTATAGAATTTTTCGATTTATAAATAATTGCTTTTACTGAAAAAGCCTCTGCTTCTACCTATAATATTGGTCTAATAAATAGCTAGAATTCGTCGTAACATTATAACATCTCCAGATTAGCTAAAATGTGGTTGTCGGATTTGCATTGTCTTTATTTTTATTTATTTTTACGACGTTTCGATTAGGTTGTATCTCTAATCGTTATCAAGTATAAACTAAATGTTTTGTCTTAAGACTAGGAGCTTATATAGGGACTGTGTCCATTGAAGCGCAAAGTTTCACTTCACTCTACAGGGTGAGTCAACGATTGGATGAAGTAGGTTTGTGCCTTTTCGGTGAAATTAACAAAGAAACTATATTTATTGTTTGATACAGTTTATTTTTACGCAGATTTTAAAAATATTTAGGACTCTACAGGGTGAGCCAAAAACCTAGGACAGCATAAAGTTGTATTTTTTTAAATAGAACACCCTATATACGAATCGTATTTTCGATTTAGCTTATAATTTTAAATCTTTTTTATTAAGGGTTTACTATAACAAAACTTTATAGTTTCTGAGATAATTAAGTTTAAAGAAAAAAGTCACATTTTCAAGCATCAATTCAATCCTAAATAACGTTTTCAATTTTGTGACAAATATATTCAAATTTGGAATTTAGCAAGGCCAAAGACAAGTTAACATAATTTTTACCTAATATTTGCAATAAAAGCTACAGGGTGTTGAACACATTGGCTCAAATTTGAACAAGTTTAAATGAATAATTTTTTTTTTAAATGGTACACCCTGTATATTTTCATGTTATTTAATAGAGTAATAAAAACCCTAAAAGTTTTGTTCAATATATCCTATACCTATTTATAATAGTTTTTGAGATATTTCAGTTTTTCTTATTTTCCATACTTTTTTACAGAAATAGTCTTCATTATCATAGTAGCCATGTAAAATAATAAAAATAAACTAAAGAAACAAACAGAATGTGGTTAAATATGATGAAATACATTATTCGTTATATTACAATGGCAATAGTTTAATTAAACATAATGTGAAAAAATTAACACAACAATAACGACAAGGCAAATACATATTTACTTTTATACTAAATTGAAACAAAAAAATTACCTATTAAATACTGAGATTAATTATTTCTTTTTAATAAGTGTTCGAATAAACGACCCTCTTGTGCAATGCACAAATTTAGTCTTTTTTGCAGATTTTCTCGGACCCTGGACAAAATTAGTGGCGTTATTGTTCTACAGGTATCCCTAATCCTGTTTCGCATATCTTCCACTGTTGTTGGTGGATTAACATACACCTTATTTTTAATATAACCCCATAGGAAGAAATCTAATGGGGTGATGTCGCAAGACCTTGGTGGCCACTCAATGAAACCTCCACGTCCAATCCATTTTTGCGGATATCCTTGGTCCAAAAACGCACGAACTTCTGGAACCACATACTGTCGAGCTCATCCCTATCGAGACCTTGAAGCAGTTGGGGTAGTTCTTCTTGTAGAAAGTTCAGGTAACTATGGCCATTTAGTGGTTCATTAAAAAAGTGGGGTCCAATAATTCGATTATGATGAATACCACACCAAACATTTAATGACCAGTGGTTTTGATGTTGCACCTCTCTAATCCAAAATGGGTTTTGTGTGGCATAATAATGCATGTTGCGTCTATTTACGGCACCGTTACTTCTAAAAGTAGCTTCATCACTAAACATTACCTTGCATAATAGATTTGGATTTAATTGAATCTCCGCATTTATTGTACGACAAAAGTTTACACGACTTTCAAAATCCTGTCCATGCAATTCTTGGTGTAATTCCATGTGATATGGATGATACCTATATTTCTTGGTAGTACGATTAGCGGTAGATTGTGATATTTCACATAATGCTGCTAACTGACGGCTACCAATATAAGGATTTTCCTGAACATTTAACAATACTTGTAGTTCTTTTTCTTCATTAGTTACTGGTTTGTTGACCACTTTACGTTTTGAATAATCAACAGTACCAGAAGAATCAAATCTTTGCATTAAGTTTTGAAAAGTATGGCTATTAGGCTGGCGTCGATCAGGATACTTCATTTTGTAAATTCTTTGAGCAAGAAGGCAATTTTTTTGAGCCTCTCCTATTGTATAAATCATATCTATTAACTCATTCTTTGGAAAATTCATTTTACAATATAAGATGAATGCAAAAAAAACCAAACTACACTACATAAAAACCAAAAGAAGCGATTGCGGTTATAAATTTGACACACAGAAAAATGTTCTTTTACATTGTTTTTGCCATGGCTACTATGATAATGAAGACTATTTCTGTAAAAAAGTATGGAAAATAAGAAAAACTGAAATATCTCAAAAACTACTATAAATAGGTATAGGATATATTGGACAAAACTTTTAGGGTTTTTATTACTCTATTAAATAACATAAAAATATACAGGGTGTACCATTAAAAAAAAAAGATATTTATTAATTTAAACTTGTTCAAATTTGAGCCGATGTGTTCAACACCCTGTAGCGTTATTTAGGATTGAATTGATGCTTGGAAATGTGACTTTTTTTCTTTAAACTTAATTATCTCAGAAACTATAAAGTTTTGTTATAGTAAACCCTTAATAAAAAAGATTTAAAATTATAAGCTAAATCGAAAATACGATTCGTATATAGGGTGTTCTATTTAAAAAAATACAACTTTATGCTGTCCTAGTTTTTTGGCTCACCCTGTAGAGTCCTAAATATTTTCCAAATCTGCGTAAAAATAAACTGTATCAAACAATAAATATAGTTTCTTTGTAAATTTCACCGAAAAGGCACAAACCTACTTCATCCAATCGTTGACTCACCCTGTACACACCTCAATGATTTGATGTTACAAAGTAGTGGATGCCAAAGATTAGGTATCTCAACACTCGGTTTACTGAAGATTCCATTATTGTTTTTAATGTAAGCTGCTTCTATAAATTTTCTTTTTTCATGTTGGGTCTGAAGCTGCGGCAATATATATGGAACCCAACATGAAAAAAAGAAAATTTATAAAAGCAGCAAGCAGCTTACATTAAAAATAATAAGGTTAACATACTTACATTCATCAAGAACACTACAGATATTATTGGTAGATTGCTCTGACACAACATACTTAAAGCCTATAAACCACAGAATAGACAATATGTTTATCCTTAGGAAATTCAAAGGATAAAATCTACTTGGAAAAACAAGGAGTGTATAAGATCGCATGCGACACTTGCAGTAAAACGCATATAGAACAACCCTACAGTAGAATATCAACAAGGCTCGAGATAAGTTACAAAATTAATTTTGACAACTGCCAGCAAAACACCAACAAGACAAATTGATTTGCGACTCCATTGAAATTGAAAAGTACGACATTCTAAACCAGCAGACGATACTCTTAACCTTCCTACCCAGAAAACTCTCATCAAGTAATAACAATTTATGCAAAAAGTATTAATAGATGTGCTGTCTTCGCTCCTCAAATTATACCAACAGGTTATAAAAGTGATAAAAAATACGATTAACGAGACTTTGCTATTAGATGAAATAAGGAAATGGAAATCAATATTAGGAAAATATCTTCGTATACATAGCGGAAAAAAATTATGGCAAAATTAACTTAAGTTTTTTACAAGTGAAAGAATATATTTTTAAGAATACAATTCAGCGATAGACATATTTCTTTTAAAGCTAAGTTAAATAATTCTGAGACACTGAGATATAAAAACAACTTATAACTTATCATAAGCAATGATGGTCAAACGGTTCAACTTGGAATAAAATGTTTAGTACATTACTATCTCAGTTCTCTACTAAAAAATGTAAGGTCATAGCTCAACTCGAAACAATTTATTTTGAACTTCTGGTCACTGTTGGAACGTTGATTAAAAAACTATATTAATAAGATAAGTGCCAAATAAACAAATATATCAGATCATGAAATAATAATGGCCATGAATAGTATAAATTTAACCCGATGACGTTTGAGTATCTAAAATAAAAACTCTGTTTTATCATCTGAGTAGAAAAAAAATTATTATTAAATTTTTCGTTTAGAAACGCTTTATAGATCTTATTCTTCATACTGTATATAAAATTTTCAACAGTCTATTTCTAATTATTTAACTGCTCCAGGGTTTTTGTAAATATTTTGGAAAGCTTTACTTAGAGATTAGAAGCGTAGGTCTGAAAAATAATTAACCTCGTTATTAGCAAAGCTTTTAAGGAACCTTTTCTAAACTAAAAGCTTTTACTAAAACAAAAAGAAAGAGAATTACATTGACTGAATTAAATTTTCGTTTCAGATCATTAACGCAAAAGCACGCCTTAATCTTATTTGAACCCAAGCTTGAACCAGATCCTTTTTTGTTTAATGAAGGCCAGAGAGTTTGTTTGTGATGTCTCCAAACTGTTTAACAGGGTCCGCTGGGAGCTATGAAATTAACAGAAAAAGTATCATTTGTAAAAAATTGCAATTCGTTAACTGTTTTATATTATATGATATATATACAATTAAATAGTTTGCACATCTGGTTTTGCTCTTTTTAGTTGCCAAAACAAATTTTATTTTTGACAACTATATTTTCAAAATTTAAATGTAGATTGGAAGGAGTACATTTTATGGCTATTAATTTTCGCTATCTTAGATCAGATGATAATTAACGGCCATACCATTTACTGGAATTTTATTGGGGAAAATTTGAAAATAATCAAAAATTCATTATGGAAATACTGTTAAAATGCTTCATGTTTAAAAAACAATAACAAGTAAAAAATTGCAAATTTCTTAATTTCATTCTTTACGAAGCTATAAAAGACTTGATGGATTGTAGAAACTTCGCGGGAAAAAGCTGGGACAGAACCCTAAAAATCTTACAGTAGATGCACACTGCAATAATGAGACCAATCATCACATATAGGGCAGTGAACTGGAGTAAAAAAACTAGTCTGTCGAGTATCAGAGCCAAGTTCTCAAAAGTTCAGAGACCAGCCTGTGCGTGTATAATTGGGGGGCAATGAAAATCTGCCCAACGGAATTAATCCTAAATCTTACACCTCTACATATAAAACGCAACAAGCTCATTAAAACAAGAACGCTACCCAACCACGGAAACCCTGACACAAGAACAAATCAACTATCAAAATGTATTAGAAAAGAGACTAACACCAATGGAGACAATAAAGCAAATGCAAATAAGCGAACTAGCCACGAAAATAAAAGAAACCATAAACACATCAGTTAAAAAAGTCTGCTCAAAATCAAAAATAACAAAGACCTCCAAACTACAACCAAATACCTTGAGACTTCATAAGGAAAGACGAGAAAGGAGAGATCGAACAACAGACAGTTTCAAAACTCTAAACAAGGAAATGAAAAAGGAAATTAGAAAAGACAATAGAAATTACACCAATAAACTAATAAAAGACACAATAAGTGAAAACTGCAACATGAAAGTACTAAAAACAAAAAACTCAAGAGGCAAAACAAGATTAATAAAAATAAAAAACGTGACCGTCCAGGACGAAAAAGAAATAAGTAGAGCCACAGAAGAATTCTACACCAAGCTATACTCGCCACACGCACAACAATAGCACCAACGAACAAAAACAACCATACTCAACAAAGGCTCAGAGGAAATTCCAGAAGTAACAAACTCAGAGATAAAAATGGCACTAAATAAATTAAAAAACAATAAATGTGCAGGAGAAGACAAAAATTACAGTAGAGATGTTGAAAATTGGCAGCAGAAAAATAGAAAAAATATTGAAGATTCTATTTAATAAAATAATTGAAGAGGGAAAAATTCCACAGGATTGGTATAACTCCGAAGTAATCTTAATATTCAACAAAACACAAATATTGAAAACTACCAACCAATATCCCTACTATCACATACCTACAAGTTGTTAATCAAAATCATAACCAACCGCATAACAAACAAACTCGATTTTTACCAACCTGTCAAACAAGCTGGATTCAGAAAACACTTTAGCACCACAGATCACCTACACACCATAAGAATACTAATCGAGAAGTGCACCGAATATAACGTACTGCTCCATATGGCTTTTGTAAATTTCCAGAAGGCATTCGACTCCGTCGAAATATGGGCAGTATAACAATCCTTAGAAAACGCAAGAATTGATTCAAGATACATAAACGTCATAAAGAACATATACGAAAATGCAACCATTCAAATAAAAATAGACGACAAGACGAAAACGAACCCCATAGCACTACAAAGGGGAGTGAGACAAGGGGACACTATCTCGCCTAAACTGTTCACTCTAGTCCTAGAGGACATTTTTAAGGAACTTAAATGGGACATCAAAGGTATAAACATCGATGGAAAATACTTGAACCATCTCAGATTTGCAGTTGACATAATCTTAATAGCAAGTAATCCCCAAGAATTGAACGAAATGCTACAACAGCTAAATGACGTATCCGCATCTGTAAGCCACAAAACAACAATAATGAGCCACGAACAGGCAAACATAGCAATACAGAACTAGAGGATAGAAAACGTCGAACACTATGTATACTTGGGTCATGACATCAGACTAGGGAAATCAAACTAGGATGCTGAAATAAAAAGAAGAACACAGCTGACATGGGCCGCTTTCGGTAAACTTACATACATCCTGAAAAATAATTCAATTCCCATAAATCTAAAAAGAAAAGTATACGACACATGCATATTACCGGTGTGTACGTATGGATTAGAGACCATGTCCCTCACCAAAAAGTCTGCTAAAAAATTAGAAACAGTCCAAAGAGCGATGGAAAGAAACATGCTTGGAATATCATTGAGAGACAGGATTAGAAACATCGAGATAAGACGCAGAACGAAAGTCAAAGACATCGTGAAGGAGGTTGCAAAGATGAAGTGGCGATGAGCTGGTCACATAGCTCGATATGAGGAGAACAGGTGGACACGAAGAATCCTGGAATGGAGACCGAGGGAGACAACAAGAAGCACGGGAAGACCTCAAAAAAGATGGGTAGACGACATAAGGACAGTGGCGGGCAAACAGTGGATGAGATTGGCGAAGAATAGAGAAAGATGGAAACAATTGAGAGAGACCTACATCCAGGAGTGGATGGACAGAGGCTGACCAAGAGGGAGAGTGAGAGACAGAAAGAGACATATACATGTGCAGAGTATCGAGAAGAGGAAAATATATAGGATGATGAGAGATGAAGTCATAAAACGAAGGCTTAATCTCTTATCCAGAAATCAATAAATCTGGGACATGTCCCAAGATGAAATGAAAAAATAGTGAAAATTTGTGAAAAACTTCAACACAAAGTGGAGTCGCAAAATGGAATGGAACAGACACACCATTGAAAAACTTCAGAAATTCCATTAAATGATATATAGATGGCTCCAAATAATAAAGGGAATAGGAATAGGAGTTTCTGGACCCAGAGCCAGACAGCATAAAAGATTAGGTAAGTCACCAAGCATCTTCCAGGCCAAAAATACGCCATCAAGAAACATGTTTAATTCAGCAATAAAAAAACTATCGCGGACATGAGATTGTTATCATGTCGGATAGTCAAGTAGCCATCATTACGCGGAGTTTTCAAGTGATCAGCTCCAAGATGGTCTGGGAAGGCCTACAGGAACTTAACAAATTAGGTAGAAATAGTAAGGTCACCCTTCTGTGGGTACAGGTATACACCGGGGTAGAGGGAAATGAAGTAATAGACAAGCTCGCGAGACAGTTATTGGAGCCCGAAGCTTTCTGTAAAATCAGTAGCAATGAAGTGCTCGAAGAATTGCAAAGAGAGGAAGAGAGCAGGAGATCCAATAACTGAATTGATTTGCAAGGGATGAGGCAAGCGAAGATATTTCTTGGGAATTAGGACCAGAGAAGATTCAAGGAAGACATAAGCCTAAGCAAAAATCAACTTAGTTTCTGACGGGAATCCTGATTGGGGGCATTGTGACCTGAAGGGACACCTCAAGAAACTCGGAGTGGCAGAGAAAGAGCGAGAGAGAAGAGTGCAAATTTTGTAAGGAGGAGGTCGAAACCTCTATCCATATCGTTTCAGAGGGTAGCGCTTTAGAGAACCCTAGAATGCGGTTCTTGGGACCACACTAAACAGAAGAAGGGAAGCTACCTACCATAAAGCCGTTCAACATCCTAAGGTTCCTAAATGAAGTAGGACTGGAGGACCTGCTCTAGCCGGCCAGGTATCCCTAATGACTTGGAAGCAAAAGGGGAACACAATAGATCTATTAGGTCGCAGTGCATCGATCCCCATTTCTTCATATACACATATGGCTCGTAATTTTTTCTAGCCTAGATCAGATGATAATTATTTTTTAATTTTATTTACCAGACATTTATTAGGAAAATTTGAAAACCATAAAAAATTCATTACTGTTCAAATATTTGATATTTTAAACAACTATAACAAGTAAAAAATTGTAAATTCCATTATTAACAAAATGTTGACCAGCTGTCAGTTGTTGATACATTTGTGGTTAACATGTTGAGATTAAGAAAATGTTGCCGAGTTGAGCATGCTGGTTTTGTAGCATTTTGTCCGGCCTATATTGAGCATTTTATACATAGCAATAAAAAAAGAGATAAATTAACAATAATAAAATCTGAGAAGCAATATAATTAAGGTTATTTATTACCAATGGTAAGAGACGTCAGCAACATATTTGATATAGCGTAAAATAACTTGTATAGATTGATATGGGCGACGTTTAGTCTTGGTTAAATTTGTAAACTTTTTATGATTCATGTTTACAGAAGTTTTCATGTTGCGGTATAAGTTAAAGTTTGGATTTAAAAACTTATTTACATAAAATGGCGAGTTATTGCCTCGAACTTTCAATTGCTTCAGATGCTAATGTTTGCATAAACCTTGAAGATATTAATAAAAACATAAAATAAAACATATTTGGTGTCTTGGCCTTGTACGCTTATAAATGCATATATGTATGTATAAATCTTTTTTTATTAACGCGTGCAATACCAATTAATAAAGTTATTTTTAGCTGTCAGTGTTAACCAAAAAGATGTACTCATACTAGTGTTTAATTTTTTGATATGAAAAATGATATACAGAGTGTAAAATTGAAGTAATCCACTTTTGTTACCTCTGAAATGATGTTTAAGTTACAGAAATACTTTCTTTTTAAACCATTTTGTTTGCAGTACATTTAAGTCAAATTTCGTTAACTGCTAATAATTATCTCTCGTTCATATCTTAAATATAGATACAGATTTCGATTTTGAAAATAAATGGTTTCTTTAATAAATTTTTGCATGAATTTTTAAAATTTATATTTGATATATTAGTAGACTGAAAATTTTTAAAATTTTACTGATTGTGAAAGGAAACGAGAGATAAAAATAACGATTTCCTATATGAAGCAGGCGCGGATCCAAGGGGGGGCAGGGACGACCCCTCCCAAAGCTTTCGAGTTCAAGAAAATAGACCCGATTTTGCTTCTTATATTATAGTTTAATCAAAAACTAGAGAGAGTAACAAACCATTTTTTACCTTTTTTTTTCGCAAAATACCTGTGTTCTTTAGTCCGGTGTCTATGCCAAAGTCTATTAGATACATATTTTTCATAGGAATGGGTTAGAAATTTTATAAGCAAAAATACCGGTCTATAATAATGGACTATCTGGATTGGATGAAAATAGATATTTGGGTGTGTGAAGTGTTAAAAAAGGATTTAAATCCTTGTCATGGGCGTCGGAAGGAGGTTTATTTTATCACCAAGTATTTACGGCATAGAATATTATTTCGGTAATAAATTTAAAATAGAAACTTTTTATAATATTGTTTTATTTCTTATGATTTCTTAATAATTCACATTCATTACAAAATAGAGATATTTTAACATATTTAAGACAAATAACTGTATTTTTATTATTTTATTTTTGGTATAGAAACCGTTTTAGGCACATTCAGACTAAAACCTAGCCTTATTCTCTCAAAACATTCTAAGTTATAATTTAAATACTTACAAAATACCCATTGTCAAAAATACAATAAGTTAAAATTTTTTGCGGCTATCGATCATTTAATTATTGATTAAAAACATTGTTAGGACATTTGACGGTTCAGTTAATTTATTTCTTACACCATCTGCAGAATTACAATTAAACACTAAAAAGGGATTCAAATATAATTAATTTTTATATGTTACAGTTAAAATCAGACCTGCTTACTTTTATTTCTATTGCACATCTTAATTTAATTTACTCTATTAAAAGGAAATCCGCTAGCCCCAAAAAAATAAAATAAACATGTTGAGTCTACATGCTTAAGAAAAAGACATAAATACAATAATAAAATAATAAAAAAATATAGGCTAATTGGAATTAAATATATATAAAATTAAAGAGTGGGCCACACTAAAATAAAAATATATAAAAAAAATAAAAAAATATATAAACAACATTAAACAATAATAGATAACAAAAACAAAAATTTAAATAATAAATTGTGTTTACATTGGTAAACATTACGTATTTAATTCGTAATCAAGTAAGTGAAGCTATCTTCGCTCAAATTATTATAATAAAGTTCCTCAATCTCACCGATCATGAGATCGAATTTCCAGATTTTGTTTTATTCTTTTATTATATTGATTTTTCCCAATTTTCCGCAGTAACTTTATTCAAAAAAATCTTTGAAAAGTTCAGTTAAATTACTAATTTTGTAAGTTGTGTTATTTTTACCAACTCTACCTTTTACTTGACACAAATATTTCCTTCTCAACGGAGAGTTTCGGAACGATCTATAAGAACAGATTTCCTATCTGGTTTTTCCCAGCAAAAATTAAGTTCTCTGAGCAATTTCCAGAGCTCAGTTCTTTTAATTTCAGTCGTTTTTATTCTTTCAGTATTCGGTACATAGTAGATTTTCCAACTCCTGTCATGTTGGAACACATCTCAACAGAGCTTTTAACATTATTTTCTAGATGTTGATATCTTAAGGCATCATAAACATTCATCGTAATAAGTTTTTTGTTGATGGAAAAACGCCTTGGTTTAACGATTTTGGAATAAATATAGAGGTGGAAGCCATTTCTTTTGGGTATCTCACTAATCTCAAATAATATATAAAAACAAGCGCAAACAAGAAAAATCACTAAGGACAAACTGTATAGTTTACTTTGCTCACTGCCAGAAATTAAATTAAACTATCAGAAATTTTATTATTGCAGTAAGTTTATAAGCTTATAATATTTAAATATAATTAGATTTACGGCACTCCTCAGTTACCTGCGGCACTGGAGCAGGTACGTTGGAGGTTTCGGTAACAGTTTTATTACTCTCTCTAGTTCTTGAATAAAGTATAGGAATGTGTATGCTTGCGATCGCCCCCACCCCTCCCAAGAGTTTTGAGTTTACGAAAATTGAACTGATTATGCCTTTTATATTAGGAATGTGTATGCTGGTGGCTCTCCCCCCCCCCCCCCCTTGACAATTTGTTTTTCTCGCGATAGCTGTCCCTCAAGAGCGTTGAATTCAGGAAAATAGACCCGATTCTGCCTCTTAATATTAGGAATGTGTATGCTGCTGAAATCCCCCCCCCCCTCTCCAAAAGCTTCAAATTCGGAAAAATAGACCCGACCCCGCCTTTTTCACTAGAAATGGGAAAGTTCTCGGTGTCTCCCCCCTCGCCAAATTGCTTTCGCTTACCATACAGTACTTTTGTGATATCATCGCCCCCCCCCCCCTCAAAGAGAGAGGCTGGATCCACCCCTGATATAAAGTATATGACAATTTATTGTTATAAAGTAACTTTTGAACAGTGAAAAGCATTGAAGGGGGTAATTAACGATAAGTATAAAATATACTAAAATTTTGTCGAGAAGACAAATTGTTTTTATAAGAAAGAGCTTTTTCAAATATTAATTACTTGGAAGTAATTTTTTTTTTTCATGTTTTTATCCCTCCTATTTCTAAAAACGTTTAAAAGATTCACTTCCCGAAAGCAATTTCTTTCTAACTTAATCAAATGCCTATCTTTTACCGTTTTGAGCCAGCACTTAATGTAACAACCTAAATATATAAGTAAAAATCAATACCATAATAAATCAAAAAAGGAAAGAAGGTTAAAACAAATTATGTCTAAATATCAACATAGATCAAGGCGAAAAACTCAAACCCAACTAACATTATTAAGGTAGAATTACTAAAGTGAAATTAGGTCAAAACTCAAGTCATCGCATTTTTGGGATTATAGATTTTTTAAAATAAGTTTATGAATAATTTTTTAACATATGAAATAACCTATATAAAAAGGACCATTGATATATATGTATTTATTTAATATAACGACAACCTTTAAGTCATTCATTTCGACAGTAAAGATCTTAAAAATCACAGTAAGTTATACATTTTGATGCTAAATAGTCATCGAAAGCTAGTTGTCAAATAAATTAAAAGTGTAGGATATGTCGATTGTTTTTACGAAATCAAATTATAACACGATACAGTATTTCGAGCGAGTTTAATTTATTTTTTAAACTTATTATTCTTTTTGTTAAAATAATTTTTTTTTCATAAAAACGAATTATTTGATTCTCAGGATTAGATAAAATAATATAGTTCTATTTATACTTAATTCAAATGGAAATAAACGCATTGTTTTATAACTTACTATAGTAGGTATAATATTCGTTATTAATATTTTAATAAAAAACTTAACAGGCAAACTGTCCGAATTGTTAAGTTCTTTTTAAATTACCAAAATGACGTTCATAAGTTATCTGGTACCGCTTATTAAAAGACAAATATAACAAACCAAAACAAAAGAAAAATTATCAAAAACTATTTAAAATAATTTAAATTATTGAAATTGTGTAAAATTGTTATTTTTTTTTTGAAAATAGTTACTTGGTTTTACAAAACTTTTCTATTGGGTTCTCGATAATAATCGGTTCATTCATTACCACATTGCTTTTAAAGATAACGTAGTAAAACTAGATTTTTTCTTAAAAATTCCACTTTTATTGAAACTTGAATAAAAATATCATGATAAAGCTACCGTATAGGGAAACATGTTGAATATCTTTTTATTCAAGTTTCAATTAAAGTGGAATTTTTAAGTAAAAATCGAGTTTTACTATGTTATCTTTGATGAAATGGAGTTCCACCAAGTATCGGTAAACTCAATATAATAAAGATGTTTGGAAAATCTCGTTTATATTTTCGTTTATGTTGATGGTGGTCCTGATATGTCACACTAAAAATTATATATATATATATATATATATATATATATATATATATATATATATATATATATGAAGTAAAATGCGAACAGGAAATGCAAACTATGTTCCAACCATATCCTTTCCGTGTTACAGGTTGCACAGTTTGAACAAACTGCTAAGGAAAACAATCTATCCTATTCCACCACCATCGAGATTATGGCCTACCTGTACCACCATACCGAGAAGAAAGTCAAAACTTACCCTCCCCGCCACAGTGATACGGCGGAGGTACATGTTTCGTCTCTACTAGACTCATCAGGGTACCGACATGCACCTGGCTGTGCAAAGGACAGATCAGAAGGAAGTATGCAAAAACTGAACGCGGCTTCGCCGACATCCCGCCGGAAGGCGTATATATGTTTATGCGGCTTTCACGCATTCCTTCGTGTGAGATGCAATAGCAGTGGATATATCCACATTATTCCATTGTACTGCTGAAATCACATTCAGCAAACAAAAGCAATTTGTTCAAACTGTGCAACCTCTAACACGGAAAGGATATGGTTGGAACATAGTTTGCATTTACTGTTCGCATTTGACTTCATTCATGCACGGAGCTGCATATAGTTGTACGTTTGCTGAATGTGACTTCAGCACTACAACGGCATAATGTGGATATATCTACTGCTATTGCATCTCACACGGAGGAATCCGTGAAAGCCGCATAAACATATATACGCCATCCGGCGGGAGGTCGGCGAAGCCGCGTTCAGTATTTGCATGCTTCCTTCCGATCTGTCCTTTGCACAGCCAGGTGCATGTCGGTACCCTGATGAGTCTAGTAGAGACAAAACATGTACCTCTACCGTATCACTGTCGCGGGGAGGATAAGTTTTGACTTTCTTCTCGGTATGGTGGTACAGGTGGCCATCATCTCGTTGATGGTGGAAAGGATAAATTGTGTTCCTTAGCAATTTGTACAAACTGTGTAACCTCTAACACGGAAAGGTTATGGTTGGAACGAAGTTTGCATTTACTGTTGGCATTTTGCTTCATATATATATATATATATATATATATATATATTTGAAATTATAACAAGTCTCAACTCCTATTTGTCTTGATTTTATTGTTCTTGTATTAGCTTTAGTTAAGTCAAAGTGAATGCCTCTCAATTTTTTGACAGTTCTGCAAGTAAATGGATATCGCGGCGCTATCGCTTAGAGATCTTGGTTTTTTTTTAATGTAATATTTTGCAGGACAACAGTTTTTTCTAACACTAAATTAAAAGTGAATATGAATTAGACAATTCAAGGTATTTGTACATTTATGCAACGTACTAAATTTAAAAGTAAGTCATGATTTTGGATCTATCATAGCATTATTGCAAGGAATTTTGGGAAAATTTCTCATTCCATTTCCTGCAAAACTTTTAGTGTGCTTCTAGATGTATTTTACGAAATTCTAATAAAATTGGTATCTATAAAGTGTCATTTTAGAATTTCCAATTTTTTAAACGTTTGGTAAAATTAAAAAAAAAACGAAAATAAGGATGAATTGCTGGGAAAAAATATAGTTATAGGAAAATCTTAGGGAAAACAGCCAGTAGTCCAATCTATTGCATAAATGAGCAAATGAATCCCATCGGCCGCCATATTGCTTCGTTATGTTGGTACGATGATATGTTCATCATTTGTTATTTATAATTTCTTATTAAGTAGATCAAATGAGTTTGAGGGATATATTGTTTAATTAAATGGCAATAGCGAGGTTTAAGCTCCAAACAGAAATATCGTGACCGATAGTTTATTTCGAGCTTAAATTTGCTTGTACAATATTTATTTTTGAGAGGGCAGTAAAATTTTGTAAAAAAGTAAAATTGAACTTAGGGAAGTTTCGAATTCTTTATTTGGCAACCTTATGGCAAGCTCCGCTCACAGTTGAATTTGCTCTTGTAAACTTAGATTATCGGTTATCATTTTCGCCGGCAGAAGTTCTTTAAAGTATTACTGTTGAAAAACATACTGCAGGTACAATAATAGTGCTGGCAAATCGGGACGGGAGATACTAAAATAGTATAATTTATAACATACGCCCTTAATGGATTCATTTTTGAACCAACAAACAAATTCATTAGGTTTAAAAATTTTCATTTTGCTTTTTTTTCTGACAATAACAATGATTACTTGAGACTTCAACTCTTTCAACTTTTGATATATCACGAAAACCCATAGTTAAAAAAGAAAATATTCATAATTTAAAGATTTTTTTATATATAAAATATTTGTATCTGTATAAAAAATGTATAAATGTTGTTTGCATTTGTAGAGCGGTGGCAAAAAAAGAAAAAGCTTCTAAAACAACCAAAACTCGTTTGGAGACTGGTTATTAAAGAGTGAAAAAACTGTGCTTGTCTGTGCTGCTCGATGATTCTTACTATTTGAAGAGAGAAGAGTGTCAAAAAATGTGAAACACCATTCAGCGATACAATTTTTGAACTAACGTTCGCTTTAAAAATAAATCAATGATCCATCTAAAATTGTTGATAAAACTTTCTAAGTAAAACAAAAAAAAAATAAAATATTGTATTCAGGGAAGACATACAAGAAGAACTTCTCCAGAAAACACCATTGAAGATCATGAAATCCGTTTATAACTGGTTAATGAAAATGATCTCAAAGACAAAGTGAGTCATTTAATAATGAGGTGTTGCATATAATTAACGGCCCAGAAGAACGTAAAAGTTCCGTTCAGGGGGATATTTGAGAGAACATTGATTATCGAATATCTTCTGACAAAGAGGGTTTAATAAAAGGTAATTCGATTGACGTGTGCAATGTAATAAATTTAGGCCTTAATAAAGTCTAAAAAATTTAAAAACTTTGTTTTCTAATTTAAATTGACGGAAATAATTTTGGGCGAGTTTTGTAAATCAGGGCCCATAGAATGCTAGCGAAATTAGCATCTGGAGAAAATTTATTGTTAGTAGACTTCTGACTATGTAGAAATGTTCAAAATAATAACAGTAATTATAAAGTATCTTATGTCTCATTTTTTTTGAGGGAAATTTTTTGTTTAACAATTAAGATGTGACAAAAAAGGTTTTTCGAGTTCTAGGAAAAGTTATTGTTTTTCAGCAAAAAATATTTACAAAATGAGCTAAAATTCATCCAAATTGGATAATTTGTTTGTTAGTTATTGCAAAAAAATCTGCTGAAAAAGATGTATTTTCAATTGTTATTAAACAAAAGAAAAATATACTGTATCAACTTTATACTGCACAGAAAGTAGCCTCTTGTTGCATACAATAAATATACAAAATTTCAAGTAAAAATATTCAATAGTTTTTTGTACAGTGAATTTGTTTATAACATTTTATAATTTTTTGATTGTTTATTCTCAGCGAGTTAGAGATCCTACAGCGATCTGCAGGTACACAAATGAGTACGAGACTTATACTAACAACAACAACAAAAAAGAACCAAATTAGTTGGTGATTTTAAATTGTTGAAACACGTAAACAAATTTGTGGTTGGTTTTTTCGTTATAAACAAATAGAATAACTCTTCGACGATTGTTGATACCGAAATGCCGATAAATGGGCGTGATAAGTGAAATTTTGGCGAATATTTTGCAAAAAAAAAAAACATTCTGTACGGCCACTTGAAGCTAAGATTTTTTTTTTCAAAAAATCGCTGCTGTGTTGTTTATTATTAAGGGATTATTTAAGTAGGAACTCATAGGGAGATGGTTATACTATTGTATGCAGCAGTTTTCAACTAAATTATTTTAAAATTTTTGATGTTGCAATAGTTTAAAGTTGCACTTACTCCAAGAATCCGAAAGTGAGCAGTGGAGGGGGGCGTTCTTTCAGCCTGCGGCGAGTGGAAAAAAACGTGAATCTTTATTTTTTTAATTCGTGGTTTCTCGACGAGATATGAACAATAGATGATATGTTTTTGTAATCAAATTATTGTTAAACATAGCAATAAACCAATTGTTGCACGTGCTTTTCAATTGTGAAAAAAATGTTACAGTGGTCAACGGTATACTACTAAATAGGAATATTAAAAATCAAATTGATTTTTAATGTACCATTAGTATTTATGGAGTTATCGCATGAAACAAATTGCCGCCAAATTATTGGTTGTACAAGAAAAACACATGTTAAATTTTTTTTTGTTTTATTGGACGAATATTTTTGACATATATTATAATTATCACCATCATTATGACCCTCGTCGTCATCGTCATTACTACTCTCATCAGCATCATCACTCTGATCATTGACATAAATATCATTATCATCAACAATATCATTATAATTATAGTCATAATTATTTTCTCCTCTATTACTTTCATAGTTTTTCAAAGTAATATTACAATAATTCTCGATTGGATAATCGCTTACAATATAACCATCAAATGTAGTTTATTTTGCATCTCGAAAAATAATAATGCTATCAACAAATGTTGCTATTTGTTTCATGCTATATCTCGATAAATATTAATGGTACAATAAAAATCAATCTAATTTTTAATATTCCTAATTCATAGAATACTGTTAACTACTGTAACAATTTTTTCGCAATTTGAAAAACGCGTAAGTACGGTAAAATTATAATTATGTATAAAATGTATAAAAGAGCAACAATTTGTTTATTGCTATGTTTAACAATAATTTGATTACAAAAACATATCATGCATTGTTCGAATTTGAAGCGTCCGAGTCACGTTTTTTTCCGCGTGCCGCAGGCTGAAAGAACGCCCCCCTCCACTGCTCACTTTCTGACTCTCGGAGTAGGTGCAACTTTAAACTATTGCTACATCAACAATTTTGAAATAATTGAGTTGAAAACTATTGCATACAATAGTTGAACCATCTCCCTATGAATTACTACTTCAATAATAGCTTAATGTTAATAAACAACTCCGCAGCTTCTAGTGGTTGTACAGAATTTCTTTTTTCAAAATGTGCATTAAAATTTCAGCTATCGCGTCTACTTATTGGTATTTCGATATCAATAATTGGGGAAAAGTTATTCTATTTGTTTATAACAAAAAACAAACCTTAATTTTGTTTATCTATTTCAAAAATTTAAGATCAACAATTCATTTCGTTCTTTTTTGTGATTGTTGGTATACCTCTGGAACTTTCATTTGCGTACCCCCAGATCGCTGAGAATAAACAATAAAAAAAAACATAAAAAGTTATAAACAAATTCACTGTGCAAAAAAACTATTGAATATTTTTACTTGAAACTTTGCACATTTGTTGTATGTAACAAGAGGATCCTTTAGTTGCAGTATAAAGTTAATGCAACATGTTTTTCTATTATTTATAAACAATTGAAAAAACAGCCATTTTAGCAGGTTTTTTTGCAATAACTAACGAAAAAATTATCCGATTCGGATGAGCCTTAGCTCATTTTGTAAGTATTTTAAATGCGCATACCTTTATTTGAAACTTTTATACCGAAAAACAATAGCTTTTCCCAGAACTCGAAAAAATTTTCCCTAAAAAAGAAAATGAGACATGAGATACATAATTACTACTATCATTTTGAAGGTTTCTATGTTATCAGGGGTCTACTAACAATAAATTTCAAAATCACCTCATATGAGGATAACTCCGCCGGTCTATAGTGCGTACTTGCGATTTTCGGTCGATTTTTCCCTGACTTATTAATTTAATTTAATTGAGCTATCAGAACATAAACTCTTTTATGACTGGATTTTTAGTAATATGTTAAATACAATAAAATACTTTCCTTATCTCTCCATATGGTTTTAATTTAATTTAAACTTAAAATAGATTCTATTGTAATTAAATATTACATTTCAAATAATATCCCCTTGTCCATCAATTGCCATTAATAAATATTTAGTATCCGTTACTAAATTACAATCTGCGGCAGATTTAAACCAATAATTATTCTCAATTAATTTCTAAATTAAACTAGTATTAGATATCATTGACCTAAAAACCTATTATGCATTAATTTTAAAAAACTTACATGCTGTCATAATAAGTCCAATATATGCACTAAGTGTGTAAGTGTAATTCGAACGAATAACAACGCGTTATCCCGCAAATCATCCAAATTGAGGTCAGTACTTAATTGACGTTCTCCCAATACCGGCCAATTAAACGAATGAGTCTTATCGAGAGTGCGTGTGCGACTAAGTGCTCTTATTGCAATTAAATGAAATAACAATGCCAAGAACTTGGTACTACATGACAGAAACTGACGGCGCACAGAGATCGTTCACCCTGTTTGCTATTATTATTTGTCATCGGCTGAAAATAACGTAAAATGCAAACCTAGATCGGACGCGGACGCCAGCAGAGTCAAGTGACTAATGCATTGGTTTTTTCAAGGATGCAACTAGCACATCTTTGTTTAAGCCTTTAACAAATCCTCTTTAGACAGCTTTTTTTATTTTTATTGGAAGAAATAGTTTGTTTTTAGCTGAAAAGTTGACGTAGTGTTTTTAATAAAGATGGAGTGCTACAGCGTAATGTTTCGTCTATAGATAAAATAAATAAAAAAAAACTTTATAAGCCGGTGCACTAACGAGCATTTGGCCTTAAAAACCGGACAAAAAGGAAAAATGCAAACTATACAAGTAATCATCGAATTGATTTTTTTTTTGTATACCTGAGTAACCGTACTATCATAAAAATATGATAAAGTGGCCCCTCCACGCAGCTACGCCCCGCACAGTTAATTGCAATCTAAGCTTCGTTCAATACGCACGCATTCGTTCTTGATAGATTTTTTTTATACTTGTGTTTGGTGTTTGGTATTTTGTAAAGTGAATATTAAAAAAAAAATTTTTGTGATGGAATCTGAAGAACAAGTCATGTATTTAATTTTAATATATATTATTTAAAAATATAATGACTGTTTAGTATTTTTATGGACCTAAAACAATATGCAAGAAAATTTTCTATTTTTTTGTTTTTCTTTTTAACCAATTAGTGTTTTTGAAAATGTTCCGAGCTAGGTCGGGCTATAATTCTTTTTTTATAATAAACTATAGACATTAGCCATATCACCACAATCAAAACATTTTCCACATGTTTCCACCTCTTAAAAAAACCGCTTTGAGTTCCACGGTTTTTTTTTGTTGCAATAATTTTGGTTATTTTTTACTTACATACATATTTTTTTCCTATAGGTACAAATTTGACATCAAGGTATGTAGTAGGAGGTATATTGTAAAACGATATACACGCTTTTTAATCAAAGCACATCCAGCACACTTGAAGATAAGGTATCATTTATGGAACATAAGCTTTGCGAAATGATGAAATGTCTCCAAAATGAGTATCATACCTTAAGTCACGATTTAAAACATTTTAATAGTGATTTGAAGAAAAGATGGATATCATCTAACTATATTGAAGAAAGATTTTTCAAAAAAAAAAAAAAACGAGAAATAGCTTAATACATCAATACCAGTACATAACTGGGCCACGAATTCTTCGGGATGCCCAAGGAAACATTTCCAAGAATTACATGATCGTAGTAAACGATGAAATACAAAAGAACTCCGCAAACAGGTACCTGTTGAGGAGTTTATCTATGCAGCCAGCGTAAGTCAACGAATGTCTGGAAATGCCGCGGCCTCTAAACTTATAATAGATGCAACTTCAACACCAACAAGAGCCAAACTTTACAGGAAGGTAATAAATACTGCTCAGAAACCGAAAGTAAAAAATTACACACCTGAACAAGCTTTGCAAATCTTTGTTGAAGGTGACTTTACAAGCAGGCAGTGGGAGTTGTTACACGAATCCAATAAGGGTATATTTCCTTGGTATACTCTACTTAGAGAAGCAAAGAAATTCTGCTATCCAAAACCAGAGTCAATCCGAGTTACGGAGACGAATGTTGAAGTTGTGCTTCAGGACCAACTTGATCACACAGTAAAGAGAATTTGTTTTTATCTTGAGATAGATTTTTTATGGGAAAACGTACAATTACCCTAAGTCATATAAAACGATACCCATTACATTTTTTTAATATTACTCCCCTCCCCCTCCCCACCCTAAGTCAGCGCCCCTTCACCCGATTGGTAAAGTAATGCCATATATAAAATTGGAGCACCTAAAAACATATAAAACGATAACCATTACGTTTTTTTAATGTTACTCCCTTCCCCCTCTCCACCCTAAGTCAGCGCCCCTTCACCCGATTGGTAAAGTAATACCAAATATGAAATCGAAGTACCTAAAAACATATAAAACGATAACCATTACGTTTTTTTAATATTACTCCCCTCCCCTCTCCACCCTAAGTCAACGCCCCTTCACTTGATTCGTAAAGTAATGCCAGATATGAAATCGGAGCACCTAAAAACATATAAAACGATACCCATTACGTTTTTTTAATATTACTCCCCTCCTCCTTCCCACCTTAAGTCAGCCCCCCTTTACCCGATTAGTAAAATAATACCAGAAATCAACTTAGCGCCCTCAAAAATCCCCAGATACTGATTTTGACACGTCTAGAGTCAAAAACAACGACGTTATTAATTTTGTCCAGTTTTTGAAGCCAAATGCTCGTTAGTGCGGTGCTTCAAATGAAGCTAACTAGCTTCGTATGAAGTGATTTTGAAATTTATTGTTAGTGGACTTTTGATTACGTAGAAACCTTTACAGTGATAATCCTATCTTATGTCTCATTTTCTTTTTTGAGAAAAATATTTTATTTAACAATTAGGGAAAGAACGGGTGATGGGAGTCAGCGGGTAATGGTAGTCATGTACATATCTACAAAACAAAACATCCGAGAGCCGCGAATATACCCACCTCGCCCCGCTCCATGCCCGTTGCCACTGTTTTGAACGTAAGGCGTTAGTAGTGCCACGCATCTCTGAGTGACTGACGTGTTTTGTTTTCGCGCGTGACTGATGTAATTTTTTGTCGAAATAAAATAAAAGGCAAGTATTTCCTTTCATAGTGTACTTAAATGATACTTTAACAGTATTAAGTCTACAATTCAAAACAATGATGTGTAGTTTAGATTGCGATAATAGTTACACGTTTTTTTATATTTAATTTTTTTCTCAATAATCTAATTGTAGGTAATGAGGAGTCGGGTGACTCCCATTGCCGCAAAGTAATATGCCTCTAATTTTGATTGAGTAGTTAATGATTTTGCGCTGTTTTTTTTTCTAGATGCCAAAAGTACGGGTCAGAACCATCGAAAAAGCCTCCTGATTTTCTGAAAGCCTGGAAAGAGCTATACAGCTTATCAATCCACAAGGTTTTTCTATAAGAAAAGCTTCGAAAAATATGGGTATTCCATTTTCAAGTCTACAGAAGAGATATAAACAAAAATCAAATATAGCTCCTCATCTTGGACGATATACTGTCTTAACTCCTAAAGTAGAAGACAAAATAGCAAACAAGGTAAAAAATATGGCTAACATTTTCTATGGATGTACCGCTAATTAGGTATGAAAAGTGGCATTCGAATATGCTGAAAGCTTGAATTTGAATCACAACTTCAACAAGATTTCAAAAATGGCTGGACGTGACTGGTTGAATTTATTTATGTCCAGAAATAATATTTCTATTAGAAAGCCAGAAGCAACAAACATAAATAGAATCACAGCTTTTAATAAAGAGCAAGTGCAGTTGTTCTATAAGCATCTAGAAGAACTCATGGAAAAGTACAAATTTGTCCCTAAAAACATATATAATTGTAATGAAACAGGGATTTCAACTGTACAAACTCCGGGGAAAATATTAGCTACAAAAGGACATAATAGAGTGGGATCTCTCACAAGTTGGAAGAGAGGAAAAATATATAACCTTGTTGTGTGCAATGAGCCCTGCTGGGTGATTTATCCCCCCAATGTTTATTTTTCCTAGAAAGAGGTTGATTCCACTACTTGAGAAGGATGGACTGACAGGAGCACTTTATAAATGCTCAGAGAACGGTTGGATCAATGAAAATCTCTTTCTTGAATGGCTTTTGCACTTCAAGAAGCACGCTAAGCCATCTATAGATGAACCCGTCCTTTTGGTACTAGATAACCATGCTAGCCATATTTCATTATCCATCTTTGAATATTGTAAGAGCAACTATATTCATATGCTGTCTGTACCACCACACACGTCGCATAGAATGCAGCCCCTGGATGTCTCTTTCTATGGACCACTAAAACAGTTTACAAGAAAGAATGTGATTTATTTATTAAAAGCCATCTCGCTGAGAAGATAACTCCTTATGACGTAGCATCCTTAATAAGGAAAGCATTTAATAATGTTGCATCTATTAGCAAAGGGGAATCTGGATTTAGAACAACTGGCATTTTCCCAATAAATCCCGATGTATTTTCCGATGAAAACTTTGTTGCAAGTGAAATTCTTCAATCTGAGTCTATTGTAGTTCAAGATTGTGACGAATCTATTTCAGCTGCTGCTTCTGATGCAATGCAAGATATACGATCAAATCCTAGAACATCGAATCAAGTAGCTCTATCAGTTCCTGGCACATCAAACCAAGCACTTCAAGTACCAAATGCTATATCAACTCCACAAACTACAATCCAAGATTTCATAAAAATTCCACAGAAAACAGCTGTCCATAATACAAGACAAGGCAGAAGTAACCAGCACGCTACAATTTTAACTTCAACGCCAATCAAGGAAGCCCTAGTAGAGAAAGAAAATAAAAAAAAATAACAAATCTCAAAAAGACAATGGAAAAGGGAAAGAAAATACGAAATGGAAAGGGAAGGGCCAAGAAAAGAAGACTAAGGTACAGAAAGAGGGTACTAGCAGAGCAAAAAGGCAAATTCTCCAAGACTCAATTAATTTTTCTGTGTCTGATGTGAATATTAATGATCTGTGCGAGGATGACGAGGATGATGATGCAGACGACACAGAAAACAGATGTCTTATATGTGGCGAATTCGGAAGAGACAATGATATTTGGTACAGATGTATTTCATGTGGACTGTAGGCTTACTCTGACTGCACTGCATGGGACTCAGCCCAAGGATATGTCTGTGACTTGTGTTAAATGTTTATAATGTATTTGATTCTGATTATCCGCAGGGTGACTACCATTTCCCTCACGTCGGTGCAATGGGAGTCAAGCTGTTTTTCTTTTAAACGGTAACTATTTCCTAAGTTGATTGCCAAAGTTATTAAAATTGATCTCAGTCGACAGATGAATAAGTAAATTTTGTTATTAGGCGGTTGCAATAAAGATTCTATTTTGAAATAGGCTTTTATTTGAATTCTCGCTTAAGTGACTCTCATTATCCGCTTTTACCCTAAGATGTTAACAAATAGTTCTTCACATCTTAGTTGTTCTAGGAAAAGCTGTTGTTTTTCAGTAAAAAAGTTTCAAACAAAAGTGGTGCGCATTGAAAATACCTACAAAATAAGCTAAGGCTCATCCGAATCAGATAATTTTTCGTCAGTTATTGCAAAAAAACCTGCTAAGATGGTTGTTTTTTCAATTGTTTATAAATGATAGAAAAATATATTACATTAACTTTATACTGCACCAAGAGAAGCCTCTTGCTGCATAAAACAAATGGGCAAAATTTCAAGTAAAAATATTCAACAGTTTTTTGCACAGTAAATTTGTTTATAACTTTTTATATATTTTTTTATTGTTTATTCTCAGCGATCTAGAGGTCGCACAGCGGTCTGCGGGTACGCAAATGAAAGTTCCAGTTTACATAACAATAAGAAAAAAGAGCGAAATGAATTGTTGATATTAAATTGTTGAAATAGATAAACAAAATTGGGGTTGGTTTCTCGTTATAAACAAATAGAATAACTCTTTAAAAATTGTTGATATCGAAATGCCGATAAGTTGACGCGAGAGCCGAGATCTTGACGCACATTTTGAAAAAAAAATTGTGTACGACCATTAGAAACTGAAATAGTTTCTTTTTCAAAAATTCGCTGCGGAGTTGTTTATTAACATTAAGGGATTATTTAAGTAAAAACTCATCGGGAGATGGTTAAACTATTGTATGCAGCAGTTATCAACTCAATTATTTTAAAATTGTTCATGTAGCAATAGTTTAAATTTGCACCTACTCCGAGAGTCAGAAAGTGAGCAGCTGAGGAGGGGGCGGGGCGTTCTTTCAGCCTGGGGCAATGGATGATATGTTTTTGTAACCAAAAAACATAGCAATAAACAAATTGTTGCACTTTTATACATTTTATGCAAAATTATAATTTTACCGTACTTAACGTGCTTTTCAAATTGCGAAAAAATTGTTACAAAGGTCAACAGTAAACTACTAATTAGGAATATTAAAAATTAGATTGAAGAGAAAGAGGGATAGCATGAAACAAATAACATTTGTTGATAGCATTATTATTTTTCGAGATGCAGAATAAACACATTTGACGATTATATTGTAAGCGATTATCGAATCGAAAATTATTGTAATATTACTGATGAAAGTAATAGGGGAGAAAATAATTATGATTATAATAATGATGATGATGATGAGAGTAATAATGATGACGATGAGAGTGATAATGATGTTGATAATTGTAATGATAATAATGAAACCAATAAGGATTTCGAAAATGACTGTCCATCGATATCTAAGAAATGGTGAACGGAATAAATATTTTGTATAGATTTAAGGAAAAATATGTATGCGTACAACCAATAATTTGGCGGCAAATGACAGTCGCAATTTGTTTCATGCTATAACTCCATAAATACTAATGATACATTAAAAATCAATCTGATTTTTAATATTTCTAATTAGTAGTGTACTGTTGACCACTGAAACATTTTTTCGCAATTTAAAAAGGACGTGCAATAATTTGTTTATTGCTATGTTTAACAATAACTTGATTACAAAACCATATCATCCATTGTTCAAATCTCGTCGAGAAACAACAAACTAAAAAAAATAAAAATTCTACGATCAATATTCGCCGAGATAATCCAAATTTTTCCGGACGAAACGAATGTGAAATGCCAGAGTCACATTTTTTTCCGCACGCCGCAGTCAAAAAGTGAGCAGTGGAGGGGGGTTCACAGCTCACTTTCTGACTCTTGGAGTAGGTGCAACTTTAAATTATCGCAACGACAATATTTTGAAATAATTAAGTTAAAAACTGCTGCATACAATAGTTTAACCATCTCCCTATGAGTTCTTACTTAAATAATCCCTTAATAATAAACAACGCAGCAGTGATTTTTTGCAAAAAGAATCTCAGCTTCTAGTGGTCATGCGTAAGTGGTACAACAAATAAATACTTATATTGGAAATCTAAGGATAAAAAAAACAGATACAAAGTCTTGAAATCGGTAACAGAAATCGTTATTTCCTTAAAATAAACGAAATTTTGAATTTTTGCCGGTTTAGTAATAAAAAAAGATTTTTATATGCTTGTATTTTAAAGATTCAAAACTTGCTTGAGTTATTGTGATACTTGTCAATTTAAACTATCTACCTTCAATTTAGACGTGTCTTAAAGTTAGATCATGTTAGTGAATTGGGCTAATGTTTGCCAGGTGCAAAATTTTCCTGGATTTTTAACATTTCAAATGTCTTTGGAGCTGCGAACTTTGAAACTTTTTGAACGTGCTAAAATCCAAATACGCGTCTCTCTTTTTTTAGTACTTAGAAGTTGCAGTTTTAGAAATAGTTAAAGTTTCAAATATCGAAAATTCATTTTTTTAGGAACTTGAAATGCTTTAAAAGCGTTTGAGCCTTATAAAAAAACCAATTATGCGTATTGAAAAGGCGTTTTTTTCTTAGTACTCATAAAAAGCTTTAAAATTGGCGATTCTAGAAATAGTTACATAAACTTAATAAAATTATTTTTTGCGACTTTTAATGCTCGCAGAATAACAAGGCTTAAAACTAAATTTTTCAGTATAATTTTCCTCAATTCTAAATCTGATTTTGTTCATCACATTGGTACATTGTGCGATGGTCTCAATCTCAAGTTCTTGAAGAAGATGCATTTATATGGAAGCATTTTGACAGAAATTATTACTAGTAAAGTGGTCGCATAGTTTTTATTACGATCAGTTCTGAAGGCTAACTAATAAATCTAGTTTGATGTCCTTATTTTGACACGTGGCGCAGTTGACAATATCGTGTTTGGATTTTGCTAATAGCACCTTATGAAATTGGTTGTAAATGTGGATACTTTCTTAAACAAACGAGCTATTTCCATTGGATTTGGCAAATTATCCCAGTAACCATAATTAAAAGTAAATTAAAGAGCGCATTTTCGAACAATTATTTTTTATCGACATTTCCAACGTATGATACAACAAATTCCTTAGAACAATATCATAAAGTCAGATCACTGCAAACAATTTGCCAGCTAGTTATTTTGCGACAACATATTTCGCGATAAAATGGTTGAAATCGCGTGCAGTTAAAAATAATTTCATGTTGCCCGGAAAGATTTTTATTTCAAATAGAACAGGACAAATGATGTTGACATTCAATTTGTTGGCTTTGTATTTACATGTATTTTTTATACCACTTTATTAAATTTCCTGTTTTTTCGACCTTTTTAACCAAGTCCTAAACACCACATTAACCGCTAAATGTACGGTAAACTTTATAAAATTATTCTAAAAAATCAATGTTTTTGTTTTTTTTTAATAATGTATTTTCTTTTACAGATTTTATTCCAGTTAAAATTTTTCACTCTGTATAGTTATTTATACCTCGTTTCTACTTTTGAGACTTTAACTAGTTAAATTCAAGTATTTTTGACATATGGAATAAGCAGTACTAATAACAATTGACTTTAGTATAATGAAATGAGTTAAAAAATACATTTGTTAGTAAGCATCCATTGTTTTGTGTAAAAAGCAAAATATTTATTTTAAACAATAGCCATCTAAATATTCGAATAGCAGCTTCTACTTTCACGATCAATATAATATTTTAAAAGCTACTGTAAAAAGATCCTGCTATACCAATATTGAAGCATCTATTTAAATAGTGTTATCTTAAAATTACTCTAAGAAAACCACACACTTCATTAAGCATCCTCAGGGATCTGAATTAAAGAACTCTAATCTCATGAAGTGAAAATTCATAGATATATACTGGCGAAACGTTGAAAAGTATTTTAAAGGTGACATAGTTGAAACTCAAAAAAATTATTTTTGATTTGCTTTCTGCATTATGTTACAATCGTGTAAGAAAACTCAAGAAATTTAGGTGAAATGCTAAATAAACTGAAACTCCGTCAAAACAGCCAAGTTTATTTTGGCGACCTTCTTCAAAAATAATTGAGATTTATCTAATGAAAATAATACTTTTAGTTCAAATATCAAATGCAAAAATTGGTATTTGGTATACTTAACATAAAATAAACTTACTTGTACCATAGAAGAAATATACCAAGAATTCCTATCCTGTGCTATAATTTTGACGCTCCTAAATGGTACGCAAACTGGTACGCCGTCTCATTCATAAGGAGCAATTTACAATATTGTCAATGATTAGATATCAGTATTTTAATGTGATATACATGCTTTTGTTAGAAAAAGATTTAAATTTTCGGATTTATGTTGAAAACGTGGCAATTCTGCATATCCCTTCCTACCGACTAAGAGGGGTAAGCTCCACCTTTTCATCGATTTAAATGTAAGGTTGCCGTAGCCTAGCGAAGTTTTTCTAAAAGGTTTGATCATTGCAAGGTTCCCTTTGTAAACTTAAATAAATATAATAAACCAAGGGATAAAAAAAATTTGTACCTGTACTTTAGATCAACTATCCAATACGGTAACATTGCATATACATAATTCCTGCCGTTTTACTACTTATAGTAAACACTAACTACCTTTTATCAATGACCGAGTTTTAATACTTAGCGCTTCCAATCCTCCCATAAGAATGAGCCGCCTTAATATAATTCGTCAATGCTTGTACTAAAATATCATCAGCCTTTTTCCGTCTTTTATTAGGAAAGTTTTTATACAGTATTCAGCCTTAAAACTTAATAAATACGAAAGTCCAATAAGTGATTTCTAAAACAAAACAACGGACCCCAAAAATTTGTCCTAAAAAGTAAGAAATAATTTATGAACTGTTTTAAATTGTATTTTTTACGTAGCTTTTAATCTGCGTTCCACTTCTTCTTACCTTAATTAAGAGTATCTTTGTTTTTAATTGGAGCCGCTTTTAAAAATGTGCTACAGTATCTACAATTAATAAATTGATTTCAATTAAAAAAAAAATTATATTTTATTTTTTCTGGTTAGTATCATTTTTTTATGTCGCTAAAAAACATTTTTGGTTCTTTTCAGTCCGGGCGCCCAGAAAGTTTTTGGCAGTTGATCAATTGACATGGCTCCACCAAAGTTTTTATATGTATTTTGACCACCTAATTACTATTATCGAGGGTGGATTTCCGAAAAATGGTTATATAAAGAAAGAACATTTTTTTTTGTAAATTAAAAAATCGTTTCTATCTAAAAAGTGTCTCAAGTGATCTTTTGATCCGCAGCATCGTTTTTGAGTTAAAAATCGTTTAATATTTGATAAATTGCATTTTTTGCGCTCAGCAATTGATAATTCAAGTCAAGAAATACGAGCTAGGATTAATCGCATTGAGAAAATGTAATATTTTTATTGTTCTTTAACGCTATAAACAAATGGCGTTTCATCGATTATAACGTTCGCATCGTCATATATGATGGGAAGTGGAAGTTTACTTACAGTCGCTCAGCTAGTGCACATAATCCATTGTAGTTCGCTGATCGTTGCGTTAATACTGTTACGAACTCTATAGCGTTGTACATTTCATAGTATTAGTTTGTGTTCGTAGTTTGTAGGGTTTTAGGTATATTTTCTAATGTAACGAACTTTGTAGCATTTTATATTTCATAGTATTAGTTTGTGTTTGTAGTTCGTAGGGTTTTAAGTATATTTTCTACGAGTTTATAATTTATTTAAGTAATTTTACCTTTGTTAATTTCCTCAGGAGACGACTATGAAAGGAGGTCTGGAACTTTTTAGAGAATTCGATTTCCTTATTTTTAACATGGAACGCCTATGATGGAAGGTCTAGATATCGCCGGATTATTCCTTTTTCTTATTTTGATTACCCCATGTGGTATGGAAATCCTTCTAGAGAATTAGGGAATCTTCCCGTATCGACCAAAAGGGTATATAAAGGGTCCAGATCGGCTTTCTTAGTCAGTATATTTTGAGAGTTCGTCGACGCAACTTGAATTAGTTTGACAAGTGTCACTATTAAGGTTGACAATAAAAAGCTTTCAAAATAACAGAGAGTGTATTCAATAATACATTGTGTGTTCAAAGATCGGCCGTCTGGAACAATACTTTAAACATATTTTAATATCGGCAGTATTTTTAAGCTGAGATTCAGCGATTAAACAATTATTATCGCATTAATGTCTTCGCGAACTAATAACTAACCAGGTTGCAACTTGTTAATGACGTTACTACCAGTACTTTCATTCACGCGCATTGCTGAGTTTTCAATTTTAAATAGACAAGTTGTTGAAGGTGGCAATATGAGTAAATTAGAAATTATTTGTTAAAAAAAATAAAAAAGGAAAAATTTAACCAGTACTGACCAGGGTAGACATCGCTTAAGTGATTTGCCGATTTCCATGGGCACACTGTGTTTTGTCGCTGGTATGTAATAGTAAAAGGAGGTAAAATTACCTTATAACAAACTATATGCATATAATTATAGACTTCAAACATTTCATTTAATTTGAAACACCTTTAGATACTAAACTTTAATTCAATATAAAATATAATTGTTGAATGCGATTGATGTAATTTTTAGATTTGTTCAAATACCACATGACCAATGAGTAGTATTAAGAAACATACACATAGAAAACCTTAGATAGCTTAAAAGTTAATAAAGAAAATCTAAAAAAAGGAAATAGTAAAGATAGTATTGAGAAATGTAAAAAAGTTAAACTTATTCAAAAATCAATATCAATTCAATTATGAACGAGACACTCTAATAGTTATGTGATAGATAATATTAAATGTATTATTTGTGAGGAAACATCGTAAAAAGAAAATTCTCAACTACATCAGATAGAATCATGGGCACGCGTCAAAAGTTACATACAGCTTCCTGGTTATTTAAAGATCACATTAATAACAAAACGGCGTTAATTTTTTCACCAGAAAGTTTATTAACTTTGAAAATCAAGTAGCACCTTCAATGTTTTATATCGTATGAAAAGAAATATATATATATATATATATATATATATATATATATATATATATATATATATGTTATATCGTAGGTTTTCACGGATGGTGGAATGAATGGTTTGGTTATTCCGGGTTTCAAACCGTTCGTTCAAAAAATCGTTTTCACGACGTTTTGCCAAAATCTCATTTGGCATTTTCAAGTGAGGTTCGTCTCGTTACTCGCTGAGAACTGATGGTGGCCTCTGATGAATGTCGAGTTTTGTTTAGCTGGCTCGCTTTCTGGTTGGACGAGCAGCTTCGCAGGCTCCTTCCCTCTGCCGAGTGCGATATATTTGGTTCTTGTATGCTGGTCTCTCGTGTATTGGTTAATCTTTGTTATTTAGTTTCTTGTTTTTTTATTAATATTTTCCATGTTGTTGGAATGTGTATAGCACCGTCTCGTTTATTCAGCTGTCCCGCTTTTTCGATTTCTAGGGCCTCTCTTATGACGCGTACCTTGTAGTTCTGTACTGGTGCTATTTCATTTGCTTTTTCAAAGTCGATGATATGTCCGGTGGTTTGGTGATGTTGAAATAGAACTGAGGTTGTTTGTTTGTTTTTGAGGCTATTTTCGTGTTCTTGAATTCTTGCTGATATGCGCCTGTTTGTTTGTCTTATATATGTTTGCTGAAAATTTGCACATGGAATGCTGTAAACGCCATGATTTTTAAGGTTGGTCTTATCTTTGGAATTTCCCAGGATGTTGGCTATTGATTTTTGTGGTTTAAATATAGGCTGTATGTCGTGATTTCTTAAGATTTTTCCGACTCTGTCCGTTATTCCTGTTATGTATGGGATTATGACTTTGTTTCTTGTTTGATCTTGATCTTTGGTTTTTGTTGTGGTTTTCTCTTGTCTTTTTATGACTTTCTTTATGTCTGATTGTGAGAAACCACTTGAAAATGCCAAATGAGATTCTTTCTTTATTTTGTCTTTTCTTGGGTTTAGGTTATTTATTTAACCAAAAAACAATTGACGTTTCGCCCTTTATTTAAGGTATTTTCAAAATATTTTTTATATAATTAAAAACATTCACACAAAAACATATTTACAATTTTAAAAGACAAACAAACACTTAAAAACACTATATAAATTTCTTTAAAAATATTTAATTTTTCCAGTACACACCTTGACATTTTGTCACATCGTCTATTTAGGTACTGAGGATACATGAAATGCGAGTGTGTTTTATTTTTTATATATTTTTTATATTTTACAATGTACAGACAATTCAACTTACTTCAACCATGTCTCAAAATAATCTGTCCACCTGGACCCTTTATATACCACTTTTCCGGATACCCGAAGATTCGGCATCTTCCTAAAAGGATTTTCATATTACATAGTGTAATAAAAAGAAGAAAAAGGGGTAATCAGGAGATTTCTAGACCTTCTGTCATAGGCGTTCCATGTTAAAAATTAGAAAATAGAATTTTTTTAAAAAGTTCCAGACCTGTTTTCATAGACGTCTCATGAGGAAATTAACAAAGGTAAAATTAATTAAATAAATTATGAACTTTTGGACAATAAACCTAAAAGCCGACAAACTACAAATTAATACTATGAAATATATAATGCTATAAAGTCCGTTAATATATATATATATATATATATATATATATATATATATATATATATATATATATATATATTAAAATGTGTTTAAAGTATTCATGCAATGATAAGCGGAACCGATAATGGATTATGTGCACTAGGTGAGAACCTGTAAGTAGACTTCCATTTCCCTTCGTACACCGCTGCACGTAAGTTATAATTGATGAAACACAATTTGTTTATAGCATTAAAAGTAACTTGAACTATCAATTTCTGTGCGCAAAAATTGAAAATATTCATATCATCCAAAGTTACTCATGTTGAAAAGGGGCAAAAAATATCATTTTTCAATTGTTCAACGGCGAGGAACACGAAAATGTTTTTTTATTTTACAAGAAAACAATTTTTTTACTTATTAATGTTTTTTTTTGTTTATAACATATTACCGGATCATTTATCGGGAATCTATCCTGGATATTCATAATTAGGGGGTTAAAATACATATAAAAAACTTTGATGGAATTATGTCATTTCATCAGCTACGAAAGCCCTCCGGCCTCCCGGATTATTTTAGTTTTCAATCTTTTTGCGACAAACTTGCCATGGAAATATTTTAAAAGAACCTTTTTGTGCGTACTTTCTACAATATACAACTCACTTCAATCAAAAATAATGCGCAAAAATTTCATTCATCAACAATTTGTTTATCAATTTTTTGCCTCTACGTATACATCTATCGAAGAAATACGTATCTTAGAAATTCCCTTAGTAGAACTCCCACTTCTATTAAAAAGTATCTGGAAATGAAATCACTAATTAACATTTTTTTCTTCCACCCTCTTACAATAAACGTATTATGGAAATAATTTTATGGAAACCCTTCGGGTAGTTCTTTCCAAAACATATTCAGAACCATATCAAATTATATTACTTCTATTAAACGTTATCTGTAAATGAAGTCGATAAAAAAGTTCACTTGCTAACAAACTTTTTGGTTTTCCACCGGCTGGAATAAGCCTATCTTGGAAATATTTGTATGGAACTACTCTGGAGAACCCTCCAGAATATGTCATGCCAAAACAACTCATTATCATCAAAAGTTACATGCTAAGGAAGTAGCGAAATTTTTTTCTAAAGAGCCATTTTTCAGTTTTTAATTTCCTTTCAATAAATCTATCCTCGAAATACCGAAAACCCGTTGGAACTCTCACCAAAAATGATGCGTTAACAAACATTAAAAAACTATGTGTTACATTGATAACCTTTTTTTTTCCAGTCGGTTAATTTATTTTAGAATTTTCTAGTCTAAGAGAACTTTCTTCATATTTATGTTTTTGAGATGTTTCTAGTAACTTTTTTCAAAATAATAATATTAAATTACTAATAATACATACCAAATATTCCTAATTGAAGTAATAGAGTTTGGTGAACTTCGGGATTCGTAGCGAAAAGCCTAAAAATAGAACAAAAATAAATTATTCTTAAAACCCTATTTATGTCTGTGACTAAAAATAAAATGACACCAATTCCGATTAAGAGCTATTCGCCGTAAATTAAAGTTTAAATTGTGGTAATTAGATAATACAAATATACAGAAAATTACAAGAATTCTAAAAGTTTAAAAGACAATAAATTACATTTTATTGGTTTTGGAATCGAAATAGTACCAGTATTATTACTCAATTGTGTTTGTCACCACTTATCCATTTTATCCAATTTTATAAATTTATCCTCATAGTAGATAAATTAATAGAATGAATTATTTTATTGTCGGAACTTTGAGGGTTCAATAGCTTATTTGGTAGCAGGTTAAATTAATCAGGCATTTAAAGGTACCATTTATGACAACCATAAGGTTACAGTATTTGAGAGATTCACTATCTTGCATTAAAATCTTCCCGCGGAAATTAATAAATATTTTGTATACTTTTGTTTTTTGAGAATTCAAATCTGAATTTGAAATAAATATATCACGCCAATGAACTTACTATTCCCTATGACAGAAAATTTTTGAAAGATATGATAACATCAGCATAGTCCAATCCTTCAGATAATAATGATATGGCATTTTCAGCCATCAACGTCTAACGACTGTTAGTTACATTACAAGCTATTTTGTTTTGTACCCTGTTTAAGAGTGGCCAAGATGAAAGAAGGGGCTTTTGTTGAACCTCTTCTTCTCTGCAGTCCATGACAGTCTACTCTTGGACATAAGTTATAGTTTCTATTCTTTGGGGTCGTTTGCTATTTGGTTTCAGTTTTTTCTTATTTTTTAGTTTCAAGCTGCAGAAATCATTCTGGCTTTCCTTGTCTCTTTTGTTTGTAGATTTTATTTTCCCCAGTTTGATTAAATGTATTTTTAAACTATTTCAATAAATTTACTTTCAATTTGTAATTTTAAATTTAGTATTTACTCGATTGTGCGAAATCCTGCCTGTTCTGAAGGCTGGTACTTCTCCAATTTATTGATTGGTCTAATCCTAATCATTTTTCCAAGCAATTTGTAAGGGTGAGGGAGGCAATTCATTGGCCGATAAGTTTAGATTTTCAGTTTAGTGCTCTTCTTCTACAGTGGAATTATTTGTGCTTTATGCTAACTTTCAGCTACTATTTCAAGGTCAATACATTTATTCACAAGAATTTTTACAAATTCAGAAAGGCGGCCATTTTTTATTTAGGATGGGACATACACGATTTCTTCAGTTTTAATTTCTGGAATCTGTTCTGACACTACATTGTTTTATTTAGCTCCCTATAGCATGGATTGTTTGTCAATATGTGTTCTTTTTTTAAGTAGATCTCTGGTTTCTTGTTATACCTTCTTCTTCCTTGGAGTCTTCCTTATACATACCATTTTGGTTGTAGTTTTAACATCTCCTTTATTTTATTTTTGTATTAAGTTGTTTAATTTCACTGATATTAGTTTATCAGAAGGATGGAGTTTGTCTCTCTCTATATTTCTTCCAAAATGAAATGTTGTAATTCAGCCTTTAGACTACTCATTCATCAAAATTGCTACTTATCCAAGGTATAAGTATGTTTGCTTGTTGTTTTTGTAGAATCTATGTACGGTGTGTATTTTTCAATTTCTCATTTGACATGTGGATAATTGTTCCTCTAGCTCTTCTACCTGATCGGCATTTTGCACAGTTTTATATTCAATCTGATTAGGTGTAATCGGTTGTGAATTTTGGACCTAAATTACGAGAAATTTAATAGGACCAACTTTGAAATACTGCTAAATTATACTCTGATAAGGGCATTGTCGCAAATAGTCATGCCCCTGATGGAAAGGACATATGATTAGCGATCTCATTTTCGACCACCGAAAATGTATGGATGTTTCGTCCCGATACCGGTGGTGGACTCATCAGTGGGATCCACGGGTATCTTTCCCAGACATCCTGTTTGTCATGCTTTCTACAAAACTTGGATTCCTATTTAGCCAAGTTTTGTCGGCAAATAATGGTGAGATGTTAGGTTTCACAATAGCATGTAATGAACTTCAAAATATTTGCAATAATTTTCTAAGGAAATCCATAGGGTGCAATATGTCTTTGGAACTATTTTTTCTGCACAATTATTCGGATTTTTTCCCAGAAAATCTAGGTACAATGTTAGATTAACGTGAAGCAAAATTTCAGACATTGCTCAAACCGAGAAAATGTTGACTGAATACTGCTAGACTCTTATACGAGAAATTCTTACTGATGACGACAAAAGGAGTAATATATAATAAATCTCGTTAATTATCCATGAAAAATCCAAAACTTACAGTTAGAACTGTTGGACGGTTATTATTTTAATAACGGTTTTTAAAAATATTTTCATCAACTAGCTAGCTAGGCGTTCCATCTTTGATATTGTGAATAACACATAATATTGAAAAAAATGTGAAAGATTAAGTGATTTGAACAATAAATAAATGACGTTTTAAATATATGATTGGTAAACATATTAGCGCTTGATATCTGTCTCATTAAAACTATTTTTATTTATTCCCACAAATATTACTGACAAACAAAAAGCAAAATATTTTCTATTTAACCATTAAATTATTATTTTTAGCAAATATTTAAATAACTTGTCTTGATCTGAAATCACATTAAATGAAATTAATTTTTTATTTATCTGCCTCTTTTACATTGATTACAACAATTCGAAAAATACTTGTCAATTCGCCCTTGTATCGTGCTGTAAAGTCTATTTAAACATTTGTTTGTATAAGCCCAACCTAAAGAACAGTGAGCTTCAAACGAAATCCATACATATTAATGTCACGTGCAATCATCGCGACGGTGATTTGTGAACTTCCTGCATAGCGACATCAATCACTCCCGAATATCCGGTTTTTTATTTTGAGACAGACCGATTGACTTGATATTTGCCAATCCAAGAGTGACGATGGTTAAACGGTATAAAAATATATTTACTCCATATTATACAGATTGAAATCATGACACGAATGCCTTATTCGATTCTGTTTTTGAACTTAGAGGAGCGTGAAAACCTCTTTTTAATAAAGTAACCTGAAAATAAATATGCAGATTCCCAAAAGTAAAATATGTCATATGTTATAAAATAGAAGTATAAAAAGCTTTGAATGATGATTGGTAACTATCGTTCAAAGGCTAAACCTTTATCGATGAAAACCAATTTTCTGGAAGAAATACCTAATTTATGATTTAAAAAACTAAAAAAGCACATATTTTGTTCTTAATTGTAAGACTTTTTAGTCTTAGTTTATTATTTCATTAAAATATGATATAAAAATCTAGTACACGTTTTGGAAATAACCAGAATAAAGGGAAGCACAGAAGACTGGACGAGAATTCTCGAAGTCACGTAGGATTAGTTCAACTCTCCAACAAACCCAATAAATACCTGGTAGAAAAGCCATTAGTCAATTCATATGAGCAAAGCAAACTCGCCAGGGTTCCAGCAAGATGACAAAAGTTTGGTTACGGAATCCACAGAGAAAGAAGGATAAATCACCTAAGTTGATGGCATCATGGGAAGGACCATAAATAGTTCTGAAAAGAATCGATAATGTTGTTTATAGAATCCAACGAAGTCCCAAAGCAAAAATGAAAGTAGTACAGCTTCACAGGTTGGAACAGTGCCACGGAAGTATCGAAGTTGATCGAGACGATAAGAGTGTAACGAAGTGCTAGGAGAAATTTTATTTATAATATAATGGAAGAAATATTATATCGATCAATCATCATAATTTGTTATGTATTTAGTATTTTCATATATTCTTTAGGTATATAATAGGGATAATATTGTAAACTAGCATCCCCATCGCGGCTTTGTTCGTCTTATTTTTGGCCCTATACCACGTTTCGCGAAAGCAACATCATTAAAGAACTGTTGGTGGCAAAAATGGTTGACATAGGTTTGCCAGATGAGAATTCTATACTAATCCAAATTAAATTTTACGTTTCCTCTGTAGATACTAAATAAACAAATGAATGAATACAATGGTGATACTTGATCAATACATCCCACTATGACTGCAAGTCCTTCGAAGTAGATAGCCCTTGCGAAGCCATGTTGCCTAGTTACCTAACCTTGCTTGACTCTTTTGGGTAATATTATTGTATCCCTAAAATGTCTTTGCTTCAGTCTGTTGAGTGCCGAACACTCTCTGATTACATGGTCAACAATTTCATCCTCCTCTAGGTACACTATCTGCATACCAGGTCATTTGTGATGCCAATCCTATGAGGATGGCCTCGTAGGTGAACATGTTTGTTCAGCAATCGGATCACAATTCGCATTTCTTTCCTCTTCAAGAGAAGAAAGCTCCCTAGTTAGTTGTGCATTGGTACATTAGATTTTAGAGGTTTCTCTCCAGAATAGATATGGTTTAGCCCCGGCCTTACCTTTGTTAGACGATCCACTTTCTCGTTTCCGTGAATACGTGAGTGACACGAGACCCGCACGAGTATAACTTGCAGCTGTTCTTTGTTAGAATATCAAGTAGTTTCTTGCACTGAGACACCAAAATAGTTCTATTTCTGTTTATGTTCCTTTTATATAGATGGTCAGATTGAAGAATAGTATAAATTTTCACTTGAAAAACCATTCCGTGTTGTTCCAGAGAGTAAAACTGTCTGACTCCTGTACCGAATGCTCCAGCTCCGGCTCTTTTATCCTGTTTATATTCGTTATTAAACCACCATGATGCAGTTTTGGGATGAGTTTCCTCTTCTTCTCAAACCTCTCTACGTGGTAAAAGTATTTTAAGACAGTAGTTTGGTCTCATAACCGGTTCCATGTATTCTGTTTGCACAGAGAGTGATTGGGATTTTTCCACAACGCTCCCCCGATATACATGTAACCGACAGTTCCTGCTCTGAGATGTCTTCTAGGCAACTGAAAGGGGAAACTGTCTTCAGAGCCTCATTCTCTATTCAGTAGATACTAACCTCGTGCACTTTGCCCTATCGTATATTAGAAAAAAAGAAATACTGTTTAATAAAATTTAAAATCGAAACCTACTAACATAATGAGCTCAGTAGACTGTTGCTTTCGTTAGAAGCTTCAATATCACTGAACATAAGCTCAAAAATTCTACTCAATAAAATATTTGTTACGAATAGCAAATGATGAAAATATCATATCAACATAACGAAGCAAAATAGTAACATGCGGGATTAATTTGCTCATTTTCTCAATAGATACGACTTCCTAAGATTTCCATATAAGTATATTTTTTTTCCAACAATTTCCTCTTACTTTTATTTTCCTCCAAAATAGCGAATAATTCCCCCAATCTGGCAAACCTGACCTGCCATAAGGAAGGACCATCGAAACTTAGCGGCTCACGAGCTAGTCGTCGCAATACAAATGTTGGAGCTTATTATTATTTAATTGTTTGCACGTTTCAATAAATAATGTTTCATCTGTGTATAGCCTATGACATTTCGGAATACATAATAAAGCTACAGGTAACACTTGCTGGTAACTGGTTTAATAGTTCTTAAGACACCGACAAACATACGTGTTCTGTATATATAATAGTAATTCTTCCAAACTTGCGACATCATTTTTTTACTAAAATTAGTTTTTCATAAAAGATAAAAGTTGGTCTACTGTCTACTTTATCTATACTACCTCTATATAGGGTTAAAGAACGAACTCTTTCACGGCTTTGGTCAAGTTCAGAATCATGGTTCTTGGGTTTAGACCGTGTCAAATTCGATTTATTATCCAACGTTTCGCCTACGATTGCACAAGGCATCTTCAGGGATCTTTACTCCACGAGATTATAATCTCGAAGAGCAACACCCAGGTATTTGTACCCGACTGGTACTCAGCGAATCGTGATCCAGCGTTACAATCGGTTTCCAAGTGTGATGTAGACTGTAACCTGCATCTCTATTAATATTATTTGAATATTTACAAATTTCGATTTATTCTCTAATTTTACATTTAAAGAAACCAAACACTGATGGCATCTTAGTTTCTTTTACATTAAAAGTATGACCTGAACAATGCTGGTGTTCAGCTACTGCAGATTGTACAATTTGTTTCTTTTTTATACATCTTTCATGTTCCTTAAGCCTAGTGGATATAGACCGTCCTGTTTCACCTACATACACTTTACCACAAGATCAAGCCTTCTGTTTGAAATGGAATTGCGTCCTTTGGAGACTTCAGACATTGTCTAAGTATCTTAGATGTGTTGAAAACTGTCCGCATGTTAGATTTTCGGAGAAATCTGGCACTCTTGTCGGTGGTTTCGTGTATGTAAGGTTAGACAACACTGTCCATAGGAGGTATATTTATCACAGTTTGTTAAGGAGTTGGATTTTTATATTTATTAACAGAACGTCTTATATCTTCAGCGGAATATCTGTTGTCTCTCAGAGCATTAGTCAGTTCTTCTGTTTCTGAGTTCAGTGATTGTTCGCCACATATTGAAAGTGCTCTATGTGCCAAAGAGTTTATGACGGATTGTTTTTGAGAAGGATGATGGTGTGACGTTGCATTGAGATATCAATTTGTATGTGTTGATTTTCTGTACACAGAATGTCCTAATTTGCCATTCTCTTTCCTTTGTACTAGTACATCAAGAAAGAGAAGGGCGCCATTTGATTCAGTTTACATAGTGAATTTTATGCTAGGGTGTTGTTGATTTAGGTGATCCAGGAAATTATGATTATCTGCGCCATGTAGCCAAACTACGAACGTATTTCGCCATCTATGTAGAGTTCTATATGAAAAAACTCACAGGTGTACCGCACTACAGCGTATCCGCGATCTAGAGCAGAGCAAACATACTCTTTAAAGCATTATTTTTTTAATGTTATTTTTAATTGAAGTTATCGTTTTTCGAGATTTAATATATCTTTAAACATTCCGAGTTATGTTAAGAAACGGGTTCAAATTTGGTTTCAATTGGTTAAGTGGGTTTTTAGATTACTTGTAACAAAAAAAATCCCCTTCTTTATATAACAGTAGCGATTATTTCCTATGCAGTGAAAATGTGTTTATTTCAAATGATAGTTAAGGGAATAATATTCGGTTTAAATATTTAAAAAAGATTCAAGTTTTAATTAGTATATTTGGAAGGAATTCCTCGTTATCATTCATGTTCATATTTGCATGAAAAATTAAAATAAATATAATTTTAGATTAAATATTGTAGTGGCAAATCCTTACATTATATGGTATTTACTTATGCCTTTTAATATTCATGTTTTAAATAAAATATATTGTATACCAAATGTTCAAACATATACTGGTAAACGAAGATGCAGTAGAGAATTTCATCTTAGGGATAAAATAGATTTGGTATGTGTTGCATGGATATAGTTGATTATATCTTAAGACTGCCGACAAAAAAATTCTTTCACAAGATATTTTAATGACCACTCAAATGAACTAAAAGCAAAAGTCGGTCAGTAGCTTTCATATATCTTCTTAGATGGTTCCGAAGATCCTAGATATCATATATATTAAAAAGTATAAAAAACTAATTCCATGCAAAATTCTTATTAACTTTCATATATCAATCTCTATAAAGGTAATTGTTTTTTTCTTTTGGGATAGCAGTGAATACAGCACTCTTATTCGATTTTCTTGAAGGACGGCTGATGTCGGAGTCAAAAAAAAGTGCTAGTTAATGAACAAAAGTTTAGGATGCTATTTAATTTATTTTAAAAATTCCACAAGCTAAATGATCAAACTTTAAATTTTACTCAGCAACTTTGCAGTAATCCTTGAACCTAGGAAGTTTATATTAACCATATCTAAGTTCTACATTTTCTATTCCAACTTAAAATTATTAATATCTTTAAAATCTATCTTCTTTTAAGATCCGTCCTATGGATTTACTACTTTTTTTGTACATACTAGGTTGGCGAAAGAAGGCTAGTCTAGTTACAAACATTATCAACACGAATGTTAAATGTGTGAGATTAGTTGTTTATTTACAATTTACGGTATATAGTATTTTAAATCTGTAATTTAATGCAGTTGTTGGGATCATTTTAATTCATTCATTAAAAGCATAATTAAGTTATTAAAATAATTTTTTTTTCGCGTAAACCGACGATAATCGGAATTTTATAAAATTTAGTGCAGGGAAATTTGTGTTTAAGATTAAGACATTGATTGTTTTTTTATTTATATACTAGTAAGTAAACTTAATATTTTCGTGACGTTGCCAAATTGAAATTTAAAAGTTTTAAATTTATGTATTAATTATTCATTATGTTATAAGTTCGAGAATTCCATTGAGATTGCACTAATTACCATATTTTGTGCTTAATCATGCCGAATTAAATACTCCTATGAACTTTCGACAAGTTTGGAGGTAAAATCTGGAAAATACATATAACTTCGATATTGGTTATTTATTTTACGGTTACCTTGGAAGTACATTTTAATACAACCACAAAATCCGTACTATTTTTAAGGTCACAAAAAATTACTCGTTTTAGCTAAAATTATTGCAAGCCATGCTAAATTGAGCAATAAAAAATTTCTGGGCTTCGAAAACTTTCCAATTACCTACTTTGAAATAAATTGGAAAAAACGGTAAATTATGCCCGAAAATAATAATTCAATGAAGTAAGTTGGACAAAACAATAAGTTAGTCCAATATATTGTCTTATAATATAATAACACATATTATGAACAGTGTCGATACAATTTTTCAACTGGGAATAAACTAACCTAAAAAAACATTAGATATTTCAATATTAGGAAATTATACACTTAGATCAAATGCCTGAACTAACCTGATTGTGTAAGCAATTGACTTTACGTCCCCGAGGACTCCCTATTACCAATTTTGACCCGCAACAGATCTAGCATGTTAAATTAAATAAAATCATAAATTACGTCCGCAAAAATACTTAGATATAATAAATGTTAGAAGAAATGAGGAAATGTAAGATTTTTAATCCGACATATTTAAGATCGAAAAAATCATTTTCGATTCATAAATTGCGACCCCAAAAACTACCCTATACCAATTTTGGAGAAAATATGGGACAACCGCAGTTACTTTTAGAAGGTAACTTAAAGAAGATCATTCCAATCAGTACAGCCGTTCCGAAGAAATTGGCGCAAATACATAAAAAATGTAAATGTATAGTGATCGAATTGACAGCAACTTTTCTTGATACCTGCATAAGATTCAACTGTTTTATTTAAGAAATCAAACATAAATCGCAAATCATTGCATAATTGACGCCCTTAAATTAGAGAATAAGCTAAAAATTCCATTATTGTTATCGAAAAATTCCTAATTTCTTGCACTAGAAATGAGACAAAATAAGAAACTAGACGGCCGAAGTGAGCACATGGCTCCTGCGCATTTGTAAACATACAATTCCTCTGATTTTTCTAACTTTCCCATTAATTTTTTAGAATTTTCAGGTAAAAATGAAGCAAGACTTTTCATATAATGTGATCGATATTTATTCATAGGAACCTTCGTGTTGTTTTTTACAACTGACAATTTCCTAAATTACTTTCATATAAATTAATTTTATATAAATTTTACTCTTTCACATACATATTTGAAATCGAACTACTTTTAAATCGAACATATTTAACTCGATGTCAACAGTGCCAAGTTCTTTTTAATAACTTTCCATCAATTAACGCTTTTTCTTTTTCCACGATTGAATTAATTCTGCGTCACATTGAACTTTTTTTGCTTATTCTTTGCCACTTTCAGTTATCATACCGATCGCGCATTCCAAGCAGCATGGGTCATTTTTTTATCAATAATTACATTTTGTATTATTTTCTGCATTGCTTATTGATAATATAGAATTAATTCACTGAAAAGCCCCTTTCAACATCTGCGTTCCCTTGAAACAAAATAAAGACCTCTGCAAAAGTTTTTGACATCAGAACTATTTGTTATTATGATGATTTTCATCCAAAATTGGGCCAGATTGTCAGTAACTTAAGAAAAAGTTCTCAATTTATTAGTAACAACTTGCTTATTGCATAGAGCATTAAACTCGCGATCAATTTTATCTGCAAGACTGTTGGATTTATTCTGTTTCCCTCAACAAATTCTTTTAAAGTGATTTTCAGTGGTGAAAAACTAAGATTGTTCGATTTTAAAATTAATTCTGGATCGTAAAAAGTCAATCTAATATCAAATTTATGCTTAAGGTGAGATTTTTCAAAATTCTTAACATTTGTTTTAGAATATTTGAAGAATCGTTTCTCAATATTAAAATATCTTTTTGTGATAAATATCTATAAATTGCAAAGTTTGGTAACATAAAAAACTACAATATTGTGCAGCAAATAGTTAAGTCTGGTGATTACAGCAGCTTTAGAATTGACACTGACCCATCGGTGCAAGACTCAATGTTGAATAAATCAAATTGGCCTCAGGACATTCTGGTTAAGAAGTTTAATTTTTTTCGGAAGCAGTCAAATAACAACCATTTCAGATACAATCGCCAATCCATATGGGAACAAGGACGCCGGAGTTACTACTAAGAAGAATCAGCTTGAAATATTACTTTATGAGAATTCCGAACCAACAACCCCAGAACCACTAGTAAGAGTACTTAATAATGGTCGTAGCCACGATAGAGAGACTGATCTAAAACGGGTAAGGGCACTAACAGTCTATTACCAGAAGGTTCGTAGTATTCGATCACGTGACAAACTAAACAATCTAATAATAAACCTCAACATTGCTACCTATATTTATATTTACAGAAACTTGACTTACGGCAGAAATAGAAAATAGTGAATTAGAATTTTATAATTACCAAGTATTTCGTTATGATCGGTGTGAACTGACAAGTGATTGTAAGAGGGGTGAAGCTGTTCTTATTGCTGTCCGTAGTGGATATTCCGCACTGGAGTTTTCAAATGCGATTGGACGTACTGAACATTTAATTTTGCAGCTGACCAGGGGCAACTTTAAGCCTATTGTCGTGGCCGTTTATTTACCACCGAACTCTTCTTCTGAATCCTTTGAAGAATTTTGTTCGTCTGTTGAGACAATTTTAACTGAAACTACTTATGATAGTCTGATTATCTGTGGTGATTTTAACTTACCTAACACGGTGTGGGTGAATGATGACTATGGTACTAAGTGTCTGGATTCTATTACTAATCGTGTTCAGATCTTGAGTGACTTGAGTGCTTTTTATAATCTTTATCAAACAAATACAATCGCCAACTGCAATGGCAATTATCTTGATTTAATTTTTATGACTGTAATACTGTAGTTCAGTTAGTACGGGACCCTCTGGTACCCTGTGATAGTTATCACCCTGCCTTGTGTTTTAAAGTGGATTATGCCAATGGACAAGATTTATTGGACTATGATAGTTTTTAATATGACCTTAAAAATGCAAATTATCAGAATATTAATGATTCTTTAGCTGGGATTTCCTGGGAACTACTATTTCAGGACTTAAATATAAATATTGTTGTAGACTATTTTTATCAGTATGTAAATTATGCTATTGAATGTTTTGTTCCCAAATTGCGATCAAAGAATCGAAAGTTTCCTAACTGGTTTAGTTCTGAGCTTAAAGAATTGATATTTAATAAAAAAATTGCTCATAAACGATTTAAGACTGCTAAATCTAAGACTGATTATGTGTTATTCTCAAACTTAAGGTCTCAGTGTAAGATCGTATCTAGGTTGAATTATGAAAAATACATTTCTTCCCTGCAAAAGTTATTGAGTGGTGATAAGAAAGAGTTTTGGAAGTATGTAAAAATGAAGAAGGGTGGTTACACTCTTCCGGGTACAATGTCATATAACGATAAAACTAGCGACGACTCAAATTCGATAGTGAACTTATTTGCCGATCACTTTTCATCTTCATATATATATATATATATATATATATATATATATATATATATATATATATATATATATAATCACGATCCTGGGGCAGCTTTTAACTTTCATTGTTACTCTAATATAAATTTTTCAACCTGTACATTTTCACCCACTGATGTTTTTAATAAGATAAACACATTAAAGGGCAACTTGGGCTCTGGTCCTGACAATATAACAGTGTTCTTTTTAAAATAATGCCAATGTATCTTTTCACTTATTTTGAGTAAATTATATAATTTGTCCCTTCAAAGTGGGATTTTTCCTGATGAGTGGAAGAGAGGTTTACCCTATTTATAAGAATTCAAATAGAGCACATATAGAAGATTATAGGCCAATTTCTAAATGTTCCATACTTTCAAAAATATTCCATTCCCTTTTAACTGATGAATTAACAACTGTTTTTGATAATTATATAGTGCCGGAACAATATGGTTTCTGTAAGGGGAAGTCAACAGTTACAAATATTTTGATTTATGTTGACTTTTTGCTATGTGCTTTGGAGGATTGTTGCCAAGTTTATTTTTCCAAGGCGTTTGACACAGTGAATCATACTTGTCTTTTAACTAAACTGAAATCTATTGGTATTCAAGATCCGCTCCTTTCGTGGATGCGAAGCTATCTGACGGGGACAATACAGATTATATATATATATATATATATATATATATATATATATATATATATATATATATATATATATATATATATATATATAAGAACTACTTGTCGCGTGAAATTAGGGTACAGTCTGGGGTTCCTCAGGGAGCGCATTTGGCCCCTCTTCTGTTCAACTTGTTTTTGAATGATGTCAAATCTTTTTCGCATAGAACGGCACTGCTTTTCGCTGATGATTTAAAATTTTTTAAGTGCATTAGATCTTTGTAGGATTGCATTGATATGCAGTCTGATTTGGATGCATTTAGTATATGGTGTACTACTAACAGGTTGTACCTTAACATTGGAAAGCGCAAGACAGTGCGGTTCTGTAGAAAGAAGACTTTAATTGAGTACGATTATAAGATTAACGGTGTGTCTGTGGAATTGACCGATTCTATATCTGATGTTGGTGTAACATTAGATAGTCAGGACTTTTAAAGGACATATACATAATATCACTAATAAGGGAATGAAATTCGTGGGGTTTGTTACACGAAATCTATCTGACTTCAACGATATTATTTGTCTTAAAAATGTTTATTGCAGTGTTGTGCGTTGTATATTAGAGTATGCCTCACCAATATGGTCACCTTTCTACAATGTACACAAATTGGAGCTAGAAAGAGTGCAGAAGCGCTATTGAAGATTCGTAGCTTATAAATTGGGTGTTCCTAAAGAAAATATCAACTACCCTCCTTTACTACTCCAGTTAAGTTTGAAGCCTCTTGAATATCGCAGGGAATACATTGACTTACTTTATCTATTTAATTTAATGAATTATTTAATCGTTAATAGTATAATAAATTCTCCAGAATTACTAATGTATATTGATTTCAATGTGCCTCAGAGAAGTAGTCGATGGGTTGATGTTTTCTCTGTGGATACTCATAGAACCAACACCCCACCTATGCACCACTAAATAGAATGTGCATTTTAGTTAAGTTATCCCGTGATCACGTTGATCTGGACATTTGTAACATGTCCTTAAATAGTTTCAAAAATTTTTTAAAGCGATATCTATAGTGCAGATATTTCCTTCTCACGGTTCTACATGTAATCTTAAATGTGAGCTTACTGTAGTTTAACGGATACTTTGGATTTGTTTGTTTATTGTTTAGTATTTTTTTTATCTATTTGGAAGTCTATTTGTAAGTTGTAAAGTGTTGCAAATTTTTAAATGGTTTGACCGTTAATAAAACATTTATTTATTTATTTATTTACTTATTTAAAATTACAAAATTCCTTGACTTTTGCAGTCTAGACAAAATTCCCTGACTTTTCCAGGGGGAGCTTATTTCTTGTGTTTACCCTCCGAAGCGAAAATAAGTCTGTTTCTTGTCCGTCTCGTCTTGCAACATCAATATTTATCACAAAATCAAATATTAAATCTAATTTTTTTTTCTGTGCACCAACTATAGAAAATATAAATAATTCTTTATGCAATATTAATCAGTTTCTTTTTATTAGTTAAATTTAGAAATAAATGTTGGTAAACTTGCGATTAATCTTACTTTTAGTTTCACTACACTATATAATTAACTTAAATATAAGCTGTATTTTTAAAGAATTTACTTTCATTTTGAAATTGCTGGCAAAATAATAATCATTATTTTATATTTAGATCGACTTTTACATCATTTGGTAAATTTTTGGATCATCCTATATTCTGTGACTAAATCAAAACTATAATAACTGTTGAACTGGAAACTTGTAACTTGTTAAACATCATTGTCTGCTGAAAATGTTTGAAAACCCTAATTTGAAAACATCCTGTGGGTTCACTAAATATAGAATTAGCAAAATTGTGTCTCCATTGGTAAAACCTCTGCATGAAAGTCAATACAATTTTCTGTCAAACAAAAGAACGTTTTTTAAAATCGGATTAAAACTCAATAAGGTAACTGGGTGTCTCACATGATTTATGAATCGATTTATTTCGAATGATATATGGTTAGAGAAATAAGGCTTTGCGTCGATTTTATAGTTTGTATATCTGTTACAGTAGCAGAAATGTTAGAAACAAAGTATTTTTAAAGAAGCGTTTTAAAAATTTTTCTTATTTACTTTTTTAATTGCCAACAGTTCTTTTATACCTTTATCTTCGAGGCTCAGGGGAAATATAATTTGTTTTAATTCCCTCATTAAAATTTTCATATCCTGTTCCAATTCTGAAACTTAACTTCTCGGCTTCCGCTTTATACTTCTTTGTGCCTTTTTCCCGTCTTTGGGGTAATTTTCTAAAGGCAATATTAAGTCAAATCCTTTACTAATATCTAACCGAGAGGTTCGAAATTCTATATTTACTTTATTAGAGTGATGACGATGACCTTAGATCCCAATAAATTGAAAGAGATGCAGAAATTTTCTATATTGGTGGTTATGATCGTTGCTGCGTACGGATAGTGATGACACAAAAATGATATTAAATCTTATTTTCTAGACATTAATGCTTCTTTCCATGTCAATAATTCGAAGCGAGGTAAGTAGAGCTTACAATGTTTTTCACACACAAATGAAGTAAATAGAAAGTTAAATAAGCAATGTGAATTAGAAACTTTCAATTTTTAAAAATGTTTTAGTAAGAGTCATTAATTATGTAAAAAATGAATATCGTCATGCTTTAGAGCAGGATTAGTTAACAACAATTTTATATTTATGCATTTTAATTATATTTTATTAGTCTATTGCCATCCAAAAGCTCGAATTATTAGTTTTGTTAACTGGCGACCAAGTGCTTCTTATAGTAAGCAGATATTTTTAAGAATGTTTTCTCTGGAAATTATTTGACCCAAAGAGAATTAATGATAATAAGTACATCATTGCCAGTTATAACAATAACATTTTGGTTGAAGAATATATTTAAGATTTACTAAAATATCGTTGTCGGATTAAAAAACTATAAGGTAAAAACGTAAATAATTCCGGGGGATTAAGGATTTTTCTGTGAAAAATTTTTACCATATAAATCGACCAGTCAGGTGTTTCAAAGTGCGTATAAATATGGCGGGTCTAGCGCGTGAGCGCCCGTGACGACTATGTGACCAGCTTGCAACGAACCTCTTTGAACTTTGCCGGTTCGAACCTTATCTTCAGCGCCCGGCACCAAAGGAGATTTATAGCGTCTGGGCGATGTAAACCAATAAAGGGTAAAGAAAAAAAATTTAAGTGTTGGTTGAAATCCAGCACAGCACCCAAATTTTTGAATAACATTTTATTTAATAGAGAGTGAGCGAAGAAAGCAGACTTGCCTTGCCATGTGTGACGACGAAGAACAAGACAGCTATTGTTTGTTTGAAGATCATAGACAATGATGTTTCTTGCGAAATAGTAGATATCTGTTGGACTTCCAATGTCTTTATTTTTGTTGAATATCACGACGTTTCGGCTAGTAGTTATCTCTAGCCGTTTTCAGTTTCACTAGAAAACAGCTAGAGATAACTACTAGCCGAAACGTCGTGATATTCAACAAAAATAAAGACAATGGAAGTCCAGCAGATATCTACTATTTCGCAAGACAGCTATATTAATTTTATGCAATGGGGTTATTATCATCAAGTTTGTTAAATAAAAAACCAAAATCTCTACGATGTTGGCGTACTGCTTTGTATAAAAAATGGTCAAGATCAGAAATTTTAGCCGATTTAAATTTCCAATATATCAGCGGACAATACAAAAATTTTATCAGAATGTCTCCTACCGATTTTAAATACTTATTAAATAAAATAGGACCAAAGAAGAAACATTTTTCAAGCATAAGTTCAATGGATTTTAATTAACAGTGGTATGGTGGTACTCGAAGCACAACATTTCCATGTTCTTTAGCCCATTCGTCTAAAACATGTTTTTAAATGATCTTTCTTTCTCGTTCGCAATTTTGAGAAATTCCTTCTTTAGCAAGTCGTTCGTAAAGAGAATATGTTTTCTTGATAACCAATTTGTAATATCATTTTTTTTAACTATGTTATTGGCAACTTTTCCACCAGTCTAGAATGATAACTGGCATTATCCAAAACTATAACAGATTTCTCATTTGAGAAAAATATTTTTGAAAGATATCCCCCGTCATTTATTCATGGTAATCTTTGGTAGATTTCGATTCGAACTGCAGTAAAACTCCTATAAATCCATTAACAAATAAATCTCTTGTGCATATAATTGTCATACTTTGTCTGACAATGAAGAACAAACGACAGCTTTGTATAACCCTGTATAAAAAAATGGTCAGGATTCAAACATAGCAAATTTATAGTTCCAACATATTAGCGAATAATACAGAAATTTCATCAAAATCTCTTCGTTACATTTTGAATATATGTTGAACAAAATATATTTCCAAAAGAAAAATATATTTTCACCATCTCATTTCCATATGGCAGACGCACTCGAAACTTTCTTCTCGCTGATCTGTTCCTATTGTCTGACGCAATTTCATTTCACACATCCACTTCTTTTCTTTTCTAAAATTTTTGTCCATAACTGACAAATTTTTGAATTATTGGTAGGTCTCCTCTAAATTCAACATATTTTCTTTCGACAATGAACAAATTTTAATCAATGTCAAGTGCTAAATAAGTTTCATTTAATTAACAAAAAAATAAGAAAATCTCGTGTCTTCAGTCTCGCTACAAATTAAGTTTTTCCAAAGAGTGGGTCATAAACCCGTCCCACTAGATAAAAAAAAATCCCTTGAGTTGGTATCAAAAAACCGACAGGAAATGGATCGCTGTGAGTATCGGTCAAGCTACTAGAAAATAACAGAACTATAAAAAAATTTACTTCTTGTGACCTAATTGCATTTATTACCTCCTTTGAAATCTACCGATGATGGCACTCGATAACAATACAAATCGGCAAAATTCAACAGAGTCTCGCTGGAAGTTCGTAGCACCTTTATATGCGTTTTAAGATAAAGACTAATTAGTCTTCATATTTACAAAATTTACGATGGCTGCACGTGTCTCTAATTTCGTGGTAAAAATTCTCCGATATAATTAATTTTGTAGTAACGTCTCCCTAATTCCGGCCTATATAATAAATATACAGGTTTCAAGTTATAAAAATGGTAATATCTTAAGTATTAAATTCTAAAATTAATTTCAGTTGAAACACAAACCAAAACTGATTATTTTTCAACAAGTTTAAATTTCAAATTACAAAAATTGTATTCATAAGAATTTGATATTTACCACTTTTTGGTAAGGATAGACAAAATAAAATTATATTCTAATTAAATTTCCAAATAAATAACATTCATTGGTATAGAAAATTATTTAGCTATTGACTAGCTTGAAAAACGTAAAAAAAAACATAAAATGGCTAGCATAACTAATACAATGGAATAGCATTTCTTTGGGTACCGACCAATTTTAGAACCTTAAATTATTAAATGCATAAACTCCGCGCTTTTTGGATAATACTAGAAAATCCAATTTTTTCAGAACATCTGCACTCGCGTCCATTTGCTTTACTCATTTGTATCGTCTTGACTTCGTACTTTTTTCCTGACTGCTCATTGATTATTTTCGTTACAACGCCGGGAAATTGTTCTTCTTCGCATAGTTGCCAAGTGCGATGGATTGAGTTGTCGAGAGGTCAGTGTTCGGTGATATATTCTTGTCCACTGATTTTTTTTTATTTAATTCTTTCTTCCTTTATCTTTTCAACGATTTTTTTAATCAAATTTTCTTTGCCTCTCCAAGAAGACGCTAATACTCCATATAGTCGCTAGCGATCGTTACTGTGGGTGTGAATCATTTAAAATTCATTTTAGATTGACTGATTGTAGGTATTTCCATGATGTACCATTCTTACATGATTTTGGAAAGCGTGATTTTCTATCATCGGCATTTCCAGTTGTCCCGGGAGTACAGGTTGATTCAGCTACGGGAGCTTAACATACGGCCATCTTCAGTACAACGAACAATGTACTCATTCTCAGTTGTTATCTCATTAATTACCAAAGTTGAACATGGTAGACTGTATACTATACTACCACATTTACCGAATTCGACACTTGTAGCTCGACAGAAACATCCAGAGCACTGTTTTACCGCGAATGTATCAATATTAAAGATTAAATCATTCTCAACTGTGGAATCTTGAGCTTGGCTTTTTTAACTTCCATGTAATTTCCTTTAAGAGTGAAAAAGATTTTCATTTTTAATGCCGCTTAATCATACTTCATCTACACACTGCTGAAACGAGTTGATTTTTGCGACTCTTACATACTCCTCGAATTGCCGAAGACACTCGTTATCTCATTTTGTTGTATTAGACACATCCAATGTTTTAGCATTGACTGTATCTGTCAAAGAACTTGTGCTATTATTTGCAGATGTCTTGACAAGCCGTTGATAATTTGGATCTTCAGGATTAAACAGGTAAAACCCACATGCATGGAATCTTTGTGTATTTTCTGCATTTCATGTGGAAATCCAAAACAAAATCTACATATTTGAGTCGACTTCCCTTCTTCTGCAAAAAACTGCTTCATCCATCGGCTTCATGATGTAGGTACAATTGGGCAGCAAAGCAACAAAAGTAATTCCTTTTTCTCTACACAAACCACTTAATGCCAGAGACAAATGAGACGAGTGTTCATCCATGAAAAGTATCACAGAAAACTTGATGTTCTTTTTCACCAAAAATGGATAAAGAAACATTTGTAATGTACTCAGAAAAAGTCTGACAAGTCATCCACCTACTGTCCGACGTGCCGATGACCCAATCCTTAGGATACTTTGCCAAAATATTTTGTGGCATCCGTTTATATGGAAACAATGTTAAAATTGGCATTAATTTGCCGCTTGCAGTGACTCCTAATGACAAAATCAAATTTTAATTCTCGTCGTTACGTGAAGTCATATACACCGTTTTACTACTTTATGTGTGAAAACTCCTTTGCCCTTCGGACACAAAAAAAGCGGACTCGTTACAAAACCAGGCATTTTTATTACTTGTCAATCATACTTAATCAAATATGAATTGATGCGCCGTAAATATGTTTTCTTCATATTATTGCTCAAACACAATTACGCGGTATGGCTCGGAATAAAGAACATACACTCTAACTTTAGGCCTTAAATTAACACTTATAATAGCTTTCCTTTGAAAATCATAAACACGAACTAAAAATGATGATAACAAATCGAATGCTGTATAAATTTTCAACATTTAGGTGTAAATTATGGGACTAACAAACATTCTATAATATCAGGATTTTATTGAAATTTAGTGCATTATAGATATTTACAATTAAAACTTTAACAACTAGAATAATAAAACAATAGTACGGAATTACCTCAATAATTTCTTCAGGGTTTCATTTGATGATAGAAAATTTATATAGAACATTTTTTTATAAAAAGTTATCGAAATTAAGAAAAATTTAAAGTACTACATTTCTTGTTTCCGTGCTAGGCACGGAATTATGTAGTTTGTAATAGGAATATGTACATAATTCCGTACAGAAAGCATCGAGGTGAACTCAGCAGTTACCTAAACAATTAACAAGGGTCTATTGAATACTTAAATGAATTCATAGTCAGAAAAAGACCAAACGATTTATTTTCACAGCCTTAAAAAATTTACTCGAATCGTTATCACCTCATTCATGATCTCTTCTCATATGTCACTCAGTTTCCGAATTACCACTTAATACACTCCTGATATTATATAAGGTCACACAATCAAAACGGGCTTTATTGATTTTTTATTTGTCGAAACATGTTACTAATTTCTTGTTTTAATGAATAAAATAAAAAAGATCTAAGGAACTATTTATCTTTCAGGAAAGTTAGGACAGTGGAAAAAAAATCTTATCCGTACGTCCTTGCAAATATTGAAGCGAAATTTAAAAAGAACCCCCAAATCGTTCTGGTTCTATAGCAATCAAGTCTAATAGTACTCTGCCATCTGCTATGTCTTATCAAGGTCATGAAGTAATTAATCCCACTGACATTATAAATTCATTTGTGAAATTATTGTATTATTTCTACTCCTTATGTACCTACTTCTAGTCATGGTTGCAATTCTTACCCTATCTCATTATCTAAAATAATGCCTAAAAACGCCGAGAAGCCTGTAAAAATTGAAGACCAAATTCACAAGCGAGTCCTGATTACATTCCTTCATTTGTCGTAAGGGATTGTGTTTGGGCGTTTGCTGAGCCTTTGTCCGTAATTTTTAATTTATGCATTCAGAAATGTATTTTTCCTGGCCTATGGAAGGAGTCAAAAATCTGTCTGGTTTTTAAAAAGGAAGATAGAACCAGGGTTGAAAATTATCGCTCAATAGCGATAATGTGCAATTTTGCAAAGGTATTTGAGAGGGTTCTTCAGAAACAAATATCCTTTTACATAGGGTCTCCTATGGTCGATCAGTAGCATGGTTTTGCTTCTGAAAAGTCAACTGTGACCAATCATTCTATTATTGTACAGTATATCTCAGAGCGTATTGATTCTGGCACTCAGGTCGATGTCATTTACACATATTTTTCCAAAGCGTCTGATCGACTTGCTCACCGTGTTTTACTTTCCAAATTGTCGGACTTTGGTTTTAGTGACAATCTTATTAGATTTTTTCAAAGTTACCTATTAAACCGCTCTCACCATGTTCAATACTCTGATTATAGCTCTAGAAATTTTGTAGTAATGTCGGGTGTTCCTTAAGGGTCTGTTTTAGGTCTCTTATTTTTTAACGTTTTTATTAACGATATCGCACGTGGGTTGCATAACAGCTCCCTATTTATGAAGACGATTTAAAGATATTCCGGGACATACGGAATCCTGGCGATTCTGGCGAGCCTTGAACTGGATCTCATGAAATTAAATGCTTGGTGTCTAAAAAACAAACTGCCTCTGAATGTAGACAAGTGTAATCTTATGTCATTCACGAGAAGTAAAATGCCTCTGCTGCATGATTATGGGATCAACGGCGTGTTTCTAAGGCGAGTTAACTACATTAAGGATCTAGGAGTTGCGTTTGACTGCAGACTCACATTTGTCAATTATATTAATGATACAGTATTGAGATCTTACCAAATGCTGGGCTTCGTAGTGAGATCTAGTCTTGAATTTCAGTCACTCCAGATCATAAGCACGTTATATTATTCTCTTCTACGGAGAATATGAAATATGCCTCAATTATCTGGCATCTGTGTTACCATGTACACTTTGAAAAAATTCAGTATCGTTTATTTACAATTTTGTTGTCAAATCGTTTATTTACAATTATCTGTGATTGATTTATAGACTATGTTATATTTATTGTACTGTCTGTATTATGTATATAATTTAGAAGTTATGTATTCTTTTTCCTGCCTCATAAAAGGGATTCTGGTCCTGTAAGACAGTGTAAATAAATAAATAAAAAGAAATTGGAATACCACGGAATCGCAATTGTGTACTTTTACTTTAATAAAAAATGGTACGAAATTGGCGTCTTAAAAACAGTGGAACCGAAAGTCTAATTGAGATAGGAGTAATAACAACCAAATGTTTTATTGACACACCTAAACTCCATTCTACGAAAAAGTAAGTTTACCATTGAAAAAGAGATAAATGCTGTTCCTGGATGGCATGGTCAGTCACTCAAATCAAATTATTAAAACATTATTATATTGGAAGCTAACACACAATGGACCATATCCCAACTTCGGTTCAATCATTCCGTTGTAATTAAACGATAAATTAAACGCAACCTTTATAATGGCGCAATATCTATATGCAACAATGCAGATTCATTTGAAAAATAGCAAATAATAATTCAGATTCAAAACAGAATCAATATTTTCTAAAATTAATAGATATTAAATTTAACCTTAGAACAAAGACAACTGAAGAGCAAGAAGCACATTCCTTTTTTCCGTATTAATAGGAAACCTCAAAGAAAATAAGCCAAACTGCCAGCAGCTAAAACATAAAAACAGCCTTCAAATCGGGAAATACACTCACAGCTCATTTAACAAAAATAAAACCTAAAAGAACATTTTTAAGAAAGAATATGTTGGGAAAATTTATAGAAGCAATTTACATTAAAAATAATAACGGAATGTTTAGTAAACTCAATTTTTGACAACCACTACTTGAAAATTTACACTTCAGTGAACATAGTTCATACATATATAAGACAAAACACAGTTTATACTTAATACTTGATAACGATTACAGATACAACCTGGTCAAAACATCGCACAAATACATAAAAATAGATTCACACAACCTCATTTTAGTCAACAATAACATTCTTCTGCATCAAAATCCTTCCTCTGAAACTAATGGGTATTTCATGTAACTGTAGCTCTAGTTCGTTGAAAACTGAATTTGTCATATGAGGAGTTACCTATGTCAAGGAATTTTTGGAGGATACACACTTAGCGAAATGTTAACCATTAGTTCCATCAAATGACAGATAACCAACATTTTTATGGCAAAAATCGAGTATTATTTACTCTTCAATATCAAACATTAATAACATCAATGGAGGATTTATGGTAATTTGGAGGTAATGGCAGCCCTTACAGAACTACAAGGAGGGTACACTAAATATTATTATCATTTATAGGAATGAGACAGTAGAGACCATGCTAAATATTACATGATCTATTTGTGGAAATACTGTAAGTAAGTAGTAAAATTTGTATATACCTCCCTCCACTTTATGTAAAATTAGGCCTTGGACAAAAAAAATGTTTATATTTAAGTGATGCTAAGATAAAAGAAGAGATTTTCCTCAGATTTCAAGTAAGAGTACGTTTAAACATGCCAAGGTTGCAATAAGGCTAAATAATAATGAGAAAAAAATATAGAATGCGTTCCAAAATATTTGCAGTAGTTTTCGGAAATTAAAAATTAAAAAATTAAAAGAACTGCTGCTATCCTACAAAGTCTTGGTTTGTATATAACACATTGAAACTACATTTTCTACACAATAGTTTGCACTTTTAAACCCAAAAATATAGCTCAACTCGCAATATGGGGAGGGCATATTTGGGCTGCATACTGCTAGACTCTATACGAGAAATCTCTTCTGGTGTTTATAAGAGGAGCAATATGACACACTAAACCAGAGGGTTTTCGAGGTTGTAGTTTAGGATTAGATTAAGATATTAAATTTTTTTTTTGAAATTCAATATGGCAGATCAAATATGGTGGGTTGAAAATTTTACGTTATTCACATTTTTGCCAAAATTGGTATTAGAGGTCGGTTACGAGTCTGAAGTTTATCTTTATAGCTTAATATGGAATTCAAAAATTTTACATTTTTTCGATTGTGTCGAAAATTGATGTGGTGGTGTTTTGCGCCTATTACGGATTTTAAATTAATTTCATTAAACTCACTATGCATAATTTACATATACTTTGAATTTGCAGCAATTTATTCAAACACCGGTTCGTTGTACATTAAATTTGGTTAAAAGATATCTTAAATTTCAATAAAGTAACTGACAAGATATTTTAACTTCTGTACATTAAAATTAATTCACATGTACTCTAATACTAAAGTAATTTACATTATTATTCAATATTTGAAAGGGTACACTGCATGAGATTCCGGAAGATGGCGCAGCTTGTATTGAACTTTTTGTTTAGTATGATATAAGTTGCTTAAATGACTCAATTTACTTATGGTGAAGTGTACATGTCTGGCCAATACTAACGGGAACCCATGAGTTCGAAACTGGTCCACTGTCAATAGGAAAAGTTTCCACCTTTTGCTAGTAGTTTCAGAATTTTTTGAACTCATATTAATGTTGGAGCATTAAATATGTGATAACATATCTCAAATTTAATGAACATTAGCTCTATATTTAATGTACATAGTCACCTTAAAACGTAATGATCAAACTTTAAATTTAATGTATGATTACATTAGATTTAATGGAATAAATTAATTTAGATTAATGTAAATTATTAAATTCAATGCATTACATTAAATACATTTAATTAATGTTTGTGAAATTTGCTTTCAGCACATTTATATTAAATTTAATTCGTTTCTTTTTTACAATGTAGGATTAAAAAATATACATGTGTCAAATTCTTTCAATAGTGGTATTGGGAGCCTAGATTACAAATCTGTAGTTAATTTCCTAAAATTCAAGATAACAAATTTACTATGACATACTAAACATTTGTTCGGTAAAATTGCATTCAAAACTGGTATTTGGGTAATTCACAGAATCAAGGAATTTTTTCTTGGTCATTTTAGTGTGGTTTACAACTTCGACCTTGGGAACATTGCGAGGTACATTACACACCTCGCTTAATACTTGGTTCAATTAATTTATAGATAACATAACGAGTTTAACACTAAAACTCGAAAAAAAAATTTTTATAAAAAAATTGGATCGACTTCTAAAAATGCGCTAAATAGTAAACAATAACAATGTAAATTTTTATATGAAATGGAAATTTTTGAAGTTGAAGTTAATTTTCTCCCTCTTTAGCACAACTTGAGAAGTCCGATCAATTTTTTTTTTATAAAAATTTTATCTTAAAACATATTTTTTTTTTTAAATAAAATATTTCGTTAAGAAAACTGAAGGACATTCTTGGACTATTTTGATATACTAGAAGTTTATTTCTCAGTCATGACAGAAAAAGCTAAAACCTTGGAGTAAAAATATCAGAAATACAATAATTTTGTGGACACGTTCATTAAAGTTTTATGTGTCTGGGTGTTACATTGCATTTTTTCTCCATTTCTCTGGTATTGTATGTAAATGTAAAATTTTTGTGTACTGGTTTTGTTAGTTTATTTCTAAAGTCTTAGCCTCTGTACTTTATCAGTTCATTTGATACTTGATATTCTATTCTTTAATAATTTCAGTGTCTCCTATACATGGTGAATTGTGAAGTTATCATTTAATTTTTCTTCATTCTGCAATCTAATCTCGTTTATTTATTTACTTGTAAAGGTGCGTGGAGAAGCACTACACAGTCTATGTAAAGCTATTGTTTTGTAAACTGTAAAGACAAAATTTATTTTATTGTATATTAATAGTCGGTCAAAAATCAAATAATTGCTTTTACTCATGTACACATTTTGTATAAATTACGACGTGAAATTAAAATATAAACTTTCTGAAAATAATATAGTATTTAAAAATGTTTTTTATGCAATGAACATAAAAGTCACACACACACACATTTTTTACATAGATTTTCAATCTTTTACGTGGCCGTTCTAAAATTACAAATCAAAAGTACACAAATATATATTAAAATAAAAGTATAGAAGTTTTTCAGTTAAACAGTTCTTGCAAAAAAATCATACTTAAAGAACAAATTATAGGAAAATCAAATCTGATGTGGATTCCTTTATTATGATTATTATTGTTAGCAATTTATAATTTGAAATGAATGAATAAGTAAAACCTAAAAACAGATTTATATTCTCATTTAACATTAAACAGTAACAATGTAAAATTTTCCTACAACACTAAATTTAATTAACTTTGCTTTCAACTTTCTACGTCTTTTAAGGTGTCGGGACATCCCTTAACAGTTAGGCACTAATTAAATGTCAACGAGTTTATAAATTTACTCTACAGTATTTACCACTGATTACTCTGAAAAGGGGGAAAATATTTTTGAATTATATACTTTTGGGAGTAAAAAATATTAGAATGCTCACGTTGCCTGATTTTGAACATTCTAACCAAAAGAAGTTTTAACCATTCTAGAGAATAATTCAGTCGAATAATAATTACATTGATTAATTTCGATATATCTGGTGTGATGGATAAGAAATTCCTCAAATTTCTTATTTAAATAGCTTTATCTCTTTTTCGTCGCAGAATTTTATCTATTATGGTTGTCAATCGATTGATTTAAATATTTGCGTGAACATGATTCTACAGTTAGTTATCGAGATGCAAGCTAATTGCTAATATTCAATTTTTCTCAATTTTTGAGATTCATTAAAGTGTCTTATCATAGTTTTTAAATACTCGAAATTGGTAGTTAGAGAAGAGTTGAAAAGCTAATAATGGAAAGAAGATACATTTTGGTAACTTTTAAGATCTCTTTGTAACCTTGACAGATATTGCTTTACAATATTATTACTTTGAGTGGTGGTTTTAGATCTTTCTTTTTAAACCAAAATATGTTATCCTTTACGCCTCCGTACGTCTCATAGACTTATAGAATATATAGGGTGTTCTCAAAGTTGAGTTATTTATTTTAACAGCTTGTAGAACTCCTCAAGGGAAATCGATTTACCGAAAATCAATTATATAAAAGTTGGCAAATAAAGAAATTATTAACAATTATTTAAAAAATTTAAAAACTGTAATACAAACATTTCATGATATCTTCATGTCTTCCTCCACGTATCCATGAGTGACTACACACGTCAGAAATCAAATCCCGGTCTCCACGGATAATATCATAAGCATTTTGGATGCGATGTTGTAGGTCTTCTACAGTATTCACTTCCCATTGTGATAACCTAACTGTTTGAAATAACTCTACAGAAAAAAATTGCACAGATGAAGATCCGGGGAACGTGTAGGCAAAGAAATGAGTCCATTTCGCCCTATCCATTTATTATGAAATACATTATTTAAATGTTCGTGAACTTCTCGTCTAAAATATGGCGGAGCTCTATCATATAGAAGCTACATATTCTATTTTACATTTAAAAGAATATTTTCTAAAAATTGTGGACAAATAATTTTCACCTGTCAGTCGATTTGGAAAAAATAAGGCCCTATAAGCATGCCATTTACTAAACCAGCCAAACATTAACTGAAAACATGTTCTGAAAATGACTTCTTTTCACTGCACGTGGACCTTCTACTGCCCAAACATGGTTGTTGTGGAAATTATTTACTCCATTTCTTGTAAACCAGGCCTCATCGGTAGCCAAAATAAAATTGGTAAAATTATCATTTATGTTGTACTAATGTAAAATCCAGTGACAAAATTTTTCTAGAATAATATTCTGGTTGGAACGCTTTTACCCGTTGATAATGATACGGATAAAGTTGTTCTTGTCGTAAATTTTTCCACACTTATTATGAACTACTTCTACTTGACCTGCTATGGACCTAGTGCTCATCGTTCAGTAGTAAACAAAGTTTTTACAATGCAGTGGTTGACTTCTTTCTTTGCCAACTTTTATATAAACGATTTTTGGTAAATTGATTTCTCTTTATGAGTTCTACAAGCTGTTAAAATAAATTACTCAACTTTGAGAACACATTGTTTAGCACCTGAGCTCTATAGCATTACTGACAATGATTTGTTTCCTTAACTGTTATATTAAAATGTACTTTTCATCTGGTAAGGGCGGTATTACAGTTATTTTAATACAAAAATTTCACAGTCATATCATCAAGTCTTTATAGTATATATTTAATAAATGTTTGGAATCATATATTACGCCCAGTACAGGGAAAATATCGATTGTTATCCTGGTTTTTAAAGCGGGTGATCAGAGATAGCCAACATACTATAAGCCTATATCATTTATAAATAATTTTGCTAAGATTTGTGAGAAGATCTCGATTTTTTGGAGAAAAACGATCTTTTATTTAGTTTGGATTTAGGACTATACAGTCCCCAGAAGATGCCTTTTTTGAAATAATTAATAATGTTCTTAATCATAACAACAAACAGACTTATGACTGCCTTCCTGGATCTAACGAAAGTGTTCGATACGGTAGCGCACGAAATTCTAGTCAATAGGTTAGAAGAAATAGGCATACGTGGTGGTCCCCTTCTTTTTTTTTACAAAATTATTTAACACATAGGAAGCAGAAAGTGAAGATAAATAATGCTTACAGTGAGTGTGACACTGTTATTACTGGGGTGCCACAGAGGCCGGTGCTGGGACCCATACCCTTTCGTGTCAATATTAACAAAATGGGTAGCTTATTATGGGATTGCTGTGCAGTATCATATGTTGATGATACGGCACTATTTTTCTCGGCTGAAATATAGACGAATGTGTGTAGTCCGGCAGAGTTGGGTCTGTGGTGCACTCGGTGCTCGGTGGCTCGAATCAAGTAAATTAAGTTTAAATCATGATATATATGACCTTCTCCCCAACAAGTGTGGATCAACATGAAATCGAATATTTAAAAATTCATTCATCGTGTGATAAAAATAGTATAAATTGTAACTGCCTTTTAAAACCAATAAAAGTACATATTTGAATCCTATTGTTGATGAACATCTAAAGTGGAATTAGCGTGTACTTAATTTAAGTAAAAATTTAATTCTAACATTTTAAGATAGGTCATTATAAAGAAGTCTGAAAATTTTAGCAACTTGTGAAAATACTGTTTTAAAAATTTTATTTCATAAACCTCGTAGGTATCATACAACTCTTTTATGCTTGATATTCTTAACTTAACCTGTACGCTTTGTCATGTCTTACTCTTTACGAAAAATAAAAGATTGCGTTTCGCCAATCTCATATAATTATTCGACAAGAATAAATGTGAGTGAATATATGTGCGTACCCAGGTGTCATAACTCATTTTGCTGTAGATTTGTTTCATACTTTGTGCCAAAAATGTATAAAATGCTGCAATGTTCTATTAAGACATTAATTGTAAAAAATGTTGTAAAGATAAGAAGATCAATAAAGCTTCTTTTTTTGTTTGTTTTGTTTCTGTGCAAAAGCATGAATAACTCAATAATTGTTCCTCTGGATCCGGTGAGCTACCACCGATATAAAGTCTCGCACCATGTCATGTTGGAGGTGAACTCGGCGCACAAGTTGATTTTCACTTTAGGCTTAAGGTGGAAGAAAATATTAATATTTAAAACATTATTATACTCCTGTAGGTACGAAATATATATTTTTATCATTATTATCTGTTTATAAAGATTTAAGTGTTAGTTCAAGTCCTTCCCAGGGATAATATATTTGTACCTATTTTTTTCTATAGGTTAATTCGGGCCCTATAATCATAAAAGTCTTAATATTATTCAATAAATTCTTGGTTTACTTCCATTTAGTAATGACCATATAACTTAAAAAGTTAATCTTTATCAATTTTTTGTTTTTGGAATTTGAATTTATTTCCTAAACTATCAATTTACTATCTGCCATAATCAAATGTACTAAATTTTATAAACACAAAAATATTCGTATAGCAGTACTATAAATTGAATAAAATCAAGCTGCGCAAGGGGCAATTTAAAAAACGTTGTTAATAAATCTATATCAAAAATTCTAAGAAAAAAAAAACAAAGTAAATATAAACCTATATATGGTCTTCTTCGACATACTCTCTACAAGTATATTTAGAGGTGAAAGGTTTAAGATTACTTCCATGGCGGTCGTTGGGCAGGTTTTCATTGCTCCATAAATAAGGAACGTTTTTAAAAAATCAAAATTTCAGTAAGAAATAAAGAAATCTTTCCGCCGTATTTAAATAGTTTGTTATATATGTAAATTCTCCTTTCAAGCAGAGAATATTAAAAGTATATATACAAACAGTTTATTTCCTGCAAATATCGCTCTGGTCCTCTGTTCATACGCGTTTCTATCACCTCATGATCTCGTCAGTGGAGCTGTATCGGATCATGAGCAACATTAGCAGGAAACAACTGATATAAGAAATATAAATTTCAAGATTCGTCGGCAGGATATTGCACCTACCATCTACCGACCTCGATGTCAGACTGAAAAATATCGCCAGTCGAACGACATCTATGAATCATTGGAGTAATGTTAAAGCGATATTCGCAGGAAATAAACTGTATATATATATATATATATATATATATATATATATATATATATATATATATATATATATACATATATATATAAATGAAGTAAAATGCAAACAGTAATTGCAAACTTCGTTCCATCATATCCTTTCCGTGTTAGAGGTTGCACAATTTGAATGAATTGCTACAAAACACAATTCATCCCATGACACCACCATCGAGATGATGGCCTACCTGTACCACCATACCGAGAAGAAAGTCAAAACTTACCCTCCCCGCCATAGTGATACGGCAGAGGTACATGTTTCGTCTCTACTAGACTCATCAGGGTACCGACATGCACCTGTTTGTGCAAAGGACTACAACGGCATAATGTGGATGTATCCACTGCTATTGCATCTCATACGGAGGAATCCGTGAAAGCCTCATAAACATATATATAAATATATATATATATATATATATATACATATATATAAATATATATATATATATATATATATATATATATATATATATATATATATATATATTTCATATTCTCTGCCTGAAAGGAGAATTTACATATATAATAATAAGGAACGTTTTACTTAACTTGCCATTTGATTTAGTAGAGTCGAGACATTGTTATTATTGTCATCATCTTTACTTTTTTAAATTCATCGTAGGATTTGTGACTTCTTGCAATTGTCGTCCATCTTAGCATATATGTTTGCTGCAATTTATCCGTGTGCTTTCGGCATTTTATATCCAATAGGTTTCTGCTAAACATTTGATATTGTCAGTTAATTAATCCGTCTTATTTTGGGACGCCCACTTCTTTGTTCTACTGTGATCGCCAGTCGATAAATTTGCGAACCCATAGATCATTCTTTCAATGTGTTCGATTCAGCTCAGTCTTAGTCTGCAAACTCTTTCCATTACGCCCATCACTCTGAATCGTCCGAAGAATAAATTGTTTGGTATTCGGTCGCGAAAGAGCGTACGCCTAACATATATCTCGCCATGATCATGCCAATGAATAAATCCATTATAATGTAAGAAAATCATTTTATAGTTTTCGTAAAAACACTGAAAGTTTCTACAACTTTCTTAATAAAAATGTTGACTGAAAGTTTCTGCAATTTTTTTGATAAAAATGTTGATGTAAAGTGATTGTTTTAGATATTTTACATTGTTTTACACTACTTTACATTATTTTATATCATTTTACATCACTTCACATAAAATTACTATTATTTATAAAATAAAATGTAAATGTATGTAATATATCGTTAATTTACTTTTTTTATGTAATTATACTTGAAACCTTATGCAATACGAAAAAATACATTGTATACTTCGGTATAAGTAAAAGTATTTAGATGTAGATTTACATGCGTTTCTTACTGTGTGGTATATGATATGCTTTTTGACAATAAGTAACAATTAATAAACGGTTACATCGGTCAAGCTGAAAACTTATTGATACAACAGCTTCTCTCATTTTCCTCAAAAATCATGGACTGGTGCCCTTTTCAAAACCATTGATTCAATTGGGGAGCGTGAAGAAAATTGCTTGCTAGCATCAAGAATTTATGCTCAGAAGTATTCTGATGCACGTCATCCCGACAAACGTACATTAGAAAATTAGTTGCATGTTTTATAAAAAAAGCCACATGAAGAAAATGAATTTTTAATTATGGGATCTCTGGTCGAAAATCCGCAAAAAAGACTTCAAAAAATTTATGAAAGAGATAGCTGTAGAATCGACAGAATAATAAAAAAAAACACAAATTTGATCCCTACTGCAATCAACTATATCAGGAACTTTTGGAAGTAGTATAAGAGAATGTGCGGTCAAATACGTATACACATTGATACAGTTGTAATGTAACCTAATGTAATCGATAAGTAAATTTTCGTGAAAAAAACATTTCTATTTCTTTAAAAAAAATATCTTTTTAATACAAATATATTTAATTTTAATAATGTCTGTTGAACAACATGCTGAAAATTATTTGATGAATAACATAACTAAAAATATTTCATTCAGTTTTGAATTATTTTATCAAAAAAAAGAAGTTTAAAAGGCTCAGCGCTAAATTGACATTAATTAGAAAATAATTTATTTGCCAGTTAAAACTAACCATTTTGTTAACACAACTGTCAGTTTACTCTGGTAATTGTAGATAATTGTGAGCTTCTAAAAAAGCTAAAATCACATTTGATAGAGAATGTGTAACATAATGGCAAATAATTGAATGTTAATTAAATGTGTGGTCAAAAGAAATAAAATGCTACAATAAATTGTTGTGCCGGGTTGCCGTAATGGCCTTTATATTTTGGCGCAAATTCAAGAGATAACATAGAACAAAACGGCGATTACAGCAGCCACGTACAATATAATAGTAAACATACGTAGGCAGATCAACATATTGCAGAGTACTGTGCGGGCTGAAACACCACGTTATCTGTTATTAGTTAAGCTAATCACAATATGTATCTGGTGGCCATACAAGAGAGGTCGTCGGTTATGTCTGACACCATTAATCGTACAATTTTCGAAAAAAAAGTTATGGTAAAAGCGTTGAGAAAAAGATTTTTCCCGTAATTTGTCCGTTGAGGTTGTATTGAAAATATTTGCGTTTTGGTATCCTGAAAGTTTTATCAAAATATCTCACTCCCGTCAAACATTATGCGTAAACACTATATATATATATATATATATATATATATATATATATATATATATATATATATATATATATATATTCGTTCTCAAAGTTGAGTCATTTATTTTATCAGCTTGTAGAACTCTTAAATTTGGTAAATAAAGAAATTATTAAGAATTATTAAAAAAAAATTAAAAACTGTAATACAAAAGTTATTTCATGAAAAACTTTTTTTACTACACTGCACAGATTACATCTTGTTCTACAAAAAGTGCTCAAAATTGTCACCATTTGTTTGGTTGACGCAAAATCTTGTTCGACGTATCCATGAGTGATTACACGCGTCAAAAAGAATATCCCGGTCTTCACGGATACCATCACAAGCATTTTCAATGCGCTGTTGTAGTTCTTCCACGATATTTACTTCCCCGTCGTGATAAACTAACTGTTTTAAATAGTCCCACGGAAAAAATCGCAGGGATTTAGATCCGGGGAACGAGCAGGTCAAGAAATGGATCCATTTCGCCCTATTCATCTATTAGAAAACACATTATTTAAATGTGCATAAATTTCTCTTCTAAAATGTGACTGAGCTCTATCATGAAGAAACCACACGTTCTGTCTCACATTTAAAGGAACATTTTCTATTAATTGTGGCAGATTGTTTTGTAGAAAGTCTAAATAACTCTCACCTGCCAGTTGATTTGGAAAAAAGTAAAGACCTATAAGCATGGCATTTACTACGCCAGACCAAACATTTACTTAAAATCTGTGCTGAAAATGACTTCTGTTCACTGCATGCGGATTTTATACTACCCAAACATGGTTGTTGTGGAAATTATTTACTCTTTTTCTTGTAAACGTGGCCTCATCGGTAGCCAAAATGAATTTGGTAAAATTATCATTTATGTTGTACTGATGTAAGAACCAGTGACAAAATTCAATCTTCTGGTTGCAACGCTTGAACCCGTTGATACGGATAAAGTTGTTCTTGTAGTAAAGTTTTCCACACTTTACTATGAGCAACTTCTACTTGACCTGTTATGGACCTAGTGCTCGTTGTTGGGTCATTTTGGACAATTTCTAATATTTCTTCCCCGATCTCTACCATTTCGCGTAGAGGAGGTCTTTCAGCGTGACTTCCCCGTTGTTCCTTTATATACCCTGTGTCGCGATGTCTTATAACTAAATTTACAAACATCCGCGGAGACGGATGGTTTCGTAAAGGAAATTCTCGGCGTACAAACGGCATGTTGTAGCTGCATTTTGTTGGCACTCTTCGTAAGTTAATATTATGTCCACTAGTTCATTGCTTTCATAAACGTGTGTCATTTTTATTACACAGAACACCCACAAATGAAAAATAATATCACGCACCACTGTACATGTACAAAAAATAGGCATATCCAGTATCGGTAGTAAACAAAGTTTTACAATGCAGTGGTTAAAAATATCATTAAATAAGGTTTATATTACGGTTTTTAAATTTTTTAAATAATTGTTAATAATTTCTTTATTTGCCAACTTCTATATAAACGATTTTTGGTAAATCGATTTCTCCTTACGAGTTCTACAAGCTGTTAAAATAAATGATTCAACTTTGAATTTCTTCATTCACAAAATTATTTGCACGACGTTTCGCTAAAATCTCATTTGGCACAGTCGAGTGTGACTTGTCTCGTTACTCGTTTAGAAATAATGGTGATCTGTTTTCTTCCGAGTTTTGTTAAGTTGGCTCGCTTATTGATTGGTCGAGCGGCTTTGCAAGATCCTTTCCTCTGCAAAATGCGGTGTATTAGTTTCTTGTGTGCTATTCTCTCATATTTGGTGCTTTGCTTTTTAATTTTTTTTTACTGTTTTCCATGTAGCTGGAATATTAAAAGCATTATCCCGTTTATTTAGTTGTTCCGCTTTTTCTATTTCTAGGGCCTCTATTATGGTACATACTTTGTAATTTTGTACTAGTGCTATTTCTTTAGCTTTTTCGAAATCGATGGTACGTCTGGTTGTTTGAGAGTGTTGAAATAAAGCTGTTTTTGAGGCTATTTTTATGTTAAGTCGACTTTTTTTTTAATGTAAACACTTATTTTCTACTTCAGGAATGGAATGCGAATAAAATTCAGCATTCAACTGTGTACATAATGTGAGGTTCAGGTATCATGTGTTATTTAAACTGATAAAACCTTCAATATTACTCTCAAAGTCAAATCCAAAGCTTCTTTTGAACCCTGCAACTATGAAACAGTTTTTTTGAAAATACGTTCCTAGAGTGAATGAAAGAAAACTTCCACAGATGACCCTTAAACTTCCACTATATTTATATTGCACTGATGTAAGAAAGTATATTACTTAACAGCCACTGACATTGAGCGCTCAGATTTGTTGGTAACTGTTTTGTACATGTAGAAATTGCCTTTTAGAAATTTCAATCAATATAAAATTTTGAATTCACTAGCTTGCGCTCTTTTACTTCTGTCGCGTTGCTGTAGTATTTAAATTTAGCGATATCTTACAAAAAGCAGGTTGTACATTTACCCTCCCCCCCCCCCCATCGTTCCTTCCCTTTAAAATTATTTTCATTTAATTTGTGAAAACACGGTGTGACGGTTCATATATGGGAATGTTTAATTGATTTTAAACAAAACTTTTTTTTATTGATTCACATTATTAAAGCCGAAATATTATTTAATTTTATAATAAAATTAACTTTTAAGATAATTCAGGTCTCAAAAAACACTTTTTCAATAAACTTTAAGATTATGGAATAATATATCAATATGTATATTTATGTTCTTTAACTCTTAATAAATTATTAATTTATTGCAGGTATAAACTTAAAACAATACTAGTAAAAAGTATTTTGTTTTGGGTTTATAATATGTCGGGTTTTATTAACTATTGACCTTCTTTGTAAATTAAAGAGATTTGTAGATAGACCAGTTTCTGAAAAACGAACTGTTTTTATAAGAAAACCGTTATATCTAATATTCTACTAGCTGTAAATCAAATTTACATTAGGTAATCTAGTCAGTTTTTTACAAAAAAAAATGTTAACTTATTATTAACATTAATAAGAATAAAAATGACGAAAATCTCACTGTATATAACAATACATCATTTCATCGTATAAATAAAAAGATCTTTTTATTATTGATGACTTTATTGTGTGGTATAGTTACCACAAGTTATTTAAAACAAACTAGTTCAGAGTAGGCTGCAAGATAAATCTAGACATTAGAAATTAAATCATTGTGTAATACCTGTATCATCTTGTGGTATTGTGATTCACTTTTTTTCCTTTAATCAAATTTATGTATTTTTAAAAATACCGAATTTGTTTATAAATTAGAATTTTATGAATAATGTTATTTTAAAAAACTTATTATGAGAAATATTTTCCGTCAATTAAAATAAGTAATTAGTTTGTTCTATTACCTTAAGTAAAATTATGCCTATTCTTGCAGTATTTTAGAATGGAAAATTTCACAGAGAAAAATGACTTTACTATATCGTAATTTTTAAAGTTTTTTCTATTTTATTCTTAAGGATGTAACGATAATATCTTACTATACCACCTTTCATTAAAATATTAGTATTTTTTGATAAAAATCGATATCCACTTTGTTATATTCATAGAAACATATTGAACAGAGAGCTGTAATATCTGCAAAATACTTTTAATTGTCCCAAAAGTGTCGAGCCTACCTTCATATCTCCGCATTGGTGTTATTCTTGATCATCCGGTGAGTGACATCCTTCAAAGTAGTCCCCATTTAATTGAATAACACGTTCCCAGCGGTGTTTCCACTTCCTGAAGCAGTCCTGGAAGTCAGTTTTCGGAATTGCCTTCAGTGCATTCATCGCATTATTTTCAACCGTCTCTTTGAGCGGTATTTTTAATCTGGGAAAGAGCCAAAAGTCGCAGGGAGCTACATCGGGACTGTACGGAGGCTGGTGAAGCTGTACGACTTGGTGCTTTGTTAAATATTGCTGTACAATGTTCGATGAATGCGCTGCCGCATTGTCGTGGTGAAGCAGCCAATCACCGCTTGTCCAAAGCTAATGCCGTTTTCTTCTGACTGCGTCACGCAATCTTTTCAATATTTCAGCGTAGGATTCTTTAGTGATCATGTGACCTCTCGGAGCATATTCATGATGCACAACACCTTCATAATCAAAGAAATTAGTCAACATTGTCTTCACTTTGCTCCGACTTTGACGTGCTTTTTTTGGTCTTGGCGATTCAGAATGCTTCCACGGTGAAGACTGTCGGTTTGTTTCTGGATCATAGCCATAAATCCATGATTCACCACCAGTAATAATCTTCTTGAGTACATTTTCATCATTAGAAACTATTTCCAAGTGGTCCTGAGCGATTTCAAAGCGGAGATTTTTCTGCTCTGCCGTCGGCAATTCTGGGATGAATTTCGCACATACGCGAGCCATTGCCAAATTCTCGGACAAAATTCTCCAAATAGTAGTTTTTGGTATTCCAAGATCACTTTCTAGTTCGCGTACAGTCAACCGACGATCTCCTTCAATTGCAAGTCGTACACGCTCGATATTTACCGGTGTTATTACGCTCGAAAGTCGGCCAGAGGAAAAATCACTGTCAATTGATGTGTGGCTATCTTTAAACCGCTTGTACCACTCTTTTATTCTTGCTTTACTCATACACTCCTCTCTAAATGCCTTATTCATGATATTAATTGTTTCCGAGCAAGTTTTTCCAAGATTAAAACAAAACTTGATGTAAATTCGTTGATTTAATTTTTCCGTCATTTTTTATAATAACAAAATGCGATATGATATACATACTTCTTGGTCCAGTGAGAGTATATACATGCCTCATCAATCTAAGAATATATCAAAGAAATTTTGAGATATGTTTATCTTATTTTTTTATATAAATAAAAAAAGGACAGAAAACAAAATTAATTCCTTTATTCCAAACTATACGTTGCAAAAATCTGACATTATGTGTAAAGCAAACGAGTCATTTCGTTGAATGAATACAAACTTTCTTTTAACTTCAGTCAAAACCTTATTTTATTGACAGTCATCCTTCAAGGTTTTATTTATATTATATTTTCGAAAAATTTTCGTCATTTACATCCATTTAAAACAGAAAATCTTTGTATAATTGATGACTTATTGTGCGGTATAGTTACCACAAGCTCTTTAAAACAAACTAGTTCAGAGTAGGGTGCAAAATAAATCTAGACATTAGAAATTAGATCATTGTGTAATACCTGTATAAACTTGTGGTATTGTGATTCACTTTTTTTCTATCATCAAATTTATGTATTTTTAAAAATACCGAATTTGTTTATAAATTACAAGTTTATGAATAATGTTACTATAAAAAACTTATTACGAAGTAATAAAATAAGTAATTAGTTTGTTCTATTACCTTAAGAAAAATTATTGCTATTCTTGCAGCATTTCAGAATGGAAAATTTCACATAGAAAAATGACTTTACTATATCGTAACTTTTAAAGTTTTTCTATTTTGTTCTTAAGGATATAACATGAGTCATAACACAATATCTTACTACACCACATTTCATTAAGTAATTAATGTTTTTATTTCGAAACTGGAAAAATCTAAATTTATTTTTCTAAAATTAAAAAAATATATATATTTCAATACAACAACTATTTTAAATAATTTTATAAACGCATAGTTCCTTTTTTATTCTTTGTAGGGAAATAACACTAAATACGTCAGTCCAAATATCAGTTCAAGCAAGTGAAGTTGAAAAGTTAAATAATTTCTTATCCATAATTGTTTCACAATTATTGAGTATGTGCCAAAATTCTTAACAAATGTGAAATTATAGTCATTACTTTTTAATCAATGAATAAAAGTCTCTTAAAAAATAAAAAAGTCAAAAAACTTCGTTTTAAGTGTTTCCTGCTGATTTGAAGCTTTTTTACTGGATCTAAGTGATACATTGCTCGTGCTTATTTTGCTCAATCGAGATTTGACATAGAATTTCATTAGCGTGGTGTTGTATTAGTAAACAAACGAGAATATAAGAAAAATAAATAAATATAGTACCTGAAGACGAAGTGTCTTAAAATATGATTAAGGAGTAAATAGCTAGCAGAATAACTTTCGCATTTTTGATTACTCTACGTTGGATAGGCAGGAAAATTTGGGCTTTACTTTTAAACTCTGATTTTACGTTTTTCAGTATTTGTCCTATATCATATATTATGATATACATAGTAGATATCTGTTGGACTTCCATTGTCTTTATTTTGTTGAATGTCACGACGTTTCGGCTATTAGTTATCCCTAGCCGCTTTCAAGTGAAACTAATTAAATCCCTTAGCTACACAACTATTTATACTAAAAGTAAATGCAGTGGAGTGTGACTGATATGGGTGCAGTCATGCCTGCTATGGCAAAATCCCATTTTTTTATGCTGGATTTAGTTTTAGTTTACAATTATTAAGAAGAAAACGGCTAGAGATAACTACTGGCCGAAACGTCGTGATATTCAACAAAAATAAAGACAATGGAAGTCCAACAGATATCTACTAGTTCGCAAGAAACATCGTTGTCTATGACCTTCAAACAAATACTAGAAGCCCGGTAGGGACCCGGTATAAGTGACAAATTTCGAGGCTACGAGAAATCCAAGATTAAGCTTACAAAAGAGGAGACGTACATCCAGTTCCTACGACAAGCAGGAGATCAGAGAATAATACCAGATGGTTTCCGTATAAAATCTGCAGTTCCAGGACAACGGGCAAACAGGATATTGGAAAATGTTAGTAAGGCATTAATACGTTCTCAGATCAACTATCATCGTTTCAAGAAGGCAACACTACTAGAGGACATTCGCCAACGGTTCGAAGAAATTAAAGAATATACATTAGAAGAAGACTACGCCCCCATCCTAAGAAAAATTGACGCTACTTGTGACAAAGTGAGAACAAAACAAGAAATCATACACCAAAAGAAATTTTCCAAATACCAGAGCAGACGAGAACGACAACAGCCATCTCAAAGCCAGAGAGCAATTGTTAATATATCTGCCAAGGAATTAATCTCAGAGGAAAACCCACTACTCGCCAAAGGTTTGAACTTCACGGTTGTTTCCAAAGAGATTACCATTCTCGATATAATTAGCGCCGCAGACTCAGCCAACATCGAAGACCCTTTTGCAGATGAGTTCAGGTGGAAAATAAGAGAAACTCTACAAAAATCTAGAAAAACCGAACCAAATATCAGCAAAGACGAGAAAACTGCCCTAGCTAACCTGCAGAAGGACCCCAGTATTAAAATTCTACAAGTGGATAATGGAAATGCTACCGTCGTAATGAATCCTGAGACATACAATCAAAAAATTGACGAAGTTTTAAAGAAAGGAAATTATACATCTCTTGTTAAAGATCCCACATCTGCAGTTGAAGGAAGAATTTATCGCGTTCTTAAGAAACATGAACGGCATTTTCCTGAGAGGATCCGGACTCAGTTGACGCCACACCATAGCAAAACTCCACATCTTTATGGACTGCCGAAAATACATAAGCAAGACATAACCTTACGACCTATCACGAGTTCCCGGAATAATCCTGAGACCATAACAAGGAAACGCATCGTCCTGGGTTAAGAACTCGCAACATTTCGTAGAAATTATACGTGAAATAGAAGTACAACCAGAAGACCATTTTATTATCTTTGACGTGGAAAGCCTATACACCAACGTTCCAGTTAAGGACTCACTAAAAATCATAAGAAAGAAACTTGAAGAAGACCAGACCTTAGCAGAAAGGACATCTTTACCACAAAACGCCATTATGGACGCGTTGGAAAGTTGTTTGAATAATTCCTATTTTCAAAAGAAGGAAAAATTCTACATCCAGGATGAAGGACTACCGATAGAATCTTCACTCTCACCGGTGGTCGCAAATATTCTCATGGAATGGTTCGAGACGTTTGCAATTGGATCCACAACTAAAAAACCAAAGTTATTGCTCAGATACGTAGAAAATACTTTTATTATTAGGAGTGGAAACGACGAAAAACTTCGAGACTTCCTTTTTTCATCTCAACAATACCAGTCCAACTATTAAACTCACCATGGAGAAAGAAGTAGAAAATAAGTTACCATTCTTAGATGTCTTAGTTGAAAGAAATGGCAGACAAATTCGAACTTCGTTTTACAGAAAAGCTACGCACACAGGATAATACCTTATTTATTTATCTAATCACTCCAACAACACCAAACAAGGAATTATAAGAAATGTCGTAGATAGAGCCTTAACTCTCTGCAACTCCAACTAGAACTTGATGAAAGAGATAGATTACATTAAAAATGATCTGACAGCCAATGGAAAACCAGTCTATCTAGTGGATAAATTTCTAGAACAACGCAGAAATAGGACAATATTCACAACGAATGAAGAACGAAAACCAGTATTGAACATCCCCTATGTTAAAGGCATTTCAGAAAAAGTTAGAAGGATAAGAAAACGATATAAAATCAACGTTGTTTTTAATTCAAATAGCTCTCTGAGCAGTCGGCTCACTAGGGTCAAACCAACAACTCAAAGGGACATGAAGAATTGGGTGTATCAGATACCATGTGAATGTGGCAATTCCTACGTAGATAAAACAAAGAGACCTCTTGATGTAAGGATCAGAACACCAAAAATGCACATCTCGAGGAGAAACAAAAAAATCTGGTGCCGCCAACCATGCCTGGACTCATGAACACCACATAAAATGGTCTGAAACTAAAATACTACACCGAGAACAACATCGGAGAAAATAGAAATTCAGAGAAGCCGCGGTTATACATCAGAATCGGAGTTGTTTTAGTCAACAATCTTTAGATATAAGAGAAGTGTGTAAATCACTTCTTAATAATTTTAAACTAAAACTAAAGAGATAACTACTAGCCGAAACGTCGTGATATTCAACAAAAATAAAGACAATGGAAGTCCAACATCTACTACTTCGCAACATCGTTGTCTATGACCTTCAAACAAACACATGATATACATACTTCTTGGTTCAGTGAGAGAATACGCATGCGTTAGCAATCTAAGAATATATTAAAGAAATTTTGAGATATGTTCATCTTTAATTTTTATATAAATAATAAAAGGACAGGAAACAAAATTAATTCCTCTAATCCAAACTATACGTCACAAATATCTGATATTATGGGTAAAGCAAACGAGTCAAAACCTTATTTTATTGACAGTCATCCTTCAAAGTTTTATTTATATTATGTTTTCGAAAAATTCGTCATTTATATCAATTTAAAACAGAAAATCATTTTATAATTCATGACTTATTGTGCGGTATACTTACCACGAGCTCTTTAAAACAAACTAATTCAGAGTAGGCTGCAAAATAAACCTAGACTTTAGAAATTAGATCATTGTGTAATACCTGTGTAATCTTGTGGTATTGTGATTCACATTTTTTCTTTCATCAAATTTATGTATTTTTAAAAACACTGAATTTGTTTATAAAATACAATTTTATGAATAATGTTATTTTAAAAAACCTATTGTTTAAAATATTTTTCGTCATAGACCAATCAAAATAATTAATTTTTTTTTATTACCTTAAGAAAAATTATGCCTATTCTTGCAGCATTTTAGAATGGAAAAATTCACAGAGAAAAATGACTCTACTGCATTTTATTTTGAAGAGTATAGCATGAGTCTTACGAGAATATCTTTCTACACAGCCTTTCATTAAAATATTAGTATTTTTTGATAAAAATCGATATCTGCTTTATTATAATCATAGAAATAAACATATTGAACAGAAGGGTGTAATATTATCGTCCTTGTCCGACTCTGGACATCTGCAAAATGCTATTAATTGGAACTATTCCAGAAATAAGAAATTTAATCAATACATATTACATGAGGATACCTAATTACATATAAATTTCTCCTTAGGTATCAAAAAGTATATATTTTCTCCCATCGCATAACAATGTACAATCGAAACTGAAGGAACCTAAATTTATTTTTCTAAAATTAAAAATATTTATATTTCAGTTCAAAAACTATTTTTAAATAATTTTTAAATTTTTCATTTTTTTAAAGGTAAATAACACTAAATACGGTAATTCGGATATCAGCTCAAGCAAGCGAAGTTGAAAAGTTAACTACCTACGTATCTATTCATAATTGTTTTGCAATCATTGAGTATGTGCCAATATTCTTAACAAATGTAAAATTATAATGATAAATTTTTAATTAATGAATAAAAGTCTATTAAAAAATCAAAAACCTCCGTTTTAAGTATTTTCTGTTGATTCAAAGCTTGATTGGATCTAAGTGATACGTTGCTCTTGCTTCCTTTGCTGAATCGAGGTTTAACATAGAATTTCATTAGTATAGTGTTGTACAAGTAAACAAACGAGAATATAATAAGAAAAACAAATATAGTTCCTGAAAATGAAATGTGGTTCTTTTTAAAATATGATTAATTAGTAAATAGTTAGCTAGCAGTATAACATTCGCATTATCGATTACTCTAAGGTGGGTAGGCAGGAAAATTTAGGCCTTACTGTTGTGAAACTCAGATTTTATGATTTTTATTATTTATCCTATATCATATAATGTGATATATATACTCTTAGTCCAGTGAGAGAATACGCATGTGTCATAAATCTACGAATATATTAAAGACAATTTTGAGTCATATGTAAATAATAAAAGGACAGAAAACAAAAATAATTTTTCTAATCAAGCTATATGTCGCAGAAATTTGAAATTATGGGTAAAACAAACGAGTCGTTTCGTTATATGAATACAAACATACATCAGTCAAGACATTATATTGTTGACAGTCATCCTTCAAAGTTTTATTTATATTATGTTTTTGAAAAACTTTCGCCATTTTTAATGAATTTAAAACAGATTGTTTTATATAAAAGCTTTAAATAATTGTTTTATAATTTATTACAGGTAAGTATGTATTTACTTTTTTGGCAAACCGCATAAACATTTCTAACCTTCAAATCTGTCGGAAGTGTTTAAATGTCCGGCACTTCGTACGTAATTTTAAAATTTTCGCACTCATTTAATCATTTGTAACAATCAGTCAGAAAAAATTAGAATAAAGTAATGAAATATGATTTGTGCTTTTGGATAATGCATGATGAAACTTTTGGGAGGCAAGTATAACAGCTTGTGCTTAATTTATTTATTTTGAGTTGGAGAAGAGAAACTGTGGTCTTGAGGAATCAGTTTCATCTGTCCAGGAAAAAATAATTTTATTTTTAGAAATAAATACTTTCAATGTAGAGCGTAATTACTGCTCTTAAAATTGCAAGGAAAACCCTACATGCGGCTACAAAAAGGAAAGAAAACAATTCAATTATTTCCTCTCCTGGAAAAAAAGATCTCGCAGAATAGAAAAACTACAGAACTTCCCGAAGGAACCAAAATGGAAGTTTGAAATACACTCTCTAATATATACAAAAGAAAAGTAAGAGTATAATTTCTGTCATATTATGAGCTAACCTTGAAGGTAGTATCATTGATCTATATTTAACAATCATATTGTCTTTTTTTATTTTTAGAAAATCATGATACTCTAAAAAGCTTAAATACTGAATTCACCAACAAAGAGATTGTATCTATGGGTAAATCATCTTTAAATATTCTACTTAAGGAGCTGAGATTCAAATACAATAAGTATAATAAGAGAAGAGCATTAATTGAAAGGATAGGCATTGCTTCTACAAGTGAGCGTTTTCTTCGTAAATATATCGCTAGTAGTTTTTGGGCGACTTGCTCCTTATATATGTTAATTTATCGGACCGTGACTTAAACTTATTTATAAATGGATTAATATCAGTGAACGAAACAAGGTCGGACTATTAATATTGTAAAACGTGAGTGTTCCTTTAATAGGCATTCTCCCAGAAACTTGTTCACTTTCCATCGTTATATGTGTGATTGGTCTTCAGTTTCTCTTTGAAAAATGGTGCTGAACTTGAGATTTTAATAATAATGCGACAATATGCAGAGGTAGAAAGATTGAATCATCTTCTATACATGGATGATCTTAAACTGATGGCTGCTACAAGAAACTAGTTGGAGCAAATGCTTAAAATTTTAGAGGAGTTCTCCAGGGACATCAGAATGCAGCTTGGACTTGACAAGTGCCATATTTTGAACATCGTTAAAGGAAAGATACAGTCAAGAGTATTTGAGATGCAGACCGGTGAAACTATAGCTGCAATGGAAGCAGAGCAAACATACAGATACCTAGGTATGAAACAGGCTAAAAGAATTGACCATCGCACTATGAAGGCCGAACTGACTACCGAATTTCTCAGGAGGATAAGGCGGGTATTACGAACTAGTTTAAATAGTAGAAATATTTGTTTAAGGTGCTCAATACGTACGCATGCTCTGCGATTAGCTTCTCTTTTGGAATTGTAAAATGAAGCAGAATGGACATCCAAAACCTGCAAAGAAAAATAAGAACACTCTTAATAAAAGCACACAAACACCATCCTCGGAGTGCTATTAAATGTACAACGCTTCCAAGACATCAAGCAGGAAGAAGAGTGGTGAATATTGGTAAGCAGCTCGACCAACAAATAATAAATGTACGTTCTTATTTTCACAGGTTAGCGGGCTCTTCCACTCTACACCGAGCAATATGTGAGGCAGACGATTCAACGTCGCTATAGCTGAGGGAACAGGATATTGCTTTTCACCACAAAAACAAGCTACGGAAGCCACTTCATGGACGGCGTCCAAATGAGGTCGATCAGGACAATGTCGACAATTTAGCGTCGAACTACTGGTTGTTTTCAGGACAACTGTCTCGGTACACAGAGGGCTTTTTGTTAGCTATCCAAGAACAAGTTATCCCTCAATAGAAACCGTCAAATGTAGATATAGCTGTTAAACATCAGAGACAATCCAGCGCATAACTGGAGGATGCCAAGCATTTGCTGTAACGGAGTATAAGAAAAACTCGACCGAGCCGCCAAGATACTCCATCGGGAGTTAGCGGATAAGTTAAGTCTATTGCAGGTAGGAAAAGTACCTTACAACAAGTACAACCTGGTGCCTATTCTTGAGAACAAGCTATATTGGGACTGAAATCAAACAGTTGCTCAAAATTTCTAAGATCCTCTAAATGTATTACAGTTTATTTTTTATTTAGAGAGACTAGCCTGAAAGGAGCTAAACCCTTTCTACTTTCTAGCTTCTCTCCCTTTGGGCTTGGGGACGTTGGTTCACGAAGCTAGTCACATATATTAGAAAACCGCTCAGTTTACAATTTAATATACTTAGTCTAACTTAACCTAAGGACACACACGCACAGAGTACGGCTTTCCCAGCTAAGTACTCACTGCGTTAGCTGCAGATCAACTTCTGTGATCGCACAGAAACCGGTTCAACCAAGAAGTTTAAGAAAGGCAGTTCTTATTACAGCAATAAATCTGGATTACTGGTATAAAAAAAGCAACGCAAAAAAGTAAGTTGAACCTACTAGGGAAAACCAAAACTTTGTAATTTCAATTATATTGACAGGTGATAAGGTTTTTTACCCGCTGGGTATTTATATAAAGTTTTAATAATCGATGGTTGTCCAAAATTATGAAAATAGTGAGAAGTAGGTATGTGTGCTAGAGTATTTTATTCAATTGAGTTGAATTATAACAGGAATGTATAGTACATATTTATTGCTATTAAAGAATCTGTCAGAGCTGCGATGAAAAACTGAAAAGTTCATTTTGAATTATAGATATCCGGAAAGAAGGCAACCATATCCAGATATATTTTCTAGATTAAAGAATAACTTAGTAGAACATAGAACCAAATTAATGACTTGTGTAAAAGCAGCGCCTTCAACCTCGTCTAGAAGGATATAAATGAAACCTGGAGTCATTAAGATTCGTGTACAAGCAATATAAAAAAATATAAATACAACTCCTATAAATTTCAGTAATGTCCTGCAATTGGTGTATGAAACAAGTCAGAGTTACAGACAATTTTGGAAGATTGGCCATCTGGTTCTATAAATTTTCGGGAAAGTACCCTGCACAAACGGGTAAAAATACATGAGAAAAACCTTGATTTCAAAGATCTTGAACAATCACGAAAACTCCCTGTGGATCTAGATTATAAGAAATTTCATTTAAAGAATAAAAAGTGGTAATATAATATAATCAAATTGAAACTATAAGACAACCCGTAATGTACTTATGTATTTAAATGATTTCATTCAAATCCCATAATTAAACTTTAGTTTTATCTTAATTAAGCTATGAATTTTAAACACTTATTTTCGGATCTTTAAAAATAACATTTTTTTGTAAAGCTTTTTTCGCTATACCACATGTAATTATAAAATGAAACAAAGATCTTAAAGAATATTTTAAAACTAGCCATCAACAGTTATTATAGGATGAGCCGTTGTAGATTAATGCTCATTGAAGTAAGTGAAATTTTTGAAAATATTATTTGGGATTACTGAATAGATAGAATAACGTACAAAACTGAATCTTGTTCTTTCAAATGTAGAAAAGATACAAAAAACTTACATTTTTTGAAGTTATTTTATTTAGAAAAAATTATATTCTAAGATAAAAGCTGTATTTTGCTTCTTTACCCCACGAGCCGCCTCTAGTTTGTAGCTTTTCCTTGTCTTAATATAATAAAGGTTTATTTCCTCTTATATAAAGAGAATAGCAAATATTTCCATAACTCCATATAAAATCTACTAACAATGAATTTAATGAATAAAAATTAATTAATGTTACTAAGCATAATAAATGTAACATGCTATCCTAACTCGGTATTCGTTATACAAAAGGCCTTTATCACCTTCCTCACGGCCATTCACGGCTGTTTACTGCCAATTCAAAAGGCTTCCCTCAGGACTAAAACACGGCTGTTTAAGTGATATATTTAATAAACCCTCCCTTGAATTCTATTCGACGGCTTTGTGTGAAACGTATTTCAGGAACATAAATTAAGGGTTCTTTTAAGTATTCGCAAAGATTTAGCGACATCTGCTATTTCACGACATGGAGCGAGTGTACCGGAAAATTAAAATCCATTTGCTTTAGTATTTTATGATCCTAATTTTTCAAAGCATTTTTTTATTTTCTTGTAATTCATCTTTGAATTTTAAAGAGTTACTTGTCAGAAATTTTTGTGTGAAATTTCGATAGATATTGATCCTTGATTGTTTCTTATAGACTTATCTCTGAAAATCTAATTAAAGTCATCAAAATGGCATTACAGGTGTGTCAACACCTTTTCAAGAGAAGCCAGCGGTAAAGATCATAATCTTCTTGTTGCGGACTTCAGTTTTAAATGTAAACTACTACCAAAAAGGCATAAACTAATCCCCGAAAATATGCCATTTAGGTACTAAAATAACCTCAGTACAAGAGAAAACGAAAACTGAATTTTAGACAAATTTCGCCAAGTAATTAACTCTGGTCAAGAAATTGCAGATAACAAGATCTGCATTACGCTGAAAACAAACATCTAATCTTCTACTGAAACTGTTCTTGGGCGATCAAAACAAAAAGAAAACCTTCGGCGACAGATGAAATACTAAACTTGGTGGCTGAACGAAGCCTTTTTAAAAACCTGCATAATAAATGTAACTAAACCCCAATATCAAAAGAAAAAGAGGGTAAGCTAAAAGGAAATGGCCTCGAAAACAATGTGAAGGGACTGAAATGTTTCAGCAGCTGTATGACTCCTATAACTTCCATAGAAAGGTAAAAGAAATAACTAGAAAAAAATAGAAGAACTACATTGATATTAAGTAGAAAAGGAAGACCGACTTTAGATACCGACGAATTGAAGGAAACTTGGAAAAATTAAGCGAGATATTGTTCAGGAATCAATATAAAAATACTCCCCCAATTAACATTGAAAATATGAGCGGTTCAAAAATTCTTGAGTCTAAAGTTAAATACGCAATAAACTGTATGAAGAATGGTAAAACTACAGGTCACGACGACATATATGCAAAAGTTTTAAAGCAAATAGAAATCAAACTTCTTACACATCTCTCTAAAGTGATATATGAATTCCAATGGATTGGTTAAGTCTAAGTTTATTGCCGCAATAACTGCAAAGACTGCAGACTCGTAAGTTTGATGAGCCATATAAAAAGTATGAAAATATGACTGTCCATACACAATTCGGCTTTATCAAGCGATTAGAGAAGCTCTCTTCTCAATAAAATTATTTGTGCAAAAATGTTACGACCAAAGACTAGACGTTCTCATCTGCTTTACTGACTATCAGAAAGGAACTGGAACAGCAGCGTATGGACCCGGCACCAAACACTACGATATCTTGGGTAAGTTACCAAGGATTTTCCAGGCAAAAATATATGCTATTAGAAAATGTATTCAATTCAACAAAGAAAAAAACTGTCACCGCCAAGAGATTAATATCATGTCGGATAGCCAAGCATCCATCAGTGCGCTGAACTCTCAAGTTATTAGCTCCAAGATGGGCTAGGAATGCCCAGAGGAATTAAATGATTTGAGTAAGAATAATATAGTTACCCTCATGTGAGTACCGGGACACACCGAGATAAAGGGGAATGAAATAGTAGACAGGCTCGCAAGGAAAGGGGATAAAACACCATTTCAGGGACTAGAGCCTTTTTGTGGAATCAGCAGCAGCGTAACGCCGGAAGATCTAAAAATATAAGAAGAAAGCAGAAGATCCAATTATTGGACGGAACTGCAAGGATTTAGACAAGCTAAGATACTTCTTGGGAAAAAACCAACTCAGATTTCTGACAGGGGTCCTGACAGGGCCTTGCAATCTGAAGAGACACCTCAAGAAACTCGGACTGGTAGGAGGAGAAAAGTGCAGATTCTGCGAGGAGGAGAACGAAACCTCTATTCATATCCTTTTAGAGTGCAGGGGTTTAGAAAACCCTAGGGTGCGGTTCTTGGCAACATACCAAATCGAAGGAGGGGTGCTACCTACTTTGAAGCCGTCCATCATTCTAAGATTCCTGAGCAAAATAGGACTGGAGGACCTGCTCTAGCAGATAAGACAATTCTTACGACTTGGCAGCAGTAGAGGGCACAATAGATCTACCAGGTCGTAGTGTACAGACCCCTGATTCTATGCACATACACATCAGAAAGCTTTTGATAACATAAAGCACGAACGGCTGTTGGAAATCCGTATTGATGGCGATCTGTCAACAGAGTCCTTCGGCATACTGAAAGGAGTCCAGCAGAGTTATGTACTGTCACCTGTTCAGTTTAATATTTACGACGAGAAAATATTTCAGCTAGCATTATAAAATTAAAAGCAAGGTTTCAAAGTCAATGGCACCTAAATAAATAATATTCGTTATGCAGATGATAGTGTAGTCTAGCAAGATTGAGAATCTCCAAACAATATTAAAAAAAGAAACTCAGAGAGTGCGATGAACCGTTCAGGCTACATATTAATATTACCACAACAAAAATGATGGTGATTATTAGACATGACTTCTTTTAACATCAACGGGGAAAATATTAAATGTGCCACATAATTCAAGTATCTTGATGGCGCTGCTCTAAATGAAAAGTGGGAATGTAATGAAGAAGTAAAGGGAAGAATTAGCCAAGTAAAAACAACCTTCTCTAAAATTAACAATCTTCTTCTTTATAGAAATATAGCTCTTTTATAGTATCGTATGGTATTGAAACTTGGGTCAGGTAAAGTTAGGTCGCAAAACCGGGTAGAAACTGATGAATTGTAGACACTTCGTCGACTGCTACATATTTTCTGGACTGCATAACAGGTGATGAAGTTCTACGAAAGGCTGACGTAGAAAGTATCTATAACCAGTATGACAACCCAGCAAGCAACTAAAGAAAAGAGGAACTTGAAAAGAGGAACTTGAAAAGAGTTGTTTAAATAAAGTCAAGTGATATCGCGGCTTTAATGGAAGACAAGTATGGTCTAGGAATCGTAGAGTGATTGTAATTAAAAAAAAAATATTTGTTTTGGAACGCTGAAGCGGGACTTTTTTTATGCGTTTTTCGCGAAACTTCGTTTTTCGAACTAGTAGAAAATATATCTCAAGATTTCGATAAAATTTAAACCACATAGTCTTTATAATATTATATAAGATGTAGCATAGGACTTTTTTGACTAGATACTGCGTTCATCGTTTATAAATTTTTAAAAATCAAAATTCCAATGATATTTCCACAAAAAAGTTTTAAAAAACATATTTGAAAGAAGTGGATTAAAAAGTTCAGTAACCAACAAACATGTTCAGTTTTCGAACCCTTTGCAATAAACCTATCTTAAAAAGAAATTATATAAACACTGGAGAACACCTCAGAATACGCCGAAAATTTCATCGACATATCTCACTTTCATCAAAAGTTAGCCACTGTTACGGATACTTCTTTTTATATTTGCCCACTGGGTCCAAATAAAATACTACACTTTTTACTAAATTACTTCCAATACTAGATTAGCTACAATGTTAAAAACAATCCTAAATTTGATGCAAACTTAATGTCCATTCTACAATAAATTTAATGATTTTGTACCCAAAAATCGTGAATAATTTACATTTATTTTGAATTTAAAGGAATTCGTTCAAATATCAGTTCATTATACATTAAATTTGATTAAATGTTATCCTAATTATAAAAAATAAAATAATTTTCAACTTCTGTACATTAAAATTAATTCACATATACCCTAATACCAAAGGAATTTACATTACTATTCAATATACATTGCATGAGGTTCCGGGAGATGGCGCAACTTGTATTGAACTTTTAGTTTAGTATAAGTTGCTTAAAGGACTCAATGTTCTTATGGTGAGGTGTGCATGTCTGCCCTGTACTGACGGGAACCAATAAGTTCGAAACCGGTCTAGATATCGGACACTACCTATGGGAAAAATGTCCATCTTTTTTTTCCTGGTAGTTTCATAATTGTTTGAACTCATATTAATGTTGGTGCATTAAATATGTGATAACATATCTCAAATTCAAGGAGCACTGGTTGTATATTTAATGTACATAGTCGCCTTAAAAAGTAATGATAAAATTTTAAATCTAATGTATATTAAATTTAAAGGAATAAATTAATTTCGATTAATGTAAATTATTATATTTAATGTACTACATTAAATGCATTTAATAAACGTTTGTGAAATTTGCTTCCAGCACATTTACATTAAATTTAATGCATTTCATTTTTACAGATAAATCGCAATTAAACTTACTACTCATATCCTGTCCCCATTTAAATACCTATAGAATATACTAGAATATACCAGAATAGAAGTCCAGAACAAAACAAATTATGCTGACTCATCGATATAGTATTTCTTTTGTTACATAGTAATTAAGATGATTCATGGCATCAAAATAATATTTTTCTACAAGGGCACATCAAAAAGTTTTCATAGCCCTTCTTTACAATACGAATGAATAATGTTAAAAGTTCCCTATCTTTTTTAAAGAGAATTATAAGCTCGCGACCATGAAATATTCTATAAAGATTTAAAAATCCCCAAGACACTACACTTTTTATTTTGACAAACAACCAAGAATTAAACGGGGACCGAACCCTTCACCTTCGTGATGAAAAAAATTTCATTAGCCAACAATTTTTTTTTTAGTTTTTTCAATTGTTAGACCCCCTTAATATATTTTGAAAATATTTTTACTGGACTATCAACGAGAACCCATTAGAATATCCCAAAAATTTCAATATTTCAGTCCCATTAAAAATTTTGCGTAATTCTGGTTATACTCTGATGTGACCGTTTTTACTCCTTGCTCGTTACTTACTTGCTTCATTACTTTAACATAAAGCTTAGGCTGTTCAAATAATCGATTGGTTGCCATCGTTGCTCTGCTTTGAATATTTTGACTAGACTATTTTTATTTACACATTACATTTCAAGAGGCAATAAACTAGGTTTTAGTATGCATACTAAAGATTAAAAGGTGGATTTTATGTTTATAGTCAGATTTAAAATATATGGTAAAAATTTTTTACGAATTTTATAAGATTTTAAAATAACTTTCTGATTTAATTTTACTTTATCTGAATATTTATTTTGAGAGCAAAATAACTAGGCAGGGTATTTTTTAATTACCAAGAAATGACAATATAAATGGCATAGTTCACGCACATCATCAATGTTTTCTTGCGCACCACAACCGACGACTCTCACGCGACTTGTCCTTAAACGAACGACGCCATTTTTTGGCGAAAGGACATTTTAAAATTACTGTAAACAACACAAATAGTACCCGTATGTTAAAATGTTCTGAGAACTTATACTGTCTAAAATATAACGATTTACTATGGATATGTCCGATCACACGTAGTCATACCAGTGTTGCCTGTTCTCGGAATAAAAATGGCTAATTTCGTATAATTGCTAATAATTTTAATATGAAAATATTGCATACTTAAAACGAGCGAAACCTTTTATGACTTTCTATATTTTAGAAAATTGGGTTTACTAAAATTTAAATTGAGTTTGGAAATCCTTATTGGAATTCAATATCAAAAATACTTTTGTTGCTTTTGAGATTTTCAATTCTTCATTCTGATGATTCATTTGATCATGAGACCAATATCAAAATATTAGGCAAGTAAAGGGTTTTCCAATAAGAGGTGTTATTTTGATATTCAAAGAAAAATGCCATTTTTTAAGATAAATGATCGGATATTTATTACATTATAAAGAGGAAGGTATGCCGTTAATGATGGAAAATAACATCAGCCAAATGACCACCACGACCATGCCTACAGGACCATATGCTTTTCATGAAATTTTCCATAACCAAATCGCAAAGTGGCTGCCCTATGTCCTCGATAGCCTCACGAATTCCATCTTTGAGGTCTTGAATCGACGCTGGGCTGTTGGCGTAGACCTTGTCTTTCACGTGGCCCCAAAGGAAGAAATCGCAAGGTGTCACATCACAAGATCTCGGTGGCCAATTGTGATCACCTCTTCGAGAGCTAACACGGCCCGGAAACTTTTCCCGTAAAAGATCAATGGTTTCGTTGCTTGTGTGGCACGTAGCGCCGTCTTGTTGAAAGTAAACGTGGTCCAGATAAATACCATCCAATTCCGGCCACAAAAAATCATTAATCATCTCTCGATAGCGCAATCCATTCACCGTAACTGTTGCTCCAGCCTCATTTTCGAAAAAGTAAGGTCCAATGACCCCGCCGGACCATAAACCGCACCAAACAGTCACACGTTCAGGATAGAGAGGCTTTTCAACAATAACTCTTGGGTTTTCCGAGCCCCAGATGCGACAATTTTGTTTGTTGATGAAGCCACCGAGGTGGAAATGGGCCTCATCACTGAAGATGATTTTTCGATGGAATTGCGGATCATTTTCATGCATTTCAAGAACCCAATCAGCAAAGGCACGACGTTGTTGATGATCGGCCGGCTTGAGTTCTTGCGTTAACTGAACTTTATAAGCCTTAAGACCCAAATCTTTATGCAAAATACGGTGTAATGACGTTTGTGGAATCCCTAATTCCAAAGAACGACGAGGAATGGACAAACCTGGGTTTTCTTTAACACTTTCGGCTACAGCAGCAATATTCTCGGCTGTTCTTGAGCGACGTGCACGGGTTTTCTTCTTCACATAACTAACTTGTCCCAACAGCTCGAATTTTTTCACCAATTTCTTTATTGCGCTCCGACAAGGTGCTTCATGACGACCCAAAAATGTTCGAGTTTTACGAACCGTCTCTGCCAAATTTTCACCATTTTTATAGTGAATTTTAATAATTTCAATGCGTTGTTGAAGCGTGTATCGTTCCATCTTTATTTATGGCGTAGTTTCTACTTGTCAAACGTCAAAAACTTACAGCTTCAAAAGTGACATCTACCGAAATAGCGGGCTTTTCAAAATGACACCTCTTATTGGAAAACCCTTTACAATATACAAGAGAAAAATTTAAGACCCTATATAGGGTACCCGGAAAAAGTTATCTCGATCGATAAATTATTCTTGAGCGGGGTTGGCATTGTTTAAAACATTTGTTTTAAACGTATGTTTAAAACACTGATTAAAACACTACACAAATACACACTATGTTTAAAACACAATTAAAAATAATCTGTTTTAAACATGTTTAAAACACACATAAAATACATGTACGATTTAATCATAAAATTTTTTGTTGTCAAGAGTCTCGGTAGCGACTCGCGCCAAGTTTAAATTAAATGTGCAATTTATTAAACACAATAATCATAAGAAAACTCCTCTGCTTTGCTCCAAAATATCAGCTAGTGAATTAATAACATTTATATTTATATTCGTGATTATTTCTAGACTGTATTTTGAATAAATTCACATAAAATTAATGTAATTTGTGTATTAACTCACTGTAATGAAGTTGCATAAATTCTATTAAAAGGAAAATGGTACTAATTATATTAATACTATAATTGGAAATATTAAATAGTATTGTTGCTCAACTCGATAACCAACTATTATATTTTCAATTTTTGCATAAATTTCATAAAAAAAGGTCGCGTCAAGTTTCTTAGTAATACGGATTTGAGTAGAATGAAATGGTTGTAATGGACGAAAAAAATGTAATTCATATAAATCAAATTTAAAATTATGTTGTACATACGTCATATATAATATTGCAAATAAAAATAAAGTTCAACGTTTCATTACTGTCACTTACATGTCAAATGAAATTTAAATTAAATGTATTATATTTTCCATAGTAGTTATCGAATACTGTTAAAATATTTTTCAATTATGTATAAGAGAAAATAATTTTAGAATACATAAAAAAACGGAAGAATTTTGTAAACTTGGCATATTATGACTTAAGATATTTTCGTGAAGTTTCAATAAACCGACGTTTGGAAATTAAAAAATAGAGCCTACAAGGTCTCAGTTGTTCTCAGTTATGTGCGGTATAAAGTCATGGTAGCTCCCCGTTTATTTGAACTGTTTTTGGCCGAATTATAGTATAGTATATTATATTAGTTAGAAATATTATTATTTTGTAGTATGTTTTTTACATAAGAGATGGCAACTTTGAAATCAGTATGCGGGATTCCCCTGAGGTGCGACGAATGTACTGGTGAATCGCTTGGATTTCCCGATTTTTTTGTTGTGTTTAGTTAGAGCCAAACGAAATCGAATTTAATTCCACAAGCAAAGTAAAAGGACGCCGGTGGGAAAGCACCAGTACTACCTCAAGATGTACGTTGGAATACATTAGCAGATTGTCTCGAATCATATGTGAACAACTAGCACTGTCGTGTCAAAGTATGCAGCGAGCACAGGTCTGTATTAGATTTAACAATCGTAAGGAATGTCCAAGATGTTGAGTTTAAAGAAAATGTTGAGGACTATCTCAAAAAGTTGAAGAAAGTATCAAAAGCTCTTGATCTCATTCAGAAAGATATGTGCGTCCTAAGCGATCGTACACATATATGGAAAGATCTCCTCTCATCGGACTGGTTGCCAGAAGAAGCCGATAAACTTAAAGCAAGATTTAAAGCCGCAATGACACCTGCACATTTTGCTGCTTACATATTAGACCCTAACTATAAAAGTGAAGGACTATCAGAAGAGGAGGACACAATGGGCATGGAGTTCATAGATTCAAGCTGTCCGCAAGCAATGAAAGATTATCCTGCCGTACCGTGCGAGAAGTTTTCCATTTCTGGAATACATGTTTAAGGAAGATCTTTTAAAGAAAACGCACGTTTCAGTGTGGTGGAAAGCACTTGGGACCAAATTGGATCCAGGGATGCTCGACATCATAAATCAGTTATTTACTGCGATTGCGTCTTCTGCAGGAATCGAAAGATTATTTTCCACTTTCGGATTGATACATTCCAAATTACACAACAGGCTCGGGACAGAGAAAGCGGCTAAATTGGTTGCAGTTATGAGGGCGCTGAATCCACCTAGCTCGTTTGAGAACGTGGACGTGAAGGATTGAGGAGTTGAAGAAGAGAGAAAGAGAAAGAGAAAAAAAGTAAATACAGTGACATTATAACTGTCAATCGAAATAATTAGACATTTTTAATTACTTACACTTTTTTTCTTTTCAAACCTACGTATAATACTTGTTTAAAATTAAGTTTAAAACATGTTTAAGACAAGGTAAATAAAACAGGAATTAGGCATTAATAAAAAACATGTTTTTTTTTTGTTTTTAAAATAAAACACAATGTTTTGTTCTTTTTAAAAAAAAACGTGTTTTTTCCCAACCCTGTTCTTAAGAAACATCGACCTTAACTCAGATTTAACAAGTCAAATATAAACAATCATTAGATATTTTGCCAAGTAATGACTTACTATCACAATTCAAATAAATTTTATTCAATTAGAAATATGCAATGTAAAGAAAATGAATGTTTTCTCATGTATGATAAATGTAGTATAAACGAAATGGGTAGCAGGACAAATTTTGAAAATAAAACATATTGCTTTCCTAAAGTTACCTACAAAACACTTTTGATATTATTTTTTTTTTAATATTTCTTAATCGGAAATACTTCGAAAATTTTATAAGATGCCGTAAACTATGAATTTTCAACGGCCCTAAATAATGAAAGAAGTTTTCAATTCGAACTCTATACAGGGTCCCAACTGAAATTTTTAGCCCGCCATATAGAATTTTAAATAATTTGTTCTAGAATCTAAATTTGCGTCAAAATTTTTCAATTTTTGATCAATAGTGATTTACATTTTTCTTTTTAGCGCAATCTTTTGAAGTCGGTTTTTGTGTTTAAATAAATTATTTCGTCTTTTCAACTATTTCAGCCTTATAAAAATTTGTTATAAAGTATTTTGGTACTAAATTCATTGAAACACAACATTTTCTGAATGAACTGAAAAAATTAGTTATTTTTAAAAATACTTTAATAACATCCTAATTACGCCAACGCAAGTCAAAATAGACATAGCTAGATAAAAACAGGGTGTCCCATTTCAAAAAACGCGTCAAATGAATTTTGTGAGTTTGCTGTGTGAAACATAAATGATTTTATTAGATTAGACAATTTCTTTAACCTTTATCTATAACATTTATAGGTATTTTTGTTCTCATTGATGTTTTTTGGAAAATTTTACAAATTTTATAACGTCATGTTTTTTTCATAGTTTATAGATATTTCTCATTAGTTTTTCAACGCCGTCAATAAATGTTAAACTAAATTCAGAATTGTATAGCGATTATTGTGAAGATCCCAAATATGTAAAAATATATAGAGTGTGCCATTTAAAAAGAATTTTTTTGGTTTTCCCACTATTCCATATCACTTTAGATAACCAAAAATATTTCGGAATATAGACATATTATTCTTCTATAATTCAATCAAGCCAATTAGGTTGGCCAGAACCATTCGGAAAACGAACGCGTCCGGCATATACACGGGACCGACAGCTCCCGAGTCGCGGGCGTCAGTTCGCTCATGGACGCCATACAGTGAGCTTTGAAAATGGTGAATAAGATTTCAGCGAAACGTCAGCTGCCTTACAGTCCTGAGCGGGACTCAGCACATACACGGGATGCCCGAAAACCTTCGATTACACATCACACCCGTGAGAATATCCAACTTAACATATATATATATATATATATATATATATATATATATATATATATATATATATATAATATTCCGAATTAGGGTTATTGAAGATGCAGTCTATTTAAATTTGTAGGGATTGATAAGGAAAAAACCCTTTTTTGATTCAGTCAACCTTTCAAGAATTTATTTTTGTCTTCTTCAGGACATCTCTACAATATTAATTACAAAGTTAGAAAATTAAACGTAACCAACAGAACCAATGTGGTTTGAATATGATGCAAGTATACAGGGAAAAACCCCACGATTAAAATTTTTAATTATATTAAAATGCATAATATGATAGGATTGTTAAAATTTAATTAAATTTTCAAAAATCACGAAACAGCAAAACCTCTCACTCAACTATTTCTCCATTTTGTAGTGACTGATGTCAGGTGTCAACCAAAAACAGTGGCGTCGGTGCCTAAATAATGAAGGAAATAAGAATCTGTAAAACAGTAGCGTAGCCAAGTGTGGGGTTTAGCAGAGCGAAGAAATTACTTGTTTGATATTTTTTACATGATATAAGAGTAACCAATGGAAACAACTTATTCATCTGGAGATGGACTGTCCAGAAGGCTCAAATACTTTTCTTTTACAAACTTTGAAATATAACTGTAAATGGCACTCAAATTCTCAGTATCACTTTTTTTTTATAGCATTGCCATCTTGATTAATATGGACCATTGCGAGGAAGAGTCTTTTATGATATGCCGGAAGTCTTTCCAAAATCTCAGATTTTTCCATTATTTTGCAAATATATACTTGTTTCATATTCAAACTACATTGGTGAGTTTCTTAATAATTATAGGTTAGGTTTAATTTTCTAACATTTTAATTAATATTGTAGAAATGTCCTGAAGAATAGAAAAATAAATTCTCGAAAGCTTGACAGAATCAAAAAAGGGTTTTTTCCTTATCAACGTCTACAAATTTAAATAGACTGCGTCCCCAATAACCCTAGTTCGGAATATTGTTTCTTGACTACTTAGTCGCGACTACTTCCTATGTATATATATATATATATATATATATATATATATATATATATATATATATATATATATATATATATATATATATATGTAATGACGTAATAATTTTAACAACATCAAACTTACGTTAGTAACATATAAAAATTTGGTTAATTAACAAAAAACTATTGTTCACAGAAAGGCTTCCAGTAGACTCAATGCTAATCTCTTTAATTACGCTGAAGGTCCCATCTGTTAAAATGGAAATATAAGACACTTGAAATTCCCAGCTACGACATTGCCCGAGCGACATCCATTATCCGTTAATGCTAACTTTTCATACACAATCAGTTGGAGACGATCCAGTTAACTGATACTGAAAACATATGAGAGTTCTAAAGTTGACTTTAAAGAGAAAAAATAAGAAATAAAGAAATCTATCTGCGGCAGAGAAGAGGAAATAATATATAAAAAACAGTTTATTTCCTGCAAATATCACTCGGGTCCTCTCTCCATACACGTTTCCACCACCTCATGGTCTCGTCAGTGGAGCTGTATTGAACCGAGATAAACATTCGCAGGAAACAAATGTTATATGAAATATAAATTCCAAGGTATATCGGCAGGATGTTAAAAACCTGCCACCTGCCGATTTCGATGTCAGACTGAAAAATATCGCTAGTCGAACGACACTATGAATCACCGGAGTAGTGCGAAATTTTTTTAAAAATCAAAATTTCAGGAAGAAATAAAGAAATCTATTTGCCGTATTTACATGGTTGTTTATATGTATTATCCTTCCAAGCAGAGAAAAGGAAAGAATATATATAAACAGTTTATTTCCTGAAAATATCACTCTGATCCTCTCTCCATACGCGTTTCTACAACTTCGTGGTCTCGTCAGTAGAGCTGTATCGAACCCAGACCAACATTCGCAGGAAATAAATGCTATATGAAATATGAATTCCAAGATATATCGGCAGGCACCATGAGGTGGTCGAAACGTGTATGGAGTGAGAACCAAAGTGATATTTGCAGGAAATAAACTTGCTGTTGCTAACACTGCCTCTTACATGAACAATTTTTGCTGATTAAAATAATTCTATTAGGATTTATTTGACGGTGACCAGTTTTCTGTGTTTTATGCAAATAACCTCTTTAAAGTCCTTTTAAGTTTGTTATTTATATGTTAATTATAAATTTACATGTGACTAAATCTTTGGTACAATTTGTTACAAGTTAATGAGTGTGTTATTGTTTGTTCTTTGCTTATAACCCGTTATGTTTTGTGGCAGTAGCAACTTATGAAACATGTTTCGTGTGTAATAGATATTGTGTCTGCCAACTTTATTAAAAGGGGCGCCAAATTGGCCTTTGTCGTTTTGTTAACGTATCCCATTTGTTATCATAAGTTATCTTTATTAAAGAGTCATATCAACCAGTTCATTTACCGCTCACAATTTGCAGATTGTTTTTTTTATGGCCCTCTATGAAACCCAAAAAAGAATGGTTTTTGCATGAGCTCAGCTTTAGGCTTAGAAACTGTCGTAAATTGTGCAAATTATTGCAGAGAAGTATACTTGGTTTACTTAACTGACAGTTCTGAAAAAGTAAGTGTCGAAAAGTAATAGTAGAAATTGATGAGTGTAAAATGGATAAACGCAAATACAACAGGGTTAGAATATGTCTGATCGATGAAAGTTTTCTGTATTAAACAGTAAACTACACCAAAAATTTTAACGCCCAGATACTGGAGCTCATACCCAAAATATTGGAAGAGTTTGGTGGGATTTACGTGGAAATATTTAGAAATTTGGACGTCGGCTATTTGGCGAACAATTTATTGAGGACAAAATATTCGAACAATAAAGATATCCACTTTTCAAATACATGACACGAGTCTATACGTAATTAATTTACTTCTTGAGTATACAGTATGTAGAAATGGCTTGTAGAAAGTAGAAATAAGAGAAAAAACAAAAAAAAAATTATATAAAATTAAGAAAAAACTAACGAGAACTAGCAGTGACAATCCCCTAGAATGATATGTTGAACCTTTCCCAACTCCCATCCCGGCAGAGGGTGTTACGCTTTCCCGAGGTCTCTGCTGGACAGCAACATTTTTTAATGAATGTGAAAAAAATATAGTGCAAACACCTACTTTAGTAATTTGGAAATATTATTTAATAGTACCATAAAATACAACTTAATGAAATGGTGACCGAGCAACATAACTTGTGAAGTCTAGTTTAGTTTAGTTCATGTTAGCTCAGGTCAGTTCAGAGTTGATGTTGGTTTTTATACTGACTTAGTTTGCAGAGCCACTTATTCATGTTTGCTATGACAATTCTGCATGTTTACCCACATGTTATGCTACAATACTGAAATAGTCAGAATTATTTGCAATGTAACTATTAAAAATCCACGTCAATGTGACAACACCGCATTTTAAATGAGGTATTTGAGTTTAAATGGATAACAAATTTAAAAATAGAACCAAACAATAAGCCGACTATTTTCTTTTTCTTTCTTTCGGGTCCGTTCTGAAGCCAAATGCACTGCGGTCAGAGTAGGCCTATTGTGCTCACCCTAGATTTACAACCACTATGTTAACCTAGTCTTCTGGATTAATTTGTACAAGTATCCTAAGGAGTGAGTGTATATTTCCCTCGGTTCCAGGTTTGTTGACCAGAAGGTTTGTTTTCGCCTTCTGTCTAGTAACTCACAGTCACATATGTATCCCGTCCTTATACCTGTAATTGGTTTCTGTTCATATGGAGTAGTTTCTTTGCGGGTCAGGGTTCTCAATAAATAGCTTGATGTGATTCAATCCCTGTCTGGCTATTCAGTGGCTTTTGTGCTCTTTTTTGATCCATTTTTTGACTGCTTCCTGAGCTGCACACCGCGGTACTCCAAAAGCCGGTTCTGAACAAATATATTTAGACAATGAGCCAGTTCTCGCTAGCTCATTAGCTTTTTCTATGTATGCCTTCATGTTCTGATCCTTGTCCTTTACCAGAGTTGTTAGTTCACTCTGATATTCCCAGAATAATCTAGATGATATCTTTTGGCTGTTAAGAGCCTTCAGGGCTGCTTGGCTTTAGAATAAATGTAGATTTGCTTCCATTTGTAAACTCTCCTTCCTATCTCCTCTGCACATTGTAAAATAGCATATATTTTTGCCGGGAACACTGCTGTGTACTTTTCCAAGGAAAGAGTTATTTTTTTTCCTTGGTTGTAATCCATATATTCCAGCTCCGGTAGCTGGTTTTTGAATCGTCATTGTACCAAATAATTGTACCAGAAAATGTTTCCGGTTTTACTCTTTTACTCGACATTCGATCTTCTATTTTGATCTCGAACGGTATATTGTAGCGGTAGCCCAAGGTCACATGGTCCGTATCCATTTCCCACTCTGAGCTCCTTATTTCGTTCGATATAGTTTTGTGTCCAGTCAACGGCATTTGTATTGTTGACGTTGAGTGGTATAGCCGACGGAGACCCATTCTCGCCTCTCTCTGAATAGCGGAGGTAGATCCAGAATGCACTCCACTACCAAAGTGGGGGTCGATTTTGGCCCCTGTAATACCCAAGCAAGCGAATCTATGTATGCCGCTTAACTTTGTTATGGTTCTTCTTTGCATTACTTTGGGCCACCAGACCAAGTCAGCATATGTGATGTCTGGTCCCACTACACTGGCGTATAACCAATGCACCATCTTCGGCGAGAGACTCCATGTTTTCTCGCATAATTTTCTAACAATCATAAAGGTTGTTACCGATTTTCTTGTTATGTTTTCCACGTGCTTGTTCCAGATCAGCCTGGAGTCAAAAAGTCCCTCAGATATTTTACTACGCTGGAAAGTGGCATTGTGTTTAGTTGTAGGATGATGAGACAGAGGTCCTCTAGCTTCCTTTGTTTTGTGAAAGAGATAAGGGCGGTCTTTTGGGATTTTATATTAAGTCCTTTCTGTTCTGCCCAGAGGGTTTTTCTTAGTTTTAAAGAAAAATTTAATTTTTCCGAGGTTATTTACGCAACTTATGTTGAAAAAATGATGATATATTGAGTTTTGAATTTTATTAAAAGCGGCAAAATTTGAAGATAAAGATCAGATAATACTATTTAAACAAATGTGTGAAAGTGGAAAAAATTGCCTTAGACCAAAAAAAAAAATTCAATTCAGATTCATATTGTAAGATGGAAAACAAGCAAAAAATCAGCGAAAAATTAGGTTGGAACACTATTCCGAATATTTAATGATTTTTTATCCAGCTGCGTACTATTCTAGTTTCTATTAGCCTTTTCTGAGAGCTGAAGCTCCTATTCGGCGGAAGCCACATTTTTACTATTTTTCTATCTTAATTGTTCCATCGGTCTTTTCTGAAAATTGTAGCTCATATTCGGCTTTACATACATTTTCGTATTTTCCTAAAATAGTGAATTGAAGTACTAGTACTGTTTATTTTAGAAACTCTTTGAGAGTTAGAGTTTGTTTTAAACTTTATAGTAACATTTTCATATTTTACCAGAATAACAATGTGGCAACGCAAAACTTGTTTTCCAAGAAGTTAATTTGCAAGTTTTATATATTATAATTTTCATGCGTCATTCTCGCAATTTTGCGTTTCTTCCTGAAATGTCTCGTTTCTCGCAACTTTACCATTAAAGTTCATTTCTGATGATGTTAAACGTTATACATTATAAACGTATTAGAATTCTTGAAATTTTACACCCTGTAGAATTCTCCAAGGGTTTCCTATTAAGAATATTAACAGAAAGATAATATCAAGAAGGCAATATCGAGTAACGTTGAAGATTATTTTGTAGGTAACTTTAGGAAGGTATTACGTTGTATTTCCATCGCAATTTCTATAATATATACTGATTAGGTTTAAAATAAAATTACCATTGATAAGAAAATACTTATTTTCATGACATTATTGCATATTTCGAATTGAATAAAATATATTCAAATTACAGTTAGTCAGAACTTGATAAAATATTTAATAATAGTTTATATCCGGCCTGTAATATTTTAAGTCTGAGGTTCTCAATATTAATAATAAAAATAATAATAACAACAGAAAAAAGAGTTCAAGCTGTATTGGGACCAAACCGTGCTTACAGATCGTACAGTTGCATATAACAGACCATATCTCATTTTAGTAGATATGAGCCTATACTGGCAAACGAGTTCAAGCTGTACTGAGATCGCAGTGTTTACCAATCATACAGTTGAACACCGCATAAAGTATTCATTTTAATAGATAACATAAAATATGTATAATACTAATAGAAGTCGGTCTCTAAGGGGAAAATATAATGAGGGGATCGCCAAATCAGAGGCCTGGAAAGATAAATATGGAGACAATGGGGAATGAGTAGCGTCCGGACGATCCACATAATCCTATCAACAACCGGCGAAGTACCGAAGAGTCTCCTGTTTAATAATAAGGCAATAGGGCTAAAGCAAATACCTGTAGGCAGTGCTACTTAGGACCGCTCGAACCGTCCAGAAGTTTATGGGAAATGCAGAGGACCATAATATCATCTAGGGTCCCACAACACTGAAACGGTCCCCACAGAACTCCATTCCGCTAATATCTGAGCATATTTAGGATGAGTGAATGTCCCTCTGAAAAGAGTAAGAATGCCTCTAGGAATGAGTCAATAATGTACATTTTCTGCAGACAACTCATCTAAAACGAGAGATGATCGACTACAGACAACAAGTGCAAATCGAATTCTACAGGGAGTACCCACACTCAAAAAGGTCTCAACAAAGTATAGCAGAGCTAAATAGGGTTTTTCTCCGAAATAAACTAATTCTAGAGACGCAACTTAACATCATAAAATGGAAAATTGAGCAGAAATATATGCTCTTTTTGAGCGACCAGAAAGAACTTTTTATCGGAAGTTAAACTCTCTACCAGGCATGGCAAATAATAGATACTCGAAAAAAGATCAAGTAAAAGAGGTCAACTAGCTACAACTGTTTACTGCAATATCTATGTTAGCTGGATCAGTGAAAAGCATCAAGTCCACCACGATTAGAGTCAGATGCAATTAGAATCCTTCACCACGGAGGAAATCACGATGTTCATCAAGGAACGTAATAATTGAAAAGCTTAGGGTCTTGATCATCTCTTGAACTACTGGCTTACAAAGTTTTGGACTGTTCTGATAATGATAACAGGCCAGACCTCATTTCACTAGATAAAACATAAGAGCAAGGCAACATTAAGAGAAGTCGCCATTCCTAATAACAACAATCTCAGGAACAAGCATAATGAGAAGATCACCAAATACAGAGACATGTAGGTACAAATACGCAGACAGTGGGGAATAAGTAGCATGTGGACGATCCCCATAATTCCACCAATTACCGGCGTAGTACGGAAGTCTTCTGTTTAATATCAAGGGATTGGTGGTAATACTGTCCGGAAATTTATGGGAAATGTAAAGAATCATAACATCGCCTAGAGCCCAACAACATGCAAAGGACAACATACAAAAAATAAGCAATGTATTTAAAAAAATAATTTGTTAATTCTTATACAAAACAATAATAATAAATAATGTAGACATAGATACAAAGCAAAAAACAGACACTCTTAAGAAATAAATTTATATCATCGCACTCTCAAATATCATTTAGTTCCTCTCCCTTTCAATATATACCTTACGGAATAAATTTAATTTTCATATTTAATATTTAATTGTTTGGCCAATAAATCTCACTGTCTTCGATTCCCACATGGCTGGGTATCCACATAAGAGAAACTCTTTTGTTTTGGATTAATATGTGTTCTATGTTGTAAAATATAAGGCTAAGTAAAGGGGATTTTCGCAGTCTAGAATTAATAAGATTGACAGAGTTGAGGAAGTCTAACGCAATTACCCATTTTGAAATAATACTGGAGAGGATCAAATCTGTGGCCCTGAGTATAGCAAATAGTTCAGCAGACATCATGCTTATGGAATTGTGGAGTGCGATTGATTTTTATTTCAATTTCCGTAAAGTGCAGCAGTTGTCTTTTTCGATGTTTTGGATCCGTCCGTATAAATAATTATTATTCTACTGAGAATTGATCCGATATGAAATAAGTTGAAAAAGCAGCCTATATCTCTCCCGACAATCCCATCACCATTTTTGTAAAGTTTCATCGAAATTGGTTGATCCGGTTCGAAGATTAGCCAGTACATACATACACTTCAATTTTATTTATATGTATAGGCACTTATTAATTAAAAAAGTGAAATATGGCAGAAGATGTGGAATAAGTATAGTTATTAACTTCACTTTCAAACTCTTTACTCCCTTTGGACGAGTTTTTAATTTGCGAGATAATTCTACTTACCTATCGTCTGTGACTTTAAAAAAAGAAAATTTATTTTCAACGGCTTGAAATATTTTATTATTGTTTAAGTCATTCCTATTGGCATTCGGAAAGCGTGCACTATCCATAAGAAACTTGTTAAAAGAATCGGCATTGAATGAATGAATGAATGAAAAAGGGGTGGTGATACTAGATCATCGATGCCTAGGCCTCCATTGGGCCCTTTACATGCCATTATAACTGCAGGTTATTCAAGACCGAAAGCCTTTGCGAATCCAAGCAGCCTCGTTAGTTGAACCTGCTTAACTGCTTCCAGATTCTCCGAAATATCTCTGTCTCAGTCCGTTGAGTGCTGAGCATTCTCTGTTCTTTATGTATAAGTGAAGAGGAAGCAGATTCACCAGGGCTTCCAGAGCCCTGGTGGGAGCAGTTCTCATCGCACTCAATATTTCCACACAAGCCATTCTCTGAACTTAATTAAGTTGAAGAATGTGTTTGCGCTTTGTTGTACCACACCATCATACAATAGCGGGGTATGTTACCATAGTGTATATCCAAAATAGCACTTTAGGTGTCAGTCCCCATGTATACCCAAAGGCTAGTTTACAAGCCCAGAAAGTACATATGGCTTTCTTGGTTCGAGCCTCAATATGATCATTCCAGCTCAGTCGTGAGTCCAGAATTACTCCCAGGTATTTAACTGTCCCCTTAAGTTGAAGAATCCTTCCCACCAACGTAATTGTGGGAAGTCTCCCCATTTTCCTTTTTAGAATCGGTGTTTGATGGAAAACTGGGAAATAAAGGGTTTATATGTATGCACTTTTTTTCATTGCAAAGGCCATTGTTAGAAACTTTCCTATTTGCTTATATTCATTTTAGGATGCTTTAGTCCAACCCTGTATATTTATTTCTAATGCGTCTCATAATATATTTTATACCCACTGCTGCTATGTTATTTGATTTTTACACTTGAATCAAAGTTAACTTAATATCTTTTGATTACACAGAATAAAATAATAAATTGAAATTTAAGTGGCTTGTATATAAAAATCATATGTATCGCTTTTATTAGTTTCAAGTACAAAAGAAAATAGCAAGCTCTCTAACAAGATTGGCAAATATTTGATGAAATAAAACTTCAAATAAAAAGCAGTGCTTACTTACAACTGAATATTTTTGATTAAATTTCAGGCTCCAAACGCTCATTGCACAGGGTGAGTCAACGATTGGATGAAGTAGGTTTGTGCCTTTTCGGTGAAATTAACAAAGAAACTATATTTATTGTTTGATACAGTTTGTTTTTACGCAGATTTTAAAAATATTTAGGACTCTACAGGGTGAGCCAAAAAACTAGGACAGCATAAAGTTGTATTTTTTTAAATAGAACACCCTATATACGAATCATATTTTCGATTTAGCTTATAATTTTAAATATTTTTTATTAAGGGTTTACTATAACAAAACTTTATAGTTTCTGAGATAATTAAGTTTAAAGAAAAAAAGTCACATTTTCAAGCATCAATTCAATCCTAAATAACGTTTTCAATTTTGTGACAAATATATTCAAATTTGGAATTTAGCAAGGCCAAGGACAAGTTAACATAATTTTTACCTAATATTTGCAATAAAAGCTACAGGGTGTTGAACACATCGGCTCAAATTTGAACAAGTTTAAATGAATAAATATCTTTTTTTTTTTAAATAGTACACCCTGTATATTTTCATGTTATTTAATAGAGTAATAAAAACCCTTAAAGTTTTGTTCAATATATCTTATACCTATTTATAACAGTTTTTGAGATATTTCAGTTTTTCTTATTTTCCATACTTTTTTACAGAAATAGTCTTCATTATCATAGTAGGCATGTAAAATAATAAAAAGAAACTACAGAAACAAACAGAATGTGGTTAAATATGATGAAATACATTATTCGTTATATTACAACGGCAATAGTTTAATTAAACATAATGTGAAAAAATTAACACAACAATAACGACAAGGCAAATACATATTTACTTTTATACTAAATTGAAACAAAAAAATTACCTATTAAATACTGAGATTAATTATTTCTTTTTAATAAGTGTTCGAATAAACGACCCTCTTGTGCAATGCACAAATTTAGTCTTTTTTGCAGATTTTCTCGGACCCTGGACAAAATTAGTGGCGTTATTGTTCTACAGGTATCCCTAATCCTGTTTCCCATATCTTCCACTGTTGTTGGTGGATTAACATACACCTTATTTTTAATATAACCCCATAGGAAGAAATCTAATGGGGTGATGTCGCAAGACCTTGGTGGCCACTCAATGAAACCCCCACGTCCAAACCATTTTGGCGGATATCGTTGGTCCAAAAACGCACGAACTTCACGATGGTAATGTGGAGGCGCACCATCGTGCTGGAACTACATACTGTCGAGCTCATCCCTATCGAGACCTTGAAGCAGTTGGGGTAATTCTTCTTGTAGAAAGTTCAGGTAACTATGGCCATTTAGTGGTTCATTAAAAAGTGGGGTCCAATAATTCGATTATGATGAATACCACACCAAACATTTAATGACCAGTGGTTTTGATGTTGCACCTCTCTAATCCAAAATGGGTTTTCTGTGGCATAATAATGCATGTTGCGTCTATTTACGGCACCGTTACTTCTAAAAGTAGCTTCATCACTAAACATTACCTTGCATAATAAATTTGGATTTAATTGAATCTCCGCATTTATTGTACGACAAAAGTTTACACGACTTTCAAAATCCTGTCCATGCAATTCTTGGTGTAATTCCATGTGATATGGATGATACCTATATTTCTTGGTAGTACGATTAGCGGTGGATTGTGATGTTTCACATAATGCTGCTAACTGACGGCTACCAATATAAGGATTTTCCTGAACATTTAACAGTACCAGAAGAATCAAATCTTTGCATTAAGTTTTGAAAAGTATGGGTATTAGGCTGGCGTCGATCAGGATACTTCATTTTCTAAATTCTTTGAGCAAGAAGGCAATTTTTTTGAGCCTCTCCTATTGTATAAATCATATCTATTAACTCATTCTTTGGAAAATTCATTTTACAATATAAGATGAATCCAAAAAAAACCAAACTACACTACATAAAAACCAAAAGAAGCGGTTGCGGTTATAAATTTGACACACAGAAAAATGTTCTTTTACATTGTTTTTGCCATGGCTACTATGATAATGAAGATTATTTCTGTAAAAAAATATGGAAAATAAGAAAAACTGAAATATCTCAAAACTTATTATAAATAGGTATAGGATATATTGAACAAAACTTTTAGGGTTTTTATTACTCTATTAAATAACATAAAAAATATACAGGGTGTACCATTTAAAAAAAAATATATTTATTAATTTAAACTTGTTCAAATTTGAACCGATGTGTTCAACACCCTGTAGCTTTTATTGCAAATATTAGGTAAAAATTATTTTAACTTGTCCTTGGCCTTGCTAAATTCACAAAATTGAAAACGTTATTTAGGATTGAATAGATGCTTGAAAATGTGACTTTTTTTTAAAACTTAATTATCTCAGAAACTATAAAGTTTTGTTATAGTAAACCCTTAAAAAAAAATATTTAAAATTATAAGCTAAATCGAAAATATGATTCGTATATAGGGTGTTCTATTTAAAAAAATACAACTTTATGCTGTCCTAGTTTTTTGGCTCACCCTGTAGAGTCCTAAATATTTTTAAAATCTGCGTAAAAATAAACTGTATCAAAGAATAAATATAGTTTCTTTGTTAATTTCACCGAAAAGGCACAAACCTACTTCATCCAATCGTTGACTCACCCTGTACATTTCGACCGATTTTGTTCTGAAACGGGCAATGACCACCTTTAGTTGCTGCTACATACAGAAGAGAGATAGCTTTCTTTGAAACATGCTAAGCTACGTCATTCATGAGGGAGGTCAATTTTGAATTGCGACTGGTAGATCAGTTGTGTATTACAATACTAGCTCGTTCATCACACACTTTCATACTTAAATCTAAGTTCCAGAAGACAACAAAATAACAGATTATTAAGAAATCTTAAATGAGGTTCTCAATATTAACTGAAAACACTATTACCTAATGCTGACTAAATTTTTTAATGAATATTCTAAATTCGTTTGGAAAAGAAACTTATTTATTTTGGCTAAGAGCTAGAAACAAACATCTATCACTGTCCAGGAAAACACTATTATTTTTAATTCCACTTAGAACCACCTATCGTTGCTAAATTAGATTTTCTGTTAAGGTAACGGTAAAAAATATTCAATTTATAATTGGTGTAAGAGTTTAAATTGACAAGGTTTGAACCTTAAACCGGCAGTTATAGGAAAATTTTGATGATTTCTAGATTTAATTAAAATATACAAAGGTAAATTTTTTGACATATTAAACACAAATTGTGAAAATATCCTAGCTTCTTTTAAAATTGGTTGCAACTTTTTACTGCTTTGCCATTTTAAGACATACTGTATTTAAACTAATTTAATTTTTAATAGTTCAGTGGTACGCGAGCAAAAAATTTAGATCACATTAAAATTGGGATCTCTTTCTGTTTTAAGTTTATATTTGCAAATTGTAAATCATTGCACTGTATTTTACAAGTCAAACTTAATATGCAGTAATAAGTCGGTAAACATCCTTTTTAGTTTTTATGATTTACTCTGAAAAAGCAACAAATTTACATTTAAAATGAAGTTCAACTTATTGTTATCAGGAAGCTTAAAAAATGGAAAAACAACATTAATACCGTGTATTCCCTCCTCTTGCCATAGTAACTGCTTCAAGATGACGAGGCATACTTTCAATCAAATTAAGGATTATATTCTGGTCGATGGTATTCCACTCTTGCAATAGCAACTTCCTTAGCTTCTGGACAGTTCTTGGAGCTGGTGTATACCTTCGAATACGTCGGCACAACTCATCCCAGATAAGTTCGATGGGGTTCATGTCTGGACTGACTGCTGGCCAATCAAACCGCTTAATTCTCACTTCATCGAGATATTCTCTAACAACTTTGGCTGCGCGAGGTCTAGCATTATCTTGCCCGGAAATTCCATGTTTACTCATAGTGATCATGAAAAGAATAACATGGTCTTCTAGAACTTCCGTAATGTACCTGTGAGCTGTCAGGGAGCCATTCTGTATGAAGACTCTTTGTGCGTGCTTGTGTTGAGATTCCCGCCTAAACCATTACTGGCCCACCGCCAAATGGTAGTCGCTCGTCAATACAAACTAAAGCATATCTTTCTCCAAGTCTTCATCATACTCCTCTAGGTCCGTCGAACCCATTGAGGCAAAAACGCGACTCATCTGAAAAGAATACTTTACTCCAGTCTTCATTATTCAATGCTAAGTGATTTTGGGTAAAAGCCAATTTTGTAATTCGATGCCGCCGTTGCAATGGTGGACTTGTAGCCATCCTTCTACAAGACAATCCAGCAGTACGAAACTTTCTTCTAAGCGTCCATTCACTAATATTTACATTTTTAACTTCTTGGAGCAACACTGCAGAAGTAGTTGTATTCCGCAAACTTGTAGACACCAAATTATAGCGTATTAAACAAAATGCCTCTTAATCATTTTATTTTAACCATAGCATCCTTTTAGTAAATGTTTAAAAATAACACCATTAGCCTCTAAGCATTTCCTGCTTCGTTTGCGAAGGGCTCTAGTAGCTCGCCTAATTGCTTCATGTCTTTCTTTAATAACGGCTACATCATTTTCAATGCGTCGAATTAGTGAATCCTAAGTGTTGATTTTTTACTTTATATACTTTGTTTTTGAACCAGCTCTACAAACAAAGGTCTAGTGGTGTGAAGTCTGGAGATCTTCCGAGGTCAACCAACAGGACTACCACGACCAATTCATAGCACTGCAAACTGTTCGTCCAAATGCTGCTTGGCTTGACAAGCGAAATATGCAGGAGCTCCATGATGCTGATAATTTAAAGGATTATTTTATAGTGGTCCTGTTAAGACATTTTGTAAAAAATTTAAATAGTTCTCTAATATGAGGCACTTTTCTAAAATGTAAGGGCCAATTAAATAAGCACAGACCATATCACACCACGCTATTACTGAAAATTTATGCTGAAAATTAACATGATGATTATTAATTATCCAGACACGATGCTGCATATGCCTAATCTAATTTTCTCTTTGTAGCTGCTGTATACACTGTACATGGTACCGATGATACAGGCTTTGCTTACGGAGTGTATTGGAATATCCAGTTGAGTAACAATCCTTCGTGAGCTGATTATTGCATCATTTTCTACTAAATCCATAATATTTCTCACTTCTTCAAAACTTTGTCCAGTAACTCGTTCATATTGTTCCGGACTGCCGGTCTTTAAACACACTGTATTATTTAATTACCTTTTATTGTCACAATTCTGACAACTTGTCAATATATGCAAGTTGCTTCTACGACTTCTCAAAATAAACTGTTCATAAAAGCCAATCTGGACCCTTTATATACACTTTTTCCGGATACCAAAAGATTCCATATCTTTCTAGAAGGATTATCATACTACATGGTGTAATAAATATAAGAAAAAATAGTAATCTGATGATTTCTAGACCTTCTGTCATAGACATTCCATGGTAAAAATAAGGAAATAGAATTTTCTAAAAAGTTCCAGACTTTCTTTCATAGAGGAAATTAACAAAGGTAAAATTAATTAAATAAATTATGAACTCGTAAAAAATAAACCTAAAACCCTACAGACTACAAATACACACTAATACTATATAATGTCATTTATATCAGTACTGGGAAACATTCCAGTCTTACACAGATTGTTAAAAACTTTGATAAATACGTTTTTACCCAGATTTCTCAGATGCGGATATCGCTGGATATTCTTCAACAGCAGCTGTAGAACTACCATTACAAAAGCTCGTTTATGGCACATCATATTTACGTATTCTAAATTTGAATAAGTGTGTGACAAATAAAAAATATCAACTCTGACAATCAGCCCGAAATTAGTAAGAATGAAATTAAAAAGGCACTGAAAGAAATGAAAAATAACAAATTGCCAGGTAAAGATGGAATGACAGCAGAAATGGTGAAGACTGGTGGAAAAACAACAAGAAACGCTTTGTACATCCATCTGAACAAAGTACTTAGTACAAAGGAGATAACAACCAGTTGGAACGAAGCAATGACCACTTTACTATTTAAAAAAGGAGACTGACCCCCAAATTCGATGGCTACCAAACACGAGAACAGGCTAGATTTAGGAAGGACTTCAGCACATGCGACCACCTACTGACAATAAAAATTCTAATTGAAAAGGCCAACGAATATCAGTCCTCTATATGTAGAATTCATAAATTTTGAAAAGGCCTTTGACAGCTTTGAACATTGGGTAGTTAAGAACTCGTTGCAAGAGAGCTGATTACAATCAAAATGGAAGAACATATCACTGAACCAATAAAAATAGGACGAGGGTTCAGGCAAGGAGATACAGTGTCACTAAAACTATTCAACCAAGCTCTAGAGGATGTCTTTAAAAAATTACATGGGACAATTATGGGATCAACATAAACGGAGAACTATTGAATCACCTAAGATAGACGGATGATAAGTAAGATGAATTGCAAAAAATCAATGAAGAACTGGACAACGAAGCGTCAAAAATAGGATTAAAAATGAACTATGACAAATCGAAAGTAATGACAAATCAAACTGAAGAAATAGTTATAACGGTCGCACAAGGGAAATTGGAGGAAGTGTCAGAGTAGGTCAAATAACAAAACTAAACAATCAAACTGAAGCAATAAAAAGAAGAGTCAGACTATCCTGGATATGATTTGCTAAACTCTCATATATCCTAAAAAAGAAGAAATATCTGTAGTATCTACGAACTAGAGTGTTCAATCAGTGCATACTACCTGTCTTAACATATGGATCCCAAAGATGGACATTTTCCAAAGAGAATATAGATAAAATTGCCAAAACACAAAGAGCAATGGAGAGACAAATGCTAGGTATCAGACTTATAGATAAAAGGAAGAACACATGGATACGAGATAAAACAAAAGTAAGTGATGTCCTGACACAAGTAGCCAAGCTTAAATGAAAATTCGCCGGTCATTCTTTAAGACAGCAAGACAATAGATGGAATAAAATAATCCTAGAATGGAGACCCTGGCAACACAGATGAAGAAGAGGAAGATCGCAAATGAGATGGAGATGGAAAGACGCAAGCCGGACAAAGATTGGTACAGACCGCTCAAGATAGAAAACAATGAAGAAAACAAGGGGACGTCTATGTCCAAAGACGGATGATTGAAGCCCATTAGATAGATAGATGGATAGTGCCATTTTATAACACTAATCATACAAACTTGAAACTAAACGTTAAATCATTGTCACAATACACTGATACTGAGACATAACAGGACAATAGTGATTCAGATAGCAGGTATCTACAGCAACTATGCTATAATTTGAAAAGCGATGAAAATGGGATAAGAACATATGCTTTTCTGTGAATAATTTTCACGTGAACTGGAGTTTGTTGCGTTCCTCCCGACTCACCCTATATGTATATATATATATATATATATATATATATATATATATATATCCTACTTGGAAATTAGAACAAATTTTAAAATTTTCAGCACTTCCAAACGAGATATATTAGCATTTTCACTGGAGCTCGATTTTCTTACACGAATTGTTTAATAAAATTTAGCACAACTTTTTCGCCAAAACGAAAAATAAATTCATAATCTACATGTTATTTATCCCCTCATTTTCCATGAATGTTATTGCGCTTACACTAAAATCGGTATGTAGAAAATGTAGTTTAAATAATATGTTACAACCAACTGCTGTGTAGAATGGCAACAGTTCTTCTGTGTAAAAATTTTAATTTCAGATTTCTTATTTTCCAAAAAGTTACCACAAATATCCTGACTTATGTTCAATGCCTTTTTTTGGTATTATTTAGGTTGTTTCAACGTTTGTCTCTTTATAAATTTCTGATAATTAAAATCCAACAAAAAATCTGTTTTTTTTTACCTTGTCCTCAGTTAATTTTATTTTTTTAATATTAACTTTAGTTTGAACATTATTTTAAATGAGTTTATAATGCGGATCAGCCCATAACTATTGAAATATGTAGTCTTTCTACATATAGATTCAATCATTTTGTCTCTAAATACATAAATTAGTAGAATAACCACTTATTCTAATATTATAATACGACTTATAAATAATTGCTTAATATTTCCTATTTGCGACATAAAAGTTTTACTTTATATCTTCTGGCGCCTTATACATAGTGGCGTAATTTGAATTCCAAATAAATATTTTAATTGATATAATCTTTATTATTATTATTATTCACTTGCATGATTGCATATTAAACAAATCACGGATGTCGTGTCTATTAGAGTTGTTGTTGAAATAGAATTGATAGAAAATTTACGGTGAATTTAAAACATTCAATAATAAAAGGGATGAATTGAATCTCTTTTAGCAAGTTTAAAATATTAACAAATATACAGGGATACTTGATCCAATGAAAGGTGTAAAATTTCATAGTGGGACTTATTGTTACGATTTTGTAGCTAGCTAGGGACTGTTACAGTTTTGCCATATTCGTTTGTCTGGGTGTGCTTGCTTACCCTGTAATGAACAGAACCAATGAGTTGGAAATTGGTCTACAGGTGGCGGTGTACTGCGATGGGAGAGGTTTCTGTCCTTTCATCGATATTTAGTTATCCTAACCACGTTAGGACCTAAATTCAGTGTTGTGTTATCACATTTAGAGCAGTAAAGGCTGCAATTAGTGCAATGCCGGTCTCCCTTGCATATTTAGTGCAATAATTAAGGACCAATTTATGGAGGTCTAATAGCATATATTATTTAGCGCTCAAGATTTTGAGCCGATTTTCTGAAAGGCAATGAATGCAGCAAACTTTTGTCTATATTGCGAATTTTGTCATAACTCAACATATTTTCTACTTGCGTTTAATTATACACATATATGACTTTTCAGACAGGTTAGTATCATTTTTCGTATATGTGGATTAAAAAGCTAAATTATCCTTTATAGTAAAAAAATTGTAACCTTTAAATTTTCCTAAATTGCTTTGTAAAAATATATAAATAAAATTTATTATGACTCACTTTAGATATTTTATTTATATTGTTATACAAATACAATGTTTTAATTGCTGATAATAAAATTGACCGAGACCTTAAATGTCAAGACACTCATAAACTGTGCAACAGATTTAGAACTAATACAGATAGGCTAGTTATACGATATGCGCTTAAATGAATGGGAAGTTTTGTTAAATTTATCGACAAAGAGAAATAAATATTTAATACAGTTTAAATATTATATTTTTATACAATGCTCATTTTGGAATGAAACAAGAAAACGGTTGCGGTTAAAATTATGATATCATTAGCGACCTGTCTGGACTCCATACGGGAGTAATAATGATTTAGCGTTTTTTAAATTAAAATGTGAGATATATTACTAGCTCTTAGTAACACAATCAAATAGTTTTAATAAACATATTTAATTAATTAATGAATTACTGTTATAAATCAAATTTTTTTAATGTGGTGGGATCTTAAATTTTGAAAATTGGGTGGAAAATCACTGGCTATTTTGCTTATTTTTTTTTATCATTATTAATCGCTCAAAATTAAAATCATTTTCAAAATTTTATAGCTTAGTTGGGATTGAATGGAAACCTAAAACAAACCACGCGAGTGAGAGAGAGAGAGAGAGGCTCTCATTTGTAGTGCCACACAGCAAACCCTTTCAACGATGCTAAAATTACTCCTAAGGGTATGTCCGGATTGTAATTATTCGTAAAAAGTTGGAACGATATCCTTTAAATAACTTTCTAACTCGAAACGCGTGCAAATTTGTATGTAATACTAGCTATTGCTCATCTCTTTACTGCCCTTAATGCTAGATTTAGTTAGTTAGCTTAATAAAGTATTAGTTATCTTTATCAATATCAGTTAAATAGTTTAGAATGTAACTTCCGTCGTACAAATAAGTATATACCATAATTTATATTATATATATATATATATATATATATATATATATATATATATATATATATATATATATATATATATATATATATTTCCTTTCTGTTTCGATATAACGACATTAATTGAGAACTGTATACAAAAACGCTTATTTCTTTTATCCGTAAAGATGATAAGAAGCAAAATTTCTCAGAAAGCTTACATCTTAGTGTATCAGTTTTAACGATATTGTTTTCTATTGGACACATAAATGGCGTAGTTTCAAACAGTTGGTTTTATTTGGCATCCATTATTCCCTTAAACTTTGTTGAAAACTTAGTAAGTACTAATGATTTAAATGTGTTACTCGTGTATTACATCAAATTAACATTAGCATTTATTTTCATTTGTATGAATTTTAATAGGTAGAAACAAACATTATGATCCTGCGAAACAAGCACTTGTTCAATTAAAAAATGATGGATTGAGCATGTTGGCAGTTGCAAAAAATGTACAATGTTTAAGAAAGTTCATTCAGAGATTTAGAGTGCTCGAAATTTATATAATCATAACTAAGTTGACAGAAAATTGAATTATAACTCCTAGGAAAGGAATATTTTATAAACAAATATTAAGTATGATTCAAAGAATTAACAAAGCCAGTCTTTTTAAAATTTATCTCAGTTTATGAAGCAGAAATTAAGCAAACCTAAGAGGATATGTTGCTAAGAGATAATCCCTTGGATTAAACAAAAAAGAGGAAAATTATTGAAGTTTATTTCTGACAAATTGCACAAAAATGTTCATTTTTGAAAAAAAAAGTGCTTTGAACTATGAGATCTAGATGAATTTATTTGGAAATGAGAAAAAATGTTGTGTTCGGCGTCATCTCCATAGCTTCGATCTATATTATACCATGAAAACCATAAAGTAGAGTGGATAATTTGTTATAGTTTGGGAAGCAATATCACAGAAAGGAGTGGGATCTATTTTTCAAATTGAGGATATAATAGATTAATTTATCTTCAAAAACATCCTTCAGAATGTAATGGAACCGTATGCTGATGAAATCATTCCAGTTACATACAAATTTATGCACAATAATGACGCAAAACCAGCATTAAGACTTGTTAAGAAATATCCCAAAGGTGATATGGCCCACAGCCTGGACCAAAACTCATTGAAAGAGACTTTGGGAACGTCTAAAACCGAATTTGCAATTTGCTAAAGTATATATATATATATATATATATATATATATATATATATATATATATATATATATATATATATATACTACGTTGGGTGCCAATGCGATAATAATTTAGGAAATCAAGGAAGTGCAAAATTTCTTTGAAAAAATTGTAAAGTAAAGGGAAATAAAAAAGTTGTCTTTCAATTTTTAATAAAACAGGGTATTGATATTTTGTTTAGACAGGAAATGTATTTATATACATAAATATGGCAGATAAAACATTACGCTTAGGTCAGGTAAGCAAATAAATATTGATATTGGTGTAACAATATCTGAGACTGACGAGAGAATGCAAAGTACATCCACATCCTCGATAGGTACAAAAATAGGCAATCAAGAACAACGAATACAACAAGAGAACATCGAGAAACAACAAAAAACAAAAAATGGGCCAGAAAGGCAATATATAAGAGAACAGGTTGCGGCAGAGAATGCAAATACGCCTTTAAGGCAATTCCTGCCGAACATGCAAAAAGATCTTAAGAAAGAAAATCAAGACTTATTAAAGAAAATGGATATAAGTCATCAGAAACTCAACTAAGAAGTCAATTTACAGGTAGGAACACATATATATATATATATATATATATATATATATATATATATATATATATATATATATATATAAAATCATTATCATTACTCTCTGCTTCATGTACCGTTTCCAACTATGGTGCAGTCGCCCTTCCTACAGTTTCTTCTTCTATCTGGTAATGTGACTTGTTCGGTGTTCTTGAAATTTTTACTCACTGACGACAATATTTTTCTGTTTTTAGCTATCTGGGATCAAATTGTGATGTTTTCTGATGTCATAATCTCATCTAAGATCCGAGTGTCTCTTTAGTCTTTTGGCGTTTCTGGGATACCACATAGTTGTTATAGTGGTTCATCTATTGAATGTTCTTCTTACTATATGTCCTGCCCATTGCCATTTTAGGGATTTTATTCTTCGAATGGATCAGTTACCTGGGGTTTCTGTCGTACCTCTCCATCATTTTACGATCCCTTTTAGTTATTCGTAGCATGCATCTTTCCATGGCTCTTTGAGTGACTTTCGAGTAATGTGATTATTTCTTTTTTTACTATCCAAATTTCACTCGTATGTCATGACCTGTAATATGCATTGATCAAATACTTATTTCTTATGGTATAGTGGCATTCTGGACTTGAATACTGAAGAGTTTCGTCCAAATGCTAACCATGCTAGTTTAATTCTTCTGTTCTTCATTACTGACTGTGTTGAGGTCATTAATTAGCTCTTGTAGTTCGGATTTTTAAAAGGCTTAGGTGTTCTTCATCTATACACAGACCTTTGTTTAACCAGTCTAATGTCCTTTTTGGGTAGTTTGGGTAGAATACTCTGGGTTTTTATATGTTTACTCTAGCTGTGGCTTCTCTTCATATGTTCGCTAATATTTTGATATATGGTTTGTCTAGTCCTTAATCGACTAGAGCTTCTATAACTACTTTAGGATATACTGAGTCGAAAGCCTTCTCAAAATCTACGAATGCTTAATATATTAAAAAAGAATATATATATATATATATATATATATATATATATATATATATATATATATATATATATATATATATATATATATATATATATATATATGCCGAGTTTTTAAAAAAACTATTCCACAATTCGCATGCAAAGATCAGTTTCAGCACCAAAATATTTTCAAAAATAGTCCTTTTCTTCTGTGGAGAGGGATTTCAATATTTACGATGGCGCATCCAATATAGCAGTGGACTAGTCTTAGGATCTCTCCGCTCCCCAAGGTCATTTGTTATTACCCATTTCAGCATCAAAATGATTTTATAGACCTTTAAAACGATATTTCTCTTCTTTTCTGGACGAGAGTAACAAGGCTTAACATCACTTTATTAAAGTTGCTCATTCCGAAATTCAATATCCAAAATGGTTCATTTCTTACTGCGTCGAATATACTGCGAATTTTTGTTACTAGTAGAAATTCAGAGAATCTTTGCTTAAGAGATTTTTAAGGTTTTAATGCTTTGTTCACGATAGTCTAAAAATATTTCAAATTTTTTGGTTGTCCATTGGACAAGTAATTTTAATTTCAATATGTCATCATCAGGCTCAATTTGAAAAGCGACTATCTTCATGTTGCAAAATTAGCACAATCCTTTTCTGTAGACTGTTGCAAAGAAATACCATTTTACTTTAATACCAATTCATTCGTTATTATTAAAATTCCTTTCGATTTTTTCAAATAGTCTAGTTTTCCAACCTTTCTTCGTGAAGTTTCAAATTCATTGGGCACTCTAGAGTTACTGCAACACATTAGATCTTTAACCATAAGGAAACATATCCATATATATATATATATATATATATATATATATATATATATATATATATATATACATTGGCTTACTTAATGACTTAAGAGCTTATAAGGTTGGTTAACATTTATGTGTTCAGGCTATAGAGGTATAAGATTCATTGGAATTTTAATATACACGTTGATGATTAAAGGCTCATGGATATAATAACTAGTTTAGGACTGATTGTGAGACTCGAAAAGTCCACGGGTCAAATCTGCGCAATTCATTTAGCAATTATTTTAAGTACTCATTTATCTTTAAATATTGAGGGAGAAAGGAGTATTAGAAAATATAATGCTAAAAATATTTTATTTTCTATAAATTACCTAAAATGTCAGCAAAAAATTGCCATTTTGGTCACTTAGCTTCAAATATCTGAAAATACTGACGTGATGGGACCAGATTCTGATGGAACATAGAAAATTAGGTAGAAAATGACTCCAAGTTGTCAAACAAATTCTGAAGCGATTTAGAACTACTTCCTTCGATTGGAACAAATTCATTAGTTAAGCTTACTCCAAGGAAATTATCAAACTTCTGACTAGATGAAAAAACTGTATCATCAATTATAAATTAATCACAGGCATAAGCTGTGAATAAATATTATCAGGTAAATTATAAAAATATTTTATCGGTAATTCGGTACTTTCATATTTTTAAAGTATAAAAAAATACATTTTAATTCAAGTCAAATCTTTGTTTGTCAGTAGCCGGTAACGTTACTTAGACTGTTGTTGCCCTATGTACTTTAACTTATCAGAGAAGTGATCCGATTTAGCCTGGAAGGAACTGCTCTTGGTAAAATATTAACATCAGCCTCTAAGACACCATGTTTTCATTTGCGTCAGTACTGATTGATAAAAAAAATGGTCGGATTTTAGGTAATTTTGATCATAGATGTCAACCGTTTAACTTATTGTAAAATATAATCAAAACTGTCTAGAATTGGTTATAATCGCTGAACCTTGAAATTTTCAAATTGCATTATAAGTAAACATAAGCTTTGGTACATATATATTAATATTACCTTACCAAAGTAGACAAAACTCTCTCAATCCATTAAACCTGAACTAACCTGAAAAAGAAAAAATATAATTGAATATATTATCTTTAAATTGTAAAATATACTTAAACAATGTGCACCAACAAAATTCCGGGAAGTTCGCAGGGAAATAAAGAAAAACTGTTCTTCAAGTCTGATTCCAAAGAAAATGATTAACTAAAGAAATATATTAGTAATTTATATTTTTTATCTCTTTTCATGAATTCGTAGCTATTCTGTTAGTAGCTGTTTATCTGAGGATATATTAGTGCGTCATTAAATAGGCCGCAATATAGAACGTTCTTTCTTGAAAGCAACCCGACTTGGAGAATATCAGATAACGTAAATGAGTTTTTTGAATATAATTTTCCAAGTTTAAAAAACTTTTGAATCTCATTCACTTTATTATCAACACGGCAACATATACACAAAAAAGACTGTCTAAGAGATAAAAAGAAGAAAAAATCATCGAATTAAAAGACCTTAACAAGGAAATGTAAATATACACAAACACATGTATTATATATGTGGGGATTATTTCCCAACTTTATATTCTGCCGCCTATTTTTTATTTGATTAAAAAACATTCAGAAAATTACAAGCTTTCGGTTGGTGTGTGGCAAAAATGAGATCATTCTGAAAATTTCGAAAAATAAAAAATAAATGGTGAAAAAATTATTATGAGTTAAATTCCTTTGAAACTCCCATTTTCTTATTAGCTATTTTTGCTTTTGGGGTCGCAGAGTGCTAATATATAATGAGAATTTTAATTTCTCAACATCCAAGATGGCGGATTAAAAATGGTGAACCATAGTTTTTTTAAAACTAATATTTTGCTCTAATAATACTTTCTCAGGGGGTTTTGGGTCGCTGAGCACAAATCTGTATTGAGAATTTCAACTTTTCAATATCCAAGATGGTAGATTCAAAATGGTGAATCTAAATTATTTTTAAAGTTAATATTTTGCTCTGAAAAGACTTACTCGGAGGATTTTGGGATCACTGAGCATGAATTTGGAATGAAAATTTCAATTTTTCAATATCCAAGAGGACGGATTCAAAATGGCAGACTTTAATCTTTTTTAAAGCTAACATTTTGCTCTGAAAATATTTGCTCGAGGGGTTTTTGGGTCAGTCAGCACGAATCTGTAATGACAAATACTTATTTAGGGGTTTTTGGGGTTGTTAAAAGAATTTAGCATCTGACTTCTTGTTTTTTTTTAAATTATTTTTATTTTTCTTGTCTTTTTTTGGTGTTTTTGTGGTTTTTTGTATTTGTTTTTTAATTTTTTTCTTTCAGCAGTTATTCTTAGAATACATTTAAACAAATTACTACAAATGTCAACGGGTTAACAAAAACACGCCTAAGAGCTAAAATAAAACAATTGAATCAAGAACTACTTGGTTATTAATCTTAAAAATTCTTGATTAAAATTTATCCACTATATGCCACTTTTTTTTGTTAATGGATATAAAACAAGTTTTTTTTTCGAAATTCTGGAACTGGTAGAGCAGCATCAAATCTTTTGTTCAATAATAGTTTTGTTATTTGGTGATTCTTATCATTATAAGATAGTACATGAATAGTTTTGAAATTTTTCTTAGCCCAGTCAGTAAGTTTCGCTCTCAGAGACCCCAAAAGGTAAGTAGCTTAAAAAGATTAAGGTCGGTCATTTTGAATCCACCATCTTCGACACATGGAAATTCTCTCTACAGATTTCTGCTTAGCGACCCCCCTCCCAGAGTATTTTCAGAGCAAAACATTAGCTTTAAAAAAATATGGTCCACCATTTTAAACCCGCCATCTTGGATATTGGGAAATTAAAGTTTTTATTACATATTCGCTCTCTGCGACCTCAAAAATCACCGAGTAATTTTAAGCAAAAATAGCGAAGTTATCGTCGGTGTAATTTTAAAACAAAATCGGAAATTCTCGGCTATGCGGACTGTTGATAAAAATTACTCTTATGTTAAAAAGTGCGGAGAATTCCAAGATCATGGCAAAACTCCAGGTCCGAAAAATGACGACAGCGCTGTTTCATCCTTTTATGGGAATCATCAAGCCATTCCGTGCGTTTGATTAAAACTGTAAAATTCATTTAACTTAATACGTATAGAGCAATAACCACATACACAATTTTACAAGGCGAATTTTTATTCATCATTTTCTCTTAAAAACAGCTACTAGAAATTCCTTCTCTATTTTAAGCATCTGGGAAAGCAATAAGCTCTGAAAAGATCATTGACATTTATTAAATAATAATTTACATGGATCAATTAGCGGCTATAAAAAACATACGCTAAACATGGTTGAGTCTCAATTCATAATTACTAACGCTTAATGTTATGCAGCTATAAAACGATATATACTGACAACTCGGCCAATAAATAAAAGTAAAACAACAAGAAATCTCACGATTTGTAAAGTGGTTTAGAAAAAGATACGAGGTTGATAATTTTATTTAATTGCAGTGTACGTACCAAAGTTCTCGTATCTACAAGTAAACTTAATTTAATCTCTGTCCATTAAAGCTACTTAAAGGGTAAACTGCAGCAACAAAGTAGAACGAAAATGTCACTTTCCATTAAAATTGTTTACTGACATGAATTTTCATCACTCTTGTATGTTCACAAGTAAGCATAACGTAACAAGCAAAATACTTCCACTTGAGAATTCTTTGTGAAAGAAATGTTAAAACATTTTTAGAGACCAAAATATATCTAAACAACTAAATGTTAATACATAAGAACTTGTAAGTAGTGATGTTAATACATAAGAACTTGTAAGTAGTGGAGATCTTTTTTTTTATTATTAATTTTAGGAGTTCTAATTCTAAAAAATAAAAATACAAATGTACGTGTTTTGTTGAAAATCTGAAGGTTTGTCTACCTCTTAAGTTATAAAATTATTTATATAAGCAAATAAAATATTCGAATTAAATGAGACTAATTCATTCAGAATCAGTTGACCTGGACTAATTGCAATCTTCGACAAACAACTTAAGGAAATTGGAAACAATTTATTTAGTTTCGTTTTTGTTGTAATGAAATAATATGATTTAAATTTATTAAGTATAGTTCGGGTAATTTTCTAAAACAAAAGTCATAATGGTATAGTGTTCTTAAATAAACGATATGAAAACAGATTGAATTAAGAATAGAATTTATGGACAATACTATGTATAAGTATTAGTATTCTTTAAGTGTTTTAATTAGCTAAGATAATGAACTCGATGATATTTTTCATCTCCTACAAGTGACGTGGTGCATAAGAATTTGTTATAATTAGAATAGTTTTATATTTAAAAACAGACAGAGAATAAAAGTTGTTTATTTATGTATGGATGGCTGGGCTTTCTGTGTTTGCTTCATTAAATTTTTGTTAATTAATTTTATTTCGAAATTTTAATTTTTAATTTTTATTTATGATAACAAGCTTATTTTCATTCTTACCAGTTCATATTATCATTTAAATACGAGCAATATCTATATGATATGTTTATAATGTTCTTTTTATTTAAAATAAATACTGCAAACTTATTTGTTTATAAGTTACGACGTATTGAGTACTTGCTAAAATTTTTGTTCTGAACAAAAAGGTAATATTAACAGATTTTTTAAGGATAAAAATATGTTTTGTCCGAGGAACATGTGTGGGTCTAGCCTTCCTCTTTGGAGGGGAGGGGGGTGATATCAGAAAAGTACAGTATGGCAAGCGGAAAAAAGATTTCGATGGGGGAGGAGCCGCCAGCAACATTCCAATTTCTAATGCAAAAGACAGGTTCGAATCTATTTTTTCTGAATTCGAAACTCTTGGGGGGGCGCGCGATCGCAAGCAAACACAAGTTGTCGACGGGGGGGTAGATACCAGCAGCATACACATTCCTAGTATAAGAGGCAGAATCAGGTGTATTTTCCTGACTCAAAGCTTTGGGAGGAGGGGGAGGGGCGATCGCCCCCACCGTCCTCCCCTGGATCTGCACCTGCCGAGACAACTATGACTTAAAATATTAAGAATTACTTACTTAAATCCAAAACGTAAGGAGAGTTTTGTTCCTTCAAACTTATACCAAAGTCTTTTAATCTTTGTCCTACTAACTAATATAATAGCCATGTCAGCATAATATGCTGATATGTATTTATTTTAGTTGAGGTATTTAACTAAATGGAAGCATGAATACTTTATGTCAGCACGACGAGTTTATTCATTTATTTTTTACCTGACGTACATTAAATTTGTAAATGCTTTTCTTTCAAAAATTTTTAGATTCACCTCTGTCCAAAGCGCTATTCATAAACTAAATGCAATTCGTTAAAAACCAAACACCGGTTTTTATTTCCTTCCTCTAGCAATTGTTTCTGGTATTATTTCAAAAACGGATATATCTCGAAAATAGCTCATTTTACCCCAATACTTTTTTAAAGAAAAATATTCGAAGTTTCTAAAAATAACCCATTGTTACAATAGAAGAAAATGTTGAAATTGGAAAGAATGCCGCCAGATTATTTTTTCTTAATCAGATACGACAAAAAAGGGTGTCGTAAAAGCTAAATTTCTACGCAGATTCTCTTTGAATTGAACTTAACATCATTGCTTCCATTTCATCGTGTAGTTTTCTATTGGCACTTTGTGTTTTATATGTAAAATTCTCATATTTACAATCCTTTGAATAAAAATTGTAAGAGGAACTTCTTGCACTTGCCGTGATTTCAGTGCATGGTTTTTCATAAATTCTCTTAAAATCTTTTACGATAAGAACTTGAGTATTGTCAGAAAGGATAAGAATAAATAATTATGGTTCAAACAAACAAGATTTAATAAATGGTTAACCTTCTTAACTGTAACTTAGAGGAAAAATATTTCTTTAGATGCCTGACAAAAATATAGTATATGAAATTATCTAATAAAATATTGTTACACGTATTTGTAAAGATTGCTTAAGGTATTTACTCTTTCTAAAAATATATTCCCTATACAGTTCTCTCAAGTCATTCGGAATAAATACCTAATAAAAATATTAAAAATAACACCTATTTAGTCTTATATTTCTACTTTTTGTCGATGGAGAAGTATATTTTGTATCTCTAATTTTAATCAATATTATGAATATAATCGCAATATTCTGTCTGATTTTCAGTTTTTCACAGTGTAGTAGAGGGTCGCAAGGCAGGGTCATGAATTGCAACCTTCAACTTTAAAGGTACCGTTAAAGCAGTCGTATCCGTAAGATCATAAAATCTGTGATGGTTTGATAAAATTCAACTCTCACACACACACACACCCACACCTCGATGCTAAATTTTTATCTAAAGTTTCTATTACTTCACATGTAGCGACATCCTGCTTTCCTAAAATAGACTATTATTGGATATTCGAGTTAATTTATTAATTTATCGATAATTTTAAGAACTCAATTCCTTTTTCAGAAAAAAAAAACAAGAAAATTGATAGTATATTTGATCAAATTCATCCGGACTCAGTTGACGGCACACCATAGCAAAACTGCACATCTTTATGGACTCCCAAAAAAAAATTAGCAAGACATGCCCCTACGACCTATCACGAGTTCCTGGAACTCTCCGACTTCTAAACTTGCCAAATTTCTTCTTCCAATTCTGAGACCATTACAAGTAAATACATCGTCCTGGGTTAAGAACTCGCAAAAATTTCGTAGAAATTATAAGTTAAATAGAAGTATAACCAGAGGACCATTTTATTAGTTTTGACGTGGAAAATCTATACATCAACGTTCCAGTTAAGGACTCACTAAAAATAATAAGAAAGAAACTTGAAGAAGACTAGACCTTAGCAGAAAGAACATCTTTACCACCACACGCCATTATGGAGTTGTTGGAAAGTTGTTTGACTAATTCCTATTTTCAAGAAAAGGAAAAATTCTACATCCAGGATGATGGACTACCGATGGGATCTTCACTCTCACTGGTGATCGCAAATATTTTCATGGAATGGTGCGAGACGTTTGCAATTGAATCCACAACTAAGAAACCAAAGTTATGGCTCAGATACGTAGACGATACTTTTATTATTTGGAGTGGAAACGACGAAGAACTTCGAAACTTTCTTTTTCATCTCAACAATATCAGTCCAACTATTAAACTCACCATGGAGAAAGAAGTAGAAAATAAATTACCATTTTTAGATGTCTTGGTTGAAAGAAACAGCAAACAAATTCGAACTTCGGCTTACAGAAAAGCCACGCACACAGGACAATACCTTAATTATTCAACTAATCACTCCAACAACACCAAACAAGGAATTAAAAGAAATCTCGTAGATAGAGCTTTAAGTCTCTTCAACTCCAACGAGAACTTGATGAAAGAGATATATTACATTAAAAATGATCTGACAGCCAACGGATACCCAGTATATCTAGTGGATAAATTTCTTGAACAAATCAGAAATAGGACAATATCGCGACAACGAATGAAGAACGAAAATCAGTATTGAACATCCCCTATGTTAAAGGCATTTCAGCAAAAGTTAGAAAGATAGGAAAACGATATAAAATCAACGTCGTTTTCAACTCAAATAACTCTCTGAGAATTCGGCTCACTAGGAACAAACCAACAACTCAAAGAGACATGAAGAACTGTGTATATCAGATACCATGTAAATGTGGCAATTCTTACATTGGCGAAACAAAGAGACCTCTTGACGTAAGGATAAGAGAACACCAAAAATGCACATCTCGAGGAGAAACAGAAAAATCTGGTGCCGCCAACCATGCCTGAACTCATGGACACTACATAAAATGGTCTGAAGCTAAAATACTACACCGAGAACAACATTGGAGAAAACGGAAATTCAAAGAAGCCGCGGTCATACATCAGAACCGGAGTTGTTTTAGTAAACCATCTTTAGATATAAGAGAAGTGTGGAAACCACTTCTTAGTAATTGTAAACTAAAACTAAATGCAGCATAAAAAAAAGGAATATTGCCCTAGCAGGCATGACTGCACCCATCTCAGTCACACTCGGCTGCATTTACTTTTAGTATAAATAGTCATATAGCTAAGAGATTTATTTAGTTTCATTTGAAAATGGCTAGAGATAACTATTAGCCGAAACGTCGTGATATTCACCAAAAATAAAGACAATGGAAGTCCAACAGATATCTACTACTTCGCAAGAAACATCATTGTCTATGACCTTCAAACAAATATTTGATCAATATTACAGAAATTCATTTTGGCTCATAAAAAGTCATGATAATTATTTTCTGTACTCATGAGTTAATTGATTACTCCGTGACTATATTATATTGTTGTAATTTCAATAAAACTGCAATCAAGAATCAAATTAAATTCTTAATTCTACTAGGAAAGTCTTATTACAAAATCGGTTTGATTAGACACTTAATATTTTTTAAATTGAAAAGTGCAATAGTGAAAGACCGAAGTTTTAATTTTAAAGTTTCACAAATAAGGGAAGGAATCTTTTTTACGGTGATGAATAGAAATATAATATAGAATTTACCTTTTTTCTCTATTCAAGGAAACTTTAATTTTCATATAAAAGAGTACATTCATATATAAAATATAACAATAATATAAGCAAACTAGAAAATTTTATCCTAGCTTGCACATTTTTTTTCTGCCATAAAAAGAAAACAGTCAATGACTCAAATTTAAACAAACAATGCTTCTATTATTTTTTTATCAATACAACACATATGATGTCTCTAATTCGCGGAAAAAAGTCTGCATTCAGCACTGACTCTTATTATTCATATTTATTTTAAAAGCGAAACGTCTGACAACTTATCGAGAGATGAAAGTAAATATTGTACGAACGTTATTCTAAGTAAGTGTTCACAGATAATTTATCTTATATTGTCATTATCACAAAAGAATAAATAAATTTTTTCAAATATATAAATCATTTTCCAGGTAGTAATATTCTTATCTAAAGTCACAAGTTTATAATAACGATAATGGGAATTTTTAGGGAAGCTTTTTCTTAAGTAAGATTAATTACGTTTGTGGTCAAAAAGAATTGTTTTCTTCCGTATTTGTAAGCGAAAACTAACATTTCTCTTCCCTGGGGTAAAAATATTTTTCTTTTGTTTTCTTTGAAATTTGCTGAAAGTTATTAGAGTGTTTCTTTATTATATTTTTATTTATTAACACTCTTACGCCCAAAGGAGGTTTAATTTTAAGACTTGCTTAATATAAAAATATGAACCTTAAGCTGACAAGTACATAAGTCTACTAATAAGTTTAAAACGTAAAAATTCCAAACGAGGGAAAATGTGTTCAATACATTTTTGATTTTACGAGTATCCCCTACGTAAGTAGAAGTTGTGGGGTTGCTAGATCCCCCATCGGGCGCCTCCCCAGGTGGTGGATAGGGGAACACCTCTCAGATATGAGTGGTACCGAAGAAATCAAATATTCGGGGCGAACCAAATACTAGCTTGAGAATGGGCAGCATCATTCTCAATACCAAGTTGAAGCATACCGGAAATGATCCTAGACTGATTCAATTATGGATACTGGAGGGCATGACTGTAACAGTTTGTTTGGTCTCCACAATGCGATGAGAAAGGCAAGGGGAAACCATCTCATTAGATATCCCTAGTGAAATCATCATGGTGATAAAAGCCAACGAAGATACGTTTACTGATCATGGTTTTCGGAACCCAAGATCCGGCAGGGGAGGAGGAGACAAGGCCTCTCAGGTCGTTAACCGGCGAAATCCTTGTCAGATGAGCAGAGATGACAGAGTAAGATTGAACAACATGAAGATTGGTACATGGAATGTCCGGAGCATGTTCCAACCTGGTAAGATGCATAGTGTGATTCAGGAAATGAGTGAGTTGAATGTGGACATACTGGGGATTAGTGAAACAAGATGGCCCAACTCAGGTTACATCTCAACAGAAAAAGGAAAAATTTACTACTCAGGTAACAATGATAACCAACATAGACACGGGGTGGCAATAATGATCAACAAAAAATCTTCCGGAGCAGTGGAGGGTTTTTTCCCGATCTCCGATAGAGTAATAATCTTAAAACTAAGGACAACCCACGCCAAACTAAACTTGATCCAGGTATATGCCCCCACAACGGATGCAGACGAAGGGGAAATAGAAATGTTTTACCAACAAATCAAAGAAGCGTTAAAAATAACGAAAACCAGAGAAATCACGATAGTCATGGGGGATCTTAATGCAAAGATCGGAAAGGGAAAGAGTGGTCGAAATGTAGGAAACTATGGACTGGGAGAACGTAATGAAAGAGGAGACCGTCTATTACAATTCTGCCAAGAAGAAAACCTGATAATCACAAACACCTTTTTTAAACTACCAGATAGACGGTTATACACATGGCGATCACCTGCGGATAAACCAGACAAAATAGTCAGAAACCAGATAGACTATATTATGATTAATGAAAGATACCGGAACGCTATGAAAGCAGTAAAAACATACCCCGGAGCGGATGTCGCCTCAGATCATAATCCACTGATCGCCAGGGTTACACTTACACTCAAAAACATTAAAAACCATCAAAAAAGACATACAATAGAAACAAGGAAACTTAAAGAACCTGAAATAAAAGAAAACCTCCAACAACAGATAAATGAAAACATTAACAAACTGAACACAACCAACAATGATATTGAAGAACAATGGGAACAACTTAAAAACTGCCTACTGGATCCAAGTAAAGAGATATTAAAGCCCTCTCTAAAGAAAAAAGAAGAATGGATGAACGAAGAAATACTGAATATGATGAAGCAACGAAGGCAACATAAGAACAGGGACATTCACAAATACAGAAGAATTAATCTCGAGATCAGAGGAAAGATAAGAGAGGCCAAAGAACGCCACTTTGAGGAGAAATGCAAAGAGATCGAAGACCTTCAAAATAGATACGACCTATTTAACCTACATAAGAAGGTTAAAGAAATGGCAGGGATAAGACGACTAAATCCCACTAATGCATTATTGGACAAACATGGAAAAACTATAATACAGACAGACAAAAAAGTGCAACGGTGGAATGAATACATTGAGGAACTGTTTGATGATGAAAGGGAAGACTTGGACCAGGTGGAACTGAACCCGGAAGAAATTGGACCGAATATTACGAGAGAGGAAATATTGTATGCACTAAAAACAATGAAGAATGGAAAGAGCCCCGGACCTGATGAACTTCCTATCGACATACTGAAAATCATAGAGGAGAAGAACCTCGATACCATAGTGACACTTTTCAACCAAATCTATAAGACAGGTATAATGCCAGAAGAATGGTTGACCTCGATCTTTATCTGTCTTCCCAAGAGGACGAACGCCAGAGAGTGTAGCGATCACTATCAGTTTAATGTCACACACACTAAAACTTTTCCTGAAGGTCATCCATAAACGCATATACCATAAATTAGACATGGACGTGAATGAGACACAATTTGGTTTCCGTAAAGGCTTAGGTACGCGGGAAGCCCTCTTTACACTTAATGTACTGATTCAAAGGTGCCTGGATGTCAACCAAGATTTGTACATATGTTTCATCGACTATAACAACGCATTCGATAGAGTCCGCCACGATCAGTTAATTAATATTCTCAAGACAAAACAGTTAGACTATAACGACCTTAGAATCATATTAAACTTATACTATAAACAAAGAGCAAAGGTACGCATCGAAGAACATCACTCAGAGGAAATGGAAATCAAACGCGGAGTGAGGCAAGGATGTGTATTATCACCACTCCTCTTTAATGCATACTCAGAAGAAATCCTGAAAAAAGCTCTGGAAGGAGAAAGTGCTGGAATAAGAGTAAACGGAGTACCGATTAATAACATTAGATATGCGGACGACACGGTCATAATTGCAGAAAATATGGAAGACCTTCAGAGACTGGCAAACAGAATAGCGGAGTGTGGACATGAGTATGGACTAACAATGAACGTCAAAAAGACGAAATTTATGAGAATATCAAGAACACAAAGAAACAACGAAAATCTGACAATTAATGGAACCAACGTTGAACAAGTAGAAAAATACACATATCTGGGTACAATGATTAACTCCACAAACGATTATATCCAGGAAATCAAGACACGGATAGAAAAAGCAAGAACAAGCTTCAATAAAATGAGAAGAGTTCTCTGCACAAGAGACTTAAAGTTGGAATTGAGGATTAGGTTGGCGAGGTGCTACATTTTCTCGATTTTGTTTTATGGAATAGAATCCTGGACCCTGAATGCGACATCGAATAAAAGATTGGAGTCATTTGAAATGTGGGTATATAGAAGAATCCTAAAAATATCATGGGTAGACCACGTCACAAATAACGAAGTTATGAGAAGAATGAATAAAGAGATGGAAGTCCTGAATACAATTAAGGTTAGAAAACTGCAATACCTTGGGCACATTACACGTGGGGAGAGATACGCCCTGCTTCAGCTGATTATACAGGGAAAAATACAGGGAAAGAGAAACGTGGGAAGAAGGAGAATATCATGGCTGCGTAATTTGAGAGAATGGTATGGGTGTACATCGAACGAACTGTTCAGAGCAGCCGCCTCTAAAGTACGAATAGCTATGATGATTGCCAACCTCCGTCGCGGAGATGGCACTTGAAGAAGAAGAAGAAGTAGAAGTTAAAATTTCCACAGAAAGTCGTGCAAACTTAAGTTTTAAATTTTCCCATATTCGCTCAAAAATTTTCAGTCGAATTCTTTATAAAAATGTCTAATTTGGTAAGCAAGGATTTAGGCCAACTAATTAAACTGATTAAAAAGTTAGAACCTTCTTGGGATCATGAAATGAGTTTTGAAAAAATCGTTTAATTTTGAAAGACAACTAGTGCTGTTATCAGCTTCAATCAAGACTATACTTCTCAAATTCTCGATTTTTATGGTAATTTTTTTATCTACTTCATTTATTCAAGCATCTTTTGGCTTCTCCAAAATGATTTAAAACTAATAATCTTAACATAAAATCAACCAGGGCAAAGACCGGTCAAAAACCACACCATAAAAGTTACTTACAATTTATCTCCAATGTTTATTAAATTATTATTATTATAATTTAGAATTTTTGGGTAGCAAAAAGCCATGATGTGTCCCTATTTATATAAATAAAAATTAAAATAGTATAAACCACGATAATTTATGGAGGTCCATTTGCTGCACATGAGTCCAATGATATGAAAGGCATAATATTTGACAAATTAAATTAAAATACTAATAAAAATAATATAATTTGAAAACAAATAGTTTACAAGGCAATTATCATTGGAACAAAAAGTAATATACTTTTATGTAGGTATGTAAACATTGAATAACTTTGACATTTACCAAGCGATTGATTTGGTTATACGTATTTTTGAAACGTCAATTCAGTACAATTTTAACCATGAATCGTTTTACACCGAAACAACGCCCCGAAATAGTGACAATGTACATTAAAAATAGTCGTTCAGTTGTGTTAACTCAACGTGCATATCGTCGAAAATATAGTGGCCAACAGGCATCGTCTGACAACACTATCCGTCATTTGGTTTCAAAATTTGTTGAGTACAGGACAGTAGGAGATCGTCAACATATCGTTCATCAACGACCAAGACGTTCCAGTGAACTGGTTGAAGCGGTCAGAGAGAACGTTGCCCAGAACCCAAAAGTGTCGTATCGTTACCACGCGCCGCATTTTAAAGGATGATTTGCATTTTTTTTCCATATAAAGTGTAGTTAACATAAAGAATATTTCCAACAGACCGTCCATGTCGCTTAAAATATCGCCAAACAGTCGCTCGAATGGTTGACACTGAACCTGATTTTCGGAAGCAAATTTTGAGAACCGACGAGGCACATTTCACACTTTCTGGCGGCGTTAATAAGCAAAATTGCCGCATTTGGGGGACGGAGAATCCACACGAGATCCACGAAATGCCATTGCATGACCGAAAAGTCACTGTTTCGGCCGGCATTTGCGCCAAAACCATCATTGGGCCTTTTTTATCAAAGAAAACGAATCAGTCGACGAAAATCGATATCGGTGGATGTTGGCTCGTTATGTTTGGTCACAAATGCGTGAAAAAGGTCTTGATGGTTACTGGTTTCAACAAGACGGTGCGCCATGCCACACTGTAAATCAAACAATCCAGTTTCTGCAACGGAAATTCCCTGGACGTCTGATGTCAAAAAGAGGCGATATTGACTGGCCACCTAGATCTTCAAATTTGACCGTTTCGGACTTCTTTTGTGGGATTATTTAAAAAGCAAAGTGCACGCCAGCAAGCCTCAGATCATTAAAGAGCTCAAAGCAAACATTCGTGCCGAAATCACCGCTATATCACCCGAAATGCTCGAAAAGGTAATGGAAAACGCAGCAAAAAGGTCACATTTTGCTTTGGCCAATAAAAGTGGCCACTTGATCGATGTAGTATTCTAGTCCCAATAAATTGGAAAGAACCAAATTTAATAAAAATACCTCATATATAGAAATCAGTGTTTTTTTTTTAAAGTTATTCATTGTTTACATACCAACATAAAAGATGGCGCACTCTGTATATATATATATATATATATATATATATATATATATATATATATATATATATATATATATATATATTACAATAAATAATTGGTATTATTTCAAAATATCAATGGGATAAAGTTTTCATATTGAATATTATCAAAGATCTGAAGTGCACGTTCATGCAAAGTTGTCAAGCATGTTGACATATATATATATATATATATATATATATATATATATATATATATATATATATATATATATATATATATATATATATATATATATATATATATATATATGTATGTTTCAAAACGTATATTTTTAATTTTTTTCAACCTCATCTAGTCGACAAATGGTGATATTATTTAAAGGAGAGTGCAAAGATCCTGATTTCCCGTACTCTCTTTAGAAGTTTTTACATTTTTGAAAATTGAATTCTCAAAAATTACACGGTAAAGTTAATCGAAATTCTGCGATAATATAGATTATGACTTGCACAACTCTAAAAATATTAATTTTCATTAAGATCTAATATTTTTTTATTTAACATGGGCAGCGATGAGACATCCTTATGGGAAAATTATTGATGTTGTAGAACAGCAGGGTATACATATTACAATTACTTGTTTCGCAACGTATAGAAGGCAGATTACACAAGTTTACAAAAAAAAGTTGATGTATATTTGACCAGATCATTTTATTCTTAGGTAATTTGTGGCTCTGAATCCAAATCTAAGGTCCGTTAAACTTTATCACGTCAGGTTCAAGGTCATTTCAAGGTAAAATGAAGTAAAATTCAATAAATATATCTGGGGAAGTAGACATGTAGGTTTATAAGGTCGCTGAACCCAAATTCGTAGTTTGTTTAATCCCCCAATTTCAGTCAGAGGTCATTACAAGGTCAAATTGAGAAAAAAACACTAAATAAATCTGACAAAAAGATATGTAGATTTTCGGGGATCCGAATTCATGGTTTGTTTAATCCCCAAAGGTCAGAGGTCATTTCAAGGTGAAATTGAGAAAAATCTATTTAATAAATTTGTAAAAGAAGATATGTAGACTTTAGAGAGTACTGAATCTGAATTCGTGGTTTGTTTAATATTCATAACACAAGGTTAGCCAAGGGTCATGTTAAGATCAAATTGAAAAAAATACACTAAATAAATCTGGAAGAGAAGAGAATTCACGCGCAACTAGGTCGATATCCGTAACATAACAGATCGAGTTTTTGAGCCGAAACTCAAGCTCCCAAAACCACGTACTCTACGCGCAGCTATATCGATGTTTGCTATAAGCAGGCAGGTGAGCGGAGCGAGTTATCAAAGCGAAACTCAAGCTCCTAAGATCACTTACACCACGCGCAGTTAGATCGATATCCATTATATAACAGATAGACTAGCGAAGAGAGTTTTTATAAGTGTATAACACAAACTAAGCTGTCATATATGCTGTGTCTGGGGATGTAGTTTTCGGAAAGCTTAGATTTTGTTTTATACACTTATAAATCCTTGCTTTCTGCCCTGTCTCTTGCGTAATGGGCATCAATATCGCTCTGCGTAGGATATGTGGTTATGAGAGCTTATGTTTTTGCCACTTATAAAAATTTGATCCGCTTGTTTGTCAGCTGTGTAGTGGCAATCAATCTAGATGCACGTGAAGTGTGTGGCTTTGGAAGCTAGGGTTTTGCCTTAAAAACTCGATCCGCGCGCCTGTCTGTTATGTAATGGATATTGATCTAGCTTCGCGGGTTATGTGAGTTTTGGTTTTGGATTACTCTGCTTGCATGTCTGCTATTGTGTAATGGACATCGAGCTAGTTGTGCGTGGGCTACGTAATTTTGCGAGCTTGAACTTCGGCTCAAAAACTTGATCCGCTTGCTTGTCCGCTGTATAACGGATATTGATCTAGCTGAGCGTAGATTATCTTATTTTACAGATTTATTTAGTGTATTTTTTTAATTTGATCTTAAAATAACCTCTGGCTAACCTTTAGGTTAGGTACACACTAGAATACATTACAAATTGGACCTAGATATTGGTGACACACAGTTTGGCCTCCGGAGCGGCGTGGGTACAAGAGAAGCATTATTTGCTTTTAATGTGCTTACTCAAAGATGCTTAGATATCAATCAGGGCCTCTATGCCTGCTTCATAGATTACAACAAAGCTTTTGATTGGGTCAAACATGACAAACTGATAGAGATTCTCAGAAGCAAAAATTTGGACGAATGAGATTTAAGGTTGATATCAAATATGTATTACAATCAGCGAGCGGCAGTAAAAATTGGACAAGAACAAAGGGGAATCAGACAAGGGTGTATATTGTCTCTTTTACTATTTAACGCTTATTCTGACGAGGTCACATTGGAAAGTCTTGAATCTGAAACACCAGGGATAAAAGTAAACGGAGTTTTAATCAACAATATTAGGTATGCAGATGACACCGTAATAATAGCTGATAGTTTGAAAGACCTAGAAAAAATAATGAATAAAATATTAAGAGTTAGTGGAGAATATGGACTCTCTCTTAACATGAAAAAGACCAAGTTCATGATAATTAGTAAGAACAACACCAATAATAATGAAACCCTAATGGTAGAAGGCCAGCACATAGAAAGAGTTAAGAAGTAAACTTACTTGGGCACCCTAATAACAGAAAATAGTAACTATACCGTTGAAATAAAAACCAGAATCGAGAAAGCACGTGCCAACTTTATTAGAATGAAAAAGGTTATCTGCAGCAAAGATCTAACGTTGGCCCTGAAAATACGACTGATTAAATGTTACTTATACAGTGTTCTATATTATGGAATGGAAGCATGGACACTGAATCGAGAGGCAATGAGAAGACAACTCTTTTGAAATGTGGACCTATAGAAGAATTCAGAGGATTTCGTGGGTGGATCGAGTTACGAACGCCGAAGTGTTGAGAAGAATGGGGAAAGAAAAGGAAGTCGAGATAACAGTACAACAGAGAAAACTGCAATATTTCGGACACATTATTCGGGGAGAAAAGTACAGCATCTTACGGCTCATAATCCAAGGCAAAATAAGTGGCAGAAGAGGCGTAGGACGACGACGAATTTCATGGCTAAAAAACTTAAGGGAATGGTTTGGATGCAGTTCAAAACAACTATTTAGAGCAACTGCCTCAAAAATTCAAATAGCTATTATGATTGCCAACCTCCGCAATGGAGAAGGCACTTGAAGAAGAAAGAAACTTTAGGTATTAAACAAACCACAGATTCAGATTGAGCGTCCTCAAAAGTCTACATATCTTCTTTTACAGATTTATTTATTGTTTTTTTTTCAATTTGTCCTTGAAATGACACAAAATAAATCTCTGGCTGATCTTGGGGGATTAAACAAATCCCGAATTCGGATTCAGCGACCCCAAAAACCTCCATATATTCTTTTACAGATTTATTTACTGGATTGCTCAATTTGACCTTGAAATGATCCTGAAATGACCTCTGGCTAAACTTGGGAGATTAAACAAACCGCGAATTTGGATTCAGTCGCTCCAAGAACTCACATATCTTTTTTTTTCAGATTTATTTAGTGTTTTTTTCTCAATCTGTTCATGTAAGGGCCCTGAAATGACCTCTTGCTGAATTGGGGAATTAACCAAACCACGAATCCGGGTTCAACGACCGCAAAAACCTACATATCTACTTCTTCAGATTTATTTAATGAATTCTACTCTATTTGATCTTGAAATGACCTTGAATCAGACGTGATAGAGGTTAGCCGATCTCAGATTTGTATTTAGGGCATCAAATTACATAAGAATAAAATGGTCTGGTTAAATATGCATCAACTTTTTTTTGTAAACCTGTGTAATTAGTGTTAAATAAATATTATACTGTGGTGTCTATATATCAAGCCACTTCAACCAAAACTTACAATTCATTATTAAATAACTTTGTTTTATCGTTACTTATTTTGTTCAAATAATGTGCGTAATATTGTTGTAATCTAGTGGTTTATAAAAAACCCATTTTCTTTGCTGCGCCGTAAGAAACCTTATATATTGAATGAAACATGGCTTATTTGTCAGAATAGAACAGAAATTTGGATAGAACATGACAATGATATTATAAAATATATCTAGAATGTAGTGAGAAATAATAAAATATGAGTTATAAATGATATTTCATTTAACTGAAGAAACCTATAATTATATGAAATAACACGTGTTGATTTATGTACAGGGTTATAACTATATTAGGAACACAAAACTTGCTAACATTTTTTTTTTAGAAAACTAAAACTAAAGAACTTCTAATTGTAAACGGACCTAAATGTACCTGATAATAAGCGTAGATTTAAGTTACTGGATATCCAGAAATGAACATGCGGTCGTGGGTTCAAAAACTTATCATTTAAAATATATGTTTCAATTACCAAAATAAGACAAGCTTCTATACAGTATGAGGTTTGATAATAATTGCCATATTTCCTTAATTTAAACTCGTCAATTTTGGAATTAATCTTTTTTTACTTCAACATTTGGTTTGGGAATAACATTAAAAAAATGCATTTAGCTAATAAAGGAAATAAAAAATGTACACAGCTGTTTAAGAGCTTTTTTTAAAGTGATAAAATATGAGAATGTCGGCGAAAAAATAATGTATGGGAAATAAAATATCTCCATTCTGCACACTCGCCCCGAGTTTTAATGGAGCAGAAATTAGAAATCAACTTCAGGATTTATGTTGTCTGTAACGACATCTATAAAAAGCCATTGTACTCGTTAATTAAAAAAAAAGTATGTTGCTTTATATCTGCAGAGACGCAATTTGATTTTTTTGGATCATGTAACAGAAATATTTTTCCATAATATATGGTGGTAAACCTCGAAGTCAAATTTCAATATCATTCAAATATTAAATTGATTTTCCACAATATGAACCCATAGCTGTAAACTATTTTACACTCAAATGTATTTTAAACTTTCCATAGTTCTTATTTTTGGGATAAAATGGAAAGATTTGTATTTTAAAAAAATAACGACCTGTGTGTGAAACAGTGAATAATATCGGCTTCCAAAATAAGACGCATATATGAATGGCTAAAAGTTTTCGAGTAACGAAGAGGGCACTATAGCTATAAATTACTGGTTTGACAAAACTTAAAGAAACTATTTTCCAGGAAACCATAAAAATGTTACTTGAGAGTAATTCTGGACTCACGATTGAGTTGGAATGGTAATATTGAGGCTCGAACCAAGAAGGACATATGTGCTTTCTGAGTTTGTAAACGAGCCTTTGGGTACATATGGGGGCTGATACCGAAGTGATCTTTTTCACCTCTATTGTATGTTGATCTAATACAATAAAGTGAAGATAATGTGTGCGATGAAGACTGTCCCCACTAGGGCTCTAGAGGCTTAATGAACCTACATTTTCTACACTTATACGTAAAGAACGAGGACTTGAAAGGTTGTTTTCGTCTCAGTGGCCTAAAGCATCTCAGAACTGCAATGAGCTGCTACTCAGGTGTTTGGGAAAACATGGTGGAGAGATGTTCTTTACTCCCCATGCAAACAGATTACATGACTCAGCTTTGAAATCCAACCACTCTTTTAAGATACTTTTGCCAAATAGAGAGGATTGGCAGGAAGAACAAAATCCCGATGTGCAGATGGTGTTTGAAGAAGAATGTCCTCAGAGAGTGCTCATCCCTCAACGGACTGAGGTAAAAACATTTCGGAAATACAATTTTGTTACCGGAAGTCGGTCGGCAATTTTAATTCACTGCTTGGATTCGCAAAGACGATTGGTCTCGAATGACCTGCAGCCATGGTGGGATGTAAAGAGCCGCATAAGACCTAGGCATCGATTACCAAGTGTCACCACATTTTATCCATTTATTCATTCAAATAAGATACATATTTTGCAAAGTTCTTATTCAAATAGGTCAGCACAGGAATATTTATTATTTTTTTATTTTACAATTGCATAGCCTACGCAAAATTAGTAGTTTTTTAGGAATGATAATAGAAAAAATATCTCTGATGCTTAATTGATGACAATTTTCATTAGTGTTTTCAAAGAACAGTATTTTAAATACTTGGTAAAAGTTTTTTAATGAGTAGATATTAAAAGGACTCTCTGATAATCAGCATTATTGACTTAGTGTGGATAAATATTAATAAAATATGTTTTGATTCAGAGTCAAATTGAATATGACGGACAGCCGGAAGTTCGTTTAGGTAATAGGGCCGTGCAGTAAATTTTCTCATTATGTTGAAAATCTTCGACATGCCGTCCCTCAAAAGTTGTTTTTCCAAATAACCTTTAATCATAAACGAAATTTTTAATTATTGAATGGTTCAAATCTTAGATTTCGCTACTATTATCTCCCCCTTATGGTGCCTTCTCTCTGTATCGTCGCATATCAAGGCCCTGCAAAGTAATGTTAGTTTGTTCTTAAATTATGATAGGTTCGGTTTTTTGACAACAGGTCAATTGCATGTAGAACTAGCGTGGGTGTATATTTGACTAAAAACATTGAAAAATACTAACCTTTATTAGTTCTTACTTATTTCCTTTAGAGGAAAATGTACTATGTTAAAAATAAACTTAAATTTAATGTTCACTCTACATTAAATTTAATGATTTTGTACCAAAAATCGTGAATAATTTAAATTTATTTTGTGTTTAAAGCAATTCATTCAAATATCAGAAGAAATAGACAGGTTTTATGGGGAAATCAAGGAACTCCTTAAGTTAACCAAAGACGTCAATATAATTATGGGAGACTTTAATGCCAAGCTCGGAAAGGGTAAGTTTGAAAACATAGTTGGACCTTATGGATTTGGAGTTAGAAACGAAAGAGTTCTGTGAAGAAGAAGACATGAGAATTACAAATACCTGGTTTCAACTTGGAAATCCCCAGCGGACAAAACGCAAACTATAGTACGCAATCAGGTAGATTTTATCCTTATTAACGGGCGATTTAGCTCAACCGTCAATAATGCTTGCATGTATCCGGGAGGAGACGTACCTTCTGACCACGTACTACTGGTAGCCACTAGAAAAATAGCCTTATCAAGTACTAAAAAGATAACTACACAACGACGGATAGCAATAGAAAGGATAAAGGACCCAGTGGTAAGAGGTGAAATAAGCAATGAGAGCAACGCACAAATCCAAACACTAACATCAAAAACTGAGGAAGATCTGACACAATCTTGGGCAAGATTAACAAATATTACAACAAAGGCCATGAAAAATACACTGGTATATAGATCGGAAGACAAGAAGCAAAAGTGGATGACAGACGAGATTTTATCGCTAATGAATGAACGCCGAAAACACAGGAGCGACAGAGATAACACCAAATATAAAAGTATTCAACGATTAGTAAGATCAAAGATAAGAATAGCAAAAAACGAATGGCTTAAACGTTAATGCGCTGAAATAGAACAACTCCAGAAGCAACACGATGATCGTAACCTACACAAAAAGTTGAAAGAAACGGCTGGGAGATATAGAAGGAGAAGACCAGGCGTATTGGTCAACCAAGATAGCCAGATAGTTCTTGATAGCACAGAAAAAAATAATGTGTGCGAAAAGTATGTACAAGCTCTCTTCATGACGACAGAGCTCTGGAAGCGGGTAATAGGAGCGACTGTTAAACGGGCCCATCAATCGCCAAAGAAGAGATAGAAAAAGCTATACAAAATTCAAAAAACAACAAGACGACTGGCTCAGACGAGATACCGTCTGAGATATTGAAACTTCTGTATGAAAGAGGCATCGCGGCGCTTCATAAAATATTTAACATTATTTACGAAACGGGTTGCTACTCCAAACAATGGCTATGCTCTACCTTTATTCCCTTGCGTAAGAAGACCAACGCGAGAAAATGTGAAGATCATAGACTCATTAGTTTAATGAGTCATACACTAAAAATATTTCTAAAAATAATACATCAAAGAATATATAATAAATGCGAAAAAGACATAAGCGACTCACAGCTTGGGTTTAGGCGGGGCCTACGAGAAAAGCGATGGCCGCTACACAGGTGCTTGTTCAGAACTGTTACAATCAGAGAAAAGATGTGTGCCTATCCTTCATAGATTACGAGAAAGCATTTGATCGTGTTCAACATCAAAAACTAATCCTGCTTCTTAGAAAACTCGACATAGATCAGAAAGACATCCGATGCATTGAAAGCTTATACTGGGGTCAAACCGCGCAGATAAAATCAGACAATAATGAATCCAACCCGATACAAATCCGAAAAGGAGTGCGACAAGGGTGTGTGCTGTCCCCTCTCCTGTTTAACCTTTATTCGTAAACAATTTTCCAGGAGGCTTTGGAAGATATTGAAAAGCTATTGTTGGGATGACAAGTACAAAAAGATATAACCCTTAACCTCGAAGTCAAATTTCAAGATCATTCAAATATTAAATTGATTTTCCACAATATGAACCCATAGCTGTAAACTATTTTACATTCAAATGTATTTTTAACTTTCCATAGTTCTTATTTTTGGGATAAAATGGAAAAATTTGTATTTAAAAAAAATAACGACCTGTGTTTGAAACAGTGAATAATATCGGCCTCCAAAATAAGACGCATATATGAATGGCTAAAAGTTTTCGAGCAACGAAGAAGGCACTATAGCTATAAATTACTGGTTTGAGAAACTTAAAGAAACTATTTTCCAGGAAACCATAAAAATGTTACTTGAGAGTAATTCTGGACTCACGATTGAGTTGGAATGGTAATATTGAGGCTCGAACCAAGAAGGACATATGTGCTTTCTGAGCTTGTAAACGAGCCTTTGGGTACATATGGGAGCTGATACCGAAGTAATCATTTTCACCTCTATTGTATGTTGGTCTAATACAATAAAGTGAAGATAATGTGTGCGATGAAGACTGTCCCCACTAGGGCTCTAGAGGCTTAGTGAACCTACATTTTCTACACTTATATGTAAAGAACGGGGACTTGAAAGGTTGTTTTCGCCTCAGTGGCCTAAAGCATCTCGGTACTGCAATGAGTTGCTACTCAGGTGTTTGGGAAAACATGGTGGAGAGATATTCTTCACTCCCCATTCAAACAGATTACATGACTCAGCTTTGAAATCCAACCACTCTCTTAAGATACTTTTGCCAAATAGAGAGGATTGGCAGGAAGAACAAAATCTTTCGAGAAATGGATCCTGGTGGTTTACAAATGGATCTCAACAAGATAAAAGAGCTGAAGATAGAGTGTCTACCAAGGAAATTTATGTTATTCAGAAGTGTGGACATCTTTGTGAGAGGGACATAAACATCAATATAATAAATAGGGTTGCAATATTAGCACTGAAGTTTAGTGACGTAGCTTCACGACTGGTGTCCAAGTGCATGGATATATTGAACAGTTTGAGGAGGCACGGCTGCGCATTCAAATTCGTGTGGGCCCCAGGTCACTCGGGTGTAGACGGGAATGAGTGAGCGAGACGTTTGGTAAAGATGGAGTCCGCGATGGAACCATATGGACCTCAACCAATTCTACCTGCTCAAATTACCGTTGGTAAAAGGGAATTAAAATTATTGCTGGAAAATAAAATTTAATCGTAGCGAAAAACTCCTGGAAAGAGGTGTACCAAGGAACATATAACTGGACCTAGCGCCTGGCTTACTTGTTTCATTTGGAAGGAAAGAGCTGCGAATAGTGGTAGGAATGTTGACAGGACATTATCACCTGAGAGTTCATTTACATACGATTGGTGTCGTAGATGACCCGATGTGCAGATGGTGTTTGAAGAAGAATGTCCTCAGAGAGTGCTCAGCACTCAGCGGACTGAGGTAAAGATATTTCGGAAATACAATTTTGTTACCGAAAGCCAGTCGGAAATTTTAATTCACTGCTTGGATTCGCAAAGACGATTGGTCTCGAATGACCTGCAGCCATGGTGGGATGTAAAGAGCCGCATAAGACCTAGGCATCGATTGCCAAGTGTCACCACATTTTATCCATTTATCCATTCAAATAAGATACATATTTTGCAAAGTTTTTATTCAAATAGGTCAGCACAGGAATATTTATTACTTTTTTATTTCACAATTGCATAGCCTACGCAAAATTAATAGTTTTTTGGGAATGAAAAAATATCGCTGATGCTTAATTGATGACAATTTTCGTTAGTGTTTTCAAAGAAAAGTATTTTAAATACTTGGTAAAAGTTTTTTAATTAGTAGATATTAAAAGGACTCTCTAATAATCAGCATTATTGACCATGTGTGGATAAATATTGATAAAATATGTTTTGATCCAGAGTCAAATTGGATATGATGAACAGCCGGAAGTTCCTTTAGGTAATAGAGCCGTGCAGTAAATTTTCTCATTATGTTGAAAATCTTCGACATGCCGTCCCTCAAAATTGTTTTTTCCAAATAACCTTTAATCTTAAACGAAATTTTTAATTATTGAATGGTTCAACTTTTAGATTTCGCTACTTATATCTCCCCCTTATGGTGCCTCCTCTCTGTATCGTCGCACACCAAGGCCTTGCAAAGCAATGTTAGTTTGTTCTTAAATTATGTTAGGTTCGGTTTTTTTGACAACAGGCCAATTGCATGTAGAACTAGCGTGGGTGTATATTTGACTAAAAACATTGAAAAATACTAATTTTTATTAGTTCTTATTTATTTCCTTTAGAGGAAAATGTACACTGTTAAAAATAAACTTAAATTTAATGTTCACTCTACATTAAATTTAATGATTTTGTACCAAAAATCGTGAATAATTTAAATTTACTTTGTGTTTAAAGCAATTCATTCAAATATCGGTTCGTTGTACATTAAATTTGATTAAGTGGTATGGTAAATTTCAACAAAGTAACTTCAGTACATTAAAATTAATTCACATATACCCTAATTCTAAAGGAATTTACATTATTATTCAATATATATTGCATGAGATTCCGGAAGATAGCGCAACTTCTATTGGACTTCTTATTTAGTATAATATGAGTTGCTTAAAGGACTCAATTTTCTTAGGGTGAGGTGTACATGTCGGCCCTCTATTGACGGGGACCAATGAGTTCGAAACTAATTTAGATGGCAGACACTACCTATGGAAAAAATGTCCATCTTTTCATGATAGTTTCACAATTTCTTGAACTCATATTAATGTTTGTGCATTAACTATGTGATAACATCTCTTAAATTCAATGAACACTGACTGTATATTTAGTGTACATAGGCACCTTAAAAAGTAATGATCAAACTTTAAATTTGATGTTTTATTGCACTAAATTTAATGGAAAAAGTAAAAGTTATTAAATTTAATGCATTTCCTTTTTACAGCATACGTAAGGTTTCAAGTTCTCTGAATATAAAACAACGAATATTCTTTTTCTAACGAAACTATATATAAATAACACAGACATATTATATGGATTTTATTTTAATTATGTGATCAATAGTGTAGACAGGGAAGTAGTATATTTTTAACATCTTGTATACAATCGTATATTTATATTAACAACATTATGTTTTTTATCCCACCGGAGCGATAAAATACCGCCAAGGCCGGATAACACGTAGGGCGAGGGTGTTACCAAAATATCACGTACAAATCATGTACGAGTTCTGTTTATTACCCCACGTGCGCTATTAAACGTCGAAAGAAAATAAACATTTCTCCGATACTAATTAAGTGTTAGCTACACGCACTATAATTTCGATGTAAAATTTTTAGTGGAAAAGTTGATTTATTGATTCTCAGGCTTTATATCAAAGTTTCTCACTTATAATCGTATAAAATATGAAGCAATTTTGACGTTTTACGATGAACATCTGTTTAATTGAAATTATTTCTTGGAAAACTGGCGTTTTACATGGAATAACTTCATAAATCACAACTGTGTTTTTCTTTCTGTTTTCTTTATTGGCATTCAGTGAGTTTTAAGCGCTTGTCCTCACTTCCGAGTGCCCACCCCGGGTTTTTTCACACTTAATAGAAAACCTAGACTTTTCATTCACACTTGTGCGTCATGACTGAAGGTAAAAAAGTCGGGGTATCGAGCTTTGGGTGACGCGTTTTTGGAAAAAATCCCTAAAAAATAAACTGATCAGCCTTATCTATAGACATAATATAAAGATACCAGACCGCGGATTCTATACAAGAAAGTTGGCTTACCTTTAAAAAGAGACAGAGCATTTTTGATGAATAATACCTCTCTCTTATTTTTTCTATTGTTAACGTTTTGTTTTAAAAATTTGCGCAATGGCAGCAAGAAAAGGCGGTTCATTTGGGGCAAGATGCCGCTTACAGGGTTGTATGAAAACCATCCGATCCCATTGAAGTTGCAAGATATTCATTACAAAATGAAATGTTATAAAAACACAATTATTGAAGCTGCATATATGCTATAAGTAATCTCTGAATATAGATGTGAAAAGCAAAGTTCATATGTTAAAATTCCAGTTTAATGGATAAAATTACAGCGGCTTCTTTAAAAACAGGTCGTGCACAGCAGAAGCATATAAACGCATACTGTGATGTTTCGAAAACTTGAAGTTTTTAAAGGATGATGAATGTATAAATTTATGTAATTTTGTAAGCTAATAATTAAATAAGTTTTGAGTATCAATACTGCCGAAATAATTTGATATAGTATTGTTAAATTAAGAAACTTAACGAATATTTAAATTACATACTGTTTTAATGAAAAATATAACAATGATATTTATTTTGTAGGAAGGTATTGATATAGCCCAAGCAATTAAAGAGTCAGGCCAGAACTCTGACTCAGAAATACTTTTTGATGCCTCAGTGGAAGAAATGAATATGGATATGACAAGCCCGACATGTTCTACTGCCTCTACGACAAAATTAAGGTGAAATATTCAGCATAAACAGTAATAAACCATGCAAATGAAATGTTTTAAGAAAATCGTAAAATAGATGACCTCTACAGATTTTCAAAGTACTGTTATATCTGTTTTTATTTCTATGTTGAGTGGTTACCAACATTTAAAGTTTTTATTTCCTTAAATTCACTAATTATTATGTTTCTTCTTGCGATTGTTATGTCATTTCTAACCGTGCATTTTCAATATACAATATAACAATTTTTAGTCTAAATTTCTGTGGTCAGATAAACTCTGATCTTTGTAAAAGTTAGAGATGAATATTATTATCAATTTGTTTAACCTTTAGTTATGTTCGTCTATCTATATACTTTTATAAAATTTGCCTTTCCCTTTATAAAATATGAGTATATTTTTATTTCTTATGCCCGATTAGTTTGGTAATTTAAAATATTTTTTTTAGGCCTATCGAAGCTGAACTTTGAAAAATAAATACCCTACACTAGTTAAATGGAGAAAACATTGATGGCAAAAGAAATTTCCTTGAGCATTTTCATTGATATAACGCCTCACATAAATCTATAGATAGAGCTTTATAGGCAAGGTAAATAGAGCCTCCTCTCTATCCATCGGCAACGAAGCGGTGACAATCATCACAATGGATGTTTCCAAGGGGGAGTGTTATCGACTTTGCAGTGGACCGTCAATGGTCATAGATAGACTCAGTATTTACAATTCCGGGTTATGCTGCTGACTTATTGGTCACTATCAGAGGCAAGAATTAAGCGACTATTACAAGCCTGATGCTTACCTCTTCAAATTATATCGGAAACTGGTGCACACACAAAGGACCATATGTTAATCTTATCAAAACGGTCTTCGTACCATCCATGAGGATACAGAAACTAAACATGAATGTTCCAACTTTAAATGGAATAACAATGTGATATTTCAAGGGAGTTAAATATCTGAGAGTAATAAAAGATCAGACACTGACATGGAATAGCGACAAGCTGGACTTGTTGAATCTTTGGAAAAACCTGCGGCTTGAGACCAAAATGGATCTTACGGTCAAAAAAAATGATCATGGAACTTATCGTCATTTATGTTTCGATAGCATGATGGCCAAAGATACACCAGACAGCAGCTTAAAGAAAACTGCAAAAAATTGAGACGTTAGCTTATGTAAAAGTCGCGGAGGCGAGGTCATCATGCCACACAGCGGCAATAACGCAACGCTGAACCTCCCTCTACTGCACATAGCTGTTGAGGTGTAGCTAGATTCTGGATACAATTACAATAGAATTTGTACCTGAACCGACAGGCCCATAGGCTATTACTTTGATATGAACTATGCAGTAGTAAGTAGTTAACTGTTACCAAGCAAACGGAAAGGACTATAGAAAAAATTTTTAATGAAAGAAAGAATTACAGAGGGAGTCTCAAGCCCAGGTATTTAGCTTGTTGAACCTTTAAGAATAACTCTTACCATTTTCCAAGCAGAAACGCATGCAATTGAAATCTGCGCCGACGAGTGCTCGAATAGAAACACCAAGAAGGCCAAAATATACATATTGTCGGATAGCTAAGCAGCGCTTAGGACTCTGGGTTAGCCCTGAAGCAAGTGGCACAAACGAATCAAAGGAAAAAAGGAAGCGGACAGTCCGGCAAAAGAGGAGCTGATAAAAGGAGTATAGGAATACCACTATTAAAAGTTAAACGTCAAAGAATTTGCTAACCAACAAATTTAAAATTGTTTTGCCGATCTGCTTGGAATGGGAGGTCTTTGTTTAGTGTGTGCTTCCCGTTATAATTTACGGTTCGGACATTCTAACAACTTCGAATAATCCAGAGCAAAAAAAGCGAAGTTAATAATTGGAGTGGCATTGCAGAACTGTGTCTGAATCGAAGACTTCCATGGGATATCACTGATGTTACCTCATAGACTGTCAAACTCAAGTGGAACCGGAATAGGCTGGAGATGTGACTTGAATGACAGAATAAGATGGAGGTAGAGGCTGCTCGAGTAAAGACCAAGAGCCAACAAAAGAAGTTCAGGAACTGGTTGAATGATGAGGATGATGAATCTCCTTGCTATAACTTTACCTTGGAAATATTTGTACAGGACACCACCTTATCAAAATTAAGCGTGAAAAAATGCAACGCGTATATATAATTTTTTAAATGCATTGACAATATAATGTCTGTTAAAAACAATTGTTTAACTATTTTATTTGCGTGCCTGAATAAGTGAAGAAAAGATATACTATTTTAAGCCTGTAAAAGATATTATGTAAAAAAAATTAATGAGATGCTCCCAGGGAACACGTTTGACGAATTAGTCATTATAAAATGTGACTCATCCATTAGATGATATATTTTAAATAGCAGTATTATGATATTTAACATTGTAATCGTGATTTTAACTCCGCGCGATTTCATGCGGTGGTGATTTTGTATTTAGTTGTCATGTCATGGCCATCAAAACTTTTAAGGGGTGAAAAAAGGTAAAGAAAAAAACAAGAGACCTTTTATAATATTAATATATATACCATTTGCATATTTGAGTGAAAAATTAGGGTCAAAAAAAGGTAAGATGAAGGAATAGAATGGACACAAAATAGTCCAATCAATAGAGATATTTTCTTGTAAAAAATTTAACAGCAAAGTGCCTGCACCATGATTTAAAAGGTAGTCCAAAGGTGACTAAAAAGCAAAATTCAACTCCCGCTGAGAATTGGATTTTTTTAAAACAATTACAAAAATAAAAAGGTGACTTTTTGCTTATATTAAGGAAAAATTGAATTAATCGCATTACTTTTAGTAGTTCATTTGTAGAAAATTAAGAAATATACACAAAGGTTTTTATAGACTCCTATCGGATGATTTTTCACTGAGAGTAGGTGGAAAAATGCTTAAAAATATTTCTTTGTAATTCTTTTGTAATTTACAATATTAAGCAAATATTTAATTATATGTACTTTGAACAGGCGATAGAAGAAATTTGTCGCATTAGTAGTTTTTGCATAATTACAATATAAAGATTTTATAGCATTTTTTTGTTAATATCACCGTATTAACCTGATATGTCCAATTTGAATTTACCAAATGGATTCTGAAAGTAAAAGTTATGAACTAAAATTTGTCTATATCAGGTTTTCGTATAAATTTATTAAAATATGCTAAAAATGTTTCCCAATATAGCGTGATACGCGTAAACTCATGCCCGACGTCGAACGAAGCAGTGGTAGTGGGAGTTACAAGCAGCGGAGAAGAAAAGAGTTGTGGGCGGGTTGCTCATGCCAGACACTATGACTATATGTCATTTCTAGAAATGCATTGCATAATGGACCTATAAAAATATAAATAAAAAAAATAAACAGATACAAATATTAATATGTTGCTTCGCAGCTTTCACAGTGTGTAATGCTCTGTTTTCGTAAAAGTATACAAAAATTTTTATATTTATACTATTATACAATTACACAATACTTAATGTTAATTTATTGATATAGTTATACATTGAATATCGTGTTATTAGTAAAGGTAAGTAAACTAATTATTCCTTATATTTTAAATTTTTATTTGCATACGCCGTTTATGAAATTGTGTCGGCTACATTTGAAAATAACGGTTACACATATTTGTATACATAATACCAAGTGCTCTAAAAAGTGCTACGAAAAAAAAACGTAAAACTTAGGTTTATTATTTGGGTTGTATAATATTATTTTGTTAAATTTTAATGATTGATAATGATAGTTAATACGAGTAATTTATTTGTTATTACATTTACATGAAATGGCATGGAAAATCAATTATTCACAATATGTAATGAAAACTAAAAAAATATATAATATGCAATACACATATATACAACAAATTTCATTTGTACTTAAAAATCTATCTGAAATAAAAATAAATTTATCCGTTTATTTTGTTATTTATCATCTACTTATAGGTCCATTATGCGATGCATGTCCACATATGAAATATGGACGTAGCGCCTGGCGTTCTTCTCCTCCGCGGTTTGTAATCTCCGTTATGTTCGGAAGCATTTTTAGCATATTTCAACAAATTTATACGAAAATCTGAGATAGACGAATTATAGTTCATAATCTCAACTTTCGGAATCCTTTTGGTAAATTAAAGTCGGACTTATCAGGTTAATACGGTGATATTGACAAAAAACGCTCTAAATTATTTATATTGCAATTAAGGAAAAGCTAATAATTTGATAAATTTCATCTTCTCCCTGTTTAAAATTCGCATAATGAACTATAATTTTCCTAAAAAATCTTCGCCTTATATTGTAAATTACTAAACATATGATTTTTAGGAAGAAGCCATTTTTAGCGTTTTGCCGACTTTCTTCAGTGAAAAAAAATCGTCCAATAGGAGACTATAAAAACCATTTTATACATTTTCTAATTATTAACAAATGGTCCATTGAATGTAGTGCGATTCAATCATATTTTCGAGAATATAATCAAAATACTTGATAGGTGATAAAATTTATTTGTTTGGAAATACGTAAGATATGTGAACGGTCAGCTCACACACCTCTCTTCATGTCTGGCAAAGTTCGACTGGGCAAGACTGCGATATTTCGTTACTTACAAGACATATGTTTCGAGAAGGACAGATTGACGTTTCAAGTTTAAATTTTCGAATATAAATATAAGTTTACAGATAAAATGTTGCGCTCTGTAAACTTGTTTCCCAGAGTTAAGTCGTTACTGTGTTCTTTTCGTCGTTTGTAAATAAAAGTTCATTGTTAGCCTTGCTTGGTACGAAAAATGTTACAATATTTTCCAGATATTAATGCCATGGGGAAAAAAAGAAAATATTCAGAGAACTACTATACAATGTTATTCTGATTGCTGAATCTATGAAATACTTAAAGCCTAAACGTCGCTTGAAACAAAGCATTCTGAACATATTACAAAGGACTTGGAACTTTTTAAACGACATGAGGCTATTTTGGAACTACAAAAGTTGGATGTAACTAGCACGTGTCAACCGCAAATATCTCCATATCCTTAGAGGAACTCTCACCAAACCCTGTTTGTTAAAGTTCGTTAACCTAAACAACCCAATTCAGAGATGCATTTCAGACATAACCAGAGACACGATGGAACAAATCTTATCTGATATAAAGGCATCTCCTGTCTTTTCCTTTCAACTTGACGAATTCACTGGAGTTGTTAATTCATGTTCCCCGTTACTCATTTAAGTAGGATATATTCACTTGGAGGGCATCAAAGAAGAGTTTCTGTTTTGTGGGCACTTAAAATTAATAAGAAAGGTGAAAACGTCATGGACTAATTCTTTCTTCTAAAGTAATGACTTACAATGAAGAACCTTGTAAGAAGTGTGTATCAATACTTAAATCGAGATCGGGCTCAGTAAAAAGTTAAAACTCCAAGCAAAGGGACTGCACTGTATGATTCATTGATTTATCCTTGCTACCAGTACTCTTCGAAAGCCTTTGCAAGAAGTGCTCAATTCTTTTGTGACAACTATTAATTATATAACTTCTATTGCTCCCAATACCAGTCTCTTCAAGAAATTATGCAAAAATATGAACTATAATATGGTGTTATTCTTTTGTACACTCTGTTCGTTGGTAATTAAAAAATGAAGGATAAATGTTCTTTTATAACACACTTTAATGAAGAACTATGGATTCAAATAGCTCATTTTTCTTTTAGATCAGCTAAACAAGCAAAATTTAAAACTGCAGGGTACTTTTCCATATTTGAACACTTTTAAATCAAAACTTAAGAATCGGAGACAAGAATGGTGTATCAAGACAGAAAATTAATAACTACTCTCTCTAAAATTCAGCGTTATTTCTCGGAGTTCTAAACAAAAAGCTGTATTAGTATAAAACCCCAAAAAAATGCCAAAAAAAAGTTTGTGCATTCTGTACATAACTTTAAAAACAGCCAAAAAAAAACATTTTTTGTGTAAATATCACAAAATTCTGACGTAATAGGTCAATTCTTACCTCGTAGTCGGATTCTACGTAGTAAATTACTTAGAAAATCACCTTTAACTGCCACATTTAAAATTGTTTGGACCTCTTTGAAATATACTTAATAATAAAGAAAACAGATCACCCAGTAAAAATTCATTAAAGTCAATAATACTTTTTTACATATTTTTGTTATTGCAAGAGTAAGAAATGACAACACTTTTAACGTCATTGGAGCATTACTTTCTCCACAATACTTTCTTTTTTAAATTCCGGCTGATAAGATATACGTCTGCAGTATCCATATAGAGTTTATTGTACTGTGGTGTAGTTTATGGTGTTTATTTAATCTGTTTATAATACCGATAGTACGCAGGAGAACATATTTTAGGCAACTTAATCAATTTTATAGATTTCGTATTTGTGGATTACGATTGTGATATTGGGAAGAGGTGAAGAGATGCATTTACTGAGCTGTTGATGTGCATACTCCAATGGAGACCGTGAAACTACGGATGACGTCAGTTAGCTCTAAGAACAGTTTGTCGATAAATAAGATCTCTGAACTTTTGGTTCGGGGTTCTTTTGGGTATCACCTTTGCTTTTCATAAGATGCAACATAAAATTCAGAAAATAATGGAACTTTATCTCTCCATTTTCTATTCCAATAAGGTAATGTCTGTCGATATGTTGCGGATTACCTAACAATGCCAAAGTTAATTTTCGAACATGTTTGGGATATCATGGAGTGAAGACTGACATCCGTATGCCATCCAGGCGCGGATACAAGGGGGGGGGGTGATTGACCCCCCAAGAGCTTAGAGTTCAGGAAAATACACCCGATTGTGCCTCTTACACTAGGAATGTGTATGCTGTTGGCTTCCATCCCCCCGTTGACAACTGTTTTTTTCTTACCATCGCTCCCCCCCCAAAAAAAAGCTTTAAGTTTAGGAAAATAGACCCGATTCAGGCTTATACTAGGAATGTGGTATGCTGCTGGTTTCCATCCCCCCGTCGACAACTTGTTTTTCTTGCGATCACCTCCCTCAAGAGATTCGAATTCAGAAAAATAGACCCGATTCTGACTTTTACATTAGAAATGGGAATGTTGCTGGCGTCCCCTCCCCCATCGACAGTTTGTTTTCGCTTGCTATACTGTACTTTTGTGATATCATCGCCCCCCCCCCCAAAAAAAAAAAAGAGAGAGGCTGGAAAAGTATGTACGGACGACTCCGTGTATACAGTATCCAGGCAATTTTACACATTATTAAATAAATCTAGTTATAACAGCTAATATTTTAATGACGACATTTAATCACGTACGTCTTCTGTTAATACCTATCTGTGTACAAAAAAATAATTTTATTTAATTTTCACGGTGCGTTCTACTTTCTTTGTCACTGCGTATATCTCACACATAAGAAAACAGCTCTAAAATAAAATTTTAATTAGAAAATGAAAATTAATTTGTTTTTCGCGGGATTGCCATACATATTTTTTGCAATGTGGTTTGCGTGGCATAATTATTATGATCTTTCTTGTTAATGGGAGTAATGGCTCTATAAACAGTGTAGATATAAACTAAAAATAATTATTCGGTTGATAACGATCACATAATCGATCGTTGAACTGTTTTCATTATCAGGATAACCAAGACCAAAACTGTTTGAAACAGATGTTAAGGTCTACGACACAAATGGCTTTATTAACTAAAGTATTTTTGTAATAACTTTTAATAAAAATTGCTCTATTTACTAGTAAAATTTTCACATTTACAAAATCTGCTAGTTGGAAAAAACTCTTTAATAATATTAAAGTATTGTTGACTCCATGTCTATACATTTTACAAACAATAAGGAAAACTATAAACATATACTGGAAAAAATCTTTTGAAATAAAATGTCTGGATCAAATCTAAATTCATGCGTAGGTAAGTTTAATATACCAATGTTAAGTGTAATACGCTTAAAGTGGGTTGTATTACTCGTAAATAATAGTATTGATGGATTCTTCAAAAATAAACGCAAATACTAACTTTGAGAGTTTTTCAAGTTTTGCGCTTAATTTTTTGTGTAGGTAAAATACTACAGTAAAATTACAACTTCCGAATAAAATTAGCTAATTGAGTTTAGATAGTTTGACAACTGTTAATTTATATTAAATAGGTTTTGTTTATGTTTAAACGTACCTAAACAACATTTTATTATTGTAATTTAAATTACATTTTATTAGTTTTGTAAATTATTTTTCCCAAATGCCCTCTAGCGATTAATGATTTCAGACGACAATAAGAAAAATGATTAATTTCTTTTTTGTCCTTTGATGTCATCACTTTGTTTATCCTTAGGGGAACATTTTTATTTACAAATTGTTTCAATCATTAAATATGTGTTATAGTATAAACACAATATATCATAGCTAGATATTTGTGGTCTAATCGTAGTTAAAGTCAAAACACAAAACTTTTTATATTAAGTACATTACAATCCATACAAAACGTCTGTTTAGTTTACTTTTATTCTCCCGCCCCCTATCCATTGGCCTGAACCCGAACTGCCATTAAACCATTTATTACTCGAATACTGTAGAAACTTGTGAAAGGGTCACTTTTTATTTAATAATATCCACAATATCAAACAGCATAACACACCGAAAATCGAATTCGAGATTTCGGTGACGCGAAGTAAATGGCTTGAAGCCGTCAAAAATTCGTTTATAAGTCTTTAGATTCTTAATACCTCACAATCTATTACATATAAGAGAAAGCCCATTACGTATATGAGAAAACCCATTACTTATAAGAGAAAATCCTTAATAATAGGGTTTATATTGAAATGTGTCATGGTTAAACAAACAGACAAATTAAACTTAATTTATTTTATTTTTGGAAATTGTTGTGATTGATTCTAGAAATAATCCATGTAATCTATATTAAGGGATAACGGCAATATAGAATTTTAGAAAAAAAATTTTTTGCTCAAGTGCTGCTTTGTAGTGTGAAGATTGTTGGGAAGACGTTCTATGAGGGGGAAAATCGGGAAAGGTTCTGTGTAGCAGGGCACCATTGTGCTGGTAAAAAATTTGCCTGTGTTCCGCCAGTGGGAAATTGCTTAAATATTGATTGTCTGACTCTTCTAGAATTTTTAAATATCTTTCTCCTACAAAAGTTAATACATAGTTTAAATGGGGACATAATTTGCTTTGTATTATTAATACAATAAGTAACATTGAAGTTTTCTTCGTAAAATGTAGTTTTTCTGTTCAATTATTTCTTACAGCACAAAATTCGTTAAATTGCCAGATTTCTTGAAAATTCCTCCATCTTACTGCATGATGATTTGAATCACACCCAAAATGGGAATTGTGTCTGTTAAAAAGGCCATTTTTCATAAATTTTGCTTCATCAGTCCAAATTATGTTATCAAAAATCGAGGGTCGTCTGGTATCATTGTTAATACAAATTCCCAAAATTGTACTCTTTTCCGCAAATCAGTATCTCTTAGGTGTTGAACCAAACATACTAAATAAGGGTGGAATTTGTATTTCTTCAGAATTCTATGTATTGAATTCTTCGATATTGGTGTTTCTAGAGCCAATTGTCTTAAAGTTGTCGTAGCAGCAGAATATATAATATCCCAGGATTGTAATTTCGACATATTGGAATTGATTCCCTTGTATGCACTTTTGTTTTAATGGTGCTAACATTTTTAAAATTTTGCAATAATCGTTTAACACTGTTCCGTGAAGGTTTTTGTTCATCTGGATATCTACCAACAAATGTCTGGCATGTTCTTGAAAAACTTTGTTACATTCCCCACAGGCAATAAATAAATTTATATAATATTGCTGCATATAATTTAATACCCCAGGCATGATTTTTAATAATAATTGTCGAATGGCAAGAAATAATGATATTTTTGTGGTGCTCTATTGTTTTCTTTTGTCACGTTTTGCCGTCATAGCCAACTAATAACAAAACTTAAAAGCCGTATAGCGTTTTAACAATACAAACATGTTAAAGTGCTAATATTTTAAAAATAGACAATATTATTCAAAGTTACCCTTATTTTTGATGCTGAATAAGATAACATTAAGGAATAGAGGGTTTATATTTAAAAAAAAATGGTTCCTGGAATTGGTTAGTGAATTGACGGAAACAAGCCGGATATGACGGATCATTCTTCACCATGATAATGCGAGCTCCTACACATCAGCTCAAATGGAATTAATAGGTCATTTGGCACCCATTGATATATTTTTGTATAGCCTATGGCTATTTCCTTACACTGTTTTTTAAACATGTTGTAGGTGTTTAGTAGAGAGCTGGTTACTAGATATTTTTTTAAAACATGTTTACTACACACCAGTTAAGGTAAGTGACAGAAAGAGGGGCTAAATAAATTGTTGTATAAGAAAAGGCGTTGTGCAATTGAATTGCCCTTCATTTCCAAACCCTATCAAAATTTTTGTTCGTCACAATCTTCTACTTCTAAAACTGATAAACCACTTATCAGGTGTCTTAAAATAACATAAAAATATTTATTAAAATCATATCTTTGTTCGTCGGACAAATAGATTGCTGCTCCTAGGCAAGTACTAAGCAGGTAGCAAAAATTTTAATGAAGTAAAGGTGCCATGGTTAATAGTCCTTATTTCTTTGAGTTGTTACTAAACTGGTATGTTTTTCAAAATGGAAATTAATAATAGTTTTTAGATTTGCTACTCTAGGCTGTAAGTTAGTCGTGTGTTAATAAACTTACTATTAAGCATCCATAGCATGTATGTCTTATAGTTTAAAACTGGTTAAATTACATCGGTAAACTGGTTTGAAAATAATGCGATTTGGTGATTTTAATATGGTTTAATATACATAAGCTCTCTAATATAGATCAGCTTATTCAGGTCCAGACAATTTCAAAAGTTCGACAACAAATTAAATATTAAAAAAGCTATATGAACAAGTCAACCTAATAGACAAGAAGAATTGAAGGAGACTTTCGAAATGAAAAAAAAAATATTAATGCAATATATAATAAAAAAAAAAACGTATTCTAGGGGGGACTGATGCCGAGAGTGCTATTTTGGATATACACTATGGACGCTATTGTATGGTGGCCTAGTACAGCAAAGCACAAACACCGTCATCAACTTGACAACGGCTACACAATCAGACTCGTGTTGGTTTCGGATCACTCGAGTATAAACGAACATGAGGAAGCAGACTATCTGGCATAGATGGGGTCCACAATTAAACCATTTGGACTTCAACCAATTCTACCTGTCCCAATTGGCAAAGGGAATTAAAATTGTTTCTGGAAGGCAAATTTATTGAGTCGTGGAGCGGGGCTTTTGGAATAAGATATATCAAGGAACATATAACTGAATCTAGCGCGGCTTACTAGATAGCTTCTCTCCTCAGAAAGAAAAAATATTGTGATGGGATTGTTGATAGGATATTGTCACCTGAGAGGCCATCTTCATAAGATTAGTGTCGTAGATAACCAGACGTGCGGATGGTGTATGGAAGAGTATGAAACTGTTGACCATGTCTTTATGGATTACCCAGCACTCAACAGACAGAGACATTTCGGAGATACAATTTTGTCACCGGAAGCAGTTAGGCAACTTAAATTAACAAAGTTGTCTGGATTCGCAAAGGAAAACGGTCTCGAATGACCTGCAACTATGGTGGGATGTAAACGGTCAATAAGGCTTAGGCATTGATGATCAAGTTTCACTACCTTTTATTCATTCATTCAATCAACAGTATCCCAGTGGGTTTTTCGAGGACGTTTTATATTTTATATTAAGCTTTCCAAATGAGAGGTCAAGGAATATGTGTGATGATGTTTCTGATGTCAGGGGTGAACAACCAATCCCAAACTGAGGTCAGCTGTTACAGTTGTCATTCTCCTACCTTTGGGTTTCTTTAGTTGGATTCTTTACTTTATCTAGTATTTAGATAAGAATTATCTTAATATTTTGAATATACTTTTCTTAATTGTCTTACTTGTGTTCATGTAACATTCAGTCACGGTGTCTAACACGAAATACTATATCCAGAATCTACAACAGATTTTAAATATGCAAAAACATGCTGGATATTCCCGTTTTCTAAGATGCATCTTCAACGACCAAGAAACCTATTTTTTCTATAAATGCCAAGTTATGGAATTTGCACAAATTGTTGAAAAAATAGTTCCGGCTAAATATTTCTCATTTATTTCTCTGTTGTAGATAGAAATAATCTCAAAATTTTAACATGTACTGTACAGGGTATTTTAAATTCAATACGTTTATGGAGTTTTTCGTCATCTAATTAAATTGGCAAAAAAAGAACCTAGCACTTACAAGCTATTTTTTCCACAAACAGAACTGGATTTTTTTTTGAAGATACAAGGTGAAATTCAAAAGATGACAATTTTCGAAAATACTTTGTAACTTTCTTATTAATAAAAATAATTTTTATTGAGGGTGTAATACCACTTTTGTTAAAGTGCTTGAAGCATAATTTAAGGGTGTTTGCAATTTTTAGATAGGGTGTGAATAAAAAATTATTCATCGTAACTTGGTTATGGTAAACTTAGAATGGAAAACCAACTATAGTAAAAACTTAAAAAATATATATCAATATCGCAAAAGAAAAGATTCAGCAGTAGAATATATGTGTATTGAAATCTTAGAATATTGTATATTTCCGTTAAGTAAGTATTCATTTAAAAAGTTGATGCTGATAGCCGTTACTACGTGGTAGTTAATCATTGCCGGAAAATGTTTAAAAAGGAACTACTATGTTTTATACCACTTTTCAGTTCAACTCACGAAGTCATTTTCAAACTGAATTACAAAGGTAGACTAAGTATTTAATACAGAAACATGAGAAAATTTAACAATAAATAAAGATTACCTGAGAAATAACATTATTACAAAGGGGAGGTATTAAATTTTGGGAACTAATTATTATTTGGCAACAACAAATACCTGGGAAAACCCAAGTTCTGTCTGGCCATTAAGCAAATTTACATTTTTATTTTTACTATGTTTATATATTTCTAAAGATTCATGGCCCTTGTTGAATAATGTAAAATGTCAGTGTTGCTTAAATTAGGAAAACTGTGGTTATGTTGGCAAAGCTCGAGTCTGATTTCTGTGGTCTATATGAACGGTAATGTTCTGAAAAACGAGTTTGAAATATTCTACCACTTTGTCCAATGTACAAGCTATCACACTCTGCACATTTTAACTTATTAACTCCTAATTTATCAAATTTATTAATTTTATCTTGAGCATTGTAAAGGATAGTGGACAGATTGTGTTGAGATTTAAAAGCTACTTTTATGTTATGTTCGGAAATAATATTAGCTATGTTTTCTGATAGGGTACCACAGTATGACAAAGATATATAAGATGAATTATCTTTATCATTTTTATTTTAGGATATATTGAATTAAAGGCTAGTTGTTTTTGTTTTTTAGTTATTAATTTCTTTATAGTTTGTTGGGAGAAATTTTTTGATATCGCAATCCTTTCAATGATATTTAGTTTCTCTTGAAGATCATCTTCAGAGAGAAAGGCAAAGAGAATGCTCTATGTATCACTAAATTGTATGCAGCCATTTTGTGTTGTAAGGGGTTTTGCCTGTAAACGTCGGTTTTCTAAAAATTTTAAAATTGCACTGATTATTGAGGTGAGATATGGTGAGATCTAGAAAATTTATTTTATGGTTATTTTCAGTTTCCAGAGTAAATTGAATTTTTGGATGGCAATTATTAATTTATTGTAAGAATTTTTGAAGCTGTCTAGTAGTGCCTTTAAAACATGCTAGAACATCGTCCACATATCTATACCAAAACTGAGCATGGTTTTTGCTTAAAGGGGAATTAAGAATTTTGTTTTCTACGTTTGACATGAAAATGTCTGCTAGCAGAAGCCTAAGAGGAGAACCCATTGGTAGGCCTGAATTTTGTAAACAAAATCTATAATTGAACTGGAAATAGGTTTGTGATAGGCAAAGTTCAGAAGAGGACAAGATTTCAGTAGTAACCATTGGATTTATAATTCGTTCTTGTAACATTTCTTGGATAAGTATAAAACATTAATACATAGAGCATTCTCTTTGCCTCTCTCTGAAGATGATCTTCAAGAGGAACTAAATATCATTGAAAGGATTGCAATATCAAACAATTTCTCCCCACAAACTATAAAGAAATTAATAACTAAAAAACAAAAACAACTAGCCTTTAATTCAATATATCCCAAAATAAAAAATGATAAAGGTAGTTCATCTTATATATCTTTCTCATACTGTGGTACCCTATAAGAAAACATAGCAATACTCTTTCCAAACGTAACATAAAAATAGCTTTTAAATCTCAACACAATCTGTTCACTATTCTTTACAATGCTAAAGATAAAATTAATAAATTTGATAAATCAGGAGTTTATAAGTTAAAATGTTCAGAGTGTGATAGCTTGTACATTGGACAAAGTGATAGAAGCTTTAAAACTCGTTTTTCAGAACACTATCGATCATATAGGCAACAAAAAAGACTCGAGCTTTGCCAACCATTGCTTAGAACTTAACCACAGTTTTCCTAATTTAAGCAACACACACACATATTACATTATTCAGCAAAGGGCCAAAAGTTAAATATTCTTGAATCTTAGAAATATATGAACATAGTAAAAATAAAAATGTAAATTTGATTAATAACCAGACAGAATTTTGGTTTTCCTCGTTATATGTTGTTGCCAAATAATAATTAGTCCCCAAAATTTATTACCTCCCCTTTGTAATAATGTTTTTGCTCAGGTAGTCTTTATTTATTGTTAAATTCTCTCATGTTTCTGTATTAAATACTTAGTCTACCTTTGTAATTCGGTTTGAAAATGACTAAGTGAGTTGAAACTGCAGTCACTGTTTTCTAAATAAAAGTAGTATAAAATATAACAGTTCTTTTTAAACATTTCCCGAAGTATTCATTTCCTATTGCTTTTCTTTCATTAAATAACGGATACTGTATTATTTTAAAAGGTGTTATTAATGCAATAACAAAATTTCTAATTATGTAAGCACAAGATTTAAAGTAATATGTTACTTTTATTTTATTTAAAAACAATTTTGCTACAAGCAAACAAAAACCGCAAAACAAACGCCGAAGAATGATAATGATAATAATTATTTCTCGTCTAAAGAAGGCGGCATACCGGCTGTGATGTTTTCTTGGTAACCTAGTCTACTAATTGGGGAAGTAATTATGTCTAGTTAAAGTGTGCCAAATCTAATACAGATTAGGCAAACTGGTTAGAAGATACTAGTAGCCAATTAAACTTTAATTGTACTTTACAGTTAATAGTTTATTTAACCCCCTTTCATTTTGTGCCTTTTGTTACATGAGAAAAATATTTGTTAGGGTTATTATACAAAGGAAAATTTATGGGTTTTTGACTAACTTTCTGGAAGAAAATTAAGCTTTACCATGCTTAATATTTTTTTTTAAGTTCCAAAATGTTGTTTAGATATGCTCAACAGCACAAGATTTTGTTTTAAGTTAATAAAAATGATTTAAAGGAATAAAGAAAAATCAAAACTGGGAAAGAAATTATCCGCAAATTTCTTCATTGGTGAAATTAAATAGCAAATAAGAGTAAATATACAATTAACTACCTTTTCTTTAAAAAATTTTTAGGTTGTTTATACTGTCTTAGAATTTCTTTTAGAAAATTGAATTTTGGCTTTCATGGATAGCTTCTAAAGTCTACATATGTCGATTATATTTTTTAATATTTAAAACTTATCATTATTAAAGGGGCCCTTATGAACTATGAATTTCAAGGATGTTGAGTGGTATTATAGAGAGGACTATGGAGACCGGGAAAGCACGGAGTGAAAGAATTAGAAGATCACAATACTGTAAACCTCAGATAAAAACATATTGTTTTCACAGTCTCTCAAATGAATAGAAGAACACAAAATATCCCTACCAATTTATATTTTCAGCATATATATCGGATATAGATATGGATAGCTTCTAAAGTCTACATATGTCGATTATATTTTTTTATATTTAAAACTTATCATTATTAAAGGGGCCCTTATGAACTATAACTGAATTTCAAGGATGTTGAGTGGTATTATAAAGAGGACTATGGAGACCGGGAAAGCACGGAGTGAAAGAATTAGAAGATCACAATACTGTAAACCTCAAATAAAAACATATTGTTTTCACAGTCTCTCAAATGAATAGAAGAACACAAAATATCCCTACCAATTTATATTTTCAGCATATATATCATTTTGCATTATGCGAATATCAAAAATATTTATTTCTAAATATAGGAAGAGATTTGTATTCCAATTTTTTGTTTGCGAACTTCTGTTAAAGTTCTAAACTTTCCACGTGACATGTCTGAACACCTGGAAATTAGTGATTCTCGTCTTCGTTAACAAATTTGATTAAAACTTCACGCATTATATCGACACTCCGGTGGAAAGACAAATTTGCAGAAAACTGTTCGACAAATGATGTTAAAGAGACTCGAAGTGGCAAAATATGCAATACGAATAAGGCGGAGTTGCTCAATTTCACATTCCATTACAGCAGAGTCTAAATATTGTGTCAAGACTAGTAATATTTTTTTCCAAAATTTGTAGTGATAAAGTAGGAAGAAAACATATCAAGTCAATCTTATAAACAATTTAATAAATTTTACTCATTTATTTTTATTTCTAAACATTCGGTACATTAACAAAAATAAAATATAAGCGATTGATGTTTGAGTTTTCTGAAAGAGTAATATTATTTGAAGCCACGTTTAGAGTTGTTTTGTTCTTATAAAAAATCTTGATCTGTCGAAGTTCCATAGTTTTCCATATAAAAATTTATAACCATTTAATATCCTTAATTAAACGTATGTATATATATATATATATATATATATATATATATATATATATATATATATATACATGTGCGGATCCAAGAGGGGGGAGGGGAATTCCCCGCCCACCAAGAGCTTTGAGTTCAGAAAAATTGACCCGATTTTGCCTCTTATACTATAGTTTATTCAAGAACTAGAGAGAGTAATAAGTCATTTTATACCCTTTTTTTCTTCGAAAACTTTTTTTTAGTCCGGTGTCTTTGGCAAAATCTCTTAGACACATATATTTTTCATAGGAATGGGTTAGAAATTTTATAATCAAAAATACCGGTCTATAATAATGGAATTGTTTGGGTTGGGTAACAATAGATATTTGGAAGTGTGAAGTCTTAAAAAGGATTTTAATCCTTGTCATAAGCGTCGGAAGGAGGTTCATTTCTCACTAAGTATTTATGGCATAGAATATTATTTCGGTAATAAACATAACATAAAAAGTTTTTAAAATATTTTTTTAATTCTTATGATTTCTTAATAATTCCCTTACATTAGAAAATATAGATAATTTTGACATATTTATCACAAATCGCAACTGTATTTTTATTATTTTTATTTTTGGCATAAAAACCTCACAAAAAAATAAAATAATTTAAATACTTACAAAATATCCATTGTCAAAAATACAAGAAGTTAAACACATAAAAAAATAAATTCGTCCATATAATATTAAAAATTTTTTGGGGCTATCGGTCATTTTATTATTCATTAAAAACATTTTTGGGACATTTTACGTTTTAGTTTATTTATTTCTTAAACCATCTGTAGAATTACAATTAAACACTAAAAAGTGATTCAAATAAAATTAATTTTTATATGTTATAGTTAAAATTAGACCTACTTATTTTTATTTCTATTGCACTGACATCTTAATTTAAATTACTTTATTAAATGGAAATCCGATAACCCCCAAAAAATAAAATTAACGTGTTAATTTTACATGCTTAAGAAAAAGACACAAATACAATAATAAAATAATAAAAAAATTACGGCTAATTGGAACTAAATATATATAAAATTAAAGAACGGGACACACTAAAATAAAAATATATAAAAAAAATAAAAAAATGTAAAAAATATTAAACAATAAAATACAACAAAAACAAAAATTCAAATAATAAATTGTGTTTACACTGGTAAACATTACGTATCTAATTCGTAATCAAAGTCAGTGAAGCCATCTTCGCTGAAATTAATTATAATTGGTTCCTCTGTCTCACCGATCATGAGATCGAGTTCCCACATTTTGCTTTATTCTTTTATTATATGGATTTTCCCTATTTTCTGCAGTAACTTGATTCAAAAAATTTTTCAAAAGTTCAGTTAAATTACTAATTTTGTAAGTTGTGTTATTTCTAGCAACTCCACCTTTCACTTGAGAGAGATATTTCCTTCAACAGATTTCTTATCTAGTTTTTCCCCACAAAAATTAAGTTCTGTGAGCAATTTCCAGAGCTCAGTTCTTTTAATTTCAGGTAAATCCCGATCTTCATTGATTTTAGTTAGAATTTTGTCGACGGTTTGGATCTGCTTCTCATAATAAAATGAATGTACAACGTCTTTTATTGCAGTTTTCATCTCTTCTTCCAAAAAGGTTTTTCGTCTGCCTGTGATCGAATGTGGCTTGGGAGTACTAACAATTCCACTCGTTTTTTTCTCCTTCAGTATTCGGTACATAGTAGATATTCCAACTTCTGTCATGTTGGAACACATCTCAACAGAGCTTTTAACATTATTATCTAAATATTGATATCTTAAGGCATCATAAACATTCATCGTAATAAGTTTTTCGTTGAGGAAAAAATGCCTTGGTTTAACGATTTTGGAATAAATATATATATGGCTATCTCTTGGGTATCTCACTAATCTCAAATAATAAATAAAAACAAGCGTAAACAAGATAAATCACTAAGGACATACTGTAAGGTGTACTTTGCTCATTAATAGAAATCAATCAAATTGAACTTTCAGAAATTTCATAGCTGCAGTAAATTTATAAAAGCTTATAATATTTAAATATAATTAAATATAATTAGATTTACGGCAGTACTCAGTTACCTGCGGCACTGGAGCAGGTGCGTTGGAGGTTTCGGTAACAGTTTTATTGCTCTCTTTAGTTATTGAATAGAGTATAAGAATCTGTATGCTTGCGACCGTCCCCCTTCCGTCCCAAGAGCTCTTAGTTCAGGAAAATAAAACCGATTCTGCCTTTTATATTAGGAATGTGTATTCCACTGGCACTTCCCTCCCCCCTCTCTGCTGACAACTTGTTTTTCTTACAATACCCGTCCCCAAGAGCTTTGAGTTCAGGAAAATAGACCCAATTCTGCCTCATACTTGGTGTATGTTGCTGGCATCCCCCTCTTCTCCAGGAACTTCAACTTACTTTCGTTTGCCATATTTTTCTGATATCACCGCCCTCCTTTCCCCAAAGAGAGAGGCTGGATCCGCTCCTTTATATATATATATATATATATATATATATATATATATATATATATATATATATATATATATATATATTTCTGTAATATTTTCTTGGGTTTATGTTTTCTTATTTGAAGATTAAAAAATGACACTTCGCGATGACGTTTCGCTCTACATAATGAGCTTCTTCAAAATGGTGGTATCTCTTATCCTGAAAGTAGCTTTATACGAGTGTTAAAAATTTTTATGGTCTCAATAAAATCTTAAAATTTCATTAAATTATACAAGTCGGTTAAAAACATAGAGCCGATAATGAAACTTTAATATTTTATAGAGACCATAAAGACTCATTAACCACACTACAGTAGATGTTTTAGATCACCAGATAACTCAGGAACGGACTTTTAGCCACACTCGGTGTGCTTAATTTTTGACAGATGTCATTTTTTATATACTACGATCATTCCTCTTCAAAAAAGATACTATTTTGATTTATTTCGATAAATCCGGCGGTGTTCGAGATAAATCGGCGTTTATGCGAAAAACTTAAAAGTTACTAATACTAAACATAAACAGATAAAAATCAGGTTGTTACTGTAAATACCTACATAATGAATTACTATTGACGGAACTTGTCAAACCGCCTTCAAGTAAAAATAATTTTAAAAAATGGAGGAATATTTTACGAGTATGCTGATATGCATTTAATTTATGATGAAGCACTGTCAAATTCTTCGAAGGCAATAAGACTTTATGCTGAAAGATTTGCAACTCAAACTGTAACAGAATAGTTCACCCGTACCATGTTGAAAATACATATTATGTCTCCGGACGATTATCCCGCAAGATTTTAATACTCCAACTGGTTTATGCAACAACATAACCTAAATCTAAATTATTCTAACCATATTTTGTTTACTGATGAGGCCGGTTTAACTAGAGATGGCATAATAAACTCACAATTTACATTTTTGGGCTGATGAAATCCCTCAGGCTATAATAAAATAATATAAAATAAATACAAACAAAGATTTATTGTAAATGTGTGGGCTGGCATCATCGGAAATAACCTTATAGGTCCATTTGTTTTGAAAGGAAGTCTCAGTGGTGCGATTTATTTACAATTTTTTAATAAAATTTAAATAATTTTTTGGAAAAATCATAGAATAATGCAAATGTGTTAAATGCATTATGGTACTGACCTCATTTTAATCGTATAGCACGTTAACACTTAACAAAGGTTTGTGGCCCTCGATAGATAGGTCGAGGTTGGCCACCAAGGTCTCTAGACCTAAATCCCTTAGACTTTTACTTCTGGGGACATATAAAAGAACTAGTTTATTCAACAACAGAAAAACTACTAGCGCGAATAGTAATAATGCCGGAATACTATTTGCAGTGCAGCGGGAAAATATTTGAGGAATAAGAAAAAATATTGAAGTACGTGGACCCCATATTTAACATTTGCCAATATAACATTTAAACGTTTTCACTACCTTTGCATTTTCATAACATTAATCAACCCTTTAAAAGACTTCTGGACCAGACAATATCTGAGTTGGAAATGTTTTAGCATAATATCTTCGAAGAGTAGTAAAATTTGTATAAAAAATTATACCGACTTCAACGTAAATTTTTATACGAAATTAAAATTTTTGAAGTCGGAGCTAAATTAAAACCTGTCAAAATGTGATTCACATAAAAAGATTGAGAAATATTTTATTTGTAATTGCTTTCTTTCCGAAACTTGTATGAATTTCGTGTTAGTAGTTATTTGTTTCATCTAGTAATAATTTGGCGCCGATTTCAAAAATTTCGATTCCTTATAAAAAATTCATATTGTTATTTTTCGCTTTTTAGCGTTCTTAACCATTTTATTAATTGCCACAGTAAATTGAATAACAAAAAATTCTTTGAATATGAGAATTCCTCTGTTTTGAACAAAATTGTACCAGATAAATATTTAGTTTGCTACAGTAAATTGGCTATCTTTAATTTGAGAAATTAATTTTAGATTCGTAATTTAGGCTCCCTAAATCCCCCCCCCCCCATGCCGATATTAAAAGAATTTAAGACATGTAAATTTTTAGTCTGACATATTTTATCCTGCATATTTGGTTTGAAGAAATTGTTTTAAGATCCGCAATATACGCCTAAGAATCCCCAATATGAATTTGGACAATGTAAAATTTTTAGTCTCCCATTTTGTATTTGTCATTAATTTGTAAAAAATTAACTTCAAATTACTAATCTACCATTTCGAAAATTACCTAATTCCAATTTTGAATTAATGTGAATAATGTAAAATTATCAACCCACCATATTGAATCGGCTATATTGAATTACAAAAAAATAATTTTAAACTCTTAATATAATCTTAATCTATAGCCTCCTCCCCCCGTTCTCCAATTGTTGACAGTATCCGGAAATTTGTATCTGCGATATTATTTTTTGAAATTATTTTTAAATTCATTATATACCGGGTGTCAACGAATCTATTAGACAAGTCATAATTTCTAGAGTATTATGTGTATCAAAATGAGAATTGGTACAGGTCAATGGTATGTGAAGGGGAGAGTTTTCGCATATTTTCCACTTTCCGGCCACTTCCGGTTTCACCGGAAATGGCCCCGGTTTTGAATTTTTAAATAGAACACCCTGTATATTTTAACATTTTTGGATTTCTGAGACAATTCTAGATCAGAATGTGATATTTTAAAAACTTTTTACGTCTACTTCATTTTTTTAGAGCCACTTTTAAAATTGCATCTAGGTGGCCATGATCGGACGCAAACTAATCTAAGGGCCATAGGTGATGTCAAAAAAATACAATCGCAAAGTTTTAGTTACTAGTATGAAACACAGGAATAAGATAAGTTGACAAAATTACGATTTCGTTTCTAACTATTAATTTTCAAATGGCGACCCTTTTTTGACAACTACTTTTCGAAAAAAGCATTCTTTGACGAATCTAACGGTACTAATTTATTTGCGATTGGATTAGACATAAGAACAGAAATTAAATATTAATAAGCAAAATACTGGATAATTTATTTACTTATGACAAGTACGCCATGGACAGCCATGATGCATAATAATTTGCAACTGTTTTTTATCAAGTCTTCTTTGGAAAACAAAGCACTCACTTAAGTAGATAATGACAGTGACATACGCTCTAAAAACAGACGTAAAAGTTTCTTAATTTTCGTTAAGTTTAGTTTAAATTTTCGTTAAAATAACGTATACTCAAAGTGAACAAGTGGATATGTTATTAATATTTGGAGAGTGTCATAGAAATTCAAGGAATGCTGCCGAGTTGTATACTCATAGATATCCGAATCGGCAACATCCAGCCCATCAGTATTTTCCGTATGTCGAGACTCGTTTTAGGCAAATAGGAAATCAAGAGGCGGAACAGAAGTTTATCATAAATGAAGAGATTGAGATTAACGTACTTGCTATGGTCGAGGTTGATAAAACAGTTTCGTTAAGAAAAATTAGTCAAGAACTTCAGATAAATTATGAATCAGCAAGAAAAATACTGAAAAAGCATGGGTATCGAGCATTTAAATATCAGTTACATCAACATTTGTATACTGAGGATGGCGATAGACGGGTAGTGTTTTGTAATTGGCTGCTTCAAAATCATAGAGTTAACACAAATTTTATCGATTTTATTCTATTTTCCGACGAATCCCGATTTACAAATAATGGTATGTTCAATAAGCAAAATACTCGGTACTGGGCCCAACAAAATCAACATGAAATGAGAGAGGGCAATTTTCAAGAAAGATTTGGCGTCAATGTCTGGGCTGGTATCATTGAAAACAGAATAATTGGGCCAATATTGTTTCAAGGTCAGTTGACAGGGGTTAGATACTTAGGTTTTTTTCAAAATGAAATTGAAAATTATCTTAATGATATACCTTTAGCAGTTTTACGGCGAATTTACTTTCAACAAGATGGAGCACCGCCTCACAATACTAGAGAAGTTCTTAATTATTTAATAGAGCATTTTAATAATCGAATTATTGCAACAAATGGTCCGGTACGGTGGCCAGTCCGCTCACCGGATCTTACTGTGCTCGATTTCTTTGTCTGGGGATATGTTAAAGAAAGGGTTTACTATGGAGCAGCCCCAGCTACTCTTGAAATATTAGAAGAAAGAATTTTACGGGCATTTAGAAGTATAACGCCCCAAATACTACAAAACGTGTTGAGAGAAACAATTGAACGAGCTGAAATGTGTCGTGAAAAAGAAGGAATGCACTTTGAACATTTACTATACTAAACTTTTTAACGAATTCAGCTACTGTACTTTCAAATATTTTAAGTGCGTCGTCTAAGTTATTAGTTTATTTTGTTAGTTTTTTGTTAATTTTGTTAAATTTTTAATCCAATTCCTGTCTTTCATACTAGTCACTAAAACTTTGCGATTGTATTTTTTTTGACATCACCTAAGGCCGTTAGATTAGTTTGCGTCCGATCATGGCCACCTAGATGCAATTTTAAAAGTGGCTCTAAAAAAATGAAGTAGACGTAAAAAGTTTTTAAAATGTCACATTTTGATCTAGAATTGTCTCAGAAATCCAAAGATGTTAAAATATACAGGGTGTTCTATTTAAGAATTCAAAACTGGGGCCATTTCCGGTGAAACCAGAAGTGACCGGAAAGTGGAAAATATGCGAAAACTCTCCTCTTCACATAACATTTACCTGTACCAATTATCATTTTGATACACATAATACTCTAGAAATTATGACTTATCTAATAGATTCCTTGACACCCGGTATACTCTCAGAAACCTTCCGGCAACAAATTTTGAATTAACTTGAGAGACGCTGAATTTTATGTACGACATATCAGATCTGCCTATTTAGTTTTTAAAAAACCATTCAATTTTAAATTCCCCAAATACCAAATAATACGGAACCACCGTAGCAACTTCTTGAACATAATGCACAAAATTTCGTTCAAGTCGGAGTCGCCGTTCCGGAGTAATCGACGTACCTAAATAAAAAATATATATAATGGGCGAATGTAAAGCCTCTTTCTTTTAGAAGTGGGTTAATGAAAAGTCTTTTTCTTGTATTTATTTGTATCCTTGTCTCTTACAATAGATCAACAATAGACATCTAACATGGCTTCGTCCCAGTATCCCTGATAATTTTGCTCAAAAAATTTCAAATCCTGGTGAAAACCCTCTCCATACTCGTCGCTCACGTGTCCGAGGTTTTCAGGAACGAAATCGAGATGCGATGAAGGAAATGAACTGTCATTGATATGTTGACACCTATTCGTTCAAAGTTAAGTAATAAGTCTACAACTAACTATCCGTAATTTTAATTTTTTTTTGTTTCCTAAGAACTCTTGGATAACAAGTTTTAGTGAAATCCAAGCAGCTCTTTTAGTATTCGAAAGATTTCTTTCAAATATCTCATCGCTTAACATTTTTTTAACTTGTGGTCCGATGAAAACACCTTCCTCAGAAAGACTAGAAAATAGAGCAAAGTTGCTTAAAGGCTACGCTAGTTTTGTCTAAAGACTTGACAAAGTTTTTCACTAAATCTAATTTTATTATCAGACATCTATGTTTTATATTTAGTTTACCAGAAACATATTCTTCTATAAGTGGGCAGTCTTTTTTTTAAAATGGTCTTGTTTAGCACTTGAATCCCACAAACACAAAAAGCAACAATATTTTGTGTAGCCGCCCTGCAAGCCCAAAAGTAAAGCAACTACTTTTAAATCACCACAGACAAGCCAAATGTAATCTCAGTATTTAATGAGTTCAATTAGTATGGATATTGTTTCATAAGTCTCTTTGGTTTGAATCGACGAATAAACGCCATTCTTCTGGATTATGAGGTTACTGCATTTCTTGAAAAAGTCCAATTATATCATAACAGTAACAAAATTCATTTTCTTTCTGAAAATATCTTGAAAAACATTCACTTTGCGTATGATGTATAGTAACTCTTGTGCTGTGAGCAAGTAACTTCCATTGTTGTGGTCGTGAACCTAGTAATTCAGCTTCGGATTTAGATAAGGGTAAATTTCATACTAAATCATTTAGTTTGGACTGAGCTATTATGTGTGGTGCCTCATAGAAATCAACAAATTCATCTGAACTTGTGTCACTTTGAATTTGAGCATCTTCGGATTCCGTTTCAGACATCGAAGTTTTGCTGAAACAACTGCGAGGTGTTTCAACTTGCTGCTTGTCTGAATGAAAGACAAATAGGCTTAGTAACCGAAGGAACAACTACATATATAATTTTATCCTTGGGTTTGTGATTAAAACCAAATAAACCGAATCTCTCGGGCAACATATTAAATTTAGTGTTTAGCAGTAGTTCAGATGTTAAAGTTGTCATTTCTACAGAACCCATTACGCGTTGTGATATTTATCATTCAGCTCTATATTTAGAAATTCCGCTACCGACAAAATTGGATGAACTTAATTTTGATTATTACTATAATGATTTTAAACACTGCAATTATTTGGAAATGAACATTTTCTTGTCAAATTTTGATGCAAAATAATGTTGATATAATATTAAATACGTTTTATCAGTGTTTGAACTCTTGCTTTGATTTCTACGTCCCAAAAGCTGAAGCAAAAAATAAAAAATGTCCGCCATGGTTCAGTCCAGAATGGAAGTCTCTGATTTTTGAAAAAAAATAAACAATATAGAATTTCCAATTCCAATTCTGATTACATTTTATTTTCAGAGTTACGTAAGCTATGTAAGTGCACATATAAATACAATTATCAAAACCATATTCTGGCATTGAAGACTCTATAAAATCTGATAGTAGGTATTTCTGAAGGTATGTTAATGCCAAGAATACGAAATTTTCTCTTCCTAGTAATATGTCACATAATAATGTTAGAGCGGAAGACCGCTATAGCAGAGCTCTTTAGAGCTTTTTTCTCAACAGTCTACACGCATGAGCATTGTGAGACCCGTACTTTTAATTACATATAAACTGTGAACCTTGGTTTCCTTCAAGTTGAGCCGGTGGACGTGTTTAATGCAATAGATCACTTGAACAATAAATTGGGTACCAGACCCGACGGGATACCAGTCGTATTTGTTAAGAATTGTCAGGGTGTTTTGTCTGCAGTGTTGGCTCAGATTTTTAGTATTTCTTTATCAACGGGTGTGTCCCCAAAAGTATGGAAAACTACTTACATTACGCCATAAGAATGAAGACAGAGTTAACGTCGAAAATTATCGTGGAATTTCGAAATTTTCACTATTTAGTAAGATTCTTGAGGGTATTGTTTACCAAACCTCTTTTTAGGCATGTGTTAGCAACTTCAAAGCATGGTTTTATGGCAGGTCGATCGACTACTACTAATCTTCTTGTCTATGAGCAGTACTTGGTGGAGGCTTTGGAGGGAAGGTTTCAAGTGGATGCTATTTACACTGACTTCTCCAAGGCTTTCGACAAGGTTAACCATCAACTTCTTATTTACACGCTGGAAGGCTTGGGCATCCACGGATCATTTCTACAATGGATAAATAGTTATCTGTCTGGTAGAGTGCAGCGAGTAAAAATTAATAACTGTGAATCATCTGATATATTTGTTACCTCTGGTGTTCCTCAGGGTGCTCACCTCGCTCCGCTCCTTTTTAACTGCTTTATTAACGATATTGAGGACATCATAACTTTCAGTAGATGTCTTCTTTATGCAGATGATTTAAAGATATTTCGGGTTGTCAGGAGTAGCAACGATTGCGAGGGCATTCAACAGGATCTAGCTTGATTTTCTGAATGGTGTAAGTTAAACTTTATGCACCTCAATGTTAATAAATGCTCCATTATAAGTTTTTATCGTAAAAGGGATCGGATAACTTTTGATTACTTTCTTGATAATAACATGATTAATCGCGTTGAATGTGTGAAAGATCTGGGTGTTACATTTGATCGGGCCCTTTGCTTCGACACACATATTGCTAATTTTGTGAACAGGGGTTTGAAGTTGCTCGGGTTTGTGAAGAGAATGCTTACAGATTTTAATAGTGTAAACTGTTTTAAAGTGATATACTGCTCTGTAGTTCGATCAATCTTAGAATATGCGTCTCAAGTTTGGTCACTTCATTATTTTACATACAAAGAAAAAGTAGAAAGAGTACAAAGAAAGTTTTTAAGTTTCATTGCCTTTAAATAGGGAATGCAGCAGGAGCGGTCTGTATATGATGATACTGCCGATGCTTTGAAGTTGCTACCATAGTGTGTGAGACGCATATATCTTGACCTCGTTCTACTTTATAAGATTGTTAACTCTTGTATTGATTCTCCTGAACTACTCAATAATATTGGATTATCAGTTCCTCAAAGAGCTTTTAGAGCGCACAATTTGTTTGATGTGATACATCACTGAACGAATTATGGCATTAACAGTCCTATTTCTCGAATGTGTAGGGAAATAAATTCAGTTCCTACCGAGATTGATATTTTTCATTTGCCAATTAATGTCTTTAAATTAAAAATTTTACAATTCTTAAAAAACTAGTTAATGTTGTCAATTGTCAATACTTGTCTTTTGAAGCACTTTAATGCATGTTTGGATTTGTAAGTTTTTTAATTCTGACTGTTTTAATTAGTGTTTGTATTTATTTGATCCGTTAATATACTATTATTATTTTAGTGAGACAGAAATAACAATCATTCTTGTGGTTAGATGGTTCCCTCCACATTATTGGCTCGCTAAAATTCAAAAATCTATTTTCATCTGCAGCCCAGGAGCTTAACGTTCGCCTACATCTTTCACAAAATACTTGAGGAGCCCACTTATTATCTTGGTGAGAGAGCGAGATTTAAAAAAAAAATATGCTTTTTTAAGTGATTCCATTATGGGATATCCTTTCTTAGATATAATAAGTTCTCCATAAACATAACAAAAACGATTAGAATTTACTTTACAGAATCTTTTTGATATTTTAAAAACAAATATTCACTTAATTGAACACTACACAGCACCGAAATTTTAAAACGAATTGAAAACAAATTAGTGGGTAGTCAAAAACAAACTGTGTTGATAAATTCTGTCTCTGACGTGAAATTAAAAAAATGTATGTTTGCGTTTAGTTATCGTAAATAAAAAAAATATTCAATTCATTTGAAGGACATAACTTTTTATTCATTTTGCGAACTAGTATAATTATTCCGGCATGGAACAGTTTTTTCTACATTTCAGGTTAGTTCAAACTTAAAAAAAAAACATTTTCTCATTAAAAGAAATACAGAGATGACCGGCATTTATACATGAACTGTACGTATTATCGAAATTACTTATTTTAATGCTTTTATTAAGTAATATGATACAGTGTTTTAAATAGTAGGCTCAATGAGTCAGACTTCATATGGCCAGAACACTTGGCTATTGTCAGAAAATATTAACTATCTAAAAAATAAATTGTTATGTCAGCGCATTAATTACGCTATGAAATTTAGTGGTCAACAACTGCCATAAATTTAAGTTTTATTGCCACGAGATATTCTTTGTTATGGTTGTTAAAAAATTAGATACCATGTTGCAATAATTAAAACCCCCACTGAGTTTCTTTTTTTGTTTTTGAAAGTAAAATACTCAGCAGGGCGTAAATATGCGACATCAGCAGGGGCAGAATAAAGTGGTAATGTAACTAGGAGTAATATATGGATGATTTCATATAATCAACTTAGCAATGACTGTACAAATGTTAACGCACGAACATACAAAATGTTGTAGCGCAAATGTTAGCAACTATACAAGGTGATTCTTCGGGAAATTTATCGATCGATTGTGGGAAAACTATAATTACGAAGAATTTGAAAATTTGGCAGTCTCCTAATGTGCATAGGGGACAGCCGGCTAAAATATTTTTAAAATGGCGGCACTTTCGGTTATACCGGAAGTAGATGTCCACTTGTTTATTTTAAATGGAACATTATATATATTATTGCATTTTTGATTTCTATGTAAAATTCTAGACATATTTTATGTGTAATATTCTATATTTAAGTCTCAACGTTTTGGACATATTTAAATCTTTATGTCAAAAATGACGTTTTGCGGACCAAAACTTAACTATAAATTTTTCCTATAAGAAAGTCTTTATTATTTAATTTGGGGTAGTTTTCTTGTAGCCGAAGATCGACTTTAGTAGTATTTTTATGATATTTTGAAAATTATTAGTAAAGAGGGGTCAAAAAAGAAGAATAAAAATTATATTTAAAAAATCGTCAAAAGTCAATTTTTTCAAATAGAAAACACCTTTTTTATAATTTTATCATATTAATCATTAAAAATAAGGATATTTTTGTATAAGGTTGTCTAGATTCTTCCCAATTATAGTTTTCCCACAATCGATCGATAAAGTTCCCGGAGACTCACTCTGTATTATACAAAAAGAAAACACGTTTGTTTAATGACATTTTTACTTTGACCAGTTTTTTCAAATATCGTGTTGAGTAAGGAATCGAATAACATATAGCGATTCCAAAAATACATTGTTATAAAGACTAACTTATAAATAAAATTTTCTTTCTGAAGAAATGAATTTTGTATTCCAATTAACGATTTCCTTCGTATAATTAACATATCGTCAGAACTAGGGCCCGCTCTATGAATAACTTGACAATATTTTGATTAATATGTGAAATAGTGTGCGCGTTCTTTAATTTCTTGGTATTTACCAAGCAATAACGTAAAGGTATGAATCTCTGATTGCCTAAAATATTATATTATTTGCAATATGTAAATTCAATTCAATATTTACTGATAAAAATAACTAATTATTCTAAAAAGTGGAAACTTCGAATTTTCCAAATTTTTAGATGATTTTTTATATACTTTCAATGAAATTTATGGCGATCTCGAATGGTTTTTCAAAAAAAAGTTCACTCTCACTCATATAAGTGGTTTTTTCCCACTACCTTTAAATTTTAGCCATTTCTAGTAAAATTCGAAACAATGCGAATTTTTTATAAAAAGTAAGAAGACTGTTGACATGTCGTTTGATTTTTTTAGACATGCCCTCGATTTTGATCGAAACATGTGGTTTCAGAGGCCAGGAATTCGTTGTGTAATTTACCATGCGATATTGTCACGTTGACGTGGACTTCAAATTTCATTGGGATAGAAAATTTGGTAGTTCAAATGCAATAAATTGTGGTCTTTACAGTATTGTAGCATAATATGTGGGTAAATGTGCAGAATCGAAATGTCAAACATAAACACATCGTTCAGTAAGCTACGTTGGTCTAAAAACCAAAATTAAATCTGAACTGACCTAAACTAATCTGAACTAGCCTGAACTAAACTAAACTAAATTTCATACACAACTTTTTAGTCTTCCATATCGTAACTGTCATATTTAGCTAAAAAAGATTAACTTCAGTTTCGGAACCTACGACACCGAACACTTCCAATACCAAATTTGAAAAAATATGAATAACGTTAAATGTTCAACCCACCATATTGAATCCGTCATATTGAATTTCAAAAAATGTATCTTAACCTCTTCGTCTAATCTGAATCTACATCCACGAAAACTCCCTAGTACCAATTTTGAATAAAAAAGAAACATGTAAAATTTTTACAACGCCATGTGAGATCCGCCATATTGAACTATTTTTAAAAAATAATTTCAGATTCGTTATGTGTGACGCTGAAAACTCCCTTTTACGAATTTTTAAGAAAATCAGAAAAAAATAATTTTTTTTGTTGGCCATATTGTATCCGCCAATTGAATTTTTTAAAAATAATTTTAGATTCGTTATGTGCGACCCCGAAAACTCCCCATACCAATTTTGGAGAACAAATTAATTTTTTTGTTCGCCATATTGAATCTGCCATTTTGAATTTTTTAAAAATAATTTCAGATTCCTTATGGGCGACCTCGAAAACTCCCTAATATCAATTTTTGACAAAACTGAACAAAATTAATTTTTTTTGACTACCATATTGGATCCGCCATATTGAACTTTCTTAAAATAATTTTATATTCGTTATAATTTTGGAGAAAATCGGTTTTTGTCTACAATATTATTAGCGTATGTATGTATGTATTTTACTGTACCAATTTCATACAAAGTAATAGGGGACTACCGCGGAAATTTCCTGAATATAGAATAAAGAAATTCATTCAAATCGGTGCCGCCGTTCCGGAATACTCGAGGTACATACATAAAAAAATACAGTGGAATTGAGAACCTCCTTCTTTTAAAAGTCAGACACTGAAATTTTAAATAATTATTTTACTTAAAAATAAAGTGAAATTAATAACAATATTTCTTTATACTGACTTCACTCTAGGTGAAATTTTTCCAAAAGTATTAAAAAATCCAAATAAGAAACCTAAAAATTACGTCAAGCTTATTGATTGATTCGAATATTATAATATTTTTGTTTAGAAGGCTTTGAACCTGAAACAAATGAGATTCTTTACTCTGTCATAAATTCAACTTTTAGTATATTTTTAAGTGCGCTTGTTGACGTTTTAATAAACCTTCTTAAAATGATTTTAAATTTTTCTAACGAAGATATACTAAAGTGTAGCTATGGATAATTATTTGACATGTATCCCGAAATACGACAACCCAGAAGAACTTATTTTCCTAAACTGATTAGAAACTTACTTTAGTTTTGTAGTTTCGAAAAATCTCTTCCTAAAAATTATATGAAAAACATCCAGACTCGTAATAGAATTATTTTTGAATATTTTAATTGCACTCAGACGTTGTCTACAAGAACGGCTGGCATCGAACTTATCATTCGAAAATCATCTGTTCATGATGTTTTAAAAGTTACTAAATACCAGCCTAATAAACTCATAATGGTACAAGGACTTTAAGAAGGTGATTTTGATAAGAGTCGTTTTTAGTAATGTATATGTCAAGAAAATCTCGCCTTTTCCAATAAAGTTTTATGGACAGATGAAACATATTTTAGTAACTGCGAAGATTTTAATAAAAATAATCACCATTACTGGCCGCTTAAGAACCTGCAATCAGGCAAACCACGAAGATTGCAAGAACAATTTGGTTTTAATGTGTGGTGCAGAATGATCGGTAAAAAATATATTATTTAGGTTTAAATGATTAGATTTTGGTGAAATGCTTTTAACATCTCCCTTCAAAATGTATTTATTAATATTGTATTTTATTAGCCGTTACTTGATGGAAATTCATTATGTAATAGTTAAATAATATAACGTATTATAACTTCCACTAATTAATTAATATAGTTGAAATTATAATACGTTGTATTATTTAACTATTATTTATTAATAATTTAATAATTACGATTTATCTTTTTTAAAATTTTTAGCAAATCGTCCAACTAGCCCATTGAGAGGTCAAAGATGTCTTACTGTTACAAAATCAAATTATTTCTGCTATACGAGAAATTCAGCCAAATGACCAGTTTGATAATGTGTAGCTTCAGCAATACGGTTGCTACGCATCAAATTCCAGAGAAGAACAAATATTTTTAATTGAGACTTTTGGTGAAAAAATAATTTCCAACAGTGCTGGTGTATTCGATCATACCCTAGATTTAAACAACAATAGATTTGTTTGAAGGCTGTTTATGATCGGTGGGGGAGACGTTTTTTTTGATGTTTAACAGACATAAACATATTTACTTATCTTGTCTTTCAGTTTAATTGCTTTTTGTGACTTTTTTCGGTGATTTTAAGTGTTAGAAATTACTATAAATGCGAAGTTTACAATTAATATTAACAAAAAGATGATTTGAAAACTTGTTTTTATCGGTAAATATTGTTAGATATTCTTTACATATTAAAAATAACAATAATAATAATTTAGGCAACCATATATTCATACTTTGTTTTCAGAACTGACGTACCGATGAGACTTGTTTAAATAATGCAATTAGAAAAGGATAGCATAAAATCGGTATGTTTGTATCAAGAAATTAAATATCTACTGTTTATCAACACTTTTTCAAATATAAATAAAATTATTATTACGCTATTCAGCGTTCAAACAACCGGGCCCTAGTTCTGACATTATGCTACTTCTACAGCGGTATTATCGAAGGCTGGTCTGCTATGTCTTCTGATCTAACACCTTTAGATTTTTATTTATGGAAATATGTGAAAAATTATGTATACCAATTTGATCGTCCTGAAATTAGGGAAGTTGAACAGAGAACTGGCAATATTCTTGGTAATATCAACATAAAAACTAGTAATCGTGTAATTCGAGCCATTTCGAAAAAATGTCAACAGTGTATTGAACAATATAGTAGAAATTTTGAACTTCAGTATGACTATGTAGTTTATAAGTATTAAATAACATTTTTACGATAGAGACCGTAGTCTAATGAATTATTTAAAATTTCGGAGTTCTTAAATATTCAAATTTTGAATAAAAAAATGTTTTTGATTATTTTTAGGTTATAATCTAGTTTTTCGCATTAGTGTATTACATGATGTTATAGAAAAATTAAGTATTTTTCGATGAGTTAAAAATACAATATGGCGGCCATAAGAAAAAACAATGTTGATGGTTCCAGAAAATCAAAACGTAACTAAAATTTGGTTAAATAGACGTATTCTATTAGGAAATGCGTTGGATAAAAACAATAAGGAAATATGGGTCAAAATTCATAAATACGTACAAAACTTTCTTGTATATTTATTACTTTCCAGGTCTGCTTAGATTATTGCCGTGCAGAGAAATATATAATAAATATTTTTTGGTCAAAATAGCATAACCTCAGAGTACGCATATTATATAATATATACGTAAAATAGTGTTAAAAAATTGTAAAATTTTAGAAAAAGAAAATAAATAGAAAAAATAGAGCAAAAAAGTTTTACGATCTACATATCGAACGTAAAAGCAATGCGGCTGTATCGCTCATCAAAGGTAAAAAACATTTCCGATGTATAAACTAATAAGAAAACCTTCCCGGACCTGACGGTAGTGCGGGTTACGACTTTGATAAATGAATATCCTGAAGGTATACTACCACACGAAGGCTCAGCCCAAACTAAATTTCGCAGACTATGCCGAACCCTTGTTAGAACATCACACTTCCAAAATGGGGGGCTTATAAAATCCTGGACAAAATTAATGCAATATGAAAATGTCTTGTTAATGTTTACTAAGTATGTGAATAATACGTGGTGAGTGTCTTGGTTTATTTTAAATGAAAATACATTAAACAATCAGTTTACACTTTCAGTTTTAAAGATACGTTTAATACCATAAACAATTTTGTGCCATAATTACGATAAATATCGTTTGCTGTTTTATACTTTTCACCAGTAAGTATGTTTTTGTGGTAGATTATTTCATTTGTGACTCCCAAAAAATTTAAAAATAAATTGATAAAGCGATTTAACAGAACATAATACGCGAGCATCAATTTTATTGGATAAGGAATATTGTGTTGCCAAGTTGTAGGGTAAACTTTTTTCTACAATAAGTCTTATGGTAACATGTTTTATATAACAGGAACTTACTCTAGATTGCCAAAATAAGGATGAAAACGATCCACTATCTGCCGATATGAAAGTTTTCTTAGGCGATACATTTTAAGAAACTGGCAAACTATTAGTTCAATCAGAAAATAAACTGGAACATACCTATAATATAGCAACTTATGCTAGAATAGTTAAATAAAACTGGATCAAACAGAAGAAGAACAGTCACTGCCCCCGTTTATTAGGGCTAATAGAGTAGGGGAGAGTGGGGGAATCCCGGAGGCGGGTAATGGCGGACACGCCAGTATAGGTATGTTAGAAAAAGATAGCAGATATTTTAACCGCCACAATCGCGAGTCGCGCCCGAATGCAGTGCCGAACAGTGAATGGCGAGGTGAGGTCGCGTTCGCCGTACAAGGTAAGTTAAGTCGATTATTTTTCAACATTTTCATCTCACTTTTTAGTAAAATTGAATACGTGTATATTATTTCAAACTAAACATAGTATTCACGTTTTTTTTTTAAGTGAACTAACGTCTAATTAAGCAATGTTTGTAAGTAATCGCCAAGTGCATTACGGTATTCTAACCTCAAATAAATATATAGTTTTTCGTTTCTTTTGTGAGTCGGGTAATGGCGGACGATTTGTGTGGGGTAATCACAGACATCCGTAATTATCCCTATATGGGTTATTATAAGCCGAATACCCAATTATATAGACTTTTTATAAACCTACTCAAATAATTTTTTATAAACCTACCTAAACCTTTTTATATTTCAGATGCCTCAAATTTACCAAAGAAAGACGGAGACCAAATACAAATTAGAAGATTTACAAAAAGCTATTCAGGACGTCAAGAACAAAAAACTTTCATTAGGAAAAGTAGCTATCGTTTACTCTATACCAAAAAGCACTATATACGACTATCTTAATAAAGAAATTATAAAGACCCCAAAAAGTGGAAGAAAGGCTATATTTTCTGAAGACCAAGAAAAAGAATTAGAAGAACACATTTTAAAATGCAGTAAACTATTTTATGGCTTAACTATAGAGATGGTGAGGAAAATAGCTTTCAAATTTGCTGAAGTAAATCAGTTAAAGCATAATTTTGACCAAACAAAATGGCGGAAAAGGACTGGTTTTATGGATTTCGAAAAAGGCATCCCAACATTTCTCTCCGCAAATCTGAATCCACTTCTATTAATAGAATTACAACGCTTAATGAAACAGAAGCGAGAATCTTTTTCGAAAACTTGGAAGCCTTACAAAGGAAATATCAGTTTGATGCCAATCGCATTTACAATATTGACGAGACCGGCATTTCTAACGTCCAGAAAAATTCTAGAATTCTAGCTCCGAAAGGCCAGAAACAAGTCGGCATGGCTACAAGTGGTGAAAGAGGCACAACAACAATTATTTGCGCATTCAGGAAAGTATGTCCCTCCATTTTTTATTTTCAAGAGGAAGCGAATGAATGCTCATCTATTGCATGGAGGCAATGCTGGTATGGTTGCAGCCGAGAGCAATTCGGGTTGTATTAATGAAGACCTATTCATAGATTGGTTACATCATTTTATCTCTTACGCTAAACCAACTGTTGAAGAACCCATTCTTCTTATTTTAGACAACCATGAAAGTCATATTAGCCTGGCTTGCTACCTGCTTTGTTGCCAGAATGGAATAATACTGTTATCTCTTCCACCACATACGTTACATCGTATGCAACTGCTGGACTTAACATATTTTGGACCGCTCAAAACTGCATACAACAGAGAATGTGACTTATACATGGCTTCAAATATAGGCCGAAAAATTACACAGTATGAAGTTGCCGAGCTTTTTACTAAAGCTTTCAATCGAATCAGCAATATAGAAAAAGCTGCAAATGGTTTTTGGGCAGCTGGTATTTGGCCATTAGATACAACAAACTTTGATGAACATTTCTTTGATTCGACATCACCTGATGTGCAGACAGCATCGACATCAAATATGCAAAGAGCAGTAACACCTGATGCCCAGATAGCACCGACATCATCTGTGCAACGAGCAGTAACATGTGATGCCCAGATAGCACCGACACCATCTGTGCAACGAGCAGTAACACCTGATACCCAGATTGCATCGACACTATCTATGCAGAGAGCAATTCCACTTCAAGATATTGTTAATGTTCCCCAACTGCCACAATAGAAAAGTAGGCAATGTTCCAGAAAGAAACATTCAATTATAATCACTAGTAGCCCTATGAAAGACGCTTTAGAAGAAAAAGAAGACAAATAAAAAAGAGGCAAAAGAAAATGATAAGTCTGTACAAACCACTGAAAGAAAGAAAGGTATGAAGAATCTTAAAGCATTTGAAGATGATATGAAGGCTAAAAATAGGAACGTACAGCGCAAGAAAAAGAAAGCCAACAAAAGTGCTACAAAGGTTGATGAAGGGTATTATTGTCTTATTTGTAATGAAAAATATGAAGAACCAATCATAGAAGATTGGATAATGTGCATCAAATGTAAATTGTGGGCCCACGAAAATTGCACGAGTGGTGCAAGCGCATCAAGGGGATTTATTTGTGATTTCTGTGCCAGACTATGTCCGTGATTACCCCATACACCATCCGTAATTACCCCCCAAGCTGTGGGGTAATCCCGGACGCCAGAGGTTTTGTTTTTTGTTGAAATTTGATTTTATTTTTGAAAATTTATCTAAGTTGATTATGAGAACATAAGAATGATTAGTTTAAGTAAATATTAAGCAATAAATAAGCTTTGTAGCCAGGTTGGATTTTGATAGAAATCATCGAAATTAGTCTATGAATGACTTAAAAAACGTTCTAGGGTTAGCAGTGGTATTACTGCAGTTGATTCAGTACTTTTAACATTCATTATGCGAAATATTATTTCTAATTAACCTTTTGATAGCAACTTTATTCTTATCGAAAGTTTGAATAATCTAGTATTATGTAAAAAAATGTTTGACCAAAGTAAAAAATTGAATATGTAAAGTATAATTTAATTTTTGCTGGTATTACTAAGAAAATAAACATATTATTACGCGCTTATTACTGCGAAATTCAAGGGTGTCTATTTGAGGTTAAGATTCTTTGAACTTAGAACGCATAAAGATTTAGGTATAATGAGGAATCTATATGCATTTTACAAAGAAAAACCTTATCAGCGTTTAATTACATAGGATGTCATATAAACTATTTATTTTGCATTCGTTTTTTTATAAATACACCAATATTACTTAAATATTTAAATGAATAGGAGATTGGTGACACACTTTTCATATACAATTAGTATACTTTTTTGCACTTAGATTATGAATAATTTATCATTGGGGAATATTTGTCAGCATAATAACAAAAATATTTCTCTCTTAAAATCAACTTGCTTACTCCGAAGAAATAACAGATGCTCATATTCCTATTGAGAATTTGCTTTTAATATAGAAGATTTAATTTTAATTAAAATACTTATTCAACAATCTATATGATAAAGATATGATTTTAAATAATATTGGGTAGTATTATTATAGAACAAATTGAAATATGCCCAAACAAATCTCCTTTTATTCTAAAAAAAACTTTCTTTTAAAATCGCAGTTTTTGAGGCGGTCGCAGTAATACCAACGCTTACCCTATTAACAGACGAAACAAATGTTATAGTATAGGTGAGAACAAGAAAGATATCTGCTAGTTGCAATATGTCTACAAGGACTCCATTTGATGGTGGATCTGATGTGGCATATGCTCGCACAGAATTGATTAATTTGTGTAACTGCTAATTATTCTCTTGAAAATATTGTAATAGAAGATATAATGCATGTTGGTCCTTCTGCGGAGCATAATTTTTTATTTATGCAAACCAATGCCCGACCACATGTGGCTAGAAAATGTATTGGTTTGATAATGCTAATTAAAGTACTATTTATGCAATGTTCAAAAAGCCTCAATTTCGTTGAGATAATCTATGGAATACTGAAAAAAAGAATTTCACCTGCACCTAGGAACCGGTGGCTACTTAAAAATATTCTTATTACAAAGTAAGAAAAAATTCCACCATTTCAAGTACCGGAGCTAATACACGTTACTATCTAACTAAAACCATTAATTCTTCAACATTTTTGTCGTAGGTCACGGAATAATTTTAACTTAAATTCATTTAATTCACTTAGTATCAGAAATGTTGCAACTTTTAATTTAGTCAATGTCCATAAGAAATAATTAAAATTAAAACATTATCACGATCCATGATTTCATATCAATTCGATGTTACCATTCACAATTCCTTATTCTTCAAAATTATTTTTAACTGACAGATTTAAATTTGAGTGGGTTAGTTTATCAAATCAACGGTCAACTCGCCGAAAGGTTGTTGACTGGGTATTGATTAATCAAAGATTTATTGAATTATTATTTGTTGCAAATTTAATTGCCAATTACAAATCTTCTGGCTTATTATCCATAAAATATAAATACAGAGTTATATTGCAGACTAGTACAACAAAGTAGTCACCTAATTATTTCATTTTAATTAGAACTGGAAGGCATGTAAATTTTATAGGTTCTATAACTATTACAATTTATGCATTGAACTAAGTTGAATTACTTTCTTATTGTTTATGACAAAACAGAGATGTAAGATTTTTAGCTATATATATATATATATATATATATATATATATATATATATATATATATATATATATATATATATATATATATATAATTTTCCGCTTGTTTCATTTCCAGGATCAAAAGTAGGAGTGAAATTCTGAAAATGACCTTTAAATGATCTAAAGGGCAAAGTCAAAGTCACGGTAAAGGTCATCTTTAGAATCTCTGTCTTTTGTCTTGATAATTTTTCCTGAAGCTGGTATTTATGTAGTTGGGGGGGGGGAAATTCCCACTTACTGAATACACTATATATATATATATATATATATATATATATATATATATATATATATATATATATATGTATATATGTATATCTTTTTCATTTCCGGAATTAAAAATAGAAGCTCTCATTTGAAATTTCAAAGATGGCCTTCAAATTACCATGAAGGTCAAGGTCAAGGTAACAATAATCATTTTTAGAATCCCTGTTCGATTTCCTACAACTTTTTTTTTGGTAATTTTTTCTTAAAGTCAGTATTTACGAAATTAGTGGGGGAGTTCCACACTTTTTGATCAGTGTATATTAGTGTTAATCCAGGAGTAAGTCTGTTCATTTTTTTTTGGTATTTCATCAAAATTACGTTTGCAAGCACAGACAATGCTAGGCTTGCAGGTGAAAGATGAACTGCGGAAATTAAATGTACAGCATACTTTTTACGGGGTACGTATTGATTGGTGTTAGCTCCGCCCCCTTTTTGAGATCTGTTGGGCAGTGTCAATCTAGGCTCAGGCGTCGTGGCAGTACAATGATCTCGCCATACAGAAGAAAGATCAAGTGTGTTATTCCATTTTTCAGAGTGCCGCTCTCTTTCCTTTCAATTTACTCTCAAATCAATGCCTTATGTTTTTTGCTAGCGAGTTTCTGGGAATTGTCAAAATCAATTTTATGTCCTATTTCTAACTGATATTGGAAAAGGGCTGATATCTGTTTATTTCTTATGCTGCGATTATGCTCTTTCCTTGCGTCTAACTACCCCTATAATTCTAACAATAATTGACGTATTACCGAAGAGTTTTCTGCATAATATCGAGGGATTGGGCTTTAGTGAACACTTGTATAAGGCTATGCACAAGACAGTGTTACTTGAGACAGCTGGAACTGTTAGAAAGTCTATGGAAATTCAGGGGACCGTAGAACATAGACAACCCACAGAGCTCTGTCCTTATGATATCTGGCTAAGAATACGGATAATACCAGGAGTCCGTTTTTTATTCCTGTATTTGATTGCGGTTAATAGATTAATATTAATGGGGTTAAAGGAAGTATATTTTAGAAATAGTTTAGCTCCTACAGGGTTTTACAAATAAGCCTGGGACCTAATTTTTTTTTTAGAAGTACTTTTATTTTTTTATGGAAGTCTCATTAAACGCATAGACGTAAAAGTTGGCTCAAGCAAGATCATTTTCGATGAGTATTACCTCTCTTTATTGGGGAGTTAAGCACGAGAAACGCAATTTCATTCCCTTGTCACCTAACCACCATTAGAACGTGAGGTACTACTCATTGAAAAGGCTCTATCTCTTTCTAAGCATAAGTCGACTTGCTTCTATAAAATCAGCAGTCTATATATTTAACTTTTGTGTCTATGACTGAACCCCTTCTTTAACCTCAAAATTATTTGAATTAGTACGTGACTTTGCCGAATTATCGAATTTTTATATCTTTTTTTGGCCGAAATCAGTACTTTAATCAAATTGTAATATTCACACAGTGGTTCTTAACGTTTTTCAAAAATTTGTTAGAAGTCTTAGCTGGAATCATTTTATTTCACAATAGTACAATATTTAGATTTTTTCTTACAGGGTGTCCAAAATTTTTATTTAAATAATGTTTTTTAAATACTGACAATTTCAATTCTTTTTTACGCACTTAAAATGCAATATCTTCTATTAAATGATTATTAAACATCAAAATAGGCATATGCTTAACATAACATATAATATTGACAATCATGGCCATATATTCAGAACATATTTTATAATTTTTAAGTAAAGTAGTAAGTATTAGGTATTAATATAACTTTTAATTCATATTAGTGCTAATAGAATTGATTTTTTATTACTGGAAAATCTACAGAAGATTTATGTAAAGCTACAAAGCGCCTATTGGATTTATACTTCATATAAAAAGTCATAATGGGTTCTATCTTCGTAAGATCATAATGCATAGATAAAAATAAATGATTTTCTGTTAAATAGAAATTTTTAAGAAAACGGTGGGGATTCAGGATGTTCCTCTTAAAAAAAAAACTACTTATAACGGAATTGAAAATATCAATAGTTAAATAACAATTCTGGACAGCCTGTATAAAAAAATAAAAATTTGGACTTTTTTGAGATAAAATATTGCCATCTTAGATTTCTCACAATTTTTTACAAAAAAAGTAAAGAATCAACATAGGGGTATTGAAATTTAAATATTTAACAATTGGCAACTAACACTTCAAGTCCAAAAAATTAAGGTTGCAGAAAGAGTTCAATAAGACTCCAATTTCGTTAAAAAAAGTAGGTCGTCATATTTTTTAAAAAATTATGCACCTTGCTTTTTTGAAACATCTTGTATAAGCTAAAATATTATAAAAATTAATCCCATTGATATTCCATCTGTCAAATTTTTCATCGATTTAACGATATAACCGAACGTTTAAAACTTATCTTTAGATATGTTGTTGTCACTTATCAATAAACAAAATCCTTTTAGATTACTATCGCACAATAATTTTGTTGCTGGATTTAGGTGTTAAAGTACCACAACAGCGTCGTCTTTGGTAAATGTTTCGTGACACCATTATTCATATAGGACTTCAAATATATTCAAATCCTTAATTTAATTGTAGATGGGTTTGGATCGGGCCTATCCTTAATATTCTCTAACTTACAATTAATGGTAGGGAGGTAAATTAAGTGGCGACCTATATATTAAGTTGTGTAAAGTTTAATAGCATTTTACCTACTACTTGGAGTCCGCAGTAGGTAACATATGCACTACGAAAAATTTTCTAGATTTAATTTAATTTTCTAATTGAAAAAGTCGAGAAACTATATGTATAAGTTCACACCAGCCTTAATGACTATCCTTATCTTTTATTAAAAATGGAATTGTGTTTTTAATATGATATGAAATGTCGATCTCATAAAGGCTTCCATCCCAAAGTCATTAGAACTAATAAAGGATGTTTTTTTATAGAGGTATAGAACTTTAAGTTGGCAACACTTTCTCAACTGGCGGCCATTTTATCAGCTGTCAAGTGATTTATGTTTAGTTTGGTTTGGCATTTCAACATGAATAGACTGACGCCTGAACAACGCTTCCAAATTGTGCAAATTTATTTTGAAAATCATGGTTCTGTTCGAAATACGTATCGCACACTACGTCCATTTTACGGTCAACATAATCGTCCATCAGAGCAATTAATTCGAACTATTGAACGTTTTCGCACCACGTTTACTCTAAATGATAATACGCATCCACAGAGACGTCGTACAGTGCGTACAGAAGAAGTCATTGTTGCTGTAGAGCGTAGCGTAAAGGAAGACCCGAATCAGTCTATCCGCCATCGTGCACAGGAACTGGATATGTGTCCATTCACTTTATGGAAGATTTTGCGGAAAGATCTTGGTTTGCGTGCTTACAAAATCCAACTCGTGCAAGAATTGAAGCTACACGATCACCTAGCAAGGCGTAGATTCGGTGAATGGGCCCAAAACAAGATTGCCGTTGATCCCGATTTTCATAAGCGAATTTTGTTTAGCGATGAAGCTCACTTTTGTTTGAATGGATACGTCAATAAACAAAACTGCCGTATTTGGAGTGATGATAATCCTCAAGTGTATGTTGAGATACCTTTATATCCAGAAAAACTGACTGTTTGGTGTGCTTTATGGGCTGGTGGAATTATTGGTACGTACTTCTTTAAAAACGATGCTGGTCAGAACGTTACAGTCAATGGTGACCATTATAGAGCCATGATTACTGACCTTTTCGTTCATCAATTGAACACCCATGATGTGCAGGAGCTGCGGTTTCAACAAGACGGCGCAACATGTCACACAGCTCGTGCCACAATGGATTTATTGAAGGAAACGTTTGGTAACCGCATAGTTTCACGTTTCGGACCCGTGAATTGGCCTTCAAGATCGTGCGACTTAACGCCGCTAGACTATTTTCTGTGGGGATATGTGAAGTTGCTAGTCTACGCCGATAAGCCCGAAACATTTGATCACTTGGAGGACAACATTCGCCGCATTATTGCCGATATACGGCCACAAATATTGGAAAAAATCATCGAAAATTGGACCTCCAGATTAGACTACATCCGAGCCAGCCGTGGCGGTCATATGCCAGAAGTCATATTTAAATTATAATGCCAGAAGGTTATCTTTCGAATAAAGTAAATTTCATGTCAATATAAAAAATTCATCTTTGTTTTATTCCATTTAAAAGTTCTATACCACTATAAAAAACACCCTTTATAAAGGGTGTCTCAGAATGTTTTTCGTTTTTGATTCTTAAAAACTAAAACATCAGAATTAATTCAGAATTGTTTAAGTGCTGTTCAATTATAGAGTGGATTTTGAATGTTTATTTATGAAAAACAACTATCTATAAATGCGTACCAATCGTTTCTTCACAATCATTTAGCCTCAAACTGAAATTTTTAATTACTCGCTGGAGCATCACTTTTGGAATTGCGTGAATCTCGTCAGTGATTCTTTGCTTTAGAACATTTAAGTTGGGTGGTAATAGGTTGAGAACCTTACTTATTAAACAGCTCCGCAGAAAAAAATCAGCAGGTGTTAACTCTGGACTCTACAGTGGCATCGATCACTTATCACTCTTTTAGCTAATAAATGATGAAAGAGCTGCCAAAGAATCATTCCTGACGTGGGAAGTTGCTTCATATTATTGGAAAAATGTATTCCGGTTTTGCATTTTTGGAGCCAAAAAAGTCCGGATCATTTCGCATTCCTTGGCTTGATATGGCAGCCCAAACGATAACCTTAGGCGAGTGTAGGGATTTCTGATGCAGTTTCAGCGAATTGTCCAATATTTGCAAATTTGTTTGTTAATATGGCCGTTGATGTAAAAATTCAATTAATCAGAGAATCAGCGAACCATATGTTATTGAAGCTCCTAAAATGGTTTTTCATCCTCTTCAGAATTCAAGTCATTTAGCGGATCATCCGGCTTCATTTCCTGCACAATAACAACTTTTTGGGGTGGAAATGTGTGTCTGGATCCTTTCTAATAGACTAGCGAACGGGATCAACATTGGTGTTCGTTCTTGATGTCCTTTTGAGTCTTGATGATTTAACCGGCATTATGTTCCCAGTCTTTTTAAACTTGTCCACCCAATGCTTGATCAGATTCGCATTTGGCATATTCCTCATGTCGTCATATTGAAATGTGTCCTGTACAGAAGTCGAACACTAGTGTAGGAATCATTGTTTTTATAAAGGCTCACATCCAAAATGCGCACTGTCGTCCCGAGAAACGTTCCATCACTAATAAACTTGAAAAGCCAATCAAGCGTTTTACACCACTCCCTTCCCCCCGCTAACGGTACTTGGCAAAACAAAAACGAAAAACATTCTGAGATACCCTTTATTAAAATTTTGGCTTTTACATTCTCTCCGTGTCATTTATAACAGAAAAACAACATTGATGTATTTATTTAATGCATTGCTATTCTGTAGAATTTTGACACCCTGAAGCCGCTAGTATTTTTTTTGTTTTCTCATAATCCATTTCATCTTTATATATGTACATTTTTCTATATTGTATGAAATAATTTTAATTGTTTTATTAATGTATTGTTTCCGTGACTTCCGTTTTGTCGTTGAATTTAAGTAAAATCCGTGGTTCTTGTACCTACATAATAATACATCAAAACTTACAAATTGCCTGTTTTGCACAGATGATATCTAGGAACAAAACATTGATAAATCGAGATATAAACCATGACATGTCAAAATTGTGGGACTAGAAGAGACATAAAAACAATTTTTCGCAGTGCATTGTCGATTATTTTGTAGATCAGAAGAAATTTCAGTGTTATGGTTATATATACATTATTAAAAAATTCACAAGTTTATAAAAAAATCCAATAGTTTTTATAATTTGTAGTGCAATTCATATATCTGCAACTAGGGTTTTTCGTTGAGCATTATACGCATTTAAAAATTTAGATATTTTTCTCCGCCAAATTGTCCTCCATTATACGTATTATTCATATTATAGGTTAGGCAGTCAAATTGTCATCTTCAGGAGACTATGGTAAAAATTCAGGTGCCATATATGCAGAAAGCGTCTTTTTGGTTTTCCTAAGAGACTACAAGAAAATGATTTCCTACTTTTTTAAATTATGGATTATGACTTTATTTGCGTGAGAATTCTGCATTAACATCTAGGTGATGTTATTACATAGGTTTTAAACTAGACAACTCTTCTAAAAATTGCAAAGTTTTTTATTGCAGCGATATAAGCAAATCAGTTAGTAAAGAAAGTGGCCTTGCACTTAGAAAGTTTCCAAGCGAAAATTAGGAAAAAGCTTAATTTTAAAAATTAGAAGAAGCAAGAGGTATTAATTTGATATAATAAATATTTTGCTCTTGAAGGAATTTTAAAGCAAGAGTAATATTTTAATTTTTTTATTGGCAATTTTTTCGCATTTTTTAAATGATTTTTAAAGTAGGTACTTCATATATACCTTCCAGACTAAACCATTTAGTTATCAGACATATATGAAGGTATTGTTTTATTATAGATTTCTCTCGAGAATTGCAGACATCAGGGGGGTGAACGCTAAAAGCCTTTTGTTTACATTGCTTCATAATAAAAGTTCTATTTTAAAATCATCACATCTGTTGTAATTTTTGAAATGTAATTTAATGTACCGATACAGACTGTATTGCATAGTATAAGATTAAGTTCCATGTATGAATGACATTAAGTACACAAGACCAAATGGCAATAAAACCGGTCTTTTGCAGCAAAACTAATATTGTTTTTGTATCTTTATAACACAAACTTCTATCATTATAAAAAGAACAAATGCCTTACCTGTTTAAAATGCAAAAAGAAACAGAAAAGCCTATTTGTTCGGGACAAACACACACTCACGACAAATTTTTAGACACGAATTCTATTCTTGCATCCCGTAAATGCTTTGCAACACTGCTTCTGGTGCTCTCACGGTTCTCGCTTCGTCGCTCGACGGATTTCGACCGAACAAAATATAAGCTAAAGCCCCTCCTTAATCATCTGAATAAAAGGCCCGTTCGAAACAGCTGGTTTAACATGGGAGGGCTTAAAGAACTAAGGGTGGCATCTTTCGTCTTTCAATCGGAAATAGTCGGAAAAAGGGTTAAAATGTGTAAACCATAGGCAAGACAGCTGCATTCTGTTGTAATCAGCTGTTTACTTTTACATGAATTTAATGTACCTAGTGCAATCTAGTGGAGAGTAGCGGAATCTCTCATTGGTTTCTTTTTAAATTTCAACAAAGTTATCGTGGAAGATTTAATGTTATATAGTTTACAAATTTAATAATTTATGCTTCTAACATTGTACCATGAATGAATTTTCAATGATTATACATTTAAACAAAATGATTTTATTGAACTAGACAAAAAAAGGAAAAGAATCAATATTGTATAAATATAGATTCGAATCATTCTCATAAACATAAAAATTCCTTGTGATCTTGTCTATTGACAAAATATTTTCCACATGTACTTTGGGGACTTTCCTACATTTAGGAACAAAAAGCAAAAAAGGTTTTATAGAGTGACGTATATTTATTTTCTGAAGTCTAACAATTTTCAGGGTAGAACTTCTAACCATTTTTTATTAATAAGTTAGTTTAGAATATTTCAAACAAGAGTAAGAAAAATTGTGCTGTTTAAATTGCCATTATCAAGATTGTGACAAACATTGTAATATTTGTAATATTTTTCCCTTTTGCTTCAGGTAGCTACACTGTTTTGTGTGATATTACATCTTAATTTAGTTTATAAGAACATCGTAACCTAAGAGATGATTTTTAAAATTTTGAATAATTGTTAAAGAATAAATTTGCTATCAAACAAATTTATATGAATCGAATAAGTATAATAACCTAAGATAGTTTTACTACCTCTATATTCCTAAAATGAGATTAAAATAACACACTCCCCTAATTGATTCCTTATCAATATTTTGTTACTTGCATCTAATAATTTTAGTACATCTTTAGCTGTTCTCGGGTCTAGACCATATCAAATTGGAATTATTATCCGACGTTTCGCCTATGATTGAACGTGATATCTTCAGGGAACTTTACTCCACGAGATTAGAATACTGAAAACAGTTCTAATTCCTGAAGATGTCTCGTGCAATCGCAGGCGAAACGTCGGATAATAATTCCAATTTGACACGCTCTAAACCCAAGAACCATGATTTTCAACTTGACCAAAGCGGTGAAAGCTTCCTTTTATAAAATTGTTTATTTCAATCTTGTAATATATCTAAGATATCAAAGTGCGCTAAAGCTGATACTGATCTATGTCTAACTAACAGAGTAATATTTTGTCTCTTCTCTTATTCGTATTTTTTAGATTGAGGCTATATTTAAGATAATTTGCTATCTTCGAATTCTAACTCGAAATAATTAGATGGCGCTCAACTCAGGGTCATTTAAAAAATCATAACAAATTAATTTAAACTTGCAGATTATTTAGCGGTATAAATGCTAATTGCATGTTTCGACCGATAATTAATTTAACAAAATATATATTTTTATTTATTTAATTTTTAATTCTAAAATTTTTCGTGTATTCTGACAGAATGGCGGAGATAGAAAACTAATTCTCGCCAAATCTTTGTTTGGAAAAAGGCTTCTCCCTTAAACAATGGTCAAAAACAATCTAGAAATCTATAAAAAATTGTTTTTAAACTTATTTTTCTATTTTCATTTATATTAACTTTGTTTTAAAAGGCAGGAACAGAAATCTCAAAATAATAAGTTTTCTAATTTATAATAATAAGCAACCAAAAGACATGGCGCCCAACCGGGGGCGACAGACTACTAAAACTAAATTAGTTATGACTACAATATGGTTGTCAGACGTGCGAAGTTTGGATTAGGTTGTAACTCCAATCGTTATCAAATATAAACTGAATGTTTTGTCTTAAGGCTTCGAGCTTATAAATGAACTGTGTCCTTTCAAGAGCGAAGTTTCACTGTACACATCTCAATGATTTGATATTTCAACACAGGGTTTACTGAGGATTCCATTATTATTTTTAATGTGAATTGCTTCTATAAATTTTCTTTTTTTTCATGCTGGGTTTCATATATATTGCAGCAGCTACAAACCATTTTATATGGTGTTTTTTTATTGCAGGGATGTTCTGCAATACCAGATCTTGACGTTTCTCCTTTTTGTGTATGAACTTTATGTTCCTTAATTTTGACTTTTAGTGGCTGCTTGGTTTCTCTAATATCTATTTCAAAACTCTCATATTGAACTTTATAAATACATTTTTTCTTATTGGTAGTTTTTGGTTTTGTTTTTGTTAAATGAGCTCTGAATATATTTCCGGATTTGAAGGCTTTTTACATTGTAACTGTTGACATTTCGTCTTATTTTCTGTTTCCTAATTAAAGTATGGACCCTTTAGAGAGTTTCTCAAGGGACTTAAGCAGTGTATGCTAAAGAAATCTTCATTTCATCTTTGATTTAATTTAAAACCATTACCATTGCTCAGCTATTTTACATTATACATATATACATTTTCTCTCGGAAAATACCCAAACCAAAGGGGTAAAATAATAGCAAAAATTCAAAATAACCAGAAAAAATGAGCTCAAGCGAACCGCGAAGCCATGACAACCCAATACCCAATAAATCACTCATTTTGTACATGGCCTAGCGCGTACTAATATGTACTAAAAATTTACATTTCCTATAACGTAATACATATTAGAAATGCTTTTTATAATTCTTAATGTTTGCATAAACGTCAATTACTTTATCAAAGTTGATTTATTTTACGTATTTATTTTCTATGCTTAGAATATTCAGACTACTTAAACGTTCCTGACTGATATTATTTCTTAAAAAAATTCTTAATTAGGTTCAGTTGGGAAAATGATCGCTAAGCAGAAGCTGAAGTTACAGGAAGAGGTAAAAATATTAATAGTGCGGTACACATATTGGAAAAATTTGATGAGCTGATGTGATTTTTACAAAACATAAAATAAGTCTGCATATTTATTGTTGACAATTCTTTTAAATTTTCACGAAAAGCCGAGCGAAAACTGAGAATGTCGGGGACAAAATTATTAGATAAGTCATCGTCGTGTTCATTTCGCCAAATTTCAGCCTGTTTGTGTAACTTAGTATCCGTAACGGTGGTCATAAGTGGGGGATCAAGGAATTTAAATCTATCAACAACATTTTGAACACCAGAATCGATTTTTTAACTGACATGACGCAATATCCAAAATATTATTAAACACAATTTTTTTTTAATTTTTTTTTCTACTGAGAATTTTGTATCGGAGACAAGTTCCTCAAAAAAATTTTTTGAATTTTTTTGTCGCTCTTAAGCAAAAAAAGCTATAATACCCCCAATTTTGTACTAAATTCTAAGATTCACATCGAATTTGAGCGTATTTGTGACGCAGTTTACAAAGTTCTTCGTAAGCAACACTAATACGCACAATATTAGACTTTTTACTTTGAAGAATTTTAGAAACTATGTTTATAAAATAATTTCTTATAAAATTAGCTATATTCAAAGATGTTCTAATTTTTTGACAAGGTGGACTAAAACAATCCTGTTTAATACTCTGGTATTGCCGCACTTTGTTTATTGCTCCACAATTTTGTTCCTTCTTAATCAAAATGAAAAGGCAAGATTTTAAAAATTGCAAAATAGAGCCATGAGAGTTATACTCTCAGGTACAAGAAGAACATCAATTAACTACATGTTGAGGGAAATGCAATGGTTGTCGGTGGAGGACTTCTCTCAATATCAAACATTTATCTCTATTTTTAAAATTAGATCGGGTAGTTCTTCTTTATATTTACAAAATCATATTAATTATAATAGAAATATACATGCATATGATACTAGATCGAAGGAAGACTTTTTTATATTCCTCCAGTATTAAAGAAACAAACACAAACCTATGTATTATTTAAGGGTCTAAACAGTTTTAATCAATTGGCCACAAATATTAAATGTTTAAAATCTCTAAATAAGTTTAAGCGGTGTCTGAAGCAGTATTTTTTTAAGAGAGTCAATCCCTGAGACATGAACTTTCTTGATTTTTTTTTTATATTTTTCAGTTCAGTTTAGTGAGTCATTTCTGCAAAGCTTGACGATGTTTGATTGTTGTTTGTAATTTTAAAATATGAATTTAATTGTTAAGATTTGTGTGTAATTATATGACTAAATAAAGGATTTATATATATATATATATATATATATATATATATATATATATATAAGATGAAGGGTTTTGGAAAACAATACAATAAGAAATAAAAATTCAAAATTTTCTATTTTTATTCCGTCTGAATTACTTGAATTTTTCTTCGTTATTTATACTTTTTAACAAAATTTCTGTTAGAGCCTTTATAATATTTTTAAAATGAAGTCGCAATGCGTCCAGTGAATTCCTAGAAAACCGTCTAGTAGGATTCAATCTTCTTAATGTAAGTTTACCTACCATTTAATACTATTAGAAAAAAATTATATAGACAACCAACAATATTTAAAAAAAATTTTGCCTCTGGGAGTCCATTGACATTTATAACTAAATTTAAGTTATAAGCGGCACAATTAACGTATTGAGCATTTTTTTCTAGCTCGAGATTTTTAGATTGCAAGCCGTTATAAGCGCCGCTCATAACGGCAGCACCGTCGTAGCCCTGTCCTCTACACTTTTTAATAAAGATGTCTTTTTTAGGGAAATAAATTGATAACGAATTTTTTTTTAAACCTTATGCATTTCGATCATGTGTTATGGGGTAAAATCCAGTAAAAGATTCTTGATATTCAACTTAAGTGATGACGTTATTATCATTTTTATGAAAAGGAATATAGCACGAAACAACACTGTTCTATTTTGCATATATCTTGTGTAGTGTCTAAAATTATTGTATAAAATGGAACTGCACGAATTTCGTCAAAAATTGTGTTTTCTACCTCGATTCCCAACATATGAACAAACTCATTTTATATGATTTGGCTTAAGTATTTTGTTGAACCTTTTGGAAATTTCAGTAACTTTTGTAAAACGTTATCATAACGCGACAACAGGTGTATTATTTGTTAGGAAATTGCCCTGTGTGGAGTCATCATTATCATGTTAAGAATAGCGTCTAAATGGTAGATTACATAAAGACAATGTCAAAGTAACATCTAAAACTCTGTGTAGAACTTGTTATGACCTTCTTTATATTTTTTTTTAATTTTGATAAGGAATATTTTTATTAAGTTTCCAGGTATCGTGACACAAGCAGCAATGAGGGTATCGCCAGTTTCATATTTTACAATTTTTTGGCTTAAAGTTTATCATTTAGGTAATCTATTGATCCAACTAAACTTAAAATGTTGTCTGTTTCTATCAACAAATAGTCAATAAGGTTTACAGTAACAACAATCTAGCTTAATAGAGTAAAACAACCACTTACGGCCAACAATTAACCAGCATTTGAATTTTAAAGTGTACAAAACAGCGGAAAATGATCTATCATTAGTTTTTGGAAAATCAATGTCTTTTGGTCTGCAACAGACATAACTTTAAATAAATTTTTTAGTTGCGTCACTTTTAATAATGTTTTCGTAATAACCTCTGTCTGTAGGATATTTTTTTATTAACGTTTCTAGCATTTGGTCTTCATCGGTGGAACTAACCTGAACTAAAACTATTTTCATTTCTTGCCAGTTGAAAAGCATTATATTTACTTTATCGTTTACCACAAGTTCGTCTAAGTCTAAACTATCCGGAACTGAAATTCCTTTTATTAGCGTTGAGATTTCCGGACATGACGCTTCCACTTTCATTACTCCCAAATCTGATGTTGACGACGTTGAAAAATAAGCACTAATTTTTGGCAACTTTGCTTTTTTTATTTCTTGCTGTTTGTTTCTTTTCAAGTTTGCCCAGCCACTCGATTTCGTTCCTTTATTTTTTCCATTTTAGGCTGATTTAAAACGTGAAACATGTTACAGGAAGAACAAACAAATTTTCCAACAAACAATACATTACATATTACTAATAGTTACATTAAAAACTTTCAGCTACTATCAACTTTCCCTATAATTAAATATATATATATATATATATATATATATATATATATATATATATATATAATTACTTTACCTAAGCCTTCAAGAGAAGATAACACTTACTTATTATTTTTCGTTAAAAATGTACAATCAAATATTTTCACTACTCTTTACTTTAACTTCACCATACACAAGACAAAACTAAATATGAGAAAATAATAAAATTATTGCTTACCTACCCAATATGGATCCCTTCCAACTTAACACATCGTTTTAAAAATGTAGGCACTTCTCAAAGAAGATAGGCGCTCGCTGCAATGTCGCTAAGTTTGTCGGCAATTTGCACATGACGCGGCGCCTCGCTGTTTATTGAAATTTGGGGAATTTCGACCGCTAAAAAAAGCCTACTTTTTTCTTCAGCATAGGGATAACTACCTAAATTTAAAAAAATAATGCTACGATACACTACATGCATAGGGTAGATTTTTGATAATTTTAAAACATTTTTCTTTATATATTTTCTATATATTTTTAGAATAATATGTATATATATTCCAGCTTACAAAATTCATTTGCAGTAATAAAATAATAGGATTGGGACGGCGTCTTCGGTGTCTAATATGACTCAGCGATGAGTGGCACTGCCATCCCTGCTACCCCGGTAGTTACGTTACTGCATTTGGTAAAGTAAAAAAATTGAATAAAATGGCACCTGAAACAATGCTGCCAACAAGCAAAAATCATAATTTTTTTAATGCTGGTCATTTAACATCTTGAATTTCTAGCGTCAGATTAAAGAACAATTCCAGAAATATCAAAATGTCTTTTTAGAGTTTTTAACGTTATCGAAGTGAATCAAGGGTAATTTTATGGTTTTAGTAAAAAGTGGAAACGTGGAACAGTAAAGAGGGGAAAAGGCAAATAAAATATTGAAATCCTGAGAAATTGTAGGAATAGCTTGCTCCCTTATTTTGGTTATATGCTGGTTCTGATGATATGTGAATTACGTGGAGGAATTCGCTGATTAATATCTACTGTTGAGGATAACTTCCTGACAGAATGGCGAGGATATTAAATAAATGAATCGTCGAAATTAGATAGTAAAACTTTTCCAAGGTTTATATTGTATGGTTAAGCACTAAAATCTAGTCTACATTGAACTGTAGCAATGAATTAATACTTTCTTAGTGGTTTAGTGCAAGGGACCCTGGTTCGGAGCCTACCTTAAACTGTACCTCTGAGACTAATGAACCTTAGTCCATACCATTCAATATGTATGTCGAAAATCTTGCCAACAGATTTCTTATTTGTGAAAACTGTCCCCTCTTGTTTAACTTCCATAATTTCCATTTTTTTGCAGTACTTTATAAACCTGTTATCTGCCTGATAGTAAAAAAGACGACAATGCGATAAATTCGATATTTTAGAAGTTACAGTTCCATGTTGAAAATAAGCCAAGTAAATGTCTTTCAACAAGATAATTCGTAAATTGATATTTCTCTTTCTCTAAACAGTTATTTGTACAACATCTTAAAATGGTCCTGTATGAGTTAATTCTTATTTGTGGCTTTCATGTCCACACTTACTGATAATTATACTAATATTTCGATGTATGTACTTTTCTGTGAATAGCTCATGCCAAAACTTATATTTGGTTTTAATTATCTATTATTAAGATTTTTTTGCGTTAGCTAATGTGATCTATTTCCACCGATCCAGTACTAAGGTTAGAACTTTGAAGTAATTCTAGTGTAGATCAATTTTCACGGTGTGGAAACGGTAGGTATGGATGCTTGACTCTAGTCCAAAAAGTGGTGTTTAGGTTCTACCCTTCTCCTTTTTTATGTGCCGCTCCTAAGGGAGACAGGATATCAGCATATCTTTATTTGTTGCTTCTCTAAAGAGATCTGTTGAGCTGCATCCAAACCATTTACGTAGAAGTGCAGCAATGATATTTTTCTTCTACCTACTCTTGTTTATCTTTTGATTTTAAATTTGCATGATGTTTCTATAGATCGTATATTTCTGTCTTCTCTTGATATGACCCAGATACTCTAGTTTATTCCTTTTTATAGTTTTTGTTAGTTTACAGTCTTCGTTTAATCACTGAACAACGGTTTCGTTTTTTTTTTACGTTTCAGTGCATGCTATTTTGAAAATCCGTGGGTAATACTACATCTCGACAGTTTCTACGTTTTTGATGTTCTTTTATTTTAATTTCCAGGCCTCGACTGTATATAGGAGGATTAAAAAGTCACAGCAGGGTAACATTCGGATCCGCAGTTTAATGTTAATATCTTGACTGCAGAAAAGTTTCCTCATTTTGGTGAAGATTGTTCGGGATATTTCAATAAGACTTCTAATTTCCTTTTTTTGGTGTTGTGTGTTATCCACTCTATTATTTTGATTAGGGCATTTGTTGTCCACCACAAGGTTCTTATGTTATAGACCATTTCTCCATTCATCATTACACTTTTCTATACTTCTGCCATTGCTTTTTGACAATTGGTTTCACTGTATAATTTAAAAGGTTCTGCCCAAAACAGCAATCTCGAAAGCCATATGTAAAGCTCTTTTTATTATTCAATTAGAATCCTTAAATATATTTATATAATTATTTCACCAGTTGTAATTTCTTTTTAACTATCAAAAATCAATTCTTTGCATATATAACAAAAACGGTCAGGCATAATTATGAAATCATAACATCGCGACAATACCCAATAATACGTTCATAATATACCACCGGCATAATGACACGGCAACTATTATGATATCGACATATACATTCAAAAGACATAGACATATCAGAATTAGTCATTAGTTTCTCTGTTACAAAATTTTGTTGATCACCTTAGTGATTTATACCTAAAGAACGCAAAAATATTACTTTAATACCACATATTGATTATATATTTATAATATCTCATTTGTATTCTCAAATATATATGTAAAGTTACCAGTTCCTTATCATTACTATAGTGGGCAACATCAAACAGAGCCGCCTTTGGATGGTATATATGTATATTAGTACTTAAGGGTTAATTTGGTGTCCTGGACAGGTTTTTAGTATAACTCGTTACGGCTGGTCAACTAGTATCGATAAAACAACAGCCCGGCGAAATTCATTTCCATCACGTGTTCTCTAAAAGGCAGTTGGTCACTATGCTACAAAACGTAACTTGAAATCAATTTTGTTGTTATTACCCTAGTTTAGTTAATAAATGAAAAACTCGTTGACAAGATTTTTGACATACATATTGAATCGTTTGGTTTAAAGTTCATTAGTTTCGGACGTACAGTTTAGGGTAGGCTCCGAACCAGGGTCCCCTGCATTACACTTCCAAAAATGTATCGATTCATTGTTACAGTCTAATGTAGACTATTTTTTAGTGCCTTACCACAGAGGTGGACTTTCCAAAACTATTAAGCCTGAAAATAGAGACCTTTTGAAAGTGACCTGGAAGGAAGGAAGGAAGGAATTAAAATTTCCAAAATGTCTAGGAAAGTTTAAATTTCACGTTATTAATTCTGTCAGAAAATGATCCTCAATAGTCGAAATTAACCAATGAATTCCCTAAGAGAATTCACATATTGTCAAAACCAGCGTGTAACCAAAATAAGGCAGCAAGCTATCGCAACAATTTTTTAGATATTTCAATATTTTCTTAGTCTGTTTCCCCTCTCTACTGTTCCATGTTTCAATTTTTTGCTAAAATCATAAAACACCCTCGTTTTATTTTGATAAAAACTCTATAAAGTCACCTTGAGTATTCTGGAATTGTTTTTCAATCCAACGTTAGAAATTTGAGATGTTAAATGACCACCATTAGAAAAATTACGGTTTTTGTTTGGTGGCAGAAGTATTTCAAGTTCCATTTGCCTTAAATTCAAATTAAATTGTTTTTAAACGTTACTAAATGAATATGTGAATTTAAAATAACTGACGATAATGACAGTTATGCCAAAAAACGAAAACATAGGAAGTTTTTGTGCAGTGACGGTTGCTTAATATTTTTCGACTTCACAATATTATTCACAAACCTACAAATATAAAGCTCAAATCTATTACTGCGGATTTTGTAACAAAACTGAACTGTGTTCGAGAGACAATTTCTGGAGACCAATTTGAGCTCATCGGAAAACTCGACTGACGTGTCGCCGGAGAACCTACTGGAACTACAATAGTTAGAACTAGACCTTGTTGTATCGTTATTGAATCGCGTGATAATAATTTTGGAATCACTGATTCGAAGTGCTAGTAATCAGTTTACCGTCATCCTATTTTGAGTCTTAAGCCGCCATATTGAATTATGCTATGTAATCTTAATGAACTGTTGTGAAATATTTTGAGTATTTAATTATATAAAAATGGGGATCTGCCATTTTAAGAATAGTTTCTTGATGCATGACCTTAAAAACCCCCAGGTGCTTATTTTGAAGCAATTGGGATTAACTTAAGGTACCAAAGTAAAAAAATAGGAGACTTTTTTTGATAGTACACCTATTCTATCTGACATCTTGGGTCCACAATTTTTAATTGTCAAAAGAGCCCATAGGCATCAAAACTTAAATGCACTGAGCTAAGTTTTAAGTTATTGGACGACTTTTTTAGGAGAACTTTATTTTGATAAACATAGGTGTCTCTTTCTCTCTGTTCGGATTCTTAAAATGTTTGTATTTCAAACTCTTTCGAAAGCCATTGGGTGACTCCAAAAAACATCATGGCAATTCCAATATGGCAGTATTTTATGGACTAAATCGCCGTATTTATATGTTTTTGAGGTCACTAAATTCAAATCCAATGTTTATTAAACCCCAGTATTTGTCCTTGGCCCAGAATGAGAAGGTGATGCTAAACTTGCTAACGCTAACTGGTAAGTGTAGTGTTTGGATATCAAAATATCCTCAATCGAAACATATAGCCAATTTTAAATTATACCAAGGTTCCCATATGGGTAACACTTTTAAAGGAGACTTTCACATTTTGCAAAAAGTCAGCCTAACAGATTATCGGTAAGGCAAAAATTCACTCATGAATAGTAAGGCATCAAACAACATCAATCTAGACATACGAACATACAACATTAGAACTCAAAATTCTCAAAATCAAGTGGCGGAATTGGATAAGATGGGATTTCGTTGGACTGTCGGAAATTAAAAGATCTGGAGTACATTGAAGCCATCTGTACTTAGAAAACATATTCTACCATAAAGGGAACGAAATTAGCAGTCATTCTAGAGTGGGATTTACCATATACAAAATTGTCTAGACATATATGTACACACGCCAAAAGGAGTATAGGATAGGTTTGCTTACCTTACTCTAGAACTAAGAAGAATTACTATAAAAATTATCCAGTTATACGCACTCACGACTCATGACTCATTCTATGAAACCTTACAACTGCATTAGCGGAACAACCAACCGGGATTTCTATGATAATTGGAGATTTTAACGCCAAATGAGGTAAAAATGAGCAAAAAGGAAATAAAGATGGGATAAAGGATTATGAACTACCTAAAAGAAAGAAACCTATGTGCCATGAACTTATTCTATCATAAAAAATCCTCAAGAAAATGAATCTGGATTATCCCGGATGGCTAGAGGAGAAATGCAATTGATTATATTATCAGCATTGAGAAAAAATATTAAAAGATATATCAGTGATAAATTAATTCATCACTTATAGTAACCACAGGATGGTAGAAGCGAAGTTATCCATCAACAAATTTAAAGTTCAGAACAACTTAAAACCACCGATGGACCCCGAAAAGTTAAGAGAAAATGAATAGTTGTATAGAGATAAATTAATAGAAGAAAATGTTAAGTGGCGCAATATTAAAAGCAGGAAAAGAAATATCCACGAAGGATAAAACAAAAGAACTTCAATCATCCAAAAAAGAAGGAATATGATGCTAAAAAGAACACTTGTGGAGCAGGACTAGAAAATTACAATGGAATATACCGAACTTAATTAAACGATTACCAAGCACATAAAGAAGAAACACACAAAAGGCTCAAGTGGAAAAGATCATTAAAAATAACAAAAGTATGGAATATCTGAGACCGAAGCTGAAAAGAGTTAAAATAAATAATACTAAAAACGTCAATGGATAAGTACTGTATGGTATAGAAGGTACTCGGAACATAACTTATAAATCCTATCTGGAAATATACAAAAGAAAAATAGAGGTAACCCTTGAAATAAAAGCTAAAATAAAGACAAGTATAAAAACTTCGAACTAGAACGTGAAGTAAGCAAATCGAAAATAACAAAAGCATCTTTTAGGATAGTAGGTATTTTGAAAAATGAAGGGAAAATAATAATAGATGATATGTAGAATCCCTACCGAATAGAATGATACTGTAACAATTACACTGTACAAAAAAGAGATACTTCAGAACTGAAGAACTATCGTCATTTTATATTTCTAATTATAATATATAAGTTACTGACAAAAAGTTTAACATATTGACTTTAAAAATGGATAACTATGGAACGAAAGTACAAGCAGGATCTGTTAATTCTGGTACAAAGAACTCACGAATATAGAATTTCTTTATTTATGGTATTCGTAGCGGTCTCTGACAAGGTTGAACATTGAGTAGTGTTGAATTCACTAAACAACAGAGAATTGATTGTATGTATGTGCGTAGAGTTGGGAGTCTGTACACTGCGATCTGGTAGGTCTATTGTGTCCCCCTACCACTGCCTAGTCGTAAGAGTTACCCTATCGGCTAGAGCAGGTACTCTAGTCCTATTTCCTTCAGGAATCTCAGGATGTTGGATGGCTTCAAGGTGGGTAGCTCCCCTTCTTCGATTTGGTGTGCTTCCAAAAACGGCATCCTAGGGTCTTTTAGAGTCCTGCGCTTTACAAGGATATGAATAGAGGTTTTGCCCTCCTTCGAGAATTGATTACTGATACCCTGAATTTATTTTAAACGTTTAAAGTTAAAATATCATAGGAATAAGCTTCCGTAAAAATACTAGGGCAGTAAAGATAAGATGACACTGAGACTGTATATCATTGAAACTTTTTACCAACACGCTAGAAAACGTATTTCAAAATATTGAACTGGAGTCTTAAGTGCATAAGTTTAAATAGCCAACGTCTGAATCATCTTCGATATGTGAAGAAACTAGTTCTGATAAACTAAATCAATGACAAATATAGAAGAAGAAATTACCGTAAGTTTGTGACAAGAAAAAAAAATTAACAGGAGTACAATATACCTCGGACAGATTATAAAACTTTGCAAAGAAAACAGCAGAAATTCAGAGACATACTAGACTTTCCTGGACAGTATTCGGGAAACTATGACAAAAATTACCCCCCATATCTTCGAATTAAAACATTTTGTTGGAGTGATCTTGCATTGTTTACCTATGGCTCATAAACCTGGACTATAATTAGGGTTGAGCGAATGAACGAATGAATAACACAGAGGATGGTGATACTAGATCATCGATGCCTAGGTCTCTATTGGGCCCTTTACATCTCACCATAGCTGCAAATTATTCGAAGCTGATCGCCTTTACGAATCCAAGCAGCCTCGTTAGTTGAACTTACCTAACTGCTTCCAGTAACAAAATTGTATCTTTAAAATATATCTGTTTCAGTTGATTGCTGGACACTCTCTGAAGACATGGTCAACAGCTTCATCCTCCTCCAAACACCATCTGCACGTTAGGTCGTCTTCGACGCCGATCTTATGAAGATGGCTCCTCCGGTGACAATGTCCTGTCAACAATTCGACCAAAATTCGCAGCTCTTTCCTTATTAAGGAGAGAAAATCCTTAGTATGACGTGCGCTAGGTCCAGTGATATGTTCCTTAGCACACCTCATTTCAGGAGCTCCCCTCCACGATTCAATAAATTTGCTTTCCAGCAACGATTTTAATTCCCTTCTGTCAATGACAATTGGGACGGGTAGAATTGATTGGGGTCCATATGGTTCAGTTGCCGAACCCAATTTTGACGGACGGTCTGCTTCCTCGTTCCCGCTTATGCCCGAGTGGCCCGGAACCCTTACGAGTCTGACTGTGCAACCGTTCCTTATCGTACCATTCAGTATGGCTTTGCACTCAGACACCAGTTACGAAGTCACGACACTGGATTTCATGGCCAATATCGCAGCATACTCTCTGAGCACATATTTATTATCCTGTTCCTGTCTATATCCCTTTCACAGAATAGCATAAATTTCCACTGTGAAGATTGTCACATGTTGTCCGAGAGAGTAGTACTCTCTGACTTCTCTGCTCCTGCCGAACACTTTGGCTTCAGCTCTTTCATCTTGTCCAGATCCATCAGTACACTACCAGGATCCATTTCTCGGAAGATTTTGCTCTCCCTCCCAATCCTCTCTACTTAGCAGAAATGTCTTCAGAGAGAGGTTGGGTTTTAAAAGCGGCGTCATGTAATCTGTCTGCATGGAGAGTGATGGACACCTCTCCACTGCACTTTCCCAGACACCTGAGTAGCCGCCGGTTTCAGTTCCAAGATGCAAGGCAATTGAGACGATAAACAGTCTTCAGGGCCTCGTTCTCTATATATAAGTGAAGAGGAGGCAGGTTCACCAGGGCTTCAAGAGCCCTAGTGGAAGCAATCCCCATCGCACTCAATATTCCTACACAATCCATTCTTTGAACTTAGTCAAGTTGAAGGTCGCGTTTGCGCTTTGTTGTACTATGTTACGCAGCGTACGTTATAATAGGATTAATGTGGATAAAGTGGCAAAAGCGCAAAGAAGAATGGAGAAACAAATACTTAATATAAAACTTTCAGACAAAAGCGGAATCTCTGGATCCGAGACGTGAGGAAAGTAAAAGATGTAGTAGAATAAATTGCATCTACTAAATGGAAGTTTTCAGGATATAATTCCCGGTAAAAGAATTATAGATGGGATATTATTATAATAGAATCGCGATCATGGAAATACAAGAGAAAACGGGGAAGACATAGATGAGATGACACGATGATATAAAAAAAATATCGGTCCAAAATGGTTGCAAGAGACTAAGGGTAGACATGGATTCTAAATTGGTAACAGGCTGGATAAGTGAGTAAGTAAGAAATCCAACAACTGTGATTTGTGTTCCAAAATACCCAAGCAAATCAGACTATTAATATTTTTTTCCAATAAAATGTTTTAACATATTTTCCATTATTTTGTTATGCTTTCGTAAAATCCTCCCTTGAGTATATTAAGTTAATTGTCAAGAAACATAGACACTATACGAGTTTATTCACATCCCTGTATTAAACAAAGTTATATCAATTTATTTTTCGTTATATAAGTAACTTTTAAATAAAAGCGATGAGGCGCTACTGACAAAAAGAGGTTGTAGGGTTACAACACATCGAACTGGCGCCGACACCCACGGATGAAGCCAAGACAAGTGTCAGTCTAATTGTTTGCGGGGTTTCAATTACTTGCCTCCTAATTAGGCGTCAAACTGTGAACGGAATTAAATTATTTGTCCGGCTTTCAATTGCGGAAATTGCGATGCATATATTTTACGAACCCCGCAGGGACGTAGTTAATATAGGGGTTTCTGAGCATTATCACAATTAATTAGTGTTTTCACCCTTGACAATTTGTATTGAAATTTTTGAAAATAATACTGTAAATTGATCTTTGGAGTATAAAGTTAAAAATAGTCAAGTTTTTCATTAAATTTTCTATGAAAAGCCAAAGAAATAACACCAGTACAAAACTACAAAGTACGCACCATAAGATAGGCCCTGGTTATCGAAAAAGCGAGACAGCTGAATAAACGGGATGATGGTTTAAATATTCCAACTACATGGAAAACAGTAACAAAAAATCAAAACAACAAAAAAAAAACTAAATACAACCCTAAAAAATAAAAATAATGATTAAAAGGCTAGAAAATATCTTAAGCTTGCATCAAAATAATCTTTAGACAGATATCTCGACACTACAGCAACAAAATATAGATGTCGGTCGAGAGATTGCCCTTCGCCGGTCCTTCAGTGTTGGGAATGGTAAACGAAATTGCGTGATGAAGAGAGTTCGGTCGAAGAACGGCCCAGACTTCAATTTAACCTGTTGAATTAATCGTTGTCAATACGTCGGAAGTGTCCTGTAGATGCACGCAATTGGTAATCTAGATTTGAAGGTCGTATATGATTGAACTGATTTACGTGATTTAATTTGGATTTAATCTTCAAACGAGATTAAATTTGAATTTAATCTTGGCAGAATTATCTCCGTTGTCTCCGAGACAACATCGTAGTCTTCGAGGAGTGCATCTTGGTTGAAATCTTTGAAGTAAATGAAATTATTATCTTAATGGAAATCACGGTATTGTGTTTGATGTGATACAAATACAGGGTTTGTAGGCGGGGATATACCGTTACCACCTGACCCGAATAAAACTTTAGGCTGCTTCACCTCTGTACGAAAATGGTAGTGGACTGTATTTTGGGCGCTGGTAAAGAATTTAATTTCAGTTAAAATATACGGCGAAGGTATGACAATCTCGAACAATTAAAAATGGCCTACCTTGTAGCTGCTCACTGATGTGGAAATCGTGGATACTTCGCTGGAGCTGAGTCCTTTGGGTTTTGGCACTGTTATAGGGGTTGAATAAATAATTGTTTTTAAGGTTTTAGCGGATTTAGCCGGCATATAGAGATTTAACACTCGCGTGGTATATTAGTGTTCGCAACACGTGTTTTCCGCTTAAGGTTCAAGTGGAAGATGATTGTGTTTTATATCATATACCGTTGAGGTGCGTGCGATTCTTCTTGGCCATTTTGGAAAGAGATTGTTATATATGGCGCGAAAAGGGATTAAAATGAAATTAACTTCAGTTTGCTTAAATATAAACGTGGACATATGTTAATTTTACCCAGAAAATTATAACTTAAAATATTAATAATTCGGAAAGACGGAACAACCTCTCTTTTCGCTTCGCCTGTTGAAATGTTTTGCTAATGATGAGCCATGCTCGTAAATTTTGAAGAAGATCGCCTCATTACTTATTGCCAAAAGTAAAAAGGGAGTTTCAATGTAGGCATATGGAAGAAGAGCTGCAGTACTCTTACGTAAACATAAAAGTTTTTTGTGAATGTGTGGGAACAAATTTCAAGGCAAGAAATTTATATTTTTTGTTGCAACTAAACTTGAAATCTGTATGTTTTGTATAAGCTTTTCCTAGATTCTGTCTAGCCAAAAAGAAATTTGTTTTATATAGTCAGTTTAGAAAATGGTAGGCAATTTTTCTAGATTTTTTCCGACTGTTACGAATTATTTTTTTGCTATGAAATCGTGTTGAAGCTATATGTATGATTTTGTATCACGAGTTGAAAAAGCCAAATTATGTCTTAACTTGGAAAAGCAATCAGGTGTGACTCTTCCTTAGAAAAAAACTTTTCTAAGATAAATTGAGTCGGATTGGTATTTGTTTCAGGGCTTTTGTAAAAGTACCTTAATGTTCTGAAGGAATGAAAACTTTAAGTTATTTGAAAGCTACGCGATCTCCATTATCGCCCTACTTTTGAACGCGGCGAATCCTCAATACGGTATGTATTTAAATTGGGAAGTTGCTTTTCCCTTTAGGGCTTATTGATCTACTTGTCTTTCGCTGTCGTAGTACAAGTGGTAGCTTACAAGGAGAACGCCAAGTAGATCCCGCGTACAAATACAACGCACCTAACTGGTTTTTAGATTTGTTTTATTGATTTTAAAGATCTGGAAGGTCTATGCGAACTTCTAATAGGTCGTCGCGGTTACAGGAATTATTTGGGCTTGCACCTGGAAAAATGCGTTAATAAATGCCCTTTATTCTAGAATTCCGGAATTTTTCCAGGAAATTTGTGCCAACAAACGAAAATGCTATGAAAATAGCAGCTTATTACGGAAAAATTCTATTGGGCTTGTTCTCCGCTCTTAAATTCCATTGAAAAGCAGTTAATAATATCCTTTTCTTCGTTTGTTACTTGAATCTTATCCCTTCTTTGCATACAAATAGTCATCGATAAGCATGAAGGCGCACTAAATTTTCCGTTATGATGTTATCGTAGAAACGGCCACTCAGAGGAATATCTGATTACTATATTCCACCGCTTTTTGGTTCAAATACCTATATGCAGAATAGCAAAGCCTGCCAGAATGATGTCTGGGGAAGGTACGGACAGACCCGCTGACGAATCCACCGCCAATTATGGAAATTTTCCTAGATCGGCTCTTTCAAGCTCCACGAGGAACACCGATCTGCTTACGACAGTGCAACGAGGATGGCCGCTCTGCTTACGACGGCTTAAGAAGAGCTAGAGTCTTGATTAGACGGTAAAGATTCAAATAAAAGAAATTTCGTGCAGGAAAAGAAGACGAAGATTCCGCTCAGAAAGGCTAGCAAATCTCGTTTGTTAGAGGGCATATTCGATAGTGGCGAACGTGATATTTAAGAGGACTTATTACCAGGGGAGGAACCACAATTAACATTCTCTGCAAATAAAGATCGCGAGTTCAAATTAGAAGAAAACCATCACACGGCTGTCTTCGAATATATTTATTTTAAAACCCTTCATATTAAACGTTTGCCGAAAAATTAAAATCGTGTATTCTTGCGCCTTTATCGCGACTACCAAGTCTATTGCCAGGAACGGTCGCATCGGTTCGCGTAGATTCGTAGAGTATTCACGGTACAGATAGGTATTAAACGGTACAGATAGGTACATAAAGAAAATAAAACGAAGAAAACTGAACTTGACGAAACCTAATAGTGATATTCTTTAGCTGATTATTGTGAAGAACTTTGAAAGAAGTACGATCAAGAAAAGTTGAAGAAATTACCTGTAAATGACAAAATAAAGAAAATAATTAAGGACTAAGAAATAACCACGGCGTTATACTAGCCTAATTCAAGATTTACGAAGGAAAAAGCGAAAATAAATAAAATTATTAAGAGCCCCAATCTGAAATTTAATTTTTAAAATTTCTTAAGGCTCCCAAAAATTAAATTTTTTTTGTAAAAATTTTAAATTGCGTTATATTTGGCCCAGTTGCATGGAATCATTAAAAGTCCTAATTCATAATAGTATATGAATTAGAAAAATATATGGGTGAAGTTCTCCGAGGTTTTTCATATTTGATATTTGAAAAATTTAATTTTCCCCTTATTCTATATTTTTCGAGTTTAATTTTCTAAACTTGCTGAACATGGAGAAAGCACAACAAAGTGTCGATCATCAAACATCCACTGCCCATATTCTTCCCAATTCAAATCGGGTGGGGTGGCGTTTTTGGCTCCCCGAGTGGTTTTGGTAGAATCTCTGCGGCCCCAAATGGGGTAGCCTCTGACTTAAAGGATTTGTCCAAACTTATAATTCAAGATATGTTTTCAGATTCTGTAGCTTCCTTCAGGAATGACACTTCTTTTCCTGTACAAGAATTAATTTTAAAATTTAAATTCTTGCGTACTAGTGGGGGTAATCTACGCATGGAACAACGTAGACCAGGTTCTTTGATAGACGTACGTTCTGATATTTTAGATCCGCATCGAATTAAATCGTACTCTGTTAACGGACACCTCGCAGCTCCTCAGGAGTGTAGGCGACGACCCACTATAACTTCCAAACCAGGTTGAAAATCCCGGCCGCCTCACCTGTCTTCTCGTTTTGCCAGGACATGAGAAATTTTGGGCCATGCTCTTAAATTCTGAAAAAGAAAAATCTTGTATCTTATTGCCAAAATAATAAAGCCACTTTGTGGACGTGTCTGGAGAGTGAGCTGAAATGCACTAAAAATTGAATAAAGAATTTTAAATGAAAAGGGAAAAGTACTTTTTTGCGTAATGGCCAATTCTGTATCTCTAAATTATTCTGCTTTATTATTTCACTGAACTTGAACTTGAACCGAAGTATTTTAGATATTTTTAACTTTCACACCCAACTGTACACTGTTAAAAATTATTTTAAATTTAATACAAATTTAATGTCTATTCTACATTAAATTTAATGATTTTGTATCTTAAATCTTGAATAATTTACATTTACTTTGAATTTGAAGCTATTCATTCCAACATCAGTTCATTGTACATTAAATTTGATCAAATGGTATCTTAAATTTCAATAAAGTAACAGTAAAGATATTTCAAATTCTGTCCAATTAAGATTAATTCACATATACCCTAATACTAAAGAAATTACATTACTATTCAATATACATTTTATGAGATTCCGTTAGATGAAGCAATTTGTATTGAACTTTTTGTTTAGTATGATATAAGTGGATTCAATTTGCTTATGGTGAGGTGTACATGTCTGCCCCATACTGACAGGAATCAATGAGTTCGAAACCGGTCTAGATGGCGAACGTTACCTGTGGGAAAATGTCCACCTTTTCCTGGTAGTTTAAGAATTTTCTGAATCCATATTAATGTGGGTGCATTAAATGTGATAACATATCTCCAATTCAATGAACGCTGGTTGTATATTTAATGTACCTATTCACCTTAAAAATAATGATCAAACTTTAAATTTAATATATAATTATATTAAATTTAAAGGAATAAATTAATTTAGATTAATGTAGATTATTAAATATAATGCATTAAATGCATTTAATGAACCTTTATGACACTCTTCCAGGACATTAATATTAAATTTTGTCGTATTTTTTTTGGTGTGTAGTTTCTGGTAAATCTAAGCTTAAACATGCGACGGAAGCCTCACTAAGTTATTTTTTATTGCAGTATAAAGAATGTATTTTTCTTTTAATATTCGCAATTTGAATATCTTTATTGGGATTTATGAGTATGGAAAACTCAATGTTGTGTAACCGCGATCTTTGGCTGAACCAAATGAATCTGGGGTCCCTTTGTTTGCCAGAAACCTTACTCAGGAGGTCATAAAAGGGAAAATCCTAGAAACACTATTTACTCCGAAATTTGATCTTCGAATTTAACCCCGCTTTTCAGCCCATAATTAAACTTCCTTTATGCTCTCGACTACCATTGTAGTTTTATTGATTGTTCTAGACGTTCTTGAAGTTCTAGCTGCCGTCGAAATGATCGTTTTTAACCTGTAAGAGACAGAAAATCCAGAATTTATTGTGATTATACTAAGAGTAGAAAAATCCAACGAATGCAATATTCAAGAAAATTTGGCCAAAAATAAGCAAATAAAGTTAAAAAACTGAATTTGAGCTATGAAAATAGCCATATATAATAATAATAATAATAATAATAATTATGTCTTTATTTCTGGCTCCATAAAATTAACAACATATTATAATTACTTAATATACAGGATAATACAGAGACAGAAAGGGCGAAGTCCAGATGTGGATAACACCTGAGTGACATCCACCCTGATCAACTCAACCCAGACTGAAAGTAGATAGGACCTAAATAATAATTAAATACAGAAGAGAAAAAAAAACAATACTTATACACCAAGTTAGATACATTGATACAAATTACGGATTTTTCTTGACTAAAATTCAAAAGAAAAAGAGGAAACTACAATTTTCTTATTTGTTTATCAAATGCGTGTTGGAAGACAACATATCTAAATTTTATAGGCGTGAGAGTTTTGAAGAAGTCCGGTAGAGAATTATATAGTTTAGCGACATTGTAGCTAAAAGAGCGTTCAAACAGAGAAGATCTATGCAGGGGCGGAGTTATTGTTCCTCGAAAACGAATGTTGACGTTATGCACGTGGGACCTAAAAATGATTCGTCTGTATAGATATTGTGGACTTTTAGAACATATAATTTTATGGTAAAAACAGGCTTCATGTAACCACCTCCTGCTCTCCATATTCAGCCATTTTAAGTCGAGTAGCTTATGAGATATTCTCTCATATTTACGAATTCCATAAATTAGTCGCAAACAAGAGTTTTGCACTTTCTGTATTCTTTGTTTTTGAATGGCTGTTAGGCAGTTTCCATATATTACGTCTCCGTGGCTGAAAATAGAGAGCACCAGCGAGTCACAGAGCAAAGTCTTAAGTTTTATGGACAAATCATGGCGGTAACTGTAAAGAAGTTTTAGTCTAACATAAGCCTTCTGAACACACTGGGAAACATGCTTATCAAATCGCAGTGCACTGTCAAAGACAACACCCAGATTTTTAACACTATCTTCAATAGGCAGTACTGAATCGCCAATCTTTACATTTATAAGATTTTTAACAGTCTCCCTATCAGTCTTCCCTCCAAATATCATTATACAGCATTTTTTCGGATTAAGATACAAGGAATGCTGCAAGGAGACCGAATGAATTGCTTTGCGGTCTTGATTAATAGTGTTGCAAGCCTCAAGAACATCCTCCCTTCTAAAAGACAAATATACCTGGGTGTCATCCGCGTAGCAATGCGACTTGCACCTTCTCAAGGCACCTGGTAAACACGAAGTGTAGATTGCATATAACAAAGGGCTCACAATAGAGCCCTGTGGTACACCAGAATGTATGGGCAGTTCCTCTGATATCCCGCCATCCAGTTTAACGCACTGCCTTCGACCCTCCAGAAAACATCTAAAAAATGAAATGGCATGATCACTAAGACCGACATAGTGAAGTATTGCTAATAACAATTGGTGGTCTAGAGTATCAATGCTCGATATCGAGATCAAAACTTGTATTGCTGCCTGTTTGCGTCGATCGATAAGATTTCTGCACGGCTACTTCTTCGCTGGGAACTGCCATTTCTAACTGCTTCTTTCTTGCTATCTTCTTATTTCTGAGAACTCACAGCTGCTGCTGTTTGCGTGAGTGTGTGACTGAATTTATAGACGACCCGGGGTTTACGATTCAAAATCAGGAACTGACCAATGATTAAGACCGGTAGTTTTAAGCAAATTTTTAAGTATATATTTCTGGCCTTACGCGATAAGTACCATGAAGAAACGATTATCGATAATTAATTATGACGTAAAATTGTGTCTGTTACTTATCTTTTCCGTAAATGTTTTCGAAAAGACGTACATTTAGGACAGACAGAAACAAATATATCTCTCTTTGCAGAAGGGAGGAGCTTGCGAAGCCTCTCAACCACTCAGAAAGTGAGCCAACTTAACAACAACTTTATATATATATATATATATATATATATATATATATATATATATATATATATATATATATATATAGCCAATATTAATCCGAGAATACATCCGTTCGTTCGTTTGGTTTCTTGTAGAAGTTTGCAGACGTTTCGCCAAAATACTACTTCTTTTTGTATTTTTTGAAAATCTTGCCATTTATATGTTGAGAATACGGAACAATATTTGCAATTAGTGGAAATGTGTTGTGATTTAAAAATCGTGGTTCAAACAATTGAAATATGCCCAAAAAGCAGGCAACGTGAAGAAAATACTAACTACCCTTTAAACACAATACACCCGTTTTCATTAAAAAGTATGTTAAATATTTATAAAGGAACTACTGGATATAATAAAAATTATTTTAAAAATAACATTACCGAAAATTAACTGGCTTTATTATGTCTACGCGAGACAACTTAACTTCATTTTTTAGTCTAATATAACATCACTTTGCATACATAATAAAAGTTAAAATATAACATCATTGATGGTTTCTACTAAAAAATTCCCTAGATTGTGGAGTAAATATGGGATAATTTTTCATAGTAATCCTATTATTACACTGTAAAAAGGAAATGCATTAAATTTAATGTAAATGTGCTGGAAGTAAATTTTGCAAATGTTTATTTAATGAATTTAATGTAATACATTAAATTTAATAATTTATATTAATCTAAATTAATTTATTCTATTAAATTTAATATAATTATACATTAAATATTAAGTTTGATTATTTTTTAAGGTGACTTTGTATAATAAATATACAGATAGTGTTCACTGTAGCACATAGCATCGATATTCGATATTTTGTATCGATATTGACTCTTATTGCAATACGTAGGCATCGATACATTTATATAAATATTGTATCGTTTCCATGTAATCAAATTCGACGACTGTCAATTATGTTCGTCACACGGTTGGCAACTGCGTATTTCGAACATTGAACACACCCAAATATTCATTGTAGTGAATTTCAGTATTGTGGCATAGATGTACTTTATCACTTTTTAATTGTGTAACAAAGAAGAGGACAGGGATACCTTCGGGTAACTTTATGTCGGAATAACTGCGCCAATTTACCGTATCAACCAGCTAACCTTTATTGTTCTGTGATTTGCAGTGCATAATATGTATTTGCGGGGCACCACTTATCTATGTTTGCGAGCATTTAATCATATTGGTTTGTTGTTTATTATTTTAATTATACCTCCTACGAAAAATATCTAAAAATATTTTATTAAATTGCGCTGGTACAACAGTCAATTTGTTGTTACATTCTCGAAGACAAAGTTCCAAAACCAAACAAGAATAAAAACATAATCGATACTGAAGTATGGATACTTAGAATATCGATACTTTTATGTATTGGCGTATCAATAATTTTTTATTCGATACGTATTGATATATAATAGAGGTGGGTCGGACTTGAAAAACCCGTTCTTTTTATCCGGATCAGTTAATAGTCCGAAAGATCCGGATCACTAAAATTTAAAATATCGGACTCGGACAGTACGAAAGTTCGCTCTCCGACTGTTTATAAGTTACATCGGACTTACAATAAGCCGAGATCCGTTGAACCGCTTTAATCGGACGGTGTTCGTTATGTCTTTTACGGGTCTTTGTATCTTTCGAACATTCGGTTCGGTATAGTACGATGGGGTCACTGATGTTTCGGGTCCGCTGGCGAACCTCATTTCGTTCGATTAATAATCGGAGGAACAGTAAATACGTTAAAGGCAATGGCCGCCAAGGGTTTAGGACGTTTGTAGACTACATACTTACGAATATAGTATTTCGGTAGTTAAAATGTGAATTAGTAACGTGATTCAATTTTTTTTAGCCTTATATGCCAATTCTCGCTCGTTTTAAATTTAATTGGGTATGATAGGGATATTTAATTGCAATATTGGGGAAAGTGAATGTAATTTAAAATGTAATAATAATAATAAATGTTTTGTATCATCATCGAATTATGTTCTTATGATTGTTAAAGTAGGCACATATATTATTTTGCTGAAAATGATAATTTAGGGGCATGATGTAGACACATAGAGAAACTTGCTTTTCCGTATATTTTTTGTTCTGGCCCTTAAAACAGTGACAGAAATTGTAAAAACATAAAAATGACGATCAATTCTAATTTTGGGTTTGTAATTAAAAATTATTAACAAAAAATAAAATATATGTTTAAAACCAATTTTTTTTAAATAAATTAAGTTTCTCGGAAAAGTGACAATAATAAAAACCTAACTTTAATTTTTGTTATTAAACAAAAAATTAAAGTTATGACTGCTTTACAATTTTGCAATACTTGTCGACGATTGTTCTGATTGCTTCATATTATTATCAGGCAAAATGATTTTTAAATTTAGTTGATTTTCTGGCGCTGCATTACTGTACGTTATTTCTTGTGGCTCAAGTAGAATCACTAATGGATGCTTACTTTTAAGATGTCGAGCCAGATTTTCGGTAGAGTCACCTATATTGCATAAAACATAATTCACACTTGACCCAATTTTTTCCAATGGCCGTAAAATTATGCCAAACACCGTTTTTATCGAGAATTCATATGTGATGGTGTATGCACAAATATTAATATATGCCGTTAAATGAGAGAGCCGCAATATTACTATTTGTTTAAAATGCAGCTTAAATGTCCCATTCGCCTTTTTATTTTATCTCCTAAATTGTAATAGAAGTTAAATTTAAGCTTAAAATATATTTTTTCTGAAAAAAAATGGAGGCTTGTAATTGGATTTTATTTAAAAAAAAAATGATAGAAATGTAATTATCTGTGGGGTAATAATTCCTAAAATTATATATTAAGAATATGAAATGGGAAAGTCGTTCGAACTTTGGAATTCTTGACGGGAAACGGACAATTGAACCGATTTTTTGACCCGGACCTTAGTGATCCGGACGATCCGAATCACCAAAAAGTCCGTTTTGCCCACCTCTAATATATAATATCGATACACTTGGAGATATCGCCTGGCCCTTATTTGAGATATGTTATCACATTTTTAATGACCGAACATTAATACGAGTTAAAAAAATTCAGAAACTACCAAGAAAAGGTGGACTTTTTCTCATAGGTATTGTCCGCCATCTAGACCTGTCAGTACGGGACAGACATGTACACCTCACCATAGGAAAATTGAGTCCTTTAAACAATTTATATCATATCAAACAAAAAGTTCAATACAAGTTGCGCCATCTCCCGGAATTTCATGCAATGTATATTGAATAATAATATTTAGTATTAGGGTATATGTGAATTAATTTTAATATACAGAATTTGAAATATCTATTCAGTTATTTTATTGAAATTAAGATACCATTTAATAAAATTTAATGTACAGCGAACTGATATTCGAATGAATTGCATTAAATTCAAAGTAAATGTAAATTATTTACGATTTTTGTTACAAAAGCATTAAATTTAATGTAAAATGGTCATTAAATATGCATTAAATTTAAGTTATTTTTAACAGGGTAGTATTAGAAGATTTTGAGTATAAATATCCTTGAAATGTACTAGTAGAGAAACAGATTCTAAAAATGGATTAATCTAAGAATTTCGAATTTTCTATTATTTTCAGAAATTCTTAAAATTTCCCATATTTTTCATCAGAGATTTTGAGTGCTTTACTATTATAATGCAAATAATCATAGTTTCAGATTCATTAAATTTGCCATTGTGCATAAATATTATCTAATCGATTAATATAAATGCTAATGTTATCTCTTTTAAAATCCTCGGTCCACTGTGTCGACGCTTTAAAACGACAAGTCTCAATTAAAATTTCCATAATCAAAAGCTATCTAAAATCACATCAAATTAAGCGTGAAGTGTTTGTTGTATGAAATTTCCTTTTCGAGTTGCGACATTAAGTTTCGCATGAATGAGCAAAACACCATCAAAATTCAACTATTAATTATCGATATGATGTTTAAATTATTGCTGGTCGGACTTCGTTCTACGACAGCAATTAGGAAATAAGGAGAAATGGAGTGCGAAATCAGCAGTGCCAAATGCCTAGCGATAACAAATTGTGCGTAAATAGTCGAACTGTATGTTGGAATTAAACGGTCAATTTACCTACAGCGATAAAAGCAGCAGTAATGCAGAAATCAAATATTGTAATGTTGCTATTAACGGAAATGATTTAGATGTAAATTTACTAACATATAAGTGGGTTTACCTACCTATTTTTGTTTTAGCATAGTCCTCGGCAGAGAAGATGCTTTGAACCAATTGGCTTGTATAGTAGTTCGTGAGCTGGGTACCTTCAGGCGCGGATCCAAAGGGGGGGGGGGGCGATCGCTTTGAGTTTAGGAAAATGGACCCGATTTTTCCTCTTATACTATAGTTTATTCAAGAACTAGAGAGAGTAATAAATCATTTTTTACCCTTTTTCTCTTCGCAAACTACCTGTGTTCTTTAGTCCGGTGTTTTTAGCAAAATTTGTCAGACACATATATTTTTCATAGGAATGGGTTAGAAATTTTATAATCAAAATACCGGTCTATAATAATAAACTAAAACGTAGGATTATTCTCTCAAAAAATTCTGTCATAATTTAAATACTTACAAAATATCCATTGTCAAAAATATAAAAAGTTAAACATATATAAAAAAAATAAATTCGTCCACATAATAATAAAATATTTTTGGGGTTATCGGTCATTTTATTATTAATTAAAAACATTTTTAGGCTATTTGACGTTTCAGTTTATTCATTTCTTAAACCATCTGCAGAATTACGATTAAACACTAAAAAGTAAAATGTAATTACTTTTTTTTAAGTTGTAATTAAAATTGGACCTGCTTATTTTTATTTCTATTGTACTGATATTTTAATTTAATTTACTTTTATATATGAAAATACGATAGCCCCAAAAAAATAAGATAAGCATGTTAATTCTACACGCTTAAGAAAGAGACACAAACACAATAATAAAATAATAAAAAACTTACGGCTAATTAGAATTAAATATATATAAAATTAAAGAGTGGGGCACACTAAAATAAAAATATATATAAAAAATAAAAAAAAAACATATAAACAACAATAAAATACAACAAAAACAAAAATTTAAATAATAAATTGTGTTTACACTAGTAAACATTACGTATCTAATTCCTAATCAAAGTCAGTGAAACGATCTTCGCTAAAATTAATTATAATTGGTTCCTCTATCTCACTGATTATGAGATCGAGTTCTCACATTTTGTTTTATTCTTTTATTATATGGACTTTTCCCAATTTTCCGCAGTAACTTTATTCAAAAAAATCTTTCAAAAGTTTAGTTAAATTACTAATTTTATTAATTGTGTTATTTCTAGCAACTTTACCTTTTACTTGAGAGAGATATTTACGTCTCCAACGGACAGTTTCCGGACGATTTATAAGAACAGATTTTCTATCTGGTTTTTCCCAGCAAAAATTAAGTTCTCCGAGCAATTTCCAGAGATCAGTTCTTTTAATTTCAGGTAAATCGCGATCTTCAATGATTTTAGTTAGAATTTTGTAGATGGCTGGGATCTGCTTCTCATAATAAAATGTATATACAACCCCTTTAATTGCAGTTTGCATCTCTTCTTCCAACGAGGTTTTTCTTCTGCCGGTGATCGAATATGGCTTGGGAGTACTAACAATTCCAGTCGTTTTCTCTCCTTCAGTATTCGGTACATAGTAGATTTTCCAACTCCTGTCATGTTGGAACATATCTCCACAGAGCTTTTAACATTATAATCTAGATATTGATATCTTAAGGCATCATAAACATTCATCGTAATAAGTTTTTTGTTGAGGAAAAAATGCCCTGGTTTAACGATTTTGGAATAAATATAGAGGTGAAAGCCATATCTTTTGGGTATTTCACTAATCTCAAATAATATATAAAAACAAGCACAAACAAGATAAATCACTAAGAAAAAACTGTAAGTTGTACTTTGCTCACTGACAGAGATTAAACTATCAGAAATTCTATGTTGCAGTAAATTTATAAAATATATTTAAATATAATGAAATATAATTAGATTTACGGCAGTTCTCAGTTCCTTGCGGCAACAATGTCCGTTATCACTGTTGCATTTCCCTTGTCTGCTGATAAAATCTTTATGGATTCATCCTTACGAAGCTCTTTTAAGGCTGATGCTTCTAGTTTGGAGATATTTTGAACTGGATTTTTCTTGTCTTCCAAAGTTGATTTTATTTTCCACCTAAACTCGTTGGAATGGTTTTCGTCTACTTGTATAGATTCTACAGAGCTTATGATATCTAAAACGGGCATGCTATTTGGTGTTACTGTGAAATTAAACCCCTTGATTAGTAGTTGTTCTTCTGCTGTTGAAAGTATTCTGGAAGATAAGTTTATGATGGTTTTTCTTGAAGTTGTTTCAGGTAGCGCCGGTTGTTGATGTGATTTTAGTTTCTCTAGTTTATTTCGGTGTTTCCTCGCCATATTTTCTTTCAATTTGTTGCATATATTATTTATTTAATTGAAAATTGGCTCATGACCATCTGACAAAGTTTCAGCTTTGATTTCTTCGTAGCTTTGTGTAGCTTTATCTAGGAGAATGGCTTTTCGCCATCGGTGATAATTTATTTGTGTTCTTAGTAGTGCTTTACTAGCGTTGTCCAGAATACGGCGTGCTCTATTACGTGGTATTGGTGATTTCAATCTGAAACCAATAGGAATGACCTTGATGTCTCGTGCTTGTAGTAAAAATGAAGAGTGAGCTTCCTCCTTGCTTGTGCAAATGACTGATTTACTATTGTGAATTCATTTATATTAGGTGATATACTTGAAATAACAAATAGATCTAGCAAAACTGGAACAGTGTGTCTATTTATTGAAAACTTCTGTACCTGATTGAAAATAGCAATAAAAAGCGTAAGTCATTTTATGAAACACATGAAAAAATAACTTTTTCTAATATACAATACTGTAAACTCTTTATCTAATTGGTTTACAAATAATCATATAAAAACCCACTAGATTCACCTTGATTGCTTAATACTACATTATTTTCTTAATTCTGGATTAAATAATTTGTTGAAACAAGTTTTATATTATTTTATGTAACTTTATTTTTGTTATCAACCTTAATTCTAAAAACTGTACAATATTTAATACTGCTTAACTAATAACTGTACAAACTAACAATATCGAAATGTTTTATCTTGAATTTTGATCGTTCTCTATTAAAAAAAAAGAAAAATAGCTTATTAAAAAAGATTGAATAAAATAGTAAGTATTAATGCCATTTTTTTTTTCAAGCATTGTTATATGTTTACTGAAGGGGTGGTTTCTTACTTTCTTATCAAGGTCATTTTCACTTGTTTAAATGACCTGTTGAATAATTAGTATACAAGCCAGCAACAGATTTTCCGGACCAATTTCCTCTTGGGCGATAACGACAGTTGTGCCATGAAGCCTCGTGAACGTCAGCTGCGGCTGCGTGGGTGGGTGGAGCAGCGGCAGCCTCCCACTCACGTAAAAAAAAATGTTTTTAATCATTTCGTTTCAACTAAAAATTTGTCAAATGATATTTAACACAATTATTTGAAGATAAAAAGAAGTCAGCTGACTGGACCGTGATGGATTATACGTCAGCTGATCACACAAACATGCAAAAAAAATGTTTTTTCAGTGATTTCCTCTCAGTTAAAAATTTGTCATATGATAGTTTACATGCTACTTTGAATAAATAAAAATGTCAGCTGGCTCTGTGTTAGTGGAAAAGAGACAGTGGTACTGGTGTTAATGGGTACAAAAGGACTTGGTCCAAATCGAGTTTTTTTTTTATAGAAATATAAAGCAGTTGTCCGAATAAATCGCGCTGCAACTGCAATTCCATCTCTTTTTCGGGCAACAGTTACTTTTTTCTTGCTAATCATTTCTGTAAATGTTTGGCATTTTGTCTTGGAAATTACCTGATCGAAGTTTTTCGGGTCATTTAAGCAACTTTCAATGAAATTTTCTCTTTGTTTGTTACCCTCTTCTTCAACATTAAGCGAGAAATTTTCAACGGCTTCAGATGCCGCTTCGCCAGTGGAAATGTTGTACAAACAATCTTTATCTAAATTATCGTCAAACGGATTGATGTTAAGCTTGATGTCATCGATGAGTCTGTGAAGCTGTGCTGTACTTCTGTGGGCAAATCTATGTTCTCTTGTTGGACGAATTGTTCAAACTGCAGCATTTTCAATGCTAACGTTATCATTGGATGTAGACGTTTGCATTTATTAAAGTGTCAGTAATAAATCCGTCGAAGGATCCATTGGCAATCATATATGAATTCATCATGATTATCAACAAACCACATTTATTAATAAATTTACCTACTGCTTTAAAGAATGCCATTATAATATGGAATACTCCGAGGTGGATAAATAAAATGTCAAAAAATCCCTTCTCTGTACTTTGAATCTGCAGCGCAATTTTCGCAATAGCAAGATCGTACGTAGCTTCGTACGCCTGCCTCCCACGCTGCACCTTCACTACATCAGCTCAAGACTTTTCCACCAACATAGAGCCAGCTGAGGTTTTTATTTATTCAAAGTAGCATGTAAACTATCATCTGACAAATTTTTAACTGAGAGGAAATCACTGAACAAAAATTTTTTTTCCATGTTCGTGTGACCAGCTGACGTATAATCTACCACGGTACAGCCAGCTGATTTGTTTTACCTTCAAATAATTGTGTCAACTATCATTTGACAAATTTTCATTTGGGAGGAAATGATTAAAAACAATTTCTTTTTTTACGTGAGTAGGAGGCTGCCGGTTCTCCCCCCACACACGTAGCCGCAGCTGACGTTCACGAGGCTTCATGGTACAACTGTCTGAAGCATTTCACGACTTATGGCTTGAAAGGAAATGACCGACAAAATATACTATCTGGATTGTATACTAAATGTTCAGGAACAACGAAAATTCCCTGATACTGATGGATCTTATATTGTCGAAATGTAGTTTGGAGTTGAAAGCCATCGCTATAAATTAGAAGATGTTAAGTCTTTTGGTTCTGTTTCTTGTTTTTTTTTGAGGCAGTTTTTTTTACCATTTATTCATCCGAAATGTAGTTTTTTTATAGATCCAAAAAAAGGCTAGATCTACAACCTACAATTAATAAAAATATCAAAAAGTTTGCATAAGGCAGTTCTTTTGAGCGATAAACAAATTGCGTTTCAAACGCCCACTTGTGAGTGCCGCTATATTTATATATACAATGAACGACGTGGAGGTAGCTATATCGGCTCGCACACGAAACGCAAATTGCTATTTTTAGTCAATGTGTGTAATAAAACTTCTAAGTGCCTCAATTTCCATGAGTATCGCTCCTATTCTGTATATTATCTGAAGACAACAGATTTACCACTGACAAGTTCATCAATGCAGTTACATATAAAACGAGCATATTATGTGACTTATGTACAGCTTAATTGTTTATTTTCAAGTTGTACTATTTTAGATTCTTTGGATTTTGGATATGAGCTGAAAGAAGATAGGCTAGTTTCTTCCAAAATTAATGTGCTGTTACCCCCCGCCCCCATTGGGGAATTTGTTCACAATTGTGTATGTAATACCTGTTCAACAAAGGCATGTCGATGTGTTATGGCTCAAATCGCATGTTGCAGTTACCGTTGATGTTTAAAAAACAAAATATGTAAAAATAGGTATAATTAAAATACAAATATTTTATTTATTTGAACATATTAATTTTTTCTAACTAAATAAATGAGATAATGACAATTTTTCGACATAAAAACCAGACCATCGTATGGTATAGGTTAAAACAAGAGAATCAACACTTTTGGGGTTAATAATTGAAAGCTTTCGTTGACCTAATCAGTATTTTTTCTAAACCAAAAACAATTGAAACCTAGATCTGTAATCTACAATTAATAGAAATATCGAAAAGTTCAAATGAAGATGTGTGGATGGAAAAAGTTATTTTGAGCGATAAAAAATTTACGTTTCGTGTGCGCTCCTGTCGTACATTATATATATATATATATATATATATATATATATATATATATATATATATATATATATATATATATATAAATAGGCTTAGGAAACCCAATTAGTTTATCGCTCAAAATAGCTGCCTTATGCAAACTTTTTGATATTTCTATTAATTACATAAAGATTTGTTGATTTGAAATTTCAATAAATTACGAAATTTTCACTTTCAATTATTAAAATAAATAAATTTAATTTAGTTGTTTATTCAACAAAATATCGTAATATTTTAACTGTTCGGTTTTTTTAATATATATATTTTGACCACCTGAACACGAATTTTTTTGGGTGGAAGTTCGTCAGCCTGGTAGAAAAATTCTTATAGTGGAATGTTTATAAATAGAGGTCGCACATAATTTGGAATAGGTTGATTTATCGTTTTTTTTAATCTTACGTAATACTTTGTTACATCAACCGAATTTTAAGTTAAACAAATGTTCAAAAACCCTTTTGGTACATCATGGTTCTTGGGTTTAGACTGTGTCAAATTGGAATTACTCTCCGACATTTCGCCTATGATTGGACGAAACATCTTCAGGGATTTTTACTCCACAACATTAGAACACTGAATAACTATCGAGAAGCAACAGCTCGGTCTTTATACCCGACTGATACTCAGCGAACCGTGATCCAGCGTTATAATCGATTTCTACGTGTGATATAGACTGTAATCTGCATCTCTATTAATATTACTTGAATGTTTATAAATTTCGGTTGATTCTCTAATTTTACGCTTAAAAAACCAGACAATGATGTTAGCACCTTAGTTTCTTTTACATTAAAAGTGTGACCTGAGCAATGCTGGTGTTCAGCTAATGCATATTGTACAACTTGTTTCTTTTTTATATATCTATCATGGTCCTTAAGTCTAGTGGATATAAACCGTTCTGTTTCACCTACAAACACTTTATCACAAGAGCACAGTATCTTGTAAATGACTTCTGTTTGAAATGATATTGCGTTCTTTGGTAACTTCAAACATTGTTCAACTTTCTTACATGTATTGATAATTGTCCGAACATTTGATTTTCGGAGCAATCTGGCAATCTCGTCAGTGGTTCCGTGTGTAAGGTAAGACGACATTGTCCATGGGAGGTATATTTATGACGTTTTGTTGAGGAGTTGGGTTTTTATATTTATTAATAAAACGTCTTACATCTTCGGCGCAATATCTGTTCCCTCTCATAGCAAGGGTGATGGTGTGACATTGCATTGAGATATCGATTTATATGTGTTGGTTTTCTGTACACAGAATGTCCTAATTGGCCATTATCTTTCCTTTGAACTAGTAAATCAATAGAGAAAAGGGCAGCCGTGTCCATAGTGAATTTTATACTAGGGCGTTGTTGGTGTTGACGATCCAGGAAATTGTGGAGATTATGTGCGTCATGCGACCAAACTACGAACGTATCATCTACATATTTGCACCAAAATATAGGTTTTAGAGGAGCAGAAGACACGGCGTTTTTTTTCGAAAGCTCCCATGAAGATGTTAGCTACCACAGGTGATAGTGGATATCCCATGGCTGCTCTGGAAGTCTACTCGTAGAAAGTTCCTTGAAAAGTAAAATAAGTGGAAGTCAGACATGCTTTAATTAATTCTAGTAGGGTAGAGTCCCTGTTGTTATTTCGTAATATATCCGATATTATGGAAACTGAATCATTTATAGGATCATTTGTATACATGAATTTTATATTTGGTGCAGATATGTAAATAATACGTTCGTAGTTTGGCCGCATGGCGCAGATAACCTTTGTAATTTCCTGGATTATCTAAACTGTTTTTGGTTATATTAACTATGGAAACTGAATCAAGTGGTGCCCTTCCCTTTCTTGATGTACTAGTACAAAGGAAACAAAATAGCAAATTAGGACATTCCGTGTACCAACACTTATAAATCGATATCTCAATGCAACGTCACGCCATCATCCTTCTCAAAAGCAATCCATTGTAAACTCTTTGGTACATAGATCACTTTCAATATGTGACGAACAGTCACTGAAATCAGAAACAGAAAAACTGACTAATGCTTTGAGAGGTAACAGATATTGCGGGGAAGATACAAGACGTTCTATTAATAAATATAAAAACCCAACTTCTCAATAACACGTCATAAATGTACCTCCTATGGACAGTGTTATGTTACCTTACATACACGGAACCACCGACAGGATTGCCAGATTGCTCCGAAAATCAAATATTGGGAAAATTTTCAATATATGTAAGAAAGTGGGACAATGTTTGAAGTCACCAAAGGACATAGTAGCATTTCAAGCGTTTACAAGATACCTTGCTTTTGTGGTAAAGTCTATGTAGGTGAAACAGGACGGTCTCTATCCATTAGACTTACGAAATATGAAAGATGTATAAAGATATATAAAAAGATCACACTTTTAACGTAAAAGAAACTAAGGTAACTTGTTTCTTTAACCTAATATTAGGGAATCAATCGAAACTTGTAAATATCCAAATAATATTAATAGACATATAGGTTACAGTCTACATTAGACGTGGAAATAGATTGTAATGCTGGATCACAGTTCGCTGAGCATCAGTCCTCGATAGCCATTCAGTGTTCTATCTTCGTGGAATAAAGATCCTTGAAAATGCTCGTGCAATCATAGGCCAAACATTGGACAATAATTCCAATTTGACACGGTCTAAACCCAAAATCATGATTTTCAATTTGACCAAAGCCTTGAAAGTTTTCGTTCTTTATTAACCTTTTTGTACGTTAGTTTTCTGTTCTGTAATTGCACCAGAGTCATAGCCGAACACTAAAGGCAAATTATCAGAAATTTAAACTAAGTTATTCTACTAAAAAATACGGTTTATGTTATCAATGATCGAAAATATTCTTGGCCAAAGGAAAACCTTTTCAGTAATCTCTTATATTTCGTCCATCTAGTTAAGGACACCCTTTATTCTTATTTCATATTTTTGGCCGATTATTTTCTTTTTGTTGTCAAGAGAAAGCATTTGGTTTAATAAGAGAAAAATTAAGCTATAGTTACAAGTATTCTAAATAAGGATAAATTTTGAAATATTTATCTTGTTATGTTGTATAATCTAAACAGAAAAAACTGTATATTATTATTAGAAAATATAGACAAGTTAGTTTTTAATAAATATACAAGGTTGCTCTATAATAACACAAGGTTGCGCAACTTATCATTACATAGTTTTGAAGTAATAGGAAAAATTGTAACATACTTTTCTCATTTTTATAAAAGTTGCAATCTCACGAATGGACGTAACTCCGCTTATTTTTTAAATCATTTTATTGAAAGGAGAAAGAGACTTTGCCCATGGTGTAGTATCTACAGATTTATCAGGAGTGGAAAACATTTTCATCTCTTCGCAATTATTTTCCATCATTCGTCTTGAGTGACATAGGTAGATATACAGGGTATCCTATTTTTCGATGGTTTTATGGGTTATCTCCGTTATTAGTAAAATAAAAGGATAAGGTTTTCATGGCAGTGTGTTACTTCTTTAAGAAACGAACGCTGCTACTGACAGAACTTTTATAAACCTCTTCATTTTGGAGATACAGAGCGATTTTGAAAATATGTATTTTGAGGCAACCCTCGTATCTCCGTTGTCTTGCAACTTGTCGCAAAGTTAAAAATACAAGCATTGGGGTGTTTTATGTAGGGGTCAGTGACATAGTGGGTTTTTACAGGTTCAACTATTTCGTGGAAATAAATCGAACTTATCTTTTTCTTTAATGAGACACCGTATAGATTTTTGAATAATGTGATTAAGTTTGTTACCCTTTTTTTTAATTATCAGTTTCTGTTAGTGGAGAACCAGCACAATAATGCTTATGTTTAAGAAAGGTGACAAACATGAACCAGGGAACTACAGGGGTATTAATCTACTGGACACAACTCTGAAACTCGTTACGAAAGTAATCAAAAATAAAATTAATTCGGTTACAACACTGGAAGACGAACAGCAGGGATTTAGATCAGGAAGGTCTTGCGTGGATGCAGTATTTATTCTACGACAGAGAGTCGAAAAATCTCTAGAATACAATAAACCAACATTTTTTATGTTTTATAGATCTAACAAAAGCATTCGATCGCATAAAACTAGATGACGTAATCCACCTGTTATATAAGAGAAATATTCCTATCAATATAATTCAGACCATCGAAAACATATACACAAACAATAAAGTTCAGATTCGCACTAACGGTAAATTATCAACAGCCATACCAGTCAACAGCGGTATTAGACAGGGAGACTCGCTTAGTCCTTTGTTGTTTAACATGATAATGGACGAAATAATAAAGGAGGTGCGACTTGGTAGAGGATACACAAATAAAAATTCTCTGTTACGCTGATGACGCTGTGATATGTGCCGAAAATGAAGACGACCTCCAGAGATTGTTAAATACCTTTAATCTTACGGGAAGAAAATATAATATCATTATCTCAGCCGAAAAAACTAAATGTATGACAACTTCAAAAGAACCCCTCCGATGCAAACTAGAACTAGACGGTCGATTAATACAACAAGAAATGAGTTTCAAATAACTAGGAATCGACATAACTAGTTATGGCGAAGATGAAGTAAGAGGGCAGGTGACCAAAGCAAATAAAGTGGCGGGTTATCTCAACGACGTGATCTGGAGAAACAAACACTTACAACAAGAAACAAAGGTTCGGACCTACAAAACCACAATTAGACCTATTATGACATACACCTCAGAAACACGGCCAGAGACGAAAAAAACAAAACAACTATTGGAGACTACAGAAATGAGAATACTTCGACGAATAACAGGAAAAACGCTACTAGACAGAGAAAGAAGCGATAACATCAGGCAATCATGCAACACAGACTGCATTAATGAGTGGGTCCTAGAACGTAAGACACAATGGAACAAACACATAAGCCGAATGACAGAGGATAGACTGGTAAGGATCGCACGAGATAAATCGCCTAGTGGTACACGCAGTAGAGGTCGACCACGGAAAAGGTGGAGCGATAATTTAAGTCCAGAATGAGGAAAATCGAAGAAGGAACAGGTCAGGGACCTACTATAGAAGGTAGAAGAAGAAGAAGAAGAAGAAGTTTCTGTTAGTAGGCCGTGACGGGTATTAAAAGAAACAAAAATCTATTACTCGTATCAATATTATGTTTTAGTATAATTTACTTTATAACAAACAGTTGTCTATTACGTTAAACCAAAAAAATTGTTCACAAATATTATTCAAATTGTTCTCCATTTTACCTTAAATATGTTTAACACATAATTCTTATTTTCTTCAACGCATTTGAAATAACAAAAGACCGCGCCTATAACTCTCTAAAGGCCCTTTGATTCGCATTTCTTAAATCCATCATGGTTTGGTAATGGACACTATCAATTTTATTTTTGAGGCATCCCCTCAAGAAGAAGTCCAAAATCGACATATCGGGAGACCTGGGTGGGCATAGGTTCGGAAAATTAGTGTCCAGATATGTCCTTAAAATTTGAGTATTGTGAGCGGGAGCTCCGTCTTGTAAGTACAGGTTGTTAAGTTGCATTAAGAGCACTTCTTTTATTTTTGGAACAATGTAATACTTATTTGCGTTAAGACTGCCGTCATATATATCAAATACGATTGTGCTATGTTGATTTTCCTGAGATCAAAACTTAGTATTCTGTTGCTTCAATATACCGACGCTGGTAAAATAAATCTCATTAGACCATAAAACTGCTGCTTTAAAATTATTTTCTTAGTTTACATTTTGTAAATATCAATTACAAAACTTTGTTCGGCGCTGCGGATCACCAGGATGTAAATTTTACACCAGGTGAGATTTATATGGTTTAAACTTGTGTTTTTGTAAGATTGTTTTAATACTTGACTCATTAACTTCTACAGAACCTTCTTCTATTCTGCGAGAACTACTTGGATTTGCTTCAATACAAGCTAATACATTGATTTCATCAATCTCACGGTTTTTCTTGTTATTACTTTTAGATCGAAGTTTAGAAAATGAACCAGATGGAATATAATTTGATTTTATCCTCAAAAACATTCTTTTATCTAGTTGTCTTTTCTATGGATATGTACGAATTACAGGCATTTGTAAATTTCAAACTGAAATGGATATAAAGAATCTCAGACCTGTTGAGGACACTTCTAGCGCTTTTGTGCTTCTGCATTTTCATTACACTGAATGTAACAAATGAGCATGTTGATTTCTCAAAGTTTACAAAGCTTGCCATTGTTAAGAAGAAACAGATTAATCGAAAATTTTAGTAAAAAAATATGAATTTAAATATTCCGATAAAAACTGCAGAGGCCATGATTTTGTAGACTGTTTGATTGAGACAATAATATAAAACCCTATCTTTAAAAAGCCAACAAAGATTTCGAAACAAAAATATTTTTTATATTTTATAGTCTAAGGTTACAACATATCCAGGTGCTGATATTGCATCGGACCACAATCCTCTGACTGCCAATGTTAAGTTAAAGAAGATAAAGGAAAGTTCTCAGCTCAAAAAGTTTAGTACAGCTGATATAAGAAAGATCGGATGGAAACAGACATCAACAACCACATGAAAGAGATAAATTTTACCAACAATGTAAACGAAATGTGGAAATTATTTCATGATCTAATTTCAAGGTTAATGGAGAAACATGTTATAAATAATAAAGAACGATGGATAACTGAAGAAATATTAGGTCTCATGGAAGAAAGGAGAAAGTATAAGTACAACATAGAGAAAAATAAAAATAAGCCAAAGGAGATGAAACAAAAGATTCGTGCAGCTAAGTAGAAATGGATGAGAGACAGATGTAGAGAAATAGAGGAACTGGAGAGAAAACATGATACTTTCAACATATATAAGAATATTAGAGAAGTATCTGGACTGTTCAACAAGAGGACTCCTAATATACTAGTAGACACAACAGGCAAACTTCTCATTGACGACCAAGAAATCCTTAATGCTTGGAGTTCCTACATAACTGACTTATTTGAAGATCAAAGACCAAACATATCAAGTGATATACATGAAGTTGAAGGACTGGAAATTCTGGTCAGAGGTTCTTCACGGTTTAAGATATGCAAAATTCAGAAAAACAACTGGCCTAGACGACATTGCAGTGGAACTCCTGCAATTGATTCATGAAGACAATATCGATATACTTGTTAAGTTTGTTAATTCTGTGTACACTGATAACACCACCAAAAAAACCACGCGTCAAAAGATGTAACGAATACATGCTAATATATCTCATGAGTCACACCTTGTAGATTTTTCTGAGTATTATTCACTGTAGAATAAGGAATAAATGTGAAAGAGGGTTAGATCAGACCCAGTTTGGGTTTAGAAAGCCCTTTGGTACTTGAGAAGCGTTATTTGTTCTAAATATACTTCTCCAAAAATGTTTAAACTAATGTAAAGTCATTTCCGTGTACTTTATCGATTACGAGACAGAATTTCGCAGGGTACAGCATGTAAAACTCATAGATATACTGAGGAATGCTGCTGTGGATAGCAAAGCTGTGCGGCTTATAAAGGATCTATATTGGTGTCAGAGCCCAGTGGTTCGAGTTATTGGCAAGCTTACCAAAGAATGCCAAATCCAACGAGGCGTTACACAAGGATGTATTCTCTTTCTACGGCCTATATTCGGGCAAAGTTTTTAAGGAAGCCCTACATAACAAAGTATTTAGAACTAAAATCCACGCTGAGCTAATAAACACGATTCGTTATGTCGATGATACGGCCGTCATAAGTGGTAGCCTTTAGGGTCTACAACAAGTCGTAGATTCTGTCAATAGGGTTGGGAAAGAGATATGACTCAACATAAATGTTGCTAAAACTAAATTTATGGTTTTCAGTCATCTACCATATCCAGACGCTTCGCTACTGATAAGTTGACAAATCGTTGAAAGAGTCTCCCACTTCAAGTACCTTGGATATTATATTACTGAACAGTTTGACACAGATAAAGAAGTTAAATGCAGAATCGAATCAGCCCGCACAACTTTTCTAAAAATGAGATTGCTTATCTCCAATGACAATCTAAATTTAAAACTTCGTCAAAGGATGGTTAAATGTTACATCTGGTCAGTATTGTTGTATGGAGCGGAGGTGTGGACATTGAAGGCTGCCACGATCAATCGTTTGGAAGTATTTGAGATGTGGTTGCATAGGCGAATGTTTCGAACACCCTGGGTAGCTATGCACACTAATACGGCAGTTTTAAATCAGGCAGATGCCACTCGTGAATTGCTGACAACTGTAAAATGCAGAAAACTAGCATATCTTGGCCAAGTTTTCAGAGGGGATCGGTAAAGAATTCTTCAACTAGTAACGAAGGGTAAGATCGAGCGCCATAGAGGTGTCCGAGAGTGGACAGGAATACACAGTGCTGAACAGCTATTTAGTTAGAATGGCAGAGAACCGTGATCAACTCGCCATTGTATTTGCAAACGTTAGGGGGGCCTCATACGGCACAGGAAGAAGAATAATCTAAGATTGACTTGATGTTATATAAGATCCTTAGCTTATAGATTTTAAAAATACAATACTTTTGATTCAAATAAATAAAACTCAATTTTTAGTAAATTTTTTATTCGATAGATGTAATATTCTGTTACGCTATTTTGATATATTAAGACCATTTGTCTTCCTTAACATTTATGTAATCAGTTCCCATCATGAAAAGAAAAATTGTTTGTAATTACACTGTATGTATTTATATTTCCAGATAACAAATCAAATTATACAAAATATTATCTCATTATTTTTAAAAGAATAATGTTTCTTTAGAACTTTAATTTAAAAGTAAACAAAAAACCTTATTATATCTAGAGATTCAAATTTACTTGGCAAAAGCGCTAAAATAAAAAATAAACCCCGGGATTGTGGCGTCACAACTTTATGGGGACTAAGGAAAGCTTAAAAACAACTTTTAATACACAAAGTTTTTTAATGAGAGCAAAACTACTTCAGCGAATGGAGACTAAAAAACGACGAAACGACATTGCAAAGCATCAAGGTAGGTGTTGCATTTCTCAATCAATACCACTCTGGGGAAATCACAAAACAGGCTGGCGGATGTGCCATTCCTCTCTCCCCGCAGATTGTCTTCGCTTTATACGGTCTTTTTGGTCTTCTTTTATAAAGGAATCGGTCAGACTTACTTTCTAATTAGTCTCGGCAGCCCTGAAAATTTACTCCATTTAATTAAGCAAACCTGCTGCCAGCAATTTAAAAAGTTCCAGTTAATCAATTTAATTATTTTTTACGTTATATGAGTAAACAGGCAATAAAGACTACTTCTCTGCAACTAGAGTGTTTTAGAATACAATAAACTGTGTTTTATAATAAAGGGTGTTTTTTTTTATAGAGGTATAGAACATTAAGTTGGCAACACTTTTTTAACTGATGGCCATATTGTCAGCTGTCAGGTGATTTATGTTTAGTTTGGTTTGGCATTTCAACATAAATAGACTGACGCCTGAACAACGCTTCCAAATTGTGCAAATTTATTTTGAAAATCATGGTTCTGTTCGAAATACGTATCGCGCACTACGTCCATTTTACGGTCAACATAATCGTCGATCAGAGCAATTAATTCGATTAACTATGGAACGTTTTCGCACCACGTTTACTCTAAATGATAATACGCATCCACAGAGAGGTCGTACAGTGCGTACAGAAGAAGTCATTGCTGCTGTAGTGCGTAGCGTAGAGGAAGACCCGAATCAGTCTATCCGCCATCGTGCACAGGAATTGGATATGTGTCCATTCACTTTATGGAAGATTTTTCGGAAAGATCTTGGTTTGCATGCTTACAAAATCCAACTCGTGCAAGAATTGAAGCCACACGATCACCTAGCAAGGCGTAGATTCGGTGAATGGGCCCAAAACAAGATTGCCGTTGATCCCGATTTTCATAAGCGAATTTTGTTTAGCGATGAAGCTCACTTTTGTTTGAATGGATACGTCAATAAACAAAACTGCCGTATTTGGAATGATGATAATCCTCAAGTGTATGTTGAGACACCGTTACATCCAGAAAAACTGACTGTTTGGTGTGCTTTATGGGCTGGAGGAATCATTGGTCCGTACTTCTTTAAAAACGATGCTGATCAGAACGTTACAGTCAATGGTGACCGCTATAGAGTCATGATTACTGACTTTTTCGTTCATCAATTGAACAACCATGATGTGCAGGAGCTGTGGTTTCAACAAGACGGCGCAACATGTCACACAGCTCGTGCCACAATTGATTTATTGAAGGAAACGTTTGGTAACCGCATAGTTTCACGTTTCGGACCCGTGAATTGGCCTCCAAGATCGTGCGACTTAACGCCGCTAGACTATTTTCTGTGGGGATATGTGAAGTCGCTAGTTTACGCCGATAAGCCCGAAACGATTGATCACTTGGAGGACAACATTCGCCGCGTTATTGCCGATATATGGCCACAAATGTTGGAAAAAGTCATCGAAGATTGGACCTCCAGATTAGACTACGTCCGAGCCAGCCGTGACGGTCATATGTCAGAAGTCATATTTAAATTATAATGCCAGAAGGTTATCTTTCGAATAAAGTAATCTCATTTAAAAAATTCATCTTTGTTTTATTCCATTTAAAAGTTCTATACCTCCATAAAAAAACACCCTTTATATAAATTTTCGTAGGGTGTGTTTCAATAAGATAATAAGAAAAGGGTCTGAAGAAGTTTTGATTTAAATATATTTTGTAATGGTATATATAAATTTATTTCTATTCTCAGCAATAACAATGATTTAAAATTAAATCGGGCACAAAACGGCGTGTTCTTGGCTTGTAGATCAAATATTTCTGGAAATATATTTTCCGTATTTTCGCTGCCAGTCTTGAAATGCACCGGAAAGCTCATTTTGTTCTTTACCTTACAGAAACCCGATGCCTTTATAAAGGTGACTTGTTTCATATTTAAAATGATGGACCTCTTTTAAGATATATATATATATATATATATATATATATATATATATATATATATATATATTCTGCAAAATGTCAAAATAAAAATTAAGATGTGAACTTACTGTGTTTGAAGTGAGTAAAGGTTCCTTGGTGTTGTTCTTCTCTTTTTTTTTCTTAGCGTGCCATATCTGACTGTGGAACGTTGGCTGTCATATTGGCTTTCACAACCTTGTTTATTGCAATTCTTAGAGAGATATTGTTATCATGTTGGACCACTGACGCAGGTTTTTCAACCAGGATGTTCTACGCCTTTCCTCACTACGTTTACCGGCCATTTTTCCCTGCATTATTAAATGGAGAAGGCAGTAATTCTCGGGATGTCTTATAATATGGCTGCAATACGATAGTTTCGAAATTTTTACTATTTTTATAACTTCTATTTCCTTATTCAGCCCCCCTAGTACTACTTCGTTACTTATTCGATCCATCCAACTTATCCTTAGCATTCTTTTGTATGTCTAGACTTCGAAGGCCTCTGGTTTCTTAACTGAACATTCTGTAAGTGTCCAAGTCTCAACACTATAAAGGAAAATCGTAAACACATAGCAGCCCACAAGCCAGATTTTTAAATTTAGGCCTAGGTTATGACTACAAAGTACACAATTAAAACGGTTAAAAGCAGCTCTTGCGCAATCAATTCGATGTTTTATTTCTACCGAATGATCCCAATTACTCTTTATTACGCTGCTCAAATATGTTATTCTATCAAGTTTTTCGAGCTGAACGTTATTCATTAGAATTGCTGCATTAACATGTCGTTTCTTTTTCACAAGCATGTATTTGGTTTTGTTGCTAGAGTTAAACTATATTGCGCACATGACTCTACAATACTCTCCAACAGATGCTGGAGGTTTTCAGCACTACTTGTCATATTGAAAGTATCATCTGCATAACGTAGATTATTGATAGTCACCTCATTAATGGTGATGCCCTCAATGCTATTAAGTGCCTCCGTAAAGATCTTTTCCGAGTACAAGTAAAAAATAAGCGGCGACAATATACAGCTCTATCTCATCCCTTTTGCTACTTCGGTCTCTTCTGAAACTCGACTATCAATTCGGATGTATGCATTTTGTTGCCAGTACTTGTTGGCTATAATCTTTATATCATTCTCATCAATTCCAGCTTCTCTTAACATTTTTATCATTTTGTCATGTTGAATTCGGTCAAAAGCTTTCTCGAAATCAATGAAACATAGGTGAACGTCACGATTCACATCTCTACATCTTTGTATTAAAACTTAGATACTAAAAAGGGCTTCTCTGGTACCCAATCCATTTCGAAATCCAAATTGAGTATCAGCAACATGTTCATCGATTTTCCGATAAATTCTATTACGTATTATTTTTAGGAAGATTTTAAGGATATGATTCATCCACGAACTTGAGATATAAAACTGGACTGCTCGTGTTCCATATCTCCCTTATAAAAAAAAATGACCCCACCGTGCTCCGTGCCATTTGGTGCAAATAATTGCTTTGGCAACAATGAATTCCCTAAGTTTTTATGATATTGGTGAAAGTGTATTTTGACATTGACTGAACACTTTTCATTTTGACAAAAATTTATTTTTGATTTTACTGTTTTATGGATTTTATTACATTTTATGTAACGTTTTCCTGAAAATTTCAAACAGGAATGTGAACTTTAAGGTTTTTTTTTGTATTTTAAAAAATGTGATTCTTCATCGTAAGACATGCAAATACCTCATCTGGTAAATTGGAATTTATTTAATTGGTAAGTTATAACGCATTCAATAATAAGGGTAACAAGTTTAATCTTATGGATATGATATATGATAATTATTAAATGCTATCAATATTTTAGTTTTCTAAGAGAAAAGAATCTTCAAATTCAAGAGCTGAAGCAAATTGGTCATGATCATAATTCTTTTATACATCAGATAAGTAACTCTGTTCAGAGCATTTTTCTGAAAATTGTTTTATACAAGAAAATGTACAAAAAGTTTGTGTTGTGCTTCTTACAAATAAACTGCCTGAAAAAAGCTACGAAGCACTGTTTGATGTAAACATCTTGAAGCAACTAAACTTGGACTTAATAACATACACTGGCTCTACAAAAAAAAGTCCTGAATTAGGTGTGCATTAACCAACAACAAGATCGTTTTACCATAAAGTTAATGTTCCACTGATATATAAAGCTGAATATCGAAACTGGTATGGTGTTAAAATTTAAAATGATTATATATTTAAAAACCAATATCCCATATTAAAATAGAAATAAATGATTGCATATAATATGAAATTTTTCAATATTATTAAGGATGTTTGGAAATTACATAAATTTAACTTTTATGTATTTGTTTTGTCTAAAAATAAAATAATAACATTTTGTTTGAATATGTTATTAATTAATAAAGCAAAAATTCTTGATTTTAGCTCAGATAGAAAATTTGTGTCATGAAAATCCATTGTCAAAGTAGTGAGAAGCTGTGATTGATTACCATTTCAAAAATTCAACTCTAGGAAAAGTCAATTCCAGATCCTTAAACAGTTAAGTAAATTGAAAGTTTGGCCTGGTGTAAAAATTAAAAGTTGCTAGTAAATCTTTATGTATATATTTAGATTAAAAATGATTGTATTAATGTAAGAATTCTCTTGTATTTACAAGCTTCTTTATATTTAAAGTGTCTTAATAAATATTGTTTTGTTTACAATTAAATATAAACTGCTTTAACACTATCCCCTTTAGAGTTTAATTTTTTTTTTTAAAATGTACTAAAGTACATAATGTTACTTTACTTCATTTAAATTAAAGCTCCGTTTTTATGAAGGAAATGTCAACATTATTATGAATGTTGTTAACCCTATAGAAATACCTAACATATCAGTTCCCTAAAAGCATTGAGGAGAAAATAATTTTAACAAAGACCTAATCGAAGCTATTTTTAAATGATGAAACTGTCTTACTTTGCAATAGATTATGTGGACATTTCGATACCTTACATTAAACAATATACTATATTAATTCATGATATAAAATTTTTAAATATAAATGCCTTAATACTTTTTTTCGTTAACTTCTTATAGTCTACATCCGAATAAGGATGTTTCTAAAAGAGATATTTCAAAAAAAAAATTAGTCTGGACTTGTTTTTGGCGCATATTTCACATTTTAGCTATTTTGCTAAATAACAGTTTTATTGTAAAAAATAAAATATGTAAACAGTCATAGAAAAAGCATTTTCATTTATTTATAAGAACTGACATTTCATGCTTGTTATCTAAAAATAATAAAATTGTTACATATTTACGCTGTTCCAAAGAAGTTAAAAAAATTTGTTTTATTGGAGTTGCTTTAAACAGAAAAATTATAATTTTGAGGAAACTAAAAGTAGAAATTCAAGTTAAATATTGTTTACAGAAACAATTATCCTGGGCTGCGATTCTATAAGAGTAAAGGGAAAGAGAATGTCAAAATAAGGATCTTCTATCTTTGTTCGGTCTGTATTAACACATAAGTATATCACTGTCCTAAAAGAGATAAGGAAAGGGAATGTCAAAAAATATGCTTACAGAATCGGAGCTCTGGTCTTTTTTATTGAATATACTCGATTAACCTGTCAAGTAAAACAAGGAAGAGCAATTTATTGTTTAAGATATAGTATAGAAAGAGATAGTTAATGTCTAAACCTGTTAGTTACAATAATAGAATTGACATTCATACACGACACATTCACGCCAATGTAAGAAACTAGCAGGGAATTCAATGTTGCCATACAAATCATTGCACCGAATGGCGACCAATAAGGGGGGGTCAAAAATTATTTTCATGAGCAGTCCAGTTTTATATCTCAAGTTCGTGGATTCATCAGACTTATTGTGCGGAAGGCCTTGCATCGTTGGCTAATTCCAGTCGCATTGAAAATTTTACTCAATGCTTTCTTCCCGTTTTCCCCTAGCAATTTTAGAATTTCTGTTGGGATTTCGTCCGTTCTACAAAACTCAAAATATTTCGATAGCGGTTAGGAAGTAAATCTCAACAAAATTATTTTTGGGGAAAAATCTTTTATGAAAACTACGTGGAAGAAAATCATTTTGTTAAAATTGCGGCGAAAAAAATCCCGTCTTTTCAGTGCAGTGTAAATAATCACACCACAGTAAGATTTGCCGCTCATCGTCTAGAGAGATTATTTTCACGGCAACTATTTAAGGAGGAATTTCTTCGCCGCACATTTTTAGAGGCATTTTTTATGCCAGCGTAGTTACGGGTTTCTTCATATATCGCTATGCAAAGGATTCAAAATAAATGAAAATTCGATATCTTAGGTATTACCAAAGATTATTATAGCGTTAACTATAATAATCTTTGGTATTACATAAAAATTTATTTTAAACACATGAAATGTTTATTGAAATTAGAGCTAGTGAGCTACCTGTATCATATTTTTAACTCAGCCAATTTTATAAATGACGGATTAGCATTAACATTTATCTCTTTTTATTAATTAATTAATAATTACATTAGAAATATGAAAACTTCTCAACGTAATGAACCTTTTAATTAATAATTCGTTGAATCAAAAACAAGGCAAACAACTTGCCACAAAGGAAGTTATTGGGAGGTGTAGTTGGTAATGCATATGAGCATAAAGTCGAGTCAAACATCGCAACGCGTCGCAGCCGGATAATTTCGGGAAACAAAGTCGATCCGGAAACCGGCTTGGGTGAACATTTGTATGATTATTACACTCCTCTGGGAATATTACGTAAGTTGTATTAATGCTGATTTCGAATCTAGATTTCGTCCATTTACAGAAACGAATATTCAGACGACGATTATAAATTGTTACACAAAGTGGTTGAAACATAAAATTATAAAGCCTTAATACCATATTAGTGCTCGAAAATACATATAACAACAAATGAAGGTATTTAGAAATGTAAAAATAAAGGATTTTAGATGCAGCAAGACTGAGTAATATAAACTCATTATTGATGTACTAGATTTTTCGTGAAGTAAGACTGATTGTGTTGTGATCCGGGTGGATTCATTACCATAGTAGCTAAATTAGTAGCTAAATTAACTATTAGCCTGAGATATTGAAAAAATTAATAAATAAGGGTTTAAGGGGTAGTGATGCATCTCAAATAGCCTATCCTACTCAAACGTCAACCTCACCTTCTCGCCAGCTTACCCTCTTTCCACAGATGAGGCTCTGACGACCGAGTGCAGGTGGTATACCCTTAGATCGAGGATGGAGGAAATGTCATCCCCAAATGTCGTCGAAAGTAACGGGAACCTACGATGACCACAATCAAACAAGTTTCCCAGGACATCATTTTGTCCACCCACTCTTTATCATGGCAAGAAACTTTAAACAAACGGCCCTCAGTGCCCATGCAGGTGCTAAGAATCCCCCGGCTTTACATGATGAAGACCAAAAAGCGAATTGGAACCTGGAACACCAGAAGTCTCTTTGCGGCTGAAAAGCTTGATAATGCGCTTCAGGAAATGAAAAAATGGATATTGACATTTTTGGTATAGCTGAGACAAAATGGCCTAATAGTGAAATATGTAGAAAGGATGGAACAACATTTTGTTACTCCCGAAATAATGACCCAGATCACAGAAATGGAGTGGGCTTTATTGAGTGAGTGAGTTATACTTCTGCAAATAACTGCCAGACTGATTAATATCATTGTGATACAGGTGTATGCACCTACAGCGGACAAGTCAGAAACCGAAGCTGAACAATTTTATGAGCAAGTCCGGGAAGTCTTGCACTCATTAAAGCTTCAAGATATCAATATAGTGCTGGGTGATTTCAACGCAAAGGTCGGTAGCAGAACTGAGGAAGGTGTAACAGGGGCATTTGAGTTAGGTGATAGAAACGAACAAGAAGAAATGCTAATCGAATTTTGTCGTGATGAAAAATTGGTTATCAAGAATACTTGCTATAAATTATACCCTAGAAGACTCTACACCTGGAAGTCACTTCAAGATGGACAGGAAAATATTGTACGCAACTAAATTGACTTTATTCTGATCAACAAAAGATATAAGAATAGCATTATCCGTATTACCGCCTACCCAGGAGCAGACATCAGCTTAGATCATAACCCTCTTGTTGCGAACTTCTATTTTCGATGTAAACTACTATCAAAACGACGTAGACCCCGAAAATACCATATTCAGGCATTAAAACAACCCGCAGTGCAGAGGAGCACGAAGACTACATTGGACAGGCTTGCCAAGAAAATAACCCTAGTCAAGAAGTTGCAGCTGATAAGATCTGGATTACGCTAAAAACGAACATTCAATCAGCTACCGAAACTGTTCTTGGTCGAACGAAACAAGAAAAAATCAAATTATGGATGACCGATGAAGTATTGAACTTGATAGCTGAACGTCAGATTGTTAAAAACCAGCATGATAAATAAAAGGAACTAATTCGCACTGTCAAAAGAAATATAAGGGAAGCTAAAGAGAATTGGACTTAGGAACAATGTGATGAGGCTGAAAGACTTCATCAGCTGCACGACTCCTTTAATTTCCATAAAAAAATCAAGGAAATAACTGGAACAAATAGAACAACAGCATAGCCGTTAATAAGAAATAGACAAGGAAGACCGATATTGGATAACGATGAATTAAAGGAAACTTGGAAACACTATGCGGAGACTTTGTTCAGTGATTAACGAACAGATGCCCCAATGAATGACACTGAAAACATGAGTGGTCCAAAAATTCTTCTGAATCTGAAGTCAGGTACGCAATGAACTGTATGAAGAATGGTAAAAGTGCAGGTCACGACGATATATATGCAGAAGTTTTAAAGCAAGTCGATATTAAACAAACCTCAAGAACTGCGAAGACTACAGCTTGATGAGCCACGCTCTTAAAATGTTCCTTAGAGTAGTTCATTCAAGAATATACAGAAAGTGTGAGGATATGAGTGGCGACATACAGTTTGGCTTTATCAAGGGACTTGGCACTAGAGAAGCTCTCTTCTTAATGAAATTACTATGCAAAAGTGCTATGACGAAAGGCAAGATATTTTTATCTGCTTTATTGACTGTCAGTAAGCTTTTGACAAAGTAAATCACGAACCGCTGTTGGAAAGATTACAGGAGATCGGTATAGATGATAAAGATATTAAAACAATAAGAAAATTCTATTGGCAACAGTTAGCTAAGATCTGTATTGATGTCAATCTGTCAAGAGAGACTTTTAATATACTGAAGGGAGTCCGGCAGGGATGTGTACTGTCGCCCGTTCTATTTAATATTTACGTTGAGAAAATATTTCATTTAGCATTAGAAAATGAAACGCGATGTATCAAAGTCAATGACATACCAATGAACAACATTCGCTATGCAGATGATACTGCAGTCTTAGCTAACATCTTTAAAGATCTCCAATCAATATTAAAAAAAAATCAACAAGTGCTGTGAACAGTTCCGGCTGCATATTAATACTTCCAAAACAAAAATGATGGTGATTAGTAGGCATCAGTACATCACTCCTCGTAACATCAACGGGGAAAATATTGAACGTGTCGCACGGTTCACGTATCTTAGCGCTGCTCTGAATGAAAAGTAGTATGTGATGAAAAAGTGAAGGGAAGAATTGGCTGTGCAATCTAATCTTTCACAGAAATATGCCACTACACACCCGAATACGAGTGGTTCAATGTTATGTATGGTCTATTCTACTATATGGTGCTGAAACTTGGTCACTTAAGGCGGAGACGCTGAATCGGATCGAAGCGGAGACGGCACCTAGAGAAGAAGGTTTATTGAAGAGATTCAATCAGTATATGTGGTATCTTATATAGATTATATTGGCGACAATTTTACTTTTATGCATGACAATGAAAGGCCGAATATTGCTTTAATTGTCCAGGACTTCATTACAGAAATCGATTTTCGGGTTATGGAGTGACCGGCTCGACTAAAACCCGATTGAACATTTATAGAATGAGCTGAAACGAAGAATCCGAGATAGGATTGGTGCCCCAACGTTGATCCCTTAGCTCATTATCGCAGTAGAAGAGTGGCTTCATATTCCAAAAGAAACCATATTGAACGTGAAAAGATCTATTCCTAATCGTATGCGAGCTGTGATTTGAGCAAGAGGAGGCACACCCGATATTCATGATTTAGTATTAACATTGTTATCATCTTAGTTGATTTTCAAGGTATCTTTTTTTGTAGTAATTAAATGACAATTTGTTTCATTCATTTCATTTTATAATTTTTAGCCTAACATTAAAGGAATTTCAATTAATTCATATCTCTATAAAATCATAATAAATCACCTTTCAGATTGTATTAGAATTTATTTTAGTCTACAGTATAGTTTTAAAAAAAAATACAATTAAAGTGTGAGGTGGGTCGATTTCTATGCACGTAAGTGTATATTAAGATGATTGTACCGTATTATGGACAGGAAATTTAAAAACAAAGATTAATTATAATATTTAAATGAAGAACATATAAAAGAGAAAATTTTTTAATAGATTTTTGGTTTTCAGCTTGAGAAAACTTAGAGAATAATATGTAAAAAAAATTCTGAATTAACAAATTTTATAAATTAAAAAAAAAACTTTTTAGAAGCCGAATTGTTATTTGGGCATTTCTTTCCAAACTTGGAAGTTATGTTAAGAAAATTGTCCCAGCATATATTTATTTTTAATATTTATATTTAAATAATTTTATACACGAAGTAGATAACTATCTAGTAAATAATAAACAGTAAGGGAAACGAAAGTTTTTCTATTATTTTCGGAAATATTAGGCATTATCAACAAATTTGACACAGGAAACTGTTGCATATAACAGGGGACTGTTATATAAATTAAACATACATTTATAACTACATTTTAATTTTTTCATTAAATCTTTATTTATCATTTCAACCAATGGTGGTTTTGTAGTTAAGTGGATACATAATAAACAAAAGAGAATAATCGATAATTTTCTTAATAATTATACTATTTATAGCTAAAACATATACAAACTGGAGTAGATAGTTAAACTTCAAATACTACTAGGAAGTGCAACTGTTGTTATGGATAAGGAAAAATATACTGAAAAAATAAACCAGCTCTTGGACGACACTACTTACAAAGTCATTCGGACGAATCCAACAAACAAAATCGACATGAACCTCACATCTCTAGTTAACGCCTCCAGCCTCACTCAAGAAGAAAATAAAGCCGTTAAAGTAAGCCGCTCCAAGATTCCACGCCTCTACGGCCTGCCTAAAATACGTAAAGAAAATATACCACTATGTCCAATCGTCAGCGCAATAGACTCACCAACCTACAAATTAGGTAATTATCTGGCCAAATTTTTACATCCCTTTACAGGAAAAACCGAATCCTTTGTTAAGAACTCTGGATACTTTGTCAAAAAATTAAAAACCATCCAACTAGAGCCCGGAGACTGGTCAGTTTTGATGTAGAATCGCTGTACACAAATGTACACAAATGATTCGGTTTCCATAATATCGGACATATTACGAAATAACAATATGAACTCCACCCTACTAGAATTCATTAAAGCATGTCTGATTTTCACTTATTTTACTTTTCAAGGAACTTTCTACGAGCAGACTTAGGAAGCGGCCATGGGATCTTCGCTATCACCTCTGGTAGCTAACACCTTCATGGAAGTTTTCGAAGAAAACGCCTTGTTTTCTGCTCCTCTAAAACCTACATTTTGGTGCAGATATGTAGATGATATGTTCGTAGTTTGGCCGCATGGCGCAGATAACCTCCACAATTTCCTCGATCATCTAAATCAACAACACTCTAGCATAAAATTCACTATGGAAACTGAATCAAATGGTGTCCTTCCCTTTCTTGATGTACTCGTACAAAATAGAAAGAATAGCAAATTAGGACATTCTGTGTACAGAAAACCAACACATACAAATCGATATCTGAATGCAACGTCACATCATCATCCTTCTCAAAAACAATCCATCATAAACTCTTGCGTTCATAGAGCACTTTCAATATGTGAAAACTGATATCAGAAGCAGAAAAACTGACTAATGTTCTGAGAGGCAACGGATATTGCGCTGAAGATATAATACGTTCTATTAATAGATATAAAAACTCAACTCCTCAACAAAATGTCATAAATGTACCTCCTATGAACAGTGTTGTCTTACCTCACATACACGGAATCACCGACGAGATTCCCAGATTGCTCCGAAAATCAAATATTCGGACAATTTTCAACACTAAGAAAATGTTTGAAGTCTCCAAAGGACGCAATTCCATTTCAAACACAAGGCGTTTACAAGATACCTTGCTCTTGTGGTAAAGTATATGTAGGTGAAACAAGGCGGTCTATATCCACTAGGCTTAAGTAACATGCAAGATGTATATAAAAAGAAACAAATTGTACAATCTATAGAACCTAAACACCAGTATTGCTCAGGCCACATTTTTAATCTAAAAGAAACTAAAGTGTCCGGTTTCTTTTAACGCAAAATTAGAGAATCAACTGAAATTTGAAAATATCGAAATAATATTAATAGAGATGCAGATTACAGTCTACATCACACTTGGAAATCGATTTTAGCGCTTGAACACGGTTCGCTGATCATCAATCGGATATAAATACCGGGCTGTTGCTCCTCAATAGTCATTCAGTATTCTATCTCGCGAAGTAAAGATCCCTGAAGATGCATCGTGCAATCGTAGGCGAAATGTCGGATAATAATTCCAATTTTACATGGTCTAAACCCAAGAACCATGATTTTCAACTTGACCAAAGCCGTGGAAGTTTTCGTTCTTTGCTTACAGAATTTTATAACGAATAATAAACTTTCAATATTAAGTAGTAATAAGGTACATTTGAAAATCATACTAAAGTGTATCAGTAAATATACAACTCTTCAAATACATCCACAAGTAAATCGAATAAGTAAATGACTTTATTCCCTTCTAACATTATATTTAGATTAGGTCATTTTTCTACTACTTCGTTCATTATCGCATCTGCTACATCATCTAGATCAAATCTAAACATCGGTCCCTTGTCATAGAGCTTCAAGAATGTCGTACGAATTTTGCCATTGTTTTTATTTACATGGTTAATAAAGCTCACATATCAATATTCCACATTTTTGTACACCTTTGGAAACCTTTCTGGTAATTTTGTGGCCATGATGTATAACATAGTATGTTGTGTCATTTGTTCATCGCTTAAAAAGGGCAGATTTTTGATATGTCAACTTTTTTGCCTTATTATTAATTATTTTGACAGCAACAAACGGGGTAACTTGATCAGAATGGTTACTAAATACATTACAATGTAGCATATTTTCTTTTTCAAATGAACTAAATGAACCTGAACTTTTAATCGATTAAGATCATGGAAAAAGGATACTCGCCAATAGTCAAGTTAGATTCGTTCGCGAAATTGGTAATAAATGGTTCCAAAAATATTTTTTTAGCCTTTAGGGCACTTTAGATGAACTAACGTGAACTAACTCTAAAGCGAATAAAAAAGGTGGGGATGGCATAGAGTAACATTATTATTATTATGATTTACAAGCCAAACGGCTTCGCACTCCCTCCAGGGATCATTCACCCATACCAGGCATACAAAAACACCAAAAGTATGAAGCTCTGTGGGAACACTTTCCATGTTATCGGGTCCTAGGTGACGTTGTCTGCTGTATTTCCTATGAACTTTCGGACGGTTCTCGCGGTTGCAAGAAGAACTGGTTTCTGCATAGGTTTATATAGATGCTCGCTAAGGCCTAGATGTTCTGCAAGAGGTTCCTTGGTATCACTCCAGTTGTTGACAGTGTTATGGGAATTGTTTAGACGCTGTTCATTGTCCATTGTCTTCGGATTTGGACCTCCAGATCTCTGTATTTGGCGATCTTCTCATTGTATTTTGGCCTTAGGTTGTTGTTGTTAGGTACAGCGATGTCGATTAGTGTAGTTCGCCTAGAAATTTTATCTATTAGTATAATATCTGGTCTATTATGAGCTACTGTCTGATCCGTCAGAACCGTTCGGTCCCAATATAACTTAGACTGGTTGTTCTCAAGAATAGGCTCCGGATTGTACTTGTAATAAGGCTCTTTTCCTACCTGTAATAGGTTTAACTTTTCCGCTAACTCTTGGCGGAGTATCTTAGCGGCTGAGTCGTGTCTTTCCTTATAGTCGGTTGCGGCAAACGCTTGGCATCCTCCAGTTATGTGCTGGACTGTCTCTGATGTTCGACAACCATATCTGCATTGGTCATTTTCTATTGAGGGATCTCTAATGATGAACTTCCGATAGTTCTTCGTCGGAATAATCTGGTCTTGGATAGCTAACAAGAAGCCCTCCTTTTCCGGAAACATCTGTCCTAAAATCAATCAGTAGTTCGACGCTGAGTTGTCGACATTGTCCTGATTGACCTCATTTGGATGCCGTCCATGAAGTGGCTTCCGCAGCCAGGTTTGTAACTTCTCTTGGTCTTTTGGGTAGTGAGAAGTAATATCTTGTTCCCTTAACTGTAGCGGCGTTGAATCGTCTGCCTCGCATATTGCTCGGTGTAGTGTGGAAGAGTCCGCTAACTTGTGGAAATATGAACGTAAGTTTATTATTTGTTGGTCGAGCTGCTTACCAATATCCACCAATCCTCTTCCTCCTTGATGTCTTGGAAGCATTGTACGTTCAATAGCACTCCGAGGGTGATGCTTCTGTGCTTTTGTTAGGAGTGTCCTTATTTTCCTTTGCAGGTTTTGGATGTCAGTCCTGCTCCATTTTACAATTCCAAAAGAGTAGCTCAGCGCTGAGCAAGCATACCTGTTGAGTGCCTTAAACAAATTTCTACTATTTAAATTAGTTCGTAATACCCGCCTTACCCTCTTGACAAATTCGGTTGTCAATTCAGCTTTCATAGTGCCATGGTCAATTCTTTTAGCCTGTTTCATACCTAGATATTTGTATGTTTGGTCCGCCTCCATTGCAGCTATAGTTTCACCGTTCTGCATTTCAAATGCCCCCGGTTGTATCTTCCCTTTAACGATGTTCAAAATACGGTACTTGTCAACTTCAAATTGCATTCCGATATCCCCGGAGAACTCCTCTACAATTTTAAGCATTTGTTCCAGCTGGTTTCTGGTAGCAGCCATCAGTTTAAGATCGTCCATGTATAGAAGATGATTCACTCTGACTACCTCTTCGTTGTTATTTCTAACACTAAAGCGGTATCTGGTGGAGTACAAACGGCGTGATAGTGGGTTCATTGCAAGGCAGAACCACAATGGGCTAAGTGAATCGCCTTGAAATATTCCTCTTCGTATCGGAATGGTGTTAGTTTCGATGGTGTCGCTGGACGGCACTTGCAATTGGATCCTAGTTCTCCAGGTTGACATGATGCGTTCTAAAAAGGAAACATTATCGACCCTGTACATTCTCAATATAGTTTTGAGCCACTCATGTGGCACCGAGTCGAAGGCTTTCTTATAATTCACGTAGGCAGCAAAGTGGTTTCTTCGGTTGGTACAGGCTTGGTTACATATGACAGAGTCAATAATCAATTGTTCCTTGCATCCCATTGCTCCCCTCGTGCATCCTTTCTGTTCAGTTACAATGATGTTATTTTGCTCACAATGTGCATAGATGCATTGGGTCCAGCAGGAGGTGATCACCTTATACAGTGTGGGTAGGCAGGTGATCGACCTATACTTAGCTGGGTCATGTGTGTTATGTTGGTCCTTTGGTAGGAGGTACGTAATACCTTCGGTCAAGAACAATGGCATTTTTGCTGGGTTAAGAAAAACATCATTAATAAGATTAGCCAGTTGATGGTGCATACACCCGAACTTTTTAAGCCAGTAGTTCTGGATCCCGTCGAGACCTGGAGCTTTCCAGTTATGGGATTCCGTGATTATTCCTGAAATTTCCTCGGTGGTAAATGGCTCAAACTGCATCTGGCTGTAATCTTGGCAGATTTGGTGTTCTTCATTGATCCAGTCAGCTGCGATGTTACAATCGGCTGGTGTGGAAAGTTGATTTCCCCAGAACTCTTCTACCTGTTCTCTATTGGGATATCTATTATCAGCCATATTAGGTTTAGCTTACGGTAGAAAGTCTTTTCTGATCGTTGAAAGAGCGCATTGTCTCGTTTTCAGTTATTGCTGGTCTTGTACCTCTTTAGCCGTGCTACAAAAACAGAGAGCTTCTGTTTCAGCGAATCAAGGCATTGCTGAGCAGTAACATTCGCTGGATCTTGTTGCGAATGATATCGGACACGATTCATGATTTCTTCAACTCGCCTTTGCAGTCGACTAGTTCTTATGTCCCTGATGTACTCCGTCAGCTCTTCTATATCTATTCAAAGATTTTTAATTTTCTTATTTAGACGTCTTTCCCATGGTGGTGTGCTGGGTTCTGTTCTTGCTGATCGGCACTCTGTTGTAACTTTAATTTCTAGAGCTCTAGCTATAGCAGTCGCGGCACAGTAGATGGTCATCTGTAAGGACTCCAAAGTGTAGGCATCTGAAACATAAGCTGGTAAAATCCGATTGTTCATGATGTCTAACGTGGCACCCAGTTTTTTGGATGAATTAATTTTTGGCAGTGCCGGTCTTCTTAACGGATTGTTTCCATCATACTCCAACACCGCAGCACTTATTTCAGTTGACAGTTTCTGATAAAAGAGTTCAGTGTTGTCCTGTTGGGCTTCGCCATTCAGCTGTTCCTGTTGTTCTTGGACCTCAGGTTCCGGTTGTGGCTCAGGTTCAGCAATCGGATTGTTGTTATTGTCAGTGCCTCTGATCTCACGTTCAATTTCCTCTTTGATGCTATTAAGCCGAGCTTCAGGAATTAGGCTGTTTCGGAGAATAACTCTATATTGGTCAGCTATTCTCTGCTGGGACACTAGCATGTGTGGGTACTCCCTGCAAAATTTGGCATGTAGTTGTTGTCTGTAGCCGATCATCTCTCGTCTTAGTTTAGTCACCCTATAAAAATGCGCATTATTGTCTCGTTAATGGACACAGTCCCTTTCATGCGCTGTCTTGGTCGTCCCGCTTAAGTAAGAGTTGGTTGGGGTTCCCGCACAGCATCCTCGGCGGGTAGAGCTCTTGGAGTTATCTGACCCTCGTGTTGATGTAGTTGTTGTTGCCTGTCCACAGCGATGTCAACTCTCATGCCGTTATTTGGTTGCTCTTGAGTCTCTGGGTCTGGCTGTGGCGCAGGTTCTGCGGTTTGTTCATTGTTATCATCGCTGCTTCTTATCTCTCGTTCTATTTCCGCTTTGATGATGTTAAGTCGCGCTTCTGAGATAAGTTTATTTCGGAGAATAGCTCTGTATTGGTCTGCTATTCTCTGTTGTGACACTTGTAGGTGTGGATATTCCCTACAAAATTCGGCATGAAGCTGTTGTCTATAGCCGATTGTTTCTCGTCCTAGTTCAGTCAACCTATAAAAAATGCGCATTACTGTTTCATTCATGAATGTTGTTCATTTCAGGCGTTGTCTCGGAAGTCCCGCCTGAGTGAGCGCTGGCTGAGGTTCCTGCGCAGCACCTTCGGAGGGTGGAGCTCTCGTTGTTGTTTGGCTCTCATGTTGTTGTTGGGCTGTAGCTTCTTGTGCGACAGGGGTTCGCCTCCTCAACACCCTGCCACTTGAAGTTTGCGATGTCGAAATGTTGCTCCCCCCAGAATCCGTGGAGCAGACCGCTTCTGCGGTGTGGGATTGTGGACTATGAGTCCTACCCACCTGGGGTACATTATGTTTTGCAGTCAACATTTCATTATTTAAAATTTATAAGTTCTCCCCATTTAATCGCCTCCTACGATTGGTTGAGGGAAACCCTGGATCTATTCGTTGCCGGGTCTAGTCGGAAAGCTGAAAGAAAGTGGCTTCTAAGGAATTATGTAGGAATTGAGTGTAGATGGGTCAGGGCAGAGGGATGTATAAAAGGTAAAGAAAGGATATGGTTAAAGGTCAGCGGATAGCGGGCGTTGCTGGCTGTACTGTCTACGCATTACAGTAACGACAAGTATACTGCTGGCTGCAGCACACTGCCGGCCAGACAGTATTATTATTATTATTATTATTATTTGAGATTGGAATTATATTTTTTTATAATCTTCTAGATTAGGTTGAATGAGTTTTTTCTTCAGTAATTTATTTCGATGGCACTTGATTGTGAAAAAAGTTTGGCCGCGATTTCCTAACAGGAATCCACCCTTTGCCGACAACAATAGAGGTGTATTTTCGACTCTGTAAGTTAGATTGAAAGATTTTTTCTTCAAATACTTGATCACAAGAAAAGTTTGGCCAAGATTTACAAACAGGAAACCACACTTAGTGCAAAATAGAGGTGAGATTAGAATTTTATTTTTTATTTCCGACCCTCAGGTTAGATCGAACGCTCTATTCTGAAAATATTTATTTTGATGAAACTTGACCTAAAAAAGTTTGGATGTGATTTACTAACAGGAACCCACCCCTCGCATAAAAAATAGGGGTGAGGCTAAAATTTTATTTTTTATTTCCGACTGGTTTATTTCCGACTATTTACGTCAGACTGAATTTTTTTTTTCTTAAATTAAATTTTAAGGTGCATATAAATATGGCGAGCCGAGCAGATGACGCGCCCGTGATGAATATGCCTCGAACGAATATAGTGTAGTTTTCTCTCTTTATTGTTTCTTTAGAATTGTCTTCAATTATTTTATAAAAATGTTGCTTCAATTTTAACTTTAGGTTATTTTAGGTATTTAATACGAGAAGCTCTCTTATTTGAACTTTTCGATAAAAATTATTTAGTTAAAAGATATTATATTACTAGCAATGCAGTTACATATTTGAAATAAAGTCGATGGTATCTTAAGGTTGTATTGTCTTCAGAACTACCTAGATATAGACTTACATTCAAATCGATGGCTCCATCGACCATGTGGAAATATGTGCTGGAAAATTTTATTACAGACAGGCACATATTTGAGATTAAGTAAAGGGTTATAAAAGTCGTTTAAGAAAACACTGGATATGGAATGGATAAAGCTAACGCAATCTAGTTTTAGATAAAATTTGTCTTAATTTTGATTTAATTTTCATCGGAAACTCTTAATAAACCTATTTTTAAAATAGCCAGGTGCGAAGAAGACCCATTTTGAGCAGTCATAACTTGAAATATCAAGAAGAGAATCTAAGAATTTTTATGTTCTGTTTGTTCTTTTATTAATTCGTTCTTTCACTTGTTCTTTCGTTTTCAATATTAATTTTTTGACTGGATTTATAAACAAACATAATTCAGATTACATTAAAAATATTTAGTTTTAAACCGCGAACAAACACAATAAAACTTATTAAACACTACTTTGTTTTACAACAATATGTCAAGTTATTTAAGTTTATGCCAGAAAATTATATAGAGGTGCTTTTATTATGAACATGATATGTTATGGAGTTTATATGTAGGATGTGTTTGTCAAATAAGTTGGATGGTGTCCATAGACTTCTATAAGTTAAGCAAATTCCATTAAGGTTAGAGAACGATTACCTTCAGCTTTTGAGCTAGTTACAGGTATCACGGCGAGCCTAGTTTAAAGGTCGGGTAAACAATTTCTGACAAATCGGCGGTGCTGTTGAGATGTGGTGGTGGGGTTGGGAGATTTGCATGAGTTCACTAGTAGAGTCCTGAGCTTTGTCAAGATATTTTGTAATAGAATTTGTAATAAACACCGAAAATGTCTTGCATCGAAGGTCTCTTTAAATTATGATATTCCTTACAAAGATCATACGGAGGATTTTGCTTTGAAAGCTTACTAATCTGCTGAACCTTAATCTGCCCATGGTGTTCCATGTAGGAGCCACAAAGGACAGGATCGAACTGACGAAAAGCTTGTAAATTCGCAAATTTAAGGTTTAAGTTAAGCTTATTGTTTTAATTCAGCATAGAATAGAAAGCTACTAACGAAGTTTTGGCTTTATTTAGTAGATGGTCAGTAACGAGAAGTTAGTTGAGCCTCCAAGCGAAAACTAGCCCCGAGTAAATTGTATGATTTCTTTTATGAGGATTTAACTTAATTTTCAAATCTATCATCTATATCTCCAGCTCATTTATATGCCGTTGTAATCTCAGGATAATTAGTCGGAACGACTCTAAGGACGTCACAAAAGCTGTCTCTTAGAATATCGGCTGTATGTAGGTTGACAAGAATGGGGACAGAGTAATCCTGAGGAACCTACGCTAGAATCGAGCTATATCGAGTAGATATAACATCGTGATAATACCACGAATGTTCTGCTCTCTAGGCAACTTAGGACCAGTATTACGAGATAGTTGGTGATTACTAGTTTTATAAACTTAATTATAAGTCTATTATGTCACATCTTATCAGAAGTCTTGCTGATATCTAAGAAGATTGCTCCCGTATGAAATTTTCTGATAAAGCCAGATTTTCTGGATCAAGAGATTGTCGATTCCGTGCTTCCCAACGAAATTAATGATTTTCAGATTTTTATGTTTAATACTGTTGGCATCACAATCTTTAAGTTTTTATTTTTGAGTTATGCGAGTCTGTACCGTTAGTGTACGATCAAACTGCTGTAACTGCATTTGAATGCCGAGATTAAATATTTCTATTAAAGCCTACATGTTTTGGATGAATATCTGCATCTAAACAAAGACAGAATAATGCTAGAAACCTCGTTTCATGTTCTCAGAGCTTCAGACAAACTGCGGCGGGGCTGGACCATTTAGATTGCTTGCATATTTAGGCCTGCTGGCTGCTCTCAATTGTCTGGGATGTCTGAGGCATCCCATGTAATTAGCAGGAAATTCCCCTTCATTTATGCCTTTGGGTTTCTGATTATGAACTAGTTTGTATGTATATGTAAGATGACATTTTAACTTTACGTGACCAAATAACTGGCACTGATGGTATTGGATGTTGAGACTTTTCGACGAAATCTCTACTTTAATTGGCATATTGTCGTACATGGCTTCCTGATTTTTAGGCAACGCTATAAGTGTCAGTCGCATTGCTGATTTATTTTTGTTGTACGACCTCGTTACTGACTGTGGTGTGAAGCCTAAAGACTCTAAGTCTTTCTTTATTTTATCCATCGATCAGGACTCTAATGTGCCCCTGACAATAACCTGTAACAATTGTCCACTTGAAAGCAGTATGTATGGAAGGGGATGTTGCTTGATTAAAAAATTTTGTTATTTTCTTGTGGTAGTCAGGTGTCGGTGGATAAAGCTTCATACCCTCCGTAATTGTCATAGTATTACCAATGTTCATTCCATAAGCTTTCATGACGGCTAGCACATTACTATAAATGTATTTATTGTACAAAACTATTGGCGGAACCTTTACTTGGTTCAACCTCGATATTGACTTTTCGAAACAGCAAAAATTTTAATACATTCATCAACAGAATTCTGTTAATTTGCAACAATGGGCGGTAGATTAGTATTATTAGTAATATTAGTAGCAAGCAATGAAGGAAAATCTGACTGTAATTGCTTTTTACCGGAAGGCATATTGCATTGCCTATGCTTCTTACTGGCAATAGTTAAAATTTTATTATTATCATTGTCAGAATTTCCTTCACTGATACCCGTCTTATTAGAGATCATGTCTATATTAATGCTATTATTAATATCTATATAGTTAGTATTTTTAGTAGCATTATTTAAGTTTAAATTTGAATTAATACATTTAAAGATTTAATCGCTCTCACACCTTGAGATTTTTGCCATTGATTCACCATTCTGGGTTAAAAAAGTTTGTAATTGTAGCAGAGTCGCATTCTGTTGGAGTAATCTGTCTAAACATTGACAAAGTATACACACAAAAATCTACATTTAATAGCTGATAACATGATTTTTGAAGCTTTGCTTCTAGTCTTTTGATATTTTGTAAGCCTCATTGCATTTGCCGATGAATGGGATTGGATCTGGGGTGGGCAGTTGCTCCTTATTCATGTCCATTTCCATGAGAAAACGCAAAATCAAAATTTCACTCTTATGGCAAATTTGAAAAAGTAAAAACCGATGCCGGCCTTTCCACCTTGAGAGTTCAAAGGAATTTTCTGTTATTCGTACTACTCGTATCTACATTACAAATTCCTAAATCCAATAATTAAAAAGCAAGCAGGTGCCAACCAGAAAAGTAAATTTCAAGTCAGTATCGTTGTGGTTTAGTAACCAAAAAATAATTTTCTTTTGCATGACTCAACTAAACTTTAACGCTTGATTGTGACAAATATTTTGACAGGTTATTTTGTCACTTTCTCCGTGTATTAACAAAAAAATCGTCTCAAGTACAAGTCATAGAGCTTATTCAACAACGAATTGCATTTACATATTTGAGTCGAAAAACCATTTCATGAAATCAAAAATTCTAACCGCCGAATTTTAAAATCAAAAAGTCCGTTTAATCTAATTGTGAATTAAACAGAGCTAGGGATATAAAATATACATATAGCTACTATCTTTAGATCCTATTCAGCTACATAAAATTGTACGTTCTACACTCTAAAAAAATAAACTCAAATTAAATCCTGTAAACCCTAAATTAGTCTTAATAACATGCTCATACTTATACGGCTATACTCATTTCAAAGACGCAAAATTATGTACAATATTGCCTAATAATCCTCAATATAGTCATTAACACGTTCATTACTGTTTTCAAGTTTTTGAAGCATATCGTCGATTACGTAAGGCTCTGTAGAAATAATTGGTTCAGCTTCAATTTGCGTCACATTATTTTATCGAAAAAGTGAAATGATGTGGCTGCCTGTTATCACAATGTTGTTGTTTTAATTTCAGAATTGACATTCAATTAGAATGTTTTTGACACTGTCTTTAATATTTTAAGTGCAACGAACTGTACACAATATAATGACAAGACCTGATTAACCACCCTAGAAACTAATTTACATAATATCCTACTTGGAAATTTGTCTTGAAAGGCCATAGAAAATTAATTTAGTTTTTAGTCAATATCTTCTAGGTCCGGACTTAGTGACCAGCGCCTAAATATCATATTAGAAAAAGTTGTTTTTAAGAAAAAAATTTTTTTTTTGAAAAATATCCTAACAATAAAACTTGCTGGTCTAATGTTTTTATTGTTCAATTTTTTGGTACTTGATTGTACTGCTTATTCTGTTAGAAGAGCTTCTTTGGTTAACTAGAAATTTACAGTTAGAATTTTAGCTGAAAAAGTATTGATAGATTTGCCAAATCATTCTTTTTTAAATAATATATCATACAAACAAAAACAGTAAGATTATTTTGTCTCATCTTAGGAATAAATACCGTGTGTCATATTTAAGACACAGTGAACAACATAAATAAATCCATATACAGGTAAAAACTTATGTAATTAGCTAAAATGTATATAATTTATGGAGCCAATTTCCGTAAGCTTGAACGTTTTAAGGTCAAAATGTTTAAGTGAGTATTATAGGTGTGCAAAAATGTCGATTTAAGGTTTATTTCCTGCATAACAAGGTCCCCAAGGAAACTAAATTCTCAAATAGTATAGCATGGGGAGTGCTAAAACAAGCCTCGTAAGAATTGGCTATATTCCTTTCTTTATTAACTTTTCTTCGATATTCCAAACTTTTAATTATTTGAAGGTGTGTTTGGAGATAGAGCTATCAGTAGAATATCATTTTAAAAAGTGTCGGATTTGAGCTTTATGAAATATGAGAATAATACCTAGGACGAGATTAATACTATGGAATATACAAAGAAAAAAGGAAAGAAGCCGAAGTAGCAATAAAGAACCAAACGGAGAAAAAGTGAAAGGAATTTGGACAAAAAATAACAGAAAACTACAGTGGGAATCAAAAATTATTCCGCGGGAATATTAAAGATTATAAGGGGAACCTAATAACAAATGAAGATTGAATAATGGAACTAACATCTATGGACGAAACAAGGCAACAGGATAATGCAAAAGAGAAAATATTGAACAAAAAATAGATCATATAAAAGAAGAAGAATTAGAAGAAGCGCTAAACACGATAAAATAAGACACATTTTGATAAATTGGAGAACGGTGTAATAAAAAATGCAAAAATATCCAACAAAACAAATGTTATACTGCCGAAGGAAGGTATTCGGAAGAATAATAAAAAAAAGATATAAAATAGAATCCATACTGGAAAACACCCAGTATGGATATAACAAGAATAGAAGCACACATGACGTCATATTCATTATCAAACAAGAGCATACTAGTGTATATGTAGACATCGAAAAAACCTTTGACTGAATACGCAGAAAAGACGTATGGAGAGTGCTAACCAAGAAGAGATGTAACACTTTAGAAGCAATAAAGGACATGTACAAAGAAAATATGAACATAATTAAAACAAGCAATGAAGAATCAAAATAATTTGAAACAATGCAACGTGTTAAATTACGATCCATATTAAGTTCTTTCCTATTTCTAATGATACTAGATGAAGTAATGAAAAGAGTAAAAAAACAGGAAACAATTGACTGTGTGGTACTGGCAAATGAAGACAACACAAGTAAATGAGGTGAGGTTTGAAAATGACATAGCGTTGACAGCAGATAGACAAGAATATTTATAAAACAATATTGAAGTAGTAAAGAAAGAACTTACGAAGATAAATATGAGAATTAATATATAAAAACCAAAAACTATGATGATTTCGAAGACAAAAGAAATACATGAAATAAATCTGGATGGAAAGAGAGGTGACCACTTCAGGTACGCGGGTGCAAATACAGAAGACAATCAAAGAAAGATAAAAATGGAAGTAGTGAAAAGAGTGGTGAGACAAACACTCTTGCCAAGGACTTTATTAATAAGATAAGAATCATAGAATGAGGATCTTAAGAAGAATGGAAAACAGACAAAATCAGAAACAAGAGATACACATGAAACCTGCAAATAAAACTCATTAGTGGAAAAATTATAGAGGGGCAGCCAAGATGGTTTGATCGTGTATGCTGAATGACGGATGGACAGAGAAATTCAGGGAACCAGCGGAGCTGATGAGTCAAGTATGAACTAAAACTAGAAGATTTACACAGGATACAAAACAATGTAGACAAATAATACAAACTCAACTTCTAACGGTAGAAGAATTTCGGGAAAAGAAATTAGTACGCTGTATTCAGCGTACATATATCGTAAAATATCTTAAAGTTTTCTACTATTAAAAATTTGAAAAAAACTATTAAAATATTAAAATCAATTGGTATTGACAGAAGGGACATGAATATTACAACCGAACCATAATGAAACCAAATTCCTAATGCTAACATAAATCAGGACAAGAATGAATCAGGTGCTCCCTCCTCTTTGACAACTCCATTCATAAGCCATATTCAGAGAAGCACTTAATGACGCAATAGGCAAAATAAAAATCATTGAAAAGTTGATTAACAACATACGATATGCTGAGGAAATTATAACAGACAGAATAATGATGTCTCCAAAATGAAAGTAATACTATTTTCATGAACTACAAGACACAACTTTTGGAGAACTGTCTTATATCTTAAGAAAGAAGACGATTCTCGTGAATCTAAAGTTAAGGTTTTCAGTGCCAGTAACGTTAACACAAATAAACGTAAACAAACTAAGAGTAATGCGGAGAGCGCTGGAGAGGTCTCTGGATTACTCTACGGTCTACGCTTGCATATTTCTATAAGGCAAGATTCATAACGTAAGAATACGTCAGATAACTTGGTTCAATATATAATTGCGTGGATAACAGAAATAAAATAGCAATTAGCGGTGCATGTTGTTAAATAGTCAGACGAACGCTAGGCAACACAAATCACCCAATGACGACCTAGGGAAACAAAACAAAGTGTATGCAGATTCTCGTTGCTATGGACAGATGATATAAAGCAGATAGTTGACTGGGACTGGTAACAGAAAGCACAAAATAGGCATGAATGGAATAAATTAGGAACGCCTTAGCCCAGGAGGGAACGTTGAAAAGCAGAATAAGAAGAAGAAGCAAGAGACATGGCATTCCCTGCCAATAACAGTACTGTCCAATAAATTTTCCCTTTTAAATATTTGAACACATTTAATGAACTGGTAACGTAAGATGGGAAATAATATCAAAAATCGTACAAGCTCGGAAAACTTTCATCGATATAAATTTCTTATGTGATCAAAACTAAGTTTAAAATTAAGAATAGACATGTTTAAGATGCTAGGTCTTTTCTATAGTTCTTTACAATTGCTAGCTCTTTGTTATAAAAGAGAGAAAATCTTAATATTTGAGACGCCTTATGAAATCTTCATGCTAATAATTAAGTAAAAAATACGAAGGAAAATCAGAATTTTTGTTTGAAGTATTTACGTAGATAATTTTGTGCCTGATCTATTGACCTATTTGGATCAGCGGTATCAATAATCATGTTAGCAAGTTGGCTCGCCACGTTCGCATGTAGGCATCGCAATAAGAAAGAGCGAATAATGCAGCTATTTGTATAGTATTCCGAGTTTTGGAAATTATGCTTATAATATGCCTTGGGTAGACGTTCATGTTTCGGAAATAATAAAGAAAAACAAATATCTGTTACTAAAAAGGCGTTTTAACCAATCCAAAATGCATTTTTGCCACTGTGAAGATGGACTCCTCAAAATATAGTTTTCAACTTCTCTGTCCTATTTTCTGGCACAGAAAGTCGTTGATCGGGCAGTTGCTCTTCACATAGAGAAATAAAAATAAATCAGGACTGTACTGCAAATAACCTGTTAATTCTACGTTTTGAGTGCTCAAAATAAACAAATGTTAAGAATTCGCATTGCTTTCGGTTTATCTTCCCCAATTCACTGAAGTTTTCCAGCAAACAAATCATTGTGTACCATTGGCCTTTCTTTGATTCTTTCATGACCCGATTGATTAATTGATTGAATAATGTAGCAGACCAGGATTTAGGAGCTCTTATACTGCATCTTTCAGGCTTACTGTGTCGTCTGTTATATCTATTCTTTGTATACAGGTTTTTACTCTGGTGTCTCCAGAGGGTTAAAGCTTTGTAATCAAAGTAGATGTGTGAGACCATCTCATCCTCTTCGTCACATAATCTACATATTGGTTCTTTACGGAAGATGTCCATTGTGTGTAGATGTTTCCTTAAGCTACAGCGGCTGGTTATTAGTACTGGTATCAGCCTTATCTTTTTTCTGCTTAGAAGCAGAATTTCATGGATTAGTTTGTCGAATGGTCTGTACAGTAATAGTTTTCCGAACTTATGACTCGCAATATAGTTCCAGTGGGTTTGCCGTTATTGATTTACCCACCAGGATAACCATCCACGAATGGCAGTAAAGAATTCAAATATTGGTTCTGTTCCAATAAATATTGTTACAGACCCTTTTATTGCAATTGTCCTGGCATCCACTCAAAAGTGTTATGTTTTGTCAAGGTGATAAGGTTTTGAAAATAGCCCCAGACCTGTTTTGATGTTATTTGATAACATTCGAGAGCTTTCAGTGCATCTTATATGTCGGAGAAAATGAGAACTGTCCTATCCCTGTAACCATTCTTCAGACTGTTTCAAAGACAGGTATCAATAGTATATATTTCTGCCTGTAATACCATGGTATACCAACCAGGCAACCATTTGCTTTGAATATCTTGGTGCGCGAGCAATTTTTGTTGGTGAATCATTATGAAGACCCATTCGGCTCATATATACTCTAGTATTACTAATGCCTTAATGTTTCAATTTCCCGGTATATCATATGACTATCATGCATTATCCGTTAAAGCTCAGCATGGTTGTTTTGTTGCACTACAACCGATTTTGGACGAGCTTCACAAGACTCGTCCGTGAGCGAATGACGGCCAATATTGAATCACTAAACCAAGTGGTATATAGTGATTTTTGTAGATGCTTTATCGTCGTACGAAGAATTAAGTTTATCGATGCACTCTTGTTGAATTGAAAATAATCGCAAGATTTAGTTCCGTCTCTGTATATCAAACGTTCTGTATACGTATACCAACTAAAATGTCAAACTGTACAATGGATATGTCAGATGGCACCTAGCAATGCCAGTGTTATCAGTTCCCGAAATAATAACAACCACCCTCGTAATATAACATTGGTAATACACATGGTTTCTTAAGTCTACCTGTAGAGAGATCGACGATGTTGGTGGTGAAATTGAATAACCTATTTTAATTATATCGGGCTCTGTAATAATTTTAGACTTAAATTGTACTTGGGTATTTTCACTTCAACGAATTACGCAAAACTAAAGGTTGTCTAGGTTATGATATTTTCCCTCTTACCTTTAAAGATGTATATGTAAGTGATTGCGGTTTTCATATTATCTTCTTAAATTTTAACAAGTGATGCTGTAAACATAATATTTAAAATTGTACAAGTGTTTACAATTTCAGGGCCGGATTCAGCTTCTCTCTTTGGAGGAGGGGGGCAGTGATAACACATACAATATCGCAAGTGAAAGCAAGTTGTCGACGTGGGGGGGGGACGCCAGGAGCTCTGAATTTGAATCTCTTGGGGGGGAGCGGTCGCAAGCAAAAGCTAGTTATCGACGAGAATGGAGATGTCAGCAGCATTCACCTTTCTAGGTAAAAGGCAGGATCGGGTTTGTTTTTCTGAATTTAGAGCTCTTGGGGGGGGGCGCAATCCCGAGTTATCGAAGGTGGGGATGCCATGAACATTTATATTCCTAGTGTAAATTGCAGGTTCATTTTCTTGCATTCGAAACTTTTGAGGGGCAATGGCCTCCCCCACTGTACAATTTTAGCATTTTTTAAAGAATAGATAATATTGCAGGAAACGATAAACATGGCAGAAGACGAAAAGTAATGTTGCGTAAAAGAAAACAGTAAATAACAGATTTTTCACGTTTTGTTAAGACACATCCACTATCCTAACGTAATATTGGCTGGCGTTAGCAAGAGTACACGATTGTCAAAGTAATTCGCAATTTACCTACAAATAATTTCTTAAACTTTAAGAAACTGTAGAAAAAAAATCTGGATAATAGATAAATAATAGTAAAAATAAGTTGATGTGTATATTTACCTAAAATATAAAGAAACCATTACCTAAAGATCATAATTTATTTGACTAGAGTACACAATATTCGTTTCACTTGCCAATTTTACTCTGTTAATAAATACTACCTCTCAGATTTATTATTAAATAAAGTTAAATGGATTTGAAAATAATCCCAAAATGCCTACTTTCCCTTTTTTCTTATTAATTCCTCTTTCTAAAAATTTGTAATTAATTAAAGTTCATTGTAACACATCGTATACACTGTGAAAAGAAAATGCATTAAATTTAAGGTTAATGTGCTGGAAGCAAATTTCCTAAACCTTTTTTTAAATCCAATTAATGTAATGCATTAAATTTAATAATCTTTACATTAATCTAAATTAATGTATTCCATTAAATTTAATGTAATGATACATTAAATTTAAAGTTTGATCATTACTTTTAAGGTAACTATGTACATTAAATATACAACCAGTGTCCATTGAATTTAAAATATGGCATTACATATTTAATGCACGAACATTAACATGAAGTAAAAAAATTCTGCTACCAGGAAAAGGTGGAAATTTTTCCCATAGGTACTGTACCGTCATCTCTACACCGGTTTTGAACTCATTGATTTCCATCAGTACCGGCAGACATGTACACCTCATCATAAGAAAACTGAGTCATTTAAGCAACTTATAGCACATTAAATAAAAAATTCAGTACAAGTTGCGCCATTTCCTGGCATCTCATGCAATGTACCATGAATAATCATGAAAATTGCTTTAATGTTAAGGTACATATGAATTAATTTTAATGTACGGAAAGTTGAAATATCTTTTTAGTTACTTTATTGAAATTTAAGATATTATCTAATCAAATTTAATGTACAACGAAATATTTCAATGAATTTGCTTTAAATTCGAAGTAAATGTAAATTATTCACGATTTCAAATACAAAATCATTAAATTTTTATGGTGAATGTACATTAAATTTGCATTAAATTTAAGGTTATTTTTAACAGTATTTATATAGACGATTCGATTACTTGGAAATTCAGGGTTTTGAAATAGGACAAGGGAATTGTGTATATATGTTGTTTTTACAGCTACGACACAACAAAATTTTGAGCTGAAAAGTTTAAAAACAAAAATATTATTTTTTAGAAAGGCTTCAGATAAATAAATAGATAAATATAAAATTATTTAGAAAGTAAATTCGTATAATCCAGATCTCCAAATTATTGTACAGAAATTTCCTGCTACTAAAAGTTTTATTAAAATTCCTGCTAAAGCAAAATTATCGATTTTGTTGCATACATATAAAGAGGTTAATTGGTATAGGATTTGATTTCCACTAAAAAAATTTAAAAATTAGGTGTATTGCGGTCCGGTTCATGGCCCGCAACTACGATAACCTGTCAACCCAGAATAGGGGGCGTCAGGCCGCGCCGGCGTCTCGGGCGTCGATGGGGTGTGGCGGGCGCCAACACCGCGGCCGTCACAGTAGGTTACGCGCCCCCGAGTCCCTGAGACCGTCGTGTCAACGACTACGCAGAAGAAGACGTTAACGGACACGAGTCCGTGGTCACCGCATCGCGGCGCCTGGGGAAGAAAAGACCGGTAAGTCCGAATTCGTTCTGATATTTAGGTTAGGATATAAGCGTGTGTGGGGGAAGGGGAAACAGGGTGAGCACATGGGGTAGAAAGGGTAAAGCGCATGTCATGTATTTATTAAGAAAATAGAACTGAAATAATCATTTATACATCCACAGCAATTAGGTACTAAACTAAATAAAACTTAATTTCCAATCTGTAAACCGGCATTTTCCAAATTTACATTAAGGTATTGTTTAATATATATGCAGTTTTTTAAATTTACAATCAAATCAACAATTATTAACATATCTGACCTGTGCTAAAAATTTTTATAGTTACATAAAATTTTTACAATATTCCTTAGTATTCTGGTAACCTAAGGATACATCACTTTTTAATATAAATTTAAAAGTAATCTACGACTTGTATGTTTCCAAAAACATAATTTTTTTTTTGGATTAAACTCATTCTCATTTCCCAGTAATTATTGCTCTAATTCTGTTTATTTCCAAAAGGAAAAATAGTTGAAAACTTCAACTTTTTTATAATTTTGAAAATAATATCCTTAATTAGCTTTCTAAGAATAGAGATCCAAATGTGTTTTAAACTAAATTCTAAATTCTTATTCCGTTTAAGAAATTTCCAAAAAAATTAATTAGAATGCTCTAAACACATGTAGTTAGTGGAGACCCCTTAAAGTGCCATTTTATTTCCAGCTGTAAGTTATTAACATAATCTAAAAAATATCTACTTCAAGTCTAAAATTATAAACATATTTATTAATAAATAAAATATTTAAGCTGTTCTTAATTTTTGTCAATATTTCCAGAAAATTTTTTTTAATATAATACATAATTTTTTGGTCTTAATTAAAATAACTAAAATTTTTACCCGTGGATTTGTTATTAAGTTTTAGAAGCTAAACTCATTCTAGGCTCGATGCAGGTAAAACTTCTATTTGACAAGTTGAGTTATGGAAATTTATTTATTAGTGTTTCTCATTTTTATAATTTATTATGTACAGGATGTCTAATTTTCGACACTTTTTCAGAGTATCTCTATTATTATTGAAGATAAAGTCTTTTAGATTTTTGCGAAACTATGCTATTTTTCAGTTAGACAAAAGATGCAGAAATAAATTTTTCCCAGTATTTTTTTCCAGATTAAAATTAAAAATTTTCCATTTTAAAGATTGTTTGAAAATTCAGTCTTAAAGTCGCAGTTGGCTATGAACATTAAATACTCATTAATAATAATATTTTTTTGGGCTTCAATATCATTTAGCATCTTTAGTTTCAAAGTTTTTGAGTTCCTCTAAATATATTACGGTTTAAAAAATGAAAGTAGGCTACGCCTACCGCGGAAAACAGAAGCTTTATAATTTCTATCACAATTCGACAGGTGAAACTTTAATTAGGTTTAAAATACTATCGTAAAAAGATGTTTTCAACCACTGAGTATTTTTTCAATCTCTTATTCACTAACATTAACTTTAAAACCGGTCTAACTTAACAGTAAAGTGCACCAATAAGCCAAGCAAGTTTTGAACCTTACAAATTAAAAATAAAAAATAATTTTCTTTGATTACTAATCCGGCAAACATTGAAAATTTTGTTTATTTTCAGAGGGCAATTATTCTTACTTTTGATTTCACGGTCTTATCTCTACATTTTTATCCTTAATATTGCTATATAAGCATTTTTTTTGTAAACAATTTTATTACAAATTCTCACAATATCAGAAGCAAAATAAAACTGTTCAACTAAAAGATCTAATTTCCATAATAACTAAATCGGGCCTAAGTCTTAAACTTTCTGAGTGAATCTGTCAGTTAAAGCTTTCATAATCGGTGGCTGTTCAAAAAATATGTTGGTGATTTTATGTAATCGATTGAGATCTCTCAGGAGGATTCTGAAATATATTTTAATAGATACGTATAATACATATGTATTTCTACCACAAAATATTTCAGAGTTGCGATGGAATACTTAGCTCCCAGTCGGCCATATCCAGACATTTTTTCTAAATTAAAAAATAACCTAGTAAAACATGGAACCTTTATGCAGCCACGGCCCTAAATTTATGACAAATAAAACAGAGAGAGGGAGACAAAGTGAATATTCTTGTTTATGTACAGGCAGCGCCTTCAATCTCAAGTAGAGAGATATAAATGGGTACTGAAGTCATCAAAAGTTTTGCACAAACAATCTTTAAAAATATAGTAAGTACTACGTCAATAAATTTTATATAGTACAAAACTTACATAACGGTGATGCAGAGCACCGAGTAATATTATGCAATTAGTATATGAAATAACTTAGAGCCAGACACAGTTTTGGAAGATTGTAATTTGGTCCGATGAATTTATTTAAATGCTGATATTTTCCACAAAGAAAAAAATAAACATTGGTTTGCTCAAAATCGTCATATCATTGATGAAATGCTGTAACAATGGCTTTTTGGATTTGGTATCGCTTATTTTATTTTAAATTAGGTCCGAATTATGACAGGGGTCTCACAACAAACAGTTATCCAGAAATTTTAGAAGATATAGTATCTATTTACTAGTAAATGTTCGCTTGTTGATGTATAATTATATACAGGATGTCCGGGAAAATGTGGGAATCTCCCAGATATGAAAAAAAAAACGTGAAACGAATACTACAAATTCATATATACTTTTTTCGTATAAGTTTCCTCTTCAGAGATATGGCCTTTCAAAGAGCTGCAATGGAATCAAGTTTTTTACACATAATTATTGAACCACCTGGTATCTTTAATTTTTTTTTAATACGGTGTATACCAGGTAACAACCTATAAATTACTATTCAATAAAGTGTAGTAAATTACTGACAGCTGCAGGGACGGACTCGCTCTGACTCTCAAGATCTCATTTTTTTACGCCCTATATCATAAGAACTTCGGACAATGTTTTTTATATACCTTTAACTATTGACTAAAAATTCATTCATGTCGCTAATCCTAACCGTTTTTGAAAAGAACGTCATTTCCTTTACATTGTTATTCTCCTAACTTCTGTGGGGTTGAATATGAAAAAGAGGAATTCCTCTCGTATTATAGATTTAATAAAAAGTTAAACTAACTGCTTAGTTAAAAACTTCGTAAGGTATATATGATACACTCGAGGGCACGACGAATTGAGAACTGCTGTACCCGCCCCATTAACTCAGCATTATTCTTTATTTGATCACATTGAAACGTGATTCTCCGTGGATGTCCCTCCCTACTATCGACGGGAGTGGAATACACCAAGGTTTTGAGGTGTCCTCATAAGTAAAAAAATCCAACGACGTTAGGTCAGGAAATCGAGGAGGCCAGGCAATAGCTCCTCCTCTACCTATCTAACGGTTTGGATATACTATATTCAGGTACTTCCCCACAGCAACGCTTAAATGAGGTGGTGCCCCATCGTGCATGTCGTACATGTTTCGGCAGGTTTGAAGTGGTAAGTGCTCTATTAAATCGTAAAAAGCGATCTGGAGGAACTCAAAATAAAGTTCTCGATTCGGTCGTGCCTTCAATACGAATAGTCTAATCAAAAAATTGCTAACGATTCCTGCCCAGATATTAATTAATTGGAACTGATGTTGATGATGCGAAACAATAGTTGCATGAGGATTTTCGTCAGCCCATACATGTGAGTTTTGTAAATTTATGATACCATTTTTGGTAAACCCTGCTTGATCCGTGAAGAGAATAGTGCTAATGAAGCTTACATTATTTCGTTGCTGATCCAATAGCCAGTTTGCAAACTGCATTCTACGGGGAAAATCTTCAGGAATCAGTTCATGCACTTTTTTAAAATCTCAGCTGTTCTTGAAGAACTTCATGTACCATTGTTTTCGACGTATTAAATTGCCCTAATAATTTTCGAGTGTTCGTTGAAGGAGTGCCATCTACAGCATTTAAAATGTTTTCGTCTAATTGCGTTCGTACTATTCTTTCCCGACCAGCATCAGTACTTATTTCCTAAAATTATGAAGAAATTTAATAATATTAGCTTATTAAATGGAATCGCCAACCATTCTCCCTTAGATGTTCCTCTTTTTGTTAGTATAAGGTTGAAGGTTGAACATTTGATAGGAACAAAGATGTATCGTTTATCGAAATACTTTAAATACATGATGTTAATAAAATGACGTTTTTTCGAAAAGGGTTAGGATTAGTGACATGAATGAGGAGTATTTAATTTTTAGTTGGTAGTTAAAGGTATGTAAAAAACTTTGTCCAAAGTTCTTATCATACAGAGTCTAAAAAAATGGGGCCATGAGTGTCACAGCTAGTCCGTCCGTCCCTGCAGCTGTAAATAATTCACAACACTTTCTTGGATAGTAATTTGAAGGGTCTTATTTGGTATACATCATATTAAAAAAAAAATTGAAATATACCTGGTGATTCAATAATTAGGTGTAAAAAACACTGCAGCTCATTGGGAGCCCATAGCTCCGAAGAGGAGGCCTATATGAAAAAAGTTTATATGAACTTGTAATATTGCTTTCACATGTTATTTTCATATCTGGGAGATTTCCCACATTTTCCCGGACAGCCTGTAGATTTCCAGCAAGACGGTGCACCGAGTCATAACTCTCAGGTAGTGAGACTTGTTTTGGAAACTAATTTTAATCAAAAATGGATTGGTATCAATGGGTCTGTTAGTTGTCCCCCCAGATTCCCCGATCTATCTATTCTAGCGCTTTGAACAGACCATGATTTATAGGACTCGACATCGTTCGGTAGAAGAACTTCGTAATGCAAAAATTTGCCTTTTCAGTTTTTACAAAACAAACTTTTTATTATATTAAATGCTTTAAGAAAAATTATAGAAACGTGCCAATTCGGCATCAAGAAAAATGGCAATCATCTTAAGCCTTACTCCAAATATTAACTATTATACATTTCTGAAAAGCTTTAAAAAGTAGATATCGAACTGTCAAATAATATACAGGGTGTTCTATTAAAAAATATATAAATTTGGTCTGTTATCTAAAATCTGATGCCTTTAGAAAAAAACAAGTAAGCCAATAATTAGTGGCGTAAATAACGTCCCTGCTCGTTCCGCAGTGCGGTGCGGGGGCACTGCCATTCCAGGGGCGCTCTCAAGTCCCTTGATGGAAATGAATAAATATGAAGGAACAAGACGAATGTAAAATAGTAGGGTGCATTCAAAAATCTGCTTGGGGGCGCAAATACTCTTAGTTACGCCACTGTCTACAATAGTTGGTTTTAAGTTTTTATTATTTTACATACTATGATACGAGGGGGGTTTGTAAATGAACACTTGCAATTTCGCCCTATTTCCTAAAAATAGAAGGTGCTAGGAAAATTTTATTTGATGTGTCCTTTGTTCAATAGAAAAGTAGCATATGTTCGCTTTTGTTAATATAAACCTGCTTTTATTAAATTAGTACGGATTTAAATTTAAATCACCTTAGTTTCAGAGGGATTTGTTAAAAAGGTTTAACTTTTAAAACCGATTTAGTTGCCATAGTGGTTAGATCTTTTAATTAGCCAATTTTATTTTTTTAAAAGGATCGGAACATTGATACTAAAAAAAATGAACAAGTTCACTCAATTATGTCCTGAAAACTGTTCAGACTTGTATATGTACAGGTTCGTACTTTGTGTGGTGACAAAATTGTGGATTTCTTATTTGTAATTGGTTATTTTTCAATTAAGAGGGAATCCAGGCCGAATTTTAGCATATTCTTTAACTCCCCAAAATTAACTATATATTGCAAAAATTAAAGTAGAATTTCGCCATAACTCGTTGTTCTTGAGACCTTCCCTATTAAAATTTTATTTGAACAGTCAAATTGGCAAAACCTTATTTTGCATTTTCCCTTATATAACAACGAAAAATAGGTTGTATTTTTTAAGCGCTTATTTGCCGGCATAAGTAGTACATAATATCATAAGTAAAACAAAACTGACCAACAACAAGATCTAACCTCCATGGCAACTTGATCGGGTCTCAGTCTTAAACTTTCTTAGTGATCCTGGCTGTAAAGTTTTAGGAATAACTTTGATTATTATATGATTATTATTTTAAAGTTGTTAATCAGGCAAAACTGTTGGCTTGACTGTTGTCAGCGCTATTTTATTTAAATTTGGTTTTAATGGCTATTCTACCTGCCATATGAAAGTAGAGACTTTACATCACTATGCGATTATTATGTACTACATCGTATTAATTTGATTATTCAATAATAAAGAACTAAATTGTAAAGTAGGTGATTGAAACGCGTATAGAGAGAGAACTAGAGTGGAATTTGCGGAAAATAAACTGTTCTAAATCTTTTTCCTTTAACGGTCTGAAGGAGTTCAGTGTTGTTGCGAGAGCCGCGGCGATACATTCGAACTTTGTAAAGCAGTAATATTTTGAATATGAAGAAAGCGATGACGATTGTACCTGTGTTAAATTAACCTCAGTTAATATTTCCTGGTACAAATGGAGATAAGAAAAATTGTAAAAAAAGTGACAATTATTCTATCAGTATCAAATTTACATCAAGTAATGATTACTAAGCAATTGCCATATAGGTTGATAGCAATTTTTTAGGGAAGCATATATTTTTAAAAAAATTTCACTCAACTTACTTTCAAAAATTGTGCAGACCTGATTACTAATTAATTAAAACCTTGAATCCCCCTTAACTATAAATTAGAAGATTATACAAAAATGAAGCTACATTCATTTTATTCAAATCAATTATCACATATAAATAACTTATTAAAATTGAGAGAATAAAGAAATTCGGAAAATAAAAAATTTAATTTTTAAGATAAACTAAAAATCGATAAATACCAAAACAAATTAATATTTTTTGGCGTCGAAGAGCTAACACAAAAACTATTAAAAGCCTTCGGGAAAGAAATCTTGATCTAAAATCATTCTACGGATTGTAACACTCGATATTATAAGGTTATACGGGAAGAGGATCTTCCGATTTGCTGGTATGATGATTAATTTTTACGGACTGATAGGGCAATATACCGACCTTCTCTTATCATGGAGATGAGGACAACTACTTCAAGATCTGTGTTACAGCTCACCAATCTCTTGCACCTATTGTCTTGCAAACCGTGTTTCTAAAAAAATTTTCCAAATGGTCCTTAATTGTTCTCATCAGTAAAGATATTTTTTATATACTCATTTTTTTATTATGGGAGCAGGGGAGAGAAAATGGTGCAATACTTTTGAAATTGAGAGGTTTTACAGATGAATATTTAAAAAATTGTAAAAAAAAGCCTTTAATTAAATCTTCCTGCTAATATTTGAAAAATTCAAAGATAGAACTTGTGCAAAGCTTGTTATAAAGGCTGGCAGAAATTTGCTCGTAACTGCAAACAGCGATATTTTTTATTAATTTTAGCGAGGCCAAATAATACACTAGATTTAATGTTTCTACACACTCGAAACTGATATGTTTTTCTTTAATAAATCAGTGATCTGACCATTATTGTGGTGTTAAATGATAATTTTATTTGTCATTGATTTAGTAATTATTTCGGGGCTAAATAAATTGGATCCAACGCCCCAAGGTTCCATATTATTTATTAGTTGTATTTTTCTGTTTAGAGAATACTAGCATTAAAATTGATCATTCATTTACATGCCCTTCGAATTAAATTTTTTTGGCACATTTTTATCGACTGTGGACATGTTTTGTACATTATTACATTGAACTTCGTTTCCAATTTGAGTCCTACTTTTAGGTATGCCAGATTCTCTAAAATTAATTTAATATATTAATTTTGTTTCCGACTGTACACTGTTAAAAATAACCTTAAATTTAATGCAAACTTAATGTCCATTATACGTTAAATTTCATGAATTTGTACCAAAAAATCGTGAATAATTTACATTTACTTTGAATTTAAAGCAATTTATTCAAATATCAGTTCGTTGTACATTCAACTGGAATAAATGGTATCTTAAATTTCAACTTCTGTAAAATAAAATTAATTAACATATACCCTAATACTAAAGGAATTTACATTAATATTCAATATAAATTACATGAGATTACGGGAAACGACGCAATTTGTATTGACACCAGCAACATTCCCATTTCTAGTGTAAAAAGCAGGGTCGGGTCCATATTTTTGAATTTGAAGCTCTTGGAGAGGGGGAGCGATCACAAGAAAAAACAAGTTGCCGAAAGGGTGGGGATGCGAGCAGCATACACATTCCTAATATAAGAGGCAAAATCGGGTCTACTTTTCTGAACTCAAAGCTTTTCCGGGGGAGGGCTATCGCAAGAAAAATAAGTTGTCAATGGGGGGGGGGGAGGGAATGGTAGCAGCACACACATTTCTAATATAAAATGCAGAATGGATTTTATTTTCCTGAATTCAAAGCTCTTGGGAAGGGGAGGGGCGATCGCAAGCATACACATTCCTATACTCTATTCAAGAACTAGGGAGAGTAATAAAACTAATAAATCTAATTATATTTAAATATTTTAAGCTTTTATAAATTTACTGCAACAATAAAATTTCTGATAATTCAATTTAATTTCTGTTAGTTGGCAAAGTACACCTTACAGGGTGTCCTTATATTATTTAATATACGATGAATATTTATGATGCCTTAAGATATCAACATCTAGATAATAATGTTAAAAGCTCTGTTGAGATGAGTTCCAACATGACAGAAGTTGGAAAATCTACTATGTACCGAATAGTGAAGGAGAAAAAAATGACTGGAATTGTTAGTACTCTTAAGCCACATTCGATCACAGGCAGACGAAAAACCTCGTTGGAAGAAGAGATGTAAACTGCAATAAAAGTAGTTGTACATACATTTTATTATGAGGAGCAGATCCCAACCGTCGACAAAATTCTAACTAAAATCAATGAAGATCGGGATTTACTTGAAATTAAAAGAACTGAACTCTGGAAATTGCTCAGAGAACTTAATTTTTGCTGAGAAAAACCAGATAGGAAATCTGTTCTTATAGATCGTCCGGAAAATGTCCGTTGGAGAAGAAAATATCTCTCTCAAGTAAAAGTAAAAGATTTGGGGTTTAAAGTCGCATCGGAAGCGGAGACCATTTAGCGACTGGACCTACATTTTAACGTGGGTTCCGAACCACGGTCCTCGACACTCAACTAACCCCGAGTTTTTACACTCTTTTGTCAGTCAAGTGTCTACCGACTAGTGGGACTATCCTCTAATGGTCTGGCAACTTAAATAAGTAAGTTGCCGTGCACGGGGCTTGAACCCACGCCTGGCCGTGGTCGTCCCTATCAGTCCTAGTACCTTAAACGATTAGGCTAATCCCACGGCCCATCTCAAGTAAAAGGTAGAGTTGCTAGAAATAACACAACTTACAAAATTAGTAATTTAACTGAAGTTTTGAAAGATTTTTTTGAATAAAGTTACTGCGGAAAATTGGGAAAAATCCATATAATAAAAGAATAAAAGAAAATGTGGAAATTGATCGCATGATCGGTGAGATAGAGGAACCAATTATAATTAATTTGAGCGAAGATAGCTTCACTGACTTTGATTACGAATTAGATACGTAATGTCTACCAGTGTAAACACAATTTATTATTTAAATTTTTGTTTTTGTTGTATGCTATTGTTTAATGTTGTTTATATACTTTTTTTATTTTTTTACATATTTTTATTTTAGTGTGTCCCATTCTTTAATTTTATATATTCTAATTAGCTGTAATTTTTTTGTTATTGTATTTGTGTCTTTTTCATAAGCGCGTAGAATTAACATGTTTATTTTATTTTTTCGGGGTTATCGGATTTCCATATTATAAAGTAAATTAAATTAAGATGTCAGTGCAATAGAAATAAAAATAAGTAGGTCTAATTTTAACTGTAACATATAAAAATTAATTACATTTGAATCCCTTTTTAGTGTTTAATTGTAATTCTGCAGATGGTTTAAGAAATAAATAAAATGAAACGTCAAATGTTCTAAAAATGGTTTTAGTTAATAAAAAAATGACCAATAGCCCCAAAAAAATTTTAATATTATATGGACGAATTTATTTTTGACAATTGATATTTTGTAAGTATTTAAATTATAACTGCCTAAAACAGTTTCTATGCCAAAATTAAAAATAATAAAAATACAGTTGTGATTTGTGTTCAATATGTCCAAATTATCTATATTTTCTAATGTATGTGAATTATTAAGAAATCATAAGAAATAAAATAAGATTATAAAAAGTTTTTATTTTAAGTTTATTACCGAAATAATATTCTATACCATTAATACTTAGTAATAAAAAAAACCTCCTGCTCCTTTTTAACACTTCACACTTGCAAATATTTATTGATTATAAAATTTCTAACCCGTTCCTATGAAAAATATAGGTGTCTAACATATTTTGCCAAATACACCGGACTAAAGAACACAGGTTTTGAAATAAATATTAATGAATAAATAGCATTTTATGAGGGTCCTCGCTTATTTTCGGACTAAAACTATATCCGCAATTTGTGGCTAAAAAAATTTAACCTTTTTTTTATTATCGTGGTTCTAATGTAGTCCAGTATTTCTTTATAATCCATAATACTGGATGTTATGGAACCCTAGGACCGTTTAGACTGAATGTTTTCTTATTTTTATCTCTACCTACATATTCTATAATTTTAAATTTGTATGTTTAAATTGAATTTTCTTGAAAATCAGTAACAAAAAATTGTCCATTTGTTAACTAAATCAGAGGACATACTGTATAAAATATGAGATAAATACAAAAAGATTGCTAATATATTTCCGCAGATATAGTTCAAGATGAAAATAAATAGTATATTCACTTGTGGTGGGTTTCTAATAAACATAATACGTATAATTAAACTAGGGTACGATCTGGCTTTGGGTGAACTGAAATCGAGCAGATGTTTTACGTTTGCATTTCTTTTTATTTGTATTAAGCGGCGATAACAGAACTGATAATAGTGTTTTATCGGTAAAGTATTATACTTTTTTTAATTAAAGGACGATAGGCTTTTTAAACGTGCTTAAGCTTAAACTTAATACCAAACGACTATTTTAATGATATAATATTTACGATAACTTATAGGAATCACAATAAATTGAATTTTATTTGAGGATAATAAATTAGTTTTAATAGGTCCCGCACAAGTTTTACAGAAGTTGACTTTCATTTGATTTTTTTTTTCATTATCCCGCACAAGTTCTATAGAAATTGACTTTCATTTGATTTTTTTTTTCATTTAATTTTCAACTTCTTGTTTAAAATTAATCATGGGTATAATTCAATATTACTACTAAACGCGAAAATAGAGAGGAATAGTGGAGGGGTTATCGTCCCTGAAAATCACTAAACTGAATAGTTTGAACAGCATAGAGAGTACAAATCCCCTCAGATATTAAAAAAATGGCATTAAATAAGGAATAAGATTAAAAAATCGGCATTAAACGAAATACAAATAAATGTCGACTTTTTTGAGCGTCAAAAATTTTTAAAATTGAATAACAAAATAACAGCAAACACAAAATCTTTCATAGACACGAAAGTTGTCTATTCTGGGTCATATTTAATCATAAATGTTTATATGTCAGTTATGTGTTTTAAATATGTAGGAATAAAATGCATAATGTTTAAAAATATTTTTAACAGTTTATGTGTTAAAATTTAAAGCATAGAATAACCTAAATAGGCGCCCAATATACTGATCACGTTTCTTCGAATTCTAAATCCTCAGCTATCCGTCCATCGACTCACTTAAAATTAATTAAGCCTGCTTCTATATGCATCGGTTAATTATTCCGATTATTTAAATCAAATAACCAAACAGTATAACAATAACATTTTTAATAAAAAGATTTTTACCCATTTGTAATGAAATTGATTTCTACTTATTAATATAACAAAAATAATATATACATTACTTGTACTTTGTAACTAACTATGTTACTCTACAGTCAAAAAAATTCAATAATTTACAATTTTTCATTTTTTATTTTCTATTTTATTCTTATCCTCTCATCATAATTCCATAAATCTAGCCAAACGGCGTTTGTATTATCTTCAGGAGAAGATTCACTTAACCTAGGTATACTTAGATATCATTAGGATGGAGCTCTACAGGAGCCCATTCCATGTTGGACCCTAGATGATGTGATAATTCTCTGCATTTCCCATAAATTTAAGGCAGTTCGAGCAGTCCCATAGGTTTATAAAGATGTTCTTTAACACGTATACGTATTTGTACCTCCAGGTCTCTGTATTTGGCGATCTTTATAATTGCCACTTAAATTATTGCTTTTAGCGATGGCGACTTATATTAGTATTGTTCGCTTGGATGTTTCATCTACCAAAATAAGGTCTGATCTGTTATGTGCAACTGTATGATCCGTAAACTCGTTATCCAGTATAGGTTCTGGACTATATTCATAGTATGACATTTTCTCTACTTGCTACAGTTTAAATTTCTCTGTCAACTCTTGATGGATGATCTTTTGGGCTGAATTGTGTCTCTCCTTTTACTTCGATGCGTCAAATGCTTGGCATCCTCTTGCTATAGGCTGGATTATCTCTGATGTTCGACATCTATATAAGCGTTGGTTGTTCTGGGCCGAGGAGTCTCTGATTATGTATTTCATATATTAGAAAGCCCTGACGTTAATCAGTAGTTCAACGCTAATTGATTGACATTTTCCTGGTTGACCTCCTTTGGGTGTCATCCATGCGGCTTCTGTAGCTAGGTTTGAAGCTTCTCTTGGTTTAGTTGGTGATGAGCGGTCAGTTCAAGCTTCTTCGACCTCTGCGATATTCAATCGCCTGCTTCGCATATTGCTTGGTTTAGCACAGAAAATTGTGTCAGCTTGTGACAATATGAACGTAGATTTGTTAGTTGTTGATCCAATTGCTCATGCATCTCTACCCATCCTGTTCCTCCGTGGTAACTTGGTAGCATGGTCTGCTCAGTAGCACTACGAGGATGATGTTTCTGTGGTTTGTCAGGAGTGTTCAGACTTTTCTATGCAGACTTTCTATGTCCGTTCTGCTCTATTTGACAATTTCGAAAGAGTAATTGAGTATAGAGTACGCACACAGGTGTTCGTTGAGGCTTTTGGACCCTGAGGTCCCTTGATATTAAGCAGAGGACTCTTTGGTGCTAAGTCAGTTGTTGATATAATTATGGGGATCATACGGATGTTATTCATTCATTGTTTGCGTATTTGTATCTCAAAGCCTCTGTATTTGACGATCTTGTCATTATGTTTGTCCCTTCGATTGTTGTTATTAGGGATGACGACTTCTATTCGTGTAACTTGCATGACTATTTTATCTATCAAAATAAGATCTGATCTGTCATGTGCACCTGTATAATCCATAAGCATATTTCGTTTCCAGTACAGCTTGAACTCGTTCTCCAGTGTAGGCGTTAGACTTGCTCTACCTGCAACAATTTGAATTTCTCTGTCGACTCTTGGTGGATGACGTTTTCGGCTTAATCGTGTCTCTCTTTATACCCCGATGCAGCTTGGCATCCTCCTGTTCTATACTGGATTCTCTTTGATGTTCGTTATCCATATAGGCATTGGTCATTATGGGTCGAGGAGTTTCTGATTATGTATCTCAGATGACTTCTCCTTGGAATGACCTGATCTTAGATAGTTATTAAGAAGCCCTCGGTTTAAGAAAATATTTGCTTCGACATTAACCAGTAGCTCAACGCTAATTTATCGACACTTTCCTGGTTTCCGGGAGGTCAATTCAAGGTTCTTCGACCTCTACAATGTTGAATCGTCTGCATTTGCATATTGGCCCGTGTAGCATAGAAGACTTTGTCAGCCTGTGAAAATATGAGCGTACGTCTTTTAGTTGTTGATTCAATTGCTTTACAATATCCATCAATCCTTTTTCTCCGTGGTAACTTGGTAGCAGGGTCAGGTTAATAGTACTACGAGGATGATGTCTCTATGTCTTTGTCAGGAGTGTTCAGACTGTCCTCTGTAGACTTTTTATATTCATCCTACTCCATTTCATAATTCAAAAAAAGGAACTGATTGCGGACCACACATATCTATTGAGTGCCTTAAATAGAGTTTTACTGGTTTGGTTCGCAGTATCTGCTTCACTCGTTTTATGAGCCTGTTGGTTAATTCGGTCTCCATAATTCTTTAGTCAATTCTTTGAGCCTGTTTCATGCCTATGCTTGTTCTGCGTCCATTGCCGCAATAGTTACCTTAGTGATGTCTAAAAAAAGGCCTAACAACATTCCTATATAACTAGTGAACAGGGTACTAAACCGAATTAAAGCGACCAATCTATGCACATAGAACGATTATAACAGGCGACACAATTAGTCACTAGGCTACAGCGTAAGGTTTTCTAAACCCTAGCCTGCTATATCATTCACTTAATCAAAAAATAATCAGGCCACAATATGGAAATTCATATTTGTCACAGTTCACAAATGTATTGACTTTCTGAAATAATTCTACGACCAGGTCAAATAAATCGTGTTAATGCCAACAATTGAAGTATTGGTAAAATAAAATCATTAAGTTATCATAAACGAACTCACTTAAGTTTTGGATGTATGGTTCTGCACATTACATTATTCATGACCCCTCAGTTCTATAAAGTATTTCCAAGGTAAATGCCATATTTGAGATTTTTGACAAGGATTGGAAGTCTCAAGGTGAATCTTGGGTGCATTATGAATGAATGAATAAAAGTTGGTAATAACTGATCATCGATGTTTAAACCTCGTTGGGTTGATTGACTTTGTGAATTCAAGCTTTGTTGATTGAACGTGCCTAACGGATTCCGGTGATAAAATTATTTCTCAAAAATATTTCTGCCATAGTTCGTTGAATGCTGAGTACATCCTCCTCTAGACACCATCTGTACGTCAGACCATCTACGACGCCAATTTCATGAAGATGGCCTCTTAAGCGACAATATCCCATGAACAGCCACAATTCGTTCCAGCAATAATTTTATTTCTCTTTTATCAGCAGCAATTCAGACAGGATGGGATCCATAGGGTTCAATCTTGGACCCTGTCTCAGCTAAACGGTCCGCTTCCTCAATTCGTGTATACTCAAATAAAACATTTATCGATTAATTCCAGTTTCGATTCACCTTTTGAAGACCTCTAGTTGGTTTATTGTAGATGTGTTTCACGTTAATGATTCTACTTAGTGCAAAGGCAAAGTAAACTGAACATAACGTTTTAGGATTCTGTGCTTAATTTCAAATTCACATTGTTATTTCAGAAATTGTGGATAAATATTTTTCTTAATATCCGAAATATTGAAACTGAAAGACCCCTTAAATGAATTTCCTTTAAAAATACAATTTCGGAATTTCTACAATAACAATGGAAAATAAATTGTTTTGCTTGTATTTGTATTTAAATCCATGTCTTCTCTTAGCAGATTGAGATTTATAAAGAGTTGTTGGAGATCTTCCAAAATGTCACTTCTAGGAATGTTGTGGGGCGCATTTCTGATATTATTAATTGGTCCTCTATCGACTTTCACTTCCACTGTTGTTTATAAGTCGGTTTTAAATATTAAGTAATAAGAAAGAGGGTAGTTACATACTCGTGAAGAACCATTTTAGGCCTAATATTAGAACCAAAAGTGCTGACTTCTGAATTCTGGTATTCTTCTATATACTACAATGCGCAGCTAGAAATTGCACGTTCAATCATGGCAACAATGGATTTTAAGTTTGAGTGTCTAGCATGCTTAAACAAGCATTAGCTGGAAATAAATTTCAGAGTAGCGGTGAACTCATTCAGGCGGTACATGAGTGGCTGTGCAAACGAACTAAAGATGTTTTTCCTCGATTTCAAAGTAGTGGAGGATGTACATAGAATGTAATGGTGACTATTCGAATAATGACATGCTTGCTTTTGACATTACGTAAATAGATTTTATTAAACACAAGTATTGAATTGATTCTGCTATTGATAAAAATGATTCTATTTTAAATTAATACAATAATTTACATCAGAACCTTAAAAGATTGTATCTATATTAAATTTTTTTAACGTTGATCGTAAAATCTAGAATAAGGTCAAATAATCCTTGCTGAAGGTTATTAAAAATTCAATTGCAGTTTAAACGTAAATGTTAACTGTATTATAATACCTTCGCTATAAAATCTTTATTAGAATTGTCTGTATATTACCTTGCTAACTTTTATAGCTAAAGATGTTTTCTTATATTGACTTATTTTATATGTAGCGATTACTATAATTAAGTGTAAAGTGTAATTGTAAAAATTACGGTTTTTCGAAGATTTTGTGGTTCTTGTTAGTTGAATAATTTATGATATTTTTATTCTTTTTCTTGTTTCTAATATGATATTCTGCTACATTAGTAAGCTAGTGCTTATTCATTGTGCCGAGAAACAGGTCCAACTTTCTCTCCATTGCTTTTGTGGTCTTTCTTGTGGTCTCTTTCCCATTGGGTTGTTTGGTGTTGTATTTTTAACAAGTCTTGTCCCTTCCAGTCTTTCTCTTGTTTCAAAATCTTCTTCATTGTCTTACCTACTATACTGTGTTCTGTATTTCGCATTGTCGTCTAAAATCTTCGTTCCGTATTTTGTTGTACAGTGTTTTGTCTTGTATACTTCTTAGTGTTTTCATTTTAACAAATCTCATCATTTCTAGGGTTTTGCTGTATCTGGTCCTCTTTCTGCCGCGTATGCTATAACGAGCCTTACTGCCGTTTAATATGTTTTGAGTTTGCTCTCTGGTTCATTGTTTGTTCTCTTGCTTCATTCTGTAGGTTTTGGTGGTTCGTCAATTTTACTCCAGGATGTTTGAAATGGTTTACCTATTCAACTATTTTGAATTCGATTTCTAATTTACATCTTATCAATTTTTTAGATATTACTAAAAATTTAATTTTCTCTGTATTGATGAGCATGTTTAGCTCCTTTGCTGTAATATTGAAAGCATGTACTAACCTTTGAAGGTTATTTTCAAAATCTACAATAAGTATTTCATCATCGGCATAGAACAGAACATAAATTTTGTATCCAATCATTCGGGGTAGATTTTCTATTATTCTATCCATTATTAAATTACAAATTTCTGTGTTTACGTGTATATTTTTCATTGTTAAGTGATCTAATCTTATTTTTGTTCTACATTATGTGTTGATGTAAATTATACTAATTACTTTCTAATCTACTACTCTGTCAAATGCTCTGGCCAGATCGACGAAGCACATATAATCAGGTTTATTGAACTCGAAGGACTCTTCGGATATTTGACTAAAAATATTGCGTCAATAGTGAATTTATTTTTTTCGAAATCCCCGTTGCTCTTCTCGTATTAGTATGGTTTTGGTAATTTCTTCCACGATGGTTTTTGTGAATGCTTTAAGAATGCCATCAAGTAATGTTATACCGGATAGTTTTCTAATATTTCATTCTGTTAGGTTTTTTTGCAGCGCTTCATTTGTTAGTTCAATATCATTTTAGTACTTATAGTCATTCTGTATTATTTCTTTTTTTCTTATATACATTTCTAAATATGTTTTTTACCCTTTGGTTGTGATTTTATAAGTTTGTATGGTATTCTTGATTTTTGACTTATTGTTTCTCAGCATTTTACACACTCTCTTTTTAACTTCCATTCACATATCATTCCATCTTCTTTGTGAACTTTTTCCAATGGTTTTCTTTTATTTTTTTTATTTTTGCATTTATCTCGTTCCGTTCCCTTTAATATTGTTCCAGTTTTCAGATGTTTCGTATATTCTGTATATATGCTTTCCTCTTTTGCTTCGCTAATTCTATTACCTCTGGCATTCTGTTGACTTTATTAAAGTTCACCTGTTTCTTTCTTATTGCTTCGGTGGTAGCGCTCAGTATGTTATTTTTTATTGTTTTCTATTAGTCGTCTGACTTAACTTCCATTATCTTTATAATTAATCGAACTTTATTCAAGTGTTTTGTGCTGTTGACATTAAATTTTCTAAATATGTTTACGTTTTCTGGCCTTGGGCATATGTTATATCATTTTACAGTACTATCAAATCAACAGCTTTTTTAAAAGCAGAAAAAGAATAAGTCAAACACAAAAACTAGATATGGAAAAGCTCAAACATAACACAGATAAGTATAAAGAAAAAAGGGATTATATACCAAATATAAATAACTCGGAGAATAAAAATATCGATGAAATAGATAAGATATTCACGAACACACTATTATAAGCCAGAAAAGAAGTAGCACAGGCATCATCGAAAAGGAACAGCGATATCTCTCAACACATAAAGGAATTAATGAATAAAAGAAGGACACTGCTTAAGGAGGGTAAAATAAACACAGCAGAATATACAGAGACTAACAATACAATTAGAAACAATATAAAGGAAGATAAAAGAAGGAACCAAGATACAAAGACAGAAAGAGTAATTCAACAAAACAAGAACATGAAATATCTGAAACTACAACTAGGAAAAATACAGATAAATAGGATAAAAAACAACGAAGGGATAGAAACTAGCAACGTGAGCGAATTATACGGATGACGCAGGAATATTGCACAAATCTTTATAATACAAAGGAAAAACCACTACAAGAAATCCTTAATCGATTAAACACTAAAATAAAAAAACATCAGCTCTGACATTCAATCCGAAATTAGTAAGAATGAAATTAAAAAGGCCCTGAAAGAAATGAAAAATAACAAATCGCCGGGTAAAGATGGAATCACAGCAGAAATGGTGAAGAGTGGTAGAGAAACGACAAGAAACGTTTTGTACATCCTTCTGAACAAAATACTTAGTATAAAACAGATACCAACTAGTTGGAACGAAGCAATGATCCTTTTACTATTTAAAAAAGGAGATCAAAAGAATTTGAAAAACTATAGACCAATAACGCTACTTAATATCATGTATAAACTAAAATACTAACAAATAGATAAATTTGATGGCTACCAAACACGAGAACAGGCTGGATTTATGAAGGACTTCAGCACATGCGACCACCTACTGACAATAAAAATTCTAATTGAAAAGGCCAACGACTATCAGATTCCTCTATATATAGCATTCATAGATTTTGAAAAGGCCTTTGACAGCGTTGAACATTGGGCAGTTAATAACTCTTTGCAAAGTAGCAGGATCGACCATAGATACACAGATGTAATAACAAACATATATAACAATGCAAAGATCACTATCAAAATAACGGAAGAACACAGCACTAAACCTAAAAAAATAGGACGAGGGGTCAGGCAAGGACATACAGTGTCACCGAAACTATTCAACCAAGCTCTTGGGAATGTCTTTAAAAAATTACAACGAGACAATTATGGGATCAACATAAAAGGAGAGCTATTAAATCACCTAAGATACGCGGATGATATAGCTTTGATAACACATAAGAAAGATGAATTGCAAAAAATGATTGAAGAACTGGACAACGGACATTAAGATTAAAAATTAACTATGGCAAAACGAAAGTAATGACAAATCAAACTGAAGAAATGGTTATAACGGTAGCACAAAGGAAATTGGAGGAAGTGTCAGAGAATATATAGCTAGGTCAAATAACAAAACTAAATAAAGACAATCAAACTGAGGAAACGAAAAGAATAGTCAGACTATCCTGGATATCATTTGGTAAACTCTCATACACCTTAAAAAACAAGAAATATCTGCAGTATCTAAAAACTAAAGTGTTCGATCAATGCATACTACCTCTCTTAACATATGAATCCCAAACATAGATCAAAGAGAATATAGATAGAATTGCCAAAACACAAAGAGCAATGGAGAAACAAATGCTAGGTATCAGGCTTATAGATAAAAAGAAGAAAAAATGGATATGAGACAAAACAAAAGTAAGCGATGTCTCGACACAAATAGCCAAGCTTAAATGGAAATTTGCTGGTCATACTTTAAGACAGAAAGACAATAGATGGAACAAAATAATCCTCAAATGGAAACCCTGGCAACACAAACGAAGAAGAGGAGGACTGCAAATGAGATGGACAGAAGACTTAAAAAGCAAGCCGGATAAAGATGGGTACAAACCGCTCAATATAGAGAACAATGGAGAAAACAAGGGGAGGCCTATATCCAAAGATGGATGATTGAAGCTCATTAGATAGATAGATAGAGTATTGCCTGAGGGATGACTTCTCTGTTGGTAATAATATAGTTTATCACCGACTGCTGTCCTCTTTTTTTGTCATGTGTATTTGTTAATGACGATATTGATATTACTCAATATTAGGTTAGGACGAGACGTAACTTTAAGTTTAGTGGTAGTTGTCGGCAATAAGTACATATTTGGTACATATGTAGACTTTACCTGGATAAGCTTAAATAGAATAAAGCCAAAAACTGATTAGTTTTGGCAAAATTATAACTCTGGAAATATGAAAATGATATTTAAAATTTCCTGATATTTTAAACCTATGTCCTATGGCAACTTTTTACGAAAATTAAAAGTTGCAGCCAATGTTTGACACGAAATTTAATTATAAAGTACAAAATCGTGCCTATTTCATTATTTCGTCCCAATTACGTCGCTCGCATGTTGCAAACAATTTTTATTTGTTATTGATATTTACACATTTGAATTTGATGGTAAAGTAATAATTTTTTCCCAGTTGTTTTATTATGACAGGGGTTAATAAAGTACAACTCACGTTTCATTATTTACTAGAATAATTGAAAAATAATGGCGATTTTTGTTTTACTCACCATTTATCAATACGCTAATTATCTATGCAAGTTTACATAGATATTAATACTTATTTATTACACAGAGCTGTGAGTAATACCGGCAAATCGATATGTAGTATAAGAGACTGTAGCCTGGGTACGTCTGTCCTTATATCTAGTCTAATCACCAAATGATTTTTAAACCGCCTTTTACCATGTGGTTAGACGTTTTCCGAGGAAAATTTTGTTACATAGCATATAAAAAAAAGTAGCAAATGATACCTCAATAATTTGATTCTGGAATTTCTTACAAAATTTCATGTGGTAAATATCAGAAATATTATCAATAAGCCAGTATTTCATATAGACAACTTCTGAATACCAAATAGACTGCCGATTAAAACTTTGTTAACTGCAGTTGTCCTCGAGAACCACGTTCGTAGATTCTTCTGCCACAAGATCCTTCCTGGCCCTCTCTTTCTCAATAATTTTCCTTGTAATATGCGTTATAGGAGAACATATATATTTTCATTTCTCATTTTATGGCCGAGGTAACCTAATTTTTGTTTCTTTACTGTGTTCAGAAGTTCTATTTTTTTCCAATTCTTTCCAACATAATCTTATTTGTTATATGTCCATAAAAATCTTAAAATCCGACGATACAGCCGTATCTTAGGAGCCTTTATCTTCTTATTAGTTGATTCAGATAGGAGCCAAGATTATACTCTTAATAAGAAAATAGAGAACACGTAACAACGGAGAAGTCTGTTTTTAATTTTGCGTGTCAGCTTTCGATTTTTAAAGAGTAACTCTATTTTAGTAAAAGTGGTTTGTGCTTTCTCGATGCAGTATGGAAGTGCAGTTGATAGGGAGATTTTCCTTATGGTTTTCTGACTCAACTGTACATACCCCGCTGATTTTTTGTATACGCTTTACGCCCTCCTTAGTATCCTAAATACATAAAATTATATATTTTTTAAGTCCTGGGGGTCGGGAGACGGCGAAGGGGACAGTTGCGATACTAACATGGAGGGCATTTAGAGTATTACAACTTTACTCCTTATGACTTTTTCATAACTACATTTTTGGAATAATTTTTTTTTACTGAAATCACTCGTTTCAACGTCTTGTTAAATATTCTAAAATTCTAAAAAAAATAATCTATATACATTGCAAGTTTGGAAATCTCTACATTCTATTAATAGTAGGCGAGAAGAAATATTCAATAATTCTGTGAAATTTTGATTCAGTTTTGTTCACGTTTTTTACATCTGAATATATATATACAATACGTTAAAATTCAATGTACATTTCATGTAGACTTTTTTCCACACAGGTGTGATTTTTTACAGTGATTTTCGAGTTCGCTTTGGTCTAGATTTAGTGTTGTCAATTTCCTTGTCAATTTCTCTCACTCACCTGGATTTTTTTTTGGTTTCTTCCTCATTGTTCTTAGTGGTGTTATTGAAACTGAACACGTAATCGTAGTCCTATTTATCCTCGTTCAGTTCTGGACATGCAATTATTGACTTATTTTCATATGCTTCCCCTGCGCAGTTATTACAAACAACTGCGAATTTTATGCTTGCTTTTCTGCACCCACAAGATTTGTCATATTTTTCAGTACACATGCATGATATTAATTTGAGCAATTAATTGGGCGTTGCTTCCTTCAATGCCGTAACCGGCACGAGTCCAAGTCCTTGGCAATTTTTTCTCGGCCCTATTCTCCTGGGTTTAATGATAGCCATTATTAATTTCATAAAGTGATAAAATGATCACAGAATGTTTAAAATAGTAAAAATGCGTTACAAATCAGTAACTTTAATACAAAAAAATTTGCATCTAAAAAAGTTTGTCACACCCCCCAATCGATAACCCTTGCAATTTGACAAATGTCATAAGAAGTAAAGCTGTAGTGATCGATGCGTCTTTTACGCTGGTATCATCACTCTTGTTGTAACTTTAACAGGAGTCTACAAAATCTAAAAATTTTTGCACCTATCCGTCTCTCTCCCTCGCTCCCCCCACCCCGGAACTTAAAAAAGTTATAATTTTGTGCATGAACACTGAGGGGACTTGAATCGTATACAAACAATCAGCGAGGTAGGTGGGTTTGTTAAAAAAATTTTCCCGTCGTCTGCACTATGCCCCATTCACACAAGTTAATTACCAGGCAATTTGTAAACTTTCTTAATTTATTGTTAATTGATTAGAAGTGGTTGATTCGCAGTTAGCTGTAAGTTTTTGGAGATGTCCATGTACTTAATTTTGTTTGTATTGAGATTCAACTCGTATCGCGCACTAGTTGTTATTATCCAATTCATTAATTGCTGTAGTTGTGGGCAAAAACAACCATGTCGCTTGCGTTCAAGATATTATTTAACTGCTCTCCATTCACTACTATCCTAGTGTCGAATATGTGTTCTGAATATATGCTAAACAATAATGGAGAGAGTACACAACCCTATCTATGTCTGTTTTAATTTGTATCTATTATGAATTTTCCCCTTCTAGTCCGATAGTTTCTGTCTCACCGCAATAAACATTTCTAATAATTCTGTGTTCCTTTTTTTTAAGATTTCCATCATTTGATTGTATTGGGCTCTGTCGAAAGTATTGTTTTAATCGATGAAGCAAACGTATTTGTCACAGTTGATGTCTCTGCATCTATAAAACCGAACTTGTATACGAAACAAATTCTATTTTATAACAACGGCATCTCTGAAATCAAATTATTGCAGATGTATGTTCTTCGAATCGTTTGTATATTCTGCTATGTGTGATTTAAGGAAATACTTTGAGTAAACGACTCATGAAGCTGATAGTTCGATATTCTTCACATCTATTTAAGCTGGGTATTATTTTCGGAATAATAACAAATTCCAATTTTAGCTAGTCTTTTAATATTTTTGCTATATCGTATATGTGATTGAACATGTTAGTTATCTATCTCATTCTATTATCTTTCAGTAGTTTAAGAAAGTATGCATGTATTTCGTCGGGCCAGGTGTTTATTCTTTCCTCACTAGCTCAATGGTTATTCTCACCTCATACATTATTATGCTCGGTATTGAAATGCTTCATCTTTCTGCCTATTTTCTCATGTTTGAAAAGTGGTCCTATGTATTGTTTTCAAACCCTTAAATCCTGTTTCTGTTGTAACTCCTCTATTTCTAAACATTTTCCTTCGATCTATATTTATTTTGATATTCGAATCTCTCCCTGTATTTTATTGTGTATGCTATTGTATCTTATTATGTCTATATGTATCCAATCGTTCCTCCATCATGGGCAAAATGTCCTCAGTCATCGAGGTTCTGTTGGGTTTTCAGGTATCCTCACTAATTTTACCTACTAGGTTTTTTAACTTCTGTATCTTTGCCTTTAAGATTTTCATTTAGTTCTTGATCTGCTTTATTTTTTGTATCTGGTTCTTTCAGTTTGCTTATGTCGATCCTGTTTGGTGATTTTTTTTCATTTTAGCTTTTAAGGATCCAAACGGGTGCCATATCTGCGCCAAGATATATCTTGAGCGAAGTGAAACTATTTCGAAATTACTTGTTCTCTAATATGTAGTCGATTTGATTTCTGACTCTATGTCCTGGAGATTGAAGATTTCCGTATGTATGGTATATTTGGTGGTAATTTGAATAATATATTCGTTACGGTGAGTTGTCCTTCTGCACAAAATGTGCTCAAGCGGTCGTTCATTTCTTTCTTCCAGTTCGTAGGGTCTAATGCATTCTTCGTTTCTTTGTCGTTCTAAATTAGCGTTGAAACCCATGTCATACTTTGGAATATTTTGGAGTGTTGGTGTTATTGTGTGATAAAATTTTTCTGCTGCCTCTTCTTTTTTGTCTATTATAGAGAATACACTCGTACTCAACTAGAGTCGACTTGCATCAGCAATACTTTCTTAGAAAGAGAAGTAAAATTTCTGATGAATTTGGCAATTCTTTGGTTTATGATAATTCCTTCTTAGTGTTGATGTTTTCCGTCAGGGTTTCCGAAATAACATATGTTGTGCTCATTGTTGTTGCATTTACTTGTTCCTAGGTATCTCATCTCAGTGATGCCGAGCCTATATTTAGTCTATCAGGAAAACTAAGTGGTAAATTCTATAACTCTGGCACCAATTTTCTAAAGATTGAGGTAATTTCAATGCAAGGAAATCAGTCTAAAAGACTATTGGATGAAATTATTTAAATTAAAAGGATTCGATGCTGTAAATATCAGAAGATATAGCGGGGATTTGATTTCATATGGCAATTTTATTAATCAAATTCTGAATAGCAGCAAAAACTTAACAGTTAAGAGAGTATTCTCAACATAAAGAGCAAAAGGTTCTAAATTTAATAGATTCTTTAAAAAAGACATTGTGTGTAATAAAACTATTATTGTTATAGAGTAAAACAAATTCTAAATATATATTCAACCAAATCTTATACCACCCTAACCTACCTGGTTAAGATGAAATAATCTGTGGCGGATCCTTTTTACTTTTCCAATTTCTTCCAATTTAATATAGATAGTTTGTTTGAATGATACTTTCCCTTATCTAAACCGATATTAGAAGTTTTTGCATTTCCTGATGTATAACAAATAAACCTAAAATAAAATAACGAATACTACAGAATTTTTAATATACTATCTAGTTCCGTTCGTCGGTGCAATAGTCACACCTTAATGAACACAAAAGTTGCTTTGACTAATTAGTTTTGATTTAGTTCAGTTCAGACTTTTTTAGTGGGACAATTGTATGTATGTATATCCTCTTATTTTTTACAAATTGATAACAAATAAATGTGTTCAATTGGTATATAATAAAAATTGTTGATACAGTTAATGCTGTGAACTGAAACAATGAACTAAAATATAGAAGAACAAGGTTTTTATTAAACAATTAACTTGGTTTACAACTTATGGTTTAACAATTATTGGTTGGTGTCCAATTTGGATTAGCATGAATGAACATTTTAATAAAGTCAGTGTTTTTATCACTGGCACTTTTAAACGCCTCTATTGAATCCTCTAGTTTAAAATGATGGGTAATTAAAGGTTTTGGATTAATTTTTCCCGATTCAACTAGATCAATGGCTGTTGGATAGTCGTTTACATATCGAAAAATTCCAATTAAATCTATCTCACGATTAACAACCTCAGAAATTGGAAGGGACATGAAATCTTTTCCCATACCAGCAAGAGCTATTTTACCACCACTTTCCGTAGCATAAAGGCCCACTTGATATGCCTGCTCAAACCCACAGCACTCAATTGTTTTATTTGGTTTGTGGCCTAAGGTATCATGAATTATTTTTACAATATCTTCTACTGAACACCCTTTAATGTTAATGGCATAATCTGCTCCCACTTCCTTAGCTTTTTTAAGTTTAAAATCATTAATATCTAGAACGACTGTTTTGGATGCACCATAAGCTTTAGCGGCTAAAAGACTTACTAGTCCAATTGGACCCGAACCAAGAATTAAAACTGAATCGCCATTGGTGATTTTAGCTCTTTTACAGCAATGAATTCCGACTGCTAAAGGTTCCATAAGTGTTCCATGTTCAACGTCCAAATTACTTGGTAGTTTATGGCAGAAGTCAGCATCATGTGCATAATATCTGCTTAAATTTCCATCGTCAGGTGGTGTTGCACAAAAAAATAAGTACGGACATAAATGGTAATTTCCAGTTTTACAATAAGAACATTTTCTGCATGCTGATTGAGGTTCAATGGCTACCTTATCACCAGGTTTAAGATTTTTGACATCTGTTCCACATTCCTTGACTGTTCCGGAAGCTTCATGACCAATTACCATTGGTTCTTTAACTACAAATGGTCCAATTCTACCATCTACATAATAATGCACATCTGAGCCACATATTCCTACAACTTCCATTTGAAGTAATACTTGATTACTTTTAATTTTTGGTATGGGTCTGTTCTCTAGTCGCATATTTTTTATTCCATGTAAGACTACGGACAAATTTTCACCATTGTTTTCTTTCTTATTAGGGAAGTCAGCATAAAATCTTTTATTTTTCCAGTAAATTATTTTTAAACGTAATAGGTTAGGAGTATTCATATTGCTTTTGCTGCTGTATGATTTATTACATTTTTTATGACGTCGCTGCTTTAACGAAGTTATACTTTTAAAAATTTTGAGGATCATAATTTCTTTCTGAAAATGTTTTGTATTTGAAGCACAAAAAATTTAGATATTTTTAGCATGTAACAGAAATTGACGTGACCTAACCTTTTTTTTATCTATGACATGTCAATGTTTTATTTCAAAAAAGTCATCAAATTTTTGAAAGTTTTTATTGACATTAAAATATTACTTTTTTTTTTTAAGTCTCGACCTAATTGGGCATAATGCAGTTTTTGCTCATTCACAAGCTTTTGAATATTTGTATTTGCAAGTAGTTTTAAACTATCATATTCTATACGGTTTACTTAATTCTTAAGATCATACCATCTGAAGAATACGATATAATATGACTGAATCAACTTAGTAATATGATGTAATATATGTAACTTATTTCTAAACTTCTTGAATAACTATTTTTACTGAATTTTACCTCTCCTAAAGTTAATTTTTTTATACAAAAATGTAACTGAAGGAGATCAAATTAAAAATTTTACCCTCTAAATCAATAACATATTCTAATTTTAAAAATGTTTGAAGTTAGTCATAAAGAGTATAAATGCGCAAGAGCGATGATAAAGTAATCAGGTTTTGAACGTTAAAAATACAATAACAAAAAAACTATTAGACCATAGACTTGATTTCTACAATGTTATTTTTCATTTGCCAAGATAAAACAAACCCGTATGGAAACCCCATTTACAGAGATTCGATTTTAATTAAATTAGAGAAGTTGCGAAATTTAAGTTAATATAATGATTATAAATTTTTGAAATAACTTTTAGTATTTAAGTTATTTGAAAAAAAATTTTCGAATTATAAACGATATTTTTTTCTGGCATTAGCATTGATGTCAGAGTGATACTGATAAAACTACATGCTAAAGGCGACGTTATCGATTTTTTTATTTGACATTTAATTTTCAAGCAACTATTATTACCTTTTTTTTTTTAAATAGTGCCCTAATTTTCTAATGTAGAAATTTAAAAGGCTTTTTTACTCTAAATTCAAAATTTATCACACATTTTGGTTTAATTACATTTCGAATTTTTTGGGCCATTTTTAAGGAATTTCTAAAGTACGAACCTGCAATTTTAATAATTTTTTTAAAATAAATTTATTTGATAGGTTAAAAACTCAAATATTAATAAGATGTAAACATAAATATATATATATATATATATATATATATATATATATATATATATATATATATATATTTATGTTTACATCTTATTAATATTTGAGTTTTTAACCTATCAAATAAATTTATTTTAAAAAAATTATTAAAATTGCAGGTTCGTACTTTAGAAATTTCTTAAAAATGGCCCAAAAAATTCGAAATGTAATTAAACCAAAATGTGTGATAAATTTTGAATTTAGAGTAAAAAAGCCTTTTAAATTATATATATATATATATATATATATATATATATATGTTATGTCGGATATTCTCACAGGTGTGATGTGTAATCGAAGGTTTTCGGGCATCCCGTGTATGTGCTGAGTCCCTCTCAGGACTGTAAGGCAGCTGACGTTTCGGTGAAATCCCATTCACCATTTTCAAAGCTCACTGTATGGCATCTACGAGCGAACTGACGCCTGCGACTCCGGTGCTGTCGGTACCGTGTGCGCGTCGGACGCGTTCGTTTTCCAAATGGTTCCGGCCCATCAGTTACTAAGTGGTACTGGCTGATGTTTTGTAAGCAGATTTTTCCAAGTATTAGGCACACGTCGACTATCATCTCTGCTATTTAAATTGTTGGGCCTCTTTGCAATTTCAATGGCTTCCCTTATAACTCTTGTGGACAGGTTTTCACATCTCGATAGTATTTTTGTTCCCGAGAAATTTATCTTATGTCCTGTGTTTAACCAGTGTTGGGCCAGAGCAGAAGAAGTTGTTTTTTGCTTGACATCATTCATATGTTCGTCTCTTCTGGCCCTTATTTTACGGTTGGTTTGGCCTACGTAATATGAGCTGCATTCTCCGCATGGAATTTCGTACACTCCCTGGTTTTCTAGAGGAATTCTTTCTTTAGGTGTTGGCAAGAGATCTTTTACTTTACGGTCTGTGGTGAAAATGGTTTCAATGTTGTGTCTCCTGAGAATTCTTGCGATCTTGTCTATGGTGCCTCTCACATAAGGAACAAAAGCTTTGGAACTATTCTCTTGATTTTCGCGATTTTTTGGGGCCAAGTGTTTGTTTGTTAGAGCCTTGTCTATATGTTCTTTTTTATAACCGTTCTTTGTTAGGGCGTCTTGCAGTATGTTCATCTCTTTGTGATAATTTTCTGGATCTGTAAGGGACTGCGATCGAAACGCAAGTGATTTCACTACTGCAAATAATTGGGCGGGGTGGTGATGTGAATCGGCGTTGAGGTACCTGTTGGTGTGAGTGGGCTTTCTGTAGACAGTGTGCGAAAGCAAGTCATCCTCTTTTCTTTTCAGTAGGATATCCAAAAACGGTAGTTTTCTTTCCTGTTCTATCTCCATGGTGAATTTAATTTTGGGATGTATACTGTTTATGTGTTCCAGGAAACTTTTGAGATTTTCTTCTCCATGTTGCCAGATAACGAATATGTCATCTACGTAACGTAGCCACAGTCTTGGTTTGTGGGAAGAGGTATCCAAATCTTTTGATTGAAAGTCTTCCATAAATAAGTTAGCGAGTGCAGGAGATAGCGGCGATCCCATCGGGGCTCTCTCGACTTGTTTATATCGTCGGCCTTCATAAGTAAAATAGGTGTTATCAAGACAGTGTCTAGCTAATTCGATGATATATCATCAATATAGTGTCACGTCTAAAAAATATGTTATAAGAAAACCTGTCACTGAGGATGAAGAAAATGTTTTTACTGTAATTGATTCAGTAAATAAAAATGCCAATATTAATCAGGATCATATATCCGAAAATACTAACATTAGCGAAGCAAGTGTTTCAGGGATTCTTAACAAATACAGATTTCATCCTTATAAAATCCAGTTTTGTCAAGAGCATCACGGAAATGATTGTGACAACTGAACTGAATTCTGCTTGTGGGTGTTAGATAGAATGGTAGAAAATGAACACTTTTTTGACAATGTTGTATAATGATGAATGTACTTTTCATAACAATGGTTTCGTGAATAGACACAACTTTCATTATTATTCTGATTCAAATCCGCGTGAATACAGAGTTATGAGAGACCAGGATAGGTGATCGGGTAACGTGTGGGGAGGAATACTGGGTCCATACTTAATTGGACCCTACTTTTTTAAAGGATCTTTAAATGATTTGATGTTTCGCGATTTTCTTTTACACTAACTTCCAGTGTTACTAGATGATGTCCTTTAAATATTAGAACAACTATGTGTTCGGCAATTTTTTAATGTTAACCTTCTAAACAGGGGGATTGGGAGAGACAGATTTCAAAATTGGCCCCCGAGATCTCCGGACCTAACTCCAGCAGATTTTTTCTATGAGGATACATAAAAGGAATTGTCAATGCGCCCCGACAACACCATAAGATATGAAAATTCGCATAAGAGACGCTTTTCAAACTGTACCCCCGCAAATGTTGTCCAGAGTTAACAGTGGTTTCGAAAAAAGAATATGTAAGTGTTGGGAAATGGATGGTCGACATTTCGAATAGCTACTAAAATTTGTAAAGATATTCCTGATTCTTATTCTTATAGTTGTAAATTACTTGTCATTTCCAAATGTCATAGGCAACTAGATACATTAGAATATCTATTCAAAAAACATAAAATGGTGCAGAAAACGATTATTTGGTATATTCTGTGAAAATGCGAAGACTTCGCTATAGAACACTCTTATACCATTCGATAGATATTTAAAACATACAGATAAAAAATATAAATTAATCAAGTTATTGCCACTTAAATTTCTTATTTGATTAGTTTTAATTTTTGGATACCCTGTATAATATACCAAGTTTATTATAATTGGGATATAATATATGATTTATTTTTAAACTTCACTGTAAATTTCGAGTACATAACGGAAATACTTCTTAAGTATTTGAAACATGAAAATTAGATTAGATTCTGTCAAAATTTAAATTATTTAAAAATCCTTAAGGTTTAGGTACAATTAACTCCATTAAAATAGGCACTTATCTTGATCGGATAATCCAAAAATGCAATAAAATACAATGATACAAATCACTGAGCATGATACTTGACTTTAAAAGTTAATAAACTTTCTGGTAAAGAATTTAACAAAGTTTTGTGGTAAACATGATCTTTAAATAATTGGGGAGCTGTTTATAATTTTTCAACACGTCCTTATAATTCCATTTGGTCTAGTTGAGAATTTCCTTTGTACGATGTTTTATGGCAAATATAATACATTTAGGATCCCTAATTGATAATTGCGTTAATGTTGATTCTTGGCTAATTTGCTTAACTTTTTGACATTCCTTAATATTATCTTTACTGATATCACTATTTTCTCTTTTGAGATTTTTAACTTTGAAACTAGACAAGATTCTTTTATTTGTATCTTTTTATAGCAGTCATTAACTACGTGGTCGTCTTCTTCTTCTTTCAAGAGCCCTGTCAAGTCTCGAGGACGTTGGCGACACTATAGCAAGCAGTATGTTTCTCCTCTCAGCACGTGCCCCAAATAAGATATTTGTCTGCACTTTATTGTGGTCAATAATGTTTTCTTTATATTCGCTTTTTATAGAACATCTGTGTTATATGTATTGTCTACCCATGAGATGCGAAGCATTCTTCTATGTAACCATATCTCGAAAGCCTCAAGACGATTGATTGTTTTTATTTTTAATTTTCACGTTTCGACACCATACAATAATACTGACCACAAGTAACATTCTGTTCATTTATTTATTGTTTTAAATATTCTCATCGCATAAAAATTGTCAGATTTTGTTGAATATTGCCCGCGCCATTTCTATTCTACTCTTAATCTCACAATCGGGGTCCAGGTCTCGCATAATAATGCTTCCCAAGTATTTAAATCTTCCGACGTTTTCTATCTGCGCTCCATTTACGGTTAACGTGATGTTGTTCGACTAAATACCATCAACTTAGTTTTAGCTACGTTTATGTTGAGTCTAAATCTTTTCCTTATTGTACTGATATTATTTAAGAGTTTTTGAAGTTCCTCTATAGTGTCAAACAGAATGATCATATCGTCTGCATATCTAATTATAGTTAATGGTACTTCATTTATCTTAACGCCGTAATCTGCCAGTTCCTCTACTGCTTCTTTAAATATTAGATCAGAATATAGGTTGAATAGCAGGGGTGATACCTCTGTCGATCCTTCCGCTGTATATTAATGTCGTCTATTATAGAGTGTCCTACTCGTACCCGTGAGAATAAGAAAACAATATAAAATCAACGTTGGTTTCAATTCAAGTAACTCTCTGAGAAGTCGGCTTACTAGGGTCAAACCAACAACTCAAAGAGACAAGAAGAACTATATATATCAGATATCATATGAATGTGGCAACTTCTACATTGGCGAAACAAAGAGACCCCTTGACGTAAGGATCAAAGAACACCAAAAATACACATCTCGAGGAGAAACAGAAAAATCTGGTTCCGCCAACCTTTTCTGGACTCATGGACGCCACTTAAAATGCTCTGAAGATAAAATTCTTTACAGAAAACAACACTGGAAAAAACGAAAATTCAAAGAAGTCGCAGTGATACATCAGAACCCGAGTTGTTTAATAAACTATCTTTAGATATAAGAAAAGTGTGGAAACCACTTCTTAATAATTGTAAATTAAAACTAAATGCAGCATAAATCTCAGTCACGCTCCACTGCATTTACTTTAAACATGCATTTACAGTATAGATAGCAAAGTATACTACTAAGTAAGGTAGAAAATAACCTCAGAAAGTTATGATACCAATTGAAATAAGATATGATAAAATATTAGTTGTAGTTTTTATTGATTTTTAAGGATCATTATTTTATGAGCAATTGTTTTCATTTATATGAATTTTACAGAATTGTTAATTTTCAATCTAGTTCCGTTCGTCGGCGCAACAGGCATAACTTTATTAATATAAACAATGTATTTTATAATTAGTTTTGATTTGATTCAGACGAATATTTTTGATGACGCACGGGCATTTTTTTAACGGAATGACTGTATGCATGTCTTCACTCTTATTTTTTGCAAGTTGGTGAGAATCAAAATTGTTCACTTAATATATAGTAAATATTGTTGATACAATTAATGCTGTTAACCTTTCATGCAAATACTAAATTAAAACACAGGGGAATGTTTTTATTAAACAAATGATTTTATTTATAATTTAGAGTTTAACAACTAATGGTTGGTTTCCAGTTTGGATTAGTATGAATTAACATTTTTATAAAGTTAGGCCTCTATTGAACCTTCTAGTTTAAAATGATGAGTAATTAAAGGCATTGGATTAATTGTTCCCGATTCAACTAGATCAATGGCTGTTGGATAGTCGTTTGAATGTCGAAAAATTCCAATCATATCTATCTCACGATTAACAACTTCAGAAATTGGAAGAGACATGAAATCCTTTCCCATACTAACAAGAGCTATCTTACCGACACTTTCTGTAGCATACAGGCCCACTTGATATGCCTGCTCAGATCCACAGCACTCAATTGTTTTATTTGGTTCGTGGCCCAAGGTATCGTGAATTATTTTTACAATATCTGCTACTGAACACCCTTTAATGTTAATGGCATAATTTGCTCCCACTTCCTTAGCTTTTTCAAGTTTAAAATCATTAATATCTAGAACGACTGTTTTGGATGCACCATAAGCTTTAGCAGCTAAATACTTACTAGTCCAATTGGATCCGAACCAATAATCAAAACTGATTCGCCATTGGTGATTTTAGCTCTTTTACAGCAATGAATTCCCACTGATAAAAGTTCCATAAGAGTACCATGTTCGAAATCCAAATTGCATGGAAGTTTATGGCAGAACTCGGCGTCATGTGCATAATACCTGCTTAAATTGCCATCGTCAGGTGGTGTTGCACAAAAAAATAAGTACGGACATAAATGGTAATTTCCAGTTTTACAATAAGAGCACTTTCTGCATGCTGATCGATGTTCAATGGCTACTCTATCACCAGGTTTAAGATTCATGACACGAATTCCACATTTTATGACCGTTTCGGAAGCTTTTTGACCAATTACCATTGGTTCTTTAACTACAAATGGTCCATTTTTACCATTCACATAATAATGTACATCTGACAACTTCCATTTGAAGTAATACTTGATTACTCCTAATTTTTCGCATAGGTCTGTTCTCTAGTCGCAAATATTTTATTCCACGTAAGACTACAGATAAATTTTTACCATCTCTTGTTTTCGGATGAGTGGAATTAGCATAGTGTCTTTTATTTTTTCAGTGATTTGTTTTTGAACTTAGTAGGTTAGGAATAGTTATATTACTTTTGCTGATGTATGATTTCAAAAACTTTTGATGGGTTTCGTGTTTTAATGAAGGTGAATGTTTGAGAATTTTGAAGACCAAAATTTTCTTCACAAAATACTTTTTTTTATTTTATGTACCGAAAATTTCGACATCTTTGGCATGTCACAAAAGTTGACGAGAACTAACCTTTTTTTATTTACGACACGTCAATGTTTTATTTCAAGAATGCCATCAATTTTTTTAAATTTTTTTAATGACATAAAAATATTAGTTTTTAAATTCGTTATTTAAGTTTCCAGCTAATAGACCATATGGTAATTTTTGTTCATTTATCTATCTTTAAATATTTGTATCTGCAAACAGCAAAACATAGCATCGGAAAAATACGATTTAATATTTCGAACTGACGACGGATTACATATTAATTTATTCCTAAATATATCGACTTCTAGAATAACTCTTTTTAGTAAATTTTAGATCTTCTAAGGTTAACTTCATTTTATCCCCAGTTGCATCAGTTGTTGTAACCAGTGAAGGTATGAAACTGTAATTTTTCAGAAGTCATTATAAACTCTCACCCCCTAAATCACTAACATATTCTAGCTTTAAAAATGATTTAAGTTGACATTAGATGTTAAACTGACAAGAGCAATGATAAGGTCACCAGGTATTGGACCTTGAAAATACAAAAACAAAAACCTCTACTTTTAGTACAAAATTGATAACATTTAATATCTTGTTTATTTTTGTTAGACTATTCCATTTAAAAAGGTCTTCCTACTATGGATCAGAGTGGAATATACCAAGGTTTTTTAGGTGTTCCCACAAGTAAAAATCCAACGGCGTTAGGTTTTGAGATCGAGGAGGTCAGGCAATAGGTTCTCCTCTACCTATACAATAGCTTGGATAGACGTTGGTCAGGTGCTCCCGTACAGCAACGCTAAAATCAGGTGGTGCCCCATTGTGTATGTAGTACATATTTCGACAGATATTAAGTGATAAGTACTCTACTAAATCGTGAAAAGCGTTCTGGAGAAACTCCAAATAAAGTTCTCCATTCCGTGCCGGAAATACGGAAAGTCCAATAAAAAAATTGCCAATGATTTCTGACCAGATATTAATTGATTAGAACTGATGTTGATGATGCGAAACGATAGTTGCATGAGGGTTTTCATCTGAGATGTGTTAAGTTATGATACCATTTTTGGTAAACCCTACTTCATCCGTGAAGAGAATAGTGGTAATGAAGTTTACATTATTTCGTTGCTGATCCAATAGCCAGTTTGTCAACTGCATTATACGAGGAAAATTTTTAGGAATCGTTCATGCACTTTTTTCAAATAACATGGATATAGCAGCTATTCTTTAAGAACTTCATGTAATATTGTTTTCGACGTATTAATCTGCGCTACTAATTTTCCAGTGACATGAATGAAAAATACTTAATTCTTAGTCAACAGTTAAAGGTATGTATGAAACGTTGTCGAACGTTCGCTTCATACAGGGCGTAAAAAATATGGGGTCACAGCTAGTCCGTCTCTGCAGCTGTGAGTAATCACAACACTTTCTTGTATAGTAATTTGGAGGGTCTTACCTGGTACACATCATATTAAAAAAATTTGAAAAATACCTGGTGGTGCAATAATTATGTGTAAAAAACCTGGTTCCATTGCAGCTTTTTGAAAGCTGATATTTCTGAAGAGGAGGCCTTTACGATAAAAGTTTATATGAACTTGTAGTATTCCTTTCACGTATTTTTTTCATATCCGGGAGATTTCCCACATTTTTCCAGACACCCTGAAGAGAAGCTGCGGAATTGTTGATATATTCTGCCATTCCAAAATCACATATGGCATTTAGGCGATTGAAAATTTTCCTACAAAAAAAAAATAAAACACGAACAAAAGCTAATGAGGATGGCAGTTGGAATTTTGGGTTCAGTTGCTTTAGATCCATATATAGGTTTCAGAGAACTTGCTAATGGTTAGAGATATGTCAAAAATTGGTGCTGAGTATATTCATATAATTTTTACCCTAATTATATCACTCTCCATCGGGAATAATATGGTCGATATTTTGGAAATTGAGAACATTCTGCAATTGAGACTGAGACTTTAAATTGAAGAAAATAGTGAATTTTTGAGATTTCTTTTGATGAGACTAATTTTGGCCAGGTAATGTTTTATTTTGTAATGCAGTCCTCAGCCTATTCCTCGTTTTTTTAATTGAAGATATATTCACATAATATGCCGAAGTGAGCATCTGAAAATCTACATTGGATGACACTTGTGACGAAACACCATTTCTGTTCAGTCAATAAGTTATGTGATGTTGTTGGAAATGAAGTGTTAGAGACTCCATATTTCAATGCTCATCTAAATATGAAAACACACAATAATTTTTTTAAAGCACCAGTTACACCGAAATATAAATTTTAGCAGGAGGAGGAATTAGTTGTGAAATTCCTGTAAATTGGACTGCAATGCCTCCCGATCTGACTCCCTTCGACTTTTTTGTTGAAAATTTATAAAAATAAAGTTATGAATGGCATCCATATTAGAAAATATGAAATATGGAACTTGCTAGACATGTACACTAGTAACTCCCGAAATATTCAATTGTGTGGAATTAAAAATATTTTGAAGTAAACAGAGGTCATTTTCAACTCTTTTTAAAGCACAACCGTCATTAAATGTACAGTATATAATGCTATTTTTATTTTCTTCTGATTTTTTTAAACAAATCATAAAAGTAGAGCAAATGGAATATTTTTCAGAATACATAACTATTTTTTAACAGAAAATTATAATTTTAAACAAAGCTTTTCCATTTGATATTTTACAGCTTTCATACGCTATTTAATATGTGGAGGGGGGATATATGTCAAGAATATTTCAAAACCTGCCCTTCTCCTCTGCCGCTTTAGTATTCCACCAGTTTTTATTAAAATATTCCACAGCGTTTAATCGATATCGCCTTCTAACATTTAAAATCTTCACGCTGAATAACTAAAAAGAGTTCAGATTTTATTCATTTTAGCTAATTTTCCGTCATCATACGCAAATTTACCTTTTCAAATTTTCTCACTGAATAGTCGAGGTATAGGGCTTCATTGAAATTTAAATCCGTATAAATTTTTATGTCAACGGAAAATTGATTTTGATTTGCCATTTGGCTTAAAATACTTTTCATATTTTCTAAAAATTAACGTTAATTTGTTTTAAAAAGAAGTTATTCATTGCACCGTGCTGCAACATTCAATTCAATAGATTTCTATGAAATCTTTTGAATTAAATAGCCAATAATAAATAGGTAAGGAACCCTTTTGAACGTGCTTTTTTAGTATTATTTTAATGAATATTTGAGAAAATTTACCAACTTAAAAATTTCCCCAAAGATTTGATTATCGCCGGCATAGTCCAGAATTTTGATAAGTAAATGATATACCATACTTTTTTTCTTCTTTTCTGAGTATTAGATGTTGCTGAAGTTTACAACGTCTTTATAAATATTTTCTCTGTTGCTTGTTAAATAAATTTAAAACAAAAAATTAGTAAAGTTAGGTTTAACTAGTATAATTATTTTAATTTTTTTTCTTATATTCTCTCTAAAATTAATTAACGCACTTTTTCTTTTTTCCTCTCGTTTGTAAACACCTCACAAAATTATACTGTACTCAATCATAGGTCGAGATTGAAAAGTTTTGTGTTTAATTATTTCAGATGGTTAAATTTCTTAAATAGACCAGGGCTTATTTGTAAAATATCGGGGTTTCGTGGATGTGAAATGGAACATGGAGATTTTTGTATGAGAGCCATCAGAATAACCTGAATAACGATAAATTTGATATGCGTCATTTCAGAAAGTTGGGTAATATTGTTTTTATTAATAAAAATATAAAATTAACGAAAAAAAAAATTTTTTACTTTTCTTTCGTGTAACTTCGAAGGTATTCATTTTAGAGGAAAGTTGAAAAGGAAAAAAGTTTCATAATTAAATTTGCTCTAAGATAGGGTTGGTCGGAAATCTCAAAATATATTTCCCTTATTGCAAAATAGCAGTAATTTAAAAAAAAAGGTAAACAAAAGCGGTTTTTAGTCAATTTTTTTGACCATTTAAATTCCTCTGAGGACCTTCATTTTAGAGCAAAGAAACCTTTATGCCATGATAAAATAACACGCTAAAATTTGTTAGGATCGAATTGATAGTTTTTGCACAATAATTTTGCAGTCCGATTTCGTTTACAAAAATTGACCATTTTTCAAGTTTGTCCGAGTCCGAAATATCACGTTAACGTATTTAAATTTATTTTCGACATATAGTAGGGAACTCAAATTTTCTAACCCTTTTTTCATAACCAAAATCGGATGATTTGGTCGCCCTCAGGAATTGTTTACAGAAATTGTTAATATTTTTGCTGATAAACAAATAAATTATCTCGCAGGATTTTCATTGGATTTTTTTTTGCAAAACATGGTTTGAAAGTACTTGGAAAGACGCTTCTTTTCGTGAAAAAAATTTCAAATCCGTCAATTGGTTTCCGAGATACAAACTGAGCTCCATTATTCGCGGTACATCGATTTAAAAAAAAATAATCAAAACTGCTCCATTAAAAGCCGAGAAAATGAAAATTTTTTCAGATATGTATTTTAAATCTTCGAATTCATTTTACAATGAGAGCTCCCCACCACTATTTTTCATTTTCACGCGCGAGGGCGATATTCTTTTAATTTTTTATTAAAATTCCCGATAACATAAACATTTAAATATTTGTATCAAAAAAGAACTCGGCAAGACAAAGTTTTTGGTTCAAGAATCAGGTCTGTATTGTTTATAGATTCACCATAACAGGCCGTCAGTTTTGACAGTTTGTATTTCGGAAACCAATTGACGTATTTGAATTTTTTTTTCACGAAAAAAAGCATCTTTCCAAGTACTTTCAAACTATGTATTGCAAAATAAAATCCAATGAAAATCCGCCGAGATAATCTATTTTTTTATAAGCAAAAATATCAACAATGTCTGTAAACAATTCTTGAGGGCGTCCAAATGATTATGAAAAAAGGGTTGAAAAACTTGAATTCCCTACTATATGTCGAAAATAAATTTAAATACGTTAACATGATGTTTTGGACTCAGACAAACTTGAAAAGTGGTCAATTTTTGTAAACGAAATGGGATTGCAAAATTATTGTGCAAAAACTATCAATTAGATCCTAACGAATTTTAGCGTGTTATTTTATTATAGCATAAAGATTTCTTTGCTCTAATATTAAGGTCCTCAGAGAAATTTAAATGGTCGAAAAAAATTGATTAAAAAAACTGCTTTTTTTAACTTTTTTTTTTAATTATTGCTATTTTGCAATAAGGGAAATATATTTTATGATTTCTGACCAACCTCTCTTATGGAAAATTTAATTATGAAACTTTTTTTTCTTTTCAACTTTCCTCTAGAATGAATACCTTCAAAGTTACGCGAAAGAAATTTGAAAAAGGACGTTTTTTTTTGTTAATTATATATTTTTATTAATAAAAACAATATTGCCCAACTTTTTGAAATCACGCATATTAAATTTATCGTTAGTCAGATAATTCTGAAGGTTCTCATGCAAAATCTTCATGTTCCATTTCACAACCACCTAAAAACATAAACCCTATAAGGGCTTAATTTTCAAGTTACATGGTCTTAAAGTTTTAAAAAATATGTTTTTTTCTCACGATTCGTAAATAACAGAAAAACTAGTTTTTTTTTAAAGAAAACTTCTTATTAAAGATCTTTAATTTTGACTAAAAATACGATTTTACGTTGAGGAGGCAATTCCTTAACTCTATCTAATTTATGCGCCATTGGTTGAGTGGTTATTATTTTCTCTGTTTTCAATTCCTTATGTACTGTTCTTCAAAAGAAGAGATACGCTTTAACTATACAAAAATCAACAGTTGTTGAGTTGTTTGACCTTAAGTAATAACTCATGCATTTTTTTGCTCATGAATAATTCATTTAAAAATAAAAGATTACAAAACGTATGAGAAACAAGAAGAAAAAATCTAAAAACACTACAAACTTAAAATTGTCAAGAAACAAAATTTCTGTTATTCGCTGTCATTTACGAATTATTGCTAAAAAACCATTTTAATTTTTAAATTTTACCACCCTGCATCTTGAAAATTAAACACGTTTCTAAGCGTTGTCGGTCGAATTTCCGGACATTCTATACGAGATAGAAATCAATTCTTTCTTAGTTTGCGATATCATATTATTTGGAGCATGATCAAAATATATAGGCTGGTCCTAAAAAGCATTGAAAGGTATTTTTTTATTTCATAACCTTCTTGAATTACTATCTTCCTATTATGAGCTTATTTAAAAGTAAATTGATTTTTCTACTCGATCTTCTATGTATCGTTTATATTTCGAGAACTGGCATCACTAGAGTTGCTAGGTACCATCCAATATATTTATTGTAAAGTTTAATAGTTTAGAATGTATGATTAACCAGTTTACAGTAATTTTAAAATTTCACTTCCGCCAAAAAATAAAATAAACCCATATACATTTTCGTTCAATTATTTTCGACCACTTACGAGGTGCTTTATGTTAAGAAAAGTACAGCGATGAACTTATTTATTTATATGGTGATTTTAGTGAGTTCAATTGCGAAATTATTATATTATATACCATGAGATTGAGGCATACTTAGTCATAACTAGAACCAATATGTATAATATATTCCATGAACATGTGGCAAAAAAAGAAGCAATGTTCGCATTGGATGCCGCGTAATTTGACAACTGAACAATAAAGGGCTCGTGTTGATTGGTGCATGTGAATGCTCAAAAAATAGGATTGCTATGTTACGAAAAATATTTATAAAATCATGATAGGTGACGAGTGTTAGATGTATGAGTATAGGTTCGAAATTAAACAGCAGCCAATCATATAAGTCTTCCATGAGGAGCAAAAATTAACAAAAATTCTTCGAGCACGAAGTACTGAGAAACAAATTGTCGCCTGTTTTTTTTTTCCGAAAAACTGGCCATGTCGCAGCAGCGACTATAAAGTATCGTAGAATGATCAATTCTAAATGGTACACTGTCATTGGTTTGCCGGAAGTCTCCGGCGAATTGAGGAAAACAAACTGGTTATTGCAGATCATTCTTCACTATCACAAGACAAGCTCTCACACATCGACTCATATATATGACATTTTGAGCACTCCAGACGTGAAATTCCGCCGTACAGCCTTGATTTGACACCTAATGATGTTTTTTTTTGTGTATGAAGAATAAATTGCATGCAGTCAAAGAATTTCTATACTAGAAAAGGCGGTTGATGCGTTCAAAATCCATGTTGTGAGGATATCATTTTCCTTGTGACAAATATGTTTTTCGAATTAGTTCAGATGGATGCAAAAATGTAATGGTCACCATGGAAATATTTTATTTGTTATTCACGAAATATAAACGGCTACCTTCTTATTAAAATTTATAATACACATAAATTTTTCTGACTCTCAGATTTATAAATGGACTAACAGAATTTGATCAAAATACTCTTAATTATTATATAGTCGGTACAGTCTGCAGCATCAGCTCCGAGGTTCCATTCCTCATAAATGTGATGAAATGTAATAAGAAGTATACTTTGTACAGCTTTTTGTTTTTATTTACAATAATAAGAATAATAATTTGGATATAGAGTGTCTTGATGGAGATACTTACACATAATCTGCAAAAGTTTTACCTCATTTTTTTGCTTCTTTGTATGTTTTCGTTATAACCAAAACCAAATAATTACTTGGAATTCTTTGAAAATATTTTTTTCACGAATACCATAAGTAACTTAAGTTGACGGGTTTTGGGGTTTCTAAAAATAAACTAGGAAAAGAGGGTGAGCCACTCCAAATACGTTCTAATTACGATATCTTTACAAAACAAAATGGAAATTACTTGCTATTTGAAGTGATGTTGAATTATGGTATTTTTACCCCCAAAGATATCATCCCTTATTTCTTATAACGGTAAACCATCTATTAGCACACGTAATTTAATTCTAAAAATTACGAAATTTAGTGAAATTATTTCAAAGTAATTTTTTTGAAGTTTCAAAAATTGAAGTAATAGAAGAAGGTGAGTCCCCAAAATATATTTTCTTCAAATCTTAATATCCAATTGAGATATCTTTACAAAACAAAGTGGAAATTACTTGTTAGTTGAAGTAAGGTTATACCTTGTTATTTTAATCTCATAGATATCATCCCTTACTTTTTATGAGGGTTATTCTTGTATGTCATTTATATAATATATTTCTGAACATTACAAAATTAAACCAAATTTGTTGATAATATTTTTTTACAAATACAATAAGTAACTTAGGTTGACGTGTTTTGAGATTTCCAAAAATAAACCAGTAAAAGAGGGTGACTCACCCCCAAATCCGTTATTTTAATATTTCCAGTGCTAATTAAGATATTTCTACAAAACAAAATTAAGATCACTTATTATTGATGTTAAACTATGGTAATTTCACTATCAAGGATATTACTACTAAATTTTTTTTAAAGTTAACCGTCATTTCAATCATATATTATTATTCTTAAAATTGTCAAATTTTAATTTAAATGAACGTGACAGAATTAGAAATCACTATTTGTTATTAATGCTTAACCGATGGAATAAGTTTAAATTTTCTTGTCAAATAAAAAAAAATTCAGTGAGCTTTGTAATGTTCATATCAACTGAAATTTGGCAATTTTAAGGATAATTATACATGTATGAAATGACAGCCTTCGAATGATATACCTGAGGGTGAAAATACTATAGTTTAACTTCATTTTAAATAACAGGTAATTTCCAATATGTTTTGTAATCAATTAGAACTTGAAATGTAAAAAAAAGTATTTGGAGGTGGCTCACCCTCTTTTACTAGTTTATTTTTAGAAATCCCTAAACACGTCAACTTAAGTGACTTATGGTGTTAGTAAATAAATATTTTTAAGCAATTCCATTAAATTTCATAATTTTCACAATTAAATTTCATGCGAAAATATATGGTTTACCCTAATAAAAAGTAAGGGATGATATCCTTGTGGGTGAAAATACCATAGTTTAATATTACTTCCAATAACAATCAATTTTCAATTTCTTTTGTAGAGTTACCTTAATTAGAAACTGAGATATTAAAAATAAAGTATTTGGGGGTGACTTACCCTCTTTTCCTAGTTTATTTTTGGAAACCCCGAAAGATGTCAACTTGAGTTAATTTTGGTGTTCGAGAAAAAATATTTTCAAATAATTTAATAAATTTCTTAATTTTTAGAATTAAATTACTTGCTCGAATAGATGGTATACCATTATAAAAAAAGGGATGATATTCTTGGGGATGAAAATATCTTGGTTCAATATCATTTCAAATAACAAGTAATTTTCATTTGTTTTGTAAAGATATCTTAATTAAAACTTGAGATTTAAGAAAAAAAATATTTGGTGTGGCCCATCCTCTTTTACTAGTTACTTTTAGAAACCCCGAAACCCGTCAACTTAAGTTACTTATGAGATTCATGAAAAAAATATTTTCGAACAATTATATCAAATTTCGTAATTTTTGGATCTAAATTACAGGCGCAAATAGATGGTTTACCCCTATAAAAAAAGGGATGATATCCGTGGGGCAAAAACGATAGTTTAAATCATAATCACAACAGATAATTTTCATTTTGTTTTGTAAATATATCTCACTTAGATCCTGAGATATTTCAAAAATATTGTTTTTAGGGGCGAAATTTAGGAGTGGTTTTCACCCCGTTAAAATAAATTTCAGCAGATAAAAAAATACGTGTTTGTTATTTACATACCCTGAACAACTTATTCAAATTTCATTAAAATTGGAGCCGGACACTTCAGGTATCTTCCTTGTAAGTATCTGACATCTGTCAAATGTCAAAAATTTGTATTTTAAGAATTATGAATGGGTCAAATCAAAAACAATGAAATCTATCAAATGGTATTTTTCTAATACTTTTAACATGGGTTTGGTTAATAAATTATATTATTTATTTTTTTGTTTTGTTGTCATGGAGGTTTTGAGACATATCAAAGATGATTTTGAACCAAGCTTTCGTAGTGCTTACCAGCAGACACATATTTATCAGTTTTATACTGATTCTTCAAAGTATTGTTTTTCTTATATACTAATTATCAGCTAAAAAATTAGTAGGTGAAGGTAACATTTGTCAGTTTTTAGGAATAAGCAAAGTGAAATTATGTTCATTTATCTTTAGGTAAACTCTTGTAAAACTTCTCACCTTAAAAAATTTAATGCAGAACCTTAATACCTCTTGTTACTTCTTACAGCCAACACTAGGCACACTTATGTAGTGTGGTACTGACTAGACAAAGGAATATTGCATAGTATAGAAATGGTAAAAACACATAGTGTGTTCTGCAATGGCAAACAATTTATAGGACCATCAATTTCTCGGATTGTAAAATGTCGTAAGAAGATGCTCTTTTATTTGTGCAACTTAATAAACTCAAAAATAATGCAAAATCCAAACTTCATTTGGAGCTTCCTGCTTTCGTAGATGAATAGAAAACAGGGAAATTAAATTATTAATTTTCATGATTTCATCCTAATAACGAAGAATTTAAACTTTTGTGTGGGATAAATAAAATAACATATTGTAAGTTACTTACAAAACGACGTTATATACCCTAAAAAAATTTCAGGGATTGTGTGTTTCCCGAAGGATAACTGAATAATTTTGGTGTTTAATGAATGACTTATATATTTATAGCTACCATTTTATCCAGTCTTACTGGAAATGCATTCCCCTTCGGTAGACAAAGAGTAATAAGTGTTGAATTAAGTAGCAACTCCTGCAACTTGGAAATTAAACTTCCCAGCGATTAGGGACACTCGATTGTCGCCACGCTATTCACCCCACCACTACACTTGTTTATGTAGGATTTAATAATTCCACCTACTACTTGATCATCACATCGCAATCACATCATTTGCTTACTACTTTAGCGCGTTTTGCTTAAAAGCGCAATAGCCTCTTTGAGCCTCGATTTTGCCTCCCTTTCTAACAATTAGATTTCTCTGCTACAGCCCGATAAATAATCTACAACTGCACCCACACCGATCATAGGTTATCCGGCTGCTGAAAGTACTAGAACTCAGGAACAAGACTGTCTTCCAGACAGCATAACTTCATAATTCACTCTGCTTATTTACGGAATAATTTTATCTTTTAGCGATAATTGAGAACTATCAGGACTTTTTGTGTTCAACTATAGTGCTCTTTGTATCTTATGCAGTTCAAAATATATTGTAAACGGAAGGTGTACGTATACACAAGGTAATTTAATACTTTACTCATTGGCAGCCCAGTAGTTCCAATTCGTATACACCAAAAAATAACCATCTGTACCGTTGTCGTTTAAAAAACTACCTGTGACAATTTGGAGGTCCTCTGTCAACAATAGTTAAGGGAATAATGGTTATAACGCTTAGATTTGTCAGTATAAACTCAAAGCTATGATAACATAAGATAATGCGAAAAGTAATTTAGTTGGTTTTTATTCTTGCAGCCGACCCTGGTTTTATGCGGATCGCCTATAGTAACGACCCTAAATCTATGGTATATAATTTAAATTGAACAAAATTGTGTCCATAGTCTTTTTTTAAAAGCCAAATTATAAAATAACACTAAAATCATCAAAATTCATCAAAAATGTGATATGTCCTCTAGTTGCTTATCAAACGTTTAATTGGATTGTTTTAAACGTAAACTGTAAACTTAAAATCAATTAGTTTCACCTGCGCCGCCATACGCCATGGGTATTTAATTATGTATCTGCCCGTATAAAATGGCTTAATTAAAATTTAAATAACGGCAGGGGAAAGCAGTGTATTTACGCATAGCGAACAAGCATACCTATCCAAATTAGAAGTTATTTCAGATAATATTTATATCACAACCTGTACTTTATTATCTAAATATCCTTTTATTCAGTAAATTTTAATTTAAGTATAAATTCTGATAATCCTCTATGGTCTCATGTTTCTTATTACAAGAAGGAGCAAAGTAAGATAAGAATGAAAATTATGATGAATTTATGAAAAAGTATATTTAAAAAAACATTGAAAACGTAAAAATTTTTAACTAGTAGTGGTAGAGTTTTACTAGTTTCTATAATTTGCGTTTGTGGTGCATTTTTCTTTTATTAATTGTATTTTCTGGTTGCCTATATGTATTCTTCTTACAGACAGAAAAAAAAGAATATATATAAACAGTTTATTTCTGGTCCTCTCTCCATATGCGTTTCGACTACCTTATGGTCTCGTCAGTGGAGCTGTATCGAATCGAGACCTACTTTCTAATCCTATTAATTCTTTTCTTTTTTTCTGCTTAAAAGGAGAATACAGATAGACAACTATTTAAACACGGCAGATAGATTTACTTTATTTCTTACTGAAATTTTAATTTTCAAAATTTCTCATAACTTCGGTGAATATATAGATATCCTTTGACAGGCGACATGCATCGGAATTTATATTTTATATAGCAGTTGTTCCCTGCGAATGTTTCGCAGGCGAAAGCCATTGTATTTTATTTATTGTATAAATATTTTTAGATACATATAAGAACCTAAAATTATTTTTCTTGACTCTTAAATAATACCTTACTTTTTCTTACTAGTTGCGTAAAATAACACAAACGTTTTAAAATAAGCAGTTTTGCTATCTCAAATTTCTTATAGCTCTATACAAGCCTTCTTAACGTTTTATTAAAACACCTTAATGCCGAGTTTCCCAATGAACTTCTCCAGACAGACGCTTTATCCTAGCAAGGGACTCAAACATTTTATAATAAAAAATATTTTCCGACTTTAAAATTCTATTTTTTTTTCTAGCTTAAGATAGGACTTTTTAAGGTGGTGGTGAATGTTGCATCCTCATAGTAATAGCCGTTATGTGCCCATTGAATAATATACTATTACCTCAAACACCCATTGTATATAATATTGTTTTACTTATTTTCAGAATTTAATTACGATTTACTATGCGTTTAAACCCATTCCCGAGAGAGAAATCACATTTTCTCTTTTAAAAGGTTTCCTTCTTTTGGTTCTATCCTATACCCTCCAGAACAGCTGTAAAATAAAAGTAATGCAGATGGTAGGCAAACTCACAATACATAAATATTGACTGTTAATTTAACAATTAGTTTGTTAACTTTGCTCCAAATACTCTTTTATTAAAAGTTCTGGCAGTGTTAATACTCCACCAGTAAAGTTTGGCCTAGAATACTATGACTTTAGAAGTGCGGGTATGATATCCTTGAATGATTATTTATCGGCCATTCACTGGGAATCTTTTTTGGATAAGAATCATGTAAACTTAGCTTCAGATCAATTGTATAAAGTTTTGTATTATTCAATATCTCGTTTGTGCTCGTAAAGTGCTATAGAAGCTCGAATTTCCCTGTCTGGTTCAATAGTGAGCACAGGCGATTGATTATTCGGAAGAAGATTGCTCATAATCGCTTCAAGGAAACGGGACTTTTCTTGCTTATGAAGCTTTTTCGTTCCTCCGAGAGCGGTGCAAAAATTTAACCAAAAATATATGATCATAATTATATTCGTTCAGTTGAGGGTGGTCTCCAGGCTGGCCCTAAAAGCTTTTGGCGCTTTTTTAGCGGTGCGAGGGGAACGACTTTTTTTCTCTATTTATTCAACAAGGAATATTATAATACCTGATTATTTGAAGTAAATCAGTTAAAGGTATATGTAGCCGATGTATTTCATTCTATTGTTCAGTATAGATCAAGTGGTTCCTCTGGACCCATTGGCATACCTAGTTTATTGCTGAAAGTTTGTGTATGCATTTTAAGTATGCCTCTGAATTTTATTCAATTTGTCTTAATGACTGGGATATTTCCAGAGTTTTGTAAAGAATTTTTCATAACACCAATTTATAAGTCTGGTGACAGAGGTAATGTAGCAAATTGTAGAGGCATATGCATCCAATCAGCTTTTCAGAAAATTTTTGATTCTCTTGTTGCATCCGTTTTATCTTAAAAATGTAGACATATTATGATGCCTGAGCAGCATAGATTTTATACTGGTAGGTTGACGTTAACGAACTTATTGGCTTATCATGACTATCTGCTGGATACCTTTGAGCAAAACTTTTAGGTTGCTGTGTTAATACTGATTTCTCGAAGGCGTTAGACAAGGTAGATCATATTCTGAAGCGGGTACGCAGTTTTCTCACTGGAAGATTTCAGACGGTAAAAATTAATAATTATATTTCTAAAGAGATCATTGTTCACTGAGGATTTCCGCAGGGGTTACATTGTCGACACTTTTTTTTTCATTTTATTTTTTCACGATATAGAGAATTTTATTAATTATTCTGAATTTCTCATATTTGCTGACGATTTAAAAATCTTTAAATAGATTGAATCCTTGAGGAAGATTCAGTAGGATATCGACGGCCTATTGCATTGGTCACAATTAACTGGACTTAGTTTGAATACAAATGAATGTTTCTTTATTTCATTTTGTAGTTCTCATCAGTATTTGATCACTACACCATTGTAATCGTCATTATCTTCTATCAAAGTTAAACTTTAACATAAATCATCGTACCCGAAATACGGATCTCTTTTGTTTGCCTTTTCATGTCTCAAACTTTGGTATTCACAGTCCGCTGACGAGACTGCAGCGCAATTTTAACAAGAATAATGAATCGCTTAGTATTCATGTTTTTTAATCGAAGTTCAAAATTGATCTTAAACGTATAGTAAGAAATGATGAATATTCTACGTGACATGCTCTAATTCTATATGATGTGACCTGTCCGATTTTACTTTTATTTTTAATTCTTGTATTGCAGTACGAGGTGTGCCGGGAAATATTGTTTAGTTTGATTTTATATTTGTATCATTATAATTTCTAAAGTGCATTGTACTCTTTATATTTATATATATATATATATATATATATATATATATATATATATATATATATAGAGAGAGAGAGAGAGAGAGAGAGAGAGAGAGAGAGAGGGAAACCGCTTAATACAGTAATATTTACAGAAATGTACAAAATATCTGCAATGATCTGGTGAGGCAGATTTTTTAACAACTACACAAAGGGCAAAAGTTATAAACATGTATTTTGACGATACATTTATATTTACATTTTAAAACCACGTATAAGTTTAAGATCGCGTTGTTTTTTTGGCTGCAATCACCGATATTCTATGTTGGTTATTATTGGACTAAAGTTTTTTTCTTTTGTTACTTTTTTAGACTTTTATATTGTCAGTTTTTTCCTTTTCCTCTTTTGTGTTGATTTTTAAAATTAACGAAAGAAGATTAATTAGCAGTCCTTTATTATATTATGATAAATTTTGCTTAAATTTTTTATGTCAGTTTTTGTGTTTTTTTGAATTTCTATTATTTCCTTGAAATCTTATTTCTTTGGATGATTTTCAATCTTTAGAATTTTTACGTTTTAGTAATTAAAAATGAGTTCTATTCCATCAGAGCGGTCTTGTTTCTTTTTTTTTTATCGTACTTGTGGCTTTTTATTCTATGTTTTAAATATTTACTGGTCTGTTCAATGTAGATACTATCACAGTTATTCAAGATTTTAGACTTTAGATTGCTACAATTTCTGTTAAATACGTTGTATCCTTTGTGGACAACTGTAATATTATGGTGTTTGGAATTTTCAAAAAATAATTTTTTTATTGGTCCATTGGAAAGTACACTATTTCAGAGATATTCTTTGAAAATTACAAGTCAATCGGGATTAAACTTTCGAAAATAGAGCCTATAGAAAGTCCGCCCATCTCAGGGTCAGTCGGTCGGTCCGCGCGCAGCAAGTATAAAGACGCAGCTGTTCTTCTTTTCACTCTTGGTGTGTTTGGTAACGTGCTGCCAACTACCGATAGCCTAGAAGGTTTCAAGCATGTTTGTGAACCTTTGGCAGATGATATATTGGCAGCTATCTACGATGAGCTGAGCAAAGACGAACTTCTGCAGCGGTGTGTCGGAGGATTCAAATTCAAAATAATAACGAAAGTTTCAATCAACTAATTTGGAAGATAACTTCGAAAATACTTGCGGCTGGCTCCAAGATAGTTCATATTGCTGCATACATAGCTGCATCTATTTTCAATGAAGGCATATTATCTATTTTGATGTTTTTCCACAAAATGGATGTGAAAGTCGGCCGAAATCGCCATGAATATGCTCTGATGATAGACGAGCATCGCATTTCCTTGGCCGACAAAAAAGCAGAGGCTACGACTGGAGCAGCTCGAATTCGAAGAGAGCAAAAGGATGTTTTAGATATTGCAACTGACGCAGAAACTTTGCTGTATGGTCCTGGGCTTGGTGATTCTATGTAGGTTAAAAAAATTTTCTCGGGTTTTTTTTTACATGAAACTTTAAACGTGTTTATCTCAAAATTATATTTTTGAAAGCGGTGGATACGATTTTTCGAAAACGAATGCATCGATCTTCAAATTTTACATGTTTTTTCTAAAAGAGATTCTCTAGGGAGTGAATGAAGGATTTTGTAATTTGTATTTTTGGCAGAGCTTTTTGGTATCAATTTTAACGAAATTTTTAATTTTTTTTGCAACCCTGCCAAAAATGCAATATATAATTTTTCGCAAAATTCTTCGTCCACTCCCTAGCTATACTCATGTACTAATAGGAAATATTTGGTTTTTTTGATTTCCGATAAAGCTATCTCGAGTTATCATGTCCACCGCAAAGTCCCTTTTTTTCGAAGCGTCTCCGAAGATCAAGTCGCACCGGCTCATTTCTCAAGATTTTTAGATGAAATTTTTACTGAAAGTAGTTCAATAGTTGCTCTTTTATCTGTAAAAAGTTTGGCCATAATAAATGTTTCTTTATATAAAAAAAAATTCGTAAAATTTCGCTTTTTTTAACCTCTGAAACTCACGTAACCCCTTAAAGGTTTTGTTTATTTTTTCTGACAGACCTGGAATATACAGCCATACCATCTAACAAAATAAATAATGTATTAAACTATTTTAATAATTACCACCAAAAATTTACCATGGAAATAGAAAAATAAAATAAAATTGAATTCCTAGATTTAACCCGTCATCATAAAGGTAACTTAATGAAAACAGAATGGCACAAAAAAAAAAAACATAGTTGTCCAGGTATGTAAATTTTAATTCACAACACCAACATCTCAAAGGTCACTTCTTATTGATCTCACTGACCGCGCAGCCCCGAATATCGTGAAAACGCAATTAAAAAAGAAAAACAATTAATAATGATCCTAAAAGATTGATAAGCACTATATTTAGAAATAGAATTTATATATTTTACAACCAAAGTAACCTCAAAACCAACAAAAAAATAAGAGCTATGTTTCCGTACTGTATATTTCTGGTCTATCAGAAAAAATAAACAATACCCTTAAACACCATAATATTACAATAGCTCACAAAGGACACAACCTATTCAACAGAAATTGTAGAAGTCTAAATTCTAAAATCCCCAAAAACAAAAAAAAACTAATGTAGTCTACCAAATACCATGTAATAACTTTGATGGTGTCTACACTGGACAGACCAGCCTATATTTAAAAAATAAAATAAATGGCCATAACGGCGATAAAAAAAACACTCTTACAAACCACATAACGGAAAAGAAAGTACACTTTTAATTACGAAAATGTAAAAATACTAAAGGTTGAAAACCATCCAAAGAGAACAGAATTCTATGAAATGATAGCAATTCAAAAAAAAATACAAAAAATTTCAATTCAAAAACTGACACTAAATACTTAAGCAAAATCTATCACAATTTGATAAAGTAATACTAATTAATCTTCATTCATTAATTTTTTAAAAAATCAACACAAAAAAGGAAAAGGAAAAAACTGACAAGATGAAACCCTAAAAAACTAACGAAAGACAAAAAACCTCAATTCAATAACAACCAAAATAGTATCTCGGCAATTGCAACCAAATAAACTACGCGATCTTAAACTTGTACGTCGTTTTAAAACGTAAATATAAGTGTATTGTCAAAATACATATTTTTAACTTGTGCCCTATGTGAAGTTATTAAAAAATGAGGCAGACACCAGATATTTCCAGGTATTTTGTACATATATTGCTGTAAATATTACTTTATTAAGCGGTTTTTTCCCTCTATGTTTTAGATTTTAATCATTCCGATGAAGGTCACAATGTTAGACAAGTCCTAATTTCTAGAGTATTATGTGTATCAAAATGAGAATTGGTACAGGTAAATGGTATGTGAAGGGGGAGTTTTCGCATATTTTCCACTTTCCGGTCACTTCCGGTTTCACCGGAAATGGCCCCGGTTTTGAATTTTTAAATAGAACACCATGTATATTTTAACATTTTTGGATTTCTGAGACAATTCTAGATCAGAATATGACATTTTAAAAACTTTTTACGTCTACTTCATTTTTTTAGAGCCACTTTTAAAATTGCATCTAGGTGGCCATGATCGGACGCAAACTAATCTAACGGCCTTAGGTGATGTCAAAAAAATACAATCGCAAAGTTTTAGTTACTAGTATGAAAGACAGGAATAAGACAAGTTGACAAAATTACGTTTTCATTTCTAACTATTAATTTTCAAATGGCGACCCCTTTTTGACAACTACTTTTCGAAAAAAGCATTCTTTGACGAATCTAACGGTACTAATTTATTTGCGATTGGATTAGACATAAGAACAGAAATTAAATATTATTAAGCAAAATACTGGATAATTTATTTACTTATGACAAGTGCGCCATGGACAGCCATGATGCGTAATAATTTGCAACTGTTTTTATCAAGTCTTCTTTGGAAAACCAAGCACTCACTTAAGTAGATAATGACAGTGACATACGCTCTAAGAACAAACGTAAAAGTTTCTTAATTTTCGTTAAGTTTAGAGTTCTAAACTAAAAATTATGATTTCTATTACGTAGAAAAGATATTCCAGAAGAAAATCACTACACTAATAGTTGGGGAAAAACCCACTTTAATTAAATCAATGCATAGACTTTTATTTATGTTTAAACTACATAAAAAGTACGCTTATGGCAACTGTAAATTTGAAGCGAAAAAACAATAAGTAACTTGGATATGGTTAATGTTAAAACAATAAATAATCACAATTATTTGCCATATTTGAAAGCTCTGGTCAAAAGCATTTTTTTTTTAAATTGTCTTTTTAAGGTCTAGTAAAAGAATATAACATAGCGTTCTATTTACTTATTACAATAAAAATAAAAAAGTTTTTTTCTATTAGCTTTAATCATAAAATAAATTAAAAAGTTGAAAAAAGGAAACATCAATAATACGTCTATATGATATTTTGATCTTGTTATTTAATCATTAAAGTTAATTTCTGGTTCAATGCAGGCTGCAAAAGTATTTCTCATCTTTTTTACTCTCGCAAAAATTCCTTGTTTGTTACACGTTGTTCTACTGTTACACATTTTCGACAAATGCTAAGTAAATTAAGGACTTTAAATAAACCCAAAAAAAGTAGTCTAGTAGATTTAGATCCGGTGAACTGGAAGGCCAAATAATGAGTCCACTTCTGCCTATCCATCGGTCGAGATATGATCGATATAAGTGCTTTCAAACCAAAAGATTGAAATGACGTGGAGACCATCGTGCATAAAGAATGTTTTTAGTCTTTGACCATAAGGCACATCTTTAAGCCAATCTGATAAAATATTTTTTGAAAAGGCTAACGATGCGGACCCGTCTAAACGTTGAGAAATAATATGCGGCCCTATTACTCGATCTCCTACGATACCTGTTCATACATTGATTGAAAATTACTTTTGAAATCAAGTTTCGAAAATTATGTGGGGATTTTCCTCTGCCCATACATGATTATTATGAAAATTTACGTGTAAGCCTTATCTCGTCAATAAAGAAAAGTTTTCTTTTGTTATGAAGGCACAGGGTGTCCAATGTTTAAAATGGCTCTTAACTTTCTCATTTAAAAATATATTTAAAGAATGTTAAAGACTTTTTCATAGAGTGGTTTAAGCGTAATTTAATGGTGTTATAGTCATGTGATTAAAAAGTTATTTACCGTAACCTCATTATTGGATTTTGAACACTATATGTATTTTTAGGTGACAAGTTAGAGGTTTCAGCTCTCTGTGTAATCATATAGCACACTTGTATATTTCCTTTTTTCTGAACGTATTGTGATTATCACTTGTTTTCTTATATATTTCATTTTCTAAGAATTTCCATAGAGAAAAGTCCAGTGGTGTTAGGACTGGCGAGTGTGGTGATAACTAACCTTTCCATACGTATCCAGGAAGCATTCTGTATAAATACATTTTTACTTTTAGTATATTGGGACAAGGAGCACCTTCTGTTAAACATAAATGTTAAGTAGTTCCACTAGTGGTTCATCATCTAATAAAATTAAAATATGTATTTTAAAGTAAACCTATGTATTGAGATTTTCTTTTTCAAAAATAGGATTAACAAGTTTATGAGCTTTTAAAAATAGCTTATAAGTTGTTTATAAAATTTTTATAAAAAAATTGAACCGACTTCTAAAAGTGCGCTAAAAAGTGAATAATACCTATAAATTTTTATATGAAATTGAAATTTGGCACCAAATTAATACCTGATAAAATGTGATTCCCATAAACAGATTAAAAATACTTTATTTGTAATTGCCTTCTTAACATAATTTGTATATATTAGTAGTTATTTGTTTCATTTAGAAATAATTTGGCGCCGACTTCAAAAATTTCAATTTCATATAAAAATTTAGAGTTATTTTTCACTTTTTAGCGCACTTTTAGAAATCGGTTCAATTTTTTCATAAAAATTTTATTTTTCGATTTTTAGTTTTGAATTCATTATGATATTCATAAATTATTTGAACTAAGGGCTAATCGAGATTAGTGTATCTCCAAGGTGGCAAAAAAGTACCCATTTTATCCAGAATTGTAAATCTCCTTAAAATGAACCACTAAAAATTCTTTGATTCTTAGAGTTTTCCAAATACCAAACAAATATTTAGTCTGTCATAGTAAATTCACTATCTTAAATTTCAAATTAATTTTAGATTGGTAATATAGGCCCCAAAACCTTCCAATACCGATATTTAAAGAATTTGAGACGTAAATTTCTTAACCCGATATATTTTATATTGTATATTGAGTTTTTATATGCCCCAAGAACCCCTCAATATCAATTTATAATGTAATGTAAAATTTTTAGCCCTTCATATTGTATCTTATTAACCTAATAGTTGTAAAAAATTAACTTCATATTCGTAATACACCACCCCCAACCCCCTAATACCAAATTTGAAAAAATGTGAATAAGGTAAAATTTTCTTCCCACCATACTGGATCCGCCATATTGAATTTCAAAAAAATAATTTTAACGCCTTAATCTAATCTAAATCTAAACCCTTCCAAGTCCCTTAATACCAATTTTAGATGAAATCCAGAAATTTAAAATTTCTAAACGGTCATATTGCATTTGACGTATTAGATTTTCTTAAAATAATTTTATATCCGTTATTTACATCCTCAAAAACAATTCAGTTCCACATTTGAACAAAATCGAAAAATGTAAAATCTTTAGTCAGCTATATTGCATTCGACATATTGAATCCTGAAAAATACTATTAAGTTCATAATTTACACCCTCAAGAACCGTCTATATCAGTTTTGGAGAAAGTCGAAAAATGTAAAATTTTTAGGACACCACATTGATTCCGCCAGATTGAGTTTTTCAAAAGTTAATTTAATTTCATAATAAACACTAACAAAAATCTGCCATTACTGACTTTAGACAAAATCGAGAGAATATAATTTTGGGTTTGCCATGTGCGACCCCAAAAACTCTACCGTACCAATTTTGGAGAAAATTGGACAAAATTAATTTTTTGTCCGCCATATTGGATCCGCCATTTTGAATTTTTTATAAATAATTTCTGATTCGTTGGGTACAACCCTGAAAATTCCTTCATACCAATTTTTGTAGAAAATCTGACAAAATTAATTTTTTTGGCCGCCATATTGTAAGCGCCATCTTGGTTTTTATTGCACCAATTTCATCTAAAAAAATATGGAACCACTGCAACAACTTTCTGAACGTAAAGTAAAAAATTTCATTCAAATCGGTGCAGCCGTTCCCGAGTAATCGGTTTACGTACATAAAAAAATACATACGCGACAAATTGAGAACGTCCTTCTTTCAAAAGTCGGTTAATAAAAGAATATCTGCTCTGTTGACGAATTTTCTGTATAATATAGGGATTCGTGCTGTTGTAATATCTCTTCATTGTGTCGGTTACTTGTAATTGTTGCCTCATCAGACTAGACAATATTCTGTATTTCCTTGTATTTATCAGCCATTCTTTCACGATAGCCTCAATTACATATATATATATATATATATATATATATATATATATATATATATATATATATATATATATATATATATATATATATATATATATATATATATGTTTCTATTTCAGCTATAGTGATTGGTATTTCTTGCAAAATTAATTTTTTAAAATAAAGTTCGTAGTAGTAAATACTTTTTATTTTTAATTTAATCGATGTAATTAACTTTATAGTCGATACTTAGATCTTGCTTGGATTTGGGTTTTCGTATATTTAAATAAGAATAGTTATTTTAGCATTTTTTTTATTCAAGGGGCCTCGAATTATTAAACCTTCCAAAAATGTCTAAAATTGTTTTCTAGTTTTTTACTTTTCAAAAGGCTTTTTAAAAGGTTGACGCCTCTCTGGAAATTATCGAAAATGTAGGATAAAGCGTACTTTTCGCTTACACATATCAGACCTAACTTCTCTTAATTTTCATCTCATTATGAACGATAATTACTACAATTAATGGAGAAATAAAGTTTATCATAAATGGCATAATACCTTATCTTTAAATAAATATAATGAATAACCTGAACTAATACTATTATAAAATATATATTAATGGAGTGTGCTTTAATATTTTTAAAGCACTAGGATCAGTAAAAAACTATTGTCAAAATCGCATTGAGAATAATGGGGACCCTTTTAAGTTAATTTCTCGCTCGAATATTTTTCAAGATAACGTAACTTATTTAGAATTAATCAATTTTTAATCTATTTGTTGCTATTTTAGTCTTTTTCTGTAGCTTCTACCATTGTTCTTAATCAAATAAGTAAAAAAGTTTATCTTATATTTTCTGCTCTTTCTTCATAACCCACGATAATTTAAAAAAAAAGTAGCAAAATCTAGCTTACCTTTTTATCTTAAGACGTGCTATAGAGACACTTAAAAACTCTAACTTATTGGAATACTTTGTACATACATTATTGCTGATTTTATTCAATCAGGTTATTTTTTAATATGATAATTTTAATCACCTAGAAATCTTGAAATATTTATATCTATTGTTGGTACTCAATTATTGTAAGAATATGGAAAAATAAAAATGATTTGTTTACAAGTCACAGTATGTCCAAGATTATAATATACTAGGAATATTTGGTAAATTGGGTAGATAACAAATTAATCAGCAGCAGCATCTCCTGGGGATTGAAATAATAAATCATGTGTAAAAGATTTTTCGATGTCGTCGCAGGTGCAGCAAATGAAACGGCAAGTTACTTTCCATTTAAAAAACAGTTCAAAGTTTATTAATTTCATTTAAACCAGAAGTTGGGATGTCAGACGAAGCATGAAAAGTCAATAGAGACATGTAAAATAGGTAAACATCTCTAAAATACACAGTGTCAGAGCTGAAGCCTGTCAACAAATAAATATTTCATTTAAACGTACTATGTTCTACACAAATTGTATCTCAAATGGCATAGGGAATTTTAAAATGATGTCTAATTTAAAGTTGTGTCGCCTAAGTGGAAAAACTGTCAATTTGTTGGCTATGAAAAATATATTTATACAAAAAACATCTTTTTTTTTTTAACTTCTTCGACTTCTCTGTTGCGTAGCTGAATACTATTCATTATATTCTCCCCAAATATAAAAAACAAATTAGTTTATCTTATCTATATATTATTATATGAACATATCTAATTCCTAAAGTTTTTTATTGAGTTGTTGGCCATTTAAAAGCTTCCTAATAAAATCCATATAATAGATCATCTATAAAAAAATCATACTATTATATACTAAAATATTATTTACTTGAAAATCATTGCCCCGCATTCCCCTAATACCCCTGTGTTTTGCCTCGGTGCTTTAGGCACAAAGAGATGCGATGATATTACCGTTTAGACAAACAGCCGTAACAAAACAATTATGTAGTCAGGTAAACAAGTAGCTCTAAAGCTTTGTCGGGCTGACAGCTATTATTAGGGGTTTAGATTTTTAAAAATATTTTTACTCCAAATATAAATACAACCATAATCATGCATTTCAGAACATATTGACCCTAATTATTAAAAACTATTCCTTTATTTGTATTTTGAGATTATTTGTAGAATGATTCAATAAAGGCCAATTTAGCACGTCAACAATTTCGCCAAGTATAGTATTAAAGCTTTTTAATCAAATTATAATAAACTCTTTTGGCAAGACTATTATTTGTAGAGATTCATAGTAGAAAAATTTGGCTATTTAAATTAACGTTCGTACAATTTTAAATATAAAAATAGAAAATTTCGCGGCTCTGCGGACTCTGTCAGTGAACAATATTCTCGTATTAAAAAGTGTGGAGAACTCCTAGACAATGGAGAAACTCAGGGTACGTAAAATGACGATAGCGCTGTTTTGTCCCCATTGGGTCTGATCCAGTCCAATACATCACTTCGCAGTTATGCCATATCCATTATTTAAACCGAGAAAACAGGGGACAAGACACGAACAGCTATATCCCGACGAATGGATAACGCATGAGCAACACCCACTAACAATGTTGTATAAAACCGCAATGTGGTGGCGCGATGGTAAAATAAAAATGAGATCTATTAAAATCGAGATAAGCAGCATATATATATATATATATATATATATATATATATATATATATATATATATATATATATATATAAAGGGTGTTTTTTATAGAAGTATAGAACTTTTAAATGGAATAAAACAAAGATGAATTTTTGAAATTGACATGAAATTTACCTTATTCGAAAGATAACCTTCTGGCATTATAATTTAAATATGACTTCTGGCATATGACCGCCACGGCTGGCTCGGACGTAGTCTAATCTGGAGGTCCAATTTTCGATGACTTTTTCTAACATTTGTGGCCGTATATCGGCAATAACGCGGCCAATGTTGTCCTCCAAGTGATCAATCGTTTCCAGCTTATCGGCGTAGACTAGCGACTTCACATATCCCCACAGAAAATAGTCTAGCGGCGTTAAGTCGCACGATCTTGGAGGCCAATTCACGGGTCCGAAACGTGAAACTATGCGGTTACCAAACGTTTCCTTCAATAAATCAATTATGGCACGAGCTGTGTGACATGTTGCGCCGTTTTGTCGAAACCACAGCTCCTGCACATCATGGTTGTTCAATTGATGAACGAAAAAGTCAGTAATCATGGCTCTATAGCGGTCATCATTGACTGTAACGTTCTGACCAGCATCGTTTTTAAAGAAGTACGGACCAATGATTCCACCAGCCCATAAAGCACACCAAACAGTCAGTTTTTCTGGATGTAACGGTGTCTCAACATACCCTTGAGGATTATCATCACTCCAAATACGGCAGTTTTGTTTACTGACGTATCCATTCATGCAAAAGTGAGCTTCATCGGTAAACAAAATTCGCTTATGAAAATCCGGATCAACAGCAATCTTGTTTTGGGCCCATTCACCGAATCTACGCCTTGCTAGGTGATCGTGTGGCTTCAATTCTTGCACGAGTTGGATTTAGTAAGCACGCAAACCACGATCTTTCCGCAAAATCTTCCATAAATGAATGGACACATATCCAATTCCTGTGCACGATGGCGGATAGACTGATTCGGGTCTTCCTCTACGCTACGCTCTACAGAAGCAATGACTTCTTCTGTACGCACTGTACGACGTCTCTGTGGATGCGTATTATCAGTATGTTCAGGCGTCAGTCTATTCATGTTGAAATGCCAAACCAAACTAAACATAAATCACTTGACAGCTGACAAAATGGCCGCCAGTTAAAAAAGTGTTGCCAACTTAAAGTTTTTTACCTCTATAAAAAACACCCTTTATATATATATATATATATAAAAATATATATATATATATATATATATATATATATATATACATATATATATATATATATATATATATATATATATATATATATATATATATATATATATATATATATATATATATATAATAACCTCTTTTATATAGAAATATAAAATAGGGTTATCAGAATCGTAATTGTTATTTTACAAAGAAACATTATAAATTATCCATTTGTTACTTTTAAATACTTCTGTGTGTAGTCTGTTACTTTGTGATAGTATATTGTAAGTAATTAATTAAAGAACATTTTTACTTTGCTAAGCTTATCACTTTTATCATAAAATTGGCGTGACCGCAGTTTTGTAACACTGCAACATTCTCAAACACAATGCCTTAGAAACTATGGATTCACATTATTTTATAGGGCTTTTTTAGCTCGCACATTTTTTATTGTTACTATCTAGATAGAACATCGAACAACGGAGAATTTCATAGGTCTGTTTGATCACTAAGAGGGTTAACTGTACTGGTTTTATTGCACTAATAAATTTCTGTGGCCTCAAAGATATTTGAAAAATTTTTTTAGTTTTCGGTACGGTATTCAAAATTCGAATATTATTAACATTTGCGAAACTGTGGCCTGTTTCTACGAAATGATCAGCGAAATTTGAATTGTGTTTTTTCCATATTTTCGATATTCGAAAACATTAAGGCCACCATCTAAGAAACCAGACACACTTCCAATATGAGATATTATAAGACCACGACCTGTTCCACTAGGATTGCGTAATCCTTGCGAAAATCCTTCCATAAATGCCTGCTTCAAACTTTTAATATTCAGATCTTGCCATACCTTCCCAACTGTGTGCCTTTCATTGAGGCATGTTTCGTCAGTGTAAAACAATTTTTTCTCTTTTTCACGAAACTCCCGGATTTTTTCCCAATATTTTCACAGCCATAAAACAATTTCATTCTTCTTAATTAGTAAGTTTTTTCAATTATGTTTTTTGTATATCTAAAATTCGTTTCTTTTAAAGTTCGTTTTAAAACTCATAATGATATTTTAGGTAAAGGTGTGTCGTTATTAAGTTCTGTCTTATTTTTTTTCATGTTGGTATTTCATTTTTGAAAAAAAAATCACGAACTTTGCGACGAATGGCGTATTTTGTGTCATCGTCCAGCATTATTTTTTCCCGCCCTCTTATCTGCTTTCCTTTTTTTTTCAGTCGTTTATGATCATTTAAAGCCCTAAAACCGTGCGCGACGAAATTTTCGTTAAATTGCCACATATTTTTGCAGCATTCAAAGTGGATACTTCAAAGTGTCGTTCCCGAATACTATAGTAAACATTTTTAATCATTATTCGTTCTTTTAACGTTAACTGACAATTTTTTTTGTAGGAGTCCCACTAGTTGAAGGTTCAATAATATATCCGTACCGCAAATATATACACGAAATATACATTATAAGACACATAAGCTTTTTTTTACACATCGGAATATCTATATACAATGAAAGTGTAGTAATGAGAATGGAAACTAACATCAATCAAGAATAAATCAATAAAATATTCAAATAATGCGAAGACCTAGTCAGGACGCTTATTTTCAAGTCTATACGAGATGAATATTCCGTGTATCTATGTGTCAGATCCACTATCTTCGTGATAAAAAGCCAAGTACATGTTGATCGGCATCACCATGCTATTTAAATGCGATCAGCTGATTGCTATTTACTGCTCGCGAAATATGACAACAATGCGTTTTAAGCTTTTAGTCTCTGTCCTGTTATAAAACGGCAAAGTTTTAAATAATTTATAGTTGCATAGGATGTTTATTCCGCCGCTTCGTCGCTTTGGTGACCGGTATTAAATGTCACTGACAGAAATTATGGACTTAAGGTATAGATAATTTTGTTTTCCTATTTAAAAAATTATCCGGGATTGGTACCTTTATTTGTCATTGTTTGGGGGAAAGTCATAATTGATGTCATTAAATTCGTTTCTGCAGGTTAGAAACTTTTATATATCAAATAATTATTTTTCGGTACATATGTTTGACTTTTGACGTAAGTTCGGCTTACCTGGTGACCCTTACTTGTGCTTAAACTGATTTGTAGACTCATAAGCCTAAAATAATAAATAATTAGTATATTAAACAAATTTTACACAATACAAAAAAATACTAGTAAGTAGGAATAAAGTACAAGCTTTTAATAATCAAAAGATAAAATAATATGTTGTTAAACCGTTGTAGTAACTTCAAAGAATGGAATTTATTTATACATGGGGATAGAATGAATGAATCGAAATTCCAGATTAAAATGGGACTTGTTTACATATCAAATTTTTACTCAAAAAATATTTTAATTCTTTTCATACCTGATGCTCAGGCTCTTATTTCTTTAGTTTTCTTCCTTCGAGGCTCTCCCGAGTATGTTCACTGTCTCTCACGACTGGTGTTAGTGTTCTCGTGCTTTTAGGACATGCAATTCTCTCTGTAGCAGCACTGAATGTTGACGGCTGGGAGAAGCCTTTATCTGTGATTGCCCCAAAATGAAATACTTCATGAGTTTTTAGTGATTCAATATCCAAAACATGATTTTATTTCATTACTAAGCTATAAGGATTAATGCACATACCGATTTAAATTTATTATATATTAAATTATTTTAATCAAACTTATTATTTAAAATTAGGTTAAAGATTACAAGTTAGGTTACTCACCTGGTAAATATAATATTAGAATAGCAGTTGGTTTTAAACCTATTTGTTCCTTTTATATACTCTGATAGCAATTCTAAACTGTGGAAGGTTCTAATGATAATAATTCTCTTTTTTGTATATCATGTATGTACTGTTGTTGTTTCTTAAAAGAATCGTCAATAGTGCATCCAGCCACACACTTTATTCCCGACATAATTGAAACAGATATGAACAAGAGAAGCACACAAACTTACTTTCGCAAACCTAAAAACTACAACCAAAATCAAATATGACTACCGAGGCTATGCCACGTGTTGTATCACCAAAGCATAGAATAGGTTCTGTTTAGAAATATGGATACGGTTGCTTGTCAAGTAACGTCAATGCGTCGATACCAGCGCTATCTAGATGGACTCATCTCTAACATATCTAGACACGTGCACATTTAGGGTAATCTTTGTGTGTCGCATTTCGGTACTGGCATCCACATTAGTGGCAGGCTTTCGCTGTCAAAGTAGGGATTGCACCACGATCTCCCTTTCAGAAAGCTGCGTGTAATATAAGCCAACAAAAATAAAAAATTAATTAATGTCCGAATATTTCCTGATAATCTGCGTCCACACAGCTGGAAAAGTCTCTCTTTTATTTTAAAAATTTCTCCACTACAATATTACAGTTCACAATTTAAATATTTTATTAATGACACGAGTTTAGTTAAAATACATTATTTTTAAGCATTAAATATTCATTTCGTTTCTTTATTTTTTATGGAATTCTAATATATTGTGGACGAGTACTCACGAGTCTACAGTACACAAAACTTTAAAAGAAGTTTTATAAACGGTTAGCATGTTTTTATAAAAATTAAAGTTTGTGCAGTAAAAGTTGAAAACTAAAACCTAAATTGTGTTTACCTTAAAGTACTTGCTAGAGCCGAAGACTAGACAAGCAACTTATTTTATAAACTGAGATAATTTAGGAAACGACGTCACAAGTTCTCAAGGGAACAGCCCCTGTCTTCATTCAATTGTTTTTCCATTTCTTATAAATTGTTTCTTTACTGAGAACACCTCATGGGATATAACTTTAAGTTGGATAATAATGGATTTAATTCAATATGGTTTACTGATTTTTTGCGGTATTTGATAAAGTTAGTTTTTCTATTTATACGGAGTATTCTAAAAAGTTTGTAACAGACTTAAAACTATTTTATTATTGAATTAAAATAATGAAGTTTAATCTTAGAATATATTGGTAGAAAATTGATTAGATATAAGCTCACTTAGAAACGGAAAATTTATTTAAAACACAATTGAGACATGTGGAGCTTTTATGGACCACTAATAAAACTAACACAATTTTTGAATCATTCATTATTCATCTATTTGTATGTCAAAGTTTTGTATTAACTTATAAAAAATATTGAAATATTTAAATAGTGCACACAAGATATATAGTTAGGCGGACAAACTAAAATCTATAAAAACAAGTAGTTTCATCCCTTACACTTTTGAATCTATGAAGTCAGATTATGATAATACTGAATGTGTGTTCAATTGCAGGAAAATCTGTAAAAGTAGGGTCGTACATTTTGTTCAATATCCTTTTATAAGACAATGGATAGCTATTTGGAAAGACGATAAATGATAATAAAAGGGTATTTCAATTAAGTTCAATTTAGTATCAATACAAATCAAAAACTAAATTAGGACTCTGATAATAAAATTAAAACTAAAAATCTTGATTCTTTTCTTTTTTAAATACATCATATTTTTTTGATTTTTAATAATCCGAATTAAGGGAAGATGCTAATAATTTTTAGATTTAAAAACTTACTTATTATATAAATTTTTCTACATAGTCTCATTTTAAGACATACACTTGCGCAACATATGTTTCAGTGCTTGGAGACCGCTTTGTAGGTGCTTTCATCCAAATCTGACAAATAGGCTTTAACCTTTGGGATAACTTCAGAATGGGCCCCATAATTTTTTCATAGATTTTATCCTTGGAGTTGTCCAGAAGGATAATTATTCCACCATTTTCTAAATAACTTACCAACAAAATTTATTTTATATCCCAGAAAACAGTGATCAAGACGTTTCTTGCAAAGGGAATCCACTTCACTTTTTTAATATTAATTTTCTCTTGTTTTAGTTGTTGTTTGGTTTCTAGCCTATAATGATGAATTTAGGACTTATTCACAGCAACAAATCACTGGAAAAAGTATATTGGGTTGGATTTGCAGAGAGCTAAAGCTGTTCTGGTCAGCAAGAACTGATCTTACCATGCAAATAATTTTTTCCTTCTCACTATGCCAGCAATCTCAGCCACTTCTGTCGATTTTAGTCGATGATCATTCATAATGTTTTTGCGGATTTTTTGAACTACTTTTTTGGTTGTGACGGATTTTGGTCTTCCAGCTAAACCCACGTTTTTACAGTTGTAAATGAAGGAACAGACAACCCTCATGTAATGTTTAACTCTACTTTAATTCCTGTAAAAAATAAATCTTTGACAAAAATATATTATCGCAGAATAAAAATAACACAAAACAGCTCTCTTAAACATCCTGATGATAATGAAGAACCTCACCTCTCCAGGTGACTTAGTCAAAATAATGCTGCGAGCGACATCTCCAACAGAAGCTAGAAACTATTTACAACGAAGTGTTACAATTATGCATAGATCTAAAGCCGTAGTATTTGCTAGTCAATGTCTGCAAGTGTAATATCTTGCCGACATGTATGGGAAGCTGTTCTTGGCTCGTTACAGTTTCACCGATGGGATCCTTAGATGGTCGAGACGCAAGTTGTGTTTGCAGGAAATAAGCTGCTTGTATATTTCTTTAATTTTTATTAAATATTATATTTTTATCATCGACATGCAAGACAACGCCATTTTTAGTTACATCCGGAAGCTCATTGGTATAAAGTATATAAAAAACGGTCCCAGCACAAATCCCTGTGACACGCACTTCGTAATATCCACAAATTCCGACTTGATAATTATCTCATCTCTACCCCTCTTAATCAGACAGTAGTTTCTTCCAGTCAAGCAAGTATCAATCAACTTGAGTGCAATACCACCGAAATTCATAACTACTAGATTTTTACACAAGATATTGTGGTTAACAATATCAAAAGGTTTTGCAAAATCAATATACCTGTCTTATTAATATCCCTCAATATAGATGTTTCCTTCTTAATTAAATCCATGTATGTACATAAATAAAGCAAATTATAACCTAAATTTTACCATTCTAAATCTGTAGAGAAGATAATTTTGTATGTGGAAGCTTCACTAAACAAAACATAAAAACTTTGTAAAAATTAAAAGATAATATTTCGAAATGTGCTTATTTTCTCTTTAGCGGTCATTAAATACGTGTTTCTGTATTCACTATATTGTTGAAAATTATTAAATTATTGTTTATTGTTACAGATGATACGGGCTTGTTGTTTATATTCCCTCATGTTTAGCGTCTGACCTTTTTATTTAAGTATATAAGTTCAATAATTCGATTCCAATTAGTTTGGAATACGGCTAAATCATTCGCATATCTTCTATTCTTAGTTTTTAATGTGGTCTCTAATCATGACAGATTAAATTAACATTAAATTAGTGAGTAAGCATGATAAATCGAATAGTTTGTAACCTGGAATAATGATGACCAAATCCCTGAAAATTTATAGTAAAATTCTTGCATCAACACATTTTCACAATGAATTTTTAAATTGCATAGAAAGTTTTACTTTTAATGCATGTTCGCTGCTATGCGAGACTTAAAATATAAAATAAAAAAAGTCGGGTTTTCAGATTATTTAAGCGCTAAAAACCGCAAAATCTGCAGGGAATAAACTCTGTACTGCTTTACTTATTTTTGCGTTTATTATAAACAGATTTTTTTATTAAAATACCTAAGAGAATGTCAAAGGTTGATGATATTTTTTTCCTAACTGAGCTAGGAAAGGTTACACCATCAACTTAAAAAAAATTATATTTAGGAGATAAATTATAAAGATAAAGAAGAGGTCGTATTGTGGAAAAATTATAGGGTTTATTAGGAAATGAATAATGCGTTACAAAGACAAAATTATAAGGATCTATTTTGCAGTAATTAGAAGTTATTATTTATTAAGTAAGTGTCACATTTAAAAGCATGAGTTTAAATCCTAGGCTAATAATTCTGTAACAAAAATAAGAAGAGGGAAACTGAAAGAATGATTTTCTCTTTGAACATTAGTATTCTATACCAAGTTCCTTCTCATATTAAGTTTCGGGCGTGCTCGTATCTTTACGTAAATGAGGAATATTTCCTACTATCCATTCTAAAAACATGAATTTTTAATTTTATTTGCCCGAAAAATATGCATACTTCAATTTATCATTTTTGTTTTTTGTTTGTAAATATGCCATTTCATAATAGCTATGGTGGTATACAAAAGACCCAGCGAAGCCTAGGCATCGATGGTCAAGTATTATCACATTCTGTTCATTCATTCTTTTATGAAGTTCCATTTGACCAAGCAATACTTTTTCAGTTTATAAGTACAGAGATTTGTAATTAATAAATTCGCATCATCGCCAGAGAGTTTAAAAATTGTCTATTATACTAATAAAAAATATGGCGCTTTTTAACCGCGATGTGTAAAGATGGCGCTGCATATGTTGTTTGTTTTGATTTGACCACGTCAAATTTTTAGTAAAATTGTATTTTTTTCTAAAAGAAAATTAAATTAAAAGTGTCCTCATAGTTGTTACAAAATACCGCAACGATCAATGCGTTTCAAGAACTTTACTAGAAGTGTTGAAGTTTCTAAGAATGACCTAGCAGTTCAAGTGCAAAGACTAGAAGAAAACCTGAACCAAAATGTGCGTAGCTTAAAAAATCTAATCACAGGAAATTCTGAAACTTCTGGTGATGTAACAAAAACCAACGAACTCCTTGACAAAGTTTCTGAGTTCCAAAATAATATTCAAAATGAAATAGAGTTTATTAAAAGGGAGTTAAATAGATTAAAAGATATTACGCTGCATTGAAAGAGAGATAGCTATAAGAAGAACAACATAGATACCGCCTGAATTCTTTGACGATAACAGGTATTCTTGAACAGAAAAAGACAAAAAATCTAACCCAAAATGTCGTAAATATTATAAATAAAGAATTAAATTTAATATTCAGTATGACCGTAAATGATATCAGTAACAGCTAATGTGCAGGTAAATTAGAAGAGAGCTGCGCGAAACCTCGTCCAGTAATTGTCGAATTTGTAAACAAATGGAAACGGGAAAATTAGATTTATATAAAAAACCATGCAAAAAATATGGTGTGAAGTGTTGTCGAACTTAGATGGGGTGTATTTTTGTTAGTGTAAGACGCAGGGGCGGATCCAGTCTCTCTCTTTGGAGGGATCGGTGATATCACAAAAGTACAGTAAGGCAAGCAAAAGCAAGTTGTCGACGGGGGGGGGGGACACCGGAAACATTTCCATTTCTAGTGTAAAAGGCAGGGTCGGGTCTATTTTTCTGAATTTGAAGCTCTTGGAGATGTGGAGGATACCAGCAGCATACACATTCCTAGCATAAGAGGCGGAATCGGGTCTATTTTCCTGAACTCAAAGCTTTTGGGGGGCGGCTATCGCAAGAAAAACAAGTTGTCAACGGGGGGGGGGGGGGCGCTAGCAGCATAAACATAATAATTTAAAAGGCAAAATCGGTTCTATTTTCCTGAACTCAAAGCTCTTGGAAGGGGGGGGGGGCGATCGCAAGCATACCCATTCCTATACTCTATTCAAGAACTAGAGAGAGTAATAAAACTGTTATCGAAACCTCTAACGTACCTGCTCTAGTGCCGTAGGTAACTGAGGACTGCCGTAAATCTAATTATATTTAAATATTATAAGCTTTTATAAATTTACTGGAACAATAAAATTTCTGATAGTTAAATTTAATTTCTGTCAATGAACAAAGTACACCCTACAGTGCGTCCTTAGTGATTTATCTTGTTTGCGCTTGTTTTTATGTATTATTTGAGATTAGTGAGATTTATCCTTCCACCTCTATATTTATTCCAAAATCATTAAACCAAGGCATTTTTTCCTCAACGAAAAACTTATTACGATGAATGTTTATGATGTCTTAAGCGAAACCAAGCTGTTGACGGGGGGGGGGGGGGAATATCAGCAACATTCCCATTTCTAGTATAAAAAGCAGGGTCGGGTTTATTTTTCTGAATTTGAGGTTTTTGGAGAGGGAGGAGGGCGATCATAAGAAAAAACAAGTTGTCGACAGGGGGAGAGGATGCGGGCAACATACGCATTCCTAGTATAAGAGGCAGAATCGTGTCTATTTTCCTGAACTCAAAGCTCTTGGGGGGAGTGGCTATCGCAAGAAAAACAAGGGGGGAGAGTGCTAGCAGCATACACATTCCTAATATAAAAGGCAGAATCGTTTCTATTTTTCTGAACTCAAAGCTCTTGGGAAGGAGAGGGGCGATCGCAAGCATACACATTCCTATACTCTATTCAAGAACTAGAGACAGTAATAAAACTGTAGGAAACTGAGAACTGACGTGAATCTAAATATATTTAATTATATTTAAACATTATAAGGTTTTATAAATTTACTGCAACAATAGAGTTCAATTTAATTTCTATCAGTGAGCAAAGTACACCTTACAGTGTGTCCTGAGTGACTTATCTTGTTTGTGCTTGTTTTTATATATTATATGAGATTAGCGAGATACCCAAAAGATATGGCTTCCACATCTATATTTATCCCAAAATCGTTAAACCAGAGCATTTTTTCCTCAATGAAAAACTTATACGATGAATGAATGATGCTTTAAAATATCAATATCTAGATAATAATGTTAAAAGTTTTGTTGAGATGTGTTCCAACATGACAGGAGTTGGAAAATCTATTATATACGGAATACTGAAGGAGAAAAAAACTACTGGAATTGTTAGTACTCCCAAGTCACATTCGATCATAGGGAGATGAAAAACCTTTTTGGAAGAAGAGATGTAAACTGCAATAAAAGAAGTTGTACATACATCTTATTATGAGAAGCAGATCCCAATCGTCGACAAAATTCTAACTAAAATCAATAAAGATCGGAATTTACGTGAAATTAAAGGAATCGAGCTCTGGAAATTGCTCAGAGAACTTAATTTTTGTTGGGAAAAACCAGATAGGAAATCTGTTCTTATAGATCGTCCGGAAAATGTCTGTTGTTGAAGGAAATATATCTCTCAAGTAAAGGGTAGAGTTGCTAGAAATAACACAACTTACAAAATTTGTAATTTAACAGAACTTTTGAAAGATTTTTTTGAATAAGGTTAGTGCAGAAAATTTGGAAAAATCCATATAATAAAAGAATAAAAAAAATGTGGAAACTCGATCTCATGATCCGTGAGATAGAGGAACTAATTATAATTAATTTGGGCGAAGATAGCTTCACCGATTTGGATTACGAATTAGATTACGAAGATTGGGATTTACCTGAAATTAAAAGAACTGAGCTCTGTAAATTGCTCAGGAAACTTAATCTTTGCTGGGAAAAACCAGATAGAAAATCTGTTCTTATAATCGTCCGGAAACTGTCCGTTGGAGAAGGAAATATCTCTCGTAAGTTAAAGGCAGAGTTGCTAGAAATAACACAACTTACAAAATTAGTAATTTAACTGAATTTTTGAAAGATTTTTTTGAATAAAGTTACTGTGAAAAATTTGGAAAAATCCATATAATAAAAGAATAAAGCAAAATGTGGAAACTCGATCTCATGATCGATCGGTGAGATAGAGGAATCAATTATAATTAATTTGAACGAAGATAGCTTCATTGACTTTGATTACGAATTAGATACTTAATGTTTATCAGTGTAAACACAGTTTATTATTTAAATTTTGGTTTTTGTTGTATTTTATTGTTTAATGTTGTTTATATATTTTTTTATTTTTTTATTTATTTTTATTTTAGTGTGTCCCACTCTTTAATTTTATATATATTTAATTCCAATTAGCCGTCATTTTTTTATTATTTTATTATTGTATTTGTGTTCTTTCTTAAGCGTGTACAATTAATACGTTTATTTTATTTTTTGGGGCTATCGGATTTCTATGTAATAAAGTAAATTAAATTAAGATGACAGTGCAATAGAAATAAAAATAAGTAGGTCGAATTTTAACTGTAACATATAAAAATTAATTACATTTGAATCCCTTTTTAGTGTTTAATTGTAATTCTGCAGATAGTTTAAGAAATAAATAAACTGAAACATCAAATGTCCTAATTTTTTTATTAATAATAAACTGTCCGTTAACCTCAAAAAAATGTTAATATTATATGGACGAATTTGATTTTTATATATGTTTAATTTCTTGTGTTTTTGACAATGCGTATTTTGTAAGTATTTAAATTATAACTAGAATTTTTTGAGAGAATAAGACTACGTTTTAGCCTGAATGTACTTAAATCGGTTGTGTGTACAGTTGTGATTTGTGTTAAATATGTCAAAATTATTTATATTTTGTAATGTATTTGAATTATTAAGAAGTCATAAGAAATAAAATAATCTTATAAAACCTTTTTATTTTAAGTTTAATCCGAAATAATATTCTATAACATAAATACTTAGTGATAAAATAAACCTCCTTGCGACGCCTATGACAAGGATTAAACTCCTTTTTAACACTTGATACTTCCAAATATCTATTGTTATCCAACCCAAATAGTCCATTATTTTGGACCGGTATTTTTGATTATAAAATTTCTAATCCATTCCTATGAAAAATATATGTGTCTAACCGATTTTGCCAAAAACACCGGACTAAAGAACACAGGTAGTTTGCGAAGAAAAAAAGGGTAAAAAATAATTTATTACTCTCTCTAGTTCTTGAATAAACTATAGTATAAGAGGCAAAATCGGGTCTATTTTCCTGAATTCAAAGCTCTTGGGAGGGACGATCGCCCCCACCGCCCCCCCTGGATCTGCGCCTGGTATGAAGGTATGAAATGGAAAGTGCTAGCGGAAACTGGCTTAAAGTAATAGTAAGTAAAAACTTTTCTGAAACAAAAATATTTTCACTTTCACATGAGTTTTCCGAGCTATTCCTTCAAATTTTGCCACTTCCACTAAAACACATTTGTACATCCTGAAACATAGTACATTTTATATACAACTGTACATAATATTTTTTTTAAATATAGCTGAAAATACTAAAAATCATTGACCACGTTGACAAACAAAGGCAATGTAGTCGGATGGTACAAACGATCATAAAATTGTACTTGTTACCTGTTACAGAAGTTAATTCTTTTTACGTGTTTTTTTGCAATAGATTAACAGGATAGGTAACGTCATAAATGGATGCATCAGGTTGAAATTGGTGGAAACGCTCTAAAATTTGGTGAGCGTTAGTCCCATTTCCCAGGCCATTTAGCTAAACATCAATTTAGGAAGAAAGTGATCTCACCACAACACGCAAGGTCCATATTCCTTAAAACAAAAACAAGTATGAGCCAGGTTAGTTGAGCTTTATACATTAAATATGGATAAATGGCTTATAGAAAGTAAAATAAAAATAACATATAAAAAACTGAGCAAGTAAGTGTTGGGCACAGATTATGTCAGAATTCTATTGCCGTTATTAACGTTGTCAGTATTTTCTGTGATATCGTTTCACATCTGTATTTGAATTATTTAAAAGCATGTTTCTGCAAAATTTTTCGCATTAGACAGAATTTTTATCGAAAATCATATTGGAATCTCCAAAATTAAATATCACAAAATTTTTTATATCTCAAAAATCAGTGCCTATAACTTCACCATAACAATTTTCATTGGATATAACTGCTATTAGGTCAAATTTTCTCCGAGGTACATATTTCGGGAATGAAGAGACTAAATTAAAAATATAAACGAAGTGTTTAATTGCGTTTTTGAAGACTTATTCAACCATTTCCCGCTCGACAAGATAAAAGAAGAAAAATCCCTTTTTTATAGAGGGAGAAATAACCTATTTTTTTTTTTAATTTGCCTCAGGTCTCTTTTTCGGTTAATTAAAAGCACGTACCTACAAAATTTTATTGTAGAAGTTTAAAAAATTATTGTTTTAATGCTCCGATATACCAACAGATGGACGTAAGAAAAGATGGATAGACGAACGTACTTTAATGACCGTTTTTTTTGTTTTTGTTTGATGTTTCCGATTTTCTGTTTCTGTTCTGTTCTCTTTTCAAAAGTCGATATGTTTCTTACTTATTATTTGGTTCTAAAGAATAAATGGAGTGAATTACTGAACAAGTGCAGTTCGGAAGTCGATTCAAATCCGGCAACAGTGCGCATTTTCCCGCCATGTTCAAGGCCCTTTATGTTTTCTTTCAGTTCGATTTTTATTATTTTTTGCTATACTTTAACCAAATTTGATGTTTAGTTTTATCCAAAATTTACTTTATTTTAAAATGTACACTTATGTTTTAGTGGAAGTCACATAATTTAAAGAAAAAGATGGAAAATAAGGTGTAAGAGTATTTATATTTTTTTTTTGGAAAACTACGTACGACCACCCAGTTTGTATTCTAAGGCCTCAAATAGGGGGTACACAAATATCGGCTAAAAAGTCGGTATTCCGAATTATTTGCGTATTTTCAAATATATACCTACAATTAACCGAGAGTGTTACAGTTAGTTGAGTGTTACCCTAACTAAGAATTCTAATTATTGTGAGGTTTTTGAAAATGGAAAGCTGTGCACGAAGTACTGGTGAATATCTGTTATCTTCAAGTCAATCAGCAGTTTTTTGATACCTTTCGAAAATCACGGAGGCCATTGGGAACTAGCAGAAGAATTAGTTTTATATTATAAGGACTGGCGCGCTTTATTCTTTTTAGGCTTTTTTGTTATTTCCTCTAAATATGCATTTATTTATATATACCAGCTACAAGTATATCACTTCATCATCTCCTATTTGGATAGATGTCGCAAAAGATTTTTCTATTCAGATTGCATGAAATGCCGGAATATTGCGCAGCCTGAATCGAACATTTTGTTTTGTTTCATATAAAATGCTTAAAGGATTCACTTTTCTTATGATGACGTGTACTTGCATGCTCTGCACTAACGAGAACCTGTGAGTTCGAAATCGGTCTACAGATAGAGGTATACCACCAATGAGAAAAGTTTCCACCTTTTTCTAGTATTTTTTTGCAATCCGAAGCACTGCTTTTGATTCCTAACTAGAACGAAACACCCTTTTTAAGTTGGTCTCTAAATATGCACATATATTAGCTGCAAGGATATCACTTCATCCTCTACTATCCTTATTATACTCAATGCCTTAATGGGAAATAAGACTGGATGGTGAAATTTAAGAATTAAAATGTTAGTAAGAAATGAAAAAATCTTGAATGCCGTAAAATTAACACGTTACCATTTTCCGCTTGACGCAGTTGAAAGGAAAATATACAGATAGTCTATTTCCTGCAAATACAACTCTGGTCCTTTCTCTCTATACGTGTTTCGACCGCCAAAAAAGAATCTAAATTCCTAGGCATTTACGTAGAATATTAAATCTACGGACATTTTCGATATCAGAACATAAAATATCAATATTCAAACGACACCTATACTTACACCAGAGTAGTGAGCAGATTCAGTAATTCTTGGGGTCCCGTTTCTCTCCTCTCTTATATATGGGTATAGTTACGCTGTCAGTCTGATAATAAACTCTTAAATAAGGTTCATTTAATTTAGAGGACTTGTATTTTGTCTACCTGCACTTCTTCTCTATACGTAATTATTTCATTTGTTCATTTTTATCTGGAGATCTTCTGTTTTTTGTTTAATAACTGTTTCTATAATTTTGTCCTTGGTCATATTCGCAGCTAAACATGTTTTATCTTCTTCAGGTTGTTCTGAGCTTTGTGTTTGCCTCTACTAAAGAGTGTGGCGGAGTAGCATTTTCATTATTTTGCTGTTATTTTTGTATTCTGGATATACTGTTTCTCAGCATGTTTCAGAAGTTATTACGTCCTTTGTATAACTCACGCTCCAGAGAGAAATTCTCCCAATAATTTTTTCTGAGACTTTTGGATTTCGTACGTGATTGGGCTGTATTGTAGATATGACTTACTTTTTCTTTGATCCATGACAATTGAATGGGCTTTTTCTGTTTAACACTATCAGGAGATTGACTAAAATGTGGTCGGACTTGCTTGTCTTTATTTTGATTTATTTTTATTTTTACGACGTTTCGATTAGGTTGTATCTCTAATCGTTATCAAGTATAAACTGAATGTTTTGTCTTAAGACTACGAGCTTATATAGGGACTATGTCCATTAAAGCGCAAAGTTCGCTTCACTGTACACACCTCAAAGATTTGATGTTACAAAGTAGTGGCTGCTAAAGATTAGGTATCTCAACACTCGGTTTACTGAAGATTCCATTATTGTTTTTAATGTATGCTGCTTCTATAAATTTTCTTTTCTTCATATTGGGTTCCATATATATTGCCGCAACCTCAGACCATTTTATATGGTGTTGTTTATCCCAGGAATGTTCTGCAATACCTGATCTCGACGTTTCCCCTTTTTGTGTATGAGTTTTATATTCCTTAATTCTAACTTTTAGTGTTCGTTTGGTTTCTCCAATATACATTTCACCACACTCACATGGAACTTTGTAAACACATTCTTTCTTATCGGTAGTTTTAGGTTTTGTTTTTGTTAAATGAACTCTAAGTGTATTTCCTGATTTAAAGGCTGTTTTTATATTATAACTGCTGGCAATTCGTCTTATTTTCTCCGACGTTACCTTAATGTACGGAATTGTGAAGAAGGAATGTGTTTCTTGTTGTCCAGTGTTCGTTATTCTAAAGTTATTTTTAACATTGTCAATTAGTTTCAAAGGATGACCATTCTGTTGTAAATCGGATTTAATATTTACTACCTCTATATGCATTATTGCATATAGATATAGCGCGATTATAGAGATTACGTATAATTCCTCATTTTGTTACAACAGAATGATTAGAACTATGACTAAGATATTGTCCAGTATGTGTTGGCTTTCTGTAAACTGAAGTTTTAATAGTTTCGTTTGAACGGTTCACCATGACATCTAGGAAGGGCAATTGATCATTTACCTCTTTTTCCATGGTAGATTTAATTGTAGGTCGAAATGTATTTAGATGTTTCAGGAAATCATTAAGTTCTTGATCATTGCCCTTCCATACGATGAAAGTTTCATCGACATATCTCAACCAGACTTTCGGTTTTACTGTTGCCATTTCTATGGCATGAGTTTCGTACCATTCCATATATATATATATATATATATATATATATATATATATATATATATATATATATATATATATATATATATATATATATATATATATATATATATATTGGCGATGACTGGAGAAAATGAAGAACCCATCCGAAGCCCGTCGTCCTGAGCGTAGAACTTGTCCTTTACTTGAAAATAAGCACTACGCAGGCAACACTCCAAAAGGTCCATTACCCCGTTCAGTGGTAACGTGGTTCGATCTGATAAAGTAGTATCATGTAAAAGTCTAGTTTTGATTATGTCTAGTGATTACCCGAATGGTACATTAGTGTACAGACTGACCACATCAAAGCTTATTAGTCTGTCGTCTGACTCTAGATTGATGCTACTAATAATGTACAATTTTTAACATATGTGTTTGTCTTACCTTCTAAAGGTTGTATAACACTCAGAAAATACCAAAACAATATACCTGACAACCTACGATCGGCGCTCACACCACACTACAGTAAGCCACCACATCTTTACGGACTTCCAAAAATTCATGAAACGCACATACCATTGAGGCCAATAACCAGCTCCAGAGGATCCCCAACAAATGCACTGGCGAATTTTCTCTTAAAAATCATACAACCTTTAGAAGGTAGGACAAACACGTATGTTAAAAATTCTACACATTTCGTGAACTAAAAATATCAATATTAGTAGCATCAATCTAGAGCCAGACGACAGACTAATAAGCTTTGATGTGGAAAGTCTGTATACTAATGTACCATTAGGGGAATCACTAGACATAATCAAAACTAGACTTTCAAATGATACTACTTTATCAGATCGAACCAGATGGACCTTTTGGAGTGTTGCCTGCGTATCGCTTACTTTCAAGTAAAGGACAAGTTCTACGTTCAGGACGACGGGCTTCCGATGGGTTCTTCACTCTCTCCAGTCGTCGCCAATATATATATATATATATATACATATATATATATATATATATATATATGGAATGGTTCGAAACTCATGCCATAGAAACGGCAACAGTAAAACCGAAAGTCTGGTTGAGATATGTCGATGATACTTTCATCGTATGGAAGGGCAATGATCAAGAACTTAATGATTTCCTGAAATATCTAAATACCATTTGACCTGCAATTAAGTTTACTATGGAAAAAGAGGTAAATGATCAATTGTTCTTCCTAGATGTTATGGTGAACCGTTCAAACGAAACTATTAAAACTTCAGTATACAGAAAGCCAACACATACTGGACAATATCTTAATCATAGTTCTAATCATTCTGTTGTAACAAAACGAGGAATTATACGTAACCTCTATAATCGTGCTATATCTACATGCAATAATGCCGAATCATTGGAAAAAGAGGCAGCAAATATTAAATCTGATTTACAACAGAACGGTTATCCTTTAAAAGTAATTGACGATGTTATAAATAATTTTAGAACAACGAACACTGGAGAAACCAAACGACCACTAAAAGTTAGAATTAAGGAACATAAAACTCATACATAATAAAAAGGGGAAACGTCAAGATCAGGTATTGCAGAACACTCCTGGGATAAACAACACCATATAAAATGGTCTGAGGCTGCGGCAATATATATGGAACCCAATATGAAGAAAAGAAAATTTATAGAAGCAGCATACATTAAAAACAATAATGGAATCTTCAGTAAACCGAGTGTTGAGATACCTAATCTTTAGCAACCACTACTTTGTAACATCAAATCTTTGAGGTGTGTACAGTGAAGCGAACTTTGCGCTTCAATGGACACAGTCCCTATATAAGCTTGTAGTCTTAAGACAAAACATTCAGTTTATACTTGATAACGATTAGAGATACAACCTAATCGAAACGTCGTAAAAATAAAAATAATGACAATGCAAGTCCGGCCACATTTTAGTCAATCTTCAACATTGTCTACAACCTTCAAACAAACTATCAGAAGATATAGCGTCTGTTTGTGGAATTGTGTCGATAAGCGAATACATTGAAATTGCCCCTGCCATAATCGGTTTTTTAAAATGAGAAAAAAAATAAATGTGGACCAAAAGTATTTAAACTAACGATTAAGATAAAAAACCATTTTTTTTAGTAAATAATTTTTACTACAGTTTTGGTTGAAAAAATTGCTTTTTAAATGATGATCCATTTTGTATTTTCCTTTTTTACATGTTCGTACCCTTTAAAACGTAGTTTAAGTAATTGAGCTGTTGGAGGGATCTAGATTATAGTTAAAATCACATATATTTTTCATGTCATTTTCACCATATTCTCGATTTCCTTGCAAATAGCTGAAGGATTTTAACTTTTTTTTTATTTTTAAAAATACTTGTTGAACTAAAACTCATATTTGTGTAACAATAATGAATAATATACATCTTTGGTAAATACCCATAAAATGGTACTTCTTAGAGGATTTGATTGCATATATTTTTTCTCTGATTTAAAAAAAATTAACTAGGTTTAAGTTCTAAGTTTTTATAATGACTGAGGGGTCCTTTCAGCTGACTACTTCAAAAAAAAGCACAAAGTTTTATGCAATTTACTTCAAAATTAGAAACGCAATAAAAAAAACACTGAATAAATATTGTACTTTTCGATCGGGATAGCGTACTTAATCATACATCTTGTGTTGACATTGTAAGGAAGATAGATTGAATTGTTGCACCACCTACCTTATTCACATGACCTAGCTCCTCAGTTATTATCGTCCGTTTCCAAAGAAATGATGATGAAGTCATTAACGCCTCAAGTCAATAGTTTAAGGAGGTAGAGCAACTTTTTTCCCGGAAGCCAAAACAACTTTGGAGCGATGTTAGAAAAAGTGTATACAGACTGAAAGCAACTTTATTGAAAATAAGGTGCAGATTGGACGAAAATCTTAATCCAAAATTAGTCAGAGGTGAAACATAACATACTTAATGATATTTAGACTAAATGCATATTTTAAAATTTCACACATGAATATTTAACTCTCTTTTTCATTTCAGGTTAGATTCGACCGAAGTATTGGGCAGCTCCACTATTGCAGGCAAGTTTTTAAAATGAAAAATACAACATTTCTTTGTCTATTCAAGTTCACATATCACTTTGTTATAAAATATTGGATATTTCAAGCCAATATTCCATAGCTAAAATGTTGAATATAACCATCTTTTGTGTATTTTGTATAAAGTTCTTTTACATCAAAACATCTTACAGCAGTCGACCTACAACAAAACTATAAAACGTTTTTAAAAACTCTCTGAATGATAAATAAGGACACTCGTTAAGTCTGGTAAATGTAAACTTTAGAACTAATACTTAAATGTTGTTTATCGTGCAACATTATTCCTTAAGAATTGTCTATAATATAAACTGTGTAAGACTTTGTTAGTTAGATACAGGATCAGAAATTTGGAGGGGTTTAATAGAAAAAAATACAGTAAAATAAATTTTGTTAGGCATGTAAACCACTCCACTAAAACTATTGCATTTTCGCAGTAAGTTAATGGACAGGACGACCCCATTGACAAACAGAAAAAACTAATTAAAGTATTTATATTTATTTTGCTTTAATATTATATTAGAGTATAAATTATATATATATATATATATATATATATATATACATAAAGACCGTTGGTAAATATTACTCTTATGGCAAAAAGTGCGGAGATCTCCAAGATGATGGAAAAATTTCGGGTCCGGAAATTGGTGTAGCGAAAATTAAAAAATCAAACCCTAGAAAATTGTCACTATTTCTTGCCTTTTGATCTTCATTAATAATAATCATGCCGGGTTGATTAAATTACACGCAAGAAGATTATTTACACTTATTTATTATTCATGGAGAACGTAATAGAGTTATTTCAAGAACATGCGATACATTCGCGATTCGATATCCGCAGAAACAGAAACCAACACCACCAACTCTTAAAAGGATTATAGAAAACTTCAAGAACTTTGGATCCATAAAAGCAAAACAAATAGAAATAAACCAGTTGTTAATAATGAAAATATTGAAACTACAATTTTAGAATATTTCGCCGCATTTCCGACAATGTCTACAAGGCAAGTAGTATTAGAGTCTGGATTATCTCACATCAGTTTTAAGGATTTTATGGAAACACAATTTTCATCCCTATGTATATTTCATAGTACAACATTTAAAAGGCACTGATTTTCTGCGAAGAGTAGAGTTTTGTCAATTTATTTTACTTCGATCACAAGTTGGTTTTTTGGATAATATTCTTTGGTCGGACGAAGCCAAATTCACAAAAAATTGATTGTTAATCGACGCAATTCCCACTATTGGAGACACTCAAACGTACATCCATATAAAGGACTAAATTTTCAAGAGTCTTGGCAGTTTAACGTGTTTTGTGCTATAAGAAATGACGACGTCGTCGCCCTAAAATTCTACCAAGATAATTTGAATGGTAAGTTAGCTATTCTTGAAGACTTCTAGATACAAAATACGTCTCTTAACTTATAGGTGAGCGTTACTTCGATATCTTGAGAAGTTTGGAAGTGAACTATTTAGATAACTTGCCCCTGGCCAATCATAGAAATAGTCATTCAGTTTCTTAGCCAAGAATAGGTCACATCTTTGGCCGATCTAACAGTACTTAATTTTTTTATTTGGGGGACAATTAAAAATAAAGTATACAACACCGTATTAACCACTATGGAAGATTGCATGCAGAGCATCGGAATAGCATCGAAGAACTTAATCTTCAGTCAATAGGAAGAGCCACCCATGAAGAGTTCCTGCTTAGGTGCGAAAAATGTTTGGGAGTTCAAGGGCGTTAATTTGAACATTTCCTCAAATAATTTTCTTAACTTGATTTTATTAACTACTGGTCTATTTTTTATTTCTTTTAGCTTTTACAGATCCAAAGTTCTTGAAGTTTTTTATAATCTTTTTAACAGTTCACACACATTCTCCATAAATAATAAATAAGTTTAAATAATTTTCGTGCATGTAATTTAATCGCCCCGGCATCATTATTAATGAATGTCAAATGGCAAGAAATAGTGACAATTCTGTAGGGTTCGAATGTTTTATTTTTGTCACGCCTTGCCGTCATGGTCAACTAACAAAACTTAAAGCCGTATAGCATTTTTACAATAGAAAAATGTTGAATTGCCAATATTTTAAGAACTACAAATTTTTGGGATAGATAACTTTATACAAATTGACCCTTATTTTTAATGCTTAATATGGTAAAATTATAAAAATGGGTGCTTTCTATTTGAAAAAATTGACTTTTGAAGATTTTTTAAATACAATTTTTATACTTCTTTTTTGACCACTCTGTACTAATAATTTTCAAAATATCATAAACAGACTACTAAAGTTAATCTTCGTCTACAACAAAAGCGACCCAAATTAAATAATAAAGACTTCCTTATAGGAAAAATTTATAGTTAAGTTTTGGTCTGCAGACGTCATTTTTGACATAAAAATTTGAATATGTCCAAAACGGTGAGACTTAAGTATAGAACATTATATATAAAATATGTCTAAATTTTACGTAAAAATCAAAAATGCAATAATATATAGGGTGTTTAGTTTAAAATAAGTAAGTTGACATCCACTTCTGGTATTACTGGTAGTGCCGCCATCTTGAAAATATTTTAGCCGACTACCCCACATGCACGTTAGTGTACTGTAAAATTTTCAGATTTTTCCTAATTATAGTTGTCCCACAATCGATCAATAAAGTTCCCGGAGAATCACCCTGTCATAGTTAAAATGAAACATGTCTAAATATATATATATATATATATATATATATATATATATATATATATATATATATATATATATTTAGACATGTCATGTTTTTTGTTAATAATTTGCTTGTACTGTTTAGTATTGTTATTGTTCTATGATTGTTGGGGTCATTCTTATTTCCTTTTTCGAAGATGAGCTGTTCTTCCACTGTTCTGGAATACTGCAGGTTGATAGAATTTTGTCGAATAGTATTGTTAGTGCTGTTTCTAGTTCAAGGCCCCCATATTTAAGCATTTCATTGGAAATATCGTCGGTTCCCGGAGTTTTTCTATTTTTCAATTTGGTCAGCATTTCGTGTACGTCTTCTATTTTTATGTTCTCGTCTTTCATCATCGGTTTAACCTTATCTAAATCTATTTGGATGTCCTCATTATTATACTCCTGGTTATTGTAAAGGCTCTGCGTGTATTCTTTCCAGTTTTCTGCTGTTATAGAATTGATTACCACTTCTTCGTTGACTTCTATAATAATCGCACGAAAATATTTCATTTTTTGGCCAAGGAGAAATTTTCAATTTACTGTGAACAACAGAAATAACATCCGTATGTTAACGCGTTTTGAGTACATATGCCGAAAATGTCAAATTTTACATTATATATATATATATATATATATATATATATATATATATATATATATATATATCAGATAGTACTAAGCAACTCCAGTATTGTCAATTTCTGAAATATTAACAGTTGCCCTTAGTCAACTTCATTAATGAAAATGGTTATTCTCTAATGTGCTGTGAGTAAACTGAGATACTGTCGAAAATAAGAAAAGTAATAGTCTAAAATAATCAAATACCCGAATCGTGCATGGAATTTACAGAACAATTCGATAAACTGATGCGTTAATATAAACAAAAAAATTGATCGATTGATAAGAACGAATAACAACTGGATGATTGATAAGAACGAATAATACATACAAACACAAGGTCATAAATAATCATTTTGTAGTTTCACTATTGAGTGGCACAATAGAAAAAAATCAAATGAATGAATGGCGACGATACCGTCAATAATAAAAGCTAACAAATTTAAGTCTGCACCTAATAACTCCTTTAAGAAGGACGAAATGATGAAATAAAATTTCCCAATTATTTCTCAGCCCTGAGGCTTAGATTTTCTTTGCCTTGTAACAACTCCTAGAACATGGTCTTGTAATGATTCCTATATGTCGTTAAAGCGATGTTGTCAAACTATACCAAATTCCTAAGAACGCCTAAGAGCCTGAGAATAAGCTTTTCTTACATATTTATTATTATATCAAAGTCAATAAGGCATATCTAAGATTATTGCTTCACACTGATAGTAGTTATGAATTGTTCAAAAATAATGTCATAAAAGAGAAAAATAAAATGAAACTCTGTTCTACTATTCACTGTAATTTTTCCTTTTGTAATAACATAATCATTTATTCCAGAAACATATTTTATGTTTTAAATAAATAACAATAATCATTTCCTGGGCAGACGAAACTATATACTAGATGTGGTAATATTGCACCATACCTTCATTGTTTTTTTTTGTTTTTAAAGCTGGTATACGTTCGGTTACCTCAGTTTGATGTTGGTGATTTATTTGTAATATTTAATATGCAGTATAGATGTTATGTACCCGGTTGTACGGAATTTTACCTAAACAGTCCAACGGTGTTAGGGTACCGTTTCTCAAAAAATAACAAATTTTGGTTAAAATGAAAAAAGGGATCCATAGAGAAAGTTTTGTAGTGAGAGTTGCCGAATGTGTGAGTAGCGTTAAAAAAATTTTATCCGACAGATATTCGAACGTCTAGGACGTACACTTGCCAATATCAACTTTTAAGATCCAGTGTGCAGAACCATTGTAATCCAGCCAAAGTTGTCAAAGTGGCATCAGGTCTAGGAAATAGATAACTATCCTTCTTAGTGATATCATAAAGCTTCCTATAGTCGACACAAAATCTAGCAGTTTAATACTTTTTGACTCCCGATACAACAGGAGATGACAAAGAACTAGACGTTTCTTCTTCATTCAGCATTTTGTTTACAAGTAACACCACTTCCTGGCCTTTAACTATGGAAGCCTTCTAGGTGGCTCTTTGAACTGATAGTATTTATATATATATATATATATATATATATATATATATATATATATATATATATATATATATATATACACAAGTAACACCACTTCCTGGCCTTTAACTATGGAAAGCCTTCTATGTGGCTCTTTGAACTGCTAGTATATATATATATATATATATATATATATATATATATATATATATATATATATATATATTCTAGACTCATCATGGTACCGACATGCACCTGGCTGTGCAAAGGACAGAGCGGAAGAAAGTATGCGAATACTGAACACTACAATTAGTGTTTATTTAAATCATTTGATTTTTAAGCAGATTTAAGTCGTCGTATATTAAAAACAGGGTTCAACCGATTTAAATCACGATTTTGATCAACAATTTAAATAACATGATTTTTTTTTATTTCAATCCATGATATAAATCGAAAGAAAATCAATACAAGAAATATATATGTAAACATTGCTTAATACAAAATAAAACATAAAACATTACCAAATAATCACAAACAGGAAAATATTTCTTAAAACAGATATATAGTTTATAAATAATAACACACATTTTCAATTTTTCTTCTATTACTAATTTTTCTGCTTTTTCTATTCTAATTTATTCCGAACATGGAATGAGCCCAAATGTAGAAAATAAATATTTCTACTGAAGCTGACGACGAGACAGCACATCAAAATTGCTTCAGACTTAGGAAAAAACGTTCAACATCAGAAATGCTTTTGGTGAGATTTAGATTAGATAAAACCTCCTCTGAAAACATAATTGTTGAAAAGGGTTCTGTTTTAGCTTGAAGTTTTATAATAAATGGAAGAAATCCAATATTTTCATACATTTCTTTCACAGTATTTAAAGCTTAGTTATTCTTCACATCAGTGTATATATTTGGATTTAATTACATTCTGGCTTTTGTGGATTTCCATAAGGCCTTTGATACGGTAGTGCTTGACAATATTATGGAAGCATTAAAAGCATGCCGCATTGACTATCGATAAACAAAGTTAATTTATAATATATACAGAAATACAACTATGTCGGTGAAACTACACAGAAACACGGATCATTTCCCAATTAGCAGAGGAGTCCGACAGGGTGATACTTTATCGCCTAAACTGTTTACTGCAGTACTAGAATACGCCTGTAAAGAACTTAACTGGGAAAAAAGAGGTCTGAATGTAGACGGCCAAAGATTAACAAATTTGATGTTCGCGGACGACATAGTTTTGTTTTCCGATAATCTCAAGGAGATATGTACAATGTTACATGAACTTCAGCAAGTATGCGCCAATGTGGGTCTTAAAATAAACATATCAAAAACAAAATTTATGACCAATCTGGTACCTAGTGGAAATATCAATATTGTAGACAACGAGGTGGAGCTTGTGGAAAATACATATACCTTGGACGCGAAATAAAGATCACAAGAGATAATCAAACATGCGAGCTACGGAGAAGAGTAAATCTCGCATGGGCAGTCTATGGAATACTTAAAGACATCTTTAAAAGCGATATACCAATTTCTTTAAAACGTAAAGCATTTGACCAGTGTGTGTTACCGGTTATGACCTACGGTGCCCAAACTTTGACATTGACAACACCAACTTCTAAAACGCTGCAAATAGCTCAGAGAAAGATGGAAAGATCAATGCTAGGTATATCGCTGCGTGACCGAGTTAGAAATGAAGGCCTGAGACGAAAGACAGGAGTTACCGACGTAATTTCCCGAATTACCACACTCAAATGGAACTGGGCCGGACATGTCGCCCGAATCAGTGATGGAAGGTGGACGAAGAGATGACTCGAGTGGAGGCCGAGATTATACAAAAGAAGTAAAGGAAGACCCCCTACTCGCTTGACTGACGATCTCAAAAGAATTGCAACAAATTGGATGCAAATCGCTCAAGATAGAGCACAATGGACAAAAATGAGGGAGGCCTATGTCCAGCAGTGGACGCAAAAGGTTGGATGAAGAAGAAGAAGAAGAAAATATAAGCTATAAAATAATGGATCATAAGTGCCTGTTTATATCGTTTTTGAACAATATCAAGCTGGGATAACGATAATTCTAATTCATCCTCAAATATACTACTCAATTCCTTCCGTGTCCGAGAGAAAACAATTTTATTTTGAAATTTGTTAATTGTCACGGCTATAGGTTTCAAGATTTTCAGATATTCCTCAGCTGATCTTTTTAAATTAAGGATTGGAACTTTTTGGTATATGGTCGAGTCTATTTCTTTTCTATTTTCTTCACGAATTTTAATAGTTTCTCTCATTGGCTGATATATGCAACTAGACAATTTGCCATACCGTTCCATCTTACGTCACTCGGAAGTAGTAGTGCTTTTCCATCAGCCTGTTTGTAATTTGCGCCTGCGAAGTGATTATTTCTGAAATGTTTATTGACTTGTGTAATATGTTATTTAACGTCTCTTATTTCTAAGTCTTTGCGGAGTACGATTAGAAGATGAGCTGAGGATCCATATGTTATGACTCTCCCACTAATGTCTAACTTATTTTCTGTAGTTTTTCTCATAACTATCATGTCCATCGCATTATCTGTTACAAATGATTTATCGTCACAGTTGCATTTAGATTTACAAGATTAAATCAAATGGCAAGCAATCTCAGTTAAATAATCCCCAGTCAATGCACGTCCATCTTCAGTAGTTATTTTGACACAGACTACAGGCTGATTATAGACAATAGACCAAACATCAATGGATATGCTTGTTCAGAAAGATTTCCCAAATATTTTGCTTTTTCATTATCATAAATTTGATCTAAAAGAGTTGTAGAAATTGTTTTTCCTGAAGGAGGACTATAACCAGATCATAACATCTCGATCACCCTTTTTACATGCGGACTGTCGACACAACTAAAGCTACTGTTAGTTGCAAATACAACTTTTGTGCAACAATGTGCATATATATTTCTTGCTTCTTATTTGCAGGTGTTTGCACGACATAGTTCTCTAAATTTGATGGGAAGTGATTTTTCTTTTCTTAGAGTTAACTAGTGAATCAGTAAATTGTATTACCTCGGCTAATGATAAACTGCAGACAAATCTTGACTTCGAAATTATCGTTTTTGATAACTACTTGTTGAACTTTTTGTAGCCGCATTGCTTGTAATATTTGCATTGCTTGAGTTTTCATTTTCTGTAAAAAAAATATAAATATAAATGCAAAAATACAAACCTTCACAGCTATTTTGAATTCCAGCATTCAACTTTCTAAAATATCTTAAATTTGGTTAAAATGGGGTAAAATATAAAGATAAAGGAGATATATGCGTTTAAAGTTTCATAGCCTTTTATTCCAAAAATAAAATACAGTAATTTTAAAACCAGCGTATATATTTTTAATGAATTTCAAATCTCCACTTTTTGGACCGAAATCTAGCAAAAGAGCAAAAAAAATAGCAGAATTTGAATTTTCATTGTGAAATCCGTCTGTAAATAACGGATATACAAAAATTTTAATTTTAACAACTGTCGCAAAAGCACATTCCGATTGCGGTTCAAACTAAAAATCAATATAGTTCATTTTCGAATTGAGAGGAGTTTTTCTTCAAAATTTGTTTCAGATTGGTTAAAGAGTTTACGTGAAATTATAAAACATCTAGACACACCGAGAAAGAGGCATTTTTTGAAAATGGTGTAAATCCACTTAAAGGCATCCAAAACATGCATTTTGCATAGAATCCAAAAAGATTTTTTTCCGAAAACAATAACTACCTTACCAGCATACTAAGAAGATAAAAATTAATCATACATGCAATTAAAACAACTTCTTCACTAACCTAACGTTTTGTACTTTCCGTGATGGTCTTTTAATATTTCAACAAGATCTAGCATTTCTTTAATACAATTTATACAAATTGCTCTACTATCAGTCTTTTCTTTTTTTGTTTTTTCTATAAAATAATCCCAAATATTATTTTTTTTCCTTCCACTCATTTTTATTTTAAACTTATTGGCTTTTAAGTAACTTGGGACGGCCTTGCTTACTTTATAAAATTTGACTATTAAAATACGCTTGGATGGCCTAGGTTTCCCTCATGGTCAACGAGAAACTTCATCGGTTTTCGGCTAAGACAAAGTGTCTCGATTCATGGAGTCGATTTACTTAAGCGCTTGATTGCTGTAGTCGTGGGCACTTATTGCACAGTAACTGATTTTTGCAATATAAAAAGTACACATCTACTGTTAGTATAGTTATATTCAGATCGCCAAATGCAGAGATCTGGAGGTGCGAACCCGAAGACAGTAGGCAATGAACAGCGTCTAAACGATTCCCATAATACTGTCAATAACTGGAGTGATACCAAAGAACCTCCTGCAGAACATCAAGGGACTGGGCCTTAGTGAGCATCTGTATAAACCGATGCAGAAAGCAGTTCTCTTTCCAACTGCGCGAACCGTCTGAAAGTTCGTAGGAAATACAGCAGACCACGTCACATAGAACCCGACAACATCGAAAGGGTTCCCACAGAGCTTCATACTTTTGCTATCTTTGTATACCTGGTATGAGTCAATACTCCCTGGAGGGAGTGCGAAGCCGTTTGGCTTGTAAATCATGATTCAGTATTAATCCGAAAAGGAATGTTAAAAAAGAAAAAAGTAAAAATAATCATGATTTTTTAAAATTTTTGGTAAAAATTATTGAATTTTACGAATATCAAGCAACTGACTACCAGTGTACAGGCGGAGTAATTTAGAGCCTCGAGTGGTGGAAGTTTCAAGTAAACAGGCCCAAACAGTTATGGTATCAAATTGCCAGCACACGTTTTTATGGAACTAATTAAGAACATAATAATTACACTAGTTTGTAGTGTTTAAAATTAGACATAGAAAGAATTATTTTGGATCAATATTCTAAAAATTTTTTGAAGTGAGATGTGAAAATTTGAAAATAATAAATTTTATATTCTCTAGTTTAGTTACTCTCGAAGAATCGTTTTTAATATATTATGTTCTGTTTAATAAAAAAAATATACAAATATAACAGATTTCTCTTTCAGTACAACAAAAAACTTTTTAAAGGATTGAAAATAAGTAAAAAGATTTTAAGAATGCTTATATAAGGATAGTAGAGCGGCAAATTTCAAAAGAGAAAATCTAACTTCAATATTATGGTAAACCTATTAAATATACATTCATATCCATTTAATGTCATAAAGCTGGCGCGCTTAGGTCATAAATATTGCATAACATCCCACTTGCCCTTGTCACGTGCTCGCCACCAACTATGTGCAATATCGTAGATTTAATTGAAATATTGCAGGTTTAATCCATGAAAATCTGCAATCCCTAAGAAAAGAAAGAAAAGCGTAATATTGACATATTAAATAGTGGTGTTTTACTTTTCATCGCGACAAACGTTTTAATAAGTTAATTGCTATAATTAATAAAGCAATTATTTTAAAACTTGGACAGATTTTGTTTTTCAAACGAAAACAATTTTTTTATTTATGAATTGTGTCAATTTAATATGATTATACATAGAAATGAAATTTTTATTGCAGTTTTATAAAAAAAATACAATTTGGTTTATTAATCATTGTGTTCCTGGCCACGTTTTTAAATATTAAATATATGAATATATCTCCTAAATATTTATATCTTTGTAGCTTATTCTATTTTTTTAACTCGATGGTAACTAGACCAGCGAACGGCAGCTTTTCATCGGTGAACAGGTGGTGTAAAAATTACATATACCAGTGCCCCTATCCTCGAAAGTGTGATTTGAAAGGTGATGTGAATGGCGATGGGAATGGCGATGTGAACTTTTTAACAGTAAAAGCCGTATTCTTGAAAAGTCAATATTGCCAGATATGAACGTGGTAAAAGACCAGAATTTCAACAAATAAAATGGATGATAGATTGAATTGAGCTGTCAGACCGAAAATGTTCGTGGCATACTTTGTTGCCATTTTAGACAAAAAGTAGTTTTGGTACTTTAAATTAATCGTCAAAAGTAAAAAAAAATTGTGCTGTTGTTATTTTTGTGAAGTTATTAATTGCCATTACAATATTTCTACTTTGCCTGGATTAAATTTATCTTAAATTGATACTCTAGAACTGTTAACAAAAATGCACACAAAGAGCCAAGTACTTTAAGACTCTAATATTTAACGAAAAAGGGATATCAAGAAAAACAGCAATCATATACACAAAGTAATATACTGACAGTAATTGCAGAAAGCCAACATTGCTAAACCTTGAAACGGTGGAAATTACAACTCTACGTAGTATGACTAAAAGCCATCATCCCAATCCACTACGGAAACTATCCAATCAGTTATTTATTCAATCAATTCACAAAATGTCCAGCCCCTTACTGCAAGATGTTTTGTCCTGACAACTAAATTTGAAAGAAAACCTGAAACTTGAACAATGATAGAGAAACTGTTTATGACCAGGGACCGAAACTAAAGGCCAGACAGAAGACGTCCATTAAAGATACTGGCGGATCTCTCATTCAACTTATAATATATATTTTTTAATTTTATAAAAATTTGTAGAGACTTGAAGATCAAATGTACCATAAATAAGGTTTTTATGCTGAAGGACCTCATTCGTTGGTCTGTAGGGTTCATATTTATATGTCCCGATAAATTATAATCATAATATTTATTTCATTGTAGTGTCGTATAGTGTTTAACACAGTCTAATTAAATTAAGTGCTGTAGTTAACATAATTTAAATTTAAAATTTGTTACTTGTTTAAATAAAAGTTTCAGATAGCTTACAAATTGTGATTTCTCAAATTTATTATAAGCTGCGTTGTGAAAAGAATTATGTTAGATTTAACTGTATAAAACTAAGATACTCGGCTGTTATGGACACAAGTATTTATGTTAAATCCATAAGCAGAACTGGTTCTAGAAAAACATTTTTAAATAGCACGCTCATACAATTGAGTTATGAACAGAATCTCCTGTAATAATTTGATATGTCTGTAATCTCAAATTTGCTTAATATTTGCGAGATATATTCAACTTTCTAAGGATATTTTATTCAAAAATTTGAAAATATTAAAAATATCGGGGTACCACCTAATTAACGTTTCAACTGTTTATTAAAAAATAAAACATCTTAAAGAAACGATTCGTCAAAATATTATTTTTTGTAACGCGAGTTATCTTGAAGAACCAAAAATAAAATAAACTTTTTTAATTCTATTTTATTTTTTGAAATCCGTACCTTAAATATGTCATTTAGCGGCTGACATTTCATTTGCGCATGTTTCACCGTTCGCTTACTTTCCACCGGGCGAACGAGGATATGAGTGATGAACATTTCAAGAATATGCCTTCGCCACCTTTTCACCGTTCACTTCACGTTCCCCAGTTCGAGGATAGGGCCCCAGGACGCGCGCCACGCAATTCTTACAAGGAAGTTATCGGAAGTGTCCGACTCCGATTTTAATGAAACTTTAATATGTTGTAGAGGCTACAAAAATAAGAGACGTGTTTTTTTAATCTGCGAAGATTCATTATAAAAGGGTGAAAACCGCCCCTAAATTTTACCCCTAGAAACAGTATTTTTGAAATATCTTAGGTTCTAAATGAGATATTATTACAAAAGAAAATGAGATTTACTTCTTATTCGCAATAATGTTAATCTATGGTATTTTCACCCCAAGAATATAATCCCTTATTTCTTATTAGGGTAAACCATATATTTACGCATGTAATTCTAAAAATTACGAAATTTAAAGGAATCGTTTGAAAATATGTTTTTCACGAATACCATTAGTAACTTAAGTTGACGGGTTTCAGGGTTTTTAAAAATAAACTAGTAAAAGAGGGCGAGCCAGCCCCGAATATATATTTTTAAAATTGCAAGTTCTGATTGGGATATCTTTACAAAACAAATTTGAAGTTACTGTTATTTGAAATAATGTTGAATTATGGTATTTTTACCTCCAAAACATATCATCCCTTATTTTTTTATAACGGTAAACCATCTATTATCGCACGTAATTTAATTCTTACGAAATTTAATGAAATTGTTTTCACGAATACCATAATTAACTCAAGTTGACATCTTTCGGGGTTTCCAGAAATAAATTAGTAAAAGAGAGTGTCACCTCCAGAGTCTTTTTTTTTAATATCTCCAGTTCTAATTAAGTGAACAAAATGGAAATTATTTGTTATTCGAAATGATATTAAGCTATGGTATTTTCACTCCCAAGGATATCATCCCTTATTTTTTATTAGGATAAAACCATATATTTGTGCACGTAATTTAATTCTAAAACTTACGAAATTTAATGAAATAGTTTGAAAATATTTTTTTCATTGGTACGATGTCACTTATGTAGTCGTATTTCGGGTTTCTAAAAATAAACTAGTGAAAGAGGGTGAGCCACCCCCAAATACTTTTTTTTTACATCTCAAGTTGTAATTGAGATAACTCTACGAGACAAATTGGAAACTACTTGTTATTTGAAATAAAGTTAAACTATTGTATTTTCACCCTCATATATAATTATTCTTAAAATTGCCAAATTTCAGTTGATACGAACGTTACAGATCTAACTGAATTTTTTTTTAATTAATAAAAAATATAAACCTATTTCATTGGTTAATTATTGGTGTCATTAAATTATTATAATTCATGACAAATAGTGATTTCTTATTCTGTAACGTTCAGTTAAATTAAGATTTGACTATTTTAACAATAATAATATTTGTATGAAGTTACGGTTTACTTTTACAAAAAATAACGGATAATATCCTTGGGAGAGAAAATACCATAGTTTAAAATCATTTCGAATAACAAGTAATTTTAATTTTGTTTTGTAGATATATCTTAATTGGAATTGTAGATATTAAAAAAACGTATTTGGCGGTGGCTTACCCTCTTTTACTAGTTTATTTTCAGAAACCCCAAGACACGTGAACTTAAGTTACTTATTATATTCGTAAAAAAGAGATTATCAACAATATGCTTTAATTTTGTAATGTCCAGAGTTAAATTATGTAAATGAATTACAAAATTAACCCTCATAAATAGCAAGGGATGATTTCTATGGGGTTAAAACAACATGGTATAACCTCACTTTAACTAACAAGTAATTTCCACTTTGTTTTGTAAAGATATCTTAATTAAAATGTGAGATTTGAAAAAAAATGTATTTGGAGGTGATTCACCCTCCTTTAGTGCTTCATTTTTTGAAACCTCAGAACATGTTAACTTGACTTAATTATGTTATTCGTGAAAAAAATACTTTGAAGCAATTTCATTAAATTTCGTAATTTTTAGAATTAAATTACTTGCGCAAATAGATGGTTTATTGTTATATGAAGTAAGGGATGATATGTTTTAGGGATGAAAATACCATAATTCAACATTATTTGAAATAACAAGTAACTTTCATTTTGTTTTGTAAAGATATTTCAATTAGAACCTTGAATATTAAAAAACATATTCAGAAGTGGCTCTCCCTCTTTTATTAGTTTATTTTTGGAAACCCCGAAACCCGTCAACTTAGGTTACTTATGGTATTGGTGAAAAATATATTCCATTAAATTTCGGAATCCGAATCGTAAATATATGTTTTACCCTAATAAAAAATAAGACATGATATCCTTGGAGGTGAAAATATCATAGTTTAACATCATTTCGAATCGCAAGTAACTCTCATTTTGTTTTGTAAAAATATCTCACTTAGAACCTGAGATATTTCAAAAGCACTGTTTTTAGGGATAAACTTTAGGGGTAGGTTTTCATCCTATTATAATGAGTCTTTGCAGATAAAAAAATACCTATCTCTTATTTTTGTATCCTCTACAACATATTGAAGTTTCATTAAAATCGGAGACGGACACTTCGGATACCTTCCTTGTTAGTAGGATCTTTTATTGCGTTAAACCACTAAGAAGAGAGAGATAAATCATTACCAACAAAATTCACAATATCCTGAAATAAAAATTAAATTAAACCTATATGTATTAAAGTTTTTTTAAATCCCCTATTAGATGCAATAATTAATGCACGTGGTCTTGGCCAGTGATCGTAGAAAAATATACATTCTAGGAAATAATTAATCTACGCTTAATAATAATACAACTACTGCATGGCGGATCGTATGCAATAAATTACAAAAGTTCGTTAAATAACATGAAATTGGTTTTGGTGAGCAATAAATAACATATTAACAATAAACATACAAAATTAAATTACCGATTAGCATAATAGTGATATAGTCTTCTTTAAAATTTTCTATATCTCACGAAGAGTTAACTTTCTGAAGAGGCATGAGGCAGAATTTGAAGCGGATCCCTGTCGGGCAGAGACCACACTCTTGTAGTGAACAAATCAACAGGACGAAAATTACAGTGCCGTTAGCAAAGAAAATTCTTTGGGGTCACATGGACTGTGGACCCTAGAACATTATTTTCGAGCCTTAAAACTTAACTCAAAAATTGGAATAAGAGATACTTACCTCTTTTTCATGAGGTACCGCAAGAAAGCACATTATTAAGTAACACAACATGAGGAAGACATTTCCTCTGAGAACTTCACTTGACCATATGGTCAAGAGAAAATACCAAATTTTCATATCTTAGAACATAACGACGGTTTGGTTTGAAAGGAGTTTCAAGGAAACGCTTCGATTCGCTTGGTTGTTTTCAGTCGGTGCGTGTCACTTCGATGTTAGTCGCTTTGAATGTAAAGAATTAGGATCGAGAGAAATCACTTATACCGAAATCTGTATTTCAGTGGAAGAAGTAAAGATGACAGAAAAACGACAACACCAATTATATACTTACAGTTTAAACCACATACGGTAGAATATTAATTAGTGATTTTAATTACTATTTTCTCGACTGATCTATATGATTATTAAATTATGCTGCTACACACAAATAAAAATGGTATAAACTCTTGGTTCCCTAACATACGTAGATTAATTTTAGTGAATCAGGGATTAAAAAACGGTTATCTGCAGACTTGTCATTTCAATTTGGTTTCTATAGTTTAACTTATAGCTTTGAACAATTCAATTTATTAGTCAATTGAAATTATGCATACTGTATTGTAGAAACAAGATATAAATTAAATATAGTAAATTTTCCGCAATATGAAAGAATAGTCGTAATATACATTCTTTTGAGTATCATAAGTGTGCGCAATATCTTTTGGACATTATTTTCAATGTAGAGTTATGACTAAGAACCGTTTAAAATCTATTACGTTTATACGAATATCACTTAATTCGTTTCAAGAACTGTATTTTAGTTATTCTGTGATAATATTTTTCTTGTTGTGGTTTTAATTTTTGAAATCAAATGTCAATTTCAATTAATAACAGGATTTATTGTTTATTAATAATAAAGTTAACTTTCTTTTTATTAAAAAAAAACTTGTTTTCGTGCCAATTTATTCTCGATACGAACCTTCCTGCAAAATAATTCAGGTCAGAAGCTTTTTAATTATGGGTTTGATTTAGAATTAGTAATCTGTTCAGAAACCAAAACTTGGTTTTAACAAGAGAAATGGATATACATCTTTTAAAGTTTTATTATGAAGGGTTTAAAAATGTGTTATTGATAATAATTTAAATTTTGCTTAAACGTGAAACTGTTGATATTTTTGAAAAAAAAAATATGCAAGAATTCGGCTGATCATTAAGATTAAATTTTAGGTTTGGTTGGGGTAATAATTCGAAAAGCGTAACTTTGATAATTTATTATAAATCCCTAGAAAAATATTTATAATGATTTCTAAACATGATGAGGTTGAGAGCAATAAATTTATAAACATTAATTTTTTTTTTAAATGTCTCTACTAGAACTTTAAAAGAATGCATTAGTTCAGACCGACTTCGAGAATTACTAAGTCCGATAAGTTTAGTACTTGGTATTTTGTAATAATTGTGGTAACGACATGGTTCGTGTCTTTTTCAAGAAATCTACAACGGCAAGAAGCAATATTTAAAACAATCTTCTGTTAAAAAGACTTACCCTACATTCAAATTAACAAGACACACAACACGGTTTTATTTTGACGTCACAAATACAATATTTATGTATATATATATATATATATATATATATATATATATATATATATACATATATATATATATATATATATATATATATATATATATATATATATATATATATATATACATATATGTATATATACCCTTTTGGTCAATGCCAGAAGATTCCCTAATTTTCTAGAAGTATTTGCATCTGAAGAGGTTAATCGTGACTTAAGAGAAACAACCACAGATGAAGTGTAACTAGAACTTTAATGAAAAATAAATATTTAATTTTAATAAAATATTGTAAATCGCTAATTCTACCAAAACTGTGTGAGTACATCTTTTTTGGTGTTTAAGTAATTAGACGTTCAAAATCGGCGCCAAGTACTTCACTATACTTTCTTATCCTAAACATTATATTTCAGAATCAAATCTCATAAGATAACAGTAATAGATTATCTTTTCAAGTCATTCTCCTCTGGTGTTTACTGGCATTGAATAAACAAGTCCTTTCCCCACTCCCAGAAAAAAATGAAACAGATTTAGATTAGGAGATTTTGATGGCCATGATACACACACATTCTAATTTCGGCTGTCAGGTTGATAAATTTAGAGATAGTCGTGGCTGACTGGCCTAATTTTTGGCGCTGAATATCAATTTAGCTGAATTTTGTTAATTACTATAGGTTTTTAAGATAATCAGATGGAAATGTAGGTATTTTGTATACTTTTTTAATAAAATCTATTATCAGGTTAATACTATTGATTATTAGCCTTTAAATTTCATTTTCGGTCCCTTTCATCCAATTATTTTTCACCGAGTTATCAAAATGTTAGTTGTCAGAACTTTTATAGATATCATTATATCCTTATTTTAATTAAAGAAAAGGATAATAAAGAAGATAATATATGGAATGATAAGAGATAGAGTCGGTAAACAAGTGCCTCAACTCTCTTCTAGAAATCTAGACAAGGTCGTAAAAAAAGTGTTGAGAAACCATTTTTGATGTCTGATCCTTTCTAAGGGGTTAACAATAGCATAATACCGAAGGAACTAGTAAGGGAGGAAACAAATAGGAAAGCCAATTCCGGGAAAAATTTGTAAAGAATGAAACAAGCGAAGTTACTTCTGGGGAACATAATCAGAAAAAAACAAGGAATAAATTAGCTTAAGTAAAAACAAACTTACGATTCAAACAGGAATTCTAACAGGGGACTGCCACATTTTAAGAAATTTAGATTGTAAAGATAGAAGAATGCAGGTTTTGCCAAAAAGAGGACTGAAACTTTATCCACACTCTTCCAGAATGCATTGTCATTCAAAACCGAAAGATGAGATACCTGAGAGCAAATCGAATAGAAAAGTGGAATCTGGCCAATCTAAAGCTGTCCCACATTTTAATTTCCCTAAGAGAAATAAGATTAGAGGACCTGCTTTTATCGGCGGGGCGTTCTCAATGACTTAGCAGCAGAAGGGGGCAGAATAAATCTTTTAGGTTGCAGTATAGATATGTCCATATTCACATATATACATCTTCACCCCACTCACTTAGTTCAAAGATTTCAAAATACAGGCAGGTAATCTCAAAATAGCAATAGCCATCTTCTGCACTAAAGCCAGGTAAGCTAGAGAAAATCCAATTATTCTTTTTTTCTTGAAAATCTGGCGTTGTAGTGTAAGTTCGAAATAGTCAAAATGAATCTTCCATTTCAAAAATTGCTACCACTAATTTCTAATTGGATTCGATAATACATTGTTGTCTATAAAGGTCCTTGAAACTAAAAGTTTTATATTTATATAAAAAAATAACATTGAATCAAGATGAATGGAAATAAATCCTGAAAGTGAATAATACTAATTTATGATAATATTCGTGTCTAATCCGGTGATAAGTCTGCATAAAAGATACTTAATGAAGAATTCCAAATAAACTGCATCTTCGACGCCTCTTGCCCAGTTTAAATTGGAAATTTGAAATAGTGGACATATTCTGAGGTCAAATGATATCCTGAAAAATTTTATTCAGAACAATTATCAATTATTTAGATCTTTACAGTCAGTGAACTTAAACATATGTATTTTAAATTGTAGAAACATTGTGCACGTGCATTTTGAAAATAGACGTTGCAACTTTACTAGTATTCAGCTCTATCATGTAAAATCCCAGTTCACAATAAAAGTTTCCGGGAATATGTTAATAAACTCAATTTCGGTAATATTTAACGAGATACCTGCTACCGAATGGAGATATTTGCATTTTAAGTGTTTTTGCCTCGCTGAACACATTGGCACTCATTCCCCTGCTGCACGACAATCTGATTTTTAATAAATATACATTTTTCTTCTTCGATGGCGCATAAAGTGTATAAAGCAGTAAGTATTTTAATATGGCTTTATAGTATGTTTAGGAAGTTATTGAGGCATTTTTGAGTGTAATTAAATAATTTAAAATAACACTAATATACAATGTGTTCGTAATAATAGTCACTACTTCCTTAACTTAACAACTAGACACCCTGAATATTTTCATACATGTTTTCACATTTTCAGATCACTGATTTTTTTTAATGGACTACGGATTGTTACTCAATTTTTCAGTTATCTCCAAAAATTATGTTTGGGAAAAATACATTTCTTTTATTGCATAATTAAGTAAAAAATGTTTTTGAATAATTACATTGCCGAAAAAGCTATGTATTATTTAGACCAAAGCTAAAAGCTAGAGTAAATGTATTAATTAAAATGTAATTTTATTTTGTTGGACAAGTGCTTTAACGTATTTTATTTAAATTGTTATAATATACATGGAAAACATTTTCCTCATATATGGGTAAAAAATACATTTAAGTTTTGCTTGCTTTTATGTTACAAAATTTTACTTCTCTCACAAGGTTCAAACGAAGACCTTTATAACCAACTTTGTTGAGAAATAGTTTCTTGTTGTTTTGGAAATGTTATTGCGAAAACGGAAATAATAGTTAACATTGAAAACAAAGTTTTCGAGACATTGTTGACCAATATTGTACACCAAACTAATAGTCCGCAACAATTTATGTATATTAGTGGTGTTTGTTGTATACATTATGGACACTTTGAAAGGACAAAGAACCTATTTAAAATGAATAACAAGCAATATTTTTCCTCTTTTGAGAAACAAGAAGGAAAACATGGTGATGCGTTTACCAACAACTTACCAATAGTTTTCAGATAAAGAATAAATTCTTTGCGGGAAGTGTAAAAACTCTGCCAACCAACATTTTACTAAATATCAGTGCCTAATTGCCTAGAAATCTTATAAAACTTTATCTCATTTTTTTGTTTAATTTTCCTTTTCTTTCTTACTAAATACAGTTAACTTAAAGGCATATAGTCGTATTAAATCAGTTAATCAAAAATAAAACATAGACATGAACAGTTAAAGTTCTGCTTCACATGAAATTAAAACAGAAGTTGAAGCTGTGTTCAGAAGTTAAGCGTAGCATCACCATATTATACTACGTCACCGCTAACTATAAAAGCGAAAATTCATTTTTTTAAGGGGAGTGCAGATCAATCAGTTGTAGAGTTAACATCGCTAGTCTTGTTCATTAAAAGTAACATAACAACAAAAGTAAAGTGCGGATCAATCGGTTGTAGGATAAACATCGCTAGTCTTATTCGTAAAAAGTAACATAACCTTTACAAAAAAACAAAAGTGGAGTACACATTAATCCGTTGTAAGGTAAACATCGCTAGTCTCATTCATTAAAAGTAACATAATCTCAGAATTTTCATTTGTTATTAAAAAAAAAGATTTTTAAGTTTTGATAAGAGAAGACACATAGAACGTGAATAAAAGAATTCTGGAGATTAAAAGACAATTTAAAAAAAAAGGAAGAGTAGTTTACTAAATTTATAAATAAATAATATCACTAAGCAAGCATGTCTGAAAAATATTTAATAAACTTGTAATATATAAGAAGAAAAGTTACAATAGTTGGCAAAAGCAAAAAGGATTTTTAAGTTTTAAAAAAGGAAGAAATCTAGAACGTGGATCAAAAATTCTGGGGATTAAAAGGTATTTATCTTGCGTGTAAGAAGTAGACAATTTAGACTTACCTGAAAATAGTTTGATAAAATAGATATATACTAACCTTATAATGAATATTTGTAGTTAGTAATAATATAAATTATTTAATTTACACTGTAATAATATCACTCTTAATATTAACGACACACACAAATATTATTTTTAGATTGTGTAAAGTAAAATTACATGTAATAAGACACTAGTCATTTTTAACCGTTCAGACATCATATAAAACTTTGCTAGATTTAATAATCTTAAATCCAACAAAAGAGACAGTACACATTAAATAATATTGTAAATTTTAATTAGGAATAGATAAGGTGATTTATAAATATTTTATAAAACTACACCTACTGACATATTTGTATTATTTTAATAAAGATTTTACTTGTGTTTATGAATCATTGGTTTGACTTTTCTAATAATAATAATAATTTAATTTGAACTCACCTGAGGAAAAGAAAATTGATATCAGTGTTTTTAAAGATCTGATCGCGAAAAACGGGATACATTCAGAAATACAGCACATGTGTATTTGTGAAATTTTTTATTAAAATAAAAAAATTTGGTATAAATCAGTTATACTCAGGTATAGTTATTTGTTCCTGGCGGCCAACAATTTAAAAAAAAGGAAAATTAAGAAACATATATATATATATATATATATATATATATATATATATTATATATATATATATATATATATATATATATATATATATATATATATAAATTTTTTTTACTAATAATAAAATTTAGTTAATTAATTTTTTTTGTATGTAAGACTGTAAGACAGCTGACATTTCGGGGAAAGCTCATCCACTATTTTCAAAGCTTACTGTAAAGCGTCGGTGGGGGAATTGACTCTTGCGACCTGGGTGTTGTCGGTCCCGTGTGTACGTGGAGTGCGTTAAGTTGCGATCCCTGCTGCGTGTCATCGGTCCTGTTACTGTTTGGAGTCGTGTTGCCGAGTTATGATCCGTTTTTTTACTACCCACCCATTGGTTGATGTTTCGTTAGCAGATATTTCTAAATAACAGACAATCGTTCACTGTTGTCTCTGCTATTTAAGTTGTTGGGCCTCTTTGCAATTTCGATGGATTCCTTGATAACTCTTGTGGACAGATTTTCACATCTAGATAGCATTTTTATTCCTGAGTAGTTGATCATATGTCCTGTGTTTAACATGTGTTGGGCCAATGCAGAAAAAATTGTTTTTTGCTTGACAGCGTTTATATGTTCATCTCTTCTGGCGCTTATTTTACGGTTGGTTTGGCCTACATAAGATAAGCTGCATTCTCTGCATGGAACTTCGTACACTCCTTAGATTTTTAGAGGGACTTTTTCTTTAGGTACTAGCAGGAAACCCTTTACTTTACGGTCTGTGGCGAAAACGGTTTCAATGTTGTGTCTCTTGAGAATTTTTGTGATTTGTTTGTGGTGCCGCTGACATAAGGAACAAAAGCGATTTTTCGAGGGCAAGCCTTTGTTTTTTTAGAACCTTGTCTATATATATTTTTTTATAATAATTTCTTGTTAGGACGTCTTGCAGTATGTAATTTTCTTGATCTGTAAGGAACTGCTATCGAAACTCTAATGATTTCACTACGGTAAATAATTTTTGTGAGGAGGTGATGTGAATCGGCGTTAAAGTATCTGTTCGTGTGAGTGGGTTTTCTGTAGACAGTACGTGAAAGCAAACCGTCCTCTTTTCTTTTCAGTAGGATATCTAGAAAAGGTAGTTTTCTTTCCTGTTCTGTTTCCAGGTTGAATTTGATTATTGGATGTATATTGTTTATGTAATTTAGGAAAAAAATTCTCAACTCTTTCCAAAATTTCCTCTTCTTTTTCGACTGTTGTTCGAATACGATCCCATCTTTCAAATGTTTTTTCAAAGATGACTCTCAATATTTGCAGATGTTTGATTGTTTGCTATTCGGCGATTAGAAAATCGCTCCATGTAAACCCTAACATTTCGACGCCCATTTTCTTCACAAAATCCATTCACCAGGAGCACGTTAATCTTCTCAGAGTGCGTGTGGTTGTCCATGTTTAATAGTAAAATAGACTTAGATATTTAGACTGTTGATCTTACTTGAATCGACTTCTTAGACAGTGATGGTAATTCGTCAATTGCCAAATTATTAAATGTCATAGCAACAAAGTCACTCGAAAAATTATTGTTACAGGTATTTTTTTTACATTACAATTAATTAGGGTATGCATGTTATTGGAGATATTTTTTTCCTGGCGAAACCGCCATCTAACGAAAACTTTTCAAGAGTAAAAAGAGCTTCATGCGATTACCTTACAGAAATATATAGATTTTCATAACGTTGATGACATAAAAAATCATAAGCGATATTTACAATTGACATCAATTTTATAACACTTACACTACTCTATAGCCAGTCGCTATACCACTAAAAAATGTCATAATATATAAAAGTCAGTAACCATGTTTTCAAGAAATTTGGAAAAAATCAATATTTTCTTAAATCTATTAATACGATATATAATATAATATATAATTAAGGAGCTTAAATCGACCCATTTTGACCTCAAGAACCTGTCATGAAATGTTTACATGTATTTTCCGGACACCGTGTGTATAATCTAACTTAATAGTCTTTATAATTTTTTCTATTACCGAAAAAATAAATGAATGACATATATATATATATATATATATATATATATATATATATATATATATATATATATATATTAGAAGGGAATAATAATTGGAGAAATATGAAACACATAAATTAAAAAAAAAGTGAGTTTATAAAAATTATATTAATATATTGAGTACTGACGGCTGCTACCAGAAACTAGCTGAAACAAATGCTTGAAATTATAAAGAAGTTCTCCGGGAATTGGACTTGACAAGTGCCGTATTTTGAACCCCGTTAAAGGAAAGATACAACCAGGAGCATTTGAAATGCAGAACGGTTAAACTATAGCTACAATGGAAGCAGACCAAACATCTAGGTATGAAGCAGGCTAAAAGCATTGACCATCACACTATGAAAGCCGAATTGACAACCGAATTTGTTAGGAAGGTAAGGCGGGTATTACGAACTAACTTAAATAGTAGAAATTTATTTAAGGCGCTCAACACGTATGCTTGTTCTGCACTTAGCTACTTTTTTGGAATTGTAAAATGGAGCAGGATGGACATCCAAAACCTGCAAAGAAAAATAAGGACGCTCCTACCAAAAATACAAAAACATCACTCTCAGAGTGCTATTGAACGTACAATGCTTCCAAGGCATCAAGGAGGAAGAGGAATGGTGGATACTGGTAAGCAGCTCGACCCACAAATAATAAACTATATCGAGCAGTATGCGAGGTAGACGATTCAACGCCGCTACAGCTGAGGGAACAAGATATTACTTCTCACCACCAAACAGACCAAGAGAAGTTACAAACCTGGCTTCAGAAGCCACTTCATGGATGGCATCCAAATGACGTCAATCAGGACAATGTCGACAATTCAGCATCGAACTAATGGTTAATTTTGGGACAGATGTTTTTGGAAACGGAGGATTTCTTGTTAGCTATCCAAGACCAGGTTATTCCGACGAAGAACTATCGGAAGTTCATCATTAGAGATCCCTCAATAGAAAATGACCAATGTAGATATGGCTATCGAACGTCAGAGATAATCCAGCACATAACTGGAAGCTGCCAAGCGTTTGCCGCAACGGAGTATAAGGAAAGACACGACTCAGCCGCTAAGATACTCCACCAAGAGTTAGCAGATAAGTTAAACCTATTTCAGTAGGAAAAATGCCTTATTCCAAATACAATCTAGAGCCTATTCTTGAGAACAATTAGTTCAAGTTATATTGGGACCGAACAGTTCTAACGGATCAGATAGTTGCTTATAATAGACCAGATATTATACTAATAGATAAAATTTCTATGCGAACTACACTAATCGACATTGCTGTACCTAACAACAACAACCTAAGGCCAAAATACAATGAGGAGATCGTTAAATACAAAGATCTGGAGGTGCAAATCTGAAGACATTGGGCAATGAGCAGCGTCCAAACGATTTCCATAATACTGTCAACAACTGGAGTGATCCCAAAGAACCTCCTGCAGAAGATCAAGGGACTGGGCCTTGGTGAGCATCTGTATAAACCGATGCGGAAATCAATTCTCCTTGCAGCGGCGCGAACCGTCCGAAAGTTCTTAGGAAATACAGCAGACCACGTCACCTAGGACCCGATAACATGGAAAGGGTTCCCACAGAGCTTCATACTTTTGATATCTTTGTGTACCTGGTATGAGTCAATATTCCCTGGAGGAAGTGCGAAGCCGTTTGGCTTGTAAATCATATTGAGTAAATTTTATATAAGACTGTGTGACTTGAATTAAATTAGTTAAGTTTCATCGTTTTCTTCAACTTTATTTATCTTTATAATAACCGACTTATTGAAACAACTATCATCATTGCACTGTCCATACTCTACGCTGCAGAATAAACTGCTTGCATATTGCACAAATACTTCCTTTCTTAATTTCCGACAGTAAAAAAATCTGTATCTCGGGGGTTGATGAATCAATATCTCCAAACATTTCATCACTTACTTGATAATTTTCATTTTAGTAAACTTAAATAATGATATACTATACCTTCTGATAATTTCACTACCAGCTTTTGTATTTTTTATATTACAGTATTTTTTAACCCTAATTTACTTGAATAAGGGGTTAATAGTGTCTTAATTATTACATGCTTTGTAGTTACCATCTATAATCAAATATTGTAGTGTTACTTCGCTGCTGTTTTTTCGTAAGTGATTTTGCAGAAGTTAAATTTTTTTTATATGCTTCCATATATCTCTTATTAATATTTTTGCAAGTAATTTGGAAAAACATTACTAGATTGAGCTCGTAAGCATTGCAATGGTACATCGTTTCGTTCACTTAAAGTGGCTCTCATAGTTGGTAATCCTTTCGTAATTCGTATTATGTCATTTGCTGCAGAGTTCGATCCTACAATTGATCCCAATTTATTGCATATGATGTTCTATCATGCCTATATATTTTTATAAAATTATATTTATACGCGCAAAATATTAACTTTTTATACTATTACAAAATTCAAATAATACTTTTCAGCAATATATAAAAGAAAAATCTAAACTAGAAGGCAGCAAAAAAAATTAGGTAAGCTTGGTAGTTTTTGATATAAAAAATTTAATTTAAAAGATTTCAGTCACAACCATTCATAGTACTTGTGTTCAGAAGTTTAAACCCCAAGAGATTCTACTAAGTTGTTTTCTTGTAGTTTATTTGTTGTTGCGATGTTACTGTATTTAATCATATTTTATTAATGTAAAAAAAAAACCTTCGAAGATATATCTTATCAACTTTGCACGAATATTGCGCTTTTATATTTAAATATATTGATCGATATTCAATATCGGAATTACGTTGGTATTACTTGCCAATATATTATTAAACTATTACTTTGGGTCCTGAATTTTAATACTCGTAGAGAGATCTTGAATCAGATGGTAGCCAGCTTGTCTTTTCCTTATTATTACCCTACTAGTTTAAAACTAATCCTTTCAAAAATATAACTTACCTATAAAGTGCTAATATTGCATTTTTATGTTTAAACATATTAATATTTCGATATTGCGTATTCGAATTACAAGGTATTGCTTGTCAATATATTATTCAACTATAGAATGCGTTTTTCCATTTAAATATATTAATATATTCAATATCGGAGTTACGTTGATATTACTTGCCGATATAATATTGTCAAACTATTAACTTGAGTCCTGAATTTTAATACTAATAGAGATATCTTGAATGAGATGGTAGCTCACTCATATTTTCTTTATTTTTGCAGCGTTGCAGTATTTAATCATACTTTATTAATGTAAAAGTAATCCCTTCGAAGATACGAGTAAAGCTTGCCGGTACAGCACAAATAATGCGTTTTAACGTATCAATATATTGATATACCCATATTCAATATCCGAATTTCGTTGGTATTAGTTGCCTATATATTATTGAACTATTACTTTGGGTATTAGTAGAGATAATTTGAATCAGATGGTAGCTCGCTCAACTTTTCTTTATTTCTACCACGTTGCAGTACCTAATCATACTCTATTAATGTAAAAATAATCTCTTCGAAGATACGAGTAAAGCTTACTGGGTATAGCACAAATAATACCTTTTCATATTGACATATATTGACATACCGATATTCAATATCCGAGTTACGTTGATATTACTAGCCGATATAATATTACTAGACTATTAGTTTGGGTCCTGAATTTCAATACTAATAGAGATATTTTAAATAAGATGATAGCCCACTCATCTCTTTATTATTTTTGCGACTTTGCGGTACTTAATCATACGAGTAAAGCTTACCGATATAGCACAAATAATGTGTTTTTACGTTTAAATATTTAATATCCGGATTACGTTGGTATTAGTTGCCGATATAATATTATTAACCTGTTTGTTTGGATCCTGGATTTTAATACTAGTAGAGATATCTTGAATGAGATGGTAGCTCACTCATCGTTTCTTTATTTTTGCGACGTTGCAGTACCTTATTATATTCTATTAATGTAAAAATAATTCCTTCGGAGATACGAGTAGAGCTTACCCGTATAACACAAATAATGCGCCTTTACGCATCAAAACGCAGAATCAGAAAATAAATGGCTTTTAATGAAAACAGAAATAGAGAAAAGTCAAAGAGAAATACTAACTCCAACAAGATATAGAAAGCAGCAATGAATGACAGAGGAGATACTGGACCTAATGGATGAGAGACGACAATTCAAAAACAGAGATACGCAAAAGTATAAAGAAATAAACAAGCAAATCAAATACAAGATTAGACTAGCGAAAAATAAATGGCTGCAAGAATAATGTAAAGAAATAGAAGAGTATCAGAGAAAACATGATAGTTTTAATATGCTCAAAAAGATAAAAAAGATAACTCATAGTAACAGCAAGAGAGAACCGACACTGCTTAAGAATGCAAAAGGCAAGCTAATCTTAGACATTCAAGAGAAACTTAAAAAATTGACAGAATACATCAAAGACCTGTTTAAAGACAATAGAGTAGAGCAGATGGAGATTGAAGTAGAAGATAACGAGGCATTAACGATACTGAAAGATGAAATAAAAGCAGCGATAAAAAACAACAAAAAAGGAAAAGCACTAGGTCCAGATCAAATCCCAGTAGAAATCTTAAAATGCATGAATGATGATACCATGAATAAATTCTTAGATCTGTTCAACACAGTATATAAAACGGGGAATATACCCAGAGAATGGTTATTCTCCACCTTTTGCGCTATTTCAAAAAACAAAAATGCAAAAGACTGCAGCGAATATAGAACAATATCTTTGATAAGCCATGTACTCAAGGTGTTTTTAAAAGTAATACACGGACGCATTTACAAAGAACTTGAAAAGTGGATAGATGATAGTCAGTTTGGATTCAGAAATGGTATAGGCACCAGAGACGCGTTGTTTGCACTTAATGGCCTTTCACAGAGGTGTATGGATCTGAACACCGATATACACATTTGCTATGTTGACTTCGAGAAGGCTTTTGATAAAATTAGACATGAAAAACTAGTTGAGATTCTAAGAAGAAAAAACATAGACAACAGAGATTTAAGAATAATAACTAACCTATATTGGAATCAACGCGCACAAATAATAGTAGATAACGAAACAAGTTCGGAAATTGAAATAGGAAGAGGAGTGAGACAAGGATGCATTTTGTCACCCCTACTGTTCAATGTGTACAGTGAATCGATTTTCGAAGAAGCACTGTTAACGAAAAGTAAGGGAATAATAATAAACGGAAGAGCTGTAAACAACACAAGATTTGCAGACGACACTGCTATCATAGCTAGCTCCGCTGAAGAACTCCAAGAACTAGTGAACGAAACAAATAACGTTTGCGAGCAACACGGATTAAAAATGAATACCAAAAAGACTAAATATATGGTAATACCTAAAAAATAAAACAGACAAACAAGCATAAAGTTGCGAGGTGTGAATTTAGAAAAAGTGCAAAAATACAAATACTTGGGCACATGGATAACATCAAATAAAGAACAAACAACAGAAATAAGAACGAGAATAGAAATGGCAAGAAGTGCGTTTGTAAAACTGAAAACTATTCTGTGCAGCAGAGACATCACTCTAGAACTAAGAGTGAGAATTTTAATATGTTATGTATTTTCAGTGCTGCAGTATGGGTTGAAAGGCTGGACACTAAAACAAGAACACATAAATAAACTGCAAGCGTTTGAAATGTGGTGTTACAGAAAGATGTTGAGAATATCTTGGACGGAGAGAAAAACAAACTTAGAAGTATTGCTAGCGATGGACAAAAACTATGAAATAATTAACAACATAAAAATAAAGAAACTGCAATATCTTGGATATATAATGAGAGGCCAGCGATACGAGTTGCTTAGATTGATTATGCAGGGTAAAATAGAAGGAAGAAGAAATATCGGAAGAAGAAGAATTTCATGGTTGAGAAATTTAAGAGAGTGGTTCAATTGTAGCTCAGTAGAACTTTTTCGAGTCGCGGCAAATAGAGTGAGAGTGGCAATGATGATATCAAACTTCCGATAGGAGATGGCACCTGAACAAGAGGACGTTTAATTATATTAATATACTGGGTTCTGGATTCTAATATTACTAGAGATCTTGAATTAAATAATAGCTCGCTTGTCTTTTCTTAATTTTTGCGACGTTGCATTAATCAATCATACTTTATTAATGGAAAAATTATCCCTTTAAATTATAACTTGCTAACATAAGATAAAAAACTTGTTTTTACGTTTAGATATATCGATATACCGATATTCAATATCCAAATTACTTTGGTGTTACTTGCCAATATATTAGAAAACTATTACAAGAGCTCTTGAATCAGATAGTAGCTTGCTCATCTTTTCTTGGTTGTTGCATTGTTGCTGAACTTAATCATACATTGGTATCACTGGCCAATAAAATATTTAACTTTTACTCTGGGTCCTGTATTTTAATTCCAGTAGATATATCTTTAATTAGATAGTAGTTCGTATTTTATTTTCTGTTAGTATGTTGCATTATTTAATCTTCTTCTTCATCCAGCCCTTTGCTTCCACTGCTGGACATAGGCCTCCCTCATTCTTGTCCATTGTACTCTATCTTGAGCGATTTGCATCCAATTTGCTGCAATTCTCTTGAGATCGTCAGTCCAACGAGTAGGGGGTGTTCCTCTACTTCTTTTGTCTAATCTCGGCCTCCATTCGAGTAATCTCTTCATCCACCTTCCATCACTGATTCGGGCGACATGTCCGGCCCAGTTCCATTTGAGTGTGGCAATTCGGAAAATTACTTCGGTAACTCCTGTCTTTCGTCTCAAGTTTTCATTGGTGCTCTGTAGGTGATCGTTTGTTCCGAACCCAGTACGAAACCCCCCTTGCTCTATTTGTTGGTAGAAATCAAGTTTTTTATCAAGTCGAAGTATTTAATCATAACTCTATTAATGAAAAAAAATTCGAAGACATAGCTTACCAACCTAACACATAGTGTGCGCTTTTACGCTTAAATATATTAATACTCGTGTACCGATATTCGATATCCGAATTACGTGAGTATTACCAATATATATTATTAAACTCTTACCCTATAATAAAGTACACTAGTAGTTTATTGTGTCCTTTATAGCACTTGATTAAAGCCTGGTCTAGTCTATTAAGGTCATCAGACATGCTTTAGTTGCAAATACGTGTTAAACTTGTAATTTAGTAATGGATTATTTACATATACGCTTTCCAATATCATCTAGTATTAACAATTTATATAGTACAGGATTCGGCATCATTAATCACTTTGTCTTAGTAACCAGATATAATTGTACAATATCGATAGGATGACATGAAACCCTTGTTATTTTAAAATATTTATTATTTCAAAAGACGGTATATTTGTGTTGATATAAATTGGTTCTTTTTCTTTATATCTTGTCACAGCTCCAATTACTACAGCTTGTTAAAGATGCGAGCTAAGTCTCCGGTTTTCGGTTACAAAGAAACAAATACAATATAGTATTTTTAAAAAACGATATTTGATCCTAACTCGTTGACAACTTTAATATACAACATCTTAGTGAAATTAGTTTATCTAATATTTTGTAAATTAGACACAAAAACCACTTATACTGGAAAATAGCCAAAATGTATCTAAAATAAAATGGACTAAATCTTATCATTTTTGGTGTGCTAAAATCGAAACTAAACTTATCTTTTTGATATTAATTCAAGCGAAAGAGATACGTGATGTTATGCCTCCCTATATACAAACAATGTAACCTCAAGAATGCATGTAATATATTTGTATTGTTATAACAAGAGAGGGGTGCGATATTGCCAAATCTACTTTTCCCCTAAGTTAAGGAAATTTTACACAACTTGGCAACATCCCAGGGATGACCACCCCCCAATATACGAAGTTTCGACACCTCAGTGCTTAAAATAAGGGAGGTAGCCATTTAAACCCATGAAATTAACTTTTATGTCTGCTTTGTACTGAACAGTCCCTGTATGCAAACAAATGACAAAAGCCACTATCGAATTGAATAGAAAATTCTCGAATATTCTCTAAAAATGTAGAAGCCATAATTGGGTATATAAGCAGCTACAGAGCGAAGGGGTTAGTCAGTCGAAGTTAGTGAGTTGAATCGAATAGTTGAGATTGTAAGATGTCTCGAAAGTATGTAAACAATCCAGATCACTTCTGTGATCTTTTTAGTGAGACGGCTTTTGCGTCTCAGAAACGGTCTATTACTTCATTGATAAAGGGGTATATCAGCTTTATTTTGGTTGCAATATTGGGGATCAAGATAAACAGTGGGCACCACAAATCTGCTGTAATGTATGATCTTCAAGTCTGAGAAACTGGAGACAGCCTTTAAATCATGTTAATGATTGCTATTTCTGCATCATGCCTCGTGTTGGGCAAGGCACAGGTATATCCAAGAAGAAAAAGTCGGTTATCAACTATCCAAAAATACCATCTACCATGAGACCTGTGCTGGATAGTGACGAACTTCCTATTCCAGAACCCCCAGAAATATTTACTTACGAATCAGATAATAACGATACAACAATTTCTCAAGAAGAAAATATGCCATCAACATAAGAGATCCTGATTTCACATCCAACACGTTATACCGCCAACCGCACAAAATAATCCAATCAGATTTAAACGATATTGTGAGACTTGGAATTTCCAAAATGCAAAGCAGAGTTACTAGGATGAAGATTGCGGTAGTGGAGTTTATCAGAAGACGATGTTTCAGTATATGTTTATCGTAAAAGCTATAAATGCCTCGCACCGTTTTTTAATGTGGAATAGAACAGGATTTTCTGAAATAACATTAGCGGTTTATTGGCGGCTTTAAATATAGACTACAAGCCAGAGGAATGGAGATTGTTTATAGATAGTTTAACATTTAGTTTAAAAGCTGTACTATTGCATATTAGAAATATTTTACCGTCTATTTCTAGTGGATATGAAATAGGGGAAAAACCAAACACGAATCACTCTCACTCGCCAATTTTACCATAAATAACTTAATTTACATTTTTAGTGATATAAATAATATTCTATAATTTTGTCTATGAATATAGCCATTGAATTAAGAATCGTCTTAATTTTTAAAGCTACTAAATTAAATTAAAATTAAAAATGTAAAGCATATGATATTGTATGTAAACCGAATGAAAGCAATGGATGTTATTTGAAATGTCTTCAGAATTTCCGGTAAAATTAAAATATGTAACTTACAAATCCGAATACTCTATACTTCCGAATATGCTGGTCAATTTAAATATTACACAAACAAATTATCAAAGAAATACCAACGAATAATGCTTCAGGACCGGACGGTATTGCAAATATACTCGTAAAAAATCACCTAAAAAAGCAATAGTTGTACGCTGACATTGTAGAAAGCTGGAAAGATCGAAACCAGAAAAAAACTCAATAGATCCTAATTCTTATAGGCCCATTTCGTTAGTTAACACCGTGGCCAAAATAGTTAAGCGTCTAGTTTTGTCCAGTTTGTGTAAGCTCCCCGCATAGTACCACTCTACTAATAGCTAAAGTGGTACAAGATTTACTATACTATTTGAACAAAAAACAAAGCACAACACTTTTGACTCTGGACATGTCCAGAGTTTTCGATACGGTCTGGCACGCCGGGTTGATTTGCAAAATATCTACTTTCAATAATTTCCTTTCATTCTTGTTATTGCTACCTCAAAAATAGATCTGTCAGAGTCGAAACACAATATCATAAAGAAAAATAGTAAGTGCAACCCTCAGGGCACCGTTTTGTCACCGCCCTTCTACAGCCTTTACACTGCAAGTTATAAACACAGACTCCTCAAAGAATAACGCTATATTCATTAGATTACTAAAACTAAAGTTAGATTACTGAATTCCGTCTGTTTGCGCGTGTAATAGTTGTCTAGATTGAATGTTAATCGTTCCGTTATTATCTAGGTAAATATATATATATATATATATATATATATATATATATATATATATATATATATATAATATAAAGGACTGATAATAGACTTACTAGCAAGTAGTTATTTAGTTTTGTTTTATCTCCTTTCTTATATAAAAGTATCATTCTTGCATTGTCCCAACCTGTTGAAGTATTTGTTTTTTTAAAGCATTTATTATATAGGCATTTATACATTTACAAAAATGATTTCCCTCCAACATTTCGTTTAGTCATCTTCTCCTCGAGCTCGTCCTTTTTTCAATGTAGTTAAAGGTTTGAAAAATTTTTTTTTCGTTTATTATAATATATCTTCCGGACTGACTTTTATCACGTGTTTTTGCCCTTTTTCGGTCTTTTCCGGAGGTGAATTTTCCTTACTTGTATATAAATTTTTGTAATATTTTTCTTTTGTTGCTTTTATTTCTTCAATTTGTATTATCATTTCTTTATTGTCATTAGTTAACTTTACTATCTATTCTTTCTTCTCATTTAATGTTTTATTAAATTATTTTAAACTTTTCCTTCTTTATGATTTGTTGGTCATGGTAATTTTGTTAGGTCATTTCTTATTTTCTCTTTTTAACCATTTATTAATTTCTGTAAGTTCTACGTTTGAATTATTTAATGATTCAGTTTTTAATCTGATTTAGTTTTAAAGTTTCATCTGACGTGTAGATGAATATGTGTGAAATTGATGATCAGTACACTACGACCTCATAGATCTATTGTGTTCCCCTTCTGCTACCAAGTTGTTAGAGATACCCACTAGAGCTGGTCCTCCAGTCCTATTTCCCTTAGCATGTTGGACGGTTTTAAAGTAGGTAATTCTCCTTCCTCAATTTGGTGTGTTTCCAAGAAACGCATTCCAGGATTTTCTAAAGCACTGCACTCTGAAAGAATGTGAATAAAAGTTTCATCCTCTTGTTCGCAGAATCAGCACTCTTCTCTTTTTGACAATCCGAGTTTCTTGAGGTGTCCCTCTGGGTGGCATTGTTCCGTCAGGATTTCTGTCAGAACTCTAAGTTGGTTTTTGCTTAGGCTTATGCATTGCATGAATCTTTTCTGGTCACAGTTCTCAAGAAGTATGCGCTTGTCTCATTCCTTGCAAATCTATCCTGTAATTGGATCTCCTGCTCTCTTCCTTTATCTTTAGTTCTTCTAGCATTACACTGCTACTGTTTCCACAAGAAAGTCGGGCCCCAAAACTGGTATTTCTGCCCCTTTTCTCACGAGCTTGTCTAGTCTTTCATTCTACTCTATCCCTGTGTGTCCCGATGCCCAAAGGAAGGTGACCTTATTATTCTTACCTAATTCGTTTAGTTCGAAAAATGGGGAGACTTCCCACAATTACATTGGTGGGAAGGACTCTTCAACTTAAGGGGACAGCTAAATACCTGGGAGTAATTCTGGACTCACGACTGAGCTGGAATTATCATATTGAGGCTCGAACCAAGAAAGCTATATGTTCTTTCTGGGCTTGGAAACGAACCTTTGGGTGTACATGGAGACTGACATCTAAAATGCTATTTTGGATATACACTATGGTGATTCGCCCCATGATAACGTACCCCGCTATTGTATGGTGGCGTGGTACAGCAAAGCGCAAACACATTCTTCAATTTGATAAAGTTCAGAAAATGGCTTGTGTGGGAATATTGAGTGCGATGAGGACTGCTCCTACCAGGGCTCTGGAATTCTGGTGAACCTGCCTCCTCTTCACTTATACATAGAGAACGACGCCCTGAAGACTGTTTATCGTCTCAGTTGCATGGGAGATCTTGGAATTGGAACGAGCGGCGACTCAGGTGTCTGGGAAAGCGCGGTAGAGAGGTGTCCCTCACTCCCCATGGAGACAGACTACATGACGCCGCTTTTAAAACCCAACCTCTCCCTGGAGATATTTCTGCCAAGTAGAGAGGATTGCGAGGGAGAATAAAATCTTCCGAAAAATGGATCCTGGGGTATACTGATGGATATCGACAAGATGAAAGAGCTGGAGCCGGAGTATTTGGAAGGAGCACAGAAGTCAGTCACCCTCTCGGACAATGTACGATAATTGTCACAGCGGAAATGTATGCTATTCTGCAGTGTGCCCATCTGTGTGAGAGGAACATAGACAGGAATAGATTAATACATATTTGCTCAGACAGTAAATCTGCGATATTGGCACTGAAGTCCAGTGTCGTGAATTTGCAACTGGTGTCTGAGTGCAAGGATGTTCTAAATGGTATGACAAGGAAAGTCAGACTCGTTTGGGTCCCGGGTCACTCGGGCATACGGGGGAATGAGGAAGCAGACCGTCTGGCAAAGTTGAGTTCGGCGACTGAACCGTATGGACCCCAATCAATATTACCTGTCCCAATTGTTATTGGCAAAAGGGAATTAAAATCGTTGATGGAAAGCAAATTTATTAAATCGTGGAGGGAGCTCATGAAATGCGGTGTGCTAAGGAACATATAACTGGGCCTAGTGCACGCCGTACTAAGGAGCTTCTCTCCTTGGGAAGGAAAGAGCTGCGAATTGTGGTGGGATTGTTGACAGGACATCGTCACCTCAGGGGTCATCTTCATAGAATCGGTGTCGAAGGTGACCCGACATGCAGATGGTCTTTGGAGGAGGATGAAACTGTTGACCATGTTCTCAGAGAGTGCCCAGCACTCAACGGACTGAGACAGAGATATTTCGGAGATACAGTTTTGTTACCGGAAGCAGTTAAACTAACGAGGCTGCTTGTATTCGCGAAGGCGATCGGTCTCAAATAACCTGCAGATATGGTGGGATGTAAAGGGCCCAATGGAGGCCTAAGCATCGATGATCTAGTATCATCACCTCTTTTTCATTCATTCATTCATTCGTTTAGTTCCTCTAGCCATTTCAGGCCGACCATCTTGGAACTGATTACTTGAGAACTCAGCCCACTGATGGCTCCTTGACTGACATGATAAAAATCTCATGTTTGCGAAATTGCGGAATTGAATACATGTCCTGATGACGTGTATTTCAGCCTGGAAGATGCTTTGTGACTTATCCAAGATTTTATGGCGTCTAGTTCTGGGTTCATAGACTCCTATTCCAGTTCCTTCTGTGTTGTTTTGGAACCATCTGTATACCACTCAGTGGTGTTTCTCATTTACTTTTACAACTGAACATTGTGTTGAAGTTATTCACAAAGTTGAACTTCTGTTTCGTTTCATCTTGGAGCATGTCCCAGATTTGTTGATTTCTGGATAAGAGGTTGGGACATTATCTCTCATCATCCTATATATTGTTTTCTTCATCATACTCTTCACAAGTATGTGTAGAGGTTTAAGGTTTAAGATTGCTTCCATGACGTCCGTTGGGTAGGTTTTTACTGCATCTGATAGATTTGCCTATTTCTTCGTTTTCTTTCCTGAACAATTTTGTACTACTTCTAGAATGTGTGCGGCTTATTTCCTTATTTATTCGATTTAGAATATCATTATTTGTAACATTATCTTTTTGAAGGTCGCGTTCAAATTATATTTTCTTGTTCTTTAGTAACACAAGTATTAATATTTTTTTTTTTTCATGGATTTGTTAATTCAGTTCTTTCCATCTAGTCATAGGTATATGAAAATAATATGTTAATATAACATATTTCATAGATTGTTCCTGTAGTTTAAAGCTTGGTAGTCTCTTTCCTCTGAATATATTGTTGATAAAATGTTCACATACGCATTATTACCTACATCAATAAAATCAGAAGCCTGCACAGGGATTAATTGGAGTCAGGTAAAAATAATTGGGAGATTTTATGTCAAAAAAAACCTATTTACTGATTTTTCAATATTTTTCAATACAAACTTTAAAAAGACCAAAAATATGTTGACTGATGGCCAAACAATGTTAACAGTATTTTATTAGCTTTCTGGATATTTAAAGCTTTTATCCATAAAATATCAGATAAATGGAGTCGCTAATTTTTTCATAGATTTGCGGGACCTCGTTAGTGGGAATTATGCCAGACTGACACAAGAGAGATTATCTGTTGTAAATAATTTTCCATTCAATGTAAAAATATGCGGAACACGAATTAATATTTTTTGGAAATATTATTATTTTGATAATCTTCCATAAAAAAATCATTTTTGAATTTCTAAAATTAAATAGTTTTTTTTCATTGTTATTTCTTTAAAGATAAACATTACTTAAAGTAGTTACTGAAGATAATGGTTAACTCAACTAGGGCAACTTTATCCTAAATTAGCCGTCAAAACAAATTAAAATGAAATAGTTCGTGTTACTAGGATATATACACTAAAAATTAATGAAATAAGAATAAAGTTAGTATTTGAATAAAGTAGGTAAATCAGAAAGTATCTATTTTAAAATTTTATGCTATACATAAAACTTTCATGTATAATGTCGTAGTTATAGCAGAAATGGAGTTTTTAATTTAAACTCAATACATTTTGAGCTATTATAGTTATTTTAGTTATTATCGTTTATATTAGCAACATACCGAGTTAATTAGTAATATCTATAAAATGTCTTATTTCAAATATTAGTAGAATAAAATTAAAACAAAAGTAAGAGTACTAATGTAAACTAAAGTGTTCACGTTAATCTTAAAGGAAATGTTTAAGCAACTGAGTTGAGACAATAGAGGCATATTCGAAGAGCAGTTTAATCATTTGCGTTTTGCAGATGATCTGGCTGCTTATATTTGATCCGCGAAATCACCTAAGAGATGCAACACATGCTGAATAAACTATTGCAAAAATTAAATATATGTCCAATGATAAAGGAAATAACAACATAAACCCCAAAATGAGAATCAAACAACAAACAGTAGTATATATTTAGAACAGCAAATTAGAATTAGCAAAAATAATTTAAAAACTTATTTCAAATGAAGGATTTAGCTAGCTTGGTGCAATTTTGGAAAATTACACAAGTATTTAATTCAAATCTATTTAACAGCATCAACGCTAAAGTGTTCAACTAGCAAATATTGCCAGTTTATTAATAACAGCATACAACAAAGATTGCAGTGTACCCAAAGGAATGGAAAAGCGAAGCTTGGGATTATAGCTGTGCGACCGCGTAAAAAATTAAGATCCATGAAGTGTAAGTGACTGGTGGAATCGAAGGGGTATGTAGACTAAGATGAAACTGGGCAGATCATGTTGCCGATTTGATCGATGATGAATCGTGGCGAAGTACAGATAACCTGTTGAAAGATCACAAACGCTGTACAGACGGTATTAAACTTTTAAATGTTCTCAAGACATGCGGCACTGGAAGAGACTACATCCGACGATAGATCAACGGCTAATAATAATGACTATAAACTCAAACTAAAAAAAATCTCTCGAAAACGATACATGAAGTCATTATCTTTTAAAAAGAATATAATAATTTATTTGCTATTTTAGAAATAATAAGTTCTAGTTACACAATTTATTTTTAATATTATTTATAGCCCATTTTAAAAAGTTACGATATTTCATAAGTTTTAAAATTGTGAAGAAAAAATCTAATCGAGTTGATTATGACAATTTTTCACTTGTTTCGGAACCCTAGTTAGGCTTATGATAAACATTTTATTATAGAACGCCTTATAGAGGGTGTCCGAAAATTCCGTTCATATAATTTGAAGGAAGATTCTACATATAGAAACATGAAAAAATTTATATGATCATAGAGCTGCAAATGAGTTATAAGGGAGCAATGGCCATTAAAATATGGCTCTCGAATACGGATTTTCGTTTAATATCTTTGAAATAATATATGCTATTTTTTATGTTAAGAGTGAGAGCAGCTAATTTACGAGTAGTTAGGAGCATTCCGACATGGGGATGGTATGGTTTATTTATCCCCATTTTTTTTACATTATATTTTTTAAAATACTTTCTAAAACTTACAATTCCGCAAAACTATTTATATAAAAAAGTTTTTCTTGTAAAGAATCACACCACTAATAGCTTAGGAGAAAATCTTTTTTACTTAAATCAATTCATAAACTCTGAAGAGTATTTGTATTCAAACTAAATATCAAAGTAGGTTTATGACGATTATAAGTTTGAAAACATCAATAGTTTGTGGTTAATGTAAAAAAAAATAAAAAATCACAGGTCTAAAAAGAGAAAATACCAGAATATTTGATTTACTTATTATAATAAAAGTAAAACAATATTTTTTTTTATTAGCTTTAAACGGAAAACGAATTAAAAAGTTTCAAAAAGAAGAAATATTAAGTCTACATAGTATTTTGCTTCTGTTATTTATTCATTAAAGTTAATTACTGGTTGAACAAAAAATAAAAATAAACAGAACCTTAGCTAACAAAATTATAACAAATGGTGAAAATTATTTCTATTCATCTCATTGCAGAGAGCTAGACGATTTATAATTGAAGTTCTTATTCTCTCAGCAACTCTTTGTTCGCTAAGAATTTTTTGGCAACAATGCATGACACGATGTTCTATTTGTTCTACATTTTAGACAGGTATTGAATAAACTAGGGATTTTAAATAAGACTGAAAAGTAGTCTATTGAATTGAGACCTGATAAACGGGAAGGTCAAGCAATGGGCTCGCCTTTGCCTATCCGTCGGCCTAGATATGTTGGATATAAATATTCTCGAACCAAAACACTGAAATAAGGTGGAGGCCAAGTCTTTGACCGCAAGGCACATCTTCGAGTAAGCCTAGCAAAACATTTTCCAAAAAGTCTCAATATTCGAGGCCGTTTAAAAGTTGAGATATAATATTATTCGACCTCCCAGTTTATTTGCTCAAACATTAATTGAAAATTTATTTTAAAATCGAGCTTCGAAAATTATGTGAGGATTTTTGTGCACCCACACATGATTATTATGAAAATTTACAATGCATTCACACGTAAACCCTGTTTCATCAGTAAAGAAAACTTTATTAAAGATAAATCTGTCTTGGCGGCATTTACACTGCGTCGATTCACAAAATTCAACTCTAGGAAGTAGATCTTGAAGCTGAAACACCTGAACTTTTTGTAAATAGTATGAGTGAAGAAGTTGTTCATTTAAAATTTCCCACTTATTACTCTTAGGAATACCATCTCGTAAAGCCATTTTCTTGTACTCTTTAAATGGATTGGCTACAACAACTTCTAGAATTAAAAAACATGGTTCCTGGGTTTAGATCGTGTCAAATTGGAATTATTATCCGACATTTCGCCTACGATTGCACGAGGCATCTTCAGGGATCTTTACTCCACGAGATCAGAATACCAAAGGACTATCGAGGAGCAACAGTCTGGTATCTGTTTCGTATCGAATCGTGTCTACTTGCTCTGAAGGTAATTTTTTAATGGAAGCTTCGACACTATAAATTATTTCTTCTAGTGGTTAGCGCAGTTCTGTCCTTTGGATAAGATAGTTTTCTCTGCTTCGGTCAGTTGTATACTGACTCCATAATTTCCTGGATCATCTAAATTTAATAACACCCTAGCATAAAATTCATTGTGGAAAGTAAATCAAATGGTGCCCTTCCCTTTCTTGATGTACTAGTACCAAGGAAAGAGAATGGCAAATTAGGACATTCTGTGTGCAGAAAACCAACACATACAAATCAATATCTCAATGCAACGTCACACCATCATCCTTCTCAAAAACAGTCCGTCATAAATTCTTTGATACATAGAACCCTTTCAATATGTGACGAACAATCACTGAAATCAAAAACAGAAAAACTGACTAATGCTCTGAGAGGGAACGAATATTGCGCTGAAGATATAAGACGGTCTTTTAATAAATATAAAAAACTCCTAAAATCAAACATTCGGACAATTTGCAACACATATATAAAAGTTGAACAATGTTTGAAGTCTCCAAAGGATGCAATACCATTTCAAACAGAAGGCGTTTACAAGATACCTTACTCTTGTGGTAAAGTGTATGTAGGTGAAACAGGACGGTTTATATCCACTAGGCTTAAGGAACATGAGAGATGTATAAAAAAGAAACAAATTGTACAATCTGCTGTAGCTGAACACCAGCATTGCTCAGATCACACTTTTAATGTAAAAGAAACTAAGGTAGCAGCATCCGTGTCTGGTTTCTTTAAACATAAAATTAGAGAATGAATCAAAATTTGTTAATATCTAAATAATGTTAATAGAGATGCGGGTTACGGGCTACATCACACGTGGAAATTGATTGTAATTCTGGATCACGGTTCGCTGCGCACTAGCAGGGTATAAATACCAAACTGTTGCTCCTCGATAGTCATTCAGTGTTCTGGTTTCGAGGAGTAAGGATGTGTGAAGATGCCTCGTGCACTCGTAGGTAAAACGTCGGATAATAATTCCAATTTGACACGGTCTAAACTCAAGAACCATGATTTTCAACTTGATCAAAGCCGTGAAAGTTTTCATTCTTTAAAAGCTCTAGAACTCTTCCTTCCAGTTGTTGGGTTTGAGTACAGTCATTTCTATTTGGCATAAAAGTACCATTTTCTATTAAGCGCTGGTGTAATTTAATAAATAATTTCTTGCAAGGAATCTGCCGATATAAAATGATTCTCGACGTAATTTGCCAGCTCCCCGACCACAACGATTAGCTTTGCCATACATAAGATGCATCTCAGCTAATTCTGCAAATGAATATTCTGTCATTACACTTTAATTTACACCTTAAAACATAAACTCTCAAAGAATTCTTTTGGCTATAGACCTCAAATAAGAGAGATAACTGCGATTCTCTAATATCTTAACACTAATCACAAACTACTTGATGTTTTTTCGCTTTAAAGTTATAGTCGTCATAAGCCTACTATGATATTTAGGTTAAACAGAATTTATTTAAAGTGGGGTTTCTTCTAAACTATTAGTGCATTAATTTTTTACAATAATAGCTTTTTTATGTAAACAGTTTTGCAAAAAAATAGTATTTATTGATGTTAGTTCGAAAACTAGAAAACATCGATACATCAGACCAATTATAGGAGGGCACCTTTAAAAAGGCCACAGCTCTGTTATGACGCATTTGCGGTCCTATATTTATATGAATTTTTTTATGTTGTCATATGTAAAATCTTCCTTTAAAGAATATGAAGTGGTATTTGAAACATGAGTTGATAATTAATGAAAGAATATGGCGTAGGTCCGATTATTGAAACTCTGAATCTTTATAATATAGTTTAAACTAATAATATGATACTATGTCTGGACCTATCCGTTAACTAAAATTTTCAATAAAACAATTTTCTATTTACGTTACTTTGCTGTTAGACTAGCATTTCTAATATGGTTTTTGATAATTTTTATTTTCACCTATCAACTTCTTTAAACTTTTTAACTTCATTCTATATGTACGTTTCTTAGTTTTTCTCTTTATAGTAAGGCTTTTAACTTTGCAATTTCTTGATTTAGTTTTTTAATATGTTTGTTTTCCTTTTAATTTCTGTATCTTTTACTCTTCCATCTTTTACCTGATTACAAGGCCTTAAAAAGTACAAAACTTATATATTAAATTTAAAAAAATTGTACATTTACCATACCTGATATCGTAAATACGAGTAGCAGTTTATAGAAGAGAATAGAATAGAATAGAATGATATATTACCATAGTAGCATACCAAATTGTACATTGGTTCAACATATTTCGAAATAATAGCAAGGTTAACAAAGAAAGAAAAAATAATAAAAATGGTAATAAATCAGAAAAAAATATACATATTTAATAATAAAAATATCTAAAATATTTATACACAAATACAAAAGTACCGACTGTATAGAAAAGTAAAAAATGTAAACTATATACATTAAAAACTCATATCCATGACACGAAAACAATGGCGCTGGAATGCGTAGCGAAAAAAATAGCGTCTAAAGATTTGCAGTGAAAAACCGCGGGAAAATCATCACTTATATGCGGCGAAAAAATAGAATGCCAAACGGCATAATGGCGAAAAAAATTACATCTTTAATAAATACGGCGGAAATAATTACATCTTTAAAATTTGCGACGAAAAAAATTATATCTTTAAAATATGTGGTGAAAACTGTTACTATTTTAAAAATACGACGAAAAAAATTACGTGTATAAAATATGCGTTGAAAAAATCCTCTTACTGAAAAATGCGGTGAAAATTATTAAACCTACTAAAGTTCAGTGAAAAAATTATATCTCAGAACATTGCGATGAAGAGAATAACGCTTCAAAAATTGGGACGAAAACTATTATAACAATAAGGTGAAAAAAATTACAGTAAAAATATTACGACGAAGAGAATGACAGTGCAATGAAAAGTATTACAGTTATAAAAGAGAGGTGAAAAAAATTACATTTCATAACTTGGCGACGAAAAAAATGATTCTTCAAAAAGTGCGACGAAAACTATTTTCCATCATTTAAATTTTTTTTCACCATTTTTCATCATTTTTCACTATTTTTCAACACTTTTTCATCAAGAATACTACATCAAAGAATGCATTTTTTTTAACAGTATGTGCTCACGAAGACAATGACCCTAAAATATGCGGCGAAAAAAATAGGGCTTTAACATTTGGGGTGAAAATTATCACACGGGGAAAACAAGAATGCCAAACGGCATACGACGAAAAAAATTGCATCTTTAATAAATGCGGCGAAAAAAATTACATCATCAATAAATACGGCAAAAAAAAATTAATCTTTAAAGTGTACGACGTAGAAAATTACATCTTTGAAATGTCCAGCGAATCATCTTCATCTTATTTTAAGAATTATATTAGTGCACTTTTAAAATTATAACTTTTTCGATAAATTTTAAAAATTATATTAGATGTTGTAGTACTTTTAGTTGCGTAATTTTTTTCGACGCATTTTTGGAATCGTAATAATTTTCAGCGCACCGAAAATTTTATAAAATCATAGTTTACGCCGCACATTTTGAGACTACTTAGCTATCAATGTTTTCGTAGACACTGGGAATAAAACACATCAAAGTAGTCAATCAAAGTGATATTAAAATTACATGCAACTAACGTCTAAAATAAATATAAACCGATATTAAAAATAAAATTTAAAAATACGGTTATAAAACATTAAAAAAAACCACAGCAAATTGAATAGAGCCATATCATATAACATCAATATAAAATAACGCTTTGTTCGTGCCTACCTATTATAATTCATAAAGCTTTAATAAATTAAATTTCGGAAACTGGCAACATTGATATTGGTGAGTGCCATTTGACATATCCATTATTATAACATTTTAGATGGTATACGTACTCAGACGCTATTTATGTTGTCTACAGTAACTTAAAAATGTCATGTCGGAGAATTTAGCGATGAACTTAATTCTTTACATGACGACGAGGCACCAACAAAAACCACTAGCGTTGCCATTGTTCATTCACGGGAGAGTAGCCTGAAGTTCATCGAAAATTAGTTGTAATAAAAGAGAACATCGATGAGGTGCGTCAAATGATAATGTGAGATCGTCACGTGACATATCGCGAGATTGAGATATTCCAGGGCATGACAAATACTAGCCTATATAATATATTGCATGAAAATTTCGTGGTAGATCCGGCGTAATTTGACAATCGCTCAAAAAAAGATTCGTGTCTATTGATGTCAGGAATTGTCAAGATTTTTGTGCTTCAGAAAACACTTTCACGATCTTGAGGTGTTGAATCTTAGATATATACATCGAGAATAAACAGCTGACGATCGGATGGGCCATGATGAGCGAAAACCAACAAAAGTTGCTCGCGCACGAATTACGTCGAAACAAATGGTTATCTATTTTCCTTAAAAACAGACCATGTCATAACCGAGAATCGTGAAGCCATCAATTCTGAATGATACACAACCAATGGTTTGTCGGAAGTTTCGGTGATTTGAGATAACGCGTCAATCTCTGCTATAACAATACGAGCACTCACACATAGACTCAAACAAGTGACGTTTTGAGCACCCAAAATGTGGAACTGATGGATTCTCCGCCATACAGACCTGACTTGGCACCAAATGATTTCTTTTCATTGCAGTACATGAAGAAATAGTCCACGATATTCTATGCCAGAAGAAGTGATTGATACATTCAAAAACCTATTTGGTGATACCATCCCTATAGTGGCAAGAAATAAAACGAACTGCAATTTTTATTTCCTATATATTTTATTTTAGTATCGTGCTTCTTGATCTCCCGAACATTAATAAGCTGATCAAATAAATGTAACCAATCGGTTCAATATGTTGTTTCTATGTTGTCTCGCAAACCAAAAATTTTGTTGAATATCTCGACGTTTCGGCTAGTAGTTATCTCTAGCCGTTTTCAAGTGAAACTAAATAAATCCCTTGGCTACATGACTATTTATACTAAAAGTAAATGCAGTAGAGTATGACTGAGATGGGTACAGTCATGCCTGCTAGGGCAAAATCATATTTTTTTATGCTGCATTTAGTTTTAGTTTACAATTACTGTGGTTTCCACACTTCATGTCTCTTTGAGTTGTTGGTTTGACCCTAGTGGGCCGACTTCTCAGAAAGTTATTTGAATTGAAAATAGCGTTGATTTTATATCGTTTTCCTATCCTTCTAACTTTTTCTGAAATGCCTTTAACATAGGGGATGTTCAATCCTGGTTTCCGTTCTTCATTCGTTGTCGATATTGTCCTATTTCTGCGTTGTTCAAGAAATTTATCCACTAGATATATTGGGTATCCGTTGGCTGTTAGATCATTTTTAATGTAATCTATCTCTTTCATCAAGTTCTCGTTGGAGAGAGAGAGTTAAGGCTTTATCTACGAGATTTCTTATAATTCCTTGTTTGGTGTTGTTGGAGTGATTAGATGAATAATTAAGGTATTGTCCTGTGTGCGTGGCTTTTCTGTAAACCGAAGTTCGAATTTGTCTGCCATTTCTTTCAACCAAGACATCTAAGAATGGTAATTTATTTTCTACTTCTTTCTCCATGGTGAGTTTAATAGTTGGGCTGATATTGTTGAGATGAAAAGAAAGTTTCGAAGTTCTTCGTAATTTCCACTCCAAATAATAAAAGTATCGTCTACGTATCTGAGCCATAACTTTGGTTTCTTAGACGTGGATTCAATTGCAAACGTCTCGAACCATTCCATGAAAATATTTTCGACCACCGGTGAGAGTGAAGATCCCATCGGTAGTCCATCATCCTGGATGTAGAATTTTTCCTTTTCTTGAAAATAGGAATTAGTCAAACAACTTTCCAACAAGTCTATAATGGCGTGCGGTGGTAAAGATGTTCTTTCTGCTAAGGTCTGGTCTTCTTCAAGTTTCTTTCTTATGATTTTTAGTGAGTCCTTAAAACGGCCATAGATAACTACTAGCCGAAACGTTGTGATATTCAACAAAAATAAAGACAATGGAAGTCCAACAGATATACTACTTCGCAAGAAACATCATTGTATATGACTTTCAAACAAACACTTTCCATAAAATTACAGAATATATATATATATATATATATATATATATATATATATATATATATATATATATGCCTTTCTACTTCTTCCTTTCCATTACCGTGGAAATGTGCTAATGTATTACCAGTTCCTAAGATTTCTAATCCCACTACCATTTCTGAGTTTCGTTCTATTAGTATTTTACCGACATTGCCTAAGGTGCTCGAGAGGATTGTTTATGATCAGATAAGCAATTTTGTGAATTCGACAGGCATTTTACCATCTACACAGTCGGGGTTTCGCCCTTTACATAGTACAACTATGGCACTTCTTAAAGTGAGCGATGATGTGTTTGGTGTAAGTGATAGTAGTTTGACGACATCTCTTATATTACTGGATTTTGGTAGGGCCTTTGACACTTTGGATAATACGATGTTTTTTGCAAAACTGGGATATTTTAGCTTGGAAAGAAGTGCAATAGAGTAGTTTAGGAATTATCTTGGAGATAGAAAGCAAAGGGTGTGCATTAGCAATGAGAGGTCTGAATTTGTGACTTTCAGTAGAGGTGTACCACAGGGCAGCATTCTTGAGCCGCTGTTATTTTCGCTGTATACGGCTGATTTCTATAAATTTATAAAAACTTGTCATTCTCACCAATACGCTGATGACTTGCAAGTTTACTGTTCGGTTAATTTAGTCAGTATAGCACATGCTGCACAGTAGATTAATAATGATTTACAGATCATTTTGGAGATATCCAGGGGTCATGGACTGTGTCTGAATGGTAATAAGTCGAAACTTGTTCTTTTTGGTTCGCACAGGCAACAAATTGTAGAGAGTAATATTTTTAAATTAAAAATTGGTGATACAATGTTTACGCCATCGGACTATGCCAAGAACCTATGGGTAATGTTTGACGCATAACTTTGCTTTGAGGCACATACCTCAAATTTATTGCAAAGGTGTTATTATAAGCTAAAAATTCTTTATATGCATAAAGATGTCTTAACAACTGATATAAAGTTGAGACCCTGTGACTTTTTGATATTGTCCTTGGTGTCATACTGTGACGTTGTATATTGGCCAGCACTTACATTACGTGAGAGCAATAGTCTTCAGGGACTTCAAAATATCTGCCTTAGGTTTTGTTATAGTATGAGAAATTTCGATCATGTGACACCTTTATTTTGGGCATCCCGATAGTTTACTTTAAAGCAAAGATTCTTTATACATTTAGCAACCCTTGTCCATAGGATTGTGTTGACAGAAGCACCTTCTTATCTATCTAAAAAATTAATTCGTGGCAGTGATGTTCATAGGAGACAAACAAGTTATAGTTCCAGGTTCACTGTTCCGAAACATAGAACTGCCCTTTTTCAGAGATCTTTCTGATATAATGCTGTGAAAATTTATAACTCACTTCCTACAGATGTCGTCGCCCTTAAGAATGTCACTAGCTTCAAAAGAGCTATTAAATTATTTATTATTAGTACTCGTGGTCGGGTGCGGTGATCTTCTGGATCACTTGCACGTAAAAGCCCATGAATGTTTTAGAATTTGCATTTTTATTTTTTCTCAAATGATTTTGCATCTTAGATTGTATCTTAGATTATATTTACTTTTAATTTATATGTATCTTAAATTTAATTTAAGAAAACAGACGGTTAGATGAGTAGCTATGCTAGATCTCGCCGTCCATTATTGTATTTGTTCAGTTTATATTTTTCATGCTAATAAAAAGACATTTTATATATATATATATATATATATATATATATATATATATATATATATATATAGATACATAAATACCACATATAATATAAAACAGATATTCAGTAGCATCCTAAAAACATGTGCATTTGAAAATTATTGTTGGTAGGGTGTAGTAGCGTGCTATCCTTCAAGACCGGAACAAACACACAATGGCTTTGACTGCTAAAATAATAATATATCTTGAATTCGCAAATGCGATCGGCATCTAATGATTTGCAGTAATTATGAAATATTGAGGTCCCATTGAAAATCGAGAATCGCTTACTTTTATTTCGTTAATTCCTGTGCCCCAGTATAGAATTAAATCGTTATATTAAGTTGAACTTAACTGAAAATTTACAATTAATCCTCAAATTATTTTGAACCCATTATCACAAATTTTATATACGAAAGTTACATACAACACTGATAACAAACCTAAGTTAAAATTTATTGTCCAGTATTATTTTTAAACATTTTCTGGAAAGAATAAAAGGGCTACAGGAGAGATTTATTCACTCTCATAAAATTGCCATACGTGCAGTCCAGAATTATAATTAATTGATAATTCCAAGCGAACGTGCGTATTTATACACTACAAGGATAATTCGTCTCTTTTAAAAGCTTAATTTTTGCAGAGGTGCTAGTCACGTTTTGGGGTGTTCGTAATTCGGTCTAACGGCTCGATTGTCCACTTTTAAATTTAAATAAAATTTGATGGAAATTTGATTAAATTTAACATTAGCTTGAGTTTGTTAACAGATTTGTTTTTTTTGTAGATCTTTTTTCTGAGCATTTCGCGCCTGTGGTTAAGCATCATATTGTATAATTCTAATCTAATATACCTTCTCTTACCCTTGTTCGAAATTTTTACACAAGACTCACGGTAAACATGACCCTGTATAACATATTTAAATTTAATGAGATATTGATTTTTGAATTTAAAGTCATTGGTTTTTGAATTTGGAGACTGCCTTGGATTTGCAACAACGCAAATCAACTACATACTGAGTGGCCTAAGTCAAATAGCTTCCTTATTAGGAAAGTAAGGTAAACATAATTTATATAAAGTTTTAGAAGATGGTTATATATATTCCAAAAATTATTTTTTGTTAGTCAGTTATATGGAATGGTACGATAACACAATATATATATATATATATATATATATATATATATATATATATATATATATATATATATATTGTTTTTTGTGACACCCAACACATTCTTACATATTTGGTTTGATTCTCCAGAAATTTCTCTGTCTCTGTCTCTCTATGGAATGATAGAATAACACTATATATAAATTCACACCTAATATTGATGATGATAAATGTCTACGAAAAATTTAAGATCTTTCTTCTGCCTTATCAAATATAAATACCTTGTTATGTTTTCTTTTACTTGGTTCCAATATATTATAAAACACAATTCTAGTTTTTTTATTTATTTTATTCTTTGAAAAACCTCCAAATCTCCAAGAATATTTTATGTTTTCGTTTCCTATAAATTAAGGAATTGACATAATATTATCCAAAGTCTCGTTCCACTATTTTCTTCTTAGCTCAATTCCAATTAATTTTATATTATATTCTTCTTATCACAATTTATCGTATTTGTTGTTGTCGGAGAGCTGAACAATTACTTTACAGGACAAAACTTGGAAACTTTAACTAATTACTTTGATTAAATTATGAAATTCTTTTTAATTGACAACAACTAAACACATAATCTCTCTTAAAAAAAAAACAAAATATTTTACCTTTGTTTTCTGGTGACGTAGGAAAATTTCCGTTTCCTTTTTTTAAACAATAATATATCTCACATAAAACTGAGTTATATATATATATATATATATATATATATATATATACATATATATATATATATATATATATATATATATATATATATATATATATATACATATATATATATATATATATATATATATATATATATATATATATCACCCAATATATTCTTACATATTTGGTTTGATTCTTCACAAATTTTTCTATACAATGCTGACATTAGTTTTACATTTTGTGCCAAATTAATGAGAGAAATCTATAAATTTTAGAAAGAACATATAAAATTTGTAATATCAATGAGAATAAAAACACATGTAACTATAGATAAAAGGTTAAACAAGTGGTCTAAACTTACACAGACTGCGTCTTGCAGAAATGTAGACTTAACAAAAATCCAATATTTTAAAAAATGTAAAATAGTTAATATTTCATTTCACTAATAAATTTAAAATTTTACAGCCAGATTCACTAAGAAGGTTTAAAACTAAAAACCGACCTAGTTGTCACGAAAAATAGTTCGGTGAGTTTTGGTTGCTTATGATGTTAGGAAGGACTAAGAGAACTTATTGATTAAACCATGATTTTTACCTCTTTGTCTTTAGCATTAGTAACTTCAAAGTTTCAAAATACCACAAAGCATCACATTTTTGGAATCACTTATCAGAAGTTTACTTTGTGACCTAATCAAAATATCAATATTTTGTTCATAAACTTAAATGAGTTTGTAAGAGCTGGTTTGGCAGGAGAATTTATTATAGATTTCTTTTATTATAAAATGAACCATCATAATTATTTTCAAACATTCTTGTCTTCCTACGATAATTTCTTTTATTTCATATTTGCATTTTGTTGGAAAATTACGGCAACATTGAAAATGATATTGAAACTCGGGCATTTTTTTGCTATCTGGTAGTTATTGCGTTTTTAAATTGAAAAAAGTCGTTTTATTAGTAAAATCATGATTAAAGGATGCTAATAACTTTCGTATATGAAAGGAAATTTGCCCTGATATATGAATTTTAAATTCACTTCAAAGACCGTTATATGCATAAAATGGCCAATAAAAATAACTTGAAGTTTGCCTATTGAAATTTTAATTTTCTGGAAATAAAACTAAAATTATAGAGGTTATCCGGAACGATAAATAAATAATAAAAAAACTGACATCAAATAATTAAAATATGAGAAATAATAAAGACAAAATAAGATAGCGAAGTATAGCATTTAAATAGAAACAACTGTGTGTATATTGCCTACTAGATGTTCGATATTTAAAATATTTGTTTACTTATGTGACACATTTGATTTGATTTCGTTCATTATGTTGTGTTTTATGAAGTGTTTTAAAATAAAAAAATGAGATTTATGAAATTGGAACATTACAGAGTCATCAAATGTTTAACATAAGAGTTGGTTAAAACGGTTTCGATAGAGTAGTGAGTACATCACCGTATAGTCCAGGTTTCATTCCTTTTAATTTATTTCCATTTAGAAACCTGAATAATACATCAGAGGACATCATTTGGCAAACTAAAATAGGACTAAAATCATTAGAGTGGAGCAATGCAGAAAACTTTTATAATCCCCCTTGTATAAAAGGCGATGCGACTGTAAGAACTTAGACCTCAACCAGCATCCGCACCGTGTTATGAAGAAGTAAAAATTTGTGTAATTTTACTGTTATTAATAAATGAATTTACTTCATACAACTAAAAAATATAAAGTAACAAACGGAAAGTTCATTAGGCCTTAACTATTATAGCAATATATATCTACTTCGTTAGTAGTTTAGGCTATACTGTTTCAAGTTGGCGCATGTCAGTCAGTCTGTCGTCATACTACTATAAGTAAACGTAAATATTCAATCTAGTATGAGAAATTAGTGACTTCAAGGCTATTTTTTTAGTTGACACCTACTTATGTGACAAATTTGGTTTTATTTCGTTCATTATGTTGTGTTTTATAAAATGTTTCGAAATAATTAGCTTCATGAAATTGAAACATTCCAGAGTCATCAATGGTTAAAACGGTGTCGATAGAGTTGTGAGTATATTAAGATGATCCAAGAAATGAAAAAACTTGTTTAAACCAACCCTATTTGTTGGTTCTTATAGATCATCATTTCAAAGCGTCTTGAAGTATTAGATACATCTGAATCTAGTATTTTGATAATTCTGCATAAAGTTTCAGTAAGGTGCATGCAAACTTTTCCTCAAAAATAATGACTGGCAAGATGACTTAGGAGCATCGCTGGGATTAAGAAATAAAAGTCGATTACATGCAATGAATCTATAAAGATTCTTCACTTCCATAAAAGACCAACACAAAATCTTTAACTTGGAAGCTTATTGCCATCGCGTTTGAAGACCAGAGATGAGTCATTATATGCTGAAGAATATTATAGTAATGGCAGTTATCTGCTGTAATACATTATACGAAATGCCATTGGTAAAAACAACCTGGTTTGCATCACAAGAATGTCCTTCTTTTTCATGATAATGGGCACGTTCACAAAATCTCCATTATTAAACCAGTCTTTCAGGTGAAGGATCCACCGTATAGTTCAAGTTCTGCTTCTTTTGACGTATCTTTATTCAGAAATTTGAACAGCTCGGAGGACATTATTCTGTAGACCAAAATGGGAATAAAGTTATTACAGGATGGGCGGTGCAATATAGAAAATTTCCCCTCATATAAAAGGTGATGCGACTATAAGAACTTGAACTTCAACCATTATCTGCACCGTATCAGGAAGAAATAAAAATTTATGCAGTTTTACTGTTAATGATAAATGAATCATACAACTAAGAATTTAACAAGATAAATAGAAAAGTTCGTTAAACATTAACTGTTATAGCAATATCTACTTCACTAGCAGTTTAAGCTAAATTGCATCGAGCTGGGCAGGTCATTCAATCACTCGTCAAGTTAAGTAAACGTGAAATTAGTGACTTTAAAGCCATTATTTAAGATTAACCCTAAAAATTTTATAGTTTTGCCCTGATCTCATTTTTGTATAATTGTAATTTAGTATTACTTATGTTAGTACAGGGTTATTTTTTTTTAAGTATCTCTCTCAGTAATTTTCAATTTTCCTATTTTTTAGTAAAAAATTTTATTTATTTTATTATTCTGAGGCTAAGTTGTTGGAAACGCCTCGTTGACTAAAGCAGATTCTTCGATTCTATTTCTCTCAGGAAACTTAGACTGTTGGACGGCCTCAGATTGGGCGACGCATTCTGAAATAATATGGATAGAGGTTTCGTCCTCTTCCTCGCAAAATATGCATTCTTCTATCTCTGCTAGGCAAAGTTTCCTAAAGTTCCTCTTCAGGTAGCACTACATTATTAGGACTCTTGTTAGAATTCTGAGTTGGTTTTTACTTAGGTCAGTACGTTCCTTGAATTTTTTCTGGTTATAATTCCCCAGAACTATCTTTGCTTGTCGCATTCCTTTTAGAGTTGTCCAATAATTAGATCTCTTATTATTTTCCGTTCTTCTAGGTCTTCCAGTGTTACGCATGTACTAATTCCACAAAAAATTTCATTCTCCAGAAATAATGTTTTAGTTCCGTTTTTTGTTAGTTTGTTTTCCCACTTTAGAATTTACCTAGTTCGTTTAGCACTCCCAGACTATCATGAAGCTGATTACATGAGAAGTCAGCTTATTGATTGCTGCTTAACAATCCGCTAGCAAAAATTAGCACATCACATCATTAAGTTGCAGATAATTATTAATATTTATATTAATCTCATTGCGTAAAGGGCATAAAGCTTGATTATTTTAAAATAAAAGAATAAATATAGTTTCTCAAGACAAAGTCAAATTTCAATGCATAAAAAGTGAATTTGATTTTCCTTAAATATATTCACATGAGAAAATTTTATTTTTCGACCTAATTTAAAATGGCGTTTATTTTCAGTCAGCATTTTCATGTAGTGAGAGAATACTTATGTTTTAAGACCTGTACATATTAATTTGAACAGAAATTTAATCCAAGCCATATGTCACAGAAAATCAGACATTATGGGTAGATCAAGAAAGAAAGAGACAATCGAGACAAACTAGTAATTTCGTTTCATGAATATAGACTATCTTTTGACTTTAATCAAAACATTATTTTATTGAAAGTTATCGTTCAAAATTTTTATTTACCTTGTGATTTTGAAAAATTTAAAACAGAGGATTATTTTATATGAAAACTATTAATGATTGTGTTATAATTTATTGCCGGGAGGTATGTATTATTTTTGCTAAAAAACTAAACCTAAAAGTACAAATATTTTTAACCTTCAAATCTGTCGTCGGTATCTGAATGCCCGATATACGTATATAATTTTTAAATGTTTTACGCACTATCCTATTCAGTTGTGATAATCAGGCATTAAAAATTATAATATACTTATGCGATTCGATTTGTCCATTTAAATAATGCGTAGTGAAACTCTTCACAAACAAGCATAATAGCTTGTGCGTAATTTGTGTAAGTATTTCGCGTTGGATAAGAGAAACGGTCGTCCTACAAAATCAGTTTCATGTGTCCGAGGAGTAAAAAAATAATTTTATTTTTGGAAATAAACATTTTCAGTTCTATGTGAAGAAGGAATGAAAAGAATCAAATTATTTTCTTTCCTGGAGGAAGTAGACTTCATTGAAAAGAAAAAACTACACCTGTTCTCGAAAGATCCAAAATTGAAGTACGAAATACACTCTATAATATGTACTAAGAAAGTAAAAGTATAATCTCTGTTTTAATATAAGCTAACCTTGAAAGTAGCATCTTTATTCATATTTAATAATCTTAATGTCCTTATTATTTTAAGAAAAATATGTTATTCTAAAGAGCTTGAAAACTGAACTCATCAACAGATATTGTGTCTCTGGATAAGCAGTTTTTAAGTATTCTGCTTAAGAAGCCGAGATTAAAATTCAAAAAAGCCGAAAGAGAAGAGCATTAATTTAAACAGCATGCGATGCTTCTGCTTGTTTTCTTCGAAAGTATATGGAAAATCTCAATAATTCTTATCCAAGAGGAGTTTTCTTAGACGAACAGTGAAATGTGTATTTTTTATTGTTTATTCTCGGTCTGATAAGTTATATTTCTAAGTATTATGCAAGGCTTGATTAGAATACGGATTTAAAATCTTTATTATTTACATTTGCTTATTGTAATTTGATTTTTTTTTTTGATTTACAGATGCATTTCTTCTTCACGGTACTATTTGGGTATTTGCCTGTTATGTACCTAGATAATAAATGAATAAAAGAATGTTTGTTCTTTTTTATGCTTTTTTTTTTAAGGATTATTATTTTATTCGCACTTTTTCTTATTCTATATGATTAATGCTGTTGTCTTTCAACCTTAAAAGTATATTTTATGAATATTGAGTTCAAAAGAGTGTAGGAAAAATTATAAATAACTTTTCATAGTTAAAAAAAAATGCTCATTTTAGGTGTTTGCTGGTATACCCTATTGTGTCATATTTAACGTTCGTTTCGGTAAAGAAGGGTGTCCAAATTCCACCTCTTTCCTTTTTGTGATAATTTTTTTTTCAATAAATCTGTGTATTATTAATATTTCATTGATATCTTCACTTAACTAAGAAAGTGAGAATATCATCGTATCGTCTAATTAATTTCGATTTAGTCCAGATGAATATTATTGATCCGCATGGGTATTCTCTCGCTAGACTAACTGTAGAAAGCCAAATAATATCATACCAAAAATATCCATCAAATTTGAAATTATTACTTTGGTGAATGTTATATTTAAATCTATTTTGAGAAAAATGTTACAGTTAATAAATATAACATCATTTCAAAAAAAAATGCCACGAAAATACAAATATCTGCCATTTAAATATTTTTGTACACGCTTAAAATGTAAATGTTCTTCTTCGTTGTTTTTTATGTAACTGTAAATTTATTTCTCGATATTTTAATATAACCAATCACAACTGCGATACCGATGTTGTTATTCAGCCTCTGGTGAAAATTGATAGACGTTATGACATAGGATTTTCTCTTATATTGTAACCTGTAGCAATATACAGGGCCATTCTCCGGGAACTTCATCTCTCGATTGTGGGAAAACTATAACTAGGAAGAATCTGAAAATATGACAGTGTACTAACGTGCAAGCATGGGAGACAGCCGGCTAAAATATTTTCAAGAGGGCGGCACTTCCGATTACACCAGAAGTAGATGTCAACTTGCATATTTTAAGTAAAACACCCTATATGTTATTGAATTTTTGATTTCTATGTAAAAATCTAGACATATTTTATGTATAAAATTCTATACTTAAGTCTAATCGTCTTGGACATATTTAAATTTTTATATTAAAAATGACGTTTGCGGACCAAAACTTAACTATAAATTTTTCCTATAAGAAAGTTTTTATCATTTAATTTGGGTTAGTTATCTTGTAAATGAAGATCGATTTTAATAAATTTTCTTTAATAATATTTTGAAAATTATTAGTACAGAGTAGTCAAAAAAGAAGAACAAAAATTATGTTTAAAAAATCGTCAAAAGTCAATTTTTTCAAAATAGAAAGCATCTATTTTTATTATTTTCATCATATTAAGCATTATAAATAAGGGCAACTTTGTATAAGGTTGTCTATTCCAAAAATTTGTAGTTTTCAAAAGATTGGTAATTCAACATTTTTTTATTGTAAAAATGCTACATGACTTTTAAATTTTGTTAATAGTTAGACATGACGGCAAGGCGTGGTGAAAATAAAACAATCGAACCCTACAGAATTGTCACTATTTCTTGATATTTGACATTCATTAATATTAATCATGCCGGGGCGCTTAAATTACAGGCACGAAGATTATTTAAACTTATTTATTAGTTATGGAGAATGTGATAGAGTTATTTCAAGAACATGCGATACATTCGCGATCCAATATCCATAGAAACAGAAACCAACACCACCAACTGTTAAAAGAATTATAGAAATCTCTAAAAACTTTGGATCCATAAAAGCAAAAAGAAATATAAATAAACCAGTTGTTAATAATGAAAATATTGAAACTACAATTTTAGGATATTTCGCCGCCTATCCGACAATATCTACAAGGCAAGTAGCACTAGAGTCTGGATTATCTCAAACATTAATTTTCATCGATTTTATAGAAACACAATTTTCATCCCTATGTATATTCCATAGTACAACGTTTAAAAGGCAGTGATTTTCCACGAAGAGTAGAGTTCTGTCAATTCATTTTACTTCGGTTACAAGGAAATGCTGGTTTTTTGGTTAATATTATTTGGTCGGACGAAGCCAAATTCACAAAAAATGGATTGTTTGATCGACGCATTTTCCGCTATTGGAGCGACTCAAACGTATATCCATTTAGAAAATTAAATTTTCAGCAGAATTGGCAGTTTAACGTGTATTGTGCTATAAAAAATGACGGCATCGTTGCCTTAGAATTCTACCAAGATAACCTGAATAGTAAGTTAGTAATTTAAGAAGACATCTAGAACAAAATACATTACACTATACTATATAACTTATAGGTTGGCGCTGCTTCGACATTTTGAGAAATTTGAAAGTGAACTATTTAGATAACTTGCCGCTGGCTAATCATAGGAATCTATTTTATCAACATGATGTGGCGCCGCCACATAATAGTCATTTAGTTAACAATCATCTGCAAAACACTATACTATATAACTTATAGGTTGGCGCTGCTTCGACATTTTGAGAAATTTGGAAGTGAACTATTTAGATAACTTGCCGCTGGCTAATCATAGAAATCTATTTTATTAACACGATGGGGCGCCGCCACATAATAGTCATTTAGTTAACAATCATCTGCAAAACTTGTTTTATGATCAATGGATAGCCAAGAATGGGCCACATCTTTGGCCACCTAACAAAACTTGATTTTTTTATTTGAAGCACAATCAAAAATAAAGGATATAACACCGCAATAACCACTATGGAAGATTGCATGCAGCACGTCAGAATAGCATTTAAAGAAGTTAATCCTCCGTCAATAAGAAGAGCCATCCATGAAGAGTTTCTGCTTAGGTGCGGAAAATGTTTGGAAGTTCAAGGGTGTCAATTTGAACATTTACTCAAATAGTTTTTGTAACTTTATTTTATTAACAACTGGCTTATTTCTATTTTAGATTTTATTGTTCCAAAGTTCTTTATAATCTTTTTAATAGTTGGTATCGGATCGCGAATGTATCGCATGTTTTTGAAATAGCTGTATCACATTCTCCATAAATAATAAATAAGTTTAAATAATTTTCGTGCGTGTAATTTAATCGCCCCGGCATGATTATTATTAATGAATGTCAAATGGCAAGAAATAGTAACAATTCTTTAGAATTTGATTGTTTTATTTTCGCCACGCCTCGCTATCATGGCCAACTAATAACAAAACTTAAAAGCCGTATAGCATTTTTACAATAGAAAAATGTTGACTTGCCAATATTTTGAAAACTACAAATTTTTGGAATAGACAATCTTATACAAAGTTACCCTTATTTTTAATGCTTAATATGATAATATTATAAAAATAGGTACTTTATATTTGAAAAAATTGACTTTTGACGATTTTTTAAATATTATTTTATACTTCTTTTTTGACCACTCTGTACTAATCTTTTTGCAAATATCATAAAAAGTCTACTAAAGTCGATCTTCGTCTACAAAAAACTAACTCAAATCAAATAATAGAGACTTTCTTTTAGGAAAAATTTATAGTTAAATTTTGGTCCGCAAACGTCACTTTTGATATAAAAATTTAAATATGTCCAAAACGGTGATACTTAATATAGAATATTATATATGAAATATGTCTAGAATTTTACGTAAAATTCAAAAATTGAATAATATATAATATGTTGTATTTAAAATTAGCAAGTTGACATCTATTGCCGGTTTAACCGGAAGTGCCGCCATCTTGAAAATATTTTAGCCGGCTGTCCTCTATGCACGTTAGGACATTATCAAATTTTTAGATTCTTTCTAATTATAGTTTTCCCACAACCGATCGATAAATTTCCCGGAGAATTACCCTGTATAGTGTTTACTGTAAAAGATATTAGAAGACGAGGAATTAAAAATATTTTAAAACTTTCTAAGAAATATCTTAATTTTTTGTAAAGTCGTTCGGGGGTGGAAACCCAATGCTCTCGAAATGGTAAATTTTAAATTAGAAATTCAGTTTTATTTAGATAGTAGTAAATAACTGAATGGCATTTAACACACTGATTAAATTTAATTATGGTATAGTTTAAGGAAAGTATGAAAAGATTGGTAATTGGTTTAATTTCAAAACAAACCATTGATTAGTTAATCCATTACAGTTAATTAATTCATTAAAGTTAGCCTTCAGAAGATACCGTCAGTTTGAAAGTCCATTAAAATGATTAACTTTTTTGTCCTTTTATATTGTGGTCACTTTGTTCGATAAGGTCTACAGGTGTGCATATTTTTTGAATAAAAGTAAAGTAAATTGCTTTCCTTTTTTCATTAATATCCGTAATTATTAATTTAAGGTTTTTGAAAATGATTCTAGTCGTTACTTAAAGTTACTAACGCTAGATTTTTATTTATAAGTTTTAAACCAATTTTCCAGCAAAGTCGAGTAAATAATTACTTTTGTTTGACCAAGGTTTTTAATCGAGAGCTGGTGTATTTTTTTACAGATTCTTTTTAACACCCTTCAAGGGGATTTTGGAAACGACTTTATTTCCAGTGAGGATGGAATCATTTCTATTGCTACACGGTATAACGTCTCCGGGGTCTCAGACAGCAGAAAACCGCTATAAAAATCCCTCAAAGTCAAAGTAACGCAAGATGAGCTGCGCGGCTTAGGTGGCTTAGCGCATTATCACTCGAACTTCAGTGACTCGGCACCCTCCTGCAATAAGCGGGGCACTGTTGTAGGCGACTGTTTCTTCCTCGGTTACTCGTGGGAACATAATTAGTATTAATTTAAATATTACCAAAAAGAATAATGCACCCTTAACTGCATTAAAATATCAAGCAGCATCTTCCAGTGGTAGACCAGGCTGTGATGCAATCGAACTCAATTGGAATAATTTCAGAGACATATCTCCGTTTTTAATTCACAAATATTTACAGAGTTTTTTTTGGAGCATATAAAAGCACTGCAACAACCAAAGATGAATCTCTTCTTCTCGAAGTGTCAAATGAAAATCAATCTAACCTCGCTACAAAGCTACAAAAAATACGCACTTATGATATATACGTTACTGCACATGCTTCACTGAATACACTAAAGAGTGTGATTACTGGTTTCAATCTTCCTGTATGTACCGACAACGGAATACTAGAGGGTCTCGGCCATCAAGGCGTAATAGGGATTTATAAAATTCTGCCCAGTGATCTATAAAAACAATCAAATACGTTTATCTTATACTGCTGCTTTAACTGCAATCTCTTTGGACTCGGCGCAAGGTTGCAAAAAAAAACCATCTGTCCTTCCTATGGTCACTTCATTTACATAGAATCCCCCTACACCTTTAGTCCCATTTGCGTAGACTGTGAAGAATAATGTTCCCCAAGATACAAGAATTTAATTCAATATTCATAAAAATAAATTTATATGAAAGCTAAAAAAAAGTATAAACATGCATATCCACTTACAGCTCTGTAGTCGCAAAAAAACATCTCTAGTATGTGTGCCAATAACAACATCTCTACTTCAAATAGGTCAAAACCGGAAGACATCCCAAAAATCACCAACCCACCCCCACAATTTACTCCCTACCCTCCACTATTCTTCGAAATCTCTCATATCCCTCACTCTTCCCTCCGTTCCCCCCTCCAAAACCCAAACTCAAGCTAAACCTTCCTCTAAAAATACATTCTATCGACAACCACCCCCAAAATAACCAAAAAACTCACCACAAAATAAATCTTTCATTGATATGATGGTAGATGAAAATTCAGGAACTGACACCAAATTCCCAGAAACTCTCAATCCCCAGAGTTAAATAATCACATACTCTATGGATCCTACACTAACAGGAATGCAATATAAACATATAAATTAATCTTCCAGTTCAACACTTCAAGGGAACTTACTTGGTCTTAGCAATCGACAAGAAGACTCTAGTTTTTTGATTTCTAGATATAAGCCCTTCAAAATCTTATTCCTGAAGATCGACTTATTATGAGATAAAATCTTTAGTCTTAAACGCGTGGGACTCGAGAGGTAACTCTTAATACAAACATTGCGGCTGTGGCTATAAAACTACTAGCCTGTTATATGACTTACGGGAGACACCAACAAACTACAGGATTGTTCATATTGCAATAAACAATGAACGATCAGAACGATAGTTAATCGAGTTCGAAAGTGGGATATTGTTGGGCATAGCGAAGTTATGAGAAGAGAGTTATACTAAAATCTGGACATAGTATTTACTATGCTGGAAAGAGTGATCATGAATAAATTGTATAACCTACATATAATTTCTCAATATAGATTCTCCCTCAGATTGTATTAAAACCATACAGGTCAATGCTTCGACGACTAATCGCACTGATGAAGAGGTAAACACTTTTATGATGATGTTACTACGACTCTAACAGATCAATGGCCCAGTTAACTGTTTTATCAGGCAAGTGCAATGTCAAAACAGGACCGGCGTATAATGACTTGGAAACTTTACTAAGAAGGCTAGAGAATAGAATGAACCAAGGCAAAACATTACTGGTATTTTACTGCGTAATCATCTATTGCAAATGAACAATTTTTTTTATAAAAAGCCTAATAGAAGATGAAACCCAGATAGCCACATAAAAAATGAAATATGTGTTATATAGTCCAAGCCATTGGTAAATATAGTGACTTAAATTCCGAGATAGATGACACCTACCCAGGGCTGTTGGAGGTAATGTAAGAACAAACCCTACATAAAATGTAGTATAAAATAGGCTGTAGCCAAAAGGAATGGGAGTCAAATATGGCCAAATATACAAGCCACAGAACATATTTTGGAAAAAAAAAGTTGTAGACATTTTATGAACCTATAATTTGAGCTTTCGAGGAACCATTTTCATTAATTTGTTATTGCAAAAAGGTCAAGAACCCTCCAAATTTAAATTTTTTGCATGTCAATTATTTATTGCCCTTTTTGGATCATTCTGAACAAAATAATATTTTATAATAGTAAATCGGAAAATTTGTTGCTGAGATATTGTCATTTGTTTACCATAAGATGCAAAATGCTGATTGTTATAGCTTTTTTTGGGTGAACATTTTGACGTTCACAAAAGCCTAATCTCTTCGTGAAGGCCTAAATTTTCATATTTTGTTAGGAGAAAATAAAAAAATTAATTATCAACACTTTAAATTTCGCTTTACAAAGAGGGGCGTTGTTATATAAAAAAAATTAGGCTGGAGCCTCCCCCTTACATGTTAGACATTTCTAATTTGAATATTGGAATTGCCAAGCTCGAAACAAAGATTTTGAAAAGAAAAAACTTTTTTGGACCAATAGGAGCTGATTTTTTTAAAAAATCGCAATTCTTTTGTTTATAGTTTTTAAGAAACAAATCCAACGGTATTTGATACTTAGAGAGTTATATTTTAAAAAGTCATGATCAGATTTTACAAAGTGCAGCTTTTTGTTATTAAAAATCATACGTGAATTATAGCATCCGAAAAGCGACTAGCCGACCGCGGTGGTGGAGAAAGCCCGCCGTCAAGCTCTCGCGTGCTCGAAAAAACTGAACTCGCATCTTCATATCAGCAGCGGTCTGAAAAATCCGTCGCATTTTAGCAACAACTGGACCAATTTCGATTTTTTAATCTGTGCTAGCTCGAAAAATTACGAATATTGGTGCAATTAGTTATTATAAATAAGCTACATTTAATGTGTTATTTAGAGTACCTCTTTTTTTCCCTTCGGGGGTGACAAAAGAAGAAAAATTAACGCTTCCATCGAATTAGAGATAAAAAAAACCCTCGTATACAAAGTCTGGAAAAATTTAAATAAATTATAAGGTCACTCCTAACCCCTATTTTTCATCCCATGAAGTTGTCATATAAAGGAAATAACCAAGGGAATCGATTTAACGGCTCAAAAAACCTCCATACTCCAAATATGGTATGATTTCGTACATTATTCGCGGCTACCAATTTTGGACCGAACAGTGAAAAAAACTGTATCACTCAACCGGTTAAAAATTAAATATTTACTTACAATGTACGAGAATCCGTTGTACACCGATCTTGTTGAAAATATGATTTTTTTGAACGAAGTAGTATTAAAATTAGTTTTATCTTCGAGCACAACTATCGTAACCTAAAAATATGTTTAATTATGTCAAAGACTATGACACTTGTGAAGGCCAAGCATAGCTATACGGCTAAGAATTCCAAGCTGCCCCCTATTTGTTTTTTCTCTATGTATATTTCTTCTCTACGCATACTTTCACTTTCTCCCCTTCTCTCATCTTCCTTTCACGCTATATCAGCTTTCTAGATGCTTTTTCGTATACTGTTATTTTAACGTACTTACGTATATATTAGTATTATGTGAGAACTACTGTTATTTATTGTAATTTAAAATTAAAAATTGAATTACCATTTATATTGAGAAATTGGGGAAATGAAATAAAGTAAAACGCACTCTTAGTATAGAAAATGATAAATATTTATAAAAACACATTAAATATGGTTTATTCGTAAAAATTATTTGCACCAATATTTGTAATTTTTCGAACTACCCCAGAATAAAAGAAAACACTGAAATTGGTTCATTCGTTTCTGAAATATGGCAAATTTTTCTGAGCGCCACTGACGTAAAGCTGCAAGTTCGGTATTATCGCGTGCGCGAGAGCTCGACGACGGGCTCCCCTTACCACCTAGGTGGGCCACTCGCTTTTCTGACTCTCTACTTTAAGTATAATTTTTAATAACAAGCCACACTTTGCAAAATCTGATCATGGATTTTGAAAATATAACCCTCTAAGTATTAAATGCCGTTGAGTTTGTTTCTTAATTGTTATAACCAAAAGGAATGCGATTTTAAAAAAATTCTAACTCGGCTACTATTGGTACAAATTTTTTTTTTTTTTTTTGAAAATCTTCATCTCGAACTCAGATATTCGAATTTTTATGTTAGAAATGTTCAATATGTAAGGGCAAGGCTCCAGCTCAATTTCTTCATCCCATTTTTTAAAACGATATTTGAGGAGTTGAAAATTAATTTTTTCATTTTCTGCTAACAAAATATGAAAATATATGCCCACCTTAAAAAAATTATAGCCATCAACATTTTATGTCTTGGGATAAACAAATAGCAATATCTCAGCAACAAATTATTCGATTTACTATTATAAAATCTGGGATCACCAATTTCATCTACCATTGCTCAGCTAGTAATGGAATATTTAGAGGAAAAAGTTTTAGAAAAATTAAACTATAACATAATATTTTTTAAACGTTTTGTCGATGATTGCATAGCAGCTGTACCACAAAATAAAATAAATGAAATTCTCCAAGAGTTTAACAGTTTCAACGAAAAATTACAGTTCACGTCCGAAATAGAGAATAATAATAAAATAAATTTTCTAGATATGACGCTTATACGCAGAAAGAACAAAGTTTTAACTGAATGGTACACCAAACCAACTTGGTCAGGTAGATATCTGAACTATTTCTCTAATCATTCAAAAACTCAAAAAAATAGCGTTATAATCGGTCTATCTGATCGTGCTATCTCCCTAACGTCTCCAGAATTCCGACCAAAAATACTGCAAAAAGTAAAAGTGACACTAATGAACAATAATTTCAACGAAAAGACTATCACCAAAATAATTGATAAACGAACATATAAGTTCTATAATAACGTAAAAACAAAAAACATAGAACATAAACAACAAAAATATGTGGCATTACCGTACACTAGTGAGCTGTCAGAAAAAATAAAATACATTTTAAAAAAGCATGATATCATCGTATGCCACAGGTCACATAATAAATTAAATACATTGTTCACAAATTTAAAAAGTAAAACTCCTCTAATGAATAAATCAAATATAATATATTCGATCCCTTGCTCAAATTGTCCCAAAAAATATATAGGCATGACGAGCCAATTGCTAAAGAACAGATTGAATGGCCATAAATATACAAAAAACGCCTCAACAGCGTTAAACAAACACACACAGGACGAAAAACACACTTTTGATTATAACAGTACCATTATAAAAAACAAAGATATGAATTACCAAAAATTACAGATAAAAGAAATGATTGAAATTAAAAAAGATAAAAACACGGTTAACGACAGAACAGATATGGGAAATTTGAGCCATATTTACGCAAACCTAATTTAAACATTAAGTATTCGATCCAGTCAAATAAAAATCAAAAAAATGGAATATCCTCTTAAACATAAAACCAAACATATACCATATTTATTTTTTTATGCATTGTAAAATATAAAAAATATTTAAAAAAAATAAAACACATTCGCATTCCACGTATCCTCAGTAAACGATGCAAAATTTAAATTTTATTCAGAAATAAAACAGCAAAATGTCAAGGTGCTTACCAGTAAAATTAAGTATTTTTAAGAGATTTTAAAGTTTTAACTATTATTTAAGTGTCTTGTTTGTTTTTCGAAAATTGTGAATATGTTTTTTATATGATGTAATTTAATTATATATTTTTAGGAGGCAAACATTTTTGAAAATGCCTTGAATAAAAGGCGAAACGTCAAATAGTTTTTATGTATTTATTAAATATAGAACCTAAACCCAAGAAAAGATAAAATAAAAAAAAAATGATATAATCTATGGTTCAAGAAACAAGAAAATAAATATATATATATATATATATATATATATATATATATATATATATATAACACAAAGTGGTCAAAGTTTTACGATATCTATTTTATGAAAAAAGTTAGTTCTTTTTAAAAGGACTCTCATGAACCAAAAATTATCAGATGGAGCTCTAAATAATATTAAAACAAGAGTTAATGAAATGCGTAAAAATATTATATATTTAAAAAAAATAAGGTGATCGTTTGATCTAGCTTTACATTTAAAACAAAAGCTCAAACTCTGCTAATTATTTCAATTATAAATATACATGGGTTATTTTATAATCTCCAAATATAATTAAGTTCCGAACACAAATACATTAGGCAATATTTAATTAGACTAAATATGCAATTTTAACTTAATGCCAACAATCCGAAGATCATTACGTATAACTACATTTTGCCGTTTAATTAATTTACTACTGTTAATTACTTCATCATTTATTTTAATGTTGGCAACAATAGTCGGTCGGATTCTGCTAAAATGATTAACAGTGCCTGACCGACCAAACCCCAAATCCGAACTTGAGCCGAAGATAATACAGGGTAAAATTGCCCCATGTCAGTCGAATCCAAAAACATCTGTTAATCGCTCCCTACTCTAGTAATGATTACCATATTATTACCTAAAGGAAAGGGTTCAGCCGAAGAGAAGGGTTGTTTAGTGAGCTTTATTGAATTATAAACAAATTATTAGTAGCTACATTATACGAAAATTATTATTATGTAGTGGATAAGAAGGAACTAACAATGTTTTGTTCGAGGTTGAAGAAAAGATAGAATTGATTACGAAATGTACTCGAATTTTGTTAGAATTTGTTTTTTAAGAATTAATAATAGAATTATTCTACTAGAATTAACACTGTGTACAGATGTATTTGTTAAAAATAATTTTAGTCAGTACCCGAAAAATATTATTGTTATTCTGATATTAACTTTCATATTAACAATCAGAAGAATTTCCAAAGGACGATCTTTTTGAAAATTTTTTGTTGTTGGAGATTAAAAGGTAACGTACCATGGATGACCCTGTGGCGTCAATTTGTCACAGTCTTCCAAGAGACGTCTTAACTATCTGAAAACTGATATCCTAGATGTCTTTTACTGATGAACTTTTATAGTTTTCACTAACGTTTTACCGAGGTAGCAAGGTGAAGTTTTAATTACATAATTTTTTGATTACCTTTTGGACATAAGAGACCAAAAAGGTGACTGTGACGTCATATTTATCACAGCGGACTTTAAAGCCGAACTAATACTGATGAACTTTTATAGTTTTCATTGAAGTCTTAGTGATTGATATTGGATGATTTTTTAACAATTAGAAAAATAGCAAAGCAGTTTCTGTAATGTAAATGTAATTTACAAGAAAAAAACTATAAAAACCAGAATACTAAGTATAACGCTATTCTTAAGTTATGATTTCTTTTTTCGAGCGTTCATCCTTATTGGCTATATACAATGTAGCTAACCGGCCACTCCCTCAAATTTGACTAAAACACACATCTAAAACGTAACGAGAAGCGAAATTATAATGAAAAAAATGAAAGTATTGTTAAAAATAGAGCATTTCTGTTTTAGTTTAGCAAAAAAAAAACAACATTATTCTCATAAACGGTTCTAGTAAAAAGGGGACAATTTTTAGAAATCTCTTTTCCGCCGTAGTAAGTACATAAAATAATTACTTTAAAAAATATTTTCTTCTAATTGCACGATAACAGAAGAGCAGTTCAGCAATTCAATATTTTTTTACTGTGAGCTGTGAATTTCTTGAAACGATAACGAAATTTCCAAATTAAAATTAGATGGATTTGATAATATCTACATATCATTTATAAAAAAGAAAATTGTGGAAATATGTAAAACACTAGCAGCTTTGGCAAACCTATCTCTGAAAATTGGTACTTGAACTGTCCGCCTTAAAATGGCGATTGCGCCTATAATCAAGTGGGGGGGTACTGATTTAGTGGAAAATTATAGACCTATTTCGCTACTAAACTGTTCTTGAAAAATCATTGAGAAAGTGGTGTATTGTTTTTAAGTATATATAATATGTTGTCCCATCGTCAACGTAGTTTTCACCAAGGCGTTTTACCGGAAGAACTTGTGCCAATCTTTTCCAATTTATCATGGAGAAAAGTGATAATAAAGAATCAGTTTTATCCTATTTTCTTTGACCTGTGCTTCTGACGCCCTTAAGAAGAATTTTTTATCAAATAACTTAAACAGACTTGGGATATGGGTTAACATTAATTAATGGATTGTTGCTTTCTTATCAGATCGGAAAATTTCTGACAAAACTGATAACTAAAACTGCGAACTCTTTGATTTAAATACTGGTACACTTTGGGGTATTATGTTGGGACCACTTATATTTCTTCTCTTTGTTAACAATTTGGCTGAATATATATAACTTTGGGAAGAGTATTTTTGTATGTTGATGACACCTCAGTTGTAATTTTGCAACAGTTTTCTGCTTGCTATAGAACTAACAGACTAATGGTTAATGAAGCCAAAACTCTTTTTTATGGAAATAAAAACAATCCACAAAATAACATGCAACTTAACATTCGATTTTCATAATCACCTTTTGGATTTGGGTAATTTTATAAATTTCCTAGGGATCACTATTGATAGTCACTTGTCTTGGAAAAGCCAAATACCAATTGTATGTTTTGAAATTAGCACAATCATTTTAAATTCACTAAAAAATAAAGTACGGCGTGAGATACTTCTTAATGTGTACAATTCTAAGATAAGCATAATTTTTTGTGTTTCAAAAAAATTCTAAAACCATTTCTTGTTAAGGATTGAAAATAACTATAAAAAGCCCAGATATAAAAAAAAAGAAACATTACTATGGTTGAGAATTTTATGGGACACAAATTATTTGCAGAAATGATCCCGTTAAAAATATCAACCCTACAATATTATACGCATCAAAATAGTACGCCTCTGTTCCAACCAGAGAGTTGAACATTAATAATTTCACGAAATCGGAAAAAAACACCCTCACAAAAAAAAGTTTAGAATCCTAGGTTTGGCTATGAAATTCACATGCATGTTAGGACATCGAGTCGAATCGATGTCAAAACAACTCGCACATCCCCAAAATATTTATATGTAACACCTAATCAGCCCTAAAATTGGGTAAAAGTATGATTAACCCTGTATTATAATAAAATCAACCTGAAGAGCGGAGGAATACAGATTTTTAGATAAGAAATATGTAAATTGTAGGCGTTAGTTAGTTACCACCCGATAAAATTGACATAAACTGGTAAATTGGAGGTTAGCTAGACCTACCCCTACACGACACCGTACGATGCAGTAGGTTTTAAGACTGAAAAGGAGCTGTAAACTTATGGGTTTTATTACTAAAAGACAATAACAAAGCATTTTTGGCGTAGTTCTTGAAAACTACCCCTCAGGGGGTAATATTTTGATGCGAACACTGTTGTAAGGTTCCTATCTTTGACTGGATTATTGCAAATAATTTATGCCAAATATGCTTCTTAACAATAGAATTATGTTTTTTCAATTTTTTAATTATGTTCAATCCTTAACAAGGGGTGGTTTTGGAACTTTGTCGAAAAAAAAAAGTTATGCTCATCTTGGGATTTCCCAAGGATTAATATGATGTGAAAGGGATTTTGACTGCGACTTTTTTGGATCCGTATTCGACTATCGAAAAACAGGTGAATTTCAGGCATATTTTATGGCCACTCCCTGATTCTTTTGGACACTGTTTGTTTATAGCGCTTATTTCCTTTTAATACTTTATTATTTCAATTGTAGTTTGATGTATAGTAGGTACATTATATAAGTTAAAGTACTCAAGTATTACATTTATTACTGCTGTTGAATTATTTACTTTTTTTAAAAATTATATATCCCCTTAAATGGAGCGCTCGAAATGTAATATATAGGGTGTTCAGATAAATGTGGGAAATCTCTCGGATATGAAAAAACACATGAAAGTAATATTACAAGTTCTTAAAATTTTTTTTCGTATTGACCTCCTCTTCGTAGATATGGGGTCCCAAACAGCTGCAATGGAATCAAGTTTATTACACATAATTATTGAATCATCAGTTATATTTTATTTTTTTTTTAATATGATGTATACCAGGTAAGACCCTTCAAATGACTATCCAAGAAAGTGTTGTGAATTTAGCATAGCTGCTGGGACATACTAGTTGTGACATTCATGATCCTTTTTTTCTACGCCCTGTTTGATATGAGCTTTGGAAAACATTTTTTGGAAAACATTTTTTACATATAACTATTGACTAAAAATTAAGTACTTTAATCATGTCGCTAATCCTAAGCGTTTTCGAAAAAACGTCATTTTATTTACATCATATATTTGGCGTATTTCGATAAAAGATCTTTGTCCCTATCAAATGTTCAACCTTCAACCAGTTGATAAAAAAATTCGATCCAAAATTAGAGTGTACCTGTTTAGATGAAAACGTCTAATTCTGTGAATTGCACTTCGACCTAAGTTCGCAAAAAATGTGTGTTTTAGTTTATTGGCAAAAACAAAGTATTGTTTTTGCAAACATTGCTACTCGTAGGAACGAAAAAATAAATATCCTGCATTTTAGAACTTGTCAACTTTCACATCGTTGATAGATTAATTATTTACTTGAATATTAATTTACTGATTTTTGGATTTCGTGGTAAAATTAATTGTGAAATAATTCGAAGTACGGAATACAAGTTTATTAAATATGCAGATATGTATGTGTTGTACGGTCTTGCATCTTGGAATGCTTCGAAAGCCAGGAGGTTATATCACGACAGATATCCTAATCGTACTCTTCCAAATCAGAAAACATTTTAACGAGTTGGCCAACGTCTAAGGGAGAATGGTAGGCGATTCCATTTAATAAGGTAATATTATTAAATTCCTTCATAATTTTAGTAAATTTTGGGAAAAGTAGTACTGATGCTAATTGGAAAAGAACAGTGCATACGCCGCAATTAAAGGAAAATATTTTAAATGCTGTAGATGACACTCCTTCAACAAGCAGTTGAAAATTATCAGAGCAGTTTAATAAGTTAATTATACATGAAGTTCTTCAAGAACAGCTGTTATATCCATCAATTATTGTCTGGGCAGGAATCAGTTCCTCCGAAACGCTTTTCCCGATTTAGTAGAACACTTACCACTTAACACCAGCCAAAACACGTACCACATGCACTATGGGGCACCATCTCATTTCTACGTTCCTGTGCGGGAGCACCTGAATAGCGTCTGTCCAAACCGCTGGGTAGGTAGAGGGGGACCTATTCCCTGGCCTCCTTAATCTCCCGACTTAACGTCGCTGGATTTTTACCTGTGGAGAGACCGCAAAACTGTGGTGTAGTCTATTCAGGTCGATAGTAGGTAGGAACTTCTACGGAGAGTCACGTTTCATTGTGATTAAATAGGAACAATGCTGAGTTAATGTAGCGGGTACAGCAGTCCTCAACGCGTCATCTCACGAGTACATCAGACTTCACGGAGCCTATGTTAACCCCCTGACGAAGTTTTTAACTAGCGGTTAGTTTAACTTTTTATTGAAACTATGGTGACGGGAAAATTTTATATTCAACCCAACAGAAGTTAAAAGACTAGCAGTGTAAATAAAATGACGTTTTTTTGAAAACGGTTGGAAATAGCGACATTAATGAAGAGTGCTTAATTTTTAGTCAATAGTTAAGGGTATGTAAAAACAGTTGTCCAAAGTTTTTATCATACCTAATGTAAAAAAATAGAGCCATGAGTGTCAGCTAGTCAGTCCCAGCAGCTGTGAGTAATTCACAACACTTTCTTGGATAGTAATTTGAAGGGTCTGACCTGAAATTGAAATATGCCTGGTGGTTCAATATTTATGTATAAAAAATTTGGTTCCATTACAGAACTTTGGGAGGCCATATCTTCGAAGAGGAGGCCTATATGAAAAAAGTTTATATGAACTTGTAGTATTCCTTTCACGTGTTTTTTTATATCCAGAACATTTCTCATATTTTTCCGGACACCCTGTATATTTTATTTTACTTACTTATTTTATTTTAACTAATTTATATTGTCTTTACCATAACAAAATGTAACTGCAAAGCAAATCAGCCTTCTATTCATTTCGGTTGCTACCGGGTTGCTGCTGATGTACCATTTATATTTCGTTCGGCTTCGCGTTTCCGATTTAATTTTACAAATAAAATATAGTTTTGAAAATCATGGTTCTTGCGTTTAGACCGTGTCAAATTGGAATTATTAAACGACGTTTCGCCTGCGATTGCACGAGGCATTCTCAGGGATCTTTACTCCACGAGATTAGAACATATTCTGTGTTCCAATCTCGTGAAGTAAAGATCCCTGAAGATGTATCGTGCAATCGCAGGCGAAACGTCATTTATTAATTCCAATTTGACAGGTTTAAACCCAAAAATCATGATTTTTAACTTGACCAAAGCCGTGAAAGCTTCCGTTCTTTAAAATATAGTTTTGTTTACATTTTGTAGTTATTTATTTTTATCGTTTACATTTTATTATCGTTTCAAGTTTCAATTTATTTGAAATCGGTGTCTTGTTTAAGTTTTAACAGAAGATTTAAGTTTGTATCTTATTCTCGATATGAGCATTGCTTGTCTGTATATTTTAAGTCATAAACTCACACACAATTAATTTAATTATTTTTTTTTTTTTGAATGTCAAATTGATAGATGCAGTTTTTGGGACTTTATTAGTCCCAAATACTACCATAATGACGTCTTTTAAAAGGTCTTAGAGAGTCTAAAAACAGGCTTCTTTATTTGGCTATAAAGCCTCAGAGGAGTGCGTCTCAAAAAAAGATGTCGTTGGGTACCTGGTTTCTAATCTTTTCTTGAGTACAAATGGTATTTAAATCCACTGAAATAAGAACAAACAAAAAACTTTTTATTTGCAAAGTGTAAAAACTATAGTTATTTGGTAAAAAGTCGTAGTTTGATCTGATCATGAAAAAGTTTCAAAATTGACATCATTCTGTTAAAGTAAGTTCTGGATGGGTTTTGGTAACTTTACTTTTTGCTGATTTTTCTTATTATCTAAATATTCCATGAAACCTCTTCGTGTATAAGACTTTCTAGGTAAATCGTTTTATACTTAAAAATAAATATTGAAAGCTTTTATAATAATTGTAATCAATACATAAGGATATTTTATAAGCACTATTGATCCAAATATGCCCTGCCTAATAAATGCTATAGAGTTTTATCACTTTTATACATTAAAATAGCACTTATATACATAAAATCCGTCTTTATGGTGGCAATAAATGACAGACATAATAATAGAATGATCTCTAATAAAATAACCAAATGCTTTATTATGGAAAATGGTAAAATTTTAGCGTTTAAAAATATAGACAATTGATGTATTAAATAGAATGGAAGCACTTTTACTCTTCATGAACAAATATTAGATTAAAATGATTGAACGAATTCATGTCATTTTTAATTGTAAACAATTTATTATTTCGCTTTTCAACAATTAGCGCTATTCTAGAAAAAAAAAGATATTGGAAGATAGGCGCGAGGTTTATGAAATTCTGTGTGCCACAGCGACACGACACAAAGTTATGGCGAAAGATAGATTCAATACAATAGTGCCACTGAGAGAGCTAGACGGCAGCTTTACGGGGAATGAAGAGGAAAAAGAATTTCTGTTACTCAGCACTCACTTTCGGGGGAGAAAATCGAATTCAAGGAATGATATCGTAGTAGATCTACCAAAAAGGCTATAATGTTGGTTAGCAGTAGTCAACAATAGATAATAAACACATTTCAATCCAGGAGTCAATTGAATACTCCCAACCGGGCTTCAACGGGGACAGGACAAATGTTGTACGTATTAGTTAGAGTAGGCCGGAACTGGTTTACATACCAGAATTATAGAGAAAATCCAGAGTACACATTTATTTCGAACGTGAGGAAAAGGACATTACACTCTCTAAATCCCTGCGACTCATCAGTGCTAATTCTACAAACGTTAGAAAAATTGTTGGCCACTACATCAGAACCAGAAACCTAGAACGAAAGCTACTGACACGTATAAACATACGTACTAAGCAGGCAAACTTTCGAATACCGCAGTAGTACATCTACCAAATGAGATCCAGGATGTACTCATAAATACTGAAACCGTATTATGTAGTACATTCATGGATATATAAAGAGCTTCTAACAATACTTGATAAGAGACTATCAAAGAAATCTTGGATGACAGAGAGATAAATGGAATGATTTCAAAATAGATGCTAGAACGTCTCTCCACCAGAATAGCAGAAACAGAGATATGGCAAGATACGTTCGCCATCTGTATTATCAGAGGATGTCCTCAGTGAGGAGTAGTGTCCCACTTTTGTGAATTTAACTATAGATCTACATCTCTATGATCTGACTGATCTCGGCATATAATGTTAGATCTATGCCGATGACGTGATTATAATCACAGGGAGTAAGTTCGAGAATAGTTTCTACGAACTAGTTCAAAGAGGACCTGACCACAGTAAAGAATGGTGTTAGTTGATAAGATTCGATATTAACATCATCAAAACTGTCCTAATAACCATTACAAGAAAAATAAATCTTGACGTCATGAAAATAGATGACCACACGATTAAGTAGAGTCAGAGTGTTCAGTTTCACTTGAAAACGGCTAGAGATAACTACTAGCCGAAACGTCGTGATATTCAATAAAAATAAAGACAATGTAAGTCCAACAAATATCTACTATTTCGCTAAAAATCAGAGGTTAAATATCTGGAGACTTACCCTGGATAATAAATTTCTTTGAAATATGCACGACATTAAATTAATCGATATGGCCACAAAAGCCCTGATGATATATAAGAACTTCGCGGGAAAGAAGTGACCACTACCTGACACTAACCTAAATATCTTGCTCTAGATGTACATTGCAATAGTAAGACCAAACATCATATATGGGGAAGTGATCTGAAGTAAAATAACGAATCTTCCGAACACAAGGGCCAAACTTTAGAAAGTTTAAAAACAACCTCACACCTCTATATATATTAGTGGTGAGTATGGCAGAAAAAACAAAATATTGAATGATGAGGGGTAGAGTTATTAAAGGAAGGCCTCGGTTCTCATCAAGAAATCAGCAAACATGGAAAACTCCCCAAGATGAAATCTGGAGAAGTTTAACTTTGTGAAAGAATTTAATCTAAGGTTAACAGAAACTTCATTAAATGGTATACAGACACTTTAAAAGCTTATACAAATACCTGAGTGTTTTCCAAGCAGAAATTTGCGCTATTAGGAAATTCGTTCAGTTCAATGAAGAAGAAAAAACTATCAACAAGCGATCATCATCATTTTGAATAATTAAGCAGCCATTAATGCGCTGAGTTCTCATTTAATTGGCTCCAAGATAGTCTGGCAATACTTAGAGGAATTAAACGAACTAGATTAAAACAATGCGATTACCCTCATATGGGTTCCAGGATACAATGAAGTTGAAGAAAATGAAGTAATAAGCAGACTCGCAAAAAAGAAGCTGAAATCATTTTTGGAGCCCAAACTGCAGTACTGGAAGAACTAAAAATAGAGGAAGGGATTAGAAATCTACTTATTGGATAAATCTACATAGAATCAGACCAGCAAAAATACTTCTGGGGAACTATAGGCATAATTAATTCAAGGAACGTATTAGCATAAGCAAAAATCAACTAACCCATATGAAGCCTAAGAGAAATAGTATTGAAGAACCTGCTTTAGTCAGCTAACCTAGCTCCAAGGAATATATTCCCATCTCCATATACATACAAAATAAGTGCCTGGGAAAAAATTGCAATTTCTTCAAATCTCTAGATAAAAACTTTTAAGCAATGCGATTCTGGTATTATCAAGTAAACCTTGTGCGTACTTCCATTATACATTCTTGCAGGATTAATCAAGTGTGTACATCTTGTATAAAAATATTTGTAAGATTATTTAGTTCGCTTGCAGAACTGTTAAGGTTTTTAGAAAGATCCATATTTTCGTCAACTAAAGATCCAAATGTGAGATTAGTATTCCCGTTATAGATAAATTTGGAATTTGGAAGGTTTGAAAACTATTGTGGTTTAAACAGCTTTCTGATTTCAAAAGTATTTGAGATGCTAGTTTTATGGTTCTTAAGATATAACTATTCCAAGACTAAATGATAGATTTAATACGTTGCAGTATTGTGTTAAATTTGATTTGGTTATTTTTACCTCCAGCCGGAATTTTGTCTATCTCACATGCTTATATGATAATCGTTTGGTAGAGTTTTGTTGCCTTTCTAAAATTTGAACTAGATTAATACAATTTGTTCAAGTTAACATACATATTTTCGGAAGAACGTGTAAAAATTCTACAGAGGGCAAGTAATGCCACTTTATTATATCCTGTGACAAATATCCATTGGAGTTAGAGCATCAAATTGCAGTTTCTTACTTAAGACCTGATTTAGCTGAATTGGCTAATAAGATATACATGTAGGAGGAAATAGGGAACCCTTGCTTGTTTAACGATGGCATACTCAAAAAAGTCTGTATGAAGATAAACATTAAATACAAATTTATTGAGAGCATAAATCCATATCCTGATGTCTCATGTTTTATTAAAAAAAAAGCTATTTATATTACTACAAAATATAATCACAAAATGAAATTGCTTTAGCACGAATCGAATCTCTCTTTCGTTAAAAAATAGTGAATCAAACCGAATTTTGACGTATAGAATGGACATCTTTATTATTTGCCAAATGTCCATACCCTTAAATGTTATTAAATATAAAAAAAATCTCATAACGGATATAAAAACATCAAATTGATGATTTGAGCTGTCGAAAACAACTATTTTGAGTGAAGATGAAGTTAAAAATAAAATAACAGTATTAACGTATTTTCGCTATATTAAAATATTAATTTGAAAAACTGTTACAGTGAAAAGTTAAAAGAAGCGCGTGTAGCAGAGAAAATGCTGCTTGTGACTTTAAATATCTCAAATGTCTCAAAGAAGTAACTAATTTTGTGGTATGACTTCACATATGCTGCTTAGTCAGCGACTTTTACTTAATTATGCAAATACTATTAATCTAATGGATATTTTTTTTATTGAACTAAATTTGATGTTAAAATACCACTCAGCAGCAGGTTCAGGTGTTTTTGAAACCCTATTAATTCTTATGGAGGCCTGGCTTTCATTTGATGAATTACTTCTATAATGAACCATGCTTTTTTTGAAAACACGAACATGACTTTCCAAAAATCTGTATACCAATAATACAGTGTGTAATGATAAAAAAAAATGGTTGAGCGCGAAATTGTAAATATTAAAGAAACTATTGGGCGCCAAATTGCAGCTGTAGAAACTTCGATTTCCTCTTTACAAATCCTTAAAAAATTTAATAAAAAAAATTTAAAAAAAACTGGAACTACAGTACAGAACTACTGTATTTTATTTTTTTCGCAAGAGTTATCTAGTGGGTGTTTTTTTATACCTATGGTACTATTTTTTCACTTATCATTGGACTCCATGGACCCCAAATTTGTCCATTCAATTAGCTCACGTAGAGTTAAGGGGTTATATTAGACAAAAAATAAGGTGCTATCCACTTTAAGGATAGACCCTCCTAGTGGGAAAAAAGCTGATATGTCCAAAGTGGAAAAGATCTAGTTTCACCTAGCCACAGAAATAGATCACATAATATTAATAGGTTTATTTAAAAAAGCTTAACAAATGTTCAATAATAATAATATAGGTAGCTTATTTTGCTGATGTCATAACAGTTTTTATTACAAAAGGTCTTAATAAAAATAATGATATGCAAAGTATATTATTTTAAATTACGCTGTATATATTATAAATCATTACATTTATAGAAATATACCACAAATATTTGGCTAAAAAAATGCAAATGTATCAAACGTAAGTAGTACGCTAGTGAGCGGGCAAATGATGCAACTCTTAATGTAAATTTGCTGCAATTTTATCTGTCTATACTATTTCGTGTACTACTCATATCGTTATGGTGTTTAATTAAATTAGTAATTAATTATTAATATTTAAATTACTTAAATTCTTAAACAGTCAATGACGTAGAACCGGGGTCCTCAAGATGATAACGCGTTGTGGATCGAGTACGAGGAACGAGAACAGGCTGTCACAGCCATTGTTGGGATATCGGTATTATCTTGGCCGAGATGAGAGCACAGCCGAATAGAAATAGAGGAACGGTCGACGATAGAGAGATAAAATGAGCGACAAAAAGATAGAGGGAAGGAAGAGAAAAGAAGATCGCCGAAAAATCGATGACAGATCATTGAAAAACAGTTCGATGAAAGATTGACGACAGATAGATGCGAGTGCCCTGAAATAGTGACTGGGTTTATCAATTTCTTGCAGAGAATACAGAAGATACAAATTAGCCTTAAACCGTGAATACTAGAATAAAATTTCACTTACCCTAGTTGACAAGTGGCCAAGTTTTACTACATTTGTGGGAAAAACGTACGGAACCATTACGTTAGACTATAACTGCTTACGGGAAAAACTTGCTTTAAGGTCAAATCGGCAACGCACGTACACTTCGCACAAGAGAGATCTGCTTATATTCTAAAACGGACCAAAAGCCCAAAAAAAATTGAACCACAACTGTCAACCTAACTGTAGCTCTAAACCAAGTAATAATTCACTATTCTGCAATTAGTTACAATACCGGTAGACTCAACATATACCAGAAAATGAAAGAAATATTCGACTAGAGCGACAATATCATCTCTTACTGAAGATCTTGGTTTCTCATTATAATCGCTGTTACACGACAAATAGGATTTCTATAGTTTTGGATGTCGGCGAGTTAAATAATCTTAAGTCAATATGCTGACATGTTCATAACATCTGAACAGCTAATAAATACCAAATCATCCACAAGGGAATTACATTGTTTATAAAGGAAGTATTTTGGCTAAACGAGGTGTCTTACAATAACCAGACTGTCAGGTAAATATAGATATCCATTACAAATTACAATAAATATGATATTAATAAATATATCAGTTCAAGTCTGTATTCTACTGTTTAGGCCAAATATTATTTTTTTTTTAGATTAAACAGATGACGACTTCATGACAATTGCCCCAAAGCGTATATTTTAAACCTATCTATTGCATCTCTGGCTAAGACCATTACATAAAACAGAGAAGTAACGGATCGTCGACAAATGCGAAGGAATGAAGCATCAAATGACAGACGAAGCATTACCGATCGCCAAGTAGAATTACAATGAAGTGATTTTAGCCTAATATAAACTTTAATGATCTTAAAATATTTAACTGCCTAAATTGTGGTACTAACAATTTGAAAGGTACATCAACCTAAGGTTTGTTTTGCAAGGTGGAGAAATTAAATAAATAGATGACTATAATATTTTGTTTTGGTAACAAATATTTTTTTGTTCAACACTAAGACTAAAATTAAAAAAAATACCAATTATAATTTAGTCCTCTTAAAATGACCGTCAAGATATTAATATAAAAAATATGTTTTATTGAAATTTAGGCTAGTTATAAAAAATTTAGCTATGCAAAATTTTCTGATTAGTTCTAACTAAAGTGGAGCTAAATGTGGCAGATATCTACATTGGAGAGGATTTAAATAAACAAAAATTTGCCAAGCAAAATAATAATGTAACAAATGATGTAAAATTATCTAAGAATTATTTATGAATTGCATAACATTTGTCCGAACTCTAAACTAAGGAATGAGAAACAAAAATATACGGAGACCAGGGAAACTTAAAAAATAATAAGACTACGTAAGAAATTTTAGTTTATTTGTTGAAGTTCTTGGACGTTGAACACAAAAATGACAAAGTAATTAAAAATTTAGTTGCCGTTTCCAAGAACAAGCTTTTTTTATTTTATTTTTAACAAAATAATAAAAAATGCATACTTTTACACTTGTAGAGACACTAAATATCCTGTCTTCTTGCTTTTCTTTTGTGAATTATTTCTGGAGCTTTTTTAACAAGAGTCCAACAGTAGTCGGCAAGCATGAAAGCATTCCACTTTCCCTGGTTCCTTCTCTCCATTGTTGTTATGTTCCTGATAGAAGCGTTCGCTGCCCTCATCACTTATAGCTCCCCAGTTGTCAGGAAAAAAGACCAGATGTGAGTGCTGGAAATGGATCTTTAGAGGAATATTGCAATTCATTTTTTAAAACGATTACAGCACATTTTCAACAAAAGTAACATAATTGTCAGCGTTTTTATTTCTGAAGAAATTAGTGACCACAAGGCGAAAGTCATTCTAAGCATTTTTCTCAATATCTGATAGAGTGCTGTCAAAATGTTTGCCTTGCAGGATGTTTCGAATCTGTGGTCCAACAAAAATATCTTCTTTAAGTTTTGCTTCACCTAGCCTCGGGAATTTCTGACGCAGGTACTGGTCCATCTGTATTCATAACAAAGTTTTTCATTAGGCCCAATTTGTCGTCACAGGTCTGCCATTGATGCTCACCGTATTTTATACTTGTCATTTGGTACTTCAAATTGTCGTATGATTCTTTCATGTGAACTGCATAGCCAGTAGGAATAGACGGTAAAATATTTCACATATATAATAGTACTGCTTTGTATAGTTATTATCTGATTCGTAAGTGAATGTTTCTGTGGAGTTCTGGAATAGGAAGTTCGTCACTATGAAGCACAGGTCTCATAGCAGATGGCATATTTGAATAGTTGATAACCGACTTTTTCTTCTTAGATATACCTGTGTCTTGTTTAGTATTAGAAATTTTCACATAGTGGATAAATATCCTTAATAAGACATCTCGTGTATGTTTTAGTTCAGTCGTTTTACGGTTTTAGAAATATATTTATTTTTTATATTTATCAGGACGAGGAACGGGTATGATATAAAAGAACATACTAGTTCTTATCAGCTACTTGGGATTATTATAAATAAACTTTATTGGAAAAATATCGGGGCGTTTGTTGAACTAGTACGAAAGAAATAATTATGTAAAAGCTTATGTTTAATTCATTAAATGATATATTTTCCAATAATAATGGCATCTTTTCCTTCGCATGTTTCCAAATTAATCCCTTAACGCTTCGTTTCTTTCCTTTTCTCTTCCCTTCTTTGCTCGAACAATAAACGCTTCGTTTGATATTACCAATAATAAATTATTTAAAATAGTAAATAGGTATAAAGCATTATACAATCATTTACCCTTCTATTAATACAATAAGCTAACTTTATCGCCAGTATCAAAAATATATTTTTTCATGATTTCACAAAAAGGATATTTAAAATTCATTCCTCATCTAAACTTTTGATTCCCAAACTAGTCCAAATGGACCCGATTGCGACCTGGTGTCAATGTCGACGGAATAAAAATTGGAGTAAATCCTATTTCGGCCAATCATTGTCAAAATTTGACACTTCGTAAATGTCATAATTATAGAATAGACAAAGAAATTAGCTATGTACAGGTGGGTAACTCCCCTTTTTCGATTTGGTATGCTCCCAAGAACCGCATTCTAGGGTTTTTTAGAGTACTGCACTCTGAAGGATATGAATTGAGGTTTCATCCTCCTCCTCGCAGAATCTGCACTATTCTTTTTCTACAAGTCCGACTTTCCTGAGGTGTCCCATCAGGTTACAATGCGTCTTCAGGACCCCTGTCAGAACTCTGAACGGGTTTTTACTCAAGCTTACGCATTCTTTGAACCTCTTCTGGTCGTAGTTCCCCAGAAGTATCTTCACTTGTTTCAATCCTTGCCGTTCCGTCCAATAATTTTATCTCCTGCTTTCTTCTTCTATCTTTAGTTCTTGATACTGATTTCACAGAAAGGCTCTGGCCCCAGTAAAGGTATCTCAGTCCCTTTACTCGCGAGTTTGTCTACCATTTAATTCCCTTCTATCGCGGTATGTCCCGGTACCCACATGAGGGTGACTTTATTATTCTTACTCAAATCATTCAGTTCCTCTAGGCATTCCCAGACTATCTTGGAACTGATAACTTGAGAGCTCAGCGAACTGATGGCTACTTGACTATTCGGCATGATGATAATCTCTTGGCCGTGATAGTTTTTTTCCTTGTTAAATTGAATACACATCCTAATAGCATATATTTATACCTGGAAAATGCTTCGTGACTTACCCAAGCTCTCGTAGTGTCTGGTGTCGGGTCCGTTGTTTTGGAGCCATCTGTATACCATATAGTGGATTTCTTGCTTGAGTTTTTCAATGGTGTTTCTGTCCCATTCGCTCTTGCGACTCAACTTTATGCTGAAGTTTTTAACAAAGTTGAATTTATTTTCCATATCATCTTGAGACATGTCCCAGATTTGTTGATTTCTGGATGAGAGATTGGGGCCTTCGTTTTATGACATCATCTCTTATTATCCTATAAATCGTCCTCATCGCCATGTTTTCTAGAAATATATCTAGAGGTGTGATGTCTAGGATTACTTACAGCCATTGGGCAGGTTTTCATTGCCCCAGTTATACATGCACAGGCCAGTCTTTGAACTTTCGAGAGGTTAGCTCTCGTAATAGCCAGACTGGTTCTTTTGCTCCAAATCACTGCCCCATATGTGACGAATGGTCCTACTATTGCAATGTAGATCCACTTATGAGAGATGTTATCTTTCTGGCGTACTACTCTTTTTAGTGTTTGGCTAGTAGTTTTAGTCTTTTTATACATGTTGTCAATGATTTCAATAAATACCTTTATATTGATAAATTATTTTAGTTTAGTTAGCGAAGGAAATACCAGGAAGGGCAAGTGTATTGTATTCACCGTATATAGTACCTAAATCTCTATGAGCTTAAATATTCAGATTGCGTGGAGTACTGGGAGATGGCGTTGCTTGCATTAGACTTCATTTTTTTTTATATAAGTTGAAGAAAGGATTCTTGTATTTAGCTACGTTTGCCTACAATATACTGACGAGAAGCAGTGAGGTTGAAACCAATCTGTAAGTGGCGGTGCAATGTCACGGAAGAAATTTTTAACCTTTTCTGGTATTTTCGTGCAATCTGAGATAGTCCTTTGTCTCTAACCCTATTAGAAGAATATATGTTTGCTCTTGTAACATAAGGTTTGAGAACTAAAATAGTTTCTTTAATATAAATCTATTTATAAATTGAACTATAAATATATTGAATTCACCGTTGGTATATAGATCAAATCTCAATAAAATCAAAAAATTTTTAAGAGTCAACAAAGTCTTATTGCGATAAGTTATACTTCTCCTCTTTTTCTGTCAATACATGCATGACAATTAAGGGATTGATCATGCTAAATCCATTTCTAAAGTCCGCCTCTTCAACAGCTTGATAAAAATCAAATTTCTCGGTTAGTCGACTTGTTGTTACTTGTGCGAATGGTATATATACATATATACACACTTCACCGTATAATACAGTATTTAATAAACAGCTATTAGTTTTGGAGTGCTGAAAAAGGTCTATTTTTATATGCCACATATCTTCCTGTATACAGGGTATCCGGAAAAATGTGGGAAATATCCCGGATATGAAAAAAACACGTGAAAGAGGTGCAAAGGAATCAAATTTTTTGCACTTAATTATTGAACCACCAGATATGTTTCAATTTTTTTTTAATATGACGTATATCAGGTAAGACCCTTCAAGTTATTATCCAAGAAAATGTTGTGAATTACTCACAGCTGCAGGGACGGACTAGCTGTGATACTCATGACCCATGTGTAATAAGAACTTTGGACAACGTTTTTTACCTACCTTTAACTATTGACTAAAAATTAAGTCCTCCATTCATGTCGTTTATTCTAACTGTTTTCCAAAAAAACGTTATTTTATTTACATTGTTAATCTCCTAACTTCTGTCGGATTGAATATGAAAAAAAGGAATTTTCCCTGTCACCATAGTTTCAATAAAAAATTAAACTAACTACTTAGTTACAAACTTCCGAAGATTGTTGAATAAATGTGTATTCCATATTTCGAATTATTCCACAATTAATGTCACCACGAAATCCAGAAATCAGTAAATTAATATCCAAGTAAAGAATCAATATGTCAGCGACGTGAAAGTTGACAAGTTATAATGCAAAATATTTATTTCTTTCGTACCCTAGCAACGTTTGCAACAATACTTTTTTGTGCCCATAAAATAAAACTCACATTTTTGCGAACCTAGGTCGAACTGCAGTTCACAGAATTAGATGTTTTTACCTAAAGAGGTAAACTCTAATTTTGGATCGATTTTTTTTATCATAAGGTTGAAAACTGAACATTTGATAGGAACAAAGTTGTATCTTATATCGAAATATACCAAATACCTGATGGAAATGAAAAGACATTTTTTCGAAAACGGTTAGGATTAGCGGCATGAATGTGGAGCACTTACTTTTTAGTCAATAGCTAAAGATATGTAAAAAACGTTGTCCAGAGTTCTTATCATACAGGGCGTAAAAAATGGGGTCATGAGTGTCACAGCTACTCCGTCGCTGCAGCTGTAAGTAATTCACAAGAGTTTCTTGGATAGTAATTTGAAGGGTCTTACCTGATATACACCATATTAAAAAAATTTAAATATATCTGGTGGTTCAATAATTATATGTAAAACCTTGACTTCATTGCAGCTCTTTTGGAGCCCATATCTCCGACGAGGCGGCCTATACAAAGAAAGTTTATATGAACTTGAAGAATACCTTTCTCGTGTTTTTTTTTTCATATCCTGTAGATTTCTCACATTTTCCCGGATATTTTCTAGATTCTGGACTAATGCTTTCGAAATTTTGGAACCAAATGCAAATCTGGCTTGACAATATAACTAATTTTAGGTTATAAAAGTCCATATAACTTGAAATAAATGTTCATAAAATCTTAATTAGAAGGTTTCACGTATCAACAAGTTAAATATGTCTCTTGCCATATTTGCTACTTACTTATACGAACCTTTACTGTTTTTTCAAACCTCTGAAACGCATTACTTCAAATTCCATTCATTTTAATGTTCCACAATTTTCCATTGATACTTAATTGATGCATCTACCAATTTGTCAGCTTATAATAATGTTGTATGGTATTGTATCCATTCCTGTCTCATTTAGTCACATCGTTGTATTTAATTTAATATATTAAATTATTTCTTAAGTAAATAAACTAAATACAATTTCAAACACTTTCCTAAATTTTACGTGATACTAAGCAAATATTCTAAAGGCATCTTTTAAATCATTTTATTAGAAAAAAGTTAGCGGGACTAAGTTTTTTAAATAATAAAATAACTTAGGACAAAAAGAAAAAGTTTAAGTGATAAATAAAATTTCTCTTAAAAACTAATGAGTCAGGTGATAAAGAAACTTATTTTTTTTATTATGGAGGGAATTTGCCTTATTAATGTAATGCCCTTTGGCTGAATGGAATTCAGTATTCAACATAATAATAATAAAGCCTTACATTTGCAAATATTCAGAAACCGCAACACAAACTATACTGATATACTAAAAACGAGACCCTATTAGACAAGAAAATTCCTAAACTCACTTATACAAATTACTAGATAAGATACTAATAAAGAGACTAAATCCTAAGTTTAACATCTATCAAATAATTGCGCAGACTGGCTTTACAAAGGGTTTCAGCACTTGCGACCATTTTACGATGAAAAAAACCCTAATTGAAAAAGTCAATGAGTACTATATTCCGTTGTATTTAGCGTTTGTCGTCTTTGAAAATGCTTTTGATACCATTAGAATGTAGGCATTAGAAGAGGCACTGGTCAATAGATCACAGGTATCAAAAATTAATATAAAACATCCTTAAAAATTCGACCATCGCAATATAAATAAACGACAATCTGAAAACCACTAGGGTACGTACAAAACAAGACATTAGACAGGATGATACAATCTCTCCCAAATCGTTTATTTGGCACTGGGGGTCATGTTAAATATTTTAACCATTTTTATGTTACCTACGATATACTACTGATCTTAGATTACAAAGCAAAACTCCAACTAATGGTTAATGAGCCATATGTTATATTCCAAGCGAAAGAGCTTACCATAAACCTACAGAAAATGAAAGTCATAAACAATTCTAACGACATAACGCCAGTGATAATTGAAACTAACCAAACAGAATAAGTTCAAGAGTACATATATCTGAAACAACTAGTTAGACTCGAAAAGGACAACCAAACAGCGGAGATTAAACATTTTAAAAGGAAATAAAATATCTATGCATCTCAGAGCAAGAGGGTATCAGAGCTAGAGTGTATAACAGCTACATACTACCCGCTTGTACTTACGGAGCTCAGACTTGGACATTTACGCAATTCAACTTAGGTTAAATAAGCAAAACACAATGCGTAATGGAAAGACAAATGGTTGCAATGATATTAAAAGACAAAAATGAAATAACTGGGTCAGAAACCAGACCAAAGTAAAATGTGGTCGAACATACAGCTGAAGTTAACTTGAAATGAGCTTGATATAACAAGAAATACCAAGATGAAACGTGGAAGAATATACTTGTGGAACGGGGGTCATATCTGGGTCACAGGACGAGAGGAAGGCCTCAGTTGAGATAGAGAAACGAACTTAAAGGATACGCTGGTTTGTTGTATGTAGCGCAGATTCGCTAAAAATTGAGAGAAATGGGTACTGAAGAGGAAATATTTTTAACAAAAGAAGGAAAAACTATTTTCTTCAAACATAATTTTAAAATAAAATTTTTCAACTAGAAAAATTTCACTAATAGTAGATATTTTATTAAATTTAAGCGATATTTTTATAGATGCAATAAAATGCTCTCATTATTTTGCACATAAATGGAAAATACTACTCGATGATGCTTTGAAATTTCTTACAATTTCTTGAGTACGTGGAAATTATAATCCTTTGCAATACATTGAAATGCCGTTCAATAAATAGAAATTGGCTGTTATACCCTAGGATGACTTGAATTCATTTTATTTTTATTTGCAAAATATTATATTCTAACTTTTACTATTTAGTGGCTTTTAAATAAATGTTAATAGTTGAAAAGTATAAAAATTTGTTCTTCAAAGGAAGTGAGGTATTAATTAGATTATTTAAAAATCATATTTTCCTTAAATATGAAAACATTTTCCTTTCCTTTTCAACGAAGATCACTGTGGATGAATAATAAAGAAAGTTTAATTTTAAAGCTCAAAAGCGTAGTATCGGAAAAAATATTACCTTTTTACCTAATTAATATATTTATATATTTTTATTATATTTTACGATGGCAAAATAAAAACGCCTTCGTAATTGCTTATATGAGAACTATAAGCAACGAAGCGTTTGGGGAATAATATGAAGACACGTAAAGGGAAAAAATGCCGCCATTATCAGAAATAGCATCGCTTGTTGCATTAAACATGGGGCATTACTTGTTTTTACTTTTTTTGTGAAGGGCAACTTTTGACACGTTCAGTTCGATTTAGATGTCCATTAAACAGATATACACCTTCATATCTTTATTAAATGAAATGAAATATTATTGTTAAAATTGTAGAGGATAATAAAACGTAATTAGTTATAATTTAATAGCGATATTTTTATAAATTAACCGTTTTATTATAAAGAAGCAATAAATACGGATTTTTTTTCCAGTCGTTTAAGGGAGATTTGAAAAAAAAATTTTTTTTTGAAATTCTTAATCTATATATAAGTTAAATATTCATCCTCTAAAAGAATTCTTCGAAATTTGAGCATTCTTTAAGCCCATTTGAATTCGCTACGGTTTGCGTGCTCTGATCGTCTCAACGGATCGCTCGGCAAGCAAATTTATGCTAAAGTCGGATAAAGCGAAAAAGGCCATGATCGAGCAACGGGAGAGACAATCCACTCAACACGAGCAGCTTCAAAAGAAGAAAGGATGCCTCTGTAGACCAGGCATTACTAATTAACGGCAACATGAACACTTTACCAAACTCATTACCAAACTTTAAACGCACGTTTATTTCTCTTCCCAGCGCGTTTCCTTCATTACTAAAATATTGTTATAGATGAATTTTTAGCATGTCTCTTATAATAAAATTCATTTTGTGGTTTGCCAGATAGAGAATTTGTAACTTCCCCAAAATGATACCATAATCGCAAATTTTTCCTTACATACAAAATATACCATCAGCCAGGGCGAATCCAGCTGAACGTTGTTTTTGTTTGGCGCTTTAACATCTATATTGCAACATAAAAATATGTAATATCTTACAAACTAATTTATTCAATTCAATATAAGCTTACGAATAAAAAATTATAGAAATATTATCATACTTAAATTATAAAGGAAAGTGGCGGTAGAGACGATTCATTGGCTCGTTTATTAAATGAAACTGTTGGTTATTTCGTAAAGTTTCCCCATAATTATATTTCTTTCCTGAAAAATGTACTCTTACTTTCCTTTTTTTTTCCAGAAAGTAAACAATTTTTTCAAAAACTGTGCAAAAATAACCAAACAACCCTGGCTTGCTATAAAAAAGAACCATGACAGTTTGGAAGCTGCACACCGAGCAGTTGGAATGAAAAGGGTATAATTAGAGGTTATTATAATCTGCTTAGTTACACATTTCGATAAATAATTTTTCATCTTTATGTATCCTATGACACTTTAACATATAGAATCAAATTACAATTAAAATTTGGTTATAGTTGGCTTATTGAACATCTTCGTTGCGCAATGGTAGGAAAGTTAACCTTCGAGTCAAATAAACTCGAAGGTAGTTGGTTCCAGGCTGAACGCTGGCCAAAATATTTTTATGAAATATATCGTCTGCTGTCTCGCATGGTACAGACCGAGAATTAGTCATGGGATTAATAAAATAACGATCCTCTTTGGAGAGTTAAAATCGACTGCTAACAGTAACAAGATCTTTTACGCAACACATATACTACATAGAAAGCAACAGGAAACCATTACGTAGGTCGCAGTTCCCTAGCATGGCTGATCAGAGGTTAGTGAAGGTCATATACATCTCACAAGTTCCAACACCTCGGGTATCGCAAAGATAAATTGGTTTCGTAGTTCTTGAGATTTTCGCAAACAAATAAATATATGATTCCTGTTTATGTAATGGTGATTTTTGAGTTTATTCCTCCAAACTTGTGAAATAATTTTACAGATTACAAATATTATGCCAGAAAATAGAAATTTTTATTTTTAAGATTGGGTATTTAAAATGCCAGATCGAAATTAGTAAAAAATGGCGGAGCTAAACACTACTCCAAAGATCATTGGATATCCCCGTTACCTGACCGAAATTAGAAAGAGAAGTACTACTCTTCGAAAACGCTCTATCTTTTTTTTAAGCGTTAGCCAAGTTCTTCAATAGGATCCGCAATCTATATTAAGTAATATTAATTTCTCTTATGTCTATGCCAAAAACCCATACTACATAACCTCAAATATCTCAGACTCTTCACGTGGTGAGCCAAGTTTGACCACAGATTCGTATTCTAAATAACAAATTACTTCACAAATGACCCCCAACTGCCCAACAACAATTATGGCCAAATTTTTTGTAGACCTGCATAATCAGAGTATCGCCAAAATATAAATTTGTTTTTTTTTGCCAGTATGCACCCGAAAAGTACACAGTTTTTTTTGCTTATGTTATTGTCATAATTTATATTACCAACAAATAAATACTTATATAGGATTACTAAGGATAAGGACCTTGTGATAAAGCTTTAAAATTAGCTAAGATGTAGGAGAAATTATATTATTTAATATAGATTGCAGATCCTAGACAAGAAAATTGGCTCAGGCGTACAAAGAGATAGGGCGTTTTCGATCAGCAGTACCTCTATTTCTAAGGAAGGAGCTGAGCATGATACGCCAAACGCACAGTGGATATCCCTGTCACCTGACCGAAATTAGAGAAATACTACGCATCGAAAACGCTATATCTCTCTTTAAGGGGGCATTAGGCCCGCCATTTTTGCCCATTTATCTGTCATTCACAGCTAATTTCGATGTTTTATACTAGATGTCACCCCTATGCAGAATAGACGCAATAAATTGCTTAGCGTAAAATATAGTAATTCTCAACGTAAAAAATAGTAAATCCGAAGTTATAGAATCACTCAATGAAGAATTAAAAGTGAGACAGTGTTGTCAAATAATAATATATCATCGTCGATTAAGCTAAAATTTATTGTTTTATTGGTCATGTTTAGGTACCAAATTCAAAAGATTACAGAATAAAAAATGGGAAAATAGTCTGTGAACATTATCTAGAATTTGAATAGCTTTTATTAGATTTTGTGTCATTTTGTCTGAAATATTTGGCAATCCTGTATGTTATGATGCGATCGGGGATTTTCGGAGAATACACGATTATTCGAAAATACAACAAAGCAATTTTGTTTTATTTGATTTGCTAACTTTTTCGTTTAGGGACGTTTGACCTTGAGAGGGTGTGAAATAAATATTCTAAATTTTGTATGTGCTAAAAAACATTTTCTGCCAGTTTTGTTTCAATGTTTATTTTTAATAAAAATAATTGGTTTTCGTTTAAGGGTTCTTTTTTTATAAATACAATTAGTGTTAGTGTAAACTTCTGTGTGCTGTTAGACATGGGGAAAAAAAAGTTCGTAGACTGAGTTGTCTTTTAGCAGGAATATCAGATGGAGAAAGGCTCAAAAATTATTTAGAAAAAAGAAGTTTTACAGGTAAGTCATAAATACGGGTAATTAAGGCGAATAAGTTATTTTTTCAATATAAACTATGATAAATTTAATGAAAAATCAGGAATTTAAACCGTTCTTAAATACTAAGAAAGACAAAGAGTTTATTGTAGTTTTAATTTTGGCATATTTAGAAAAGCCAAGATCATGATAGTAAAAGTTTGTGATATAGGCCTTGACGATTTGTTAAAAAATATGAGGGTCTAAACGTAGTAGGTGACTTACAGGTACAGTCAGGAGACTTATGAATATTTTTCTAGCTCACTTGAAATAATTACCAACAAACAAATGAAAAAAATTACATTAGTGCATAAAAAATTTAGAATAAAATTATTACTAAAGATTTGTTTTACTTAACTTTATTATATACCTCTATTTTTTTGTGCCTCTTCTCTTCTTTGAGCATTTTATTTTTCTGCTAGAAAGTTCTCCTTCAGTAAAAAGACAAATTTTAAAGTTGTTGTTGTGACTCAATCGTTAGAAAATTCTTTATTGAAAAGTACTGAAACTCTGTTATGTTTAACCCTTTACAAAAACATAGTATTATTTTTATTCTGGTAAACCTATTATTAATATTGTGGTTGCTAGTAGTTAAATTGTGGTTTTTGAAAAATTTAGATCAAAAATTATTTAGGTTACCATTCCATTGTGTAAAATATTTTTTACCTCTGTAACTAATTTTTATCTATATACTGAATTCAAAAAAGAACATGTTAATGGTAAACTTTAATTCCTCTAATTATCTAATTCGAAAACTGGTCTAAGTTGACAATAAATGTATTGATTTACAAGGAGAAAAATGTCAGTCAAGTTTTCAATCTTCAGAATATAAGATTAAAAAACTCGTCTTGTTTTGTTACCAAGCTAGTAAAAATGAAAAATATTATTTATGGTTTACAAAAATTTTTCTTACTCATTCTAAGCTTTATCTTGTTTTATCTTTTTTATATATGTAACGGTCTGTGTTCCTATATCTGTGATAAAGATTACCCAGAACAAGAAGTTTAGACAAGTTATAACAAAATCAAAAACATAACTGGTCAACTAAAATATCTTTTCTTGATGACTGCATCAGATTTAAAAGTTAAACATTTTTAGTGAGTCTGGCTGTAAAATTTGAAACTTACATAATTTTATTTTACAATGAATAAGAAATTAATTTTATAGTGTTCTGGTAATATTTTAATCAATAACCTTTACAGTAATATCCATGTACATATATTTTACTAATATTCACTCATCTTCTTTTAGAGATGTCATCTGTCCTGAGCATATTTTAGATCATTGCAAGAACCAGAACCAAATTTTAGTAGATGAGAAAGAAAGTTTCCATACTGGTTATACTAAATTTTTACAAATACTGATTAAATTAGTAATACTAATTAAATACTAAATCTAATAAGCAGTCATGGCTAGGTAAATAAAGTTTAATAACCTCCTAAGTCATTGTGATTTTAGATAATTAATAGGTGTCTAATTCAGCACTACCCAAATTTCTCCATAATAAGACAGAAAAATGGTTTGGACAAAAGTTGTTTAGGACAATGGGGATCACCTATTGGTGCTAGTGACTTTGACCTTAAGGTCAATTTACAAGGTCATTCAAATCTCAATTTGAGTTTTTTAAATAGAAATCCTCATTTTTCATTGCATTCATGCAAAGCTGAGAAAATTTCCTATACAACAGAGAATGTTGATGAATATTTGACCCTATATTTATTTTTTACTTTGAATATTTTTGTTTTTGTGTTATAATTTCATATATTGCTCTTTTCCCCCTTATCATATTAACGTTTCTCCCCTTTAACCTTTGTTACATTTCTATCTTTATATCTGAATTTGAAGTGTTGTATCAGAAAACTTAATTTTTAATGATTTTTTTTAAATTTTATTTAAAAGTTCTTTATTGCCTTTACACCCATGACCCTTATCTAAAATCCTTCTGCCATAGTAAATTTAATTTTATTGAAATAATATGTAAACTATACATTGAAAAAATAACACTTTAATAATTTTAGTATCATGTCATAATCCTTGGTATTTTAGAAAAAATTTCATACAGTATTATAAAACTGATGTCAACCATTCTTTTAGCGATAATGTTAGTCTTGACCCTGCATACTTTTGTTCATTTGAAGAGCAAGACCAGAGCCAAGGACAAAGTTTCAGTGGGTAAGGAGATTTTATATAGCATAGTAATTGTTGAAGGATTTAATCTGAGCCAAATAATGCATGGTCTTAAATATAAGCGTTTCATCGCAGATGTGGATTCTAGTGTCTTTGCAAAAATTAAAAGGGAGGAAACCTATGATAAATTTGTAGATAAAATAGCCTGTAAAAACCATGTGGTGAAAAATGTAGGCAAAGGCTTATGTAACTGTTTAAAAAGTTTAATGGCTAATGCAAAAAAAACTACTCACTAAGAAAAAAATTTGTGACATTTAAAATTTTATCATGAAAAATCTGTATGTTAATGCACATGAAGATGTAGAGAAATTGAAAAATGACTTAGGTAATACCATTAACCACGTTTTTGGACGCACTGTAGTTTAGACTGTTGTCAACTTGTAAGTGATAATAGTCAAAGCAAAATGAAAGCAGTGAGAGATTCTGGATTACTGTATCATATAAACAGTATGTTTAAATGATAATTTCTCTTTTCTTTGTTTAACTCTCATCCATTTTAGGTGCAGTAGAAAAATTACAGGAAAAAGGACAACTCGTAGACAATGAAACCAATAATAGGGTTGAATGATATATGTCGCTACTTTGCAAAGTTAATGCAGCAATGAGGTTAAACCTAACCAGCCGTGGTTTTTCCCAAACCAGACCAAGGTATTTTATATTTAATTTAAAAATTTCAAATTCTTTAAAAGCTTCATCTATTGCTCCGTGCTCAATTTTTTTATGTTATTGCAAGGAAAATTACAATGCCGTTTACTATTTCATACATAAGAAAATATGATTTCAATTTACAAAGTGTTTGATAAAACCAAGTTAGGACAATTATTATATGTTTTATAAATTGTAAAGGGTAATAAACAATATGTGAATATGAACCAAATTTTAATGTGAAATTAATTTTTTTTTTTTGGGATCAAGACATATTGAAATTACTTATATTTAATATTATATTGATGTTTTGTGATTATACCAATAGTTATTACTGGTTATATTAAGTAAAGGATAAAGATATTTTCTAACAAATTTTACACACACTGCATAATGAAACCTGTCTATTTAAGATACAATGAAGGCCCTGATTGGCAGATTGATCAATGGGAAAAAATTGTGGGAAGTCCAGCAGGAGACAGTTTTAAAAAATTAATGGCCGAGAACAAAAGGACAATTGAATTGAAATGTCAAAGAGATCAGAAACCACAAAAAAAAATTAAAAAAAAACATCTTTTGTAGCGCCAAATATAGACTATGAGTCCAAGGCAGAACAACCACCACTGTCTGAAGCAGAATATTTCTCGGAACAAGAAAGGCCCTTGAGAAAGTTAAAGGTATGATAGCATATCTTTTATATTAGAAAATTAAACCAGTTTATTGAAAATATTGAGCACTTTATTGGTATATATCTCTACGTAAAACTACTATTTCAAATAACTGCACCTTTATACTTTCTTGTTTATTTAATTATTTTCTTTTTCTTAGGTTTCATTAGAAGATGTTGTAAAGATTGAACGCGATACAGTTGGGCAGTGGGAGAGAATGGAATAATAGAGATAAACTGTCTCCATAAAGTTAATAAAAAGGGCCAAACATTAGCTGAGGCAGTAAAAGCAAATAAAACAATTTGTTTGGAAATAGTGAAAGGCAAAATAAAACTAAAAAAGATTGCATTTAATACCATCAGGTAATTAGGTTAAAAATAAATAATTATACACCTTTCCATATTGTTTAAAATTGAAAAATGCTTAGGTAACAGGTAATAAATTAAAATGATTTGATCATTGTTCTCTCTTAATTTGTGATTGAACGAATGAATTAACAAAAAGGAGGTGATATTTGATTATCGGTGTCTAGGCCTCCTAGGGCTCTTTACATAGCACCATGATTGCAGGTCATTCGAATCCGATCACCTTTGCGAATCCGAGCAGCCTTGTTAATTAAAGTTGTTTAACTGTTTTCAGTAACAGAATTGTATCTCCGAAATAGTCAAATGTTTCATCCTCCTCCAGATCCCATCTGCACGTCAGATCATCTATGACACCAATCTTATGAAGAAAGCCCCCTAAGAAAACAATATCCTGTCAACAGTCCCACTACAATTCGCAGCTCTTTTCTTCCTAAGAAGAGAAGCTCCCTAGTAAGTCTTGCGCTAGGTCCAGTTTGTTCCTTGACACACCTCATTCCAGGAGTTCCTCTCCACGATTCAATAAATTTACTTTCCACCAACAGTTTTAATTCCTTTTTGCCAACGACAATTGGGGTAGGTAGAAGTGGTTTGGGTCCATATGGTTTAATGCGGACCGGATCTTTACCAGAAGGTGCGCTTTCTCATTTCCGTGTATACCCAAATAACCGGGACTCACACGAGTCTGATTGTGCATCCTTTCCTTGTCAGACTGTTCAGTACATCTTTGTACTCAGATACCAGTCGCGAAGTTTGGACACTGGACGTCAGTACCATTATCGCAGCCCTACTCTGTGAATATATGTTTATTACCCTATTATGTTTATGATACTATTACAGAGATGGTCACACTGCAGAATAGCATAAATTTCCGATGTAAAGATTGTCGCACATTGTCCGAGAAAGTAAAACTCTGATTCTCGTGCTCCTGCTGAACACGCCGACTCCAGTTTTTTCGTCTCGCCGAGATCTATCTGTTAACCAACAGGATCCATTTCTCGGAAGATTTTACTACCCCTCCTAATCCTTTCCACTTGGAAAAAGTATCTATAGAGAGTGATTGTGTGTCAAAAACGCCGCCATGTAATCTGTTTGCATGGGGAGTGATGACATCTCTCCGCCACACTTTCCCAGATACCTAAGTAGCCATCCGTTCCAGTTCCGAGATACCCTAGGCAGCTGAAACGATAGATAGCCTTCAGGGCCTTGTGATTTTTATATATTAATTTATTAAAAGCCAAAAGAAAGGCTAGACAAGATAAAATAAAAAGTTTGTCACTTGAAATTTATTAGTAATGTCCACAAAAGCGAATTATTTAAAATTTCAAAATATATATTTAATTTTTTGATTAATTAAAAATCCTTTGATATATATATATATATATATATATATATATATATATATATATATATATATATATATATATATATATATATTATATTATCTTTACTTTTTAGATTCAAGGACAATTAAACATTTTCGAAAAAGATCTATGCTTTTTATAGTATATATAAATGATAAGAGTGCCCCTACATGTGGAAGCGATTGTCAGAGAAGAAGAAATGTGGAAACAGAAAATGGTTCCCAAATTAAATCAATTTTTTTCAACTGTATACTTCCATTCACTATAGATAAAAACAGACAGTGTTCAGACCCAAATCATAAAAAATGATTCACTCTTCTTTTTGAAAAGCCTCTGCCCCAAAACATTGACACTATGGGTGTAGGATATTTGTGATTGACTGTCCAAGATGGTTAGATTGTGTAATAGACTAATTTTACTTTCTAGGAAAATTGAAACAGGTATATTATAAAAAATATATTTTGAAAATTTTATTTTAAGTTTCACTTAAAACCTGATGTTGAGTCCCCTCAAATAGTTTCAAAATACATTCACATGCATAGAACACTACTAACAAAGGTACACTATTTGTCAAGAACGCATTTTGTAATGGCAAAAACGTATTTGTGAACGAACGGTAAGATTTAGGAAACGATGGACAGTCACTTCCACAAAATCCTAAATTAACAATGCCACCTCTCAACAGGTCCCCAACCATCTTCAAATTCACAGAATATTACTAATCGAAGCAAGACTTTGCAATAAAACAAGCATGTTTATAAATTAACGGTAAGTTTCTAGTTCTAGTCGTAGAAAAATCTGAAAGTAAAAAAGCGTAATTAAAATAATGGTAATTCTACTTTCCCTTTCCATAGCAATACAAAATAGGTTAAATCAAAATATTTCAAAATTTTATTTCTCTTTAGCTTCACATGGGATAGATAAAGCCTGATGTTAACTTCCCTAGACAAGGTCTAAACTATATTTACAGAATAGTACAGACAAAAATACAATATTTATCAAAAATGTTTTATATATATATATATATATATATATATATATATATATATATATATATATATATATATATATATATATTGTATTTTTAAAATGCTTTTTTCTAGCTCTATTTAGGGCAGATAAACCTTCATGTAACCTCTCCTGGATGAGCTCCAAAACACATTCACAGAATAGTACTGACAAAAATACGATATTTGTTAATACAGTTTCTTTCAATTCTTGTTGTTGAGAGAAATGCCTATGAAGTAATGGTAATATTACATATTTTTTTAGTTTTCCTGCTTAGAAAAACTGAAATATTGTATAGGCAAAATATTTTATATTTTGTATTGTCAGAAAACCAGTGTTTATCAACAATGCTTATTGTTTAGAAGAGAAATATTTAAAAAGTATTGGTAATAATATATATTTTAGGATTCTTTCCTAGAAAAAGTTGAAATATATTAGAAGCCAGATATTTTTAAATTATTTTTATTTTTAGCTTCTGGTAGGGCAGGTAAACCCTAATGATACCTACCCTGAGTGAACTCAGAACTGAAGAATGCTTGTTTAAAGGGAGACAAATGTTTATGAAGTAACTGTTTCACTTATATATAGGGAGAAAAATTCATTTTCTATGAAGAATGCTCTTTTTAATAGGAGAGTAATCTTTATATGTGTATAAAGTAACAGTAAAATTACATAATTAATACTCATAGAAATCAGTTTTCATTAATTGTATTTTTTAACAGGATATAAGCATTTAGTGATATATTATTGTATTTGCTGCTGCGGTTATGCAGCATTGCAATTGAAAAATTGCAGTGTTGACCAATGGACTGGTTCGTATGTCCTTATATTTTTATTAACGCATTAGAGAACATACCACATACAGTGATATGATATATTCTATATAGATGTTACGTAGACATATTGATGTTGCACATTTGTATGAAAGGTAAAGGACATTTCGTCTATGATCGCATTAATGTATAGACCGACACATTACTAGTTAATTTTTTGTAATTTTGTGTAATATTAAGGTTTTTATCAACCATTTATTATAACCTTTGTTACTTAATATGCAAGACTATCATATTAATTTTGTTTTAGCAGCAAATACAATTATTTATATTTGTTCGTATGAACACATGCATTCATAAAAGTTTTTAATGTTATAAAATTTATAGTTATTTTTTCATATAACATAATTAGTGACAATCTCTGAGGAGTTGGTGGTCAGATCACCTTTTCTTTTTCTCAATATTCTTATTATTTAATTTATATTTTATATATTATTATATAATTTATATTTTATATATTATTATTTATTTTATATTTTATTATTATAGAATTTTTTTAACCAATAAATATTATTGGAAACGATTTTTATTTATCCCAAAGAAATACAGTTCCTAATTTCATAGTGGACGTAGATTAGTTTGTCTTGGTAAGATGACCTAATTAATCCTGGTGAAAAGAGGTTCTAAAGACATATCAACTGTATTAAAGCAAGATAATTTTTTCCGGTAAACTAAACCATACTATAATTTAGAAAAATCTTAATCAATTTGAACTACTTTTTTCAAAATATTGTAGAAAAAATAAAATAGCAAACTATTTCTATAAGTTGTACAATTATACTGAAAGTCTATTTTATTTCGTCCTTGAACTTTTCTTCTACAGATCAAATGAATGAATATTATTTGGAAGTAATTAACTTCGTTTTTCTCTAGTAATAATGGTATGCAAAACTATACAAGTAACGAAATACTTTTTATATTTCTATGCGTTCGTAATTAGCTGCATGAAATTACAACATTAGAAAATTAAATGTAACTAGTTATAGCGGCCGATTCTGTAAGCAAATTTTCTTACATACCCTTTCTGTATCTCTTTTAAGACAGTGACATACTTATACGTTACTATAGACTCGACAAAGATGCTAGATCCTTATTATGGCCTTCTCTTTCCCTTTATTTTTATAGAATCCCAATCTAGGGGAATTAGCCCAATTGAAAACATGAATGAGTTCATTGATAAAGCAAATTTCCATTCATAATTCAGCAGAGACCTCTGCATCAAACATCTCGAAGTTAGTCCACTTCGGGTATCATAACAGTGACGTATTGCTCCGAACATAAGCCAATAGTCGAATATCTCTTTCTATTGAGTGCAAATAAAAGGAGAGCACCAATGCCAACAAAATCAGATTAGCCCAGTTAAACTTTGTGATTAGGTTATTGGCCGAAGCGGGAATTATAATATCTTTATTTTACACCAGTTTTTAGTTTTCCCCGACACCCGTGAAAAATAAACACCTTTTCGTTGTAATTTTTTTGGTAGAAAATGTATTTTTAACAAAGGATCAGGCTGCGTCAATAAAATTTGTCAAATGTTTATTCGTTTTTAAATGATTTTAAAAATCATGGCTTTTTACGTCGACTACAAACATACCTGCGAAAAAGTGGTTAAAAATGCTATTTGTTGTTTTTTTTCTGTGCAACTTTTGTTATCCATGTCTTTATTAAACCTTTCTCGAACATTTTTCGAAAATTTCAGGTCAAAATTGCTTTTACTTTTCGCGTGTACCGGGTCCAAAAATGTCTTATTTTTGATCAAAATATTCTGCTAACATGACCTTGAAAAATGCACCCTTAAACGTGAGCCAACTGTTTTGTATAGAATCCGCAGTCTATATTAACTAATATTAAATTCTCTTGGAAATAAGTAAGAGAAATAGTTATATATCGGAAATAAATAAAATTCTCCATTTTTGCCGGTTTAGTAATAAAACAAAATGATTTTATTATGCTAGTATTTTTAGGACTTAAAACTTGTTTGTCTTATTGTTGCTCTTGTAAGTTCAAGCCTTCTGCGGTCCGTTTAGGATGGTTTTTAAAAACCATGTTAGTGAATCCGGCTGTATGCGTTTAAAAAGTTTTGAAACAGCGTTACTAATGTCTTTAAGTACGCTGTAAAAGAACTTCACATTAATTTTAAGGTAATGTGATGGAAGTAAAGCTTATAAACCGTTTATTAAATGCATTTAATGTTAATGCATTAAATTTAATAATTTTTACATTAAATCTAATGTAATTATACCTTAAATTTGATATGCTTTCATTTACTTTATTGAAATTTATGATAACATTCAATTAAACTTAATGTACAAAGCTTTAATTTCAAAGTACATGTAACTTATTCACGATTTAAGGTACAAAATCGTTAAATTGAATTAATGAATGTCCATTAAATTTAAGGTTATTTCTAATAGTGTACATACCAGAATATTTCATATATCATTCAAAAATTTTGAAAATAGGTGTTGTTCTAACATGCGTCAAAAAGTGTATGAAACTTTTCATAAGTGGCATCTCTCTTGGCTCAAAATACCTGGATTTTATGAAAATTTTTATTTCAAAAAAAAAATAATTTGGCTAGTTAAAATCCATACTACCACAAGTGTTTTGCTGAAAATAGTGTTTTGAGATGGATTTGTAATACTTATGTTATAATAAACTTAATACAATATTAGGTTAATTTTACATTTTTTAAGAAGAAAACTTTACAATGTCTGGACCAGGATAGGTCCTGCAATAACAGCAAACTTTGTTCTCATATATGTGGCGATGCCTATGGTTAGAATACTACATTTACTTATTTCACCCCAATTTTTTATCTATTATATGCTAGTCTAAAGGGAAATCAATCTTTAGAAAAGAAATTAACACAATTGCTTATTAAATTTGACAGTTGGTTTCTTTATGAGGTCCAATTTTAGTTTTGAAAATAAAAATTTACCATTTTCATTCGGCCCAGAACGGGACGAAAAAAAAATTTTTATAAACCCACATTTTTAGAGCCTAAAAATACTGCAGAACCAAAAAAAAACATCACTTAAGAGCCGATAATCATGGTTGAGTTCTGGCCATTACTTTATCAAAAATTTGGTTAGCAGTCGTAGATTTATTGCGGCTCAAAAATTCTCCTAGTATTTCCAAAAATGTTTCCATGTCTTCCGTGTTACCACATCCAGACGTTAGATCTTTGTTTAAAGTACGATTTTGTTTTAGGAATGTTTTACGTAAATGTACAGCACGTTATTTCTTAACTCTTATCAAATTTTTTATATTAAATTTTTCATATCAATTATCTACTTTCAAAATAGAATCATATTGACACATTTTTGTATATTGCTATCATCTTTTACAAATTTCGTTAAAAAATAAAACATGCTCTCAATCATATAAAAATATATCAGAAAATATACGAAGAAAAACTTTTTATCGCCACATGCCTTTAACAATCAATCAATATGCCACTTCACGAATTTCTTGGTGCCCATCTTGCCAAATAAAATAAATTGCTTCGGCACTTTTCGACAAACTTTGATACACCAGTTTCGTATGCTTTATATTTTTGATCAATTGATTATTTTTTTGCATTTTATTGAAAATTTTTATGTTATAACTGAAAAGATGTACAAAGTGCATTATTACAATAGTCTTCGATTCGAAGTTTATTGGGAAGTGTTATCAAGTAGTATATTTGATGAAAATACATCATTAGTGAAATGTCGTACAAACAAACCAAAATATAGATAATTTAAATCCCACAACCACACTATAAACAAACTTTATAGTCTACAGGAAGTAATCCCTATTTTTACACTTTTACCAATCTTTTAGGACTTTGTGAGTGGCTTCATTTTTATGAAACCAACAACTTTTTATTTAGTTGTTTATTTGTATTATCCTTTCAAGCAGAGAAAAGGAAAGAATATATACAAACAGTGGGTATACTACTACCTGTGTTCTTTAGTCCGGTGTTTTTAGCAAAATTTGTTAGACACATATATTTTTCATAGGAATGGGTTAGAAATTTTATAAACAAAAATACCGGTCTATAATAATAGACTAAAACGTAGGATAATTCTCTCAAAAAATTCTAAGTTATAATTTAAATACTTACAAAATATCCATTGTCAAAAATATAAAAAGTTAAACATATATAAAAAAATAAATTCGTCCATATAATAATAAAATATTTTTGGGGTTATCGGTCATTTTATTATTAATTAAAAACATTTTTAGGGTATTTGACGTTTCAGTTTATTTATTTCTTAAACCATCTGCAGAATTACAATTAACCACTAAAAAGAGATTCAAATGTAATTACTTTTTTTTATGTTGTAATTAAAATTAGACCTATTTATTTTTATTTCCATTGTACTGACATTTTAATTTAATTTACTTTTATATATGGAAATACGATAGCCTCAAAAAAATAAGATAAACATGTTAATTCTACACGCTTAAGAAAAAGACACAAACACAATAATAAAATAATAAAAAACTTACGGCTAATTAGAATTAAATATATATAAAATTAAAGAGTAGGACATACCAAAATAAAAATATATAAAAAAATAAAAAAAAACATAAACAACATTAAACAATAAAATACAACAAAAATTTAAATAATAAATTGTGTTTACACTAGTATACATTACGTATCTAATTCCTAATCAAAGTCAGTGAAACTATCTTCGCTAAAATTAATTATAATTGGTTCCTCTATCTCACCGATTATGAGATCGAGTTCTCACATTTTGTTTTATTCTTTTATTATATGGATTTTTCCAAATTTTCCGCAGTAACTTTATTCAAAAAAATCTTTCAAAAGTTTAGTTAAATTACTAATTTTATTAATTGTGTTATTTCTAGCAACTACCTTTTACTTGAGAAAGATATTTACGTCTTCAACCGACAGTTTCCGGACGATTTATAAGAACAGATTTTCTATCTGGTTTTTCTCAGCAAAGATTAAGTTCTCTGAGCAATTTCCAGAGATCATTTATTTTAATTTCAGGTAAATCGCAGTCTTCAATGATTTTAGTTAGAATTTTGTAGATGGTTGGGATCTGTTTCTCATAATAAAATGAATATACAATCCTTTTAATTGCAGTTTTCATCTCTTCTTCCAACGAGGTTTTTCGTTTGCCTGTGATCGAATGTGGCTTGGGAGTACTAACAATTCCAGTCGTTTTTTCTCCTTCAATATTCGGTACATAGTAGATTTTCCAACTCCTGTCATGTTGGAACATATCTCAACAAAGCTTTTAACATTATTATCTAGATATTGATATCTTAAGACATCATAAACATTCATCGTAATAAGTTTTTCGTTGAGGAAAAAATGCCCTGGTTTAACGATTTTGGAATAAATATAGATGTGGAAGCCATATCTTTTGGGTATCTCACTAGTCTCAAATAATATATAAAAACGAGCGCAAACAAGATAAATCACTAAGAAAAAACTGTAAGTTGTACTTTGCTCACTGACAGAAATTAAATTAAACTATCAGAAATTCTATGTTGCAGTAAATTTATAAAATATATTTAAATATAATGAAATATAACTAGATTTACGGCAGTTCTCAGTTACCTGCGGCACTGGAGCAGGTACGTTAGAGGTTTCGGTAACAGTTTTATTACTCTCTCTAGTTCTTGAATAGAGTATAGGAGTCTGTATGCTTGCGATCGCCCCCCCCCTCCCAAAAGCTTTGAGTTCAGAAAAATAGAACCCATTCTGCCTTTTATATAGGAATGAGTATGCTGCTTGCACTCCCCCCCCGTTGATAACTTGTTTTTCTTGCCATACTGTACTTTTGTGATATCACCGCCCCTCCCCCAAAGAGAGAGGCTGGATCCGCCTCTGCTCTGGTCCTCTTTTCATACGCGTCTCGACCACCTTATAGTCTAGTCAGTAAAACAGGGAACAACTGCTATATAAACTATAAATTCCAAAGTATGTCGGTAGAATATTAAAAACCTGGCGACTTCGATGCCAGACTGAAAAATATCGCCAGTCAATCACTGGATTAGTGTGAAATTTTTAAAAATTATAATTTCAGTAGAAAATACGGAAATCTATCGGCCATATTTAAATAGTTGTTTATCTGTATTATCCTTTCAAACAGAGAAAAGGAAAGAATATATACAAACAGTTTCTTTCCTGCTAATACAACTCTGGTCCTCTCATCATGCGCGTTTCGACCACCTTATGGTCTCGAGTGGAGCTGTATCGAACCGAGAGCAGCATTAGCAGGAAAAAACTGCTATTAAAATGTAAATAAAAAATGGCCGACTTCGATGTCAGACTGAAAAATATCGCCTGTCAAATGGCATCTAAATCAAAATTTCAGTAAGAAATAAATAAATTTATCTGCCATATTTAAATAGTTGCTTATATGTATTATCTTTTCAAGCGAGGAAAAGGAAAGAATATATACACACAGTTTGTTTCCTACAAATACATCTTTAGTCCTCTCTCCATACATAAAAAAAACTATTTATATACGGCAGATAGATTTTTTTATTTCTTACTGAAATTTTGATTTTTAAAAAGGGTCTAGGCGATTAGAAAGGCCGAAATTGCCCCGTCGGTAATAAAAAAATAAAAACACCCAGTTGTTCTACATGAAAAATTACCCACACAAAAAATATTCAGCCGCGCCAAAAATTTTTGTAAAAAATATTTTGTTATAGACAATAAAAAAACCTACAAAATGAAAAAAAAAAAAAGAAGTTTTACGATTTTTAGAACCAACGATATCGTCAAAAAACAAAAAAAGGCATTTTATTTTTTTTAGGTTATCTGACGATAAAGGTGGAAAATTTTTTTTGTATTGGTACCTTTTGATGTAGAACAACCGGGTGTTTTTTATTTTTTTATTACCGAAGGGGATGTTTCGACCCTCTTAATCGACCCTTTAGCACTACTCCGATGATTGTATAGATGTCGTTTGACTGGCGATATTTTTCAGTCTGGCATCGAAGTCGGCAGGTTTGTAAAGGGTGTTTTTTATAGAGATATAGAACTTTAAGTTGGCAACACTTTTTTAACTGGCGGCCATTTTGTCAGCTGTCAAGTGATTTATATTTAGTTTGGTTTGGCATTTCAACATGAATAGACTGACGCCTGAACAACGCTTCCAAATTGTGCAAAATTATTTTGAAAATCATGGTTCTGTTCGAAATACATATCGCGCACTATGTCCATTTTACGGTCAACATAATCGTCCATCAGAGCAATTAATTCGATTAACTATGGAACGTTTTCGCACCATGTTTACTCTAAATGATAATACGCATCCACAAAGACGTCGTACAGTGCGTACAGAAGAAGTCATTGCTGCTGTAGAGCGTAGCGTAGAGGAAGACCCGAATCAGTCTATCCGCCATCGTGCGCAGGAATTGGATATGTGTCCATTCACTTTATTGAAGATTTTGCGGAATGATCTTGGTTTGCGTGCTTACAAAATCCAACTCGTGCAAGAATTGAAGCCACACGATCACCTAGTAAAGCGTAGATTCGGTGAATGGGCCCAAAACAAGATTGCCGTTGATCCCGATTTTCATAAGCGAATTTTGTTTAGCGATGAAGCTCACTTTTGTTTGAATGGATACTTCAATAAACAAAACTGCCATATTTGGAGTGATGATAATCCTCAAGTGTATGTTGAGACACCGTTACATCCATAAAAACTGACTGTTTGATGTGCTTTATGGGCTGGTGGAATCATTGGTCCGTACTTCTTTAAAAACGATGATGGTCAGAACGTTACAGTCAATGGTGACCGCTATAGAGCCATGATTACTGACTTTTTCGTTCATCAATTGAACAACCATGATGTGCAGGAGCTGTGATTTCAACAAGACGGCGCAACATGTCACACAGCTCGTGCCACAATTGATTTATTGAAGGAAACGTTTGGTAACCGCATAGTTTCACGTTTCGGACCCGTGAATTGGCCTCCAAGATCGTGCGACTTAACGCCGCTAGACTATTTTCTGTGAGGATATGTGAAGTCGCTAGTCTACGCCGATAAGCCCGAAACGATTGATCACTTGGAGGATAACATTCACCGCGTTATTGCCGATATACGGCCTAAAATGTTGGAAAAAGTCATCGAAAATTGGACCTCCAGATTAGACTACGTCCGAGCCAGCCGTGGCGGTCATATGCCAGAAGTCATATTTAAATTATAATGCCAGAAGGTTATCTTTCGAATAAAGTAAATTTCATGTCAATTTAAAAAATTCATCTATGTTTTATTCCATTTAAAAGTTCTATACCTCTATAAAAAAACACCCTTTATTATCCTACTTTGAAATTTATATTTTATATATCCAGTTGTTTCCTGCGAATGTTGCTCTCGGTTCGATACAGCTCCACTGACGAGACCATAAGGTGGTCAAGATGCATATGGAGAGAGGGCCAGAATTGAATTTGCAGGAAACAAACTATAAATATTATTTTCTTTCCTCTGGTTAAAAGGATATTACATATAAACAACTATTTAACTACGGCAGATAGATTTCTTTACTTCTTACTGAAATATTGACTTTTAAAATTTTCGCCCTACTCCTATGATTCTATAGATGTCATTTGACTGGCGGTATTTTTCAGTCTGACACCTAAGTCGGAAGGTTTTTAATATCCTATCGACATACTTTGGAATTTATATTTTTTATAGTAGTTGTTTCCTTCGAATGTTGCTCTCGGTTCAATACAGCTCCACTGACGAGACCATGTGGTCGAGACGTGTATGGAGAGAGGACCAGAGTTATATTTGCAGGAAATAAACTGTTTGTATATATTCTCTTCTTTTCTATAATTGAAAGGATAATACATATAAACAACTATTTAAATACGGCATATGGATTTCTTTATTTATTATTTAATTTTATTTTATTAAAATAGTGTGAGTAACTCTTTCTTTTGCATTTAAGTTGTAGGATAATTTGATGAAAACACGAAAGAAAATGTGTCCTGCAAAAATGATGCGTCGATCGCCGGGTCCACCACCTGCTGATTTTCTCACAATTGCTTAATTAATACTTAATACTACTATCGAGTGGTCATATTGCCACACAAATTTTACGTGTCATTTTTCCAGTCCGATTCTGGGAAATTGTCAATTTTTGTATAACGTTATACTGATTAGCGCTTGTCGGACAAAAAGGTGACATGATAGATAATTGTATTTTCTGACCAAGTTATGGAGTGTCCGACAGAAATATTGCGCTGTACTGTTAGTTTGACAATAATATTATTAAAATATCCTATCGCATAATTGCTTATACACTAGATAAATAATTTGCAAGCAAATATGTACCAAATTAGGCATACGTATTTTGATTAAGAGGAAGGTTCTCAATTCGTCGACTATGTATTTTTTTTTATAAATGTACATCGATTACTTCGGAACGGCGTCACCGATTTGAATGAAATTTTTTATATTATGTAAAGAAAGTTGCTGCGGTAGTCCTATATATTTTTGGACGAAATTGGTGCAGTAAAATCCAAGATGCCGCTGACAATATGGCGACCAAAAAACAAATTATTTTTAAAAAATTCAATATGGACAGAAAAATTTAATTTTAAACGATTTTCTCTAAAATTGGTATAGGAGAGTTTTCGGTATTGTGCATAACGAATCTAAAACATTTTTTAAATATTCAATATGGCGGATAAAACAATCAATTTTGTCCGATTTTCTTCAAAATTGGTAAGAGGGAGTTTTCGGGGTTACACATAACGAATCTAAAATTATTTTAAAAAAATTCAATATGGCGGATTCAATATGGTGGACGAAAAAATCAGTTTTGTCCGATTTCCTTCAAAATTGGTATGGGGGAGTTTTCGGAGTCACACATAACGAATCTGAAATTATTTTTAAAAAATTCAATATGGGGGCGTATCCAATGTGACCGATAAAAATTAACTTTCTTCGATTTTTTTCAAAATTGATATGAAGGAGTTTTTGAGATTGCACATTACGAATCTGAAATTATTTTTTAAAAAATTAAGTATTCTACATCTTTCGATTTTGTCTAAAATTAATATTGGGGGATTTTTGTTATTGTTAATTACGAATTTAAAATATTTTTTGAAAAACTCAGTTTGGCGGATTTAATATGGCGTCCTAAAAATTTTACATTCGATTTTGTTTAAAACTGATATAGGGGGTTCTTGAGGGTGTAAATTATCAATATAAAAGTATTTTCTCGGGCTTCAATATAGCGAATCCAATATAGCAGACTAAAAATTTTACATTTTTCGATTGTGTTCAAAGGTGGGACTGAATTGTTTTTGAGGCTATAAATAGCGAATATAAAATTATTTTAAGAAAATCTAATCTCGTTTAGTACTTAGTTCAAATAATTTGATAGATATCATATTAAATTCTAAACTAAAAATCGAAAAATAAAATTTTTATAAAAAAATTGAACTGACTTCTAAAAGTGCTCTAAAAGTGAAAAATAACTATAAATTTTTATATGAAATTGAAATTTTTGAAGTCTGCGCCAAATTATATATATATATATATATATATATATATATATATATATATATATATATATATATATATATATATATAGTATAGGAATTAATTTTTCTTGAACCATTAAATATATTTTTAGTTGGTTATTTTCTTGGGAATATGGTTCATTTTATATTGAAACTACATATATAAAGTAGTCATACTTATTGTATATATATATATATATATATATATATATATATATATATATATATATATATATATATATATATATATATTTATACTTATTTTTCAGGACGTTTCGATTTTTACGAATCTTTTTCAACTGACGGTTTCGGCGAATGCATTAAGAACAGAGATTTTTGTTTTAAACAAAAATTAATTAATTAAAAACCAATTATAATCACTCACTCTTTTGTGTATTCACTTTTCAAAAGTATTTTTTAATATATGGGTAGAAAGAATAACCAACTGGGAAGTAATGAGATGTATGCATAAGGAGAGAGAAGTAATTCTAACAATTAAGCAAAGAAATCTGCTCTATATGGGACATGCCATGAGAGGAGAAAAATATCAAATAATACAGATTATTATGCAGGCAAAAATCCAAGGAAGGAGATCAATAGGAAGGAGCGGAAACTCATGGCTGAAGGACCTTAGGGAGTGGTTTGGTTGCAGTACCAATGAACTATTTAGAGCTGTAGTCTCAAAAGTGAGAATCGCCCAGATGATTGACAACCTTCGAAGCGGAGATGACACCTAGAGAAGTAGAAAAAGCAGCGTATACGAGAATTTTTGCCTATAAAAGTTGTCAAACTCGTCATTCATGTTGAAATCCTGTAGATTATTATGGTTAAGTTGTGGCAAATTTAGCAATAGAGCTCACTTTAATATTGTATTTCGAAACATACATTTGAATTCCAAACACAATCGAATGATCTTTAAAAAAATAAATAAATTAAATGTGATTCGGATGCTTTAAAAAATGGACTAAAAATGCATATCAGTTTTTATTTAACGATGATGTCTGTCTGAAATAGATAAAACATAAACGTGTTATTACAATGCACTCCCGGTTACAGTATACTTAATAACACATAAAATTTTTCATTAGTTTGGTAATAAACTTTGGCTTAGTTCCTCGTCCGCATTAGTGAGCAATTTGAATTTGTCAACAAACAAACGATTTAAAATTCTTTGGTACATTTTTCTAATAACACCTTGTTCACTAAAGGTTTTGTACAAATTGTTTAAGATTTTTCGATTCTTTTATATGATAATTTTTTCAGTGAAACTGCATAAAAAATAATGTTACAAAATATGGGATCCTTGAAATTGTTTTGAGGGTTTGGATCGTATCAAGTTGAAGTTATTATCCGGCGTTTCACCTACGATTGCACGAGGCATCTTCAGGGTGCAGAGATTTAGATGATATGTTCATAGTTTGGCCACATGTCGCAGATAACCTCCATAATTTCCGGGAACGTGAACCCGGCCATTTCTTGATATACTAGTAGGAAAGATAATGACAAATTAGGACATTCTGCGTACCAAACGTACAAATCGATACCTCAATGCAACGTCACACCATCATCCCCCTCAAAAACAATCCATCATTAACTCTTTGATACATAGCTCCTTAAATATGTGACCAACAAAACTGACTAATACTCTGAGAAGCAACGGATATTGCACTGAAGATATTAAACGTTCTATTAATCAACATAAAAACCCAATTACTCAACAAAATGTCATAAATGTACCACCTATGAACAGTATTGTCTTACCTTACATATACGAAACCACCCACAAGACTGCCAAATTGCTCCGAAAATCGGACAATTTTCAATATATGTAAGAAAATTGGTCAAAGTCACCAAAAGGACATATTACAAACAGAAAGCGTTTATAAGACACGTTGCTCTTGTGGTAAGGTGTATGTGGATAAAACACGACGGTCTATATTCCCTAGCTTAAAGGACATGAAATATGTATTAAAAATAAACACATCGGACGCTCATACAGTAGCTGAAGCATTGCACAGGTTGTACCTTAAATGTAAAAAAATAAGGTGCTAGCATCGGTGTCTGGTTAAAACCAGCTCAGAATTCTGACGGGGCATTGCCACCTGAAGGGACACCTCAAGAAACTCGGACTGGTAGAAAGAAAAAGTGCAGATATTGTGAGGAAGAGGACAAAATCTCTATTCATATCATTGCAGAGTGCAGCGCGCTAGAAAACGCGAGGATGCGATTCTTTGGAGCACACCAAACCGAAGAAGGGGAGCTACTCACCTTGAAGCCGTCCAACATCCTGAGATTCCTGAGGGAAATAGGACTGGAAGACTTGCTCTAGCCGATAAGGTAACTCTTACGACTGGGCAGCAGTAGGGGGGCACAATAGATCTACCAGGTCGCAGTATACAGATCCCCAACTCTACGCATATACATACATCAGTGCCTGGTTTCTTTAAACATAAAATTATAAAATCAATCGAAATTTGTAAAAATCTAAATATTATTAATAGATATACAGGTTATAATCTACATCACACGTGGAAATCGATTATAACGCTGGATCATGGGTCGCTGAACACCGGTCGGGTATAAATATCGGCTGTTGCTCCTCGATGGTCATTCAGTATTTTAATCTCGTGGTGTATCTGATCTATTTGCGCTGACGCTAATAAAGTAAGGGTAGATTACTGGAATATATGCATTAAAAGTCATATAGTAATGGGGTTCAATTAAATTTCGTTGGCTTTCTTTCTTAAAGTGTCCAGGGATCTCAATGAGAACGACGCTAGCGCAGGTATTGTTATTATGGCTGGCGATACTTGAGAATAGCAAGTAAAGACAACAAATTTTAATAGATATTCTTAATATGTTATACTTACAGAATAATAATTATAAAAACTTTTTGAACAAAAATATTAGATACAATGGTACGATGGTTATACGGTGCTGTTGGCCCAGTAATTAATTAACTATTTGAGATAGCAAGTCAGCGTCGAGAAGCTCTTACACTGTAGCCTTAGCCTTATTGTGTCGCCTTTTAGGTGAACAAGTTGGTTGCCTTGATCAGGTTTAGCAGCCTGTTTACTAGTTTATCCTCTGAGTATAAGGTTTCCGAACTGATTGATCTCTGAACGTGTTTTCAGTAGGCTAAAGCTTCGCATTCGAATGATGTGTGAGACCGTCTGGTTTTCTTCATCACCTACTCTACATAATGGTTTCTTCATTAAAAGTGCTCATTGTATGTAGATATTTCCTCAAGCTCCAATAGCAAGTTATAAGTCCTGTTACCAGCGTAATCTCTTGTCTGTAGACGCAGAATTTCGCGATTTAGTTTGCTGAATGTGTTCCAGTGGGTCTGGTGTTGTCGATTTATCCACCAGAATAATAACCTACGAATAACAGTATTTGTAATTCGAAATAATGGTTCTGGCACAATAAATTTTGTAGCAGCTCCTTGATTTGCAATTTGGTCCGCTATTTCTTTGCCCGGGATGGCCTTGTGTACTGGTACCCACTCAAGAGTAATCTTGTTGTGTTTTGCCAGAGTGATAAGATTGTGGAGATAATCCAAGACTTGTTTTGAAGCTATTTGATAGCAATTTAGAACCTTCACAGCTGTTTGAGTGTCATAGAAAATGATGTCCTCTTCTCAAATTCTCTCGAGGACAGACATCGACAGCTTGTATTTTTGCCTGAAATAATGTGGTATGTTGCCCCAGTGCTGTTGACTAAGCACTTCCTTTTCCTTTATTTTTATACAACCGGTTACCACGGTTAAAACAAGGCTTATTTTTGCATGCCGAAATAGTCTTGGTGTCAATGTAAATATTAGAGTTCTGCCATGCTGGACGACCACTCGCTGACTAACTTGGGATTCTCCTTTGGGATTATGTAATTGGCACCCCTAAGCATCGCCCCCCCATCTTAGTTAGGAATCCTGAATATCATATAGTCTAATAGTTCATTCAATGCCACAATATATACCATAAGTTATTTTAATTCTAGTTCTTCACAACTCGAATTTCGTTATATCTCGTAAACCAATAGAATTAAATTTAACATGTCCTCGATATAGTTCAAAACACCAGCAGTTTATATTAGTTGAATATATGGATAAAAAATAATTTAAAGGTTTTTAAGTACTCAATAAAACATTAAACATATAAAAGACGATTTGTAAATATTATCAATATTTTGAAAAACTAAGAATATTTGTAGTGATTTAAAAAATCTGAAATATTTTACTAAAGTCACGAAAACAAACATTCAGCTGTAACAAAATATACGCCTATATGAAAAACATTTTGTCAATATGTCACTTCACGATATTTTTGGTACCCATCTTTGCAAATAAAATAAATTGCTTCGTCACTTTTCGACAACTTTAATACATCCTTTTTGTATGCCTTTATATCGGTATATCTTACTCAGAAATCGATTTTCTTGGAGACCTTTATTTATCAGGAAATTTTGATATATATGATATTAGGTTAAGTTTATTTATTTTGAAAAGAAATTGGAAGGTAGTGAGAATTTCTAGAGAGAGTGTAAGCCGTCATATTTATTTCCTTTTTGGATTATTCTATTTTTGAAATAGATGTCCTTCACATTAAATTGGAACTTCTTGTTATTATTTTATTATATTTTAGGTAAATTTTTTGATTCTATAAATTATATTACCCATTATATTTGTAGATTAAATTTTTGATTGTAGGATAATTTTTTTCTCTAAAATTTAAATCGGCTATGCAAAATATTGAGTATGAATAAATCTTAATATATTCGTAGCTATTAAATGGTGCTAGAATATTATTCCGCAAGCTCGACGGCAAGCGGACTTTTTTGTGTTGGCATTGGCTGATCAGCTTTACAAGCAGTCATAAAGTGACATCTAACAAACAAACTGATAACTGTTTGATTATTCAAAAAAATATATTAAAATGGAAGGTAAAAAATTTTCAGTAGTTCTTGAAATACCAAAAAAATGAGTTAATAGACAGGGACACACACTTGATGACTTTGAGGTCTGTCAGCGAGTCTTTTCATTAGACAAACAAGAAAGACCACTATAAGAATATGTACACAGAAGTATAAAATTTGGAATATGAAATCATAGTTTTAAATTTGTTCTATGTAGATAAAGCATAATTGCTTTAGATATTTCTATTTTTTATAACGCTAGGAGGCTAAGGACATTAAAAGGATATGAAAAACTCCACTGAATCTCCAAAAAACAGGAGCGAAACGTGCTTGGTCATGTGTGGAAGACACGGTCTAGTCTGTGCGGAAACCCTGCATCCGAAAGTGGTGGATTGGTCGTGCCGGAGGGGGCCTAGTCTTCTCTAGCTGGTTTCGGCAGAAGTGCAGACACCGTACTGGTGAAACAAAAAGCCCGCTGCGCTTCCAGCGAGGAATCGGGACATGGTACTAAAAAATTAAAAAACAATATATTACTCCATTCCTGCCGTAAATGTCAAAGACAAGCTTTACACAGCCGTATGGGGAATTGAGATACAGGCGCGGATTCAAGGGGGGGGGGGGCGGGGGGGGGGAGCGATCGCCCCCCCCCCCCCCCAAGAGCTTCGAGTTTAGGAAAATGGACCCGATTTTTCCTCTTATACTACAGTTTATTTAAGAACTAGAGAGAGTAATAAATCATTTTTTTACCCTTTTTCTCTTCGCAAACTACCTGTGTTCTTTAGACCGGTGTCTTTAGCGAAATCTGTTAGACACATATATTTTTTATACACTAAATAAAAATATATAAAAAAATTAAAAAACATATAAACAACATTAAACAATAAAATACAACAAAATCCAAAAATTTAAATAATAAATTGTGTTTACACTAGTAAACATTACGTATTTAATTCCTAATCAAAGTCAGTGAAACTATCTTCGCTCAAATTAATTATAATTGGTTCCTCTATCTCATCGATCATGAGATCGAGTTCTCACATTTTGTTTTATTCATTTATTATATGGATTTTTCCCCATTTTCCGCAGTAACTTTATTCAAAAAAATCTTTCAAAAGTTTAGTTAAATTACTAGTTGTGTTAATTGTGTTATTTCTAGCAACTCTACCTTTTACTTGAGAGAGATATTTACTTCTCCAACGGACAGTTTCCGGACGAACTATAGGAACAGATTTTCTATCTGGTTTTTCCCAATAAAAATTAAGTTCTCTGAGCAATTTCCAGAGATCAGTTCTTTTAATTTCAGGTAAATCGCGATCTTCATTGATTTTGGGATCTGCTTCTCATAATAAAATATATATATATATATATATATATATATATATATATATATATATATATATATATAACCCTTTTAATTGCAGTTTTCATCTCTTCTTCCAATGAGGTTTTTCATCTATCTGTGATCGAATGTGGCGTGGGAGTACTAACAATTCCAATCGTTTTTTCTCTTTCAGTATTCTGTACATAGTAGATTTTCCAACTCCTGTCAGGTTGGAACACACCTCAACAGAGCTTTTAACATTATTATCTAGATATTGATATCTTAAGGCATCAAAAACATTCATCGTAATAAGTTTTTTGTTGAGGAAAAAAACAAGATAAATCACTAAGAACAAACTGTAAGGTGTACTTTGCTCACTGACAGAAATTAAATTAAACTATCAGAAATTTTATGTTGCAGTAAATTTATAAAATATATTTAAATATAATGAAATATAATTAGATTTACGGCAGTTCTCACCTGCGGCACTGGAGCAGGTAGGTTGGAGGTTTCGGTATCAGTTTTATTACTCTCCCTAATTCTTGAATAGAGTATAGGAATGTGTATGCTTGCGATCGCCCCCCCTCCTCCCTAGAACTTTGAGTTCAGGAAAATAGAACCCATTCTGCCTTTTATATTAGGAATGAGTATGCTGCTTCCACTCCCCCCCCCCCCCCCGTTGACAACTTGTTTTTCTTGCCATACTGTACTTTTGTGATATCACCCCCCCCTCCCAAGAGAGGCTGGATCCGCCCTTATATATATATATATATATATATATATATATATATATATATATATATATATATATATATATATATATATATATATATAGGGTCTTCGGAAAATACGTGTACAAAGCTTGATGAACTCAATTTAGTGATTTTTGGTGTGTGGTCTAACACTATAATATGACGTTTTCTAGGGGTATAGCGACTACCTATAACGTAATATAAGTGTTATAAAAGAAAGTGACGTCACTTGTAAATATTGCTTCTGATTTTTTATGTCGTCAATATTATGACACCCTATTTCTATTAGATGACCGCATGTATTTGGAAGCCTTTTTACCTTTTGAAAAATTGTCAGTGAATGAGCAGTTTTGACATGAAATATATACTTTCAAGTGCATGCGTACACCAATTTGCTGTAATAATAAAACATTTTCAAAATACATGTCAGAAGTAAATGTATGTATTTTAGAAAGATTGAAAAAACTAACTAAAAAGAAAATATTAATGAAGCAAATGTGCAAAATGGCTGCCATTTTGCTGATTACACTTATTAATACTTTTTAAAAATGAAATTGGTTGCTATATAATATCTCAGGATTATTGAAAGGGTTTCCAGCGCTTAAAATGCGCACCAGTAGTTGTTCGCGAGTGTTCAAAGGAGCCTTGTATATTTTTGTTAAGAGCATTCTATGAAAAGAAGTTACACATATTTAACTCTGGGGAACATAGTGTCCATCTTACTGATGCCTCATCGCCTCTTCCAATTCATTGGTTGGAATATTGGTCTATCTATTTTAAAGTGAGGCTGATGATGTGCAACTTTAATAGCATACGGATTTTCACTTACATAAGCATGTTCGTTGTTCAGGTTGGTGATTTCAGATCTTATAAAGCAGGTCTCGTCCGTAAACAAAGTTTTTCAACCAACATTTTGATTATGAATAAATTCACAAAATGTAAGGTGCATGTGGGATCAATCGGTAAAAGCCCCTGAACCTTTTGGACGTAATATAGATGTAACAAGTGTTCTTTTAAAATATTATTTACGATATCTAGTTCATATTCAAAGCAATGGGTACTAACACTTGGTACTACTTCAACTCTTTTCAAAATTCCTTCCTTTTCGACTATTTGAGTTGTTCGAATACGACCTTCACCTTCAAATTTTTTCTCAAAGCTGTCCGTTTCTCGGAGATTAATCTCACTACTGAGAAATGTTCGATGGTTTGGTATTCGGCTGTTAGGCAATCCCTCCGTCTAAACCCTCACACTTTGGCGCCCATTTTCTTCACACAACTCATACACCAAGAGCATGTCAAACTTCTTGGAGTGTGTGTATTTTTCCATGTTTAACAGTAAAATAAACTTAGAAATTTAGAATGTTTATCTTACTTTATTGGCTATTGACTATGTCGAAAAAAAGAGGGGTAAAAGGAACTAAAACGTTAAAGTGTCTGACCTCCAAATATGAAAAATTCACAAAGTGCTGCGAAACTAAGAGATGCATTTTTGAGATTAAGTTAGATTTGTCCCCTTTTTATTTTTTTGAGTTTTATTTGAAAACTATGCATTTTTCGTACTTGACTATAGAGAGGTTGAAATTTCCAATTAAAATGATACTTGATGAAGTTCAGAAAAGTCATTTTTTGAAAAATATACCCAAAAAAAACAAAATAAAAAAGCGAGAGAATGGAATTTTTTCAAAAATTTTCTCCATAACTTTTTTTCCAAGTGAAGTTAGGTATAGACATTGTTGCATGAAAAAGAGAGCTGACGTCATGTCCGTTAAAATGAGCTCCTACAGAAGTCTATACAGTGAAAAGTAATCGAGGTATGGCGTCTCAAACTTTCCTAATTTTCGCTTTCTTTTTTAAGTTTCTCCCACAACTTTTCTGTAAGTAAATTTAGGTAAAGGCATAGTTTCTTCCCCCCTTCAAAAGACAGCTGACATCACATCCTTTAAAATAATCCCCAGCTGAAGTTTGTACCCTTAATAGTAACTAAGAAATGGCCTCCTCAAGTTTTCAAATTTTTAGGACGATTGCAGCTTTTTCCCATACATTAAGTAATTTTATATTTCTGCGAGAAAAATTTTCTTTATACAATAAGAAAATTATTTTAGAGTATTTATTGATAAAAATCTATGTATTTTGATGTATTTTTGGGTCAAAAGTCCTGAGGACGTCGGTTCTGCATCTCAATGCATAGTAATTTTATTCTACTGCTTAAAAATTGAAATCCGAGGCACTTGTCGCTATCAGCTATTCCAGAAACATTCAACAAGTGCGAAATTTACTTTATCGGTATGGCCTCCAACAACTGATGCTACTAAATTGCATGGCTCAAGAACATACTTGTACATATAACAACGGAAAGAGAATATTTAAATCATTTATTAAAAGATCGTCTTGCTAATAATATTTTATGAAAATATAAAGATTTCGAACATATCTTTATAGAATTAACATAACGTCAGAACTACGGCCCAGTTATTTGAACGCCGAATAACGTAATAATATCTTTATTTATATTTGAAAAAAGAGTTGAAAAACAGTAGATATTTCATTTTTTGGTATACACATACCGATGTTATGCTATCCTTTTCAAATGGCATTGTCTAAACGAGTATCATATGATAATCGGTACGTCAATTTTAGAATACATAAAAGTATGAATTTATGTTTGCCTAAATTATTATTATTGTTATTTTCAATATGTAAACAATATCTAATAATATTTACCAATAAAAATTAGTTTTTAAATTCTCTTTTTGTTAATATTGATTGCAAACTTCGCATTTATAGTAATTTCTAACATTTAAAAACTCTGAAAAAAGTCACGACAAGCAATTAAACTCAAAGAAAAGATAGGTAAACATGTTTATGTCTGTCAAACATCAAAAAAGTCTCTCCCTCACCGACCATAAACAGCCTTCAAACAAATGTATTGTTGTTTAAATCTATACGATATGATCGAAGATCTGTGAAGAAAAATGTAGTTTGATTTAAGTAAAGAAATGCATTTCCCACAATAAGTTAATAAAAAAATCTCTGCTTAAACAAATTAACATATTTCAGCAACAAAAAAACCATTATCAATATACATAAATACTCACTTTTTTATAATCATAGGGGCTTGCCTTTAAGGGACTAAAACCAGTGAATAGTTATTTTTACAGGAACTATTGCATGAACAAAATAATACTAATGCTAACAGTTTTTCGCTTTTTTTGCTGTAACTAATAATCAAAATAAATCGCGCCATTGGTTTTCTCACGACCTATATTTTATTTTTTAAACTTTTTTATCTTTAATCAATACGTGAACTTCTAAAGTTTAAAAAAAAACGTTTTTTAACATCTTCAACTCCTAGTTAATTATTATCGGATCGGGGAACGCCTACTTGCGTTGGTACCTCTCATTTGTACACTACTTCGTTCTGTCGATTTTTCTTAAATTTCGCCTTTCAGAATTTTGATAACAAAATTGGGTAAGCTCTTGAATTGAATCGATCGAAGTTGAATCTAAGTATGTCGCAAATGAGTAAGTGGGATGTCTCTCTGTATGCACAAAAGATTGGTTTCTTTGACCCAAAGGTCGTAAACCAGAGAATTGGCTTGAATGTGAAAAATTATTCAGGGGATTCACCGATAAAATCGTTGATCTAACTTCGTAAAATGATTTGTTTTCGAAATCCATATTTAAGCGTCTGCCGAGTCTATCGGTATTTGTGACAGGGTTATCCAAGTCTATGAGATTCCGCTGAATGTTGGTATTTTCATTGTGGTATTCTGGTTGTTGTTGAAAGGAAAGGCACCCAGGGGGTGCTGGAGAGGACCCACCGTATCCTCCCGACCCAGGGAAAACCCAGGCCTCCTCACCTTTCTTGCTGTGATTTTGTGGTATTGTGTTTGGATGAGTCATTTATGCTCTTAAATTCGGAAGAATTTGAAGTTTGTTATTGTTTGAGCCAAAATTAAAAATAGGGACTTTATTTAAAACAAGACGCGTCGTGAAAGTGAGCCGACGTGCTCTACGGGTCTTGTGCAATGAGATTGGGGTAGTCTAATTATTGGAAAATTAGAACTGTTTGTTGCAACTTGTTGAATGTGACTTGTTTGATGTTTGTTTGTAACGAGAAAGTCAATCTAAATTTGGTAAATTGTTTGTCTTTTTTGTCGGAAAAGAATTTCGCAAATTTAAATTTTATTTCACGTTATGTATCCGAAATCCAGTTGCCTTCTCCGAAATTTCACGATATTTATTTACACGATAGCTTGTGGGGACTTTGCGTTAATTTGTTCGCGTTCGAATTTTGTTGTGCCAAAATTTTTTCTAAGTATTTACCAATTCGGAAAAAATTCGTGCTGGAACAGCCTTAGAAAAGTGCTTTTCTAAGTATTTTTGGTAGCTTTTTATTATATGAGGGATGGTTCAAGGCTTATAACAAACCTTTAATGACTATGGAGGGTGAGTTATATGGAATACTCTTTATTTGATTTTTTCGCGAACTTTACGACGGTGATCCGTAATTGCAACACCAATTCGCGTATGCAATTACGAATAACGCCCGTCTTTCGAACTATAGTATATCGGGCTCTGAGGTTTAGAAACCTATCTTACCTTAAAACCTGTAAATTAAATCAGAGGAACCCCGATATACCGTATTGAATCCGATTTCAGCAAAAAAAAACAAAAAATTGATTGATTTTTAATATCTTCAGGCGCCCCAGCCTTTGGCAGCAATTTCCCGGGAAAAAGCTACTAGTTCGTCCAGGGGCCTCGGAAGTACTTTATTTTAGCTTAAAATTAACACTATCCTTCAGCCACGGAGCCGCCTGATAAGATCGTTGATGTTGTTTGTTTTCTGAGCTGTTCAGCCTTCCTGAAGAAATATCTTCTTGAATTTGTCAAATATTTTCCCTCTAAAATACGAATTTCTCTTCAAAAAAATACGAATTTCTTTTGAAAAAATGCAATATTTGACAAATTCTGACGTTTTTTCTTTAAAACAGATGGTTTCTTTCTTCAAAACTGTTGTTTTCCTGAATTTCTTTATCTTCCAAGAGCATAAAATATTTGCAATGACGTTTTGGCTAACGATTGCCCAAAAAGTGAGGTTTATATAGTTTCCGAGAGCTTACTCTACTCTCTTGTGTGTAACCAATCGGAACAAAGCGAACTTTTGATTGGACACTTTTTCTGTTACGCTGGAACTATATAAGAAAATTGCATTGTGCCATTGCCGTCATTCTATCCGTCGGATCGAAACGAATCTTTCGGCATTCGATTGGATTTTTCATTATGCAACTTCTCATTCCATTGTAAATGTGTTTATTCGTAAGGGATATTTACAATATTATTGAACATAACCAACTATCGTCAACTGTCATGGTATTGCATCATCCCCCTTTACAACCTCCAGTATTTGGTTACCTCTTATCTAAAATTGGCTAAAATATATTGGGTCAATTTCTTACCTATTTAACTACATATATACTACAGGAGATAAACTTAAAAATCGTAGTCTAATATCTAAAGTTTGTCAAATGAAATGTTTTTTTTTATAAATATGTTATAACTTGACGTATTTTTCCTGAGAAAGGTAACGAAACTTCCGAGGAAATGTGATAAAAAGAATGTTATTTTTGTTAGGCATCAAATAAAATAAATTGCTGTTTTATTTTTCAACAACTTCAATATTTATTTTTGTATGCTTTATGATCCGTATCTCTCTTGTCAATCGATTTGCCAGGAAAATAAGATAACCTTGATTCACAGAATACGAGCGTTTTTATTTTCAAAAAAATGTATATTACAATCAAAATACAGTTTCCTATTGGAATAATAAATTTGGAAAAAGTGGGTGTTAAGGGTCGCAACTATAATTACAAGTATTGCGTAACAAATACAAACTTTTTAAATAAAAACATAGGAAAAATTTAAAAAAAAAATATTTTTCTGGTTTTGAATCTAAAAGTGAAGGAGATGTAAGTATTTAGAGCAGTTAAATCATAGCATTTCTGTTTTATTTTCTGATCGGAATTCCGTCCTTAGTCCGTTATCTGACATGCGAAGCGAATCTTTTTGATGTCCGCAAATCAGTTCTCGCCAGCATAGGTCTTTACCATATACCGATTCTTACATGGTGTTTAATTTGTTGAAAGTAAATGCCCTCTTTTAAACCATTTTGTCCAAGTATAACCTGCCTCTCTGCAATCCGCATAGATAAATACCTTTATCAGTAATACTCTTTTGCAAAGAAATTTTGCAAGCACTTGCGTTTCAGTAACCCAAAAACCTATTTGTGACAAAACTGGAAAAAAAAATTGGGTACCTCTCCATGTCCGAAAAGTAAGCAGGAGTTTTTTTCCTCATTGTTAATTTACGTCAAATAATTTATGAGTTAAACTGTTAAAAGTTTCATTTTGATTTTTTTTGTTAGGTCACGTGGATTTAAGCAGATCATTGTTTTTTTTATTTCCAAAATAGAAACCTCTAAAGTTGCTCACAATTAAAATTTAACAGCCGGATTCACTAAGAAGGTTTATGACTTAAACCTAATCTAGTTGTCATAAAAAATAGATCTTCTAATAAGCCAGTTTTGTTTTGCTTATGATATTGTCATAATTTATGTTACATATATCAACAAATAAAGGCTAATATAGAGATATTAAGGATAAGGACCTAGCGATAAAGCCTTGAAATATATAAGAGGAACAGTTATATCCCAAAAATAAATTAAATTCTCCATTTTTACTTATTGTTCTTGTCAGTTTAAATATTCTGCTGTTAATTTAAAACGGTTTTAAGGTTAGACCATGTTAGTGAATTTGGGATAAAATTTCAGTAAATAAATCCTTTTAACACCATGTTTAAACAGTTGCCTATACTGATTCACCTTTCAAGCAATTAAAGATAATAATATGCATATAGAGAGAGAACCAGAGTTGTATTTGCAGGAAATCTACTGTTTATATATATATATATATATATATATATATATATATATATATATATATATATATATATATAAATATATGCATATAGAGAGAGAACCAGAGTTGTATTTGCAGGAAATCTACTGTTTATATATATATATATATATATATATATATATATATATATATATAAACAAAATTTTTTATTTGATGTATCAGTTTAATATTTACTATAATCTTTATATCAGTTTATATTTAAACAAAAGATTTTTTTGACTCTTTCTGCGTGTAATTGATTTTAAATATCTGAAAAAATTGGACATAACAGCACTTATTAAATCCTTTCAACAAAAATTAGTCCGAATAAGTTACTTTACTTATTTATAAAATTTTTCAGAGAAACTAATAACGTCAATAAGTACTACGGAACTCTCACATAATGGTTTTTGAGCCGTCTTTCTGACCGTTATTCACACCCGTCACGTTTACGTTTTTTTCCGCCTTTGACATCATATTGATAATTAATAGAAGTCCGACTTATTCTAAATTATAGCTTATTAACCATAAATGATATTTTTTAATTTCTTTGTATTACGACATTAATAACAACTATTTTAATATAATATTTTATTTGAAAAACTTTAAACCCGAAATCTTACAAAAAAAAACATTTTACCTGGTTAGTACGGACAACACAAAATTTTAAACAATAAATAGTATATATACATTTATACATTCTAGGTCTGCTATTCCACACAGTTGTCATTGTTACTAAACTTCTTTACATTTTAAACCATGCATTTATTTATCATTTATGAAACTTTGTATTAACGTCTTTATTACAACATTCCTATTTTGTCCATTCTATATTTTTTTGTCTTTTAGTCTTTTTAGAAGCACTGATAATTTTTTATTCCCCCTTTTTGCGTAGATTTTAGAGGTAAGGGTTCTCGGTTAATAATTCCGTTTCTTGAGTTACCCCGTAGCAATGGACATATTTTCTTCAGAAGATTTGGAATGTTAACATTTTTCGACTTGCTAAAGATAATATGGGGCTACTGCTAGTAGATTGGAGATGTGGTATCTTCTCTAAAATTTTCTACAAACGAATTAACTTAAACCCAGAAACTACAGTAGAAACAGGTATCTACAGTGTCCTGTAGGACGGTAGTAATAACAGGAGGAGATATATGAAGAAATCCCATGAGCAAAGTAATATTTGAAGTATGTCCCGTTATGTAAACTGACCCATTATGTAATTTCAGTGTGCCTACAAGAGATCGTATATCATAGCATACAACCTCTGTAGGATATAAATAATTGCTGCGGGTACGTAGATTTCATTGCTACTCACGCAGACTACAATTCTTGTATGAACCCCTTTTCCGCGCTGGTCATAGCGCCAAGTTGTGTTTTAGCTTTTTGGGCAAAAGTTTTCGGCAAAACTTGTATTATTTTCAAAGCAGATTCATTGACTAAAATGTGGTTGTCGAAGTTGCGTTTTCATTATTTTTATTTATTTTTACGACGTTTCTATTAGGTTGTATCTCTAATCGTTATCAAGTATAAACTTATTCATGTTAAAAATTACGTTATTTTCAGTTTTTCAGTTTGTTGAGCACAGCGTCGACCCGTGGCTTATTGAATGCTTCAGCATGAGAAAGACAGCTTCTGGAAAATGTGAAGATATTTTCTAATTGCGATAAAGAAAATCATGCAACTTCTGTAAGTATTCTAATGCGAATAAATGGTTGGTTACTGAAACTTTCGTTTCTTTATTTTGAAGGGATTTCAAAGACCCAAAATATTTTTTAGTGTCAGTTGTAATTTTTTTTTACCGCTCTACTTCGTAAGGTCTCTATAGGTACATTTAATATCTTACTTTGTATAAGCCAACTCATTTCTTTATTAGGAACAACTTCTAAAACTTGAGCTATTTCTATCTCTTTTCAATTTTTCTTGCTTATTTTTCTTTTAAAAAAATTAACCATTTTAAAAATACAACACATTTTTGTAGGTAAGCGACGGGCAAACTGACATGTAAATTATCTTTCCAGTCATAATGGCATTTCAGTTTGCCCGTTAGGTATTCCTTTTCAAATTTGATAATAAAAAATAACAAAACAAAAAAAAAGTTCAAGTAACTTCTAGTCTATAAATACATAATTGTAGAAAAATTACTAAAATGTGTGGATATTTAAGAATAATCTAGAGGTCAGAATTATGCCTACATTCTACACTCACATAACAGCAAAACGCAAATATTCCGAATGCGTACGTTAAATGCAACGCGAACGTTGCCAAATGTCTTCTAGTTTAGTGTTGCCACTATTTTCAAAAATTAATTATATTTATAACACATAACAAGCCATAGGTTCTGTATAAAAGGATTAAATCATTTTCCCGTCCGTGTCACTACTAGGCTTTCCCCTAATTTTTATCATATTGACAAAAAAAAAGTTACTGGTATTCTAACAATACTAGTCAGCCATAAATAGAAGAACTAAGGGGTAAATATCTCTCTTTTTCTCTGAAGGGTACCTTTTCAAACTATAAAAATGACGTTGGACAATTTTTAATAAATAGAATTTAAAAGTTGGGTGATTTTATTAATTCACTTTATGCGATTAATAGTGATGTTTTTAAAACATGGATGTACTTTGACAAAACATTATGAAGCATTGTATTCTTGGAAAACATAAACGTTAATAAGTGATTTAAAATATTATTTATTAAGTTGTTGAGTCATTTTAATCGCATTACTTTATGAATAAATGCTAAAATAACAGTCTCAGTTTACCATAGCGATATAAAACCTTAAATCCCACCTACAGTTGTGTTTATTCCTTAAAAATTCTCATGTTTCATAAAAGTTGCTGTATACAATAACTAATAGGCATATTTCCCTAACACCTACGTAACGAGTACCAAACATAATTGTACATTTTTATCCTCCTTCGAAATGATTTTTTTAAAGGAATATTTACAAGGTTACTAAAGTTGGTTTTAGCAGGAACGCATTCTGTTGCATCTTTAACATGAGATAATCTGTGATAGGACAGTCCAATGATCTTAACATGCTGCAATAAATTTAGAGTTTTGCATTTAAATATGAAAGATAATGATTCAGTTATCTATCTAGACGATAAGGAATAAGAATTAAAGGCAAGCCGAGATGATATACAAGAAAACATGATCTAATAATTGAAAGAAGACATTAAGAAAAATCAAGAAAGTATAAAACAAGAATTAAAAACAAGCCTGGAGGAATGAGACAGAAACTTAAGATAAGTCAAGAAGATATGAAACAAGAACTGGAAGAAGACATTAAAAAAAATAAAGACGATATGAAGCGTGTGGAACAATAAATGTAATAGAAGATTAGCAAAATTCGAGATGTATATGGCGAAGTACAACATGAGGTGACTGAAATCCAGAAACAGATGCAATAATTGCGTTTGAAAATCGAGAAGGTAACCACTTCAGGCATAAGGGTATATAAAGGTAGATGATGTTCTTGGCATGTGTCATTAAGCCTTAAACTTTTCCTTTGATGGCAAAGTACATTGGCTTTATGCGACCCAGAAACAAGTCGAACTCTAAGAATGGTCCGACTAAAGAAAATTTCCGAGGCGCTTGTTTATGCCCTTCAACAGCCATGCAGACCTCAAGAAAAAAAGGAAGAATCATAAGAAGAGTCAACGTTTTCTACGATGATCGCAAGACCATCGAGGAAATCTTCATGAGGTTAATGAGATAGATGCATGAATTTTAAACAAACAAACAATACATGACAACAAAAATACAATCTTCCATAACACAAATATAATTCGTTGTTGGCAGTGTTGTCATAAGGAGTATGTACAAAGCCGCTGTACTAGCAGTACTGCTTCTGACGGTGCTCCTGATGGCTATCGGTTTCATATTACTGATATGAGTGATGAAATTCGAAAGAGCAATTAGAAAGAGTCTTTGCTCCTTACAATGAACGTAGAGAAGTCTGGTTAAATAATAGTACCCCCTGTTTTGGATTTGCTGTTTACAAAGATTTAAAAAAAAATGCTGCAATTCCCGTCAAGGCTTGCGATGGAGTTGAAGTATGCGGTTGTCGTATTAGGGTGACCTGTGCCAGACCAAGAACAAGGGGTCTGGGTAGCTGGACCTATTCGAATAACATGCATTATTTCCAGTGCGGATACAATTGTCACTTTTACCGAGATTGCCCGGAAATTACTGCTGGTGGAGGCGATAGCAGAAAGGACCGCTACGGAAGAGATAGAAAGAGTACCCGCAGCGACCGTGGAGAACGTGGCAACAGGGACCGCGACGGCGGAAGGGACTACATAAGAAGAAGACCGTCCTACAGGACATCCTCGAGAAGGTACAACGACGACTATATAAGGAGACGACTGTTAAACGGGACCAGAAGATACAGCTATTGAAGATATGAGGTTTAATTTGTGGATTGTTATGTCAACGTTTTTACGAACCCTTGCAAGCTTCAAAAGTCATGGAAAGATCCATACAACATAGTGATCCGACTAAATGATCTGGTATACCGAATTCTGAAACGCTCTCATGCGAAGATGAAAGTCGTGCATCTTCACAAAATGGTCCATTTTCAGGATCATGAAGCTTGATCCGGTCAATCAAGACTCGGAAGGGGGCAATGTAATGGACTTAATAGCATTATACCTTTCATAGTATTAGTTTATGTTTGTAATTTGTAGAGTGTTAGGTTTATTTTCTACGAGTTCATGATTAATTAATTAATTTTACCCTTACTAATTTCCTCAAGTTTCCTTATTTTTGACATGGAACACCTATGAAAGAACATCCATAAATTCCCATATTATTACTTTTCCTCATTTTTATTACACCATGTGGTATGATAATCCTTCTAGGAGATTCGGGAATCTTCTGGTATCCTCAAAAAGGGTATATAAAGATCTGAACCCTTTATATCAGCCTTCGTGGACAGTTTGTTTTCAGAAGTCATTGAAATAAGGTGAATTGTTATATATATATATATATATATATATATATATATATATATATATATATATATATATATATATATATATATATGAAGTACAATGCGAACAGTAAATCTAAACTTCGTTCCATCATATCCTTTCCGTGTTAGGGGTTGCACAGTTTGAATAAATTGCCACAGAATACAATTTATTCTGTTCCATCACCATTGAGATGATGGCCTACCTGTACCACCATCGACAAGAAAGTCAAAACTTACCCTCCCTGCTACAGTGATACGGCAGAGGTACATGTTTCATCTCTACTAGACTCATTAGGGTACCGACATTCATCTGTTTGTGCAAAGGATAGATTGGAAGAAAGTATGCAACAATGAACGCGGCTTCGCCGACCTCCCACCGGATGGCGTAAATATGTTTTTGCGGCTTTCCCGGATTCCTCCGTGTGAGATACTATAGCACTGGATATATCCACATTACCTCCAATCTGTCCTTTGCACAAACAGGTGCATGCCGGCACCCTGATCGGTCTGGTAGAGACGAAACATGTACCTCTGCCGTATCACTGTAGCGGGGAGGGTAAATTTTGACTTTCTTCTCAATATGGTGGTACAGGTAGACCATGATGGTCTACCTGTACCACCATATCGATGGTGATGGAACAGGATAAATTGTGATCTGTAGCAATTTATTCAAACCGTGTCACCTCTAAGCATTTATGTATATATATATATATATATATATATATATATATATATATATATATATATATATATATATATATATATATATATATATATATATATATATATATATACATAAATATGTGTGTGTGTGTGTGTGTGTGTGTGACGCTTGTTTTCCTCTAATTAGGTGTTATCTAGTAGTTAATTCGACGTGTTCGATGTGCACAAATGCACTTTTTCGTCTGTGTTGCACCATTTTTAGCTTCAACAGTCTACAAGAATCCGAGTTCTTTATGGAGGTCAGTGGTGTCATCCGTCAGCCTGACAGCATTGAAGATAATAATCGAAAATGAGTTCTATATTGTTCTACTGATTTAACTGTGGCCAAAATTTCAAATTTGTGGTCAGAAAATGTAGTAGCAAAAAATGACTTCGTTATAATATAAATAACAACAATTATAATCTTAAGTATTAAAAAATATGTAACTTTTTAATTTTATTTTATTGAATATTAAAATAAATAAATCTACCGTTTTTAACAGCATATTTTTGTATTCCTTCTTACAGGTACTTTCTTACCAATCGGGTTTCCAGAAAATCAGAAAACTCTAATATACAGAATATCAAAGAATTTTTATTCCCAAAGGAAATTGGTAGTAGTTATTTAAGAGATTTGCTGTAATTGGTTGGCTGACTCGTTTTAAAAATAAATGAGAAGTTTTTAAATTGAGTAATCTAGAAACCTAAAAACTGATTTGATTTTTATTTTCACTTTCTAAAGTATTTTTAATTTCATTACACGAATTTATTATTATTAGGGCTTCAGTTAATTGGCAATATTATTTTTACTTGAATTTCTTTCAAAATTTATTATTTTAAAGATGTTATACATTTTGCTTTTATAGTTATGTAATTTTCATAAAGTCGGAAATGGAAAAATTTGTAAGAAACTTTATCCCTATCAACGACAGAGTAATGCTTCAACAATTAAACGCCCACCCATTTAATATTAACTTCTTGCAGATTTTAAGTGTTTTAACAACCACTAAATAACACAGTAAATAAAAAAAGCATCCAGTATTCTAATATCATGGAATAAAAGTCCCTGAAGGTGCTTCGTGCAATCGTAGGCGAAATGTTTTACAATTTGACCAATGCCGTGAAAGCTTTCGTTTTTTAACAAAGTAAATAACATAAAACCCAACGAGATCACATATATCTTAGGTGAATTTAATGCAAATATTGGTAAAGGTCCTAGATCGGACATGGTAGAAGAACATGCTTGGGTGAAAGCAATAAACATCGTGACAGACTCTTTGAGTTTTGCCAGGATAACGGCATGGTAATAACAAACACATGGTATAAGCTGAATAAGCGAAGATTGCATACGTAGAAAGGCCCTGGCAATAATCCGGCCCATATAATAAAAAATGAAATTAATTACATATTGGTTAACAGTTGATTCAGAAACTGCGTGAAAAAAGTTCGAACACAATCCTTTAACTGCCGATATTAATGTTAAGTTAAGAAAAATAAAGGAAGGTACTCAACTGAAAAAGTTTAATATAGCATATATAAAAAAGATAAGATGGAAACAGATATCAACAACCACATGAAAGAAATAAATTTTACCAACAATGTAAACGAAATGTGGAAATTATTTCATAATCTAATCAGAAGATTAAGGAGAAACATGTTATAAATAATACCAAACATAATAAACAAGCGAAGTAGTAGATATCTGTTGGACTTCCATTGTCTTTATTTTTTGTTGAATATCACGACGTTTCAGCTAGTAGTTATCTCTAGCCGTTTTCAAGTGAAACTAAATAAATCCCTTAGCTACATGGCTATTTATACTAAAAATAAATGCAGTGGAGTGTGACTGAGATGGGTGCAGTCATGCTTGCTATGGCAAAATCCCATTTTTTTTATGTTGCATTTAGTTTTATTTATATACTTAAATAGTACATAAGAAATAGTCTGAGCCACAGAACATAATCCACCTAATATAACCACGAGGCATCGACATGTTTAATCAAGTTACTCGCTGTAGTGGTCTGATAGTGACGAGGTAAAGGTACGGTGGAAATGGAGTAGCAGTATACTGGTATTAAAGAGGTCTAAGTCAAAGCGCGTACTAAAATGGTAAACAAGTGACGTGACTACGACGTGGCAATCACAACTTGATTACCTCGTCACTTGCTTACCACTTTGCTGCGCAGCTTGACTAATCACTTCAGTTTGCGCCTTAAGTGATTCTTATTAATAATGTAATCTAAAACCTACAGAATATATTACAATACAATTCGTGTAAAAAATGTTCAGGAAATATTCAAAAAAATGCTTTATATTAAAAAAAATGGTTTTGAATTTATTGTTAACAGACATATTTGTAGCCAAATATATGATATCTGGGACAGGGATTTTGGACAGTTCGCACATGTCGAAGAAGGAATTCTGTTAGACCCCACACACATCGGGTAAGATCCATTAATTACAGTTTATTTAAACAATTTTTCATAGATTTACGTAATATTTAAGCTCAAAATTGATCATTATCACCGAGTAAATTTAATATCTAATTTGAATCTAACCCTAGCATGTTGTTTTAAATTTCACTAAGACCTAAATTGACTCCATTAGACTATTATTAAGGTGTATGTTGGATTTTGGGATCGATTTTTTCTATTTATTTTTAATAATCGATTAATTTTCCTTGTAATTTTCCTAATTTTTGATAGCTGTTATCTTCTAAACGCCTTATTTAATCTTGTTATAATAGTGAGACTTAATTTTGAGCGTAACTTTTCTGTTTATTGTGAAATTTATTATATTTTGTTATGTGTTTACTTCTTGGACGTATTTTGAAGTTTTTCCTTGTATTTTATTTAATCTCTGGGCCCCACTCTTAGTTTGAAAAAGTGAAAATTAAGGCGAAATGACTTTCATTTATAACCATGGCCCAGCTTGCGCACTAGTCTGCTTCCGTTGGGCGCGTTCAATTGCCACATTTGCAAGAAGTGACAGCTCAAAAAGAATGACACTGAGCAACAACCGTCGGATGAATTAAATGTGTTACATAACCTTATTCGTTCGTCATTAGCATTAGCTCAAATGAATAAATCAAATAAGAATCCCGAGAAAGTAATGCAACCCAACATACGTACACTTCCAGTAACAGTAAGTTCAACATCGATAAAAAAATACCTAAGCACATTGTAGTGAACTACCGAATAATGGTTAAACAGGAACAAGTAAAATTAATTAAAACTGTACTTTATGAAATGCTTTTCTTCAAAGAATTCCTTGGAAATATTTAGGGAAAATTATACTATGTTGCCCATAACGAGAGTTTTTGCAAAAATAAAGTTAAATTAACTAAATTAGCCATAGTGAACTTAAGCGGAAAATTGAAACATGACAAATGGTATTAAAGCGACTGATAGAAGCATCAAAATATTCATCTTCTTCAAAGGTGAGTAATAACAATAAATACAAGCGAGTTAAAAGGTGTAATTTTTTTTTGAATTTAGAACTCTTTTTGGAAATATTTTCCGCACAAATTTTACACAAATGTGTTGTAATTCTTAGAGTCAATAAGATTATATTAGTAAAAATGTGCCTAGAAGGAGAAAATGTACTAAACATCGAAATCTTCCTCCGAAAAGAGACTCATCAGTGGTGAATTGGAGATTAAAACTTATACAAACGTAGCCGAGGAATTTTTTTTTCTTTGTAATAAAATTTTCATTTTACTTCACTCGACGTCTAATATACCGGGTGTCAACGAATCTATTAGACAAGTCATAATTTCTAGAGTATTATGTGTATCAAAATGAGAATTGGTACAGGTAAATGTTATGTGAAGAGAAGAGTTTTCGCATATTTTCCACTTTCCGGTCACTTCCGGTTACTTCCGGTTTCACCGAAAATGGCCCCGGTTTTGAATTCTTAAATAGAACGCCCTGTATATTTTAACATCTTTGGATTTCTGAGACAATTCTAGATCAGAATGTGACATTTTAAAGAATTTTACGTCTACTTCATTTTTTTAGAGCCACTTTTAAAATTGCATCTAGGTGGCCATGATCGGACGCAAACTAATCTAACGGCCTTAGGTGAAAATACAATCGCAAAGTTTTAGTGACTAGTATGAAAGACAGGAATTGGATTAAACATTTTACAAAATTAACAAAAAACTAACAAAATAAACTAATAACTTAGACGACGCACTTAAAATATTTGAAAGTACAGTAGCTGAATTTGTTAAAAAGTTTAGTGTAGTAAATGTTCAAAGTGCATTCCTTCTTTTTCACGACACATTTCAGCTCGTTCAATTGTTTCTCTCAACACGTTTTGAAGCATTTGGGGTGTTATACTTCTAAATGCCCGTAAAATTCTTTCTTCTAATATTTCAAGAGTAGCTGGGGCTGCTCCAAAGTAAACCCTTTTTTTAACATATCCCCAGACAAAGAAATCGAGCACAGTAAGATCCGGTGAGCGGGCTGGCCACCGTACTGGACCATTGGTTGCAATAATTCGATTATTAAAATGCTCTATTAAATAATTAAGAACTTCTCTAGTATTGTGAGGCGGTGCTCCATCTTGTTGAAAGTAAATTCGCCGTAAAACTGCTAAAGGTATATCATTGAGATGATTTTCGATTTCATTTTGAAGAAAACTAAAGTATCTAACCCCTGTTAACTGACCTTGAAACAATATTGGCCCAATTATTCTGTTTCCAACGAGACCAGCCCAGACATTGACGCCAAATCTTTCTTGAAAATTGCCCTCTCTCATTTCATATTGATTTTGTTTGGCCCAGTATCGAGTATTTTGCTTATTGAACATACCATTATTTGTAAATCGGGATTCGTCGGAAAATAGAATAAAATCGATAAAATTTGGGTTAACTCTATGATTTTGAAGCAGCCAATCACGAAACACTACCCGTCTATCGCCATCCTCAGTATACAAATGTTGATGTAACTGATATTTAAATGCTCGATATCCATGCTTTTTCAGTATATTTTTTGCTGATTCATAACTTATCTGCAGTTCTTGACTAATTTTTCTTAACGAAACTGTTTTATCAACCTTAACCATAGCAAGTACGTTAATCTCAGTCTCTTCATTTATAATAAACCTCTGTTCCGCCTCTTGATTTCCTATTTGCCTAAAACGAGTCTCGGCATACGGAAAATACTGATGGGCTGGATGTTGCCGATTCGGATATCTATGAGCATAAAACTCGGCAGCATTCCTTGAATTTCTATGACACTCTCCAAATATTAATAACATATCCACTTTTTCACTTTGAGTATACATTATTTTAACGAAAATTTAAACTAAACTTAACGAAAATTAAGAAACTTTTACGTCTTTTCTTAGAGCGTATGTCACTGTCATTATCTACTTAAGTGAGTGCTTTGTTTTCCAAAGAAGACTTGATAAAAACAGTTGCAAAATTATTATGCATCATGGCTGTCCATGGCGCACTTGTCGTAAGTAAATAAATTATCCAGTATTTTGCTTAATAATATTTAATTTCTATTCTTATGTCTAATCCAATCGCAAATAAATTAGTACCGTTAGATTCGTTAAAGAATGCTTTTTTCGAAAAGTAGTTGTCAAAAAGGGATCGCCATTTGAAAATTAATAGTTAGAAATGAAAACGTAATTTTGTCAACTTGTCTTATTCCTGACTTTCATATTAGTAACTAAAACTTTGCGATTGTATTTTTTTGACATGACCTAAGGCCCTTAGATAAGTTTGCGTCCGATCATGGCCACCTAGATGCAATTTTAAAAGTGGCTCTAGAAAAATGAAGTAGACGTAAAAAGTTTTTAAAATGTCACGTTCTGATCTAGAATTGTCTCAGAAATCCAAAAATGTTAAAATATACAGGGTGTTCCATTTAAAAATTCAAAACCGGGGCCATTTCCGGTAAAACCGGAAGTGGCCGGAAAGGGGAAAATATGCGAAAACTCTCCCCTTCATATACCATTTACTTGTACCAATTCTCATTTTGATACACATAATACTCTAGAAATTATAACTTGTCTAATAGATTCGTTGACACCCGGTATTTGATAATACTTTTAAGAAAAAGACATGATAATTTTGTAATACAACGACAAATTTTGGTATAAAAATTAGGTTAACCTGTTATAAATGCTCAACAGTTTGTTAACTGGATAACCGAAATTAATTAATTAAGATTTGATTTCTGAGTTGTTTACTAATCATATTTTAATTTAGTAAATTGATAAAAAAAAAACTTTGTAAGGAAGCAAAATTAACATAAACATGATTTGAAGTCGTTCGATAATTATAAATAAATTTTTATAGATACGTTCTTTAATAAATTTTATTTTGTTTTCTTATAAAGCATTGTTGTTCCAAAATAAAGTTCCTTTTGGGAATTTTTTCCTGACTGGCGATCTATATCAATATAATCATTTTGGAGTGAATAAAGTATAAAATAAATTGCATTGTCATTTTTGACACTTAATATATCCTCTATGATCCCCTTACTAAATAGTGTAGGGGCCAAGGGGTCACAGTCGTCATTTCAATTTATATAGACCTACCCAAGTTTTATTATGTATTTTAAGCCCCTACATAAGAATTTTTTGGGTAGAAGTCCGCCGGAATGCTTAGAAGATTGCTATTAACAAATAACTGTCTAAACCTTTAAAAATACAATTTCCTCAAAACTAAGTATTGAATCGTATTCTGTGAGTGAACAAAAAAATGTTTACGAACTTTTACGTACGATGCTTAGTTTTCGAGATAATTAATGGTTAACAATTAAAAAATGCTATTTTTTCGATTTTTGAACAGTAATAATTTTTGTTTGGATGAACTTTTTTTTTTAATTTTGTTGGTAGCGAACGAAAGTTCATCTTTTAGAATAAAGCCAAGTAAAATTGGATCTAATGTACCCATATGTAATATCAAACAATGACTCTGGATAAATATATCAAATACCTAAAGAATATACAAACAACTGTACATTACGTTTTGCAACAGTATACATCGACGCAAAGCAATGACAAGAAACTAATTTAGTGGCAGTCTCGCCACTTTATTAAATTAATCCTTATGTCTGAATATTTTGCAATGAAGCTCATATATATATATATATATATATATATATATATATATATATATATATATATATATATATATATATATTAATAAAGCAACGTATACTTACTGAGCGACAAAGATAATTCAGCGTTATTGCAATGTTTTTGTTTCACAAAATTCCATAGATTTCATTATTTATCAGGAAAATCAATTAACATCGACGTGCATAGTTGAAATGATCTATATTCGATCATTGCATAGTATACGACAACGGTTGAACTATCTTCGATAGTAGAACTACATATAGAAATATGTAAATGAAGTTATAGAATAAAAATAAGCTATCTAGATATAATCTAATGCAAAGCGGAAAACTCGTATGACGAACTTATTTCGGTTATATTTTGGTTATACTCATGAACTAAGCGCCCTCTGCTGCGTTGATGTGTGCACATAAGAGGCCAAAAACTATTTCTTTATAGATGAAATAAACAATTAGAGCGTAACTTTTTCATGTGACATTTTACTACAGCTTGTAGACGATAATTCGATCGCTGTCAAAAATATCAAAAAAACTTGATTGAGTCAAAATTTATAGGCGATCAGAAATTTCAAAAAATTACTCAGAAACTAAGCGTGGTACTTAAAAGTTTATAGGAATCTTTTTTGCTTCAAATCACTCAAAGAATGCGATTCAATAATCGGTTTTGTGGAAATTGTATTTTTAAAAGTTTAAACAATTATTTGTCAATAGCAAATCTTGTAACCACTCTGGCGGCCGTCTATCCAAAAAATTCCGGTTCAGAGGCTCAAAAGCCATAAAAAAACCTTAGGTAGGTTAATATAAATTAAAGGGGCGACTGGGACTCCCTTGGCCTCTATACTAAAAATATTTATTTTTTTCAATCGATTTTCTTAGCATTTTTATTTATAAAGGGTGTTTTTTTATAGAGGTATAGAACTTTAAGTTGGCAACACTTTTTTAACTGGCGGCTATTTTGTCAACTGTCAAGTGATTTATGTTTAGTTTGATTTGGCATTTCAACATGAATAGACTGACGCCTGAACAACGCTTCCAAATTGTGCAAATTTATTTTGAAAATCATGGTTCTCTAAGAAATACGTATCGCGCACTACGTCCATTTTACGGTAAACATAATCGTCCATCATAGCAATTAATTCGATTAACTATGGAACGTTTACTCTAAATGATAATACGCATCCACAGAGACGTCGTACAGTGCGTACAGGAGAAATCATTGCTGCTGTAGAGCGTAGCGTAGAGGAAGACCCGAATCAGTCTATCCGCCATCGTGCACAGGAATTGGATATTTGTCCATTCACTTTATGGAAGATTTTGCGGAAAGATCTTGGTTTGCGTGCTTACAAGATCCAACTCGTGCAAGAATTGAAACCACACGATCACCTAGCAAGGCGTAGATTCGGTGAATGGACCCAAAACAAGATTGCCGTTGATCCCGATTTTCATAAGCGAATTTTGTTTAGCGATGAAGCTCACTTTTGTTTGGATGGATACGTCAATAAACAAAACTGCCATATTTGGAGTGATATATATGATAATCCTCAAGTGTATGTTGAGACACCGTTACATCCAGAAAAACTGACTGTTTGGTGTGCTCTATGGGCTGGTGGAATCATTGGTCCGTACTTCTTTAAAAACGATGCTGGTCAGAACGTTACAGTCAATGGTGACCGCTATAGAGCCATGATTACTGACTTTTTCGTTCATCAATTGAACAACCATGATGTGCAGGAGCTGTGGTTTCAACAAGACGGCGCAACATCTCACACAGCTCGTGCCACAATTGATTTATTGCAGGAAACGTTTGGTAACCGCATAGTTTCACGTTTCGGACCTGTGAATTGGCCTCCAAGATCGTGCGACTTTACGCCGCTAGACTATTTTCTGTGAGGATATGTGAAGTCGCTAGCCTACGCCGATAAGCCCGAAACGATTGATCAGTTGGAGGACAACATTCGCCGCGTTATTAACGATATACGGCCACAAATGTTGGAAAAAGTCATCGAAAATTGGACCTCCAGATTAGACTACGTCCGAGGCAGCCGTGGCGGTCATATACCAGAAGTCATATTTAAATTATAATGCCAGAAGTTCGAATAAAGTAAATTTCATGTCAACTTAAAAAATTCATCTTTGTTTTATTCCATTTAAAAGTTCTATATCTCTATAAAAAACACCCTTTACTTAGTATGTAAGGTATCTTTCAAAGATGCCACCGTTCGTGGAAACCTTCGAACGAAAATTCTTTTACGAGACGGTAATATGGGGAATTTGTCAAGTTTTTTTTGGTTTACTAGTTTATATTAAGCTCTTTTAAATATCACCACAGCTACAAATCCGCTTATTAATGCGATGTACCAAATAACATCTATCTACGTCTCTTACTCCTATTTATTGTATTCCCACAATAGAATAAGAAATGTGACGATGATTTGTTCTTTTTTTTGTGTCAATATTGAACTAGAATGTACTATGCACATCTTTAAGGTAACTAGAAATTTTAAAAGTATTAAACTCAAGCAATTTACTGCAGACCTTAAAGAGATACGATGACGAAATATCTATGATGTCCAGAATAGAAACGATAAAGTTAAATTTATTAATGAAAATATAATAATATTACTCAATATTCATTGGCCCTTTCTTACTTACCGAATAACTAAATAATATGTACTTTAGTTAATAGATACATTACGAGCCATGATATATTATTTTATAGAGATAAAACTTCAACAATATGCAAAAAATAAAAACCCAACAGACTGGAATACTTTTAAAAATCGTAGAGTTATGGTCACTAGAGCAGTAAGACGAGAAAAAAGGTTACTTTAACTTTATGTCTAATAAATCGACAAAAGATATTTAGTCATCATTCAAGTTATTGAATACTTCAAAAAATAATATTCGGGGCAAGATACCTGACCTTAGCGATGTTGACAAAATTAATAAATACTCTGTTAAATCACTAGAAAAATTACCAGTAAGGGATGCTACTTTAAGTTTTAGGAAAAATAACATTAAACAGGATCAAATTAGTAAGCTTTCATGTAGGGCTAGCAGCGAAATAAAACTTAAAAACAAAACATAAAAAATAAAAAGTTAAGCAACAGCCGTCAATCGAATAAATATTTGAACGCTAGATTTAGCTTTTGGCTGCGAGTAATACTTCATATTATTAACTACAAACTTTCTATTCTCAGAATGATGCAAAACCCCTCGAGTGATATCATTAATAATCTTCATCCTCTTGGTATACTGCCAACACTTTCGAAAATGTTGGAACTAGCAATAGAAATGCCTCACCATGACCATATACGAGGTGTGGCAGAAAAGTAATGAGACTGGCAACACTGCAAGTCATCTGGCAACGCTGAGCTGTTGTCCTTCACAGAGCACGTATATTAGTACCCTCCCATCGCTCAGTGGAAGTTTCAACGCCTTCCGTTAACTACGTAATTTTTTCGACTGCTATTAGTGAAGTTGTGTTTTGTTGGTGCGTTACACAAAATGAAAAAGCGGAATTTGGAGCAACGTTATGCCATTAAATTTTATGTTAAGCTTGGAGAATTGGCAAGTCTGACGTTTGAAAAGTTAAAACAGGCCTATGGGGAACATTCTTTATCCCGAGCTCAAGTTTTTCGCTGGCACAAATCATTTTTGGAAGGCAGAGAAAACGTTGAAGATGAACAACGCTCAAGGAGGCCTTTAACATCGAAAACTGACGAAAACATCGAACGTGTGGAGACTCTTGTGAGATCAGACCGCCGTTTAACATTAAGAATGTTGAAAGAACAATTAAATTTGAACAGATTTACCGTTCATCAAATTTTGACTGAATATCTCCACACGCGAAAGGTCTGTGCCAAAATGGTGCTGAAAAACGTCACAATTGAGCAAAAGGACAATCGAAAAAACAAGTGTCTTGATCTTCTTGAGAGAATCGCCAATGAGCAAGATTTCTTTAGTCGTCGTGTGATTACATGAATTTTTGAATACGATCCAGAGACTAAGAGGCAAAGTGAGGAGTGACACACTCAGAGCTCTCCTCGACCAAAGAAAGCCCGAATGAGCAAATCGAAAATCAAATCAATGCTGATTTGGTTTTTGACAGAAGGGGAATCGTCCAAAAAAAATTTATTTCTCAAGGACAAACCGTCAAACAAGATTTTTATTAAGGCGTCCTTGAAAGGCTCAGAAGAAGGGTGATTCGCGTCAGACCAGACATTGTAGACAAATGGATGCTCCATCATGACAACGTCCCATGTCACACTGCCCTCCCCGTCACAGAATTTTTGACTTCAAAAGGCATTCCTGTGGTTTTCCATCCCCCCTATTCACCTGACATCAGTCCCTGTGACGTTTTTCTTTTTCCTAAACTAAAAAACGTCCTCAAAGGACATCACTTCGGCACTTTAAAAAACATCCAAAAGAGTGTAACCAATATGCTGAAGACCATACCGGTTGAAGACTTCCAGCGCTGCTAACAACAGTGGAAAAAACGTCTCCATCGGTATCTAGCTGCTCAAGGGAACTACTTTGAAGGGGATAACATTGATGTTCGAAAAAAATAAAAACTTTGATATATAAAAAATCAGTCTCATTACTTTTTTGCCACACCTGGCAAGAGTAATAAAGTCTGGATTCAGAGCTGGTAATTACACAATTATGCTACTTAAAATTAACGATGACATAATAACTGCCACAGATAACGACAAGTTAATAGTTCTAGTTTTACTAGATTATACAAAAGCATTTCACCTTCTAAATCACTCAATTCTAAGCTCTGTCTTGCATTTTATCGGTGTCATTTGGGATGGTTAGTATGGTCACAATATTTTAGTTTTGTAATACAAGAAGATTGTTAAAAAGTAAACAACCCTAACTTTTAGAGTTTTGAAAGATTTTTCTTATAAAAACTAAATACTATATTAAGAAATCTAACTAATTAGTAAAATGAGTTAAAATCATTTATGACCGTAAATATTTCTTTATATTTTAATTTTGAGCTTCTCACTACTCCCATTCATGTATAGATTTCGTTTGACTGTTGATATTTTACAACTTGACAACAAAAATGTTTATAGGAATAGTATTATGTCAACATATCTCGAAATACCGACTTTTGGTAGACAATTGTTTACTGTGAATTTTGTTCTTGATTCGTTACAAGTCTACTGGTACATCATCAGGTTGTTGAAATGAGCATACAAAAAAAATCGGAAAATAATTCGCAGAAAATCAACTGTCTTCCTTTCTTTCCATGATCTGAAATATAAAAACAGAATTTTATTAAACTAATTCTATGACCATAAAAATTTTTTTACATTTTATTTAATTTTCAAGCATTTCACTACCCCGGTGTATGTATAAATTTCATTTGACTGTTAATATTTTACAGTTTGGTATCAAAAACATCTGTAGGTATAACATTCTGCCGTAACGTGTTGTAAGGGACAACCAAAATGAAATGCGGAAAAAATACGCAGTCTACCTTTTCTTTCATGACGAAACGATAATTTTTCTTCTGATTATATTATGCCTTGTTTTATTTTATATCATCAGATAATATGAGAAAAATGTTGTAAATTAGGTATCTGAAACTAATCAGGAATAATAATAATAATAATAATAATAACCAAACATACAAATATCTAGGTATGAAACAGGCTAAAAGAATTGACCATGGCACTATGAAGACCGAATTGACAGCCGAATTTGTCAGAAGGGTAAGGCGGGTATTACGAACTAGTCTAAATAGTAGAAATTTGTTTAAGGCGCTCAAGACGTATGCTTGCTCTGCGCTGAGCTACTATTTTGGAATTGTAAAGTGGAGCAGGACGGACATCCAAAACCTGCAAAGAAAAATAAGGAGACTCCTAACAAAAGCACAAAAACATCACCCTCGGAGTGCTATTGAACGTACAATGCTTCCAAGACACCAATGAGGAAGAGGATTGGTAGATATTGGTAAACAGCTCGACCAACAAATAATAAACTTAGGTTCATATTTCCACAGGTTAGCGGACTCTTCCACACTACATCGAGCAATATGCGAGGCAGACGTTTCAATGCCGCTACAGTTGAGGGAACAAGATATTACTTCTCACCACCAAACAGACCAAGAGAAGTTATAAACCTGGTTTCAGAAGCCACTTCATGGACGGCATCCAAATGAGGTCAATCAGGACAATGTCGACAACTCAGCGTTGAACTACGGGTTGATTTCAGGACAGATGTTTCGGGAAACGGAGGGCTTCTTGTTAGCTATCCAAGACCAGGTTATTCCGACGAAGAACTATCGGAAGTTCATCATTAGAGATCCCTCAATAGAAAATGACCAATGTAGATATGGCTGTCGAACATCGGAGACAATTCAGCACATAACTGGAGGATGCCAAGGGTTTGCCGCAACCTAGTATAAGGAAAGACACGACTCAGCCGCTAAGATACTCCACCAAGAGTTGGCAGAAAAGTTAAACCTATTACAGGTAGGAAAAGTGCCTTATTACAAGTACAATCCGGAGCCTATTCTTGAGAACAACCAGTTCAAGTTATATTGGGACCGAACGATTCTGACGGATCAAACAGTAGCTCATAATAGACCAGACATTATACTAATAGATAAAATTTCTAGACGAACTACACTAATCGACATTGCTGTACCTAACAATAACAACTTAAGGCCAAAATACAACAAGAAGATCGCCAAATACAGAGATCTGGAGGTTCAAATCCGAAGACAATGGGCAATGAACAGCGTCTAAACGATTCCCATAATACTGTCAACAACTGGAGTGATACCAAAGAACCTCCTGCAGAACATCAAGGGACTGGGCCTTAGTGAGCATCTGTATAAGCCGATGCAGAAAGCAATTCTCCTAGCAACCGAACGAACCGTCCGAAAGTTTGTAGGAAATACAGCAGGCAACGTCACCTAGGACCCGATAACATGAAAAGGGTTCCCACAGAGCTTCATACTTTTGGTACCTTTGTGTACCTAGTATGAGTGAATATTCCCTGGAGGGAGTGCGAAGCCGTCTGGCTTGTAAATCACAATAATAATAATAATAATAATAGTGCTAGTGAAATAATTAAGATATATATTATTTGTTGACATAACGGTATTCGTCGTGATTTTATAAAAGATAAAGTAATGCGTTTTTTACTTAATATTGGAATATAATTTCGTTAAAAACGCTCTTCCAATTTTCAACCTTTAATTTGGTTAAATCTGTTTTTATTTTGGAGATCGTCACAGTATAATTGAAATAATCGCCCCAACCGAATCCTTCCGCGGTCTTTAAAATGTCAATTTTAACTCAAAATACTTTATTTAGTATTTCCCCTTCTTTACTGACACATTTATCTATTTTTCACCAAAATTGTAAAAAATACCGTGGGAAAGATTTTGCTAATTTTTTATTTGATTTTTATCTTTAGTTCTAAGAAAACACATTCCAAAGGTTAAACAGGTGCTATTCATCAATAACTTTAGGTGTATTTTTACTTATTTGATTTTAGTGTCTTTAAATTTTTAAATTGCAATTTCTATCAAATCAAATTCAAGGTCTTGAATTTTATATTAAAAACAACAATCGCATGATAAATGTTCCCAAAATGAACGTGAAAAAATAGAAGAGAAAATGGTAGATAAGACCCTAACGACTTTCAAAGTAGTTCCATTTTAAGACGGGATATCTCAAAAACCAAACATGTAATCATTTTCACAAACTATGTTTTAAATAATTTAAATTTTGAAAAAATTATTAATTTTGGACTGATGTAGTATAACTAAATAATTGCTGAAAATACTAAAATAAATCTAAATAGGTTCATAATTGTGTTGTTATTATCCAGTAAAGTAACTCAAGTTCAAATCCGTCTGGCGATTTTATTAATATGTTTTTGTGGTGAATACTCCATACTTTGGTTATAATTTAATATTATCTTAGTAAAAGGATATAGGACAGTGTGAACACAATCCAAATCAGCTAATATATTTTGCTTCGCATTTATCTATAACTGACAATATTAAATCATAAAGTATTGTTAAGATTTTATGTTAAACATACATTTAATCATTCAAGCTATCAAACGGTCCTGAAGGGAAACTTTTTATCGCCATATGCCGTTAACACTCAATCAATATACCACTTCACGTATATAATGGTGCCCATTTTGCCAAATAAAATAAATTGCTTCGTAATTTTTCGATAACTTCGACACACCCTTTCTGTATGTATTTTACCTCAGTAGATTCCTCTTAAATCGATTTCATTAAAGATTATTATGTGCCATACAAATTTATTGAAAATCAACATATTTTTGGATCTAAGAAATAAGGTATAATTTATAAGTATAGTTTAAGAATTAGATTATAAATTTAAATCTTTATATAAATAAGATATTAGCAAAAATATTTTAATAAAAATAATGTCCTACAATATTTTTTAAACTACCAAAAACAATTTGTGATAAGGTAATATACCATACCCAGTACATTTTAGTTATAATTTAAATGGAAAAAAATATTATAAAATTAATAAGACATCAAAATAAATTTTGTCTTCTTCTCGAGTCTAATTTTTCAATTAGATTCAAGGCTAGGAATTAGTGAATAAGAAAGGTAAAAACACCATTTTTGATTTCTTTCATCAGAATGTAGGGAAAAAAAATTGATAATATCGAACTTATTTTGAAGTCAAAAGAAATAAAAAAAGCTTGTTTAATAGAACATTGGTTAACTGAGTCAGACGTCTCTTTATATTAAATAGGTGATTACAAAGTAGGAATTTCCATTGTAGGCATAGTGAAATAGGCATGAAGAAGTATGCTTGTAACTGTGTGCCTGAAGCTTGTGGTTTTACTATTGACAATTACGGAGACAAAAATATTCATATTGTGGACCTTTATAGAGCACCTCATACATATTTGAATATTTTTCTGGGAAAGCTAAACGACGTGCTTCTTGATGTGTGCCAGTTTATGAATGACAGAGTTGTACCCTGCGGCGATTCTAACATTTATTATCCTGAACTTTCTAATGCTGTATGCGAATTGAAAGATAATTTGCAATCTTATAGTTTATCTAACATTGTATGTGGGTCGACTCGCATAACGGAGAGATCATCCATGTTGATCGACTATTTATATGCGAATTACGATTCTAAAGAGCTAAATTGTTCTGTATGGATTAACTGCTTGTCCAGGAGGCAGATATCAATCGGAGATTTGATCCATTTTTTGACTGTCTCCAGTAGTACTATGATCTAGCATTTCTATTACGAAAAGTCAAGGAGCATAGGCAAAATATATCGAAGCCCTGGATAACACCGGGTATTAAAAAATCTTCAAGAACGTTAAATATATTCTTTCGCAATAAAATTATGACTAAATCTGAATATGACAGAGATTGTTTGAAGGTCATAGACAACGATGTTTCCTGCTAAGTAGTTGAACTTCCATTGTCTTTATGTTTTGTTGAATGTCACGACTTTTCGGCTAGTAGTTATTTCTAGCCGTTTTCAAGTGAAACTAAATAAATTCCTAAGCTACAGTGCTACTTATACTAAAAGTGAATGCAGTGGAGTGCGACTGAGATGAGTGCAGTGCAGTTTTAATTTACAATTATTAAGAAGTGGTTTCCATACTTCTCTTATATCTAAAGATAGTTTACTACTCGGGTTCTGATGTATAACCGCGGCTTTTTTGAATTTTCGTTTTTTCCAGTGTTTTTCTCTGTGCAGCATTTTAGCTTCAGACCATTTTATGTAATGTCCATGAGTCCAGGCATGGTTGACGGCACTAGGCAAAGGGGTCCCTTTGTTTAGCCAATGTAGGAGTTGCCACATTCACGCGGTATTTGAACACACAGTTCTTATTGTCCCTTTAATTTGTTGGTTTGACCCTAGTGAGCTGACTTCTTAGAGAGTTACTTGAACTGAAAACAACGTTGATTTTATATTGTTTTCCTATTCTTCTAACTTTTTCCGAAATGCTTCTAACATACGGGTTGTTCAATATTTCGTTCTTCGTCCGTTGTCGATATTGTCCTATTTCTGCGTTGTTCCAAAATTTTGTTCATCATATATACTGGGTATCCGTTAACTGTCAGGTCATTTTTAATGTAATCTATCTCTTTCATCAAGTTCTCGTTGGAGTTGCAAAAAGATTTTACTCTATCTATGAGATTTCTTATAATTCCTTGTTTGGGGTTGTTGGAGTGATTGAATGAGTAGTTTAAGTATTGTCCTGTGTGGCTTTTCTGTAAACTGAGGTACGAATTTGTCTGCCATTTGTTTCAACCCAAACATCTAAGAAGGATAATTTATTTTCTACCGCTTTGTCCATGGTGAGTTTAATGGTTGGGCTGATATTATTTAGGTGAGAAAGGAAATTTTGAAGTTCTTCGTCGTTTCTATTCCAGATAATAAAGATATCGTCTACGTATCTAAGCCACAACTTTGGTTTCTTAATTGTGAATTCTATTGCAACAGTCTCGAACCATTCCATGAAATTACTCGCCACCATCGGTGAGAGTGAGGATCCCATCGGTAGTAATCATCATCTTGGAAGTTGAATTTTTCTTTTTCCTGAAAATAGGAACTGGTTAAACAACTTTCCAAGATATCCATGACGGCGTACGGTGATAAAGATCTTCAACTCAAAGGGACAAGAAGAACTGTATTTCAGATGCCATGTGAATGTGGCAACTCCTAGATTGGCGAAACAAAGAGACTTCTTGACAAAAGGATCAAAGAACATCAAAAATACACATCTCGTGGAAGAACAGAAAAATCTGGAGCCGCCAACCATGTCTAAACTCATGGACACCATATAAAATGGTTTGAAGCTAAAATTCCAGACAGAGAAAAACACTGAAGAAAACGAAAATTCAAGAAGCCACGATTATACATCAGAACCCGAGTTGTTTTAGGAAACCATCTTTAGATATAAGAGAAGTGTGGAAACCACTTCTTAATAATTGTAAATTAAAACCAAATGAAGCATAAGTGGGACTTTGGCGTAGCAGGCATGATTGCACCCATCTCAGTCACACTCCACTGCATTCAGTTTTAGTATAAATAGTACTGTAGTTGAGAAATTTATTTATTTTCACTTGAAAACGGCGAGAGATAACTATTAGCCGAAACGTCGTGATATTCAACAAAAATTAAAGACAATGAAAGTTCAAGAGATATCTACTACTTCGCATGACAAAGATTATTACAGAAAAATTACAAAAATGTAATTAAGAAAGGAAAACATTTGTATACCAATAATATTTTCTTCCAATCAGATAATAAATCAAAAGCAGCAAGGAAAATTATCAATGGTAACAAAATGGTAGAAACGGGAAAAATCCAATTTCTAGTATAAAAAATGAACAGGGGTCTATATTAAATGATAAAAAATAATTGCGAATTGTTTTAACCAATATTTTATTGATTTTCCAGGGAAAATATTAAAAAAAACTGTCGAATAGTGCTAACGCTCGACTGAATAGATTAGTCCCGAACACAATGATATTAAGACCTGTTAATGAATATGAAATCATGGCAACAATCTGCAAAACTTAAAAATACTACTTCTGTTGGCATGGAAAATCTACAACAGTTTTTAAAAAATTGCCTATATTTTTTTATTTCCCCTGACGTATTTGATTAATTGGTCGCTTATGAGTGGTGTTTTCCCAGATATCTTAAAATTAGTGATAGTGGTTCCTTTGTTCAAATAAGGAAATGAATTTTCGCTTGAAAATTATAGACCTATAGCCATTTTACCCGTGTTTTCAAAATTAATAGAACGTATTGTATATAATCAAATTATAAACTTTCTTTAACGATTTAACATTCTTAAGTGTTATAAGCATGGTTTTTGCAGTGACCTCTGAGTTTTTAAATAGTGAGTATGAAAACTTAAATAATCAAAATATATGCATCGGCGTTTTTATGGACCTCGCCAGGGCTTTGGACCTTGGTGACCATGCTCTTCTTCTGGAAAAGCATTATGGGTGCGGTTTGAGGTGCAAAGTTCACGAGTGGTTGCAATATTTATTTGATCGTCATCAGGTCATTGATATTGATTACTTTAAATCTGATAAACTAAGAATTACCTGCGGCATGCCTCAAGGCTCTGTCCTGGGTCCTCTTTTGTTTTTGATATATATCAACTATTTTCCCGATACCTGTGATGATAAAAATGTAACTTTGTTTGCGACTGGCAGCAGTTATCTAGTGGCTAATAACAATCTAGAACAACCTACTCGGATATCTCAGGAAATGCTTAACAAATTTCATACTGTTGTCTTATTTGGTCTTTAGAAAATGGTTTTATTCCAGCGTAACAAATATCGCTGTTACAACTTGCGAAAAACTAAAGAAACTTTTCCGGAATACCAGGAAAAACGTATGGTGTTTTGTGTGGACATGATGGAAAGGGCTAATAGCGACGATAGGTTGATCAGCAACATTTTGTTTACTGATGAATCATCATTCTCCTTTCACAAAAATTAATGAAGTTTTCATAAATATAACCCCTAAAGTTTTGGCAAATACGCGAACCGTATTTTACAATAGACTGGGCTATTATCTCGCTCAAAGTGGAAGCCTGTTTGAGCACCTCTTGTAGACTTTAGGAGTTTTTGATGATTTAAATTGTATTTAATTATTTGTTTATTTATTTACAATTACTGAATATGTTACTTTTATTTTTTACCAGAATCAAAGTTTATTTTTGAGACTATGTTTAATTTTAATGTGTTTTATTAACTTATTTACTTAGAAATTATCGTTGCGTTTTACTAGTATTTTTATTAGAATAAATGTTTATGTTCTAACAGAAATACCAGTTTCGTTTACGCCCAACGGCCAACAAAAAATAGTTTTTTTTTTGTATTTCGACTATTTGATGTATTTAAAACAATAAATGCAACAATCATTAAATATTCCAAATTCCGTAGATTACTTTATAAGTTTAGACGAAAAGCAATACATTATCCCATTCATGATATGTCGCGTAGGTGTTCACCGACGAGCTGTCCCGAACTAACCCAAAAGAAGTTAGAAGGGCTTAGTGGGTCAGAATTAAGAAAACGTGGCCAAAATAAATAAGAAAAAATTTCTAGTTAAGAAATTTAAACTAGAAGGTTGGCTATAGTAACGTTTCTATTAAATCTCGGTAATATGAATGGCCAGTCTTTTCTTTCTAAGGCTTCGTTTCAAGTCAAAAGCAGCAGTCTTGTGGGAGCGTCGCGCGCCCAGTCACTAGGTCGAGAACATTTGTGCGTCGTTCAAGTGTATAGTTGTCAGCTTCCTCTTTCTGTATATTGTAATATTTTTGACAGTTTGACTGTGGTCAATTCCCAATTTTTTGATTATTTTTTTTTTATGTTAACGCCAGATCTTTTCTAGCATTAAGTTCCATAAAAGGTGCCAATAACGTTATTCTCAAACTGTTTATTCCTTTGTTTATATTTATTTTAATGCCTCCAAAATAGTTAAGTTTGATATAGCAATTTTTTTATTTTATTTACATTTTTGACATGTTTTTTTTGTTATTACAACTATCTAAACTATTACACACAAATATTGTAAATTAATTTTTTTATTGCAGAGAGATGACTTTTACAAGATGTGCTGTGTCCATGTTTTTAAGGTAAGAAAATTTTGTTTTACCACAAAAAATGTTTATACATAGTACTTTGCACGGGAGTTGGTGTTATAATGTTACTAGTAAACTCATAAATTATACATCTAAACGTTCCATATTATCCACTAGTAAAAATTGTAATAAACTCAGTTCAGTAGTTCTTAAGAAAATCATACATAGACACATGTAGTATACAGTGTAATGATCTTAAGAACAAAAAGTAAAATAAATTCATATGGAAATGCGATATTTACAGTTGCAAGTAAATCTATTCCTTTTTTAACAAGTTGTTTTTTTACTAGTATAATGGAATCACAGTAAAATCTTTGTTTGTCTAGAAGGAGATATGAAGGGTTTCCAATTAAAAAGATGAACATCAAATGAATATCAACTTGTAGTACATTCTTGCATTATCCTGTATAATAAAAATCGGTGGTTAGTAAAAGCACTACAAAATGTTAAATATATTAATTAGTTTTTACTTTTTTGGGTTTCGGTCACATTATTACTTTTAAAAATTAACACATGTTTTTTTCTGACGTTTCGGTTTATTTTATTGATTAAACCATCTTCAGAGAATTACTGTAAATATGAAAAGGAATATGTAAATTTATGCTATATAAACTGAAAATTTTACTTTCTTACCTAATGTTAACAGGTGGTTCACTTGAATAACTTACATTTAACTATTTTATTAATTTAATACAATATAATTAAACACTTCTTATTTAATATAAATATAAATATAGAAAACTATTATTTTTTGAATGCATTTTTTTTCACATCTGGTTTGTTTTGCTTTTGACAGAGTACTATCAAAGGGTTTGAAAGTTTCTGGACCATCTGTAATTTTATTGCCCTATTAGATTCATTACAATGAATTTCAGAACGGACACAAATGACTTGAATAATGTATATACGAATCTAATAGGGCAATAAAATTGCAGATGGTCCAGAAACTTTCAAACCCTTTGATAGTACTCTGTCAAAAGCAAAACAAACCAGATGTGAAAAAAATGCATTCAAAAAATAATAGTTTTCTATATTTATATTTATATTAAATAAGAAGTGTTTAATTATATTGTATTAAATTAATAAAATAGTTAAATGTAAGTTATTCAAGTGAACCACTTGTTAACATTAGGTAAGAAAGTAAAATTTTCAGTTTATATAGCATAAATTTACATATTCCTTTTCATATTTACAGTAATTCTCTGAAGATGGTTTAAGCAATAAAATAAACCGAAACGTCAGAAAAAAACAAGTGTTAATTTTTAAAAGTAATAATATGACCGAAACCCAAAAAAGTAAAAACTAATTAATAACTACACGGTCAACAAATAGAAACAAAAAAGTTAAATATATTTCACAATCTAATAATGCTTGACAAAACTTTTTTTTCATTAAGAACATGAACAATATATGTGTTTACGATACTCCTATTGTTTTGTTTTTTTAAATTTAGATGTAGAAGACTACTTTTATTTATAAGCTCTATGAGTCAGAAAATATCATATTTTTTTAGATTTTTCAATTACTTTTCAGAAAAAATAGATCTAATTCATATGTATTAAATAGTGTTCAGAATGCATCAAATTTCCAATCATTTTGTAAATTAGAACCCAACAGAATTATCTCAAAAAATGTTCTATTTAACCATTTTCGAATTTACAATATTAGATCAATCATAATTCAACGAATATGCCGATATTATTTCAAGGTGGTTGCGGTGCTAGATTTTTAGACATTGAAGTTCAATACTTTTAACATAAATTAGAAAGATAGTATGTAAAAAGTTTCTGTTATGAGTGAGCCTGTCCTATGTTTGTGTTAATAAGGTTAGGTTTCTTTATAAACATATCCTAAAAATTAAGATTCCGAAGCAAATTGTGTAACTTCTTATAGTGAAAAAAGTAGCGTCAACTGACAAGTAAGAATATTGACTTGATGCGTATTCTAAAAAGAATTGAAATTTGAACTCAAATATAATTATGCTATCCATAGAATATCAATAATACGGAGACCTAAAACCAGTTTGCTGTTTTGCCATTTTCTAAAAGTTGAGAAGGCACCGAAGAATTAGTACAATATTACAATTAACATAATCGGCAGAAAAGAAAAAAATATGGAATATGCTAATCGAGGAGGTGATTGTTTAGCTTTAACAGGCATGCTAGATATCAAATATAAAACAGCTTATCAGTTGGTACCTTCCAGGTAATGTATTAATGAAACGACCAGTAAAGCCAATAATTTTAATTAAGAATTAAATAGATACTTCTATTTCTTCAATGAAAACTGATTATGGTGATAAAATCAAAAATTTCAGAAATCAGCCAATGGAATTATCTGGAATCATCGTTCATTATAAAGATGTTCTTAATGAATAACAAAACCTGAACTAGAGAATAAGCGTCATTATTACCTTCTGTAGGAGATCCAAACGTTCACCTGATTGGAGCTATTTTAGTAGCAGATATCGTTGAAATGGGGAAGTTTATTTACTAGTGAATTGGCCTACGAATGGTTTATAGGGCAGCTACAAAGTTAGGGAAATAAGCAGGCGAATTTTGTAATAGTTTGTGATTATCCACCATACATAAATTTAGAGAAAATGATTCGTGATGGAGCAACATTATTATTATTTGCACGCATTCACCGATGCTAGACCCTCTATTGTCAAAAATAAAATGTTTTAATAAGGTTGATTTGGGAGTACCTCAGGTTATAGCTAATAGAACAGGTGAGTAAATTATTGACCATGAAAAATATACCATTACGGGAGGGCATTGAAACCACTATTGCGATGCGGAATATGAAGTTAAAAATATTTTGCAAATATTTAAATTTTTCACGTTATAATATTACTTAAAACTGCCTTATTGTATCCTAATATATTAGTTACCTTTCCAGCCTCTAAATGCCGTTAAAAATTCTTTTAACATTTGATATATATATATATATATATATATATATATATATATATATATATATATATATATACATATATATATATATATATATATATATATATATATATATATATATATAACGATATAGTCCAAATTATATCTTTTGTTCTCTGAAATTTATTTGACCAACCTGGAATATTAATTATATTTTTAGAATTATATGTAAAAATTATAAATTACCTTTAATGATATTTGATTTGCGGTTAGAAAAGGCGTAGATAAAAACTAATTGGAGTTTTAAAAACTTTATGTTATCTCTAAATTTCAGATATTTTTCCTAATTCAAGAATGCTTGGCAACATTTTTTCATTTGTATTTACATATATGAATTTTATAGATTTAACTTTTACTTGCACAAAAAAATTAATTAGATAATAAATTTAATTGATATTTTGGATTATTTATTTTAATTTAATTTTTAGCCTTGTATCATTAAACAAAAAACGGAATTTGACATCTTCGTTTATTTCAAGATGTTGTTCTCAAAATACATATTGGAACTAAAAGCATATTATAATAAAATTTTATTTTCATTAAATATCTAAACATTTATTTATTTTATCTTTTTTATTTTAATATATTTATTTACTGTTAGTAACTGCCTTACAGAATATTAGACGCAATTACAAGGCGGTGATCACATAGACAATATATAAAATATACATCAATATAAATATAAATATAAATATTATATGAATTCTAACATTAAATGTATGATATACTATTATGTAGCCTTCTTTTATATACAAAGGTGAACATGTAAACATATTTAAGGAAGGGAAAAATAAAAGAAAGATAAGCTATAGACTTCAGTATAGGAAAATTTGCAGACTCTTGCTAGAGATGAGCTGAATATATCAAAATTTGTACTCTTGTTATAATTGTTGCACATGGAATATAAAGGCGAGAATTTTAATACATTAGTTTTGGGAGTTCTGAGAGATAAAATACATTATAATTTCGGAAATTTATGCGAGGAATACAAAAGTTTATTCTATCTGAAATACTAAGACAGGAATTTTTTACCAAAATTTTGATTTTTAAATAATTTCGCTTTACTCCGGTGATTCCAATATGTCGTTTGACTGGCCATATTTTTCAGTCTGACATCGAAGTTGGCATATGGTAGATTTTTTACATCCTGCAGATATAACTTGGAATTTATATTTCATATAGCATTTGTTGCCTGCGAATGTTTCTCTCGGTTCAATACAGCTCTACTGACGAGACCTGAGGTGGTTGAAACATGTATAGAGAAAGGACTAGACTATCTGCAGGAAATAAACTATATATATATATTCTTTCCTTTTCTCTGTCTGAAAGGTTAATATATATAAACAGCCATTTAAATACGGCAGATAGATTTTTTTATTTCTTACTGAAATTTTGACTTTTTAAAAACAAAGTTTTATCAAGAATATGACAGACATTTGCTGATAGATATCCGGATAAACAGAAACCGTCACGTCAAATGGCAAGACATAGTGACATTTCTGTAGTGTTTTATTGTTTTTTTTCTTCGCGTTTCGCTGTCATGGTTAACTAATAAAAATTTAAAACTCGTATAGTATTTTTACAATACAAAAATACTAATTTGCCAATATTACAAAAACTGCAAATTTTCAAAATTTAATTTTAAATAAGGTAACATATGTTAGTTTTTGTTCACCTCGTATTTATTTATTATCAATATATCAACACAGTACACTAAAGTACACCCTCTTCTAGAAGGAAACCAATCCTTGTTAAATACTAAAGTCCTTCTTATAGGAGAATTGATAGTTATGTTAAGGCCTGCAAACGCTATTTTTGACAAAATTTAAAATATATCATTATAGAAAAGAAATTATACAAGTTGTATGACATATGTTGAATATAAGTATATTTTTACATTTGATTCCTTAAATTTGTTGTTATTCATTTTTACATTTTTTACATTTAAAATATCACTATCAATATAATATAAAAGATTGAAGGGAACTGGAGACGCCATAAAAAATGCTTGCTTTTAACGATGTAAATTGTAATCTTTGAAAAAAAATCAGATACTTTTTATTTGACAGCCACAAAACTCAGAGAGCAATTATAGGGAGACTAATGATATTCCCAAACGGGGCAATAACCTCTTCCATATAAAAGATTTGCAAATATGAACTTATTTATATATCTATACATATAAATAAAATTGAGGTGAAACGGCTGAACCGTTTTCAATGAAATTTTACAAACATAAAAAGGAGGTTATCAACAGTGATATAGATTGCTTTTATTGTTTGTTTATTGTTTATAACAATTATAATTATTATAAACAATGAAAAATCGTTTAAAGATAAAAGAAATAATCACTGAATATTATTGACATGGCTGGAAACTGATTGAAAACGGTTAATCATTAGCTTCGACGATTATATAATGTTTATAAGATTTGTATTTACTATAAACAATTAAAAATAGTTTCTACCAATTAGATGCAAAAAATATCACTAGATATGGTTAACATTGCCGGTATATGATTGCAAACGGTTGTGTATTAATTTTGACAAATTAAATATCGTCTATAAAAATTGAATTTATTACGAACAATTAAAAGTACTTTCTATCTATAAAGTGAAAGAGATCATCACTGGATATGATTAACATCGATGAAAAATTATCCTAGAAAAGTGTTTTATTGGATTCAATGATTAAATATTGTTTGTTACAATTTAGTTTGTTATAAGCAATGGAAAACTGTTTCTACCAATTATATAAAAATAAAGAACTCTCACATTTCAACAAACTTTTATTTTCTAAATTTCACACGGGCGAAGTAGTAGGTAAAAGCTAGTAAACATATTGGCTCCATGTAATGGTCGATTAATATTTCTAAAAATTATCAACTATCACTAAGAATTTCCACTATTAACTTTCACTTGCAAGTTAAATGATACACTTTATTTTCATCTGTTCATAGTCAAAACTAAAAATTATGAATTAATATTATCAGGTAAAAAGTTGATCAATTTTTAATTTCTTAGAACTAGGCATTAATGATATCCGCTTTTTAATGTTCGAAAAATTGACAAGTACATCAAAAAATAGCATAATAAATACTTTAAAATAATATTATCTCAACAATCACAATGAAAAAGGAAAAAAAATCATGACTTTCTTTTAGGTTTGAATGTGGATGGATGATTTTTATTGGTCATCCTTATTTTTTTACTAAGTGTTAATGTGGCGGAAATTCTAAGTAGTAGTTAATAATTTTTGAAAGTATAAACCAACCATAAGGGTGGTATCATGAACTCTATTGACAGGTAGTGATAAATGTAAGTAATATTAAGAAATTTAAAAGGAATTGAAATGGTTATATTTCCATGATAACCTTTAATTTACAAAGAAAACATCGATATGCATAATAGCTTTAATAATAAAAAAGTCTAATCATTATTTCAAAATTTGTAATATTTATTTTATAACTTTTCAAAATTAAAGGTTAAAATTTTAGACAGCGATATTACTTCGAGTAAATTAGTTACTGCATATACAGGATGTCCGGGGAACTCTGGAAAATCTCCCGAATATGAAAAAAAAAACGTGAAAAGAATACTACAAGTTCACATAAACTTTTTCATATAAGCCTCCCCTTCAGAGATATGGGCTTCCAAGAGGGGCAATCTAATCAAGTTTTTTAACAATAATTATTGAACCACCAGGTATATTTCAATTAAGTTTGTTGTGAATTATGTACAGTTGCAGGAACAGACTAGCTGTGACACTAATGACCCCATATTTTACGCCGTGTATAATAAGAACTTTGGAGACCTTTCTTTACATACCTTTCATGTCGCTAATTCTAACCGTTTTCGAAAAAACGTCATTTTATTAACACTGTTAGTCCCCTAACTTCTGTCCGGTTGAATATGAAAAAGAGGATTTTTCCCCTCTTACTATAGTTTCAATAAAAATTAAATTAACTACTTAGTCAAAAACTAATTTAGAAGATTCAACATGGGCTGCGTGAACTCTGATATATTCGCAGGCACGACGAATTGAGGACTGCTGTACCTGCCACATTAACTCAGCATTGTTCCTTATTTGATTACAATGAAATGCTATTCTCCGTGGAAATTCATCCCTTCTATCGACCAGAGTGAAATATACTAAGGTTTTGAGGGGTCCCCTTCGGTAAAAATCCAACGGCGTTAGGGTCGGGAGATCGAGAAGGTCAGGCAATAGGTCCTCCTCTATTTATCCAACAGTTTGGGTAGACGTTATTCAGGTGTTCCCGCACAGCAACGCTGTAATGCATTGGTTCCCAATTGTGCATGTAGTACATGTTTCGGCGGGTTTCAATTGTCAAGTGCTCTACTAAATCGGGAAAAAGCATTCTGGAGGAAATCCAAATAAAGTTCTCCATTCAGTCGTGCCAGCAATACGAATGGTCCAATTAAAAAATTGCCAATGGTTCCTGCCCAGACATTAATTTATTGGAACTAATGTTGATGATGCGAAACAATAGTTGCATGAGAATTTTCAGCAGCCCATACATACGAGTTGTGTAAATTTATAATACCATTTTTGGAAAACCCTGCTTCATCGGTGAAGATAATAGTGCTAATGAAGTTTACATTAGTTCGTTGTTGATCCAATAGCCAGTTTACCAACTGCATTCTACGGAGAAAATCTTCAGGAATCAGTTTTTTCAATGATATAGATATAACAGCTGTTCTTGAAGAACTTCTTGTACTATTATTAACGTATTAAACTGAAAGATTGTCATCTACAGCAAGTAAAATATTTTCTTCTAATTGCGGCGTAAGTAATGTTCTTCCCCGATAGGTGTCAGTACTTCTTTTCCAAAAATTTCCTAAAATTATGAAGAAATTTAATGATATTACCTTATTAAATGGAATCGCTTACCATTCTCTCTTAGACGTTGGTCAACTCATTGAAATTGATACCTGTCGTGATATGACCTCCTGGCTTCCAAAGCATTGCAAGATGTACGACCATACATCAAATTCATATCTGCATACTCAGTAAACGTGTATTCCATATTTTGAATTATTTCACAATTAATTTCGCCACGAAATCCAAATATCAGTAAATTTATATCGAAGTAAAGAATCAATGTGTCAACGATGTGAAAGTTGACCAGTTCTATAATGCAGGATATTTATTTTTTTTGTACTTAGCAACGTTTGGAACAACAATACTTTGTTTTTGGTGCCGATAAAATAAAACGCACATTTTTTGCGAACCTAGATCGAACCGTGATTCACAGAATTGGAAGTTTTTAACTAAAGAGGAAAACTCTAATTTAGTATCGAATTTATTTTATTATAACGTTGACGTTGAACATTTGATAGGAACAAAGATATATCTTTTATCGAAATAAGCGAAATACATGATGAAAATAAAATGACGTTTTTTCGAAAACGGTTAGGATTAGCGACATAAATGAGGAGTACTTAATTTTTAGTCAATAGTTAAAGGTATGTAAAAAGTGTTATCCAAAGTTCTTATCATACAGGGTATAAAAAAAATGGGGTCATGGATGTCACAGCTAGTCCGTCCCTGCAGCTGTGAGTAATTCACAACACTTTCTTGGATAGTAATTTGAAGGGTCTTATCTGGTATACATCATATTAAAATACAATTGAAATATACCTGGCGGCTCACTAATTATGTGTAAAAAACTTGATTCCATTGCAGCTCTTTGGAAGTCCATATCTCCAAAGAGAAGGCCTATACCAAAGAAGTTTATATGATCTTGTAGTGTTTCTTTCACGCGTTTTTTTCATATTCGTGAGATTTCGCATATTTTTCCAGACACCCTGTGTGTACACACCCATGCGAGAATTGAAAACTTTTAAACGAGGTCAGACTGACATTAATTCATATTTACACACTTGTCAAATCCAGACTCGAACCCGAGTCATTCCAGACGCGAAGCATGCTGCTAATCCTCTATATCACAGCATTCCACAGCACTGAATAAGAAAACGCATTTTGCTGTTTAAATGATTATACGGGAGAAAAGGAACCTACATGTGGACTTCATAAACTTTATTTATGAGAGCTTGTAAGATACAACTAGAATGTTGAGAAGAAGTAGATATATATGCGACACCCATTGCCTTCGGTTAATGGTTATCTGCAGTCGTGTTCAGTTTCACTTGAAAACAGATAAGCACTAGTCAAAATGTTGTGATATTCAGCTAGAATGTTACTTTTGTTCGATCACTTCAATAAAAAAAAAAACAGATAATTGTATATTCCAGTATAATCTGGATAAAAAGGAGAATCGTATCTGTATCTAATTTGTCTGTGAGTCCATATTTTTGTTTGTTTGAAGGTCATGGAAAACGATGTTTCTTGCGAAATAGTAGATATCTGTTGGACTTTAATTGTCTTTATTTTTTGTTGAATATCACGACGTTTCGGCTAACCGTTATCTCTAGCCGTTTTCAAGTGAAACTAAATAAATCTCTTAGCTACATGACTATTTATACTAAAAGTAAATGCAGTGGAGTGTGACTGCGGTGGGTGCAGTCATGCCTGCTATTGCAAAATCCCATTTTTTTATGCTGCATTTAGTTTTAGTTTACAATTGTTAAGAAATGGTTTCCACACTTCTCTTATATCTAAAGATGATTTACTAAAACAACTCTGAAGTATAACTGCGGCTTCTTTGAATTTCCGTTTTCTCCAATGTTGTTCTCTGTGTAGTATTTTAGTATCAGGCCATTTTATGTGATGTCCATGGCATGGTTGGCAGCACCAGATTTTTCTGTTTCTCCTCGAGATGTGCTTTTTTGATGTACTTTGATCCTTACGTCAAGGTCTCTTTGTTTCGACAACGTAGGAATTACCACATTCACATGGTATCTGATATACATAGTTGTTCATGTCCCTTTGAGTTGTTGATTTGACCCTCGTGAGCCGACTTCTCAGAGAGTTATTTGAATTGATAACAAAGTTGATTTTATATCGTTTTCCTATCCTTATAACTCTTTCTGAAATGCCTTTAACATATAAGGTGTTGAAGACTGGTTTCCGTTCTTCATTCATTGTCAATATTGTTCTATATCTGCGTTGTTCTAGAAATTTATCTACTAGATATATTAGGTATCCGTTAGCTGTCAGATCATTTTTAATGTAATCTATCTTTTTCATCAAGTTCTCGTTAGAGTTGCAAAGAGATAAGGCTCTTTCTACGAGATTTTTTATAATTCCTTATTTGGTGTTGTTGGAGTGATTAGATAAATAATTAAGGTATTGTCCTGAGTGCGTGACTTTTCTGTAAACGGACGTTCGAATTTGTCTGCCATTTCTTTCAACCAATACATCTAAGAATGGTAATTTATTTGGAAAAAGAAGTAGAAAATAAATTACCATTCTTAGATGTATTGGTTGAAAGAAATGGCAGACAAATTCGAACTTCCGTTTACAGAAAAGCCACGCACACAGGATAATATCTTAACTATTCATCTAATCACTCCAACAACACCAAACAAGGAATTATAAAAAATCTCGTAGATAGAGCCTTAACTCTCTACAACTCCAACGAGAACTTGATGAAAGAGATAGATTACATTAAAAATGATCTGACATCCAATGGATACCTAGTATATCTAGTGGATAAATTTCTAGAACAACATAGAAATAAGACAATATCGACAACGAATGAAGAACGAAAATCAGTTTTGAACATCCCCTATGTTAAAGGCATTTCAGAAAAAGTTAGAAGGATGGGAAAACGATATAAAATCCATGTTGTTTTCAATTCAAATAACTCTCCGAGAAGTCGGCTCACTAGGGTCAAACCAACAACTCAAAGGGACATGAAGAACTGTGTGAATGTGATAATTCCTACGTTGGCGAAACAAAGAGACCTCTTGACGTAAGGATCAAAGAATACCAAAAATTTACATTTCGAGGAGAAACAGAAAAATCTGGTGCCGCCAACCATGCCTGGACTCATGGACACCCCATGAAATGGTCTGAAGGTAAAATACTACACCGAGAACAACATTGGAAAAAACGGAAATTCAAAGAAGCCGCGGTTGTACTTCAGAACCCGAATTGTTCTAGTAAACCATCTTTTTAATATAAGAGAAGTGTGGAAACCACTTCTTAATAATTGTAAACTAAAACTAAATGCAGAAAAAAAAAATGGGATTTTGCCATAGCAGGCATGACTGCACCCATCGCAGTCACGCTTCACTGCATTTACTTTTAGTATAAATAGTCATGTAGCTAAGGAATTTATTTAGTTTCACTTGAAAACGGCTAGAGATAACTACTAGCCGAAACGTCGTGATATTCAACAAAAAATAAAGACAATGGAAGTCCAACAGATATCTACTACTTCGCAATATATTTTTGTTATTGTATTTAATGATCATAAATTCACTCTTGTCTTGTTACCCTTCTTTTGTACCATTGTGTAAATATACTTTAGCAATACTCTGCGATTTAACTATGTCTAAAACAGATTTAATCAATTTATATTCATGAAGTTACGACGAGCATTTCATGCCACCTAATATTTATTTAAAATTTCCCCAAGATAATTTCCTTAGACAGGCTTCATAAACTACGAAAGCGTAGCTCGGGTGGCTTGCAGTCATTTTTATATAGTTCTCGGATTTCGAGGTCTATCTTAAATCTAAAACTCGGCTTTGAAGCAATTTATGGTACATAAACACGCCGTAAACATTTGTTCGTTCAGCATTTAATGTATTCGGACCAGATGGTCCCCGTCGCCTTTTCAATCTGTGTTCTTACTTAAATAAGAGAAGTTTCTTGTCAGATGCTAACAGCCGTTTTAACTCTCTTCTGCAAAAATAGGAAAATAAGCGGATAAAAAGTCTGAATATGCAGCATCTCGCAAATAAAACGTCAAAAGAATAATTTTTAGGTATTTTTATATTGCATGAGTTGCTTTGCGAGTACGGTGCATTTAGTCTGAATCGGAGAAAAGTGGAATAAATGGAAACCGTTTTCATATTTAAGTTAATAAAGAAGAAAAGCAAATATTAAAAAGCATATTAAAAATATTGATGTAGCTGAAAATATCGCAGAGTTTGATAATTAAATATGTTCTATACTGACATATTTTTGTAGTTTGGTTTTTCATTATACTTAATTAAAAATATGGCTCTCATAAAATAATTCATTAATAACAAAATTCGTTAAAAAAGGTAATTATAACCATGTTTTTAGATAGTTCTTTAAATATGGCCATTAATTAAGGATAATTTGAAGTTTTATTCTTGTCATAATATATGATAGAAAAATATATATTGGAAGCTTGTAAATAGGGTAATATTGTAGTAATTTATTTATATTAGGTTCAAAGATATTGACCGCAGTAAAGAATAATGTCAGTTGATGTAGCTCAATGTTATTTTCGTGAAGACTACTTTAGCCTTCTCAAAGAAAAGGAACTAATCATCAAAATAGATTGAAATACACGCTCGAAGTAAACTTCTTTTAAATAAGTTTGATAGAGAAATAACACTATGTAACAAATTTTAATTTATTTGTTGTATCTTGTTTGAAAAGTGCATTTTTTTTGTTAATTTTGGGGCACTGAACACAAAAAAACAATTGAATTAAAAACTTAGTTGTAATTTTCAAGAACAAGTTTTTTTTTTACTTTATTTTTAACAAAATAATAAAAAATACAGACTTTTACACTTGTAGAGACACTAAATATCCTGTATTTTTGCTTTTATTTTGTGAATTGTTTCTGGAGCATCTCTAACAAGAGTCCAACAGTAGTCGGCAAGCACAGAAGCATTCCACTATTTCTGGTACCTTTTCTCCATTGTTTATATATCCTTATAGAAGCGTTCGCCGTGCTCATCACTTACGGTTGCCAGGAAAAAAGTCTAGATGTGAGTATAGAAAGACATAATGCAACCTATTTTTTGATACGATGACTGCATATTTACAATAAGAATAAGGTAGTTGTCAGCTTTTCTATTTCCGAAGAAATTAGTGACCACAAGGCGAAAGTTATTCCAAGCACTTTATTCAATATCTGATAGAGTGCTGTTAAAATGTTTGTCTTTCAGAATATTTCGAATCTGTGGTCCAACAAAAATACCTTCTGTAATTTTTGCTTCACTTAGGAATTTTTGACGCAGGTACTGAAAAGCTGACAGTAGTGGCAACAAAATCTTTTTGGGGTCTACCAATGGCATATGTTAAATATCCTTTTCTTTCTAATGATTGTCGAGCGGACCAATCTTTTCTCTTGTAATGAAGTGCATTTGCCCGACTGTTCTATTCACACAAAAAACAATGACTTGGTATAGCCTAGCTGCAATCCAAGTAAAAGTGCAATCACCTTTAAGGTAGTTCACTCGTGAAATGGCTTTTCTTAGGAATGTGATCAAATTTGAATATACAGGGTGTCCAAGATAAGGATCCTAAGCATGGGGATCTCGGAAACAGTTGGAGATACGAGGTCGGTTAAATTAGAGAAAAGTTGCGCAATTTAGTGCTAAATTAAACGCAGTTAAAAAAATTTAAAAATTTCAAACACTTCCGGAGATTTCCGGAAAAAAACGAAATTTGGCAAAATCGTTTTTAATTTTTGCAGGCTTTATTTAAAGAGATATCCGAAAATAAAAGGTAGATTCTCATTGCCACTTTTTATTTTTTATAATTTGGTCTAAACAAAATTTAAATCCGACGTTTCGTTTCTGAGATACCATCATGAACTTTCATTTTTTATATGGAACAAAAAAAAGTATCCCATGTATTTGATAGCATTTTTTATTACAAATTCAACGGTCTATCACACTTGCATATCAAGTGTGTAGTTCATTGGCTTTTATAAAACTGATATACCTTTCTCTCTCGCTCTCACGGAGCTCTTATGGAAAGTACTTGAACTAGGTATTCGATATGCAAGGGTGATACACCGTTGAATTTGTAATAAAAAATGCTATCAAATACATGGAATACTTTTTTTTGTTCCATATAAAAAATGAAAGTTCATGATGGTATCTCAGAAATGAAACGTCGGATTTAAATTTTGTTTAGACCAAATTATAAAAAATAGAAAGTGGCAATGAGAATCTACCTTTTATTTTCTGATATCTCTTTAAATAAAGCCTGCAAAAATTAAAAACGATTTTACCAAATTTCGTTTTTTTCCGGAAATCTCCGGAACTGTTTGAAATTTTTAAATTTTTTTAACTGCGTTTAATTTAGCACTAAATTGCGCAACTTTTCTCTAATTTAACCGACCTCGTATCTCCAACTGTTTCCGAGATCCCCATGCTTAGGATCCTTATCTTGGACACCCTGTATAGTTTACAAAAGTGTCTTTTATTTAATTAAAATAAACGTAATTTTGTAATCGTCTGTGAGAAGAAATATTAACAATTAAAATTTGCATAATTAACATGCTGAAGATCACTTCATGTAACGAAATGCCAATACATTTCGGAATATCTCAATAACGGTTTTTACCATATTTTTTAAAAACTAGTGCAACGTAGACCCAGAAATTATGAATTTTTTGGAAGAAAACCGGAATTTCTTGACCCTTTTGTTTAAAAAATACAGATTTTTTAAATAAAAATAATTTGAAAACATCTGACGCGTAGTGGGGTACAGTGATCACAACTTGGCAATGCGCGATAACTCAAACCTAAGTTAGTTAGGTTAGTTCTTCAGAATGTGACATTTTTTTAAATATATTTCTCTATATTTTTATTTATTTTCTCAATGTATGGGGATGTCAACATAACAAACTGTATAGGTATGAGACTCACACTATAAGAATGTTACTATACACACGTTTACTCTATAGACCATTCAGTATAGACATTTGCGACGCTGCCAGATTTATTATATTTAAAGTTATTACTGTATAAGAATGTGTCTGTATATTGAAAGTCAACGTGTGTTGGGTACAGTCTCGAACAAAAACAAAATTCTTTAGGCCTGAGGATCTTTAACTTTTGGTACTTACTTAACGGCTATACTTTTGTCTACGAATGTCGCGGATGAACTACCTTAAGTTGTCATTGATGCTAATCGTATTTTATACTTGTCTGATTCTTTTATGTAAACTGCATACAGGAGCGGACCCAAGGGGGTGTGGTGGGGGGCGAACTGTATTCTTATTATTTTTAATTTTGGCATAAAAACCGTTTTAGCACATTCAGACTAAAACGTAGACATTTGACGTTTCAGTTTATTTATTTCTTAAACCATCTGCAGAATTACATTAAACACTAAGAAGGGATTCAAATGTAATTAATTTTTATATGTTACAGTTAAAATTAGACCTAGTTATTTTTATTTCTATTGCACTGACATCTTAATTTAATAACTTTATTATATGGAAATCCGATAGCCCCGAAAAAAAAATAAAATAAACGTGATAATTCTACACGCTTAAGACAAAGACACAAAGACAATAATAAAATAATAAAAAAATTACAGTTAATTGGAATTAAATATATATAAAATTAAAGAGGGACACACTAAAATAAAAAAATATAAAAAGATATATAAACAACATTAAACAATAAAATACAACAAAAACCAAAATTTAAGTAATAAACTGTGTTTACACTGCTGAACATTACGTATCTAATTCGTAATCAAAGTCAGTGAAGCTATCTTCACTCAAATTAATTATCATTGGTTCCTCTATCTTACTGATCATGAGATCGAGTTTCCTCATTTTGTTTTATTCTTTTATAATACGGATTTTTTCTAATTTTTCGCAGTAGCTTTATTCCAAAAAATCTTTCAAAGTTCAGTTAAATTACTAATTTTGTAAGTTGTGTTATTTCTTGCTCTACTTTGAGAGAGATATTTCCTTCTCCAACGGACAGTTTTCTGACGATCTATAAGAACAGATTTCCTATCTGGTTTTTCCCAACAAAAATTAAGTTCTCTGAGCAATTTCCAAAGCTCAGTTCTTTTAATTTCAGGTAAATACCGATCTTCATTGATTTTAGTTAGAACGGTTGAAATCTACTTCCCATAATAAAATGTACGTACAACTCCTGTTATTGCAGTTTTCATCTCTTCTTCCAACGAGGTTTTTTGTCTGCCTGTGATCGAATATGGCTTCGGAGTACTAACAGTTCCAGTCGTTTTTTCCTCTTTCAGCATTCGGTACATAGTAGATTTTTCAACTCCTGTCATTTGGAACCACATCTCAACAGAGCTTTTAACATTATTATCTAGATATTGAGATCTTAAGGCATCATAAACATTCATCGTAATAAGTTTTTCGTTGATGAAAAATGCCTTGGTTTATGATTTTGGAATAAATATAGAGGTGGAAGCAGTATCTTTTGGTTATCTTACTAATCTCAAATAATATATAAAAACAAGCGCAAATAAGATAAATTACTAAGGACACACTGTGAGGTGTACTTTGCTCACTGACAGAAATGAAATTGAACTATCAGAAATTTTATTGTTGCAGTAAATTTATAAAAGCTTATAATATTTAAATATAATTAAATATAATTAGTAATTAGATTTACAGCAGTCCTCAGTTACCTGCGGCACTGGAGCAGGTACGTTGGAGGTTTCGGTAATAGTTTTATTATTCGCTTTAGTTCTTGAATAGTGTATAGGATTGTGTATGCTTGTTTTTCTGGCGATAGCCGCCCCCCAAGAACTTGGAGTTCAGGAAAATAGACGCGATTCTGCCTCTTATGTGTATGTTGCTGGAATCCCCCCCCCCCCCTCTCTACACGAGCTTCAAATTCAGAAAAATAAACCCGACTCTGCCTTTTACACTGGAAATGGGAATGTTTCCAGTGTCTGCCCCCCCCCCCTCCATCAACAACTTGCTTTCGCTTGCCATACAGTACTTTTGTGATATCACTGCCCCCTCCAAAGAGAGAGGCTGGGTCCGCCCCTGACTGCAAGTCCAACAGGAATAGGCGGTAAAATATTTCCCATATGTAATAGTACTGCTTTTAAAGTCAATGTTGAACTGTCTATAAACAATCTCCATTGTTCTAACTTATAATTTATCTTTAAAGCCGCCAACGCTAATGCTATTGCAGAAAACCAAGTTCTTTTCCAGGTTAAAAAATGGTGCTAGGATTTTAAGTCGTTTACGAAAAACGTATACTGAAACATCGTCTTCTAATAAGTTTCACTGCTGCAATCTTGATTCTAGTAACTCTACTTTACTTTTTAGAAGTTCTAAGTTTCTCAGAAGATCGCTTAATTCTGGTTTGGTTATTTCGTGTCGTTGGCGGTAAAACCTGCTGGGTGTGAAAACAGGATTTTTGATGTTGATGGCATATCTTCTTCTTGAGAAATCGTTGTATCGTTATTGTCTGATTCGTAAGTGAATGTTTCTGGGGGTTCTGAAATAGGAAGTTCGTCACTATAAGACTCAGGTCTCATTGCCGATGGTATTTTGGATAGCTGATAACCAAATTTTTCTTCTTGGATATACCTGTGCCTTGCTCAACACGAAGTATGATACAGAAATTGCAATCATTAATATTATTTGGAAGCCCTCTCCAGATCATTGAGACAGCAAACCGCATGGGTCGTTTTTTACTAATTAATCAGTTTCTCAGATTTGAAGTGCAACCGTTACAGCAGATATGTGGCGCCCATTGTTTGTCTTGATCCCCAATATCGCAACCGAAATAAAGATGATATGTCTTGTTTTATCAGTGGCATAATAGACCGCTTTTGAGACGCAAAAGTCACCTCACCACAAACATAACAGAAATGATCTGGATTGTTTACACACTTTCGAGACATCTCAGCTGTTCGATTCGACTCACTAACTTATATTTTGGCTGTTGTCCAGTGTAATCAACAAGACTACAAACCCTAATAGTATATAGGAATTTCGTAAGAAAAAATTGGGATACTACTCCAGCACTGGATGTTCACTGTAATAACGAAACCAATCATAAAATATAGAGCACTGATCAGAAGTAAATGAACTAATCTAGTCGGCGGGAGAGCCAATCTTCAAAAAGATGGAGCACAAACCCAAAAATCCTATAGTGAGTGTATACTGCAATAGGAGCAGTGATCTGGAGGAAAAGAACCCATCTGGCCAATACGAGAGCCAACCTCTCGTAAGTTCAAATAGTAGCCTGAGCATACATAACTGAACAAATAAAAAGTTTACTAACTACCGCTATGAAATTAATTCTATAATTCACACCTCTATTATAGAGAGTATGGCAAAGAAAACAACGCATAGGATGATGAAGGATGGCGTTATTAAATGAAAGTCTCAATTTTCAAAGAAACTGGAAAACCTGGGATATGCCTCAATATAAAATAAAAAAGAGGTTAAATTTTGTGACACATCTTAACACAAGACAATTTAAAAGCTTGAGCAAATCACTAACTGTTCTCCAAGCAGAAATTTATGCTCTTAGGAAAGGTGTTCAGTTCAATAAGGAAAAAAACTATTGCACACAAGAGATCATCATAACAAAAACAGTGCAGCTAACGTAACTTACCTTATTTACAAAAATACTTTCTAATATTAAAAATAGCATTCTTAAAAAACCAAATAAAAGAATAAAAAGCCAAACGAGGTAGTTGTTCTCATTCAACTACGTTTCCTTATTACGAAAATACGTATGTGCGCGCTCTCAACTTTTAAAATGCAAAAAATATTTTCTAATAAACAGGAAATAGCTAAAATTTTCTACAAAACCTCCTTAATAGCTGTATCCTAATATTTTTTGAAATTCTAAACTTGGTCACTCAACTTTCGCTATAGTTTGTATGGACGCGAAAAATCTGACACACACAAATTTGAAAATTTTTCACTCATCCAATAATTACTTCACCCAGTACTTCTTTTTTAGGTATTATTTTGAAGAATAAATGACTTAAATTTCCAAAAGTTTTATTTATTATTGCCTGAGGCATAGAGACCTGAATATAAAAAGATATGAATTTTTTTTAATGTTTATTAAATCCCCTTCTTTTTTTCAATATTTCCTCATTTTTAGGGGCAAAATAAGTTAATATTCGTGATCAATAATTTTAATAACTTTTAAAAAAAAGTAATTGTAATGACTAAAATGCCATGGTTAAATATTACTATTTGTAAGCAACTTTTAGGAATGTCACACTCACCTAAGTTTTGAAGAATTAAAGAAATTGAATATAGTGGTAGATTTAGTGAACTTTATGTGTTACTGTAATCTTTGAAGAGAGGTGTTGTTTCCTTATTTATCGTCACTGAGTTTTTCAATACGGTTAGCAGGAAAACACTGCATTTTGAAAATTTTGTCGTTCTCTGATATTTTTGTTTTTTTTTTGTGTGTTGTAATGAACTATATTCAAATATGAACCCTATCACCACAAGTATTAAAAGAAGGAAAGAAGAATATAAAATATGAGAAATCCAAACTTTAAGCAATCTAATGATTTAAAAAAAAACAAAATCACTTTTTTTACAAAATATACTTCATCAAAAAAGTATAATACAATGAAATAAATTATTTTGTTGCCTCTTTTCGCTTATATTCGCCGAGATCGGTTTCACGTGATCCAACAATAGCCCGTTAACATATTTGAGGTCTATTTTCCACTAAACTACTTCTCCATTTGAACAATTTGCTGGTGAAATATTTCGCCGTATTCATCTGATACTGCACCTAAATTCTAAGGGAAAATTACAAATAGAAGTGAAGAACACGCAGCTTAAGTCACATGTTGGAACCTAATGTTTTGTAAGAATAGATAAGTTCTTCAAATAGATCTTTATAGATCTCCGATTTCTTGTTACCTAGGAAGTTGTTACTTACATTTTTGAAAGCAGTCCACTCTATTTTCTTAAAGGTGTAGATTCCAAATTTTCGTCCTTAAAAAGTTCTCTTTTTTTGCGCTAAACATTCCTTCTCTAAGCTTTGCCTCATTTATATGCGCGAATTCTCGTCTCAGTTAAAGAAAAGCTTTTCCTCCTCTAATTAAGGCTTTAACAAAATTTTTTTGTAAGCCCTGGTTTTATGAGCACAAGAGGTAATTTTCAGCTACTCTACTAAGGGTTCATTAAGGAAGTTTTTCAGACCAGGCACAATGTTTTCACGTAACGAACACTCTTTAACAACATAATCTTGGTTTCTGGTCCTGCTATCCCATTTACATAAAAAACAACTAGATATGGTGAAGCTACTTAGTAGTCCTGTAAGTAGTGCAATAACTTTTAGATCGGCACAGATATTATGATCTTCGTATTTTATTCTTTGAAGTAATATATCCATGTTTTCGTACGTTTCTTTCCTATTTACAGCACGACCCAAGGTTACGGATGGTTGTTCATTTCCATTAAACAATAAAACTGTTTTTAGACTTATCTTCGAAGAGTCAATAAACAGTCGCCACTCGGTAGGTTTATAGGAAAGGCCAAATTCGTTGATTAAATCCGAAATATCATGACAGTAAACTAAGTCATCTGCCATCGACAAAAATACTGCCAACATAGACTGCCTTTTCCGAAACGTGGAAATTTTCACTCCTTTTTATAATAGATTTCACTGTTGTAATCAAAATCCAAGCAACTGTGACTTTATTCTGGGTAGATCGAAATCACGAATAAGATCGTTGAGCTCTTCCAGAGATATAAAATGGAGCTATTTACTGCTACTATATTTGTAATCGTCTTTTTTCTTGAAAACTAAGACCGCCTTTATGTTCAAAATCATCTAGTTCACCCGGTTTCGGGTCGATTTAGTATTTTTCTAGAAACTTGCTTTTACTACAAAACCCCATGAGTTATGTTAAGCAAAAATAGCAATCAACAACATAATTTCACCATGTTATTGGCACCCCAAACTTCATAGACTTGTAAGTAACAAGTAATCATCCTGCTAAGGTTCTTGAGCAAGTGTGGTAGCAAATTTTGGGAGTCCAAGTTTTGTCTTCATCGCCAACTTAGCACCCAAAATGTAACTCGAATGCTTTTCCTACAAATGGGCTCAAAGTCTTTCGTTGAGCTTTCAGCGTCACTTCACCACATATATAACCGAAACACACCGCGAAAATAATATCACTACTATAACGCTATCACTATTCGCTAGTTCTTTGCACTTCGATCGTATATCTAATACAGATCCTCCGACGACCGGACGGCCCTTTGATAAGCAGCTGATCATTTGACGACTACAGAATATGGTGAAATTTAGACTTACTTGGGGTTTAATGGGTACCTCTGTTATTCTAAGCCCTAGGAGATTGAGACCTAGTAGATGAGGTCATCCCAAACGTTCCCATACGGTGTTGCTAAATTGTGCATAATTTCCTTAAACTTACAGAAAATATTGATCTGGTAATATCGCACACCGGTATGCTATAACAACTTATATATCACATAGGTACATCCTTATACCTGCTTTGCAATCCATCGAAACATGTTGTTAATGTTCTCTAGATTTTCCTACGTGATACGATAATTTGCAGATCAGTGTAAGGGTTACATGTGTAGAAATTATCGAAAGATTAGTTTGACGGAGAGTATAATTGGAACAATGTTTAATTTATTTGGCAAGCCATTTTAAAAATATTTGCTTGTTCCATTTACAATTAAATACGAAAAAATACGTAGGCAATTTATAATAAATTTTTAAATACCATGTGTTGTTTGTACTGATTTAAATTGTGTGCCCAATAGTTTTTTCTTCTTCTTCAGGTGCCATCTCCTATCGGAGATTGGATATCATCATTGCCACTCTCACTCTATTTGCCGCTACTCGAAAAAGTTCTACTGAGCTACAATTGAACCACTCTCTCAAATTTCTCAACCATGAAATTCTTCTTCTTCCGATATTTCTTCTTCCTTCTATTTTACCCTGTATGATCAATCTAAGCAATTCGTATCGCTGGTCTCTCATTATATGTCCAAGATGTTGCAGTTTCTTTATTTTTATGTTGTTAATTATTTCATAGTTTTGTGTCCATCGCTAGCAATACTTCTACGTTTGTTCTCCTCTCCATCCAAGATATTCTCAACATCCTTCTGTAACACCACATTTCAAATTTCAATTTCAATATTTATGTGTTTTTGTTTTAGTGTCCATCCTTCCAACCCATACTGCAGCACTGAAAATACATAACATCTTAAAATTCTCATTCTTAGTTCTAGAGTGATGTATCTGCTGCACAGAATAGCTTTCAGTTTTACAAACGCACTTCTTGCCATTTCTATTCTCGTTCTTATTTCTGTTGTTTGTTCATTATTTGCTGCTATCCATGTGCCCAAGTATTGGTATTTTTGCACTTTTTCTAAATTCACACCTCGAACTTTATGCTTGTTTGCATGTTTTGTTTTTTAGTTATTACCATATATTTAGTCTTTTTGGTGTTCATTTTTAATCCGTGTTGCTCGCAAACGTTATTTGTTTCGTTCGCTAGTTCTTGGAGTTCTTCAGCGGAGCTAGCTATGATAGCAGTATCGTCTGCAAATCTTATGTTGTTTACAGCTCTTCCGTTTATTATTATTCCCTTACTTTTCGTTAACAGTGCTTCTTCAAAAATCGATTCACTGTACACATTGAATAGTAAGGGTGACAAAATGCATCCTTGTCTCACTCCTATTCCTATTTCAATTTCCGGACTTGTTTCGTTATCTACTATTATTTGTGTGCGTTGATTCCAATATAGGTTAGTTATTATTCGTAAATCTTTGTTGTCTATGTTTTTTCTTCTTAGAATCTCGACTAGTTTTTCATGTTTAATTTTATCAAAAGCCTTCTCGAAATCAACATAACAGATGTGTATATCGGTGTTCATATCCATACACCTCTGTGAAAGCACATTAAGTGCATACAACGCGTTTCTGGTGCCTATACCATTTCTGAATCCAAACTGACTATCATCTATCCCCTTTTCAAGTCCTTTATAAATGCGTCCGTGTATTACTTGAATGTTTTTTACAGTAACAATGTTTTTCAAGATTTTTACACCAATTTATATAAAAAATATGATGAAAGTCAGACTATAATTTCTTCTCAGCGCTCCACAATATTACTAATTCCACTATATTATTTTAAATATTATTTGTCTTGTATATTTTTGTTTAATATTTTTCAAGAAAACACCTCAAGAATTTAAGAATTTTTCAAAAATAAATTATTTTCTCTACCGCTGGAGTTACCTAATTCCTTAATAAAATTAATTTAAAGAATATTTGTATAATCTAAAATAAATAACGAAATAAATGAATAAATTGTTATTTAAAATTTATTATGCTTACTAGCCAAAATGAAAAATATAGGAAAGAAATGAATAAAATTCCTTTTCTAATAAATAATAATTGATTAAATCAGATGTAAGATTTTTCTTCATTTTCCTTTTTTTTTAATCAAAAAGGACAGAGTGTAAATCCCACATCATACCATAAGTCATTGAGGAAAATCCCTATTTGGGATATTGGAAAGAGCGTCAATATAAAAGGCATTATTTTTGACGTGAAGGGATAATTAAATTTAAACAGGGATTTCTTAAGCGAGACTTTCATTCTGATAACAAAACCTTAATTTTTTATGAGAGCTAACACGTATTTTAAATAAAGCATTTACAAATAAAATACATTTAAGAAATAGTACAGCATTCGATAAGTAGTGGTGCATATTACTCAAGAGAAAACTTTTATGAAGCTGACGTTCAAATAATTGAAATCAATATAAACCGCTTATAAAGTTTCTGTTTATATCTTTACAACGTTCTGGAGATTAAATATAGGCAACCATTAATATATAAAGAACGAAATTTTTCACGGGTTTGGACAAGTTGAAAATCATGGTTCTCGGGTTTAGATCGTGTAAAATTGGAATTATTATCCGACGTCTCGCTCGCGATTTCACGAGGCATCTTCAGGGATCTTTACTCCACGAGATTAGGATACTAAATGACAACTGAGGAATAACAGCCCGCTATTTAGACCCGATTGGTGCTCAGCAAACCGTGAGCCAGCGTTAAAATCGATTTCCACATATGATGTATACTGTAACCTGTATCTCTGTTAATACTATTTGAATATTTACAAATTTCGATTGATTCTCCAATTTTACGTGTAAAGAAACCAGACACTGATGTTAGCATCTTAGTTTCTCTGACATTTAAAGTGAGACGTGAGCAATGCTGACATTCAGCTACAGCAGATTGTACAATTTGTTTCTTTTATATACATCTTTCATGTTCCTTAAGCCTAGTGGATATAGACCGTCCAGTTTCATACACATACATTTTACCACAAGAGCAAGGTTTCTATTTCTGGTTTCAGTGATTGTTCGTCACATATTGAGAAGGCAAGGAGTTTATGATGGATTTTTTTTGCGAAGGATGATGGTGTGACGTTGCATTGAGATATCGATTTGTCCTAGTTTGCCATTATCTTTCCTTTGTACGAGTATATCGAGAAAGGGAAGGGCAGCACTTGATTCAGTTTCCATAACGAATTTTATGCTAGGATGTTGTTGGTTTAGATGATTCAGGAAATTATATAGAAATTATCTGTGCCATGCAACCAAACCACGAACGTATCATCTACATATCTGCACCAAAATTTAGGTTTTAGAAGATCAGAAGACAAGGCGTTTTCTTCAAACGCTTCCATAAAGGTGTTAGCTACCACGGGTGATAGCGGAAATCCCACGGTCGCTCCCGAAGTCTGCTCATAGAAAGTTCTTTGAAAAGTAAAATAAGTGAAAATCAGTCATGTTTTAATTAATTCTAGTATGGTGGAGTCCATGTAGTTATTTCGTAATATGTCCGATATTAGATTCCTGAAGATATCTCGTGCAAACTGGCGAAACGTTGGATAATTATTTCAATTTGACACGGCCTAAACTCAATAATCTTGATTTTCAACCAATAATAAAATTTATTGATTGTTTATTAACAAACGTTATTTTTGCATTTAGATCATCCTAAAAATAAATATATTTTAAATAAAAGATACGTAGATTAAAAAAACTGCTGAAAATCATTGTCTTTGGTAGAAATACGTTTTCAAAAAGTCACATATAATTATAAATTTATTTTATAGAGACTGAATTCCGCAACTTTGTAATTGCACCTTTTTCAAATGAAAAAATTAAAATAATTTTTACCATCTCCATAAAACACTTACAGATTTCAGGTATGTTAAAGCTTGATTTGATAAACGTTTTCTTTTAAATTACTAAATTCCGCGCAATGCGATTTTGCCACGGCAAATTAACCGCAAATTCCTAGCAAGCTAATTGTTAAAAATTATTTTTTAATAACAATCGCCTTAGGTGTTTCGCTAACTTTATATCAAGTTAGCAAACATGCAATATTTTTAAATGTAAGAAACGACAAATTTTTTGCAAAGTAGTAGATATCTGTCGGACTTCCGTTGTCTTAATTTTGTCTTTAATTATCACGACCTTTCGGCTGGTGGTTATCTCTCGCCGTTTTCAAGTGAGATAACTATTAGCCGAAATATCGTGATATTCAACACCAAAATTAATATAATGGAATTCCAAAAGATATCTACTACTTCGCAAGAAGCATCGTTTTCTATGACCGTCACATAAACAATTTTTTTCTTTCACAACTAATTAGCAACTATTTTGCGGCAAATTATCATCAGGATGATTTTTCAATTCGAGCAATTTGTGTTGCTATATAGATGTAGTATTATTATTTCACTAATTTACAAGGTTTTTCGCCCTTAAAAATAAACACATATCTTCAACGTCGTGTACCATAAAAACAGAAAAAATGTTTCCAACGTTAAGTTTTTGAGATATCTATTTTAAAAGGTGTGTAGAAAGAAGCAAAACATTAAAAAGTTTTGTCAAAAATATATTAATAAAATCGTGAATTATCCACAACTTTTAATTAATACACACGTTAAGAGGCAATTCTACCTTTCTCACGACATGTTGAAAATCAAAAATTTGCTGAAACAGTCACTAAACTCATTTGTTTTTAATTTTTTGCAAATATCTAATTTTTGAACCGGAAATTGGTGACTCTTATGGGAAAAAAACCGACATTGTAAGGTCTAATCAGGTAATTCATAATTAGATTTAGTAAATATAAATCTCTTACCAAATTATTAATTTCACAGTCACTAAACAACATTATATTTATCATTCTGGAAATTTTCTTGCGATTTCAGGAACATTTGTCTATAACCGAACGGGGATGTTGGAAGAGGCAACTATTGTGTTTCAACTACAAGTATAAACATCACAAAAATATTTGCATATTCTGTTTTATCCTTATTTTTAGAGCTAAAGCCAAACATTTTAGATATAAAAAAATATGATTCAGTTTTATACGTGGTAGGTTCTAGCCGTACCATTGGTCAAAATTGTTATACAGCTTTCACAAAACAAATTAATTTTTGTCTTGATTAGAAACCAAATTTGGTAATGAATGAAAATAAAAAAGTTCCAGCGATGTTGTTATATGGAAACTTTAGCTTGACTTATAATCCAAGCCATAGATAAAAATTAGTGTTGTTTTTGACGTAAATTCCGGGATGGATGAGACCTATCCAAGATTGTTGGAGGCAATGTAAAAAATAAACCCTACTTAAAATGTAACAGCAAAAAATAGGTTGTGACCAAGAGGGGGGTGGGCAAAGTGCGCTAAAACAGGTTTCTTTAGTTTGTAAGCCAAGGAACGCATTGTGGAAAAAAAGTATCAAATAAAAGTTGTAGAAATTTTAAAAACCTTTAATTTGAGCATCATATTCGTCAACTTGTTATTGCAAAAAGCCAGAAAACCCTCATTTTTTCCATAATAATTATTTATTTCAAAACTAACTTTTTTACACTTTTTTGCTTTTAGTGGGAAGATCTCATCATTCTGAACAAAGTGATATTTTATAATAGTAAACTGGATAATTTGTTGCTGAGATATTGCTATTTGTTTGTCCCAAGGCACAAAATGTTCTATAACTTTTTATTTTGTGTAAACATTTTGACCTACACAAAGGCTCAATTTCTACCTGTAAGTCAAAGTTTTCATGTTTTGTTAGCGGCAAATGAAAAAATTGATTTTCAACCCCTTAAATATCCCTTTAAAAGAGGGAGTGTTTTTTTTTTCATAAAAAAATAGAGCTGGAGCCTCCTTCTTACATGTTAAACATTTCTAATTTGAAAATTCCAATAACTGACTTCAAGATGAAGATATGGAAAAAAAATTTTTTTTTGGACCAATAAGATTTTTTATAACAATTAAGAAAGAAGTCCAACGGCATTTGATACTTAGACGTAATGGAGGGAGCTACCCAAAAAAAAAAACATCGAAATTGGTTCATTCGATACTGAAATACAGTTAATTTTCCGACCGCCGCTGATTTGAAACTGCTAATTCAGTTTTCTCGAGCTCGCGAGAGCTCTGCGGCGGGTTCTCCCACCACGGAGCGCAGTCGCTTTTCGGACGCTTTATGTTACGTATAATTTTTAATAACAAAAATCAGCACTGTAAAATTTGATCATGGATTTTGAAAATATAACTCTCTAGGTATCAAACACTGTTGGATTTGTTTCTTAATTGTTATAAACAAAAGCACTATGATTTAAAAAAAATCCTAACTCGGCTCCTATTGGTCTAAAAACTTTTTTCTCTTTTTTCAAAACCTTCGTCTTGAACTCAGCTATACGAATTTATAAATTATAAATACTTAACGTTTAAGGGGGAGGCTCCAGCTCTATTTTTTATTTAAAAAAAAACACCTCGTTTTTTAAAGCGATATTTTAGGGGTTAGAAATTAGTTTTTTCATTGTTCCCTGATAAAATGTGAAAATTTAGGCCTTGCAGAAGAGATTGAACCTTTGTGGAAGTCAAAATGTGCACTCAAAAAGAGTTATAGCAATTAATATTTTGCCTCTTGGGGCAAACAATATCTCAGCAACAAATTATCCGATATACTATTATAAAATATCATTTTTTTTTTTCAGAAAGACCAGGGCTTTCTTTAAAAGTGCAAAAAAGTAAATTTTGCAATAAATTACTTATATGAAAAAATGGCCGATTTTGTGTTTTTTTATCCTTTTTGCAATAACAAATTAACAAAAATGATCACACACAAGCTCAAATTGTCAACTTCTGTTTGAAACTTTTTTTTACAAAATGTGTTCCCTGGCTTATAGATTGAAAAAACCTATTTTAGCGAACTTTGACCCCCCTCCCCGGGCCGCAATCTATTTTTTGATATTACATTTTATATAGGATTTGTTCTTACTATGTTAAGACCCCTGGGTAGATTTCATCCATCTTGAAATTTACGTCACTATATTTACTTATGGCTTGGACTATTCAATTCAATTCAACAATTAACTGGAAACAAGCAGTGAGCAGGCGCGGATCCAAGGGGGGGGCGGTGGGGGGCGATCGCCCCCCCCCCAAGAGGTTTGATGTCAGGAAAATAGACCCGATTGTGCCTCTTGTACTATACTTTATTCAAGAACTAGAGAGAGTAATACATCATTTTTTACCCTTTTTGTTTAGTCCGATGCCTTTGGCAAAATCTGTTAGACATATATATTTTTCATAGGAATGGGTTAGAAATTTTATAATCAAAAATAATGGTCTATAATAATGGACTATTTGGGTTGAATAACAATAGATATTTGGAAGTGTGAAGTGTGTAGTGTTAAAAAGGATTTTAATCCTTGTCATAGGCGTCGGAAGGAGGTTTATTTTATCACAAAGTATTTATGGCATAGAATATTATTTCGGTAATAAATTTAAAATGAAATTTTTTTATTATAATATTTTATTTCTTATGATTTTTTAATAATTCACATACATTAGAAAATATAGACAATTTTAACATATTTAACACAAATCACAACTGTATTTTTATTATTTTTAATGTTGGCAAAGAAACCGTTTTAGGTACATTCAGACTAAAACGTAGACTTATTATCTCAAAAAGTTATATTTTAAATATTTACAAAATACCCATTGTTAAAAATGTAAGAAGTTAAACATATATAAAAAAATAAATTTATCCATATAATATTAAAATATTTTTGGGGCTATTGGTCATTTCATTATTAATTAAAAACATTTTTAGGGCATTTGACGTATCATTTTATTTATTTCTTAAACCATCTGCCAAATTACAATTAAACACTAAAAATGGATTCAAATGTAATTAATTTTTATATGTTACAGTTAAAATTAGACCTACTTATTTTTATTTTTATTATACTGGCATCTTAATTTAATTTACTTTATTATATGGAAATCCGATAGCCCCAAAAAATAAAATAAACGTGTTAATTCTACACGCTTAAGAAAAAGACACAAATACAATAATAAAAAAATTATCGCTAATTGGAATTAAATATATATATATATATATATATATATATATATATATATATATATATATATATATATATATATATACAGGGTGTCCAAGATAAGGATCCTAAGCATGGGGATCTCGGAAACAGTTGGAGATACGAGGTCGGTTAAATTAGAGAAAAGTTGCGCAATTTAGTGCTAAATTAAACGCAGTTAAAAAAATTTAAAAATTTCAAACACTTCCGGAGATTTCCGGAAAAAAACGAAATTTGGCAAAATCGTTTTTAATTTTTGCAGGCTTTATTTAAAGAGGTATCAGAAAATAAAAGGTAGATTCTCATTGCCACTTTTTATTTTTTATAATATGGTCTAAACAAAATTTAAATCCGACGTTTCGTTTCTGAGATACCATCATGAACTTTCATTTTTTATATGAAACAAAAAAAAGTATCCCATGTATTTGATAGCATTTTTTATTACAAATTCAACGATGTATCACCCTTGCATATCGAATACGTAGTTCAAGTACTTTCCATAAGAGCTCCATGAGAGCGAGAGAGAAAGGTATATCAGTTTTATAAAAGCCAATGAACTACACACTTGATATGCAAGTGTGATACACCGTTGAATTTGTAATAAAAAATGCTATCAAATACATGGGATACTTTTTTTTGTTCCATATAAAAAATGAAAGTTCATGGTGGTATCTCAGAAACGAAACGTCGGATTTAAATTTTGTTTAGACCAAATTATAAAAAATAAAAAGTGGCAAGAAGAATCTACCTTTTATTTTTTGATATCTCTTTAAATAAAGCCTACAAAAATTAAAAACGATTTTGCCAAAATTCGGTTTTTTCCGGAAATCTCCGGAAGTATTTTGAATTTTTAAAATTTTTAAATTGCGTTTAATTTAGCACTAAATTGCGCAACTTTTCTCTAATTTAACCGACCTCGTATCTCCAACTGTTTCCGAGATCCCCATGGTTAGGATCCTTATCTTGGACACCCTGTATATATATATAAAATTAAAGAGTGGGACACACTAAAATAAAAATATATAAAAAAAAATACATAAACAACATTGAACAATAAAATACAACAAAAACAAATATTTAAATAATATTTTGTGTTCACACTAGTAAACATTACGTATCTATTTCGTAACCAAAGTCGCTCAAATTAATTATAATTGATTCCTCTATCTTACCGATCCTGACATCGAGTTTCCACATTTTCTTTTATTCTTTTATTATATTTTTTCCAATTTTTGCAGTAACTTTTTTCAAAAAAATTTCTCAAAAGTTCAGTTAAATTACCAATTTTGTAAGTTGTGTTATTTCTAGAAACTCTACCTTTTACTTGAGAGAGATATTTCCTTCTCAAACGGATATTTTCCGGACGATCTATAAGAACAGATTTTCTATCTGGTTTTCCCAGCAAAAATTAAGTTCTCTGAGCAATTTCCAGAGCTTAGTTCTTTTAATTTCAGGTAAATCCCGATCTTCATTGATTTTAGTTAGAATTTTGTCGACGGTTGGGATTTGCTTCTCATAATAAAATGTATTTACAACTCTTTTCATTGCAGTTTACATCTCTTCTTCGAACGAGGTTTTTCGCCTGTCTGTGATCGAATATGGGTTGGGAGTACTTACAATTCCAATCGTTTTTTTCTCCTTCAGTATTCGGTACATAATAGATGCCGGAACACATCTCAACAGAGCCTTTAACATTATTATCTAGATATTGATATCTTAAGAGATCGTGAACATTCATCGTAATAAGTTTTTCGTTGAGGAAAAAATGCCCTGGTTTAACGATTTTGGAATAAATATAGAGGTGGAAGCCATATCTTTTGGGTATCTTACTAATCTCAAATAATATATAAAAAACAAGCACAAACAAAATAAATCACTAAGGACACACTGTAAGGTGTACTTTGTTCACCGATAGAAATTAAATTGAACTATCAGAAATTTTATTGTTACAGTAAATTTATTAAAGCTTATAATATTTAAATATAATTAAATATACTTAGATTTACGGCAGTTCTCAGTTACCTGCGGCACTGGAACAGGTACGTTGGAGGTTTCGGTAACAGTTTTATTACTCTCTCTAGTTCTTGAATAGAGTATAGAAATGTGTATGCTTGCGATCGCTCCTCCCCTTCCCCAGAGCTTTGAGTTCAGGAAAATAGACCCGACTTTGCCTCTTATACTAGGAATGTGTATGCTGCTTGCATCCTCACCACCTGTCGGCATCTTGTTTTTCTTGCGATCGCCACCTCCCCCCCCCCCGCTCTCCAAGAGCTTCAAATGCAGAAAAATAACCCGACCCTACCTTTTACACTAGAAATGGGAATGTTGCTGGTGTCTCTCCCCCCCCCCCTCCATCGCCAACTTTCTTTCGCTTGCGACACTGTACTTTTGGTATATCATCGCCCCTCCCCAAAGAGAGAGGCTGGTTCCGCCCCTGGCAGTGAGAGTGGTCAAAAATCTTAAATGCTAATATCTTAACATTCTAACGCGATAGAAACAACGTTAATTGTTAGTTTCTCTTACTTGGATTAAAAAATAACTTTCGTATAAAGGAAAAAGAAGAAAATTATATTTTTTTTTATTAAACTATTATTATTTGAGACCCAATCCAGAAGTTACAGTTTCGATTCAATTGGAAGTAGGATTGCAATTATCAATAGCATCTATAAAATAAAATTAATTTAATTCTATGTATTTATTTATCACATTCGATACATTCAATTTTGAACCAAATTAAAATACATACGTTATTCCATAATATTGATAATTTCCATTCCGAGTGTTTATTATTTTTGACACGGTGTTAAAAATAAATTATGTACCCATAAACGTTCCCCTAATCCTTTAATTTTGCAAACAACAAGAGGACTTATAGTTCAATTCAAAATTAAGCATATCTTTTATCCCACCGAGAATAAAGATACGGAAGGGAGTTGTTCCTGCTCCGAAGTGGCTTTGGCGTTCAACTTCCGGTACACTTAGAGATATCCGCAATACCGATATTCATTATTTTCCCTCAAAGGGTGTTTCCCACTGTAACAGTAATTTGAAAAGAAAGGGAGAAAACTGATTTCTTAGATCTTTTATGTGTTTTTAGGAAGTTTTTTTTTTGGCAATGGTATTTTAATATGAAAATTAGATTAAATTTCGTATTGATATATTTTCATCACATGAATTTTTTAAGGGTAGTCTATATTTTTGAAAACCAAATGTGATAAGAAACAAAATACTGATAATAATAAAGGCCATTGTTTACAAAATTTTATTTCCCTATTTGTATATGTTTTAAGGTTTTCTTGAGGGTAAAATCCATTTTATTAATTAAACTGCATAAATTTTTTAATTGCTATGCATATTTGTCACCGTTGCAGTCACTCTTGATCTTCTGAATAATTATTTTTTGTTGACTATAACAGAAAAAGTTTTTAACGTTTGTTTGAAGGTTGTAGACAATGTTGAATGACTAAAATGTGGTCGGACTTGCATAGTCTTTATTTTTATTTTTTTACGACCTTTCGATTAGGTTACATCTCTAATCGTTATCAAGTATAAACTGAATGTTTTGTCTTAAGACTACGAGCTTATATAGGGACTGTGTCCATTGAAGCGCAACGTTTCGCTTCACTGTACACACCTCAATATTTTGATGTTACATAGTTGTGGTTGCCAAAGATTAGGTATCTCAACACTCGATATACTGAAGATTCCATTATTGTTTTTAATGTATGCTGTTTCTATAAATTTTTTTTTTCATATTGGGTTCCATATATATTACCGCAGCCTCAGACCATTTTATATGGTGTTGTTTATCCCAGGAGAATTCTGCAATACCTGATCTCGATATTTCCTTTTTTTGTGTATGAGTTTTATGTTCCTTAATTCTAACTTCTAGTGGTCGTTTGGTTTCTCCAATATACATTTCACCACACTCACATGGAACTTTGTAAACACATTCTTTCTTATCGGTAGTTTTAAGTTTTGTTTTTGTTAAATGAGCTCTAAGGGTATTTCCTGATTTAGAGGCTGTTTATATATTATAACTACTGGGAATTCGTCTTATTTTCTCCGATGTTCCCTTAATGTACGAAATTGTGAAGAAGGAATGTGTTTCTTGCTGTCCAGTGTTCGTTGTCCTAAAATTATTTATAACATCGTCAATTAGTTTTAAAGGATAACCATTCTGTTGTAAATTGGATTTAATATTTGCTACCTCTTTTTCCAATGATTCGGCATTATTGCATATAGATATAGCGCGATTATAGAGGTTGTGTATAATTCCTCGTTTAGTTACAACAGAATGATTGGAACTATGATTAAGATATTGTCCAGTATGGGTTGGCTTTCTGTATACTCAAGTTTTAATAGTTTCGTTTGAACGGTTCACCATGACATCTAGGAAATGCAATTGTTTATTTACCTCTTTTCCCATGGTAAACTTAATTGTAGGTCGAATGGTATTCAGATGTTTCAGGAAATAATTAAGTTATTGATCATGAAAATATCATCGACATATCTTAACCAGACTTTCGGTTTTACTGTTGCTGTTTCTATGGCATGAGTTTCGAACCGTTCCATATATATATATATATATATATATATATATATATATATATATATATATATATATATATATATATATATATTGGCGACGACTAGAGAGAGTGAAGAACCCATCGGAAGCCCGTCGTCCTGAGCGTAGAACTTGTCCTACGCAGCCAACACTTCAAAAGGTCCATCACCCCGTCCAGTGGTAACGTGGTTCGATCTGATAAAGTAGTATCATTTGAAAGTCTAGTTTTGATTATATCTAGTGATTCCCCTAATGGTACATTAGTATACAGACTTTCCACATCAAAGCTTATTAGTCTATCGTCTGGCTCTAGATTGATGCTACTAATAATGTTCACGAAATGTGTAGAATTTTTAACATATGTGTTTGTCTTACCTTCTAAAGGTTGTATGATTTTTAAGAGAAACTTTGCCAGTGCATTTGTTGAAGACGAATTGCCAGTAGTTATAATATAAAAACAGTCTTTAAATCAGGAAATACCCTTAGAGCTCATTTAACAAAAACAAAACCTAAAACTACCGATAAGAAAGAATGTGTTTACAAGTTCCATGTGAGTGTGGTGTAATGTATATTGGAGAAACCAAACGACCGCTAGAAGTTAGAATTAAGGAACATAAAACTCATACTCAAAAAAAGGAAACGTCGAGATCAGGCATTGCAGAACACTCCTGGCATAAACAACACCATATAAAATGGTCTGAGGCTGCGGCAATATATATGGAACCCAATTTGAAAAAAAAAGAAAATTTATAGAAGCAGCGTACATTAAAAACAATAATGGAATCTTCAGTAAACCGAGTGTTGAGATACCTAATCTTTGGAAACCAGTAGTATGTAACATCAGCGAAACGTTTCGCTTCAATGGACACAGTCCCTATATAAGCTCGTAGTCTTAAGACAAAACATTCAGTTTATACTTGATAACCATTAGAGATACAATCTAATCGAAACGTCGTAAAAATAAAGACAATGCAAGTCCGACCACATTTTAGTCAGAAAAAGTTTTTACTAATTATTATCATCAATTTTACGTGTTAATTGTAAACATACATACTGGGTGTTTCCAAATAACTGTGAAAATTTTTAAATAACTATTGTTGAGCTAATTTTAAGGACAAAAGTTCATATAAACTTAACTTATATTTGACAATGCTTAGTTTTTAAAATATAGGATGTTAAAATTAATTATTATTTTTAGTTTATTAAATTTATATCACTTCTTTTTAAAGTTAAATTTGAAACACATAACATTTTTTACAGTTGTCATAAAAAATTATTATTATGGGAAAAAATATACAGAGTTGCACTTTTTTTCAGGTCTGTAAATTGTTACCCTCTCGAACTTGATTTTCGGGCCCCACTGACTGGATTTGATTACTCAGTAGGCTTTCCCATTTTATTGTGAAACCTTTTTGTCTCTGCAGTTTCCCCCTAAAATCAAAAGTTTTTCCACAAAAAAAGAAAATCCATAAGGGATACATCATAATGTATTTGTTATAATGAAATTTTATTCATATTTGTTTTACCCAACAGGGACTAAGAAGAAAATACAACATAATAATAACAGAATTTGAACAACACTAACAAAATATGATTAACAGAAATTACAACAAATGTTGAAAATGACCATTTTCAGCCATAATGCAAGAATCCGATCTTCGTCTCATTGAACAGTACATTCGTTGAAATAATTCTGGAGTATTTCTTATACTTTCGCAATATGCAAAAAATATGAGTTCTCAAATTTTGAACATTTTCAGCAAGAAACGCATAAACCTAAGATTTAGGGAAACTCCAGATGTAAAAATCTATAGACCAGGCCAGTTTAACACTGGCTCCTCGACCTATCCAACAATTTGGATACATTATCTCTAAGTGACGGCATATATTGATACTAAAATATATTCTTGTCTGACTTGAAGAGGAACCTCTTTTTCTCGTACTTGTTAAAGAAAATTCTTCTATTAAATTAAGAACAGCTTCCTCTAGCGCTACGGTTCTTTTCTCCCGAGGACTTCCACAATCAGAAGTTCATTTTAAAAATGTACCATTTTCTCGTAAACGTAACGTAAGACGAGCAAATGTGTTGGGATGAGGTAACCTACGTGGTGGATATAATTCAGTATAAATCCGTTGAGCGTCTAATGCATTTCCTTTGGCACGAATATAAATAAAATGCATATCTGACATTTCAATATTTGTAAACTCTCCTTTTAACTATTTTTTTTTTTTACTTATTTTACATTAAGAGTACATAAAATCAATCACAGTTATCCACAGAAATTATAATACATTACAATAAAAAAACAATATGACAAATTAAGCGGAAACTTATTTGACAATAGCTTACTACATCTTTTCGTCACTTAATCAACCACCTCTACCGAACTCAATTGGAGATGCATCTGGACATATTTTATTTTCTTGTAGAAAAACTATTGACTTTTAGAGGAAAATTTGAGAGACAAAAAAGTTTCACAATGAGATAATAAAGCTAACTGAATAAATAAATCAAGTCTGTGGCTTCCGAAAAAAAAGTACCATTCTGTATATTATTTCACCTAATAATATTTTTTTTGAGAACTTTAAAAAGTGTTATGTGTTCCAAATTTGACTTAATTATCTTTAAAAAGAAATGATATAAATTTAAAAAATTAAAATAATAATAAAATTCAACACCCTGTATCTTAAAAACCAAGCATTATCAGACATATGTTTATATGAACTTTTATGCTTAAAATTAGCTCTAGAACAATTCTTTAAAATTTATTTAGAAACACCCTGTATATCACAAAGGAGAAAAAAATTTGAAATTTGGGGTTTGGGGGGCGCTGAATACGAATATGAGATCAGAAAATTGAAACTATTATTTCCAGTATGGCGGATTCAAAATGACGCCTCAAAATTTACAAAAAGTGATATTGGTATCTAAAAAATTTGGAGGTTATTAAGAAAATTGTCAGAATATAGAAATTTTTATTTTTAAAACGATGGATCGAAATTATATTTGTCTCTAAAAACCTACTCCCATGTACCAAAAATGGCCGTAACTTTGCAACAAAAATTGTAGAGATCCGCTCAGTAACTTACTTTGAAGGATAAGAGTAAGGGTAAAAATCAAACTAAAAAATTTTTTGTGTGTAAATTCAAAGCATTTAAAAATCACATTTTTCGGGTATATAACTTCAAATATCTCAAATCTTGATGTAATGGACAAATTCTGACCTCGGATTAGGCTTTTTCTCAGCAAATTACTTCGGAAATGTCCCCCAGCTGCACAAAAATGATCATGACCCCATTTTTTGTAGACCTGTGTTATTTGTAGAATGATTAGATTTTCCACTTTATTTTTTAAATTACAACTGATATTACAACTTTATAGTTTTTTTATGTATATAGTTTGATAAAACTAAAAATAATAAATTGGCTTTTAAACTTGATGATATTTAGATTAAAGATTGCAAACTTCAGACAATCCTAAAATGAATAATTAAATTTTCTTGATCGCAGTAGCACGCCAAAGTAAAAATTTATATAGTGAAATATTTGACCACTAAGTTAACAAAATTGCCGTAAATTTGTTTGTAATTAAAAAAGTTAATATTAAAGTTTGAATAAAATTTTTCACTCCGAAAGTTAGACTAAGGTATGTACGTTATTTTGACTTACGTATGTTGATTTAGCCTGTTTAATAATTAGAAGCTGATTCTCTTTACACCATTTATTTTCCACATACAGAATGTTTTAAAAATGTATGGATATAGGGGAGACTATTACTACATGAACATTCTAGAAATGACTGTGCAGTCGATCTGTTCCTTTGAAGTCAATAAATGCATCTAGATATTTTAGCTGCCCGCGATTTTTTCAGTTAGTTCATAATTTAGCATTATTCAAAAACTAGACAAAAACATATATATTTTAAATTATTTTACAGGATTAAAAGAATATTGTTCGTAATGAAACGAACGTTTTAAAAATTATTTATAATTGAAACTTTAGATGGTATTTAAAAAGTTTGAGTTTGTTACCATCTGATTCAGCAATCAAATATTACAGTTTAAAAATTTTTTATGTAACTTTAGATAAAACGTCAATACCTGTTGGATATGCTAAAACTCGAATATTTCAATTTAATCCAGAAGTATTCCCAGATAACTTGTCTGTACCCAGCTCTGTGGTCGGCTAACCTCACATTAGTGTGAAAGATCATTCTAAAGCTAAAATTTATTCAACTGTAGCAAGTCAAAAAAGTCTCATCTAACTCTGAGAAAACAGCAGTTTTATCGACCTTGTAAAAAGTAACTTCCAGGTATCCAGAAAGTTAACGTTCACTCCTCAGATGCAGGAAATTATGGTTAAACGGAACCCTTAAGACAAACTGGAAAACTCAATTCATAATAATTTTTTTTTTCGAATTGTAATATAATCTTATCATGAATTTGGAAAACTGACTTGAAGATTTTATTTTTCGTGCGAAAATAAATAGCAAATAAGCTTTACCTTGTAAGTTGACACACAATTTTATTACAATTATCTGATCTTCTGGGTTTGTTTCAGGTTTTGCTTAAAATTTTAAATAAACTCACGTAGATATCTATCGCACGTTACCTCACACAGGCACAATTTTACATGAACTATTGGCTTCAAGTCGACTTGGCTTTACACCTGATCTTAATCTATCCGTTTATTTTGGCGATGAACCTGGGTAGAAAATCAATTTCAAACGACTTTCAAACCAAAACTTGTGCATGTATACACTGTAAAAAACTTCACATTAAGTTTAAAGTTATGAGCTGGAAGCAAATTTCATAAACCGTTTATTAGATGCATTTAATGTTAATGCTCTAAATTTAATAATTTTTACATTAAATTTAATGTAATTATACATTAATTTTAATATATTTTCAGTTACTTTATTGAAATTTAAGGTATTATTCAATTAAATTTATTGTACAAAGTTTTAATTTCAAAGTGCATGTAACTTATTCCCGATTTAAGGTAAAAATTTATTAAATTGATTAAAAACTGTACATTAAATTTAAAGTTATTATTAACAGTATAATTAAATAAATTAAATCTTAATTGTAACGTATTTTGAAGAATTTTTATTACATTATATTAATACAAATTTATTGTCAATTCTACATTAAATTTAATGACTTTTAACCAAAAATCGTGAATAATTAACATTTACTTTGAATTTAAACAACTTTGAAATATCAGTTCGTTGTACATACATTAAATTCGATTAAATGGTATCTTAAATTTCAGTAAAGTAATTGAAAAGATATTTCAACTTCTGAACATTAAAAATAATTCACATATACTCTAATACTAAAGGAATTTACATTATTATTCCATATACACTGCATGACATTCCGGGAGATGGCGCAACTTGTATTGAACTTTTTGTTTAGTATGATATAAGTTACCTAAAGAAGAGATGTACATGTCTACCCCCGTACTGACGAGAATCAATGGGTTCGAAACCAGTTTAGATGGCGGACACTACCTATAGGAAAAATGTCCACCTTTTCCTCTTTTCTTGGAAGTTTCAAAATTTTTTGAACTCATATTTATATTGGTGCATTAAATAGGTGATAACATATCTCAAATTCAATTAACCCTGGTTTTTTTTAATGTATATTAATACTTAAAAAGAAATGATCAAATTTAAAACTTAATGCATGATTAAATTAAATTTAATGGAACAAATTAATTGAGATTAATGTAAGTTATTAAATTTAATGCGTTACATTAAATGTATTTAAAAAATCTTTATGAAATTTGCTTCCAGCAAATTTACATTAAATTTAGTGAATTTCCTTTTTACAGTGTGCTCATCCGCAATGTATATTGAATAATAATGTAAATTCCTTTAGTATTAGGGTATACGTGAATTATATCTTTTCAGTTACTTTGTTGAAATTTACCATATCGTTCAAATTTAATGTACAACCAAGTGATATTTCAATGAATTTAAATTATTCAGGATTTTTGGTACAAAAGTAGAATGGACATTAAATTTGTGTACTGGCTACTGCAGCATGAACAAGGTCCACGATGGTTCTCAGACCAGTTCATTTTCTTAAATTTCTGAGCGCAGACAATGGTTTCCTTTCCACACCACGTTTATCCTCTGTTTCGCCCTCGACGATCCACTGATGAAGTCAGTGTTTTGAGTTTTTCCTTATATATCTGCAATAAGCTGTTTTTCGTTTTTTTATATTCAAGAAGATGTCTCTTTCTTTTCCCATTTTTCCCAAGATCTGCTTATTCGTAACTCTATCAACCAACTGTATCCTCATTATTGTTCGCCATTAAGAAAGAATAATCCGGGTATCTTATATAATTACTCCGTTTACTTTTATTCCAATATTTTATCTTCAAATGTTTCATTAAAAATAGCCTTGGTGTACATGTTAAAGAAAAACATAAATAGGATGCATCTTTGTCTGACTTTCCTGCGTATTTTGTTGCCAATATAAATTTTGAATGTAGCGAATATCCATGTCATCCATATCTGTCGTTTTTAATACGTCGATTAGCTTTTGTGGAACGTTTCCTCATAATCCACAAAGCAAAGAAGGAAATTTTTATTCACATCGCAACAATTCTGAACCAGTACGTAAATACTGAAAAGAGCCTCGCATGTCCGCATTCCACCTCTAAATCCAAATTGTAAATTAATAAAGTTGGCTTCGTATTTTCTATATATTCTCTGATGCAATACCTTAAAGATTTTTTTAGTTACTACATTACACCTTTTTGCATTTCTTTTTTTAGGTAGTGGAATAAAGGTAGACCTTAACCAGGCTGAGGAGTAGTTACCTTCGTTATAAATTTTTTGTTAAATACAACTTCCAATAGAGATAGATTGTCTTCAATTAATTTACTTCGTCTAGCTCAACTGCTTTATTAACCTTTGAGAGCTATACTGCTTTACGAATTTTCTCTTTTATAATCGGTTCTTTCGTTGTCTTGGAAAAGTTCTCCTGTGTATTGTTCTTATACACTCTTCTTTTTTCCTTTTTCAGGATTACTTCGTTGTTATCGTTAACTAGAACTGTGGATGCTTTAGTTTTGTATACTCTAGCTGGTTCTTTAAATTTTTTATATTCTCCATGAGTGTCATATGTTTGCCTAAGTCTCTCTATTGCTTGATATTCTTATTCGAGCAATCTTCTTTTAGCTCTTCTGATTTCAGATCTGATTCTGCTTTTTATAAGCCGATACTGATCAAAATTTATATTATCTTCTCTCATCCATTAGCTGGAGAATACCTTCCGTCTTCTTTTTATTCTTAGGGATAGACTTTGAGCTTCCTAACATGTTCTGGGCACAGAATTAATGATTATACTTAAACTGCTCCAGATATCATCATTTTAAGATTCTATATTTGTTTCTTGTAGTGTCGTGAGTTAATCATTTAGTTCATGTTGCAGGGTTGTCTTAACTTCTTCATTCTTTAGGTTTTCAATGGCTAACTGTGGTTTTGATTTTTGTTTACTAACAAGTAAAAACTTCACTCTATAAGAAGCCAGAAGAAGAACGTGATCCAATGGTGGTGGGACCCAACCTTCTATTATTCAGAAAAAAATCGATCTGGTTCCTAACGACGTAACGAAAGCCAGCTTTTTGTTATTTTGAAGTTCTCTTTTTGGCAAAACTGTACCAGATGATCCCCCGTAACGTTTCTATTACCCAATTCATATAGGTTAACGATGTTACCTGCCTGTGTAGAACCGATCTTTACGTAAAAATCACCCTATATTATATTAATATCATGAGGCTTAGTTAGACTAAACAGTTCCTTGATTTCTTCATAAAATCTGTCAACCTCATCCTTGTCAAGAGTTGCGGCGTATACTTGGATTATATTAAGGTTAACACAATTTAATTTTGGACTTGAGTTATGTCATTGAAGTCACTCTCAAGTGTCTTTATTTAACTTTTCACGTAGGTCTTAAAAGGCGCTTGCACTTAAACTAACTTCTAGTCATTGAAATACACGTTCTGTAGTGTTAGTAAACACAGGCTGACAAAATTTCATCGATCCTCAGAACCAGAAATCAAACTATACTTTTCCGAAGGTTTTCAACATGCCAAATCCCAATCTTAAATCAGAATTGACTTTTTGTTTTGGATTTTCGCGATATTCTAAACTAAAAATGCAAAGATCATCGATTTCCCTATTGTTGAGATTATGTAACAAGGTAAATTTAAAATATATCGCTAAGCTATAGATGACAGTTCAAATTACTAGTCAACCATCCAATCTTGACAGTTTAATTCTTTAAGGAAGTGATATTTTCTTGTCGATATGATATCCTGGCTATTTCAGAAGATGCTCTATCGATTGGTAATACTAGTTTTTGTATAACCCATAAAAATTCAATATGGCGATTCGAAATTAAGGTTTCTGATAAGACTTTCAGATCCCGGCAAATATGGTGAGCTAGAAGCGAAGTCGTTCGCACCGTCTAAGCGATTTCCAAATTTTCGTCGAGGATTTTTAAAGATAAAATTGAAATCAGAATTTTACAACTATCATTTGCAAGGTAGCGGACTCAATATGGTGGACTAAAATTTTTGAAAACCCGAATATGTGACTGAAAATTTGCAGTCAAAGGTTTTTGAGGTTGCTAAAATTTTCATATTTTAATTCACAAGACAGCAGATTTCACTCACGTATAGTATCCGATAAAAACTACATGCGTAAAATCTGCCACTTACGAATTAACAATACACCATCTTTTATGTCTATGTGCCAAGACGGCCTACCAGGAATTGAGAAATGTTGCAGTAAATTGAATATTATCGTTAAATGCCAAATAAATTTATGATCTGTAGATATATTTAAACATGCTTAGGCAAAAACAACAGGTAATTTGGATCTCAGAGAAGGTAATATGTTAAAATTTGGGAAAAAAGATCTAAAAAAAAATAAATAAACGTACCTTGTCTTTCGCAGCCGGCGAAATTCATGATTCTGGTCTCCCACCATAGAAAAATCAAATGATATGTGACAGATTTTTTAATTTGGCGGGACAAGTCACCTTTTTGACTTAAACTAACAAAATAGTTCAAAACTCTTTTAAAATAAATAAGTTGTCATAAAAAAAATAATTACCTCTTTTTTACCAAAAGCACTTTTTTGAATACAAAATTCTGGCAAAATATAAAAAAATGATTTAATGAACTGACTTTTGCTTGTGATCGATAGTCATTTATGTCTAGCAGCTAATGGATATGAAAAGCTGGAACTACTGGTTGTGGTTATATACTCGCGTACGGGTTTATAACAGGTGTTAAAAAAACTACAGTGATTGCAAAAAAAAATATGTAACCTATTAAGTAATATTAAGGTTAATGGTGGCGCAAGAACTTTTATTATTGTTTACTAAAAAGGTACTAATTTTTATTCTGCCTTTTTATTTTCACCCGAACTTGTGCACCGTTTACGTAATATAAGAAATATTGTTTTAACATACTGTAAAGACTTATAAAGTAAAAAGCTATTTATTCTTAAAGCTTTTTAAATTAATAATAAGACCAAGTAACTTAAAAAAGTTTTTTAAATTTTTTTTGAAAATGAATCTCAAAAATCGTAAAACGAAAGTGAAAATTCGATGTTTCTTTACACCCACTAAGCTGAACTAACCTAGCCCATTAGTCATCAAAAAGTTGTAATGAAAATAATCAAAATGAATTATACTGGTTAATTTTGTCTACATTTGTAGTAAACCAATTAATAATATTTAGTGAAGTTTTTAGTTTTATTACGAACCCCTGTAGCTTTACTTCTTTGTTAATTCCTTTCCCAGATCGGTTGTTTTATCTACCTGAATTTTGGCTACATTCTTACACTTCAAAATACAATTTTATGTTACCTTTTATTATCACTGTTTGACCACAATTTATGTTGTTTTGCTTAGCATTCACTAGACTGTGGGTGGTTGTACTTATTTCCAACGTTATTGAACTTACTATAACCTTTTTCTAGATAAATCTAGGTTTTCTTGCCTATTACTTGAGTGTAATTCCTTCTTTCATCCTTTGGTATAGCCGTTCTTGAAATTTCTTTGATTAGTACAGTAGACTTTGCTTTGTTTAAATTATTATTTCTTTTGGTTAGATCGGTTGGTTTCGGTCGACTGTTGTTGTCCAGGATCACTTTTGAGCTATCATTTCTTTTAAACGTGTCAAAAATTTGAATGCACTCGAAGAAGATAACGTTGGGCTCACGCAAGGATCTTCAAAATTAAACCTACGCCATTTTGCCTTGACTTGACTTTTTCTTTCCGAAACAACTGAGGAAACTGTAGATTTTTTATCTCAATTCGCATGTGTTCTCGTTTGGGATTTTAAGGTGGAAAATCGTTTAATTTATTTTGGTAATTGAGTTCAATTGATTAGTTATTTTATCTTTTACCTGGTTTGATATTTATTGAATTATTTTTACTAGAATAAGCCCGGAGACGAGGTCTTCGTTCCACTGATTTCTTTCGACTGTTTTTTTTGTTTTTGAATTTGCTTTTGGGTTTATTTTTTGGCAAGTTATGAGTAAATGAGCACCGATGTTTAACTAGTACCCACACACTACTACACGGTTTAGCAGCGTTGCAGTCTAATTTGTATGAGACGACACAGTCAGCAGTCTTACTATTGGAATAACAAGCAGACTTACTTTTATTTTTTTTTATATATTAAATAACAAACCAACTAATTTTGTAAAATTATGTTTAATCCATCCTTTTATTGTAATACGTTGCGCAATTTTCCGGCGTTCTATCCCATCATGGAATATAGAGGGCTTGGATTATGTTTTGATGCCAGTCTGTACTAGAGTTTATTACGTATTAAATTATTTTAGCTGGTCTACTTCAATTTATTTTCTTTTGCTTTAACTCATTTCGCATTTCAATAATTATAAAGTAAAGTTTTACAACTCTATACTAATTTGTATTTTTTTTTTGATGGAAATTTTATGATCATAATTTTATTCACAGCATATTTAACTTTGTGCTAGAGCAACGAAGCTCGTTATTCAATTAAAGTTATTTTACTATTTATTAGTGAGTTTTCTTTGACCCCCACGCTCAGGTGCATATGTATTTTTTTGTACTGACGTATCTGTAAGAGTGAAGTTGAAGGCTAGTACCTAATAATATCGCGGAATATTTTTGCATTCAACCTAGCAACAGATGCAGTGGCGCCCTGAATAACCCTCCCCTAGTCTTAGACATAAGGATTAGCTTTGCAAATTTGTTCGCTGATGTGGCACCTAACTTTCAGCCAAGCTCTGGTAATTTAATTTTAATATTTTATTTTAGTTATACTTTACTAATGAGTTTCTTTTCATTTATCTGTGGCGTAAAATATCAGTTTAGCAGGGAACTTATATTTTATGTACATTTTTTTCTGGTCGATGATCGTGAAGTATGATAAAAATTGTTGCGCGGGGTCCTGATATGTATATAAAATATTGTTTAGACACATTTTAAGATATACGATATCATCTGATGATTTTATGTTTTATCTAATGGTTTGCAACATCCAATTGGTGAAGAATTTCATGACATAATTTAAAACTTTTATTGTTCGTTTACCTTTCCATACAATTTTAAGTAAATAATTTTAGTTCCATCGCCATTAATCACTTTTATGCATAGCGCTTTTTAAAACATTAAAGCGAAGTAAATAATGGCAAACTTTATCAACATCGCTTCTAACTGTAACTTATTGCACATCATATAAAACCCCAATTTAGTAAATAGGCTGAAAATAATGACCCTATAAGCAGGTCGTAAAAGTTAGAAGGCGCAAAAAAATGGCTTAAAGTTTTTTCCGGTTACTTATACGAGTTTTTCATAATTTCAGTTAAGTCGAAGCCGGCGTTGGCGAACTCCGTTCCAAATCTGGAGAAAGGGACAGAGTGATTTATAGCCGAGCAACATCTGGAGACAAATGAAGAAATGTAGTGGAAAGATTACACCGAAGAAACACGCAGGTTTGTAGGTTACAACCGGATAACAAACAAATAAAGCACATTTAGCACAATACTACCTTGATACTGTGTTCTGTATATTGCGTTCGAGAATTTATTGGCTTAACTTTTTAGGGTTTACTTTGATTGGAGGTAATAAATCTTGTTTCAGATTTTTCAAGAAAATAAAATAAAACGTTAAGTTTACAGTTCAGTTAAGGCCGCTTTTAAAGCATTTTCTTAGAAATTAAGTAAATATTGCTTTAATGCTAATATAAGGTTGACACTATGTGATGCAAAAAATATCATGTTTAGATTTTTAGAACTTCTTTTGAAACCTTGATAGTATTGGCATTTTTATTACAAAAGTTTCAATGATTAGTTTCAGCTCAAAGTAATAAAGTTTGACAAGTTAAAGTAATCAATTTTTGTTGAATAATTTTTTGCAATAATATACATGAATTATTGTACAGGGTGTTCAATTTGCGACACTTTTTTAAGTTATCAATATTATTATCAACGATGAACTTGTGATTTTCGCAAACCTGTGCTGATTTTTTATTAAACAAAAGATGCAACAAACAAAATTTTCCTGGCCCTCTCTATTTTTAAGATACAGGAAGAAATGTTCCATTTACAAGCATCCCTTGTATCTTAATTTATATGTAAGTTAATGAAAAAGTAGAAACGGGTTATATTGAGCTTTTTACGTAATATCCACCGTATCCAGTGTTTTTTTTTTCTAAAACCATCAGATTTTGAGTTGCGGACCAGCGGTTCCCAGCCTTTTTCTTCTTGTGACTCCCTTCTAAAAGACGGAATAAATTGGCGAAACCCCTATGTAGTCATTATAAATAGTAAATGAAAGAGTTAAATTGGGTTATTAAAATTCACTTTCCATAACGGAAAACCAAAACATAATCGTAAAACATTTACAGACAAATACAGGGTGTCTCAAAAGAAAGTACATATTTGTTTTGCTTATTGCGTGAACGCAACTATTCCGAGCGGCGCGGGGGGTATGTCAATCGGTAGCCTGGCTCTTGGGAATTTGGTCGCTATGGAGCGTTTCTCGGGAGCGGACCGTGCTTTGTGCGTACGTGAGTTTTACAAAAACGGTAATTCGGCGACTGTAGCGCGTAGAAAATTCTGCAATTTTCGACATATTCGTCACTTAAATGATGCGCCAAGCGCTCGGCTTATTGGAAAATGGGTCCAGAAGTTTGAAGAGACCGGTTCAATACTAGATAAACCAAAATCCGGGCGTCCGAGGTCTTCGAGAACGGTCGAAAACGTAGAGAGTGTTACTCAGTCTGTTCGTGACGACCCAAACGTTTCGATTCGTAAGCGTGCTGTTGCTTTAAATGTGCATAGGTCATCATTATTCCGCATTTTACACAAAGATTTAAAGCTGAACCCCTATAAAATTCAGTTGGTGCAAGAATTGAAGCCTCAGGATGCTGGTCAGAGGCTTGACTTCGTAAACCAGATGACTGAACGCTTTTCAACATTTACCAACATCTTCTTTTCGGATGAAGCCCATTTTCATCTTAATGGTCATGTAAACAAGCAAAATTGCCGCTATTGGAGTGCAAAGAATCCAAAACACAAACATCAGAAACCTCTACATTCGCCGAAAGTGACTGTATGGGCTGCGATGTCGGCGCGAGGAATTATCGGCCCGTACTTTTTTGAAGATGAAAGGGAACACACAGTAACAGTGACTTCAGAGCGGTATGTGGAGATGTTAGACGACTTCTTCGTGCCTGAACTACAAAATTTTCCTGGCTATAACCAAAGGTTTCAGCAAGACGGAGCAACTTCACACACGTCCAACATGTCTCTGCCACGAGTGTGTGAAATTTTTCCTGGCAAATTGATCTCAAAGAAAGGTGACATAAGTTGGCCTCCACGCAGTCCTGATTTATCACCTATGGACTTTTTCCTATGAGGTTATGTCAAATCAAAAGTTTACGCCAACAAACCGACTTCCCTGGCACAATTAAAAGAAAATATCCGCAACGAAATGGCAGACATCACGGAGAATACCTGCCGAGCCGTCATGGGCAATTTTAGTGCTCGATTAAATGAATGCACGGATTACATTTGGACGATATCATTTTTAAAAAATAAATTCCCAAACAATGTATTTTAATATGTAATAAACATTTTTTCAATAAAGTCCTGACTTTTTTTTAAATCGATTTTTTAAATGTGAACTTTCTTTTGAGACACCCTGTATTACTAAAATTAAAGTAATAGCTTAATCTACAAAAAAGAATTAATACAAAATGAATACAATAATACATAACTTGAAAAATACCCTCAGTGGGATATTTGTGCCTGTTTGGTAGAATACAGAACATCAAAATTTTGTTCGATATCTAAAAGTTTGAGTCTTAGATTAGTTTCTGCATTTAACCTGTTGCTGTATTTATCTTTCAAGTAAGTATATGTGAAAATCCTTTCTCACATAGATATGTTGTACAGAAGGACAATAAACCTTGGATGACTTTTTTCGCCAAAACAGGAAACGCATTTTTTCCACTGAGCAAAAAGTCAAAAAACAAGTAAAAGAGAAAAATCGGAAACATTCTCGGGTGCAAGTATCTGGTACACTGATGGTTCAAAAACTAGTGAGGGTGCTGGAGCTCGAATATATGGGTTACAACCGAGGAAGGAATTAACTCTTCCCCTTGGAAAATACCAACAGTATTCCAGGCAGAAATATACACAATCTTACGGTGCGCAGACGAGATAAACAGAAGAGCTTACAAAGGGAATCAAATCCACATTTACTCTGACAGCCAAGCAGCCCTAAAAACTCTCAAGGGTCAAAAGGTCGAGGCTGGTTTAGAAATGTCAGAGTGAGCTGGAAATTCTGGAAAAAGAAAACAGAGTTATGTTAAAATGGGTACCAGGATACGAAGGCCAACATGGAAATTAAAAAGGTGAGCAGAATCAGCATCTCAATACGTTGGTCCAGAACCGGCCTTTGGGTTGTCGCGGTGCGCGGCCCGAGAATCAGTCAAAGAATGGATCAAAAGAGAGCATAAAAACCACTAGATGACCAGACAGGATTTAAACCATAGCAAGCTATTTATTGGGAATCCTGACCCGAAACTGGCAAGGAAATCACTCCAAATGAGTAGGAACCAATTAAGGACTATTACAGGTATAATGACGGGACACATGGCCGTCAAAGTATATCTGAATAGAATAAATCTATATAACGGAAACCTCGACTGTAGACTATATGGACTAGCCGAGGAAACGGTGAAGCATATCATATGTAACTATGAGTCACTGGAGAGATTTAGACAACCAACATTCGGGTCAGTTAGTCTCGAACCGGGAGAAATACTCACTCACTCCTTAGCAGGACTGTACAGATTGAGCAGAGGTTGACAGAGTGGCTATAATTTCTAGGGTGAGCACAATAGGCCTACTCTGACCGCAGTGCGTCCGGTTTTAGGACGGACCCGGGAATAAAAAAACAGTTTTTAGAAAATTGTCATAGGATAAGTCAATGAGTTTTTCTTTTTCCAGTAAAGTTAAAGAAGTATCCGAAGTAATATCTCGTTGAAAAGGATTACATATCCAGTTGTTCGATCCAGATATAATAGGTTTATTAGAAAAACTGTCATTGAATATTAATTAAAGTTATTTCAGATGTTCAGGTTAGTTTAGGTTAGATATTCACTTATATTTCTCTTAATATTTTTGTTAAGTTGAATTTCATTTTCTAATAAAATGGTGCTTAGAGAACCAAAATATTCGTACTCATTCACCTGCAGACATTCAATCCAAAAGTTGAACTTTGTTAGCATTTGTGCTATTCTATCATACATATTGAAAATGGTGATAGCTACCTGGACTTTATAAAGACAAATTTAAATTATTTATTAGAAAAAATGTCGGCTAAGTATGCAAGTCTTTCAGCCGAAGAATATCAGATACACAAGCGGATAAATGAAATGGATGACCAAGAAAAAACGCTTGAACTTCAGAAGAATCAAAACCTTACCATGGAAAAGCCATCTAACTTCTGTATGAAGTAGTAACGAAACGTGGAGACTTCCAAAGTCCTCACAAAGCGCCCGAAATAGACGAGAGTTTATGGCACGCAATTTTATAGAATAAGAAATTTATACTGCGTCGCTTAAAGAACTTTATGTATGAAACAAAATAGTGTATTTTAAATAACTAAATATAAAAAAGGTAGCAAATTTTAAAAATAGAGCAGTTAAATCAAATTGCGCGCAGAACTTACTGTGTGAATTATTTATACCGAAAATCCACACGTCGATTTATGGCATTAGCAAGCTTATCAATAACCCGATGATTGAAGTCAGGTATGCTTTCGCTAAGATCCCTTTTTTTAGAAAGCATTACCAAAGCATCAAGTCCTTCTTTGCTCATAGTATTCCGTAAAAATCTTTTTATCCATTTGAGGGTGGAAAGCACCGTTCTGCTTCAGCCGCTGCCATCGAAATAGTAACTAAAATTTTCAAAAGTTTTAGAATTATACTAAATGTCTCACTTAGCTCTATGTTTTGCAAAAGATAGTCATCAAAAACAAGAAGTCCCCAAGTTGATCTAAATTCTTCAGTTTCATATATGACGGTCAGTTCTGTACGGAGTCTGTTCGATAAAAAAAGGGGTAAATTTTAATCGTATCCTTAAATTTTTGCTCGGGAAAACATGTCTACATTCAACATACTCTTCTGAAAAAAGACTGGCTGCTACCAAGTGACCTGTAAAACTAAATCGTTTTCTTGATTAACAAATAATTATATCACAAACTTCTTCTGCTTCTCGAGAAAATTCCGCAGAATCATCGAAGTTACATCGTTTTGAAATATATATAGATGGCTCAATGTCGTTTGAGGTAATACCATTTCTAATTTTTAATAATTTTGATTCGAATGAAAATATAATTTTATTTGCGATAACAGCGTCAATTTGTCTTGTTTGAAACGTACCAAATAACAAATCAACTTAAAGCATTACTTTGTAAAATAAGTTTAACCATGAAAGGAAACTCTTGCTTTTGAGAATTTTGACATACCCTGATGATTGGTTCGTGGTACTAACATTTCTACTGTCATCTTAGATTTTTTCCATTGTCTTTAAAATGCTGTTTTTGTATTCGAATACGGTACAAACAACTCTAGAATTAAAATTCCATCTTGTTGGGCCGAATGAGGTAAGCGTTTGTTAACAATTTGATCTCGTATTGCGATTCTCTGAGGACTATTTGAAAACAAAGAACAAATCCCTTTTAAATTGGAAAAAAAAATGCGGACATTTTTATTGGTGGATGCAGCGTTTAACACTAACAAATTTAATTGATGTGCAAAACAAAGTATGTAAGCAGCATGTTCATACGTTTTGTTTTATAATTGCTTATACCCCCCCCCATTCGACGAGCCGTTCATGAGTGATGCAACATCGTATATTTGCGAAATGAGTTTGTTTGTATTAAATATGACATGCTTTTCAGGTTCTTTAAGTATAAGTTTTTGCGTCATGTTCTAAAAGCACTAAAAATCCCTAAATCGCTTAATCGGCTTGCCCCGTACAATATAGGTAAAGACAATTACCATTTGAAAAATATTTGATACGTCACTAGTTTCATCAGGTATTATAAACAAATAATCAGCTTCTTTTATTTCTTTAGAAATTTCCTCTTGACATACAATAAACATTGCTTGTACAATTTCATTTTAAATTACTTTTAACGTACTCGTACTTTTAAATATTGATTCTTTTTTCAAATGTTTCAGAGCACTATCTAATTCAGTACTAAAATCAATTAAATTTAGAAAAACTCTGGGATTAGAGGAAGACGTAGACTCATCATACCCTCGTAAAGGCAGTTCGAAAGCTCCACAAAAAAGCACACAATTTTAATTAAAGAGCGAGATTTTTTTTGGTTGAAACTTCGAGTCTATACCACTAAAAACTACATTCAGAACTTTGCGCGAGTTTTATGGTTGAAAACGAGGGTGCAAATAGCAGTACATCCTATCTTTCTCGCTCTGAACGTATGGTGATAAGTAGAGAATCAAAACTAAATTTTCGGAGTGAGAGAGATAGCGTGAACTGCTATTTGCTTTCTCTCTCATTCTACTATTAATGCACTCGAAGCAGTCAATATTGTTTCCAGCGGTATATGCTTAAGAGCTTGAAATAAATTAATCGATCACTCGACATTATTTTATGTTAATTAAAAATTAAGAAGTGTGATAAAATCATGAGGAAAAATTATCTTCAACTTTCTATTTATACAGGAGATTAGCAACCAGATAAATATTAGAGGTGATGCCACGTATATTAAAATAGCCAAGCCCTTCACTAAATTATCGGTACTACTCTTACAGAATTTATTGATGTTGACTGCCTATCTATTGCTTTACTAACTAACTATATAGTATAATTTTGAATCATTTTCTTGTTTAACAAATTTCGTATGTGAAAAACATTTAAAAAACTCATCCGTTGCACTAATTGTAATTTTTGTGTGGCAGTGACAAAAGTATTAAAATGAGCGAAATTTAACAAAGAGGAGCATGAGAGTGAATAAAGAAGAAAAAGAGCTTGATCTTGCTCAATTGAGCGAGGTGTGGCAATGCTGCGGGCAAACCAAACACAAGTTTGCAAGTCGACATGAAGCTTATGTGACAGAATTAATCTCCACGTATTAGATAGGCAACTCAATATACGGTCCAATGGATTAGCTTGGATTGCATTAAAATTGCAAACCAGCAATGTGATAATGTTTCCAGGCGTAATACTGCAATGCAGACAAATTTTTCTTGAACTATGTTAAATAATTTTAATAATTGACTGCTGTTCGCTTATAATCTAGGTAAAAAATTAATTTAAATTTTATCGTTAATTATCAGTAGAAATTAAAAAATTATTTGTACGTATATTTATTAGTATATTTTATTTTAATTTACAATTTGTTTGAGGATTGCGCAAACCTGCAAGCCTAAAGAAAAGCCGCCACTGGCGTTAGTTAAAATTGCAATTCTCTATCTTTAGAATAACCTTACAAAAGTATTAAAAATTGTACATCCTGTACATGTATATCAGTAGAATTGGGGATCCGTACACTGCGACCCAACTGATCTATTGTGTCATTAGGGATACAGTGCCGACTAGAGCAGGTCCTCCAGTCCTGTTTCCCTTAGAGTTCTAAGAGTATTGCACGGATTATAAGTGAGTAATTCCCTTTCTTCTATTTGGTGTAGCTTTCAGAGATCATATTCTAGGGTTTTCTAAAGCACTATACTCTGAAAGGATGTGAATAGAGATTGCGTCCCCATCATCCCAGAATCTGCACTCTTCTGTTTCTGCCAATTAGAGTTTCTTGAAGTGTCTCTTCAGGTAGTAATGCCCCGTTAGGATTTCGGTCAGAATTCTAAGTTGGTTTTTGCCTAGGCTTATGCATTCCTTGAATCTCTTCTGGCCTTGGTTCCTAAGAAGCATCTTCGTTTGTATCATTCCTTGCAGATTCGTCTAGTAATTGGATCTTCTCCCTCTTTCTCTCTTTTTGGTTCTTCCAGCATTACAGCTTGTCTACTATTTCATTCTTCTCTAGCCCGGTGTGTCCCGGTACCCACAGAAGGAGTGACCTTATTATTCTTACCTAATTCGTTTTGTTCATCTGGGCATTCCCAGACTATCTTGGAGCGGATTACTTGAGAACTCAGCACTGATGGCTGCTTGACTATCCGATATGAGAAAATAATCTCCTATTCGCGATAGTTTCTCTCTTTGCTGAATTGAATCACAACCTGTATTTCCGCCTGGAAGATGTTTGGTAACTTACCGAAGCTTTCATGGTATCTAGGTCCATACACTCCTATTCCAGCCGTTTGTATACCATTTGATGAAATTACTCTAAGTTTTTCAATAGTCTTTCTGTCCCGTTCACTTTTGCGACTCAACTTTATGTTTTTCACAAAGTTGAACGCCTTTTTCGTTTCATCTTGGGACATGTCTCAGATTACATCTTGTACATACTACTGAATAAATTTAAACAAAAACACTTATTTTAAAAGTTGAAAATTTATAATTATAATTCAGACTGGAAATTACTAGACCTAAAAATACTACACCGTATTTTTTGAAAATTTTATCATACAAAATGGAATTTTGAACAGTATTTAAGTTAAATTATTTGTCAGTTAAATACATTAAAAATTATATTTCTGCTACAGTAATCTAAATCGTAAATGATTTTTGAGACTTGAGTCTGGCCGACTACAAGTCTAGCTCTCAGCAGCAGCACACAGTGCTTGTCTGCTCATGACTTGACTATACTTGACATCTTCTTTATGTAATGTAAGTGTAATAGGCTTTTTAGCCTATCTGAAGAGTTCTACAAGAATGAAACACTGAACACTGTCCTGGTTTAGGTGCTAACCAGGGCAGTGTTCAGTGTTTCGTTCTTGTAGAACTCTTCACATAGGCTAAGAAGCCTATTATACTTACATTACAGTAACGTAGTTGATCTTTTTTGCTTTATAGTGAAGATATTTTCCTCATATTTTTTAGGCAAAATTGGTAATATCGATCAAGTTAAAATATTAAAAAGTAATCAAATCATCCGTTTAATCATGTTTGATCTTTTGAAAATCAAATTTAATTAATTGAATTCTGATCAATAGCTTTGGCTAGAAACTCGATTTTATTGAGTCAAAATTAGAAAATAATTTTTATTCAAGGCTATTTTTAGAGCAAAATTTAATTATAGTTTTGCTCTTATAGTATTTCAGACTAAAAAAATAAATTAATTTCTCTTTTATTACGAGGTTTTAATAAAACACAGAAATTAAATAATATATTACGTAAATTTAAGTAAAAAAATATATTTGACATTTTAGCTCAGATAAATTTATACGTATTTGTTAAATTTCAGACTGGGAAGTTTGAGAGACATTCTCATATGTATCAAAAATGTTTAAACCTGTAATACACATCCATTTAGCAAACTAGCCTCGTAAATCGCAACTGTTTCTTTTTAAAATATAACGAATATCTTATTCAGAAGATCGAATAGCTGTCATCTCGAGTAAAATTTTAGACTTCATATTTTTACTTATTTTGAGAGCTATTCACACCCCACTTTACTTTATTGTATTAAATGTATATAGAAAGTTTGTCCCACTTTCTCGTCTATGAGATTGTAATAATGTAGTGCAGAGATATCGCGTAAAAAAACAATTAAATTTAAATTAAGTTGAGAGAGTTTTTTGCTGCCTATGTGGCTGAAATGTAGATATAAGTTATTTATTGTGGATTTCTGGAAAATTAAGCACTCAAGTTAACTAAATCAAAGACCAAAATTTTCCTTCATTTTCACAATTTTAACCAGCTCCAAATAAAAAGATTTCGAATTTTTTAAAATTGTTGTAAAATGTTAAAGTTTTAACCTGTTACTTCTCCCAAATTAATATTGTTCTGGACGGCCTGTTTTTGTACACACTGTATTGTTTTATAACCTTTTATTTTCACAATTCTGACAACTTGTCAAACAGTTCTTTATTTATGTATCTGTGATCTTAGTTTGTTAAACCTAATTGTTGTCTGCTCTGATGGGTTATGAAGCATTTTAATTTGTGCCTCTGTTTTGATGGCACCAAGATTTTTGCACTCATCATCGAACCAGGGATGTCGGCTGGGTTTTGGTTTGGCGCCCAATACACTTCCGTTTGCTTCCCTGATGCTTTTCTTTATGTGCTTCCAGCTAATTTCTATATTGTCAGTTTCTGCTATTCTGCTAAGGTTCTCGGAGATTCTGTTCTTGTAAGCTAGGCATATTTGTGGGTCTCGTAGTTTATTCGTGTCATGTTGTGCCTCTGTTCTGGATTTATTGTTTTTGTGTGAAGATATGCGAGTTCCAACTTTGGCTACCACGAACAGGTGATCGGAGTCTGCTTCGGCCCCTCTGTAGCTTCTAACGTCTATTATATTATTGGCATGTCTAGAGTTGACCAGTACATGGTCTATTTGATTTCTAGTACCGCCGTCATTCGAAATCCACGTTTGTTTGTGTATTTGTTTGTGCGGAAACATCGTTGACTTTACCCTTAACGCGTTTGACGATGCTATATCTATGACTTTTGTTCCGTTATCGTTCGATATGTCATGCAGGCTGTGAAATCCCGCCACTGGATTTGCTGCCGGCTCATTTCCAATTTTTGCGTTGAAGTCTCCCAATACTATAAGCATATCTTGTTTCGGTATTTTATTAATAACTGTTTGTAGGGTACCATAACATACAAAATCAACTGCTAACAGGATATTCTATATCTTGAACATATAGGTATCGCAAAACTTATGGGTATTGAAAAAAGAACAACCAAAGACAATAAATCCTTAGATATATACTTGCGCTGGAAGACGAAGCACAAAAAAAACCTTGCTATTGTGAACGATAATACAGAAAGATTGATTACAATAATTATCAATGAAAATAAAATGCACCTTTATAAAATTCGAAATTTTGTCAAGAAATAATGAAAATTTCAGGAAGGAATGAAATAAATCTGTTGTGTTTAAATAATTACCTATATGTGTTCTCCTTTCTTGCGGGTAAAAGAAAGAATATATATACAAACAGTTTATTTCCTGCAAATACCGCTCTGGTTCTGTCTCGCATATCGAACATCTTATGACCTCGTCAATGGAGCTGTATCGAACCCAGAGCAACATTCGCAGGAAACAACTGCTATATAAAATATAAATTCCGAAGCATGTCAGCAGGATATTAAAAACCTGCCGACTTCAATATCAGACTAAAAAAAATTGTCAGTCAAACGACATTTATATTCATCGGAGTAGTGCGAAATTTATATTTGTAGGAAATAAACTGTTTCTATATATTCTTTCCTTTATCTGCTTAACAGGAGAATACATTTAGGCAATTATTTAAACACAGCAGATTTATTTTATTTCTTACTGAAATTTGATTTTTTTTTTAAATTTCACACTATTCCGGTGACATGCTTCGGAATTTATATTTTATATAGCAGTTGTTTCCTGCAAATATTGCTCTTGGTTCGATACAGCTCCACTGACGAGACCATGAGGTGATCGAAACGCGTATGGAAAGAGGACCAGAATTGTAATTGCAGGAAATAAAATGTTTAAATATATTATTTCCTTTATATTCTTGAATGGAGAAAACATATAGGCAAGTACGATTTGATTTTGTAAGCCATATCTAATTTTTTGATAACCCCACATTCTATCTTAATAGCTTCATCAACAGGCACAACTGCTGGTATAGGTCTGAGCCTAACTCTCATTAGATTATGGAACATTATACGTCACTTCCTGAAAAATAGAACTATACCCGATTAATTTATTAGTTTATTTTATGATCAACACAGCTACCTGATATTAAGAAACGGCATTTGGTATTCAACAAGATGGGCGCCAGTGCATCTTGGTAGACATGTTCGGGACTATCTAGATGAACTGGAAGGTGGATAGGTAGAAAAGATCCCATTGTATGGCTTAGTAGGTCATCCGATCTAACCCCCTCTATTTTTGGAGCCGTTCAAAAATGTGATCCAAAGCAGAAAGCTCTTTAGACGACCCTGAAAACAGAATTTTAAATGCACTGCATCATATCCCTCATCATTATTTGAAGAATTTGCTTTCATTGGTTTCAAAAAGACTTGGACACTGTCAAGTTGTCGAAGGAAAATTATCGAATTCTTAGATCTTTAATTATCAATGTTTTCGAAACAGTTGAGTATGCTGCACGAATAATATTCTAAATTTGTTGAAAATTTAAAATAACTGATACGATGCGGGATCTTCTATCATTTAATAGTTGTTGGCGTTATTGGCACATGAAATAGACAATTAAATAGAAGAATTGTAGTTCTGAAGGTTGAAGAAAACTCGGATCCGCTATCATTTTTCACTTAGTTGAACTGTTCTGGAACATTTGCTCAACCCTGAATACTATCAGTAGAAATTGAGTACTTTTTCTGTCTAAACGTTTCACTTTTTGTATCATTATCAGGTACAAGTTTTTGAGTACTAATATTTTCTTCATATTCCTTTTTTTTAAACATTTGTATTATGAACAAAATCATGTATTACGAAACAAAATGTTTTAAAATTTCTATAATACAAATTGAATAATAAATAATCGTAACGCCTTTAGAAATGCAATTAATTATAATTTATTTTAAATGTGATATATGGTCTTATTTAAGATTAAAGGGGCTTCTTAAGAATGTAATTAAAATGACATAAAATAATTGTAGTACCTGTAGAACTTGACACATAAATTTAAAGGTAGTGTCACATCCAATAAATTGAAAATAGAAAATATTTTTTCTATATTTTAGGGAATATTTCAAATTTTCCTTATCTCGAACTGAGATGAAATAAGCTTTGCAGGAATTTTAACAACTTTGGATTCGTTCATAATCCGAATTTTGACTGTTAAATATTGTTTAATTAAAAAAAAAGGAATTTAAAATTTTCAGAATCCAATTAATAATTAATTAATTTACTGAGTGCCATTTAATGAACTGAAAATTACGATTCTGCTTAAAAGTTAAAAAAAAGTATAGCTTATCAAGAAGGTTTTGTAACTTTTTCGATAGATAATATCATAAAACATTGGCACCTCCATTTTCTAAATTACCTTTTTCAACTGCTGCAACCATTTCTCTCCGAAAGGGAACGAATATCTTAGGCAGAAGATCGAATAGCTGTCACAGCGTGTAAAATTTGAAACTTCATAACTTTACGCATTTTGCAAGCCATTCGCAGCTACTTTACCTTATTATATTAACCTTACATGGAACCTTTTCGTCGAAAATTATTGGACCCTTTTCTTTATCTTTTTCCATAATATACTACAGAACTCTGTAGATGTAGCGTGTAAAAATGAAAAAGCATCTATTTAAATTCAATTTTTGATAAAGCAGGATTACAGCATTAAATAGTAATAATTTCGTGTTTATAGAAGCAATAAATGTCATATAAATACATTTTGGTTAATAACTTTGAAATATATGAAAATAAAGTAATTAAATTATAACTAAACGTGGTGCGAATGAATGACCTATGCAAATTATGGAAGTTAGAAAATTCTTTTTTATGAATGATGCCTTTGCCTGCGTAAAAAGATATGATGACATATCTAGAAACAGTTTAACAAATTTTTCATTAGACCCATGAATTAATTAATGGATGAATGAATAAACAAAGGTGATAATATTTAATCGTCGATGCCTAGGCCTCATTGGACCATTTACATCCCACTATGGCTGCAAGTCATTCGATGCAGATCGCCTTTGCGAATCCAAGCCGCCTCGTTAATTTAACTTGCCTAACTGCTTTCGGTAACAAAATTGTATCTCTGAAATATTCCTGTCTCAGTCCGTTGAGTGCTGGTCAACAGTTTCATTCTCCTCCAGACACCATCTGCATGTCGGTTCATCTGCGACTCCGATCTTATGAAGATGGCCCCTCAGGGGATAATGTCCTGTCAACAATCCCACCACAATTCACAGCTCTTTCCTTCCTAAGGCAAGAAGCTGCCTGGTAAGCCCTGTGCTAGGTTTAGTTATATGTTCTGTCCTATATGCACGTCCGTCCTTTCAGGAAAATTATTCGTGGAGATCGGATTTTCCGCGAGAACGCCACGTTTACGTACGTTTCGATTGAACGCGAACGACGCATACGAGCTGTGAATGACTTGCATATCAGGAATTTGGTCATTTATGGTATGTATTTGTCCATGCATCACGTAGTCCCCACCTTGAAGTGAAGCTTGGATGTTATTTAAGAATTGTTTCATTGGAGAAATTAGATTGTTGGGATTTAACTGAGTATTTGGATTCATTTCATATTTATTATGAGTGTAGAATCCTGTTAGGTCTGGCGCGACCCCACGAGGGGCCGCAGAGGTCCATCCAAAAAGCTCTTCTTCTTAATTTTCTTTCTTGAATCGAATTCTTGATCGTCTTCTTAGGACAACCAAGAACCTCTCTTCTTAAACCGTCGTAAGCAGAGCGGCCTCCCTCATTGCACTAGCGTAAACAGCTTAGTGATCATTTTGATGCCGAATGGGGCGCTCCAGGAAAATCTCTAGAAAATTTAAAACACCCTATTCATATGTTGATCTGTCGAATTTTTCTTCTGGAAGGGAAACGACAATAATCTCTTGCGAGATTACCGACTAGTGGCCCACCTATTGAAGATTCCGCGTACATTTCTCTGACGTGGTGCAAGTGCCAGACTAATCAGCAACGGTAGAGAATCTCACGTTTCGCCTGAGTAAATTCTATAAAAGACTTAGATACTCGTGTGCGCGTAAGAAATTTGAGAGATCTGTGCTCTTTAAGAAACAATCAGATTCTGCTAAGGAATCGTGACATCGGGTGCTATTTATACTTTCTCGGCACTCCGTCGGGTCTTTTAAAAGGAACCAATCAGCTCTTAACGCGGTCCGCCATAGCTTTGTGCCTGCGCCGCCGTCCGTGTCGGTGTCTATGCGTCGTTTCCGCCGACAACGTGCAATTTATTTCTCGGAATTTTAACCGTCTTTATTGTAGATTGAATTCTACAACAATTCCTTGGCACACCTCATTTCAGGAGCTCCCCTCAATAATTCAATAAATTTGTTTTCTAGCAAGAATTTTAGTTTCCTTTTACCAACGGTAATTGGGACAGGTAGAATTGATTTGGGGTCCATATGGTTGCGGACCCCATTATTGCCAGACGGTCCACTTCCTTATTCCCGCGTATGCCCGAGTAACCCAGGATCCGCACAAGTCTGACTGCAGCCGTTCCTTTTCAGACTGTTCAGGATATCCATGAACTCAGACACCAGTCGTGAAGTTACGACACTGGACTTCAGTGCCATTATCGCAGCCATAGTCAATAATGATTTGATGGAGATATTATGTAATGAATGCATTCATCTACATAATTAACTCGAGCAATTTACAGAAAATAATAAAAACATGTGCTATGCAATTTTTTACAAAAACATAATTTTTGCGACGCTTTTCCAAATACGGACATTGCTTTACGCATTTATTTAAGAAATCCAGCTACTTGCGTGGATGTGTGGGCCAAGACAGACTTAATGCCCTGTTGTTTATGGAAGCAAAATTGGTGGAAGAAATTGATTATGTGGATATAATGGATGTTTCAGCGCGAGCTAAAGCAAGATAAGAAAATTTATGTGATATGTGGTTAGTCATAAAAAGATTATTTAATCAATAAATAATTTTAAGAAATTTAAGGCTCCTTACTGGACGGGGTCTAGGGGCAATCAAACCTAAATCCGCTACTGGTTTCAGGTGAAATGTCCCATAGGTAAATTGTAGACAGATAAGTGAAAAAAGCGATGGAAATATTCAGTTTTTTTCTAAATAGTTCAGAAATGAATATTAAAATATAAAATTTCGTGCTAATCCGTTTGAATTTTTAAAAAATCAGGACAGTATTTAAAACTGCTTTTGTCAATTACGAATTTTAAGTTGTTTTTTTGCGGAGACCAATAATAATCTTTTAAATTTAAATATTTCGAGAATTGTCTATTATTAGCTATTTAGTAACAAAAGATAATATTATTGTTCTATTTGTTACTTTCAGTAACTTAATGTTAAACTGAATTTCTTTTAAAGATGAACCATGTATATCGATGTTGTTGACTAACTCAATTATATTTTACTTAGTTGAGAATATTTTCGTTTAAACAAATTTTACTTGAAAATTCCAAAAAAGACTGACAACATGAAAATATTTTAAAAATATGAAAATGTATTTACTTCTATTACCTTAAGTTATAAAAAGAAAATTTTATCTCAAACAAATGTACCAAATTACAGAGTTCGCAGGCAGAGGTGAAAATTGTCATCAAATTTGAGAAAATTAGTTTAGAGAAGTTGCGAAAGTTAATTTTGGCAAGGATATAAACGAATTTGAAATGTTAAAATGGGTATTTTTGCTACTAAATTACTTGGTAAATTTAAATTACATTTTAAATATTATACTATAAATAAATAAAATAAAAAATATACTTTTTACGTTTATTTACTCATTTCATTGCTAAAAAGTAAATACATTTAATTATAGAATAAATTTTACGACACAGTACTTCGAGGTATACGAGGTTTATCCCAAAAGTATCGAGCCTGCATTCATATCTCCGCGTCAAAACTTCCGAGCGACCTCTGTAGGGCATGGGCGTCACCAGTAAGTCTTCACGAACTCTTTGATGTGCGCGGTTACCGACTGGACGTGTTAGTTCGTGAACGGTGAGCGTTTGTTTACAGTGTCTTTTTTTCTTTCATCGCATTTTGTTATTGTAAAAAGACACTGTAGTCTTTTTTTCATTCATCGCATTTTGTTATTGTAAAAAATGACGGAAAAATGAGATCAACGAATTTGCATCAAGTTTTGCTTTAATCTTGGAAAAACTTGCACGGAAACAATTAATGTGATGAAAAAGGCATTTAGAAAGGAATGTAATTGTAAAGCAAGAATGAAAGTGTGGTACAAGCGGTTTAAAGATGGCCGCACATCAGTTGACAGAGCACAATAACATCATTAAATGTCGAGCGTGTGCGACTTACAATTTTAGGAAATCATCGGTTGACTATACGCGAACTAGAAAGTGATCTTGGAATATCAAAAACTACTGCTTGGAGAATTTTATCTGAAAATTTGGCAATGGCTCGCGTGTGTGCGAAATTCACCCCAAAATTGCCAATGGCAGAGCAGAAGAATCTTCGCTTTGAAATCGCTCAAGACCACTTGGAAATGGTTTCTAATGATGAAAATGTACTCAAGAAGATTATTACTGATGACGAATCATGGGTTTACGGCTATGATCCAGAAACAAAGCGACATTCATCACAGTGGAAGTATTTTGAATCCCCAAGACAAAAAAAGGAAGTCAAAGTCGGAGCAAAGTGAAGACAATGTTGACTGTTTTCTTTGATTATAAAGGTGATGTGCACCACGAATATGCTTCGAGAGGTCACACGGTCACTAAAGAATACTACGTTGAAGTATTGAAAAGATTGCGTGATGCAATCAGAAGAAAACGGCCACAACTTTGGACAAGCGGTGATGGGCTGCTTCACCACGACAATGCGCTAGCACATTTATCGAATCTTGTGCAGCAATATTTAACAAAGCACCAAGTCGTATAGCTTCGCCAGCCTCCGTACAGTTCCGACGTAGCTCCCTACGACTTTTGGCTCTTTCCCAGATTAAAAATGCCGCTCAAAGGACATCGGTTCGATGACAAAGCTACGGCTGAAACTAATGTGACGAATGCACAATTCTGAAAACTGACTTCCAGGACTGTTTCAGGAAGTGGAAACACCGCTGACTACGTATTGTATCTTCCAGAAAATTTGTTCTAAACAAAATAAATTACTTCAGTTTTACTTAACTCAGAGAGGGACAATGGGTGCAATTGTTCTGGATGATAGATAACATCAAACAAGGGATGCCTTCCCTCTCTTAATGAAATCCTGTATATACGCCTGCAAAGAGCCATCGTTTTACATTCTCTGATATTTTTACAATAAAATTCTTAAAATTTTAATAAACAGTAAATCCGATATGGGCAATCAAAACCTTCCAAATAAATCTTATTCTTGTAGTATTATTACACAAAAATGTTAAAAAATAAAGCAATTTCACATCAGGAGATTAAAAATTTTGTAACCGAAACTTGACATCAATCTTTATTATTATTTTTAATGACATTTTGTTGATCTTTGTTAAAATAGAAAACGAGAATTGGACATCGAGAGACTTATAAATGAAATATGAAATTAAATATTTTTATTTGATCAGATTAGATTTTGATATTTAAAATATCTTGTTACAAAAATAATTATTTATCTCGTTATATCGAGTGAGAAGATCATATCCAACCACAATATCAAGTGTCAGAGAGTTTTAGATGTTGGTTGTTGCTAATCATTGTATCATACTTCTGAAATTTGTTTACTGTTGTTCATAGATTGATTCGTCTTATCATATTTGCTTACTATAAAATGGTTATTCTGTCGTAAAGTATTAAAGTGTGTACTAAGGTGCTACAAAAATGGGTTACGCGATACAGAATCAACAGTATTTTCCATTGCCAGAGATACTGTAAGTTTGAAGTAAATGAAAATACTCTAGCATTGCCAGGTGTCATCTGACATATCCAAGTTTGGCATTTTGGAAGGTATAGATATTTGGAACGTTTTGACATATGGATGCTATTTGTGTTGATTATGGTAACTTCAGCTAAACAGTTAAATTAATTTGTAGACATTTTCATGCTATTATTTGTCACAACTAGTAAAAGACATGAAGCAAGTAAAAGTTTTATTAATTATGGGACATGGAATATACAGGGCAATAAAAATAAAATGGATGAGACTTTAAAAGAGTTAAAAAATGTTATGATAGATATTCAGTTATGGCTATAACTGAAACAAACAGAAAAGGATATAGCTCGGAAACATTGGGAAAGCATATGTATTTATTTAGTGGAGTGTCCAAGGATACTTGTGTAAAGAGAGGAGTTGCAATATAAATACACAAAAAACATAAGAAATATATCATACACTGGGAGCCAATTAATGAAAATATAATGAAGAATAATATGGCAATAAAAGGTAGGAGATTAACATTTCTTGGCGTATACATTCCTTCGAATGATGAACTTGTAACAACAAAAGACTCTTTCTATGAAGAACTCAATGAACTAGCAGAGAAAATTGGTATACTAGAGAACTAATTATATTAGGAGACCGTAAAACTCATGATCAAGTAGTAGGATCATTTGGAGAAACGATCACAAATGATAACGGTGAACGACTAAATGATCTCTGTATAACTTAGGGTCTTAAAATAACCAACGAATTGTTTCAATACAAAAGAATACAGAAATTTACCTGCAAACAACTTACAAGACAACAGAAATCCATTATAGACTATACGATCATAAAAGAGAACCCAAAACTTCGAGTTCAAGATGTAAGAGATATATAGGTGCTACTTGTGGATCCGATCACTGCCTATTAATAAAAGGGTATATTTACCAAATTATAATAGTAACAGACCAGAGGAAATTAATATCGATTCAGATAGACAAGCAGCGAATTATCCCAAATACAACCTCGACAGCTTAGACGGAGAAAGCACTAAATACTTATACTAATGGATATTAGATAAACTCTTCGATCAATCTAAACAATAATTCGCAGAAGTATGCCAATTAAATATAGATAAGTCGGCAAGGGAAGCATTAGTACAAAAAGAAAGAAAAATAAGCAACGAGCTTTAGTGAACGAGGTGATCGAGGATCTAGAAAAAATAAAGAAACAGATGTATATAACGGAAGAAGTACGCACACAAGTCAACAAAGCGGCCACGATATCAGGCCAACTTAGAGACATAATCTGGAACAATAAACATGTGACGGTTGAGAGCAAAGCAAGAATTTACAAGGTCTTTGTAAGACCGATACTGACCTAAGGCGCCGAAACAAGAAATGAAGCAACAAAGACAAAACAAATTATGAGAAACACAGAAATGAAAACGCTGAGAATGATCACGGGAACAAGTTTAAGAGATAGAATAACAAACGCAAAAATACGCGAGGACAGCGGAGTGGGAGATGTTATGAAGTGGGTTCGAAACCGTCGTAGGCAGTGGAGAGATCACGTGGAACGAATGGACGATGACAGGCTAGCAAAAACCGTGATGAGAGAGAAACCAAACATCAAACGGCCGCCTGGACGGCCCCCCAAAAGATGGAGAGACAGCTGGATTTCGACCTCAAACGAAGATCGATGAGACATTGTGTAGATAACAGAACTTGGTTCTACCTAGAAGAAGAAGAAGAAGAAGAAGAGGTATATGAAATGGTTAAGTAAAAAATCCAAGAAAAAAGGGATATATGAGGAAATCAGAAGAATAATAAGAAAACCTGTGAACTTTAGAAAAAACGAAATGTGGGATAGTAAATGTAAAGAAATATACGTATACATCGGCGGAGAAAAATGCTCTGAAACTTGGAAATTCATAAAAACCCTAAAGAATACAGGACAAGAAACAGCAGCTATCGAAATATTATCTGAAAACTAATGGATTACGCATTGTAAGATATTACTAACTGAAAAGAAAGTAGAAACCGCTATAATTAACATACAAGGAAACACGTCGAAATAAATAGTTAAATTTATAAAGAAACTAAAAATGGAAAATCATGTGGACCTGGGGCATCTATACAGAATTACTAAAAAGTAGAACAACAAAGCTTTTTAACATGTTTTCATGGATATTAAATAAATGTCTTAATAGTCAAAAGCCTCCTACACAATAGAAAGAAGGCCGCCTTATCTCATTCCACAAAAAAGGAAACAAGGAAAATTACCAGAGTTACAGAGGAATAACGATAACTAACGACTCTGCAGTCATGTACCTCATTGAAAAAGAATACAATGAGGAAGAAGAACAGGATGAATTTCTTGGTGATAGATCCTGCAATGATAACATTTTTTATATGAAGCAAAAATTGAAAAAATAGATGCTACAAATCAAGATAATCATATATTATTGGCAGATTTAACTAGGGCCTAAGGTAACATCCCTATACCTAAACTGTGGGAAATAATGACGAGCACAAATATGAACCATACATTTATTAGAGCTATACAAAATCTATATATAGATTCAATTTTAAAAATTAATGGGAACAAGCTACCGAAGTCCTTTAAAATCACCAAAAGTTTAAGACAGAGATGCTGCATCTCACCCACATTATTCAAGATATATGTGAAAAAAGCTTAAAGCAAAATCACAAGATGGGAATAAAACTAACCGACACAACTATATATACATTACAAGAAAACTACAAGAAACGTATGGGAAATGGAGTCTATCTATATACATAGAGAAAACAAAATATTTATGCATAGGAGATAATAAGAGTAACCTTCAAATTAACGATAATATAAAAGTAGAAGGATGCGACGATTACAAACATTTAGGAGTCATCTTTAATAGAACGGGAACAGACACAGAACAGAAATTGTGCAAGATTTATCCAAGCTAAAAGAGTAATAGGATGCTTAAATGGGATACTGTGGAGCAAAAATATTAACAAAAAACGAAAATATAACATATACAACACAATAATAAAAAGCTGTTTTAGTTACGAGGCTGAGAATTGGAGATTGTAAAAATGGATGTTTTGAGGAGGTCAGCCAGAATATCAAGAACACAGATAATAAGAAACGAGGAGACTTTACGACACATAGGGATAGAAGATACGATCATGAAAGATATAAAAAGAAAACAATTAATCTGGTACGATCATATACAACGAATGGCTGATTTGATATTCAGAATACCGTAAAAGAAGAGAAAAACCTAGGAGAATTTGGCTAGAATGTGTTAAACTGACATATATAGTGATGAAATCCTTACAAAAAACATGGTATATCACAGGTTTACTGAATTTAACCGTGGTTGTCATTCATACGAGCCGGGTGATGGTCGTCCAAAATCGGTTGTTACCCAAGATAACATCGAACCTGTACATGAAGTGATAATGCAAGATCGTAATGTGACTTATCGGGAAATGCCTGGGCATTGGTAACGGGTTGAATTCCGCATTATTTAACAATTGCCCAAAAAACGGCTTGTGTCGATTGGTGCAATAAATACTCAAAAAATACGATCTTGGAGCTTTAGTAGTCTTGGATCTAAGTATCTATAAACATGAGTGAGTCGACCATATGAGCCTTCCATGATGAACCAAATTCTACAAAAGTTGCTCGCACACGAAGCACTTCGAAGCAAATGATCACCTGCTTTTACAAAAAAAAAATTGAGCTCTTAAAATGTGAAATTGATGGGTCATCATCCATTTTGCATGCACTGATTTTTTTTTTGTTCACGTACTTGAAGAACAAACTGCTTGGTCGGCCATTTTCTATGTCGAAAGAGACAGTGGATGTGTACAAAAATCATGTATTGGGTATACCGTCTTTACAGTTGTAAAAGCATTTTTCAGAATGATTGAAACGCGTACAAACGTATATCGATCATCGTGGAGAGTATTTTGAAAGAGAATAAAACCATATTTAATGATAAATATTTGTTTTTGTGTGTTGTTTCCGAAATATAAATGGCTACCCTTGCACTAATTTACCAAGTCTTGTATTCAATTTTATTTAAATAAATCTCACTAATTTACTGTATTTCATCGAATAGCTGTAGCAGTTATGAGAAAAAAAATTTTCTGCATGGCTGCCATTTAAAATATAACACAATCTTCTCTGTTATTCTTAAAACTTAGAGTTTGGGCATAATATTACTTACGTTGTGTAGGTACGGCTCCAAAGTTTGCAATATAAACACATATTTTGGAGAAACTGTTACCAGTTTTAAAAACGTTGATCAGGTAGTGAATAGAATGATAATGACTTAAAATTAATGTTAGGTCCGACACAAATGACGCTTATGTTTTAAAAATTTGAATTGAAAAAAACCTGCCTCAGATCTCATGTTGTAGAAATTTTAAGCATACTAATGTTGGGTGATATCAATGTTTTCTGTCAAATCCGATATTTCATATGCAACTTAACAGAAATATATCAAGCGTTCTATTTCAGATTTAACAAATTTTTATATTAATATTTAATTAAATTTCTAATTATATTATTGAATCACTGTAAAAACAGAAGACCAATACATTTTTGAATTATTTAGAAAAAAGTAGTTTCCATCTGCAGTGCGTTTGGTTTATGCTATTTGAAATCATAACTAAGCTCTTTTGGTTCCATTTGAGATTTAATCTTGTTTGAGTATATTTATCGACTATAATTATTTTCATTATTTTAGAATCTGTTATATTGTAAAGATATGTTGTTTTATCCGTAAAAATTAATTTTACATCGCCTAAAATGTATCCTAAAATTTAAAAGCCGCGGTTGTTTAAGGAACCGTTGTGAAAAGCACGGACCAGTAAACTTTCCGCGCAAACAATTCAGGTGTAGCTTGAGGATAAAATGCATAAATTAGATTTTATAAACATGAATAAATTCTGCCAGTACGGTTGTGGTTTTTGCCTCCTAATGTTGTTTATGCAATTTTAACTTTGTTTGCCCTTAAATGCGAATCTCCAGGTAGACTCGGTTGGGATTATAAAAATTACAGTGTTTTGTGATGTTATATTTACAGACAAGGGATATTTATTAAGAAATTTAAATCTGTTTTCTCTTTGTTAGCAGCAGCTAAAAGTGTTTTGTTTTCTGATAAATTGATAACATCAGTCTTATGGCGTCACTTTTCAGTGAATATTAGTTGTCTCCAAAGGTGTTAAGAGTAAGGTAAAAATAGCAAATATTGTCTAATATTTTAGAATACTGCTACACTAGTTTTTAAAAAGGCGCGCAAAGAGGCTTAGGATTGAGATAATTTAATCAGAGCAGAGTTGAAGGCTAGTAGCTGCCCCAGCGAGTAAAGTGACGAACTAGCCTCTATGCCCGAGAGTAGAGGTGGGAAAAATTTAAGGGCGCCACTGCATCTAAACTAGGTCGAATGCAGAGACCTTCCACAATGTTGAGCCTAGCTTTCAACTCAACTCTTAAAAATTAAAAAAAAAATTAAACGAAATACCAAAAACAAGGCGCTTGTAGGTCAAAATAAAACTCGTGTTGACTAGTTTTAATAAAGTTCTGTAATTAAAATTAAAATCGCTAAAGAGGATAAATAATCTTCAAACCCCAAGGTTCTTCTGCAGCATAACAAATCCATTGAGGGTGGATTGCAGTATTCTAACCGGTAGGGTGGAATGTAGCTTTCTGCCCGGTAGGATAGAATAGCCTGGTAGGGAGGATCCCGATGTTTTTTTGGGGTCTAGACTGATTTCTTCGTTGACACGTGCAAACTGCCCAAAATCCCTGTCTCCAGGTCTATCCCGGTAAAAAAACCATAACTGGCAACCCTGGTAAAACATACAGTACTCTAAAGCACAACAAAATTACCAGGATAATTTTCGACTTTCCATCACAGAACCCTAAAAATTTGGCAACTAAAAATTGAGATGAAAGTTTGCAGGTGCTTCGGTCGAATCAAACCAGGGAAAAGTAAAATATCAAGGCAAAATGGCCACCATTTATAACCATGGCCCAGCTCGTGCACTAATCGACTTCCGTTAGGCGCGTTCAATTGCCACGTGTGAAAGAAATTACAGCTCAAAAAAAATTACACTAGGCAACAACAGTCGGCTGAAATGCATTTGTTAGTTCAGGTTAGTCAATTCATTAATTATTAGACTTTTCCACTCAAAACAAAAAAAATAAATCTAATAAGTATCCCAGTAGTTATTTTAAACTCAAGAAATATATATTAATTCATATAGGTGATTCCTGCAAACCAATATACATACAATTCCATTCAAATGCAAATATAAATGGCAAGGGAAAAACAAGTTCTATCTGAATACAAAAAAGTAACAGTAAGTTCGGCATTGATAAAAAAATACCTAAGCACAGTGTAGTGAAACACCAAGATAGGACAAAATAATGGTCAACTTAAAAAATAAAATTAATTGAAACTGTACTTAATGAACTGCTGTTCTACAAAAAATCCCTGGGAAATACTTAAGAAAAATGATACTGTGTTCTCCATAAAGACAGTATTTGCAAAATAAGGTGAAATTAACTGAATTAGCCATAGTGAACTTAAGCGCAAAATTGAACCGTGACAATTCCCCCTCTCCTACAGACGAAGGGCAATTTTCTTCAAAAAATTTACCGGCGATGATGAATTTGATAGGTAACACTCAATAGGCAGAATGAAACTACAGAGTAATCTATTATTAAGTAAAGTTAAAGACAATAAACCTAGTAAGGTAAAGAAATTATCACATAAAGGTAAAATCAATTATACAACAGGGTTAGCCGATCAAGGTAAGATAAATTAATTAATCATTAACAAAATGAAAGATAAGCCATAATCAAGAAATTTAAAGTAAATGTCCAGACAGACAGAAGATAGACGGTAACGGATAAATTTATAATCAAAAAATAAACATCCTGATGAACAAAAGCAAATAAGTCCATAAATCATTAATAATAAAGATACTACAATAAGATGACGGCAGATTATATCCCAAAGGTAAACGTCTTCATGAACAAAAGATAAGGTAACGGCAAACTAATTGCCAAAGGTAAACATTCTCACGGACAAAAGATAAAAGACATAATTCAAACTATACGTCGCAACGGACAAGGTAACATCATAATCAAGGTAATTAAAAATAAAACAAAAATAAACGTTCAACGGACAAGATAAAAGTCAAAATAGAGGTAATTAAAATAAACGTTCAACGGATAAGATAAGAGTCATAATTAAGAAATACACAAAAGAACGACATCAAAAAGACTTACATAGTTTCCGATCAGAGAGCGTGCCCTTAACCCGTTTCGCGCCAAGTTGACAACACACATCACCAGGTAATTACCAGTAAGCTAAGAGATAGCACGATAAGATAAAGAGAAAGATAAGACGAGACTCAAAAATAATAAAAACAGAGAAAGATAGCACGAAAAAATAATGGGAAAGATAGAGATAAATTAAAATCATTACAATAAAACTCAAGGTATACGGAAATAATAAAGAAAATAAAAGTCGCCGCCAAGATAACTGACTGATTCAATACAAAAAGAAGAAGAATAGGAAAAAAATAGATTCGGTGACCAAGCAACAGAAGTAAGGTCACTGAAGGTAACCTTACCACAGCATTTGGAGGACTTGTACCCCCACCAGTACTCGGTACAGAACTGTTCTTTACCAATCGAGCATGAACCGCCGAACAAGTTTCACACCAAGTTGGCGACCCATACCCAATTAGTTGCCTATCATGCAGAGTCGGAAAATCTAAGAAGATTAATAAAAAAAACATACACCATAGAGGTAAGTAAAAATTATTAAAAGACAAAATCAGTAAAATTCACAAACCAAATATTAGTCACAAAAATTCCAAAAGCTAAATTAATTTCAAAAGATTACATTAGTCAGAAGATCTCAGTCAAATAAATGTCAAAGGTGAAAATATCAAAAGGTAATAATAACAAAAAGATATCAATCAAATACAAAAGCAAAATTATCAAAAGTAATCAATTAAATAAATTTACACAAGTTGGTTATCAAAAGGTAATATGGTTAAAATAATAACAAGTAATCAATCAAATATATCTCAAAAGCTAGATTAACCAAAGTGTCAATAATAATAATAATTAAGAACTGAGTCAAATTAATTCAGACAAATATGAAAGTCAAAAAGTTAGTACACATAAAAAAAATATTAACTCAGTTCAAAAAAAAAAATAATAATAACTCATGTTACTCGATCCCACAATGCTTTTTGCACACTGGTATTTAAAAAGGCGCAAAACCTCGAAAAGAGGCTTAGGATATGAGATAATTTAATCAGAGGAGAGTTGAAGGCTAGTAGCCTTGCTAGCGAGAAAAATGACGTATTTGCAAATAAGGTTAAATTAACTGAATTAGCCATAGTGAACTTAAGCGCAAAATTAAACCCTCACAATACATCTCCTAGAGTTATTTTCGATTATTTAAGGAAACAGAATAAGGTATCTAAGAAACGATGGAGAGAAGATTAATAAACCGGTAGTTTTGTTCTTTTTACTTAATGCAGTAGGAAAGAAAGAAATAAACCGTATAAATAAGGACAGCAATGTTACTTGAGTTTTGGTTTAAAATTCCTAGTTTGTCGGTAATGACACAAACATACAAAAAAAACATTTTGTTCAGTCGTCTCATTATGTAAGAGTTTTCCATAAATCCACGAAAATAATCCAAAATGCAATTAATTGGTAATTTTGGCAACTTGATTGGGGGGGGGGAGTGATATCACAAAAGTACAGTATGACAAGCAAGTTGTCGACGGGGGGGGGGGGGGGTACACCAGAAAAATTCCCATTTCTAGTGTAAAAGACAGGATCGGGTATATTTTTCTAAATTTGAAGCTCTTAGAGGGGTAGGGGGCAATCACAAAAAAAAACAAGTTGCCAATAGGGGGGAGAATGCGACCAGCATACACAAATTCCTAGTATAAGAGCCAAAATCGGGTCTATTTTCCTAAACTCAAAGCTCTTGTGAGGGGGGGGGGCTATCGCAAGAAAAATAAATTGTCAACGAGAGGGAGTACCAGCAGCATACACATTCCTAATATAATAGGCAGAATCGGTTCTATTTTCCTAAACCCAAAGCTCTTGGGAAGGGGAGGGGCGATCGCAAGTTCTATTCAAGAACTAGAGAGGGTAATAAAACTGTAATCGAAACCTCCAACGTACCTGCTCCAGTGCCTCCATCTATGTTTAATCCAAAATCGTTAAACTAGGGGATTTTTTCCTCAAAGAAAAACTTATTACGATGAATGTTTATGATGCCTTTAGATATCAATATCTAGATAATAATGTTAAAAGCTCTGTTGAGATGTGCTCCAATATGACAGGAGTTTGAAGATCTACTATGTACCGAATACTGAAGGAGAAAAAAACATCTGGAATTGTTGGTACTCCCAGGCCACATTCGATCACAGGCAGACGAAAAACCTCGTTGGAAGAAGAGATGGAAACTGCAATTAAAGGGAAGATCCCAACCGTCGACAAAATTCTAACTGAAATCAATAAAGATCGGGATTTACCTGAAATTAAATGAATTGTGCTCTGGAAATTTCTCAGAGAACTTAATTTTTTCTGGAAAAAATCAGATAGGAAATCTGTTCTTATAGATCGTCCGGGAAATGTCCGTTGGAGAAGGAAATATCCCTCCCAAGTAAAAAGTAGAGTTGCTAGAAATAACACAATTTACAAAATTAGTAATTTAACTGAACTTTAGAAAGATTTTTTGAATAAAGTACTACGGAAAATTGGGAAAAATCATGATTGGTGAGATAGAGGAACTAATTGTAATTAATTTGAGCGAAGATAGCTTCACTGACTTTGATTACGAATTAGATACGTTTTGTTTACCAGCGTAAACACAATTTATTATTTAAATTTTCTGTAACATATAAAAACTAATTACATTTGAATCCCTTTTTAGTGTTTAATTTTAATTCTGCTGATGGTTTAAGAAATAAATAAATGGAAAAGTCAAATATCCTAAAGATGTTTTTAATTAATAATAAATTGACCGAAAGCCCCAGAAAAATTTTAATATCATGTGGACGAATTTATTTTCTTATATATGTTTAACTTCTTGTATTTTTGACAATGGGTATTTTGTAAGTATTTAAATTATAACTGAGAATCTTTTGAGAGAAAAAGGCTACGTTTTAATCTGAATGTGCCTAAAACGGTTTCTATGTCAAAATTAAAAATAATAAAAATACAATTGTGATTTGTGTTAAATATGTCAAAATTATCTTTATTTTCTAATGTAAGTGAATTATTAAGAAATCATAAGAAATGAAATAATATTATAAAAACCTTTTATTTAAGTTTATTTCCGAAATAATATTCTATGCCATAAATACTTAGTGATAATAAACTTCTTTCCGATGCCTATGACAAGGATTAGAATCCTTTTTAACACTTCACACATCCAAAATATCTATTGTTATTCAATCCAAATAGTCCATTATTTCTATGAAAAATATATGTGTCTAACAGATTTTGCCAAATACACCGGACTGAAGAACACCGGTAGTTTGCGAAAAAAAAAAGAGTAAAAAAATGATTTATTTCTTTCTCTAGTTCTTGAATAAATTATAGTATAAGGCGAAATCGGGTCCATTTCCCTGAACCCAAAGCTTCGCCCCCCCCCCTTGGATCCGCGTCTGATGGTGGGTGCACCAAAAACATGACCTTTTGACCTTGAAGAATCAAAAGTATAAAATATAGGAATTTTTTCGAACTTTGACACTTTAATTATTTGTAGAATCGTAAGTAACAAGATTGACAAGAAAGAAAAAAATCTAAGATGCACAATTTCTTTTTTGGCTTATTTAAAAAGCTTCAGATCTTGATATTCTACAAGCATTTGAAATAGCAAAAAACGCGATTTTTATCTAGAAGCTTTTCAAAATTATTTTTAATCTTATTGCCACCATTTTCTAAATTCTCGAAATCTTGTGCTTTAAATCTAGAACAGACGAAATCAACGTTTACTGTGTGCGTTATACTGTACAACTCATAGACCTACAATGGATACGATTTGAAGATATCTTATTAATTTTTTTTAACGTAGCGGACTCTGGATTCAGTGCATCTGAGTACGTAAAGGGAGACAGGCATGATATTATCCTAATAGGAATAATTTGAGTGGTCAGAATTGCCAATTAAGCCGAGAAATGGTAATTTTCAGCGTTTAGTGATTATTTTCGCATGTTATGAAGAACTATGACATGATGACGTTATTGAATTATTTTAGCGGATTCATGAAAATCCTAACCTGATTGTAAGATTTTGACCTCAAATTTGGATTCAGCACATCAAATTATATATGGGTTGAGGGTCTAATCTACCGAACAAAATTTTTTGTGTGTGTGTGCGAAGATCCGCTACAACCAAAAATTGCAAATTTCGGAATTGTAGACCATTTTCGCAATTGACACGGAGAACCTTGGCCTGATGGGAATACTTGGACCCCGATTCCGCATATCTGAGTACATATAAATAAGGGAACTCAAACTAGAAGTTACGCTGGTAAGAGTAACTTGAATTCTCAGAATTAACATGGCCAATTTTAGCATTTTTTCAGATCATTTTCGCAAATTTACGAAAAGCCTTGGCCTACTACACCGATATGTATAAGATGTTATTTGCATTTCACAACACCAGCTTTAAAAAATTATCCAAGTTTGAATATCTGTTTTGAGGGAGGAATGAATTAGAAAATATACAGGGGTTACTAAGCCTAGAACTAAGCAGGCATATCAAATATCTATTACAAGATAATAAAAAATCAATATTTTCTTTGTCTTTCTAAATAACAATACAACTATTGAAATTAGATGACTCTTGATATACATTAGGCGGACTTCCAGACAAACGCCAGGATATATAGTTGGAAATTCATCCAGATTTCATAACATTCCAATAATACAATACTGAAGTGTATGGCATCAAAATTTGTATTGTTGTTACCGAATGTTGAAGAATCGATATTAGGTATACGCATGCACAAAACAAAATTTTTTCATAGTCAAGCATTTCCAATTCCTTGAATTCATAAGATATTAGCATAAAAAGGCTTTGAAATGTCGAGGTTAACTGATAAGTTTAGATAGCAGAATATACCAATCAGGACAATAATAAACCTGACTTACGAAAAGTGCATAAAGACAACATTTGGCAGACTAGAATTTGTGCATGTAAAGTAGACAATCTTAGCTTACACACATATAAAATTATCCTATACACTGGCTAGTGCTAACATATTGAAAATTTTTAAAACTTTATCAAGTTTAATAAATAATAGGTCAATAGCGCTCAACTTTCTACCGCATAAAATGCCAATATAGTCCAGGTAAATAAGGATTTATCGCTAACTACCATCATCGTCGCACTGCTGTTGAGCGATAGATTGATGAAAAGATTTTAAAGCCGGTAAGAAACCTGTTTAAAGAGCCCCACATTGGGACAACCCTAAATAATGTAAGCATAGCATGTATTCCAGAATTTTTTTTGAAATTATGAGGAAAATTTTACGGTAAGTACCTCCTAATTTCTCGAGAGCATTCAAGGGAGGTCAAAATAACCCTACTTTTTCATGAAAAAAGTAGGGTTATTTTGTGTGCCCTTTAACGAAGATGCAGAGCCCTAAAGAAATACCCAGCGATTTATTTTATGGACTTTAAGTTTTGAACCGACTTATATAATTTAATGAAATTGTAATATTTTGTAAAGGCTATAAAGGCTAGTTAAACCATACTACAGTCGATGTTACAGATCATCAGCGAATTTGCAGCCACACCCTTTAGGCCTACTTTTGACAGGTGTCATTTTATATAGCTAAAAATTGATTTCTTACATACTTTAATCATTCCTTTTTTATCAGATACTTTAATTTATTTTGATTTATTTCGATAAAACTCGCAGTTTTCGAAATAAATCGGTGCGAAACACTCAAAAGTAACTAATGCTAAACACAAACAGGTAAAAATAAAATTCGCAGGGTGTGCTGAGGTGCTTTAATTTATGTGGAAGGGATGTCTCATTCTTCGAAAGCAAGAAGGTGTTATGCTAAAAGATTTCCAGCTCAGACAAGTCCAGAAATTTTTCAAAGAGTTGATCGAAGATCAATTAATTTAAGGCCATTTTTAGAAAGATGTTTTCCTGGACTTCCAGTCTTTTTAGCTACGGAGCCCCACGTTACTGATTCATGGGATTGAATTGGTCTTAAAGATTTGATAAAAGTCAGCTTGTTTTTCAGGTCCATCCTGCTTCTCCTATTTAGCAGGGCAGTGTTAGCATTTCATACTTGTTGATGGTGGCTGAGATGTGTTTATCACATCTCAACTCCTTGTAAATGATCACTCCCAGGTATTTGGCTTGATCTGTCCATCTGATGTCTTCGGCACCTATGTCGACTGTTTTGTCCGGGGCACAATCTTATGCTCGCTCAAAATATCGACTATAACAGTGCGAACGTATTTGTGACGCATGCTTAGATTCTGAGTCATCTCTTTTAAGTTGGAATAGCAATTTTGTCAATATTTTCGTTGGTCGAAAACTTAGAAGTTCGATCAGAACATCAACTACTCCTCAGCTTTCTGTGAATTATTTGTACCACTTATTTGTTCGTGTTTCTATAACTCTGACTCATCGTGAGGCCTCTCCAATATTTCTAACATTTCAGAAGGAATTTTTTTTGTTAGCATAACATTTAAAGCAGACTCTTTGTTCGATATGTGTATTCATTTTAAAAAATCAATTAGAGGTTGACTAACCTAACTAAAAGCTGTAAATCTACTGGTCGATAGATTGCGTGAAAATTCTACATGACAAAGTACAATTGATGCTAGCTTAGAGTGAAATTTTTTTCATACCTGTTACCAGAATATTCTATCCAAATTGATACTATTGATGTATTTTTGCGGTGATCTCAAAGATCTTCGATGTAAAATATCAATGACTCAAGCATAGTTAGTTAAGTATAATTAAAATACCCCGATTCTTAATTTGCTCTTTATTATTTTTAATTTAAAAGTTATTTAAAGTTAAATTATTTTTTATTAAGTTCTTTTTATGAATTTAGTTATTATTGACAATGGAAACGATTGCTCTACAAGGTGCTTTTGTTTATCTGTTTTAAAGTCACCTATTAAAATTTAGCTATTTCATTTGTCTTTATTACTAGAAGTATTTTAAAAAGAAATAAAAAAAACTAATTTTCAAAGCCCTTCCTGTTATTTATCCGCCCAACTAACAGCCTTTCCGTTTCCGTAATAAAGTCGTCTGTCGACCGTATAAGCAGCAGTACAGTCGACATGCTTAGAATTCCACAGCTCTTCTTATTATTGCACCATGTATATTTCAGGACATAAAATGAAAAGAAATGGACAGATATTGTGGTTTGTGATATGACGAAGTGTGCGCCCTTACTCCATTGAATTTAAATGAACAAATTTGGAACTGGATTACGAAGCTGAAGCTAAAAATTCTCTTTGTTAAATGGGGATATACGAGCACTACATCTTTTTAACAAGACAAGATTCCGGGGTTATATGTTTAAATTGTACATTACATAAAAAATTCTATCTATTTAATGGATTTCGTTTTTAATTTATGTATGTGACAAAATAAAAAAATGGAAAAGTAATTAATTAGGTAAAAAATAAAGATTTCAAAGACTAAAACTCGACTATGCTACGAATGAGTCAAAACAAAAAGTAACCATTACATTAAGTTGCTTGTGTTATTTATATTTCTGATTCTTAGTTTAATACTTCTGTGAGTAAGCAGAGACTTTTTTTCCTCTACATAAATGGGTACCTTCCAGGTGAACTTAAAATACTATTTTTTTTTATTAAAAATACCTTTCTAAGACAGTTATGAAAGTGTCTGTTTCTCTCCGAAAGCTCAAGGTAAAAAACATGTCTTGATTATACTACAAACATTTTATTGCTAAAAGTTTAAACCAGAAGTTTCCAAACACTGGTTTTTTATAATATTCCCGATACGATGCAGCGTTGAGCGTTTAATTAGCAGACCAACTCTTGACACCGGCTACACAATCTGATGCTGTTTATTGTAGACTGGGAAATATTAAAATAAAAAAAATAAATATAATAAAACTCGTCCAGTTTTAGTTAAACAGACAAATTTAAGCTATTCACAAAAGGAATTAATTTAATTTATCTCTCTAATTTAAAGGTTTTTACATATTTACATTTAAAAAATTAAATCCGTTTTTGGATCAGGATAGTCTTCTCACAATGGGGGATGTTTCATTCATTCTGTACTCTCATACGTCTGTAGACATTCTTGCTTATTACCAGATGATCATCAGTTAACTTATAGAATAATAGTACACCGGGTTTTAAACAAGCCGATATTTGCTTAGCGAAAGACACTGGATACCTTCCTTCAAAAGAACTATAAAAAAGGTTTGTTTCTTCTTCGTCTTCGTGTGCCATGTTATGGCTCCCTGAAGTTGGCAATTACAATTGCGAGTTGATTACAGTTCTCTGCTATTCTAAATAGCTGTTCATCACTGTGTATTCCTGTCCACCCTCGGATGTTCCTCAGCTAAGAGATCTGCTTCCTTCCAACACTTCTAGGACGAGAATTCTGTACCAATCCCCTCTGAGAACATGGCCGATATGCTAGTTTTCTGCATTTTACAGTTATCAGAAATTCACGAATGACAATTGCCCGATTTAAAACCGCTATGTTAGTCTGCATAGCTACCCAGGGTATCCGAAGGATTCGCTTATACAACTATATCTTAAATGCCTCCAAACGATTGATCGTGGCAGCCTCCAGTGTCCACACCTCCGCTCCATACAACAACACCGACCAGATGTATTATTTAAGCATTCTTTGATCATTGCAGACAAGCGATTTTATTTTTAAAGAAGTTGTGCGAGCTGATTCGATTATACATTTAGCTTCTTTATCTGGGTCAAGCTGTTCAGTAATACAACATCCAAGGTACTTGATGTGGGAGACTCTTTCAACGATTTGTCCATTTATGAGAAACGAAGCGTCTGGATATGGTAGAAGACTGATAACCATAAATTTAAGAATATTTATGTTGAATCCCATTTTTTTCCTAACCCTATTAACAGAATCTAAGAGTTGTATACCCTGAAGGTAATCACTTATAATGGCCTTATCATCGGCATAACGAATCGTGTTTCTTAACTCGCCGTTGATTTTAACCCCAAATACTTTGTAATGTAGGCTTTCCTTAAAAACTTTGTTCGAATATAAATTAAACAGCAGTGGAGGGAGAATACATCCCTGTCTAACGCCTCGTTGAATTTGGCATTCTTTAGTAAGTTTACCATTAACTCGAACTGCCCTCTGACGCCAATATAGATTCTCTATAATTCGCACATTTGTGCCATCCACACCAGCATTCTTCAGTATATTTATGAGCTTCACGTGCTGTACCCTGTCAAACGTGTTCTTGTAATTAATAAAGCATATAAAAATGTCTTTGCGGTGGTCTCGACACATTTGGAGAATTTATTTAGAGAAAATAGCGCTTCACTAGTACCAAAGGCATTTCTAAACCTAAACTATATCTTATCTAGGCCGCTTTCACATGTATTCGTTATTCTACAGTGAATAATGCTCTGGAACACCTTCAAGGTGTGACTCATAAAACTTGTTAATCTGTATTCGTTACATCTTTTAGCACGTTGTTTTTTTGATAGCATTATAAAAACAAATTTTAACCATTCTTCCGGTATTTCTCCAGTACTGTACACAAAATGAAAAAATTTAACCAGTATATTGATATTGTTTTCTTGAATAAATTGCAGAAGTTCCACTGGAATGTCGTCTGGACAGGTTGCTTTTCTGGATTTTGCATGTCTTATGACATGAAGAACCTCTGACTTCAGAATTTCCTGTCCTTCAGCTCCATGTACATGGTCTTTGGTCTTCAAATAGTTCAGTAATGTATGAACTCCAGGCATTAAGGATTTCTTGTTCATCAATAAAAGGTTTGCCTGTTGTGTCTGTGTAGTATATTAGGGGTCCTCGTCTTGAACAATCCAGAAACTTCTCTCACCTTCTTATACAAGTTTTCTCTCTAGTTCCCTCATTTCTCTACATTTGTCTCCTATCTACTTCTCCTTGGCTGCACGAAGTGATTTGATTCCTTCTTGCTTCTTTTTATATTATTTTATGTTGTTCTTATACTTTCTCCTTTCCTCCATGAGATCATCCATCGATGTTTATTATGTTTGGTGGTATTTATGATATATTTCTCCATTAACCTTAAGATTAAATCATGAAATTGCCACATTTAGTTTACATTGTTAGTAAAATTTATTTCTTTCGTTGATGTCTGTTTTGATCTGTTCTTTTTTATATCTGGTATATAAAATTTTTTCAGCTGAGTACTTTCCTTTATCTTTTTTAACTTAAAATTAATATCGGCAATTAGAGTGTGGTCTGACCCAATATCAGCACCTGGATATGTTGTAACCTCCTCTTGTTTAAGCTGCATTAAATGTGACACTTCAGTGAATATAAAAACTGATGCCTTATTGCTCCTTAAAGATGAAATTTCTCCTTTATTAACTTGGCATCTACGAAATGTTGTAGCATCGCATCCGGACATAGACTGTACTACGCAAGTAGTAATTATCAGAACTCAAAAAGGATTTCTAAACGGCCCGCTTCTAAAGAGCGTCCCTTGCCAGGATATTAAGGTATTATTGTATATGTTATCACTAAAATTTATTTTTATTTTCTTCTCCTCATTTTAAATGCGGAACTTTCCGAAATATATAATTTTATGGTATATTATAACATTCCTCTATATTTTTCTGATATTTATTCGGATTAGGAAAAACACCGAATTTTTCGCTGATTTTTTGCATAGTTCCTATTTTGGAGAATGTAGAATACGAACCTAAAGTTTTCTTTTAGGGTCGCAAATTGTTTTTTCCCAAAAAAACTCACTTTTACATCATATTTTCTAATTTATTCCGTCAAATTTTGTCACTTTTACTAAGATACAATTGGTCGTTTTGGAATATAGTACAATTTACATAAAACTATACATAACTTTGTGTTAAATATAGCAGAAAACACTAAAAATTAAGCCGAAAGAAGACATGGAGAACTTTAAACATGGCGGGAAAATCCATGCGTTATTGTTGAAGGTCACTCGACCATCAAATATTGTTTGTTCTAATAGCAATTCAATAATTTACTCCATTTACTCTTGTTACACCAAGAGCGAATTTTAATTAAGGAGTAGGTTGACTTTTGAAAAGAGTGACCGTGTTCAGTATTATCAGTCAAAAATTTTGAGCTATACCAATTGGTTAATGATGATTATTCTAATAGTGATACGGTTTACTTAGTCCTTGCAAATAACAATAAAGTATGACAATGATATAACTTTTTTTTGAAAAGGTAAAAATTAAAGGATATTTAAATTTTAATATAAACTCCTTCCCTATATATTAAAAGTTTTACTTCTTTTAATTTTTTCAGCGTAATTGGTCTTTTTACGAAAGAATATGCTTTTTGATGCAATATTTCTAAACTGACTAGTATTTTATGGAATATTGAATACATTATGTTTTTTAGTCAAAGCTTTAAATTTTTGCAAAAAGTAGCAATTACTAAATTGTACGATAGTTGTTTTAAACATATATTCTAAAACAAAGTTAAATTAACATTTTCTATTAGGGAAACGTTTATATAAAAATAACCACATTTTTAGTCAGTTTACAGTCTTCGCTACCATTGGAACAAAGAGGTTAAAAGTTAAAAAAATAGTTTTCCTCTTACTCAGGTGGACATTTTTCCCATAAGTAGTGTTCGCCCGCAGCAAAAGAACTATATACACGACAAAGCGAATACCAATACGAAATAGCGAAAAGTTTGAAATCGACTAATACTCTGGAACAACATAACATCAATGAAATGATAGATAAAATCCAAACTACTATAAAAACATCAATGAAAAAAGTATGTGGAAGATTAAGGAAAACTACATACAAGAAACTTAGTGCAAATACATTACAGATGATAGAAAGACGAAGGTTAACTGAGAGAAACATAGAGGATTTTAAACAAATGAATAAAAATATCAAGAAAGAAGTAAGGAAAGACATTAGAACGTTCAAAACAAAATTAATACATGAAACAAGAGAAAGAAACGCAAATATGAAAGTTTTGAGTTCAGGTCTCTCAAGAAGACGAACCAAAATAACAAAACTAAAGAACAGAGAAGCAGTGACAGTAACACATATAGATGACATCATAAAGGCTGTGGAAGCATTCTATGCGGACTTATACTCCTCGATCAATACAGATCCAGATCCAAAAAAAAAGTAAAACAAATAAAAAATGGAGGATCAGAAGATTTGCCGGAGATATCGTTAGATGAAATAAAAAGAGCACTAAAACAGATGAAGGATGGAAAATGCCCGGGCGAGGATCAAATTACAACTGAGATGTTAAAGATGGGTGGAGACAGTCTTGAAAAAGCGATACAAATACTGATGAATAAATGCTTATACGAAGATAGAGTACCAGAACAGTGATATAACGCACAAGTCGTACTTCTCTTCAAAAAAGGGGACAACAAATATAGAAAATTACAGTCCTATCAGTTTATTAAACCACCTATATAAACTATTCACCCGCATATTGACAAATCGCCTGACTGAAAAGCTTGACTATTACCAGCCTGTGGAGCAAGCCGGCTTTCGACGTGAATTTAGTACTATAGATCATATCCAAGCCCTACGCACAGTCCTAGAAAAAACCGAGGAATATAACATTCCTATACACCTGGCATTTGTAGATTTTCACAAGGCCTTTGACTCTATAGAAACATGGGCGATTTTGAAATCACTTAATAATGCTAGAATTGACTCCAGGTATACTACTATCATGCAGAACATATATAAAAACGCCACTATACAGGTTAAAATCGACGAAGACACAAAAACCGAAAAAATAAACGTTATGAGAGGTGTGCGTCAGGGAGACGTCATCTCTCCGAAACTATTTAGCTTTGGAAGATGTCTTTAAAAACCTGAATTGGGATGAGAAAGGTTTGAGAGTCGACAGTTCTTATCTTAATCATCTTCATTTCGCCGACGCTGTTGTCATGTCTAGCAACCCAGATTGACACTGACTGTATATTTAATGTAAATAATTACCTTAAAAAGCAATGATAAAAACTTTAAATCTAACGTATGATTACTTTAGATTTAATGGAATAAACCAATTCATATTAATGCAAATTATTAAATTTAATGCATTACATTAAATACATTTAATATATGTTTATGGAATTTGCTTCCAGCACATTTATCTTAAATTTAAGCATTTTCTTTTTACAGTGAATATAAAATAAATGCTGAGCATGTTAAACATTCTTTGATCCCAATATTGAAAGATAGATGTATATAAATCCCCATAATTCTGCTCATTCCTAAAGTCGTTAGTGAACAACTGTGAGATAAAAAAGCGCTTTTGGTTTCTTCAAAGTGTATCTGGTCAATAACGATAGTGAGCTTAATGTCATTTTAAATTGTTTTGCTGCATAATAGGTTATACTGATGTTTATTATGTTTGAATCATGGATAATTAATTGAATTCCAGTTGGAAATTGAGCTGTCAGACCAAAAACGTCCGTAGTATGCTCTTCGCCATTGGGGGAACAAAGTAGTTTTGGCACGTTAAAGTAATCGTCAAAAGTCACAAAAATTCTGTCGTTAATATTGGTAGTGTAGTGAAGTTTTTGATTGCCGTTAAAATCTTTGTTCTTTCCCTAGATTAAAATTATTTTATATTACTTAGCAACTAAGTAATACAGACCAAGTCACCAGTCAAATATTTAGGTGTAAATACAGACCAAAAATTATTTTAAATTGACACTGTATAACTGTTAAACAAAAATGCATACAAAGAGCCAAACATTGTAGGACTCTAATATATAAAGAAAAAGGGATTTCAAGAAAAACAGAAAATATACCAAGCAATATGCCGACGTTTATTGGAATACATGCTCTCTATATACAGTAATTGTAGAAAAACAGCACCAATAAACCTTGAAACGATGGAAACCACAGCTCTATATAGTAGCATTAAAATCCATCATAATATCAATCCACTACATGTACTATCCAATCAATTATTATATGAATTCGCCAAATATCCAGCCTATTACTAGAAGACTTCCTGTGCTGTTCAGACAACTAAGTTTGAAAAGAACCTAAAGCTCGTCCAATGATAGAGAAACTGTATGACTAGGGACTAAAAGCAAAGGCCAGCCAGAAGTACCCATTTACGATACTGGCACAACTCATATTTAACTCTTAATGTACTTTTTTTTTATTTTCTAAAGATATGTAGAAGCTTGAAGATTAAATGTACCATAAATTTGCTGAAAGATCTCGGTCGGTGGCGTGTGGGGTTATTTTTTATATATCCAAATAAATTATAATCATAATACTATTCATTTAATTCTAGTGCAGTACAGTGTTTAACACAGTTAGTGAATATTGCTGTTAACATTAACAAAATGTTTATTCCAATGGATCTTAAAGGGTAAAAACAGTGCTTTGAACTATCTCATAGAAACCTTAGGTACATAGGAGCTAATTCTTTAGTTTTTATGTGAGTATATTTTTGTTTTTATATAAATACAATATCTTATGGCTGTGCTATTACAAATTTTGATGAATGTTCGTTTCTAAAACTCTACTACCTGTACATAACCTATATAGACCTCAAATTATTTGTTCTTGGATAAAGCCATTACCATTCTCTTACGGATTAGAATGAAAGGCTAAACCCTTGCTAAAGAACCAAATAAATTTGTTATAATCACCTACAATTTTATTGTGACATAACCTATATCATGATTTCATACTTATTGCTATAAGTCTTTGAGTGATTTCTTTGAATAACTAACAAGTAACCTTACCCTAGTGTAACTCACCGAATTGAATGAAACTTGTCTTGCGGGTAGAACATTGAAAAATGTTACACAACTATTTTTTGTAGTGACCATAACTTACTTTTAAGGGTAAAAACTACCCAAGCAACAAAACAGCTAAAGACTTCCCCAGGGATGACTTCTTTTGCGAGGTTAAGGTCATACCTGAGAAATTTTAACAAAGAATCAAATTTGTTTAAAGGTAAACTTTATTTTTTTCAAATGGAAAACCTCTTTTTTATCATCTAGAATCAAAACACCGATAAATTATAATATGTTAAAAAATTTTACCTTCATGATTATTTCAAAGTCATTTTTTTTCTTTCGCGACCATAAGGTTTTGTTAAATAGCTTGTTTAAACAAATTATGGCTGAATTAACTTTTCTTGTGAAATAAACGACAAAATCTGATTTTACGGAAAAAAATAAGTCCGATTTAGTTGTTGTAAACATTAACGTACAATCCTTGTTATATATGTAATTCTCTGTCGGTAGGATATTGCCAATTGCCACCTGCTGACCTCGATGTCAGACTGAAAAATATCGTCAGTCAAACGACATTTATGAATCACTGGAGTAGTGAGAAACTTTTTAAAAAATCAAAATTTCAGTAAGAAATAAAGAAATCTATCTGCCGTAATTAGAAAAGGAAAAATATATACAAACAGTTTATTTCCTGCAAATACCGCTCTGGTCCTCTCTCCATATGCATTTCGATCACCTTATGATGTCGTCAGTGGAGCTGTTTCGGATCGAAATTTTGATTTTTTAAAAAAACAGACGTTCTGTTACAAATTACTAAATAATTAATTTTGTTATTTTAATAAACCTAAAAACCCCAGAAGGAAATTACTAGTCATAAGTGCATAGCTTAAATTGAATTATGAATTTAAAATTGTTATTATTGTTGCAAAATTAATTTGCTTAAATAATATGTGTACAAATTTTTTAAACAACTCAGTGTTTGCGAAACCAAAAACATATTTGAATTCAGCGATGTCTCGGACCTTTAATCATATATGGGTATTTTTAGTTATTCAAAACCATATTTATGGTCACAAAAAGAGACCTTGAAATTATCATGAAGGCCATTGTGAACGTCAAATTTATTAACACATTTATAAGTAAAATTTACCGCTCTTTTGATTGCAGATGTTAAAATAAAAGACTTCCATTTAAAAAAATAAAGTTGACTTTTAAATAACCATGAAGGTCATTGTCAAGCTCATATTTACAGTCAACATTTGATTTCTCCTTGAAAATTACTTCAGATATGATCCTACATTTTACCAAACAATTCATCTCTGAGGAAATTTTTGGCTGTTCAATTACTTGCTTACCACCCTTCAATACACCATCAAAAGGCAGTTTTTGCCCTTAAAAGTGACTTATGACCATTTCAAAAAATATGTGTATAATATTTTTCAACGTACACTTGGATAAAGTTACTTATAAGTTGCAACGAATAATTATGTTGCTGTTTTCAGCATAAAAACCAGGACTATTTTTAAGGAAAAGTCCAGTCATAAGTGCATCTACTATGGTAAGGTTACTGTTGTCGGCTGGAATAAAATTTAACCTCATTATGATATTTATAAGAAAATAACTTGAAAAATAACTCAACTATTACATATTCCTAAGAAATATATAGTTAATTTGAAAATCGCTCGATTACACCAAGATCTCTTCAAATCGCGTATCAGTTTGTTTACTTATATGTTATGTGACATCACCAGAGTTGCAACCAGTGGTAGAGCGTTGTCAACATATCGTGATCAAACATAACAAAATCTTTGTTTAATTTACGCTTTTTAAGGAATATAAATATAATTTATTCGGAAAATAAATTAAATATGCTTTTTTATGCAGATATTTACTAGGATGAATTTGTCACGTATTTTTAATAGAAACAAATAGCCTATTCATTGAAGTTTTGTGGCCCGGAGTTATAAATCAGTTTATGATGGAAAATGCATTGATATGTTTTTTATTCAATACATATGAAAGAATATATTTATTTCGTAATAAAACTGATGTAGATTCAAAAATCCCATGGTTAAAATTTTATAGAAACATTTACATTCGAATAATCCGATTTAGAGAGAACTAAATTTTTGAATTTTAATAAAACTGCTTTCATACAGGATATTTTAATAAGTATAAACACAAAGTTGATAAAATATATTCTATACTAGTTAAGTTCTTACCAAAATCACTAGCATTTCCTATATTTTTATTGAATAATAAAAATAGCTGAATTAACGTTAAATTACACAATACTTTTGACTTATTTTAAGTATAATTTACTTTGACAAAAGAGTGTGATTTCTGAGTTTTATTCCAAACCTGGAAATTAACACACGCACACATTACTAATACTAGTGAAACGCCTTATATAAAATACTTCTAATATTTTCTATATTACATTTTTAGAACAAAAGAGACTTGCTCCGAACTAACGTTAAATCTCAGGTATTCTATAATACTCATCGTGGGATACACCGTATTTTTGTTTTACCTCTAATAATATAGTGTAGGAGCCTAAGGATGGATAATTCTTATATTTTTAAGTTACTGAATTCGAATATTCGACAAAATAGACCATCACGTGGTCAGAAAATTTGTTATTAACAACTAAGTTGTTTATAATGCCGAAAAATTGAAGATTACCTTAATATAATACGCAATATATATATATATATATATATATATATATATATATATATATATATATATATATATATATATATAGACTCATATATGGTTTGATATTTTGGGGCAATTCCTGTGATATCAATAGAATTTTGATTCTGCAAAAAAGATATTTACGATGTATTTTTGCAATGAAACAACAAGACAGTTGTAGGACTATGTTTATTAGTAACAATATTTTGACGGTTGTAGGTATGTACATTTTGGATTCGGTGATGTTTATTGTTGATAACAGGGATCTTTTTGAGGGTGCATCTATTAAACATAACTACATTACTAGAAATAAAACAAATCTGCTTTCTGATAAATATAACTTTAGTTTTTTGGAGAAAAATGTCGAGTTTTCTATAATAAAAGTTTTTAATTGTTTACCTGAAAATGTACATTTACTACCGAGAAATAGATTAAAGTGTGTCCTGAAAATCTTTTTATGTAAAAAAGCCTTCTATACATTGAAAGAGTTTTATGAGTGTGATAAAGGCAGTATTGTCTCGAATTAGAATTTTTGTTATTGGCTGTATTATTAAATTTTAAATGTATGTAAGTATACTTGTTATTTAATTTTTGTCTCATTTATAATATTTCCCTTTATCTTAAGTTTTAGTTGTTTTGTTTTTACTACATTAACTTGTTAGAATTATTCAAGAAAGATATTTAAAACTGTATAATTATTGTTGAGGTTTTTTCTTTTTCATTTTTTTCTTTTTTTATCTACAGCTGAGAATGAACTAATTTTTATTATGATGTTTATTACAGTAATGATATTTTTTTGACATTGTTCCATGCCCTTATGGGTTTTTTGTAAGTAATACTTATTGGAATAAATGAAGACTTATCTATCTATCTATATATATATATATATATATATATATATATATATATATATATATATATATATATATATATATATATATATATATAGATAGATAATCGCGACTGATTAGTAAAGAAACAATATTTCAAACTAGGGTTATTGAGGATGCAGTCTGTTTAAATTTGTAGGCCTTGGTAAGGGAAAAACCCTTTTTTAATTATGTCAAGCTCTCGATAATTTATTTATCTCTTCTTCAGGATATCTCTACAATTACTAATTAAACAGTTAGAGTATTAACCTAATTTATAATTATTAAGTAACTCACCAATGTGGTTTGAATATTAAACAAGTAAATGTTTAAAAAACAGGGGAAAAAACCCAATATTAGGAGTTTTTAACTATATTTAGAGGCAATGAATTTTTACAATTCTATTACAATCCTTTTAATAAGAAAGCACAAGTTGATGTAATTTACAAGAATGAGGCAAAAGCATTTTACAGTGTAAAACATACCCTTATAAATACAGTCTCTTAGACAACGGAATTTTACGGACAATCTGATAAATATTATTGCCTCTTACCTGACTGATAAAAAGCAGTACGTTGAAATAAAAGGGGCCAAATCATATGTATATAAAAGTACTTCTGGTGTTCCTCAGGGGTCTAATTTTGGAATTCTTTTGTTCTTAATTGCCTTTAATAATATATGTAACGTATGATAACTTCCACGTAATATACCTTTTTTTTTTGTTTTCCGTTGCTCCACTTCATAAACACTAAGCCCTCTGGATGAATTTATATATTTGTCAAAGCATATTAAATAATCTTTCAAACTGTATAAGTTTTGTTTTGATTTAACCTATAGTTTCTCAAAAAAATACAACTGAAATCAAAAGAGTGCACCCTTTTGGCTTCAAATGTATTTTTTGAGAAACTATAGGCTACCAATGCTTCAATGTCCTAATTAGACCCTCATGTATTTCGACAACGAAAGGACATCACATTATTTCAAAGTTCTTCCACTCTTAAAAATTTGGGACAGTTTGACAATATTGGTTCAACGACTTACAATAAGAGTAGCTCCAACACCGTATCGAGAAATTTCATTTCAGTCTTGAGTCCTAATTAGAGACGTTATTGGTTCGTGTCGAATTCTGCAATAGCCTCTGAGTTTGTCAGGATAAAATGTCGTCATTGGCTTTATTTAAGATTACAATGAAATCAAAATAATATAGCGTAATAATATTTTGGGAAAATTTAATATACCTTTTTAAATTAACTTTTATTTCCCTGGTGTGTAATAATTTTAACTGTAATACATACATAGACTCTGTTGTTACTGTAGGTAAATAAATAATTAATTTCATTTTATTTATCAAAATTACATTCGTTCTGGTTTTTAGATAGGGATATTGGTATGTATAATTTCAATTATAATTATTTTCTAGGTATGTATCTAGGTATGTATGTGTGCAGAGTTCTGTACACTGCGATCTGCTAGATCTATTGTGCCCCCTACTCCTGCACAGTCGTAAGAATTACCTTGTCGGCTAGACCAGGTCCTCCAGTCCTATTTCCCTCAGGAATCTCAGGATCTTGGGTGGCTTCAAGGTGGAAAGCATCCTAGGGTTTTCTAGAGCGCTGCACTCTGCAAGGATATGAATAGAGGTTTCGTCCTTCTCTTCACAGAACCTGCACTCTGCTCTTTTTATCAGTTCCAGTTTCTTGAGGTGTCCCTTTAGGTGGCAACGCCCCGTCAGGATCCCTATCAGAACTCTGAGCTGGTTTCGTTACGTTTAGGTAATTCAAGCTTAAAAAAGATTCTTTAATTTTTCTAATGGCTTCGACAGTGTCTACTTGGTGAATTCTGTGCTGGAAGCTGCATACGAGTGTAAGGCCAATTAACCCATAATAATTATTTTGCTCAATTTCTTGTTAGTTTGTGATAACTTTATTTCTTTGGGTTAATAAAATTTTTGTTATTATTATTTGAAATTAAAAAAAAAAAGATTTGAAATGAAGGATCTTGTTTTAAAGATAATTAACTATTATACAAGTCGCTGAATCGAAAAATTAAAAACTCCGACTTTAATACCTGATTTGCTTAAAATATATAGTGCTGGAAAATGAATTAAAGTCACTTGTTGAACTTATATTACTATATATTTTTATAATGAGTACTGTTTGTAAACAAATTCACGAAACAAATCACTACGAATTCGTTCTACAGTAATCTTAACAAATATTGCATTAATTTATTTTTTACCTTGTAATCCTTTTAGAAAGAATTCAATATAACAGAGTAGCAAAAAATATTTAATAAACTTTCCCTAAGGTTTCATAAAATTGAATATTTCAGAAGATTTTATAGAGTGGCTAATAATTGTGGCTTACCCTATTGTAAAGGAATTTTTACGAGATAATTTTCTGTGGTTTGTTTTAAATACACTGTTATTTATAATATTCTCTAACTTAATATTAGTTTTTACATATATTTAAGTTTTTAATGTGTTTTCATATTTTTAAATTTATGCTGTTAATTTGTCGTTAGTTTTTAATTTTACCTTACAGAAGACGTGAGAACTTTTCATATTATATTAGTGACCAACTTAGTATATGTCATTGTCAATGCAATTTATATCTCAAGAAAATAAAGCTTCTTTGAATTAGAAAACAACGGAAAATAAATCTGGCGACATCGGGACTACTTTCACAGTTAGAGTCATGCTTTAAACTATATTTTGAAGTTGTGTTACTTGTTTGATAGATATCTTGAACTAACCAAAAGTCTTAAAAGGTATTAATATTGAAAGAATTTTTTACATATATTTTCGTAGAAGTGGTGCATCCATACCAGGTTTGCTTAATACTCCCTTTTATTATACCACATAAAAAACCTTTAACTAGAAGAACGCTATCATTTTAGAATTGCCTTATCATATTTTCTAATGATTTCGATTCTTTGATGATTTAAAATCAATATAAATTGTTATTTTCGTCCTCATATAAGAAATATGTTTTTATGATAGAGTTCCACAATAGAGGCCAGAAGTAAATATAGACTAATTAAAGTATTGGCTGAATATCTGGGTTATCAAGATAAAACCTTGTAAATTCTTGTTGAAGAAACAAGTATTTCAAAAATTTCAGAGTTATAAATTATAAGTTTTTTCAACGCTAATCTTTGACAGAGATAAACGAGTAAAATTATTTGACGAGCAGAAAGAAAGAGGATTGGAAATGAAAAATATAATCCCGAAAAGTCAGGCTGAATTAGCTATCATCAAAGAGGTCCTTTACCCCACCTGGCGCTTTGCCTTTGTAATTAGAGGGTCTCCGGCCTATTTTTATTTTTATTTTTCTTTCCCGTTAAATTAATTACTTTTTCGATGTATGAAAAGTTTCGGCCAAGTTTAGGCTTCAAAATAACGAAGACATAATATATTGCTTTGCAAATTTTGGTAGAAAGATTAACCACACAAATACGATTAATTTAATAAACAAGTCAAAATCTGATAAATACCATATGAAGTCGAAATTTTCATATCATAAAAAAATTGTGAATATATATTTGGGAGGGAATCTAACTAATACAGGAAGAATTAATAAAACAACTATAGACAGAATAGCAAAATCCAAAAGAGTAATAGATGCCTTAAACTCGGTATTGTGGCAAAGATACATTCGATCCAAAACCAAAACCGGTAATTATGTCCAGCTGTGAAAATGGATTTTTGCTGACGGTCAGCGGGGATATCTAGACTAGAGCACGTAAGAAATGAACACATTAGAAAACAGGTGAAAATAAATAGAACCATGATTGATATATAGAACAAGAACAATTAAAACGGTATGGATATAAGAAGAGAATGGAGGAAAATAGATTACCAAGAAAAGTTCTAGAATGAACACCTATAGAAAAAAGGAAACGAAGAAGACCACCCGCATCATTGCAACTCGGCATCACCAAGGTAATGTCAGCACACGAACATGACATATAAAACTGGACTGCTCATGAAAATAATTTTTGACCCCCCCTTATTGGTCGCCATAGGTGCAATGATTTGTATGGCAACATTGAATTCCCTGCTAGTTTCTTACATTGGCGTGAATGTGTTGTGTATGAATGTCAATTTTATTATTCTAACAGGTTTCGACAATAACTATCTCTTTCTATATTATATCTAAAACAATAATTCGCTCTTCCTTGTTCTACTTGACAGGTTAATTGAGTATATTCAATCAAAAAGACCAGGACAATTGTTTCTGTAAACTTGAATTTCGACTTTTAGTTCTTGTTTTTCCTCAAAATTGTAATTTTTTTGTTTAAGGCAACTCCAATAAAGCAAATTTTGTTAACTTCTTTGGAACAGCGTAAATATGTAACAATTTTATTATTTTTAGATAACAAGCATGAAATGTCAGTTCTTATAAATAAATGAAAATGCTTTTTCTATGACTGTTTACATATTTTATTTTTTGCAATAAAACTGTTTTTTAGCAAAATAGCTAAAATGTGAAATAAGCGCCAAAAACAAATCGAGACTAATTTTTTTTTTGAAATATCTGTTTTAGAAACATCCTTATTCGGACGTAGGGTATAAGAAGCTAACGAAAAACGTATTAAGGCATTTATTTTTAAAAATTTTATAACATGAACTAAAATAGCATATTGTTTAATGTAGGGTATCGAAATGTCCACATAATCTATTGCAAAGTAAGAGAGTTTCATCATTTAAAAGTAGCCTCGATTAAGTCTTTGTTAAAATTATTTTCTCCTCGGTGCTTTTAGGGAACCGATATGTTAAGTATTTATATAGGGTTAACAACATTCATAATAATGTTGACATTTCCTTCATAATAACGGAGCTTTAATTTAAATGAAGTAAAGTAACATGTACTAAACCATTTTTATAAAAAAAAAATGAAACTCTAAAGGGGATAGTGTTAAAGCAGTTTATATTTAATTGTAAACAAAACAATATTTATTAAGACACTTTAAATATAAAAAAACTTGTAAATACAAGATAATTCTTACCTGAATACAATCATTTTTAATCTAAATATATACATAAAGATTTACTAGCAACTTTAAATTTTTACACTAAGTCAAACTTTCCATTTACTTTACTGTTTAAGGATCTGGAATTTACCCTTCCTAGAGTTGGATTTTTGAAATGGTAATCAATCGCAGCTTCTCACTACTTTGACAAAGGATTTTCATGACACAAATTTCCTGTCTGAGCTAAAATCAAGAATTTTTATTTTATTAATTAATAACATATTTAAACAAAAGGTTATTATTTTATTTTTAGACAAAACAAATACATGAAAGTAAAATTTATATAATTTCCAAACATGCTTAATAATAATGAAAAATTTCGTATTATATGCAATCATTTATTTCTATTTTAATATGGCATATTGGTTTTGAAACGTATAATCATTTTAAATTTTAACACCATACCAGTTTAGATGTTCAGCTTTATATGTCAGTGGAACATTAACTTTATGGTAAAACGATATTGTTGTTGGTTAATGCACATCTAATTCAGGACTTTTTTTTGTAGAGCCAGTTTATCTTATTAAGTCCAAGTTTAGTTGCTTCAAGATGTTTACATCAAACAGTGCTTCGTAGTTTTTTTCAGGCAGTTTATTTGTAAGAAGCACAGCACAAACTTTTTGCCCATCTTCTTGCATAAAAGTATTTCCAAACAAATGCTCTGAACAGAGTTAGTCATCTGGTGTATAAAAGAATTATGATCATGACCAATTTGCTTCAGCCCTTGAATTTGAAGATTCTTTTCTCTTAGAAAACTAAAATATTGATAGCATTTAAAAATTATCATACATCATATCCTTAAGATTAAACTTGTTACCCTTAGATTTACAATTTGATTCTAAGGTAAAATTTTATATAATTATTATTGAATGCTTTATAACTTACCAATTAAATAAATTCCAATTAACCAGATGAGGTACTTGCACGTCTTACGATGAAGAATCATATTTTTTAAAATACCAAAAAAAAACTTAAAGTTCACGTTCCTGTTTGAAATTTTCAGTAAAACGTTACCTAAAATGTGATAAAATCCATAAAACAGTAAAATTAAAAATAAATTTTTGTCAAAATGAAAAGTATTCAGTCAATGTCAAAAATACACTTGCACCAATATCATGAAAACTTAGGGAATTCATTGTTGCCAAAGCAATTATTTGCACCTAATGGCACGGAGCATGGTGGCGTCATTTTTATTATAAGGGGAGGTATTATGCATGATCAGTCCAGTTTTATATGTCAAGTTCGTGTGTCAGCACGAGACCTAAAAGATGAAGACTGCAGAGACAGACAAAATTGGGGATTAGGAATCCAAAGGCGTGTTACGCTATAATTGGAATATATAGTAATAAAAAAATGTGTTATTAAATGAAGTTTTCAGCATAGAAGAAACTAATAACATATTCTGCATTGATATCTTCTTGTTAAGTTGCATCGTTAGCGTGTTTATTAATGCAATTAACGCTATTAATAATGCATATTTACTTGTATTCTTTACACAACACCACTTTTAGCATCTTTTTACTTTATTTTTGAAAATAATTAAAATAGTAATCAAAAATTGCAATAATTTGGAATCTCAAAAATCTCTTTATTTCAAAACAAAACTTGAATGTGTTTCGCACCTTACAACTTTACTTTGATGGTGTATTAACGTGAAAAGGGTGGTGAAGGACAGGGTGTATTTGTTATCCATTGCAATTATCACTATCCTAAACTGTTTACATTATGCTGGTAGCGATGTAATCGAGTCTACTCAATCTATCTAATTAATTTTATGTATTATTTCTTGAACATGATTGTAATAGTCTATATACTACACAAAATAAACTAATAAAATAACTAAAATAATAGAAAAAATAGTAGATAAAAATTATCCAATACCTCCAAGGATACTAAATAAAATTCAGATTTCATCTAAAGAAATAAAGCAAGCCATAAAAAAATTTTTGAACAATAAGATTCCCGGTCCAGACGGAATCGCTAATATTCTGATCAAAAATTTATTAAGAAGAGGCTTTGTACAGTTGACACACATCAAAAATTCCATAATAACACAACAAAGTGCCGTAGTCCCAATATGAAAACCAGGCAAAAACTCGAATGGTAAAAACTCATATAGACTCATCTCCTTAATAAATACAATGGCCGAAATTGTCAAGCGCCTGCTCCTGTCGAGATTGAGGACCTTAAGCTTTTAAAATATACACCTGATGAATAATTTGGATTCAGAAAGGGCCACGGCGCCACATTACCCATTGTAAAAGTGGTTTAAGACATCTTAAATCACTCAAATATTCACCAAAATACAGTTCTCCTCTTTCTCGACGTGACCAGAGCGTTTCACATGGTCTGGCACTCTGGTCAGCTATAAAAGCTATTAACCGCACATAATTTTCTTACATATTTTATAACATTCATACATTCCTATCTTGCAACTGAAAATTTAAAGTAAAAATTGAATTTTCCAAATCGCACATAACAAGAAGGCCTATGTATCACAAGGAACCATCTTTTTGCCTTGTCTTTATAATCTATATACATCTAACCCACTAACCAACACAAATTCGACGCTCGTGATGTACGCACTCATTTTACGCAGAGGCAGCTAAATAGAAACTCGGTAATCAGATTAATGAATTAATAGATTACTCTACGTATTGGAAACTGAGTATTAATCCCAATAAATCAGAGTAGATGGTAATTTACCATAGACAAAATCAGAACACCTATTAAAATAGATAATATCGAAGTACCAATATTGAATAATCTGAAATAGCTTGGTATTAACATGGTACAAACGTTGTATGCGCTGATGAGCTTCAAATCCGTCGTATTTTCATATAATAAGCTCATTATATACAAACGATTTACTTGACCAGTCATAACCTATGGAGACCCTGTCTGATGAACACCTACGAACCAAATTTTTAAGAACGTTAACTTTTTCTAGTAGATATATGAGAATACGAGACCTACATGATATGATAAATACTCCTTTAATAGCACATTATATAAGAGATATTAGTCAACAATTTTTTAAATTCGGAAGAAATATCTCAACACTAACTAGAGATCTCACTATGAATAGATATAATCCTAATCATTTAATAAAACATTAACCTATCTATTGCAACTACCTAGATACTATGGAAACGACTAGTTAAAAACATAATTATAACAAAATTAAAACACACAAGTCCAAAATAAAATTGAAATCAATATTTTACAATTTTCTCATCCTAACTGTACTTTAAGAAATATAAAATCCAGAAACAATTTTATTTATCTCCAAATTAAAAAAATCCAGTGGCTGTGAAACTTAAAATAACAAAATATTGTAATGAAGGACTAGGATAATCTTGATGCGTCCTCGTAGAAATATTGTTTTGATGATTCTTTATAGAAATATTATATCAATGAATTATCACTGTCTCTTGTAATATCTAGATTTGAATTAGCGTATATTTTGGTAGATTCTATAGGTATATAAATAATTAATTAAATGTAAAAAAGTTAAGAAGGATTGTCATTTAATAATGAAAAGTATTTTTTTTTTAATCGAACCCAGTGAATAATTTTAAGGAAAGAAAATTGTAACGCTATAATAAAAATAATAATCACACACCAATCAGTGGGCCTTTTAATGCTGGATCATTCTCATCTCGGGCAAGCCTTTTACAACCTCTGAGACGGATTGGAAAGTTAGCGTTGAAAGTGCCTAATTATAATACCAACATACGCTATTCACAACAAAGTATGTGAAAATTCCGTCCAAAATCAATCATTGCAAGAGCAAAATTACCGATTTTTTGAAGATACCTTTCAACAGCGGCAAATATTTGGTGGTTTGGTACCTGTCACCGACACCAGACAATTTTCTTGACAATAACCGTAAACTAATACCTTCGATTTGAGATGTTCATTGCCAGGGAAATACTTGCCACCCAGGCTTTTTTTCAAAAGCGGGAAAACGTGACAATCACTCGGTGCAAGGTCTGGAGAGTATAGTGGATGGTTGTTTGTGGTTCTCGGAAAGCAGGCGTGGTACCCATTTCACACAAACTTTACAGTAATTGAGCTTATCTTTTAAAACTTTCAGGATTGAAGTTCGCTAAAGATAAGCAGACATCAACTACATAATATCCTTTACAGTCACTCGTCTATTCTCTTAAATAATTTTTCCAACTGATGGGATAGCCGCGTTCATAATGGCTGTTTTGCCTGTTCGCGCGTTGTTCATCGTAAACTTCTGAGCGTCCCCCAAGAAAATCTATGCGCCATCTTCACACCATTTACACACTCATACAATTTTTACCATACACTGCAGTTAACTCACGATGAATTTCGTTGCCATTGTGATTTTTTCCGGTTAAAAAACATATAACTGCACGCAACTTCAGTCAAACACGATTTGTATAAGAGTCTCCATAATTGCTGAGCTCGTACAAATGAGAAAAACAATTTAAACCAATTAAACTGGTTCTGCTGGGTCTACCCAGACTATATAAAAAAACTAAGTACGGTACGAGCCCGCTAACTGGTGTCCTCTAAAATTATAACAACTCAAACTTCATAACGTCCACAACGAAATATTTTCTGTAACCTGATTGTCATAGTAATGTCAAGCAAGATCATTAGCTCAAAGACTATAAAAATGGCCAGTAATGGAAACTATCTATCTGACGTGCTAATTGAGCTCAAACGCTACACGGCAGGCAACTTTTATCCTAATGAGACATTGGAATTTTTAAAACTATACAGCATGGAGCTCCATATTCATCACCAAAGAACTAAACAACAATTTTTCTAATTTTTCGCGATAAATCCACGTAAATCTTATCTATTTGACGACGGAAACGGAACTGCTCTTTAAACCAAACTTTAAATAGCCTTTAAGAAGATGTATCCTTGCATGCTAGAGCTCAGTAGTTTATGCACGATAGTGTTCCACCACATATTAACAGTTTAGCGCGCAGTAAAGAGATAATTTGGTAACTGTTGTATGACTAGAGGTGAACATGTTTTATTGACACCAAGATCTCCTGATCTATATCTGTGTTTTTTTTTAGGGAATCTCAAAGGATTTGCTTATTCAATGGTAGTAAATACCCAGAAAGAATTGCTTAAAAAGATAATCTATTACTAAAATCTTGTTCGAAATTATCCTGGAATGTTGTCTCCAATAACTATACCGAAATAAAATCTGCGGGATAAGAAAGTGTATTGAAGTACAAGTCACCTATTTTACATGTCTACTTAAGTAAACACATAAAGCCGAAAGTACTGTTTTATACAAATCTGGGACAATTTAGTTACTTCTGAAAATATATCCAAAAGAACTTTTACTTCTCATTAAAATTTTAGTTCGGCTTAATTTCTTTTCGTTTATCTTAAGTTATGATCAGCTCTTTCAATTCAGTAGATTTTGGACATAAAATGCTCTATATAACATTACAACCGCTCCATGAATTCAAAAATATCGAACAAAAACTTTCATTTTTATGGTTTTGTCCAAACCAACCAAGAAATCTCAAAAAAGCTCCCACAAAATTAGTACTTAATTTATATTCAAAATCCAAAATTAAGCTAATAGAAATATAACTCTCATCTAACGACAATTTAAAATCCCAAAGTAAATTAGGGTAATTAAAATATTGACTCGGCGTTCTGATTAAATTTTTTTCCCGGCAGACGAAAACAGCTGTTCCAGCGTTCTAAATAATACATTTTTTTTTCAACGCTAATCTCTAACAAAGATAAACAAGTAAAATTATTTGTTGAGCAGAAAGAGAAGAGGAGGATTGAAAATGGAAAATATAATCCAGAAAAGTCAGCCTGAATTAACTACGATCAAAGAGATCTTTTACCTCACCCGGCTTTGCTTTTGCAACTGAAGGATCTTCGTGTTATTTTTATTGTTACTTCCCTTAAATAAATTATTTTACCCTTTTTAATAAATTCTGAGAATTCAGTTTATTATAAATAAAATAAGAAATACTTCCGTATTCCGTTAATTAGTTTCGATCTAATAGGTTTTTTTATTAATATTTTTCAGATTAAATATATGTTAGCTTAAGTATCGATTTAATTAATTTTTTTATTCAAACTAAAGTTATTACCTTCATTACTGTAAGACGATCAAAATAATCCACGCATAAATTTTAGTGACTTTGTGAGTTAAAATTGTTATAAATGATCAGTTTATAGCGAATTTTATTAGCTAAAAAGCATTTAGATAAAGTATCGATTTAAGTTATGCAGCATACACAGATTTGCAGCATACACAGCCTTTACCTTGATAAAGCTCAAAGAATGGCTTGTGTGGGAATATTGAGTGCGATGAGGACTGCCTCACTAGGGCCCTTCAAGTCCTGGTGAACCTGCTTCCGCTTCACTTGTACATAGAGAACGAGGCCCTGAAAACTGTTTATCGGCTCAGTTGCCTAAGGCATCTTGGAACTGGAACGGACGAAGCCTCGGGTGTCTGGGAAAGCACGGTGCAGAAGTGTCCATAACTCCCCATGCAGACAGATTATATAATGCCGCTTTTAAAACCCAACCACTCTCTGGATATATTTCTGACAAATGAAGAGGATTGAAAGGGAGAGCAAAATCCTCCGAGAAATGTATTCTGGTGGAATACTGATGGATCTCGACAAGATGAAAGAGCTGGAGTCGGAGTGTTCGGCAGAAGCAGAGCAATCAGAGAGTACTACACTCTCGGACAACGTACGACGATCTTCACGGCGGAAATGTATGCTATTATGCAGTGTTCCCATCTTTGTGAAAGGGATATAGACAGGAATAGGGTAATAAATATATGCTCAGACAGTAAGGCTGCGATATTGGTACTGAAGTCCAGTGTCGTAACTTCGCGACTGGTATCTGAGTGCAAGGACGTACTGAATGGTATGGCAAGGAACGGTTGCACAATCAGACGTGTGGACCCCGGGCCATTCGGGGATACGTGGGAATGAGGAAGCAGACTGTCTGATAAAGTGGGGTTTGGCGACTGAACCATATGGACCCCAACCAGTTCTACCTGTCTCAATTTCCGTTGGCGAAAGGGATTTAAAATCATTGCTATAATATATATATATATATATATATATATATATATATATATATATATATATATATATATATATATATATATATATATAAAATCCGTGCCATGTAACGTTTGAGCCCAATCATCACGTCAGCTAGATAATTTTCATTATTGACCATTGTTATGGTCTGTAAGCCAGTGATTTTGCTTGAAATTATTATGACACTCAAGTTGCAAGAAATACTTCGCTTTGAATGTTATGAAGTTTGAGTTGCTATATTTTATTATGATTACCTTTTCATTGGAAAAAGAAATGGAAAAAACCCTTTGATGTTTACAGGTATGAATAAGTAGGACATACGAAATTTTATTTAATAGTTGTAAGTATATATTGTTAGGTAGTCTATTTATAACTTATGATCACTTCGAGGTACTGTCCATTAACTTTAGAACGGCATTCGATTTTTTGTGTATTAATCACACAATTTGTTGTGAAGATCGTGTGTAATGTCGGTATTATTAAGCACTTTCAATGCTAAATTTCACATCCGTCTCAGGGGTTGTAAATGGGTTGTCCGAGAAGTTACAATAAATAATGATGGCTATCGACATAATATTTCTATAAGGACTCATCAAAATAATATTTCTATGAGAACGCACCAAAACCCTTCTAGTTCTTCGTTACACTGACCCTCTCATTATTCTGATCGTCCCGAGCAACTTTGATACTTCCGTCCTGATCACCTTACTGGAACGTTACCGAGTTTGCCCTGATGTCATATCTTGTCTTCCTTCTGTCTGTGACCAAATACACTTAGCCGAAAGGCTTTCACACTCCTTTAGGTTCTCTGGATGTTTTTAAAAAATATATTTAAGGCAATTTAGAAAATAAGGCGGAACGGAGTCCTCTCTCAATTGAGGATTTTTCAAACTACATGAAACATTTTTACCCGTTTGTGAATTCAGACCTGAAATTGTTCGAATTATGTTACTTTCAGAAAAGTATAATTCACAAACTTTATAATTTTGATTAGATTCGTAATATTCTTGAGGGATAGTCCTACAAACCGAATATGCACTCGGCTACCTGAGTATTATTTGAGTTTAATGTGGCAGACTACATGTAACAGGTTATCCATATAATGAGAAACACTAGTCAATATCTTTTTATGGATTAAAAAGCTGGCCCAAATTATCTGGCGTCACAGCCTATTTTAAGTTAAGTATTGTGACCTTTGTTCGTTAGGAAATAATGGTTTATGTCGTTTCCCTACGCTTACTACGTTTTACAACATTACCGCTTCTTTATTTTAAAATCACTTTCTCGAACGATAGACTAGAAATAATATTAGATTATGAAATTTCTATTACTATGGTCAATTAACTGTGAGGTTATTTATCCCCTTTTATGGTATGTCATGCCTTATAATGTTATATATCATATATTCGTTTTTTAGAAAAATATATAAAAAACTTTTTTAGTTATGTACGATCTTGTCATACTAACAAAGGCGCTTTCTATATAGCCCATGTTCAATGTTGTAATTTATATTGATTTTTTCGACTATGAGATGGTTAAGTTGTTTGAAATTTTACAGTCTGATGGAAAATTATATCAACAATTAATATTCTAAATTTCAAAAAAATTTACAGAAAGTCCATTAGCAGATGAATTACCTTAAATAGGCTGAGACGTAAAAAATATGACACTTAACTGTTAATTGCCGCGGGTGTAGTGTAAACAGATAAAAACATTTAATTATTCAGTTTATTTTAATTTAATCCCATTTATTCCTGACTAAAAATTTAAAAGTTTGCATCCGTTGCTGTCAGTCCACACAGGCTATCAATAACACGTTTTAATTTTGTAATTAAAAGTTTAACCCTAAAATGTAGGAAAAAGGGTTTGTAACTAAGGAACACACAAATTATGAATTTTTTTCCCAGATTTTCTTTTTTGAATATTTTTCTTTTGATAATTTGATCGGAGATTTAAAAAGACTTTCGAATTATTTTCACGATGTAAAAAGACAAAAAAAGCTGTGTGTAAGATTTTTAAAAAATATATTCAATAATTAGTGTTCCAGAAATGTTTCTATAAGGACGCATAATTCTTTTTTGCATATTTTTACAAAAATTTTATTTACTCGAGTGTCAAAATTTACCTTAATATGACGGTAGCCATTTATATTTTGGAAATAATAAACAAAAATAAATATTTTTTACTGAAATGGTTTTATTGTTTTTCAAAATAATATTTTCGATGATCAATATACTTTGAACCAATTCGAAAAGCATTTTTACCACTCTGAAAACAATACCCCCAACTATGCTTTTTGAATATTTCAACCGCCTCTTGTAACCTAGAAAATCGTTGACAGTGCAGTTTGTTCATGTACGGAACCAAAAGGTAAATCATTGAATGCCATATGAGGATTGTATGTCGGATGACCCATCAATTCCACGTTTTGGGTACTCCAAAAATCACTTGGTTAAGCCGATGCGTGAGAGATACCATTGCCATGGTGAAGAATGATCGGTTATTGAAAATTTTTCTCCTCAATTTACCGAAGACTTTCTGGGAACCAATAGTTATCGTTCTATGATTTTTTAAAAACACGATTTCGACATGGTCAGTTTTCCTAAAAAGCATGCAACCATTTGCTATGAAGTGCTTCGTGCGTGAACAATTTTGCAGCAGTCGACTGCTGTTTACTTTCGGGGCCACACTCGTAGATCCAAATACTGCAATTATGTCTTTTGAGCATTTCCCAATTATGCGATATCCAACGGGAACATAGCTTCTTCACGACTAAATGCTCAGGGATGCCCAATCTCAGGGTATATACCCTGAGATTGGGCATCCCATCCACATGAAGTTCTTGCGTAATCAGTTCACGCACAGTATGGATATTTTTTTGCACTATAGTCGATTTTAGACGACCTTCGCGCGACACGTCAATGAGCGAATGATGGTCTTGATTGATTGATTATACGGCATAGTAGGCTAGGGTTGTAAGGCCCTTACACTGCAGCCTTAAAACTTAGTTTATTGCCTGCCATATCCATCCTAGGCGAACAGGTTGGTTGCCTTGATCAGATTTAATAGCGTGATCACTAATTTGTCCTCTGGGTATAAGCCTTTGGGATAGATTGATCCCTGAAAGTGTATCCAGTAGGCCACAGTTTCGTACTCGAAGATGATGTGTAAGGCCGTCTCCTCCTCTTCATCACATAGTCTACATACTGGTTTTTCGTTGAAGATGCCCATTGTATATAAATGTTTTCTCGCGCTGCAGTGGCCAGTTATAAGTCCTGCCATCAGCCTGATTTGTTGTCTACTTGGACTCAGAATTTCAAGGCTTAGTTTGCCGCATAGTCTTCTCAGCAATAGCTTGCTGGGTCTGTGACCCGCAAGGTGATTTCAGTGGGTTTAGTGCTGTTAATTTATCCACCAGGACAGCCACCAACGAATAGCAGCCTTGGTAATCCGAAATGCTGGCTCTGGTCCAGTAAATGGAGTGACAGACCCTTGTCTTGCAAGCTGGTCCGCTTTTTTATTGCTTGAGACCCTCTTATGCCCGGGTACCCATGCAAGGGTGACCCTGTTGTGTTTTGTCAGAGCGATAATGTCTTGAAGACAGTTCCAGACATGTTCTAATGTTATTTGGTAACACGCTGCTTGAGTGTTAGAGTAGATTTGAATGGTTCAGCTCCTATAACCCTTTCTCAAATTCTCCTTAAGACAGACATCAATATCGTAAATCTCTGCCTGAAATACCGTGGTATACATCTCCAGTCCATGTACCATGGTCAAATTTGGACTCGTCCGTATGCCAGACGAAGTTTCCTGGCTGACTTACTGTTCGGTCAGCCCGCGCCTTCCAGTCAAGCTGAATGATGTATGGACTGTCAAAGTTGTATTTTCTTGACATGGTATGACTGCTCGTTTCTAGCAATGAGTTCCACACCACACCATTGATGCTGGTGTGTCCGAGGGCAGGTCCAGTCTACCAGAAGTTGTTTCTTTCCAGCCTATAAGCCCCTATCCTCGCCTTAGACTTGATTATTATATCAAGGAGAGGGAGGTTTAATAAGGTTTCCATGGCTACTGTTAGGGTGCTTCTCGTGGCGTCCGTGATGCATAGACAGACTAATCTTTGGTGTTTGGAGAGCTCCAGAGTGGCCCATCTTTGTGTGATTTTTGTCCACCACACAACCGAGCTATAATCTACCATGAGTCTTACCACCGCAGTATACAGCCAGTGCACACTGTGTGGCTTTAATCCCCAAGTCTTGCCCAGTGCCCTTTTTGCTGCCATAATGAACATTTTTCCTTTAGATATAATTTACTGCAGGTGTGAGTTCCAGGTAAGCTTTGCACCCAGAATTACATCTAGATATTTAAGCTCCTGGCTGATTTGCAGTTGTGTATTGAAGAGAGTTGAAAATTTTAATTCTCCCAACTTTTTTCTTTTAGTGAAGGGTATGAGTGTAGTTTTTCCAGGGTTTACCCTAGTGTGCTCCTTAGTACACCACTCCTCCACTATAGTCAGAGGAACGACGGTCACGATTAAATTAAATTCACTAGACCAGCGATATATATTGATTGTGGTAGGTGTTTCGTCGCCCTATAACTAATTACTCGTTTATATATACACTTATTGAAGAAAACTAGGTTATAAGTTGGTAAAATAATGCCACAAAAATAATAAAGAACGAAAGCTTTCATGGTTCTGGTCAAGTTAAAAATCATGGTTCTTGAGTTTAGACCATATCAAATTAGAATGCTTATCCGACATTTCGGCTACGATTGTACGAGACATCTTCTGGGATCTTTACTTCACGAGATTATAACACTGAATGACCATCGAGGACCAACAGCCTGGTATTCTGAATTCGGATAATTCTCAACACATGTAAGTAAGTTGTACAATGTTTGAAGTGACCACAGGACCCAATACCATTACAAACAGAAGGCGTTTATAAGATATCTTCTGGTAAAGTACATATGAGTGAAACAGGACGGTCTAAATCTACTAGGCTTAAGGAACAGGAAAGATGTATTAAAGAGAAACAAATTGTACTATATGCTGAACATCAGCATTGTTCAGGTCACACCTTTAATGTAAAAGAAACAAAGGTGTCAGCATCAGTGTCTGGTTTCTTTAAACGTAAAATTAGAGAATCAATCTAAATTGGTAAATATCGAAATAATAATAATAGAGTTACAGGTTACAATCTACATCACACCTGGAAATCGATTGTAATGCTGTATCATGGTTCGCTGAGCACCAGTGGGGTAGAAATACCAGGATGTTACTCCTCGATGGTAATTCATTGTTCTAATCTCGTGAAGTTAAAATCCCTGAAAATGTCTCGTGTAATCGTAAGCGAAACGTCGGATAATAATTCTAATTTTACACGGTTAATTCAATTTTTTGTCCAGTTGAAGTTTCTATAAACAACACAAATAGCGTTCGTATGTCAAAACGTTCAGAGTACGTATTCCATATAAAATGTAAAAATTTACAATGAAACTGTGAGATAGACCTAGCAGCGCCAGTGTTACCCGTTCCCCAAGAAGGCTATCCTCGTATCTTCGATGAATTTAATCGATCTTATCCCATTGAATTTCTATTAATTTATTTCTGGTTGGATAATACGAGTATATTTTTTATATTTTCATATATTTTACAAAGGCCTTTTCATGCGCTTTGATGTATAATACTGAAAACTCCGTTATTTGAGTAAATATTTCGCTCACGGAGATATTATGAATATCTTATTGAAGCCTGTTTAAAATTATCATTATTTTGACAATTTCCATTATTAAATTTAAAACTGTGTGGCCAGAAAAACACTGTTCTAACGACCATACTTACTAAACGTTAATATGCTGAAGAATATTTGTATCAACGTGAATCGGTCAAAACGTCCACAAGTACTAGAAGATACTAGAAAACAAGTTATTTTCAAGTGGAGCATGTCAAAAATTAAATCACATTGAAATTCAAGAAGAAAATTTTAAAAACACCTATGAATGGTAAGAACCCACAGTTCATATGCTTGCGTCCTAGCAGACTCATCATTGAGCATTATACATATTCTTATATGCGTCCAACTGGGTAGCACAATTACAAACAAAAAATGGCTACAAAAATAATACAACAATGTATCTGTACTACACGTCGTACTAATTTAATTGTTTTTTTCTCCAATTTTTGGCCTTACAAACTAGTGTTCTGCATACAAAATATGTTAGTTATGGTAAAGAAAAATCAAAAGAAAATATGACCAATATTGAGATATTGAGGCTTGACAGTGTCGGACTGGCCATATAGTCGACGTGGCGTTTGTCAGAAGGACCCTAACCTGCGCGGGACCCCAATCCTACCTACCACCTGGCTGACAACTTACATGTTCGAGCTCAAAGCGCTCAAAAATATTTCTGGTCGTAATTATTGAGCTCTTCGAGCTGAAGAACATCGCTTTTTTTTTCAGTTTCGTGCTCCTTGAGCTCAAAAAATAATAATGGCGTTTTTTGTTTTTGAAAAACAATATTTTCCGAGCGATTAACTGAATTGGAGCATTCGGAGTTACCCGAACCTTTCCGACCCAGTCCAATCCTGAGGCTTGGTCCAGGAAAAGAATATATCCACAATTACATACGCTTTTCGCTCCAGGGTCGATCGGAGCATTTTATCGGTACTAGGTAAGTAAGGTTTGGTAAGGATTCACAATTTATAGGTTGATACAAATTCTACTAAAATATATGTAAATTTGCTTTAAGACATCAACCTTTGGGGATTGTAGAATATCTGACTGCTAAAATGGCCATTGGAATTCTTGTAATTACATGGACATTTTGGTTGCAGTTAAACAAAAAGTGTTTAGCATTTTCATATCGACTACAAGTTTTGCAACTTGGATGGCTTTAGTTTCCTATTTTCATAAGATATAAAGGCAATCTGTAATGGTTAAGCTTTAACCTGTTGATACAGCTAATTACAGCTCTATACATGTTGAAAAAATGGTACCTGTGTTTCGATGAAATGTTCTTATGGATTGTGCTTTAGAATGTATTAGACTGACTCGTTTATATATCCCATCTTCTTCTTCATTTATTAATTTTCCCACTAATTTGAGCTTCGAAATAAATTCGTCATAAATTATAGTGTTATCGGATAAACCGTCTGAAATATTGCTAGATTTTATAGTTTGGTCTGCAATATATTGCCTTCAATGTTCGTAGATAATTGAACCCAAAACATATATATATATATATATATATATATATATATATATATATATATATATATATATATATTTGTTTGTTTGAATAAATGTTTCTATAAGTTTAACAATAAAATAATTTGTGAACAGATTAGAATTTATTCTTTAATTTTCTGAGAACAGTCTGTGAATCTAAGCATATTATTATTTTGTTAAATTGTTGACCAATAGGTCATTCTATACCATATGATATAGCTGTAGATTCGGTATAAAAAGTATTGTAGTCTTTATTCAGATGAACAGATTGTTGAAGTTTAGAAAGATCGGACACTGCAGTAGTTTTCAAGTTACTTTTGAATCCATCAGTGTATATTATGAGAGAATTAGTAGCATAGTTTGTAATATATTCCTTATATTTTAAGTTGCAGCATACATCATCAGGATATATAGGAATTTTAGCCTCGGGGCAAATAAATATATATTTATAGGTTAATTCAAATATACTTTTAGGTAATGGATGTCATCAATGTGGTATTCCAATTCTTGGCATTCTGCATTGGCTGCAGGAAGCACTGGGTATTCTTTTTGAGCCAGTATTTTTCTGTAAGTGTTTTAACCCATTAGTGCATACAGTCCGTTAAAACGGACGGACAAACTTTCGCAAATTTCGTGGATATAAACATAACCTATAAGTATTTATTTTTATACGAGTATTGTTTGCAGTTTGTCTCATCAATCAGCCCAATCTTGTCTATTGTTGAACATAGGCCTCTCGTAAGTTTTGCCACTTATTTGTGTCCCATGCCGCTTGCATCCAGTTTGATTCTATGCGCCTTATATCTTCAGTCCATCTGGTAGGCGGGCGGCCTCTTCCTCAGTAAGCCTCCTGTCTTGGTCTCTATTCCAAGATTTTTCTCGTCCATCAATTGTCCGTGTTCCTAGCGACATGTCCAGTCCAGTTCCACTTTAACGTTATAATTCTTCTGACTGCATCTGCATCACCCGTTCTTCTGAACGGAGTTTGTCTCATGTAGAAAAAAATATAGTAGTAAAAAGTGAGTGATTCTGTAAAGATCCTAGTAACTGTTGTTAATTATGAACCCAATATTATACACAACGCGTGGGAAATGGTAGGTATTTTAAATTTTATTTGTTTATAACTGATTTTCTGATGCTATGTTTACCCCTATGTATACTAATAATACTTTATTACTTTGAATTGAATTGAATGTAAATTTTTTGAAAACTATTTTTCTATCCGCTTTTATTTTTCAGCGTCCGTTATACGGGACTATATGCTACCAGTCTTTTTAACTTTTTTTTTGAGGTTATCACTTGAAAAGCTCTTTCAAGAGATGGAAAAAATACGGAACTCCGAGCCTGCAAATATTTTTTGCCTACCGGCGGTCAGGGAAGATACTGACATGGATGAAGATTTGAGCTACGATGAGTATATTGCTGATTTGTACTGTTTGGGAGCAAAAATGTGAAAACCTTCTTATCTTGTTGAGCCAGTTGGATATGGGGAAAGGAAAATATCAAAGGAAAAGCAGTCAATGCCATCATGCTTATACTGGGATTCCAGTGACGAAGAACCTTTATCAAAATATGTTCAAAGAAATTAATTTCCAAACACAACTACAAGAGAGCCACCTTCGAGGCATCTCCGGTCACAGACGGCAATGAAAATTCCACCGCCAGAAGCAGCCACAGCATGTAAAAATCCGCTTGAATTTTTAGAATTATTTCTCAATGAAAGTATTATAAGTCATATTCAGGGCAAAAAAACAATATTCTGAAGTTGACAGTTGATGAATTTTATATGTTTATTGGTACTTTGTTATTTTCTGGCTATAGAAAGTACCCTAACAAGAGAATGTTATGGTCTAATTTACCCGATATTCCTGTCGTAATTCAAAACAGTATAAGATTGAACAGATTTGAACAAATAATGAGAAATTTTCACCTATATGGTAATGCCAAGATTGATAAAACTGACCGTTTATTCAAAAAGGATGCTGCTTATAACCTATCTTAATAGATTGGTAGATTGGAATGATACCACATTATGGTAAACATTACGCCAAACAATATATCAAGGTAATCCCGTAAGATTTGGATTTAAAAACTGGGCTCAGATTTGAATTTAAAAACTGGACTCTTTGTTCAACTTTGGGGTACCTTATATCTTTTGATATATACACCGGCAAAGAATCAAATAAGAATAAAGTGTGTGATTTTGGTGGAGATACAATTGTGGACCAGGTGGGAGCTATATATTGAACTAGAGTACGCCAAAGAAAATGCTGGTGGCTAATTTTCGCTTACTTATTTCTAATTCATGGTTGCTGATGCGTTGAATTTGTCCAAAAAGTGGTTGGCACTCGGAGGTCTATTAAGTTTTCGGTAAGCTATTGCATTAGACCTACTAAGAACCTCTCCTCCATCACTTCGGGTCAAAAATTTAACCTCCCAGGGAAAATTTAAGGTATCATCTTATAGAATGTAATCAGACAGAGAGAAGATGCGGAATGTGAAGAAAAAAGGCGCATTTTATTTGTGACAATTATTATTTGGATCGCAAAAGACATTTCTTTTTTTTTGTTACAGTGTTAAATATTATTATAGGCATATAGTTCATTTTTAACAGACATTATGTTTTTTAAAGTAAAAAAAAAAACAAAATTCGCTGTTTAGTATTTTTTCCCTATAATTTCTGTGACCAAATTATTTGTTATCACTTTCATGCCCTAATGGGTTAATGAACAAATCATATATTTTTGCAAGCAACGGGCTATTAAGTCTTCTTCTTCTTCTTTTTCTTCTTCTAGGTAGAACCAAGTTCTGTTATCTACACAATGCCTCATCGATCCTTGTTTGAGGTCGAAATCCAGCTATCTCTCCATCTTTTTTTTGGAGGGGGCCGTTTGATGTTTGGTTTCTCTCTTATCACGGTTTTTGCTAGTGTCATCGTCTATTCGTTCCACGTGATCTCTCCACTGCCTACGACGGTTTCGAACCCACTTCACAACATCCCCCACTCCGCTGTCCTCGCGTATTTTTGCATTTCTTATTCTATCTCTTAAACTTGTTCCCGTGATCATTCTCAGCGTTTTCATTTCTGTGGCTCTCATAATTTGTTTTGTCTTTGTTGTTTCATTTCTTGTTTCTGCACCGTAGGTCAGTTTCGGTCTTACACAGACTTTGTAAATTCTTGCTTTGCTCTCAACCGTCATATGTTTATTGTTCCAGATTATGTCTCTTAGTTGGTCTGATATCATGGCCGCTTTGTTGGCTGGTGTGCGTACTTCTTCAGTTACTGCCCTGTTACTTGGTATATGTGCTCCCAGGTATTTAAACTTCCCAACCTGTTCGATATGGTTGTCATCAACCATTAGTTTGGTTTGCTTTGCTATTAAGTCTTCGTAATTTAACTATAAATTTAAAGCTCCATACTCTTTTCGAAATGCCAAAGGCTCTAATGTCTCCACCAGCATTATTTGAAGATTATATTACATCCAGACACATGTTAAGAGTTTAGTTGTTAACATAACATATACTTACCTTATCGACAAACATTTATCCAGCAGTACTTAAAAGGTTTTGTTTTTATTTTTGTTCTAAAAAATAGTTCCTTTAAATAACCTTTTACTAAATTGTTAAAAATCTCCATATATTTTAATTATGTTAAAAACTCCCATATTTCGAGATTTTACAATTTAATAATGTTCATAAATAGTGATTTAATGAAAATAGACGAACCCGTTGTTTAAATCCCAATTAACGTAATATCTATATCCCAACAAAAACAAAGGTAGGTTTCGCAGCTGACACGTAAGAAATTATTGTCTGTAAAACAAGAAGGTAAATATTTGTGATGTTACCCTACCTACTATGTATGGTTATTGATCAATAATAGGGATAGCTGGACTAAGAAGTTTCTACAACTTTCAGTCAGACAAGGTTAGGATATATTATTGAGAGACTGCTTGTATTTAGTAGAATAAACAAGAATATATTCGGGAAATGTTTAAAAAGGAACTACTATGTTTTATACCACTAAATTAATTAAGAAAACAGTGAGTGCAGTTTCAACTCACAGAGTCATTTTCAAACTGAATTACAAAGGTAGACTAAGTATTCAATACAGAAACATGAGAAAATTTAACAATAAATAGAAACTACCTAAAAAATTGCATTATTACAAAGGGGGGGTACTAAATTTTGAGAACTAATTATTATTTGGCGACAACGAATAACGGGGAAAACACAAGTTCTGTCTGGTCTTTAAACAAATTTACACTTTTTACTATGTTTATATATTTCTAAAGATTCAAGAATATTTAACTTTTGGCCCTTTGTTGAATAATGTAATATGTCAGTGTAGCTTAAATCAGGAAAATTGTGACTGTGTTCTTAGCAATGATTGGCAAAGCTCGAGTCTGTTTTTTGTAGTCTATATGATCGGTGATGTTCTGGAAAGCGAGTTTTAAAGCTTCTACCACTTTGTCCAATATACAAGCTATCACACTCTGAACATTTTAACTTATAAACTCCTGATTTATCGAATTTATTAATTTTATCTTTAGTATTGTAAAGGATAGTGGACAGATTGTGTTGAGATTTGAAGGCTACTTTTATGTTATGTTTGGAAAGAGTATTAGCTATGTTTTCTGATAGGGTACCACAGTATGACAAAGATATATAAGATGAACTATCTTTATCATTTTTTATTTTGGGATATATTCAATTAAAAGCGAGTTGTTTTTGTTTTTTAGTTATTCATTTCTATATGGTTTGTTGGGAGAAATTGTTAGATATTGCAATCCTTTCAATGATATTTAGTTCCTCTTGAAGATCTTCTTCAGAGAGAGGCAAAGAAAATGCTCTATGTATCATTGAATTGTATGCAGCCATTTTGAGTTGTAAAGGGTGAACAGTCATTTGATATAGTATTACCTGTAAACGTTGATTTTCTAAAAATTTTAAAATTACACTGATTATTGAGGTGAGATATGGTGAGACCTAGAAAATTTATTTTATGGTTATTTTCAGTTTCCAGAGTAAATTGAACTTTTGGATGGCAATTATTAATGTATTGTAAGAATGTTTGAAGCTGTCTAGTAGTGCCTTTAAAACATGCTAGAACATCAGCCACATATCTGTACCAAATTGAACATTTGTATTATTACTTTTTTTTTTAAATATTAATAATATATTATCATTTAATGAACTTCGCTATAAAATTTATTACTTTGGAAGTCTTGTTTCAACTGCCAATTTGCCACCCAAAAGTTATCCAATTTTTGCAGAAAAAAAAATGGTATTTACTATTCGAAAAACAAAGTTGACCTTAAAATACAAGTCCAAGGTCAGTTTCAAGCTTATAAACGTTAGGTCCTTTCGATTTCAGACGAATGAATTTAACCTTTGATGTAAAAAAGCATATGACATGTTTCATTGTTCGACGGGGAATTTTCCCTACTTTCTATTTCTGCAATAAAAAATAGGGATTCCTGTTTGAAAAAATAAAGTTGACCTTGAAACGATCTTGTTATATAAGTCTAAAGTCAGTTTTAAGGTCGTAAAAGTTTGAATCTTTAAGGTAAAGAAACTTATATTCCTTATATTTTCTTATAAAACACTTTACTTTCCAAGATTTTGATATTATGAAAGTTATATATATATATATATATATATATATATATATATATATATATATATATATATATATATATATATATATATATATACAGGTAGGCCATCATCTCGATGGTGGTGGAATGGGATAAATTGTTTTTTATCGCAATTTATTCTGTTTTATACTGTGCAACCTCTAACACGGGAAGGATATGATAGAGTGAAGTTTGCACTTACTGTTCGCATTTTACTTCACTTAAACACCGTGTTGCATATAGTTGTACGTTGGTTGAAAAACACAATTTTTTATTTTCTTGGGTATAGGTTTTTTCTTCTATTGTGACATCAAAGACTGTTTGACGTTTCGCCTGTCGTGGCAGGCTTTTTCAAAAACATTTTTTTTATTATTTGCTTTTAGATTAAGTATTATTTACAACCTATAAAAAGAAACACACTTCAGTCGACAATTATTTTAAAATATTAAAATTAATTAACGTCACTGGCGATCAGCAATTAGACGGTTGTGCAATGGGCTCTCCTATATCTTCAACCGTTGCATAACTAGTCATGGAATACTTCGAAGAGGAAGTCTTAGTAAAAACTGACATACCGGTTATTTTTTTCAAAAGATACATTGATGATTGTCTTACAGCTGTACCTAAGGACCAAATAGATAATATTCAAAAAACGTTTAATCATTTTCACCACATATTACAATATTCGCGAAAAATTGAATATAATAACGAAATTAATTTCTTCAATTTAACATTAATCAGAAACGTAAATAGCAAAAACTCAAAACAAAATGGTACACAAAAACACCTGGTCGGGCCGTTAACTTAATAATAATTCATACCACCCTACAACTCAAACAAAAACAGTGTAATAATAGGATTAACAGATATAGCACTAAGCTTGACTTTACCAGAATATCGGCCAGAACCATTTAAAAAAGTAAAGAAAATACTTCAAGAAAATAATTTTTTAGAAGACCAGACAAATAAAATAATTAAACGACGTACTTATAAATTTTACAACAAAAAATCGTCCAGACAAGTAATAATGTGACAAAATATATCCCCATGTCTTACGTTCAAGAATTGTCCGAGACAATCAAATATACTTTGAAGAAACACGATATTATTGTATGTCATAAAGCCTAAAATTGCCTATCCTCACTTTTTACACCTTTAAAAAGTAAAGTCCCTTCTAAAAAAAGATCAAATGTAGTTTATTCCATACCATGTATGAATTGCCCAAAAAAAGACATAGGAATGACGATCCAATACTTGGACAATAGATTAAATGGACACAAATATGAAAGAACACATCTACGCCTCTACACAAACATGAAACTAACCTTAAGCATGAATTTGATTTTATAAATACCAAAATTTTAACGCAAGATAAAAACTATCATAAACTTCTAGTGAAGGAAATGATTCACATAGGAAGAGAACAACATGTCGTAAATGATAAACAAGACATAAGCAATTTAAGCAAAACTTACTATAATTTCGTCCGCTAAAAAATTTTTTTATCAATTGTTCAAAACTTATAGCTTACCTCTATATAACCACCAAGAATTATTCCACACCCGCTACGCAATATTAAAAACTTCTTAGATATTTTTTATATACAAAAAAATCCATAAAATGACATTAAGTGATCGAACATGAAGTCTCGAAGTGCGTACAAGTTTTGTAAAGAAGTTGTTTTGTGATTTTAATTATTTTAAGAAATATATTTTCATCGTTAGTGATGTTAATTAATTTTAATATTTTAAAATAATTATCAATTGAAGTCTGTCTCTTTTTTTAGGTTGTAAATAATACTTAATCTAAAAGCAATAATTAAAAAAATGTTTTTGAAAAAGCTTGCCACGACAGGCGAAACGTCAAACAGTCTTTGATGTCAGAATAGAAGAAAAAACCTATACCCAAGAAATTAAAAAATTGTATTATTCAATGGTTTGAGAAGAAAGATATATATATATATATATATATATATATATATATATATATATATATATATATATATGCATGGTTCGACTATGTATGTAAAATTTTGATGGACTTTGACTAATAGCTATTCTTTTAGAAAGACTTCCGTAACATTTATGCTAATCTCTGGAACCTGTTTGCGAAGAAGATATCAACATTGAAGCTTTAAATGTAACCTAAATATATTTGTCGCTTTTATGTTGATCTCAAATACAATGTAGTATACTACCCATGAGGGTCGAGAGGACCATCGCCGAGGTGTCTTTGACACCCATGTTATCTAGGTATTAAACTATAAAAGAAATTATTACGACTGTTTAATTAAAATAATATGCTTCGTTAAGTTATATTGCAACATCTGTTTCTAAAATGCAATATACAAGGCATAATAACGAACTTGTAAGAATGTAATATGCTTATAGTCCTTGATATAATAAGAACACTCAAGCCGTATCTCTATAGCCCAATTAACTTAATATAACCTAATAAAGGTTGGTCTCGTAGCCGGCAGGTAAGAAATTACTGTTTGCAAAACGAGGAAGTAAATATTTGCGATGTTGCCCTACCTACTTTGGGGAACAATATTCTGTTATATTGACTATTAATACGGCTAGTAAAGCTGAGAGGTCTTTGTTACTATTTCCATAATAGGACTAGACTCGAGGACGAGAGCAGCTTACATTTACCCTTTTGTTTAAACCCTTCACCAAACAAAGAATATATAGCTATTTAGCAGGGCCATCTTGAAATAAAGATTGCTGAAGTAAGGTATGTACAGGCATCTCAAATTAATTTTTTCTTCGAGGCCACAAATATATATATATATATATATATAAATTATGTCAATTTTATTTCAGGAAGTTCCTGCAACCTAAATCTTTATTACCAATAATTTCTGTATAGCAGACAAAAAAGTGATGACGTAATTCACCCATGTACTAGGTTGATATTTTTTAACGATTCATCTAGTCATGTTAATATATTTATTTATTAAAGTCTAGTGTCTATTATTTCTAAATTTCTAGCTTTTTGAGGTTTTATTATTTTGTACATTCATTATGCCAGGTTAAATTTTATTAAAATTGTTTTAATAATAATAATAATAATCTTTATTTAACATCCATTTATAAGACAATATGACATACAACCTTAATAAGATATTAAACAAAATTATAAGAAAAAAATAAAATCAGTGATTAATTCGTACAGTAATTCACGAAAAGAAAATATTTTACATTTTTATTAAAAACTTTAACTTTAAAGCTTGTGTTAATCTCTTATGGGGTAGGCTGTAAACATCGATGTCATTGTAAGTGTTGTTGAAGAGACACATGGCTTGAAATAGAGGCCTTTATATAAGAAAATTTGTTTCAGGGCTAGGTAATGAACAGGTTTCGGGGGTACATGTAAGTTAATTTGATACAATAAGTTAGAACAGTCGACATAAAATTTGGATAGTTTGCTACGAAACTGGACTAACATGTAATATCTGTGTTTTATTAAAGATGGAACGTTAAATCGCCTTAGTAACTGCTCTTCAGCTATATTCTTTGAGAGAATACTCCGTCACTTTAAATGCAAAGGTTCTTTGCACCCCCTCTGATTTATTAATGTACTTATCATAGATACAATGCCATATGACCGCACCGTATTCATGTTTCGACCGAACATATTTAACATATAAAGTTTTTAAGGTCCGCAAATTGCTGAAATCATTAGAATTGCGCAATATGAACCCTAACATTTTGACCGAACTCCCACAAATCAAACTGATATGTTTCGCGAATGAAAGTTTGGGGCCAAAAGACTCCAAGATCCTTAAAAGAATAAATTCGTCCAAATATTTGACCGTTTAGGGTATATTCAAAATATAAAGAGTTGGTTTTATTAGAGAAAGTCATTACGGTGCACTATCAATATTCAAGAGCTAATTATTTGCATTACATCAATTCCGATCAATATCAATATCCCCCTGCAGCTCTAGGGCGTCATTTATATTACGAATCATCCTAAATAGCTTTTCATCATCTGCAAAGAGCAAAACACGATTCGAGATTCCAACCGTAATATCGTTAATGAAAAGTAAAAATACTACGGGAGCCAGATTGATCCCCTGCAGAGCTCCATTTCTAGCTTTAAATTTATAGGATTGATAACCCTGGATTTCAACATATTGCGTTCTGTTTTGTAAGTATACTTTGAGAAATAAGAATACGTTACTATCCATTGCAGCAAGTTTGTTAAATAAAATATAGTGATCGGCTCTATCAAATGCCTTTGAGAAGTCCGTATAGACCACGTAAACTTGATTACATTTATCCAATGCTTCACTGGTAAATTGAGCAAAAGAAGCTAGATTGCTAATAGTAGAGTACTACGGCAGTTAAAGAATCTATGCTGTTTTGGCAATATTAATGATTCATGAGAAATTTGCTGATAAACATATTTGTCCATACCCATAGAATTTTTTAAAAGTCAGTTCCAAGTAATTAAGAAGATACAGTGATCCTTTTTTGCGTTGAAATTGAAGGTCGAGGGTAGATAGTGTGATGACACAATTTTAAATATAGAAAACGCTGTATAAATCGAAATGTAGTCGCTATAGCAGCATGATTAAATCTGTGCAGGAATTGTAATAGTTTCACCTAATTATTGTTGAGATGACGCCCGATTATAGAAAAATAAGTTCTTATGAGACTGGCTACCCCATACATAGCTGATTTTCGAGAAATATTACAATTCATTTTAATAAAAATGTATTTCTATATTATTATTAATACGCATCATAAAAATGAATCTTAAAGGGAAAAATAATAGAAAAAATTTTATTTTAATCATTGTTTTAATTTTTTTTAATACATATAGGAAATATTTAAAAAATCTTTTATTAAATTCTCAATTCAAAAGTTAAGAGTAATAAGGGATGTACGTTTTGAAATTAAACATATGGATATAAAGTTCATATTGGTTTGTATATTTTTGAAGTTAAAATTTTTAATTAATTTCCATTTATAAAGTGTAAAAATAAATATAAATTATACGTGTAATCGACTAACTTGACTAGCTTAAATCTGTTGTATCCATCCTAGTTTTACAGATACTCATTTTGTTATCTTAGCTTTTTGTAATAAATTTCTCAAACGAAACCTCGTCTGCCCCAGTACTTGCAGTCGAACAAAATATGCTTAGCAGTCTTCCGTTCTCAACGACAGAGTGTATAGTTTACGTCTCCGTCATCAAGGTTCATGTTAGGTAGATGGTTTTTGACTATCATGGGTCTCCTTATAATACCCGGTTACTCCTGGTTGGCTTCTATACAATAAAAGCAGTTTTTAGCTACAGAAGCTTACTATAAATCAATTTCTGTCTACTCTTTGTATATTTTTTTACTATTCTTTCTTGACTTTTCGCACTGAATGCTTTTGTACCCCAAGAGCAGGATCAGGACCAATATTTGAGTGATAAAGCCTGTCATTTTCGTTTATACCTTCGTATCTTGTACCCCTGTGTTATAGGTTGATTTTAATATTCTCAGATCAGTTTAGATGATACCTTTTCTCCCCTAAAGGCTTGTAAAGTCAATTGATTATTCGGGAATCTTTTATACAAGACTTCTTTATGTTCTTCATTGTAGAGTTGAGAATATTTGTGTCAACAATAATGTAGGTAATTTAACCCAAAAAGAAAACATGTATTTTCTTCATTGTAGCCCATATACTCCATTGCCAGTACCTTACTTTGATCTCATTTTATATCGGATAAGTACTCAGGAAAAGTATAACGATGCGTCTTGTTTCCATTTACTTCAATTCTCTATTATGACAAGTTTTATTTTGTGGCGATATCTTGGGTTATATGATCGGGGCCCATTATTAATTTCGGCCTTATAACTCTATTGCCTTTGTTTCTCATGATCCGTTATTTGCGTAAGAATGGTTAGCAGTGAGTATTGTAATGGATAAAGCCCCATTCTCGCTTCATGTCGAGTCACTAAATGAAGTGGGGGGAGATCTAAAATGCATTCGATGGTTGAAATTGGAGTAAATTTCGCAGCAGCTATAATGATTATACTAGAAGATTAATAATATAATGATGAAATAAAAAGCCAAATAAGTTATTTTTTCTTCAAGGTCTTAACATACTTGAGAGAAATATTTATATATCTGTTTATTATTGCTTATTTTTAGAGTATCTAAATTAGTAAAAAATATTTGATATGCAAAAATACCTATGATGAATCGATACAATCTGGGAAAATGAGTTTTTATTTAGGGAATATGAAAAGAGTTCCTAATGATATTTCTTGTTGTTTCAAAATGAGAACGAGATTAATACACTAATCATACTGCTAGTTAGAATCCAACATTGGGAAATTTTCACGATTACATAACGTGTACTTTAAAAACTTTAGATTTGCCATATTTTAATTGCCACAACAGAGTTTTAAAATATATTTGTATATTTATAAACTACAAGTCTTTCGTTACCTACTTTTCTAATCTAGTATAGTGTGTCTTAAAACCTTGTTGAAAATATATCCTATAAGAAGGTTAGAATAGTATCTCACCTCTTCCAATAAGTTATAAAGAAATATTTATATACCTACAAATATTTATTAATTACGAACATCTAAAATTTATTTACTGGATCAAAAAAAAAGAAATTTGCACGACGATTAACTTTTGCATAAATAAACCTTTAAAACTAGAATTTTAATTTTATCCTATCCTATTTTACAGATGACTTCATGGAAATTTAAATCTCATGATTTTGCTCAATCAGAAAAGAAGAATAGAAAAGACTGGTTCCAATTGATTTGTATTCTAAGCATAATCTTCGGAGAGGGGTCTCTCATCTTTTAGTATTAAATTATTAGATACCAGAGAGATTTAGGTAAGTACTTATTAAATTATAAACATTTTTTAAATATTTGTAAATAAAACACCGTTTGCTAGTGAAACATTGAAAAGCAGACGAAAACCCTTATGAACTTATTTGGTGGCTCTTCAAACGAGGATTTTTGGTTCACTTTCCACTATGTTTTGATTTAGAGTTATAATATATCTTAGTGTTTATTTAGAAGTTAGAAAACGATGTTTCTTGTGAAGTAGTAGATATTTGTTTGACTTCCACTGTCTTTTTTTTTTGAATATCACGAAGTTTCGGCTAGTAGTTATCTCTAACCGTTTTCAAGTGAAATCGAACAAATTGTTAAGCTACACAACTATTCATACTAAAAGCAAATGCAGTGGAGTATGACCAAAATGAGTGCAATCATGCGTTCTTTTACATTTTCTCCAGTGTTTTTCTTGGTGTAGGATGGTACTTTCATACCACTTTTTATTATATCCATGAGTCCAGGCGTGATTGGTAGCACTAGATTTTTCTGTTTCTCCACGAGATGTATTCTTCTGGTATTGTTTGATCCTTACTTCAAGGAATCTCTTTGTTTTTCCAACGTAGAAGTTTCCACATTCACATATTTGATACACACAGTTCTTCTTCATGTCCGTTGGAGTTGTTGGTTTAATTCCAGTGAGCTGGCTTCTCAAAGATTTGTTTGAATTGAAAACAACGTTGATATTATATCGTTTTCATATCCTTCTAACTTTTTCCGAAATGCCTCTAACATAAGGGATGTTCAACACTGGTTTTCGTTCCTTCTTCAATGTCGAGCTTGTCCTATTTCTGCGGTGTTCCAGAAACTGGGTATTCGTTACTTTTAATATGATCTAACTTTTTCATCAAGTTCTCGTTGCAGTTGCAAAGAGTTAATGATCTATCTTGACGTTTCTTACAATTGAACGTTTTGTGTTGTTGGAGTGGTTGAATGAATAGTTTAGGTGTGGTTCTATGTCTGTGAATTTTCTGTAAACTGAGGTTGGAGTTTGCCTGCCGCTTTCTACAAAAAAATCATCTTAGAATGGTAATTTATTTTGTACTTCTTTCTCCATAATGGGTTTAATTGTTGGACTAATATTATTGAGATGAGAAAGAAAGTTTTTAAGTTCTTTATCATTTTCATTCCAGATAATGAAAGTGTAATCTAAGTATCTAAGCCATAATTTTGATTTCCTATTTGCAGATTCAATTGCAAAGGTCTCGAACCATTCCATAAAAATATTAAGACCACAGGTGAGAGCGAAAATCCCATTGATAGTCAGTCCATCATCCTAGATGAAAAATTTTTCCTTTTCTTGGAAATAAAAATTGGTTAAACAACATTCCAGCAAGTCCATGATGCCGCGTGGTAGTAAAGATGTTTTTTTCTGCCAAAGTCTGGTCTTCTTCAATTTTCTTCCTTACAATTTCTAGGGACTTAACTAAAACGTTGTGATTTATTTATATGTATTATCCTTCCAGGCAGAGAAAAGGAAAGAATATATACAAGCGGTTTATTTCCAGCAAATACCACTCTGGTCTTCTCTGCATACGCGTTTCAACCACCTTATAGTCTCGTCAGTAGAGCGGTATTGAACCGAAAGCAAAATTCGTAGGAAACAACTGCTACATAAAATATAAATTCCAAGGTATGTCAGTAGGATATTAAAAACATACTACCTGTCGCCTTCGATGTCAGACTGAAAAGTATCGCCAGTCGAAGAATATTTATGAATCACCGGAGTAGTGCGAACTTAAAAAAACAAATAAAAATTTCAGTAAGAAATAAAGAAATCTATCTGCCTCATTTAAATGACTATTTATATGTATTATCCTTTCAGGCAGAGAAAAGGAAAGAATATATATAAACAATTTATTTTCTACTAATACTACTATAGTCCTCTCTTCATAGTCGGAGGGTTCCGGGAACTCGTGATAGGCCGTAAAGGCATGCCTTGTTTATGCATATCTGGGAGTCCATAAAGATATGAAGCTCTATGGTGGTGTAGCGTCAACTTAGTCCAAATCTCCCCAGAAATATACAGTTCATGTTTCTTAAGAACTCGATAGATTCTTTCTTAAATTGTGGATGTAGGATCTTTAGCGAGAGAGTTTCCTTTCATTAAAACGTCAATTTTTTGGTTGTATGTCTCAGCATTCATTACGACTGTGACATTTCCTTTATCCGCTGATAGAATTTGGTACCGCCAATCACCCCGATATCAAATAAAATGGTCTTAAGCTAGAATCCTACACCGAGAATAACATTGCAGAAAATTGAAATTCAAAGAAGCCGCGGTTATACATCAGAACCAGAATTGTTTTAGTAAACCGTCTTTATATATAGGAGAAGTGTGAAAACCACTTCTTAGTAATTGTAAACTACGACTAAATGCAACATGAATGGGACCTTAGCGTAGCACGTATAACTACACTCATCTCCGTCACACTCCACTGCATTTATTTTTAGTATAAATAGTTGTGCAACATAAGAATTTGTTCAATTTCCCTTGAAAACGACCAGAGGTAACTGCAGGCCGAATTATCGTGGTATTCAACAAAAAAAAATCTTGGAGGTCCAACATATATCTACTACTTTGCATAATATATTTTAGTTTTATCCGCCAAATGATTGGATGTGTAAAAGATTGACCTGTACTGCTGTGTAGTCTAAGAAATCTATTCTTGTTGGTAAAAAGGCTAGTATTTTTACAAAAATCAGATATACTAATACGTATTATGAAAATAGTTTATAGTTATTTTGTAATTTTAGGGAAAAAATTGTCTTTCTTAACGACCATTTTCTAACCCAAGGAACATCATATATAGGTTCTAGAGGTGTGAGTCGATAAAACACTAAAAAAGAAGATTGTAGCTCTCAATATACACTAGCCGGTAAAAAAATTTGCAGACACTTTTCGGTAAGAGGTAACCAACTATTAGACATTGTAAAGGGGGCAAATACAAGACTATCTATAATTAATTACGAGCGTTTGAAAACGTCATAATCTAGTCTTTTAATGTTAGAAACTTAGATATTGATTATTCACAAAAAAGTTTAAATAGAAAGTCGTAGGTAGTTAAAAAAACTTCAATCTGAGTTACTGCATGATTCATTTTATTAATTAGTTACTGCAAATAAGCGAAAAAAAAACTATTAAAATTCGCTTATTTTTATTTATTCCATAGTTATTGCAAAAATAACTTCCTCGTTCATTTAATTCCCTTAACAGTGCTACTTGAAACAAGGGGGTCAGTCACTAACCCCACTGTAGTTATTTTTCTATAATTTTTTAAGTTGTAAAAATTTTTAAATATCGTCTTATGACTTTTATACACAATCTTTTAGAAGTGTATTCATGCTAAAATTAACATCATCAGAATTATTGGTGATTGATGAAGGAGGTATTACATTCCATGGAAGATGCAGATTTCAATTATTTGTTCCGACAAAACCTGGAAAATATAGCTAATGTTATTTATGATGGAGAAAACTATTACTGGTTCGCTCCCGAGCCATATTATGGAAAAGTTCCTAATCAACCTAAAGATTATAATTGTGGTCGTGAAGTTGGACAAAAGATTTACCTTGCTTTTGACAACCTCCAAATTACTAGAAAAGCAGCTTACAGTAGTTGGCACTATCAAAAGTAACAGGGAAGACGTTCCACAAGAAATGAGGCGGCCTGTCCTAAAAAATGCACCACGCGGCACTGTTCGATTTGTTTTTAGGGAAAATGAAACGTCAGTAAGTTAACTTTAAAACAAAGTTGTTTCTGTCTTGTTCTCACAGTATCGTGACATAAAAATTGAAAATGATAAACCAGAAATAATTCTATGCTATAAATCAACTAAAGGCGGCGTTGATACGCTTCATAAATGTGTCAGGACATACAGTTGCCGACACGAAACTCGGAGATGGCCGATGGCAATTTTTTTTAATGTAATTGACATAGCAAAGCAAATCGGGATGAAACATCTTCCTAAAACGACTAGGAAATGAACTATGTGGATTAAATATGGGAAACCGCTCAAAAACAAAAGGATTGTACAATAAATATATCACAGCATTAAAAATATTTGGTTTTGAATGCAGTTAAGAACCTTCTACAACAAGGAGAACGCCAACCTGTACAAAAGATTCCCAAAAAGGAAGATGCGCTATTTGCCCCAGATCAGCTGATTTAATGTACATGAAATCATGTTCCAAATGGGTCAAGTTTGTCTGCCGCCTCTGATAAGTATAATTCGAGTGTGTACTGAATGCATAATTAGTTCTAACACGTGATTGATTTACTTGTTTTTTAAATTTTACTTTTCAGTAAATTCTATTTCCTTATTTTGAACATGAACCGCCTATGACAGAAGGTCTAGAAATCGCCAGATTACTCCTTCTTCTTATTTTTGTAACACCATGTAGTATGGAAATCCTTCTAGAAAATTAGGAAATCTTTTGGTATCAGCCAAATGGGTATATAAAGGGTCCAGATCGGCTTTCGTGAACTGTTTATTTTGAAATGTCGTAGAAGTAACTTGAATTGTTTGATAAGTGTCAGAAATTGTGAAGTTGAATAAAAGGTCGTCCGGAACAAATTGGTGTCAGAGGTGTGATCAAATACAGAAGAGATTAGTTCAGGCTAGGAAATGAGAAAAAAAAGGTGAACTGAAATTGTATGCCAGTGGAAACTAGGAACCAGAAATTAAAAAGGGAAGAACAACTTCAAACTAGTTTAAATTAGATACTGATGATGATACAATACATGAAAATAAATCAAAAAGATACTAACTGATCCAGAGAAGACGGAAGCCATTCAAGGTTGGCCAGTACCGAGAAACAAGAATAAACTAAGAAGTTTTCTGATTCTCCGATATTACAAGACCTTTACACCGACTGACTGAAAATAACAACTATGAATTGTCTGCAGACTGCGAAACAAAGAAACTAAAGAAAGCACTTTATAATCCTCCAATATTGTCATATTCTGATCCTGATCCTGATGTTTGTTATGGATACTGACGCTAGTAACTCCTCTATAGGTGGAATTTTATCCCAGATAAAAAAATAGCCAAGAGAAAGTGATTGTTTATTTTAGCAAAGTAGTCTGCAAAGCTGAGCGAAAGTATTGTGTAACAAGAAAAGAATTACTCGCCATTATAAAGATATTGGAACACTTTCTCGAATATTTATATGGCCAACAATTTCTCCTGCGAACAGACAACGCATCTTAAAAGTGGCTGTTATAATTTTAAAATCCTGAAGGTCAAATAACACGATGATTACAATTCTTGCAAAAGTACGATCTTAAAATTGAACATAGAAAAGAGACCTTGTCCAGAAGAATGCAAGCATTGTAACAGACACAAGGAGCGAGAAAATCTTGACGATTTCCGTTGCTGAAAGGGACAACTACAATGCTCTTTGAATTGGAGTCCCAAAATTACCTCCAATGATTGTCTATTACAAAGAATTTGGGAGGGCTCTAATGACAAAGACTACAAATACAATAATAAGTTTATTTTATTAACAAATGGTTTATTTCCATTTCTTTTAGCTTTTATAGATCCAAAGTTCCTGAAGTATTTTATAATCTTTTTAACAGTTGGTAGTGTTGGTTTCTGTTTCTTCGGATATCAGATCGCGAATGTATCGCATGTTCTTGAAATAACTCACATTCTCCATAAATAAAAAAATAAGTTTAAATAATCGTCGTACGTGTAATTTAAGCACCCCGGCATGATTATTATGAATGAATGTCAAATGGCAAAAAATAGTAACGATTCTATAGGGTTCTATTGCTTTATTTTCGCCACGCCTCGCCGTCATGACCAAGTAATAACAAAACTTAAAAGCCGAATAGCATTTTTACAATGGAAAAATGTTGAATTACCAATATTTTGAAAACTACACATTTTTGGAATAGACAACCTTATACAAAGTTACCCTTATTTTTAATGCTTAATATGATAATATTATAAAAATAGGTACTATTTGAAAAAATTGACTTTTGACGATTTTATAAATATTATTTTATTCTTTTTTTACCACTTTGTACTAATCATTTTCAAAATATCATAAAAAGTCTACTAAAGTCGATCTTCGTCTACAAAAAAACTAACTGAAATCAAATAATAGAGACTTTCTTATAGGAAAAATTTATAGTTAAATTTTGGTCCGCAAACGTCATTTTTGACATAAAAATTTAAATATATCAAAAACGGTAAGACTTTAGTATAGAACATTATACATGAAATATGTCTAGAATTTTGTGTAAAAATCAAAAATGCAATGATATATAGGGTGTTCTTTTTAAAATAAGGAAGTTGATATCTACTTCTAGTATAGCGCTGGAAGTGCCGCTATCTTGAAAATATGCCACATGCACTGTAGTACACTCTCAAATTTTCAGATTCTTCCTAATTATAGTTTTCCCATAATCGACCGATAAAGTTCCAGGAGAATCACCCTGTATAAATACTCACTTTTCTTCTTATTATAAGGATTTTTTAAGGGTATAAACCCAACGAAAAAGTTATTTTTGCAATAACTATTGAAGAAACAAAGAAACGCAAATTTTAACTGTTCATTCGCTTTTTTTTTTGCAATCCATAGTTAGCAAAATCAATCGCGACATAGACTTTTTTGTATAAAATTAAAAAATCATCCTTTAACATTTTCAAACACTCGTAGTTAAATATGAACATAACCAACCGTCGCCAACTGTCATAGCTAGTTTTGAATTCGCCCCCTTTGTAACCTCCAACGGTCGGTTACCTCTTGCCCAAAAATGTCTGAAATACATTGGGTTGACTTTTTACCAATTGTACTAATTATAAAGTTCAAATATTCAAATTTGTTACCAAAGTAAAATAAAAATATTTTTTCATCATATCAAACACAAAGCGATAAATAATTACAAATTTGAATTCTAAAGATTAGTAAGTATAAATCGACTTTTTTTTAATTTAAATTACTGAAAGTTTGAATAGATATTATGGAAATTTTCTTTTACTTTTATAAGTGGAGGTTAAGGGGTGAGTAGGAAAAGGGTTATCATACTTCTTCGTGTGTATATATTTGTGAGTATGAGATATTAATATTTAAAAATAAAAATATACTATCATACTTACATATATATCAGAGTTCTCTCATTATAAAATTATCTATAACTTTTTTACCTTAACAATTTATTATTGAATCATTTTCATAACAGTTTTTTAATTTTTAAATAAGCCTAGATTTAGTGAATTGAAATATTTTTTAGCAATGAGTTAATAAGTTGTGAATTAAGTTAATCTATATATGACTAATTTTGATGTGTAAAGCCCTAAATATTTTAAATAAAAACATTGTATATTCTTTACCTTCCTACATACAACTCTTAAGCAAAAAACCAATACCTGTTTTCAAAACGAAGTAAAAAGATGTAATCAGGATTCGTTTTTTTTTTAAATTACCCTATATTCCAGGTGGCAAAAAGATGTTTTAATTTCTCTCTATATCTGCTCACATTTAAATTCTTTGTAGACTATTTACAAATAAAGAATTTCGCTTTTATATTAAAAAAAACATAGCTATTGTAAAAAAAGTTTAACTGTTTAAATATTTAATATGAAATTTACAATTTTCGCCAAAAAAATATACTACTATATCACTGAAAATTAATAAATTACGTCGTACGTAGAAGCAATTAAAATGTAATGCTTGTATTATTCTAAACACGACAAGTTGCAAAGTGAATGAAACCATAATATTGCAGCGTTAGAGGAAAACCAATAGGTGTTTAATTTTATTAAAATGTTGCTTAGCTAAAATTACAAGAGTTTTTCAATAATCAAATTTTTATAAAAAAATTGAACCGACTTCTAAAAGCGCTAAAAAGTGAAAATAACTAGAAATTTTTATATGAAATTGAAATTTTTGAAGTCGGCGCCAAATTAATACCTGACAAAATGTGATTCGCGTAAACAGATTAACAATACTTTATTTGTAATTGCTTTCTTACCATAATTTGTATATATTAGTAGTTATTTATTACATTTAGAAAAAAATTTGGCGTCGACTTCAAAAATTTCAATTTCATATAAAAATTTATAGTTATTTTTCATTTTTTAGCGCACTTTTAGAAGTCGGTTCAATTTTTTTACAAAAATTTTATTTTTCAATTTTTAGTTTTGAATTCATTATGATATTCATAAATTATTTGAACTAAGTGCTAATCGAGACTAATGTACCTCGCAATGACTCCAAGGTGGCAAAAAAGTACCCATTTTATCCAGAATTGTAAATCACCCTAAAATGCATCACTAAAAATTCTTTGATTCTTAGAGTTCTTCAAATACCAATGAAATTGTGTCAAACAAATATTTAGTCTGTCATACTAAATCCACTATCTTAAATTTCAAATTAATTTTAGATTGGTAATATAGGCCCCAAAACCTTCCTATAACGATATTTAATGAATTTGAGACGTAAATTTCTTAGCCCGATATATTTAATATTGCATATTGAGTTTGTATACGCCCCAAGAACCCCGCAAAATCAATTTTAGATAAAACAGGAAAATGTAAAATTTTTAGTCACTCATATTGTATCTTATCAAAATAATAGTTGTAAAAAATAAACTTCATATTCGTAATACATCACCCCTCCCCCACCCCCTAATACCAAATCTGAAAAAATGCAAATAAGATAAAATTTTCAACCCACCATATTAGATCCGCCATATTGAACTTCAAAAAAATAGTTTTAACATCTTAATCTAATCTAAATCTAAACCCTTCAAAGCCCCCTACAACCAATTTTAGATGAAATCCAGAAATTTCAAAATTTTATACGGTCATATTGCATCTGACATATTAGATTTTCTTAAAATAATTTTATATTCTCAAAAACGATTCAGTTCCACATCGAAATCGAAAAATGTAAAATTTTTAGTCAGGTATAGTGCGTTCGCCATATTGAATCCAGAAAAAATACTATCAAATTCATAATTTACACCCTCAAGAACCCTCTATATTAGTTTTAAAGTAGAAAAATGTAAAATTTTTAGGACACCATATTGAATTCGCCAGATTGAGTTTTTCAAAAAATATTTTAATTTCGTAATTAACACTAACAAAAATTCCCCAATACTGACTTTATACAAAATCGAGAGATGTAGAATCTTTAATCCTCCATCTTAGATCCGCCATATTTAATTTTTATTTAAATAATATCAAATTCGCAATGTGCTATCCTATCAATTTAGAAAAACATCTGACAAATTTTATTTTTAATCCGCCATACGCCATATTGAATTTTTGAAAAATAATGTCAAATTCGTCATGTGAGGCCCCGAAAACTCCCCCATACCAATTTTGGAAAAAATCGGACAAAATCGATTTCTTTGTCCGCCATATTGGAACCGCCATATTGAATTTTTTTAAAATTATTATAGATTCGTCATGTGCAACCCCGAAAACTCCGTCGTACCAATTTTGGAGAAAATCGGACAAAATCGATTTTTTTGTCTGCCATATTGGATCCGCTATATTGAATTTTTTAAAAATTATTATAGATTCGTCATGTGCAGCCCCGAAAACTCCCTTGTACCAATTTTGGAGAAAATCGGATAAAATCGATTTTTTTGTCTGCCATATTGGATCCGCCATATTGAATTTTTAAAAAATGTTTTGAATTCGTTCTGTGCAACCTCGGAAACTCCCCCATACCAATTTTGGAGAAAATCGGACAAAGTAAATCTTTTTGTCCGCCAAATTGGATCCGCCATTTTGAATTTCTTAAAAATAATTTCAGATTCGTTAGGTACAACCCCGAAAATTCCTCCATACTAATTTTGGAGAAAATCAGACAAAATTAATTTTTTTTGGCCGAAATATTGTAAGCGCCATCTTGGATTTTACTGCACCAATTTCATCTAAAAAAATATGGGACCATCGCAGCAACTTTCTGAATATAATGTAAAAAAATTCATTCAAATCGATGCAGCCGTTCCGGAGTAATCGGTGTACATACATAAAAAAAAATAAAAAAAATACATAGTCGACGAATTGAGAACCTCCTTCTTTTAAAAGTCGGTTAAAAATAACCTCCAAAGGATTAAGTCAAAGAAAATTGAAAGTAATTACTCATGTGTCCCTGTTCTATGCCTAATTCAAATAAGCTCTTGAAATACCAAGTAGATAAATTTCCTAAAAAATGTTACCTATTCTATAGTTGTGTCACTAATCCCATACATATTATGTCATATTATCTACGAAGGGCACTAAAAAAGTTTTCTCAATAACAATAAAACAAAAGTCTTACAATTTTTTTAATAATTTGATTTTTGGATATATTCATTAAAATTGCGCGACCAGTTTTGCAGCAATTTTATTTAGTCAGAAAAAAATTACTCCTATTGGCCTTCCAAATAAGTACCTGTATATAAAACACTCTTTGTTTTTTAATGTTTCACAAAACCGCAATTTTAATTAATATAAAAAATTCAGACTTGTCCTCACACTGTATAGATCATAGCCACTTCATAGATATTATATTATTCCATACCGGAAATAAAAGCAAAAGATTAAATTTGCCAGAACAATTCGAAATATAAAAGTCTTTAAAAAATAACCCACATCTGACTACCATGACCAACAAAACTTTCTCTCAACTCCAATTATATATAAATATATAACATCGTCCTTCTTAGATTTACAGTAATAAAATTTGTTTTTTAAGAATACACAACAAAATATAGAGTTTGTATAAATGGTAAAAAACATCTTTAACTTTAATATTAAATTTACTCTTGAAAAGGCCCTCACGAGGCGGAATATATGTAAAGTTTATCTTTATTAAACTACTGGAACATTAAAACGTAAACACTGTTTCATTTACAAGTATTTAAAAAACGTTGAGTTTAGTTTATGTCTATTAAGCTACTGAAACATCAAAATGCAAACAGTGTTTTATTTACAAGTATTTAAAAAATGTTTCACAAGGAACTAACTGCAGAACAAACACAGTGCATTAACTTCTAAATAAGCATCAATATCATATTTTAACTTGCTATCGTTTGCAAAATGACACCCTCTGAGGCGCATTATCGTAAAAAAGGTGGAAATTCCTGTGACCAAACATGGACGTTTTTCTTCATCCGTACACAATTTTTCCACTGATTACAGTAGGTAACTAATATTATTATGGTGCCATTTCGCATGCATTCAACAAGAATAACTCCTAATTGATATCAAAAGGTGGCGGTCATTAGCTTCCCAGCAGAAGATTGTGTTCGAGATTTTTCGAGAATGAATAACCCTTTTGAAACCTAATTTAAATTTTGTATCTCGGGAATATACCCAAATCTTCTCGCCTGTTATTTCTTCTAATAGTTAGACAATGATAACCATTTTGGCTATCATTGTCTTGTTAACTGCTAACCTAAGATCTTTTCCTGCAATATCATCTGAAAAAATTGATATTTGCTCTCATTTCTCATGATATGGTCGAGGTTCTAGATTTTTTAGGTTTTTACTTATTTTTAAATATAGCAATTTATCAAATTCCTTCTGATAATCTATAAAGAATATATAGATATTACAGTTCATATGTCTGCATTTTTAAAATAATACCTTGATCCTGAACAATGCTTTCCATATCCCAACCTTAGTTTAATATATCACCTAAAGAATGACTCTCAGAAGAGTTCATCAGGTTTATTGTTCTATGATCCCCACACTTTTTAGTTCCTGGTTTTTTGGGAAGTAAATGAAACTCTGAATTAAAACAATTCTGATATTGATATTTGCTATTTTATATTGTTACGATTTTATCTTTTTAAATCGCTCTTTGAATCCGTAGAATAAAACAAAACACTTTTCACTTACTTCCAATACTATATTAAATACTACTTAACACTGCTAAATCAGAACTATCTAATTACTACTTCTTAATATCTTCACTAATCAAATACAAGTATACAACTCTCTTAAATCTCATATACTATCCCGATTTATAAACCTATAGAAACACCTAGAAATGTACTAGCATAACAGTTAAAATCTATCGAGAAATATGACCTAGCGATATAATATTCCTTTGGGCGCATGATAATAAAAATAACTCATCGCATAGGAGTATTTGGATATGAGGATGTATCAAAAAGTTTCTTCTAGTCCCCAGTAACACTGCCTCTCTCCTAATTCTGATCGTCCCGGTCAGCTTTGATATATACATGATATGGCTGCAATTTGTTGAAATATACTATTTTCACTTTTGGGACTTAGTTGGATTTCTATAAACAACATCCTGCATTCTTTTCAGAGCAGTAGGTGGTCCTTCCTATGATGACATCAACTTAGGTAATTTGCCCTTCTTTCTCTGTGGATTCCTTAACCAAACTATGTCACATTGCTGAAAGCCTGCCGAGTTTGCCTTGGTGTCATATGAATTGACTACTGCCTTCGCTAGCAAGTATATACAGGGTTTGTTGGATAATAAACTAATCCGTCGTGGCTTACAGAACTCTCGTCTGTCTCCGATTAGTTCGGTATTACGGTTCTATGGCAGAATAAATTCTTCGGTGCCACATTTTGAAATATTAGGCCTGTCGGAAGAAAATTCATGTTGACGAATCAGATTCATTCCAAGAATAAACTCATCTTATATATCAACAACTAACACCAAATGGTTTAATTTTAGCCTTCCAAGTTGAAGCCCAATTTGCACTTCTTCAATCACATTAGCTGCTTCTCCATTTACAGTTTTCGACATTACTTTTCCGGACAATGGTAGGATTCTTAATTTATCAAGGCTTGACGTTATCAGAAGTACTGCAGCACCAATATCAACAGTTACAGTAATGGGTGTAGCATTTACTTTTCATTTAAGTTGAAGTTGGTCTCTCTCAGTCGTATTCCAGTCAGGATATGTGTCAAAAATGACTCCCCTTATAGAAAACCCTTATCTCTGTTTCATGTTGCTGAAGTGCTTGTATTCTTCTTTGAAAAGGTATCTGCATTGTTATGCAATCTTCCTGGCCTATATTTGATATGAAAATTGGACTGTTACAATTTTTCCTGATTCTCTTCTGTGTGGTCTCTGGATGGTGAATTAGATCTAGATAATTGCACCTGATATCTGATGTGTACATCTGTCACATTTGGCCCTTCTTAATTCCATCCAACAGTCCCTTCTCATATGCCCAGTTCGTCCACATCTGTAGTACTCTATCTTGTTTTTGCTATAATATGAAGTAGCATTTATTGTATTTCTAATTTTAAAATTAGATGGTTCTAGTTTTTCCTGGTTCTCTTCTATGTGGTCTCTGGATGATAAAATAGACCTTAGTTGCACCTATATCCATGTCCATTTCGTCCATATCTGTAACACTCTATGTGCTTTTTTAATTCCACTCGACAGTCCTTTTGCGTGTGTCCAGTTCGTTCACATCTGCAATCGATCTGGTTCCTGCTATAACGTGGAATATCACCTCATTTGTTCAGATCTTCCTGGTGTCTTCTATAACGTAAATTATCATCCCTAGTGTCTAGTTTCTTAAGAATTTCAGACAACATTGCTTCTATTGTTTGATTCGGTAAGTCCTCATTTTTCTCTATGGTAACAGCTCTCATTTTTGACCTTAACACATTGTAAGCTGCCTCTGTTTCCAAAGCCCTGTCCAACTCTTTACTACCATAACTATATTTGCTTATACGCAACATAAGCTGTATTTCCCGATCTCTGATTCCATCAATAAAATACGGCATTGTAACTTCTTCTTAAAATTCTTCCGTAGCTCCCGGGTAAGCTAGATGAACAAGGCGTCGGACATCTATTTCAATTCTTGCAAATTTTTTTGGTGTCTTGACTTGAGCTGTGACTGATATAACTGGCGCGGATGCTGATCTCCAAATCTTCTTTCTAATACAGCACTAAGGATTTCATAGTTTTTTTTTTGTTGGGTTAAAGGAATTGTTTGCAATAACTCTAATGCTGATCCACGAAGTGCAATTACTAATGCAGTAGCCATCTCTTCGTATTTCCAGTTATTTGCACTAGCGGCAACATGAAATTGTCGTTTGTACATTATTCAAGATGTTTGACCATGGTAAGTTGGAGGTTTGATGTTCTGTCTGATGGTTAATACTTTATCAGAAGGGCGATTATTCTTTATTTTATTGACTTCTATCTGCAGGCTCTTAATTTTGGATTCTATCCCGTCTACGACTTCTTGCATTTATTTAAAAACAAATCTGATGGCGAAGTTGGTTTTTCGCTATCTCTTTTAGTTTCCAAATTCAAAAATGAAATATGTTTTTCTCTATCTCTTCTAATTTCCAACAGAGTTTTCTGGAAACTCGATGACATCCTCACTTCTGATATTAACTGATAAGATTTTATCTTTTAAATCGCGCTTTGGGACCGCAGAATAAGACAGAACACTTTTCACTAAATTACTTCCAGTACTATATTAAATATTTCTTAACACTGCTAAATCACAACCATCTTGTTACTGCTTTCTTAATATCTTCACTATTCAAATACAACTATACCACTATCTTAAAACTCACATGCTACGCCTATTTATGTACCTATAGCAACTCCTAGAAATAACAAGAAATACACTAGCATAAAAGTTGAGATCTATCTAAAAATATGACCCATCGATATAATATTCCTTTCGGCATATTATAATAAAGATGACTCATCGCATCGAAATATTTGTACACGAGATCATATCAAAAAGTTTGTTGTAGTCCTCCGTAACACTATAATTATATTTAAAAGCTTTTAAAATTCCGCCTGTATGTTGTTCAGGCCTGATGCCTTTCCTTCTCTCATATTTTCCCACTAGATTACTTGATTTGGTTTCATTTTATTCATTTCAAGAAGTTCTGGTCGGTTATTAAAGGAAATTTGTACCAAATAATTTTTCCAAATGTGGTATATTTCTGTCTCATCAATCATATTGTCTTCGTTTTATACAGGTTGTTTGCTGGTATTGACTTTTCTTCCAGTCATTTTTCTCACTATCTATTGCACATTTAAACTGTTGTAATCCGTCTACAAAACTTCTATTTTCGCACATTTTTCTAGCATCCTATTTTTTGGCTTCTCGTATGTTCTTATTTATCTCCTTGTTTGTTTTTTAATATTCCTTTGGGAAACTTTTGACTAACCTCCTTTCTTCCATCATTTGAAGTAGCCTATTATTGATCCATGACTTTTTCTTTGTCACCTGTGTTCTCAACAATTCATACTTTTTTGCTAAGTCATTCAATCATTCGATCTATACTTCAATACTTGAGATACTTGATACTCCATTTAATGCATCATTAATTTCGGTTTTAGATTCCTTTGGGAAACTTTTGACTAACCTCCTTTCTTCCATAATTTGAAGTAGCCTATTATTGATCCATGACTTCTTCTTTGTCACCTGTGTTCTCAACAATTCATACTTTTTTGTTAAGGCATTCAATCATTCGATCTATACTTCAATACTTGAGATACTTGATACTCCACTTAATGCATCATTAATTTCGGTTTTAGTTTCTGATTTGTAGATTCCGCAGGTCATAATGATTGATTTTTCTTATGCTTTCACTTTTTTACTCTAAATACACGTACTTGAAGAAAGTGGTCTTTAGCCTCTTCATTCCTTAACTAGCATTGTGGATTTTACTTGACCGTGTCATGATTCTAACACTGTAATGCAACTTTTCAAATATTCCGTGTTAATACTTTGTTTCCTCCTGAGATCAGATCAGTGAACTTGAAACTCTAGAAAATGTATTCTTTAAGATCTTAAATGCGGTCATGCCTTCCTCATTCATATGATGTTGATCGTAAAGTTAGTTTGTAAATCTTTAGAACCAATTTTTCAATCCTAGTACAAAAGAGGGCCTCTATATTTGTCAATTTATTCACCAGACCTATTGACTAGCAAGTGGTGACCATTTATATCGGTGATCATTCGGTCGACAGAGCTTCGTCGGTTAAGATGGATATGGGATGAAATAAATGCGAGTTTTTCGACAGAGATTTCGATTGGATATTGTAGCCTCCCAAGATTTCGGGTGTGGGAGAGTAGCCAAGATCTTATAATGTATTAGAGAAAAATTCTGCACTCGAATATTCTGAATTATGTTGAAAGCTTTACTGCTTAAGGAGTTAACAGTCTTGAAACCCATCTTACTAAAATTTAACTTACAACAACTTTATAATGCAGAATTATGCAAACACTTGGTTTAGATATAATTAATGCTTTACCAATACTCGATGATATTTAAAGAATCACCGGTTCCACTTTCCTAAAAACATTGAAAATAGATTTACCAAATTATCGAAACAACTTTTATACATATTTAGTTTTAAAATATAATGAAGCCTACGCCAGTCATTCGTTCGGAAATATTTTGAGAAAAATTATCTTTCTATATTAAAAACCGCGATATTCCAATTTCATAAAATTAATATATCATATAACGTAAGAATATTGAGAACTTAATCGTAAATATTTTGCAGATTGATATATTTCAAACTACCACCTTTCTAAAGTGTTTGCAATTGAGGGATTGTTTCTATTTGAGGGTAGTTATTAAATTCTAGATAATGTTTTATCTCGTAAGCTGTATACCATATTTAGAAAATATCTCCAAAATGAATTATTTCACAATATCTTCATTACATCTTAATTAAGTTTGATTAAAATAAAGTCTGCATCATTGAAATGTGGTTGTGTTAATTCTGTTGATTAATTTTGTTTTGTATGTAGTTAGTTTATACTTAAATAACAAATAAGACTTATTGCTTTAACCACAAAATTGGCTCTTTAGGAATATTTAGATGCCCTATCCAAAATAAAAGATTGAAACTGGGCATCCGACATTTATTGTCATTTATCACACTCATATTTATTCTAATGATAGAAAATAACATGTTTCCTTTTATAATATAACCGCGTATGAATATTTATGACAACAAATAACATAGTGTCTCTCTAAATTTAATAGTTTTTCAACTAAAATAACTTATTGCAATAGTCTGTATTTTTTATTTATATTAATGTTTCATTACATATTTTTAATTTAATTATTTTTTTTTGTCTTCTTGGAGTGAAAATTTAAACGCGTGCAAAAATTTTTAAACAGAAGATATTCAACATAGTTAACACATCTAATAACACAAAAAAGAAAAAGAAATTGAAATACACTAGACCAAGGTAAAATAATTGCAGTAAATATCAATTGAAGATATCTTATGCAATTCTATATAAAGGGATCAAAAAAATTGGATATATTATAAACCGTAGTACGTACTGGCGCCAAAATATAACGCAAAGCCTGTATATTCTTTCATCATGGGATAAAACATCGGAAAATTGCACGAGGCTTAACAAAAGGAAAAATAATTAATTTTAATGTACAAAAATAGTTAAAATGTTAACATTTACAATAGAAAATAAAAATAATACTAAGTTTGCCTGTTATTCCGCAGGTTAGAACGCTAATTGTTTTGTCTCATACAAATCTGGCTGCAACACTGCTAAACCCTATTGTGGTGTGTATGAACTAGTTAAATATCAGTGCTCGAAAATTGAAATATCTAGATTGTCACCAAAAGATAAACAAGGAAAAAAAAAGAAAAATCAGAAGAAGAGCCCTTGAGTTTTTAATTAAGATTAAAGGATTCCTTCACTGAAACGTGCGCACTGCTAACATCCCCATCTCCAGGCTTATTCAAAAAAAAAAATAACACAATAAATAGTGAACAAGTTAAAAGATAAGGTAACTAAAAAACTAATCTCAATTGCTGGAACAAATCGAACTATATTTCACCACAAAAAAATGAGATAAAAAATTTGCACTCACCTTAGTTATTTCGAAAAGAAAAAGCGAAAAATCACGGCAAATGGCCTCGGCCTTATTTATATCAAAGATTCATGCGTGCACACAACGCTCCTTCCTCAAGCGTTTCTAAAATTTAGAAAAGATTACAGCTCCAAAATTATTCAAACACGAGGTAACAACCGTCAGCTGAAAAAAATTGTTAAATAAACCAATTCATTAGTCATCAATAAGTAATCCACTAATTGTTTATGAAAAAAAAATATTTTTTTGTACCATTTACTGTGGGTATTACCCATGCAACCCAAGTAATGAATATATTTCCTGTCAAATTTTTCTCTCTCAAAAATTATCGATTTTCTGAAAGTTCGACTTCGCAGATTTCGCAGACTAGATGTCGCCCTGAAGCGACGATGGCAAGGCAAGTTACGAAACGAAATTTTTAATACCCAAGAAAAGGTCAACTTAACTAACTTCTCGATAGACGATTTATTGATGGGATGTTTATAACATCAGTAAACAAAAAAAAAGCATTGTTAGGGGTGAAAATTAAATTAGAACGTAGGGAAAATTAATGAACTTATTTAGATTACTACACAATAAATTCAAATAATAACATCAAAACAGCTCACAATGGGATAATAGATAATCAACACTTATGAAATAAAATTTGACAAACTCGATAGTGGCCGAAAACCTAATGCAAAAAAAGCAGTATCATAAATAAAGCAAAATCTACTGTTTAAAAGAATTTCAAGTAAATTGCCATTCGAAAGGGTTAAAGGAAGAATTACCCTCGGATAGTAGGCAAGAAAATTGAGATTTATCAGGAAAAGGTTTACAGTAAGTACAACAACAATGGAAATAAATAAAACTTCCCTCAATTTAATGACTGCAATCAACCTAAATAAGAGTCAAACAATGATAATAATGATCATATTACATTATAAATCCTATATTCTATAGTGTAAGGAAAGTAGCCAAAATTCAGAAATATATAATAACCGAGCTGGAAAAGAAAGTGACAAGGGCGGTGAATTACGGAGATTTGTAGTGAAACCAATATAGCAACTAACCAACAAATGGTATGTTTTTATTCAAAAAAATTCATGAAATATATTTAAACACAAGGATATTGTGTTTGATCACAACGTGAGTAGTTGATAAAAAAAGTAAAATTATTCAATTAGCCATAGTAAACTTAAACTGAACTTTGAACCGTGAGAAAATAACTAATTTCAATAGCATGTATCGGTTTTAAAATATTTCGGACGAAAACTCTGTCTCTTTGAGGTTCGGGTTCCATTTATTTTTTAGGATTAACTTGTCTGGCACATTTCTAAAAATTGTTATTTTTTTGAATTTTTGAACTTCAATTATAATTATTATAAAACTCAATAGAATTTAAAAAATATTAACAACAAATAATGTTGTCTGCAATAAATTTTTCTAAGAAATCGACATCTAGAGAGTTCCCAAGTATTCGGGATTTTTCTAGACACCCTATAAGATCTTTCACGTTATGAACAAATAATGTTTTAAAAATATCTACTCCTAGTTCGAAAAATGTTACCATGACTTAGATTTGCTTATTGTACATATTCATGTATAATAACAATTTTGGTAATATTTTCGTATATTTTAATAAGCTAATAAATATAGTTCTCAAAATTATCTAGATCCTACAAATCGCAATAACCGACATAAGTAAATATCCTGCGGTATATATGAAAAAAATTCTTTCCCTAAAGGTACTAGGGAAATCTAATGATTTAAAAAGAGCTGTGAATTACATATTGAAAACATAAACTCGATATGACCACTTATGACAATTAAGTAAAATATTTATAACAGAGAAGATTTTCTGAACATAACTTATTAACTTCACCATCAACCTAAGTAAAGACTTTTTGAAAACATGAGAGCACTTTTGGCATGGCGGTTTGTAGTCATCTGTATAGAACTTTGACTCATTTAAAAAGCGTGCGCCTGGATCACTTGGAACGACTTTCTACCAAACTCCTTTATACTTGACCACACGACCAATAAAATGTTTGCCTCAAATTTATTGAATAATTAAATAAGATAGAACACCGGCCATATTTCGGAACATTTGATAACGCATCTTTTGGAAAACATATTTTTAGTAAAAACGACCCTGAGAAATCGCTGAAAATTAAAAAGTTCCTACTAAGGTTGTTACGGAGTGTAACAGGGGTGGCCAGTTAGTAAAAAGTATTTTTTCCATAATTTTTCCCGATGAAGTTAAGTTTAGAAAATTTGAAATTTATTCTATTTCACACTCGTTACTCTATCCTTTAAAATAAAATGAGGGGAAAACATCAAACATTTTTTCATTAAATCATATAGCCAGGATCCTATTACACGGTCCCTGTATTTCCCGTCCAATAACCATCTACAAGTTTGAAGTAATTAGTAAGACGAATTTCATCAGTTGTAGTATACCATAATAATAAAACAATGTGCGAGAGGAGATATCAAGGATACTTTGTTTTTGGAACCAATATGTCACGCCACCTTTAAGAATTTATCCTCGAAAATGCAGTTGTTATTTTAAATACATCAAAAATGCCGCATACGTCGACTACCAAAATGCTTTCAACTCAGTGCCACATCACTGACCATCAGCTATACTAAGAACACTTTATGTCAACCTGGAAACCTAGGATCCAAATGCAAATAACTTGTAGTAACAACATCGCGACATACAATTCCAATACGAGAAGAGATATTTTAAAGTTCATTAAGCCCAATGCAAGTAACTCATTATCACACCCTTCAGATTCCACCAGATGCCGTTTCAGTATTTTAAAGAGATGGTAGGACTAAACTATCATCATATGTATATGATTTTACATAGATGGCCTCTACAAGAAATCAGTTGAAAAAATGCTCAAAATTGTGGGGGAATAAAGCAACACAATTGGGCAAACCATCGAGTACATGGGCATAAAACTGGCACAAACAATTAACCAACGAACTCTGAAGGCCGAATTAACAAACCAGTTCATAAGATGGGTATTGCGAACTGACTTAAAAAGCCAAAATTTATTTAAGGCACTTAACACATATGCATGCTCTACCCTCAGCAACTCTGTTAGAATGGGGAAATCGAATAAAATAAATACAAAAAGTCTGCAAAGAAAAGTCAGAGCACTCTTGGCAAAGACAGACAAACATGGAAAAAGAAAATCAATGAATATTGGTTGGCGATTAGACAAAGCAATAATAAATTTATATCATTAATTCCAAAGGCTAGCAAATTCTTCTGTTTTACATCGGACATTATGCAAGACTGATGACCTAACACTGTTATGATTGAGGGAGCCTGGCTGCATATGCTCTTTTATGAACGACACCCAAATGAGATCAGCCAGGAAAATGTCGATAAATTAGTTGACGGTTGACGTCGAGGAAAATGTTTCTAAAATCCGAAGACTTTTTATTCCTTATTCAAAATCAAGTTATTCCAATGAAAAACAATTTAGAAATACATCATCAGAGACTCCTTCATCCTGAACGACCACTGCTACTACGTGTGACTGCTTGTAATGCACGGAATTTTATAGAATATAAAACAGAACTTAACTTAACATTAAACCTGATACATGGACAAGGCCTCAACAGAGCTGAATACCTTTGATGTCTGAGTAGATCCGGAATACTCCCTGCAGAGATTACGAAAGCAGTTTGACTTAGTTTATTAAATATGGAAACATTAAAACTTTACTGAACGTCTAAATTTTTAAAACAACCACATAAATTATTTACATCATTTTAAAGGCAAAGTTACTCCCGACGTAATTATGAAGACATTACCATTATATAATAAATTACGACTTAAGCGTAAACAAAATGTTGTGTTTGTGTTGCTCTGAATAGTTCAAGTTGTTAAATGATTAAAATTGTAGGCACAATATAATAAGACTAATTTCGATATAACTTCTTATTGAGTTCATTTTTATACACAAATATGTAATAAACAACAAAAGTTGTTAATATGGTGACCCACCAGTGGTGACTTTTCATTAGGTTTGCAGTTTTGCGCAACTCCTAAAATAATTGTAAATAGTATTATTTTTTTTTTAATTTCTACTGATGGTTTAATGATTAAATTTGAATCGACTTTTTACTTGGATTATATGCGAACAATAGTCAATTATTGAAATAATTTAATTTTCTTCTCCTAAATATCAAGAATAATTTGTCTGTATTACAGTGTTACGCCTGGAAACGTTATCGCTTTGCTGGTTTGTAATTTTAATGCCATCCAAGCTAATCCATTGATGCGTATATGGAGTTGCCTATCTAAGATGTGGAGATTAATTCGGTCTCATAAGCTTTCCTGTAGGTAGCAAGTTGACTTGCAAACCTGTGTTTAGTTTGCCTGCAGCGTTGCCATACCTCGCTCAGTTGAGCGAGATCTCCCTCTTCTTCTTCCTTATTTACTCTCTCGCTCCTCTGTGTTAATTGTCGCTCGTTTTAATTGCTTTGCCACTGCCAAATAAAAATTACAGTTGATGCAACGGAAGAGTTTTTTCAAATATTTTTCACATACGAAATTTTTTAAACAAGAAAATATTTCGAAATTAGTTAGTAAAGCAATAGATAGAAAGTCAACCTTAATAAATTCTGAATAATTCAGTGACGAGCTTGGCTATTTTAGTACACGTGGCATCACTCCTAATATTTATGTGGATGCCTACATCCTATATAAATACAAAAAGAGTGGAAGATAATTTTTTCTCGTGATTTTATGAAACGTTGTGATTTCTAATTGACATAAAATAATGTCGAGTGCTCGATTGATTTATTTCAAGCCTTTAAGCATGGACTACTGGAAGTAATGCTAAGTGCCTCGCGCGTATTAATAGTAGAACGAAAGAGAAAGCAAATAGCAGTACATGCTATCTCTCTTACTCCGAAAATTTAGTTATGATTCTTTCCCTACCACCATACGTTCGGAGCGAGAGAAATTGCATGTACTGCTATTTATATTCTCTTTTTCTACCATGTAACTCAGGCAAAATTCTGAATGCAGTTTACAGTGGTATAGGCTCGAATTTTCAGCCAAAAAAATCTCGCTCTTTAATTAAAATTATGTGCGTTTTTGTGGAGTTTTCGAACTCGCGTTTCGAGAACATGATGAGTCTACGCCTTTGTCTATCCTGGCGTCTTTCGAGGTTTAATTGATTTTAGTGCTGAATTAGACAGTACTCTGAAACAACATTTGGAAAAAGCATGGGTATTTAAAGGTACGCAAAAACCATTCAAAATAAAATTTTACAAGCAATGTTTATTTTATATCAAGAGGAAATTTCTAAAAAAAAGAAACTGATTATTTGTCTATAATAGCTGACGAAACTGGTGACGTATTAAATATCTTTCGAATCGCAATTGTCTTTAGATATATTGTACGGGGAAAGATGGTTGAACAATTTTGGTATTTTTTAGTGCTTTTAGAACATGACGCAAAAACCTTGTTTTCTATTATACGTAAAGAACTTGAAAATCACGCTAAAGGTTATAAAAATAAGCTTATTTCGCAAACCTATGATGGTGCATTGGTCATGAGCGGCTCGTCGAATGGGATGCAAGCAATTATAAAAAAAAAATCTTAGATGATAGTAGAAACGTATCACGAACTAAATCATCAGGGTATGTCAAAATTTTCAAAAACAAGAGTTTCCTTTCATGGTTAAATTTATTTTACAAAATAATGCCTCAAGTTGATTTCTTATTTGGTAAGTTTCAAACAAGACAAATTGACGCTGTTATCGCAAATAAAAATATATTATGATTTGAATCAAAATTAACAGAAATTAGAAATAATATTACCTCAAACGACTTTAAGCCATCTCCATCTACTTCAAAATGACTTAAGCTTGATGATTTCGCGGGGTTTTCTCGGGAAGCAAAATTAGTTTGTAATATAATTATTTGTCAAGCACAAGAACGATTTAGCTTTACAGGTCTCTTGGTAGCAACCAGTCTTTTTTTTCGGAACAGTATGTCGAATATAGTACATGTTTTCCCGAATAAAAATTTTAGGATACGATTACCTTTTACCCCTTTTTTATCGAACAAAAACTCCATAAAGAACTGACCGTCATATAGAAAACTGAAAAATTTAGATCAATTTCGAGATTTCTAGTACTTTATAACTATCTTTCGCAAAACATCGAGCTAAGTGAGACTTTTAGTGAATTTCTAAAACTTTAAAAATTTTTAATTAGTATTTCGATGGCATCGGCTGAAGCAGAACGGTGCTTTTCTACCCCCAAACGGATAAAAACGTTTTAACGGAATACTGTGAGCCAAGAAAGACTTTCCTGCTTTGGCAATCCTTTCTAAAGAAAGGGATCTTTCAATGAGCGGGTTATTGGTAATTTTCCTAATGTCAAAGATCGGCGTATGGATTTTCTTTATAAATAATTCACTGCTTTGTTTCATACTAACTCAATTTATAAAGGCATCTACGGTGCCTATGGCAGTTTTATACATATCTATGTTTTAATGTACCATTGGAATTGCAACTCATACTTTTTTAATGTACCAGCCGCCAATGTGTTCCACGTCAATTATTAACATAATAATATAGAGCCTACAATGAATATGTTTATATATAAAAAATGATTTTAAAGTTTATAACATATATTAACAAGTTAAATAATTTATCAGAGGGATAGATAGGCTTTAATTTTAAGCGGATCAAAAAATTATTTTATTTTTTCTCAGGAAAGAAAATGTCACAACAAACTATGAGTATTGGAAGGACCAGAGAACGAAGAAAGAGTCATAGAGGCTATCAAAATTGTGAGTCCAAAACTGCTAGAACGAATAACAACTCTGTTTTGTCTATGATTACATCTGACTTTAGTACCTATTAAATAGAAGGATGGGATAATAATTTTGCTGTATAAAAAGGAGAAAATGCCGATTTAGAAAATTATAGGCCTCAATCGAATGTACAAACTATTCACTTAGATAATAATGATCAAATTAGAAAATAAGTTACATTTCTTTCAGTCAATGAGCAGACTAGTTTTAGATTAAGTTTTGAAACAAAAGATCACCAGACCACTAGTCCTGCAGTTTATAAATTTCCCAAATGTATTTGACAAACATGAATTAGTATTATGAACGCTTGAAGAAACTGTCGAATAGATTACAGAAACCAATAAATTTAGGAGTTTCGAATTATTTACAAATTTTACCAGCACCTCAAGAGCTTGGGATATTCTAAATGACTGAGGAAGTCACGAGAGCATTAAATCTATCAAATACAATGAGAAGAAATTATTTAATCCATACTCGAATACCCGTTTACAAATCTGCACTAGGATGCAAAAGAGTCACCTTAGGTTCACAGATGAAGTTGTTTTAATAACAGATGATTTAGGAAAAATGAAGACAATGTTATGGGAACTCGAAACTGAGTGTAGAAGAGTTGAATTGAAGATAAGCATAAACAAAACAAATATCATGCAAATGAAGGGAAAACTGTAACTTCAAGGGACTGAAATAAAAACACTGAAAAAGATCAGGATCAAACAAATGAAATTCAAAGAAGAATACACTTTGGCTGGGCAGCTAATGAATAACCAAAAGCAACCTTTAAAAGCAATATTCCAATTAGCTTGAAAAAAAGTGTTTGATCAGTGCGTTTTCCCTATGAAAACGTGTGGAGCAGAAACATTAATATTCATCCGAGTAACAACACCCAAACTCGGAATATTGCGAAGCAAAATGGAAGGTCCAGTAATTTTATAATATTCAGAGATAAAGCTATGAACGAATATGTACAAAGATGAACGAAAGTAATATATATCATACATAAAATAACTGGAATGAAATAGAACTACCCAGGTCATGTAGCCAGAATAAGTGATGGAAGCTGGACGTGACTATAAGTGTCGAACATGTACATACACAACTAAACTACGAAAATGCGCATGTGAATGACTGCAGATGTCATAATTGTAGTTTGATGTTAGTTTTAATTGTCAATTTTCATTGCCGGACTTCAGGGACTCTTTTTGCCTTCTTAAGTTTTCCTTTTAGAAAAATTTTAACGCCTTTTTAGAGTTGAATTTCGCGAAACAATTTTTTTTCTTACATTAATTTAGGTTTGGTAAAGGTTTCTTTCATTTTAATTTTTTTGTATATTTTCTAACCTAACCAGTTGTAATTTTGGCTAGTTATTTTTTTTACGACATATGAACGTGAATGTATAGAAGCCGTTATGCTTTTTTGCCTACCACTTGGTTAAGGGAGATCTGAAATCCAGCAGTGACCGACTATTGGAAAGAATGCAAATTTAGTAAGCGAAGCACAGTATTAGGCCTTTATAAATATTTTCATGATGTTACTTTTGAATATAACCTAATTGTCAATAAATGTGAGGTTGTCTTGGTAAGCGTGAGCAATCTTTTTTAATTTGTAAGTTTCTTTTATAACTAAAAATTGAGTCAAAATTCCTTTTTTTTTCTCCATATCTAAATACAGTTTTTCATCACATAGCATTATTTTTGTGTTTTCCAACCAGAAACTAATCGGAAAGTTTTTTTTTCGTTATTTATATTAAACTAACTGATGTCCTCTACAGGGTATTTCTAAATGTTTTATACAAAACGCTAGGCAAATTTCTGAGACTAAAATATGAGAATCTAACTCAAATGCTGATATTTTCCGAAATACAGGATGTAAGAAATATTTTTTTTCTAATTTTTTGCCAATATTTTTCTTAATAATATTTTGAATTCCTCTAATTTTGTTACATTGAGGTTTTTAGGATAAAAAATCAATATCTGATTACTCTTCTCCTGTATCTACAGCTTCTATTTATTCTGTGTCTCGGCATATATTATTATTTCTTGACATCTGTTATCCAAAAAGTTATGTCTAGTAGATGTTGCTTCGAGCAGCATTTTCTGTAACAACCGAATTTCAATGTTTTATTGCGTACTGACACTCATCTTAGCCTCTTCCCCTCCCCATGCTTTAATGCCTAGGAATGATTCAAAAAATCTGGAGCTTGTTTAAGCGTCAACAAACCAACAGTAGTAAAAATTTACCTAGCAACGAGCTCACAATGTTAAGTGTCGATATTAATTACAAAATAGTATTATCAAGTGATTTAGTCTGGCAAACTTTTACTTTTTAATTTCAAAATTTACCATTTTTTCGCTATGGTCGAATATTATACTAAAGTAGAAATGACTGATATGATATTAGTTTATGATGAGAATATGAAGAGAAAGATTTCTAAATAGAGGCGTTCCAAACCATTATACATTTACCGGTGTTGAAAGGTGTCTTCGGAAAAACCGGTAACTTTACTCCTGTAATGCTTAAATATGGACGGAATCTTACTATGAGGATACCGGAGGTTTTTACTCATATGACAAATATTGATCCGTTGTATGAGTGCATGTCTTTTAATTCATTAGGAATCCTAATATCGAACTTCTTAGCGAGTCTAAGACATTTTAAGTGGTTTTCAATTATTCTGTGCGATACATTTCACCTTTCTGTAATCTTTAGAACAGTTATATGACGATTTTGTTAAAGTATGACTTTGATTTTGTCATCATCAATTTCAGTAGATCGACCAGAATATAAGTCATCTTGGAGTGAAAAATCTCCGGAACGGAATCTTTAAACCCATTCTGGCACATGCGTTCTGCTATGCCATCAACACCATAAACCATAAACGTCACATATCTCTTTGTAAGCCTCAGCGGCTTTTTTCCTTTGCGGAAATAAAAAGATAGAGTAAGCTGAAAATGTTCGTTTCTGCATTCTATGTTTAAATTAACAGTATACTAAAAGCTACAAGTAAAATTACGCACAAGTTGTTTCTAGAGTAATCTAAGAAAAAGAAAGAAGAAGTGGGAACTCAATACCCTCATCCACCGCCGCACTCTGAAGGAGAGACGACTGTGCCTTTGTGACTCTGCATCTGAACGAAGAAATATATATTTTAACCCCTTTTTCTTCTTTTTTCCTAATATAGTTTTTTAATTTCTCTTTATTTGTCATATTATACAAAATCTAAAAGAGAGCAAAGTCACCAGGACATAAGATGGCTCTTTTAATTGAGAGCAAGGCCCAGAAGATACCAAAAACCCTCCTTTTATGAAACTGAAATTTAAAAATCCTAAAACGGAACCAAAATTTTATCAGAAGTAAAGTCATGCAATGAGGTCAGCAATTTCAAACAAACCAGAATAGAAAACAACCCAGAAGGTTCAATATCATTTAAATCATTATCATTGAAGTGACGACCCTCATTATGCAAAAGAGCCATATCGATTTTCTTTACCTTGTGCATTGACATTTTTCTCATAATGGAGACAGTTAGCGTTGTTGATTTTTACCAACATTTTATAATGCAATAAAAATTGACCATGACCAGTCAACATCTGAGAAATTTTTCTCTCAAGTTTAAGCACCATCTCTTGACGACTTGTGACATCGGGAATAAAACTGAATGTGTATCTTGCAATTTCTGCCCACCCGGACTGTCAAATATCTAATGTCCTGGATCTTAACATCTTCTTTAGTGAACTTTTACTATTTCTAGAAATAGTTGGCAATTCAAAATCGCCGCATCAGACATTGCCCGTTGAACTGTTTATTGACATCCAGTCTTTGGAGAATCAACTGATCCAAAGGTGGAATATTAGCTATCACGGCCACAGCCTCTGTTGAAGTCGAAATATATAACAAACTAGTGGTCTTTGCAATCACCCCTCTTACTGCATTCAATTTACTTAAAATTTTCCTATGCGAAATCTTGTCTTCGAAAATGACTGCACAGTAAGTGAATCTAGGAACAATTGTTCCACAAAAGAGAGTTCTTAAGGCTTCTGACCCAATGCTAAAAATTCTGCTTAGCGAATTTCTTAATTTTTGAAATAATGTCTTAACTATGTCACATATATATGTGAGATGAGCTTGAAATGAAACGTTCTCATCCACAATGACACCCAAATATTTCGCCTGATGTATTCTTATTAGTCTTCCTTGACCTACTTTAACTGAGGTTTCTAGATGACTTACCCAAAACTATGTAGTTTAATTTATCTACTGCAATTTGCAGGTTATTTCTTTGAGTCTAAATCTTCACTATGTCAAGAGCGTTATTCATCTTAATCTCGAGTTGAGGTCTGCTATTAACACTGACACAAGTCCTTCAAAACAATCACAATGCTATATATGTGTGGCAACCAATGATACTTTCTTACCGAACCAATAGTATAAAAAATACAATAGTACCCTAAATTTTTCTTGCAATTACACTTTCCCCGTCTGTTTTTGGTTTAATAGACAGCATATACATTCAAAATTTAATCGCAAAATTAAATTTTAATTAATAAAAATAAATTAATGAAGATACCTTAAGCATAATAATACAATGCCAATTTTTCTGATTTTTAAAGCTTATCGATCTTTGCAAAATCTGAATTGGACTTTGGAGGCTCACATGATACATTTCGCCCCAAACATTACACGCGAGAGCAAAATAACAGTGTTTTGAACTCGTCTTTTCAAAACTAAAATTATTCCAAAACAGTCTTCCAATAGACGTTTTCGATGTATTTTCTTCTCGGCTTTCCACCGATATGGTTAGATTTCTTAAAAGTTGACGTTTTGATCTTCAAAAAATACAAACCGTGTTATAGGTGGGATTTTTAATATTTTTTTTTTGCTATTCTCGATTGAAATCTGAGGATTTCTTTCCATCGCTGTAGGTATTTTTCAGAATGGGGTTTTGATATTTTCGAGAAACGAAGAAGTAAAGATCAGATGACACCTGAGTTTTATACCATAATATGTTAGTATTATATCATAGTCATTGATTTTTTAAAACAGTTTTCGTTTCTTTTTACGTCGCATGCTTCTTTCTCGAGTAACTTTTTATTTCTGAACTGATTTTTTCTCCTTAAGAACTTATCTTTAACTTTTTCACTTTTTTTCAATTTTTAACTTTAGGAATTGTGAGTATAATGATATTTTTTTTTTGGATTGGATGGAATTTTCATCAATTGGGATAACACCCTGCCTAATTGCCTAGGCCTTATCTTACCTAGGTTTGAACGCTAAACAAATTTTTTCATAATCATCTTCACTGCTACAAAAGATGTTAGTTTCCTTGCAGTACTTCTTGGCTAGACTGACTTGTTTTATTTATGGGATTAACACATCTACTTCTCCAACAATCCGATTATTATATTATTTTGTCGAATAACACTATTAAGAGATAAATTTGTTCAATAGACTTGAACGAATATTTAGGACTTCGGCCACCAATTTCAAATTTCATTTTGACATTCAAGGAAATGTTTTCATACTGCAATCAGAAAGCGCTGCTCGGGTTGGTTGTTCGCATCATGTTTGACGCGTCATTTCTCGTTCCCATTCTGAAAAATACCTATATCGATGTAAAAAATTCTCAGCTATTTTTCTAGACTATCAAAAGTTTAAAATGCCATTTTCGAGATGGTGGTCTAGGTTTTGAATTTCGCGAACAATAACATTAATTTAAATATTATATGACATATTTAATTGAGTTTTAAGATACCTATCCGAGGATATTTTACTTAATGAGGAACCTAAAAACCTTACTTTTCTCACAGGGGGTGAGGTCAAACTACAAACAATCTCAGAAATAAATGTCGAAAAGTAACTTTGATATAGGTGCCGAGGTACAGGAAAATTAATGGAGATGAAGAATCGGATACTCTAGCAAAATACAGGGCAAAGTCTTGAAGACAAACGTTTATAAATATGAGCTTGAGCAACTTACCTGGGCCAACAGAAGCTAAAAGAATCTTAAATCCATTGCATAAACGTGTAACAGAGTTTTCCAAGCTCCCTAAGAAAGACTTTTGATTGATAATAGGATATTGTCCTTTAATATATAATCCAAAAAAAAAACAGACATAAACGATAATGCTGTAATGCAGCAGAAACAGCATAACATCTGTTCTATAAATGCAGGGTCCTTCTGGCAAAGGAATAAAAATTCCCATTCCCATTAAAGTAACAAATTTTGCGAAAAGTCTTGGTATACGTACTTTAGTAGATTAGGTTCATAGGTCGAAATAGTACAATAAGATTTTTTAGCCACAAAATGTTTGTGATTTTATTTATTTAAAGAATAGCCGATCATGCTGCGGACTACAAACTTAAACTTATATTTTATTGTACTCACATGCTATTTTTTTTATTAAAGTAATAATTTCTATGTTTCTTATGAAACATGTGTCGTATTTATTACTGTTTCTAGTTGATTCTTTAAATTAACTATTGCCTTTACAGTAGGTATTTCCTAAACATTGTTCTATGACATAAAAAATTTACGACGAAGTTCGAGGAGGTGATTTATTACAACTTATCGGGGCTGCTCCTTTTAAACTTTGTAGTAAAAAAATAATTTACGAGAAAGTTAAGAGCATTTGGAAAGGAGGAGTGGCGATAAAGCCTCTATATGACTCTCCTGAACGTTATTCTTCAAAATGTACGAAAATGTTCAAATATTAATTTTTGTTACTCTATAAAATATAAAGTTTTAGGCAGGACTTATATTTATTTTAATATGTGCTAATGTTCAAGAAAATTCTAAAAATCATATATTTTTGATATTTTACATAGAATGCATCATAAATAAGTATCATAAAAAATTTTACATATGTAATATAAGAATATACAGGCTATCTCTAAAAAATCTGTATAAGATGAGAGGGCAAATTCCTGAGACTAAAATATGGGAATCTAGCCCAATTTATCTTTGTCTGAAAGTCGACAGTTTCCGAAATACAGGATGTTAAAGTTGTAACTTTTTTGTAAATATTTGTCTTTATAATAGCTTGATATTCATTAAATTAGGTACTTTGAGGTTTTCTAGGATAAGAAATCAAGATCTAATTACAGTTTCGATACACACCGCAGAAGGCGTCAGCTACAGCACTTCACCGACATCTCAAGTTCATAAAGTTTTTGTGCCTCGGTATAACAAATTTCTAATTTAAAATTGTTGTGCCTTGATAATTTTTATCAAAAAAAATTATACCTAGTAGATATCGTTTCGAGCAGCCATTTCTAAGGAAATCGAATTCAAATATTTAATTGCGTAGGGAAACTTGTTATAACCCCCTTCATACTTCATCCAGGCTTAGGACTACATTAGGAAATTTGTAGCAAGTTTAAGGGTCTACAGATAAACAACAATAAAAATTTAGATAGCAACGAGCTAACAACGATAAGTATCATCTTTAGTTACAAACAAGTATTATTAAACGATTCAATCTCACAAACCTTTGTCACTTAATTTTAAAATTTATCATTTATTTCTTAAATTTTTCGCTATCGTCAAACGTTACACTAACTTAGAAATAACCTAAGATATTAGTTAACGGTTTTTATCACGGAAATTGTCGGATATCGGTGAGCTTTGGAACGCAATGTTCCGACCAATTTTTTTTCATGTTTTTAGTCCATAAAACCTTTTTTATTGAGTTTCTTATATTCTTATATTTTTCTGAGTGGTTTTTCTTAATAATTTTTTTTTGTCCGAGTGGGCCTTCAATTGTTATTAACAAAAAACATGCAAAAAAATTAACGGAAATGATTTTAAAGATAAAACACGTTTAAATAAACACTTATCATTTTTTGACAACTTTTCGAAAAATGCTTCCTTTGCGAGATATTTGCAATTTTATTTATGCAAAAAAAAATAAAAAAGAAATTCGACATTTTTAGAAATTATTTTTCGAAAGCTACTAAACTGATCGTAATTCTCAAAAATGCCTAACAATCCCTGAACCTTCAACCTCAACAGAAATTTTTTTGATAAGGTCAAATAAAGTCTGTGGTGCTGAAAATGGATCTCATTGTTTTTATTGCTAATAATATAATTATTTTTATCAATAACCCTCTTTGTCGGGTAAAAACCATCAGGTTACCTTTGAGCTCCACTTTGAGCATCACGGACGCCCATATTACGATCCGTTTAGTAATTTTCGAGAAAAAATTTTCCAAGAATGACAGATTTCGTCATTCTTTTGCATTAAATCGCTATTATCTCGGAAAGAAACTATTTTTCGAAAATTTATCATGAGACAAAAAATGTTTATTTAACATGATTTATCTGAAAGAATCAATTCCGTGTATTTTATTTTTTTTTTGTAAGTTTTTGTTGACAACAATTGACGGTCCACTCAGAAAAACAATTGTATTAAAACAAAATTATTCGATACATTGGGTTTCAAAGCATCTTTTTAGGGGAAAATCGTTCGCCTACTTCTTTGTGTACTCTCATCGACTTCCGACAATTTCCTTGGCAATAACGGTTAACTAAGAGAGGCAGAGGCGAGAATGGGACTCCACCGACTAAATCACTCAAAAGTAAAATCGCAAAGAACGTTGTCAGGACACAAAAACATATGTAAAAAAATCAGGAGTTTTGAGTTGGAAATGGACACAGACCATATGAACTCGAGCTACCGTTATAATATACCGTTTGAAGTCACAATAGAGGATCGAATGGCAAGTAAAAGAGAAAAACCGGAAACATGCTCGGGTGCAAGTATCTGGTACACTGATGGTTTCAAAACTAGTGAGGGTACTGGAGCTGGGATATATGGGTTACAACCAAGGAAGGAACTAACCCTTCCCCTTGGGAAATACCCAACAGTATTCCAGGCAGAAATAACAGTGCGCAGAAGAGAAAAAACAGGAGAGCTTACAAAGGGAAGCAAATTCTCATTTACTCTGACAGCCAGGCAGCCCTAAAAGCCCTCAAGGGTCAAAAGGTATTATCGAGGCTGATTTGAGAATGTCAAAGTGAGCTGGAAATTCTGGCAAAAGACAACAGAGTTATGTTAAAGTGGGTACCAGGACATGAAGGCATACATGGAAATGAAAAAGTTGATGAGCTAGCTAGAGCAGGGTCAGAATCTCAATACATTGCTCCAGAACCGGCCTTTGGGGTGCCGCGGTGGGCGGCCCGAGAAGCAGTCAAAGAATGGATCAAAAGAGAACATAAAAACCACTGGATGAAACTGGCAAGGAAATTACTCCAAATGAGTAGGAATCAATTAAGGACTATTACGGGTATAATGACGGGACACATGGCCATCAAATTACATCTGAATAGAATGCATCTATATAACGGAAACCTCAGCTGTAGACATGTGGATAAGCCGAGGAAACGGTGAAGCACATCATATGTGACTGTGAGTGACTGGAGAGATTTAGACATTCGGGTCAGTAACTCTAAAACCGGGAGAAATACTCACTCACTCCTTAGCAGGACTGTACAGATTGAGCCAGGGGCGCTAGGTTGACAGAGTGGCTGTAATGTCTAGGCCTACTCTGGCCGCAGTACGCCCGGCTTTAGGACGGACCCGGAAAAAAAAGGAGGGGCTTCTTAGAGGGTGAACCGCTCGTCTAAAAGATTTTCAAATAGACGCGTACCAAACCACCAAACATTTGGCGCTATTGAAAAGCATCTTGGAAAAACCGGTAGATTTGATCCTGTAACGATTGATTGTGGATGTAATCTTAAAATAAGATCACCCGAGGTCGAGAATCACTTTAAAAAAGCTGAAATAAAAGCATTATTTAAAGGATTCAGTCATGTTGTCTCAAACAAAAGCATTGACCTTGATATATCAGGTATTTTAATAAATTTAATAATTAATGATGGTTAATCCAAATCGAATTGAAGCTCAATTAAGAGCGTAAGAAATCAAATCAGAAACACTACTAACAAAACTGCTCAAACTATTTGAACAGTCTTATTAAACTTCCTTGTACTTACCTGTTACTTACGTCTATATTCAAATCATTTCGCTTGCCTCAAAGTTTGCTATTTGCCACTAAATGATTTTTTCACACACACACACAGGGTTTCTCTCCTTGTGTAAGGAAGGGGTTAAAAAATTCTTTTTAACAGTGAGACAGAGGACAGCATTCTATTGATCTTTAAAATAGATATCAATATCTGGTGATTGGTTTTCCTCTGCAAAATGACATTGTGAGGAGTCCTCATCCGAATAAAAAGTCTGACGGAGCCAAATTTGAACTAGCGGCGGCTGATCTATCTCAAAGAAATTACACTCACGGAGGATGAGTTAAAATTTTGTCTGCTTTATAAATGTGATCACTGTTATAAAGAAAAATGATGCCCTTCTTCTTGTAAAACAAACCAGGTCGTTTTCACTTCTGCTCAGGATTACATAAAATTTTAAAAATCTGAATATTGGTATTTTACTATATCACAATATTGGAACGGAATTTAACGTTTCTCAAGTAAATATAAAGTTAAAACGAAATTTTAAGAACAAATTTAATTTACTCAGAAATGACAAATTTGTTTTGATTCCTATTACCAAATATCCATATGACCTAAAGTCAAATAAAAACTAATATAAATAGGTCACCTGAAGACTGATCTTTCATGGCTGCTCTGAAGTTTCTATGTGTACGACAGTATTTAGTTTCATCAATTAAATTCCGATATAAAAACTTTTTTGAAACCATTAAAGATCTCCTAAAATTTTTCTGGTTATATCGTATTTATTAGATACATACCTATTATTTTCTACGGAAATAAAAAAATTCCTCCAAGATTATTTTATTTTAGTACATATGACTATTATATCAATATTAAAACAGCAAATGACGTGGTGATATTAACAGAACATTATTATGGTTGTAAAAGCTGGGTGAGCTTAGTTGTTTTACCTACTACCCAATGATTACCGCCTACAAAAACCAAAGAAAATATATAACTTTAAAATTCTATATTTTCGTGTTTGAGGCAACAAAAGTAATTCAAATAATCATAATTTTAATTTTGCTATATCAATTTTCTTAAAACATCTATAATAATAATTACACAATTCATCATTAGCATAATTGTAACGTTAAGTCCAGTTTATTAGAAAGATAAAGCCCTCCAAGTAACACCCAAATTAAATCACATGAGAAAACAAAGAAGACTCTTAATTGCCCTGTATATCGCAGCTTGAACGTGACAATTGCAAACATATTCCGTTACTTCACGAATCGATGCCTCAACTAGACGTGCACCCATATTAAAACCCAATTTTCTTCTCGTAATTTGATTTTATAAGGTCGCGCGCCGACCGAATCCTCCCCCACTTCGGCGCCCTGTGAAAATTTGGGGAAGGGAGATTCCGTGCCCCCACTGCCGGATTTTCCTGATGCTGAAAAACACACCCCGCAAACTCAGTTGTTTACTCCTTGTGAATGGGGTAACATCATGCTATGTTACATAGTTTAAAAATTCGTCTCTCGGGGGTGACAAACCTACAGTTCAGTTTTGTGAGAAGTGATAAATAAGGTGTGTATATTTGCAAAGAGCTCCTGCTGCTCTTTTTAGACAAACAGCAAAGTGTGTAAAGCTTTTCGTAGATGCTTTTAAATGTGCTTTGGTAATGACCTGGTTAATAATAAGCAAGTTTTAGTGCCTCAATGTTTTATATGGTCATAAAATGTACGTATCTAATGTTTCAGGATGAGCTTAAAAATATTTTGTTAATTATTGTTTGGATTTTTCCAAAGTAGCCTGAATATTCTCTAGATATTTAAGTACTGGAGAAAGTACTAATTCTCCCAGAAGGGCTTTTAGTCTAATGTAGTAGTAATTAAAGTTCATTTGTGTAACTGTATGAAATCTTCCTTCATTTTTGTTATGTCAAAATATGAAATAAAGTAAATCACTAATTAAGAAACCACAAAAAAAATACAGCGCAAAAATCTCTATACCACTGATTTCAAAGTAAGTCATACGTCTTATTAGAAAATTGCCCGATTCACTTTCGAACAAAGTAAATAATTATAACTTTTTCAGCACTGTTATTTCTTTTAAAGAAATATAGGGAAAATCCTCCGAACGATATAATTCCTGTTTAAGCCATATATATGATTAAATCCGACAATATTTGTTTTGTTTATAGCCGTAGAAATCACTGCTAAAAAATTTCGTGACAGTGGTTAAATTTTTAAGTATATATGTTCCAAAGGTCTGAGGAAATTGAGATTATTTGTTAAATACAGCTTAATTAATGTTATTTCTTCTGTGATTTTTCATGTAATATTTGAAAACACTTTTTATTCTCGGATTAGGACATTCACCAGAAAATTTACTGCTACTTGATAAACTTCTATTTTCTTTGGATTACCCAGAACTATAATAAAACTAGTTATATAACAATTTGCTTGATATTTGGGAAGCAGAAAGCTGAATTAAATTTTCTAATATTGTACACTTTTCCTCTAGTTAAATGTCTTCTTATATGTTGTTATCAATATTTAACAAAAATAATTTATAATGATGTAAAGGATAAATAAAATGGAAAAATGTTCTTAAATAATGCCTCAATTTAACTTGTTTGTAAATTAAAATGGATATAATTGTTAACTTAGCGACGGAAAAGCTTGCCGATCATAAATTTATAAATTCCTATTTTCAGAGAATGCAGGTTTTAACGCATCATGACTCCTGCAAAAATTGATTTGACGAAAAAAGATGTCTGCACTTGCTGCTCCATATAGCATCCTTAGCCTATTTACTGTTAATTATCTTATATTCCAATTTCAATACTAAAAATCGAATCAGCTTTTATTCAATTTCTCGTAAAAGTCAATAAAGAACTATTCGTTTCCTAAAAACTCACAAAAATGTTTCATAATTATTAATAAATTAATAACTCTGTAAGACTTGACGTGACATTTTTTTATCTCTATATCTTCTCGTTTTCTAAATGGAACTTAATATTATTATTAGTTAAATCGATAATACTATATATTTTAATTTATTATTTAACAATACATAAAGTATAAATAACTGGTTTCCAAGAAAAACAATTTGCTTAGTTGAAAGTACAAAGAAAAATTGTCACCGAATGTTTAGTGTACGTCAACTGATTTGACTCCAGTAATAGTAATAAATGTCCGTGTGTACAGTTGGCAATTTACAACCGGATTCACCAATATGGTTAAACTTTAAAACTATCCTAAATTGACAGCACAACACTTAAACTGACAAAAGCAACAATAATTCAATCAAGTTTTAAACCCTAAAAATAAAAGCGTAAAAAATCATTTTGTTTTATTATTGAACCGGCAAAAATGGAGAATTTTATTTATTTTTGGAATAAAACTATTTGTCTTATTTATCGCAAGTTTATTATGCTTCATATCCCTATATAAGCATTTAGTTGTTGACTTATGTAATATAAATTATGACAATATCATAAGCAAAACAAAACTGTCGACTAAAAGATCTAAATTTTACGGCAACTAGATCGGGTTTAAGTCTTAAATCTTCTTAGTGAATCGGGCTATTTTAAATTCTAATTACGCTTGCAATTTTATCTCTTAATATTCTAGAATTACCGAAAATTGTTCAATATTCTGCTGAACACCTTTTAGAAGCTGATATTTACATTATTGTTAATGGAATTTTAATAATTTCTGAAAGCATTTTTTGAAACGAATTGTAAAAAAATACTTCTTATGTATTTGTTTAATTGAGTGACAATATCTGAAAACCGAATTTGTAGAATCCAGCATAACCAAACAATAATAAATGTGTGAAGAATGCTTCAAAGCTGGAGGCAAGTTTCTTGTATTACAAACTGTAAAAAACATTAAAAAAAGACTGGATGTAGCTTCGAAAAGGTAAATAATTATTTTTTGTGAAGGTATATCAAAACAAATAAATAATGGATTTTATACGTGAATACTGGAAAAATGTTGCCGTTTCCAATAAATACAAACAAAACCGATAACTGCCATTTAAAATTACCGAGGTTATGTTACCGGCTCTTTGTTAAAAATCACGTTTCTTTGTAATCAAATTCCAGATTGACAGTTTGCAACAATAGATTGTTCACTAACGCTCTTTTTGCGATTTAATATGATTTTATGCATCGTGTATTTACTAGTGGTTCAAAAAGGGAATGACTAACAAGAAAATAAGAAAGTTACAGTTAATACGTTTAATACACAGAAGTTGCCATAAAATATAAATTATTTAGCAATAGAGTCCTCTAAATTTTCACGCATGTCTCAATATGTTTGCGTAAGAAACCTTAACCTTATTTAAACATAAAAGATGACTCCCTCGGTGGCGTGGTGGTTAAGCAGTTGGCTCCGCATTATTGAGGTACCGGATTCGATCCCCAGTTGGTCTGGAGTTCTTATATTGTTAATATATCTGATTTGTAATTTAGAAACTAATTAAAGTGTGACTGACTACATGTCCGAACGACCCAAAGCCAGAGCAATGCAAGACTATTTCATAACGCTTATATATCTTTGTAATATAACTAAATACTAAGAATAGAAGTAAGATATTTGATAACATAAGGAAACAAATTTTAAACAAAGAAAATATGTTTCGGATTATATATATCTCATATTATAAGAAACTAATAATGGATTTATTGTAACAGATCTTGATTTACTGATTTCATGATACTACAAAAAAAAGGTAGAAAATTTCAGTTAAATATTTAAAGCATCCTTGATTTTACCAAAAAAATGTAATTCTTAAATATTCCGAACTTGCAGATTATTTAGACCTAATTAAAAAAAAGTGCAATATGCTTAATAACTTTTCCTTAGCCTTTTATGCTGTAATAATTCGCCCTTCTCTAGGAATCAACAAAAGTCGTTCATTATGAGTCGATTCCATCTTCCCTGGTATCTAATTTACATTACTTTGACACCTTGTTGAAACCTTTCATCTGGTTCATCACTTATTCCACCAAGATTGCTAGGAAAAAAGTCTTGATATGAGTGAAACAATTTCTGTATGAATATGAGTGCTTTGTTATTGTCTAGAAAGTCTTTGACGAATGCAGTGAAACAGTACCAAGCTTTTAGTTAATTTATGTTTCATTTTTTCAAAAAAATTTGTTTTTTAATCAATGTTCTTATCTGAAGATCTATACGAACTCCTTCTTTCAACCGATCATCGTTAAGTTGAGGGAACATGTTCTTGAAATACTTGAAACCTTCACATTTTTTCCTGGGTTTGACTAAAATTTTTATTTGCTCCAATTTACTAGTAAAGGACATAATATAACAACTGTCCCATAAGCATAAGAAACAGTAATGTTTCTTGAATCTACCCTGTAATGCAAAAGGTATTGCAATTATTCTTTTTCCACAAAATGCCAAGTTATATTTTTTCTTATTAATTAACTTCAAAATTAGATCTATATTATTGTAAGCTTCCTTCATAACCACAGAATGAGCTATTGGAAGAGATAGTTTTTTGTTACCATTAAGAAACGAATCTTCTATGAGTTGTATTTTGATAAATCGATAAAAACTCGCCATTCAGATAGTTTATATCTAGTTCTTTCATAAGGCATATAACATCGTGACATATAAGTAAAGATTCTCCCATTTTAGAATAAGCTTTAAAGGATCAATTGCCCTTTCTAAATGATATCACAGTCTGCACCCAAATCGTATAGTTCACTTTGGCTTTTTAGGTGAAGTTCACTTGTTCTACGAAGTTTATATGACAGATGTTCCAAACTGACCCTGTCCGATAGTCCTTCTGGCTTACGCGAACAAGTTTCTTCTCTTTCAGCCATTTTTGACAGGTGTCGTTTTACAGAGCTGAAAACTGATTTTTTAAATACTTTGGTCATTTCTCTTCAAAAAAGGTGCTCTTAATTTATTTCGAGATAAATCGGTTTTTATGCGAAAAACTCAAAAGTTACTAATATTAAACACAAACAATAAATTAGGCGGGGTGTGCTGATGTGCTTTAATTTATGGGAAAACCCTGTCTCACTTTTTGAATGCAAGAAGATGTTATTCTGAAAGATTTCTAGCTCAAACATTGTCAAGTCCAGATACCTTTCAATGGGTTGATCTGGGCTCAATTAATTTACAATATTATTCAAATGCAAAAATAGTGAAAATGTTTAAATGGTATTTTGGTAAATGTTCAATATGGGCTCCACACACTTCAATAGATTTTCTAGTTCTTCGAATATTTTCCCACTGCTCTACAAATAATATTCCGGTATTATTACGGACTTCGTTAGAATGCTGTGCTATTCTCGCTAGTAGTTTTTCTCTAGTATTTACTGGTGTTGAATAAACTAGTTCTTTTAGATGTCCCCAAAAGAAAAAGTCTAAGGGATTTAAGTCTGGAGACCTTGGTGGCCATAAATCGAGCCCACCTCCACCTATTCATCGAAGACTAAAAACGTTAGTTAAGTGTTGATGTACTATACAGTTTAAATTAGGTAGAGTACCATCATGCATGCACCACATTTGCATTTTTCGATCAAGAGGTATGTATTCCAATAAATTGCTTAAATTTTTCTGCAAAAATTTTAAATAAATCTGACCATTGAGTCTTCCTTCTAAAACAAATGGGACTTTAAGATTATTTTCGATGATACCAGCCCACACAGTTACAATAAGCCTTTGTTGGTGTTTGTTTTGAATTATAGCGTGAGGATTTCCATCAGCCCAAAAATGTAAATTGTGTGAGTTTATTATGCCATCTTTTGTAAAACTGGCCTTATCGGTAAACAAAATAAGGTTGGAAAAAATTAGATTTAGGTTATGTTGTTGTATAAACCAATTGGAGTATTGACGTCTTGCGGGATAATCATCCAAAGATATAGCGTGTACTTTTTTAAAGTGGTACGACTGAAGTAACTGTTTTGTTAGAGTTTCATGTACAATCCATTTTGTAACATTGTTTTATGTCACAAGCCTTCTTATATTCTTTGAAGGGTTTTCAGAAATATCTTGCAAAATTGCTCTCCTGGGAGGTCCCTCACCACCTCGTAGCGGCAGAAACGATCCTGAATAATATTATTTTCTAATCATCATTTACCTGTTTCTCTTTGGCGTCGATCAACCCTTTGAAAGGTTTTTAGACATGGCAACGTTCGAGCTGGAAATCTTTCAGCATAAAGTCTTCTTGCCTTCGAAGAATTTGACAGCGCTTCACCATAAATTAAATGCATATCAGCTTACTCTGTGTAAGAATATTTTTCCATTTTTTTAAATTATTTTTACTTGAAGGCGATTTTAACAAGTTCCGACAATAGTAATTCATTATGTAGGTATTAACAATCGATCGATTTATCTCGAAAACCGCCAGTTTTATCAAAATAAATTAAGAGTAACTTTTTTAAAGAAGAATAACCAAAGCATTTAAAAAATCAGTATTTTGCTCTGTAAAATGATACCTGTCAAAAATTAGGCCCAACGAGTATGGCTACAAGTCCGTTCCTGACTTTCCCGATGATCTAAAATGTTTACTGTAGTATGTTTTAATAAGTCTTTATAGCCTCTATAAAATATTCAAATTTCATTAATTTATACAAGTCGACTCAAAACTTAGAGCCGATAAGGTAAATCGCTGGGTATCCCTTTAAGGCTCTGTATCTTCGTTAAGGGGCATTTTAGGAATTTTTTTCTATGACAAAGTAGGTTTATTGTGACCTTTCCTGTATGCTTCCGAGAAATTAGGAGGTACTTTCCAGACACCCTGTATATTATGAAACATTCTTAAGTTGAGTCACTACTTAATATCTACAAACGTAACAAGATCTATTTGATGAGATCTTTGTTGCTTACTAGTTCTTTTTAAACTAAATAAAAATATTTAGTAAGATTTTAAATTATCTGATAGAGAATGTATATGTATAATAAGCTACTTCTTCAAGTGCCTTGCTCTTTGCAAAACCTAGGTAACCTCTCTGAAAATATCGATGTTGCATTTCGCTTATATTGCACATAATATGCGAAACCACCGGCTTTATATGTTCTCCGAAGCACATCTCAAAGGTTTTTACTTGGTGGAATATTGCACAGTGGCTTGCATTGCATTATCTAGGGCGACAAACATATTATTAAATATCGATGTTCTGTCGAAGATACGAACTCGACTCGTCTGAGTGCAAGGCTGACACTCTAGCCACAGTACCAGACTTGCTACTGAGCTAACTATAACGAAAAAATTACTTTTAAATTATATGAGTATTTAAACCTGTCTTAAAAATTTGATGCTTTAATTCGTGAAAACTGAAGGTAGTATGATAAAAATGGGTCATAATTGGTGTTGTTGTCTGATCTGTGTACCCTTGTGTAATCTTCTAGATGTCCTATAATACTACAACTCTCATAAAATCAATTATATTCATCACATGTACCAAATTGGCATGTACATATGTCGTATTATTAAAAATTTTTATACTAGCCTAAATAATATTTACTTAAGATGTTTTTATTCAACAGTTAAGACATTACTATCAAAAGCCTGCATTGTTATTTTATCGATCTAAATTTCATCGCTACTGCCGCAGGATAATTGGCACAAAGTTAGCTGAAATTATTTAAACACACATATCATTATTATAATTGTATTAAAAAGAGGCTGATTCAATTTATATAGCTACACTGGACTGTATAAATTGCTTTAAGGACAATTAATGAGATAAATGAAACAGTGATGCCGACACAAAATTTACAAAGGTGGATTATAATAGTATAAACTAAACAAACACCGAAAAAATAACAGTATCATATATTTTAAATTAATTAAAATAAAAGTATTCTTTAATACAAATTATGAATTAAACAACATTATTTTAAGAAAAACCTAAGCTCACAAGCTTTAAAACCCTTGCAGACCAATGAGGATTCAAAATTGTGTATGACTGAATATATGAAAAAGGGGTGGTAATACTAGACCATCGATGCCTAGGCCTGCATTGAGCCCTTTACATCCCACCATATCTGCAGGTTATTCGAGGCCGATCGCTTTTGCGAATCCAAGCAGCCTCGTTAGTTTAACTTGCCTAACTGCTTCCGGTAACAAAACTGTATCTCCGAAATATCTCTATCTCAGTCCGTTGAGTGCTGGGCACTCTCTGAAAATATGGTCAACAGTTTCATCCTTCTCCAAACACCATCTGCATGTCGGGTCGCCTTCGACACCGATTTTATGAAGATGGCCCTGAGGTGACAATGTCCTGTCAACAATCCCACCACATTTCGCAGCTCTTTCCTTCCCAAGGAGAGAAGCTCCTTAGTACACCGTGCGCTAGGCGCAGTTATATGTTTCTTAGCACACCTCATTCCAGGACTTCCCCTCCACGATTCAGTAAATTTGCTTTCCAGCAACGATTTTAATTCCCTTTTGCCAATAGCAATTTTCACAGGTAATATTGGTTGGGGTTCATACGGTTCGGTCGCCGAACACAACTTTGCCAGACGGTCAGCTTGCTCATTCCCGCGTATGTCCGAGTGACCCGGGACCCATACGAGTCTGACTTTGCAGCCTTTCCTTGTCATACCATTTAGTACATCCTTGCACTCAGACACCAGTCGCAAAGTCACGACACTGGACTTCAGTGCCAATATCGTAGCCCAACAGAAGTGGTAAGTGTTCCTCCTTGCAATAGTTAACCAAGTCCACCACCTCGCGTGGGGGACTTTCTCGTTCCGCAGGAAACACTATTTTAAGAAAAATCTTATCTCACAAGCTTTAAAACCTTTGCTGACCAATGAGAATTCAAAATTGTGTAATTATTTATAATTATTTAAATAAATAATTTTTAAATATTCATATTTTATTTCTTCGTGTTTTAATTAAAACAAAATAATACCACAATTATTTTGAAGATAACTTCACACACTTAATTTGTTTTTGTCCAGATAAAAAAACTATAGGGGATCTAGATAATAAAGACAATATAAGGAAAAATAGTTATTGAACATTTAGAAAATTTTCTATTAAGATAAATTATTTACATCAGTTTAGAAGTTACTTTTATCTATCTCAACGTTTCTGAATACCAACTTTAGGCATTAAGCGATATTTTCTGATGACTTTTTTGTGTTGAGGACAGCTTTAACAAACAACTGTATAAATTGTAGTAAATCATAATTTACGTTTGAACTGTCGTAAACATAAATATAAAAAGTATAAAGAAGAAACACAGTAAAAACTACGAAATATTTGGAACAGGCATGTTTTATTGCAAGATTATAATAGGACTTTGATTTCCATTAGAAAGCGGCAATACTATTTTTTAGTAATATTATCGGGTAAAATTATCTATTAATTTTGTAATGGATAATACTAAAAAAGCATAACATCTATAAATGAATAATCATCAATTTACAAAATAGATTTAACGATTATTTCATAAACTGATAATTTTGAAAAAAAAAAATTCTCAATTAATGAAGTAATTGGTATTTTATTTCTACAATAATCAAAACGAAGTAAATGATTTTATTTTTGATATTATCAATTGACGAAATAATTGATAATTTTAGAAATAAACTATCCGTTTCCAGAGTAATTGAAAATTTCATTTTTCATATTACCCATTACAAGAGTGATGAATAATTTAATTTTCCAAATTATTGATTTATTAAATGACAATTTACCAGAACTAAGTTAAAAAATTATTTATAGTTGAAAAACTCCACCTTTTTAGATAAGTGGATTTTGCCTAATATTTTCTTAAATAAATTATTAATTTAGTATATTTATTTTTGGAATAAATTCTATTAGTTTTGTCATCTATAAACACAACGATGGTTGATTCGATTAAGACCAGAGCAAAATCCGTACCTTACTTTTCGACATAATTATCTGCAATCTCTATGTTTACTTTCCTTGCTTTTCTGAAAAATAGATTCTCTAACCACTGATTTACGACAGTAATGACTTTCTTATTACATAAAAACATTCTCTACAAATATTTCTTCTGATTTTCCAGCAGAAGCCTATACTTTGAGTTTTAAAACTTGGAGAGCTAGGATGCTTCTATTACTATGACGCTTTGTTTCAGGCTCGTTGTAATGAACCCAAATTTAATCAGTTGTTATGAGGATTTTCAAAAAATATTGTCTACAAACTAAAACAAGCTTTGAAATCACCACATAAGTTTATTGTTGGAATATCGTTAACATTTGAGATATCCATTTGGCCGACAACTTTTTCATATCTAAATATTTTGTAAAAATATAGATAGTATGATGCTAGCGTAACCATCTAATTAAAGTTTATACGGTCGGTCGTTTGTTTCACAGAAAACCAATGTTTGCTTGAGTTGTACCAGTTACCGAACATTCACCTGTATATTTGTGTTTTCATAAAGTACTACCACACTTTACAGTACCACCGTTTTACAATAGCACTAGAAACAGCATAATGACTCAAAGAATTTCACAAGTAACTGCGAATTTGAATTGGCGCAATATTTTTTTCTGAAGATATTTTATCACTATTCTTTTGTCAACATACCCTGCACTCGTCAATTTACGCGTCTGTCTTATCAACCCGAAAATTTGTTGAGATTTATAAAGTTTTTCACACATGCTTTACGAAGATTTAACGTGTGTAACCAGTAAACATAATTATATATTATAAGTAGGTCAGGGGCGCAACGTAAGCTTCGACCCTCGTACCAATAAATCGCAAATGATGACTAACCTTAAAAGAAGACCTTAATTGGTAGATAAGAAGTAACTGACCAAATTTAGAATAAACGTCATCTATATATTATCTGCTAATTATATATTATTAAATCTCGAATAAATCATACTCTCTAATGAAAAAGTACTAGAAATTCTTCAATGGAACGAAAACGGTTCAATTATTCATCTGTATTCATTTCCTTCAAATAAACTTTATCGCCTTTAGCTCCTTCTGCGAATTCTCCTTTATCGCCTCAATCGTTACAAAACGCTTTCTGCGAAGTGGTAACTTGAGTCGTCGGAATAAGAAAAATTCACAAGGAGCCATGTCGGGTAAATACGGACCTTACGGAACGGTATCAATGTCGTTTTTTGTCAAATAGTCGCGAACAAGTGAGCCTGTGCATTGTCGCGGTGAAGAAACCACGAGTTGCTTATTCACAATTTTGGCCCCTTACGACGAACATTTTCCCTCAAACACTTTAATACGCTCATATAATACTCCGTATTTACTATCTGGCCTGGCGGAACAAATTCGGATTGGAACACACCACGGCAATCAAAAAAACGGTCAACAAAACCTTGATTTTGGTTCAAATCTGTTATGGTTTTTTGGGTTTTAGCTCGCCTAAGAAGCGCCATTCCGATGATTTATGGTTAGTTTCGATGTCATATTCATGGACCCTTGTCTCGTTACTAGTAATGATGCCGTCGATAATATTTTGTCCCAAAAAAAGCTTTTTTTAGCGACATAAATCCGATGCTGTTTCTGCAACAAATTCAGCACTCTCGGCACAAGCCGAGCTTAAACTCGTCTCATGCCCAACAGATGGTGCATAACGCTCTGCACAAATCCGAAAGAGACCCTATATTGGCTGCTATCTCCCTGTTGCTGACACGACGATCGGCGAGGACAATTTTCTTAACGTTTTTGATGATTTCGCCAGTCACTTGTAGATGGACGACTGGAACGAGGCAAATCATCAACCATTGCACGACCCGCTTTAAACTCTTTATACCAATTGTAAGTGTATGTTTTCGACATTCTCGAGTCCCCGTAGGCTATCATTAACATTTTCAATGCTTCCGCCCATGACATTTTCTTAGAAACACAAAATTTCAGACAAACTCTTTGCTCAACTAAATTCAACATTGCGCAATTCGCAGAACACAAAAAACACTGACTTATTTAAAAAGCTATCATGCACAAACTCCTGACATATCGCGCTCAAACAAATATCTGAGCACCAGTTGACAGATGTACCAACCCAGAAAAAAAAATATTTTGATAATATCTCAAGCTCGGTTTGTTTCTTTAGTTTTATGTTCTCATTCGTTCGACCATTTGGTACCAATAGATGAAGAAGTGTTTGCTCTGTTTCCACCTTAAAACTATCTTTCAAATGAACCCGACTCCGACAAACTACAATGGTATCCTGTCTTACTGTGTTTGTACCCTAAAACCTACTCCGATAATATTTTAAATGAAAATTTCAATCTCGATTCTATAGTTTCTATGCTATATTTCAAACTTTATTTGCTTTTGACACATGCCTTTTACCAACCCATATTTAATAAAATTTATTTATATAATTTCAAACTTGCCGAAACCTCACTTACATATACACTTTACATTAATTAAGTTTTGAGATTAAAGCACTTCTGTGTAGTTTTTAAGCAATTATTTCTATATAAACTTCGCTTAACTACACAGATATATTCGGACCTATACTTGAATTACACTTAGTGAAACTACAGATGTATAATACACTCCGGAATACACGTTCATTTAAGTATGGTACATAGTTTGAAGCATCCTCTAGTACTTGAATTAAATATGTTAACTTAAATTCCTCTAATATTTTCTGGTATTTATTTAATCATGATTATGTCGCAAGAATGATTATGTTAAAATAAGGCAGAATTTTTAGATCGAATATTTTTTAATACTTCAGGTGGCGAGTCAGGTGTAATAGTTAGCGAATGAGCTTTGGACTTAGATGATCATATCGTATCTCGGCGAGAACGTCAAAAATTATTTATACGCTCGTCGCTTTACGGAAGGTAGTGGGAAACCACTGTGCAGTAATCAGTCTGGTATAACTTCTTAGATAAATTTCGGGCGCGTTAAGTCGGCGATCCTGCATATATGGGTACAACACATAAGATGATTAAATTAGTACATATTTTAGGAAAGAGGATATTTAGATAAAACTAGGAGAAGAGTATTTTGATTAGAATACAACTGTATTTTTGATGTCTCCACCAAATAGTCAAACCCCTAAATTTTCAGTATTTTTTACATTTCATAAATTATTGGACATAATTTAACAACATTAATTTTGGTTGAATATATTTGGTAAGTGCTAATATGCTAATTTCTCTCAGATTTTGAAAATTTACCCTTTGAAATTTTGAGCAGAGTACACCCGGTTTTATGTCAATTAGGAGCATATGCCTGCAAAATATCATTACAGAAGGTGAAAACTAACGAAGTTATAAGGATATAACAACATATACATGAACGGACATAGAAAAACTATAGTATCCAGCTGGCTACTAATGCCTTAATTCTGCATGTCTTTAAGCATCTTGTCCACCTTGTCACGTTTTGCTAACGGTATTCTCCTTGGAAATTGTTTATGGTTCTTGTGTTATACTTTCTTGATTTTTCTTAATGTCTTCTTGGCGAGTAGTTCTTTTCTTGTTACACCACAATTTCGCTCAGCTTGGCACAGTACTTTGCTGAAATAAGCAATCACTTTCTCTTGGCCATTTTGTATCTAGGACAAAATTCTACCTATAGAGGAGTTACTGGCGTCAGGCAGAATCAAGGTATTATGGAAACTTTCCGAAGTTCATGGACATCCCCAGTTGTATTACTTTAGAAGAAAAATGGCTCAACTAGATTCTGTGTCGATTTCAGAAGACTTAATGACGTTACAAAAAAAGATAATTTTCCTTTATCTCATATTAATGATAATCTAGAAACTTTAACTGAGTCAAAATGGTTTTACACGTTAGACCTAAGAAACTACTGGCAGGTACAGCGTCATCCAAAGGATGAAGAAAAATCCGCCTTTGTACTAGAATGGGGCTATGGCAATTTAATGTCATGCCATTTGGTAAATACAATGCCCCAGCCACTTTTGAACGTTTAATGGAACGAATCTTACATGGACTAACTTGGAAGACATGCCAAGTATACCTAGATGACATCACAATTCTGGGTAGAACATTTGACGATCACCTGAAAAACATCGAAGGTGTATTTCAAAAACTGAGAAGTACACAAGTAAGGCTTAGTTTAGAGAAATGTCAATTTTTTCAGAAAGAAGTGAAATACCTGAAGCATATAATCACAAAAGCTGGTATACGAACCGATCCAGAAAAGACGGAAGTTATTCAAGGTTGGCCAGTACCGAACAACAAGCATGAACTAATAAGTTTTCTGTATCCATACTTACTATAGAAGATTCGTAAAAAGATTCACCGATATTGTAAGACCTTTATATCGAATGACTGAAAATAGCAACAAATATGCAGACTGAGAAATCGCTTTGAAGGAACTAAAAAAGGCACTTCATGATCCTTCAATATTGTCATATTCTGATCCTGATCAAATGTTTGTTGTGTATACTATCGCTAGTAACTCCTCGACAGGGGGAATTTTGTCCCAGATACAAAATGGCCAAGAGAAAGTGATTGCTTATTTTAGGAAAGTACTCTGCAAGACTGAGCGAAATTATTGTACAACACGAAAAAAATTACTCGCCATTATAAAGACATTGGAACATTTTTATAAATACCTATATTGACAAAAATTTCTCCTGCGAACAGACCACGCATCTCTAAAGTGTTTTTTACAATTTAAAAATCCTGAAGGTCAAATAACACGATAGTTACAACGCTTTTAAAAGTATGATTTTAAAATTGAACATAGAATAGGCTTGAACCACAAAAATGCCGACGCTTTGTCAAGAAGACCATGTCCAAAAGAACGCTAGCACTGTAAACATACACGACGAGCGAGAGAATCCCGACGATTTCTATTGCCAAAAGACACAACTACAATACTCTTTGAACTAAAATCCCAAAATCATTCCAAAAAGCAAGAAAAAGTTCCAGACCTTCTTTCATACACGTTTCATGAGAAAATTAACAAAGGTAAAATTAATTAAATAAATTATTAACTCGTAGAAAATAAACATCCAACCTACAAACTACAAACACAAACTTATAGTATGAAATATATATATATATATATATATATATATATATATATATATATATATATATATATATATATATATATATATATATATATATATATATATATATATATATATATATATATATTCCTAAAAAATATTTAAAATAATAAACTTAATTTATTGCATAAATAGACTTTATTTTCAAATTTAAATGTGTGAGAATTTTCAAAAGGTCATAAATCATAAGTAATTATTTTATATTCACCAGTAAATTAAATATTTTAACACAATTCATTATTTTATTTTTAATCTAATATTTAAAACAGGACAAATCATACTTTTAGTTATTATGGAATTACTGGTATTTAAGGCTTTTTTTACCTCATGCAATTTATTGTCAAACCATCTTGATCAAAGTGTGGGTATGAAATTTGTATTGCTTATTTACATAAAATATAGATGGCCGTAAGAACCCTTATAGTTTCGTCATGTCCGCCCGTTCGTCTGCCTGAATATCTCTCCGTTTATATATTACAGTCTTATTTATTTTTAGTTTTTAATCTTTTACAGTGACATCTTGCAGGCATACGAATTATAGTAACCTAACTACATCTAAAGAAAAAAGTGAGAATGAAAATAAAAATTCATTCACCCCATCGACTGGAATAAGTCTTCAAAAATACAAATAAATATATTTTATTACAATATTTTTTTAGTTGCTTCATTTGCGAAATTTGAGCCTCGAATGTGGTTTTTAAATGCTCCCTCTAACTTTCCATACATTTTAAATGTCTCAACAAGTTTGGTATAATAGCTCTACTAAACCTTTATCGTGAAAATTATCATGTCTATACATATGACGACTCATTTGTGAAAAGCAAAACAAAATTTTTAAAAATTTAATTTCGTGTGTTCTTGTTTATCTAATCCAGCGGGGTACCGTTGAAAAGGTATTTGAAAATATAATTAAATGTGTATAAAATATATTTTATTTAGTCGTCTCATTCACTAATTATAAGCCTCTAATATTGCTTACAATTGTCTTTCTATATTATGATTGAGAATTTTGATGAATGTGCCGGGCAGGAAAGTATTCCATTAAGAGTTGTAAATCGTATAGGGCTCCTTGATATGAAGGCATGGGGTTTAAACGTGTTTGTTCCCGTACTTCTCTGAGGTTTCATTGCACACCAATTATATGTTTCGTTATTTCTTGCTCAATTTTTTGCACCATTTTGTATTTAATTTGTCAGTTTAATACTGACCTAGTCAAGCGGCTCTCGTACATTTAGAGGAACATTCAATCATCCCAGATATACTCGGATATCATAAAAATAAAGGTCTGTAAGGGCCTTTTCCATGTTGATAAACTTCAGGACAGTTATACAGGTGTTTGCTAAGGCCCAATCCCTTAATATTAAGTAGGTTATTATTCGGTACTATGCAGATTGTTGATAGAATTATAGAGATTTTCTGAACGCTACTCATTCCCTACTCTCTGCGATTTGTTTCTCCAAGTCTGTGTTTTTGGCGATCATCTCATTATGCTTATCCCGAGGTTGGCGATTCCTATTAGTGGTGAATGTTTTATCAGCGAAAATAAGGTTTCATCGGTTATGTGCAACTTTATGATGCGTAAGCACAGTTCGATCCCAGTATAGCTTGAACTAGTTATTCTCCAGAATAGGCTTTGAACTGTATTGATATTATGGCACTTTCTCTACTTATAATAACTTGAATTTCTCTGCTATCTCTTGATGGATGAACTTCGCGGGTAAATGGTGTCTATCCTTGTACTCCGATGTGAGAAATACTTGTTATATGCTGGAATGTCTGTGATGTTCGACATCCATATCAGCATTGGTCGTTCTGTATCGACGGGTTTCTGATTTTAGATAACTAGTAGAAAGCATTCGGTTCCAACAAATATTTGCCCTGACATTAAATAGTAGTTCGAAATTTATTTGTCTACATTTTCCTGGTTGACCTCTGATCCCTGAAGGGTATTCTGTAGTCAAACTTCAAGCTTCTCTGTGGCTGGTTGGTCACGAGAAGTCACTTCATGGTCCCTCCATCGCAGTGGTGTGTAATCATCTACCTCGCATATACACCAATTTTCTTCCTACGTGGTATCTTGATAGCATTTTCCGTTCAGTAGCACTGCAAGGATAGTATTTGTGTATCTTTAGCAGGAGTGCCCTGACTTTCCCCTGCAGACTTTCTATGTCTGTTCTACTCCACTTCACGCTTAAGTGTTAAGTGCCTCAAATAAAGGTTTACTGTTGAAGTTGGTTCGTATAACCTGCCTCGCCCGTCTTTTGAACTCGTTGGTTAATTATATATACAATTATTTGTGCCCATTTCATGCCCAAGTATTCATAGATCTGTTCTTCCTCCATTGCCGCATTGGTTTGACTATTCTGCATCTCAAATGCTCCTATAGTTGTGTTTAAAATGCGCCATTATATAAAGACCGAACAGGATGCCTATATCTCCGGAGAAATCCTGCACAATTTTGATCATTTATTCCAGCTGATTTTAGGTGCCAGTCGTCGATTTATGATCATCCATATACCAAAGATATTTTAGCCTTATCATATCTCCAAAATTGTTCTTAATAAGGAAGACACATCTGGTGGAATTTAAAAGGGGTAATAGTGAGTTCATGGCATGGCGGAACAATAATAATCTTAATCAATCTCCTTTAAATATTTTCCCTTTGTATAAGGTGTTCTAAAATGTACGTCGATTCTATATTTTCTCAATAAAGTTGTCGGAAGGATTTTGATAGTCCACGTAGACGACGAAAAGATTCCTTTGGTTAGTATGGGCCTCATAAGCATAACCTAATCGATAATAATTTGATCCATGCAACTCATTACGCCTCTGGCATATCCTTTTTGCTGAATTGCAATAATGTTGTTTTGCTCGCAATGTGCATGAATACATTATGTCAAGCAGAATGTGATCATCTTATACATCATGGGAAGACAGCTTATTGGTTACTATTTGACTGAATATTGTCTATTATGCTCATTTTCTGGGAAAAGTTACATGACTTCTTCTGTAAAAAACAATGGTATTTTCTGTAGATCAAGCAGAACATCATTTATCAGAGCGGTAAGTGGTTAAAGTACACTCCAAAAATTTTTAAGTCAGCAGTTCTGTACATGATCAGAACTCGGGGCTTTCCAATTATGAAGTCTCTTGACGATGCTTGTATTTTCCTCTATGATGAAGGATTCGAATTGTGTCAGATTGTAATCCTGGCAGACTTGATGCTCTTCATTGATCTAGCTAATGTTGATGTTGAAGTTGGTGGTTGCAGCTAGTTGACTTCTCCAAAACTTTTCTACTTGTTATTCAGGTATCTATTATCCGTCAAGTTTGGTAGAGAGGTTAACTTCTGATAAAAAGGTTTTTTCTGATCCCTTAAAAAGGACATTGTCTCATTTTCGGCTATTGCTGGCTTTATAGCTCTTTAATCGATCTACAGTCATAAACAGTTTCTGTTGTAGTGTGTCAAGGCATTTTTGGGAAAAAATTATCACTTTTTTTGGTTTTTCCAGTTTATCTTGAAAATTAAAGATTCTGTGAGAAAAAGTTTCAAATTAAGGTTATATTATATTATAATAATTGAATTATCTATCGACTAGTTATAGATAGCGCTACTAGCTATCAAAATATTTTTTTAAATCACATTTTTCTTTGTTTAGAGTAAAACCCGATTTATTTTTAAATTAAAGTGTCAAAATGCAAGATATATATATATATATATATATATATATATATATATATATATATATATATATATATATATATATATATAGATGTTATCGATCTAAAATTCTGCTAAATCCAGAATCGGTATGCTTATTATTTTCTGAGAAAATTGATTTAGAAGATGAAAATTCGATCTTGATTTTTCGCTTTCCTAATTGAGATATAGCTACCATTCGTAGAGCAAATAGTTAAAAATAACGTATCTTTTCAAGATCAATTTTTTTTTTAATTATTTTTAATTTTGGACCAAGAAATTTTGAAGAAACCAATTTTTGGGCCACAAAAATTGCAATTGTTTTTATTAGATTTAGACGCATCATTTCCAATCTCTGTAAAAGAAAATTGTATTGTACGATGAAAAGCAATTTTTTTACAAAAATTTGAAATGTCGCGGTTAACAAATATTAAGGGATTAAACTTAGGGAACATATTTTTGAATACTTGTACTATACCTGGGAATATTTTCGTTGCATGAAAGATACTCCTCTAAGATCTGTGGACCACCGAAAGGCAGTCAGAATCTCTCCGACGATTTTCAAAACGCGCGGGTACAAGTAGTGAGCGGATGGCCGTTCTTCAGGTGCTGGATCCACGCCCGCTCTCTGCTTGGCGCAGCATCCCCATTTTGGACCAGATGGTCTTACATATGTAGTAATTTTGGAGCATTCTTGGTCAGTCGTATATGTAACCTGGCAGTTTTAGTACATATAATAGTATTTTTTGACAAACCACAGGTAAATAAATATTTTGTTATTCAGTGTATTTGTATAGATTCTCCAATAACTTATTTTGCTCTCAACAGTTATAACTACTCTATCTCCTTCACAAAGTAAACAAGGTGAACACAAAATCTGAACACGTGATTGACTGTGAAGTGATAATTTCGGAAATGATCAAAGTGATGCTGAAATGAGCGATGATTACAAAAAAGTGAAGCGTAAGTAATGATTAATATATGTTAATTATATTTTTTATACATGTATGTTTTTGTAAAGACATTGATTTTAATAAAATAATAAATGATTGATACAATGATAAACGACATATTATTATTTAATAAAATCTGAGTATTATGGAAACCACATTTCTTCCGAAATGACGCCGTCGCAGTGCAAAGCGGTAAGTGCATGCAGCTCCTGTACCTATAGGGCGCTTACTACTTGTATTCGTGGTCTTGGATACCATAGTCGGATAGATTCTGGGAGCCTTTAGGTGATCCAGAGATCGTAGAGGGGTGTCTCTCATGTAACGAAAAAATTCGCAGGTAAGGTGCAAGTACACAAAAATATTTTCCCTAAGTTTCATTCCTTAATTTTCATTAGCGGCGACGTTTCGAATTTTGGAAATAAAAATTGTTTTTCATTATACGATATTTTTTTTTCAGAAATTCTTATATTAAATTCGATCTTTTGATTGTCTGGCAAAAGCTATCCGGTTTGGTCGACTACAAGATACATACTGACCATAAATTTGGGATAGAGAATGCATATCTGCTAAACGTACATCTAGATCTAATGAGAAATTCACTAGGGAAAGAGTTATTGCAATTTTTATGGTCCAAAAATTGTCTTTTTCAAAATTTCTCGGAATAAAATTAAAAATATATTTTTTTAAAAATATATCTTGAAAACATACCTTATTTTTAATAATTTGCTCTACTGACGAGACCATGTGGTGATCGAAACGCGTATGGAGGCAGGACCAGAGTTGTATTTGCAGTAAATAAATTGTTTGTATAATTCTTTTCTCTATCTATTTGAAAGGAGAATACATATATATGCAACTATTTAAATATGGTAAAAAAATAGATTTATTTATTTCTTACTGAAATCTTAATTTTTAAATCCTTGGATATTATGTTTGTCCTGCGAGAAGAACTTCTTTTTTCTTCTTCTTCCTCATTCTTGTCCATTGTGCTCTATCTTGAGCGATTTGCATCCAATTTGTTGCAATTCTTTTGAGATCATCAATCCAACGAGTAGGGGGGCTTCCTCTACTTCTTTTGTTTAATCTGAGCCTCCACTCGAGTAATCTCTTCGTCCACCTTCCATCACTGATTCGGGCGACATGTCCGACCCAGTTCTATTTGAGTGTGGCAATTCGGAAAATTACGTCGGTAACTCCTGTCTTTCGTCTCAGGTCTTCATTTCTAACTCGGTCACGCAGTGATATACCTAGCATTAACCTTTCCATCTTTCTCTGAACAATTTGCAGCGTTTTAGAAGTTGCTGTTGTCAATGTCAAAGTTTCGGCACCGTAGGTTATAATCGGTAACACATATTGGTCAAATGCTTTACGTTTTAAAGAAATCGGTATATCACTTTTAAAAATGTCTTTAAGTTTTCCATAGGCTGCCCATGTGAGATTTACTCTTCTCCGTAGCCCGCATGTTTGATTATCTCTTGTGATCTTTATTTCGTGTCCAAGGTATATGTATTTTTCCACAAGCTCCACTTCGTTGTCTCCAATATAATTTCCACTAGGTACCAGATTAGTCATAAATTTTGTTTTTGATATATTTATTTTAAGACTCACATTGGCGCACACTAGCTGAAGTTCATGTAAAATTGTACATATCTCCTTGAGATTGTCAGAAAACAAAACTATGTTGTCCGCGAACCTCAAATTTGTTAATCTTTGGCCGTCTACATTCAGGCCACTTTTTTCCCATATAAGTTTTTACAGGCGTATTCTAGTACTGCAGTGAACAGTTTAGGCGACTGTCGGACTCCTCTGCCAATTGGGATATGATCCGTGCTTCTGTGCAGTTTCACCGACATAGTTGCATTCCTGTATATATTGTAAATTAACTTTGTGTATCGATTGTCAATGCGGCATGCATGTAATGCTTCCATAATTTTGTCAAGCTCTATCGTATCAAAGGTCTTATGGAAATCCACAAAAGTCAGAACGAGTGGTCCATTGTATTCGATAGTTTACAAGAAAAACTACAGAATTCTAGATCAAAACTTTTGTATTCAATAATAATTAAGGATTGTACAAAGCCGAATTGTTTAGAAGACCTTGGAAATAGAATTTCAAATGCAGTGCATTTGTGGAATGCTGTTTCTCAATTTTCAGAAAGACTTGGACACTATCACGTGGTGGAAAGAAAACGATTTGAATATTTAATTAAATAATTCTCAAATTAAATCATTGTTGTAGTAATTTAGATATTTTAACACAGTTAATTTTCGAAACAGTTGAATTTACCTATCGGGTAGGCTATACAAAAAATATTCCAAATTTATTTAAAATAACTGATAATATATAGGATGTTCCATTCACAAAATCCTATAAGTGACATCGTCGTTTGACTGTTCTGACGTAACTGACATAAGAAATGCACAGTCAAATAGAACAATGGTAGTTCTAAAGGTTGAAGAAAACGAGCATCTGATATCACTTTACGGTCGCCCATAATTAAGCCTGAACATCTGCCCATTCCTTTTTATATAATATTTATACATAAGTTCAAAACAATAAAAAAAACAAAATATATTAAGGATAACAGAATTTATTTACAAAAATACACATGAAAATACATTTATAGTAAGTCTTTTGTATATAACTTTTTTGAAAATGTTGACTTTCATTTATATTCCTGATCACTTTCTCTTGTACGAAACTAACAATATTCCTCCATCATTGCTGGATTCCACCTGCCTTAGTAGCGTTGCTCCATTATTAATACGTCTTACTGGAAACTTTCTCCTTGCTCATCATTAGCCACGCCCAAATTTTCTGAGAAAAAAATTAAATGAAATTCCAAATTTTCTGAGAAATTATTTAAATGCGATTGCAAGAAGTGTATTTTAAAAGATATGGGACAGACCATTTTGTAATAGCTTACAAGAAGTTCTTCTACAAGTTTTTCGTAGTTTTCTATTTTTTGTTTTCTAAAACTCCGAGAAAATTGTTTTAAAAGAACTTCACTCAGCTAATTAAAACATCACTTAATTTCTGATCAAACTAATGATCTGTTGATATTTTTCTAATTTATGATCCAACAAATATTTCTTCCTTAAACTTAGCTTCACTTAGTTTATTAAAAATTTACTTAAGGGTTTTAAACGCATCTCGTTGTTTTTCTAATCTATTTTTAATCAATCCCAGTTTAACGTATAATGGAGGTAACAGTACTATTTTGGAATCAACAAAAGGTATATTCTAAATGTTAGCTTGTCCTGGAATATATTGATTTCGCGGAAGCCATTATTTTACTTGATAATGGCTCTGTGTTGCTCTACTGTTCCAAAGACAAAGAAAACAGCAATATTTCGTAAGTCTTCCCTGAAGCCCTAGTAACAGTCCTGTAACTTTTAGGTCACTACATATTTGCCACTTATATCTGGATTAACACAAATACAAAATTTATCCTACAGAAAATAGCTCCTGGTTGCGGTTCCTAATTATTGTAACTTAGGTTCCAGTGGCTAGTAAATTCCATTATTGTAATCTAGACCTAGTACTTCGGCACGCTCTTTGCACAAGGGAAGGTACCGAACTAGATCATTTAATAGAGGTTGTTCGCCCAAACACTTTTGGGAAAATAAGAATCGTCCTTTTCTGATACATTATCAAGTTCTGCCTTATTATCATACATTTCTAAACCTTCTTCCCATTTTGCCGAGGGCGCTTAAACTGGTAAATCTTGTCCAAGAAGAACCACTTTTGTTGCTGAGGAAATATTGGGATATTCAATATTATGTTTGCTCTTCCTTGAAAAACCAGGCATTTTTGTTATGCAAAAGTTAAAATGATTTGTTGGTTTTCGCCAAATCATTAGAACTGCAAAAGGCATAGAAGAGCGTTTGCCATTTAACCAGTTACTTAAATTTGCTGCACACGCAAACATATCTGAGGAGATCAGTCCCGATTCTGATCGCCAAAAAGACATCCAAAATACTTATGATAAGCTCCTTTGGTCATTTTGTTAATTGTTCTTTTCTGCGATTTAGAGGTAACACATATGTAGTACAAACTATCCACGGGGTTAACACAGCTACATTTCTGTACTTTGAACGTCGATTCAGAGATGTGTTACTACGTTTACAGGCATCAACTAACTTTATTCCACACAAAGGTAATACTAATAAAAGGCTATTACTATTGGTTTGTTGATACGATTGTCCGCGAGCTGCTTCTATAGCCGTTCCGTACTTCTGGTATTTTCTAGAAACATCGGGTATACATCGTAAGTAGATTTGGCTACGAGGTTGAGTGAAGTTTGGAATTACGTGGGTTTAAATATATACTTCCGTTATTTTAAGCCCTAGTTTTCTTGAGTTTGTAACAGTTACTAGAAGTTCTCAACCACGTTCGGTTTCGGATGAACTTCTACGACAAATAAATTAACATCACAATGGTAAAAAAACATAATAGTTACCCAAAATCTTCCTTATATCGTTGCGAATTTGGCGCCTTACCTTCTATGTGAGAGTTTCTCATCACTTTTCTTTGCTTTTGTATTCTCACATACGCGCTTTACAAAGTTTTAGAGTGTGTATGTAATAAACAAAGATGATTAGACGTAGGTTAGGGATGGAACAGAAAGATTGGCCTTGTACCTTTAGTCTTTTCAAAATTCTGACTATCGGCAGATCAATGAAAAACATACCACTGAAGGTAGGCAGCTCCTTTCATGTCGCTTTTAAAAATATTAAGAAAAACTATAATTTTAAAATTAATTAATTACATTTTTTACTTGTGTTTGATCTCGAGGAAGCTAAACCACATTTTTAAATTTGTAACATATTTTCTAAAATATCCTTTAAAACAAATCTGTTTTCAACATTGTTGTTTAACTTTTTTTAATCAGATACCTATATCGAATCGGCATTGTGAACCCCATCAATTACAAAAAAAAAACTAACTTTTTAACAGGAAAAATTAGGCTAAAAGTAATAAAGGTAATATGCAGTCGAATTTCCAATTAAAATGCAATAAATGAAATTGAGCGAAAAACAGCCAGGGTGCCGATAAGTAATTAACTAGTGTAACAAACAAATTTATTCCAATATTTAGATTTTTACGATAAATATGTTTGTTATTTCATGGAATTATAACCACATTTTTTGAAATATAAAATCAAAATTTGTTTTTAAAAATACATAATTTCAACACTTTAAGTACTAGCATCTTTTTGTATGAGAAGATAAATGAAAATAATACACTTTGTGCATGTTTTCATATACTCAAACTATAGAGCTACAATACCAAAACTTATGACCAATGGTGTTACTTCATTGTTAATGTCTGAGTACAAGCAAGTTCTTGATAGCTTGTTAAAGAGTGGCTACACAATAAGACTCGTCGTTTAAGTCGAGGTGTACTCAGCTATCTACGAAAACCAGGGAACAGATCACTTGGGAAAAATAAAATCAGCAGTTAAATCAATTATACCTACTCCAAATACTGTTGAGAGGCAATTTACTTGCAATAAAGTTAATTGAATGCTGCAGAAAAGTCCGGGGAATAAAGCCTGTTAAGGAAGTTTTAATCAAAGACAGAAACTACAGATCGTACGACACTATCACTTACGAGGCCATCTTCATAAGATTGACATCCCAGATGAGCCGGTATGGAGACAGTGTCCACAGAACGTGTCCTGAAAAATTGCCGAAGTAAGGAAACGACATTTGAGGGTTTATCGTCCGAAAAAATAAGGTAAATTCAGGGAAAGGGGCTACTTGAATATGTCAAGGTGATCAACATCGAATAATTTGCTGTCATAGTACCAAGTCCTAAACATTGAAGACCAAGAATTACTACTCTCACTTGTTCAAAAACATGACGCTAAGTAAACTTCCAATTTAGTGATAATATATCAATTTAGTAAAAAACTTAGCGAACGACTTTGAGAATAATGATTATATTATTAAAATATATACAATATTGACAACGTTCTAAATAACCCTGTAAGAATAGAATTCGGCACAATTTATCAACGTAATGCAAGCAATATTAATCATATTTCAACTAAAATATTATCATTGATCTAAAAAAAAACTAGCCACTGACGGTTAATAGGAATTTAATTTTGATTAACCTTGTGTAACAACTGGCATTTAATGTTTTCTGAATTATCCGATTTTAATTTGCAATAAAATTATTACTGTAATTTGGTACATTATATGTATATATATATATATATATATATATATATATATATATATATATATATATATATATATATATATATATATATATATCTTTTCCAACTACAGTGTAGCCTCCCTTATTCAAGGTTTCTGTAGTTCCTTCTATTTGATAATGTAATTTATTCGATGTTCTTGTAATATATGCTCATTTGTGCCCATGTTTTTTGGCTTTAGCTATCTGAGACCAGGTTGTTCCTTCCAGTTTTCTAATTTCATAATCCCATCTGAGATTCCGGCATATCATTGGTCTCTTGGCGGTTCTGGGATATCACATAGTTGTCATTGCCATTTCAGGGATTTTATTCTTTTCATTACATCAGTAACCTGGTTTTTTTGTCGTATACAGTACATTCTTTTACGAATCCTTTTAGTTATTCCTATCATGCATCTTTTCATGGCTTTTGGAATGACTGGAGTTTGTAGTTGTTTCCTTCTTCATTATCCACGTGTCAAACCCGTATGACTGGCAATATGCATTGATCAAATACTCTTTTCTTGAGGATAGTGGCATTCTAGACTTGTGTTGATTTCCGGAAGGAATGAACTCAATTTGTGTATAAGATGTTCCAGATATATATTCATCCACTACTTCCCGCGTGGTTTCATTTATCCTTATTTAGACGTTGGTAATCAGATCGTGGCACATTACTTTTATCTTTGCTAGGTTCATTTTTAGACCCACTTCATTACTGGCTGTGTCGAAGTTAATTCGCTCTTGTAATTCTTCTAGACTTCTAGCAATCAGAATCATGTCATCAGCGACATGTATACATATACCTTTATTATTCCAGTCTCTTATTCTCTGAGACTACTCTGAATGGCCTCGTGGATATTGTGTCTCCGTGTCAGACTCCTCTCTGGGTCGGAATTTCTGGGGTAATCTTAAATATTTTTACTTTAGGTGTGGCTCTTCTATATATGTTAGCTAACATTTCTATATTTGGTTTGTCTATTCCTTAATCGACTAAAACTTCTATAACTGCTTTAAGATATACTAAATCAAAAGCTTTTTCAAAGTCTACAAATGTTAGCGCTAGTGCTAGATCATATTCTTTTATGGAACTTATTATTTATCTTAGTGTTTGAATATGATCCAACGTATTGAAACTAATTCTAAAGCCTGCTTGCTCTCGAAGTTTTGCATAATCAAGTGTGCTTGTATTATTTTGTTAATTATTTTCATAAATATTTTGTACATTACTGGTAGCAAGCTAATTGGTCTATAATTTCTTATATCTTCCTTGACACCTTTCTTGTAAATGAGAATTATATTGGCACTATTCCACTGTTTAAGAATATGCCTTGCTTTTAGGCATTCTGTATATATTTTTGCTAGGATTTTCCAACTTATTTACCCACGTGCTTTATTCCCAGCTGCTTTGCTGTTCGTCATACTCTTAAGAGCTTCCTCTACTTCATCCACGAGAACATCTCGGACGTCTCCTTGAACTACAGTTACTTCTTCCCCTACTTCCTGTATTTATGGTTCTATTATTCGATCCCTATTGTGATTCTTTTACCATCTTTCATCAATGCTATGATCTGTTTTCTGCCGATTGTCAACTTACTTTTGTCTTTTTGTAGATGTTTCAATTGCATTTTCTACAAGCCTTTCTTTATAAGTTTTTATATGTTCTGCAATATTTATCCTTATTGTTTTGCACAGTTCGGTGTATCCTATTCTGTGTATATTGGAGTTAACTTTCATCTTTGCGTTGTTTCAGAAGCTCTTGTTTCATCGGAAAGTTTTTCCATTATGGTTGCGTGTGGTCCTTCAATTTTTTTTTCACATGTTAAGATCATCTTCATTAAGTATATATATATATATATATATATATATATATATATATATATATATATATTTATATGTTGTATCGTATGTTTTCACGGATGGTAGAATGTGCTCTGGTGTTTTCCGGTTTTCAATCCGTTCGTCAATAGAAAAATCTTCACGACATTTCGCCAACATTTAGCTGACATTTTGAAGTAATACTTCTTCGACAGCTGCTCGACTTCCACGTTCATATAAGAGATAGGAGGAGTAAAATATGGAAGCTTTTGTTCTATTTAAAAAATTTTATTTCTCATAATAGTATAGAGGTCTGCTTTTGCTACTAAACCTTCATTATCCTATGACTCAGACGTCGAAAGACTTCACATCAACCCAACACATGCTAGCAGAAAGATGCCACAGAAATATTTTAATGTGCAAGAAAAAGACAGAGGTACACAAAAACCCAAAATTCAGTAACCAATGGCAACCAAAGGAAAAATAACGAGTCATATTTATTTTTTAGAAACTCAACTTTAAGAGAGTATTAGTTTCCCTAAGAAAATAACTTGGGAAGGCAGAAAGAACTCTTTGAAGTCCTTGAAGCTTAGAACTGACACGAAACTAAAACCAATGGTTGAAAAAATCTACCATTTCGACTTGGGTAGCGATTCACGTTCGAGGTTACCTAAGTTGATCATAAATTGGACCTTTTTGTGACTTTCAACCAGGGTGCATTCCTATTAAAGGAATATTCAAGTTTTTTTAACCGAACGAATTAGTGATAATGTAACGAACTTTATAGCAGTATACACTTTGTAGTATTAATTTGTCTTTCTAGTTTGTAGAGTGCTAGGTTTATTTTTTACGAGTTCATAATTTATTGAATTAGTTTTACCTTTTGTTAATTTCTTCATGAAACGTCTATAAAAGAAGGTCTGGAACTTTTTAGAAAATTATATTTCCTTGTTTTTGACTTGAAACGCCTATAACAGAGAATCTAGAAATCACAGGATTATTACTTTTTTTAATTTTTATTACACCATGTAGTATGAAAATCCATCTAGAAAGATCCGTAATCTGGTATCCGGAAATGAGTATATACAGTGTTCAGATCGTTTTTCGTGGACAGTTTAGTTTAAGATGTCGTCGATGTAAATTAAATTATTTGACAAGTGTCAGGGTTGTGACAATAAAGGTGATTGAAATAATACAGTGTATGTTTAAAATACCAGCCGTCTGAGAAAATAATTAATAAACATTGCTGATTGTCCAAAGAGTCATTAAAAATTCTCATTGATGAAACAAAAGTAAACCAAAATTTTTGAACTAAATTTTTATATTTTAAAATTTTCTATTATGATTTACAAGCTTCGCACTCCCTCCAGGGAATATTGACTCATACCAAGTACACAAAGATACCAAAAGTATGAAACTCTGTTGGAACCCTTTCCATGTTATCGGGTCCTAGGTGACATGGTCTGCTGTATTTCCTACGAACTTTCGGGCGGTTCGCGCGGTTGTTAGGAGAATGGCTTTCTGCATCGGCTTATACAGATGCTCACTAAGGCTCAGTCCCTTGATGTTCTGCAGGAGGTTTTTTGGTATCACTCCAGTTGTTGACAGTACTATGGGAATCGTTTGGACGCTGTTCATTGCCCATTGTCTTTGGATTTGGACCTCCAGATATCTGTATTTGGCAATCTTCTCGTTGTATTTTGGTCTTAGGTTGTTGTTGTTAGGTACAGCACTGTCGATTAGTGTAGTCCGCCTAAAAATTTTATCTATTAGTATAATATCTGGTCTATTATGAGCAACTGTTTGAGCCGTCAGAACCGTTCGGTCCCAATATAACTTGAACTGGTTGTTCTCAAGAATAGGCTCTGGGTTGTATTTGTAATAAGGCACTTTTCCTACCTGTAATAGGTTTAATTTTTCTGCTAACTCTTGGTGGAGTATCTTAGAGGCTGAGTCGTATCTTTCCTTATTCTCGGTTGCGGCAAACGCTTGGCATCCACCAGTTATGTGCTGAATTGTCTCTGATGTTCGACAGCCATATCTACATTGGTCATTTTCTATTAAGGGATCTCTAATGATGAACTTTCGATTGTTCTTCGTCGGAATAACCTGGTCTTGGATAGCTAACAAGAAGCCCTCCGTTTCCGGAAACATCTATCCTGAAATCAACCAATAGTTCGACGCTGAGTTGTCGACATTGTCCTGATTGACCTCATTTGGATGCCGTCCATGAAGTAGCTTCCGTAACCAGGTTTGTAACTTCTCTTGGTCTGTTTGGTGGTGAGAAGTAATATTTTGTTCCCTCAACTGTAGCGGCGTTGAATCGTCTGCCTCGCATATTGCTCGATGTAGTGTTGAAAAGTCCGCTAACCTGTGGAAATATGAACGTAAGTTTATTATTTGTTGGTCGAGCTGCTTATCAATATCCACCAATCCTCTTCCTCCTTGGTGTCTTGGAAGCATTGTACGTTCAATAGCACTCCGAGGGTGATGTTTTTGTGCTTTTGTTAGAAATGTCCTTATTTTTCTTTGCAGGTTTTGGATGTCCGTCCTGTTTCATTTTACAATTCCAAAAGAATAGCTCAGCGCAGAGCAAGCATACGTGTTGAGCAACTTAAACAAATTTCTACTATTTAAATTAGTTTGTAAGACCCGCCTTACCCTCCTGACAAATTCGGCTGTCAATTTAGCCTTCATGGTGCGATGGTAAATTCTTTCAGCCTGTTTCATATCTAGATATTTGTATGTTTGGTCTGCCTCCATTGCAGCTATAGTTTCACCATTCTGCAATTCAAAAGCCCCTGGTTGTATCTTCCCTTTAACGATGTTCAAAATACGGCACTTGTCAAGTCCAAATTGCATTCCGATATCCCTGAAGAACTCCTCTATAATTTTAAGCATTTACTCCAGCTGGCTTCTGGTAGCAGCCATCATTTAAGATCATCCATGTATAGAAGATGATTCACTCTTACTACCTCCTCGTTGTTATTTCTAATACTAAAGCCGTATCTGGGCTAAGTTAATCGCCTTGAAATATTCCCCTTCGTATCGGAATGGTGTTAGTTTCGATGGTGCCGCTGGATGGCACTTGCAATTGGATCCTAGTTCTCCAGGTTGACATTCTGCGTTCTAAAAAGGAAACAAAATTATTATCGACTCTATACATTCTCAATATAGTTTTGAGCCACTCATGTGGAAGCAAAAAGGTTTCTTCGGTTGGTACAGGCTTGGTTACATATGACAGAGTCAACGATCAATTGTTCCTTGCATCCCATTGCTCCCCTCGTGCATCCTTTCTATAATTAATAGAAATAGAAAAGTAAAAACCAGGTGAAATACAGAAATATTCTAGAAAGGTCAGAAGGAAAACCGTCCTCCATGTATAATACCAAAATATTTATTATAATACTAGTAAAAGTAAATAAAATATTTCAAAATTAAAACAATAATAATAAGGGAGAAAACGATAGCATAAAAAGTAAAATATAAAAACACTAATAAAATTTAAAAATAACTTGTAAATAAATAAAGTGAAATAAGTCGAAGAATAAAAAAAAATAAAAAAATATCACGGTAATACCAAAGACGAATAATTGAATCCTAAGTAAAACGTATTTATAGATAGAAATATCATACCCACTTTTAAGAAAATACATTTTTAAAATTGATTATTATAAGATTGCGATAAAGAGTAATAAGCCTTATTAAGTAAGGCTTTCAGAGCTTTTTAAACGATTTAATTGGCTACATTATTCTTCTTCCCCCAGACATAAACTTTTTGTGCATTATAATATATTGAATTTTTTATTTGGGATGACCGTGGTAATGGTAATGATTTTGATCCTGTTTACTTGATATCATGAAAATTACTAATAGGTGAATGATGAAATTTCCGATATATCAACGCAGAAGTCGGTAAATTAAACAAAGGAATAGAAGTTTATATTTTATATTTAGTAAATAAAAGTTTAAAAAATTCTCTTATACCAACTTTATAGATATATCGTAAAACACCTTTCTGCAATACAAATAAAGAGTTTATCAAATATTGATAAGAGTTTTCCCCAAAAGCGATAACATATTTAAGATGGCACTTTACAAGGGAAAAATATACTGACCTTGCAACACTTAAGTTTAATTCATTTAACACAACTATGACATAATAACCAAAAGCTACTTTTATACAAAGAGCCTTAAAGTTAAACTCTTATCTATAGTTATGCCTATAAATTTAACTTACGACCAGTTCAAAATTTTATTATCCTCAATTTCATTATCTGTATTTAGTCTGTTAAAGTATAAGAGTTTGTTTTTGAAATACTCAGTGACAATAGATTGGAGTTACACCACCTATATTATATCCTCAGATACAATTGTATTTAATTCACGAAAATCCTTATCAGGAGATGATCTTGTCGTATCACTAGCAAATAGTTAGAAATCATCTTTAATATTCTAAACTACTGAGTCATTTATATATATTAGGAACGCAATAGACCCCAGTACGGAACCTTGTGGAACACCAGATGTAACAGCCATACGATTAGATTCAAGGCCCCGACTATTAACTTTTTGTATTTTTCCACTCTAGTATGACTTGAGCTAATCAAGTAAGCTTCCTCTAAAACCATATACCTCGTTTTCGCAGCAGAATTCCGTAATCTATACAATCAAAAGCTTTTGACAGGTCACAGAAGACAACCGCGGTTATCTCTCACCAACAAGATACAAATACAAATCATTGGGAAAGGAGAATATAGCGTCATCTGTTATTTTCTTTATTTGAAAATCTTACTGGCTAATGTTTTATACCTACATATTATATTTTCCTACAAAGGGGTTTCATTTCTTTACCCATTTCTTAATTTTGTTTGCCAGCAATATGCCGGAAATTAAAGTTCCAATTTCCATTTTTATGTATTGGAATGAATACTGAAATTTTTTAGGAGTTGGGGGAAAAATGCCTCTTATCTTCTCAGTGATTGCATCTATGACAGAATCAGGAAAGCTCTGAAAAATCTTTACTGATATGTTATCCCATTCGGAAACGTTCCTATTTTTAATTTCATTAAACATTTGTTTCAGTTCCTGAGCATCAGTTGGTGTTAAATAAAATGACTTAAGTATAGAAATATTTTTTAAGTATTTAATGAGTCGGCTGCTGGAGAAAGATTCTTGGCCAACTTTGGGCTATACTTCAGAAGAACTTGTTAAATTGATTGGGTTGGAAGGCAGTTTATATCCTTAACTTGGCGATTTTGCAAATGCATTCGTTCACCATATTTCAGCTTTCTTTCACCTTATTATATGACATGGCAATACGACTTTAAAGATAACAGTTTTTAGCTAATCTTAAAGTTTTCCTGTACGTTTTACAGTATTTATTGAGAATCGCTACAAAAAAAGTATTATTCAAATAGAATTTGCGACAAATATGTAAAAGTCTTAAATTTTTTTCCCAAATTCTAATACCATGGTTTATCCAAGGTTTCCTTTTTTTTTTCTTATAGTTTTTAAATAAAAGTTCGATTAAATATGTCTGTTATGAGAACATAAAACACCTTAAGTGGGGTCTCTGCCATTAAAATATCTGATCATTGAATATTTAGACAACTTTGGGAAAACCTTTCAAGGCCTATTCTGGAAAATATTCGCTCTTTTTGGTTATGCAATACATATTTAGGTCTGGCACACGACACGGAACTGAAGATTGCCGCGTGATCCAAATGTCCTTCATTAAAAACATTGCAAGAGACATTAACCACGTTTCAGCAAACATATTCAAGATAAAAGATGAAAGTTGAGTAACTCTAGATACGTGCATATATAAATTATATGACTGTAACAAATTATAAAGTTAAATAGTGGACAAACTGTCTCTATTGTCATGGTTAATATTGAAGTCACTCGTCAAGACTATACTAAATTGATGACGACGTGAAACGCAACCAATAATAATTATGAAAAATGTCAAGATTAAATATTTTTTCTGATTACACAATATTCTAAAAAATTGTTGTATTTCTACAGCAAAATAGGAAAATACTGTAATACTAAAAAATTTTTGCTGTATGCAGTTGAAGCACTTAATATACAATTTTCAAGTAATATAAATAAATTGGCAGACATTTATTTAAAGTCCAATATGGCAGAAAAAATATGTACCTGTAGGAGCCATTCTAGACAAGGAGAAGTGAACGAACGAGGGAAAAGTAATCTTATAATACGGCGCATTACTTCAGTTTAAATTTTTCATGTATTATGTTGCCTCTACATTGCTTAAAATAAAAACACTTAAAATATCTATATGTCTTTTTAATCCCACTTCTAAAAGAAGAAGGTTCTAAATTCGACATCTTTTTTATGTACATACGTCGATTACTCGGAATGGACAGCACTGATTTAACTAAAATTATGTTCAGGAAGTTCCAGATTATTTTAGACGAAATTGGTTAAGTAAGATAAAAAATGGCGCTGATAATATTGCGGATAAAAAAACAATTTGCTCAATTTTCTCCAAAATCGGCAAGGGGGAATTTTCGGGATCTTACATAACGATTCTAACATTTTTTTAAAAAATTCAGTATGGCGGATTAAAAATTTTACATCTCTCGATTTTATCCTAAAATGTTATAAGGGGGTTTTTGAGGGTATAATTTACGAATTTGAAATTATTTGTAGAAAATTCAATATGGCAGATTCAATATGGGGGACCAAAAATTTTACATCTTTCGATATTGTCCAAAATTGGTATAGGAGGATTTTTGAGAGTGTATATTACGAATTTAAAATTATTTTAAAAAAATTCGTAACGCATCCAATATAGCGGACTAAAAATTTAACATCTTCCGATTTTCTTCAGTATTGGTACTGGCGGATTTTTGAGAGTGTACATTATGAATTTTAAATTGTTTTTAAGACAAAATCAATGTAGCGAATGCCATATGGTGCAATTGGTTCTGATGGTTTTTTGAGGATGTAGATTAAACGTTTAAAAATATTTTTGAAAATTGTGGTTAGATGGTTTTCGAAATCATAGATTACGAATCTGAAGTTAATTTTTAAAATTTAATATAGCAGATATAATATGGGAGACAAAAATTTTACATTTTTCCTATTTTGTCCAGCTTGATATTGAGAGATTCTGGGACCTATATTACGAATATGAAATTAATTTCTCCAAACTCAATAGAATAAAATAGGTTGGATTAAAAATTTACGTGTCTCAAGGGCTTTCAGTTTCGTAATTGGGTGGTTTTGGAGGGCCTACGTTATGAATCTAAAATTAATTTCTTTAAATTGAATACAGCGGATTTACTATAGTAGACTAAATATTTATTTGGTACAATTTCATTCATAATTGGTATTTGAAGAACATTCAGAATAAAAGAAATTTTGGTTGTACAGTTTCATGTAGTCTAAAACATTGGATAAAATGGATACTTTTTTATAACCTTAGAAGCTCAACTCAGTTCAAAACTAAAAATCAAGAAATAAAATTTTTATAAAAAAAATCGAATTGGTTTCTAGAAAAGGTTAAAAAGTGAAAAATTATATAAATTTTTATACGAAATTGAAATTTTTGCAGTCGACGATAAATTATTACTAAATAAAACAAATAACTGCTAACACTGGATGCGTGGTAATAAACTCATTACAAATAAAGGATATCTTAATCTTTTCATGTGAATTATTTTTTGTCAGGTATTATCGTGCCGCCGAAAATTTCAATTTCATATAAAAATTTATATTTTTATCTTGCGCTTTTTACCACTTTTTAAGGGCTTGTTAAATTTTTTTATAAAAATTTTATTTAGAAGACGATTCAAATTTTTTATAAAAACTTTGTTATAATAAAAATCTTGATTTCTTGGTGTCTTTAAAATATCAAACCTTTTTTTAACGACCATAATTTGAGCGTTGTTAATGAGGAGAGTTGAAGCTTCCAGCGGCATAATTTACTAGCATTAGTTAACCATGCATGGCTAACGTTATTAACTTGCATATTTAGTTAATTATTAAATGGCATTAAATGTCGTATGAGGTAAAAGCACGACACTTGGTACACAAAATAATATTAAACAATGCCAATATTTACTATTAGGTATTCATTTGAGGAATATAACTGTTATGAAAAATTGCTATATGAAAAATTTGTATAATAAAAAATACCAAAATAATGTAAATTCATAAAAAAACAGCTGATTGCTTCAGCAATTACTGTAACCAAAAACATGGAATCAAACTTTGAAATAGGTCTAATTTACCAATTAAAAAAAAACATTTGAATCAAAACTTTAGTAAAATTTTTTCGAGAAATTTAGATTCGAAGCTTTTTAAAGATACTAATTTCGCACAAATATTGAATTATTAATTTTTGGGAAAAAATATTTTAGATAAAATATAATAGGTTTATCATATTAAAAAATTTGCTTATAGCATCAAGATATAATTGGAATTCATAAATAAAAGAAATTGATCTATAGAATTCAAATTAATATTTTCATCTATTTTCAAGATATAGATTAAGTATCTATTAACATCTTGAAGACGTGTAGAGCAGGTTACTAATAAAAAAAATACTAACGCTTTTTATAAACATTTTTCTTATACTTCCTTCTATTAGGGTTTATAGCGAATTACATTTTTTTTGAAAATTATCTTATATATTTAAATGAAATTTTGCCGTAGTGAACTTCTACTCTTATAAGGAACGCAGAAACAAACTAATCTTAATTCTTAGTTCAAAATTAGGGCATAGAAGAATATTCTTTTTAGTTAGTCCCAGGACCGTTTATTTGAATCATTAGTTTTTGTAATAAATAAAACATAAAAAACTAGAGAATATTCATAGTTATTGAAAAAAAATCTCTAAACCATTATTTAAGAGTATCAAACTATTGTCCAGTTTCCCTGATAACAGTCCAGTTTTGTATTAAATCGTATGACCTAGGCTCATTTCTTATTCCGAGGAGAAGAATAAACAGTCCAACGGATTTTTTTATATTCATTATAAACATATATATTAAATTAAATTTATAAATATACCAAGCTTTTACCTGCAATTTCGATTACATGAAACTGTGGAAAAAATAATGAATAAAATTATTATAAACAAAAGCAGCCCTTATTACTCGTACCAACCTCCACTTCATGTCTGTAAAGTTGCATCGAAATCGGTTCAAAACACTTTATTTAATTTAATATTCAAGATATCTACATTGACACAAAGGTAATTGAAACTATACTATTTAATTTATACTTGCATGACCTTTATGATATAACTGTAGATGAAGACGTGGTAAATTTTGCCGATGATATAGCAATATTTATTGAAGATACAATTTTCAATTTTTTTTAAGCACTTGCCACAGTACTAGAATTTTAACATTAAAAATTAATCTATGAATGTGAGTAGGTGTAGTTCCATGAGTGTAAAGTATCTGGGAGTGTATATACATTCATCATATAAGTTTCTTAAATTAATTTTTTAAACAGATATTAGGTCTGGATCTAATGACACTTTTTTTCACTTGAGCCGAGCCACACATTAAATATAGAATAGCTATCTGATAAGTACTAACAAAGAACAATGTGCATAATTTCCAAAAACCCTATAATGTATTATTAAAACAATTTTTAACAAAGTGTCTACTTTTCAATTTTATAGATTATTGGAGGAAACATATCTTCAATGCAGCAATAATTCTCTTATCAGTTATTGGTAAAACAACATTTAAATGAACACGAATATTTTATATATATGTATATATATATATATATATATATATATATATATATATATATATATATTCCGACACAATTGAAGCATTCAAATTGCTATTATTCTTAAGCTTTACGTAGATATTCAGTAATCTGTCTTAGCGAATCAAAAATATTATTTTTAGTTAATCTAAATATTTTTCTTTAAAACGGAACTTTTTAATTAATTCTCTCAAAGTGAACGGTTTTTATAACTTATAAACGCAAGCTTTAACTTAACCATATTTGGGTTTATATGTGTGAAATATGCGATATAAATTTCCATTACTGACCGATGCACACGTGAAGTTGGTTTATTATAAGTACCCTAAATATCAATGAAAAACTCATTTAAATTTCCTGGTTATCTTTGCTGACATATCTGCGGTAAATACCCAACATATAATTGCCGACGCAGTGAAACTTTATTGATTAGCAAATATTTAAGTATATATATATATATATATATATATATATATATATATATATATATATATATATATATATATATATACAACATACAACATAAATCTTGATATTCTGACACAATTGAAGCATTCAAATTGCTATTATTCTTAGGCTTTGCGTAGATATCCAGTAATATCTCTTAGCGAATCAAAAATATAATTTTTAGGTAATCTAAATATTTTTCTTTGAAACGGAACTTTTTAATTAATTCTCTAAAAGTGAACGGTTTTTATAACTTATAAACGCAATTTTTTATGATACTTAGAATACTTTGAATTCAATGTATGTAGCAAAATACCACAATTATAATTCTATACGGATTTAGTATTATGGATTTGTTCTTTGCGATTAAAATTTTAGATACCTCTTCGAATTTGAATGAACAAGTTTTACAACATAAATCTTGATATTCTGACACAATTGAAGCATTCAAATTGCTATTATTCTTAAGCTTTACGTATGTGAATCTGGAACGTTAAGAGATTTTGCTAAAAAGTTTCCCAGGATTTAGGCCTCAAAAAACCTATTTTAAATACTCCTAAAGCAGTTTGTTTGACTCAACTATCGCGCGGTCTACGGAGTTAAAGTAGGTGACAACGTTTCTAAGCAGCATTTCCTTTATACTAGTCAAAACAAACTAGTTCTCGCCTAACATGGTACTCCCTTTTAGTGAAAGAGCGGAACGGTTGCATAGGACATGTTATAGAGCCTCATCTGTTGTTTCACAACCTCGACATCGGGAGTATCGCATACTTCGATATTATTATGTATGTATTTTTTTAGCTGGGGTTGCCCTGAAAGAATACCTGCGATTGTTTGTAGTTTTCCTCAGTAATGAGGTTTTCATTGGATGAATAGTGTCCTTTGATCCAGCTCAAAATGGATGGTATGTATTTTTCATCAACTCTCAAATATGAATTGAATATGTTTTTCAATGTTGCAGTAAGATAATGCCACAATGATGTTCATTTAATCAATCAAAGAAATAGAAATCCTGACAACGATAATAACTTTTAGTTGGCTAACGAGTGAAATTAATGCCACAAGCACTGAAACTTACTCGTATTAATTACCTATTCACTGCTTGCAATATCAACTTGCCTATTTACTAAATTATTTGAAAATTTAACTTAATAAAAAGTAACATAATTGAAGGCAGTTAATACACTAAGTAATTTACAACAGTGAGAATATTATTATGTATTCATTTGAGGATCACAACTATTATGAAGAACCAGTTTATGGTAAATTTTTGTAATAGTCCTTTCATCAATACATTTATGGAATGGAAACAAAATGTTCTTAATTACACTAAGAAAGTTAAAACTTGAATCAATATTTTACAATGTATAATATATTGTGCGCATCAGGTGAAGACCTTTATTTTCTCTCAGTACTGTGACAAAAACTACAATTCAAATGCTTGTTTAGGTTTGCAATTATTTAGAGATCATGTAATCTCTTATATTGCCCCAAGAAAACTAAATTTCATGTTTTAATGGACAAATACAAATTATAATGTTTTTATTTTATTCAGTAATAATAAAATTTCATTCATCCTATCTTCAATAGAACTAGGCTGGGCATGATGCAGCAACACAAAAGACTGGAGAGAAGAAATGACGAAATGCAGACCATGGAAAAGTAAGAGAAGCACCGGCAGACCATAACAATGATGATATGATGATATGAAAAGAACAGCGGGGCTGAATTGATATGGAGTGTCACAGAACGAGATACCTGGAAGAATATAAGAGAAGCATATACTCGCAGGATAAAAAATCATGGATGAAATAAAAGGGAAATCTCAGAGAATACTAAACGGAGTCTTTACCATACAATGAGTTTGAAAACGCAATGAAGAGAAAAATAAAAGAGAGCAAAGAAATACAATCTTATGGCAATTATTATACCACCAAACTAATTTTAAATCTTGTTCATGTCATGAAGATAATGGGTAATAGGATAATTTGATGTTAAAAAGATATTTATTACCTGTAATAGAAACCGAACGGTAGACATGTTAGCAACGACTTTTGCCAACGTTTCTGTTTCCAGCATTAATGGGCAATTGAAAGGTAGGTTGTGTTTTTCGCTATAAGCTGTTTGCAATTTGGATTACAAATATGATTTATTTCAAGCTTTAACTTAACCATATTTGGGTTTATATGTGTGAAATATGCGATATAAATTTCCATTACTGACCGATGCACACGTGAAGTTGGTTTATTATAAGTACCCTAAATATCAATGAAAAACTCATTTAAAATTCCTGATTATCTTTGCTGGCATATTTGCGGTAAATACCCAATATATAATTGCCGACGCAGTGAAACTTTATGGCATTATCTTACTGCAACAATGAAAAACATATTCAATTCATATTTAAGAGTTGATGAAAAATACATACCACCCACTTTGAGCTGGATCAAAGTACACTATTAATCCAATGAAAACCTCATTACTGAGGAAAACTACAAATAATCACAGGTATTCTTACAGGGCAACCCCAGCTAAAAAAATTTACATAATAATATCGAAGTATGCGATACTCCCGATGTCAGGGTTTGAAACAACAGATGAGGCTCTATAACATGCCCTATGCTACCGTTCCGCTCTTTCACTAAAAGGGAGTGCCATGTTAGGCGAGTACTAGTTTGTTTTGACTAGCATAAAGGAAATGCTGCTTAGAGACGTTGTTACCTACTTTAAATCCGTAGACCGCGCGAAAGTTGAGTCAAACAGACTGCTTTAGGAATATTTAAAGTAGGTCTTTTGAGGCCTAAATTCTGGAAAACTTTTTAGCCCAATCTCTTAACTTTCCAGATTCACATACGTAAAGCTTAAGAATAATAGCAATTTGAATGCTTCAATTGTGTCAGAATATTAAGATTTATGTTGTAAAAATCGTTTTTTAGCCCAATCTCTCAACTTTCCAGATTCACATACGTAAAGCTTAAGAATAATTTTTATGCTTCAATTGTGTCAGAATATCAAGATTTATGTTGTAAAAATCGTTCATTCAAATTCGAAGAGGTATCTAAAATTTTAATCGCAAAGAACATATCCATAATACTAAATCCGCATAGAATTATAATTGTAGTATTTTGCTACATACATTGAATTCAAAGTATTCTAAGTATCATAAAAATTTGCTTTTATAAGTTATAAAAACCGTTCACTTTTGGAGAATTAATTAAAAAGTTCTGTTTTAAAGAAAAATATTTAGATTACCTAAAAATAATATTTTTGATTCGCTAAGAGAGATTACTGGATATCTACCGGCCACATTATATGTCAGAAAGACCTCTGAAAGTTATGAATAATGTCGGAAAGGTATAGATAAAAATACGAAGTTTCACAGTATGTCCCAAATTGGTGATGTATCGTCAATATTAGAGATAGAAAAGCTTGAATTGAAATGTTTTATATAATTTAGTTAGTAAATTAATGATGTTTGCGAAAGTGATCTACTTGTTTTGGTTCTTGGAATATTGAAATATTGCATTTTTAAAAGTCCGCTAAACTTTCTTAGCTTTCAATTTTGTTTAGTCAATAAAAAAAACAATTGTCAAATTTTAATCTAAACGTTTCACTTTTCCGAAATTATCATCAAGTTTCTTTTAAACTTTCTGAAGATGGTAAAAAATTATATTAAAGGCAGCAAAAGCAAGCATTCTTTTGGTAACATTGCACGACAAAACATTATGACACAGGTAGATCAAAGTACTCAGATTACTCATAAATCAACGAAGTAGTTTGTATGGTATAACTTATTTTTATCGGTGGATATCGAAACATGAAATATTTTCAAATTTAACACTATATTTCTCGAAGGTAATAAAATGAAGAACGTAATGCTAATCTTATCCATAATATTAAAGAAACGAAGAAAAATTAGTTTCAAAACTGGAAATAATAATTAATAAATAGAATTTATTCCCTGCTAGTTTAAAATATTACTTAATGAATATTTCCCACGAGTTTTCCTTTACATCTTCAAGTGATGCAATAAATCATCATCACGTTGTACATTTTATTATCTTCAAAAGATGTTATGTTTCCGATATCCATTAATAAGCATAGGCCATAAAAAAGATTTGATTGATTTGTTATTAAACTCAATATTTTGATCTCCTTGTATTTCAACATCTTTTTGTCGAAAGTAAGTTTAGGACGAAATGTTAGGGAACCTCTTCTGAAACAATTCCTATTGAACCGTTTTTGTATCTTCTATAATTTCCAATATCACAATATATTTATCACTAATTTAGGGCCTATTGTATAAAGCCCACGTCTCTTTAAAATATAAAAGAAATATCATACAGCATTGTATTGTATTAGAAGAAATTGCGATCTATAATTGAATATTATGAGGAATTACAGAGGCACTGAAAGTTACAAGCCGATTCTCCATGCATAGTGTTTCTTATACGTTGTTGGTTAAATTGGCAATTAAAAGGAAATTAACAATAAATGCAAATTTATATATAGCCTTTTTGCTATGATATTTTATTTTTATTTATTTATTTGAATTGAAAATGTCAATTATTATTTTTCTGCACTGATACCTTAACGGAATATTATAAAATTTAAATAATTTTTAAGAGTATTTAATTTTAGTCTCCATAATATTTAGTAATGGTATTTTTTCATAAGTTCAGAGCGAATTTATTTTTTAATTCTTTTAACTTTATTTCAATCTTTTACCCATCAGCTTATAAATTACAAATTAATATTATCCACACTCGCTACTTATGAGATTCTATGGGATACATTCTAATGGCATAAATATACTCCAAAAAACTAGAAAATTACTTTTAATTTGAAACTAAACATTACAATGAAATATAACAAGATATTAACTGTTTTATATCTTTTGTTTAATAATCGGGCATTATCTAATTTAAACCGAGTAGTTTCTTAGGATGTAGCTTACCGTTACTTAATCTATAGACAAACACGAAAAAAACAAAATCCTTGAAAAAAAATAATTTCATAGCATTTACTTTAACGTGAAAGTGCACTGCGATAAGGTTTTGTTATTCCGCAAATACTAAATTTCTTCCGGGAAAAACGGAGAGAAATCTAAAATTTTAACCACAAACAACAACTTCGTAATACTAAATCCGCATTGAAGCATAATTATAGTATTTTGCTAACGAAAATACATTAAATTCAAAGTATCATAAAAAAATTGCATTACATAAAATTTCTACGTATTTTGGGAAATTTGAGGAATTTCTAACAATCGTAGCGTACTGTTCCTCATAAAGGTACAAAATAATAGTTCCCTCTCTATCAATGCCGCATTTAATTAAGGCACTTATTAATTAAATTGCCAGATAACGGTATTTAATTTTTATCTTATTACATATATGTTAAAATCTGGAGAAATTTGGGAAATTTCAAACAATTGTAGAGTAGTATTTCCAATTAATGTTCAAACTAATAACCCCCCTAAGGCTCTTATTCATTAAATTACACAATAACAGCATAATCTATAGTCAGTTACTATCAAGTTAGTCCTGTTAACTATTTGTCTATGCCTCACAGTTTCGAATTTTATTTGCAAAGCCCTTAAAAAAAAGTAAAAAATAATAGATAAAAACAATTTCTTTTGAAAAATTAATTATTCTAATACAGTGCTTTTTCGAACTTATTAAATATTAATTAATGGTTATTATTATTCAAAATCCTAAATCAAAATTACAAAACTATTTCCTATTTTCACCAAACGAAACCGAACTAATCAACTCATAGTACATTTTTTTTAGTTTTCTTATTTTGTTACCTACATCCACCACAGGTTAGGTTGCCCTTCGATATTTACAAACTATCTTTACCACTAAAAATTTTAGTGTTTGTTCCTGACGCCGGCGGTAGATTCTTCAGTGGGTCCGCAGGCGCCTTCCTCAGAAAAACGTCATCGTGCTTTCCCATACTCGATTCTAATATTTCAACTCATTTATCATCGAAACATGATAGGTATCCATGTTCGTTCACAACCTGCTCCACCCCCCCCCCCCCAAAAAAAAAAAAGCTCCTGTTTTACGTTCATTAGAATTTTTTTTCTCTTGTAATCCTGAATTCATGGAAACCAGGGTGTCTGAGAAACTGTAGAACGGTCACACCCCGTAGTGATCTTCTAAGTCCCGATCCTAGAAACGCACCACGATGCCGCAACCCTATGCTGCATCGTTCTACATATATCTTAATATATATATATATATATATATATATATATATATATATATATATATATATATTAAGAGAAACCAAATTTGTTGGTTGACGAATTTTATGTGTTTCCTTTTGATCTGTATAACGTTATAAAATTAAATTGAAATCAAAACAATTACCTAAATTTCAAAAAAAAAATATACACTGCTTTATAATTCAGTTAACTTACTAATTGTAGATTTACTTATTTAGTCAGCACCTTTTCGAAGTCGGTGCTTCATTTCAAATTTATAGTGAATACCTGTAAACTATACAAAAATACTCCCAACTATAATAAAAAGAAATGGAGTACAAATCAAAAACCATCCAAATGATACAAAAATTATGTAGAAGTGAACACAGAAAATTAGTTTTAAAATAGCCCCTCCAACTACTTCTATGCCTACTTTAATAAGTGTAAATAAGTAAATATACTATTAAGTAACTCAGCTGACTATAAAATAGTTTCTATAATTTTTTTTTTCTTTTTAATGCAATATTTTGAAGTTGGTTTAGTTTTTAAAGGAAAATAATTTATCATGTTTCATTATTTTTTAGCTCCTAATTTCATCTGAGTTTTCTACATGTATTCGTCACTGAATTCTCAGGATACTAACACTTGTGAGAAGTTAACCGAAACAAGAATCAAGTAACTTGGTTGGTCACGTGTATTCTTGGGTAATTAACACATATTAAGGGTTGTTATTGCTTGAGAATACACGTAGCTGACAAGTGACATCACCAACGATACATCGTGGGACAAGCACGTGAACATGTGTCAAGAATATGTTAATTTAATTTGCTAGATAAATATTGTGTGCATGTACATGTGCGTAACAAAGATATATTGAGCTCCCAGAGATAATTACATTCTAAAACTTTTCTTTTTTTTACGAAGTATAACATAGATTAAAAATTATTTTGCTTTGATAACAACTTATTGCGTTTATTTTTTGAACAGATTACATGGGGCTCAGTGGCGTGAATAATGATCCCGTGGTGCGGGAGGTGCAGCCAATCCAGGGGCGCTTTCAAGTATCAAAGTGAAAAAACGAGGGATCAAAGGTCCAAAACAATAGGGCGCATTCAAAAATCTGCGGGGGACGGGGGCGTATATACCCTTAGTTACGCCAGTCATGGGACTTAACTAAAAATGCAGCCATCAATTTAGTTTAATCTTAAAAACTTCAAATTTGTAGATATGTTACTTTATTTTAAAAAGTATGTTTCCAAGCAAAATTTTTCTCAGAATTTATGAAAACGCTGTGATTAGCTTCCAAACTAATACTACGATGACATTGCTAAGCATGTTAAAGATGTACTAGACTAACATATATTTGTTTGAATTTTAATTGCTTTTGTTATCAGTCGTTCTCATCATTATCTTAAATCAGTTTCAAGTATAAATTGGTATAAACATTAAAAAAAATTTCAGTGTACTTTGCGGTCCCTTGTTATTTTGCTTTGCTCATGTAATCTTACAGTAGTTCATCGGTTAATCGAGTTTCTTTTTATTTTCTTGAAACTTCGGGTATTCATTACTGATATAATTTTACACAAGACTGCAAAATTTCGAATATATTGCTCGGCTCATAGTCGAGATAACCAATACAAAAAAAAAACGACATTTAACATGGGCTATATGGGAAGAGCCATAGTTAGTATAATCATATATAACATAAAAACTTTTAAATATGCTCTCCTAAAAAAATTAATATTAAACGTATAATATTATAAGCCGTTAATTTACAGTTTAAATATAAACTTTGTTATCATATAAAACAGATAATTTTATGATAGCTGTTTTAAAAAAATAAATAAAGACACATTATATATATATATATATATATATATATATATATATATATATATATATATATATATATATAACACATATATATATATACATATATATATATATATATATATATATATATATATATATATGTGTTTATGCGGCTTTCACGGATTCTTCCGTGTAAGATGCAGTGGATATATCCACCTTATGCCGTTGTAGTGTTGAAATCACATTCAGCAAACGTACAACTATATGCAACTCCGTTTATAGATGAAATAAAATGCGAACAGTAAATGCAAACTTCGTTCCATCATATCCTTTCCATGTTAGAGGTTGCACAGTTTGAATAAATTGCTACAGAATACAATTTATCCTATTCCACCATCATCGAGATGATGGCGTATCTGTACCACCATATCGAGAAAAAAATAAAAACTTACCCTCCTCGCATGCAAACTTCGGTCTCACACGGAGGAATCCGTGACAGCCGCATAAACGTATATACGCTATCCGGCGAGATCGACGAAGCCGCGTTCAGTGTTGCATACTTTCTTCCGATCTATCCTTTGCACAAACAGGTACATATCGGTACCCTGATGAGTCTAATAGAGACGAAACATGTACCTCTACCGTATCCCTGTAGCGGGGAGGTTAAGTTTTGACTTTCTTCTCGATATTGTAGTACAGATAGCCCATCATCTCGATGGTGGTGGAATAGGATAAATTGTATTCTGTAGCAATTTATTCAAACCTTACAACCTCTAATATGGAAAAGATATGATGGAACGAAGTTTACATTTACTGTTCGCATTTTACTTCATCTCTATACAGAGTTCCATATAGTTGTACGTTTGCTGAATATGATTTCAGCACTACAACGGCATAATGTGGATATATCCACTGCTATTGCATCTTACACAGAGGAATGCGTGAAAGCCGCATAAACATATATACGCTATCCGGCGGGAGGTCGGCGAAGTCGCATTCAGTGTTGCAAACTTCCTTCCGATCTGTCCTTTGCACAAACAGGTGCATGTCGGTACCCTGATGAGTCTAGTAGAGACAAAACATGTACCTCTGGCGTATCACTGGGAGGGTAAGTTTTGACTTTCTTCTCGATATGGTGGTATAGGTAGGCCATCATCTCGATATGGTGGTATAGGATAAGTTGTGTTTTGTAGCAATTTATTCAAACTGTGCAACTTCTAACACGGAAAGGATATGATGGGACAAAGTTTGCATTTACTGTTCGCATTTTACTTCATATATATATATATATATATATATATATATATATATATATATATATATATATATATATATATATAGAGTTTTTTCAAATTCAAATATAGAGTTTTTATATCCATTGTATTCAAAGGTGCTCATTAAATGCTGCCAAATGTTTTTACTCCATGCTAATGCGGGTTAATCTTAAATTTGAGGTAATTTAAACTTCACAGTACGCTAGATAATCTTTTGCAAAAAAATCTGTATATTTCAAAAAGATAATTTTAAATTATTTTTAACCTCATCTAATCAACAAATGGCAGGATAATTCAAAGGAATGTGCCAAGATCCTGATTTCACATAAGGCTGTACAACTTTTTACACCTTGGAAATGTTTTTTGAAGAACAAACAACAAAGGAATGAAATAAAAGATTCCTGAAGAAAAGGATTACATAAAATAAATTTGCTAAATTGATATTAACATTGGCTCTGGATTATTCCTGCCTGGGTTTAATGTCTTTTTAGCTCTTTTTCAATCATCAGCCAAAATACTTTATTGGTATAGTTAAGAAGAAACTTTGAAAAAAAAATCTCATAACCATTATATAAATATTTAAAAAAATTTTGCTCACGAGATGTAATATTTTATTATTTAAATTTTTGTATGTATAAAATGTACAAAATGTATAAATTTTTAAATATAATCCTTAAGGAAACAAAAATCTTGTTTATTTAATAGTTGGTTCTTGAAAAAGTATCTTTAAATATAGGTGTTGTGATTTAAAAAAATTATTTTCCATTAATTGCTCTCAGCCTAAATAGTTTAAAAGGTATTTCCTTTAAACAAAAATTAAAACTCAGATTGGTTACGTGAATTAATGTAAGTAAACATGCTTCCGCAATTTAAATAATAAGGAACCTTATTAAAATAAGCTATCAATAATTCCATAAACAAATTATCATTTATTCATATTTAAAATGTAATAATTATTTAAATAAAAAAAATCAATATAAAACGTTTGTAAAACGAAAAACTTGGAAAAAAATGTAATGTAAAAAATATGTAAGACGTGTAGGGAATAATTGTAGTTGAGAAAACTCACACACAAGTTATTATCTATTGCATCATCATCGTTTTAAATCCTACAAGGATTTTCATAGCTATTAAAAATTCACACAATTTTTCTGGACAATGAAACAAATTATTTTATATTTTTTAGTCTGTTTTTAATACGTAGTGCATTAAAAATATATACTTAAATAACTATTTTCTGCTTTCATTTTTTAACTCAAAATCGATTCCAAATTTGTACCAAACAGATAAAAATTTGTAGCGAACAGACACATATACAAGCAGACTTATAGGAAAGCGAGTTAATATTGCATTGTTATCTCCTTACTTCTCTGAACTTTGTCAATTCAATAATTGACAACTACTCAGGCTAGTTATTCACATGAGCTGCGAAGGACCGAACAAAAATGCTCGACAGCTCAAGAAGGTGATGCGGGGGAGGGGGGGTACCAATGCTTTAAGAAATAATTAAGAAATTAGAAGATGGGTACTTACCAATCACCCAAGGCGCCTGTGGTTTACTAAATCGCTAACCTAAACCGCAAGGTCATCTGATGTTCTGAAGCCCATGGATTCTCACTTAGCCTTCAACGTTAAGGACCAAATAAACAAACACAAACTAATTTAAGGAACAATTATACCCTTTAATACAAAAATTATTTTTAACTAAACCCTAGCACATCGTGCACAGTGAGACGTATCAATGACTTAGAACTTGGGTGTAAAACGATTTAGAAGTTGAAAAATGGAAAACTAAAGTGTGGTATTTATTTAATTTAAACTTGGTGATATATTAAGAATTTAGTTGACAACACTATAATTAACTAAAAAAAACCTGAGGTCCGAGCGTTATGGTATTGTCCAAAAAAATCTTTACCTCAAGACCAAAACAGAGTCTTGTCCTCAAAATTTCACAAACAGGAACACCCACAAAAACAGGGAACAAAACGCAGGTACATGACCAAAACTAAACCGAAATCTAAAATCCTGAAAATAAGTAGAATCCTTAGAACCCTTCATGTACCGTGTACGATCTATAGTTAATAGTTAACTTGGGTTCAGTCACTGAAATCCGACTATTAATTTTACCAAAAATACCAAAACCCAAATAATAAATATTTATAAAGCCTTAATTAATAGCACTGAGAAAACAAAAGAATAATAAAATAAATAACTAAATAAGCTTGAAGTTTTATCGATCCTTTCACAATAGACTCTCGTTGGTTTATAAAAAATTACAAGAAAACTTTTAATTCAGTCGAATAAAATAAATCGAGCAACAGTTAATTAACTTTTACTTTCTTAATTTTAGTTTAGATATATTTTAGATAAATAATCTTAATCATTTAAAAAATATAAGCAATTGCTCATAAGTAGGCTCGCCTGAAATGGTAATAATATTGAAACTGTACCCAGATATAAAATACTAAACATTCAAATACTACAGTTTCCACAAAAAGAGTTATTTAACTATTCTCAAGTTATTATAAAATTACCATCAAATTTCACTCCAAAAATCTGCTGCCAGGAAAACTATTTACTGAATATCAAGACATACTACTTAAGTAACCGGTACATGATACGATACTGACAAACGACAATTTAAATACATCAGTTTTTACCATAAAAGAAAACAAATGATCTAATGGAAATATATATATATATATATATATATATATATATATATATATATACAGGTGTGGAAAGTCGAGAACAGAACCTCTTAAAAAAAGGGAACGTAACAAAAAACGACGGACAACCCGTTTAGCCATATTGAAGAAGTGAAATAAAGCATACTGTTGTATCGTAGCTTGCTTCCTGAGTTCTAGCAAAAATGGCGTCGGGCAAGGACTTTTCGCTGGTTCAACGCTTTAAAAATAAAATGAAAAGAATAATGGTATTTCCGTGAATAAAATATTGCGCTTGACTTCAAGGTACATTTTAAATATAATACTATAATAATAAATACATGGATATCGAGAATCGTTAAAAAGGTGAAAGTACTTTTTCTTCTATGTTTAAGACTTCTTAACAAATACCAATGCAAATAATTTGTAAGTAATATAATATTTATTGATTTACATAAATGAATAAATAATACGACTGTAATAAAAATAATAAAAAGAACTTTTTAATCACTGCCTTCTTTGTTAACAGCTCTTTTCTCATTCTTCAATACGTATGAATTGTTATCCGAATCTTTACTATGTCAAAAACAGTGTAAGGATCTATCGACGCCAAAAGTTTTGGAACACATCCTCCATATTTTTTTTCGAGAAGATTTTCGGGCAAAGTCTCGACGATAGTTTCTTATCAACTTGTCCGTTGATTTTTGTGCATCTTTCGATAGTTTACCTATCGGTTATATTGCAAATGCTATGATGTCTGGTCAATGAAGTAAGTCATTTGTGGATTCCTGTTGGAATGTTGTACCAAGAATATCCTTTGAAGAATAATCTTGCAGTTTGAAGTTTGTATTCCTAAAACTTCTCTATTGCAGTTTAATGTCCGCTTCCAATAGTTTGCAAAATAACGGGAAACCGGAGGATCAGTTTTCGCTTTACTCTTGTTATAATGGCTGTAGCTTGAAATACTCTGTATTTACTGAGACACAGTATCAATGTTGTTGAACTGAGATGTTGTTTGGCAGACGTAACAACGTTGGACCGATTGCGCTCCAGCCAAATTATTCACCTAACCATCTATCATCGTCATAGATAAGTTGTACTGTACAGAAGCTCGGGTGGCAAAGAAAACTCTATTATATGGTGCAAGTTGTCTGGTTCGAGTTAATAATCTTCTATTTTCGTTAAAGCCTTTTGTTTGGTTTTCTTAATAAATTCAAATTTCAGAGGCCCGCAATTCATAGTAGACGAGGGTTTGGAATTGTACAACACAATCTATTATTGTTGAGTTTGCGTGTTAATACCTGCTAATTGAAGTAGAATAAGAGAGGTTAGGAATAAGTTTTTATCAGAAATAGTCGGATCAGTGAATTTCATTTTGTACTGGCTTTGACCTGACGTTCCATCGAAGCCCCATTTGCAAATGAAACTCATATCTACAAATCTAATTTATCGATTTGTTCAAGGGCGTCTAATTTTAAGAAATAAAATTCGATCCACTGTATGATCCAGTAAGCCTTGGAACTTAACCTCGGCTTTTGATTTAGTAAAAGTTAGATACTCGTCATGTGGATAACATGTTTTTTTTTCTATTTTACACACCAGAGTTCTGTTTAGCCCAATTTTGTAATCGTTGATATTTGTTTCTCGACAATCCAATGTCAAATAGAAGAGCGACGCACAAATATAACTGGCCGCGACGCAACCACAACACTGTTGCCTTTAACCTGAGACGAAACTTTAGAAAGAAAAGACTGGCCGTTCATATTACCGAGGTTTAATAGAAACGTTACAATAGCCAAACTTCTATTTTAAATTTCTTAACTAGAAATTATTTTGGCCGTTTCTCAAATTCTAACCCACTAAGCCCGTCTAACATCTTTCAGATAGTTCGACAGAAGATCGTAGGGAACGCCTACCGCAATATTACCCCCGCTAAATTCCGGGCGACACGAAAACGAGCAGTACCTTGAAACGAATGAGAGGGTGTATTTACTTTTCGTCTAAACTTATAACGTATTCGACGGAATTTGGAATATTTAATGACTATTTGATACATTGATTGTTTTAAATACATCAAATAGTCGAAATACAAAAAAAATAGTTTTTGTTGGGCGTTGAGCGTAAAGAAAATTGATATTTCTGTTACAAAATAAACATTTATTCTAATAAAAATACTAGTGAAACGCAACAGTAATTTCTAAGTAGATAAGCTAATAGACCACTTTAAAATTAAAAATCATTCTCAAAAATATAATTTTATTCTGGTAAAAAATAAAAGTAACACGTTCAGTAATTGTAAATAAATAAACAAATAATTAAATTCAATTTAAATCAACAAAAACACCTAAAAGTCTACAAGAGGTGTTCAAACAGGCCTCTACTTTGAGCGAGACAATGACCCAGTCTATTGTAAAATATGGTTCGCATATTTGCCAAAACTTCAAGGGTTATATCCCTATTAGCTTTAAAATATTCCGAACTGTTCGACCGTTCATATCAAGTTCTTAGGCAATTACGGACTATCGCAAGGAAAATTAATTTCTGCTAAACTACAAACGTCAATCGCCCCGATTTGCTCGTTCTTCAGTAATTTGAGGAACCGGTTGCTCCTCATTATTATCAGTGCATTTTTTACAAATTTTTAGACAACCGGTCGTCTCAAATTTTTTAATAATTTCCGAAATTCTAAATTTTTAAGGAACAGGATGATTTTCGCACATAAATACAAATCTGCCGATTATTTACCAGAATAGCGTACCACTAATGTGCTCTTTTTGTTCCATGGAATAAACTACCACTGTAACAAAAAAATTTGGCGCGAAACACGGTACTTACGCTTCGAGGGCCGAATGAAAGCAAATAACTTGGAATCCTCTTGTTGTGCTAGGGCGCGGCGTATGCTGCGGCTCGCTCCCGCATCCGAGGGCCAAACTGGTAATTTACACGTATGTCGATGCTTACGATGCTTATTCTTCTGTCTCATTATGATTTGATGAATAATATATCTACAATTTATTACCCTTCCTTCTCCTTTTTATGGGAATGTGTAAATTAAAATTAATCAAATATTTGGCTCTTAGGAGGAGGGTTTTTCGTTATTCCGCAGACAGCGCGCTTTTTGGTAAGATGACCAGCGAAACGGCGTGATGAGTCCTCAAAAGTGGGATTAAAAACCCTAGTTTTCACTGCAGTTAACTCAAAATCCAACAATACCAAAGTGCATAAAGCATCAAAAACCAATAAGGAGTATTACTACAGGTCAAAATAATTCACGAAATCCCTTTTTCAGATGGAGTAAAATCTCTTGATGATTCACACGCCCTTGCTTACGTTGCTACGGGCAATATCCAGAAAAGCAATCTTCAACGAGTGACGTCAAAACAACACTTAAAGACTAAAACTGAAGAATGACTTTACGTTCAAAAAGTTAGAATCAAGCCAAGAAATAATTCTTATTTTCCTTAAAAAAAATGAATAGTGGATCAAGAACTACAATAATATATTAAAAACAGGCACCAGGAGAGTATAGAAAAAAGGTATAGTGTCGAGATTGGAAATTGAACCTATATTCTTGACAGCTGTTTATTTATTTGTTTACATTTTATATTTTCACTCTTATTAAGCCCGTAAGTTGAGCATACGTTAAGAATACGGCCTTGAATTATAGAAATATACATTACGATCACGTTTCCCTGGCAACCAGAAAAAGGGTCAGTGACATAAAATTTCCCGAAGGTAGTCCCAATGCAAACAAAAGTACTTATAAGATATGTCACGCCTTCAACTGCAGAATTTGTTTTGGACATTCAAACGAACATAGAAGAAAAAGAGTTAATAAAAACGAAGTAAAATAACATCACTCTTATTTATCTCTTAAATTACAGACTATGATACTTTGAAAGCAAACTTGTTGAAACTTCCAATGTTTCTTTTAAATGTAAAAGAAAAAATTTTGAATTTTTCTTAGCTTTAAAATGGGATATTTCGGATTTTTTCGAAATTAAGATTATGGGTTTTTAAATTTTTATCTGGTTGACGAAAAATTTGAATTATATTTTATATATTTCAGGATAGTTATTCCCAGACCCTTAGAAAGATCGTTTTGATATACCTCCTTAAAAAATAACTTTCACTTTCACTGATCTGGAAATATTCGAATATTATAATGAATATCTTTTACTTCAGTAATAGTTGTTTGTTAACATTTGACCAGGCCAAACGGGTGTATAAGATTCGCATAACTTTAAAATGATGGAGTTAGTTAGATCGAATGAGGACCATATCGAAGAACTGCAGTTACTATATTTTTGCGCTGAAAAATCTCCGAATAAAATAACCAGGTTCTTTAGGAGCCACAGATTGACTGTGTATGATATTACTTAAAAGTGGAAAAGTTTTCATAATAACTAGAAGGAAACTTGCTATTAATGTTTACGTCCTAAAACAGTCTCCAATAAGGACAACTTCATGTCGCCAGATTTCTTAAAAGGCGAAATATTACGAAGGGAATCTATTTCGGTTCTACAGACGGCAGTACATCTTCTTCTAGAAGCTTTCGAGTACTTGCATGATATTAAATATAAAGTGATCTATTTTAATTTCAAATTTTATTTGAAAATTTATAGACAACATTTTTGAGATGAATTCATTCCTAATTTATTTATTATGGGGAACTGGTAAGAGTCGAATCGTCCGGAAAGTAGTTGGTCTCGTCAGCGCGCTGGCACGGTACTGACCGAGGAAGACCTTAATCGCTGGAATAGTGAAATAACGACTCAGTTTTTTGAGTTGCGATCGATTGCGAACAGTAACAAGATCTCTTACTCATCACATATAATACGCAACACTACTACGTAGAAGGAACCGGAAACTACTATCAAGAACACAATTCCCTCATATGGAGGATTAGGAGTTGGTGCAGGCTATATACATCCCGTAATCTGTCGCCAACGCCCAAATCGGTTGTGACACCTGAAAAAGGAACCATACCTAGTGTATGTGCCATTAAGATAATAAAAATAAAATAATTAATGAAAGGAATTTGAATAATATTGATCCTTCAATATTAGTTATTTACTTTGCAAGCTATTATTAGATGAAGAGTAACATTATTTCTTGCATATTCCCAATCAGAATATTTATCAAAATTGTACTTACATTCAGTATTTCATATTAGTATTCATAAGCATTCATTCATTTCACTAGTCATAGTTTCCTTAGAAATATGGAAACTAGTCTTGTAATAGACTTTATACATACCATATATGTATTTGATTATGTTGGACTCATGTGCCGAGTTAGGCACGGCATGTTTACAATACTATTTTACATAGGCCAAATGGAAAAGATAATGTATATGAACTGATACGTGTATCTATAGCTTAAATGCATTTTCTGTCTAGGTCCTGAAGAATGAATGAATAAATGAAAAAGGGGTGGTCATACTAGATCATCGATACCTAGGCCTCCATTGGGCCCTTTACATCCCACCATATCTGCAGGTTATTCGAGGCCGATCGCCTTTGCGTATCCAAGCAGCCTCGTTAGTTGAACTTGCCTAACTGCTTCCGGTAACAAAACTGTATCTACGAAATATCTCTGTCTCAGTCCGTTAAGTGTTGGGCACTCTCTGAGAACATCGTCAATAGTTTCATCCTCCTCCAAACACCATCTGCATGTCGGGTCGCCTTCGACACCGATTCTATGAAGATGGCCCCTGAGGTGACAATGTCCTCTCAACAATCCCACCACAATTCGCAGCTCTTCCCTTCCCAAGGAGAGAAGCTCCTTAGTATGCCATGCACCAGGCCCAGTTATATGTTCCTTAGTACACCTCATTCCAGGAGCTCCCCTCCACGATTCAGATTTTAATTCCCTTTTGCCAATAGCAATTGGGACAGGTAATATTGGTTGGAACCCAACTTTGCCAGGCCGTCTGTTTCCTCATTCCCGCGTATGCCCGAGTAATCCGGGACCCATACGAGTCTGACTATGCAGCCTTTCCTTGTCATACCATTTAGTACATCCTTGCACGCAGACACCAGTCGCGAAGTCACGACACTGGACTACAATGCCAATATTGCAGCTTTACTGTCTGAGCAATAATTTATTACTCTATTCCTGTCTATGTCCGTCTCACAGAGATGGGCACACTGCAGAATAGCATAAATTTCCGATGTGAACATTGTCGCACATTGTCCGAGAGGGTAGTACTCTCTGACTCCTGTGCTCCTGCCGAATACTCTGGCTCCAACTCTTTCGTCTTGTCCTGAGATAATTGATTTTATTATTTTTTAAGCAAATATCTTACTATACTCCGAGCGTCCATACAATATCAAACTGCAATCTTCCAAGCGTCAGTCTCTTCTAGGCTCCCGTATGCGGACGCTTGGAAGTTTTCCTTTAAATATAGACTTGGAAAATAGCAGAATTTTAAATTCTGTATATTTTTTGAATATTTTTAGTTGAGTTAGTTGGCCGCCAGACAGCGGAGCTCTCGCTTGTAAATATTCAAATAGTATATTTGCTGTAAGTATGTCGATTTCTGAGAATTCTTCTAATACACTTACTGATTCTTCCTTCAGTTTCCGGGCGTCCTACGCTCGGCAGCATTGTATGCCTTTAATATCTGTTTTCTTTCGGAAAGTTTTTAATGGGCTTCGACACTATAGGGTACTTCAATTAGGTCTGTCGGGATCTTGCTATATTGTTAATTTTGACTACGATATGGGAATACCTAAGGGCTTTGTAATGTTTACTTTTTGAAGAAATTATGTGTATCCATTTTCGGAAAAAATTAGTTTCCAATTCGCTTTAGTCAGTTGGTTCTTAATTATTTGGAGATTTTGATTTTAATTTAAATGTTAGTTACTTTATTAAGGATAATACAAAAAACTTCTACAGACTTGGAATTTATCCCCTAATTCATTAACATGGTCTAATTTAAAACCGCTCGTAGTTAACAGTAAAGGATTAGAATTGCCAAGTGTAAGAGTAACAATTTTGAACCTTAAAAATACAACGATAAATAATAATTTTATTTTATTTCTTAACCGACACATCTAGAAAATTCTGTTAGTTTTCAAGTGTACTTGTATCTTTGATAATCTTATATAAACATTTATTTGTTGACGCATATAATATAAATTGTAACAAGGAAAGTCTTTTTGAAGTTAATAGCCATTATATAAAGATTTTTTTCTCGTAGAAACTGAATGCGAGCTCGGTTATTAGCTAGAATTTTAGGCTTCCAAGATGAAACGGAGTAAAATTGTCGAAAAATGCACTTGAGGCCATTTTCATTTGTTATGACTCAGACATATTTTCTAGAATGATTTCAATAACGGAACAAAAACTATTTACTTAAACTTTCAAACTCTACTACTAACTCATGTAATCTTAGAGTTTGCCATAAATTAAGGATGTTCAATGGTACCACAGAGGGAAATGCGAGTTCAGGGGAAGCATGATATCAAAGCATAGGAAAGTCATAGTGCTGCACACCTTAGATAAAAATAAAAAATGTATTGTTTTCGAGATCACACCAATGAACAAAAGGACATTAAATATCAAAAGGAAATAATATTTTGAATTGAATTATGAATGAATTGAATAATGGAAAGACAATATCATATTATAAATACTCAAACGTTTAAACACTCAAAAAATCACCAGATATTTCTGATGAGATCTCAGCTGTTATGAAGGTTATAGTCATTACTATAATTCGCTTGTTATACATATCGATATTCATTACGATATAAGGAGGTGTCGCCTAGTTTCTCATTGCGTTGTAGCAGGGTGTAACAAGAATATCAGAATTAAAGTTTAAGCGAATATTTCTTTTGAAAATGTTCGATAAGGTAAGATATAAAACATATCAAATCTTTCTTAAAAACCACACTATTACCTTTTTTTCTATTTCTATAAATGGAGAATATTTAAAAATCAATTTTGAACTGACCGCGATGAAATAATAGAACACGTAACCAAATTTTATGAGGATCTACACAGAGTACCAACAATACAAGAACTAACTATAGTTCAAGGAGACGTTTCAGATGTTCTCGTAGATGGAGAAGAGGAAGTTCTTAAGGGCATGAAGAAGACGGGAATGACGGTGTTGCAGCCGAACTTTTAAAGCACGTTGGGAAAACGACTTGGAGAATCCTATCAAAAATATATACAGACTGCCTAAAATCAAGGTATATTCCGAAACAGTAATCCTATAGTGCCTATATAATCCTCATTCATAAGAAAGATAGTAAGGATATCAGAAATTATAATCCAGTTAGCTTGCTACCAATAATATACAAAATATTCACGAAAATATTTAACAAAAGAATACAGCACACTTGATAATGCACAACCTCGAGAGCAAGCGGGCTTTAGAAGTGGTTTCAGCAAATTGGATCATAATCAAACACTAAGAGAAATAATAAGTCGCACAAAAGAATATGATCTACCACTAGCGCTAGCATTCATAGACTTTAAGAAAGCTTTTGACTTAGTATATCCTAAGGCAGTTTTAGAAGCTCTAGTGGATCAAGAAGTAGACAAACCATATGTAGAAATGTTAGCTAACATATATAGAGAAGCCTCAGCTGAAGTAAACATCCAAGCCACTCAAAGAGCCATGGAAAGACGCATGCTCGAAATAACTAAAAGGGATCATAAAATAATAGAGTGGATACGACAGAAAATCAAGGTAAATATCGAAAAGTTATTAGAAAAAGATTTTTTGTTCATTTTTTGTAAATTGCACTCCTGTTGCAAAATAAGACTCAACGCAAACTATATAAAACTTCCTAAGTTTGACAATGCTTCATCCCAGACATATTTTGTTTAAAGTAGCGTAGTAAAGTATCAAATGTGTGTTTTTCTACAAAATCCCAATAGGGCTATTAAAATTTCGCCACATGTCATGCAAAGTTTATTTGTTTTTGACCCTGTATAGGGTAACTTCATAAAGTAACTATTTTTGAAAACACAGTTTGCGCCTAAAAGTAATATACATTAATATTAAGAAAATATTTTATCTGAAAAGACTCAAATTTTGATAACAAACTGTTTTTGGTATTTGAATATTAACTTTTTTTAATAACAAGTTTTAATAGTAGGGTTTTAAATTAAATCATTGAATCTAGATAAACTTTACGCAAAGTTAAATAAAAATTTATTTTCCACCTAATGCAGACTATGGGATCTATGTTTTGACCTTCAAAAGACCCTAACTCTTGATATAATATAAACCTGTTACATTATAGAATAAACTGAGTATTTCTACACCGGTGAAGAAAAAATGAATCGGGTTCAAATGAAGTTGTATTGAAGGTAGGTGAAAAAAACATTTATTCTGCATTCTACCGATAACTAAACATTTACTACAATTCGTTATAAAAACGACGTCTTTTAATCTCAAAACTGAGAGTTTTTGTAAGTCGATTGTGTAATACGTTCATGTCTCGTTTCAAACACTAAGAATAGTCAGCTAACATGATTTTATTCAATTTGTTTTGATATCTCCTTTCCATCTCCTTTGTATCTCAGTGAAAGCATTTACCTTGCTCTTTACTAATATTTACAAGGTTACCAAGAAATTAATCTAAATGCAAATGTAACAAGGGATGATTCAAATTCATGTAAGCATCGGTGCTTTCGAATTTACTTAACACACTTTTAACCAAATTTCAACAGAATTTATTGTCTAAAAATTCTGTTAATAGCTTTCTTAAACATCAATCCAAGATGTTGATCTCACAAAAATCCTATTTTTATTTTCACCTTCCTTTAAGGATGAAAAATTTTGTGTCAGAAATTGCTTCCAAATTTAATGCGTATGTAAAGATGGTTATAGGATATTTTTGAATCCACCAATTCCTCGAGTATATTGAAGTAGTGGTTTTCTCAGTGGTCATTTTTTTGTTCATCCATTGTAATACTCTTGCTCGGTTATCTCACTTACACAGGAAGCAGGCAAATGTTATAGTACTTTGCTGACCGAGACTAAGCCGATTACTTCATGGTTCCATTTACGAGGATCGTATCCTACTAACATTTTTGTGGTGTACTCTAAACTAAAGGTATGGAGGCATATTTATTGCCATTGTTTACTAGCACATCTTTGGAGAATCTATTAAAATCATCATTCCTATGGCTTATTCCTGATTCCCTCAAGAGACTTCAGTACAAATGACGAAAAAGTTGTTAAGCAGAAATTTCTCGGTATTTACTTTAAATCATTTGTTTACAAAATGTCGTTTTGGCGTCTAAAAAAATCAATATAGTTTAATATTAATATCTAAGGTTATGATTTTCTTTAAAACAAACTAAAATTTCTAATTAAATCATTCACTGCTTTCTAATTAAACACTATGGGAGAGCTGTGGCAGTTGTAAACCACGGTATGGTTTCCATATACATGGTTTCCATCATCTTCCTCAATGATATATGGCCAGCAGAGTTAGCGTCAAAATAAGGTGATGATTCTGAAATTTAGTGTCAGTAGACATCCAACTACGTCGAAACCTTCAGAATGATAATAGTAATTATATAGTATGTTATGACTTATTTTATTTTTTGGGAAATTTTTTTTATTTATTATTATGCGCATTAAAAATACCTAGAAAATAGGCCCATCCCAATCGGATAATTTGTTCGTTAGTTATTGCAAAAATCCTGCTAAAATGGCTGTTTCTCAATTGTTAATAAACAATAGAAAAATATATTGCACTAACTTTATACTGCACCAAAAGGAACCTTTGTTGAGTACAAGTGTGCCAAATTTTAAGTAAAAATATTCAAAACTTTTCGTACAATTGATTTATTAATCATTTTTTATGTTTTTTTGATTATTTATTCTCAGCGATCTAAAGGTCGTACAGCGGTCTGCGAGTGCGCAAATGAAAGTTCGAGGTTTATACTAACAACAACAAAAAAGAACCAAATGAATTGTTGATTTTAAATTGTTGAAACAGATGAACAAAGTTGAGGTTCATTTTTCATTATAAATTAATAGAATAACTCTTCGACAATAGACATGATGACTGATTTTGGAAAAATACTCCACGATGTTTTTACGCACCTGCTTTATACAAAATAAATCTTATTTCCGCAAAAAATCTATGTTTTGAAGGAAAAATTTACCTTTTTAAAATACAATTTAAATTTCACACCAAAACGCTAGAATAGTAATGGCGTCCGTCTGTGACGTTACCTTTTCGTAAACAGTTGACAAGTTGCATTTTATTGTTTGTTTCGATTCATATTTTCCATTATTTTGTGCGATAATCATGAATTCTAATGTGAATCGATGGTGTGCAGTTCCTCGATGTAATAATACATCGATAAGAACTCCAAATAAGTTATTTATTAACGTGCCAATGAAGAAAAATATCAGAAATACGTGGCTAAATCTTGCAAAGCGAGACCCAGTTTCTGTATCTGTTAATTCAGTAACTTATTTCTGCGAAGAAGGTTTTGATGTATTTATTATATATAAATAAGTGGTGAAGCACGCAAACAAAATATATGTAAGATAAATATTTGTCAATAACACTATCGATCCTGTTTGAGGTTAGGTTTCATTTCTTTATTACTGTATTATGTTTAAAGTTCCTAACTGAAAGCTTTTTATTTTTCTAGTTACCAAATGATATTGAAAATTATATACACTACTATGTAATAGGTTCAATTTTACAAGTGCGCATAAAGTCAGGGTGTATACGCACAAAATTTGAATGCTAATCAGGCAGAAGCAAACAAAATTCTGACACCGCTGGGCGTCCCTATGCTCTCAAAAAACAAAGAAGGTGTCTAACTGAAGAAAGTGAGAAAGATGTAGCACAAACAAAACCACCTACAGAAAACTTAGAACTCGCAGGCACTTCAGAAAGTTCAGGTACGTATCGATTGCTTTTTTATACCGGTAACCTGTTTTATTGAAGTGTATATTTTTTCTGCTTGTCGGTTTAATCATAACATTATAGGTAGTTATGATTTCAGATAATCTTTGTGGTACCTATTATTATTATACATGATTTACAAGCCAAACGGCTTCGCACTCCCTCCAGGGATTATTCACTCATACCAGGCATACAAAGACGCCAAAAGTATGAAGCTCTGTGGGAACCCTTTCCATGTTATCGGGTCCTAGGTGACGTTGTCTGCTGCATTTCCCATGAATTTTCGGACGGTTCGCGCGGTTGCTAGGAGAATTGCTTTCTGCATCGGCTTATAAAGATGCTCACTAAGGCCCAGTCCCTTGATGTTCTGCAGGAGGTTCTTCGGTATCACTCCAGTTGTTGACAGTATTATGGGAATCGTTTGGACGCTGTTCATTGCCCATTGTCTTCGGATTTGGACCTCCAGATCTCTGTATTTGGCGATCTTCTCGTTGGATTTTGGCCTTAGGTTGTTGTTGTTAGGCACCGCAATGTCGATTAGTGTAGTTCGCCTAGAAATCTTATCTATTAGTACAATGTCTGGTCTATTATGAGCTACTGTTTGATCCGTCAGAACCGTTCGGTCCCAATATAACTTGAACTGGTTGTTTTCAAGAATAGGCTCTGGATTGTATTTGTAATAAGGCACCTTTCCTACCTGTAATAGGTTCAACTTTTCTGCTAACTCTTGGTGGAGTATCTTAGCGGCTGAGTCGTGTCTTTCCTTATATTCGGTTGCGGCAAACGCTTGGCATCCTCCAGTTATGTGCTGAATTGTCTCCGATGTTCGACAGCCATATCTGCATTGGTCATTTTCTATTGAGGGATCTCTAATGATGAACTTCCGATAGTTCTTCGTCGGAATAACCTGGTCTTGGATAGCTAACAAGAAGCCCTCCGTTTCCGGAAACATCTGTCCTGAAATCAACCAGTAGTTCGACGCTGAGTTGTCGACATTGTCCTGATTGACCTCATTTGGATGCCGTCCATGAAGTGGCTTCCGTAGCCAGGTATGTAACTTCTCTTGGTCTGTTTGGTGGTGAGAAGTAATATCTTGTTCCCTCAACTGTAGCGGTGTTGAATCGTCTGCCTCGCATATTGCTCGATGTAGTGTGGAAGAGTCCGCCAACCTGTGGAAATATGAACGTAAGTTTATTATTTGTTGGTCGAGCTGCTTACCAATATCCACCAATCCTCTTCCTCCTTGGTGTCTTGGAAGCATTGTACGTTCAATGGCACTTCGAGGGTGATGTTTTTGTGCTTTTGTTAGGAGTGTCCTTATTTTTCTTTGCAGGCTTTGGATGTCCGTCCTGCTCCACTTTACAATTCCAAAAGAGTAGCTCAGCGCAGAGCAAGCATACGTGTTGAGCGCCTTAAACAAATTTCTACTATTTAAATTAGTTCTTAATACCCGCCTTACCCTCCTGACAAATTCGGCTGTCAATTCGGCCTTCATAGTGCCATGATCAATTCTTTTAGCCTGTTTCATACCTAGATATTTGTATGTTTGGTCTGCTTCCATTGCAGCTATAGTTTCACCGTTCTGCATTTCAAAAGCCCCCGGTTGTATCTTCCCTTTAACGATGTTCAAAATACGGCACTTGTCAAGTCCAAATTGCATTCCGATATCCCCGGAGAACTCCTCTACAATTTTAAGCATTTGTTCCAGCTGGCTTCTGGTAGCAGCCATCAGTTTAAGATCATCCATGTATAGAAGATGATTCACTCTGACTATCTCTTCGTTGTTGTTTCTAACACTAAAGCCGTGTCTGGTGGAGTTCAAACGACGTGATAGTGGGTTCATTGCAAGGCAGAACCACAATGGGCTAAGTGAATCGCCTTGAAATATTCCTCTTCGTATCGGAATGGTGTTAGTTTCGATGGTGTCGCTGGATGGCACTTGCCATTGGATCCTAGTTCTCCAGGTTAACATGATGCGTTCTAAAAAGGAAACAAAATTGTTGTCGACCCTGTACATTCTTAATATAGTTTTGAGCCACTCATGTGGTACTGAGTCGAAGGCCTTCTTATAATCCACGTAGGCAGCAAAGAGGTTTCTTCGGTTGGTACAGGCTTGGTTACATATGACAGAGTCAACAATCAATTGTTCCTTGCATCCCATTGCTCCCCTCGTACATCCTTTCTGTTGAGTTGCAATGATATTATTTTGCTCACAATGTGCATAGATGCGTTGGGTCAGGCAGGAGGTGATCACCTTATACAGTGTGGGTAGGCAGGTGATTGGCCTATACTTAGCTGGGTCATGTGTGTTGTGTTGGTCCTTTGGTAGGAGGTACGTAATACCTTCGGTCAAGAACAATGGCATTTTTGCTGGGTTAAGAAAAACATCATTAATAAGATCAGCCAGCTGATGGTGCATACACCAGAACTTTTTGAGCCAGTAGTTCTGGATCCCGTCGAGACCTGGAGCTTTCCAGTTATGGGACTCCTTGATTATTCTTGAAATTTCCTCGGTGGTAAATGGCTCAAACTGCATCTGGCTGTAATCTTGGCAGATTTGGTGTTCTTCATTGATCCAGCCAGCTGCGATGTTACAATCGGCTGGTGTGGAAAGTTGGTTTCCCCAGAATTCTTCTACCTGCTCTCTATTGGGATATCTATTATCTGCCATATTAGGTGGAGAGTTTAGCTTACGGTAGAAAGTCTTTTCGGATCGTTGGAAGAGCGCATTGTCTCGTTTTCGGTTATTGCTGGTCTTGTACCTCTTTAGCCGTCCTGCAATAACAGAGAGCTTCTGTTTCAGCGAGTCAAGGCATTGCTGAGCAGTAACATTCGCTGGATCTTGTTGCGAATGATATCGGACACGATTCATGATTTATTCAACTCGCCTTTGCAGTCGACTAGTTCTCGTGCCCCTGATGTACTCCGTCAGCTGTCCTATATCTATTCGAAGATTTTCAATTTTCTTGTTTAGGCGTCTTTCCCATGGTGGTATGTTGGGTTCTGTCCTTGCTGATCGACGCTCTGTTGTGACTTTAATTTCTAGAGCTCTAGCTATAGCAGTCGCGGCACAGTAGATGGTCATATGTAAGGATTCCAGAGTGTAGGCATCTGAAACATAAGCTGGCAAAATCCGATTGTTCATGACGTCTAACATGGCACCCAGTTTTTTGGATGAATTAATCTTTGGCAGTGCCGGTCTTCTTAACGGATTGCTTCCATCATACTCCAACACCGCAGCACTCATTTCCGTTGACAATTTCTGATAAAAGGGTTCAGTGTTGTCTTGTTGGGCTTCGTCATTTAGCTGTTCCTGTTGTTCTTGGAGCTCAGGTTCCGGTTGTGGCTCAGGTTCAGCAATCGGATTGTTGTTATTGTCAGTGCCTCTGATCTCACGTTCAATTTCCTCTTTGATGCTATTAAGCCGAGCTTCAGGAATTAGGCTGTTTCGGAGAATAACTCTATATTGGTCAGCTATTCTCTGCTGGGACACTTGCATGTGTGGGTACTCCCTGCAAAATTCGGCATGTAGTTGTTGTCTGTAGCCGATCATCTCTCGTCCTAGTTGAGTCACCCTATAAAAAATGCGCATTATTGTCTCGTTCATGGACACAGTCCATTTCATGCGCTGTCTTGGTCGTCCCGCTTGAGTAAGAGCTTGTTGGGGTTCCCGCACAGCATCTTCGGCGGGTAGAGCTCTTGGAGTTATCTGACCCTCGTGTTGATGTTGTTGTTGTTGCCTGTCCACAGCGATGTCAGCTCTCATGCCGTTGTCTGGTTGTTCTTGAGTCTCTGGGTCTGGCTGTGGCGCAGGTTCTGGGGTTTGTCCATTGTTATCATCGGTATTTCTTATCTCTCGTTCTATTTCCGCTTTGATGATGTTAAGTCGCGCTTCTGAGATTAGTTTATTTCGGAGAATAGCTCTGTATTGATCTGCTATTCTCTGTTGTGACACTTGTAGGTGTGGATATTCCCTACAAAATTCGGCATGAAGCTGTTGTCTATAGCCGATCGTTTCTCGTCCTAGTTCAGTCACCCTATAAAAAATGCGCATTACTGTTTCATTCATGGATGTTGTCCATTTTATTATTATTATTATATTATTATAGTCTGTTGCCCAGACTAAAGTTAAAACAGTGCCACAGTTAATCTCGCTCTCAGCATCAAGGAGTCGACTCTTGGTAAATTTAAGGTATTGGCCTTGATAAATCCTTGTTCCATGACGTTGTTGTGCCTTTGGTAGCACGAAACTGACACACTTGATCTGATTAACGATGCAAATAAAGACAAATTCGAACGATAAATGATGACTGATGTGATGTTTACGAAAGCGTAACGTCACGCGCTTCTGATTGGTGTTAGATCTAATATGGCCGATTTCCATATTTTGTGTTTTGATTTTTACTAAAATAAATATAATCTTGCTTGTAATCTAAAAATTAGAGTGTTTTATAGAATCTGTCAATCCTATATAATAACTTCAAGTCATAATTTCAGTGATTCAGAGATGGTTAAACTATTGTATGCAGCATTGTTCAACTCAATTATTTTAAAATTATTGATGGTGAAATAGTTTAAACTTACACCTACTCCGAGAGTCAGTAAGTGAACAGTGGAGGAGGGCGTTCTTTCAGCCTGTGGCGCGCGGAAAAATACGTGACTCGGACGCTTAAAATTCGTTTCGCCGAAAAAATTTGGATTATCTTGACGAATATTGATGATAGAACCTTCATTTTTTTAATACTAGGTTTCTCGACGAGATATGAACAATGGATGATAGGTTTTTGTAATCAAATTATTGTTAATCATAGCAATAGACAAATTGTTGCACGTTTATACATTTTATGCATACTTATAATTTTACCCTACTCACGTGCTGTTCAGTTTACAACAAGAAAGTACGGTAAAATTGTAATTATGCATAAAATGTATAAAAGTGCAACAATTTGTTTATTGCTATATCTGATAATAATTTGAATACAAAAACATGTCATCCATTGTTCATATCTCGTCGAGAAACCACATAATAAAAAATAAAGGTTCTACAACCAATATTCGTCTAGATAATCCAAATTTTTTTACCGAAACGAATCTGAAGCGTCTTAGTTCCGTTTTTTATTCACGCGCCGCAGACTGAAAAAACGCCCCCTCCCTTCACTGCTCACTTTCTGAACACAATTTTAGGACAATATCACTGACAATGGAAGTATCGGGCTCACCTCCTGATAAATTTTCTTGAATTCCAAAGATCATTATATTTTTATGACGCTTCTGTCGCTCATCTAATTCTCGAATAGATTCCGAGACCATTCTAAAAGATGGTATAGAAGACTGTGTTATCAACGTATTATAAAAATTTAATAGTAAGCGCTTTTCAACCAGTATTTTAATCCAAATTAAATAAAAAAGGCTTCATTATAGGAAAAGTTGATAATCATTTTAGAGCCTGTATACGTCATTTTTGACATAAAATCCTAAATACATATATCAAAAATGCTTAGACTTTACTTAGGTATAGCAGGTACAACTTTAAACTATTGCAACAGCAACAATTTTGAAATAATGGGGTTGAAAACTACTGCATACAATAGTTTAACCATCCACCCTATGAATTCCTACTTAAATAATCCCTTATAAACAAAGCTGCAATTTTTTTTTGAAAAAAAAACCTATATCACCTTTTAGCGGTCGTACAGAATTTTTCTTTTTTCAAAATGTGCGCCAAAATGTCACCTATCATGTTCACTTATCGGCATTTCAATATCAACAATTGTCAAAGAGTTATTCTATTTATTTATAGCGAAAAAACAAACACCGATTTTGTTCATCTGTTTCAAAAATTTAAGATCAACAATTCATTTAGTTCTTTTTTGTTACTGTTAGTACAAACTTCAAACGTTCATTTGCGCACCTGCAGACCGATGTACGACCTCTAGATCGCTGAGAATAAACAATCAACAACAAAAAAATTAATTGAACAAAAGGTTTTAAATATTTTTACTTGAAATTCTGCACACTTATTGTATGCAGCAAGAGGCTCCTTTCGGTACAGTATAAAGCTAATGCAATATATCTTTCTATTGTTTCGTAACAACTCAAAAACAGCCATTTTAACAAGTTTTTCTGGAATACCTAATGAACAAATCATTCGATTCAGATGAGTCTTATCTCATTTTGTAGGTATTTTTAAAGCAGATAACTTTTTTTTGAAACTTTTTTACTGAAAAACAATAGCTTTTTCTAGAACTTAAAAAAAAGTTTTTTCACATGTTAATTGTTAAATAAAAATTTTTACCCAAAAAAGAAAATGAGACATAAGATACTACATAATTACTATTATCATTCTGAAGGTTTCTAAGTCGTCAGAAATTCGCTAACACTAAATTTTTTTCCAGAATTTTTTCCAGATGCTAATTCCGCTGGCCTAATACTTTCGGATCCTCCCTAATTTTTTCGATTGTAGTATTGAATCCTAATTTCTTTTTTGAAATATTCGAAGTTCTTAAGGTATATATATTTTCTTTGCAATAGTGTACCTTCTACATATATAACAAAATTTATTCGAATCATTAAGGTAGTTCACTCGCGACAGTCGTAAACAAAAGTATAGCCTTTAAGTAAGTACCAAAAGTTAAAGATTCTCAGGCCTAAAGAATTTTGTTTTTGTATGAGACTGTACCCAACCCACGTTAACTTTCAATAGACAGACACATTCTTATACAGTAATAATTTTAAATATATTAAATCTGGCAGTGCCGCAAGTGTCTATATTGAATGGTCTATAGAGTAAACGTGTGTATAGTAACGTTCATATAGTGTGAGTCTGATACCTATACAGTTTGTTATGTTGACATCCTAATACATTGAGAAAATAAATAAAAATATCGAGAAAGATATTTTAAAAAAATGTCACATTGTAAAGAACTAACCTAATTTAGGTTTGAATTATCGCGCTTTAAGAATGACGATAACAAGGTTGCCAAGTTGTGATCACTGTACCCCACTACGCGTCAATTGTTTTTAAATTATTTTTATTTAAAAAATCTGTATTTTCTAAACAAAACGATCAAGAAATCCCAGGTTTTTTTTTAATTCACAATTTTTGGATCTACGTTGCATTAGTTTTTAAAAAATATGTTAAAAACCGTTTTTGAGATATTCCAGAATTTATTGGCATTTTGTTACATGTAGTGAACTCCAGCATGTTAATTATGCATATTTTAATTTTTAATATTTCGTCTCACAGACGATTAAAAGATTTCGTTTTTTTTTAATTAAATAAAAGACACTTTTGTAAACTATATATTCAAATTCAATCACATTCCTAAGAAAATCCATTTCACGAGTGAACTGCCTTAATTCATTGTCTAAAGATAAAAGTCCCTTACATTTACTGAAAATTCTTATTCTATCATTGATTTGACAGCAACATAAATATGTATTACTATGAATAGCTCAATTAATAAATTAATTATTATATGTGTTTTGCACCAAAGCGATTCGTATTGAACTTGTAGAAGACCGCTAATTCAATCTTAAATAGATTAAAACCAAATATCACTAGGCGTGGGCCATGTAATTAAGTTTACTTAAATATTTTATTATTAATAATAAGATCTCAAAGTGATTGTTCGTAGCTTACTGATAACGGTGGCTCCTGACCCAATGATTTTTTTAAATGATTAGTAGCACTCTATTATGTAACAAAAAAATGTAGTAATAATAAAATTTTTATAAAATATTGAACCGACTTCTTAAAGTTAGTTAACAAGTGAAAAATAACCTTAAATTTGTATATGAAATTGAAAGTTTTGAAGTCGGCGCCAAACTAATACCTGACAAAACGTGATTTGCATAAACAGATTAAAAATATTTTATTTGTAATTGCTTTCTTACCATAATTTATATATATTAGTAGCTATTTATTTCATTTACAGCAAATTTGACGCAGACTTAAAAAAGTTCAATTTCATATAAAAATTTATAGTTATTTTTCACTTTTTAGAGCACTTTTAGAAGTCTGTTCAATTTTTTTATAAAAATTTTATTTTTTTATTTTTAGTTTTAGAATTCATTATGATATCCATAAATTATTTGAACTAAGTACTAATCGAGATTAATGTACCTCACAATGACACCGAGGTGGCAAAAAAGTATCTATTTTATCCAAAGCTGTAAATAACCCTAAGATGAACCACTAAAAATTCTTTGGTTCTTAGAGTTTTCCAAATACCAGTAAAATTGTGTCAAACAAATATTTAGTCTGTCATAATAAATCCACTATCTTAAATTTCAAACTAATTTTAGATTGGTAATATAGGCCCCAAAACCTTCCAATATCGATGTTTAAAGAACCTGAGATGTAAATTTCTTAATTCGATATATTTTATACTGCATATTGAGCCTCAAGAACACCACAATACCAATTTTCAATATTTAAAGAACCTGAGATGTAAATTTCTTAGCTCGATATATTTTATAGTGCATATTGAGTTTGTATACGCCTCAAGAACCCCACAATATCAATTTTCGACAAAATCGGAACAAGCAAAATTTTCTGTCCCTCATATTGTATCTTATCAACCTAATAGTTGTAAAAAACTAACTTCATATTCGTAATACACGACCCCGAAAACCCTTTAATACCAAATCTGAAAAAATGCGAATAAGGTAAAATTTTCAACCCACCATATTGCATCCGCTATATTGAATTTCAAAAAAATTATTTTAAGTCTTAATCTAATCTAAATCTAAACCCTTCAAAGCTCCCTAGTACCAATTTTGGATGAAATTCGGAAATTTAAAATTTCTAGACTTATATTCGCTATTTACATCCTCAAAAACAATTCAATCCCACCTTTGAACAAAATCGAAAAATGTAAAATTTTTGAGTCCGCTGACTTGGATTTGCCATATTGAATCCTGAAAAAATACTTTTAAATTCATAATTTACACCCTCAGGTACCTCCTATATCAGTTTGGGAGAGAATCGAAAAATGTAAAATTTTTAGGACACCATATTGAATCTGCCAAATTGAGATTTTCAAAACAAAATACCCCAATAGAGATATTAGACAAAATCGGGAGATATAGAATCTTTAATCCGCCATATTGAATTTTTTAAAAATAATTTCAGATTCGTTATGTGCGAGTCCGAAAACTCTCCCGTACCAATTTTGAAGAAAATCGGACAAAATTAATTTTTTCGTCCGCCATATTGGATCCACCGAATTGAATTTTTTAAATATAATTTTAGATTAGTTGTGTACGACCCTGAAAACTCCCTCTTGCCAATTTTGGAGAAAATCGCACAAAGTTAATTTTTTTGTCCGCCATATTAGATCAGCCACATTGAATTTTTAAAAAATATTTTGGATCCATTATGTGCGACCCCAAAAGCACCCCCACACCAATTTTGGAAAAAATCAGACAAAATTAAATTTTTTTGTCCGCCATATTAAATTTTTTAAAATAATTTCAGACTCGTGTACGACCCCAAAAATTCCCCCATACCAATTTTGGAGAAAATCAGACAAAATTTTTTTTTTTTGGCCGCCATATTATCAGCTCCATCTTGGATATTACTGCACCAATTTCGTCCAAAGAAATATGGGACCACCGCAGAAACTTCCTGAACATAAGGTAAACAATTTCATGCAAATCGGTGCCGCCGTTCCGGAGTAATCGCTGTACATACATAAAAAAAAAACATACATACTCCACGAATTGAGAACCTCCTTCTTTTAGTAGTCGGTTAAAAATACAAAGATATAACTAATATTTTAGAAATGATTGAATTTAGGCATGAAGTGTGGTTCATGAGGAATGTTCAGAATTTAAAAAAAGAAATAATCAGAAATGCAAAATGGTTGAAGGATTACTATTTAAAAAAACAAAAAAAAATTGACGTAATTGTATAATACTGAAAAATGCAAAACTATATATGAAATATCCTAAAATCAATGAGTTTGAACTTGTTTTGAATAAACTTCATACTAATAAAGAACGAAAGGTTTTACGGCTTTGGTCAAGTTGAAAATCATGGTTCTTGGGTTTAGACCGTGTCAAATTGGAAATATTACCCGACGTTTTGCCTACAATTGCACGGGGCATCTTCAGGGATCTTTACTCCACGAGATTAGAAAACTGAATGACTATCAAGGAGCAACAGTTCGGTATTTATACCCGACTGGTGCTCAGCGAACCGTAATTCAGCGTTACAAACGATTTGCACGTGTGATGTAGACTGTAACCCGCATCTCTATTAATATTATTTAGATATTTACAAATTTCGATTGATTCTCTAATTTTACGTTAAGAGAAATTAAACACTGATGCTAGCACCTTAGTTTCTTTTACATTAAAAGTGTGACCTGAGCAATCCTGGTATTCAGCAACTGCAGATTGTACAATTTGTTCCTTTTTTATACATCCTTCATGTTCCTTACGCCTAGTGGTTATAGACCGTCCTGTTTCACCTACATACACTTTACCACAAGAGCAAGGTTTCTTGTAAACGCCTTCTGTTTGAAATGGAATTGCGTCCTTTGGAAACTTCAAACATTGTTCAATTTTCTTACATGTATTGAAAATTGTTCATATGTTTGATTTTCGGAGCAATCTGGCAGTCTTATCGGTGGTTCCATGTATATAAGGTATGACAACACTGTCCATAGGAGGTTCAGTTATGACATTTTGTTGAGGAGTCGGATTTTTATACTTATTAATAGTACGTCTTATATCTTCAGCGCACTATCTGTTGCCTCTCAGAGCATAAGTCAGTTTTTCTTCCTCTGATTTCAGTGATTGTTCATCACATATTGGAAGGGCTCTATAAACCAAAGAGTTTATGAGAGATTGTTTTTGAGAAGGTTGATGGTGTGACGTTGCATTGAGATATCGATTTGTATGTGTTGGTTTTCTGTACACAGAATGTCCTAATTTGCCATTCTCTTTTCTTTGTACTAGTACATCAAGAAAGGGAAGGGCACCATTTGATTGAGTGTCCATAGTCAACTTTATGCTAGGGTGTTATTGATTTAGATGATCCAAGACATTATGGAGTTTATCTGCGCCATGCGGCCAAACTACGAACGTATCATCTACATATCTGCGTCAAAATTTAGGTTTTAGAGGAGCAGAAGACAAGGCGTTTTCTTCGAAAACTTCTATGAAGATATTAGCTACCACAGGTGATAGCAGAGATCCCATGGCCGCTTCCGAAGTCTGCTCGTAGAAAGTTCCTTGAAAAGTAAAATAAGTGAAAATCAAAGGTGCTTTATTTTGTAAATTTGTAAATATCCAAATACTATTAATAGACATGCGGGTTACAGACTACATCACACGAGGAAATCGGGTATAAATACCGGAATGTTGCTCCTCGATAGTCATTCAATGTCCTAATCTTGTGGAGTAAAGATCCCTGAAGATGCCTCGTGCAATCGTAGGCGAAGCGTCGGATAATAATTTCAATTTGACATGGTCTAAACCTAAGAACCATGATTTTCAACTTTATTTCATACTGTTCGCTAATATTATATATATTTTGAAGTTTAAATTGCAACTTTTTATAATTTTTTGTAAACAAGGAGCTTGTTTAATAGGAGCTTATTATCGTATATTTTTTATAATTAAAACAAAATTATTAATGATAAATATGAAAGTATGTACTCACTAAGACCAAAAAAATTTAACAAATTCAGCTATAATATTCTCGAGGTAAATAGCGGTCTCTAAAAAGTTTTCCATAATGTGGAAAAATGCGACATGGACTAATTATAATCTTGTAGTAACATGTAATATAATGGTTAAATTTTAAATTCGTAAAAAATATTTAAAACTCTTGCGAAGACAGAGAACAATTGAAATTCCTCCCAATTAGTATAAAATGCTATAACGTCGTTCCTAAAATCATATTACCAAAAAATAGAACAGATCTATGTACCTACAGAACAGTGAACATTTTTCTCTTCCTTTGAGAATTTTGTTTTATTAGTAAACGAAAAAGATACCATTGTGTTCCTTTTCGCATTGTTTTAAAGCGGACAAAAAAGTCCTTCATAATTTATTTGGAGATTCCTGTTTGTTACCCTTGTTAAAGAATAGTTTCATATAAAATAAAGTAGGAAGTGAATGTTATTGTATTTCACACACCTACTTCAAAATTAATCTTTCCACGAGTATTATATTACAATTATATTACATATATGTAAGTATAATGCCCTCATAATGATAGAATTGAATATATCTTACTATTTTACGTAATATTCACTCAAAAAAAATTGGTAATGTTTCCTAAAATTTGGTTAAAACAAGGATTTTTTTTAGCGAAAATGGAGTTTTTTTATTCATAAAACAAAATAAAAATCTTGCTTATAAAAGTTAGACTGATTCATTACGTAAGTAAGCAAAACGTACAATTTTAGTTATCCAAATTAAAGTTTAAACTGAATATAATAAGTTTTATGGCAACAAAATAGTTCATATCTATAAAAATATTTTGGAATTTAGAATAACTTTACAAACTTTTTGAAAAAAAAAATAGAAAAAAATAACGCTGGATGATAAAGTAATTCAGAGTTGGACTGGGATAATGGCCCCGGAAGCACAAATGAAAATTCGCCATTTCTTTACAAGATGTAAACAGAGAATTAAAGTTACTTAAAAAAATAAATATGAGTTCGAGTACAAACGAAAATAAACTTTATTTTTATTAGACAGAACGTTTTAATACATCGCTTTGCACAAATTTTCAGATTTCAATTTATATTAGTTTTCCTCTCATGGTTAACGAACCACTCTCGCGATTCACTTTAACTGTAATCATTTGATGGCACTAACACTACACGAAATTTCTTACACAAAAATCAAAAGAAAAATTTTAATAAAATACTAACTATAAATAAAAATTATTTATTAATTCTGATACTATCAAGACAAAAATACTTTAACGTAAAACAAAATTATTAGGGATATTTATTACGTTTATGGTTATAAAGAAGATTTATAATTAAAAACAGTTTATATACAGGGTGATTTGTTTGTTATGGGCTTATTTCTTTTTTGAAAGTATAGAAGCTACATTCCATTTCAAATATAAAATACTGTATTCTTTGAAAATCTAGTCAATATTAAACTACAACAAATTTTATAAATAAAAATAGTTTATTAATTCAGATACTGCAAAAGCAGAATAATTTAACGTAAAACAAAACTATTTGGGATTTTTTACTTTCATTTTTATAAAGGAAATTTATATTTTGAAAATAATTTATAAACTGGGTGATCTGTGTGTTATGGGCTTATTTCTTTTTCAGAAACTATAGAAGCTACATTCCATTTCAAATATTCAACATTGTATTCTTTGTAAATCTCTTGGAAGTCAATATTAAACAATAACAAATTTTTAAAATAATGTGTCCAGCAAAAATTAAGATCAAATACAGATAAGGAAACTTCTGGTAAGTACTTATTTACAAATTTATTTTCACTCATTGGCAATGAAGTGATAGATGGGATCAAAAACAAGTACAACGAAGACCATATTAACGAAAATGGCGAAATCTTGATTGATTTCTGTAAAAGTAACAACATGAGAATAAATAATACATTCTTCCCCCATAAGCTTCAACACAAAATAACCTGGCAAAATACCAGAGGACAAAATTCAATAATAGATTATGTGATATCAAATAAAGTTTTACATCCAACACAAGTATTAGACGTCCGTAGCTTAACATCTGCAGAAATAGGATCCGATCATAGATTGGTACTATGCAAATTAAGACTTAAAATACAACACAAAAAGAAAAAGCCACTGAATATTAAAAATAAATTAAACATTGAATCGGTAAGTGATGAATCAACCAAAGACTTGTATAAAAAGAGACTTGCAGAAAAGATCAAAGACAACTCTATTAAAGATTCAGATGATGTTGAAAAAAGCTCCGATACAGAAATAACAAGTCAGAAACAGAACACAATCGATACAAAGAAATATGAAACAGAGTAAACGCCGACATAAGACAAATCAAAAACGAATATTGGCGAAGGTTCACAGTAGATATGGAACATGACTTGTACAGGGCACAAAAGAAGGTATGGAACATGATCAGAAGAAGGAAACAGGATATAAACGAATATACACAATCCCAAAAAATTTCTGAGCACAAATGGGAAAAAACACTTTAAAACACTATATAGAAATATAGATCAATCACAACAGAATAACTACCCACCCGAAAATGCATCTGAATATGACGAATACACCAAGGAAGTAAGCCTCCAAACGACGAAAGACACAATAGCCAAATTAAAAACGAGAAAAGCCCCAGGACCCGACAATATTCCCAACGAACTAATTAAATATGGTGGAAATGCATTACACGAAGAACTAACAAAACTCTTTAACAAAATAATTAAAGACCAAGAGATACCCCGAGATTGGAAGAAAAGTATAACAGTACCTATTTTCAAGAAGGGTGATAAGAAAATCACGGAAAACTATAGAGGAATAACTTTATTAAATTCAATAATGAAATTGTTCACCAAAATCCTTGAAGGTATAATAACTTACTATTGCAGAATATCAGAAGAACAGCAAGGTTTCCGCGAAAACAGATCTACAGTAGATGCCATTCATCGTAAGACCGATAGCAGAGAAATCTATTGAATTTACTAAGCCGGCTTTTATGTGCTTTATAGATCTCACTAAAGCCTTTGATAGGGTGAGACTGGATGATATTCTGCAAATAATGCGAATTAAAGGCATCCCAAACAATTTAATTAACATAGTTGAACAGCTAAACTCCAACACCACAACACAAATCTCAATAAGCGGCAACTTAACTAAGGATGTATTGATAGCGTCGAGCATACGACAGGGGGACTCTCTGAGTCCATTACTGTTTAACATAGTAATGGACCAAATGATTGAGAACGTCAAAAGAGCGGCACCAGGGTACAGAATGAATACCGGGGAAATAACAATAATATGTTACGCTGATGACGCCGTCATAGTCTCGGAAAATGAAGACGATCTTCAAAGACTTCTATTTGCATTCCACACCATAAGCAAGCAATTCAACATGAAAATATCCATCGATAAAACTAAGTCAATTGTAATAAGCAAAGTGCCCTTAAGATGCAAACTAGTAGTGGATGACAAACCAATAGAACAACTCATGACCTTTAATTACTTAGGAGTGGAGATATCCGCAAACCAAGACAGAACAAGAGAAGTAAAAAACCAAGTAAACTAGGCAAACAGAATCTCAGGAAGCCTGGCGGATATAATATGGCACAACACATACATAAGCAAGGACGCAAAAACAAAAATCTACAAGACCTGTATTCGACCGATAATAACGTACGCAATATAGACTAGAGCTGACAACACAAAAACAAAATCAATTCTAAGAACTGCGAAATGAAAGCACTAAGAAGAATATCGGGATACACATTAAGAGATCACATACGCAATTCAACAATACGCGAGGAACATGGAATGCAGGATATAGTAAGATGGGGACGGAAGCGCAAAAGAGCCTGGAATAAGCACGTAGGAAGAATGGTGCAAAATAGGATAGCGAGAATCGCCCGAGATGGAACACCGTAAACCAGAAGACCAATAGGTAGACCACCTAAAAGATGGAGACAGTCCTGGATTTCAACATCAAATGAAATGAATGATTGAGTTGGAAAAAACAGGCTGTAAGCCTATAACCAGAGGAAGAAGAAGAAGAAGAGTTATTAATAATTTTGCTATTGCCAAAGATGGGCGGATTTTCTTTATAAATAATTCACATAGTAAGTTATACCTGCATTTTGTTTTGACTGCTATATTTTTAAAATTTACTACCTCCTTTATGTTTAGTTGTTTAAAATACACTGCTTTTTTTTTCATACCAACTCAATTTCTAAAGACTTTTATTTTCTCATCCACCGGTGCCTATGACAGATTTTATAAATCTATGTTTTTAATCTACAATTAGAATTGCAACCCCTACTTTTTATTACACCGGCCGCCACTATTTTCAATAGAATTTTACAACACTGACAAGCTTTCCATGTTATATCTAGCGTTGGTATGTAAAATAGGGAATATACTAATACCCTATTTGGTCTGTTGTTTGCTTCCAACATCCAACCGACTGGAGGGGTGATGTATTATGTTTCATCCATTCAAAAAGCCACTTTCACGCTGTTGTCGTCTTCACAAACTACAAAAAATAATAAATATTTTCTACGAAATTTTGCTCTTGATGCAAGTACCTGAAAGTAACTAATTCTAGTACAGACGACTAAGGTAATAATATGTACGTGGTATCCCAAATTAGCCTCATCATTGAGATAGAAGAAACTATAAGATACAGTAAAGCTTTAATGAGGCTTAAGTATCGTCGAGAAATTTGAGAAATTTCAAGTACTTCAAAAAATAATCAGAAGAAACCTAAAATCGTCTTTTATTTTTTTTTTTTGGCTTTATTTGAAGAGATAAAGTAAATTGAATTTTTATATTTTTATTATCACTCTAGTCCTTTACAAAATAGTTGCCTCAGATTTTGAGTGTCGCTGTTCCTTTTTCGGTAAAATACGAGATGCATCATATTTATGTCAGTTATGGTATAATTTTGTTAATAGTTTATAAGAATGACAATATATGCTAGATCTGAAAATCTTTTAACAACTTCTGATCTATACCCAAAAATCCTACCCATACCAAATTGTAACAAAGAAGAAAAAAAATATGAATCTGTATGAACGTATTCTAATAAAAAGAATAGTAGAATCCCAATAAGCCAGGGAGTTTTTTCTTAGGGAACAAATTTCGACACAAAATTCATAAGGCCGACAATGTTGCTTTCTGAAATTTTCAAATATAGCGAAAGGGTTGAATATGCACATTTATTTATTTATTTTCCACATATGTATATTACCTAATTTATGAATGTTATTTTGTATTTTACCATTCTCTTTAATTAGTCACGAGAAATAATCTTTCATTTAAACTTACTGTACCTAAAGACCATTTTGAAATAATTTCTAATTGTTATAAATGACATTTTTAAGTATCGATTTTACAGAATACAAACTCGGCAATGAAATTCTCATCGCTTTACAAATATAAAAACTATGCAGGAAGAAATGGTTTCGGTCAGCTTCTCCCTTTCATCCCAAAAGAGAGTTCGAGTTGAAGCTTGACAGGCGTACCGGGCTTAAATTTTTTTTCTTCTCACTTCAAAAAAAGAAGATAAAACATATCTTGGCGTTGGGGGAACGATTCAAGCTTGAACAAGTAATCGACCTTGATCCGACTAGTGAAGGGCCACGTACGTCATATTCCCGCTCGCAATACTACCAAAAGAGAAAATTAGTTGGGAATACTAAATAGATTGTTGCTATAACCATGGAATAATTTTTATTAAATTATTTTGAACTTTTTACATACGGAAGATGCTAAAGCATTTAAATATGCCATATTTGAGAAATATCTAAAACCAACGAAATATTTTATTTTTCGTAGCTAAAATATTCATAACTTTTTCTGTATCTTCCTCAAAAGGGCCGCTAAAGAAAATTACGTTTTAGCTTTCTTAACAGAAAATACCTGATTTGTGTTAAATAAACGCAGAAATAAAAAAAAATCAACCATACCAAGTCATTTTTAAGAATGTTTTTAATTAAAATATGAAGTCAGAAACTGAAAATGGTTAAAACCATATAATGGACTAAAAAAGATAATGTCGATAAGGCTGTTAAATAATTGAAAACAGTGGAGAAATTCATGACTCCTTATTAGTAAAGAGGTTGAAAAGAATAAACAGTTTTTCAAGAGAAAACCTAGTGCGATCTGTTCAAGAATAAATTTCTCAAGCCCCAATAATTTATTTTAGTATTTAAATATTTACTTTCATACTCTAATTCAAATTTATCTAACTTATAAATTACATAAAGTAATTGATAAACATTATTCTTTACGCTATTAGGAGAGACGCTTAATTTTCACACGTGTGCAAAACTAAATTATTCTCATTTTAACGGGCACTGTATATATTATTTTTAAAAGTATAATTTCAAAGTTTAAGTTTATAAAAAAACAAAAGATTTTTAAACTTCCCTTGTCGATATACATACTTCTTTGCACGTAAAGAAGTAAAAATTACTAATCTGTCAAAAAATCTCAGAATGGCGAGACATGAAATCAGTAAAGTCACATGAATATTTGCAACATCAAAGCATTGTTGAAAAAATAATACTGGAAATTAAATGTAAAGTTGAAGATTTTGTGTGTTATATGTACTGATGTTAGTCTAAATAGATATCCATAAAGGCACCGTCTAGCGTAATCGCGTGAATCATAGCATGGCCGGCATGGATATTTCGTGGGGTCGAGGGGCGATCGAGCCTCCTTCCAAAAGTTCCAAATTCAGAAAAATAGATCGACCCCGCTAGCTGCACTAGAAATGTGAATGTTGCTGACATCTCCCCCCTCCCCTCGACAACTAGCTTTTGCTTGTCATACTGTGCGATCGTCCCTCCCCCTCTCAAGAGTTTCGAATTCAAAAAAATAGACTCCCCCTGCCTGTTGCATTAGGAATGTGAATGTCGTTGGCACTTACCCCCGTCAACAACTAGCTTTTTCTTGCCATACCGTACTCTTGTGATCTGGATCTGGATTCGCCCATGTAGCATGGCACCCTCGTTCTCGAATTGAACAAATACAGGTATTGAAATAAATGTGCGAGGCCACATCACCACACCGCCCTTCGCTTCGCACATAATCTAGTACCATATTCTTGCACATATTATTCAAGCTTAGCATTATTTCGACTCTTACACATCGCTTTCTGATTTTGTTGTTAATGATTTTTTCATTTTTTTTATTTTGAAATACATAATGATGATGTTCATCATTATTTTTTTTGAAAATCTTTATACATCTTTTCTCAGATCTTTGTAGACGTGATGAAATTCATAAGAGTAACTCATTTTTTATTATGAAAATGTATGACTACTTCCTAATTACTTTTACTGTTACTATCTAAACTTAGATTGTAATCTAACAAATTAGAAAATAACAACATGATCAGAGAGACACACAGACCAAGGCTGTGCGGTGCGGTGCGGTACTATAGGCGCAGTTAGATGTGGTGTTATGGGCATTACGCCGCTGTGAGCAAACCCTAAGAGATTACACCATCTTGGCATTCGGAAAAAAGGATATAAAAATAACAATCTTTTTGACGCAGCTCTTATTTAGAAAGGTAGTAGCCAAGAAGTAGCATAGGGAATAATTTTGAGTCTTAAAGATTTTTAAAAAATTATTCAAGAAAAAAGCCTATACTACATCCTAAATAATATTGCTACAATTTCGTCTCTTTAAAATTCGCAGAATTAAAACACAACACCTTTTACTAAGACTTATAACACTTTATTATATATATATATATATATATATATATATATATATATATATATATATATATATATATATATATATATATATATAACTGCTTATAAAACAAAGCTGATACAATATTATTACTACTTCTTAATCTTCACTATTCAAATACAACTATACTACGCTTATCCTATCTCTATTTATATACCAATAGTAGTTCCCATATAAATCTAACATAAAAATTGAGATCTATCTAGAAATATGACTTATCGATACACTATTCTTTTCAGCACATTATAATGAAGATGACTCCTCACATCGGAATACGAGGACGTATCAATAAGTTCTCTTCTAGTCATTTGTAACAATATTATAAAAAGTATGTGGTTTAATTTTATCGAAATTGGTTAAGTACATCCTGCAATATTTTGTTCTCCTGTTTGAAAAACGAGGTTTCCAGAAAAACGCAAAAGAAAAAAAGTACCGCGTCAGCGTCTAAGAACCTAATATTTTTTAAAATTATTTCCTGCACCATATGCCGTGATATCTTCTTTTTGAGCTGCTCTTTTTAATTTTCTGGCCTCTTGAACATCTTTTTAGGCTCTTATGTTGATTATAGATAGTCGCTCATTCTCCAACTTCTCAGATAATTACAGCGCACTTAGGCCAATTGTAAGAATTAATAATGTTTATTAAAAGTTGAGGTTTATATACTACTGCGTCGCAAACTCATTCAAATATCTAAAATAAAAGAATATTTAAAAATTTATTAAAGCTCTGCCGAGTCCGCTCGCTACCTGAGTTTCGGGTCGACGCCCTGCCTCATTAACTTCTAATTCTTATACCTTAGAATCACTAAACGCTGAAAATATTCCTAAAAGCTAAAACAATTTTTCTAGTCAAAAAAAATCATTTTTTTTTAAATCTCAACCCCTTCAGAACTGTTATTTTGTAGATATTTTTATCTCATCTTGGAGGTTACTACTTTGCTTGAATACTATTCCAAATTATATCTATCCAAAACTAGTAAGATACTATTTGATGAAATCAACAATATTCTAACAGGAAAAACTGAGATATTAAAATAACTGAAGAATTATATAGAGAATCTATTTTCAGACAACAGAAATCAAATGCACATCTCTAAAGCAGAAATGGAAAAGTTCTAGATCCAGAATACATACTTGTTGAAGTATTGAAATTATTGAAAAAAGTTTAATTTCTGCGTTACCTCCTCACTTACAAACTAGGTATTAAACTACCACTCATTTGAAACTTAAATTCCATCTTAAAATGTATTGTTTTATAATTAACTTGTATTAAAAACTTGCTATTTAGATATTAAAACCTATTACTTTTTCCAACCCCTGCTTTCCCTTATATCTTGTTGTCCCTTGTTAGATAAGTACCAATACTTTTCAAAAATTATTTAAAATCTAACAGATATGGTACGACAGAGATTCGTACAGTTTTTACATATTAATACACATCTGACCCTACCATTTTATCCTTTTTTATATTTCATGAAAAGGTATGTCGAATATCATAACTGACATTTATTTAGTATTTATTTGCGTTGCTAGACTGAGTTTGGTTTATTGATTTGGAAGGGCGATTTTTGAGGTCATTTTACTAAAATATATTAAAGCATTTCGATGTAAAATACAGTCCCACAATTTAAAGAAAATGTAACAATTGATCCTTCATCTGCGTTATGCGAATACTGCAGTTACATAATGTTTTGCCAATTTTACATACTATTATATGTTTGCATTATTGTATTTTTATAATCTATTTATATTCCTGCTGAAATTTTCTATAGTTTCTCCTTTCACGTAATATTAGTCGATATTTTTGTGAGTAAATAATTTTACTATATTTTTACTATTACTATTATTTTACTATTACAAATAAATATGCAGTTTTTCGAGAGAGTATTGTGAGAATATTATTAATTTACAAAATTTTTGTTTTTCCTTACATTTTTGTTCTAGCCAATTTCATACTGGCAAAAGGAGATTCCTTATCTGCTCTAAAATATTTTCAATATTTTATACCTCAACGAAGTTACTAATTTTAGAGCATGAGTGTGTTTATCGGAGTACATTTTATTTATTATACACCAGAAAAATGTAATTCTTGCGGAAAAAAAAAATTTTTTTATTACCGGTTTCTAATTAGTTTTACCTCGCTGTGCCAGGAAATAACAATTTCCAATGTTTTTAGAATGTCTCGATAAAGTCCCTAAAGAGTAGATACTTACAGTTGGTTGTATAAATACATTTATATTAGAGAAACTAATTTAGTTCTCAACCAATTGAAAAAATCTTATACAATAAGGACACATATAGACTGTTCTAACACAACTAGAAACAAAGTACTATCTCAGATTGCAAAGAAGTACTGGAAAAGGGTAGAAGCGTCACCCATGGCAGTGCACCGCCATCTGCAGACTGGTTTAGAATCTATTGGTTCTTGTCAGTACCGGATAGGGAAGCACACCTCAACATAAAAAAGGTGAATCCTTTGAGCAACTTATATCAGATCAAATATAATGTCTAATACAAGCAGGGCCATCCACACAATCTGATTATTTAATTTAGTATACAAGATGTTCGGTAAATCCCCTGTAATTTCTCGAGAGCATACAGGGAAGGTCAAAATAACCCTACTTTGCCATAGAAAAAAAAATTTCTATAGTGCCCCTTAACAGAAATACAGAGCCCTAAAGGGGTACTCAGCGATTTGCCTTATCGGCTCTAAGTTTTGAACCGTCTTGTATAATTTAATAAAATTTTAATATTTTTTAGAGGCCATAAAGACTCATTAAATCATACCACAGTAGATGCTTTAGGTCATCAGAGATGTCAGGAACGGACTTGCAGCCACACTCGTTGTGCCTAATTTTTGACAGGTGTCACTCTACAGAGCTGAAAACTGATTTTTTAAATATTTTGGTATTCCTCATTCAAAAAAGGTGCTCTCAATTTATTTCGATAAAACTGGCGGTGTTCGACATAAATCGGTTTTTATGCTAAACATTCAAAAGTTACTAATGCTAAACACAAACAGGTGAAGATCAGGTTGTTATTGTTAATACCTACATAATAAATTACTATTGACGGAACTTGTAAAAACAGCCTTCAAGTAAAAATAATTTTAAAAAATCGAAGAATATTCTGACGCAGAATATGCTGATATGCATTTAATTTATGGTGAAGCCCTGTCAAATTCTTCGAAGGCAAGAAGACTTTATGCTGAAAGATTTCCAGTTCGAACATTACCAAATTCAAAAATCTTTAAAAGGGTTGCTTGAAGCCTAAGGAAAACAGGCAAAAGATGGTTAGAAAACAATTATTAGAATTAATGAATTTTTTACATGTTTTATTCAGGATCACTTTTGCCGCGACGTGGCGGTAAGGATCCTCGCTGGAGACCCTCACGTAGAGGAACAAATTTTGCAAGATATAATTGACAATCCTTCAAACATCATAGGAAAGCTCGTGACACAAAACAATGTTACGAAATGAATTGTACATAAAACTCTAACAGAACAGTTACTTCACCCGTACCACGTTGAAAAACTACACGCTATTTCTCCGGCTGATTATCCCGCAAGACTTCAATACTCTAACTGGTTTATACAGCAACATAACCTGAATCCAAATTTTTCTAACCTTATTTTGTTTACCGATAAGGCCGGTTTTACAAGAGATGGCATAATAAACTCACACAATTTATATTTTTGAGCCGATGAAAACCCAAACTCTGTAATTTAAAATAAACACCAGCAAAGGTTTATTGTAAATGTGTGGGCTTGCATTATTGCAAATAACCTTATAGGTTCATTAGTTTTGAAAGGAAAACTCAATGGTGAGATTTGTTTACAATTTTGCCACAAAATTTAAATAATTTATTTGGAAGATGTACCTCTTGATAGAAGAATGAAAATGTGGAACATGCATGATGGTACTCCACCTCATTTTAACCGTATAGTACGTCAAAACTTAACTAACGTTTTTGACCTTCGATGGATAGATGGAGGTGGGCCTGTCTTATGGCCACCAAGGTCTCCAGACCAATATCCATTAGACTTTTTCTTCTGAGGACATCTAAAAGAATTAGTTTATTCAACACCAATAAATACTAGAGAATAACGAATAACAAGAATAAAACAGCATTCTAACGAAGTCCGTATAAATACCCGCATATTATTTGCAGTGCAGCGGGAAAATATTTGAAGAATAAGAAAATATATTGAAATACGTGGATCCGATATTGAACATTTGCCAATATAACATTTAAACGTTTTTTTAACACTCTAATTGAGCCCCGGTCAACCATTTGAAAAATTTATGGATTTGACAATGTCTGAGCTGGAAATCTTCCAGCGTAACATCTTCTAACCTTTGAAGAGTGAGACAGCGTTTTTAAGTAAATTAAAGCCCACCAGCATACTGTGTATTTTATTTTTACCTGTTTGTGTTTAGCATTAGTAACTTTCGAGTTTTTCGCAAAACTGATTTATCTGGACAATCGTCAGTTTTATCAAAATAAATTAAGAGTACCTTTTTTAAAAAGGAATGACCAAAGTATTTAGAAAATCAGTTTTCAGCTCTGTAAAATGACGCCTGTCAAAAATTAGGCCCAACGAGTGTGGCTGCAAGTCCGTTCCTAACTTCTCTTATGATCTAAAAAATTCGACTGTAATATGGTTTAATGAGCTTTTATGACCTCTATAAAATATTAAAATTTTGTAAAATACAAGTCAGTTCAAAAGTTAGAGCCGCTAAGGTAATAAGATTAATCGCTAGGTACCCCTTGAGTGCTCTTTATTTCTATTAATGGGCACTTTAGGAATTTTTTTTCTATGACAAAGTAGTGTTATTTGGGCCTCCCCTGTATGCTCCCGAGAAATTAGGAGGTACTTTCCGGACACCCCACATATGCTGCAAGGATAATGTATTATTATCCCTCCCCTGTTGGTGTAACATTACTCTCTGCTTTAATTCTTTCAAAATTGGTATACGAAATATCACCTTCATCCGCTCATGTTTTCAATTGAAAATATATTTTAAAGAATAATTTTGCCACAATTTTTCCCGTTTCTTAAACAAGACCTGTGGCTATCTTCCCTGGGATACACTGTACTGTAACTTATAAAAATATTTGGTTAAATGAGGTATTTTCGATTTCATCTATAAACATTTCTTTCTTTCTCTATACCTGTATTCTAAATAAAATTTGTTTTTACTGACTCCTTGTATGTTAAATTATTTTGAATAAGATTTTAACATGTATTCTAAAAATTCTTTTCCCATCCCTTTTTACTAGAATATTCTAAAATAAAATATTTAAATGTTAAACGTAAAAATAAAATAAAATGTTGTTAGGCTTCCCTATTCATCCATTATTTACGGTCCGTTATATTTATATATATTGTAACTTGCTCCTGCAAAAATAAAAAATTACAAATGTCTCGAAAATCCCGGAATAGCGCGCCTCGATATCAATAATGCAAACATGAAAAATTTTCAACATCAAGCCGTCGACGGGTTGGTGGTGGAAACTGAAAGCAAGTTTCTAAAAGATTTCCTGTGAAATCTGAGAGCGGCTAGGGCGATGTCAGTCTAAGAAGTTCGGGGGTGGTTTTAGGGGCTTAGAGGGCAAATCAGGACATGTGAAGTGTTCGAGAATGCAAGACCATTGCGGAATTTGGATTAAATCTGGGCCTTTGTATGCCATATTGATGCTGAATCTTCTATATACGAGACAACCCGTTAAGGCGTTTATAACATCGTCACTGAATAAAATATTAGGTTTTTGTTACGTAATAGACAAGTATAGAGAATGACTGACACTTATCTTAAAAAATTATATTTTAGATTCTAACAAGAAAATTCAATTAGGACTTTCGAAATTTCGACATCTGATGTATTTGCTGTTGTACGGGGTGTCCCATTTTCAACAATTTTAAGGAGTGTTGGAGTTATTATCAAAGATAGAGTGTTGCGCTTTTCACTTTTTGATGAAATGAAAGATTCCGCTGTCAAATTTGTCACGGCTGTCTTAGTTTTTAATCTACAGCGTGATTTTGAAAATATTCGTTTTTTTAGGCACACCTAGTATTTCCGTTATGCGTTAATTTATTAAAAAGGAAAAGTTAAAGTTTTTTACTTAGAGTTCAGTGGCGCAGTTATTTTTTATCTAAAAAGTTTAGTTTTTACGATATTAACCAAACTTATGTTTTTTTTAAATAGGACACCCTGTATATTATTTTAGATGTTAAAAAAGTATAATTTAGACTTTTCAAAAATATTAATGCGTTTATTTTATTTTGAAAAACAAGATCAGAATTCGATATTTTTAAAAATTTACTTTATTTGTAACAGTAGGCCATTTTTACAATAATAATTATACCAAAGGTTATACATTTTAATAGTTAATTTTAAAGCTTTTCTATATTTTCCATTGTAAATATTTCGTTATTATTACATTCTTTACTTTAAACAACTTGCTATTATAAAACCAGAATATTTAAATTTGATTGCAAATAAACAAGAACGACATTGTTTCATAAAACTAAAGTAACAAAACCAAAAAAAAAAACACTGAAAAACAACTAAGATGGTTTTAAAAATGACGGCCGTTTTCTTGAATGTACTATCGGCACAGTTTTGTTATTCTTCTAACTGTATTTAAAAGAATAATAGGTCTATTATGAAGAGTTTTGAAAGCTAAACCAATTGACTCACGAAGATAAATGGAATTGAAATGGGCTAATGGAACATTTTCAAGAAATTCTGAAATAATTTCCTCAAGGATTTCTATGTATCTACGTATTGTGAGACCCATTCATACATCTAGTAGGCTATATGTCGACCCAAAATAAAATATGAGACCCCAACCCCGAAGAGACCTTGTTATCCCATTTCAAAAATTAAATAGTCATTTTCTGCAGACCCAATGTCTCGTGTTGTAATGATTAAAATTTCCCGCACTTGAAAAATAATATTCGTCAGACCAGATGACAAATCTGCCAAAAGAATTGTTGCTACGCATTTGTTCTAAATACCATTGACAAAATGTTACTTGACGCTCATCATCTCCGCGGTGTAAATGTTGCATTATTTTAAATTTATTTGGATGGTATTTATACCTTTTCAAAATTCTTTCAGCGTCAGATTTTGCTACACCAATTTCTTTCTCTATTTTTCTACAGGATGATGAAGTTATTGCTGCTGCGTAAAATAACACATTTGTTTCTTTTCTCTCTCTGACTTCTTGGACGTATGTTTTGGAACGCCGCTGGATAAAAGATCCGTGTTCACCTAGATTTTTTTTTAGACGAGCAAAAATGTCTTGAAAGGGTAGCCTTCTTCCTGGATAACTAACATAAAAAAAAATAATCGCCAGATGAGAAGTTATCCTAATGATAACGCTTTAAATAAAGGGTGTTTTTATAGAGGTATAGAACTTTAAGTTGGCAACACTTTTTTAACTGGCGGCCATTTTGTCAGCTGCCAAGTGATTTATGTTTAGTTTGGTTTGGCATTTCAGACTGACGCCTGAACAACGCTTCCAAATTGTGCAAATTTATTTTGAAAATCATGGTTCTGTTCGAAATACGTATCGCTCACTACGTCCATTTTACGGTCAACATAGTCGTCCGTCAGAGCAATTAATTCGATTAACTATGGAACGTTTTCGCACCACGTTTACTCTAAATGATAATACACATCCACAGAGACGTCGTACAGTGAGTACAGAAGAAGTCATTGCTGCTGTAGAGCGTAGCGTAGAGGAAGACCCGAATCAGTCTATCCGCCATCGTGCACAGGAATTGTATATGTGTCCATTCACTTCATGGAAGATTTTGCGGAAAAATCTTGGTTTGCGTGCTTAAAAAATCCATCTCGTGCAAGAATTTAAGCCACACGATCACCTAGCAAGGCGTAGATTCGGTAAATTGGCCCAAAACAAGATTGCCGTTGATCCCGATTTTCATAACCGAATTTTGTTTAGCGATGAAGCTCACTTTTGTTTGAATGGATACGTCAATAAACAAAACTGCCGTATTTGGAGTGATGATAATCCTCAAGTGTATGTTGAGACACCGTTACATCCAGAAAAACTGACTGTTTGGTGTACTTTATGGGCTGGTGGAATCATTGGTCTATACTTCTTTAAAAACGATGCTGGTCAGAACGTTACAGTCAATGGTGATCGCTATAGAGCCATGATTACTGACTTTTTCGTTCGTCAATTGAACAATCATGATGTGCAAAAGCTGTAGTTTCAACAAGACGGCGCAACATGTCACACAGATCATGCCACAATTGATTTATTGAAGGAAAGGTTTGGTAACCGCATAGTTTCACGTTTCGGACCCGTGAACTGGCCTCCAAGATCGTGCGACTTAACGCCGCTAGACTATTTTATCTTGGGATATGTGAAGTCGCTAGTCTACGCCGATAAGCCCGAAACGATTGATCACTTGGAGGACAACATTCGCCACGTTATTGCCGATATACGGCCACAAATGTTGGAAAAAGTCATCGAAAATTGGACCTCCAGATTAGACTACGTCCGAGCCAGCCGTGGCGGTCATATGCCAGAAGTCATATTTAAATTATAATGCCAAAAGGTTATCTTTCGAATAAAGTAAATTTCATGTCAAATTAAAAAATTCGTCTTTCCTTTATTCCATTTAAAAGTTCTATACCTCTATAAAAAACACCCTTTATATTGCCTATTAAATATAATTCAGAAGCTTCTTGGGAACTTTCATTACATTTTATAAAATATACTTACATATCATACTTTTGATAATTATCATAAACGACCATTGTAAATGTAAAATAAATAACAAGTAAAATAAAAACACCTACGTAACAAAAACATTGCATAAATAATCACAATCTGACAAAACTGTGAAGTTTTGAACATCTGCCTTTTTTTCTTATAAATTGACCATGACTTATTCTTACAAATAATGTAAATTATTGAAAATATCGAATTCTGACCTTGTTTTTCAAAACAGAATAAACACGCGAAGTATTTTGAAGAGCCTAAATTATACTTAATCAATATCTAAATTAACATACAGGGCGTCCTATTGAAAAAATCATAAGTTTGGTTATTATCCCAAAAATTAAACTTTTAGAAAATAACTGAGTGCGCCACTGAACTCTACGTAAGAAGCTCTATAAAAATCAGTTTTTACCTTGTTGAAAAATTAACTCATATCGGAAATATAAAATGTGCCTTAAAAACGAAGATTTTCAAAACCACTCTGTAAATTAAAAACCCAGAGAGCCATGACAAATTTGACACCGGAATCTTTCGTTTCGTTAATAAAATTTTTATAAAAAAATTGAACCGACTTCTAAAAGTGCGCTAAAAAGTGAAAAATAAAATAATAAATTTTTATATGAAATTGAACTTTTTGAGGTTGGCGCCAAATTAGTACCTGACAAAATGTGATTTGCATAAACAGATTAAAAACACTTTATTTGTAATTGATTTCTTACTATAATTTGTATATATTAGTAGTTATTTATTTCGTGTACAAATAATTTGGCGCCGACTTCAAAAAGTTCAATTTCATATAAAAATTTATTATTTTATTTTTCACTTTTTAGCGCACTTTTAGAAGTCGGTTCAATTTTTTTATAAAAATTTTATTTTTCTATTTTTAGTTTTAGAATTCATTATGATATTCATAAATTATTTGAACTAAGTACTAATCGAGATTAGTGTACCTCGCAATGACTCCAAACTGGCAAAAAAGTACCCATTTTATCCAAAGTTGTAAATCACCCAAAAATGAACCACTAAAAATTCTTTAGTTCTTAGAGTTTTCTAAATACCAATCAAATTGGGTCAAACGAATATTTAGTCTGTCATAGAAAATCCACTATATTAAATTTCAAATTAATTTTAGATAGGTAATATAGGCTCCAAAATTTTCCAATACCAATATTTAAAGAAAAGAAATAACTTTTTTATCCACCTTATTAGATACGCCATATTGAATTTTTTAAAAATAATTTTAGACCCCGAAAACTCTCCCGTACCAATTTTGGTGAAAATCGGACAAAATTGATTTTTTTTCTCCGACATATTGAATCCGTCATATGGAGTTTTTTTAAAAATAATTTCAGATCCTTTATGTGAGGCCCCGAAAACTTCCCCATACCAATTTGGGAGAAAATTGATTTTTCCGTCCGCCATATTGGATCCGCCATATTGAATTTGTTAAAAAATTATTTTAGATTTGTCATATGCGACTCCGAAAATTCCCCCGTACCAATTTTAGAGAAAATCGGACAAAAACGATTTTTTTGTCGGCCATATTGAATCCGCCAAATTGAATTTTTTAAAAATTATTTTAGATTCGTCATATGCGACCCCGAAAACTCCCCCGTACCAATTTTGGAGAAAATCGGACAAAATTAATTTTTGTCGGCCATATTGGATCCGCCATATTGAATTTTTTAAAAATTATTTTACATTCGTCATATATGACTCTGACAACTCCCCCGTACCAATTTTGGAGAAAATCCGACAAATTGATTTTTTCGTCCGCCATATTGGATCTGCCATATTGAATTTTTAAAAAGTTATTTTAGATTCGTCATATGCGACCCCATAAACTCCCTCTTACCAATTTTGGTAAAAATCGGACAAAATTTGTTTTTTCGTCCGCCATATTGGATCCGCCATATTGAATTTTTTAAAAATAATATCAGATTCGTTATGTGCAACCTCGAAAACTCCCCCATACCAATTTCGGAGACAATCGGACTAAATTAAATTTTTTGTCCGCCATATTGGATCCGCCATTTTGAATTTTTTAAAAATAATTTCAGATTCGTTGGGTACAACCCCGAAAATTCCTCCATACCAATTTTGGAGAAAATCGGACAAAATTAATTTTTTTGGCCGCCATATTGTAAGCGCCATCTTGGATTTTACTGCACCAATTTTATCTAAAAAAATATGGGACCACCGCAGCAACTTCCTTTACATAACGTAAAAAATTTCATTCAAATCGGTGCAACCGTTCCGGAGTAATCGGTGTACACACATAAAAAAAAAAAAAAATACATAGTCGACGAATTGAGAACCTCCTTCTTTTAGAAGTCGGTTAAAAAGTGAAAACCTCAACACTCTATCTTTCTATCTCTAACTGCAAGATGTTAATTAATTTTCTATAAAGTTTTGACCTTTGAATTTATAAGCTAATAAGAAAAAAATTAAGTAGGAAAAATACGTAAAAAAAATTATGGGTTGCAAAAACACTGTTTAGGGATTATCATCCAAAATTTTGTTGCTATATAATAAATGCGATTGATTGAAGTTATTTACATTATTTCTGAAAAATATCGAATTGATCTCATTATTTTAACTTTTGTGAACTATATATTTTGTTCGATTTTTTTGTAGGATTTGAGCAAAAATAAAAAAAGTATACAAAACAAGGTCTATAATTTCTGGAACTGAAGGCGGTTTTAGTCTAAAGCCGCATGTTTGTCATGTTGTTTTGTTCTTTGGCTGCTGTATTTTCGTCATTTATAAAAAAGAGAACTCTTAACGGCGGAATTCATTTTTTTTAAACAGTTACAAAAACTGTCTTGTTATACTGAAAATGGTTTATTAAAAATATCTTTATACATTTTTTTGGAAAAAAAACAAAGAAAAAGTTTAGAAAAAAATGGTGTTACATATATGTAATGCTAGCCAGTTTGCGAATGCAAAATTTCATGTTTAGAGTGCAAAATAACATTATACTCCAGACAGAAACCAACATCACAATTTGAACACATAGTGCGAGTGCTTGTCGCACATTCTCCACCAGCTCTCATCGTCTTCTTTTTTTATTCGAAATAGTCGTCAACAGATGATCCATCCTATCATATCAAACATCGTCTGGTACCCGATTCAATGAAACACTTGCTTTTGACGTCGGCGTTCTTTTTGATCCTTTATGAGTTTGACCAAATCTAGTTAGATACGTCTGGACAATGTGACGTCGAACTCCAATTGGATATAAGATGATTTATTTTTATAAGCCCAGAAATACAGCAGGCGTTAACCATAGTTACATCGAGTAACCATGTAAAAATCGACAACTACCACTTTTTTCGGCGAATGTATATTCTAAACCTGGCTATATTTTGATCCGTGAGATCGGTTCCTCTCATATATTGACTGAATTTTCTTGCAATTTTGGGCTGCGTGATTTAAATAATTTTTTTCTTCGACAGGGACTAGTTATACATCCCACCCAGATATTGGATATTAGAACAATGGACTCTGTTAATGCAGGAAACGATCATAAATTAGTTCTATCAAAAATTTGAATAAAGATTACACAAAAGAAAAAGCAGCTGGAAAAGGTTAGGATACAAAAAAGAACATAGACTCTCTGTGGCATACGTCAACGAAAGAATTATATCAAAAAAGATTCATGGAAAAAATTGAAAGAAAACCAATAAATGATGAGGAAGATATAAATCATAGCTGGGAAAAAATTAAAGGAAACATAGAAGAAGCTTCAAATGAGTCATTTGGCACACATACAATCACAATCAACAACAAAAATCCTAATAAAACTCCATGGTTCCGTAAGGAAGTTAAAGATAAGTGTAAGGAAAAAAGAAAAGCATATTTAGCATATAGAACGTCAAAAACGCCGGAAGCATACAATAGGTACAAACTAATTCGTAACGAAACTAATCTACTAGTCAGGCAACTAAAAAGTGAACATTGGGAGCAGTTCTCTAAAAGAATGGAAGGAGACTTCTATAGTGTACAAAAACAAATGTGGCGAATGATAAGACAACAGCGCAAAGAAATATCTGAACTCTCCGAAACAAACAAAATATCAGAGGAGAAATGTATAGACTACCTAACAAAATTATTTGAGGGAGATGCTAACATTGGAAAAAATAACATACCAGCAATAAGCAATAATGTGAAAGTCACCATTCAAGAAGTAGAGAAAGCTATAAAATCCTTAAAAAATAGAAAAATCTCCCGGACAAGACGGAACTCAGGAACTCACAAGCTTCATTCGAAAAATCCTGAGACAATGCAAAGTACCAGAGAGGTGGAGAACCAGCACAATAATGCTTATGTTTAAGAAAGGTGACAAACAAGAACCAGGGAACTACAGGGGTATTAATCTACTGGACACAACTCTGAAACTCGTTACGAAAGTAATTAAAAATAAAATTAATTCGGTTACAACACTGGAAGAAGAACAGCAGGGATTTAGATCAGGAAGGTCCTGCGTGGATGCAGTATTTATTCTACAACAGATAGTCCAAAAATCTATAGAATACAATAAACCAACATTTTTATGCTTTATAGATCTAACAAAAGCATTCGATCGCATAAAGCTAGATGACGTAATCCACCTGTTATATAAGAGAAATATTCCTATCAATATAATTCAGACCATCGAAAACATATACGCAAACAATAAAGTTCAGATTCGCACTAACGGTAAATTATCTACACCCATACCAGTCAACAGCGGTATTAGACAGGAAGACTCGCTTAGTCCTTTATTGTTTAACATGATAATGGACCAAATAATAAAGGAGGTGCGATTTGGTAGAGAATATAAAATGGGTGATACAGAAATAAAAATTCTCTGTTACGCTGATGACGCTGTGATATGTGCCGAAAATGAAGACGACCTCCAGAGATTGTTAAATACCTTTAATCTTACGGGAAGAAAATATAATATGATTATCTCAGCCGAAAAAAACTAAATGTATGACAACCTCACAAGAACCCCTCCGATGCAAACTAGAACTAGACGATCGAATAATACAACAAGAAATGAGTTTCAAATATCTAGGAATCGACATAACTAGTTATGGCAATATCGAAGATGAAGTAAGAGGGCAGGTGGCCAAAGCAAACAAAGTGGCGGGTTGCCTCAACGACGTGATCTGGCGAAACAAACACTTACAACAAGAAACAAAGGTTCGGATCTACAAAACCACAATTAGACCTATTATGACATACACCTCAGAAACACGGCCAGAGACGACAAAAACGAAACAACTATTGGAGACTACAGAAATGAGAATACTTCGACGAATAACAGGAAAAACGCTACTAGACAGAGAAAGAAGCGATAACATCAGGCAATCATGCAACACAGGCTGCATTAATGAGTGGGTCCTACAACGTAAGACACAATGGAACAAACACATAAGCCGAATGACAGAGGATAGACTGGTAAGGATCGCACGAGATAAATCGCCTAGTGGTACACTCAGTAGAGATCGACCGCGGAAAAAGTGGAGCGATAATTTAAGTCCAGAATGAGGAAAATCGAAGAAGGAACAGGTCAGGGACCTATTATAGAAGGTAGAAGAAGAAGAAGAAGACTGGGAGTAGCTTTTAACTTGAGTAGCTGGAATAACATCATGACATGTTGATGTTGATGTAGCTGTAACTACGTTGTTGTCTACCTATTTCACTACTATAATACCATTTTCTCTGTCGATGCATTAATCTTTCCTCTTTTCTTAATTCTTGTAATAATGCTTTTTTGGGGCAAAAAAAAGTTTTTGGGATTTCTATTTTCTTTTAGAGTTCCGGTTCTATCATAACTAATTTCTTTCAGGTAAAACAATAAGTTGAAGCTAGTGAACAAATTATAACAATAAAATTTTTAATGGTAGTTTTCTTAGTTGATCAGAAAAGTAATCAATCATTACCAGTGAAGAAGCTGCATATTTTCTAACACTAATTTCATATTCAGGATTTTTACATGGACTTTTCCCTTGATAAAACTCAAAATTAATCAAGTAGCTGTCACTTCATTTAAAACACCACATCTTGTAACCAAATATAGTTGGTTTGCACTTAATGAATTGCTTGCAATTGTGTTTCCCGAAATATTTAATCATGGATTCATCATAATCCCGTTGCTGTTATAATACCCAATTTTTCACAGATCCATGAGCGGTGAAGCTTCCACATTTTATTTTCAAGGTTTGCTTTTATATTATCAGCACAGTGTACATATTTTAAAATTTGTCTATTTAAAAAATATTATCGCAAAAGGGTTTCATAAAATATTACTGTAGGGCTCACAGGTCATTAAATACGCAGCTGTTGCCATAGAACTTCTTTCTAAAAACGCTCAGGAATCCTCGAGTAAATATGTTCAAGCACATACAGGACATTACTCCCGGAAATTTTCAAGAAAAATAACAATGAAAGAAAAATTTTATAGGTTATTAACTTTGTCAGTTCCTTACATAACTAACTGAGGGAAAAAGAAATTGAAAATTATTTCTCCCCTTTTGTTACAAGAAGTTTTAAATCTTATTTACAAACCGATGTTGATTTTTGTTAATATAATCATTTTATCATACTAGTTAAAATTTATTATTGATTTTATGTAATCAAAATTTATTTTTTCCACTGAATTTCTTCCACTTTCCCATGTTAAATTTATTTACTGATAAAGGCTAGGGCAGGAGCGGATCCAGGCTCTCTCTTTGGGGAGGAGCGGTGATGTCATAAAAGTACAGTATGACAAGCGAAAGCAAGTTGTCGACGGGGGGGGGGGGGGGGGAGACACCAGCAAGATTCCCATTTCTAGTGTAAAAGGCAGGGTCGGGTCTATTTTCTGAATTTAAAGATCTTGAGGGGGGTGATCGTAGGAATAAACAAGTGATCTACGGGGGGGGGGGGAGATACCAGTAGCATACACATTCCTAGTATAAGAGGCAGAATCGGGTCTATTTTCCTGAACTCAAAGCTCGTGAGGAGGGGGGCTATTGCTAGAAAAATAAATTGTCAACGGGAGGAATGCCAGCAACATACACATTCCTAATATAAAACGCAGAATCGGTTCTATTTTCCGGAACTTAAAGCTCTTGGGAAGGGGAGGGGGATCGCAAGCATACACATTTCTATACTCTATTCAAGAACTAGAGTGAGTAATAAAACTGTTACCGAAACCTTCAACGTACCTGCTCCAGTAAATCTAATTATATTTAAATATTATAAGCATTTATAAGTTTACTGCAACAATATAATTTCTTCAGTGAGCATAGTATACTTTACAGTGTGTCTTTAGTGATTTGTCTTGTTTGTGCTTGTTTTTATATATTATTTGAGATTAGTGAGATCGTTAAACCTGGGCATTTTTTCCTCAATGAAAAACTTATAACGATGAATATTTATGATGCGTTAAGATATCAATATCTAGATAATAATGTTAAAAGCTCTATTGAGATGTATTCCAACATGACAGGAGTTGAAAAATCTACTATATACCGAATAAAGAAGGAGAAAAAAACGACTGGAATTGTTAATACTCTCAAGCCACATTCGATCACAGGCAGACGAAAAATTTCGTTGGAAGAAGAGATATAAAGGAGTTGCACATACATTTTATTATGAGAAGCAGATCCCTACCGTCGACAAAATTCTGACTAAAATCAATGAAGATCGGGATTTACCTGAAATTAAAGAACTGAGCTCTGGAAATTGCTCAGAGAACTTACTTTTTGCTGGAAAAAACCGGATAGGTGATTTGTTCTTATAGGTCGTCCGAAAAATGTCCGTTGGAGAAGGAAATATCTCTCTCAAGTAAAAGGTAGAGTTGTTAGAAATAACACAACTTAAAAAATTAGTAATTTAACTGAACTTTCGAAAGATTTTTTTGAATAAAGTTACTGCAGAAAATTGGGAAAAATCCATATAATAAGAGTATAAAAGAAAATGTGGAAACTGGATCTCATGATCGGTGACCTCGAGGAACCAATTATAATTAATTTGAGTGAAGATAGCTTCACTGACCTTGATTATGAATTAGATACGTAATGTTTACCAGCGTAAACACAATTGATTATTCAAATTTTCTGTAACATATAAAAATTAATTACATTTGAAGCTCTTTTTGGTGTTTAGTTGTAATTCGGCAGATGGTTTAAGAAATAAACAAACTGAAACGTCAAATGTCCTAAAAATGTTTTTAATTAATAATAAAATGACCGACAGCCCCAAAAAAATTTTAATATTATGTGGAAGAATTTATAAAATTTCTAACCCATTCGTATGAAAAATATATGTGTCCAACAGATTTTGCCAAAGACACTGAACTAAAGAACACAGGTAGTTTGCGAACAAAAAAAAAGATAAAAAATGATTTATTACTGTCTCTAGTTCTTGAATAAACTATAGTATAAAAGACAAAATCAGGTCTATTTTCCTGGACTAAAAGTTCTTGGGGGGGGGGGGGGGGCGATGCCCCCCCCCCACCGTCCCCCCCCTTGGATCCGCGCCTGGGCTAGGGTAACCGTTGAATTAGGTCTTAATCTCACCTCATGTGAATTGCTGTCTAAAAGATTAAATAATAATGACCAATAAATGTTTTGATCAAATTTTTATTTATTTTCACTAATGTGCGTTGCTGCCTTGCCACGTTCCCACTTCGTCCCGCGATCTACATGATTTAATTTTTTTTCAAATATTCTTTTTGACTGTTATTACCATGAAATTATTTTGGAACGATGAAAAACATTTCTTGTTTAAATGTAAACCAAAAAGGATTATTATTTTTGTTTCTTAAATAACTCTTAATTTCAATGAAAATTTATAACTGTAGAAAAGGTTTTATTTTAAAAACCACAAAAAATCTGTAAACCTTATACTATCATTATGACTCCATAAATTTTTAGTTTTATATTAGAAAAAAATATCATAAATATGATTACGTTCTATGATAACATTTGTTTCAGGGCCATCTAAAGTTACAAAATTTTGTATTATTATTATTAGCAATAAATAACTTTACTGATATAAGTGGAAACAATATTTTTAAACTCACTATTACTTTAGATTTTGATAGAAGACATAATGATCTTTATTTTAATAGTTACTATCGCTAGTTTTCATCGAATGGTTGTCAGGGGATCTATTTGCCATCAGAGTTATAGATATACCACAATAAAATAATTATACCTGTATTTTAATTTAATTATATTATCTTGCATCTATATTCCATGTGTAGAGTGCATTTTAGACTCGATTTTAAACGGTTCAAGATGAAACAGAAAATAAAATCTATAATTTAAAACCGAAGTTTTTATTAAAACTTTATTATATTATTTGTGTCAACAAAACTAAGCAAAACAATCAATAGGATGAATTAATTTTCAATTAAACCTTTCTTCTATCTATTCTTCTAACGAGTTTTTTCTAACAGCGATGCATTGTAAATTTCAAATTAAACAAAGGCTATGTAAGATATTATGTTAACTTTTATTTTGAAGTAAAGAATATTTCACATCGTTTTTTATAGAATACAACATTATTTAAATGCCCTGCATGAATCTATCTGCAGAATCCAATTGTTCATGACTTATTCATATAAATCGGATCGAACATCAGTAATCATGCATTTGAACTCGGTTCTTAAGTCATGTAATGTTTCTGGTTTGTTGCTATAAATCAACGATTTCTAAAAGTATAAAATCGTACGAGCGTAGAGGCCAATGGACAGATCGATTTATTGAAATAATTCGTTCACCAAAATTTTCTGTCAATAAATTAATTATTTCGTGTGCAGTATGGCAAGTGGTACTATTCTGCTTAAACGATATATTCTCCAAATCACGAGCATCCACTTTGGTCCAAAGTAATTCAGTCAAAAATGAAAAAGATTTGTACGATAAGAGAATTTCCCGTCTCATAAAAAAAGGACCAGTGATACCTCCAGCATGAAATGGACACCAAATTGTCACTTTAAGGAGCTTCAGCTTGTTATCGAAATTCAGGATCGTTTTCAAGTTGTGTCAAAGTCCAGTTACTCAACCTGCGATGCAAAAAATAATTATTTAACTTTAGTTCTTGAATCAAAGCCATCTTACAAATATAAACACCTAGATCTCTATAAAAAATTTCCAACAACAAAGTTTCAGAGAGTCAATTGTTAATATCTACGAGGAATCGATAAATTTCGATCTTCACGACCACTCTCTCGTACAGCAGCAAGATTAGCTTCACTTCTTGCAGTTCATAGTGTTAATGGAACTGAAATATTACCCTGTGAAAATGTTGTTCTCCAAGCCGTTCAATTATTATCCGGGAAGAACGATTATAATTAGCGAATATTGGTGTAAGTGCATATAAATTTGTAACGACTGAGCAAGAATTTTGATTAAAAATCTAAAACAATTATAACGTTGTGGAAGCATGTATCACTCCATGGGTAAGTACTAGAGTATACAAAGGGCAAAGCAACTCCAAAAAATTTTCACATATACGAACACAACCTCAATTTTATAATATGGTATCCCTATTTGAAAACCTGCAAAATCCAGAAAAGTCAACGGCCCAGACGACTGTTCAGTGGAACTCTTGCCGTTGATTCATGAAGACGATATCGATATACTGGTTAAGTTTCTGTTTTTATAACGCTACCAAAAAAACTACCTTACATCAAAGGTATATAGCAACAATCCCACCTCTCCAGATCAATGGAAATAAAATATTAGAGCAAAAATGTCAGCGATCACCGAGCAGTTTTCAGAAATTTTGCCTCCCGTTTAGAACTATGGCAGTGAAATGACGGGACCTACTTTGACAATATTATCTTTAAGAAATAAATTCCCAGGGACTGTGCTTTATTACAAAATGTTTTTTTTTTTTTATTAAACACTATTACTGGTTGTATCGGCTTAAATCTAAATTATACCAGAGTGTTATGAAAGTACAAGCTCTGATGGGTATTTAAAAGAAATCATTCAAATTGCTTAAAAATTGAGGAACTTTTAAAAAAAAATCCACTGTGCATCCTTTAAAAGAATCAACAATAGCTAAAGCATTAAATAAATGAAAACCAAACATTTTAAACAATTCTATATTATAAACCAAACATTAGTAAAGGTAAGTTTCATCAAGATTCCAAGCAGGGGCGGATACAGCCTCTCTCTTGGGGGGGGGGGTGATATCGCAAAAGTATAGTACGGCAAGCGAAAGCAAGTTGTCGTCGTGGGAGGGGGGCTACACCAGCAATATTTCCATTTCTAGAGTAAAAAAGCAGGATTGGGTCTGTTTTTCTGAATATGAAGCCCTTGGAGAGGCCGGAAGGGGGGGGCGATCACAAGAAAAAAACAAATTGCCTAGGATGTGAGCAGCATACACATTCCTAGTATAAAAGGCAGAATTGGGTCTATTTTCCTGAACTCAAAGCTCTTGGGGGAGGGCTATCACAAGAAAAACAAGTTGTCATCAGAGGGGAGGGGGGAGTACCAGCAGGATACACATTCCTAATACAAAAGGCAGATTTGGTTCTATTTTCCTGAATTCAACGCTCTTGGAAAGGTGAAGGGCGATTTCCAGCATATACATTTCTATACTCTATTCAGGAACTAGAGAGAGTAATAAAACTTTTGCCGAAACCTTCAACGTACCTGCTCCAGTGCCGTAGGTAATTGAGTACTGCCGTAAATCTAATTATATTTAATTATATTTAAATATTATAAGCTTTTATAAATATACTGCAACAATAAAATTTCTGATAGTTCAATTTAATTTCTGTCAGTGAGCAAAGTGTCCTTAGTGATTTATCTTGTCTGTGCTTGTTTTTATATATTATTTGAGATTGGTGAGATATCCAAAAGATATGACTTCCACCTCTATATTTATTCCAAAATCGTTAAAACACGACTGGAATTGTTAGTACTCCCAAGCCACATTCGATCACAGGTAGACGAAAAACCTCGTTGGAACAAGAGATGTAAACTGCAATAAAAGGAGTTGTACATACATTTTGTTATGAGAAGCAGATCCCAACTGTCGACAAAATTCTAACTATAATCAATGAGTATCGGGATTTGCCTGAAATTAAAAGAACTGACCTCTGAAAATTGCAGATAGGAAATCTGTTCTTATAGATCGTCCGGAAAATGTCCGTTGGGGAGGAAATATCTCACTCAAGTAAATGGTAGACTTGCTAGGAATAACACAACTTACAAAATTAGTAATTTAACTGAACTTTTGAAAGATTTTTTTGAATAAAGTTCACTGTAGAATAAGATGAAACCCAGTTTGTGTTTATAAATGCCCTTAGTACTAGAGAAGCCCTATTTGCTCTAAATATACTTCTCCAAAAATATCGAGAGCAACGTAAATACATTTTGGTATGCTTTATCGGTTACGAGAAAGCGTTTGACAGGGTACAATATGTGAAGCTCATAGATATACTGAAGAATGCTGGTGTGGATGGCAAGGATATGCGGATTATAGAGAATCTGTATTGGTGCCAGAAGGCAGTGGTCCGAGTTAATGGTAAGCTTACCAAAAAAAGCGCCAAATTTAAAGGGACATTAGATAGGTATGTAGTCTCTCTCCGCTGCTGTTATGTTATAATATGCGGAAATCAACGACGAGCTAATAAACAGGATTCGTTATGCCGATGATACGGCCATCATAAGTGATAGCCTTCAAGATCTACAACAGCTCTTAAATTCTGTCAATAGGGTTAGGAAAGAAATTGGACTCCACTTAGATGTTGCTAAAACTAAATCTATGGTTTCCAGTTGTCTATCATATCCAGACGCTTCGCTGCTAATGGACAAACCGTTGAAAGAGTCTCCCACTTGAAGGACCTTGATTGTTATATTACTGAACAACTAGACACAGATAAAAAATTCAAATGCAGAGATGCAAATGAGCCCGCGCAACTTTTCTAAAAATGAGATCGCTTGTCTGCAATAACAATCTAAATTTAAAATTTCGCCAAAGGATGGTTAAATATTACATCTGGTCATTGTTTTTGAATAGAGCGGAGATGTGAATACTATTGGAAAACCTGCAAAATCCAGAAAAGTCAACGGTCCAGACGACATTCCAGTGGAACTCTTGCCATTGATTCATGAAGACAATATCGATATACTGGTTAATTTTTTAAATTCTGTGTACAATACTGGAGAAAAACCGAAATAATGGCTGAAATTTGTTTTTATAACGCTACCAAAAAAACAACGTGCCAAAAGATGTAACAAATACAGTTTAATAAGTCTCATGAGTCACATCTTGAAGGTTTTTCCTGAGTATTATTCATTGTAGAATAAGGAAAAAATGCGAAAGAGGCTTAGATGAGACCCAGTTTGTGTTTATAAATGCCCTTGGTACTAGAGAAGCTCTATTTGTTCTAAATATTCTTCCCCAAAAGTACCGAGACCAACGTAAATATATTTTGGTACACTTTATCGATTACGAGAAACCGTTTGACAGGGTACAGCATGTGAAGCTCATATCTATGCGTATATCTATACTGAAGAATGCTGGTGTAAATGGCAAGGATATGCGGATTATAGAGAATCTGTATTGGTGCCAGAAGGCAGTGTTCCGAGTTAATGGTAAGCTTACCAAAAAAAGGACCAAATTTAACTGGGTATTGGATAGGGATGTATTCTCTCTCCACTGCTGTTAAAATAATATATCGAAATCAACAGCGAGCTAATAAACACAATTCGTTATGCGGATGATACGGCCATCATAAATGTTAGCCTTCAGGATCTACAATTCTTAAATTCTATCAGTAGGGTTAGGAAAGAAATTGAAGTCCACAAAAATGTTGCTAAAACTACATCTATGGTTTCCAGTCGTCTACCATATCCAGATGCTTCGCTGTTAATAACTGGACAAATCGTTGCAAGAGTCTCCCACTTGAAGTACCTTGGATGTTATATTACTGAACAGCTTAACACAGATAAAAAAGTTAAATGCAGAAATGCAAGTCAGCCCACGCAACTTTTCTAAAAATGAGATTGCTTGTCTGCAATAACAATATAAATTTAAAATTTCGCCAAAGAATGGTTAAATGTTACATCTGATCAGTGTTTTTGTATGGAGCGGAGGTGTGGATATTAAATGCTGCCACGATCAATCGTTTGGAAGCATTTAAGATATAGTTGTATAAGTGAATGCTTCAAATACCCTGGGTAACTATGCAGTCTAATATAGCAATTTTAGATCAGGCAGATGCCACTTGTGAATTGCTGACAACTGTAAAATGCAGAAAACTAGCATATCTTGGCCTTTTTCTCAGAGGAGATTGGTACAGAATTCTTTAACTCATAATGAACGGTAAGATCAAGGGTCGTAGAAGTGTTGGAAGGAAGCAGATCTCTTGGCTGAGGAACATCCGAGAGTGGACAGAAATACACAGTGCTGAACAGCTGTTTAGAATCGTGGATGATTGTAATCAACTCGCCATTGTAATTGCCAACGTCAGGGGGACCTGGTACGGCCCGGGAAGAAGAAGAAGAAGATTAAAGAACCCTTTATATTCAGTGCTGTCAAATGTTCCACAGAAAAATACTTGTTATATAAGTTTTATATTTATTCCTAGCAATTCCTGGCAAAAGGCGCGTGATAAGAAAAAGCTGATATTGCTCAATTAAACTGAATATATGAAAAAAACAGATGAGCCCCGATTCTGTAAGCATATTTTTTGACATTCCCTTTCCTTATCTCTTTTAAGACAGTGACATACTTATGGATTACTACAGACTGAACAAGTTCCTTTTTGTGACATTCTCTTCCCTTTATTCTTATAGAATGACAGCCATGATAACACTACGTGTGAGAAGCAAAAAGGATAGTAGAGAGATTTAATTTTAGAGATGCGGCATCTTATTAATTTTCACACACTTACCATCAATTTGTATGTACATTTCGTCTTAATCTTTTATCAATTTCAGAGTATAAGACATCTTCTTCCTGGCAAATGCCAGGAATTACTGGCAAATTCACAGCCCTGTTTGTATTACATTATAAGTGAAAAAGGGCAAGATATAAAAGGAAGGTTATTTTGTTAAACATTACGTACAAAGTGGTCAACATATATTCTAATATAACGGATTCCTTCACTTTTTCATTAGATACATCTGTTTTTGATTTTCGGTTTTAAAGCAGTAATAGAAAAAGGACCAACATCAATGTATTTTTTAAAAAAATTTAAATTCGTAATTTACACCTTCAAAACTCCCCTACATCAATTTAGGACAAAATCAAGAAATGTAAAATTATGAGTTCTCCACATTGAATCCCCCATAATGAATTTTCTTTAAAATAATTTTAAATTCATATCTACATCCTCAAAAACACTCCTATTCCAATTTTAAATTGAAAGATGTACTATTTGGCTATTTGCTTGTTATGTACTCAGCTAATAATTAATCAATGAATTTGTTTTTTTATGCTTTTTTTATTCGCAATTTTTAACAATTTTATATGCTTTTTATTGCTGTTATTTTTCAACCTTAAAAGTATACAGGGTTGTTCACCATATACGGCACGGAATAATGCTGCCAAATTACGTGACTCAAAAAGTTTTACTTTTGGGATATATGGGGTCTTAAGATAATTACTTTTTAAAAATATTTTAATATTCTACAGGGTGTCCCAAAAACTCTGAAAGTATCAAAGTTGTGTTTTTTTTAAATAGAACCCCCGTATATTATTGCAGTTTTAGATTGTTCGATCAACATAAATACCTATTTTAATAGGTTTTTAGTACCTAAACCTTAAGGGTTTTTAAACAATTTAAATTTTGACAAAATCTAACCTAATTTTCATGTTTCAAATACTTGAGAAGTATTTCAGTTATGTACTCGAAATTTATAGTGAAGTGTAAGTATACTTAAATCATATTTTATATCCTAGTTATATAAACTTGCTATATTATTCAGGGTGTCCAAAAATTAAAATAATCAAATAAGAACTTTAAGTGGCTAGGACTTGATTAATTTAAATAGAACGCTATACTTTTTAACTTACCAGAAAATGTACCTCTTAAATACCTATCGAATGGTATAAGGGTGTTCTATAGCTAATACTTCGCGTTTTCACAGAATACGCCAAATATTCGTTTTTGCATCATTGTGTGTTTTTCGAATAGATGTTCTAATATATCTAGTTGCCTATGACATTTAGAAACATCAGATAATTCATTTAATTTGTCAGTTTAGTCTGCAAAGCCTGTTGTTATAATAGCGGTATTATATTTTGTAATTGTGAATCATTATTTATTAAATTGAATTATTCGAATATTGTTGTGTTATTGCTTTGTCAAAAGGAAGATTTATCCCAAGGAAGAGCGTATTGGTATGATTTTTTTCCTTGAAGAATGTCATCAAAATTGTCTGTTGGCTTCTCGAGTCTATGCTCAAAGGTTTCCTGACCAGCCGTTTTTGTGAGACTATTAAACCAGTTTCGGGAAAGTGGAAGTGTCAGTTATAAAAAACCTGTTATAAGAAAAGCTGCCACTGAGGATGAAGAAAATGTTTTTACTGTTCTTGGTTCAATGATCGAAAATCCCAATATTAATCAGAATGAAATATCCGAAAGTACCAGCATTAGCCAAGCAAGTGTTTCAAAGATTTTTAACAAATTCAGATTTCATCCTTATAAAATCCAGCTTTGTCAAGAGCTTCACGGAAATCATTTTGACAACCGAACTGAATTCTGTTTGTAGGTGTTAGATAAAGTGGCAGAAAATAAACACTTTTTTGATAATGTGTTGTTTAGTGATGAATGTACTATTCTAATTCAAATCCGCATGAATACAGAGTTATGAGAAACCAGAATACGTGGTCGGTTAATGTGTAGGGAGGAATGCTGGGTCCTTACTTAATTAGATCCTACTTTTTTGAAGGACCTTTGAATGGTTTGATGTTTCGCGATTGTCTTTTACACCAACTTCCAGTGTTATTAGAAGATGTCTCTTTAAATATTAGAACAACTATATCGCTTCAACTAGATGGAGCTCGGCCTCATTATCATCGCGAGGTTCGGCAATTTTTAAACGTCGACTTTCGAAACAGGTGGATTGGAAGAGACGGATTTCAAAATTGGCCCCCAAGATCTCCGGACTTAACTCCACCAGATTTCTTTTTATGGGAATACATAAAGGGACTTGTCTACAATGCGCCCTCGACAACACCACAAGATATGAAAATGCGCATAAGAGACGCTTTTCAAGCTGTAATCCCGCAAATGTTGTCCAGAGTTAGCAGTGGTTTCGAAAAAAGAATATGTGCTTGATGTGGATGGTCGACATTTCGAACATCCACTATAAATATTTTGCTTCTGCTTTGTGCTGTCGTCAATATATTATTACCATTAGTGGTGTTATAGCCTATTGGCGACTACAAATCGCGTTCCGAGTTTCTGAACATTTGTAAAGATATTTTTATAGTTGTAAATTACCTATCATTTCCAAATACTATAAGCAAGCAACTAGATTCATTAATTCAAAAAACATAAAATGATGCAGAAAACAATTCTTTGGCGTATTCTGTAAAAACGCGTAGACTTAGCTATAGAACACCTTTATACCATTCGATAGGTACATTTCCTGGTAAGTTAAAAATATAGCGTTGTTCAGTTTGAATTAATCAAGTTATAGCCACACACACAAGTTCTTATTTGATTAGTTTTAATTTTTGGACACCCTGTACAATATAGGAAGTTTATCATAATTCCGATATAAAATATGGTTTATTGTTATATTTTACTGTTAATTTCGAGTACAATACTTCTTAAGTATTTGACACATGAAAATTAGGTAAAATTTTGTCAAAATTCAAATTGTTTAAAAACCTTTAAGGTTCAGATATTATAAACTTTATTAAAAATAGGCACTTATTGTGATCGGAGAATCGAAAAATGCAATAAATACAGGGGTTTCATTTAAAAACACAACTTTAATACTTTCAGAGCTTTTGGGACACCCTGTATAATATGAAAATAATTTTAAAAAGTAATTATTTTAGACCGCTATATATCCCTAAAGTAAAAATTTTTGAAAGTCACGTATTTTGGGCGCAATATTCCGTGCCGTATAAGGTAAATAATCCTGTATTTTATAAATATTACGTTCGAAAGAGCTATAGGAAAAATTATAAATAAATCTTCACGTTTTTTTCAATAAATCTATTTATTATTATTATTTCACTAATATTTTCTCTTACTTAAGAAAGAAATAGATATTAGATCTCTTGGATCTTCTTTGTATAATTAAGTCAAGTATCCACCTATGGACTTGTATGTTTTCAGATATGGAATTAAAACATATTGGGTCTGAGAACTATATCAGGTTTCTAAGCCAATTAATTGGGAACAAAAAGATGACCCTGCTTAATGGTCAAGTAGCCAATCTCTGACGTAGGGGTTAGAAGCATCCTGTTTAGTTCTTGGGTCACCATACTCGATAACTACGGGAACATCATCAGATGTCATCCCAGGGTAAACTCAGGGCCTTGATAAGTTATCAGTATTCCTCGTCACAAAAATGGCCTGTTTTTCAGGTAAACCATATAGGCCAAAATGAGTTGGTTCACCAGGCGGAAAAACTTTCAGCAGATTATCCACAGAGGCGTTTTCGAAAACTAAGCCTTTCGCATCGGTGGTCCTGCAATTCCAGATGCGGTGTTTAGCGTTGAAATCTCCTCCTACGAAAATGGATTCGTCGGTATCAAATATTTTCTAAATTTTGACGTTCTGTGGCCGCTGCAGGGCTCGAGTAAATTAATAGATACAAAAATAAGAGGTCTATTCCTCATCCTTATCCTGACAAATGTTCCTTCCAGAACATTGTCAGGATTCGGTACCGAGTGCGCAACAATGTGCTTCTTTAAAAGTATCATCGTGCCACCCAGCGGCCTGATAGGATGATCGTTCCGAAAAACATTATAATTTGGGCACGTAAATCGTTGTCTTTTTACCCCGGTTTCCTGTATTAAAAGAGCATCGATCCCGTGTGTCTCGACGAAATTAATTATTTCCAACTTTTTGTCGGATATGCCGTTGACATTGAAAGTGGCAATCTTCAAGTAGGAGGGATTAATCATCACAGTTTGCATCTAGTGAACACCAGCCGACACATGTGACATAAATGTCTGCATGAATAAATGCATTTGGTTGAATAGGAAATTGAAAGGTTCCATTGAGGTTTGAATTGTCTTCATTAAATTTTGCATCTGGGCAGTGAGAGATGTGTGATTAGGAATTTCAAGCTTCCTATTATTTTGTGTATCCCATACAAATGTTGGAGGAGCAGGAACACTCTGATTAGCCCCTGTATTCGCAATAGGTAAGGGCCTGGTGGCCGCTTTTAGTTGCCTTGGATGTTTTGAGCACCGTGTATAGTTTGCGGGGTGTTCACCTCCACAGTTGACATACCTGGGTTTTTGACCAGGTGCCAACTTGCAGGTATATGTTAGGTGTGTCTGTGCGCATTTTAGGCACCTAGGTTCCCCAGTACATTTAGACTGCGCATGTCCAAATAGCTGGCACCGATGGCACTGGGTGTTGTGGCTTTTTGATTTGTGCCTCAACTTTGACAGTGATGCTGTCGAGCGCTCTGAGTTCGTAAATATGCTTCTGATCTTTTGGTAAAGCCACAATCACCAATGACATCGGTGACTTATCTTTGTGTTACCAACGTGCCATACTTTGAGGTGTAAAGCCCAATGCCTCTAGGTCAGTTTTAATTTTTGAGGTTTCCCAATGTTCAAGTACGCCCCTGATCACTATATGTAACAATTTGTCTGCAGGAAAGCTAAATGTGTGGAAAGGTATTTGATTCAAAAAATGTGGAAATTTTTTGGTAGTCTTTTGACGTTGGGGGATAGAGCTTTATGCCTTCAGACACGTTCTGTGAACGTCCGAAGTTCATGTTATTATTTTTCATGATGTTTGTTACAACATTGTGTCTGGATTTTTTCCTGAGAACGATTGGAGGTATTCTTACCTTTTTTACCTGTACCTCAGACATGCTTTTTTGAGATACGGTATACTTAGGTACTAACTACTTTGTTGTGTTATTTGATGTATTGGTAGTGTTAGAGCCACTACTGCTCGTTGGTAATGGCGGAAATTCAGACTGAGTCTTTTTCAACCGGTTTATTTCGTCTACGACGATTCTTTCGTGAAACTGTCAAAAACTTGTCATTTTCTGACTCTGAATTTATCTCACTAGCCATCGAATGGTCAGAGATTGGGTTAGTCTGAGCATTAGCAACGGATTTTAAAGTTGAAGCATTAGCATTTGGATTAAAAATAGTCTCAGACTCATACCTGTTAATCCTTGCCATTAGCTGTTCATTCAACGAGGTAAGTGACTGGAGCTGACTACTGAGGTTTGCTATTTTTACTAGGAGTTCATCGAGTTGTTTTTTATGGTCGTGCATGTCTTTTTTCAGTTTTTATTCTCTTGAAATGTCTTCTTTAACAGAACTTCTAACTTCTCGTTTTCATCTCTTACTTCAAGAAAATGCCGATAGGTTGGGATCTCAGGCGTCGGGGGGAGGAGAGCTGTCCTGTGTCGTCCGGCTCCATGCCGAACGACGGAGAAAAATGTTTAACACTCTTCAAAAACTTTTGACAATCAACTGACACTTTAAGAGAGACTGACAGTGATAACGATATTTCCACTTTGAAGGTTTAAAGCAGACTAAAGAAATTGTATAATTTCTGTTATAAGTTGCAATTTTTCCCTTTTCCCAATAGCGAATCATAAAATATAACGGAATTTTCAATAAACTATTTAGTTTCGCTCGTCGGTGCAATAGGCACGTCTTTATAAATATAAACGTTGTATTGCCTAATTTATTTTGATTTAGTTCAGACAAATATTACTGATGACACATGGGTATTCTCTTACTGGACCAACTGCATATAATATTTTTTGTGAAGCTTACATAAATAGCAACCAAAGTGTAATAGTTTTTTTTTGCTTTATGTTCGTGCATAAGATACTTTTCAGAAAGTTGGCTAGTTAGAATGAACTAGTAAATACCAGTGGCGGTTCGTCGGTATCAGAACTGAGGAGGCTAAATGTAACATAAATTGGAGTAAAGTCTACTCGGTCAAAAAAAAAACTTTTTGCAAGAGATAGATGGAAATGGTGACTACGAGTATGATCAGTTTAGTTAAGTATGTTATATATTTTGATCACAAGAAAAAATCTAAAAAGCATAATTTATTGTCCAGCAGAAACCAAAGGACAATTTAATATAGCCAGAAATCACATCCTTTAGCTTTGTCATACATAAAATGCATATCAGCTAATTCTGCAAATGTATAATTTGATACTTTATTTTAATTTACACCCAAAAACACTATTATTAAAAAAATTATTTTACTAGAGCCAGGGGCGGGATCCAACTTCTCTCTTTGGGTGGGGGGGGGGGGGCGGGCGGTGATGTCACAAAAGTACAGTATGGCAAGCAAAAGCAAGTTGTAGACGGGTGGGGGGGATACCAGCAACATTCTCATTTCTAGTGTACAAGGCAGGGTCGCGTCTATTTTTCTGAATTTGAAGGTCTTGCAGAAGTGGGGGGCGATCACAAGAAAAAACAAGTTGCCGATAGGAGGGGGAGGATCCGAGCAGCATACATATTCCTAGTATCAGAGGCGGAACTCAAAGCTCTTGGGAGGGGGGGGGGGAGCTTTTGCAAGAAAAATAAATTGTCAACGGGGGGGGGGGAGTGCCAGCAGCATACACATTCTTAATATAAAAGGCAGAATCAATTCTATTTTCCTGTACTCAAAGCTCTTGGGAAAGGGAGAAGCGATCGCAAGCATACTGTGACGCGTTTTACTTAAGAGGAAGCAGGGGAGCTAGTCGTACTCTACGGATCTACTTCGTTCATGGCAGCGGAACATCGGTTAGTGGGTATTTCTCGTGCAGACAGTCATCGGCGGTATCTACTTATATTCGGGATATCCCTGCTTTCTCAACTGATCAACGGTTTGACTGCCTGAAGGTCAAAACATCCACTCGGTGGTCGGTTCTCAGGCGCCACGTTCGGGATTCATGTGGTCGAGGGCCCACTTATGCACCGGGCAGATTATGACAGTGGAGAAACGGCAAGCCAGGGGTCAATTGTGCGTATTAGTACTGGCTGCCGGCTACCAGTAGCCATCTGTAGTTAACACTACAAAATGGGACTAAGCAATGAAACAAAGGGTTATAAAACATCCTGTATCCTGTATTCCATTCTTTTATACAAAGACATGACCTAAAACTAACTTACAATCTAAGATGGACAATAATATAAACAAATAAACGGCCTGGAGGTCAAGAGTATGTTTTGAGAGCTGATCACGGTAGCTTGTACTCGTCGGATGCGCTGAAGACGATAACCCGGCGGTAACATTGACGACGCTATTCACGACGGCTCGTACGCAAATTATCGCGCCTCGTATCTAAAATCCGCGTTCACGGTTGACGGCGGTTCGTACTAAAATTCAGCCGACGGCGGTATACGCGGTTTATAACAATAACCCGGCATCGATCGGCGATAGGGGGCGTCTCTATACGGCGACAGCGATCCATACACGCGGCGGCGGCGATAAGCGTCGGGGCGACAGTTGTTAAGCGCCCTTATCAACGGACATCGGAGGGCACCTGGCGATAAAACACATTCCTGGTCATTACGGAAACAATAACAAACTTACGGCATCAATGCGTGTGGGTATAGGTGACGGTAGGAAGGAAAGAAAGGAACTGACGCTGCCCGTTCTTATAAGGGTCCTCGACAACGTCAGCAGGATGGAACGACATTGCCCGTTCTTATAAGGGTCCTCGACAATGTCGACCAATAGCAGTAGGAAATTAGGAAAGAAACCGACACTGCCCGTTCTTATAAGGATCCTCGGCAGTGACGGTTGGATGACACAACATTGCCCGTTCTTATAAGGGTCCTAGGCAATGCTGGTCATTAGCGGGGTAGGACGTAAGGAAGGAAGTGTATGGTGAAACACCATATACACACAAGCCCAGTCTCACCTACATTGCTAGACCAGGAAGGAGCGGTCCGGCAGGCGACCCAGTCCAGTCCGTTTGGACTGTTGACCCGGGTGGAGAACGTGCAGTTCTCAGCGAAATAATGGTCTGCTCAGGCTTAACTAGACGGCCCGAGCTCCCACTACGCTGACGTGTGACGGCGTGCGGTGATCGCGCATACAATACTGGTGTATCCGCGATCACCGGACGCTCTGAAATTCTCGAAAAATGATATTTTCCGGCATGGCGGGGTAATTCTAATTATATTCCGGTAACATTGAAACTTTAAGCAATCTTTTCCCACAAGAATCAGATTTTTCGGATGTAAAATAAATAAATAAAATCCCGGCGAACATACTCATGCCCAAAAAAATTAGTAACTTCGTTACAATACACATTCCTATATTATATTCAAGAACTAGAGAAAGTAATAAAACTGTTACCGAAACCTCCAACGTACCTGCTCCAATGCCGCATGCAACTGAGGACTGCCGTAAATCTAATTATATTTGAATATTATAAGATTTTATTAATTTACTGCTAAAATAAAATTTCTGATAGTTCAATTTGAATTCTGTCAGTGAGCAAAGTACACCTTACAGTGTGTTCTTAGTGATTTATCTTGTTTGTGCTTGTTTTTATATATTATTTGAGATTAGTGAGGTACTCAAAAGATATGGCTTCCACATCTATAATTATTCCAAAATCGTTAAACCAGGGCACTTTTTTCTCAACGAAAAACTTATTACGATGAATGTTGAGATGTGTTCCAACATGACAGGAGTTGGAAAATTTACTAAGTACGGAATACTGAAGGAGAAAAAAACGGCTGGAATTGTTAGTACTCCCAAGCCACATTCGATCATAGGCAGACGAAAAACCTCGTTGGGAGACGAGATGAAAACTGCAATAAAAGGAATTGTACATACATTTTATTATGAGAAGCAGATCCCAACCGTCGACAAAATTCTAACTAAAATCAATGAAGATCGCGATTTACCTGAAATTAAAAGAACTGAGCTCTGGAAATTGCTCAGAGAACGTAACTTTTGTTGGGAAAAACCAGATAGGAAAATCTGTTGTTATACATCGTCCGAGAAATGTCCGTTGGAGAAGGAAATATCTCGCTCAAGTAAAAGGTAGAATTGCTAGAAATACCACAATTTACAAAATTAGTAATTTAACTGAACTTTTGAAAGATTTTTTTGAATAAAGTTACTGAAGAAAATTGGGAAAAATCCATATAATAAAAGAAAATGTGGATACTCTATCTCATGATCGGTGAGATAGAGGAACAAATTATAATTAATTTGAGCGAAGCTAGCTTCATTGACTTTGATTACGAATTAGATACATAATGTTTACCAGCGTAAACACAATTTATTATTTAAATTTTCTGTAACATATAAAAACTAATTACATTTGAAGCCCTTTTCAGTGTTTAATTGTAATTCTGCAGATGGTTTAAGAAATAAATAAACTGAAACGTCAAATGTGCTAAAAATGTTTTTAATTAATAATAAAATGACGGATGGCCCCAAAAAATTTAATATTATATGGACGAATTTATTTTTTTATATATGTTTAACTTCTTGTATTTTTGGCAATGGGTATTTTGTAAGTATTTAAATTATAACTTAGAATTTTTTGATTGAAAAAGCTACGTTTTAATCTGAATGTGCCTAAAACTGTTCCTATGCCAAAATTTAAAATAATAAAAATACCGTTGTGATTTGTGTTAAATATGTCAAAATTATCTATATTGTCTAATGTATGTGAATTATTAAGATATCACAAGAAATAAAATAATATTATAAAAACTTTTTCTTTTAAGTTTATTACCGAAATAATATTTTATGCCATAAATACTTAGTGATAATAAACCTCCTTCCGACGCCTATGACAAGAATCCTTTTTAACACTTCACATATCCAAATATCTATTGTTATCTAACCCAAATAGTCCATTATTATAGACCGGTATTTTTGATTATAAAATTTCTAACCCATTCCTATGAAAAATATATGTGTCTAACAGATTTTGCCCAAGACACCGGTCTAAAGAACACAGGTAGCTTGTGAAGAAAATAAGGGTAAAAAATGATTGATTATTCTCTCTAGTTCTTGAATAAACTATAGTATAAGAGGCAAAATCGGGTCTGTTTTCCTGAAGTCAAAGCTATTGGGGGGGGGGGATCCCCTCCGCCCCCTGGATCCGCGCCTGACTAGAGCTCTTAAATAAGACAGATAATTACGATTCTTTATTATTTTGACACTAGCCACTAGCTACTTGATGTTTTTTCGCTTCAAATTTAGTCATCATAACCCTACTGTGATATTTAGTTTAAATACAAATAAATCAGGGTCTATGTATTGATTTAATTAAAGCAGGTTTTCTGCTAAGCTATTAGTTATTTTTTAATATTTCTTTTTTATGTAAATAGTTTTGAGGAATTTTTAGGTAGAATTTTAAATAACTGTCACGTAAAAAATATAGATAAATAAACCATGCCGCTCACGTGTTGGAACGCCCTTGATTAATCATTTATTGATTTTAGTTCAAATATTGGAAAACATCGGTGCTTCAAGCAGTTACAAAAATATTAAATAAAAACCCTTATTTGAAAACCACTTTTAAACGGCCACAGCTCCCATATGAAACATTTGCGGACCTAGGTTCATATTTAATTTTTTTTAGAATCTTCCTTCAAAGTAAGTGATGGAATTTTCAAACAGCCTGCCAGATATATCAATAATAATAATATTCAAAACAAATATAATAATGAATTCGAACCTTGGATTTAGCTGAGAGTTAGGATTTACATTCAAATTTTGTTGTTCCACTATATTATATTTTAGCTCTTTAGCTTACTCAAATGGTTTAAAAGTTATAAAATTGCAATAGACATACTGGCGGGCACTGTTCATTTTTATAAAGGTCAATTTTGTAGTATAAAATCCTAAAAGCTGAAAATACAGCTCTTTTTACGAGAGCATAAGCGAAAAATATTAAAAATGCCTTTCCAGTAAAAAGCTACTTAACTTAATTTTTCACCGAATATTTACTGGTGTTCTGAAGGCATTACAAAATAAACTCTCCATTGTAAAAGTAAACAAAAATTTCAAATAGTTGGAAAACCGGCAAAGAATCCGTCTTTAAATAATACATTGTTTCTGAGATTGAGACAAATGGAGCAGAGAGAGATTAAATACAGCAAAGGTAGAGATAAGGATAGATAAATAGGTAGACTGTAGGAGTAAAAAAAGAAGAACAAACAAGAAAAGAGGGCCGGAATGAATGACAAATAAACCAGGAAATCCCATGAATTACAAAGAAGTGTCTCCGGTTACTGCAATTTGGTTCAGGTTTCCACTTTTCTTAGTTTATTTAAAGCCTAAAGGAAATTAAAGTGGAAATTACACGTCCACTTGATCTTTTCGGGAAAGCTAAAGAAATATTTTTATTATAGGTATTGGTTACCTAAATTTCTTGAAGCAATATATCAAATTATAAAATGGTATAATAAAAAGATTACATGGTATAATTAATATTATATAAATCATCAGTTCGTTAATAAAGTGTTAAAATATTATTTTTATATTTATTTGTAGCTCACGTAACAATAATTTTAACAAAAATTGTTCAAAATTCAGCGCAAATAGTAATTTTGTCTATATATATATATATATATATATATATATATATATATATATATATATATATATATATATATATATATATATATATATATATATATATATATATATATATATATATATATATATAGACAAATGAATGAATAAAACGAGTGTGAATGCTTTTAAAAAACTAATAATAAAATGTTACACATGGTCGTTGGTTCCAATAAAACAATCACCCATAAGACACAAAAGTGCGCATGGTGGAAAAATTAATGCAACATTCAGACAAAAACACCGTGAATAGTGATAAATAAACTTTAATATACGAAATATAAGAAGAATGTTTTAGTTTTAAGGGATAATAGAAATTATGTATAAATTAAAAACATAGTTTATATAAAACTATAGGATGTAATATAGATTTAATTAGTTTATAAGGTAAATTTTAGTTCATTTTAAACAATTTTGGCACTAATTTCATTAAAACTGTCATAAATTTTAAGATGCGAAGTGTTAATTTTTATCAATTTTAATATATAAATAATATGCAAAGTGGCTTTTATATATACCAAAATGTAGAGAAAACTCTAAAGTTTATTTATTGCCAGATCAATTATGCTCAATAGTCAGATTTAGGTCAATATATTAATAAAAACATTAAAATTCCAGTCAAAATTAGTAAAATTAAAAAGCCATTATAAAATTCAATTTTTCAAGGTATTAAGGTTAATAAAGTTGCCAAGTGTCATAAAATCTGACCAATCATAATGCAGAAATTTCTTATGTTATGGCCGACTATAAAAGGCCAAGGCGCAGGAATTTCGAGAGAGTTGAATTTATCAGTTTGCTGGAAGCACTGCTTTTCTCGAGTTCCCGAAAATTTACATAACCTCAAATTTTTTGTAGACATTGAAAACTAGCATCCAATAATAACCTAACTTTTCTTAAAATAAAAATAATTAAATTAATAAATATAGTTTGCTATACTAACCTTTTAGAATATAATAATAATATTTATCATCATAAATATTAGGTGTGAAACTATATTAACTACTTGTATCACAACACAGCACACGGTAATTTGTTTAAAATAACATTATTTCTAAGAAATAAACGACGCTTTCCAAATAAAACTGCACTGTAGCCATCTAGTAAACGATTACGAAACTAAAACGTTGCCAATTTTGTGATACAGGTAGTTAAAATACAATGCATGGTAGATAAAAGTAACTAATATTGATTAGAAATAGTGTTGGATAAAAGATAAAAATGTTGACCATTAAATTCCAACTAAGTAATTATTAATAATATATATATATATATATATATATATATATATATATATATATATATATATATATATATATATATATATATATATATATGCCAATTTTTTTATATTGTTAAATAAAATTTATATTTTGTTTTAATCATTATGTGTATTGATTGTCTGATTGATATCTTATAAACAACTGAAGGAACTGAGAACGAGTCAATTTACAGATAGAAATACATCTATATCTATATAGAAAATTTGAAAATTGAAAATACTTAAAATTAGTAAAGAATAGTTATAATTTATTATAATTATTTTTTACCTGGCGCTCAATATATATATATATATATATATATATATATATATATATATATATATATATATATATATATATATATATATATATATATTTATAGACAAGAGATAAGTTTTTATCCCTGTAATTTTAACATACAATCGGAAAATCTCGGTTGTGCGGAGATAACATCATTGATAAACATTACTCTCGGGTTAAAAAGTGCAGAGAACTTCAAGACAATGCAGAAGCTTCAGGTCCGAAAAATTACGAGAGCGCTGTTTCGTCCTCGTATGAGACTCATCAGACCATTGGATCCGGTACAATCTATCATTTAGCAATGGAGCCCTATAAACTGTTGTTCAAATGAAAAAAAAAAACCAAATGAGATATGAAGTGACATTTCGACGTATCACTCAATAACACAAAAGCGACGCAAACCTACAATATTGTATAAGACTGATGGCCCGACGATAAATTAAAACAGCAATATATCAAAACTCGATACCCGAAACATACTACCCAAAGGATAGAGGTCGCATCATTCTGCACCGGAGACTAAACTAACCACCAATTTCGCAATTCAAGCAAGGTTTCGCACCAGCCATCTCTCCATGAGAGCCGTTGCGTGTTTTCAAGCCAACAAATGTATAAAAAAAGTTTTCGTCCGTGTAATTTTAAAATAAAATAGAAAATTTTCGGCTGTGCGGACATAATATTGTTGATAAACATTACTCTCATGTTAAAAATTGAGGAGAACTCCAAAAAAATGGCGAAGTTTCGAGTTCGGTCATTTACCGTCATGCCATCATATGGTGGTTAATACAACATTGTTGGTTTTTGTTGCTCTTGTGTTATTGAGTGATCAGTCGAGATATCACTAATCATGTTTTGTTTGTTGTTTTTCTATTTTAAAAATAATTTACAAGGCACCATTGCGAGAAAATGGATTGTACCGTATGCAATGACCTGATGAGTCCCATACGAGAACGAAACAGCGCTGTCGTCATTTTTCAGACCCGGAGCTTCTTCATTGTCTTGGGGTTCTCCACACATTTTAACATGAAAATAATATTTATCAACAATCTGATATTTTTGCGGTTTTCAATTCGTTCATCAATAGAAAAGTCATCACGACGTTTTACCAACATCTTAGCTGGCATTTTCAAGTGATGCTTCGTCGGCGGCTATATATATATATATATATATATATATATATATATATATATATATATATATATATATATATATATGATTGAGTATTAATTCGGAAATACATCCGTTCGTTCGTTTAGTTTTCTGTAGAAGTTTGCAACACAAGAACACTACAAGGCAAGATTAATTCGTGAATCCATCGAAATTGAAAAGAACAGTACTCTGAATAAGAGAGACGCTGCACTTAATCTTCCTTGTACTATATATATATATATATATATATATATATATATATATATATATATATATATATATATATATATATATATATATATGGTGGTTGTAGATGAACTGAAAGAAATTCAACGTGTAGCGTGCTTTATATGTCGCTACTAAAATTTGAATTTATAATATCCATAGAAATTCAAATATATTTTTCTTATTGGCCTTTATTTTGGACGTTTGTAATTTTAAAACATTTGCGGTTTGAAACAAATGCGGTATGTCAAATATTTTTGGTTAAGTTTTGATTTATAGTGTTGCAAAAAGAAACTATATGAATCGTTTTTCGAAAACTAAACAGCCAGATTCACTAAGAAGGTTTAAGATTTGTACCCGATATAGTTTCCATGGAAGTTAGATCTTTTAGTTAGTCGGTTTTGTTTTGATTATGATATTGTCATAATTTATGTGCAATATGTCGTGATATGAATGCTTATTTAGAAAAAATAAAATATTTGGCCAATTATTGACTTTTTGGAGAATTGTAATTTTAAAATGACCTTTGAGGTTTGAAGTAAATGCGATATGTTGAATATTTAAGGAGTAGTGAACATAACCCGATTCGCTCGATCCCCCCACTCCTCGACCTTGACCTTGACCTTGCTTCACCCCTCTTTGGCCCCGCCCACATGTCCTTGTCATTGACCTTGAAAGTGCACGTGTGCTTTGGCCTTGGCCTTGTGTTCAAGGTTGTGTGTGTGACCTTGACCTTGACCTTGGTCGAGACGACCTTGACTTTGTTGAAGGTCACCTTGGGTGTGTGACCTTGAAGATATGTTACGTGGTTGGGGGTGACCTTGAATGGTTTTATATAAGGTATGGGGCAGTTTCATTCATCAGTTGGCTCTGACTTGTATAGGTAGTACATGTGTTAATATTTGACAAATCATGGCATATGTTTGTGAAAATTGCGGTTCTAAGTTTACTAATATTTATAATATGAGACGTCATCAAAGAGAATCGTGTGCGGCGAGATTTAATGAAGTGCCTGGAGGAAAACGGCTCCGAATTGAAGAGTATACATCGACGATTCCGCTAATTAATTGCGCTACATGTAATGTAGATGTTCCAATAAATCATATGTCGGTGCATAAACGAACACAACAACATAAAAATAATTCATGTTTGCCGGTATGTCATGGTGTGCAACTCGTTGAATGTGCCTTCAAAAGGAGAATTGCAACCTATCGGGTTAGCAGTGATATGGAGCATTCCGATTACGCAATGTTCTTTGCAGACATTAAATCCAAGGTGGTGGAACTTGTTAATAATTTATTGCGTGTGCATCATGCTTTAAAAGTTAACATGACAGCTGTTGGCGAGTACATGCTTCCATCACAAGAAATATTCAGTGAAAAATCCTTCAACACTGCTAATCAAATAATTAGTGTAGAAAGTGATTTGGATGCCGTTTACCATTCTTTCACCGAATTAATAAAAACGCAGGCGACAGAGTTCCAGGAGAAAGATTCAGGTATGGAAAAATCAAAACCCGATATATTAAACTCATTTTTATATATTATTTTTCTTGTTATAGGATGGGCTCTTGTGCGAATTTTATACTTGGAAGTTGGTATCAACAAGTATATGCCTATGGGTGGCTCATCATACATCAAGTTGCCGTGTTCTATTGAAAAGAAAGGAGCTGTCGTCAATGTGATTAACCAGGACGAATTTTGCTTTGCGTGGGCTGTAACATCAGCATTGTTTCCTCCAACAGCAGAGCCTTCACAGAAGACATCCTACCCCCATTTTTCTAGAGTGCTAAATGTAACAGGTATGGATTTTCCAGTAAAATTACGTGACATTAAAAAATTTGAGGAAATGAACAACATATCAATTAACGTATACGGTCTGGAATCTAAATATGAAAATAATGAAGTAATACATGAAGTTATTGGTCCACTGAGGTATGCGTCAAAAAAGTTGGATAGGCATGTAAATTTATTGTTAATTACAAAAGACTGTAGTAGTAAAGATGGCGGTGAACATTTTTGTGATACGACTTGTTCAAAGAGTCATTATTGTTGGATTCGGGATTTATCACGTTTAGTTTCAAGTCAAATTAGTTGTCAACAACATAAAATATATTTCTGTGATGGTTGCCTCATTTATTTTAGTACACCGTCAGCTTTAACTTTACATCAAAGCTACGATTGTAACCACATTTTCACGCAAACACCCTCAGTGGATTTAAAAATCGATAAATTTGGAAAGAGTGTGCCGGAAAATATTTTAAAATTCGAGGGTATAGAAAAGCAAATGCGCGTTCCATTCGTGGTTTATGCAGATTTCGAATCTGTTTTAAAACCCATTGAAACGGTACAACCAAACCCACAAAATTCTTACACTGTAAAAAGTTTTAAACATGAACCATATTCTTTTGCTTATTTAATTAAATGCTCTTTTGACGACTCACTTTCGAAATTTGAGCTATTTCGGGGGAATAATGCAGCTCAAGTCTTTGTGGATCGTATCGAGTGTGATTTAAGGGCTCTATACAACACATATTTAAAAGACATTAAGCCTATGAAACCGTTAGCGCCTGAAGAAAAAAGGGAGTTTAATGATGCTAAAATATGTGGTATATGTGAAGGCCCTTTTGAAGAGGGTGAGATTAAAGTACGAGACCACTGTCACATAACTGGTGCAAAAAGATTTGGTGCTGCACATTCCGTTTGTAATTTAAATTATAAATTACCCTCTTTTATCCCTATCATATTTCATAACTTAAGCGGCTACGACAGCCATTTATTTATAAAAGAGTTATGTAAATATGGGGATAAAATTGGTGTTTTGGCTCAAAGTAAGGAAAAGTACATATCATTTACCAAAAGCATTTATGTGCACGATTATTTTGATAGTAAATGTGGAAAAGTCAAGAGGAAATATTTAAAGTTGCGATTTATTGATAGTTTTAAATTTCTGTCAACGTCTTTGGAAAATTTAGGCAGCGGTTTAAACGACGACGATTTTATTGAAACGCGGAAACATTTTTCAAATATCAACCAATTTAATTTGATGCGTCAAAAGGGTGTTTTTCCCTATAGCTTTATTGACTCTATAGAAAAAAATGGAAAATACATGTCTTCCAAGTAAAGATGAATTTTATGATAATTTACGGGAAGAACATATTAGCGATGAAAGCTATAGAAGAGCAAAAGAAGTATGGCGCTTGTTTGGGTGTAAAACTTTGGGGGACTATTCGGACGTGTATTTAAAATCAGATGTGTTGCTATTGTGTGATGTTTTTGAGCAATTTCGGAATAATTGTTTAAAATTCGATAAACTTGATCCAGCACATTACTATACCCTTCCAAGTTTATCATTTGATTGTATGCTACGTATGACTAAGGTAGAGTTAGAGCTCTTAACTGATATAGACATGATACATTTTTTTAAGAAAGGTATACGCGGCGGCATAAGCCAGTGTACAGAAAGGAAGCACATCGCTAATAATATTTTTTTACCAGACTATGACCCAACAAAACCTTCTTCATTTATAACATACCTTGATGCTACAAATCTATATGGTCATAGTATGTCACAAGCATTACCATATGGTGGTTTTCGATGGTTAAGCGAGCGCGAAATTCTGGATTTAAATATTATGGCTGTTGGTGATGATAGTTTACATGGCTACGTTTTGGAAGTGGATGTGCATTATCCGACTGAGTTGCATGATGCACATTCTGATCTTCCATTTCTAGTAGAAAATATCATACCGCCAACAGAAAACGCTAAATTACCGAAATTAATTCCTAATTTACAAGATAAAAAAAAATACATTGTACACTATAGAACTTTAAAACAAGCCATCGCCAACGGCTTAGTGGTAATGCAAACCCATCGAGTATTACAGTTTGAGCAATCAAAATGGCTAAAATCGTATATTGATTTTAATACCAATTTACGTAACAAGGCCACCACAAAATTTGCGAAGGACACTTTTAAATTAAAAAATAACGCGATATTTGGTAAAACTATGGAAAATGTGGAAAATCGAAAGGATATAAAATTAGTAACACATTGGGAGAACAGTGTAGGCAGAAATGGAGCTAGAGCACTAATATCCCGCCCCAATTTCAATAGTAGCTCGATATTTACCGAGAACTTTGTTGCTATACATATGAATAAAGTTAAAATATTGTACAATAAACCAATTTATATCGGTTTTTCCATATTAGATATATCAAAGACTGTAATATACGATTTTTATTATAATTTTATTAAATCCAAGTTTGGCGATGATGCTTCGTTACTTTACACCGATACTGACTCGCTTATATTAAAAGTGTATACGGAAAACTTTTATCAAACTATATCAGAAAACCCCGAAAAATTCGATATATCAAATTACCCCGAAATTAATAATTTCAACATAATTAAAAGTAATTCTGTAGTTGGTAGAATGAAAGATGAGTTTCCTGGTGATCCGATAATAAGTTTTTATGGTACCGGCGCGAAGGCTTATTATGTAAAGTCCATTAATAATGAATTAAAAAAAGCCAAAGGTATCAAAAAATGTGTTATCGAGAAAGACCTTCATCAGGAAGACTACCAAAGAATTGTTGAACGGGGTGGTTTGATATTAAGAAAGATGAAGACATTTAGAAGTGAATTACATAACATTTATACCAACATAATAAATAAAGTAGCATTGTCACATAGCGATGATAAACGTTATGTAATTCCCAGTTCAACCAAAACTCTACCTTGGGGGCATGCAGACATAGATTTTTACAAAACAGACCCGGAAGAAAACTTAGCAAATTTAGTCACCGTGTTGGAATCATTTCTAAGTCAGGACAGCACGTAATCTGGAAAATCCATATTTCATTATTTGTATTGTTTTTATTATTTCTATTAAACATACAACATTAATATGTAACGATAGTATTGTAATTTTTTTTTTTTTTTTTTAAATAAAAAACATGTATTCATTACTTGATTGCTCTTTTATTGAACCTTTATTTTAAAATTATAAATATAATGAAGTGTCGACAAATAACAAACTGTAAAAGTTATTGTTGAAAAATTTGTCTAATAGTAAATTAAACGCACAGGTCTACGAGTAAATGTTTAATGTGAAACAGGTTTGCTGACAAGATCCTCCATAGTCTTTTCAATTTTCAACATTCTAGAGTTAAGTTCATCACGCAGTTCGTCTTGCCTAAGTTCATATATTGCAATAACAGTATCATCAATGTATCCTCTAAGTTCTTGACCGGTTTCAATTAATTTCTTGCGTACGTAACCTTCAAGTTGGTTTCTGAATATATCTTTAATAACAATTGTTGAGTCATGTAAAGCTTTCTGCGTATCTTGCACACACTGAGCAAGGTTATTATCAACATAATTTCGTGTGGTCGCATCGTCTCCTTCAAGAGGTTCTGCTAAATAGCACAATCTTTTGCTTCCCATGTCGTAATCTCCATTAGGTGTAAGTTTAAAACCTATTCCTGAAGGACCTCGCATAAAGTTAAAATCCTTAAATTTTCTTTTGCGACCGAACTTATCAATAGTGTTTACTTCTGACATTGTTATGTGAGACTGATTTGAAACCATTAGATTTCACCCTAATATATGGTTCTATTTCATTAATAAACGGACTCTGCAGAAAAATATGGATTGCAAAACGTATTTTAGGTGATGTTTAATAAATACACATACAGATTCATTTTACTATTGTTTTATTGAAAAAAAAATTAAAATATAACAAAAGATTGAGTTTACTTTTTATTATTAAAAAAAATAAAAAAAATAACAAAGAAAAAAATTAAAAATTAAGAAATAAAATACATGTTAATTTCTTCTGTACAGGTAAGCTTCTTCTATGACCCAATTTCTTCTCTGGATGGCACGTTCATTAATGTCCTTGAACTGGTAGTAAACTAGTCCACAAAAGCCGCATTGTACAAATTTAACCCTGAAATGGTCAATGTAGTTGAAGTCGTACGTAAGATCATTTCGCCAGCAGATACCTAGTCTTTTACAATGATGACAAGTTAAATAAAAAGCATTTGGTATATGACTGTATCTTTTGGCTGCTTCACTAGGTTGTTCATCAGTTGGCAACATGATGTTTGAATATGTTGTACTTTTCAATCGCGGTACTCTAATTATGTATTACTTTTTAAAATAACCTTGACAGGACCAAAAAAAAAATCCTTGAAAATTACAACCTCGAAAACGACCCTGACATTGACGGGTACTTTGACCTTGGCCTTGGCCTCGCATCTAACAAGTTTAGTACTATATTTATATGCTTCTTTAAAATAACCTTGACAGGGGCAAAAAAAAATCCATGAAAATTACAGCCCTGAAAACGACCCTGGTATTGCCGGTTACGTCGGCCTTGGCCTTGGCCTTGCATCTGACAAGTTTAAATATTATACTTAATGCATCGAACAAAAGGAATAAAGGCGGTGTAGTGGGGGAAATGGGCATAAAAGCAGACTTGCTGGCTCGAGCTCTTCACAGTTCGTCAGAACAGCAAACAGTACAGTGCTAAGAAAAAGTTAATTGTGTGAGTTTGAATATCGAAAATGTCTAGTGTACGGTCTCTTTTAGATGCTCTTGACGTGAGCTGCGGTTCACAGCAAGGCATGCTGGAGAACATGAGTGGTTTAGAAGTGTTAAGTCCGGGGGTGTTCGAGAACTGGAATGGCGTGGAGCATGAAGATGCCGAAGACCGAGCCCTCAACGATGGTCGCGACGAAGAGTTAGTTCAGTCGGCAGCGCAATTTCTCGAATGCTGGACGGAGGAGAAGGAGCCAAAGATAAATGTGATTAGTGATGTGGTTGTGCGAAAAGCATCGCGGCCTAGGGAATCTTCTCCGAAAGCTTCGAAACTGAAAAAGCTCTTGACTATGCGGAAGTCGGAAATCGCCGATAAAAAAACATTTTATTCGGCGATTAAAGGTGTGGGACAAGGGAAGAAGAAAAAGTTTAATTTTAAGCGTCCCTCCACCCCTGTTTCATTACCCGACTTCCTAAAAACAGCACCGCAAGAGCCACTGTCAGTAGAAGTGGAAGTCATAGAAGGCCCCGATGGACCAACACCACCAACGCCACCAACACCGGCCAGCGTCGAGAATGAAATAGTGTCGGAGGTGAAGTCTTCCCCAGCGCCAGCGCCCCTGTCGCCGATATTGGGGTGCCGGAAACCCATGAAGAAGCGGTTTAAGCGGTGTTTTGAAGGCGATGAAGTTTCCGCTGCTTCGTCGTCGTCGTCGTCGTCGTCGTCGTCATCGTCTTCACCAAATAAAACCGCGTCTTCTTCCGAACCATCACAACCGGAGTGGGTCGAAGACTTCACCAACTCTCAGAAGACCAAATTGACAGACATTTACGCCATGAAAAGACGCTTAGTGAATGAAGTGAACGAGTGTGCCAGTGACATTATAGAACTTGAAAGACAATTAAAGATAAAAAAGGTGAAATCTGCGCGGTTAAAAAGACAATTAGAGGACTTTAATAAATTATGTAGTAGGTGTTAGGTAGTTGTAGAGATTAGCTTTTAATTTATAGTATTAAGTTTGTAAATATATATATATATATATATATATATATATATATATATATATATATATATATATAATGTAGTTAATAAAAAAGTGTTTGATCAAATTTTTTATATTTTATAATGAGAATAAAAATGACTTGAAAATTTATTTTTGTGTGTTATTTCATATAGGCCCTGTCCCACATAATATTAGGTAATAAAAAAAAAGAGTGAATAATCCACTAAAACTACGCAATAGCAATAGTTGTAAATATTTTCTGATAATATTTACAAGTATGCTAAAACATGGTTCGGTTTATGAAGTTAAGGTTCTGTCGCCAGAACTTCTAATACTTTGTATCTCAATATTGTATGTTTTTATGAAAAAAACATAAAATATGGGTTACAAAGTATTATAACCAACTAAAACTACGATCAAATTATTTTGTGGTCCTGAAAAGGACCGTTTGGTTGTAAAACATGCGACTCTTTTATTGAGTTGTGGAGTCGCACGGCCCGTCATCATCAGCGGGGGGTGGCGGTGCTGTCCTCTGTGTATTCGATGATGAACCGCCAAAGTTCATCCCATCTAGGATCGTTCGGCTCCCACTCCAAACAATTCTCTGTGGTAGAATCTACCACAGGGCATTGGATGGGTTGTTGTTGTTGTTGTTGTTGTTGAGTCGCTGACATGTTGAACTAAAATGATTGTAATAAGTATTGGTGGTCGTATATATAGAGACAAATTAATGGTGGGGGGTGAAAACAAATGTCGTATTACGTATTGAGACCAAAAGTTGTTTGTGGTCTCAAATACGAACGAACGATTTAGCTGGGTTCCACCAGCACTTAAAGTTTTAATACTTTGTATCTAATATTGTATATTCTATACATACAATATTAGTAACAAAGTACTAATATGTACTAAAACTACGATCAAAGTATTTTGTGGTCCTGAAAAGGACCGTTGTTGTGTGCCCTTAAAAAGGGCCAGGGAGAGTGTGGGCTTATGGTGCCCCATCCTCGCTGATCGACCACCAGCTTGACGAATCGCAGGGGCCTTGTGGGTCGTCGGGTGTTGGTGATGCTGGAATTTCCAGCACCGCATCTTCCGTCGAGTCCGGCTCTGGCTGCGGCGACGGAGTTTCGAGTCTTTGTAAGACCCAATCACCCGCGTCGTCTAATTCCACTAGACCCGGATCATGGTCATATACTAGCGGAATCGGCTCATCCAAGTCGTCCCAACGTAGGACGTCAATTTCAAAATCCACCTCGTCGTCGTCGAAGACTTGCAGGTCTCCAACGTTGTCGGCTACGGTGTCATCACTAAAGATGGATGAGCCTCGGCTGGCGGGTCTTTCTTCCTCCATGTTCATCGTATGAGGGTTGATGAATATATGACTGTGTAACTGACCCAGTCTCATATATATAGAACTACCCCCACCCCACCAACGGATTCTAAATGTTATGTATTGGTGAGAGCATATAGAATTATTGATTTTTTCAAAAACTTTAAATAAGGAATTAGATTTGTTTAGACAATAAGACTTATTCTTAATATTTTGTGAAGAATACATTACAAAAAAAAATAATAGAAACCTTGTTTGAACTGTTAACATTTTCATAGGTTCTCAAGCATATAACTTGGCACTTAAGCTACGAGACAAATCGTCGTTAAACGAATATCTCGCCCCATAAGTGACGATTACTAAACTACGATCAAAATATAATGTGGTCCTGAAAAGGACCGTTTTTGTGGCCCTAAAAGGGCCTGGGGGGAGGGTGGGGTGCCTACCGTGGAGTAATACCCAACGATATTAACACCGACCTAGGTGCAGCCCTTGGTCTTCTCATTGGCGGCACCGTCGTCGTCGCTGGTGGTGTCGGCGTTGCAGGCGGTGCCGAAGGTGCCGCTCCTGGTGCGGTACCCCCGCACTCCTCACACTTGCATATTTTGCCGGGCACGAATGGCCTGACAATGCCAATGATCCTTTTTGGTATATCTTCCATCTTGCCGATCGAATGTGTAATGATGAAATAATTCTAATACCAGCCTCTATATACATTCAAAAAGTTGGAGGGGGTAAGGTGGAGTGCATATATGCATTATATAAGTTTGAGAATAATATGATTTTATAACTCACCGTATCTCTTAGAAAAAAAAAAAAAACCTCCCCCTACAACTTCCACATACTCCCGTTCGGCGGCCCTAGAATCCTAACTCAAGAATTTCAATTTTTTCATCTAAATTTTTTGTCATTTTTAAGATTTTCCAAATTTTTTTTTCACCATTGTATTCTACTCAAAATTCTAGGTAATTAAAGTGCTTTTATTTTTTCTCTATCTTGAACGGTTCCCGAGCTACAGCGCTTTAAAGAATTCAAATTACTAACTTTCTATAACCCTTTTTTTCAAATTTCATTTTTTCGAATTTTCAAAAATACTACAATATGTAGAAAAAAATTCTCTCTTTAATTTCCCAATACCGTTTTTCTCTAAATCTTCAACTTTAGCGCGTATTCAGCATTTTCAAAAAAAAAAAAATCATAATTTTTTTTTACACCATCGCATTTTCCTCAAAATTTTGGGCTATAAAAGTGCTTTTATTTTTTTTCTATCTTGAACGGCTCCCGAGCTACAGCGCTTTAAAAAATCCAAATTACTAACTTACTATAACCCTTTTCTTAAAATTTCATCTTTCCGAATTTTGAAAAGTACTACCATATGTAGAAAAAAATTCTCTTTCTAATTTCCTAATATCATTTTGCTCCAAAACTTCAACTTTGGCGCGCATTCACCATTTTTCAATTTTTTTTTGAAAAAATTTTTTTTTACGTTTTTACTATCGAGAAAAATGCTTGCTTATAGTACTCGATTTCCTCTATAATTTTTTCTTATAACTTTTTTCCCTATTCCTAACCGTTACTTTCCTACAAATTTTCTAAATCGTTGTTTTCATATTTTGCCTTAAAAATTTTTTCTTGTGTTATTTAAGCTCTTTTTTCCACTTAATAAACCACCATTTTCTAAATTCCCGTACTCTTTTCTTAAAGAGCGGGCTTTTCCGCCAGCTTTTTTTTTTTTTGGTTGGGTTTCAAATAAATATAAAACTACTACTTCACTCATTACAAATTTATTGATTCAAGAACATTATTTTGTGTTACATATAATAGATACATTAAAATATAGATTTATTGGTCACCGAACCGTTTAATACATTATAACTAAAAAATGAGTCGTGAATAACTAATGCGTACACTTTAGTGTCTTTGGGGAATTTATTCTTTCTCGTTTGGAACTCCAATTTTACATCCACTGTCGATGAGTTAATCGCCTCTGGTTGATGACTGCAATTGATAATAAAAACGGGGTTTTTCATATATTCCGCGAACGTTATCATCGGATCGTTTATCTCGCGCCCGTAGTAGCTGCTTTGGAAGTTTTCGTAATTGTAATAGGCTGCTACGTACAGTTTCTTGGCGAAATCTAAATTCCATCTTTCGTATGGATAAACGGTTGAATTCAGATACAGTCTAATGTCGCATACGTCGGCGTGGGTAAACTGGGTTGCGTTTTTTTCTTTCTTGTCGCAATTATTGCTGTCTTGAAACCCGACGATTATATAGCGCGGTCTTTCCAGACTTGTACTCGTTCTCAAGGCCCACACGTCGGAAGATGTTTGCCTTAAAGCTGGTAATTCGTACAGATCCCATTTACGATATGCCATTTGAATACTGGCATTGTTTCCTCCTTTATTAATGCGAGACAGTATTTTCAATTTTTGCTTGTCGTCTGGAATGATGTGACGAATTTTCCATTCCATTTTGTCGATACTAATTTCTGCCTCTACTTCGCCGACGTAACAATTTGTAAAAGTGCGAGCTATAATCATAATAAGCTCTTGTTTTACGTTGAAAACACCTTTTGCGTAATCTTCGGCGAATCCCATAAGATATTTTAAGGGTAATTTCCCGGAGAATACGTTACTTGCCGTGTCTACGATATCTTGGTTTGCTTCGTCGAGACCCCATCCGCACGTCATGAGAGATCTTTGTTGCAAACTTCCGAATGAAACCATGGTTTTTAATGTCGTCGTAACTCCAGGTTTACGAACCACGGCGACCTGCTCACCTCCCATCTCGTAGCGAATTTCATCGAACAAAAATGCGAGGGCATTATTTGATAAAAAACATCTTTTCGTTGCGTCTATGGGTTTAAATTTTCCTTCGATATATATGTAACTTTCGGCGATATCCAGTATAATATCTTGAAAATTAATGGGGATACGGACTTCATCCGAATTGTTGAATGATGGAGATCCGTATGGTTTATACGTATGCTCTTCTAGACTAATAATGGAATTGTCCAAGATGGGCTCGGAGAAAACCTCTATTTTATCGCTGGTGGTGGAAATCATTTTCGCACTTTAAGACCGATTGATTTTAAAAATTTATAGTCTTCGGCAGATAACTGTTGAGATGTTTGTGATCTAACGTCTGGACGACGACTAACCTTGACGTTAACTCTTCTTTTACTTTTATTATGTTTCGGCGGTTCCCCCATCTTAGTCGACAGCACACACAATTGACGATTGAAGCAAAAACCCATTTTTATGAAAGTTTCTTCAGTTCCAATTTCACGATTATTTTCTCGCCTTGAAAATTGATTAGATCACCGCCATCGTCCAAGATGCGAAGAGTAATGTTGTCGATAAACTGACGTCCTGCCGGCATTAACGGCATATAAATATTATTTTGTGGTTCTTTACTGATTTTGTAACCGGGCTCCACGTCGATATCGAATTCGAACAAGGTATGACCTTCCACCGAATTCATATATGCTCCGGAAATTATATTACAATCTACGCGTATGATGCGTACTTTCATTATTTCCACCATCTCGGTTGATTCGTGCTTTTTGTCTCTTTTTAACACCGTATGATTAAATCCTAACATTTTACCGATACTCGCCTCTCCCCAAAAATCTATAGTATATTGGGATTTCAGTTCACATTTCAGCGTATTATTATTAGCGACCAAGTAAAAGATTCCATCGTTCTTTTCTTCAGTTGAAATCCTCAAAGCCTCCAACATAGCTTTACCTATCTCATCTATTTCATAGGCCCCAGGTGGAATCTGCAATTGTATCGGCTCGGTGGTGTCACCCTCCTTCATGTAGGCAAACTTATTGTTGCTTTCGTCCACATTAAAAATTGAATTGTATGTGTAAAATCCCAGCAATGCCAGACTATATTTGTTTTCTCTATTTAATTCGACTGGTGGATAAAAATCGGCGCTTAAGACGCTCGAGTGTCCTGTTAGTGTGAACGTATAAGACATGACTAACCATTAAAACATCACACATCTCGGTTTTATTCTTAGCGGCAACATTTAAAAAGATTCATCTTCACACCTTTTCTCACTGCATTAGATAGTGATGTTTTTATGCTATTTTCTGCTTTTATGCGCACATCGCTGATTTTGCAATAACAACAAAATATTTTTCTAGCCGTAAAATCCTCATCAGTCATAACCTCGTTTAAATTGCTGCTGCTGCTGCTGAAATAATGTTTGCAACCGCACTGATATTTTAATATATCGATATCGCTTATAAGGTGCTCGGGCAACTTTTCCCAAACGAATGGAATTTCATTTGGGGCTAATGCAATCATTACTTCCTTGGGCATGTTTTCTAACTGTTTCACGGTCATTTTTCTTAATCCACCGGCTAGATGAAATGCTTTCAGTGATTGCAACATTTTAGTATAGTTATTGCGATCCATTTGCGGCGTTAATGGTGACGATGATGATGATGACATCTTTTACGCTGATGATTCGACAAGAAACTTTAAGCACAAATGTCCACACCAGACTGTTCCAAAATCCTGCTGACGATCGTATGTATAGTAAATAATTTTTGATGGTTCCGATCCCGTTTGTAGATATCGTACCAATTCGATCGGTGGGGGTAAATCGCCGAAGCTGTCATAATATGTTACTTTAGAATTATTTTTTCTATAAGCTACCCAATGAGTCCCTGCACCACGCGTACTATCCAAATTCACTATTGCTGCTTCGTAACGTCGAGGACCTTGTCTAGGTAATAAATCCCTCATATAAACGCCTCGAAAGTGTCCTATTCTTTTCTTTTTGGCATATTTTTCTATATCGATGTTAGATAGTGGTCTTCGAGGTAGGGATTCAATTAGTTTTTTGATCTACGATTTAAAAATAATCCCATACCTTTACGATATGGCTTTAGAAACAAACCATTTCCTTTCGATTTTAAATACAGGCCGGCACCGGTTTTATCTTCGCTGCTTTTTTTTACTGCTTTTATGGCGCGCACAATTCCCGCTGCCCCACCGGCTAATGAACCCAAAGCTGATAACCCGGCAAAAATTGGTATTAATGGTAATATTCCACCAGTTTTAGGAATCGGTATTATTCTCGGTGTACGAACCTTCCTTTTGCCACCTGCCGCTTTTACCGATCTACGTGCTGCCGACAGAGCTATTTTAGATGCATTCATGACATTTTTTTCCAACACATTTTTACTTCCGGCTTTTAATAATTCCCTTCGAACTGCTTGTCGAATAGCTGTTCCGAAACTGGCTTTCCGAACATGTCGATTTTTATTAACACCTTTCCTTTTTGTATGACGCGTGCCTTTACTAGATGTTTTTTTTGTTGATAATGATGATGATGGTACACCCATACCAAAACGTTGTTTTCCTTTCATAATGTTTGTAACTAACCAAGCTGCTGTTTTTTCACCTAAACTGGAATCTTTCGATTTTACTCTATTCCAAGCACTTTGTTCGAGCTCGTAATCCGCTCGATGTCTCGCACTTATGTTGTCTTTATTATGTAAATAGGCTAAATCGTGTTTTTTGCATGCGGCATCCAAAGGATTAATGCCTGGATCACCTCTTGTTACACGTTTTATTACTTTTGTTCCGGGTCCGCAATATTGATAACCAGGAATGTGTACCTCGAATGGTAATTTATTTATTAACGAATTCACAATACCGTATCCAGTTTTGTTGGAAACGTGAGACCGTCCACTTCGTTTGACGCTCGGCATCTGAATGACAGTTTTTGTGAAAAATTGCCTATAAAATATCAAATTTTCCTAAGATGCGCGTTATCGATCTTAAACAAAAACTTCCTATTGACAATCTCGATGAAAAAGTCGGACTTGGATTTGAAAAGAAGATAATGAAGAGACACGGTCCTCTACTTCCTTCCTCTATTCGCGGCCTGTTAATTGGTCCATCCAATTGTGGAAAAACTAATGTCATGATTTCGCTGCTTACACACCCCCTTGGGCTACGTTTCGAAAATGTCTATATTTACTCGAAATCTCTGTATCAACCGAAATATGAGTATTTAAGGAAAATTTTAGCGCCCATCAAAGGTTTAGGATACTATGCCTTTAGTGATTCCAGTAATATTGTGGAACCGTCCGATGCAAAACCAAACTCTATATTTATCTTTGATGATGTTATATGTGAAAAACAAGATGTTATAAGATCGTACTTTAGCATGGGACGTCATAAAAATATCGACTCCTTTTACCTAGCGCAAACATATTCGCGAGTGCCTAAACAGCTTGTGCGAGACAACGCCAATTTTATTATTATGTTTAAACAAGATGAGTTGAATATGAAACACATATTTTCCGACCACGTTTCACCGGATCTAACTTTTACTCAATTTCAAGAAATGTGCTCAAAATGTTGGGATAATAAGTATGGATTTTTAGTAATTGATAAAGACAGTGATGTGAAATCGGGAAGATACCGTAAAGGATTTGATAGCTATATATTACTGTAATAATAAGAGAAAACGCTCATTTGATTGTTGAAACGTCCTTTGTTAACATCATGAATAACGCGATCGACTTAAAACGTAAACTAGTGGAAGCTACCAATGCCGTCAGAAAAAAATTTAAACAAATTAAAGCGGCTAAAGAGTTTAATGTTGTGGAATTGGAAAAGTTTTACGAACCCATTTCTAAGCCGTTGACAACTATATCTGATGTGGTTAAGCAACGTCAGCAGCAGCAGCAACAACAACATCAACAACAACAACAACAACAACAGCAACAACATTATCCAGCTACAAAGCCACATAGTCTCAGTACATCAGTGCAGTCGACTCAAATATCAGGTTTTCCCCAACCTACACATTCCTTTCAAACCTCCACACCTATTCAGCAGCAGCAGCAGCATCGCATTTCAAAAGAAGATATTAGCCAATCGGTGTTTGATACACCCTCGACATCAACTAATACATCTCTCGCATCCGCTGACACCACAACTTCCGATACTTTAAACGCACACCTGAAAGGATTACGTTCGAAACCATCTCTATACGATACTGTATATGGTGTACGTTTTGGTTCAAAAACAGATCATAACAAAAATTTTATTGGTAATTTAGAGGTGCGTTTTCGAAATGGAAATATTGTCTTATACAAGAAAGGGAAAAATATTGCAGAATATGGTGGATCACCGGCACTTTATGATTTGTTATTTCTTAAAACACCCCCAAGTGTAGGCAAGAAACAACAACAATTAAGTGATAATGTACTTTCAACGTACAAGGAAATTTTGGAATCAACGAATGCTGTCTACAACAATTTTAAAAAAAGTGATGGTTTACGGGAGACCAGATGGAACAAATATTTACGAATTATTAAACCTCTGATAATGGGCACAAAATTAGGTGGTACTATTACAAGAAGAAATCTCTCGGAAAAACTACAGTTACCCGCAAAAAAGAAATTATCTTCGAAAAAATTTCAATATGTCTACTGGAACAAAGCTAAAGAGTTGGTGGATCGTTTACGTTTGTTGTGGAGTTCCAAAATGGCCGGTCACACTGGACACGAAAATGAAATTATGTCAATCATAGAGGAATTACGAGAAGAAGATATAATATATTAAGCTCAATATTTAATGATATTATTCAGTTCTTCCTTCGATCTGAAACCTTTAGTATTACTAATAATATGGAGCCCAGTCTAGAAAAAATCAAGATTGTTAATGAACTACATAGAACGGCTAGAAAAAATTTTGTAAGACGGCGCACGATAATAAAAGGATACAGAGATTTGTGGCAAATTGATTTGGCTGAAATGCAACAGTATGCTGATGAAAACGATGGTTATCGTTATATTTTGGTCTGTATAAATTGTTACTCGAAATTTGTCTATACCAAAGCCATAAAAAACAAGACTGGTATAGAAGTTACTAATGCGATGAAAAGCATCATTGAAGAGGCATCATATACACCAACAAATCTGCAAAGTGATCAAGGAAAGGAGTTCTATAATACAAACTTTCAAGCCCTGATGAAAAAATATAATATAAATCATTATTCCACTTACAGCACAAAGAAAGCTGCAATTGTTGAGCGAGTCATAAGGACTTTAAAAAATAATTTATATAAACAATTCTCGACAAGAGGATCTTACAAATGGATACATATATTATCGGCAGTAACAAAAACCTATAACCATTCGAAACATCGCACCATTGGAATGAAGCCTGCAGACGTGCAAGAAAAAACACATATTAAAGCATATGATTATTTAAAAATTGTACCTAAAAAATTTAAGTTTTCCATGGGTGACATTGTGCGTATTAGCAAGTACAAAAGCTTATTCGAGAAAGGATATACGCCCTCTTGGTCAACCGAATTGTTTAAAGTTGTAAAAGTTAGCGTTACAAATCCACCTACTTACTTGTTGGAATCGTTAGAAGGTCAGCCTATAAGAGGGTGTTTTTACGAATCAGAACTACAAAAAACAAGCAGTCCTGACGTTTATCTAGTAGAAAAGGTCCTTAGACAACGCAAGAAAAATCACATCGAACAATTATTTGTCAAATGGCTAGGATTTCCCAACCACTTCAACTCTTGGATAGATAAAGCTAATATTGTTTAAATAACATATTGTATGACTATATTTTTTATTTAAAATGTAAAATAAATAAACAATATATTGTAAAATAAAGTTTTTTATTTCAATCTTCATTATTAAAAACAATGACAATAAAACATCATACACATAAATAACATTTCAATATTCTTGGAGGGAAGGTCCAATTCACCGACGACTACGACGTTATCTTCAAGGCTATGCCACTCGGAGTGCGTTCTCCTATTCTTTAACCTGCTTTTTTTAGATTTTTTTTGAAGTCGAGTCGTACGACAGTGCGCTTAATGAGTCATTTAAAGGCTGATGATAGAGTATTTTCTGCATAATTTCAATTTTTGTTTTAAGCTCACTATTATTTTTGTATATCATGGGGAGGACATCCTTGTTAAATATGTCACATATTACAACTGCAAAATTGTAAAACTTTCTATTAACAAAGTGTTTTGTCACAGCATCGTCATCATCTTTAGGTTCGCCTAAGTTGGTTATGATTTTTCCACCCATATCATACTGCCCATCCGCTGTAAGTTTAAAACCAATCCCTTGTGGCCCAGATAATATATGATATTTTTCATTATATTTCTGACGACCAAATTTATCAATTGTGTTGTTTCCTCGACTCATTTTCAATCTTTACTAAACTATTTTATTTTTATTTGCCCTACTTATATTAAATATTTCAGCTGAGAAAAAGAAACACTGACTATGATCTACTGGGTTGGTATGTTTATAAAAGAAATAAAATAAAACTGTGATTGTAACAGATATTTATTTACAGTTATTTAATTGCACAAATACAAAAATTATAAAAAATTAATTTTCCATGTCTTCGTTTTCGTTGCTCAAAATTCTATCCCATCCGACACTATTTCGATCGTCAACGTCTTGGGCTGTTGCTGTTGCAGAAACCAATTCATATTTTGCAGCAAGCTCACCTGGTAAATGTGGAATATTGACGAGGTATTCTTTTAATTCTTCTTCAACCATTTCAGCACAAAATGTATCCATGTCTATGGAACCATATAAAAATTTGTCGCACAAGTGTGCCCCAGCCATAAAATTGATTGTATCCCTGATCTCGTTCTTATATTGATCTTTGGTTACATCAATATGCGACCAATCATTTACGCTATCTAACATATCGTGAGCCCTATTTCTTAATTCTCTCCCCAACCAAAATATGTATCTATCTACACATTCGTTGGCGGTCGTCGTCGTCGTCGTCGCATCAGCAGACATCTTTAACAGAAATAATGAACACGCGTAAGTATTCTGATATGTGCAACTATATTTTAAATTTAATTACATCCTTTTTTTCAAACAATTTACATACAATTTACTCCAATGAGCCAAAACGTAATAATGTTCGAGTATTGTTTCCAAAAACTCTAGTGCCCTGCCCCAAATAAGTTAGAGTGTATTTATCTTTAGTTTTACTCATAATATCTACAATATCGTCAGATAGTGTTTCGGCCACACGTTTTGGTAAAAAAGTCTCAAATGTGCTATTATCACCGTCATCGTGTAAAGCCACTAAAAGAGTTTTACCAAATCGTGTAGTCATTGAAACCATCTTTACAATTTTATACACTTTGCCTACAATCATTTCGGTAACCTTTTTTTTCTCTAAAACCTCGAAATCTTTGCTAAACATTTCATTAATTTCATCTAGAGTTTCTTTTGCAATACTCATTATTGAAAAAAATGGTATATTAATCCAAAAATTACCGTGAATATAAAAGCACTTTCAGAACACTACAAGAACACAATATTTGATGTTTATGCCACTAATATCTGCGACTGTTTGAAGTCACTTCTTCTCCCACGAACCTTTATAGCGGGGTTTCAAGGTCGAATTGTAACAATGGTGGGGGTAGCTTAACGATAGAAATAGTGGGAGGAGTATTCAAGGTCAAATGACGTCACACATTTAAATTGGTATAAGGATAACTTCAAGGACAAAATATAATGAAACAAATAACTACATTTTATGTACTTTATTCATTGATTTTTTTCTGCCATTCTTCTATGCGTTTAACATTATCACCTAAACCTAATTTCCTTAATTTGTTCAATAATAATTGTTTGTTTTTATCTCTTAGAAAATTCTTACAAACTATACTAGCTAAAAGACACACTTCAGCATGGTCCATATACTTAAAAAATACACTAAAGTCCTGAGCCTCCGAATCTTGCATTTCATATGCGTAAAATTCCGAACAGGCTGCAGAAATTAGAAATTCCTCGTACATTTCTCGCACTAAACTTTCCATATTAACTACTACTACGTTAAACTTAAGTCCTACACTCTAATTTCATCTAACACAACCGGATCTGCAATGAACCTAATCAGTTTTTCCAAACAGTCACTAAACCCCAACTTTTTTATCTCACGAACAAAGTCTTGTAAATTTATTGTTTTGCTGTAATATTTACGACATGCATTCGCAGCCTTTTCATATTCATAAGCCAAATCACAATAGCGCGACGCCCATTCTGCTCGACTTTTCATTGCATCATTGAAATAATTATTAGCCGTTTCAGTGAACTCATCGCCCAATTTTTTTACTGTCTCTTGCAAAGCACTATTCATATTATTCACTCATTTTTACATTCACGACACTTTTTTATTGCTGGTGGTGGCCCATCTATATGATGACGATATATTTGTTCATAGTGAATGTAACAGGGTAAGCTTAACTGTAGTTCCTTGTTACACCGATATGACGCTGGCAGCTTATCCCAAATTTGCCGTAAACTCAGCGTATCAACGCAAGTTTTTAAATATTCGAGAGGAAAAAATGCTAGATCCTTCTCTTCAAAATCACACAAACTTTTTAAATTACTCTGATATAAACAAATTACTCTGCCGACTTGCTCTATAATTTTTTCTTTAGATAGTTCCGTATCTGACATTTCACACTGAATGAATGCTAGTAGACTCACACAATTTATAGAACAATTTGCAAGGTCAAAATCATTTCAAGATCATCCCACACTATTACAATGCACAAATAACTACTTCAAGGTCACACACCCAAGATGACCTTCAACAAAGTCAAGGTCGTCTCGACCAAGGTCAAGGTCAAGGTCACACACACAACCTTGAACACAAGGCCAAGGCCAAAGCACACGTGCACTTTCAAGGTCAATGACAAGGACATGTGGGCGGGGCCAAAGAGGGGTGAAGCAAGGTCAAGGTCAAGGTCGAGGAGTGGGGGGATCGAGCGAATCGGGTTATGTTCACTACTTTAAGGTCTTTTTTAATTTTGAGTGTTGCAAAAAAAAACTAAACAGCTAGATTGAATAAGAATATTTAAGACTTATACCCCATCTAGTTACCATACAAGTTAGATCTTCTAGATCAGTTTTGTTTTGCTTATGATATTGTCATAATTTTTATCAAATATGTCACCACATAAACGTTTATTTAGAAAAATTAACAATAAAAATCAAGAGATAAAGCTTTGAAATCGGTAAAATGAAAAAAGTTCCTCCTAAACATAAATATAATTTTCCATTTTTAGCGGCTTGGTAATATATATAAACTATTTTTTTTTGTTGTATTTTAAAGATTCAAAACTTGTTTGAGTTATTGTTCTACATGTCAATTCGGGGTAAAGGAATAAAATAAATTTTCATAAGGTGCAGACTTTTCCGCGGGCACTGTATATACAGAATTAGTGCAGTATTTAATTAAGAAAAATTAAGGTGTAAACATTGATTAATAATAATATCGAGAGTTGTTTTGCATGAATAAAACATTGTCTTCCATATCACGACTACAAGATATGATATAATTAGCAATTATGGAGCTCAGAACTAACTCTGTGCGAGAGTTAAAATAAATGTCATCCCAAAACACAACAGATCCACTATCAAATGGAATCCTCGTAGTATGCAGTTAGTCCTCTCTCTGATCTGCGACAGACTCCCTCACGGTCAACAGAATGTTTAGACTAAACCAGAGTTTACCCGTGGATAAAACAGGTTTCTGGTCGATGATTTCTCGAAAAATCAGTTTTGCTCTCATTAGTCAGGAGTCGCTAGTCTCCTACTTCCTAATTTAGGTTTATTTAACTATTCTAGCAGATATTGCGATATTACAGTTGACGTGAATTTTGGTTTTTATTAATCAAACAATGCATCGCCTTAGCCCTTCTAGAAAGTTCCTGATTCATTCACAGCCGCTTTTATTATGGCAGTGTATTTAAAGTTCATCTAACAAAACTTATTGAGGCTAGTTAATTTCGACAATCAAAAAATAGAGACGGGCACTAGCATTTAGGATTTTCTTACTCTAACGAATTTATTTGCTTGAATTTGCGAAAACTAATCTATTTTTTCATAAAAAAATACTGGACTAAATAGATCTGATGCTTTTTTAAAATGCATTATACAAATCGTTCACTTACTTGTGTTGTTTCGAACATTTTACCTTCGCTTAAGTTTTGTTACTGTTAGTAATACTGCTAGATCGTTCTCCTCGTTATAGTCAATTCATATGGTGGGGTGGTATAAGATTGCGCGGGCGATAAAACTACGCATTAGTTATAACAGGACAACGGAGTAAAGTTCATGACTAACTTCAGTCGTGTTTTGTTCGCTATAGGAACCGGTTTAAGCACCTGATAAAAAAGTTAAATTCAGTAGAAAACACAAGAAATATGTGAGTACAAAATTTTTATTGACTTCTGATCTTATTTTTCGACAAAATGAATGTGTTACTGTAAAACAAAGATAAGAAATTCAAATTATTTGTTAATGTATTTGCATTGCAATATTATACGGCCTCAAACGAAGTTCGATTATTTGCTAAGAGATGGCAGTGGCGGCGACATCTTTAAAATAGCATCCAAGTGTGTAAAATTGTGCACCAATATTATTACTTTAATAATTCAGTTAGCTTACCATTTCTGTTTTCTATTATAAACATGTTCTAAAATGACTTGTATTATTCCAGAATGTCAAGAAAAGAAAAAAAAATAGATCGCCAGGTCTGTCCTGAAGAGAATATGAAGGAGGCTCGCAGGCGAATTGAAAATGGCGAAAGCACTCTTGCTTGGCCTTACGTTTAGGAATGGTAGTCTACTTTACGATATCTACATACTTTAGATGAAATTATTATGGATTAATGGCGAAAGGATTGAGAAGTGTACGAGTATGCAGAAAAAAATTATAGCCCTCATAGGTCCAACAAAGAAACTAAAATTGAAGGAAAAGAGTGCCTTTTTGAAGCGACACCCGAATATTTTTCCTAGGCAAGCAACTTCGACAAGCATTGCACAAACAGTAGGATTCAATAGACCACAAGTGGAGCGGTTTTACATAAATGTATCAACTCTAATGGACAAATACTTTCCATCCACTTCAATCTATTTATAATATAGATGAGACACGTATATCCACCGTACCTAACAAAGAGCCTAAAGTACTGCCTAGAATAGGTAAACGTTCTGTCAAGAAAATATCTAGCGCAGAGCGATATGACTATCGTCAACGCTGTGTCTGCGAATGGTCATTTCATTCAACCGGCGTTTATATTCGGCAGGAAGAGGATAAAGGCAAAACTCTAAGACGCTACACCACCTGGACCTATCGGTACGGTCTCGGATTCCAGTTTTTTCAACGCAGATTCTGATTGGCTAACTCACTTCAGAAACCACTCAAAGCCGACTGAAGATCAGCCCATCCTACTAATTTTAGACAACTACGTCTCACACTGCACATTAAGAGCTGTTGAATTTTACCGTCAGAATAATATAATTTCACTGACGTTACCACCCCACAGCAACCACCAAAGGCATCCTCTTGATATGGGTTTCCATGGAGGTTTGAAGAAGTTTATTCCAGCGAAGGCAATTACCGTCTATCAGATGACTTCGATTTTTACACCCGCTTTTCAGGCCTTCAATTGAGCGCGGAGTGGAACTCTTTAAGTGCGCTGGTATTGTGCTGTGGAATCCTGACATTTTTACCGACGCTGGTTTTTTGGCAAGCAATATTACAGAAAGGGAAGACCCAGAAGATAATCAAGATACCCCATCTGATTCTCAGGACCTATCGGTTTCTGCAGCGAATACCTCATGTGAATCTGTACAGACTTTAATGATGATACAATAGAAATAGCAAAACCATCTAATGAGATCATTGAAACTGATCCACCAGAACCCGGGTCTTCCTGCTCGAAACCAATATTTTTGTTTCATTCAGAAAAGTCTATAACGCCTGCACCTGCATTTGAAAAGCAATCATATGTTTCAGAAGCGAGGTCTAGTCTCCAAATAAATTTAGCGCCGTTGGTGGTTATAATTCCATTTCTAAAGTCGACTCAAATTAAGAATTCTAATAGGAAACACAAAAAATCAGAAGTGATTAGTAGTTCACCATATAAACATCAACTAGAGAAAGAAAGCGAACAGAAAAATAGATCTAAAAATGAACCAAAAAGACTAAAAAAGAATATAAAAAACAAATACTAATAACAAAAAGAAAATTTGGAAATGTTATAAAAATATAAAATATAAATTAATACGAGAAAACTGCCCTAGCTAATCTACAGAAAGATTCCAGTATTAAAATTCTACCAGCGGATAAAGGGAGTGCCACAGTTGTAATGAATTCTGAGACATACAATCAAAAAATTTACGAAGTTTTAAGGAAAGGAAAATATGCATCACTTACTAAAGATCGCACATCTATAATAGAAAGAAGAATTTATCGCGTTCTTAAGACACATGAACGGTATATTCCTGGGAGGACCCGCACTAAGCGGACGCCACACCACAACAGAACTCCACATCTTCATGGACTCCCGAAGATACATAAACAAGACATGCCTTTACGACCTATCACGACTTCCAAAAACACTGAGAATTCTGAGCCCGCCAAGTTCCTTCTTCCGATCCTGAGACCAGTAAAAGGAAATACATCGTCCTCGGTCAAGAACCCGTAACATTTCGTAGAAATTATACGTGAAATAGAAGTACAACGGGAAGACCATTTTATTAGCTTTGACGTGGAAAACCTATACAGCAACGTTTCAGTTAAGGAGTCACCAAAAAACATAAGAAAGAAACTTGAAGAAAACCAGATCTTAGCATAAAGAACATCACGCCGTCACGGACTTACTGGAAAATTGTTTGAGTATTTCTTATTTCCAGGAAAAGGAAAAATTCGACATCCAGGATAATGGACTACCGATGGGATCCTCACTCTCACCGGTGGTCGCAAATATTTTCATGGAATGGACTTTTGCAATTGAATTGGCAATTAAGAAACCAAAGTTATGGCTTAGATACGTAGACGACACGTTTATCATCTGGAATGGAAGCGACGAAGAACTTCAAAACTTCCTTTCTCATCTCAACAATATCAGCCCAACCATAAACTCACCATAGAGAAAGAAAAACAAAATAAATTACCTTTCTTAGATGTTTTGGTTGAAAGAAATGGCAGACAAATTCGAACCTCAGTTTCCAAATAATCCACACACACAGGACAATACCTAAGCTATTCATCTAATCGCTCCAACAACACCAAACGAGAAATTATAAGAAACTCTCTGCAACTCCAACGAAAGCTTGATGACAATCAACGGATACCCAGTATATTTGGTGGATGAAATTCTGGACCAACGCAGAAATAGGACTATATTAACAACGAACGAAGACGAAAACCAGTATTAAACATCTCCTATGTTTAGAGGTATATCGAAGAAAGTTAGAAGAACAGGAAAACGATATAAAATCAACGTTGATTTCAATACAAATAACTCTCTGAGAAGCCGGCTCACTAGGGTCAAATTAACAGCTTAAAGGAGCATGCAGAACTGTGTCTATCAGATACCATGTAAATGTAGCAACTCCTACGTTGGCGAAAGAAAGAGAAGTCTTGACGTAAGGATCAAAGAACACCAAAAATACACATCTTCAGAAGAAACAGAAAAAACTGGACTCATGGACACCACATAAAATGGTCTAAAGCTAAAATTCTACCTAAGAACACTTGAGAGAACGGAAATTTAAAGAAGCCACGGCTGCTTTAATAAACTATCTTTAAATATAAGAGAAGTGTGGAAATCACTTCTTAATAATTGTAAATTAAAACCAAATGCAGCATTGCACGCATGATTGCATTAATCTCAGTCACACTCCACTGAATTTACTTTTAGTATAAAGAATTATTTAGCTTCACTTGAAAACGGCTAGAAATAACTATTAGCCAAAATGTCGTGATATTCAATAAAAAATAAAGACAATGGGAGTCCAACAGATATCCACTACTCTGCCGGAAACATGGTTGTCTATGACCTTCAAGTAATTGAATATGTTATACAATATTGTCCATTTAATCGCTTCGTTTGCAAATATGAGCCTCCAAAGTGGCTTTTGAAACGTTTCACTCTCAATTTTTGAACGATAACTTTTAAAAATTGGCATTTATAAGTTGCCTGTCAATTTAAATAACGCTTTTAAACATCTTGCAGGTATACTTGGCTATCTTCAAACATATTTAGAAGCTTTAATACAAAGTGTTTCATGATCGTTGTATAATGATGGTAATATGTACAGTTTGTATGCTTTAGATTTTATTGCAGATTTGTTCGTCTAAATAAACGTTTTTTTTTTGATTCAAGAGTAGTAGCCATTTAATTATATTTTTGAAGACACAAAATATAATTACCTAAAAACCTTCAATGAAATTTAAACTCGAATGTTAAATTCCTATTTTACAGTACCTTTCTTCTGTTATTTTTTAATTACAAAAGTTTTTTGGCGATAAAAAATAAATACCCTTATAAATGATATTTTTTACCAAAAATATCAGAACACCGAATTGATGTGTGCATTATCGGCAAATGCAGACCTTCCGGCTCACTGGGCAGCTTCCAGTCAACGAACTAGCAGAATTACTGATTGACGATGCCGCAGCATCCCCGCACAGCCCGTCGGCTTTCGAACTCCTCTGCCACATAATTCGCACGCCAAACTTCACACATTGCCACTAAATGGGGCTCAGTGGGCGACTTATCAATTGGGGGAATTTTAATACGACTTATGATGGTGATTTCTGTTTAACCTGTGAAAGTTAAACGAACCAAAATATGCGTCGTTTTATGTAATAAGATTTTGTCGTGTAATGTTTTTGTAAGGTTGTAAATACAGTTTAATATTTACTAACAATAAAACAGATATGTATGTAACTAGTATGTAAGATAACAATGCACCAACTGAATGGAAGTTTGATCAAAAAAAGAAGCCGAGTTTATTGAACACGCGAACTAGAAAAATATTTTCCGGGAAGCTATATATTTGATTTTTTCTAAAAGGTTTTTCCTAAGTGAGAGAATCATTTATGTTTAATCCCTTATCACTTCTATGTAACCTTATGTATGTTTTCCTATAGAACCGCATAGAAACCCTCTGTTATTGGTGAACTAAAAGTATAGACAAGCATCTAAAAAATTTGTAAACATAACGAGAAACCACCAAAAATACCAAAAAAGTAATACCTAACAACAAAACCATCTACAACATATCCAGAGATAAACTCTCTGAAACTTCAATCACGCAATAGCTCCAAAAAAAATTCCAACGGAAGAAATAAATTGAGTCAATACTTTCTTCAAAATACAATCACGAGACTAAAATAATACGGCAAGATGTATCCAGAATCCTCAAAAGCGGTTACTCCTATGAACGGCCTTCTTAAAATGAATCTTGCAGTTTTTTCATAACAAAAGACCTACCAATACCGGAACCTTGCAAAAAAGGCCGCGGGCACTACAATCCGTGAATTTCAGGTAAATAACCTGGAACTTTCACCCTTAATACCGGCCATAAACCGCACACAACGGGTACTTTTATTATTGGAAATACCGTTGGAAATAATAGTTGAAGTCGAATTTTATAAATGGATTTTTAGATAGTTTGTTGAAATGTTTGTATTTATAATTTTTTATTTATTCAGTTAAAAGTTTAACAATAGTTAACATGTCTCTGAAACGTAAATATTTATATCTTAAAGAAAAAGTTCGAAAAGTGAAAAACATAGTACCAATGCACCAAAGTTAGCGGAAAAGTACAATAGAATTGAAAAAACTTTTTGAAGACCGGGGATTTCATGCAGATCAAAACCCAAATAGTTTATAATTGGTTTTGCGAAGCTTGAAGTAGAAACGTTCCTATATCTGGACCAATAATTAAGGAAAAAGCTCTGGAAGCGTCAGAAAACTTGAAAATTAGGATTAGATAGGTTCTGCAAAAGGCATGATATCAGTTTTAAAACAATTTGTGGTGGGTCTGCTGATGTGGATAAAGTAAGTTTGTTGGAAAAAAAATCAACTAAGCAAGGACTGACAATTACTGTGTGTAGTAGCATAAATAGTGAAAACGAAGGCCCGTTAGTTACAGGAAAATGTAAAAATCTGCGATGTTTTAAAGGTGCCCATATAGAAAAATTACTATTGAAATGGATTTCCAATAAAAAAGCTTAATTGACAACAGAGATAATGACTTCTTGGCTAAAAAACTTTGACAGCAAAATGAGAAAGCAAAGCAAAAATAAGAGAACTTTTCTCTTATTTTTGGATAACGCGACTTCTCACCCGAAAATGTTCAAATTGTTCTTCTGCCTCCAAATACTACATCTCACTACCAGCCAATGGACTACGGCGTAGCACAACATTTTAAAATGAAATATAGAAAATATTTGATAAGAAGGCTTTTAATTTTTACAAACACCAAAGATTCGTTTGAAAAAGCAGAAAAAAACATAAATTTGTCAAGCGCTATGGTATGGATTGCTGCAGCATGGAAAAACGTTTCCAAAACGCTGGATTTATGAAAACTATCCAAGAGAACGAGACTTTTGACAAAGAAGACGATGTCCCGCTGAGTCAGTCCAGGTAACCTAGCCTGGAAAAATATCTTCTAATTGACTCAAATATTTCAATAGAAAAACCTAGTATTAATATGCAGGAAATAATTCAAGAATTCGCTAACCAAGAAAACAAGGCTGACTCTCCCGTAGATGAAAACTATGAAAGTGAAGAAGACCAAGAGATTTTTAGTTCATATGTGAAAAGTATGAGCGAAATTTGTGAAAAATTAAGACAAAATTTTTTGTTGGACGAAAAAAATGGCGATTTCGCCCTTAATATTTCCAACATTTTAATACAATGTGGGAGTGAAGCAGCAACAATGAACAGATCTCCACTGAACAATTTTTCCAACAAACTGATTGTTTCTTTTTGTACAGTATCGCTTATTTTTTAGCACATTATATACACGTTATCTTTTTGTGGCTTAGTTCAGAAATGAGAAAAAATTGGTTTCTATGTATCTATGTTTGTAGTTTATATTCATATATTTGTAATTAGTTATATATAATTCATAAGAATTAATATCTATTTCTGCTTTTTTGTGCAAGTAAATACAAGTAAATCCTTGCTTTTAATCGTATGATACATTATACGTAGATTTAAAAATTCTTCCCCTCAAAAGAGGTCAACCCCTTAAATCGCCAATTTTTCATATTTTTTTTAGTGTCCGGTATTGAACAGTTTTAATTTGTAATTAGTTATATATAATTCATAAGAATTAATATCTATTTCTGCTTTTTTGTGCAAGTAAATACAAGTAAATCCTTGCTTTTAATCGTATGATACATTATATGTAGATTTAAAAAATTCTTCCCCTCAAAGAAAGAAATCTTTCACGGCTTTGGTCAAGTTGAAAATTATGGTTCTTGGGTTTAGACCGTGTCAAACTGGAATTATTATATGACATTTCGCCTACGATTGCACGAAGCATCTTCAGCGATCTTTACTCCATGAAATTAGTACACTGAATTCAGTGGGAGATCCTAATATTAAGGTATTGAGTACCCCCTGTATTTGCAAGGGGTGATGGTGAAAACCACCGTTGGGGCAGTATGTGTTAGTTTAGATATACTATGTATTGCAGATGTCTATCAATTGGTTTGGTCACTAGAATGTCTAGGCAGAGAAGTGGGGTGTTTTCCTTAAGTTCTAGAGTGCAATGTGTCTTCGGGTGGATAGAATTAAGAAAATTATGGAAACAGTTGAGCTGTTGTTTGCCATGGGGTGTTACTCCAATAAAAAGAGGTAGAGTAATATGATTTTTAATTCCAACTTTATTCCTACATAACAAAGTAAAAATCATGTAAAAATCATTATTTTTAAATCTGCGTTCCTCTACAAATTATTGATAGTTAAGCTCAGGGGGGTTCCAATTTAAAAGGAAATGTAAGGTTAGGAAAAGCAGTGCGTGTGCAAAATAAAAGTCAACAGAAAAACAAACAATTTATTGACAATAAAAGCTGATATTGGTTGTACACAAGTGTTAATATGATTACATAAATGTTAAAAAGTGTTACAAAAATAATGTTTTACAGCAAAAAAAAAACTAAATCGCATACTATAAGGTTAATTATAACCTCTGACACATTCCATGTCGTAATTAATAATTTTTACATTAAATCTGATGTAATTATACCAACAATTTCAGTAACTTTATTGAAATTTAAGGTAACATTCAATTAAATTTAATATGCAAAGCTTTAATTTCAAAGTACTTGTAATTTATTTTAAGTTACAATATCATTAAATTAAATTCATAAATGTACCCTTAATTTAAGGTTATTTTTAACAGTGTAGGTTGTGCCTTGAATATAGATTATCTGTTGACATATTCGGTATAAATTATAGCAATATCAAGATCCCGTTCCTCCTTTTTAGCCAAAATGAATGGCAATTTAATTCTAAAAAGTGAAAAAAATCCTTTTGTAAGTTCAGAATCAGACAGACAAATCCTAAACAAAAGCAAATTTGGTTCTGTTATAATTATATCTTCATCATTGACATAAAGTAAGATCAGACCATTGCAATGTGACACCAATGGTAAACTTGAAAATACGGAAACTTTTGCACACTAGTTTGAATACCTTTACTTTCAAAAGTTAAACGTAACGATTTGCTTACTAGTGACAGATCCTGTAGGCATTTTTCAGGAGATCAATGTAATTATGTAACCATCTATTTGAACATGACTATTAAAAGCATTAACATCATGATATGATAGCAAGTTTGTAGCCCAAAGCTAACGTTTTCTTGTGTATCTCTTTAAGAAGAAAGAATTATATCTCTCTTCACTTGAAACAAAAATCATAGAATGTAAGACTAGTAATTCAGTACGGAAACTTCAAATCTCAGACATTTAAATGTTTGGAGGATGGTTGGAAATGTATCCCATTCGAACAAATTTTAATTTTATTGAAAACACTACAATAATAAATGATAAAGCTTTAAGTAGGTTAAGAGGGAAATTCCGATTAATTTATGTAAAAACTAACTTAAATAATCTAGATACCTCAGTTTGACCTTCAACATTGGTATTTTCGCACAAGCACCATTAATATAGCATCTTAAGGCATTTTTACCATGAGAATGTTTTATTAACTATTTTAAGGAATTTAATAATTTGGAAATATGTAAGAATCCATCTTTTAGACTCAATTCTGTACTTTTACATTATTTAATTATTTTAAATCAGTTTAATCATTAGCTGCCGGAAAATGTTTCGAATTTTAAATTGAAATTGTCACAGTGAACAAATGTACATCTAATGAAATGCTACCGCGATCAATATCTCACGGCAGCTGATTAAATGGCGACATTACCCGGATATTGCCGTTCGAAATTTCAATGGCAAGACGCTGGCCACGAACATTTAGCTCGAAATATGGCGCCTGAGCATGTAAAATTGTCATTTCAGGATAGTGGTTTACTTGGTTTATTCTACCTGCTTATCCATCTTCGTTTTATATCTTTAAACCGCCCTTTGTTAGTTTTTGGTATATTTGTCACAACAGTCGGATCTTTTAACTGGTCACACTTTTTTGTTAAGATACTGAAAAATACTTTATATCATAGAGATTTCCTTCATTAATATTAACTCGTAGAAGATTAGTTGATCACGTTGAACAACGCCAGCCCCGCCCAAATATATGGGAAAATACTATTATGAGAAAATATTTAATTATTTTTAATTTAGTCGTGCCAAAATTAAAATTTATAATAAATAATTGTTACAGTTTTTCGTGCCGATTTTGTACATAAAGTTAATTTCTGGCTCCAAAAAATATTTTTGTACGAAAATAGAATAAAAATTTTTCCGCCAAAAAAGGAAAATGTAAACATATTATGAATACTTTTATTTTCTATATAAACCCCTATAAATATATACACTTGCGTCACAGGTGTTCCAATGCTTTGATCGCCTGTTTGTAAGCACGTCCGTCCAGAATCGTAGCAGCAATGACTAAAAAATCGGTACTATACTTTTCTCCAGCAGCTATCTTTTTTAAGGTCTGAGAAGAGCCTAAAGTTCGAAGGGATTAAATCAGATGAATAGGTTACACGTGGAACGACTTCAAATTTCTGCTCATGAATTTGGATATTAACATGACAACCTTGTAGTAGAAAGCTTTGTAGTGATAAAAGGAGACTTTCTTCCTTACAAGGCGTTATATATTTTCCTCTTTTTCGGTCTACCAAGGTAAATGGTGTGACGCCTTTTTTTTTCTGGTAAATTTAATAGCTTATAATTGTTTTTGAAACATTTTATAATTATTGGTTTCTTAGCTAGCGTTTGATCATTTAACTTTTTCAACATGGATCCTAAGTTAGAGGGCAAAAAGCCTCCTGATAAAATAAGATCGCAAACAAATGTGCATAATAAAGTAGAAATTACTTTAGGCAATTCTGTGCAACAGTTTCTAACTCAATCATTAACAAACTCATCTAATTAGAGTTTACATAATTTCATTCAACACGTTCTGGATTCTCATAATTAAGAAAGGTATCAAAAATGTATAACAAACATCCAATGAATATTGGAAAACTTCTTTAAAGAAATAACATGCATAAAACAGGAGTACAAAAATGAGAATTTCAGTAATGTCCTACGCTATAACAGATATATCACTCAGACACTAGTAACTTGTAGAGGACACATTAAAGACAATGGTGGTTAAATTACACAGGAGGCAATAGCAATGGTTGTCTCTGGAGCAGCAACAAGACAGCTTAGAATTCATAATGTTTATAGAATGGTAAGGAGGAAAAACGTAACGGCGACACTGTAGGGTTAAAGGCAGTCCTTTCTAACGATTACGTAGTCAGCTTAAAATACCTAGAAGTAATTTAATTTTTTAAGAATCACAGAGACGTAGAAAAATAAATAACATCAACGTGTGAATTGTTGTAGGTTTGTTTATGTAAAAAGTAATTGTAAAGGCAAATCTAGATGTGCATTTTGTAAAGATGAACATATGCTATTCGAATGCTCCAAGAGAGAACAATCAGTTAAAAGACGACGTTTTCTAGAGGAGTATCTTTCTTATTACCCTGATAGATCGTGTAACCTCACAAGTTGTGAAATTAATCCTAAACCAGATTGGGTATTTTCTAAAAAATCAAAATTTCAGTAAGAAATAAATAAATCTATCTGCCGTATTTAAATAGTTGTTATATATGTAATTCTTCTTTCAGGCAGAGAAAAGGAAAAATATATACAAACAGTTTATTTCCTGCAAAAACCGCTCTGGTCCTCTCTCCACACGCGCTTATATATATTTTTCCTTTTCTCTGCCTGAAAGGAGAATTACATATATAACAGAATGGGTATATTATGACAGACAACACAGGTAAAAATTGTTTATATTTTCTCAGGCAGAAAAATATAATTAAAACTACTAGTTGATACAATCTCTCATTTTTTTGAAACTGCTTAGGTATTTCCAAATAATTCAGATACTAATAGGGAATTCATCCGGAAAGGGGAAGACCTTCCCAGTCTAAAGAAATAGACTTAGAAAATAATTCCATAAATGTAAATTTTAAGGTAGTCGATGCCAAGTTAAAAATTAATTTACTTTCAATTTATCAGAATTTTTAATTTTCCGCCGGCTGTTATCAAAACTTAACTTCAAATTAATTTTTATAATATTATTATTGTTTTTGCTTCATTGAATTTTTATGAAATAATTCCTACAGTTTTCATTGCTTATTTTACCTTCATAATATACAAAGTATCCGGCAAGTACATATAGGTGGCCTCAAAATAATCCTAATGTTTTATATGTTTTTTTTTCTAAGATGTCCCATGACGAAGAAATGCAGCCCAAAAGAGCTACCTAGTAATTTACATTTTGGGATATAACTTTTGAGGAGTCTTGTATGTTCAATAAAATTTTGACATTGCTTAACTAGTATTTAACGCCAAAACCCCAAAATTAATTGAGAAGAAATTTAATACTTTTCTCTCTCTCTCTCTCTCTCTCTCTCTCTCTCTCTCTTTGTCAACCTCTGTCCATCCACTCCTGGATGTAGGTCTCTCTCAATTGTTTCCATCTTTCTCTATTCTTCGCCAATCTCATCCACTGTTTGCCCGCCAGTGTTCTTATGTCGTCTACCCATCTTTTTTGAGGTCTTCCCGTGCTTCTTGTTGTCTCCCTCGGTCTCCATTCCAGCATTCTTCGTGTCCGTCTGTTGTCCTCATATCGGGCTATGTGACCAGCCCATCGCCACTTCATCTTTGCAACCTCCTTCACGATGTCTTTGACTTTCGTTCTACGTCTTATCTCGGTGTTTCAAATCCTGTCTCTTAATGATATTCCAAGCATGTTTCTTTCCATCGCTCTTTGGACTGTTTTTAATTTTTTAGCGGACTTTTTGGTGAGGGACATGGTCTCTAATCCATACTTACACACTGGTAATATGCATGTGTCGTATACTTTTCTTTTTAGATTTATGGGAATTGAATTATTTTTCAGGATGTATGCAAGTTTACCGAAAGCGGCCCATGTCAGCTGTGTTCTTCTTTTTATTTCAGCATCCTGGTTTGATTTCCCTAGTCTGATATCATGACCCAAGTATACATAGTGTTCGACATTTTTTATCCTCTGGTTCTGTATTGTTATGTTTGCCTGTTCGTGGTTCATTGTTTTTGTTTTGTGGTAGTTCATTTTAAGGCCTACAGATGCGAATACGTCATTTAGGGGTTGTAGCATTTCGTTCAATTCTTGGAGATTACTTGCTATTAAGATTATGTCATCAGCAAATCTGAGATGGTTCAAGTATATTCCGTCGATGTTAATACCTTTGATGTCCCATTTAAGTTCCTTAAAAATGTCCTCTAGGATTAGGGTGAACAGTTTTGGCGAGATAGTGTCCCCTTGTCTCACTCCCCTTTGTAATTTTATGGGGTTCGTTTTCGTCTTGTCGTCTATTTTTATTTAAATGGTTACATTTTCGTATATGTTCTTTATGATGTTTTTATAATTAATTAATAATGAAAACTAAAGAAAAAATTGCCAAGGTTCAGTAGAAGACTAATAGCTGCGCCCTCTAGCAAAAATGTCAAGCTAACCCCTACGCCGAAGAGTAAGAGTAGATTATTCAGATTATTTACTGCATCTTAGCTAGGTTGAATGCCAAAGTCTTCCTCGATGTCGTAAGGAACTATCTTTCAACTCTACTGCTGTAGATAGACAAGTACATAAAAAAAACACAAGTGAGCATGCGGGTTAAATAAAACTCGTAAATAAATAGTAATAATAAAAATCTATACGGGTATAGTATAAGGAAGGAAAAAAATCCAACAAAATTTAACAAAACACATACTATTTCCTACTGGCGCTTAAACATAACGAAAAAATTGCGCAACGCAGAATGGAATTCACAAAATTAATTGATTATCATTATAATAAAAAAAAAAAAAGAATATAGGTTTGCCTGTTAATTAGTAGTGGTAAGACTGCTCCATGTGTCATCTCGAACATATCAGATTGAAACTCTACTTGACTCTGTAGGTACTAGTGTAACACCAAAAAGTTAAACGTAAAAGATAAATCGAAACATAAACAGTAGGAAGGATACCAGTAGTAAAAAACCGTAGGCAGGAATTTAGTAGGAAGGACTCGAAAGTTGTTATCATGATTTTAAAAGAATTCATCCGCTGGAATGTACAAAACTGCTAAAATCCCTATCTCCAGATCTATCCTCGTAAAAGTAACTCAAAAACCACAAACAGGCAAGAGATAAAATAACTAATCAACTAAGCTCAATTATCAGGATGATTTAAAATGTTTTACAGCCCAAAATCGCAAAGGGTAGAAAATGTAATTTGATATATAAATCTACAACTTCTTTGTTCGTTTGAAACAGGAAAAGTGAATGTCATTGCAAAATAGCCTCCATTTTATATACAAGATCCATACTTGCACACAACCCTACATCTTTTAGGCGCGTTCAATGACAGCTCAAAAATGACCCTAGGCAATAACAGTCGACTTAAATAAATTTGTTAAAAGACCTAATTAATTATTAATTAGCATTTTCAATTCATAAATTGAATAGGTATACCAACAGTTATTTTTAAATTAAAGAAATACATTTCAAGTAAAGGAATAAATTTCTTGAAAGTTTGGGGACTTCGTAGATTAGGACTTCGCCAATGCAAACCATAAAATGTATGCAACCCAAAAAATTTTAAATAGAGCACACCAGTTAATATTTCTAGATGTTTACTTGAAAATAACACTAAATAATTTTCATAGAAACTTAGAGCCTTACCCATTCTCTTCCTATCCCGGTAGGTGAGAGAAAAGGTGAGGCGGCTATGGTTTCTAACATAATCGGGAGGTTAAGAGGGAACTTACCAACAGCTCCGTAATTTGAATTAAAACACAAAATATTTTATTTTAGAATTATGCACAGAGCATGTGTCTTCCTTGCTTGAATATTGAAAATAAACTGAACTGTATACTAATTATGAAATGCCTATTCTAATAAAATTCGGGGGACTCGGTCCTCAGGTAGTCGGGCAACATCTTCCGTCTACTGTTTGATTTGCTCCGGCCAGCCGGTTTAATCACTATAACTCCGAAAATAATTCGAATTTTCGAAAATCCTTTTAAAGACATGTTCTCATTAACTTAACTTTAAAAATATGAAAAAAAAAACGATTTTTTCAAATTTCTAGACCCGAATATCCCTTTAAATTTCAAATTTACACAAATATATAAATACTTGAAAAATCGAAAAATCGTGATAAAAACCTAAACTCTAAAAAATTAATAAAATATGGGACGAAGTTCTTCGGCAATAAAAAATAAAACCCAGATTCATATTTCTTAAGTACGGTAGCCGGTAGGTGGCAGCCGAAAGTAACGCTAACTGAAAAATTATTAACCAGCGTTGACGTTTCGCCAAAGCCGAGAAAAATGTAAAGATAACAGCGAAGATTAGAGTTAAAAGTCAATGGAAAATGCGCAGATAAAAGCACCAATGAACGTGCTTGATAATACAACAGAGCATACCTGGTGGCGAAATTGCTGATTCGGGATAAAATGTGCCTAGACGAAGCAAGATTCTTGCTTCTCAGAATCGAACTAGCCAAAATAGTTTTAGATATGAATCTATTAAAGAGACCAAAAATTATCCAATAAGTTGACAGAGCTTTTTCATAAAAATTCGGATCAGAGAAAAATCATTTCTGGTCGAAAAATTAATGAAAATTAGTTACTGAAAAACGTAACTTGGCATCTCTGGAAAAAATTGAAAGTTAGAACTTTATGTGCTACTTACCATAATTTCCATTCTTCAAAAAAAATTAAAAGAAAACTTCGCGTCTATGTTCCTGATTAATTTTTTTTGAAAGAAAATCACCGGTCTAAGGGCCTAGCGCGGAGGGGGAATGTTGCGAACATACGTTTTATTCATAAAGAAAATATTATAAATGTTTAATATTGCTTCAAAGTTCCTACATAAGTTAAAGGTTATTTATGGGCTGGATTTATGAGTCTCTGTTGATTAAACCACATGTCGAAATTTCGGTAAAATTACAGCCTAAAGTTAAATCACTGGTTTCCATTTTGATAGCACTATCTAAGTTATGAGGTACCTTAAGGGAAAAAATGTAGAAAGCACGCCCCCTATACACAGTCGAGAGTTCAACATATATTTATCGGGCACCCTGTAAATACAGATAAGACACTAATAAAGATTTGTAGTTAACGTTTGGGATCATTGGGAATTATTCGATTGGGCCTTCGATTTTGCAAGAAAAATTCACTGATGCACTCTGCTTACAATTTTTGCACCCAAATTTAAATAACCTTTTAAAACATGTATCTTTGCAAGTTAAAGCTCAGATGTGATTTATGCACGATGATGCTCCACCCTATTTTAACAATTAAGTATGCCACCATTTAACAGATACTTTTGGTAATCGTTGGCTAAGTAGAAGAGGACTTGCTTTACAGCCACCAAGATCTCCTGACCTAAATTCGTCCGATTTATTAATTTGAGAGAAGCTTAAAGACTTGTTTATTCAACGTTAGTAAAAACAGGAAAAGTTGCTTGAAAGGATAGTATTACTGCAATCTTATACGAAATGATCCTGGAATGTTATTCGAGTAAGGCTAGAAAAAAATCAACAGGATAAGAAAGTGTATTATATGCTGGTGTCCAATTTTCGATTTTTCCGAAGTGTCCCTATTAATATTAAAGATAGAGACTTGCAATTTTCATGAGCCTCCGCTACTTTTTCTTTAAACAAACCATACAACAAACAAAATTTTCCAAGCCTTTTATGTTTTTAGGATACAGGGCGAAATTGAAAAATTTCCAATTACAAGCCTCCCTCGTATCTTAGTTAATATTCAAATTAATGAAAAAGCAAAAACTGCCTATTATAGAGTTTTTTTACGTAAAATCTGCTGGCGTACTTAGCTTTTTTAATGGTATCAGATTTTCAGTTATAGACCAGATTAAAGTTTTTTTTAATATAACACTTACTTTTTTTAAATTCAGACCTAAATTCGCAATAGGCTCTGAATATTAAATACATTATTAATAATAATACCTTTAATACAAGGTCCTGAATATTATTTAGAATTAGCTTTACTCGCGACTTTATCCGCATGCAACTTGAAAATAAAAACTTGTTGCGTTATAAGAATTTTCTTTTTTTAAAGCAACCTCTACCACTGCTGATAACCTTCTCTTCATATCAGTAAAGTTTATCAAAATCGGTTCACACGTTTTGAAAATAGATAACCATAAAAATAAACAAAAAAAAACAACATATATCATTCCCGACAACTTCTTTATGTCTGGAAAATTTCATGGAAATCGATTGAGCCGTTTTGAAGTTTAACTCGTGCACAGACACAGAGAGAGAGGTGTAAAAAAGAATCTGTCTTTTTCTGACAACTTTCTCTTTATCTGTGTAAAGTTTTATCGAAATCGATTCAGCCGTTTTGAAGATAAGCCCGTACAGACAGGCAGACAGATTGTTAAAAAAATAGCATAACGTCTAACAACCTCCTCTTCATATATATAAAGTTATATTGAAATCGATTCATCCACTTCGAAGATTAGCGTGTATAGACAGACAGATAATTAGAAAAAAAGCATTCTGTATCACTCCTAACAACCTCCTTTTCATGCCTGTAAAGTTTCATTCATTTAGTTGTCTTGAAGATTAGCCCGGGCAGACACACAGGCAGAAAAAGAGAGCCCACATCACTCCTGACAACCTCCTGTATATGTCTGTAAAGTTTTTTCGAAATCCGTTCTGTCCTTTCGAAGATTAGCACATACCAACAGACAGACATAAACACAAACAGAAAAAGCAACTTATATCACTCCTGGCGATCTTTTTTTCATGTCTGTCAAGTTTTAGCGAAATCGGTTCGGCTGTTTCGAAGATTGGCCAGTATAGACAAACAGACAGACAGACCAAAAAAATTGCCTAAAGCACTCCTGACAACCTTCTGTTCATATCTGTAAAGTTTTAACCAAATTCACTAAGTCGTTTTGAAGACTAACCCGTGCAAACAGACAGAAAAAGGCTGCCTATATCACTCCTGACAATCTCCTCTTCTTTATGTCTGTAAAGTTTTATTGAAATCGGTTCAGCCGTTTCGGAGATCGCCCAGTATAGACAAATAGACAGACAGACCAAAAAAAGTAGCCTAGCCTGAAAACCTTCTCTTCATGTCTGTAAAGTATATCACTTCTGACAACCTCATCTTTATGTCTGTAAAATTTTGTAAAAATACGTTCTGCCGTTTCGAATATTAGTATATACAACAGACAGATATAAACACATACAGACAAACAGAAAAAAGCAACTTATATCACTCCTGGCGATCTGTTTTTTCATTTCTGTAAAGTAAAGTTCTAGCAAAATCGATACAGTCGTTTCGGAGATTGGCTAGTATAGACAAACAGGCAGACAACCAAAAAAATAGCCTAAAGCACCCCTGACAATCTTCTGTTTATGCCTGTAAAGTTTTAGTGAAATCCATTGGGTCGTTTTGAAGATTAACCTGTGCAAACAGACACTTCTGACAATCTTTTCTTTATGTGTAAAGTTTTGTAGAAATTAATTCAGCCATTTCGAGATTAGTACATACAATGGATAGGCAGACACACAAACAGACAAACAGGAAAAGTAGCTTCTGTCACTCGTGACAACTTTTTTTTCATGTTTGGAGAGTTTTGGCGAAATCGGTTCAGACGTTTTGAAGATTACCCCATACAGACAAACAGAAAAAAATGGCCTAAGGCTCTCCTAACAACCTCTTGTTCATATCTGAACAGTGTCAGCGAAATCGGATTAGCAATTTCGAAGATTAACCTTAACAGGCAGAGAGAAAATTCAATTTTATTTATATGTACAGATAAGTTTTCAAGGTCCGTGTCATATAAGATAGTTTAAGGGTTAAAGGCAAGTTTTAATATATACTTGACTTCATACATTCGCAAAATACAAACAACGTCTAACCTTATTATGGAAAAGGAAACTAAGCTGAATTAACCAACGGGAACACTAAATAAAATAATTTATTTTAAGTAATGCAATTTTTCTTAAGACATTTCAAATTATAACCGGTTTATTTTGCAAAAACTGAAAGCCAAATTTGTTGCATTGCGAAGTTCTTCTATCGCACAATCTCGAGTCCTATAATCATCTTGTGTACAAAGCTCTATAAGCAAAAATCTAGAATAGAAGGATCAGACGATTTGGGGAGACTAACTAACACGTCCGCTGGTACCAATCCGTCTTTGAGGAAAACTAGTTTCCAAAAAATGTCTCACTGCCTGAGAGGTGTGACTGGGTGCTGAAAATATATGTCATTACATTTCACCAAGGGAACATTTTCTAGTAATTCACGTATTACATCTTTTAAAATTTCTAGATAGTGGTTCGCTGTGAAGCTCCTGTCATAAATTCAGTACCCAATCTGTGTTATAAAATAAAACAAGCGATACCAAATCCGAAACGCCCTCCTTTCATAAATGATATGAGGATTTTCGGCCGACCAATGTCAGATATTGTGCCTGTTAAAAATACCAGCACTTGTAAAATAACATTCATCTGACCACACTACTAATGTTCCAAAATGGTCTCTTACTTTGACTTGTTCCATATACCTGCAGAACGTTACTCGGCTCTCTGAATCAAACGGACGTAAATTTTACACAGTACGAAATATTACTCTTCCGCGATGGTGTGTACTTAGGTATATTATCATCAACAGATACCTGTGTATTGTTGTAATTAGTAGTTTGTTCAGTGTTAGTGGCACCACTAGTGGAAGTGGGAGTGGAAAAAACTCTTGACTGAGACAACTTTTCGAAAGGTTTTTTTTAGCACTTTTTCTTACCAACTGATAAAAATTTGTCAGTGTCATTATCAAATTCTGTCTCTCATACCTTGTTATTCGGGTTGTTAATTCCTCGTTCAGGGATGTAAGTGACTGGAGTTGCTTATTGAAACTTGGTATTTGTTGAAGTAGTTCATCTTGTTGAGACTTTTGACATTCTAATTGCTTCTTCTATTCCAGGAAACTTGAGTTAAGTAGTTGATAGTCTTCACGAGATCTTTAAAGACATGCTTCTAATCTTCAGTTTTTTGTTGAGCATCATGCCATATCGCAAATGATTCGAGTGGGGGGGGGGCAGCTGTCCGGTATCGTCTGCTTCCATCAAGTAAACGGCAGAAGAACTTGGAAAAAATTGATTCGAAAACTTCAACATTCACTTGATAAACGAAAACTGGTTGACAATGACAACGATGTTACTCTTTCGAGAGCTCAAACAGTCCTGATATTTTTCCACATTTCTCTGAACCTTCTTATGTCATATATTAATTATTAAGTTTAAAAAACAAAAGTTGTTAAAATACACAAAATACTCTTTTCAGTGATGTCGCCAATCCCAACCATTTTCGAAAACACGTCATTTTATTTACATCATGTATTTGGCGTATTTCGATAAAAGATACATTTTTGTTCCTATTAAATGTTTAACCTTCAACCTTATGATAAAAAAATTTGATCCAAAAGTAGAGTTTACCTCTTTAGTTAAAAACGTCTAATTCTGTGAATTGCAGTTCGACCTAGGTTCGCAAAAAATATGCGTATTATTTTATCGGCACCAAAAAAAAGTTTGTAAACGTTGCTAGATACGAAAGAAATAAATATCCTGCATTTTAGAACTTGTCAACTTTCACATCGCTGACACATTGATTCTTTACTTGGATATTAAGTTACTGATTTTTGGATTTCGTGGTGAAATTAATTGTGTAATAATTCGAAATACGGAATACATGTTTACTGAGTATGCAGATATGCATCTGATGTATGGCCTTTGGAAGCCAGAAGGTTATATCACGACAGATATCATAATCGTAATCTTCTAGATCAGAAAACATTCCAACGAGTTGACTAATGTCTAAGGGGGAATGGTAGGTGATTTCATTTAATAAAGTAAGATTATTAAATTCTCTCATAATTTTAGGAAATTTTGGGAAAAAGCTACTGATGCTGGTCATAGAAGAACAGTACGTACGCCGCAATTAGAGGAAAATATTTTAAATGCTGTAGATAACACTCCTTCAACGAACACTCGAAAATAATCAACGCACTTTAATACGTCAAAAACTCTAGTACATGAAGTTCTTCAAGAAGAGCTGTTATATCCATATCATTTGAAAAAAGTGCGTGAACTGAGTCCTGAAGATTCTCCCCGTAGAATGTAATCTGCAAACTATCTATTGGATCACCAGCGAAATAATATAAACTTCATTAGTACTGTTCTCTTCAACGGATGAAGCAGGAGTTACCAAAAATGGTATCATAAATTTACACAACTCACATGTATGAGCTGATGAAAATCCTCATGCAACTATAGTTTCGCATCATCAACATCAGTTCCAATCAATTAATGTCTGGGTAGGAATGATTGTCAATTTTTGGTTGAACCATTCGTATTGCCGGCATGACTGGCATTGGATAGGTAGAGGAGAACCTATTGCCTGGTCTACTCGATCTTCCGACCTAACGCCGTTGGATTTTTACCTGTGGGGACACCTCAAAACCTTGGTATATTCCACTCCCGTCAATAGTAGGAAGGAATTTCTCCGGGATTCACGTTTCGTTGTGATCAAATACGGAACAATGCTAAGCTACTGTAGCGGGTACAGCAGTCCTCAATTCGTTGTGCCCGCGAGTGGATCAAACTTCACGGAACCAATGTTGAACCCTCTTACGTAATTTTTAATTAAACAGTTAGTTTAACTTTTTATCGAAATAGGGGAAAATTCCTCTTTTCCACATTCTATCGGACAAAAGTTAGGGGACTAACAGTGTAAATAAAATGATATTTGTTCGAAAACAGTTAGGATTAGCGACATGAATGACTAGTACTTAATTTTTAGTCAATAGCTAAAGGTGTGTAAAAAACGTTCTCCAAAGTTCTTATCATACAGGACGTAAAAAAAATGGGGTCATGGGTGTTACGTCTCTGCAGATGTGAATAATTCACAACACTTTCTTGGATAGAAATTTGAAGGGTCTTACCTGGTATATATCATACTAAAAAAAATTGAAATATACCTGGTCGTTCAATAATTAAGTGTAAAAAAACCTGATTCCATTACAGCTCATTGGGAGCCCATATCTCCAAAGAGGCGACCTACACGAAAAAAGTTTATATGAACTTGTAGCATTCCTATCACGTGTTTTTTCCATTCTTGTATTTATAAGAACCAAAATTTGTTTGACTTATTGTTGAACTTGTCAATTTAAACTCCCTACTGTCAACTTAGACTAGATTTAAAGTTAGACCAAGTTAGAGAATTAGGTGTCCAGTTTTTGAGATAACATTTGCTGAGGTAAGAATTATCTTGCATTTAAGATGTATAAGCCTAAGTTAAAGTAGCAGAAAGGGGGGTTGGAGTGATATTTCCAATTTTTATGATCTTTTACCAACCTTTTTTAAAAGTTTATTTACAAGGATTTTCTTACATATATACAATACTCAACCGGTTAATAAAATTAGTGAGACAAGCATGATTTCCTAATGTACTTGAAGATGAAATCAACTTCCCATCAATATTTAAGACCCAGCTTTTCATCAAATTCTCTTAAACGTGCCTCGAATATGATAATATTTTAAATAGGATTTTTGATAATAGTAGAGGAGAAAAAAGTTTACATGAAGCAAAAAAAAACGAAAAATTACATAAATAGCTTACATTATTTGAGATTTGCTACATCATTGTTTTATACTTATATAATAAATAAATAAATAGATGAAATAATTTTTTTTTTATTAAAAATTTGCATTTTTCATCTTTAAATATGGAAAAGTTTGAATAATTATTTACTAGATATAGTAGATTAAAATTGAAATTAAATTTGTCCACAGATTTCAAATTTTATAAGTACTCCAAATAACACAATCAATATAGCTTTTTCTTAAAAAATAATTAGACCTATATTCATAATTTTTCGAGCTACACCCGAAAAAATCATCGAAATTGGTTTATTTGTTGCTGAAATGTAGCGAATTTTTCCGATCGCCACTGATTTGAAGCGGCAAGTTCAATTTTCTTGAGCGCGCAAGAGCTCGGAGGCGGGTTCTCCCACCACCGCGGTCGCTCAGTCGTCTTTCGTACGCTCTATTTTACGTATGATTTTTAATAACAAAAAGCCGCGTTTTGGTAAATCTGATAATGGATTTTGAAAATATAACTCTATAAGTATCAAACGCCGTTGGATTTGTTTCTTAATTGTTATAAACAAAAGTACTGCGATTTTTTGAAAAAAATCTATTGGTCCAAAAAAAATTTTCTTTTTTTCAAAACCTTCGTCTTGAACTCAGCTAGTCGAATTTATAAATTATAAATATCTCACATCCAAGGAGAAGGCTCCAGTTATATTTCTTTATTTAAAAAAACATCTCCTTTTTTACAGCGATATTTAAGGGGTTAGAAATTAATTTTTTCATTTGCCCCTAATAAGATATGAAAATTTAGGCCTTCAAGAAGAGATTGAAGCTCAAAATATTCACTCAAAAAAAAAGTTATAGCAATCAACATTTTGCGTCTTAGGATAAACAATTAACAATATCTCAGCAACAAATCATCCGATTTACTATACGATATCATTCTGTTCAGAAAGACGAAGGCTTCCTTCCAAATGCAAAAAAGTTAAAAAAAAAAAGTTAATTTTGCCATAAATAATTGATATGAAAAAAATGGCCGTTATTGAGGGTTTTTTGCCTCTTTGCAATAACACATTAACAAAAATGACCGCACAAAAAGCTCAAATTGTAGGTTTTTAAAATCTCTACAACTATTATTTGATTTTTTTTTCCAAAATGTGTTTCTTGGCTTGTAGATTCAAAAAACCTATTTTAGCCAACTTTGACTCCCCCCTCTTGGCCCCGACCTATTTTTTGCTGTTACATTTTATGTAGGGTTTGTTCTTACATTACCTCCCAACGCCCCTGGGTAGATCAAATCCATCTCGGAATTACTTCACTACACCTATGGCTTAGACTATTGGGGCTCAATACTTTTTTAAAAGATACAAGCTCAGAATTAACAGGTTTAACTCATGATCTTCAACCAAATAATGTCAGTGTAAGAAAATAGATTTTTAAAATTTATTTTCTTCTTCTTCTATCTTGTCCTTAGAAAATTGCATTCATGATTATTATATCAATATTTAGAAACAAAATATACTTACAATTTGTTCATCCTTTCACATAATAGATTAAACTGCAAATTTTATAGCTAAAATATCTACAGACTAAAATCATTTTAAATCGTTCAAATATAACCTATTTCAAAATGCACTCAATCCACGGGAGATTTTCTACACTTAAATAGGAAACTCATTTTAGATTTTAAATAATCAAAATTGCATTTGTTGACAAACCAGAATCTTATTAATTATATTTATTCTTATTTTCCCTAATTTTTAGTAGGTTCTTTCTGTTCGTGTTTACTGAGATTCGCCTTGACAGACCAAATCAAATGTGTGTCGTCATGTTCAATGATAATCAAACCACAACCAAGTTCACCAAAGTTCAACCGGATAGATAAATTCATTGTGAAATGTAATCTCTTCTCACAACCTCCCGTCTTTATATACTTGTCCATTCCATATAAGATTCAAACTTTTTATATAAGCAAATAAAAAGCCCACCTGTTATGTGGCATAACAAAACATTTTCAAGTCGTTATTTATTAGCTGCTAACTTTAACTGGAGGTTTCCTAATGGAGCCTTTTAGGTTCTCTTCATTTTTTGAAATGTTTAAGCCCAGGGTAAAGATATTTCCGGGCTGTGAGTGCCGCTTCCGATTTCAGGGATCAATTACATGATCCGCTTGTTTGTTCTGCCATTACTTGATGAAATCTATGCCAACGGACAGGGAGGAAGCGTTGGCCCCCTCCAGCTTTCCAGGAAATTTCTCCTGCTTTCTGCTTGTTGCTGCCATTCGTCGAAAAAAGGAAACATTTATTTTTAAAATCAATAAGAGCACGCTGTTTGTTTTAGATACGAAATTGTTTGTTTTTCAATACCTAAAAACAAAAACGCAATTTCTTGGAAAGAAAAGATTTCTAATTAATTATTTATTTTCCATTTCTTTGGCTGGAAGGTTGTTGCAGTAATGAGATTTTGTTAGTTGATATTAGATACTACTTCGTTAAAATAAAAAAAAAATCGTCAAAATAGAACTGAGATTAAATATTACACAACTGTTTTTATCCTTATATTTATTTGATTTATTATATGCTGGGATGTAACTTGTCTACTGAGAAAGTAAACGTAACGATACTACATAGAATTTAAAATAGCCTTGTAGATTCTAAAATTGTTCAGAATTTTAATCAGCGGCCATATGTTATAAAGGGTGTTTTTTATAGAGGTATAAAACTTTAAGTTGGCAACACAGTTTGATTTGGCATTTCAACATGAATAGACTGACGCCTGAACAACGCTTAAAAATTGTGCAAATTTATTTTGAAAATCATGGTTCTGTTCGAAATACGTATTGCGCACTACGTCCATTTTACGGTCAACATAATCGTCCATCAGAGTAATTAATTCGATTAACTATGGAACGTTTTCGCATCACGTTTACTCTAAATGATAATAGGCATCCACAGAGACGTCATACAGTGCGTACAGAAGAAGTCATTGCTGCTGTAGAGCGTAGCGTAGAGGAAGACCCGAATCAGTCTATCCGCCATCGTGCACAGGAATTGGATATGTGTCCATTCACTTTATGGAAGATTTTGCGGAAAGATCTTGGTTTGCGTGCTTACAAAATCCAACTCGTGCAAGAATTGAAGCCACACGATCACCTAGCAAGGAGTAGATTCGGTGAATGGGCCCAAAACAAGATTGCCGTTGATCCCGAATTTCATAAGCGAATTTTGTTTAGCGATGAAGCTCACTTTTGTTTGAATGGATACGTCAATAAACAAAAGTACCGTATTTGGAGTGATGATAATCTTCAAGTGTATGTTGAAACACCGTTACATCCAGAAAAACTGACTGTTTGGTGTGCTTTATGGGCTGGTGGAATCATTGGTCCGTATTTCTTTAAAAACGATGCTGGTCAGAACGTAACAGTCAATGGTGACCGCTATAGAGCCATGATTACTGACTTTTTCGTTCATCAATTGAACAACCATGATGTGCAGGAGCTGTGGTTTCAACAAGACGGCGCAACATGTCACACAGCTCGTGCCACAATTGATTTATTGAAGGAAACGTTTGGTAACCGCATAGTTTCACGTTTCGGACCCGTAAATTGGCCTCCAAGATCGTGCGACTTAACGCCGCTAGACTATTTTCTGTGGGGATATGTGAAGTCGCTAGTCAACGCCGATAATCCTAAAACGATTGATCACTTGGTCGACAACATTCGCCGCGTTATTGCCGATATACGGCCACAAATGTTGGAGAAAGTCGTCGAAAATTGGACCTCCAGATTAGACTACGTCCGAGCCAGCCGTGGCGGTCATATGCCAGAAGTCATATTTAAATTATAATGCCAGAAGGTTATCTTTCGAATAAAGTAAATTTCATGTCAATTTAAAAAATTTATCTTTGTTTTATTCCATTTAAAAGTTCTATACCTCTATAAAAAAACACCCTTTACAAGGTATTAAATATGTCAGTTCGATTATTTTAGGTAAAGATCATAATAACAGGGGTCCGCAAATCCTTCATTTAAGAGATACAGGGTGTGGAATTATATAAAAATAAACTTATAAATGGTTATTAAAATAAAATTTAACTACTGCCAATAGCATGTAAAGAGGCATGCTATCATCCTTCTAAATTTTTTACAATTTACATGGAAATTAAAAAAAAAAAACTGTTGAATCGATGAGAATGCCTAACTAAGTTGCTGAAAATATTGCGCTTTGAATTTTTAAATTTCATTTTAGAAATTTCTGAGATTCAATTTTATATAGCAAATTATAACATTAATCCCTTCAAATAAAAATAGCCTTAAAAATAAAATATTACCCCCTAATTCACTAACCATCGGAGGGTTTACATTGACAAGTGGTATAAAAATTAAACCAATTTTTGAACCTTACAAATACAAGGATAAAAAAATATTTACTTTTATTAATGCGCAGAATAGCAGCCACAGGGACCATGCCATCACAACCCACCGCAGCAATAGAGGGTTTGCGGAACCTAAGCAGCAACAAATTCCCTCAAGCTGTTCCAAATTGAAAGCCTCAAACCTAGAAATTTCATTGGACAATTCAAAATTCTGGATATAATTTTAACAGAATCCGTATCGAAACCAACCGATTACACGTCTATTAGGTACAATTTTGAAATGGACTATAAAGTAGTAATTGACTGCTACCAAGCGAACAGAGAGGGATTACATCGACTAGCGAAGGATTCAATGGTATGGTTTACTGGCGAATCCATAATGAAAAAAAAGGGGTCGGGGCATGAGTATCAGACCCAATTTTTTGACTTCCTAAATCCCTAGGAGACACCTCACCATCCTCCAAGCAGAAATGCATGCAGTCCAAATCTGCCCTGAAGAGTGTTAAAAATAGAAACACTAATAAGGCCAATAATATATATATATATATATATATATATATATATATATATATATATATATATATATATATATATATATATATATATATATATTGTCAGATAGCCAAGCAGTCCTTAAAGATCTTAGGTCAAACATCTACGAGTCTAAGTTGGCTTGGGACTGTAGGTAAGTAATCAATTGACAAAGAACAACAGGGTAAACCTGATGTGGGTGTCAGGACACAAGAAATGAAGGGAAACGAAGAAGTGAACAACCTCACAAAAGATAAGGCAAAAATTCCCTTTCATGGCCCGGAACCTTTCGATGAACTACCAAGAGCCTTATAAAAGAAGGGCTTCAGAGAAGAAAAAAAATCAGATACAATTAAGGTGGAATAGAAAGCCTGGGCTCAGGCAAGCGAAAAAATTAATAAATATATCGTCAAAGTACGCAAAAATGCTTCTTAATCTCCTAAAAAGAGATATTCGAGTAATAATAAATATATTCATAGGATACTGCTCTCTGAAATACCAGCTAACAAAAATGGGCGAAGACCAGAGAGATATTTGCCGTTTCTGCAATTGGGCAATCGAAGCGAAGCACCTACACTCCTCCTCAGAAGAATAATAGACTTCATGAAAAGTTTAAATATCCCGGGTTTATATTACATCAGAGTAAGATAAAAAAGATTTTATAGGTCGTGCAATAGAGAGGCAAAGGAAGCCTTAACGACTCACTCGCCATTTAGAATCTGCAATCTATTTCATATACAAATGGAAAATTTTAATTATTTTCGCGACAGAACTATTTCTCTCACTGTTGCAAGCATTAACCTTAAAGAGAATTTTTAGAATTGTTTTTCATGAAAGGATACTTAACGACTATTATTGCTCTTTCATGAACCCTTTCAGATTATTATAGAAATTTACTATACGGTCTTTTCTAAATGAATATTTATCTACAATATACAATTCGCTGTGCTTCATAATCTTTTCTCTTTAGTACTATTCTCTCCTGGTCGCTACCAAAACTGAGCCAATATTATTTCCGGTATAAAGCGCTCTAACCACACACATAATTCATTCACGAAAGTAATTTTTAAATCGTTTAAGAAAATATACCAAAAATATTCATTAGGACCAATAATTGCAACATATCTGAAAAATAAAAATTGTTTTTTTTTCTAGGCCACTGTGATTTATAATATTTATTTGAAGGTAGTTTTGTTATAATTTGAACATCGGCATAGGAGAGAGTAGCCTAAAACAGGTGGCTCGCCTAAAGCGGATAAGCGCCCGTATACTGTCGAATGAAACGTAACTATCAACATGTGCGTATGCCTAGAGTACCCGAACACTCCCGAGTTTTATCACTTTCGATGGGGCAATAAAGTTGTGATATCACATAACTACGTGCAATATAAAAAATTTGTTGCGTGTGTTAAAAAAACTAAAGATGTGTATCCGTTGATCAGTGTACATCTGTCATACTGTTAATAATATCATAGCATTTTAGTACTATCTAACTTTGAAACAAGATAAAAATAACTACATATCTTTTATGTTTTTGAGGTTATTAGTCCTTAAATCTGTCTTTGGGCATAGCAGGTAGGGCAAAACTAGTACGTACCCATTTTGCCCTGATATAGTTTTTAGAATATTTTTTAGATAGTGAATAAATACAAGAAAAAAACAGAACAGGCATCTTGAAATGAGGCGATAATGCAAATCGCAATGGAGAATCCAAGACTACATCGATTTCCGCAGCCGCCAAAAGATATGGTACCACGCTCTCTACCTTGCAGACATTAAAAAAAGGAAAGTTGTGAAAAAAGCTCTGATGATATCAGAGAATGTCTAATGATGCTCAAGAACTCGAATTATGACAAAAACTTTTAAAAACAGTAATATCTTAAAACTTCATTATCGTCCATATTGTAGCATTTTGTGTGCTGTACTTTTGATCAAGTCTAGAATAATACTACACATACGTGTGTACCTAGAAATGATGAGTCTATGACATATAAGGACATGTAACGTCAACGCCTTTTACATCATTTACGAAAATGTAAAAATTAATTCCTAAGAGTTGATTTTTGCTTTTGTAATGAGTTGTGTTAAGTATGTCCTGGCAAACTTTCTATATTTACTTCATTGACATAAAAGTTAACATCGTGCAAGTCTGGACAATTTGAAAATACCCTAACAAACCAAACAAAAAAATATATGACAGTTTAACAAATTTTATTATATTCTGTGCAACTGTTGACGGGTTTTTAGTTTTTCAGTTTATGAAAAGAATGATGTTCATGTCTCGAATACATCTAAAGATCCACCATGCTACTACGATCACCTTTTTCACTATTCTTTCACAGACATAAAAAAATGAAAGGTTGTCAGATGCAAATCTTAATATTTTAATAATTAATTTTTTGCCTCACGGTATAACTGTGTTTGAGGAAATAAACTAGTTTCCAGTAGACACTAGATATAAATAAAATAGTTCATATACCTCACGTTAAACTGCATACTATTTCTAAGCTGTTTCTTTTGTAACCCCTACATGAAACTGAATAATATCTAGGCTCCACTGTTTTGACCTTCGTTAATTAATGCCTAGAGTAATGAAAATTATCTATTCAAAGTCGTATCGTGTCATATTTCGAGGCTGCTCTTTTGAATGCTTGTTAATATTCCTTTCTGATTTCGCTTACTATACCCAATTTATAGCCTATACATTATGTTCGAAACTTCCATAATATAGTAATGAATTTATCAATACGTTAATTTTAATATAGATGGAAATCGACTTTTAATTCGGGGGCTTCGATTCTTCCAGAAAATTTATTTTTCTGCTTTCTTGATTTTTATATTATTACACTACTTTATAGCCAATTTACGTCTGTAATGTAAAAGACAGTCTTTCGCTAATTTTTGGTCTCTAAATGCGAAAATGATGGTAAAAGCTTCCTAACACGTAAGATTTTTTAGTTGTGATTTTTTCAGCATAAATGAATTAGTATTTTAATCACATCATTTTAAAAACTAATTTGTAATACACGGGAGCGTCACGTTCCCAAATTTACGTTTTCGATAAGTTCGGGAAATTGTGTACAATCTGGCAACGCCACGTGGGGTGCTAGAGATGGTAAGTCAACCAAGGAGTCTCAACTCCTTAGGATTTAAAATAATAGCAGTATCCATTAAAACACATAATTCCAAATTTCACTCTGCCCCGTAGCCGAATCTACTTATAGATGACGGAACGGGTATAAAAGCAGCTGGCCGGCAGTCGTATTATCAGTATTGGTTTAGCGCCAGTAGTGGTCAGTATTAATTAGATAAGTGAAGTTCGCGAAAAAGTCAATAGTAAGAGCTTTGTGATGAATAAAGTTAGTTGACGCCTGTATCACATGTCTGAACCGACTTATGCGACACTACAAAAAATGTCTAAAATACAGGAACCTGGCTGTCTTAACCCCGCGGATAGTTTTTTCTGCGTATGTGGTCAGTTTACCCCTAAATCGCAGAAAAAGACAATTAACAAAGTAACCAAAGTAGCTTATCATAAGTATTTTGGATGTCTTGTTGGCGATCAGGATCGGGGCTGGGCTCCTCCCATATGTTGCCAAACCTGTGCAGCAAATCTAAGTAACTGGTTAAATGGCAAATGCCTTTTGCAGTTCCAATGATTTGGCGAGAATGAACAAATCATTTTAACAACTGTTACTTTTGCATGACGAAAGTGTAAATATAATATTGAATATCCGGGTGTTCCTTCAGCAATAAAACCGGTTTTTCATGGATAAGGTTTACCAGTTCCAACGCCCGGTAAAATGGGAGCAAGATTTAGAAATGTATGATGATGAAGCAGAACCGGATAATGTATCAGAAAATGATGATTCTTATTTTCCCAAAAATGAAGGAAAACTTCTCATTTAATCGAATAACCTGAATTAAATGATCTAGTTCGGGACCTCCACTTGCTCAAAGAGCACGCTGAAGTATAAAGGTCTAGATTACAATAATGGAATTTACTAGCCACTGAAACCAAAGTTACAGTATTTAGAAATCGTACCCAGGAGGTATCCTCTATCCACTTATTCTAAATGCAATAAGCTATGATACGTATAAGTGGCAAATATGTGGTGACCCGAAAGTCAAGACTATTACAAGGGCTCAGGGTGAATTTACAAATTATTACTGTGTTTTCTTTGTCTTTGGGACAGTAGAGCAACACAGAGCCATTATCAAGTTAAAGAATGGCTTCAGAGAGATCAATATATTCAAGGTCAAGCTAACGTAAAGAATATACCTCTTGTTAATCCCAAAAAAGTACTGTTACCTCCATTACACATTAAGCTGAGATTAATTAAAAAGTTCGTTAAAGCATTAGATAAAGAAGGAGATGCGTTTAAAAACCTTAAACAAATTTTTCACAAACTGAGTGATGTTAAGCTTAAGAAAGGAATATTTGTTAGACCACAAATTAGAAAAATACCAAGGGATCAACAGTTTGATTAAAATTTAAGTGATGTTGGATTAGGTACGTGGAGTTCTTTTAATACAATTATTTCGGAGTTTTTAAGAAACAAGTAAAAAAACTATGAAGAACTTGTTGAAGAACTACTTGAAAGCTACTGCCAAATGGGCTGTCCCATATCTCTTAAAATCTTGCACTCTCATTTAAATTTTTTCCCAGAAAAATGACGAGCAAGGAGGAAGGCTGATGGGATCTAACAATGATGGTTTCTTATGAGAGAAAGCGATCAGAAATATAAACGAAAAACAATATTTGCAAAAATGTTATGTATGAAAGATTTACTATAAATGTATTTTCATGTGTATTTTTGTAAATAAATCATGTTATCCTTGTTTTTTTTTTATTGTTTTGAACTTATGTAGAAATATTATATAAAAATGTTTGTATTAAATTAAAAAAAAAGCATTCTACAATTCAAAATCTATACTTGGTGAAAAATTTTCGTTTTTGAATTCACAATCAGAATGCTTTAGACTCCCACGGACAGCCATTATAACATCAGTAGCCATCCTTTTGTTGTATTTGTTGACTGGTGTTATAGGTAATCCCGATTCATAATCCATCATGTGACTTTATACCAGTCGTTTATTATTCGAGGGTTTTAGCCAATTCTGATTCATATAATTCACAGTGAATTTCACTTGTAAAACACTTAATTTTCTTTTTTCTCTCCAAATATTTATCTTTTCATCTTTTAAAATTGTTCCTCTCGAAATTTTTGTGACATAAGATAAGGTTAAATAGTTCAGAAGAAAAAAAAAATTATTGTTAAGTTTTACTATAATTTAGGAAGGAAATTTTAGAAACAAGGCGAGTTATCAAACACTAGCCAAAATTTGTGCTATAAATGACTCATTATCCCTATTAATGATCTGTATTGTGTATTGCACGTTGTAAGTAGGTTCGAGTAAATGGCTCCCCAAAGTACTGCGATCTTTAAAAACTTTTGTGTGTAACTAATCTAATAGAGGCCGCGAAATATATTAGTCTATTAGAAGACAAATTCCATATTTCAGCAGGTGGACATTTTTTAAGATGGTATTTGAAAAGTCTCGTAAGGTGACTTATTGCCAGTCACAGATTTCTTTTAGAAAGCTGAAGAAGATTTTTCGCATCGTTTGGATTTATAAATACTTTTACCTATTTTAAACCAAGCTTGTTGTTCCACTTCATCTTTATCGTTTGTTTGTTCCTATATCCAAAACTATTCTCTTGTGCAACTTCATAATAGTTTGCAGAAGATTCTAGAATGCGGATGGTAGTTGTTGCTCCTTGTTTTGCTAGGCTGTCAGTTCCCTCATTTCCTCAATTTGGTTGTCCTAGACACCCGCATTAATGTTATCTCCATCTCAGTCTTCAGTTACGACAGAAATCACATAGTTAGCCCGCCGATGTGGATTGCCAATCCGTACATGTTTCAGGTGCCCAGTTCTTACATATGACACCCATAATCCAGTCTTCATCGGGTGGAAGTATGTATTTTTCATTGCAAAAAATATAATAGTCGTCACCATCATCGTTCTTTTTTATACTGTCTTTTGCTATTTTTTTATTTTGTTTCTCTTGCAATTCTTCTTTGACAAGCAGTGGCGTAACTAAGAGTATGTACGCCCCCGCGCAGATTCTTAAACTCGCCTTACTATCTTGCACCTGTGTGATCCTTCGTATTTATTCATTTTCATCAAGAGACGCCCCTGGATTGGCTGCGCCCCACCGCACTGCGGGACCGTTATTTACGCCACTGTGGACAGGTGTACTAGTTAAAATGATTGAATGTTTCTCATATTACGTCTGGATTGTCTAGCAGGCATGATAGATCAAATATATTTTATTTAATAAGCCACAATATGTAAAATTCAAATATCTGAAACTATTCCACTAAATGGGATAATGCCGAACGTCTAAGTTTACTCGAGCTAATTCATTCGCTACTGTCCCTCGAAGTCAGAAAATAATAGTTATTTTAGGTTATATTGGGTCTGAATGCTTCTAAGATTGATAATGAATTCTACGCTTACTTACTATTTAGGATGGTAAATGTCACACTAGAGCAATTCAAAGAAGTAAAATTACTTCTAGTTTCATCTATCAAAAAATTACGACCTACCTGAACAATGAGCGCACCTGGTTCACTTCGCTTGCGATCTGACACGCAGCGCGCTTTATTAGACGGCGACAGACAAAATCTATTTGTCCTTTTCTAAAACAGTACAACTGTTGCGTTCGAAATCACCCTGCGGTGGAGTGTACCCGACTTTCCACTATACAAATTTCTGAATTATTACTAAAGTTTCATTTGACTTGGTAATAACCCAAATTCTCATATTTCTTTTCAAAGTTTCGACCACAGATTTTGTTTTTACGCCCGACTAATTAGGAATATACTCAATAATAAAATTACATCTGCACATTCACAAAATACGCTTAGACACAACACGAAGAAATTATCTTAAAATGTCAATTAGTGGAAACGACACTTTGATTAGAGACTATAATTAGTTCGTTTTCGTAACATAAAAACAAATTCGCTACTCCTATGTTTTCTTTGCTTCTCAAAATGAAGTCTATTATTGTAATTATTTTTAAAAGCAAGTAATAATGCAAAGTATTTTTGCATCATTATTGTTGGAAGACAGCAGTTATAAATTATCTTCGATTTTATCTTACGTCTTCAAAACTTCTTCACAAGAGAAAGGAATCGGATTTATGTTTTCAGAAATTCTCTTATGGTTGGTTCATACTTTCAAAAATTAACAACTAACACTAATAATTTACACTAACAATTTTTACTTGCACGTTAAGGACTTTCATCAGTTTATAGTCCCAAATAAAAATTAAAAATTAACAGTTAAGAAATTGGTCAACTTTTAGCTTTTTAGTTTAATTTTTAAAATAGTGTCTTCTTTGTGATGTTTTCGGCTGGAGGAAAAGTTGACAACTACATCAAAATAGAAAAAATAACATTATAAATAAATAAAACTGTATTTAAAAATGTATCATCAAACAGTTGAAACACTTTAAAATTCAATTAGCTAAATAACCACAACTGGAAGGCAAAAATTTTAGGTTTTCTTTAGATTAAAATTTCAATGGATGATTTTAATTGGTCATCCTTAATTCTTACTTATTGATACATTTTAGTGCAAGTATTGCTTTAGTGGAAATTTTTGGTGTTAGTTGTTAATTTTTGGCAGTATAAACCGACCATAAATTTAACGTAATACTAACAAATAAAATTTCTTCGCGAACTACACTAATTTACATAGCTATACCTAACAACAACAATCTAAAGCCAAAATACAATGAGAATATCGCCAAGGATCTAGAGGTGCAAATTCGCAGACAGCGGACGATAAACAAGGTCTACATTCTTCTTCTTCTTCTACCTTCTATAATAGGTCCCTGACCTGTTCGTTCTTCGATTTTCCTCATTCTGGACTTAAATTATCGCTCCACCTTTTCCGTGGTCGACCTCTACTGCGTGTACCACTAGGCGATTTATCTCGTGCGATCCTTACCAGTCTATCCTCTGTCATTCGGCTTATGTGTTTGTTCCATTGTGTCTTACGCTGTAGGACCCACTCATTAATGCAGTCTGTGTTGCATGATTGCCTAATGTTATCGCTTCTTTCTCTGTCTAGTAACGTTTTTCCTGTTATTCGTCGAAGTATTCTCATTTCTGTAGTCTCCAATAGTTGTTTCGTTTTTGTCGTCTCTGGCCGTGTTTCTGAGGTGTATGTCATAATAGGTCTAATTGTGGTTTTGTAGATCCGAACCTTTGTTTCTTGTTGTAAGTGTTTGTTTCGCCAGATCACTTCGTTGAGGCAACCCGCCACTTTGTTTGCTTTGGCCACCTGCCCTCTTACTTCATCTTCGATGTTACCATAGCTAGTATGTCGATTCCTAGATATTTGAAACTCATTTCTTGTTGTATTATTCGACCGTCTAGTTCTAGTTTGCATCGGAGGGTTTTTTTTGAGGTTGTCATACATTTAGTTTTTTTGGCTGAGATAATCATATTATATTTTCTTCCCGTAAGATTAAAGGTATTTAACAATCTCTGGAGGTCGTCTTCATTTTCGGCACATATCACAGCGTCATCAGCGTAGCAAAGAATTTTTATTTCTGTATCACCCATTTTATATCCTCTACCAAGTCGCACCTCCTTTATTATTTCGTCCATTATCATGTTAAACAACAAAGGACTCCCTGTCTAATACCGCTGTTGACTGGTATGGGTGTTGATAATTTACCGTTAGTGCGAATCTGAACTTTATTGTTTGCGTATATCTTTTCGATGGTCTGAATTATATTGATAGGAATATTTCTCTTATATAACAGGTGGATTACGTCATCTAGCTTTATGCGATCGAATGCTTTTGTTAGATCTATAAAACATAAAAATGTTGGTTTATTGTATTCTAGAGATTTTTCGACTATCTGTCGTAGAATAAATACTGCATCCACGCAAGACCTTCCTGATCTAAATCCCTGCTGTTCATCTTCCAGTGTTGTAAACGAATTAATTTTATTTTTGATTACTTTCGTAACGAGTTTCAGAGTTGTGTCCAGTAGATTAATACCCCTGTAGTTCCCTGGTTCTTGTTTGTCACCTTTCTTAAACATAAGCATCATTGTGCTGGTTCTCCACCTATCTGGTACTTTGCATTGTGTCAGGATTTTTCGAATGAAGTTTGTGAGGTCTACATGATTCCCATAATTGTGTCAATAACTGGAGTGATACCAAAGAACCTCCTGCAGAACATCAAGGGACTGGGCCTTAGTGAGCATCTGTACAAACCGATTCAGAAAGCAGTCCTTGCAACCTGCGGATCGTCCGAAAGTTTGTGAGAAATACAGCAGATCACGTCACCTGGGGCCCGATAACAAGGAAAGAGTCCCCACAGAGCTCCATACTTTTAGTATCATTGTATACCTATTATGAATCTATATTCCCTGGAAGGAGTGCGAAGTCGTTTGGCTTGAAATCATAATGATAATAATATATAAACAAATAATAAATTTACGTTCATATTTCCACAGGTCAGCGGATTCTTCCACATTATATCAAGCAATATGAGAGGTAGATGATTTGACGCCACTACAGCTGAGAGAACATTATATGGCTTCTCACCACCGAACAGACCAAAGGAAGTCACAAACCTGGCTACAGAACCCACTTCATGGACGGCATCCAAATGAGGTCATCAAGGACAATGTCGACAATTCAGCGTCGAACAACTGGTTCGGACAGATATTTCCAGAGGGCTTTTTATTGACTATGTAAGATCAGGCTATTCCAATCAAAAACTATCAGAAGTTCATCATCAGAGATCTCTCAATAGAAAACGACCAATGTAGATATGGTTGTGGAACATTAGAGACAATCCAGGACATAGCTAGAGGATGCCAAGCCTTTGCCGCAACGGAGTATAAACAAAAGACATGATTCAGCCGCTAAGATATTCCACCAGGAGCTAGAAGAGAAGTTACACCTATTGCAGGTAAGGAAAGTGCCTTATTACAAATACAATCCAGAGCCTATTCTTGAGAACAACGAGTTCAAGCTGTATTCGGACCGAACGGTTCTTACAAATCAGACAGTTGCTCATAATAGTAGTAGTAGTAGTATTAATTAACGACACATCAACTCGTTGGATTTTTTAATGATGCTCATAAGAGACGAGACACTGTATTAATAAATAAAACTTCTAGGCGAACCACATTGCAATACCAAACAATAACAATCTAACGCCAAAATATAATAAAAGGATCGGAAAATACAAAGACTTAGAGTTGCAAATTCGCAGACAATGGGCAATGAACAGCGTCCAAACGATTCCCATAATTTTGTCAACAACTGGAACAACAAAAGAACCTCCTGCAGAATCTCAAGGGACCGGACCTTAGTGAGAATTTATATAAACCTATTCAAAAAGCAGCGCAACAACGCGTACCGTCCAAAATTTGCAGAAATTACAACAGACCACGTCCCCTAGGACCCGATAACAAGGAAAGGGTCCCCACAGAACTTAATACTTTTGGTATCTTTGTATACCTGGTATGAGTCAATATTTTCTGTAGGGATTGCGAAGCGGTTTAGCTTGGAAATCGATAATAATAATCGTCTTTATTTAAAAAAATATATATCACTCAACCATAGAAAAACATAATATAAATGATAATAATAATAGTTATAATGATAATGATGACGATGATAATCTTGATCTTCAAGAAACCGACAGTCGAATAAAGTATTATTTGAAAAATATTAATACTACAAAAAAATGTATATAAATGTTCTACTTAATAAAATATACAAAAAAGTGTTCATGTGCTTTTTTGTAAAATTAATTATAAGGAGGAAAATGACTGTGGCAATTTGTTTTATGTTACATCTCGATAAGTATTAATGGCATATTAAAAATTAATCTGATTTTCAATATTTCTAATCAGTGGTATATTATTGACTAATGTCCATGAATTTCAAATGTACTAAGTGTGTTAAAAATATCATTAATCGATTATTTATTTATAATGCATAAAATATATGAAAATGTAATAATTTGTTTATTCCTAAGTTTAAAAACATTTTTTTTGACCGAAAATGTATATTCCATTGTTCATGTTTCATCGAGATACCACAAATAAAAAAAAATCTACGACCAATATTCGCCGATATAATGTAAATTTTTCTGGCGTAACGAAGCGTTTGAGTCTCGTTTTCGCCCGTGAGCTGCCTGTATCGCTCACTATCGCACCTACACTAACTCTCGGAAAAGCTGCAACTTTAAACTATTGTCACATCAACAATTTTTAAATAATCGAGTCGAAAACTCCCGCATACGATAGTTTAAGCAATACCCCGTGAATCAAAAATAATACCTTAATGTTATAAACAACGCCGAAGTGATTTTAAAAGAAGTCTTTCTCGGTTTCTATTGGTCGTAGAGACTTTCATTTTTTTCAAATTCCCGAAAAAATATCAGCTATCACGTCCAATTATCCCCTTTTCGCTATCGTTATTTGTCGGTGTTCTCTTTGTTAATAACGAAAAAATGAAAGCTAACTTTGTTAATCTATTTCAGAAATTTAAAATCAATATTCCAGTTCGTTTTTTTTTTTTGATGTTACTAGTATAAACCTCGAAATTTGATTTGCACACCCGCAGATCGCTGAGAATAAACAATTAAATACAATCCCGAAAGTTATAAACAAATTCGCTCTGCAAAAAACTATTGAATATTTTTACCTGATCGTTTGCATGCTTTTTTATGCCACAAGAGGCGTCTTTTGCAGCAGTATGAAGTATAGGCAATATGTTTCTCTATTGTCTATTAACAATCGAAAAAACAGAAATTTTAGCTTATTTTTTGTAATAACTAATGAACTAATAATCCGATTTTTATGTTTTTTTTTTTCATTTTGTAAGTATTTTAAGGGCACATAACTTTTGTTTGGAACTTTTTTCTAAAAAGAAATAGCTTTTTCTCCAACTCAAAAAACTGTTTTTTCACACCATCATTGTTTAATATAAAATTTTGCAAAAAAAAATTGTAGACCAAGAAACCATAAAACCACCATTATTTTGAACATTCTCCCGCGGGTTGATATCTAGAAACACTAATTTTTTTTCCAATTTAATTCGACTGGCACATTATTGTCTTTTTTAATTCAAACCTACAATGGATTCAAAATAAAACACGGATTTATAATAAAATTTTATATTATTAATTAAATCCAAATCAACAAAATAATAACAGTTTAAACAATAACAACCAGTTGCTATGATAGCATATTAAAGCACTTATAAGTGCTTTTTTTCGATAGTGTTGACAGAACCCTTCCAGAGCAAAAAATCACTGGACACGCTTAAGGCATTACGTTATAAATAATTTCAAAAAATATATTATAATAATTATTATATACAATAGGCAATGAGCTATGGAGGATTAGAAAGGGGAGCGTTGAGAATGGTTTAAGTTATTTTACCACATGTGATTACCAAAAATTAAGTTCCTAATCAAGCGATAATTAGGTCATGGTCGCCTACACTTTGTTAAAACTTTATTGGTGTTGTTAGAATGATTATACCAAAAAAATAAAGACAAGAGAGTTTTTAATATGAGTTGTTTTTCTGAAAAATGTATTACCAAAAAAAAAGTCTTTGATGACCAAAACTAAATCCATTCTCAAAGCAACATATTTTGAAAACCCTTAAAATAGAATGGCATTTTCTGAGATTTATGGTTGATCTGAACCACCAAATGGAGGTCGTGTTCCTTCATCGTTCGTCTGTATCGAGGCAGCTACAGAAGGAATGCCAGCAGAAGTTTGTGACTCCGTAGTTTCTACATTGGCCGGAACTGTTTGGATTGATTGACTCGTACTCATCTATCAATAAGATATTGTAAAAATTTTGATCATTTACATTTTTCACTTGTACTTAGTCTCTTAAAAGATTCTGTTTTAGTTAGATATGAGTGCACAGCTTGATTTTTTATCAACTGAATAATTTATTTATTTAAATTAATTATAAAAAATTTAAAACACAGCCATAGAAATGAATTGCGTAAATATAATGATATGTTATCATAGGTAATTTCTCCACTAATAGGGCAACTTGATGTTTGACACTGCGTTATGAAAAATTGCAAAATTTTAATTTAATTATTATGGAAACAAAAATTGCAATTAAAGTACAGTTCTTTTAATACATTTTTTCAAAATATGTAAAAAAAGTCTCCTAACACAGAAAAATCGTCAAAGTACTCAATCTATGAAATATTTCATTCAAAACATTGTAATGAATGACTAAGATAAATTTCTGGTGCGCCGTTGTAATAATATTATTTTGACCTGTCCTTACAGAAAAATTATATCGAGGAGTTATCAATATTTATTGTTTCTAGTAGAATACTGGGCATATATTCTCATATATTCTAGTAGATTTTATAGGTATCTAAATAGGGATAAGAGAATGGTAAAATATTAAGAAATCGTTATTAAATGGTTGTTAATTGGTTGTGAAAAGTACTTTATTCAAACCCAGTAAGAAAATATACAGAGGAAATCATAACAATATTAAATTCACCATCAATTATTGAAAGATGCGTATGTATTATTTGCAAATATTATATTTTTCTATTTTTAAATACATGTTCATTAGCCTAAAATTTGAGAATGGTCCTCTGATTCAGTTTCTTAAGGATGTCTGTCATTGTTTACGATACGCAAAGCAATGATTTTATGTTAAGTAGAACCTTACCAATGTGAAGTAATTTCGCAGCGGGAAATTCCGCCAGAGCTAATAGTAGCAACAGTGTTCTGGTGAGTGAAATTTTTACTTTGCTTTGTAATTAAAATAACATATTTTTCATTTTCATTTATTTCTAGGATTTTAAAATTTGGATGAGCTAATAAATTTTTATCTTTAAAAGGATTTATGATATTTCATAGTTTTTGTAGGTTTAACAGTCCCTTGCCACAAATGAAAACTATTCGTACTACCAAGGGATTGGCTTGTTTATGTGTTTTAGGTACAAAATGTACCTAAAAGAAAGAATAATTTTATTAGAGAAGAGATATTACAACGTAAAAGCGAGATGTAATGTCGACTATATGCACGCATTAAGAATGATTCTAAGAAATGAGAAGATATGAAGGGAAAGGAATTTCTCTAGTATTTAAAGAAAAAACAGAAAGGAAGCCGAAAACTAGTTCAAGAAATGAACGCTGGTGAATACCGGAGCGCAAGGAAACAATAGAGAAAGCATTATAGCAAATATCGTAATAAAAAAAATTTAAAAGATATGACTAATTTATGAAAAAAACACACCCAACTTCGATGTAGAAACAAATAATAAACTTCAACGGTCAAAAAGAAACGTAACAAAAGATTAAGAATGGAAAATCTAAACAATAAGTATAAAAAGATTGCTAATTTGAAGAAGAAAGTGGCTAAGAAGGAAATGTCGCTCTTTGTCATCACCGACTTAAGTATTATACAGACTAAGGTCATCTAAAGACATCCCCAAAAGCGTTCCTGCAATCTTTCATTTGTTTTTTGTGAAAAAAATTTTAAAGTCGAAAGCATTATATGCTGGCAAGTGCGATACTCTTTTAGAAGTTCTCTCATTAGTCGCCGTAGTGAAAATTGATTATAGCTTTACTAGTGTTCCGAGAACCCAGGGTTCAATCCCCGCTCGATATAAAGCTTTTTTCCAAAAATAATTGTTATCGGTCTTTCCAATTATTACTTATTCCACGTAGTTTTTACACACGAACTCTTAAATACATACATATATAATAATAAAAAGTGACGAAAAAACTTTTCCTTACACTTTTGAATGGTTTGGTTTTTCAATTAAAGTAACTGATTTCGAGATATTTTGATTACTGCTTTTGTATAAGTTTAATTTTTCACTGTTTGTTTCTCAAAAATTAACACAATCTGTTTTAAAAATTTTTTTACAACTCCGAAACTGAAAATGGAGATAATGAGGGAACTACTAAAAAAAGCACGTTATGTATTAAATATTCGTGTATAAAAACTACATGGAATAATTAATAATTGGAAAACCGATGATAATCCTTTTTTGAAATAATAAAAAAGAACTTTTGCATCGAGCGGGGATCGAACCCTAGGTCCTCAGAACACTAGTAAAACGGTTACCCAATTACACTATGGCGACTAATGTAAGATAGTTTCTAAAAGAGTATGGCACTTGTAAGCGTATAACGCGTTAGACTTTAAAAAAATTTCACAGAAAACCAATGAGGGATGGCACGAACGCTTTTGGGGATCAATTTAGAAAACCTTAGTCTAAATAATTTTTAAGTCTCATCAAAATCGGTGATGACAGGAACGCAACTTTTCCTTGTAAGTACAAAAAGGGACAATCAAGATTGAAAAATACGGAAAACGCCAACAAAGTTGATTCACCAAATGTAAGATTAAGATTAAGATGTTAAATACTCCATAATCTAGGAACGAATTAATCAAGAAAGCATTTTTTGAGTAGTAAAGAAACGGCTGAGTTATTCCAAAATGAAAAGAAAGAAAGAAAATTGTGTTTTGGAAACAATTATTCAAAATTATGAACTATGGAGACTGAAAGACAAGAATTTTAACTTATAAAAGAGTAAAGAAAGCTAGCACTACCTCAAAAGAAAGCAACATACATCAGACCGACTATCCGACGAAATTGTGACTAATATCGACAACTTTTACGAAGGCGATTCCAATAATATAGAAGACGCGGAAAAGAAAGAATTTAAAACAAAATAAAATAAACAAAAAGCGCTAACTAACTGATTCTCTCACAGGGCTTTACAAAAACTACACGACAAATAATATCAATTTAAACTATTAAATATTTCGTCGTCTTCGCCCTTTTTGGGTGATCCATACAGTGAGGAATATCTATCTAGAGAACTCTGTATTAATAGAATTCGATGATAATAAACCTATTATATTTAAAAACTGGTTAATAGAAAACAAAACCATCTAAATCCAATAACCAAACATACACGTTAAATTACGAAATATTTAAAAAATCATTTAGTATTCAATCTTGTTACCTTACTGCATACAGATTTAAAAGAATTTTACGTCATGGGAGAACCATTGCCCATCTATTTAATGCTCTAATGCTCTAAACACACTGAAAAACAATCTTACTGCAGAAGACATAATTATGTGTTTGTAAAATTTGATATATATATATATATATATATATATATATATATATATATATATATATTTAAGTTTATGATACATTGAAAATAGAAAATTTTAATGTTTTTATATGATTTTCTTTTCAATATTATCATGAATTAATAATAATAATAAATATTTTGTTACACTAAAGGTTTATTTAATATATATATATATATATATATATATATATATATATATATATATATATATAAACCAGTCCCCTGTTACATGTAACAGCCCCGTCTTGTTCCTTCTGAAAATCTTCAATACTTCGTAAAATACGGTAAATTATTATGGGCCCCATGTTACACGTCATTTGTACAATTATCATCTTTTATCTAAAGCACTGATAATATACAAATAAAATAAAAATTGGGACATTTTTGCAGTGAAAGTTAACCTGTTAGTAGAGAAATATCCAGTAACGAAATACAAAATAAGACAGACATTGTCTAATAAACCAATCTGTATTATTTTACTCCTAAAACTGACGTCTGCTTTAAAACAAATTAATTAGACTTACCGGTTGGGCGATAGTGCCCACTGTAGACGTCGGCGTCGTTGTTGTTGAGGTAGATGTAGCAACAGTAGAGATTTGACTGACGGTTATGGTTGACGTCTGGGTTGTAGCTGAAGGCCTCACCGCGGATAAAAGTTGGGTAAAACGACCTCTGCAACAATATAATAAAGTACATTATAAAAATCTAAATTAGAGAAACTATAGACGCAAATTATTCTGTATACTATATAAACCCGGTCAGAAATAATATACTGACAAATAATCTAGTCTAATAAGAATTCAACCTCGGAATGAAACATAATAACCTATTAACTTTCATAAATTTTTGTTTTGATGTATTATAAGTTAGCTCAAAACTCTCAGGAATGAAGGAATGAATAGAAAAGTGGTGGTAATATTAGATCATCGATGCCTAGGCCTCCATTGGGCCTTTTACATCCCACCATATCTGCAAGTTATTCGAGGCCGATCGCCTTTGCGAATCCAAGCAGCCTCGTTATTTGAACTTGCCTAACTGCTTCCGGTAACAAAACTATATGTCCGAAATATCTCTGTCTAGTCCACTGAGTGTTGGGCACTCTCTGAGAACATGGTCAACAGTTTCATCTTCCTCCAAACACCATTTGCATGTCGGGTCGCCTTCGACACCGATTCTATGAAGATGGCCCCTGAAATGACAATTTCCTGTCAACAATCCCACCACAATTCGCAGCTCTTTTCTTCCCAAGGAGAGAAGCTCCTTCGTACACCGTGCGCTAGGCCCAGTTATATGTTCCTTAGCACACCTCATTCTAGGAACTCACCTCCACGATTCAATAAATTTGCTTTCCAGCAACGATTTTAATTCCCCTTTGCCAATATCAATTGGGACAGGTAATATTGGTTGGGGTCCACACGGTTCGGTCGCCGAACCCAACCTTATCAGATGGTCTGCTTCCTCATTCCCACGTATGCCCGAGTGACCCAGGATCCATACGAGTCTGACTGTGCAGCCTTTCCTTGTCATACCATTTAGTACATCCTTGCATTCAGGCACCAGTCGCGAAGTCACGACATTGGACTTCAGTGCCAATATCGCCGCCTTACTGTCTGAGCATATATTTATTACTCTATTCCTGTCTATGTCTCTCCCACAGAGATGGGTACACTGCAGAATAGCATAAATTTCCGCTGTGAAAATTGTCGTATATTGTCCGAAAGCGTAGTATTCTCTCACTCTTGTGCTCCTGCCGAATACTCTGGCTCCAGTTCTTTCATCTTGTCGAGATCCATCGGTATACCACCAGGATCCATTTTTAGGAAGATTTTGTTTTCCCTCACAATCCTCTCTACTTGGTAGAAATATCTCCATGGAGAGGTTGGCTTTTAAAAGCGGCGTCATATAGTCTGTCCGGATAGGGAGTGATGGACACCTCTCCACCGCGCTTTCCCAGACACCTGAGTCGCCGCCCGTTCCAATTCCAAGATGTCCCAGGCAACTGAGACGATGAACAGTCTTCGAGGCCTCGTTCTCTACGTATAAGTGAAGAGGAGGCAGGTTCACCAGGACTTCCAGAGAGCCCTGGTGGGAGCAGTCCTCATCGCACTCAATATTACCACACAAGCCATTCTCTGAACTTTGTCAAGTTGAAGAATGTGTTTGCGCTTTATTGTACTACGCCAACATACAATAGCGGCGTACGTTATCATGTGGCGGATCACCATAGTGTATATCCAAAATAGCACTTTAGGTGTCAGTTCCCATGTACACCGAAAGGATCGTTTACTAGCCCAGAAAGCACATATGGCTTTCTTGGTTCGAGCCTCAATACGATCATTCCAGCTCAACAGTGAGTCCAGAATTACTCCCAGGTATTTAACTGTCCCCTTAAGTTGAAGAGTCCTTCCCACCAATGTAATTGTGGGAAGCCTCTCCATTTTCGTCTTTTTTTTTTTGTAAAGAGTACCATCTTCAGTTCAAGTTTCACTGGCATTTTGACCTTGACGGCTGCTCGACTTGGAATGAGCGTGCTGGTCCTCTGCCGGCCTTTCTATACCTTGGCGCTTGCGCAGGTTATGCCTTGGTTCTGCCTGGTTGGTGTTCTTGCTTCCCTGAGTCTGTGCGTCCTCTCGGCTCCCTGTACTGTTTCCCTAGTGCATTGTTTTTGGTTTGGTTTTGAGTAGGGTTTTCCATGTATTTGAAATATTTTGTGCATCATCTATCTTGTTAAAGTTTTTAGTGCTTTTTATTTCGAGCAAAAAGCAATAGCAGAGAAAAAAAAGATGACAAATCCAAACCAAAAACCACACTGCCATACCTAAAAGGTGTAACAGAAATAATTGAAAGAATTCTGAGGAAACGTCACAATACACAAATTATTGGGCAATTCCAAAGACAAAATAACATTAAAAAACCAGGTAGTGCACAGCATCCCATGTAGAGACTGTGAAAAAGAATACATCGGCCAAATAAACAGAAGAATCTCTACCAGAGTCCAAGAACTTAAAAATAACATAAAGAATAAGCAAACCACATTATAAATTTCTAGGAAACTAAACAGATCGCACCCATAAAGCCCCATAGAACGCGCATCATCAGAGGAGCTCTCGAAATAGAAAGCTCTAAAAACTTTAACAAAAAAGATGATGTACAAAATATCTCAAATATATGGAGAACCCTACAGAATCAAGGTATAATCTGCGCAAACGCCAAAATATAAAAAGGCCGGCAGAGGACCAGCACGCTAGTTCCAAGTCGAGTAGCCGTCGAGGAAGTATCACTTGAAAATGCCAACTGAGATGTTGGCGAAGTCGTGAAGAATTTTTGTACTGCCAAACGGATTGAAAACCGGAAAAACACCAGTGCACATTCCACAATCCGTGAAAACCTACGATACAATATATATATATATATATATATATATATATATATATATATATATATATATATATATATAGATATTATTGTGAACAGAAAATTAATTAGAAGAAAATAGTCAAGACAAAAGTGAATAATTAGTAACATGTATATTTTCACTTGATTTTTTGGATGGATTTGTACGATTCGGTAAAAAATACCCCATAAAATTTACCCTCTTCAAGTTATTGCATTTAGCTCCTGTTTTAGTATCCATTACTTTTATTCCAAATAATAAGTCGTGATATTTTCTATTATGATGCCACCATTTGGCTCCCATAAATTGATTAACGATAATAAAGACCAATAAAATTTTTACCAAATTAATTCTTAATATCAATAATATTTATCGAGTTGCTTCCAATGTACATTACAAGGGTGTGCCAGCGTTGCTAGATACCATCTGACATATTCATTGTAAAGTCTGATAATTTAAATGGAACGTGTTCAGAACGTTTTGACATAGTGGAGCCGCTTGTAATGTTTACAGTAACTTCAAAATTTCATCTTGGCCAAAAATTGGAATTAACCCGTAAACATTTTCGTGCAATTATTTGCCATAACTTTCGACATATTTCATATCAATAAAAAAGCATTGATGAACTTAATTCTTTATCTAACACTTGTAAATTATGAACAATAATAAATATTAAAAAATAAACAAAAACACATATTGCATCTTCTAAAACTTTTAGAGAGCTGTTTGCTATGATGCCCCCATCATAAATTTGGTACCTAATATGTGTTCCTAAGATAAAAAAGCGTTAACAAATCCTAAGCCCCTCGTTACTTGTCTGGTATCGAGTCTGGTAAAAACGCCAGCCCATATAAAATAACAATCATCGGACCAGATAACCAATGTTCCAAAACTGCATTTACCAATTGCAAAACATTACTCTGCGCTCTGCATTACGGGGACATAAATTTTGCACCATATGAAATTTCTAAGAGTGGTACTTATATTTTTTAATATTGTTTAACCACGAATTTTGATGATTCCAGTTTTCATTTCTATCCCTCTACATGAGGTTGAAGGCGCTGCTTCTATACAAGCCAGAACATTTACTACAATTCGTCTCTTTCTCTCAGTTTCTTTGTCATACATTCTGGGCCGTAGCTGCGTAAAGTTTTTCTTTAATCTAGAAAATAAATCTGAATATGATTGCCTTCTTTCCAGAGATCTATAAAGCAAAAGGAACTTTTCAGTATTTCATCGTAACTCTGAAAGTTTTTTTGATAGTCATAAATATAAATTATCCGTTAAAATATCATTCAGAAGTCTCGTGAGATATCTTATTCAAATGGATAAAAGACACTGGCATGTCACACTTTTCATATTACACAGGTCTACAAGTTCTTATTGTTGGGTAGTTGGAGGTTATTTCCAAAGTAATTTGTTGCGTAGAATTCAAATCCGAGGTCAGAATTAGTCCATCAGGATTCGGATACATTTGAGGTTATGTACTCGAAAAATAGGTCTTCTGGCTACTTTTGAAGTTATGTACAAGATGTACAAAATTTGTTTGTTCTATTTTCTGGCTGTAGTATTTAATACAACCCTTCAAAATAAGCGATGACTTGCGATTTTTTCTTGCGAAGTTACGGCTATTTTACACTATGAAATATATCCCAATAACGTCATTAACCCTTCGGGCATACATTTTTTTACTGTACACCTTTCTCTTGAAAATTTGTACTTGGAGGTTTTTGAGGTCAGAAAACTGAAATTTACAAAAAATGATATAGGCATCTAAAAAATTTCACTTTTGGATCCTCGGAATTTTCGAATATTATATAAGAAAATAGAAATTTTTATTTTTAAGATGGTGGATTCAAAATGGCGGATCGAAATTTCCCAAAAACAGTATTGGTTTCTAAAAACAAACTAACATGATTTAAAATGGCCATAACTTTGTAAGAAAAAATCGGAGATTACTCAAAAGCTTATTTTGAAGAGTGGGAGTATTATTAAATGAGAGCGTTGTCCATTTTTAATCATAATAAAGATATCCTGCGAAAGTATGGAAAATTGGACACCGTGTACATGACTCTAGAAACGAGTATAATCTCATTTTGGTCTTTATTAAATAGTTATGTACTACGATTATACTATCGTTAATGCATAAAATAGGCAAGAACATATTTATAATTAAAATTATAAATCTTAGGATTTAAAGGTAGTCAGATTAAAAAAATTGTTTTTTTCAGAATATAATACTTTGAAAATACCTCAGACAATTAAGTGGATTCAATGGATAGTGTTAGAAATTTCCTATAATAATCGTACAGTCTTTTTACTATTAATAGCAAATAGCTGGTGCACTCGCCTCTTAATCATGTTTACATGATTTTCCCTCCCTATATCCTGCTGTTTTCACTGCCATTAAGCTAATTTATGAAAACCTTACTAATGACAATTTACTCTCAAGATATATCAGTGGCTTCAGTCAAAACAACAACTAAAGCTTCAATCAGCTAGTGTGGAAAATAGACCCAAAAATTGTAAATAGTAACTCTACTATTGTAGACATTGCTGTATAAATTGACGCTTGTGTATTTAATGAAGGTACACAAGCGTTATTAATTATTACCTACGCACTAGGAATAAGTTGTCGACCTAATGAGCACGGTTGAGCTGAAAACATTGATTGAGCACATCGGCAGAGGGTCTATTATACTCCCGAGGATAAACAACTATATCTAAGTAATTTAATAAATTGTATTTGTATATATTGAGTGTGAAAATAAATTTTAAAAACTCCTCGATGAAGGAAACGAATAAATGAAATTTATACAGCATATTCTAGGCATACAAAACTAGTGTGTAATCGAGGGAGCATTTTTTGATCAAGACATTTTTTATAGACAAGGAACAAGCGCTTCTTTTCTTTAAAATTTATAAGTATTCTTTTCGAGGCTGTCATTTTCTTTAATTTAAAATATAAATAATAAAAAATAGCTTCGATTAAACACTAGATAAAATATTAAACTAATATTTTTTTTGTTGTATTAATTCTAGATAAGAAGTACTGGTGGTCACCTTAAGGCACTACTTGTAACAGAGTATTCAACAATGAAGCAAATAACTTAAATTCAGAATTAATATTTTCATTTGAAACTTTCATGAAGTTTAATATGATGTAAAAATGATATTTTATAGAGTAAAAAAATTTATACTAAAGTTAATTTTTCTTTAAATGTCCAAAACGATTAAATGGGGAAGATTTCAGACAATTTTTTGTTTGTAAGGTAATGGAGAGTTTCTGTTTTGAATTTATGAAATATTTTAATAACATTAGAATTTCAAAAAATTTCCTATAACTTTCTTATTTTAGAGAATTCCTAAGTCATTAAAAATATTACATCAATTTTTTCCAATAGTATATCTGGTTGGTAAAATTTTAATGCCAACATTTCAGCTATCTGGAATCAACATCAATTCCTTTTCTTACTTACGGCCGCAGTACAAAGATTTTTTCTGCATTTGTAAATTTAAAAAAAAAAGAAATCTTCAAGTATTTTAAAGATCTCAAAAAAAATTCCCATTATTTTTTCATGTCAAAAAATTAAGTATTTTGTTTATTTTCTATGATATTAAGCATATCTGTTGATGTAATAAACAAAATGCAAGGTTGCGGTAAAAAAAAACAGATCAACTCTTTATATGGAATACCCAGTGGCGTAAAGTAGGTTTCTGCCACCCGGGGTGGATACCAAATTTGCCGCTCGGGGCAGATAGAAAAATTGCCGCCCCTTATCTTCTACAATAGGACACAATATGATTATTATAGATACAAAATTTTCTAGAGACAAGGAAATTTAAGAACGTCAATTAAAAAATTCTCCAGAACTAGAAAACAAAATTTAATTGTAAAACATATTTTGAAATTTTATATTAATCGTTTATTAAAAGCAACATTATTTCTTTAAAAAAATTATTATTAATTAAAAATCAAAAGAAATATTATTGAAAATACTGAATGTTGTAATATAATTTTTTTCACTGAGAAAATTTCTTAATTTTAACTCTAAAAATTCGGTATAAAAATTAAACAGAAGTGCGTTATTCATTTAAAAATATGCATAGCAACCCTTCGATTATATCTGATAAGAGATTCCGGCATTATATTAAAAATTACTGACATTTTATAAAAAGTGAAAATTACAAGATTAAATTTAGACCAACAACGAAAATCTTTAAAAATTGGCGTGTCTAATGAAAATTTAAAAATGCTTGTGAAAATCTGTATTGGTTAATTTATTATGCTGGTATTTTTACGTTAAAACCTCACCCTTAAGTAAGAAGAAATTCAATAACAGAACATTTGCAAATTAATAAATCCTAAAACAAAATCACCAGAGTTCAGTTGAAAGTTAATAGCCGTTAGAGCGCCACTGCATCTGTTGCAAGGTTGAAGGCAGAAACCTTCCGCGATATCATTAAGAACTAGCTTTCAACTTCAGTCCTATAGATACACGAGTACAAAAATATACATGCGCAAATGAGCATGTGGGTCAAATAAAGCTCGTTAATACATAATACAAAAAATCCTTAATTAAATGTCTAGCGGGGTTGCTTTACCTTAATTATCACACAATTTTCAATTTCAAATGATTAAAAAAATTTCATCTCAAAAAAATACAAATTAGTATAGTCATAAAACTCGATACTTATTAAAGTGTGAAATAACTTAAAGCAAAAAAAGAAAATAAATTGAAATAGACCAATGTTAAAAAACTTCAATAAATATGAATGAAAATATGCTATAGTAAAAAAAGGATCAAATAAAATTTAATACGTAACAAACTCTAGTACCTACTGGCGCCAAAAGATAAAGCTAACACTATAATAATTAAAAAATTACACCTTTCAAAAAAAGGAAAAAGGAATAAAGTGTAATTTACAAAACTAATTGGGTTATCATCATTTAAAATACAAAAAAACACTGCCAGCTATGTGACCTTGAACAAATCAGGCTGCAATACTGCCCAACTGCATAGTGGTGTATAGGTACTAGTTAAACGGCAGTGTTCAGTAACTGAAAATTGAAGGTTCTTACTAAAAGGGTAAACTAAAAACAAAAATAGTAGAAAGAAACCCGTAGACAGAAACCCGTCCAAAAAATTCAAGGTTTTATATGGGGTTATAAAAATGTCTTCATTGAAACGTGTAGAACTGCTAAAATCCCTGTCTCTAAGCTTATTCCACCAAAAATAACACAATAAACACCAAAACGGGTAAAAGATAAGGTAACTAAATAACCAAACTCGATTATCGAAATAATTTAAATGATTTTCTTCCCCAAAATCCCGGTAAAATGGAAAACCTACAGTTCCTTTAGTTGTTTCGAACAGGAAAAATGAAAGTCATGGCAAAATGGCCTCGATTCAATATCAAAGACCCATGAACGCCTACAACGTTACCTAAATAAGCTTAAATTAAAAAAATAGAGTTCACGCCAGCCATTACCAACGCAGAATAAGTTACTTTTATGAGATATACTTAAAGAAAAGGATATTGTGTATACCCATAATGTGAGTATTTGCAAAAAATAAGGTAAGATCTACTGAATTAGCCATAGTAAACTTAAACTGAAATTTGAATGCTGACATATTATCCGTATTAGACAGAAAATTACTTCTAAGTTAAAAAAATTCGTAACAGGGTTGTGAAAGAACGGGATGATCATACACATCTACAGATAGGGGATTTCCTCTATCAACGGGAAAATTAAAAGAACTTGTAGTCAAAATAAAATGCTTTTTCTTCGAAAATTGCCGCCCTTGGCAAAGTGCCGCCCGGGGCGATAGCCCCCTCCCCTTCAAGTCGGTCGGACCCGATAATTTTTTTTGGAACTGCATTTTTTTAGAACAAGGTGGATTCAAAAATGCATTGTATTCCGGCAAGAACATGATTGTGTGTCATTCACAATTAATCAATCTACAATTCTTTAAAGTATAGTTGCAACACTGTCAATTTTTTCAAAAAAACAGGCGACTATTTGCTTCGAGTGCTTCGTGCTATTGTTGGTGAAAGACCTATACGGTCGACTGCTGTTTACTTTCAGGCTCATACGCATAGATCCAAAACTCGTCATCTATCACGATCTTATAAATGTTTTTTGAAGCACTGCTATCATATTTTTTTAACATTTCCTTGCACCAATTGATACAAGCAATTATGCTGAATCCAACACGAATATGGCTTATATCTGCTAGTGTTCGTAATACCCAGGGATGCATCAATCTCACGGTATCTCACAGGAGAATCTTGCATTATCAGTTCATGCACAACATTGATGTTTTCTACAAGCTTTTTTCTACAAACTTCACGCGACTAGTCCACGAGTGAACGATAGCGATATACAGTGGTCTATTAGATGTTTTAGCGCCATATAAAGAATTAAGTTCATAAATGCACTCCTGTTGAGACAAATCACGTCGCAAATTGTGAAAAACTATAACATGAAAATGTTCACGAGTTAATTCCATTTGCTTGTTGAGATGAAGCTTTGAAATGACTATAAATCACACAAATAGCGTCCACGTGTCCAAGTGTTCTGAGTATGTACACCGCCTAAAATGTCGAACTTTACCACGAATATGTCAGATGGCATCTGGCAAGTCCAATGCTGTTGATTTTATCATGTTCCGCGATAAGTTCTTATAGGAAATCACCAAAAAAAACAGAAAAAAAAAACATTAAGTAAAAAAGTTCTAAGCTTATTAGAAGAGTCCGAAAACAAGTAATTCTAATAAAAATGACGATGCTGAGAGTGATGATAACGTAGACTGTAACAATAATGATGTCTTATTAAGGTATTGTCTAAAGTTTATAAAAAAGGGATTTTTTTTTGTTACAAACTTGCAAATTCCAGAGGGAAAAACGAATAAATTATATATGCTTTCGTTTATAAACTACCGCACAAAAGTATTTGGCTACCTGCATTTTTCTTTATATTATATACAATAGATCTATTAAAACCATTTTATTAGGTTTTATTGTTTGTATCTTACCGCAAAATGAGTACTTATAATAAAAAGGTAAACAGCTTATTGTTATGTGCGGTGTTATCGTCGAAATTTCTTTGAAGTTAAATTTTCAAGTGGCACTTTTGTTTTGATGAACTTATTGGGTAATAAACAAATAATTTTTGGAATAACTAATAAGAAATTTTTTACATTAGATATCTGATATCATTCGACCAGAAAACACACACTCCATAGCTCTGGATCTTAAGTGTAATACTATTTTCTTGCTTTTTACTTCTTACTTGAACAAAATGGGTAAAACCAAGGAAAATTTTCAAAAGAGAAAAGGCATAATTATCGGCCTTCGTAAATCCGGAAAAAGCAAAGATTTTAAAACTGCAAAAGATACCAAGGTAAACTGCTGACTATATTGTTAGGATATTTGCGACTCAAGGAATAATTTGCAATAATTGTCGTCCAGGCCGACCAAGAGTAACAACTTCTGGTAAAATTTAAGCATAGTGATTAAAGGCAAACGTGATAGACGTTTAATTGCACCAGAAATAGCAGCACGGTTCAATGTGGGTTGTGATAACCCTATGAATGTATCCACAGTCAAAGGGAGACTTCTTGAGGCAGGTCTTAATAGTATAGTATAGTATATTATAGTATAGTATATTTACGGATCAAATAAATACAATCCACTTCAAAAATAAAAATACAAACACTATTTAAAACAGTCAAAATTAAAAAAACTTACAAATCTAAACATCCATTAAAGTGCTTCAAAGACAAGCATTGACAATATTAACTAATTTTTCAAGAACTGTAAAATTTTCAATTTAAAGACATTAACAACAACAATAATAATAACAATAATAGTACATTAACGGATCAAACATATACAGTCTATTTCAAAAATAAAAAATAAAAACACTATTTAAAACAGAATCAGAATCAAGAAACTTACAAATCTAAGAATGCATTAAAGTTCTTCAAAAGACAAGCATTGGCAATTGACAACATTAACAAGTTTTTCAAGAATTGCAATATTTTCAATTTAAAGACATTAACTGGCAAATGATAAATATCAATGTCAGTGGAAACTGAATTCATTTCCCTACACATTCGAGAAATAGGACTGTTAATGTCATAATTCGTTCGGTAATATATCACTTCAAACAAATCGTGTGCTCTAAAAGCTCTTGGAGGAACCGATAATCCAATATTATTGAGTAGTTCGGGAGAATCAATACAAGAGTTAACAATCTTATAAAGCAGAACGAGGTCAAGATATATGCGCCTCACACATAATGGTAGCAACCCCAAAGCATCGGCAGTATCATCATATACAGACCCCTCCCGCTGCATTCCCTGTTTAAAGGCAATGAAACTTAAAAACTTTCTTTGTACTCTTTCCACTTTTTCTTTGTATGTAAAATAATGAGGTGACCAAACTTGGGACGCATATTCCAAGACTGATCGAACTACAGAGCAGTATATCACTTTAAAACAGTCTACATTATTAAAATCCTTAAGCATTCTCTTCACAAACCCTAGCAACTTCAAACTTTTGTTCACAATATTATCAATATGTGTGTCGAAGCGAAGGGCCCTATCAAATGTAACACCCAGATCCTTCACACAGTCAACACGATTAATCGTGTTATTATCAAGAAAGTAATCAAAAGTTATCCAATCCCTTTTACGACAAAAACTTATAATGGAGCATTTATTAATATTGAGGTGCATAACATTTAATTTACACCATTCAGAGAATCGAGCTAGATCCCGCTGAATGCCCTCGCAGTCGTTGCTACTCCCGACAACCCGAAATATCTTTAAGTCATCTGCATAAAGAAGACATCTACTGAAAGTTATGATGTCCTCAATATCGTTAAAAACAGTTAAAAGGAGCGGGGCGAGGTGAGCACCCTGAGGAACACCAGAGGTAACATGTATATCAGATGATTCACAGTTGTTAATTTTTACTCGCTGTACTCTATCAGACAGATAACTATTTATCCATTGTAGAAATGATCCATGGATGCCCAAGCCTTCCAGCTTGTAAATAAGAAGCTGATGGTTAACTTTGTCAAAGGCCTTGGAGAAGTCAGTGTAAATAGCATCCACTTGACACCTCCTCTCCAAAGCCTCCACCAAGTACTGCTCATAAACAAGCAGATTAGTAGTAGTTGATCGACCTGCCATAAAACCATGCTGTGAAGTCGCTAACACATGCCTTAAAAGAGAACACATCTTTTGGTAAACAATACCCTCAAAAATCTTACTAAATAGTGAAAATTTCGAAATTCCACGATAGTTTTCAACGTTAGCTCTGTCTCCATTCTTATGGATTGGCGTAATGTAAGTAGTTTTCCATAATTTTGGAAAAACACCCGATGATAAAGAGATATTAAAAATCTGAGCCAACACTGCAGACAAAACACCCTGACAATTCTTAACAAATATGACTGGTATCCCGTCGGGACCGGTACCCAATTTACTGTTTAAATGATCTATTGCATTAAACACGTCCACCGGCTCAACTTGAAGGAAACTAAGGTTTACAGTTTTTGTGTAATTAAAAGTACGGGTATCACAATCTTCATGCGTGTAGACTGTGGAGAAAAAAGCTCTAAAGAGCTCTGCTATAGCAACTGAGTCCTCCGCTGTAACATTATTATGTGACATACTACTTGGATGAGAAAATTTCGTATTCTTGGCATTAACATATCTCCAGAAAAACCTACTATCAGACTTTATAGAGTCTTCAATGCCAGATATATGGTTTTGATAATTGTATTTATATGTGTACTTACATAGCTTACGTATCTCTGAAAATAAAATGTAATCAGAATTGGAATTGGAAATTTTATATTGTTTGTGGGCTTTCTTTTTTTCAAAAATCAGAGACTTTAATTCTGGACTGAACCATGGCGGAAATTTTTTATTTTTTGCTTTAGCTTTAGGGACATAGATATCAAAGCAACAATTCAAACACTGATAAAACGTACTTAATATTAAATCAACCTTATTCTGCGTCATTAATGAGGCCCAATCAAAATTTGCCAAGAAAAAGTTCATTTCCAAATAGTTGCAGTGTTTAAAATCATTATAGTAGTATTCGAAATTCAATTCATCAAATTTTGTGGGTAGCGGAATTTCTAAATATAGAGCTGGATGATAAACATCACAACGCTTAATGGGTTCTGTGCAAATGACAACTTTAACATCTGAACCACTGCTAAACACCAAATCTAATATGTTGCCCGAGACATTCGGAAATGAATTCAGTTGGTACATATTTAAATACGCTGACAAATCTGATAAAAGTTCTGATTGTTTATTTAAGGTTCCCATGGGAATCGCTCCAAACTCATTATTACTCCACAACAAACCTGGCAAGTTCAAATCACCACACATCAAAAAATTATCACACTTGTACTCTTCTAAAAGACAGTTCACAGATGAACAGTACTCCTCGTATACTTCTACTTGTGATTGTGGAGGAATATACACACAACCCAAAATTAATTTATACCGATTTATGGTGACCATAACAAAAACCTGTTCGACAGTTTTATTTGTTGATTTGAGCTGGTAAGATGAAAGATTTCTTACGGCAATCATAACTCCACCGCCACGTTGACTTACACTGGTATCCATTGAACGGTCACATCGATATATGTTATAGTCAAAGAGCTTTAATTCACTATTGTTAATGTCATTCTTTAACCATGTCTCAGTAAAGAAGAGTATATTGTATTCATCAGTCACTTCTGAGGACATCAAGTCCAATTTCTTATTATTTACACTTCTTACATTCTGGTAGTATGCTGTTATAACGGTCTGATATTCATTCTTCTCCCCTGGTTTTGTCTTATCCCGTTTTGGACCTGTGTCTCTATAATGGCTACGACCATCATCAAGTACTTCCACCAGTGATTCCGAGATTGTTGGTTCGGAATTTTTGTCAATATTATTATAACCCATAGTTGAATTATTTCCATTGCTGATTTCTGTTGTTCTTTCGAAAGGAAAATCTCCTAACAATAACTCCATCCGGCCAAGTCTTTTCATCATAAAGGTTGTCGATAAGGTCAACATCCGCACCGATCTTAAAAGCCAAGCTCAAAGCTTCAGGTCTCTTTGGTAGTAACTCGGTTGTAAATAAGTGGCCTGGAAATTTACTCTCTAGATATTGTTTGATATCATCTTCCGTGGTATTAAGATTAACCCTGCCGACTGAAAGCCATACACGCCGGGCAGCAGAGGCGGATACAAAACGGTCTCAAAACCTCTTCTTAAAACAATTAATAAAAAAAAGAGACCTAATTGGGCTAGAGACACAAGAATTGGATAACTGCAGGCTGAAAAAAGGTCCTCTGGACTGACGAATCAAAATTTGAATTTTTGACCCAAACGAAGAGTTTTCGTCCGGGGGCAGTCGAACGAAAGGGTGAATGAGGCATGTACTATGGCTTCAATTAAATACGGTGGAAGGTCTGTGATAATTTGGGGTTTTTTTGTGGATCCGCCGTCGGGGATCTTGTGCGAATTGGAGGAATTTTAAAAAAAGAAGGTTACAATAACATATTAGAGGAAGAGTGCAGTTCCTTCTAGGACCTGTTTAATTAGTCAAGATAATGATCCTAAACACATATCAATGACGTGCAAGAGTTTTTAAAAGAAAAAAAACAATAACAGACTACCGGACTTGAACCATATAGAATTATTGTGGTATCAGCTTGATAGACAGGTACGCAAATGTTGTCCTACATCTCAGGAAGACTTGTGGAAAAAACTGCAAGACGAATAGCAGAAGATAACCAAGACAACATTGAAAAAATTAGTGGTTAGTGGCTGAAGCTGTGTGAGCCCGTCATTAAAAACAAAGGTGAACACATAGATGAGTATAAAATTTAAGAGTATTGAAGAACCTACACTAAAAGGGTTGTAAATATAATTAAGCCTGTTAAATAGTCGTTTTATTCAGGTACTTTTGTCCAGTTAGATATTACTTTGGGACCATAGTGCAGCGTCCTGATTCCCCTCATAATGAATCAAATTGCAAATTTACTCTTATTTAAACGACTATGTATAGATCTATGGTTATGGAGATCCTCATATACAGATTAGAATTTGTAGTATGCTGTATAATGTAAAGTAGCGGAGCAATGATGATATGAATTCAGAGACAAGACCGGGGTTACGCTGACTAAACTGTTTCAGATACATCGAAATAATGTAGATAATTGTACTTTTCATTTAAAAATTGATTAAAAAAAATTCTATATAGAGCTGAGGTGCATCGCAAAGAACTTTCAAATAATATTCACTTCGACTGTCTCTTATTCAATAAGTCTCATAAATTAAGTATTTTTTTGATATGAATTAAAAATGTTAACTGTGATACATGATAGTTTTTCAGATTTAAACGAGAATTAAAAAATTAAATAATGGGCTTAACAACGGTAATTTGATAAACGACGAAATTTTCAAATATAAAAATAAATGAATACTTAAGTCGTTAATAATATAACCCATAATACACTAGTACACATAGGTATCCTATGAATTCTTAAATATGCGACCAGCATAAAATTAATTCCCATATAGTGCTGTTTTCTTTTTTTAATTTAGCAATCTTTGTATATTTTACTGTTTTTGAGATATATGTATAAATTCGAATTTCCGGTTCTCCATATTACTTATTACTTTTTTAAAAGGAAAATACCTCCTTCCATAAAACCAAATTTGACAAAAACGTATACTCAAAGACCTCATTACCACAAAAGCTATTTACATTGATCCCAGTAAAGCGTAAATATATAAACATGCCAAACAAATCCTCAAAGCATAGGGAAATATACCAATATTGATTATTATCACACTAATGATCTAAAATCTGTAGAGTCAAACTTTGCCACTTTGCTTTTATGTTACCGATTCTATTCAACGGTTTAACAAAATCGTTATCAATATATAGCAATAAGAATTTCTTTCTATGCAACCTACAAATCATTGGTGAATACTTCGTATTCTTTGAGAACTTAACATTATACGAAATCTTAAAAAAAAAAATAGGATTTTATAAAAATTTACGTGTTCGGCGGAAAACGACTAGTATTGTAAAAAGTTAGAGGAATGTGTTTGGGCACTATAATTTTAACAACGCAGTACCTAAAGGCATCGGATATTTTAATTTCCAATTTTTCTAAATAAGATTTGAAATCTAAAAGATTAACAACGGCAAAAACTTCATTCTTTCAAGAAACTTGCTAAAGAAAAATATTTTGGACAGTTGTCCAGTACCGTTGCCGTACAACCTGAACTAAGTTGTATACCTGTACAGGATTAGATGAAGTAATTTACCAAGAAACTATATTTTCTGCATTATATGATTAATTTTTATGCACTCTAAAGGGTCTGCTAATAAAGGAAGACAGTGTAAAATAGAACCCCCTGTAAACGAATATTTTTTTTTAATTTAAGGTATAACTGCGATTTTTTTTTATTAAGGGTTTTATATAGCTACATAAACTTTATAGTTTTTAAGATAATTGTGTCTAAGAAAAAAAGGTCACATTTTTAAGCATCCATTCAATCGTTAATATCATTCTTATTTTTGCGAGAAAAAAAAAGAAAAGATATTTATTATCAAGGAAGAAGACCAAAGCTGAGTAAACATTTTAAAAGCTACAGGAGCGTCAACACATTGGTCCATATTCAAAAAATTTTTATATTTAAATATATCAGTTTTTTCTTATAGTATACATGTACTGTTTTAATTTAATAGACTAATAAAAAACCTTTGTTCTATATATCCTATCCTTATTCCTAATAGTTTTTAAGATGTTTCAATTTCTTTAATGTAATTAATAGCCAAAAATTTATTTTTCTTAGAATTGTCCAGGCCCTGTTTCGCATATCTTCTACAGTTAATGGTGAACTAACAAATACTAAAATCCTACAGTAGCAAATCTAACGGAGTGATGGTGCAAGACCTTGGTGACCACTGAATGAAACTCCCTTGCCCATTCCATTTCTGCGGAAAGCGTTGATCCAAAAACGTATTAATTTCACAATTGTAGAGGTGCACCAGCTTGCTGCAACCACATACTCTCGCACTCATTCCTATCGAGACCTTGAAGCAGTTGGATAAGTTTCTTTTGTAAAAAATTTAGGTAATGATGAATACCACATCACACATAAATTGACCAATGATTTTGATGATGCACCTCTATTATCCAAAATGGTTTTTTTGTAGCATAATAATACATGTCGTGTCGATTTACAGATCCATTACTTCTAAAGGTAGCCTCATCTCTAACCATTATAGCATATAGGGAATATGAGTTTAATTCAATCTACGTATTTATCGTATGACAAAGGCTTACATGCCTTTAAAATACCCATCAATTATTGACGTAATTCTATGTGATATGTGTGATATTTATATTTTTTACTGGTTCTATTAGCGGTGGATTGTGATATTTCATACAATGCAGCTAACTGCGGTTACCAATATGATGATTTTCTTGAACATGTTGCAAAATTTCTACTAATTTTTCTTCATTAATAGTTTTTCTGTTGACTGCTTTACGCCTTAGATAATCAACATTTCCACAATAATTGAATATTTCCATTAAGTTCTGAAAAGTAAGGGGAATAGGTAGGCGCCGATCGGGAAACTTCGTTTTATATTTTCTTTCAGCAAGATGGCAATTTTTTTCGACCATTCATACTCGTAAATCATATCTTCGGAAAAATCATTTTAAAATATAAATGCAATAAAATCTAGTATCACTATAAGGACATCAGAACAAGCGATTGCGATTGGAATTTCGACACTTTATGTAATTTTATTTTACATTGTTTTTTCCATAACTACTACGATTCAAAAAAAATCATAAAGAATAATAACACATAGTAAAAAAAATCGAAATATCTCAAAAAATACCATAAACAGATATTGAACAAAAGTTAAAAGATTCTTAATAGGCTACAAAATAAAATAAAAAATACAGGGTATACCATTTGAAAAAAATTATATATCTTAATTTGAAATTTTTCGAATTTCAGCCAATGGGTTTAACCATCCTGTAGCTTTTATTACAAATGATGATTAGAAATAGTCTTTACTTATCCTTAAATCTGAACATATTTCTCGCAAAATTAAGAACGGTATTCACGACTAAATGGATGCTTAAAAATTTTAGCTTTTCGTCTCAAAACACAATTATCTCAAAAACTATACAGTTAAGGTATATCAAACCCTTAACAAAAAAATTTTAAAATTACACATTTAATTAGATGTTCTTTATTTAAAAAATTAAAACTTTATGCTGTCCTCGTTTTTCGGCACAACCTGACAATATAAGTTAACCATATAATACAGTAAATATAGTTTCCTGGTAAATTGTACCTAAAAGGCATAAAAAATTTCGTTTTTTGGCACACCCTGTAGAGCCCCAAATATGCGTATAAATTAACCATAGAATACAGTAAATAGAGTATCTTGGTATATTTTGCCTAAAAGGAATGTACTGACTTTATCCAATCGTTGACTCACCCTGTACATCTAAGAAGGTACGAATTATGAAGACGCTACATCTCTATAATTGGGATTGAAAGAAAATTTTGTTTGTCCTTGGTACTCAGATACAGATCAACTTTTATACTTCCTAGGAATAATTGATGATAAAATCGAATTTACCATGGAAGAAGGCAAAAATCATGAAAGTGAATTGTTAAATATCAATATTAAAAAAACAATAATCACTTAGAACTCATTTACAGTAAACCCAAAACTATAGATATAGCTTCGATGAAGAACACTGTAATTTTAAAGAAAATTTTTTAGAAAACAATTTTATAGTGTTAATAACCCAAAAAAAGCCAACTTGAAATTTGTCAACTACACACCACAACTTGGTTATAAAATTTGTAATAGATGTCATAAATAAACTGAAGTAGGTTATTAGTTAAAAAAGGATAAACTTACTTTATCCAATCATTGACTCACCCTATACATCTAAGAAGTTGCCAATTATCAAGACGCTATATATTTATCTATAACTGAGGTTGAAAGAAACTTCTGTCATTGGTATTCAAATATGGGTTATTTTAGAAAGTTTCTAGTTGCTTTAATAAAAACGGATGATTCTTTTATTTGGGGTAGTACAGAGGAAAATATAGATCAGCTTTTATACTTTCTAGAGTCATTTGATGATAAAATCGATTTAACCATGTAAATGAAAATGGTAGTGGACTGTATTTTGGGCGCTGGTAAAGAATTTAATTTCAGGTAAAATTTTCAAAGAAGATATGATAATCTCGAAAAATTGAAAATGGCCTACCTCGTAGCTTCTCACTGATGTGGAAATCGTGGATGCTTTTCTGCAGCTGAGTCTTTTAGGTTTTGGCACTGTTATAGGTGTTGAATAAATAATTGTTTTTAAAGTTTTTAGCGGATTAGCCGGCGTATAGAGGTTTAACACTCGCGTTGATTAGTGTTCGGAACACGTGTTTTCTGCTGACGGTTAAAGTACAAGATGAATAGTGTTTTCTATCATGTACCGTTGAGGTGCGTGCGACACTTCTTCGCCATTTTGGGAAAAGATTGTCACATATGGCACAAAACAATACATGGTGCGAAATGGGATTAAAATAAAATTAAATTTAGCCTGCTTAGATACAAATGTAAATAATGAGATATGTTAATTTTACCACAGAAAAATATAAATTAAAATTTAATAATTCGGAAAGACGGGACACCATGAAAAAAAGGCAACTTGAACGAACTTGATATTTATAGAAAACTCAAAACTATAGACACAACTTGGATGAAGAATATCGAACATTAAAAGACAATTGTTTAGAAAAGAATCCGAAAGAAACCAACTTTAAATTTGTCAACAACACGCCATAATTTAGTAATAAAATTTGTAATAGATTAGGTCATAAATAAACGGAATATGTGCAGAGGCGGGTTTAGCCTCTCTCTTTGGGGGGGGGGGGATATCACAAAAGTACAGCATAACAAGTGAAAGCAAGTTCTCGACAGGAGGAGGGGCGTCAACAGTTCTGAATTTGAAGTTCGGGGGGAGGGGGGAAGCATCACAAGCGAAAGCGAGTTGTCGACGAGGAGGGGGATGCCAACGCCCTTCACATTCTTAGTGTAAGAGGCAGAGTCGGGTCTATTTCCCTGAATTCAAAGCTCTTGGGGGGACATCCCCCTGGAGCCGCGCCTAAAGATGTGTAGGTTACTAGTTAACAAAAAGGCTAGAATATACAAATTAGATAAATCAGGGGAGTATAAAATTAGAACTACACTTTTAAATAGTATAAAAATTTCAGGAATATCATTATATAGATCATAATCATTTCATAGATTTAAATAGCATTAAATTACAACATTCCGAAAATAAATAATCTAGTCAAAATATATATTTAACTTCGCAAAAATTCGCATAGAGCTGAAAATTTGTATAGGTTTTAAATACTCTATTACAAATAAAATATCAAAAGTCCATATTGATCTTACATAGGCGAAGAATTTTATTCAAGGTCAAAGGTCAAAAATATTGGTTTTATCGCATTTTTCTCGTACACGGAAGGGTTATTGTAAAAATAGAACAAACAAAAGTTACATATCATGCAATTCTATACAAAAATTGTTTTTATCCCGTTTTTCCTACAAATCACCATTCCTGAGATATCGCGATTTCAAACATTGAAAATACTAATATGCACTCTTACGCGGCCTGTATACGAGTAAGTCATCGGATGTTCAATATAAGTAATAATGGAAATATTGGGTTGTGTGGCTGACACACTAAAATATGTACAAATTTTATAATTCTGAATCAATATACACTCCGTCCCTAATTCGGTTCTCCTGTATAATCAAAGGGTAATAGAGCAATTAAATCAAAATTGAAGTTAAAGTATGCTAATAAAATTATTATAACTGAGAAAGAAGCAAGTTTAACATTTATCTGTTTTATTGACAATCAGCACGATATTCTCAACAAAGCTTGGTGTAACAATAGAAAACAAAATGGAAAAGGCGAGCAATTTAGACTACTGAAAGCTGTGGCAGCAAACATTCGAGATGATATTCAATCTACAGTATTTGACAATAATAAAAACCCTCACCTAGTCGAATGTTTGAAAGTATTGACAGTGAAGTTCCCAAGTTAGTGACTTATTTTTTGGAGCGAGTATTTTTGGAAAATAAACGATTTAAATTAGAATATTTAAAATTATTATGTAGAACTATCAGCCACAGTATTATGGCTGCTGTCTTTCAAATCAAGTTTGCAATTGGCTCTCTTAGTTTTTCCTTTCATCAATAATTTGGATCAAAAGATCTTATAAAGATTTTTTCGCCTTTTGTTTGTGTGCATCCTATAGTGATACTATGATGTATGAGACAGCAGCAGTTCTTCAGTTTATTTTATGTCTAGAAACTAACACATTAATTAATTCAATATGTTGCAGACAATGCAGCTATAAATGTATATACTTTACAAGGCCATAGCATGCTCCACATCATGGGCATCATTCAAATTATTACTCCGAAAAATTCAATTACAGTAGAAGAGCCTATAATCACAAAAAGCTAAAAATTTCGCGGCAAAAGCTCATGTGTTAATATGAGTCTATCAAAATGATGGTGTGGTAGGACATAGTAAAATATCTGTGTCAAATTTTGCTTCCGAAGTGAAACAACAGTATATTTGCTAAAAAAAAGATATGTTCAACTTTAATCATTACTAATAGTACTATTTTTCGAATCAGTAGGATACTGTCTAATAAAACTTAATTACATTACACTAGATCCTACAGTATGCTCACTAAAGAAACTACGTTAAAAAATGCGCCAACCTCCTTACCGGTGGTGCGGAAATGTGTGTATATTATGGAGAATAAGTCTATTAACTTTTGGAATCGCAATATCTCAGGAATGGTGATTCGTATGAAAGAAAGTATAAAAACAATTTTTGCAGAGAATTGCACGCTCTATTTTTATGATAATATCTACCGTTTATGAGAAAAATGGGGAACACCGATATTTTTTACTTTTGGTATCTCGAATAACATTTTTAGCAGACGTAAGATCGGTGGGGACTTTTGATATTTTATTTGCAATAGTGCATTTAAAATCTACACCAATTTCCAGCTCAATGGGTTTTTTACGAAGTTAGCACCTTTTTTGTCTATGTTGACTGGACTAAAATGCAAATGATTAAATTTATTAGACCAAACTTTCTCTCATCTGCAATTATAAATAGATATATAGATAGCATCTTTATAATTTGTACCTTCTTAGATGTACAATAATACAAATAAAAAATATGTTTCTTCAAACACACAGTAAAATATTGAGTATATACAGGGTGCGCCATCTTTTATGTCGGTATGTAAATATTGAATAACTTTGACATTTACCAACCGATTGATTTGGTTATACGTGTTTTTGAAACGTCAGTTTAATACAGTTTTAACCATGAATCGCTTTACACCGAAACAACGCGCCGAAATAGTGACAATGTACATTGAAAATAGTTGTGTTAACTTAACGTGCATATCGTCGAAAATATTGTGGCCAACAAGCACCGTCTGACAACACTATCCGTTGTTTGGTTTCGAATTTAGTTGAGTACGGGACAGTGGGAGATCGTCAACATACCGTTCATCAACGACCAAGACGTTCCAATGAACTGGTTGAAGCGGTCAAAGAGAGCGTTGCCCAGAACCCAAAAGTGTCGCATCGTCACCGCGCTCAGCATTTTGGCGTCAGTGGAATTACTTTGCGGCTCATTTCGAAGGATGATTTTCATTTGCTGCGTATAAAGTGCAGTTAACACAAAGAGTATTGCCGACAGACCGTCCACGTCGCTTAAAATACGGCCAAACCGTCGCTCGAATGGTTGACACTGAACCTGATTTTTGGAAGCAAATTTTGATGACCGACGAGGCCCATTTCACACTCTCTGGCGGCGTTAATAATTAAAATTTCCGCATTTGGGGGACGAAGAATCCACATGAGATCCACGAAACGCCATTGCATGCCCGAAAAGCGACTGTTTGAGCCGGCATTTGCGCCAAAACCATCACTGAGCCTTCTTTTTTCAAAGAAAACGAAACAGTCGATGGAAATCGATATCGGTGGATGTTGGCTTATTATGTCTGCCCACAAACGCGTGAAAAAGGTCTTGATAGTTACTAATTTCAACAAGACGGTGCGCCATGCCACACTGCAAATCAAACAATCTAGTTTCTGCAACGGAAATTCCCTGGACGTCTGATGTCAAAAAGAGGGACATTGACTAGCCACTCAGATCTCCAGATTGGACCGCTCTGGACTTCTTTTTGTGGGGTTATTTAAAAAGCAAAGTGTACGCCAGCAAGCCTCAGACCATTGAAGAGCTCAAGCTCGTGCCGAAATCACCACAATACTACCCGAGATGCTTGAAAGGGTAACGGAAAACGCAGCAAAAAGGTCACATTTTGATTTACCCAATAAAAATGGCCACTTGATCGATGTAGTATTCAAAAACTAGTCCCAATAAATTGTAAAGGATCAAATTTAATAAAAAATACCTCATATATAGAAATCAGTTTGTTTTTTTTAAGTTATTCAATGTTTACATACCGACATAAAAGATGGCGCACCCTGTATAAATAATGGAAAAAAATGTTTATTTGTAGAATTAAATGTACTCTTGACCAAGCCCCCAAAGGGCGAAACACATGTAAAGTTTAGCTCTATTAAAGCAATAAAATGATAAAAAAACATACTGTGTTTTATTTACTTAGATACTTATACTACTACTTATATTACTTAACTAGATTGGTATAATAAAAATATTTATATATCAGTATGGAAAGAGGTCCACTTTTAGTTCTAAAAGATAACTGTGAGATGAGAGGTTTGCTAAAATATGAGTATATAGTTCAAAAGCAAAGTTTCGTCATCTTTAATATACCAACTAGGCACACTGCAAAGGAATAGTTAAACCAGAATCAGTAAACAGAAAAAAAAAACATAATAGCTTCTGTGAACGAGGCGGTTTAAATTTTTCCGCGTCTTATGAGTACAACCAAAAAAATAAGTAATTTAAAATTAACTGCCAACTTTAATCTCAAATTTTCAGTTAAAAAAGAAAATTATTAATTGCTTACCTAATAAGTGGAAAGGCGTTAACGGTTGGAGGTGGTACAATGTCTGTGGTGGGCGGTATTGGTTGTTGTGGAGTTGAACGTAAAAGTAAAAAGTGCTGAAACTGAGCCTGTTGGAGAATCACTGGTAACTCGTAATGGTGGAAAAAGTATATCATCGAATGCTAAAACAAAGAAGAAACAGTATTACTTAACGAATGGTAATTTAAATTATCTTCTAATCTATCTATCTAATTTTGTTTTTATAAGCATGATATCCTCGTACATGGAAACACTGAAAACAGAACTTTTTACATACGATACGAACCAATATTCGTTATACGTATAACCATTATTTAATTTAAAAATATAATTTAGAATTGACTTGACATATGGCATTACCACTGACAACTTCTTATTAATGAACTTCAAAAAAAAACTACTTTAATTACAGGTAAAGGTAAGTTTTATTAAAACAAAGACGTCTCTTCAGAGCATGTAAGTGTGTAAGTCATTTAAACTGTGTTAGAGTTTTTTGCGCAATTTCCTGAGCTAAATTGAAAAAAATTGTTGGTGCGGTTAAACAAGTAAAAATACATTTTTATAACTGCTTATGAAGATAAAAGTAGTAAACTCAAATTCACCTTTATCTTGCTTCACACTGATAATTAACTTTGAAACTGGTCGATGGTGGAAAGTGAAAAAATTATATAATAATTTTTTCATTATTGACAATCTACTTGAGTCAAATGTTTTTTAAATAGTTTTACAAGAAACTGCCTTATATTTATATTTCGCGACCACGCACGTTCCGTCCCATTATTATTGAGAAAAATAGATTGAAAAATAGGGAGTAAATGATTGATGTTACATCTGTGGTTCATATATGTGCCTAATAGATACAAAACGGAGCATTAACGAATTCATGAAATTTGCAACATGTGTCCCGATGTTATGGCGTGAATCAAAAGATTTTTAATGTATCCAACTTTAATAAAGCCAATAAGAGTATCAGCGTCAGTGTCAACTTGGACTTGGTTTTATGAACTGTCCCCCATGAATCAGAAGTTGTAATACTGTCCCTAAAAGATTTTCTTGAAGAAAATGCACTTTCGCAATGCTCGTCAAACACCAGTTTCAATCCAGACAGTATTAGTGATTTAATGTAAACCATTTGAGGAAGAAAAATCTAGCACTTCCACAATTTTTTTATTGTACAGGAGAAAAAAAAATAATTAATGCATTTTTACTGTAAACATGTAAGATACTTTATCGAACATTTATAATAACGACTCATTCGCATTTATTCATGGATTCATCCAAAACGGGTCTTAAAGCTGTCTTACTTCAAGAAGAGAAAGAAGAACTCCGCACAAACCATTATGGGATAAGGCTTTTGGTTAAATACTATCAAATACGAATAGAGATGTAGCATTTGGTGCCTTGATCAAAAGTCTATGGGCACCGAACCCAGAAATCGCTATGGAATTCAGTTGCATATAAGGGGACCTAGCAAAAAATGCCCATACGAAAGTCTTTGAGAGAGATTATGATTCGAACCTTGAAGGTAATCCTCAAAGTTGTTAAAGGTCAAAGTTTTTTTTTTAACAAGGATCCCTATTTGTTACAACGGATATGAAAATAATGAAAAACATCCCATTCAAACTTGTAAATGTAAAAAGTCAAAATAAAAGTAATGTCATTTGAAGGTTAAACTCCGTTTCAATATATTGCAATCGACCGTTACCTCAAGGTTTAAACAGGATCATTTAGTTTAAAACCACAAGACCAGACTATGAAAAAATGTGACATGAGCCTCACCCAGTCGAGAGAGACGCTGGATTAAAAAAAGAAGGGGCTAAAATAATCAAACGTCTGCCAGATATTAAAAATACTAAAGAATCTAGTTTGATTAAGAATATGAAAATATTACCACTTCATATTAAGCTTGATATTATGGAGTAACATGTAAACGTTTGAAATAAGAACGGCTCAGCTTCTTTCGAGTCATCCTATATGATTTAATATATAATGAAAAAAAAAACAGTCGATGTGACCGAGCGACTTTCAAAAACATCCAGCGTTTTTTAAATAATGAATTTGTTCCAGACTTTACGTCCTCATTGTATATAATACATTTAATATTTCAAACTGTTTAGACAAGATATGCTAGCAAAACTAGTCAAAATAGATGATTGCATGTCTGAAGATCTGTATCACTTTCTAAAAAATTATTTCATGATTTATAAGAGAGTCAGCATTGCCAAAACTTTTTGCCGAACCCGTATAAGTGAGAATTTATTTATTAGAGACAACTTTATTGCAAAACATGTAACTTTCTATTCCAACTTGGTATTTATTGTTGCCAAGCTACCATACCGAAAAACAAGGGCCTGTAATAGCAAGGGCGTTCAGCGTCCCCGTTTCGGCGACAAGGCAATTTTGACGAAAGTTCCGTCGTCCGTTCACAGGCTATTGCCGCCCCGGGTGGCCTCGCCGGCGGTGATGGCGACGAGAAAAATAACTTAGATATCCCGTAGGGGGTGGTAATTTAGCCAATCCTTCAGCCCGTCCAAGAGGGTTGTTGTTCCTGTCGCCAACAATTCTAAGATGAAAATGATGCTGTCACGTTGCCAGCACTGACGGAAAAAATGTTTTTCATAATCCGTAACATATTTTATACACTGTTTTCCTTCCACAAAGGTGATCTGAAACTGATTTCAAAATAGTATTTGATTCAAATTTGAACCGTTAAAGCATACAACTGGGCGAAGAGAAAATAAGTTAATAATTCATAGTTATTTTTGTTTGAACGTATGACGAAGCCTTACAATAGATCTTGTGACGTCAGAATAAGCGACCAACAACACAAATACGTAAATCATACTGCTAAAAACAGAAATAAAATTAATATTTATATCTTCAGTTAGGATCCAATTTCCTAATTATCCGAACCGATATCTTTAGACCATTGGGAGACTTTTCCTCTACATCCTCCAGCAGTAAAGCATATTTGCTGAGAGATGTAAACATGGTTCCTGCTACTGTAGGGCATGAATATATCAAGAATTGTGTCGCTTCATAATTTTTGACATCCTGTGCTAGTCCAATTTTATGAATATGAGCTTTTAACCTTAGAAGGGGCTCGCATTTGTAAAATATTTGAATGTTAGGTTTAGGCTTTTTCGTAGCTGCTCCCACTTTCATCGTTGACCCATGTCGAAAGATTGGGCTCGATCAGTGCACGGGGGGGGGGGGGTCGCAGGAGGAGAAGATTGTTACCATCTAGTGTCACGTGGCGGCAATTTGCTTAATGCGCGCCTACTCACGTAAGTACAAATTATGTAACTTGTACAACCTAAAAACGGTTGTATAAATGTTTGTCGATCGTCTACTATAAAGAGAAGCCATGGCCATTCTCCAATTACCATATGTCCCCCAGACAAGACCTCGTCGTCGCAAACGTACAAGAACCAGGTATGAGAACTTGTACACGTAAGCCCAGTGACAATGATAAACCATTAACAGAACTTGTTTGACGTACGTCAACTATTCCATCCTCTCAGGCAAGTATACCAGCTGAGTCTGAACGTTTGTTCGTTGCGCCAAATTCGCAACAACGACCAACTAGAGTTCGTCTGTATGAAGGTAAAGATGGGACTAAGTGGTTAGTTCAACCTCCTTCACGACATACGGACAAGACAGGAATATATTGTCATACACCGTCCCGGAGTAAAGGGAGAGGAGGCTAGTAATTCTAAAACACCTATAGAATGTTTCCGTTTGTTTATTACCAATTCATTGCTTGAAGATATTGTGTTATTTACTAACACATACATACAAGCAGATAAAGACAGACTCAAAAGAGACAGACTGAACTAAAATAGAAGCTCTTACAGGTTTACTGCATCTAGCTGGACTAAAAAAATGCATCACGTACACATTCAAGAATGTGAAGTAATGGTGGGACTACCGCTGACATTTTCAAAGCAACTATGTCGATAAAGGCTTTTTTTTGCTAAGAAATCTGCGATTTGATGATGTAATCACCAGAACTGAGCGAGCAAGTCATGACAATTTGACAGCTATGCGAGATATTTTCGAAGCTTTTGTTACCAATTGTCAAAAGCATTATCAAGTTGGAGAGTATTGTACAATGAAAGAGATGCTGGAATCCTGCAGAGGACGATGTAAGTTTCGGGTTTATATGATTGATAAACCTGTCAAATACAGTAAAAAAATATATGCTCTCGTTGATACGAAGTCATTTTATACCAGCAACTTGGAGGTATATGCTGGGAAACAACCAGCAGAGCAGTTCAGTATTGATAATTCAGCAAACGTTTTGGTAAAAAGATTATCAAGGAATATTCTCCAGTCTGACCGAAACATAACTATGGACAACTTTTTTACTTCCATACCTCTTGCTGACCAGTTGCTAACACCATAGAACGAGCAGTGCTGGAACTTCACGCAAGAATAAAAAAGAAATACCACTATGTTTTCTGAACATTAAATATAGGGCAAAACTATGTTCAATATTTGACTTTGGCAATAAGAAGGTTTTGCTGCCTCATGTTCAAAACAAGAAGCAAAAAAGATGGTTTTATTATCAACTTTGCATGAGGATTACAAAATCAATGAAGGCACAAAACTTACTGCAAAACCTAAAATTATTACTTTTTACAATGAAACTAAAGGTGGAGTCGACGTTGTGGACCAAATAAAAGAAGAACATTATATTGGTAGAATGACACGCAGACGACCAATGAGGTTATTTTATTCAATTCTGAATATTGCTGGTATAAATAGTCAGATAATTTATAAAGCCAATACTGAACATTTGATGCTACGATGACTGTATTTGAAAGAGATCTCGATGGCCCTAGTTAAAGCAGATATGACCAAAAGGTGTTCTATTACGAAGTTTAATATTCCTCTGAGGAACTAAATTGTTGTACATTTTGAAGAATCCCCACCTTCAAAGAAAGAGGGCAAATGTGGTATATGTCCAATAAAAAAAAAATAGGCGCACCAAAAAATGGTGTCAAAGATGCTCAAAATTGCTACGCAACGAACATTGCATGTACTTATGCGAAAACTGTTATGCTGGAACATATTCTCTAGATGAAGACAATTTATGATTTTTTTACATTTTTTCATTTTTTATTAATATTATGTAGGATAAGTTAAACAAGTTCCTAAAAAAGTTACTTTATTCAAAAATTATTATAAGCCAAAATGTCCTTGTTTGTCTTTTACTTAAGCCGTGAAAATTTAAAATTAATATGAGCGGTTTAAATGCTCCCCACGTGCCCACTGATGTAGTTCAGAAGAGTGCGCCCACTTTAAAATTAATCTGCAAGTCCTAGTGTGGACCGATTAGAATTTCAAGACAGTCTACTTAGCTTCAATACCTAGTGAAAACTGTGTCCTTGGGTTGGACCTGATATGAAAACTACCTTATGTCTCGCTTCACTCTAATAGAAACAAAAATATAAAGGTCTGGTTTTGCCTTCGTCCACCTCAAAAAATAGGTAATTGAAAATACAATAAAAAATTTCTGAAGATCAATCTATAAATTGACATACTTACAAATGGAGCTGTTATTATTTTTCAGGATTGTATTAGGAATCACGAAGACAACATTTTTAATTTTACTGCAATACACATATTGCAATCACTGTATCTGTATATTAGAAGCATTCGCTTCAAAGAGTTTCAAGTACGTTGCACAGTTTCACGATGGAAGAATAGCAAAATAGTATTTGTATATCGCCACTAAATGTGACAGACACCCAGATTTCTTTAAACTCTTCGTTTGAAATATTTAACGCTCAGATGGATATTTTTCATTTATTTCTATCAGTATATCTCCATTTCGCTGCTTACATGTTGTTATACTATTACTATCCTTTCTATACATAGTATTCACTGTCGAAAAAATAAGACTTGAAGATGTTTCTGTAAACAAAATTGCACGATCCTGTACCAATATTATGAAGTTCAGTAAATTTTGTTCGGAAATAGTTTATATTTTTATAATAGATATTAATATTAGGCTTTTTAGTACCTGTTTTTCGCTCTAGCAGATAGACAAGCGTGTCGAGTTTTTAAGCCGAAACTGAAGCTCCCAAGACCACGTACTACCGCGGTTACGTGAAATAAGCGGATTTTTGAAGGCAAAACTCAAGCTTTTAAAACCACATACCCGGTACATAATAGCTAGGCTAGCGAAGCGAGTTTTTATAAGTATAAAACACAAACCCCAAACTCGCATCCTTGCTTTTCGCCTCTGTCTGCTGAGTAACAGGCATTAATCTTGTTGCGCGTGGGATATGTGGTTATCAGAGCTTATGTTTTGGCATATTTATAAAAACTTAGTCCACCTGTCAGCTGTGTAGTAACCATCAATCTAGCTATGCTTGGAATACGAGGTTTTGGAAGCTTGAATTTTGGCTCAAAAATTTAATCCGCGTGCCTGTCTGCTATGTAACGGATATTGATCTAGTTGCGCGTGGGTTCAATTCTTTTACAGATTTAATTAGTGGATTTTTTCCATTTGACCTTAAAATTATCTTAAAATGACCTCGGGTTAACCTTGAGGTATTAAACAAACCACGAATTCAGACTCAGCACGCTCAAAAGTCTACCTATTTTCTTTTATAGATCTGTTTAGTAGATTTTTCTCAATTCGACCTTTAAAGGATACTGAAATGAGCTCTGGCTGACCTTGGTGGATTAAAGAAACTACGAATTTGGATTCAGCGACCCCAAAAACGTACATATCTGCTTTTCCATATATATTTAGTAGATTATTCTCAATTTGATCTTGAAATGTCGCTAAACTGACCTTGGAGGATTAAACAAACTACGAATTCGGATTCAGCGACCCCAAAAACCTACATTTTTTTCAGATATATTTAATGGGTTTTTCTCAATTTGACCTTATAATGACCCTAAAATGGTCTCTAGTCGACCATGGGGATCAAACAAATCACAAATTGAGATTCAGCGACCTTAAAAACGTACATATCTACTTACTCAGATCTATTTAGTAAATTTTATTCCATTTGACCTTGAAATGAGCTTGAACCTGACGTGATAGAGGTTAGCAGACCTCAGATTTCGATTCAGGACATCTAATTACGTAAAAATAAAATGGTCTGATCAAATAGGCATCCACTTTTTTTTTGTAAGCCTGTGTTATCAATTCTGTGCTATTCATTGCCGAGAAATAAAAGATTATTGAATTTTAAATCTTTAACTACTGTATCTTCTGACAACAATCTCTTCGATTTAATCTTTGAAAGACATCTGATGTTTCTACTAACTTTGAATAAATTTGTACCGTATCTTGTCTTCAATTGTGCAGTTATCATTTCACTATTGTTGTTAATATTGGCTTTGATACAATTATAAACTAATTTAAAAGTAGAGGTATTTTTTACTAAACTGATATTGAGCTATTTTTTTTTCTTGAAATCCTTGTGAACTGCATACCATTTAAACTGTGTGAATGTAAATTCGTGTCTTTCAATGTCCGAGTGTTGCTCTTAATTGATCGTGGGAGAACTCATTTGCCAAGTTGATTCTTTATGACAAAGCTGACTTTGCACCAGTTAAATAATTTGTGCTTTGTCAGAAATAATAATGATCTTTGTCAGTAGCTGAGTTTAACAGAAGAATTTTCTTCTCTAAATAATTTATCCTTTCGACATAAAGCCTACATTGTTTAACTGCTGAATGACACAGAAAGTAGCAAATGACAAGCCCGCGTTTTCTTCAGTGGAACTAATCTATACACAGTTATCTTGATTGCAGACCTCACAAGTAGTAGCACAATTTCCATCGTTATCATGCGAAATATTGGAGTTACAATATGCACATATACTAATCTGTAGGTAGATCTTTAAAATTCCGTGAAAATGGGTGAATGAACCAATTTTATTATGAGCATTCAATACGGTCAGAAACAGTTCTATAATAATAATTATAGCTATTTACAGACTTGAGCGTCTCTAAATATTATAAGAACAAATATTCTACTCACTGTCAATAACAACTTAACCTCATAAAACTATAGCAGAAAAAATAACAAGTTTTAACATGGAATTAGCCTGGATTCCAAGAGAAATTCAGAAATTCTAAGTAATCGTTATCCATGTCAGGTAAAAATTATCCTACATTTAGAAAATATGAAAGTACAAAAAATATTTTACATTAACATCCTGTATCTTGCAAATGAAGTTATCTAAGATAAATCGTTTTATTAACTGTACATCTTAAAAATATCTCCAGAATCACCTTGAGAATTTTCTAAAAATACTTGTCATCCTGTATTGAGGGACTGTATCTGATAAGAATAATTTAATAATCATCGACACTCGTTAAACTAAAAATATCGGACGAACGACCTTTCAAAAAAAATTAATTTCTCTTTACCATGTCAGCGAAATCCACCAACTGCAGAAAATGTCGCAATGTTTCATATTTATTGTACTGCAAAATATTTCGCCAAGAAAAGAAACACAGCGAACAAATTAAACTGACAAATGAGAAAAAAGAAGCCAGAACTAAGCAAAATAACTGGAAAACTTTCTTAGGCTTTATTTCAATGGTACGCCAGCTTTCGGCATTTTAGTGGTTTTAATTTTAATAATACAAAGTGGTTCATTAAAAATAGAATATAGCAAAGGCATGATGGCATTTAAGAAACTGGACTGACGTTGCGTGAAAATATGCCTATTTTTTATGATCAATCTACGAGATGTTTGATCTCAAAAATTAATTTTCGTGTTTAATACTTTTAAAAGAATTAGTACATTAACGGAAGAGGAATAAAGTTTTCTTCTGAAAATAACCATATTAAAAATATATTCTTCCAATATACAGGGTGTCCCATTTTTAAAAGCGCACCTAAGTATTTCCTAAAGTTTGCCAGATATAAGAAAATGATCAATAGAAAAGTTATAGGGTTTAAAAACGGACATTCAACAGTGACCTTTGACTTTAACCTTGGGATTGACCATTAATATTATGAAAATGTAAAGAAATGAAGTACGAAAATTTCACGTTCAAGTAAAGTAAATACTCGGTTCTGAGTGCGTATAAAAAAAACCATTATTTATATTTTTTCATACGAAATACAACATTCACATCAAAAGATATAGAAAACTAAGCGTTTTTAGAAGAAAAAATATAAGAATTTTGTTAATTTAAGTAAGGTAAATTATGGTAACCTCGAATTTAACCCTGAAGGGGACTTTCAGGGTAAAGTTGTTTTTTTTTTAAATAAGATCATTTTTTTATTGCAGAAATAGAAAGTATGAAAAATTTTACATTGAGACATATAAATATCGTGTAAGGTCAAATGTCAACTGAAGATCATTTGAAGGTCAAATGTTTTTTTTTTCATGAATCAATCAACTAAGGGTGTTCGAGAGAAATTTTAATCACAAAAGCTGTAGGAATATAAACGGGTTAACTCATAGTTAAGTTAACGTTGATCATTAGAAAACGATGTAAGTCAACAACTCCTAGAATACTCAGACACAGCGCTAACCTGTAACGTCATTACCCGGTGGCAGTTAAATCAACACATTATTATCTACTTTTTAATGGATTTATGTTTTTTTTTAGTATTAAATTTACTTTACGTGGCAGTTATTTAAATATTTTAAACTCATATTTAAGTATCGCCATTAAAAAAATCAGGATCTTTATATAATCAGGAATCTTTATACATTATGACGCGTTTTCGTAGGCGGGGAGCAAGGAGAGCACGTCGTGCTCTTCGGCACTGCTTCATTCAGGGCAGGGGAACATGGGTCAGTGGACATTTCTCGTGCAGACAGTCATCGGTCAAATGCTCAGCGCAGGGGTATCGGGTCGGCGGTATCTACTAATATTCGGGATATCCCTGCTGTCTCAACTGATCAACGGTTTGACTGCCTGAAGGTCAAAACATCCACTCGGTGGTTGGTTCTCGGGCGCCACCCTCGGGATTCATGTGGTCGAGGGCCCACTTATACACCGGGCAGCTTGTTACAGTGGAGAAACGGCAAGCCAGGGGTCATTGCGTGTATTAGTGCTGGCTGCCGGCTGCCAATTGTTATATATAATGTTAAAAATGGGACTAGGTATTAAAACAAACGGTTACAAAACATCCTGTATCATGTATTCTATTTTTTTATACAAAGACATGGCCTAAAACTAACTTACAATCTAAGATAGACAATAATATAAACAAATAGACGGTCTGGAGGGCAAGAGTATGTTTTGAGAGCTGTTTATGGTAGCTCACACTGGTCGGTTGCGCTAAAGACGGTAACCCGGCGGTATCATTTACGACGCTATTCACGTACCTCGTACTACACGGTCGCAACGCTATTCACGACGGCTCGTACGCAAATTATCGCGTTTTGTATCCAAAATCCGCGTTCACGGTTCACGGCGCTTCGTATTAAAATTCGACCGACGGCAGTATACGCGGTATGTAACAATAACCCGGCATCGATCGCCGATAGCGGCGTTTCTACATGGCGACGGTGATCTCTATACGCGGCGGCGGCGACAAGCGTCGGGGAAGCAGTTGTTTAGCGCCTTTGTCAACGGACATCGGAGGACACCTGGCGGTAAAACACATTCCTGGTCAATACGGAAACAAAGATAATATTGACGGCATTTAGTGCGTGTGTGTATCGGTGACGGTAGGAAGGAACGAAAGGAACTGACGCTGCCCGTTCTTATAAGGGTCCTCGACAGCGTCAGCAGGATAGAACGACATTGCCCGTTCTTATAAGGGTCCTCGACAATGACGACCAATAGCGGTAGGAAATTAGGAAAGAAACCGACACTGCCCGTTCTTATAAGGGTCCTCGGCAGTAACGGTAGGATGACACAACATTGCCCGTTCTTATAAGGGTCCTCGGCAATGCTGGCCATTAGAGGGGTAGGACGTAAGGAAGGAAGTGTATGGTAAAACACCATATACATACAAGCCTAGCCTCACCTGCATTGCTAGACCAGGAAGGCGTAGTCCGGCAGGCGACCCAGTCCAGTCCGTTTGGACTGTTGACCCGGGTGGAGAACGTGCAGTTCTCAGCGAAATAATGGTCTGCTCAGGCTTAAATAGACGGCCCGAGCTCCCACTCTGTGACGGCGTGCGGGGATCGCGCATACAATACTGATGTATGCGGCGCGCGATTTCTATGGTCGGACGCTCCGAAAATCTCGGAAAATGATATTTCCCGGCATAGCGCGGCAAATCTAATTATATTCCAGTAATATTGAAACTTTAAGCAATCTTTTCCCGCAAGAATCAGATTTTGCAGATGTAAAATAAATAAGTAAAATCCCGGTGAACAAACTCATGCCCAAAAAATTAGTAACTTCGTTACAACATATTGGATCTTTATCATCAAATATACAGTATGGTCCATCTAGGACACAATTCGTCTGGGGCTTCCAGGATAACAGGAAGCTCGAAAGTCCTCGCCAGAACTCATTGATGCAGACCATGCAAGCCTCAATGGAGACCTTCAATACTATGCAGCAGTATATGCGACATCTCGTCCCTCCTACCTGAAGATCGTTATTCTTAACGTCAACGGTATAGAGACAAGAAGCTGGAAATAATCAACTTCGTAGAAAAGCATGAGATCGATACACTCTTAATCCAGGAAACCTGGTTAAAGGGTAATCGATTCTCATGCCCTAATTACAACATTTTCAGGGATGCTAGGCCAATTAGACGACTTGGCGGTACCATGATTTTGCTTAAAAAGCACATAGTAGCAAATTCTATTCCGTATCCTGACAATGTGCTGGAAGGTAAATTTGTCAGGATTAAAATGAATGATAAGCCACTTATTATAAGGTCCATCTATTCTAGCGACAATGCGGTCGTTGGTCTTGAAAACCTACAGAATGTATTTAATACCGAGGACCCAATGCTAAACACCGGCTTTGGGGTTGCAGGATTACAAACGCCAAAGGCATGGCTTTCGAAAATGCCTCCTAACAGCACAATCTGTTTCAAGTTATAGCTCCATACGAGCCAACACATTTGGCCATTATCGGACTACCTGAAATCTTGGATATCTTCTTAACCAAAAATACCGGCAGGTTGTCAAGACCGTTCGTTCTTCATAAGCTGACGTCGGACCACCTGCCGGTGTTTATTGAATAGCGCGATCATAGATCAAAGCATGATGGCTGCAGCCTTAAAACATTTAATAAGTGGATCAAATACAGGGAGATCCTCGAGGAAGCCGATTATCCTGAGATTGCTCCAGGTATCGGACCCCTTGAGGACTCTGTCAAACATTTGACATATGTCATCACAGACGCCATAGCTCGATCATCAGTCACTAAGGTATTCAGATGCTCGAAATATTGAGAACTTCCAACAGATTTGCGGGAGCGCATTCGCGCTAAAAACAGGCTCAAAAACAGAGCCTATACAACAGGTGATCCTGCAATCAAGAGGTAAGCCAACAAAGCCTCTGAACAGATAAAAAGGGAACTCCAGAACCTTTACAATCAGTGCTGGGAATCGAAATTAGAATATCTGCAAATTCATGACGGGAGCCTGTTTAAAATGACCAGGTGCCTTACCAAGGAATTAACTTTAATCAATTATATATTTTCCATATTGTTCAATGACATCTTTCCTGTAGTTTCATGATTCAGCGCTAATATAGATTTTGGTCCTTATCAGCAAAAAACTGAACCAAGTGCGATATAAGGTCATCATCATAGATTTTTGCAAACACCACAATAAATCGTAACCAGATGGTGCCAGGTCAAGGCTGTATGAGGATGTGACATCACTTTCCAACCAGGTTTCAATAATTTCGCTCGTATTTCTAAATATGAGTGAGGCTTTGCATTATCATAATGGAACACAATTCCTTTGCGATTTGTCAATCCTGGTTGTATTTCTTTCATTGTTTTATTCCATTTCATTAGTTGTTGGCAGTAAACATCTGAATTGATCATCCGGTCTCTTAAGAGCAGCTCAAAATACAAAAACCTTTGCAGTCCCACCAAATTGACAGCATGACCTTTTTTGTAAGCAATTCAGTTTTAGATGTGCTAGTTCATCACTCTTACATCATAATCCTTTTCGAATGATGTTACTGTAGATGATCCATTTTTCATCACCAGTGATGATTCTTTTCAAAAAAGGATCAGTTTCAATACGCATGAGATGCATATGGCTAATACTAATATTGTGTCAGGTGACTCTCTTTTATTTCATGCGAAACCCAAACATCGATCTTCTTAGCGAACCCCGGACATTTTAAGTGTTTCAATTGTTGAACGGAATTTTTTAAACCAATTCTGACATATGCGTTGTGTTATGCAATCAATACCATGAACTTCACATATCTTTTTGTGAGCCTCAACAGCTCTCCTTCCTTTACGGAAATAAAAAAGTAAAATATATCGAAAATGTTCGTTTCTGAACACTATGTCAAAATTGACACTAAACTAACAGTTACAAAATAAATTATACTTGAAACGCTGTATATCTTTAAAAATTTAGTAATTGTAACGGTTTTTAGTTGCCATACATCAAAAAAAAATGTTCCTCATAAATATAACTAGGGTCGTTCATTTCGATTTTCTGTCCTCCTCTCGGAGTAGAGAAAAATAAGTTATTTTTACAATTGAAACAACATTTATACTTATTTCATAATTTTTAACATGTTTTATTATCTAAAATTTTATAATTCTTCAAAATATCCCATTAATATTTGTATAAAAATATGAACGTTAACACGCTTATCTACTCCGTATCTACTCCAGACATAAATCGGAAAAAACTGATGATTTTCCCTCCTTGTTTCTCTTAATAATAATGAAAGAGATAAAAGATATCACAGGTCAGGAGCAAGGAACGCAAAAGAAAGCCGCTGTTATTTACATAACCTTGCCTCAGACTAACTGTGTCTTTATTTTGTCCTTCTATAATAACGGCAAACAATATTATTAAAGGCATTTTTGTCGACAACGTTGCGATATTTTTATTATATTACGATATAAAATAGTTTAGACACTTTGTGCCGCTATTTAATATTGTAGTGTTTAGTGTTTGTGACTTTAAACATTTGATAGCCTATAAATTTTAGACTATCGTTATTATAATAAAAACACTTTACTAGTGCTTGTTTTTATTGGATTTATTTAGGTTTTCTAACTGGATATGGATGTACATATGGATAATTTTAATCAGCTTGATATACCGGTAAGTAACTAATAAAGAGGTTTTTTCTTGTATATAGTATCTCTTTCGAAAACGTTAAGCAACATTCTGTAGAGCTTTATGAAAATACACAGTATTTCAAACTCATGTGTACACTATGATTAGTTAATACAGCTTGTACAGAATGTAATTAGAAATATTTAAAATATTATAACAAAGAATAATACAATAGCTGAAAACAAGGGAAACTGTTCCTTGAAACATATGCCTGAAATGCTTAATTTTGGAAGAAAAAAATAACAAGATGAACAAAATAGTACACATGCACAAATTTTTTAGTTATTTTTACAGGGAACGTTTTAGATTTCTAGGTATTTATTGGATTTAGTGAAGATTTAGGAGATTATTAGAGTACTTTAAGGTAGTTTTTGGAAAAGAAAACAAAATCGTAGCTCCATTCTTAGTATAATGTACACTCTAGTATACAGGATCCTATCATTTTTCCAACCTATAATCTATATGAAAGAGGCCACTTTTAGCGACTTACATTTGTGTTTTAGGATATGGAGAATCACCCTTCTTCTTCAAGTATGCAGAGTCCTAAATTCCGCCACATAAGAAGCTGTCCTATAGCCCAAGATTGGATTAAATTTACTCACGATTATGTTAAAAGGAAGCTGCCTAATTGTAATCCTATAGAGGTAAATTTGGGTTATGCTTATTTTTATACCTAACTGGTATTAGTCGCACTTTTTAGAAATTGAATTGTTGATTTTAAAAACAACATAGTTGACTCCAGCCCTACTGTTATTTATTTTCTACTACATAACATTTTTTTGTCATATTTGTTTCTAACTTTTGTTTTTTAAGTGATTCAGAAAGTGTTTAAAATGTTTGTCAGTTTTAGTAAAACATACTTCTGACTACAAAGGAACAATACCCTGAAAATAAAATGTGAAACCTTAGTGACTGCACATTTGTCAATAAAATTATATCAATATACATGTATAAAAATATTAGTAAATTTGTTCACCCAGAACTTCCTTCATCATTAATTTGATGTGCTTTAATTGCTCAGTTGAACTCGTATAACAATTTTTTTTAAGCCAAATCACTATTTTTGATTTTAACTTAAATTTCCACCCATGTGCCGACTTATTCTGTTGATATGATTATTAAATTCCATTACCCAAGAATCCTGAAAACGTATGACAGTGTAAATTCAAAATTAAACTTCTCCATCTACCAACAACCTCTTGTTCGTAAAATATTAAATGCTATAATTCAGGTAAGCAAGTACCGTAAAAATATTTTGAAAATACGGATAAATCCCATGGAATATATTAACTTCCATTCTTTTCACTTTGTCTTGTTACAGGATTGTTTCATCTAATTAGTTTTTGTTTACTTTTCGTTTCCGGAATATATATTTTTCAAAATTTTATATAGCTGGTATAATTGTCAATAAGAGAAAAATTACTTTTAGAATTCTTAAGTTTAAATCTAGTTTATGTGTCCCCTAATCATTTATCCAAAAATCACTTTAAAAATATTTGTTTATAGTATGAAATATGTACATTTAAAAAATTTTCCTTACAGGCTAATTTACTAATTAAAACAAGTAGCAAGGGAAGATCTGGGTAATCAACTTTATGAATTTTTAAAATTCAAATTAGAAATTAAATTGCAATTTTTTTTATAAAAATTTAAAACAACTTAGGAAACTGCCCAATGCTTACACTTATCCCATACAACTGTGAGAACTTTCCTAAATGTCCCAATAACGACAATAAAGGAAACAAGAAAAAGGAAGAGACCAAAAACTGAAGATACGCCGGAAGCAACAAAATTACAAATTAGAGATGAAATATATATGATGTATTCTGAGGGTAAGTATTTCTAAAAAATTTTATATGTTATATTTTATTCTAACTTGTTTTGTTTACATTTTCTAACCCGTCAAGGTGTATGTATAATGAAAATATAAGTTTTAAAAATAAAAAAACCCAAAAAAATATTTGTAATGAATACAAAAAGTAAACCTAATTTTACTAAATTAAATAGAATATCAAGATTTCGTCATTTCTTCATAACAATTTTTTATTTGTGAAGGTACCTCATTAACAGTCTCAATATTGTTGGAACGATTAAAGGCAAAAGAAATATACCATGGAGCAAGGACAAGTCTAGGCATATTACTAAAGCAAATAGGATTTATCTACAGGTAAACAATCATTTACATACAACAAATAAATGTTAGATACAAATATAAAGCAGTTGCAATTGGGTCAAAATAATGACCGTAAGATACTGTCAGATGACAACTTAATTTAAATATTTTTATATCGATAAATGTAAAATATAAAGCGTTAATTTTTTTGTGTTTTTTATAGGACTTCTTGAGGGAGCAGGATTTTTCACAGGAGACCTGTGTAATTTATTTTTGGAGGATACACATTTCATTTTTATTTATATATTTATATAGGAAGGATGACCCACGTAGAGCTTTAATGGAGAAACCACAAATTCAGAAAATGAGAAGAGACTTTCTTGAACAGTACTTAAAGAACGAAGAAAAAGGGGAAAATAAATTTGAGCCAGTCTTTATAGACGAGACATGGATTTTTCAAAATGGCACCCACAGACGATCATGGCAGGACGATAGCACTCGATCAGTACTAAAAATATCTGGGGAGGGATTTAGGTAATATATCTGTTATTTGCACTTACACAATTTGAATTTTTTTCATCTATAACAGGTTGCAAAAAGCTTTATTTAAATAATCCTTGGATCATTTCCTATTAGCAGGATGTTAAATATTAAATTTTTACTTTAATACTTTATTTCCTGGGGAGATTGAGAAATTTCTTACTTTAATTTCTGTATGTTTTATCAAACAAGTTTGAACTTTTTTAGGAAAAATTTTTACTTAATATGATAAAAATGTTTCCTTAATAAATGAAAGTTAACCAAATAATTTAATTTACATTTTACAAAATAATAATGATCATCTTACTTTGATACAGGCTTTCCAGAAATCCAAAAAAAAAAATCTTGTGATTTCTTAAGCGGCTTTATAAAAGAATTTGATATAAACATATATCTAAAATATTTCGTTTTCAAAATACAGGGCGTTAAAAATTATGAAAAAAAAAATATATTATCAAAATATAAAAACTGCTTACAGGTATTTTGCTGAAACGTGAAGTAAATCTGTATCGCGAAACTAATATTTTTATATTAAAATATGGTACGTCAGTGTTCTTGCCTGAGTTCTCAGGCGAGTCAATGCTTTGCCAATCGAAACTGCTGAAATGGTATCATGTTTTATTGTGCTAAAAAAAGCCGATTTGAAATAAGTATTATACTTATTTAATTGCACACTCCTCACCCATAATTTGGACAACATAAAGGTGCTTAAAAATAAACCAAAAATGGGTATAATACAGTATATTTTTAACAATACATTATATTTCTAAAAAATAAACAGATGAAATAAATTTTCCAATTTCAAGGCATTAATGACATAAAAATTGAGAAAAATAAATTAATTTTGATATTATCCTTTAACTAAGACCATCAACACATGCAATATTCCGTGTTCTATTTACGTGAAATGAAGATCCCTGAAGATGTTTCGAGCAATCTAGGTAAAAAGTTAAGTTGGTTAAGACCAATTTGTGTTTCTGCAAAATATTTCAAATAATTTGTACTGCCACATACTACTCTACTTTTTTTCAGGTACATAGTACTGAATGCAGGAAATAAAAATGGATTCGTTGAAGATGCAATGCTGATTTTTAAATCAAAGTCAAAAACTGGAGATTACCATGGAGAAATAAATTCGGAAAACTTTGAAGCTTGGTTAAAAGATTTTTTGCCAAAACTGGAAACACCTTCTTTAATTGTTTTAGATAATGCTTCCTATCATAGTAGGCAACTTCAAAAATGGCCAACAAAGGGTTGGAACAAGGATGCTATGAAAGCGTGGCTGAAAGAAAAATATATCAACTTTGGAGAAGATGCTACAAAAGATACTTTGTGGTCTTTGATATCTCGGGTACCAAAGCCTGCAAAATGCTTTGTAGTAGATGAGCTAATAGAATCTTCTGGACATAAAGTTTTACGCTTGCCTCCATACCATTGCCATTTTAACCCAATTGAAATGGTATGGAGTCAGGCAAAGAGAAATTATGACCAACTGATTCTACAAGTTAAAGAACCAATAGAGGCTTGGAAAAAGGCGTTAGGAACAGTGACAAAACAGAATTGGGCTAACTATGTGGAACACACAAATAATATTATTAAAAAGCAGTGGGAAATTGAAAAGAAAATTCGAGTTCCTTTACAGCCACTTATTATTCATGTTGGTGAGAGTGATAGCGATTCCTCAGAATAAGAGAAGTCATTTTGACCCTTAATCCTCTTTTCAGTTTTTGATAATATGTGGATGTACAGACATTTTTAATAATTTTCTTTTGTGTTTTTTTTAATCTCTTTTGGCATTTTCATACATAAAAATTTCACCACTTCTAAAGTATTCTCATAAAATTCTTTTTTACATATTTTCTAAATTTTTAACTTAAATTTTTTATTGGCATTTTTTAAGCACTTCTTTTCTTTTTCCATTTCTATATAGGATATTTTTTTCTTTTGCCCATGGCATTATATAAAACAAGAAAGAGTATGGTATCATTTTTTTTATATTTATTATATATAAATAATCAATCTTAATTATAATTAGTTCATTTACGATTTCTATTTTTTTATGGCAGTATTATTTTCATATATGTTTCAGTGAACTTCATGCAACATAGGGGCCCTAGATTTTGCCTCAGATCTAGATGCCCCCAACCGAGCCCCTTTCATTATTTTACATGTTTATATGCTTACACATTTATGTGTGAGGATGTTGCATGTGGAATCTTGAAATGAGGTCAATAAAAGACTCAGAGCCATGAGTCGTGCGATGTATTAAATCTTACCTTTTGGGGCACCCATTTTTTTAAATTTGTTTATTTATTTTTAAGAAAACTAGCTATTTAATGAAGAAGAAACTAATTAATTATTTATATTTTTATTCAATATTTTTGTAGCTTGAATACCTTAGTTCTTGCAGTCAAAGATCATAAAGTTACAATAATTTAATATAAAATACTTATCATTTCTAGGATATTGTATATATACCTATAATTTTTGAAAATAGTGTTAGGTATATAAATAAATAATTAATCTTAATTGTAATTAGTTCACTTACGATTTCTATTGTTCCATGTCTGTATTATTTTTTATGCATGTATTACTCTATTTCAGTGAACCTGATGCAATATTGGGGCCTTAGATCTGGATGCCCTGGACCGAACCCCTTTCATTATTTTACACATTTATATGTTTATAAATTTATCTGTGAGGATAGGGCATGAGGAATCTTGAAATGTAGTCAGTAAAAGACTCGAAGCCATGAGTCGTGCGTTGTGTTAACTATTATCTATTGAAGCATACATTTTTTTTAAATTTATGTATTTATTTTTAAGAAAACTAGGCTATTTGATGAAGATGATTAATTATTATATAATTATTTTTATTCAATATTTTTGCAGCTTAACTACTTCATTTATTGCAGTCAGAAATCATAAAGTTAGTCATTAAGTATAAAACACTGAATAATTTCTAGAATATTGTATACTTACCCACTGTTTCTAAGAATACTATTTTTTAGTTCCGATTCTATTAGAATAGTCAATTTATTTTTAGTTTTCAGTTAGACTACCCTAATATTGTTATACCTAACTGAAGTATTATAATAAAAATAGAACTTTATCAACAAATTGCGTATAATTTTTTCTGTTACCGAAATAGTTACCAATAATTTAGAATATAAACGATTTACTTTATAAAATAAATAAATAAAGCTTTTATTGTCATAAATTTCATAGGTGAAACATGCCAACAACATAGGTTCACTTATAAAAGTGAACATACACATAAGCACTCCACACTTGTACCTTCAGACATCAGCCTACTAATCCCAAAATTAAAAAGAGTGTGTTTAAAATTTTTAGTACAATAGTTTCTACAATTTCAAAATTATCAGCTAACAACATATTAAAAAGGCAATGCTTATTAAAGAATGTACTAATACGTAAAGTAAATTATTTTTAGCAGTAGTACATCTCTTAGTGTAGTAATATAAAAGAGGAAATTTTAATCCGCTTTTAAAATCTCTCATACTTAAAATTTCACTTAAAATATCAAACCCATTATAAGCACATAAACTCCTTCATTAAATAGCCCTATACAAATGGGATATAAAATTATCGATATGTCTAAACAGAAGGAAAAACTTCGATTTTAAAATTTTTGTGTATAACATTTTTCTTTTTTAAGGATATTTAGTTTGTGAAACTTGCTTATAAACTATTCGACAAATTTCTTGTTAAAAAAAAATAGTAGAATGAGCCACTCCGACCCTGTTACAGTTCTCAAAAAAACAATGTCACTAGTTTGATGCATATGTCAAATTTTGACGTAAAGATATACAGCGGTTCAACTATACTCACAAATTGCTTCTAAAGTAACCTTAATGATACTAATATCAAATGTCAAAAGAAAAAAAACCAAAACACTGACAGGAGTCCTTCAAAACAATTGCAACGCTCTCTACATGTGACAACCAAAAATACTGTCTTGTCGGCCCATAGTATTCCAGCGAAAGTGCTTATTATATTATGGAAAAAATCATTGGAAATAGAACAAAGGGAGCAATAGTTTCATGTCGTCCTTTACTTTCAATGAAAACCTGTTCATTTTTTTACCTAACATCTATCAACACTTTTAACTAACCACTAGAAGTCTAGTAAGAATTAACAGAAAGCGAAAAATTGTAGAGATATACAATCCCTTTTCCTCTAAAATGTATTATTAGGAAGCAACAGTCACAACGTGAAAATTGTCTTTTTTTAATACTAATATTTCAAAAAGCAATGAACATATGTACAGGGTGTCCCGAAATTTCGTTCGTATGATTTGAAAATAGGAAAAAAAATTCTTATTAAGCGTCATAAGGGAGTTATGGGCCTTTAAAGGTAGCTCTCGAACACAAGTTTTTATTTGTTATCTTTGAAACTGTTTGAAACACTGATGTGTTCAACTAACATCACTAAATGTTATTTTTTGATGTTAAAAGAAAGCTGAGAATTTAGTCAAGGATGTTCTGACAGGGGGAAGGTATGGTTTATTTTTTATTATGAGTCCCCAAAACCATTTACATAAAAAAGATATCAAATCACTACACTAATAGTTTAGGAGAAAACCAGCTCCAAATAAATCAATGAAAAAACTCTGATTTATTTAGAAATAAACTATTTACTTCCACTTATTAATTACAACAAAATTAACTAAAGTTGTCTTGATATGTAAGAATGTTACAAGCATGAATAGCTCAAAACAGTTTAAAGAAAAAAGTAATTTCTGTAATTAGGATATTTTATTTTATGATAGTAGGTGGATTTTTTAACACACTTCGGAAATAACATTGGAGTCTTTCATTTTCAAAAAGTCCCATTACCTCTGAAAGCATGAAACAAACCTAAATTTTTATGCCATAACCTTGTAATTTTTAGGGACAAAAATAGTAGACGGGATAGTAAAATAAATATCGGGACAACTTATTACCTAAATAACTTACCTGCGTAAATAACCAAGACGTTATCAATGTCAAACCGCTGTACTGCCCGTTGAATCGATAATGGTATGCATAGAACATAAAATGGTATAAGTAAAAGAACCTGAAACAAAGAATTTAGATTAATAACAAAATACACCTGAAGAACAGAAACAGTGTGAGATGTTAAAGAAACGAAAACGTGTCAATCTTGATATTTTTTCAGAACTAAAAGTCATTAATATATACTAGTTTTATTGAAAGTGCTGTGCAAGTAAAAAACTGTTCTAAAAATACTTTAATTGTTGTTTAATAGAGGAAATGTACAAAGATTTTTATATGATTTTTTTATAAAATAAACCCTGAATCTAATAAATAAAACAACCAGAATTTTTTAAAGAAAGTTTGTTAATTTTTTTAATAATAAACGATAAGTTTTAAACAATAATTCCGAACAAACAGTAAATTTACGAAGAGTTTTTGGTCAGTAAGAAGCAACTAATTACGTATCGATACAAGAAGTATTTTATTTTCATTAAAAACGGATTTAAAATTCTTAGTCAATGGATAATAAGAAAGAAAAACAAAAGAAGAACCAGTTGACGTATAAAAACCAAAGGCATTTTTTAAGGAACATAAAGGACAAAGATTTCTTCCGTCGCTTAGGCAATCCCATTAGCTCATTTAATGTCGTTTTTATGTTTTTCTGCTTTGTTTTTGTGATTCGCAAAAATCGCCCACGTAAACATAATATCATTTTTCTGGTCAAAAGAAACTCGAAACTAAGGGATAAGGGGTGCACTGGACACAAAAGTAATAAAGACACGTCTTCGGTTTAAAAACCTGACTTTTAGTTCTATTATGCGTTTACGAATGAAAAAAAAGGAAGACAAACCAGTGAGAGTGTTTGGTTGAAAAGATTTAATTAACATGATAGAAGTTTGGAAAGCTTTTTTCAGATATTTATTACAAAATACTTCAGAATCTCTACAACAAATTCAATAAAACATTTTAAGGGCTGTTATGGATTTTCTGACATATAAACGGAATATTTGATTGCTACATTTCAAAATAAATAAAGCCACTTTGACTTTTAACTATTTCTAAAAACTCGAATGCTGAAATTAGAAAAAAAAATCTTTCAAAAATATTTCAATAATTCACAGATAAGGACAAGGTTTCCACAAAACGCATACACAATTTTGAACACACAAGTGTTATTCTTGTAACCTTTATTTTCACCAGCTATGCTCAAAATGGATATCCATTCAGAAATAATGAAATGGAGTTCAAACATATATAAGGATTTCTATAATTTTAAGACAAGCTGCCAGCAATTCTCACTGGCTAACAGCTTCTGATGGTTGGCAACCAGTATAATTTTGTTCACGAAATACCATTGCATTGTTAAAGAATTTCTGTTCATCTCAATCCATCGCCAAGCGATATTATAGGTGTAAAATCTCAAAAGTTTTGAACCGATTTTGCAGAGAACATAGCATCAACTCCAGCTTTATTCTTCCTAAATTCCAAACCGGATGTTAAATTATGTCGACGAACTAGTATATTGACTTTGTACTTGAGAAAAGAACTAAAACGTTAAAGTATTTTCTTTATTTCGTACGTTCAATTGACCTCCAAATATGAGAAAATCACAAAGTGCTACCAAATTAAGGGGTGAGTTTTTGATATTAAGATAGATTTGTCTACTTTTCAGTTTTACTCGAAAACTAAGCATTTTTTTGTAGCTACATGTCCACAGAAAAGTTATAGATAATGAATTTTTCTTTCAAAATGATACCTCATAAAGTCCAAAAAAGTCTTTAAAAAAACACCCCAAAAAAACATCAAAAAAATGTAATTTTTTTAAAAATTTTTCCTCATATCTTTTTTACAAGTGAAATTAGGTATAGGTATTGCTTCATGAAAAAAAAAACTGATGTAAAGACCATTAAAATGAGCTCCCACAGAAGTCCATACGTTGAAAAGTAACCAAGATATGGCGTCTTAAACTTTGTCACGTTTCTCGATATTAGCAAATTTTTGATTTTTTTTGTTTAAATTTCGTCCCACAACTTTTTTGTAAGTAAATTTAGGTACAGACATTGTCACCCTAAAAAGAGTGCTGACATCATGCCCGTTAAAATGGTCCCAGCCGAATCTGTATGATCAATAGTAGCTGAGAAATAGCCTCCCAAAATTTTCAACTTTTTACCCACATATTACGTAATTTTATATTTTTGAGTGAAAATTTTCCATTATTGGATGAACAAATTATTTTAGAATATTAAATGATAAAAATAATTATATTTAAAAAAAAACTATTAATATGAGATACTGAATGGAAAATAAAATTAATTATCACATTATTTTATAACTTTTTAATTTATTTATTTTTATTCAAAACCTGAATTCAGTTAAATTATTTTCAATAATTTTGTCAAGTATCTTAGAGAATATCATTTTCAGTAACGTCAGATACATTAACATATTCACAATTTAAACCCATACATTTTTTACAGAATATGGAGAAACTGATTTCCAACTTTCTGTAATCTCAATTCCCTTGGCAGCCATTGGTACATCCACAGGCTATTTCTTCAACTAAAGTTTGCGGTGCAGGAGGTTTGTTTGTAAAAATTGGTATCAATCCATTTTTCAACTTTTTCCAACCCCAGCCGAGAGGATTTAAAATATTTTCGTTCCATAGTTGCATTTGCAAGTTTGTATGTTCTTAAGTCATGTTGTTTAGTAGTATCAGTTGTTGGAAGCAAATGCGATAAAGTAAATTTCGCACTTGTTGAATGCTTCGGGAATAGCTAATAGCGACAAGTGTCTCTGCTCTCAATTTTCAAGCCTTATAATAAAGTTACAATGCATTCAGATGCAGAACCGACGTCTTCAAGACCAGCATGTTCGCCCAAAAATGCATCTAAGTAAGTCTCCAAACGTAAAATATTTTTATTAACCAAATTTAAGAATATGTTTTACCAATGTCAAAAAATGAAGAAGTCGTATCACAGCCACTGAATGCGTGGATGAATCCAAGGTATTTTTGAAGAAGTAGAAACTTAAAGCTATTATGGTTGTATAATATAGCTATCACTATATTGTAGCACTCGTATGGTAATACTGATACGATGATAAGAACATCGATCTTGGCCAACTATAACCACATTGTTTAGCTAGGACGCCATATCTTTTGCAGTATTTACAATAAGTACGTCTGTATCTTCTTATCAAATATGAAATAAAGTTTTTTGTTCTTTTCATTCGCAAAAAATTTATCTGGTTTGGCTTTGCGTCATCTTGAATCTGTACTTCCGCACCAACTTATTTGGTTCAACGTAATCTTTCAACAGTCAAACAGAATTTTATCATTGAATAAAGAAAAATTTCCGCGCAAAAATATAAAATTTCATAATGTGCGGGTAAAAGTTATAAAAATCGTAAAAAGTTACAGACTGTGAGAGGCCATTTCTCAGCTACTGTTCATGGTACAGACTTTAGCTGGGAACCATTCTAACGAACGTGATGTCAGCTTTCTTTTGAAAGCAGCAATGTATATACGTAATAAATTCACTTACAAAAAAGTTGTGCATCGAAATTTGAAAAAAAAAGCAAAAATTTGCTAATATCAAGAAAAGTGGTAAAGTTTGCGACACCATATCTCTGTTACTTTTCATTGTACAGACTTGTGCAGGTACATAACGTCAGCTTTCTTGTTCATGAAGCATTGCCTATACTTAGCTTCATTTGGAAAAAATTAAAAAACGAATTCTTAGCATTTTTCTGCTTTTTTTTAATTTTGTTTTTGAGATGTATTTTTTTGATAATTGACTTTTCTTAAACTTTTTTGAAGACACAAAGATGTTTGTAAGCGATGTCACTTTATAAAACTTACATTACTTTATAGCTGGTCGCTATACCAACAGATATTACAGTGTTAGACCACCCATCAAAAATCACTAAATTCATTAATCACGTTTTAAAGAAAGAAAAATCAATATTTTCTCAAAACTTTGACGTTTTCTACTACCTAAACAAAGCAGTATCGGATATAACCAAGTTGGCTTAAATCGATTTATTTTGACGTGAGGAGTCTATCATCGAACGTTATACACGTATTTTACAAACACTGTACATTATTAAGATTTTAAATAGAATATTCTTACACTTAAAAGAGAGAAAAAGAATATAAGTAATTTATAGATAATCTATTTCGTGCTAAAGTTAATACTTGTGTTAACTGTGTTTCGATTAGAATTATCTGGCATTTATTAAAAATTTGTTAGTGAAGTAGTCTTTAGATAAGCAATTGACAGAGTGAGAGTTTGTCATTTTAAAATTTTCTAAAAAAAATTAACCAATAAGATAGCATTTAAGGGGCTTATTAATTTCTGAAATCAAAATTTATTGATTTTTAAAATATTTTTGGCAGGATATTATACAATGTTGGTTAGAAAGATTAGGAAGAAGAAATTCCTTCATAGTTGCTTACTCTAATGTAGTCATTCTAATAATATTTTCAGGGTTATATTTATACATTTTCGTTAAAAAGGTTAGATCCGAACCTGTCAATTGAAACTAACCCAATAAAAAAAACTTCCTAATTTCATAATATGAATTTATAAAAAAATTATAAATTACAATAAGCTTTGTTGGAGAACTTCGTAGTACAGGCAATTTATTTACCAACGAAGTTTGTATAAGTAGGATACAGTTAATTATATATCGATAAAAGACAAGTTTAGGTTTCATTAAAAAAGGATATAGAGGTCTTTGGAAATTGTTCGCCAGTAAATAATAAAGGAAACAAAAAATAAAGAAAGAGCCAGTTGATATACAAAAGTTAACGGTATTTTTAAGAAAACATGAAAGGAAAAAAAAATTCTTCCGTCGCTTAGGCAATCCCATTAGGTCCTTTAATGTCGTTTTATGTTTTTCTGCTGGTCTACTTTTGTGACTCGAAAAAATAGCTCAAGTAAATATAATATCATATTTCTGGTCAAAAGAGACTGAAAACTAAGGCCAAGAGGCACACTGGACACAGAAGTAATAAAGCAACGTCTTTGGTTTGAAAAGCGGACTTTGAATTTTATTACGTGTTTACGAATAAGCAAGAACACTTCGATAAGAATGGATTTCTTGGAAACATAAAGGAAAATATTTTGTTTTCGGTAGTACATATAATAACTTTTGTTTTAAACCATGAAAAATTAAACCAAAGAAAATATTTACCAGTAAACTACTTTTACGATTCCACAGGAGAAATGTTTGTAAAGTATTTCTAGTTATTGTGTGATTGTTAATATCAATTAATTTAGGGTCGCGATATTAACAACAAAAATTAATTTTTTATTTTCTGATAAAGGGTGTATCTAAAAACTAAAAAAAATAGCCAAGAAAAAATTTACATAATATTTTCTGTTAAGATGCACTTTTGTAAATACAATTGTTTAAAAATAATTTGACATATACAGAGTGTGCGGCAAGTGTAAGCTAAACCCTCAGCAGTATACAAAATAACCTAATCTTATATATATATATATATATATATATATATATATATATATATATATATATATATTTATTCTATAACGGGGATATGGGGCCCAAAAGGCGTACCAAGTGATTTACATTGTAGGCTGTAGGTTTTAAACAGATTTATATGTTTCAGGCCATAAATAACCTTTCACATTACTAAGGAAGGAGAGGAGCCACCGCTAAACTCATAGGTCCAAAATCTTGGTTCATATATCAGTTTACAGAAAAAAAGTTAATATTTAAGATACTTTAGATAATTACCTTAAAAATTTATTTCAAAAAAAGCAACTTTTTCGGGTATATCTTAATCATACATATCCCCGTAATAGACATTATAAGAAATTAATGAAGATATTAGTTACCGACTAATTTAATTATTATAACTGAGTAGTATCTCCGCTATAAAGTTATCCTTAAATTTTATATAATATGCAAAAGTAACAATATTTCGTAATTCACACCATTGCCATATCTTTCAAGATAAAAGGTTTGAAACTGGATACTGTACACTTCCCATTTTATTAATGTAGGCAAATGCTGTTGTGTTGTCCACACGACACAAAATATTCCATTTCAACATGTTGTTAGCGAAAAACCTTAATGCTAAAGATGCTGCTTGAAATTCTAAATAGTTAATATGATTTTCTTTTTCATCTGTCCAAACCCACCAGTGCTTGATATATTCTGTAACCACCTTTACTTCAACGAGGCCTCATATAATCCAGAATCAGGTAAGTTCGTTTGATCTGTTAATTATATTTCGGCCTCGTTTCGTAAATAAGTTGAATAGGTAGCTGTTTAAAGCAAGTTGCAACAAAATCACTAAATCGTTTATATCTCCAAATATGACAATAAATTAGACATTTTACTAAAATAAATTTGTAATTTAACTTATAGTCCATAAATTAACAATTTAGGACAGAGATGGCAAAATTATTCTCTTCAATAATGGGTCGATTATAAATTCGTGCGAATGCGCTTGATTAAGTAGTCAGTCGAATTGTATCATATGATATACCTTTTCTGACTGCAGCTGAAGTGGACGCACGGAGCGTACTGTGTGCTGTGAATTTATTAGTATTCAACCAGTTCTTTTTAAAATTATTTTTAACGATCTACTTATCGTTTGGGAAATGGCCCCGTAATAAGGTTTTCTAAATGTAATAATGGAATAGAAAAGTGAGAGTATATTTTTCTCTTATTTTTGCTGTTTTTTCTAAATACTTCAAGAGAGCTATTGCTGGGTAAATCCATTTATCTAGATTGTAAAAAGGCAATACAAGAAGGGATTTGATTCTGCCGATTCGTGAAGACTTCAACCTACTTGCTACTTTAATTTCAATCTTTTTGTCGAACTTAACTATGTCTTTAATATCAATAAGTCTAAAGTCTGTACCATCTGTCCGTCGCAAGTGCTACAAGTGTTACTAATTTGTAGGTTAATTCTTCTAAGGAAGCCTCATCTGGCATGGTCTTTAAATATTTAAAACCACCGCCGGGTTCAATGTATGACTATCCTTTGGTTAGGAGGTCTTAAGTTGTGGACCCCTTCGAAAAATCTGCTTATTCTAAAATCTGATGTAAACTTCGGTTATAAAATTTGCAAGCGCTCGATAAGAATTTAGACTCCCAAAGGAAGCTCCTTTCTTGAACTGAACAGTAAGAAAATCTAAAACCCCTGAAACAGAGGCTGTAAATGAATCTAAACCTTTATTTCTCCTAAAAAAGCACCATTACTTTAGACCAACCTATTCAACTTATTTACGAAACGAGGCCGAAATATAATGAACGAAATCTAATAATGATTACACCAGTCATTAAAAAAATTTCAAACATATTTAGCTAAAAGGTAACCAACTATTGGAATCTATAAAAGGGTTGAAAAAGACTAGCCATGGACGTGTGGAAATGTCAAAATAAGGATTTTTCACTTTAGAAGCTCAGATATTGATTATGGACAAAAAAGTTCAAATAAGGAATTGTAGATAGTTTTGATTGAATTTCAGCTACGGGGCAATTCATTTTAGTTACTGTAAATACGCGACAAAATCGTCAAAATTCGTGTTTTTTTGTTTATGTCATAGTTACTGAAAACGTAGCTATTCGTTTGTTTTATTCCCTTAAAAGAAAGCCCTCACGATTGCAAAAAGATGGTACTTATACAGTGCAAAAGGTTGTTTTGTTGTGAAGATACGTTATTTTGTTTAAATAGAGAATTTTATTTTTGTCGGAAAACAACGAACTTTTTTGCCCTAAATGAAACTGAGTCTTATTTTTAGGATCTTATATTGTCATAAAATATTATTGGTAAGTGTATTTTTTTATAAAAACACACCTTTTTAGTGTTAAAAAAATGGATTTTTTCCTTATAGACAGACAAAGTTGTAACCTTAACTATTGCTTGTATGAAATTCTGGTTTCAATATTGCAAAAGCTGATAATATTTCGCAGACTAAAAAAAAATATATTTTTCTATGACTAACTGGAGAAAAGTTGCTGATTTTTATTCAAAAAATCACCGTGGCTTTATTTGAATGAGTGATGGAGGAGTGCGTCCGCTAATAATTTTAATTATGAGGTGTGTCGAGTGTAATTACCTTTCATACAGATCATTAACGGTGGTTTTCTGATACATTAGGTTAAAAAGAAAGTATGGCTGTATGATTAGACAAGTACGTTACTTACATAAAGAAAAATTTTGCTGTTAATAGAATCATCCTTTTCGATGGTTATGAACTAAAGGGCACTAAAACTGCTGAGTATCTTCGTCGGCCGAACACGAGGGTGGGTCGTGAAATATGTTTAACTACTGCTACAAAAATAGAATTAAAAGCAAAAAAATATTTGTCAAACGAAAAAAAAACAAATCAATTTTGAACAAATTATTATTTTCAAAATTGAATACGGCGGGACTAGACATGCCGACGAAAACGCAAATGGGTTAATCGGGAAGTCTGCAATCGAAGCAGCCACATGCGATGACTAGAATGACACCATAGTTGGCAATTAAAAATGCTTTTTCAAAAAATTGGTACCGGCAAAATATTTCAATTGTAATAGCTCCAAATTCCCACAATTAAAGAGATAATAGCATTTCATCAGCTGCGATACAACTTAAAATTATTATAATAATAAATAAAATATATAAAATTAAATTATAAAATGCTTAGAAAGAGAAAATTTAGTTCATTTAGCAAAATATTTTTATAATCCATCTGCTGATGGTGACTTAACTATTGATTGTGGATTATCAAAAATCAGAAAGATGTATTCTATCAAGCTCGATAAACAACTTATCGTTCTTCAAATTGAACAATTTACCACCATCACAAGGTGCAGCTGCCCAACATTGCCTAAGAACTTATTTACAAGTTAAGGTATGGTTGAGCAATTATCTAGATCTCCTTCAGTACAGTTTATAAAATTGCGAAAATTTTGGGTCTTTCGAAAACATGATTAAAAATGCTCAAGATGGTGTGCGCATTGTCAAAGAGAAAGCTGCATTAATACTAATAACACCGTAGTTCTGCTGGAGTTATTAGACAAAGATTACCCAGGGAGTGTGCATGAATTAATATTTAATTGTTCTGATGTATTTCTAATATCACAGCGATCTAAAAAATAAAAGTTAACTAGTAATTTTAAATATTTATTGATCTACGTCTAACTGTGATTACCACTAAATATTGAAAATCTAAATGCTAAATATATATATATATATATATATATATATATATATATATATATATATATATATATATATATATATATATAATATCTGTTTTCTTAAACCATCTATATTTATTTTTCTGAATTTTCTTGGGTATGTGGTTTTTTGTTTTTTACTTTTAAAACAATCTATTTAAAATTTTAATTAGATTGTTTTAAAAATAAAAAACAAAAAACCACATACCCAAGAGAATTCAGAAATATATATATATATATATATATATATATATATATATATATATATATATATATATATATATATATTAGAAATAAATAAATTTTTAGTATTGATGTGATGGATCATCGGACAACATTTAAAAGTGTTATTTCGAAAAGTAATAAAATGGATGGGCAAAATCGACGATTCTGAATGATTGTCATACCAGTAACACAACACCGATCTTTAAGAAAAAACAAAAAACACGTCCTTTTTGTCTTCTACAGAGGAATAACTCTCCTAAACACTGTTGAAAATTGCTGAGTAATAAAAAATCTGAACACAGATAATAAGTACAATGAGAATTAAAACAAACCAGAACACCACGATGAATATTCAAACCCCAGGAGAAATTAGACAAGGACACAGTCTTAGTACGTTCTTATTTAAACTTTTAATGGATAAAATAATAAAGAACCTAAAGTCGCTAGGTATGGGTTACAGATTACATACCAATAGAATTTATCTGGCGTAGATGAAGTAGCGCTGATTGCGAAAAGCGAAGATGACTTACAGAGGCAACAGTTTAAATTTTATCAATCTTGCCTACAAGTTTATGAACATATCTACTGACAAGTCCAAAAGTATCATAATAACCAAATACCTTATCAGATGCAAACTCATAGTGGAAAATAAATCCATAGAACAGGTATACCTGTTCAAAAACCTAAGCATGCTTCTATCAAGCTACCACGACCCAATAAAAGACACTCAAGAATTACTCAATAAAGCAGCAGTTATTTCGGGGTGCTAAAAAGATGTTATTTGGTCCAATCCATTAATGACAACAGACAATAAAGTTAAAATATAAAGATTTCTATTAGACCTATAATGACCTATGGTAAAGAGGCATGAGAAGAACCAATAAAACAAATATTATGCTACGCACCACCGAAATGAAAACCATACGAGCAATAGCTGGTAAAGCAAGGAGGTATAAAATGCGAAATGTTGACATCCAGGATCAATGTGGCGTTCAAGACACAGTAAGATAGGGTAGATAAAGATGAAAACAGTGGAGGAGAATAGGGTTCCAAGAATCGCTCTGGAAGGCAAACCAATAGGCGGAACGTCCACCAGGAAGACCACCAAAAAGATAAAAAGATAACTGGCAGCTTTCAAGAAATTATTCAACCTCGGAATTAAAAGATCATCAATTTACAAAAAGTATAAAAGAAGAAGAAAATCGGCAAAAAGTAAACATTATGAATGCGGAAAGAAAGGAATGCCCCGATTAGTCCAATAATAACCGATATAGGGCAAATTTTTAAACGCGTTTGAATTTGAAGTCGTCGTCTTCATTTTCAAGTATCTAGTACGCGGTTGCCCATTGTAGTGCAGGTATGCTGTGGCCGCCGTCCTAATTTTGCATTTCTCTTCAATATATTTAAATAATTGTTTTACAAAATTATCAACAGTAATGAAAAGTATGGCCTTTTAGCTATTCAAAGCCGTCGGAAAAGTTTCATAACTCTTATAAACAAAGCCACAATGATTTTTTTGAAAAAAACACAGGCAACTCTTTTTCTGGTTGTTATTGAACGATAAACCTTTTTCTAAATCTACAAAATGGCACATAAGCAACAGCTGAGACTACAGCTCTATTTCTTCACAAGAAAAAGATACCTTTTTTTACATTAAAAAACGGTATTTTTTTATAAAAAAACGGCTTACCTAAAATTTTTTCTAAAAATATGATGTGTTAGGAGTAAAATGCAGTTTGATTTAAATTAGTACAATAAGTTAATAAAAAAAAAACATATCTCCGCATGAACAAAATTACATATCTCAGCAACAACACATCCTTTATCAATATTTACTCATTGCTTTTGTTATCATGAAGGATTTCTTTTAAGACTATAAAAACAATGAAGAAATTATTATTGCAACAACTATTACATAATTTTAAAAAAACGTTAATTTTAACTTTTTTTTTTCACTCGCTTTCAGTAACTAATTAACAAGATGAATCGCGCTTTAGCTCAAATTGTAAGTTTTCTCACTACCTACAATTTACTATTTAAACTTGTTTGTCTATAATATAAATACCTGAAATTCTAAAATTAGAAAACTGTCTTTTGATGTTTGCAAACGCGTGTAGTACTTTTACCTCTCACAGATTTATTGTTATTACACAACTTTGAGAAAGATTTTCATACTGCTCTCAGTAATAATTAAATCATGTTTATCCACATCATATATTTTTTTTAAATAACATTAAAACTCAAGACGGATATATTTATATTTACTATTGTTTCCCATTTACAGTCAAATAATGTCTCAAGCTGTCATAGAAATACCTTCTATTACTTGACAACTGTTGCACCGAGATGCCAAGCGAAGCCGCATCTCAATTCTTCTCTTCTTTGAGCAAACGTCGGCCTCTTTTCTATTTGTAAAAATTCCAAGTATTTTTGGCTGGTAAATGCACTTTTTATTAAAAATATGTCATTTTTCCTAATATTGCTACCTATATATTCACTTTTTCTGCCACTGAGTATGCATTGGACGTAAGGACTCTTCCCGAAGCTAAATTCTAACTTTCTGCCTATTCACTGTCATCTGTAAACAGTAAACAACGATCAGGTTATGGTTGATTCTTTAAATCTATTCTTTAGAAACCATATGGCTATATCGAAGATTCTTATTCCAATGATAAGCCTCATCAGATGATGGATAATTTCTTTAAGAAGACTCTCTCATTATCTTACTATCAATATATCATTACTAAATTTTATAAAAATTCAGGTGTGGTATTAGTCCAACCGTTTAAGATGCTGGACTAGTAGAAGACGACCATGACTAGCGCAAGTTCAATCGCGACTCATTCGAAGCCGATCGCCTTTACGAATCCATGCAGTCTCGCTGCTTCAGTTTACCTGACTACTTCGAATAATACTATTGTATCTCCGAAATATTACTGCTACTGCCTCAATTTGTTTAGTGTTTGACAGCCTTTAAGAATATATTAAACAGTTTCCGAAATTATAAATATTTATTAAATAAACCCTAAAAAGCGATTTTTACAACGAAAAAAATAATGATATATAAGTACATTTTTTTATGAATATTTTAAGCTTTTTTGCCACACATTTAACCATTGGCAGCTTCATCAATTCACATTATTCTAATTTATAAAGGGGCTGTCAACGAAATAATCTAGGAAAGGATTGGGTTCAAAATCTCCAATGATAAATATACTCGGAGGCATTACCGGCCGCATGCAAAACTGCATATCATTGGCTTTAATCCATTAACAGAGGGCAATTGTTAGCCCAAATTATGTTATTGCGTGTTAGCCTCGTGCAAAATAATTTACTTTTAAATCGAGTCATTGCAGACTATTATTAACTCTCCTAAATGAGAATATTTATGTTAGGGATTCTACGAGTTTTGGTCTTTCGTATCAGTCTGAAAATCTGAAAACTTGGGATTCAGTATCCAGATAACACTGGCTAATACAAATGTTAACACATGTTTATGATTATACAAAAAATTATAACAAATGCTTTTTTATCGCAATTTACAACTACAAAAACAAGTTTTCATTTTAAAAAAATAGTGTCTTTAATTTGAAAACATTTGTAATATTAAATTAAAATAAAAAATTCTGCAGGAAATCAGTGCGAAGAAATATCTTTGAATTAAATCATAGCACTTATTATTGTGAAGAAATCGGAACGTTATAATGAGTGCCAAGAAAACTTTTTTTCAAACATTAGCATATCTCCAATGAAGCCTACACCAATAGTATTTAAGACTCACGTAGAAATAAGTAATTATTTTTTGCATTGAAAGGTAAGGCTAACAATTTGGGAAAGCACATCTTTCACAAAGATATTTTATTATCTTAAAAAATATTTTTCCTTTTTAAACCACAAGGATATTATATTATATACGGGACAGATACCTTATTTTCCAAATAAAGGCGGAAATGTTTATTTGTGCAAAGCCACAGAAAAGAACTGAAAGAACTTGGTAGGTAAATTTGAGTTTAACTATTATCTGACCCTAGTAGTAAAAAGTTTTTAGTTTTTTTATTCACACTGTATAATTTTTTATTTACATTTTTATAAAAAGTGGGGAAATCGTGGGGTGAAATCGATCACTAACTAATTGATCTAAATAAAACTCTCTTTGTCATTAAAGTTTTTTTGTGAGTTTGTTTTGTAGGAAATCCAAGTACTTTTAGTAAGACCTTAGAAGATTGGAAACTTAAAAATAGGAGAGTCCTGCCAAAAACCGTTTTTATGAGACTAAAAAAGATAGAAAATGCTGAAAATAAAAATAAAGATGAGCAAGTATGGAGTGACATAATTGTTTCCATTTAAGACAATTAAAAACAGGAGGGGAAAGTGCTCCGAAACGAGGCCAAAGAGTAAGTGTGGAAGCTAGCAATAGTGTTTCTGTTGTGGATTTAATTATTACTTGTGTGGAGAAAAAACCTCCAGAGCAGAAGGAAGAAACGAATGAGAACCAATCCCCTGGAATCCCCAAGATTTATGAGATCTTTATGATGTAAAAGAGGCCCAGAATAATTTCGGTTTAAGCAGTGAGGAAAACAATGAAAACCAAGTTTTTGGCCTCGGAGAAAGTATATACCCCAATGTGCGAGACATGTTCGAAGTTAAACAGGACCAAATAATGAGACAAACTTATGGAAAGTCCTGAAGGGTAATAGATTTTAAAAAAATATTTTTGATTGTAACCCTGAAGAGAATATTTTTTGATTAGTGTTTGTTGTAGGTATCTACCCAAGCATTTTAAAAAATTCTTAAAGGATTAAAATTTTTGTTGATTCATTGTTAAAATATTAGTCAGTAAAAACCACGTTTTTTACTTGTTTTTCAATTTTTTTTTTAGACTTAAAATCGACAGTTTTTGTAAAACGAGGATAAATAATCGGTTTCACCCTCAAAGTAACTAAAGGCGAATATATGTAAAATAAAAGGGGTGATCGGTTTCACCCCTAATACAGGGTAAGATCGATCAACTTTTAAAAAAATATATAAAAAAACGACTGTGGTTATTTTGACAGTGTTGACAGTTATAAATGCTCAAAAGTTCAAGCTTTAACGTATATTTTTCTTTGATTTTTAAAAAACGGAAAAACCTCAAATTTTAACCGGTTTCACCTCGTTTGACGGCACTGGAAACTTTTCTTTTGTTTACAATTTAGTGGCTTGTGGTAGTTTTAAAACTTACATTTTATTAAGTGAAATTTTTGAAGAGTATTTATCTATCGCACTTCGCAACAGAACAAAAATTTAGTTTTTTTAGAATATCGCTCGACATACGAAATCGCCCCCATCAGTATGTGTGCTATTGGATTAATTATCCTTGAAAATGTAATTTAGAATCTTCCCTAAAAAACTAAAAGAAAATTTTGAAATGTTCTTTGCACATATTTAAATGAAGCATACCTGAAGTCATCTAAATTTATGAAAGGCAAATTTTAAATTTTTGTAGAAATAACAAGGTATATTTAACGGAAATACCCATCGTCAGTGCTAATTCGAAAATATTTTTAAACTCTTTTTGTTTGCTAAATCATCGTAGTTCTCCTAGGCTAGTAAAAAAAACACTTTATACTACCATAACGGCTACTTCCATTCAAAGGTATTTTGTTAAAGCTAAATAGGGAATTTTAATTTCATAACAATATTTGCCCGTTTATTTGCCACGAAAATAGAAAGCTTTGTATTGACACGTTTCCAGGCCATGTGACTTCTTTGCTCACGTGCCTTTATCAGTCATGTTTACAAACAGAGACGTTTCATTAGGGTGTTGGTTTTCAATTATTAATTGAGTTTAATGAGCCTTAGAAATATAACTTGTTTAATTGCATTGTAATAAATTTGGCAATTTATGGGTATCTATACTTAATATTTTGATCTGTTTTGTAGTACCGAAATAATTTTTAAAGCTAAAATCGTTAAATAAGCAAATATTTCGTATTATTCTAGATGAATCTAGCAACGTACATTTTATTTCTACTCCTTTTACAAATGAATGGAAAATTATTTAAAATTGTTCCTTTTCTGCTAAAAAAAAATTCCATAATACCCATTATTTACCCTAAAAATGTGTAGCAACGGATTACTTTCTAATCTGTACTGATAAGCACTGACTGATGCACAGTCCAAACTATTAAAGATAAAATCATGACATTTTGGATAAAGTTGTAAGCACCCACCAACAAGTAACACCACCCAAGTGCCAGTCGCTGAATTGCTTGTAACATTGCAAGATGGTAGAAAATCAAAAAATTTTAGATGTGTTTTTTATATCGGCTCAATCCCCTATTTAAGGGTAAAAACAACTCCAGCTATAGTTTTAGTATATACTCATATGGTAACCTTTTAGGCAAATAAGTTAAAGTAACATAAGAAGTTTTAAATAATAAAAAAAAAATATCGATCAACAACTCAAAGTATAGAGTTTTCTATAACCTAAAAACACTATATCGATGAAGAAAATTACTCAACAATAAGTGGGGCGAAGAAAATCCCTTGGGTAAAATTGTGGCGAAAAAATCCCTTCTTCTCATCATAATCACACCACACTAAGATTATTGTCCTCACAGTCTGGGAGTGATTATTTTCACGACACACGTCGGTGTAAAAAATTCTTCTAAAAAATTGTGCGGCAAAGAAATTCCTCCTTAAATAGGTGCCGGGAAAATAATCTCTCCCAGACAATGAGCGACAAATCTTACTATGGGGTGAATATTTAAACGGCACTGAGAAGAACGGATTTTTTTGCCGCAAATTTAACAAAGGAATTTTCTTCGTCGCACTTCCATTGAATAATTTTCTTCGCAGCCACCATCGATATGGTAATGACAAATAAAGGTGACATATATAATAGCTACTATGCTACCTTTTCGTACCCAAGTTTTTGACAAGAAAAAGAGATAAGGCTTCTATTGTTTTCAGTCTCACTGAATTCAAAATTGTTATTATGCATGATTAATCTTTTGAAATAGCCTAATTTACTTTGTTGGCAAAATCAATGTTGAAATTGAATTCCAAAGGAAAAAATGTATTCGAAATTCTATTTTATCATGTCGAATTATATTTTGTTATTAAATAATTACTACATAATGAAAAGGGTAATGCGATATGGGCAGAATTTTAATTTTTCATTAGTTTTGCAAAATTAATTTGTTGACATAACTTGTTTAAATAAAGTATTTAAACAGATTAATTTGGCAAAACTAATAATAAATTTACATTCAGCGTGATCGTAGCCGGTCAAAGCATAAAGGTTTTATCTCTTTTACTTGGTAGGTATAGTAGTCCTTATGCATGTATTTAATAATAATAAGAGATTTCTTGTATAATAAGGCCGCCACCTTATATTTGTCTTTACTAAATAATTTTTTAAGGTTCTATAAAATTCTGTACTTGAGTTCTTGATTATTATAGTTCTTATTTAAAACTTATGTTACTTTAACTTATTTGCCTTAAGGTAATTCACTCGCGACAGTCGTAGACAAAATTATAGCCTTTAAATGAGTACCAAAAGTTAATGATTCTCAGGTCTAAAGAATTTTATTTTTGTTCGAGACTCTACCCAACACACGTTAACTTTCAATATACAGACACATTCTTATACAGTAATAACTTTAAATATAATAAATCTGGCAACGCCGCAAATGTCTATATTGAATCGTCTATAGAGCAAACGTGTATATAGTAACGTTAATATAGTGTGAGTCTCATACCTATTAGTTTGTTATGTTGACATCTCAACACATTGATAAAATAAATAAAAATATCGAAAATATATTTAAAAAAATGTCACATTTTCTAAACAAAACGGCCAAGAAATTCCGTTTTGTTTCTAAAAAATTCATAATTTTTAGATCTACGTTGCATTAGTTTTCAAAAAATATGGTAAAAACCATTTTTGACATATTCCAAAATGTATTGGCGTCTTGTTATATGTAGTGACCTCCAGCATGTAAATTATGCATATTTTAACTGTTAATATTTCGTCTCACAGAAGATTAAAAAATTTCGTTTTTTAATAATTAAATAAAAGACACTTTTGTAAACTATATATTTAAATTCGATCACATTCCTAAGAAAAGCCGTTTCACGAGTGAACTACCTTAAAAGGTCATATGAGTCTGTACTAAAAATATTACAGGAGTGGTTTTTAGCCTAAAATAAGGGATTGAGGCGATTTAAAAAACCACGTATCTAATATTTTTTGATGTTCTACCATCTTGCAAAACTTTGTGCAATTCGGCAACTCACACTTGGGTAGTGTTACTTGTAAGAAAGGATATTTCAAAATTCGCACTTAAAAGGATGCAAACGGGAAAAAATTGTTATTTGATAAATTTACCGATATTCTTTGATCAAACAGAGATATGGACTAGCTCTGAGTTTAAAAAGATAGCTCATAACAATATCTAATAACTAATTTCCTGATTTAACGATAGAAATACATCGATTTTACGATTGTTCATCAAAAAAATCATTTTCTCTGCAAGAAATCACTATACGAAAATAATTTTTAGCTCTACATATTCTGCATACGATTATCTAAAAAGTAATTTCTTAATTTTTTTAAATTCCATTTTGTAAGGCTGAAAAGAGTTAAAATATGTTTCCACTATTTTGCATGTAACGTTAAGACTATTGCAAAAATTTTGTTCGAACGTTATGAACAGACAATTTGTAAAAATTTATATTTCATTGATACAAACAGAAGCAGAATAATAGCAAAAAAAGGGAATTAATTATTGCGACGTAATGTATTAGCCTCCCAAAATCGTTCCTCACTACCCCCTTTTCTCTTCCTGTCTCTTTCCTTAAGTAGCTGTGCACAAAAATGTCAGCTATTTCGAGTATACAGCGTAAAGGCACCTACAAGCACGCCTGGGGGAGCCTAAGGACTAATTACTTCTATTTACAAGCTATTTCAGTACATGTTAAAACTTTCTTATCAAAGTCACTTCCAGTAATGTTTAAACTAATCAGCACGGTGCACCACAGCCCCATTTAAAAGAAATTGTTTATAAGCCACATCAATTTTCCATGTGGAACTTTAACAGAGGAACTTTTGTAATCCAGTTTAATGACAACTATTCGGTATTCAAATGGAGGATCACGCAGAAAGCGCTGAAATGAATTCACAAAACGAACTAAGTATATATAGATATTATTATAGCATTCAAAGTAATTTTGAAGAAGAATATGCACTTTTAAATTCAAATTATAGGTTTCGTATATTGTCTTTGCACAGGATAAAAATATGCAATATTACAACAAATGCTTAATTAATATGTTTTCCCATACTTACGGTACAATTTCTCCTCTTATCATCGGACCTTAAATTTGCGAAAAATCAAAATATTTAGTCAATGCTTGATTTTGCACAGGACTATAGAAACTTTACACAACCCTCTGAAATTATAATCTATATATATATATATATATATATATATATATATATATATATATATATATATATATATATATATATATATATATATATATATATAAAGATATACTACTTGAGATATTTAGCCCTGAAAATGAAAATAAAAATTTATAAATTAATAAACAATACACCACTGGTCGTGAACCGCCATGTGACCAAACCAGCGAAAATATATTACAAAATATATAGACTTGGCCGCAACCCTTAGATGTATGTTTGCCGAAGAAAGAAAAAATAGCTTAGTTAACATGTGGCCTCACATTTGAATGACAATTTTTACTGCAATGGTCGGAAAAGGATCCTTTAAAACTTTAAAAGGGAAATGTCCAAAATTACTACTCAAAACTATAACTTGGAAAAACTTGCTTAATGATCACATCGACAAAAAGCCGTTCGAGCAAAGGACATATACTTCATACAACAATTGTTCTCGAAAAAGAGAGATCTATCCACTGATATCCTTCAACGATCAAAACAGCCTAAAAAATAAAACCACAACTGCCAACTTATCTGAATCTCTGAATAACGTTCTGGTTAATTGTTCTGCTATTAGCAATAACAACTGTTTATATATAACCAATATACGCCTGAAAATAAGGGAAATATCTTAGGTGATTAAAAAACATTAACTCTTACCGAAGAAATATCTTGGTTTTTCCCCATAATCTTTGTTACACGGAGGGAAGGCCTCGGAATAAACCCGGACAAGGCCTTTGCAAAAAAAAAGAGGAAAATTGGAAGTAATTCTGAACTCATAACTGAGCTGGAATGATTATATTGAGGCTGAAACCAAGTAGGCCATATGTTCTTTCTGGGCTTGTAAACGAGCCTGTGTGTGCACGTGGAGGCTGATACCTAGAGTGCTATTTTGGGCATACACTATGATGATTCGCCCCATGATAACGCACGCCGGACTTACTGGAACGGGCGATCAGGGAAAGCGTGATGGAGAAATGTTCACCGCTTTCCATGCAAAAAGATTACATGGCATTCCTCCTGAAACATAACTACTCTCTTGAGATACTTTTTCTAAGTAGAAAGAATTGAGAGGAGCAGCAAAATCTTCCAAGAAATGGATTCTAGTGATTTACAGATGGATCTCGACAAGATGAAAAAGTTGGTGACGGAGTGTTCGGCGGGAGCGCGGGAGTTTTACAGAGGAAATTTATGTTATCCTGCAGTGTGGCCATCTCTGTAAGAGTAACATAAACAGGAATAGGATAATAAACATATACTCAGATAGTAGGCTGCCATGATGGCACTGAATCTAGTATCGAAACTTAGCGATTGGTGTCAGAGTTTAAGGATGTACTGAACAGTCTGACAGGGAATGGCTGCACAATCAGACTCGTGTCGGTCCCGAGTCACTCGGGTATACACGGTAACGAGGAGGTAGAGCGTCTGGCAAAGATGAGGTCTGCGAATGAACCGTATGGACCCCAAACAATTCTACCTGTCCCACTTGCCGTTGGTAAAAGAAAACTAAAATTGTTGCTGGAAAGCAAATTTATTGAATCGTAGAGAAAAGCTTCTGCAATGAGCTGTGTCAAGGAATATATAGCGAGCGGCTTACTAGGAAGCTTCTCTCCTTAGGAAGAAAAGAGCTGTGAATTGTGGTGGGACTGTCGAAAATATATTGTCACTTGAGGGGCCATCTTCATAAGATTGGTGTAGATGATCCGATGTGCAGATGTTATCTGGAAGAGGATGAAACTATTAACCATGTCTTCAGAGAGTGCGTAGCACTTAACGGACTGAAGCAACGACATTTGGAAGATACAATTTTGTCACAGGAAGCCGTTAGGCAAGTTCAATTAACGAGGCCGCTTGGATTCGCAAAGGCGATAGGCCTCGAATAATCTGCAGCAATTTTGGCCAAACAAGACGTTTCAAAATAACCAAACCATCAGGTAAATATAATTGCAAACAATGACCTATTTTAAGTCTCCATCATATGATTCAGACCATAAGTTTTCAACGGGGCAGTACTGCTCCCCAGTGGGCACTAAATCCTTTCAAGGGGGCGACAGAGGGTACAAAGGCAACTGGGAGGTCAAGATGGGCAGCGATTTATTGAAAAAATTAATAATACATACTTGGAAATTTTTCATTCTATTGCCGCATAACTTTTTAAAAATAAAATTTAGTATTATAATTGATTTTAGTTTTATCCATGACAAGTCTTCGCAAGTTCATAAATAATCACAACTATCCTACGGTTAACGCTATAACACAAGAATATGGTACCTTATAATGACTTGTTTATACAACGAGTGCGCCGCCATCGTAAACAAATATTAACCTATTCAGCACGATGAACGTTGCTAAAAAGTTTTTTCAAATGAAGTCCTGGGCCCGATCTGTAAACTTATCTTTTGGCTTCCCCTTGCCTTATCTCTTTCAAGACAAGACCACATACGTTACTATAAACTCAATAAAGATGCAAGATCCTTATTATGCCATTATCTTTCCCTTTTATTTCATGTAATCTCAGCTCATGAAGCATTCTAGGTCACAAGAGTATTTGATTAAAATACATGCTGATAAAAAGGGCAAAAATGTATTCTATTTCTAAGAACTGAAAAATAAATGTTTAAAACTCCAACCATATCGTCCTCTAACCAATAAGATGATGGACTACGAGCTTCATACAATATGAGAATTGCTGAAATAGCTAGACGTTGAAATGTCATTATACGATTACTTGAAGACATACAACTCGTGAGACAACTCTACCAATTAACGAATCCACTTTAATCATATGTACGATTCATAAAAGAAGAAAAAGCTTGTCAGGAATTATAATTTGGAAACCGATATAAAAAGAGAATCGATATTTAACACTATGAATATATTTTTTCATTCATAATGTTTTGTCGGCTAGCGATGGTGGTGCTTCAGCAATGACGGAGCATCACAAGGATCTTATAGCACTTTATAGTGCATTTGAAACAAGCAAAAGCCAATGTTATAGCTGTACATTGCATTATTCATCGTCAGCATTTGGTTGCAAAGAATCTGAATGAACACCTACATACGTCGCCTTATTGTATTATTAAAGCAATCAATACGATTTGAAGCAATTCATCCAGTGACAATTTGGTTAGCAAACAATACCTTCTGATCAAAAGTACCCGGAATTCTTCAATAAAACGAAAACGGTTCAATTATTCATCGATATTCACTTTATTTCCTTCAAAGTAATTTTCATTGTAAGCAATACAAGTATTCCTACGCTTCCTCCAATCATGAAAACATTTTTCATAGGTCGATTTTGGAATCGCCTTTAGCTCCTCCTGTGAATTCTCCTTTATCGTCTCAATTATCTCAAAGCGCTTTTCGCGAAGTGGTCACTTGGGTAGTGGGAAGAGGAAAAAGTCACAAGGAGCCATGTCGGGTGAATACGAAGCTTGTGGAACAGTATGAACGTTGCTTTTTGTCAAATAGTCGTGTATAAGATGAGATGTGTGAGCCGGTGCATTGTCATGGTAAAGAAACCACGAGTTGTTCCTCCATAATTCTGGCCTCTTGCGACGAACATTTTCTCTCAAATGCTTTAATACGCTCACGTAATATTCCTTATTTACTGTCTGGTTTGGCGTAAGAAATTCGAAGTGGATCATACCACGCTCGTCAATCACATTGTGCATGGACGACCGAAACGAGGCAAATCATCAACCACAGCACGGCCCGCTTTAAACTCTTTGTACCACTCGTATGCTTGTGTTTTCGACAATGCCGAGTTCCCACAAGCTACCGTTAATATTTTCAACGCTTCCATCATGTACGGAATTTTGTAAAAAACACAAAATTTCAAAAAAACTATTTGTTCGACTAAATTCGACATTGCAAAATTCGCAGAATACAACAAACACTGACTTGTTTACAAAGCTATCACGGACAAACTTCAGATGGCGCTCAAATAGATATTTGAGATGACAGATGTACCAACCCAGAAAAAAAAAGATTTTGACAATATTTCAAAAGATATTCGTTTGAATTCCGAGTCCTCTTTGATCAGAAGATATATAGAAAATAATGAATATTTAAACAGATTGCAGCTTTCCACAGAAGTTCGTTAGCATAAACATAAGAAAAGAGAATGTTTAAAGCAACATATATTAGACAAAATATGAGTCTAATACAAATCGCACCAACGCCCAGCATATACCAACGGTGAATACAATATACGTACAGTTGGATGTATAAATACATTTATATTAGAGGAACTATTTTAGTTCTCAACTAACTGAAAAAACCTTATACTATAAGGACAGATGTACTGTGTTCCAACACGGTAAGACGTAAAGTGCGTATCATCTCACATTGCAACAAAATACCAAAAAAGGATGGAAGACCCTCCCATGGCAGCGCAACGCCACCTGCTGATCAGTTTCGAAGTCTTTGATTCCTGTCAGCATAGGGTAGACAACCGCATCTAAACATAAGAAACGCGACTCCTTTAATCAACTTACATTACACAAAATATAAAAACTTGTTATTGTTATTCAAAAAATTCTGTAACCCTAGATTACTGTGTCCGATATTAATAAGCTGAATTTTATTCAAAAGATAATTCTTGTTTAGTAAAACAGATTTATTTAAGTTTTAATAATATTTTATTATTCAACTATTCTGTTGAAAAGCAAAGTAATATACTTATGAAGAAAAAAATAAATAAAGCAATAATTTGATATAATAAATGTTCCAAGTGGCGTCTACTGATAGCAATGCAACTGCCAAGTCTTTGATGGATAAGTTTGAAATTCTGCTAGAAAAATTGGATGTAAAGCATGTCTTATACGACGAGTCGTTTCTTCTCGGGTGGTCAGTGTAGTATTATAAACTATATCTTTTATTCTTCCCCATAAGTAAACATCTAATACTGTTAAGTCTGGTGATCTAGCCGGCCAGAAAATTGTGCCATCTATTCCCATCCATTTATTCAGAAAATGGTTGTACATGTACTCCTCAATATTTTGAGCATAATGTAGAGGATAACCAGCGTGCTGAATCCACATGTTTCTGCGTATCTCCAAAACCATATCTTCTAAAAGAACAGGTAATTCGTTCATTAAAAGTACAAATCAATTGCTCCATGAAAACGTTTGTCAAATATGGGCATAATAATTTTTCCTTATAAAATATCGCACCAAACATTAACAGAATACGGATTTTGCTGTATAATTAAATTTTCAAAAACAATAGCGAAATCTAGTTTGAGGCTTAGCTTTTACTTCAGAGTTACAGTATTTTTTGGGTAACAATATTTCTTGTTTACCCCTCTCTTTATTTTAAACGTTAGAGCAAAAAATTTCAAAACAAAACTTTTACAACACAAGCAAAACATATCAAAAGCAATAAAAAACTTCCACCATTAAATTCGATTTTCTTGAGAAATTGTTGTTTTTATATTTTATATAAGATACGCCCTCTTACGGCATATCTAGAAATTTAAAAATATTTTATTTCAATTCATTTTGGCCACGTTACATAAGAATATTTTATTCTAAAAGTTCAGTTACCAGTATTTCCCGAGATACTGGTCGATGGCCTTAAGGCGACAACCAGTCAACAACATTTTTTTAACAATTCTTTTGAATTCTAATGAATACACAGCCTTATTTGATACCTTTAAAAACATATAAATAGATTTGTACACGACTTGGGGTAACATTTTTTGCAAAGTTTATTAAGAATTATTTTTCTCAACAAGAGCCCAGGGCCTGTATCCTCAACAGCGTGATGTAAAAAATGATGTGAATTGCAATGTGAACTGTCACTTCATACTTTTGACAGTAAAAGCCGTATCCTTGAAAAAGCAATGTTGCCAGATATGAACGTGCCAAAACCCACGGATATCAAAAAATAAAATGGAAGACAGATTGAATTGAACTCATAGATTAAATAAGTAGGGAATTGAGCTGTCAGATCGAAAATTTCCGTAGTATGTTTTGTCGCCATTTTAGGCAAAAAGTAGTTTTGCTACGTCGAATTAACCGTCAAAAGTAAAACAAAAATAGTGTTGTTATTGTTGCGAAGTTATTGATTGTCATTAAAATATTCGTACTTTTCCTGAATTAAATTTATTTTATATCACTTAACAACCAAGAAATAAGGTCAAGCCAACAGTCAAATATTTAGGTGTAAATATAGACCACAAAATTATCTTAAATTGACACGTTAGAACTGTTAAACAAAAATGCATACAAAGAGCCAAATACGATAGAATTCCAATATATAAAGAAAAAGGAATATCAAGAAAAACAGCAACTCATATATACAAAGTAATAGATATACTGATGTCAATTGGAATACATCCCCCCTATATACCGTAATTGCAGAAAACCAGCACTGATAAAATTTTAAACGGAGGAAATTACAACTCTACATAGTATGACTAAAAGCCATCATCCCACTCCACTACGGAAACTATCCAATCAGTTATTTATTGTATGAATTCACAAAATACCCAGCCTGTTACTGCAAGACGTCCTCTTCTGACAACTAAATTTGAAAGAAAATCTAAAATTTGAACAATGATAGAGAAACTGTTTAAGATCAGTGACAAAAATCAAAGGCCAGACAGAAGAAGTCCATTAAAGATACTTGCAGATCTCACAATCAACTCCTAATATAGTTTTATTTTATTTTATAAAGATTTGTAGAGGCTTGAATATCAAATGTACCATAAATAAGGTTTTTATGTTGAAAGACCTCATTCGTTGATCTGTAGGGTTCATATTTATACGTCGCGATAAATTATTAACACGGTCTAATTAAGTTAAATGCTGTAGTTAACATTATTTAAATATAAAATTTGTTACTTATTTAAATAAAAGTTTCAGATAGCTTACAAATTGTTATTTCTCAAATTTATTATAAGTTGCGTGGTGAAAAGAATTCTGTTAGACTTAACTGTTTAAAACTAAGATACTCGGCTGTTATGGATACAAGTATTTATGTTAAATCCATAAGCAGAACTAGCCCTAGAAAAATATTTTTAAATAGCACGCTCATACAACTGAGTTATGAACAGAATCTCCTCTAATAATTTTATGTCTGTAATCTCAAATTTACTTAATATTAATGATTTAATTAAAAATTTGAAAATATTAAAAATATTGGAGTACCACCTAATCAACATTTTAACTGTTTATTCAAAAAATAAAACGTCGTAAAGAAATGTTATTTTGAACAACCAAAAATAAAATTTATGTTTTAAATACTAATCGTCAAATATGTCATTTGGCGGCTGACATTTCATTTGCGCATGTTTTACCGTCCGCTTGCCTTCCACATTCGCTAACCTTTCACCGTCCACTTCACGTTCCCCAGTTCGAAAATACGGCAAATGGTAATTGTCCGTTATTTCGAAAAAAAATATCAAAGAATAGATTTTCCTCGAACAGGTTTCTCTAATCATAAGCCTTTACAAATTCAAGAAAAGGGCTTTTCAGAACAAAATATATTACAGTTTTTCCTCTATAAGACAATTATAATTGAAGTTAAGCAGCTGCCATCCTCAATTTATTTTTTTCGTTTCAAAACCAGTTTAAAAGCAAAAAGGGCAATTACGGACTTTCTATTTACCTACCTGATTTCTGAGTTCCAAATGACTGTCATCGTTTAATGTAGTAAGATAATAAGTGATCTCTTAATGCTGATACATTTCGTTTATATTTTTATCAAACGAAATTAAATTTTTCGTTGGAAAGTTAAGTAGTAAAAGAAAAGTCTTATTAAGTAATTATTTTAAAATTATAAGTAAGTTTAAAACTTTTAATAAATAACAGGTCCGAAATATAAAAAGAGCAAAAGTATTTATTAAATACGATTTTTTAGGTTGGCGCAACTTAGTATATGTACTGTCTACGTAATCATAATAAATAACTTTAATGTAGCTACAGGACTTGTTATAGTCGCTCGCTATGTGGGTCACTTATGCCTAACTCATTCATTTTGAAAATATTTTTATAGTTTTAATAGTTTAAATTTTAAAGATCAACACTTTTGAATGATCACTAAAATATCCTAAAAAGATTTTCTACCTATTCCAAGATACTATTTATGTGTAGTTGTAACAACTAATTTTAAACTAAAAACAAACCGCGCTTGAGATATTATCAAAAGCGCCATCTGTAGTTTGTGCCTGACAGCTTTGTAAACAAGTCAGTGTTTGTTGTGTTCTGCGAATTTTGTAATGTCGAATTTACTTAAGCAAAGAGTTTGTCTGAAATTTTGTGTTTCTTACAAAATATCATGTGCGGAAGTATTGAAAATTTTAACGGTAGCCTACGGGGACTCGACAATGTCAAAAACACAAGCTTACGAGTAGTACAAAGAGTTTAAAGCGGGCCATGCTGTGGTTGTTGATTTGCCTCGTTCCGGTTGTACATACACCAGTGTGACTGACGTGTCATGGTATGGTCCACTCCGAATTTCTTTATTACGTCAGCGTATTAAAGCGTTTGAGGGAAAATGTTCGTCGCAAGAGGCCACAATTGTGGAGAAACAACTCGTGGTTTCTTCACTACGACAACGCGCCAGCTCACACATCTCATCTTGTACGCGAATATTTAACAAAAAATAACATGGCTTCTTGTGACTTGTGGGTACTTTTTGATCAGAAGATATGTTTTTTATGTACACACCTCGATAACTCCGGAACGGCGGCACCGATTTGAATGAGATTTTTTTGCATCATGTTTTGCATCACACCCAGTTCTGGCGATGCCACCATATTATTTTGGCTGAAATTGGTTCAGTAAAATACAAGATGAAGTCGATAAATAATAAAATAAATTCCGATTTTCTTCAAAATTGGTATAGCTAGATGTATATCGGGCTCTATATGACATATTACGCAAATTATGTTCTAATATTTACGATTGGCCTTAAAAAATCGATGAGATTAAGACATTGAATAAAACCTATTTCAGAAAAATATATATGGAAGAACGCAGGAACTTACTAAACGTACCGCAAAAAAAACTTCATCCGAATTGGTGTAGCTATTGTGAAATAAATAGTGTAGAAGGTATCAAAATTTGATAGTTTTATGGGGTATTCTATATTTATATTTTATATAGCAGTTGTTTCCTGCGAATGTTGCTCTCGGTTCGATACAAATTCACTGACGAGACCATAAGGCGGTCGAAACGCGTATGGAGAGAGGACCAAAATTATATTTGCAGGAAACGAACTTGTATATATTTTTTCCTTTTCTCTATTTTAAAGGAGAATACATATAAACAACTATTTAAATACGGCAGATAGATTTCTTTATTTCTTGTTGAAATTTTGATTTTTAAAAAACATACATCAATGTTACACAAAATAGGCATTTTGTTGCATTTATTTAAAAATCAGTGGCAAAATTTTAATCTCTTTCAAGATATTGAGTCTACTTATTTTGTAAGTAGTGGTTTTGTGATAGTAATTTTTTAGATGTTGTTTTTGTCCCTCATACTTCTTTTCCTATTTTAGTTATATGGGTTGGCTTTTTTGCCACAAATTTTTAAGTTTAATAAGTGGTAAATGATTTTTTGTCACATTTCGTCGGTCTGTTTAACCACTGCCGATACTGTGTTTTAGTTTGATATGAACTTCTGCATATCCAAGAACTTTTTCATCGTTCTCTATATTTTCTTTGAAGCATCAAATAAGTAATAAGTTTATCCGTTAAGGTTGAATATTAGAGTCATATCACCTTATTTTGGTTTTTATTCATAGCCTACTAGGATTTTTAATACAAATAGTAAAACCCATCTTATCTTTTTATCTTGATATGGATTAGGGTGAAGGAATGAAATGAATGGAACAAATGGTGGCGATACTATATCATCAATGCCTAGGCCTCTATTGGGCACTTTACATCCCACCAGAGCTGCAGGTCATTCGAAGCCGATCGCCTTTGTGAATCCAAGCAGCCTGGTTAATTGAACTTCCCAATTGCATCCGGTAGTAAAATTGTATTTCTGAAATATATTTGTCTCAGTCCGTTAAGTGCACGTCGGGTCGTCATCGACACCGATTTTATAAAGATGGCACCTCAGATGACAATGTCCTATCAACAATCTCACCAAAATTCGGAGTTCTTTCCTATAGGAGTGAATAGATCCGGCACCAGACACTACGAAAGCTTGGGTAAGTCACCAAGCATTTTCCAGACAGAAATACATGCCATTAGGATATAAAAGCTCCTTAATACGACGTGCGCTAGGTCCAGTTATATGTTCTTTAGCACATCTCATTCCAGGAGCTCCCCTTCATGATTCAATAAATTTGCTTTCCAGCACCGATTTTAATTTCCTTTTGCCAAGGGCAATTGGGACAGGTAGAATTGGTTGGAGCCCATATGGTTCAGTTACGGAACCCAACTTTGTCAGACATGCCCGAGTGGCCCGAGACCCACACGAATCTGATTGTACAACCGTTCCTTGCCATAGTATTCAGTACGTTCTTACATCAGTCGCGAAATTATGACACTGGACTTCAGTGCCATTAGTGCAGCTTTATTGTTTGAGCATATATTTATTACCCCATACCTGCTGGATTATGGTATATGATCTCTCTCTGAGATTACTAACTTATCGCCTGAAAATACATAGGGTTTTCGGTTAATAATAACCAAGTTACCATGATCATCTTGTTAACCATACTTCGTATTTAAATTGTAACAACACCATTATATTACTCGTGAAACATGTCATAACAATTTTTTAATAACTGATTAAATAAGAAAGTTAATGAGCCTTTTAAAAATTGGAAATCTTCTTAATACAGGTAAACTTTCCAGTTTTGTTTGTGACATTTTTGATTTTCCCGAGAAACAGCCTAAAAAATGACACATTAGTTGTTTACTAACATTAATAGTTAACTACAAACCCGATAAAAGTGTCGAATTTGAAATTCCTGTACATACATGGAATATAAGGTCCAACAATGCATTCAAAGGCAATTGCTCGGTTATTATTGAAATTATAAAAAAAATGTTTAAGGTATAAGTTGTAGGGACTATTAAGAGCTAGAAACTAAAATAACTTCTAGATATACAGGATTGCGTATAGGTATGTCATAAATCAAACTTACTTTTTTTTAAATGATATTTTGTTTTATTTTTAGTTTATCCTATTTGCAATGCACTCAATATGGGGTTATTGGAGTCTATATAGGCTCACTTTTCTCAAAAACTGAAGCACATTGGACGCCCTCTATTCTTTTTAATAAGTTAGCATAATATCATTTTATATTGGAAAATGCCTGTAAATTTGCCCTGATTTATTTTAGATACTTTTTTTTTCTATTTTTTTATGACAGACAGAGTCAAAACTCTGAGTTCACGTTTTCTCAAAAAATTCAAATAGGACACCTTGTACATTATATTTAATTTGGATACCTTATAAATAAATTCTCTACTGACTTATACATACACTACGTGCTAAAATATTCTGCTTATAGAAGTCAATTTGAGAACTTCTCATAATTAACAAAACTGGAAAAATGAAATATTACAGAAAAATAATTTTGATTGTTGTAAGAGAAAACGACTCTGGGATGTTTCCAAAATCGTTTACTCATAATATACGTCGAAAAAAAAAATTTGCTGTTTTTTAATTTGTCGATCATACTGTATTTTGCCTGACTAAAATAAATTCCTATGATGTTTCTCAATTTAAAATAATTAAAATATATATGAGGTATTTAAGGGAGTGAAAACGCAAAAAAGAATAATGATGAAAGCCCCATATGACAAAATATAAAATTTTCCTCGAATCATTTTATTTTTTCCCTATTACACAGGTAAATTGGTATTCGTTATATAATATTAATAAAAGGCCTTTTCCCAGTCTTATAAAAACGACTGTTTGTCAAAGAAAAACCCAAGATGTTTGCTTTATTATTATTATATATGTAAAAAGAGAAATGCCACAACCTTTTCAAATCAGGTACGGACACAATAATATGAAAATATGTTTGTTTTTATAAGTACGAGCATTATAACAAGATAGGTTGAAAATATATTGATAACTAAACCTGATTTTTTAAAAATGTATAAATTGGGTAACTTAACCGACGACCTTGGAAATAATGGCATTTAAATATAATTTATTTTTTATTTTTTAATAGAGAGCAAGAACGTATATAAGGGATATTCCAAGTCAAATGAACTCACCCCGGGTCCAATAATTAATGCAATAAAATGGAATATATGGGCTCTTCAAATATTCATTAGGAAGTACTCTTTCATTTGTCAGATGATCTTTCGAAAAAATCCTAGGGGGTCCAAAATACCGTTCGAGAAGGCTTTAAATCGCTCTACTCCCGAAGTTACTTACTGTGACCTAGGGCCGGTTGATATATCCAAGTGTATCGATATTATGTATCAATATGTATCGAAAAAAAATATATTGATACGCCGATATATGGTATAAAATTTTCAATATTCTAAATATCGATACATTCAGTATCGTTCACATTTTTATTCTTGTTTTGTTCTAGAGCTTCATCTTTGAAAATGTAAGAACAAATTGACTGTTGTACCAGCGAAATTTACCTGTGAGAATCACTATGTGCATGTGTCTTCGGCTTACAGTTTAATAAAATATTTTAAAATATTTTCCGTATGCGGTATGGTTTAAATAATAATCAACAGCAAACCAAAGTGACAAAAAGCTCATGAACATAGATAAGTGATGCCCTGCAAATACAGAGTATGGACTGGAAATCAAAGAATAATAAAGGTTAGCTGATTCCTAATGTAAATTAGCACAGTCATTCTGGCATAAAGATACCCGAAAGTATCCCTGTCATCCTCTTTGTTACTCAATTAAAAAGTGATAAAATACATCTGTGCCACACTACTGAAATTCACTACAATACATATTTGGGTGCGGTCAATGTTCGAAAAACGCAGATGCGGACCGTTTGACGAACACAATTGACTGTCGTAGTGGAGTCGGATCTAATTGCAAGGAAACGTACAATATTTATATAGATGTATCGAATACGTATTGCAATAAGAGTCAATATCGATACAAAATATCGATAATTGATATTACGTGTATCGATACATTGAAGTATTGATATATATCGCCCGGGTCTACTATAACCCAATCCAGCGCCGTATAATTTTAAAGATGATTTTCAAAGTGGTCTTATTCTGGGGAAACATTTCAATATTTCGAATGACCGTTTCAATATGGCACCTAAAAGGGCTTAAAACCTCTTTGCATTTTCAACACTACCAACTGTCGTCCGTTTCTGCATCAAAATTGTTTGAAGGTTTTCAAAGGCGATTCCTTTCTTTTGTGTGTGTGTGGGGAGAAGGGGTAGATTGAGAGATTCCCACAAGTCGTTTTCACGACACTGCAGCCGGCTCAACAATAAGTAGTCTTTTCGACTTCTTGTCACGGCAGTTGTCCATAAATTGTTTTCAAGAGCTTTTTTCCCGCAACAATCAGTTATTTTCAAGACTACTTTTCGAAGTAGTTGACCGTGTGGTTTTTCAGAAGTTGTTTCCACGCTTTTCTTCATAATGAGCTGTTTTTGATCAACTAGAATTAATAATCTATTTTTTCTATACTAAAATAAATAATAGCTACTATGTATGTAGAAAATCAAAAAATTTTAAATATTCAGGAAAAACTTTGTAAACACCAGATTCAAAAGCATTGTAAAGAACAGCATTATAAAGGTAGGTATCAACATTATGCAAATAGAAATTGAATAAGGAATCATCAAGAAAATTTTGATATTACGGCAGAAAGACATTTCTTTACATCACAGTGCCGATGTTGTAGTAATTTTACAGCGCGAAGGTAGCATCATAATGATGCCAAATTGACATCAATCTAGCCTTTCACGTAGCCAAGCAAAAAATTGAGAACAATCAAATTTTTCCATAGTCATGAAAAAGAAATTAAAACAGTCAAGAAGTTATGAGCTGTTCTTTAAATAAATAACAGGTATTTGATTTTGACAACAAATAATAATTGTCTGTATTTTACGCGCAATGTGGAATCAACTATCTTGGGTATTAGAATTCTGAATGAGCAAATTTCACAGAGTGGTTTAAGCCTTTTTGCGCGTTATAATGTATCCGTAATCTTGAATAATTAATTCTCCACTTCTAGAAAAGAAATGGACCACCTTTGAAGCCCCCTTTTAAACATCTGTAAAATAATTTTAATGCTGAAGAAGGTGGTTTTGGGGTTGCAAGGCGGTTCTGTCTTTTCGGGCACCATAATGGATCTTGGATATGGAAACAATCACCACAAAATAAAGGGATCACTTTAAGATTAGCAACTAACTTTGGGTATATGAAGATTTTAAATGTTTTCCAGAACCATATTTGATCTGCCACATTAAATCATAATATCTCTCTACAGAAAAGAAACAAATCACTTTTGGAAACTCTTTTTGAAGGTTTTTGAAATCATTTCGATACTGAAGCAGGATCCAGCAAGAGATTTTTGGGTGAAAAGAGATTTTAAGCCTTTTTAGGCACCATTTTAGATCCGTTATATTGGATTTTTCAGAATTTTCAAATTTCAGAGTGGGTCCAGTTGACGTAAAAACTCCCATAAATATCTAAATACCGGAAAGAAATTGAAATAGTCTTTTTAATTAATTTTTATTTAGAAATATCAAATAGTATTTATTTGGGAATAGTATAGTATTTGTAGTGTACATGCAAATTAATTCACCTAAAAAGTTTCTCTTATCTTGTTCTTAATTCCCTTGAAATAGAATATATAAACAAACGAAAATCTATATATATATATATATATATATATATATATATATATATATATATATATATATATATATATATAAACGAAACATACCAGAGTTAGTCATAGTTTTAACAAAAAAGGAAAATTCAAACATTAAAATAAGCAATAACCATTTTACTAACATATTATGCATCAAAGGTCTATATATATATATATATATATATATATATATATATATATATATATATATATATATATATATATATATATATATATATAAAATCAAAGAATGATGGAAGCAGTCATTTAATTGTGGATTTTAAGGTTTTTGTAACCAAAAAGCTAAAAAGCAACAAAAAGGTAATATAAAACCATGGAGTGAAAATTGTCAAGGCACATTTATCATTTTATAATTCTCTTTGGTGCACAAATAAACTTGTTTTCGCTGTCTAATAAATACGTCAACATAAAATTTCTATTGTCTGCCTTTAAAAATATCTGATTTTAAAAGGAGAAGAAATACAAGAAGTATGCATGCAAACTAATCATAAACTGAAAAATAAAGTTGCATATAAAGAAGACATATGACTGAAATATATTTTATTGAAATTTTGATAGAATATATCAAGAATTCACAGCAAGTTGTACTGTAATCTGTATTTAGTTATTAACCAGCGACTGTCTTCAAACTTGCTATATACGGATGAACACGACACCCCAAAAAGTCGGTTCATGGAAATAGCAGTATATGACCACAGAGTTGTAGTTCTTCATACTTTGTTACATAGGTCGCCATATCTCAAGCAAATATTTATATTTCTTTTTGAAATATTAGCTATTTTTTTTTCTTTAAGATCTGGTCAAAGTTTACAAAGCAATTATTGGCAGAGTGGTGAATTTTCAAATTTGTGGCATCAGGTTTCACACGATCATTCAATAATTATCGCAAAAGTTTAGTAATCAAATTTTGAATTTCGAGTAACAACTGTTGGATGCCAAAATATAATTAATTAGGAAGTTTTCTCGTAAAATTCAGCTCTCCATGTTTAATAGAAAAAAAAAGTATTTGTTGAGTGCTGTATCCTGGTGAACGTATTCGACACGTACTTTTTGCCGCGGTAGGTAATCACAGACGCTTGAATGATGACAACTACCTTTTTTAACTATAGTATAGCTAAGCTTTCGACTCTTTTATTTGTGATAAAAAAAATCTTATTTATACAAATTGGAAATATTTTCATGAAGAAGATAATTTCAGTTAGCTTTATTGTTTTTAGTTTGTAGTGCTGAAATAATATACTTATAGTTATATGATTTAATTTGAAACTTGGAAATAACGTATTTTCTATTACAAGATTTGAACTTTTGAAATGGTAAAAGTAGCGCAATTCTTTCACATCGATTCTTTGTTATCCTTTTCTATGTGCATTATTTAAACTAGCATAACAAGCTAATCGGTATGTCAGTTCGGAAATAAAATAATTGCGAAATAAAGTAAAAAAATATGAGTTGTTGGTTGCCTAAATCATTGTTTTTTTTATGTAGATAATATCTACGAATATTTACTGATAAAAATAAGTTTTAAATCTTCTTTTTGTTGCTATTAATTATAAACTTCGCATTTATAGTAACTTTTAACACTTAAAAATACTCAACAGTCACGACATGCAAAAAACTGAAAGCAAAATTAAATAAAAATATTTCTGTCTGTCAAACATTGAAAAGGTCCTCCTATACTATAAACAACGTTCGAGCAAATATATTGTTGTTCAAATCTACTGGTATGATCGAAGGTTTGGCGCGTTGTTTTAAAACACCAATCGTTGTTACTATTATATTTTTCTCAATATTATCTCCTTTTAAAAGAAACTCTAAGATTAATAATACCCTTAAATCGACCGAAATTCACTGAACGTCAATATTTCTAAACTCGGGAAATATGACTACATTTTTTTTTAATTACGTCAGACTGTCAATCAAATCATTTGACGACTTACTGGCTCTCACTATCATCACCTGCGCAGAATATAAGACCTCGCCCCTTCCACGATCCCTTACTCAAGCAGCCACTAGATGTCATAGTCCATATTGCAGTATGTACTTCGATTTCATCGATAAATAAGTCTGTATGAAATGCAGTCATCTGAACATGCCCTTACCCAAAGCCTATTTACGCTAAAATATATTATAATATATTATTAATATAATACAATAAAAGATTATCCAACCTAAAATCTTAATGTCTGAGCGTTATGCAGAAGAGTGAACCGAGGGCTACTAGTGTGGCTTAATTGGCAAGTTATACCAAACCTTATGATTTATCACTATAATAGCAATAGTTTTTCGTATATTAAAATTCATTGTTTAATTTAAGAAAAGCGTAAAAACAGATTCAAACATATATCCATTACAGGGAATGAGATACAATAAAAGAAATTATAAAAAAATATTGTTTATAAAGATTATAGACGTTGAGACTATGCTGATCAAGTTTTAAAAGTATTTTTGTATATATATATATATATATATATATATATATATATATATATATATATATATATATATGTATATACGTCGACATTCCAATTTCTTGAAAAATTTTTATGGCCTTACCCAAAAAATTTTCTGAATTCGCCCTTAATCGGAGGTATTTTAATGAAATCAATGTGACTTGCAAAGACTTATATTAAATTTTTTAGTTATTTCAGGACGGTTTTTTTTTTTATTTTTTTATACCTATAACGCCTATAAAAATGTCCACAGCGAAATAATAAGATCAATAAGGGTTTGTCCTGACTGCATTCCAATGTTATTATTTAGTATATTTTATAAGAAAATGTTGTTCATCCTAAAAAATAATTAATTTTTAAAAGATTCTTTTATTTGCTTACAAGAATGTTGTCAAATAACAATTTTTCGTTTATTAAAAATATAAAAATGAAAATACAGCAGAATTAGCAGATTATTTTCTACCGCGTTGAATAATGAAAGCTTCTTTTTGCTCAAAAACGTTAATAACAACGATAAAGTTAATCTTTTGTTTTTGAATTTCACTTCTTAGGAGAAAAATAAATTCGAGATGGCACCTGAAAATCCCAAAGAGAAATTATATTTCCGTCTTCCTATTAAAAGAAAAGTAAATATATCTATATATCAAAATAAAAATTTATGTAAGTTAATCTACCAAAATATTTATTTGCAAAGTCAGTCTTAAGAGATAGAGAAGAATGGCATCATTAAGAGATCTATGTGTAGCTTTAACTAGATATTATTAACTTTTATCGAATTAAAAGCATCCTACAAACCGGGATTTGCTTGCTTAACCTATAAAAATAGGTCACATTGATAACAACGTGCTTATCAAAGAAAAATGTATATTAAGAGATACGTTATTGCGATAATACAATATCATAATTGTATAGTAAAAGTGTTATTTTAAGAAAGTGTGTTAATTGTTGTAAACTTGTGCTTGAAGTAGAAACCTACCAAGGAAAAACGAAATTTATTTAAGCAATCGCAGCTTCTACATAATATACTAAAATTTCAAAAAAAAAAATGATTGAATATCTTTATATCTCTTTTGAATCCTCAGAAAATTTATGTTCATATGAAACACACACAATTTTTTGTAAAAACAATACTAAACAAGTTTAGGCAATGACAAGAAAAAATAGAAAATGTGGTTTAATTGCAGCGAAAGCTCATAATTAATTTCAAAATAAAGAAAACTTTCCCACTGCTAGAAAGTTTGGGGAACATTCATTTCAATTAAAGTATAGCTCTCCACCAGCAAAATATAAAAAAAAATTGGCTTTATACCTAAAAATGTCGATAAAATCAACATCATAAGTTCACCCAACACTTTGAGTCCACTAGTGAACAGAGGTGTCCCTCATTATTTTCCAGTCTGTTCAATCTTGTGCGGTTACTAACAACTCTTTTGATTTCATCAGACCATAGAGAATGTGGTCCTCTCCTGCTCCGTTTGTTTGCTTTTAGACGTCACTCAATCTCTTTGTCTATTTACAGTTTGCCATTTTGTTATGATGAAATACCTTTCAAAATTTTTTTTATTTCATTTTATTATTATTAATTAAGAGATATCAAAAGTTAATAGCGAAGATTAGAGAAAAATAGTAGAGAAAGTGACAAAGTGTGAAAATGAATATTGAAATATTGCTCAACTACACAGTAACCGTGAAAAAAGATTTATAATAAGTTTAGAGTTTGGCAGTGATGATGAGTTTGAACAGGGAATAGGTATAGAAGATTCAGAAAGCGTGTCTAATCGAAAATTATACATATTTTTAATTTCGTATACAAAACTATTACAACTCAGTATTCCAACAGATGTCGCTGAATTAGTATATTGGCAAACTGGGACAATAACTGCTAAAATAATCACTATAATTATTTTACTTATTCGACAATATTATTTTAAATATTATTACGTATATATATATATATATATATATATATATATATATATATATATATATATATATATATATATATATATGTGTATATATATATATATATATATATATATATATATATATATATAACCGAAAAGAATATTGTTACTCTAGAAAAATCAAGCAGATGTCCCAAACTATATTGACTACCAAAAATCCATAAAGAAGGAACACCGATAAGACCCATGGTAAGTGCAGGATATTCACCTACTCAACATCTGGAAAAATACCTGACAGAAAATATGCAACCGGCGACCGAAATTGCAGGCTCATACCTAAAAAATTGTGATGACATTCTTGCTAGCCTGGACATCAAATTCCTGTATCCAAGCATACCAATTGATGAAGCTGTAGACCAGATTGCTATGAACGAGGAGTTCCCATATCATTTCATCGACCTCTGAGAACACGGTTTCAAAAACACATACTTTTCCTATGACCGACAGACAGATGGTGCTCCTATGGGATCTTCGCTATCACCAGTCATCGCAAACCTTTTCATGAAATATTTCGAAACAGAAGCCCTAAGAAAAACCAAAACAAAACCATCCCTCTGGAAACGTTATGCGGATGACATCTTCATATGAACATACGGAAGATCCAGCCTAAACATATTTTTAGGGAACTAAACAGCATTCATCACCACATACAGTTCACACTGAAGGTCGAAGTCAACAAGCAGTCACCTTTCCTTGACCTTCTAATCACCAGAAACGACGATCTAAGCATCGATTATACGGTCTACAGAAAACTCGCATACACAAACAGATACCTGAACGCCGAATCTCCACCATCCATCACAGTTGCAATCGGTCACCAACACACTGATCTCCAGATCCTTGCGATTAACCAAACCCATGAACCGTAAAGAGGAACTCAATAAAACCACAACAGTTCTAAAACAAAAGAACTACAAAGAACATAATATCAAAAAGGCCATAAAACAGAACGCAAATGCAATAGCAGAGAAAAAAGAAGATAAGTCCAAACCAAAAACCACACTGCCATACATAAAAGGTGTAACAGACATAGTTGGGAGAATTCTGAGGAAGCATGACATATGCACAATTCACAAGCCACAAACGAAAATATAGAAATTATTGGGCAATCCAAAGAACAAAATACCATTGAAAAACCAGGGAATGTACAACAACCCATGTAGTGACTGTCAAAAAGAATACATTAGTCAAACAAACAGAAGAATCTCCACCAGAGTCCAAGAACATAAAAATAGCATAAAGAATAAGCAAACTGCATCAGCTTTATTCCAACATCATCAGGAGACAGGACACACTATAAATTTCCAAGAAACAAAACAGATCGCACCCATAAAGCACTATAGAACCCGCATCATCAGAGAAACTCTCGAAATGGACAGCACTAAAAACTTTAACAAGAGAGATGATGCACAGATCATCTCAAATACAGGAAAACCCAACTCAAAACCAAACCAAAAACAACATACCAGAAAAATAGGCCAGCGAGCCGAGAGGAGACACAGACCAAGAGAAGCGAGGAAACCAATCAGGCAGAACTAAGATATAACCTGAGCAAGCGCCAAACTATAAAAAGGCCGACAGAGGACCAACACGCTTATACCAAGACGAGCAGCCATCGAGGAAGCATCACTTAAACATGCCAGATGTTGGCGAAACATCGTGACGATTTTTCCACTGACGAATGGACTGAAAAAACACTAGTGCACATGAAGTGATTCCAAGAAACCTCCTGCAGAACATCAAGGGACTGGGCCTTAGTGAGCATCTGTATAAACCAATGCAGAAGGCAACTCTCCTAGCAACCGCACGAACCGTCCGAAAGTTCATGGGAAATACAGCAGACCACGCCACCTAGGACCCGATAACATGGAAAGGGTCCCCACAGAGCTTCATACTTTTGGTGTCTTTGTATGCCTGGTATGAGTGAATAATCCCTGGAGGAAGTGCGAAGCCGTTTAGCTTGTAAATCTGTGCACATAAGTAATTATTATTATTATTATTTTTATTACTAAGTTGTTAACCTACTAGAGACGTAAAGAAAAGTTACAAGTAACCATGGCAAAATCTTAGTAGATCTAAGTGAAAAACAAAAATTGACACCATCGAATTGCAAATTTTTAGCATACCATAGGGAAATAATGTGACTATGTCCCTGTTTTAACATCACCAATCTTTTAGTTGGAGGAAAAGTTGCTCCTTTGATATTTTTTTCTGTAGCCTTTTTTTATAATGTAATCAAATGCCATATCTTTGGTGCATACTGTACGTAAAGATTGCTGCTTGATACATGACATTAGTATAATTTTTGTTAAGTAACGTATCCATTATATATTATCAAATACATGGTTCATTTATTTCTCTTCTATTCTAAAAAGTTTTTTATTGGCGACATAGAACGTATCTACTTAAATCTAATTAAACATTAGTAGATGAATAAGTAGCCTTATAAATAAAAGGTAATTAAATTGAAAGAATAATTAAAGCAGGTGTCAATTACCTGATATATGTATTTAACCATAATGTAAAAAAAAAGTTATGTTTTTCTTAAGTTGTTTTGTGGTGATAGAACTCGAATTTGCAAAAATATAAGAAATGGCTTTATAACGCAAGGTATACAGTAGAATAAATATACGCACGCCACTGTATAAAGTAAGACGATTCACATAATTTTAGTCCCCTGCACTCCCATAGGCAGTTTTAAAAAGCCACTCGACACTGACCTTTAAATATAGCCAATAACGGTTATTTCCGTAATTATTTTATTTTTACAATACAGCACCTTAATTTAGTATCGATAAACTAAAAATAACATCGGCTTTGTTTATTTTACGGGGGTAATGTACTTTAGTAGGAAATTATGATATGAATTTTTAAACCTAAATAAACATAATATCAGCAATCCTACTATAATCTACTTTTTTTTAGATGATTATATAATTAAGATAAATGTAACTCGAATTTATTATTTCTATTTTTTATAGTCACAAGAAAACACGGGGTCAAGATTTAATTTTATAGCACATGCCAGTCAATTCTAACAACATGTCATATTGTTAGAAGCTTTCTTTTGTTATAAAAATCCTTAACACTTAAACAAAAAGTAGACAGTATCATTTACGCAACCATTAAATTGTTAAAACTCGAAAAGTGTTAGTCTGCTGCATGTCAGTAATAACAGCATTTGACAAACATTAGGAAAGCATGTGAATGTGTTTATCTGAAAATTTTTGAAAAATACTTTTTAAAATTCTCAGGTCAAATGTCGTAGTTAAGGGGTTACATCACCTTCAAATTTTTGGTTGCATAAATTATTTATATTTTTAGAAATATTTTCAGCCTTTTCCAAATTAAAAGTAGCAATTGGACGCGAACGCGATAAGGGGTCATTCCGAAACTCAAGTAGCAAGCAGATTTTCTTTTTAAACAGCTGTCTTTTCTAAAAGAAATTTTAAAAATTTTGCCCCGTGCAATTTTTGCGAGAAAGTAAAAGACCATTCTGTGGGTATTACAATTTAAGGGAAATACTAATTTCGGTTAAAAAATATTTCAAAGTCCAAAGAAAATTAGAATTAAAGAAAGGGTTAAATAAGATTCCAACTTCGATTTAAAAAAAATGTAGGTCGTTACATTTAAAATAAAGAAAAAATTTCATGATGCACTGTTTTGAGTAAATGTTAAATTTTTCAGTCAAAAAATATCATTATTGGGCAACGTCGCATTTTAAGGCCAAAAAATTTTAGGATTGAAGAGTTGAAGCGCCTCTCCGAGATTCCAATTTCGATAAAAAAAAATATAAAAATATACGTCATAAGATTTTAATTAAAATTAAAAATTTTGCCCCCTTGTCTGATATGGCCCTATGTAAGCTAAACTATTTTTAAAATGTACTTCTTTTAACCTTATTAACATTTCATCTCTAAAATTTTCATTGACTTAACGATATAGCCGCAACTGAATGTAGGACTACTAAATGGACTCTTTGTACATAATAAAAAAAAAATATTCTTTATCGAGCACAAAATAGTTTGTACTTTATGAAGATATCATACATTAATTTGGCAAAACACCGAAATTCAAAATAATACAAAATTATTTTTTTTTATCTTTAGCAACTGGAAAAATTGACAATAGAATCTTCTTAAGCAGGTCCAGTCACTACCAAGTGAGTCAAATGAAGTGTAGTACCCAATATTTGACAAATTAAATTAAAATACTAATAAAAAATAATATAATTTTAAAATAAAGAATTTGCAAGGTCATTTATCATTGAAACAGAAAATTTTATAAAAAAATCAAATACGGAATTTCATTCGACTCAGTCAGCTAGTCGTAACCAATGTATGATTTGGCAACGTCGTGGTTATATCACAAACAGTTTAACCATACCCTTTCATAATAAATAAGTTTACAAAACAGTAAAATGTTTATTCATAATATTCGAATGTCTCATGGCAAAGATGCTGTAAATCTGTGAGTCTCAAACATAAAGACTAGCGGCAGAATATAGTAAATGCCAAAAAAAAAACGTAAATTAGAAGAAAATTTCACTTCGCAAGATCAGTGATGATTTGTGGTTTAAAAATTGTGATCTACCAACATCTTTAACACATGTCGTTTTTGGGTTAATAAGTATTTTTAATATAAAATGCTTAAAATTTAATAGTATAAATTTAGTTAATATATTTATTTATTTATTTATTTATATATATAGATATATATATATATATATATATATATATATATATATATATATATATATATATATATATATATATATATATATATATACTGAATTGTTTTATGACCTTTTATTTTCACAAATCTAACAACTTGTCAAACAATTCAACTTATTTCAACGACATCTCAAAATAAACTGTTCACAAAAGCCGATCTGGGCCCTTTATATAACCTCTCTGCCGGACCCAGAAGATTCCTGAATCTTCTAGAAGAACTTTCATACTATGGGGCATAATAAAAATAAAAAAAAAGAATAATCTGGCAGCTATTCTATTCTATTTCTTTATTTTCAACATGGAATCCTATGTCAGAAGATCTGGAAATTGCCAGATTATTCCTTGTACTTGTTTTTATAACACCATGTAGTATGAAAATCTTTCTAGAAGATTCGAGAATCTTCTGGTATTGGCAAAAAGGGTATATAAAGGGTCTAGATCGACTTTCGTGGACAGATTATTTTGAGAAATCGTTGAAGTAAGTTGAATTGTTTGACAAGTTCTCAGATTTGTGAAAATAAAACAATTCAGTGCGTATTTGTATCAGAAGTGAGATAAAACCCAAGAACATATGAAGAAAAATCAAAAAGAAATGAAGAAAACCCAAGAGAATATGAAACAAGAGTTTAAAGATATATGACGAAAAATCAAGGTGATATAAAACACGAATTGATGACACTGAAACAAGTCAAGAAAATATGAACCAAGAATTGAAAGAAGACATTAAGAAAAATTAAAAAGTATAAAACAAGAACTAAAAACAAGCCTGAAGGACATGAACTAGGAACTTAAGACAAGTTAAGAAGATATAAAACAAGAACTGAAAGAATACATTAAAAAAAGTGAAGAAGATACGAAGCGCATAGAACAAGAAATGCAACAGAAGATTAAATTAGGGAAGAAGTACGAGGCGAAGTACAACATAAGGTGACTGGAATCCAGACACAGATGCAACAATTACATTTTCAAATCGAGGAGGTAGCCAGTACAAGTACAATAAAGGTGGATGGTATTCCTGCAACTAGTATAGTGAAGCCACCTACCTTTGACGGCAAAGTACCTTGGCTTACCTATGTCTATCAGTCTCCACCGGAGTAGGCACATGCCTTCTTCTAGCACTATGATGTTATAGAGGTTCTACGTAATATTTCCGAAGAAAAACAGAATGATTACGAGTTTATTTTTACTTTTCTAGAGATGCGCTATAGGGAAGCCCTTCTCCAAGAAGTTTATAAGGTCCAACTCCAAGAAAGAAGACAAAAATACAACCATAGTCTTCAAGAATATGAGGCGGATATAGTGAGGCTAATAAATTTGACTTATCTAACGGCCCGACAAAAAAATTTGCGAGATTCTTACTTATGCTCTTTAATTTGAAAAGCCAAACAGAACTACGGAAGAATCATAAGATAAGTCAACATTTCCCAGGATGATCGCAAGACCAACAAGGAAATCTTCATGAGGTTAACGAGGGAGTTGCAAAAATTTTTAAACAAATAAAAACACATGACAACCAAAACACAACCTTTCATATCAGAAATTCTATTTGTTGAAAGTGTGGCCAAGAGGGGCAAGTACAAAACAACTATACTAGCAGTACTGCTTCTGACAATGATCCTGATTGGTTACAGGCTTCATATTGCTGATACAGGTGATGAATTTCGAAGGAGCGACTTGGAGAAGTTGTATTATATATATATATATATATATATATATATATATATATATATATATATATATATATTGTTGTGGAACATAACATCCTAAATATCTTACCACCGCTTCCCGGCAAAACTGGACTTAAATAGAGGTCCAAGTTTGTGGAAAATACAAGGATGTCTGGGGAAGATACCGGTGGATCCTACTGATGAGTCCACCACCGGTATCGGGACGAAACATCCATACATTTTAGGTGGTCGCAAATGGTTCGTTAGTTATATGCCCTTAATATCAGGGGCATTACTACGACATGGCGCCCGAGCAGGGACGACAAGGTGGAAGGCCGTCGAGTCGTGGCTTTGTGCTAAAGTCGGTACCCTACTTTGGAAAGACCACCTAGGATGTCCGTCCCACTTCCTTTTCGGGCCTGTGCTTTCTAACGGCTTGGACTGTCCGACAATTAAAGCCGGAAAGCAAATGTCTTAGGGGGGCATGTTGTGGAATATAACATCTTACCACCGCTTCCCGGTAAAACTGGACTTAAATAGAGGTCCAAGTTTGTGGAAAGTACAAGGATGTCTGGGAAAGATACCGGTGGATCCCACTGATGAATCCACCACCGGTATCGGGACGAAACATCCGTACATTTTAGGTGGTCGCAAATAGTTCGTCAGTTATATGACCTTAACATCAGGGGCATTACTACGACAATATATATACATACACACATATATATATATATATATATATATATATATATATATATATATATATATATATATATATATATATATATATATATATATATGTATATTTTATTACCAAAAAATAAATATGTATGTTGCAAAATGCTAATATTTAATTTTTTTCAACCTCATCTAATCGACAAATGATAATATAATTCACAGGAAAGTGCTAAGATTCTAACCTCCCATAAGACTAGACAAATACTTACATTTTTAAAAATTAAATTTTCAAAAATTAGCATGGTAAATTTAATCGAAATTCCGCGATAGTACAAATTACCACTTAAATTAAAATAAATTTGATATTTGTTATGATCTAATATTTTTAATTCAACGGAAGCATCAATTGGACCTTCGTAACAATAAATATTTTTAAATTCTTGGAATTTTTATTAACTAATTATTTTTTAATTTTTCAAGCTTCTCACTACTCGGGAGAAAGTATAGATGTCATTTGACTGTTGATGTTACGGTCTGATATCAACTATAGGCAGGTATAACATCCTACCGACATATCTCGAAACAAAAATTTCAAATTGGCAGTCGTTTTCGGTAAATTTTACTCTTGGTTCGTTACAGCTTACTTACGACGCTATAAGGTGGTCAAAACTAATATGGAGAGAGAACCGTAATGGAAGTCACAAGAAATAAACTATGTATTTTCTTTCGATGGTTTGAAAGAGAAAAACATTAATTTTGAAAATTTATATCAGAATGAATAAATTACGTATTTAATTTTGAGGTCGATAATTATTAAATAGCATATTTAATCTGAATTCACTTTTCAGTAACTACTCCTTCAACCATTTCTTCCATATGACTATAATTATTAATGTATTTTACAAGATTTAAAATCATGTTACATAAAATTATAAAGTTTCATCATGATCAAAACATACAGCCAAATCTAATAGTTTTACCTGGCTTCAAAAGAAATGCTAGGTGTATATTGACACTTCTTTATTTCACTAGATGCGTAGCATTAAAATACAAATACAGATCCTAAAATCACGTTGATTTCGCTTACAATAAAAATGTTATTTTTCAGTAGGGAATTTATAATTTCGATTCTCGGGTATTATTCATAATTTATATATTCTTTGATATAATTACGTAATCAGAATGAATATGGCTCTAATTTAATCTCTCTATACTTATGTGGTCGTAAGAGAGAACCTATTCATTATAATTTGTTTGATTTTGTCCTGCGCGCGATTGAAAGGCCCCGTCCACGTTCAAATAAAGCCGCGGAAACGATGATTACTGAACACTCAACGTGACCATTATGGCAATGTAAACAGACGAGGGCATGGCAGCTTTATGAGGACAGGAAAATTGACAGTCAGGTTTTCTCATTATATCGCGCCCTTTGAAGCCAATGCTATAGAGGAGTTTTGGTTAGTTTTCATTTTCGTTTCAATAATAAAAGAAAACTAAATAAAATTAATAATAATTCATTAGTAAGTAAAAAATACATATAAGCACACTTATTGGTAAATTGTGATTTAAAATTTACATATTTTAAATTACTAGTGAATTGTGATTTAGTATATGTAATCCTTACTTCAACTGATAAAACTGTTATATTGGGTTAATTATGGTTAGGTAGTAAACAGTTTTCCGAATTTTTCCCAATTCCTGCCATAATAAAATATGAATGTTTCTACATCTCCTCGGCCAGATTATTGTAGGGCAGCCAAAAATATTTACATTAAGTGACAGATTAATTGCTTATTGTCTGAGACGTTTGTTTTTCCTATAGTCTTTAATAAGGTAAAAATTCCTTTATTTTGGCATAAAATACATAACACGACATAATATAATAAACATAATTCTGTTTAGAAGCCGATAAATTAATTTAAATTCACATATTATGCACTTGTTTTAGGGTTTCATTGGTATTAATGAAAGTTTAGACATTGGTTATTTAAAAAACTTATTTTCGGCTAAATATTTTTGTACCAGTCATATATATGTCTATTATTTATTTCGTTTTTTAGGAAAGGATCTATACCGTCAAGTTAAAACTATACCTTCAGTTATAGTTTGTTTCCAGAACAATATCACTCACAATGTTATAGCAACCTACAATTAGGTAAATGCTATTCTGTTGACTTTATATCTGGAAATACACGAAAAGTTTGGAAAAAAACACATTATTTTGCCATCTTCAAAACATTTTCCCATTCGAGGCTTTATATATCTGACAACGTTTTTTCTAGCCGTCAGCACAAAGTGTTCATCTTAAAAGGAAGGTACTTGAAGTGTCCGGGGTAAAAACCACTCCAAAAACAGTTTCTTTAAATATCTCAAGTCCTAATTAAGATATTTTTACAAAACATAGTGGAACTTACTTGTTATTTGAAACGAAGTAAAACTGTCATGAATTCACCTCCACGTATATCATCCCTTATTTTATAAGGGTAAACCTGCATTCTATCCATGTATTTCAATTCTAAAATTTATGAAATTAAGCGGAATTCTTTGAAAATATTTTTTTATGAGTAAATAATTGACTAAAATGGACGTGATTCAGAATTTCCGAAAAAAATTAATAAAGGCCAGTGAGTCACTCCAAATAGTTTTTATTAATTCGCTTTCTTATCTATTTGTATAATATAAATTTGCCTGGTAATTAAATGGTGAGACTGTTGGCTATGCAGATACTAGCAAAACCTCAAAATGTAAACGAAAAAGATCAACCAAAAACATAAACAGTAGTAACACACCAGTAGAAATGATACCAGTAGGGAGAACACCAGTGGGGAGACCTCTATGATGTTATTGGGGTTTAACAGAATTCCTTGGTTTCAACGTGGAGAACTGCTATAATCCCCGTCCCCAGGTTAATTTCGGTAAAATGACTCAAAAATACCAAAAAGGCATAAGATATCAAGTAATTAATCAACTAAACTCAATTATCGGGATAATAAACGACTTTCCAACCCAAAATCCTAAAAAACGGTCACGAAATCGTATTAATTAAAGAAAACCTATTTCCAATGATAAAAATGCCGAAATCGCTATTCTAGAATATCTTGCGGCATATCGTATGGCATGGTCAAAACTAGTAGCTCTACAAATAGGAATTTGGTAGAGCTCTATGCATAGAATTCCGTTGAAACACAACTTCCATCCTTATATCCATCCATCCAAATAAATCTGGTTCAACACCTAAGAGGTACTGATTTGCCGAAAAGAGTGCACTTTTACGAATTTATATTAACGATGATATAAGACGATCCTCAATTTCTGGATAACTAATTTGGACTGATGAAGCAAAATTTATTAAAAATGGTCTTTTTAACAGAAACATTTCCCATTTTTGAAGTGATTCAAATCCCCATGCAGTAAGATCGTGGACTTTTCAAGAAATCTGGTAATTTAACGTATTCTGTGCTGTAAGAAATGTAAAACTATATTTTTATGAAGAAAACTTACATGGTAATTCATTCATTACATTCCGCCAATATTTAAGCATTTTATCTCTGGCAAATTTCTTACCAACACGATGGCGCCCCACCACACCACCTGGTTACCAACTTCTTGAATGACCCGAAACTGGCAAGGAAACTACTACAAATGAGTAGAAACCAATTAAGGAATATTACGGGTATAATGACGGGACACATGGCCGTCAAAGTACATCTGAATAAAATGAATCTATATAACGGAAACCTCGGCTGCAGACTATGTGGACAAGCCGAGGAAACGGTAAAGCATATCATATGTAACTGTGAGTCACTGGTGAGATTTAGACAACAAACTTTCAGGCCAGTAAGATTGGAACCGAGAGAAATACTCATTCACTCCTTAGCAGGACTGTAAAGATTGAGCCAGGGGGCTAGGTTAACAGAGTGGCTGTAATGTCTAGGGTGAGCACAATAGGCCTACTCTGGTCGCAGTGCATCCGGCTTTAGGACGGACCCGGGAATATAACAAAAAAAAACTTCTTACAAGCAACATTTTATGACGCCAACAATGAACCTTTTCTGTGGCCTCCTCGTTCTTCTCTGATTTGACTGTCTTAGATTATTTTATATAGGGAACGATAAAAAATAAGGACAGACCACGCAGCTCTTAAATGGGTTCTAAATATGAAGCAACTTAAAGGACAAATAGTAATATAGCTTGAAAAACTACTACAGTATAATTTTAAAATCAAACATAGAACAGGAAATTGCCTAATAACTCAAATGCCCTGTCAAGAAAGCCGTGTAACGAAGAATGCAAGGACTGTAGCAAAATAATACAAAGAAAATTGTTCAATTTTCAAGGTTCAAGCACAAGATCAAAGGATAAAGTAAAGAAATATTATAGGCCAAAAATACATCTTGTCTGCTATTGACTGTTTCAGTAAATAACTATCCTTAACCAGGAAACCTCAACAGTAGCTGAAGTCTTAGTCAACAATGTGTTTGGAATTTCTTTGAAGCTACATTTTGACCACGAACGTAATTTGAATCTAAGCTTTTCCAAAACTTTTGTGGGCTACAACAGCTAAGCGTCCTCAGTTAGATGGCATGGTTGAACGATGTAATAGAATCATTGAAGATCATCTCTCGAAAGTTATGAATAGATATCAGAAAGATTGTTGTAGTTCAGTGACAACAATGGAGGACTGTATGGTAAGCGTAAGGGGTGCGTTCGAGAGTGTAACTCCAGATTCAATTAGAGCGACCACCCATGATGAACTAACTCGGAGACGCGAAAAATATTTAGTTCAGGAAAATAATTTGTTTCCCTGTACAGATAAGCGGTTCAGGACTTTAACAATACAAAAATATTAAATTACCAATATTTCAAAAACCGCAAATTTTTAAAATAGACAACTTTTTACAAAGTCGTCCTTATTTTTTAGTGCTAAATAAGATAACATAATAAAAATAGGGGGTTTACATTTAGCCATTTTTTCAAGTTAATATTTAATGTTAGATTTTGATTTATTATCAAAATATCAAGACCGCCTACTAAAGTAAATCCCCTTGTAAAAGGAAATCAACCTCAATTAAATAATAAAGGTTTTTATATAGGAAAAATTGAAAGTTATGTTTAGACCTACAAAAGCCATTTTTGACATAAATTTAAGTATATGTCAAAAACAGTTAGACTTAGGTATAGGACATACATGAAATATGTCTATAGTTTTGAGTAGAATCTAAAAATTGAATAACATATAGGGTGTTCCATTTAAAATGAACAAGAAAGCATCAACTTCCGGTGTAACCGGAAGCGACACTATCTTGAAAATATTTTTACCGAATTGCCTCCATCGACTTTAGCAAACTGTCAATTTTAGAAATTTTCCAGTCTATTTTTCGAGAAATTGATCGCGGCAGTTGTTCGTGGGACAACCTGTATATAGAGCAATCCTCTAATCAAAATTTGGAACATTGAAAGGTGAAAATTGTGTTTTCAATCATTATATTCTAAATAATTCTATATTTGATAGGAATTTTATAACATGATCTGATGATGAGCCTTTATTGACTACTTCTTCTTACTTCTAAAAAAATGAGTCAAATTTATTCACTGAATACTCTTCTTCGTCCAACCTAAGAATGAGGAATGTATTTTTTTAAACGTAATCCTTCCCATGTATGAAATGCACAAACAGAAATTTAAACATGGTAAAAATATCCTCTTTTATGTTATAAAGAACCTATAGAAATCTTTCGTTCCCACAATTTTTATACCTTTAAATATGTTTTCCATGTTATGCAGTATAAGCCTCTAGTCTCTATACGATTTCTAGAACTAATGCTAAGAGCAGAATCCAAAAATTCTTTTGTATGTGAATAGAACAGACACTGCTGGGCTCAGATAAAGAAACCAAACGTGACGAAAATTCGCGCCTGTTGAATCTGTGGTATTTGTATGTAAAAGTATGTAAATTCTGTCGCAACAGCAATGTTTTGTGTTGGCAGGCCATATGAATTATGTAACGGAAATGTTAACAGAAATAGTTTTGGATATTTTCTAACTGAAAACAGGGAGAAATCGATTAAAAGCATATTAAGTTGCTCAATACTAACTTGTTTTATTGTTAAAGAGTTGGTGGCCGAAAATTTTAAATGATATGTTCATATGAGAATAAAAATATTGAGGAGATAATATTAAAAAACACTAATAACAAGTTTAGCATTGAGAACAGTTGATTAAAAATGGTAAAAAAGGGGTCCATTAAAAATGCAATAATAAAATACCGTATCTGTCACTGGTTTTAGTATTGGCTACGTATGTGATAGCAGCGACAACTAATGCATGAACTAAAAGGCGATATTTTCGTATATTGATAGTATAATATAATGGAAATTCGCAATTAAAAATTTTATTTTTTGGTTTTAATAAAATATATGAGTTTATAAAACAAGTAAAAAGATAATTTTTTTTATTATTATTATATATTTTTAATACTTCAGCTAAAAAAAAGTAAGTACAAGAAAAGAAAAAATCATAATTTAGGTTAAGTAATGTTAAAATAAAAAAAAATAGCCTTAAGTAACAACGTGGAATAAAAATTATTATTTTGTTCTGGACGGTGGATCTTCGAACACACACTGCATTATTGAACATACTTAAAAACCGACGAAATTATAAGACTGTGACATGGAGACAGGCGGACGGACATAAGGACATGACGATACTATAAGGTTTTTTACGGAATCCTTATAACAGAGCATTAAATTATTGGTTCGGGTCTGACGGTTTGCAGAATGGTTATTTTACTTCCAAAAATCATATTAATACAAGCCAGATATTACCGTCACTGATTTTCCAAAGCTAGCAATTTTTTATAATTACTGTCCAAAAATAATAATAATAAAATGTTGTTTGACCAATTTTTATTTCCAAGAAAAGGTAAAGTTCTTTCTCCAGGCACATGGACTACCAATGGTGTATTCGTTCTCACCGATAGTTGCAAACATTTTCATGAAATGGTTCAAGAACTTTGTAATTGAAATCGCATATAGGAAACCATAAGCTTAAATACACAGTTCAAGCAAAAAGTTCCGGAACTAACTTTGTATATTTACCACTAGCACTATCTGTTGCCTGATGGCAGAACTATGTGATATTATGCCTTAATAACCCATAGGAGATATGTGAGCGCTGTAACTTCATTTATTGGCCAGTTGTGTTCGTTTGAAATAGATGTGTTTTTGCCATTGCCTCATTATTTTCGCTATGGACCAACGTGGCGCAATCAAATTTTGTTTCAAATTGGGGAAAACTGGTTGGGAAACATTACAATTACTGAAAACTGCGTATGGTGAGGATAGTTTAAGTTTTTGAGTAGTATGCGCGGTTCGAGAACAATCGACAGTTCGAACGACAAAGTCGAAAATCAAAACGATGCTCATTTCGTTTTTCGATTCCCGCAGGATTATTCATATCGAGTTTGTGCCCCAAGGCCACAAAAGTGTCCTGGATCTACTTTTGAAGCGGATTCGTTCGCGTGAGATCGGTATTGTACCGCACCGGTGAGTGGTTTTTGTTGCACGACAATGCGTTAGCCCATTTCTCAATACTTATCACCTAATTTTTGGTCTAAAAGCCGGTCTCTATGATTTACCATCTGCCTTACTCGCCAGGTCTGGCTCCGGCAGACATTTTTTATTCGCTGAATTGAAAATGGCGTTTAAAATGGTTGAGGCGATTCAAAGAAATGTGACCAGGGCTCTGAAAGCTATTCCAGAAGAGGAGTTTTCCAGTTCGTTCCAACCGTTGTACGAGCGCAACAAAATTGGCAGAGAATGAGAAGGCAGTTATGCTAAAAACTAAATAAAATCTTTTTTCTAAAGTCTTGTTTTCATTCGTAAAAAAAATAGTCCCAGAACTTTTTGAATGAGCTAGGTACGTAGACGACACCTTTATTATCTGGAATGAAAACGGCGAAGAGCTTCCAAACTTCCTTTCTCATCTCAATAATAGTAGTCCAACCATTAAACTCACCATTGAAAAAGAAGTATTAAATAAATTACCATTCTTAGATGGTTTGGTTGAAATAAATGGCAGGCATATTCGAATCTCAGTTTATAGAAAATCAACCCACACAGGACAATACCAAAACTATTCATCCCAACACTAAACATGGAATTGTAAGAAACGTCGCAGATAGAGCATTAACTCTTTGCAACTACAACAAGAACTCAATGACTCAGACAGATCACATTAAAAGTGACCTGACAACCAACGGATAGCCAGTAAAGAAATTGGAGAAGATCAACAACGGACGAGAAACGAAAACCAGTATTGAACATACCCTATACCAGAGGTATTTCGAAAAAAGTTAGGAGAATATGACAAAGACATAACATCAACGTTGTGTTAAATTAAAAATAATAAAGAATACGGGGAGATGGCACTGTAAAAAATAATATACTACTTATACAGGTACTAGGAAAAGAAATTATTTTCATTAATTGGGTGTGAATGAATTCTCATAGGAATATCATTAATTAAACTTAAAACTAGTGCCGTTTATACCAACAAAGTTGTATATTGATCTGAGACATATCAAAGCTTTTCATTTTCCGCTTAAAAATTAAACTTAATTAAATGAATTCACATGGCAATTTCACTGGGAGCAGTAAACAGTCAACAAGTTGAAGAGTCTTTATAAAACTCTGAACAGGAAAAAAAAACAAAAAAAAAGTAACTAAGGTAATATTTGGCTCCGGTAGGTGTTTCTGTTACGGAAGGTTTTTGGTAGTGGACATGGCTGTTAACTCAATTTAAATTACTGTTAATATTGCCGCATTTCACTTTCGATCGAATCTTATTTTATTTTCTTAGTAAAATGGTTCAATCGTGGAATGGCGAAATAATACAACAATTAGTAATTTCAAATATGTTTTAGAAAAACATATTTTCGTGTTTATTTTCTTTTTGCATTTAAAAATAAATTTAGTCTGCAATACGAACGTATGGATTATCTTGATTTAGGTACGTAAAAATTGCATCTCACTCAGTTAAAGTGAAGTAAATTAGAGTTACTTCCTACTTAATTATATGCCTTCCAATAATAATTTTTCCATTTTTGTTGTTATCATATTTTAATGCCGAATTTAAATAATACTAAAACTGAAATCACTTTAATAAGTAATTTTTTTTAGCTCTCCGAAAGAGAACTCTCATTTTTGTCTAGAAGCTTCATTTTAATCGGCAGGTTAAAATGTTTTAATTCTAGACACCTATAATTTCGTATCCCACGGAATGAGTTTAAATTACCGTCGATTTATTTTTTTAATTTTCATATAGCTATGGATTCGGACGTACTCAAGACAAATCCTTTGAGACCCCTCTCATCAAAATTAAGGCTTGGCTCAAACAACATTTGTTTTCATACCTATTTTTTATATTCCTCTATACCGCATATCCGTTGGTTAAACAATTCACCCTTTTTACTTCCACTGAGGGTGAACTTCAAAGTACGTAGATGCACACTCACTATTTATTTTCACAGTAGAGTTTATTCGCATTTTTTCTAGTTTTGTGGATTTTCAAATAAAATAGTTTACTCCCTTCATACACTTTCATTTATTCTTTAGAAAATTTGCTGAACTTCAGATTTCTTATTTTAGAGGAATTAAAAATTTAGGTGAAAGGGGAAATAAACAAAATATATATCTTTCTAGCTGCTATCAGATGATATAAAATGGTAAGTATCCACATATTAATATAAAGTCACAAGGATGTAATGGTGAAGGTGAAAGATACAGTATAGGAAGGTTAAAATACTACTGTGATTGGTTAATCTCGAAATTATCTGATCGGTAAAAAAGGAATTTCGGTTTTATGTTGTGAAATAAAACTTATTTTAGAGTAAACTTTAATCACTTACATATTTTCCATTTTGTTCAATGACCTTTTGCCATTTTTCTTGCAGCCTCATGATTTCGCGCTCGTAAAGATTTTGCTACTTATCAGCAAAAAACTGAACCAAGTACGTTTTGTGAAAGTCTTACCATTCAAAGATTCTTACAAACCTCAAAATAAACGGTAATCAGAAGGTACCATGTCAGGGCTGTATGAGGGATGTGACATCACTTCCCAACCAAGCTCCAATAATGTCTCACGAGTGAGGCTTTGCATTATCATGATGGAACATAATTTCTTTGCGATTTGCCGATTCTGGCAGTTTTTTCTTTGAATTCTTCATTTAGTTTCATTAGTTGTTTACAATAAACATTTAATTTGATCGTCTGGCCTCTTGAGAGCAACTGAAAATACACAACACCTTTGTAGCCCTATCAAAAGGACGGCAAGACCTTTTTCTGGATGCAAGTTAGCTTGAGATGTGGTTTGTACCGGTTCATCACGCTTGGGCCATGATCGTTTTCGAATAATTCTTCTTCTTGTTCTACCTTCTATAATAGGTCCCTGACCTGTTTCTTCTTCGATTTTCCTCATTCTGGACTTAAATTATCGCTCCACCTTTTCCATGGTCGACCTCTACTGCGTGTACCACTAGGCGATTTATCTCGTGCGATCCCTACCAGTCTATCCTCTGTCATTCGGCTTATGTGTTTGTTCCATTGTGTCTTACGTTGTAGGACCCACTCATTAATGCAGTCTGTGTTTCATGATTGCCTGATGTTATCGCTTCTTTCTCTGTCTAGTAGCGTTTTTCCTGTTATTCGTCGAAGTATTCTCATTTCTGTAGTCTCCAATAGTTGTTTTGTTTTTGTCGTCTCTGGCCGTGTTTCTAACGTGTATGTCATAATAGGTCTAATTGTGGTTTTGTAGATCCGAACCTTTGTTTCTTGTTGTAAGTGTTTGTTTCGCCAGATCACGTCGTTGAAGCAACCCGCCACTTTGTTTGCTTTGGCCACCTGCCCTCTTACTTCATCTTCGATGTTACCATAACTAGTTATGTCGATTCCTAGATATTTGAAACTCATTTCTTGTTGTATTATTCGACCGTCTAGTTCTAGTTTGCATCGGAGGGGTTCTTTTGAGGTTGTCATACATTTAGTTTTTTCGGCTGAGATAATCATATTATATTTTCTTCCCGTAAGATTAAAGGTATTTAACAATCTCTGGAGGTCGTCTTCATTTCCGGCACATATCACAGCATCATCAGCGTAACAGAGAATTTTTATTTCTGTATCACCCATTTTATATCCTCTACCAACTCACACCTCCTTTATTATTTCGTCCATTATTATGTTAAACAACAAAGGACTAAGCGAGTCTCCCTGTCTAATACCGCTGTTGACTGGTATGGGTGTTGATAATTTACCGTTAGTGCGAATCTGAACTTTATTGTTGGCGTATATGTTTTCGATTGTCTGAATTGTATTGATAGGAGTATTTCTCTTATATAACAGGTGGATTACGTCATCTAGCTTTATGCGATCGAATGCTTTTGTCAGATCTATAGAGCATAAAAATGTTGGTTTATTGTATTCTAGAGATTTTTCGACTATCTGTCGTAGAATAAATACTGCATCCACGCAAGACCTTCCTGATCTAAATTCCTGCTGTTCATCTTCCAGTGTTGTAACCGAATTAATTTTATTTTTGATTACTTTCGTAACGAGTTTCAGAGTTGTGTCCAGTAGATTAATACCCCTGTAGTTCCCTGGTTCTTGTTTGTCACCTTTCTTAAACATAAGCAATATTGTGCTGGTTCTCCACCTATCTGGTACTTTGCATTGTGTCAGGATTTTTCGAATGAAGCTTGTGAGTTCCTGTGTTAGTCGCTGTCCTCTGTATTTCAACAATTCGTTATGAATTACGTCTTGTCCGGGAGATTTTCTATTTTTTAAGGATTTTATAGCTTTCTTTACTTCTTGAATGGTGACTTCCACATTATTCCTTATTGCTGGTATGTTGTTTTTTCCAATGTTAGCATCTCCCTCAAATAATTTTGTTAGGTAGTCTATCCATTTCTCCTCTGATATTTTGTTTGTTTCGGAGAGTTCAGATATTTCTTTGCGCTGTTGTCTTATCAGTCGCCACATTTGTTTTTGTACACTATAGAAGTCTCCTTCCATTCTTTTAGAGAACTGTTCCCAATGTTCACTTTTTAGTTGCCTGACTAGTAGATTAGTTTCGTTACGAATTAGTTTGTACCTATTGTATGCTTCCGGCGTTTTTGACGTTTTATATGCTAAATATGCTTTTCTTTTTTCGTTACACTTATCTTTAACTTCTTTACGGAAACATGAAGTTTTATTAGGATTTTTGTTGTTGATTGTGATTGTATGTGTGCCCAATGACTCATTTGAAGCATCTTCTATGTTTCCCTTAATTTTTTTCCAGCTATGATTTATATCTTCCTCTTCATTTATTGGTTTTCTTTCAATTTTTTTCGAATGATGTTATTGTAAATGACCAATTTTTTATCATCAGTGATGATTCTTTAAAAAAAAAAGAGTCTGTTTCATCGCGTTTGAGATGCATAGGTAAATATTGATTCACTATGTTAAGCGAATCTCTTTTAATTCTTGTGGAACCTAAATATCGAGCTTCTTAACGACTCCAAGACAATTTAAGTGATTTTTAATTGTTGTGTGCGATACTTTTAACCTCTCTGTAATCTTTGGAATAGTTATATGACGATTTTCTTCAGTTATGGCTTTGATTTATTCATAATCAATTTCAATAGGTGAACCAGAACATTAGTCATCCTTTAGTGAAAAATATCCAGAACGGAATTTTTAAAACTAATTCCGACACATACGTTCTGTTACGCAATCCACAGCTTAAACTTTCGAGACCTCTTTGTAAGCCTCGGCATCTTTCTGTATTTTATGAAAATAAACAAGTAAAACATGCTTCAATGTTAAAATTGATCCTAAAACTAACAGCTACAAACAAAATTTTCTTATAAAGTAACCTAAATAAGATTGATATCAAATGTCGAAAAGAAACAGAAGTCCTTCAAAACAACGCTCTCTATGTGTGACAACCGAAAATACTTTCTTGCCTACTCAATATTTCATTTTTAGTATTATCATTTTGTAAAAAAATATTTTTGAAACAAAATATTACAAAATAATCTAGCGAACGTTAAATAAAAAATTAAAAACGTGGAACGTATTTAATTCCTCTTTAATATCAGGTTACAGGAAAAATGAAAATAAAGAATTCTATTTTTCCCATAGGCAAGGTTTTTATAAACAGCGGGAAACTAAGAAAACTCAGGTTCATTTCAGTAAGGAAGGAAAGTGGGGTGTATAAAAGCTTTCGCCGCGGGACATTCGACCTGATTGAATTTTGGCAAAACGTCAGGCTGTTTATAGCAAAGTCAAGGAACAACACGAAAGATTATTATTATATTATAGCCGATAAACTAATAACCAGCTTCTTAATTTAAAGAACGGGGACAGTCCTTACAGTGGTTTGTAAATAACATGAAGGTAATGTGCTGGTAGTTTTTTTAAAAGGTTATATTCAAGGTGAAAATGGTTCATTAATTTTGTATAGGTGAAGTAAGAGCTCAATTTTATAAAAAAAAAATTAAATAGTAATTCAGACAGCACTTTATTTTTATCTTTGCAAGTATGGTAAATATTACCATAGCAAAATAACTTTACTGTGATGACTGGAGCTTGGTCATGAACCAATCGGAACACCTCGATGGGTGTAGCACAATAAAAATCGCCATCTATTCTAAGGCAGTGGCCGAGCAACCACACGTTTATTTCTGGTATCCGTATCCTAAAATTATAAGGTCACTACATATATTTGCAAAATCGAGTTACGTCATGACAAAAAATTAATAATTTCTAAAAAAAAATATACAAAAGACTATTACTCAAAAATATTATTTTGTTTATTTTGCCAAATTTTTGTCAATAATTTCATGAAATAATTATTACCGAATCTAGAATGAGTGAATGAATAAAAGGTAGTGACCCTTGAGCTTCGACGCCTAGGCCTCGTTGGGCCCTGTACATCACTATGGCTGTATATCATTCGAGGCTGATCGCCTTTACGAATACAAGCCGCCGGGTTGATTGAACTTACTTTAATAACTTCAGGTGACAAAAATTGTATTCCCAAAATGTCTCTGCTCCGTTGAGTGCCGAGGACATGATCAACAGTTCCATCCTCCTCCAGACACCATCTACATATTGAGTCAACTACAACACCAATCTTATGAAGATGGCCCCCACAGGTTGCAATGGCCTGTAAACGGTCCCACCACGATTCACAGTATTTTCCTTCCTAAGGAGAGAAGTAAGTTGTGCGTTAGGTTCAATAATATGTTCTTTGGCACACCTCATTCCAGGGGCCTCCCTTAACGATTCAATAAGCATGCTTTTCAGCAACAATTTGAATTGCTTTTTCCAACGGTAATTGGAACAGGCAGAATTAGGTGGGGTTTATATGGCTCAATTGCGGACCCCACTTGACCAGACGATCCACTTCCTCATTCCAGTGTATATCCGGGTGATCCGAGACCGATTGTGCAGCCGTTTCTTGTCACTTGACTATTTATACATGCATACAAACATCAGTCACAAAGTTACGACACTAGACTTCAGTGCCAGTATCGCAACGTTACTGGACACGTGTTTATTATCTTATTTCTGTCTATATCTCTCTCACAGAGATGGCCACACTGCTTTAAAGAGAAAGCAAAATTCTCTGACTCCCGGGCTCCTAGCGAACACTCCTACTCCAGCTCTTTGACATTGTCGAGATCCATCTGTAAACTACCAAGATCCAATTCTCAAGATTTTGCCCTCCTCTTAATCTTCTCTACTTGGAAAAGGTATCTCAAGGGAATAGTTAAGTTGCAAAAGCGGTGCCATGTAATCTGTTTGCATCGGGAATTATGGACATATCTCCACCACGGTTTCCTAGCCACCTGAGTAACCGTCCGTTCCAGTTCCGAAATACCCCAGGCAACTGAGAAGATTAGCAGCCTTCAGGACCTCGTTCTCTATATATAAGTGAAAAGAAGGTAAGTTCATTAGGACCTCCAGAGCTCTAGTGAAGTCAGTCCTCATCGCACTCATTATTCTTACACAACTTGGTCTAGTTGGAGACGTTGTGAAGACGTTTTGTTGTACTGGACCACCATATAAGAGTGGCGTACATAAAATAAGCCCCCATGTGCACCCAAAGCTTCGCTTACAAGCCCAGAAAACACTTGGTTCGAGCCTCAATATGATCATTCCAGTTCAGTCGTGAGTCCAGAATTACTCCCAGGTATTCCCTTATATAGTATTAAAAGATTATTCCCGTCAATGTAATTTTGGGAAGTATTCTCGTTACTCTCTTTTGTTTAAAGAGTACTACCTCGGTCATGTCCGGGTTTCTTCCGAGCCCTTCCCTATCACCAAATCTTATAATTTACTTGACAAATAAGTGTTCGAAATTATCCGTCATTTCGCATAATCTCCGATTTCGCCGTTTCATAACGATATACAGGGTATCCAAAAAGCTATGGTCCAACACCTGGCACCATGTCGGCTGGTTCCAACTAGGATCACAACTTCGTATAACTTTTTGTCCTATGCTCCGCCTTTACCCATTGATTTTTAATTCCGAAATTCTACTACTGGGCACTGGAATATCAGTGGCAAGTAGATAGACTTAAGAGAGTACATTAATAATTTTTGAAATTTTTTGCTATCCAAATACAGTTTCTAGTATGATAATTTATTAGTAGGTCTCCCAAGATTAAAAATACGTAGGAGAAATTATTATTGGTTTTTTTTCTGAACAAGCGAGAGTACCCAGTAGACATATCCGACAAAGGCAGTTATTTGTTGTAACAGTGCATCAAACAAATTATGGTTCAAAAAGCCTTTGTCGATTGCTTAAACAATATTAATAAGACACATTTTTTAAATATAGATATATTTAATACAAGTTTTAATCAATTGAAAAGAATTACTAAGTACCATCAATATGTTTTGCTAATCTTATTTTTATATTAGATTTATAGGATTTCTGGATCATATGGAATCTGTTCCGCATATGTACATGTAAATAAATAAATAAATTGCTATAAAAATGCCCAGAAACTATCGAAGTTACCAGATTCGGACTATTAAATTTGTAAAAAATTTAGAAATTTTTACAATGTTACCCTATTTGATTTGTGACCGTACACCGTAAAAAGGAAATGCATTAAATTTAATGTAAATGGGCTGGAAGCAAATTTCACAAACATTTATTTAATGTAATGCAATAAATTTAATAATTTACATTAATTTAAATTAATTCATTCTATTAAAATTAATGTAGTCATATATTAAATTTAAAGTTTGATCATTACTTTTTAAGGTGATTATGTACATTAAATAAACAGCCAGTGTTCGTTGAATTTGAGATATGTTATCGCATATCTAATGCACCAACATTAATATGAGTTCAAGAAATTATGAAACTACCAGGAAAATGTGCACATTCTTCCCATAGGTAGTGTCTGCAATCTAAACTGGATTCAAACTCATTGGTTCCCTTCAGTACGAGGAAGACATATACAACTCACCGTAAGAAAATTGACGTCCTTTAGGCAACTTATACTAAACCAAAAGTTCCCCGGAATCTCACGCAATGCAATGTATATTGAATAATAATGTAAATTGCTTTAGTATTACGGTATAGGTGAATTAATTTTAATATAAGTTAAAATATCTTTTCAGTTACTCTATTGAAATATAAGATACCATTTCATTAAAATCCATACGATTTTGGTACAAAATCATCAATGTAGAATGGAGATTAAATTTGCATTAAATTTAAGATTATGTTGAACAGTGTATAAGGAAATTCCTCTGACATTTTTATGGGAAAAAGCTTTCCTTTATGTGTATTGATAGGACTAGCGGTAAAACCAAGATTTTTTTATCAAGGCATATTTTAATTCGAGAAAGTCAATTTTGTTTAAATTTTTCTTTTATGCAAGTATTAGTAGGTGTCATAACAACTGTCGGAACAAATATTTGAATTAAAATAAAACTTTTTATTTTTGCTGATGTGCACTTGCTAGGTAAAGGAAGAGTAAAAGACTAAAATTATATGAAGCTGTGACAATCTACATGTATGTAATATACAGGTCTGGAAAATCCACACCAGAAACTAGACGTTTCTTAAGTAAAATAAAGAAAACTATATTATTCATCAAATCAGAATGAGACAGAAGAATAAGCATTGTAAGCATCGACATACGTGTAAATTACCAGTTTGGCCCTAAGGTGAGGGGTAATCCAATGTTGGCGCGGTGAGAGCGAACGGCAACATACGCCACGCCCTAGCACAACAAGAGGATTCCAAGTTATTTGCTTTCATTCGGCCGTCGAAGCGTAAGTACTGTGTTTCGCGCCAAATTCTTTTGTTACAATGGTAGTTTATTCCACAGAATAAAAAGAGCACATTATTAAGTGGTACACTATTCTGGTAAATAATCGGCTAATTTGTATTTATGTGCTAAAATCATCCTGTTTCTTGAAAATTTAGAATTTCGGAAATTATTAAAAAATTTTAGACAACCGGTTGTCTAAAAATTTGAAAAAAAATGCACTGATAATAATGAGGAGCAACCGGTTCCTCAAATTACTGAAGAACGAGCAAATCGGGGAGACTGACGTTTGTAGTTTAGCAGAAATTAATTTTCCTTGCAATAGTACTTCATGTAAACGCTCGAACAGTTCGGACTATTTTAAAGCTAATAGGGATATAACCCCTGAAGTTTTTGCAAATACGCGAACCATATTTTACAATAGACTGGGTTATTGTCTCGCTCAAAGTGGAGGCCTTGTTGAACACCTTTTGTAGACTTTTAGGTGTTTTTGTTGATTTAAATTGAATTTAATTATTTGTTTATTTATTTACAATTATTGAACGTGTTACTTTTATTTTTTACCAGAATAAAAGTTTATTTTTGAGAATGATTTTTAATTTTAAAGTGGTCTATTAGCTTATTTACTTAGAAATTACCGTTGCGTTTCACTAGTATTTTTATTAGAATAAATGTTTATTTTGTAACAGAAATATCAATTTTCTTTACGCTCAACGCCCAACAAAAACTAATTTTTTTGTATTTCAACTATTTGATGTATTTAAAACAATCAATGTATCAAATAGTCATTAAATATTCCAAATTCCATCGATTACGTTATAAGTTTAGACGAAAAGTAAATACACCCTCTCATTCGTTTCAAGGTACTGCTCGTTTTCGTGTCGCCCGGAATTTAGAGGAGGTAATATTACGGTAGGAGTTCCCTACGATCTTCTGTCGAACTATCTGAAAGAAGTTAGACGGGCTTAGTGGGTTAAAATTTGAGAAACGGTCAAAATAATTTCTAGTTAAGAAATTTAAAATAGAAGTTTGGCTATAGTAACGTTTCTATTAAACCTCGGTAATATGAACGGCCAGTTTTTTCTTTCTAAAGTTTCGTCTCAGGTCAAAGACAACAGTGTTGGGGTTGCGTCGCGCCCAGTTATATTTGTGCGCCGCTCTTCTATTTGACATTGGATTGTCGAGAAACAAATATCAACGATTACAAAATTGGGCTAAACAGAAAGGCAGTAATATATTTTCGCCGTACTCTAGTGTGTAAAATACAAAAAAAGCATGTTATCCACATGACAAGTATCTAACTTTTACTAAATCAAAAGCCGAGGTTAAATTCCAAGGCTTACTAGATCATACAGTGGATCGAATTATATTGCTTAAAATTAGACGCCCTTGAACAAATCGATAAATTAAATTTGTAAATATGAGTTTCATTTGCAAATAGGGCTCCGATGGAACGTCAGATCAGAGCCAGTACAGAATGAACTATTTCTGATACAAACTTATTCCTAACCTCTTTTATTCCACTTCAATGAGCAGGTATTAACACGCAAACTCAACAAGAACAGATTGTGTTGTACAATTCCAAACCCTCGTCTACTATGAATTGCGGGCCTCTGAAATTTGAATTTATTAAGAAAACTGAACAAAAGTCTATAACGAAAATATAAAATTATGAACTCCAACCAGACAACTTGCATCATATAATAGAGTTTTCTTTGCCAACCGAGCTTCAGTACAGTACAACTTATCTATGACGATGATAGATGGCTAGGTGAATGCTTTGGCTGGAGCGAAATCGGTCCAACGTTGTTACCTCTGTCAAACAACATCTCAGGTCAACAACATTGATACTGTATCTCAGTAAATACAGAGTATTTCAAACTACAGCCATTATAACAAGAGTAAAGCAAAAACGGATCCTCCGGTTTCCCGTCATTTTGCAAACTATTGGAAGCGGACATTAAACTGTAATATAGAAGTTTTGGGAATACAAACTTGAAACAGCAAGATTATTCTTCAAAGGATATTCTTGGTACAACATTCCAACAGGAATCCACAAATGGCTTACTTCATTGACCAGACATACCGATAGGTAAACTATCGAAAGATGCACAAAAATCAACGGACAAGCTGATAAGAAACTATCATCTAGACTTTGCCCGAAAATCTTCTCGAAAAAAAATATGGAGGATGTGTTTCAAAACTTTTTGCGTCGATGGATCCTTACACTGTTTTGACATAGTAAGGATTCGGATAACAATTCATACGTATTGGAGAATGAGAAAAGAGCTGTTAACAAAGAAGGCAGTGATTAAAAAGTTCTTTTTATTATTTTTATTACAGTCGTATTATTTATTCATTTATGTGAATCAATAAATATTATATTACTTACAAATTATTTGCATTGGTATTTATTAAGAAGTCTTAAGCATAGAGGAAAAAGTACTTTCGCCTTTTTTAACGATTATCGATATCTATGTCCGACGCCATTTTTGCTAGAAATCAGGAAGCAAGCTACGATACAACAGTATACTTTATTTCACTTCTTCAACGTGGCTAAACGGGTTGTCCGTCGCTTTTTGTTACGTTCCCTTTTTTTTAAGAGGTTTTGTTCTCGACTTTCCACACCTGTATATAATTGTGTTGCTAAAATATAAGCAAAGTATGTATGTTTAACAAACATCTTTACAAAACTACATAAAAGTATGATCAGTGGTCATTTCAAATCTAAAAATAAAAAGTAAAGGGAGCGCCAATTTATAATCAATAACTTCGTACATAAAGAGAAATCAAAAAAATGCACCGCACCCTGAACTTGCTTCCATCATTTAAACACCATTTGTTACCCATGCAAACAAAGGGCCATTATTTATAGCGATAACCCTACAATTACCGTATTGGATTGTCCTAATAAAATAGTACTCTACTTCAAATAATGGATGTTTATTTGCCTTATTTATGAGCGTTGCTCTATAATAAATTGCGAAAATAGTATGTATTAAGAAGGCTTCTCCTGGGAGCTTTGGCATGTACCAGATGAACTTTTGTCATTAAATAATTAACACATTACATTTATTAGCATACTTTTGAAAAGGCTTAATAGTTTCGAACTTCCGTGCGTATCGGGTCGATTGTTAGGAGAAAATGGAGCTATATTAAGTTTGTTTTTTACACAAAATAAAACAGGTAGCTAGTACAAGATTTTATTCTTAGAAAAGTAAGAATAATAAAGAAAAGGAGTGTCATAACTGAGTAAATAATACATAAATATGAAATATAAACATGGTACAAGAGCACTTAATAGGTTACATCCACTAATTTATGAGAAATAAAAAAAAACTTTTTAAAATTGGATTTAGTTTTTTTCATTTATTTCTTAGAATAAAGTACCTTTCAATAGATCTTTAAAAATGCAATTAAATATGTCGTATAATAGTTTTCACGGAATTTTTTGCAATTCCGTCCCCTATTTTTTTAACTCCTGTTATAAACTCGTACGAGGATATATAACCACAGTAGTTCCAGGTTTCCATAATCAGCTGATTTATGCATGAATGATTATCGATTGCAAGTAAAAGTCAGTTCATTGAACTATTCTGGTGAAAAGAAAAAAAGTAATTACTTCTTTTGTTTCTTAACTTAGATTAAAAGAATTTTGGATCGTTTTTCTTAATTTAGTCACTAAACCTTTCTCCGGTCGGTTTGTTCCGCCAAATGTAAAAATCTGTCAAACATCCTTGTTTGAAGATTTTCTGTGGTGGAAGACCGGAATTATGAACTTATGTCTTTCATTTCGCGACTGTCAATGACCAAGGTGCGTTTCTTTGATCTCCTATTTTTTTTTCCAAATTTAGCCTTTTATCTTCTCTCAGATACACACAACCTTTCCCTTAAGCATGTTTAAACGTATCTGCAGAGCATAAATTTATTTGTCATTTAACAATAAAATTAATTTTCCAGCAATTTTTCTTAATTTCTGGTCGACCATATAAACCCGTAGGTATAAAGATGGCATCCTATTTATAAGAGGTTATGCCTGAATTTATAAAACTTGTAGCTGATATGAATTACCTAACTTGTTTATATGGGTTACCGTCGCTAAAGAACTAACTACCTAATACTGAAATTAGAGCTGTACCACCCAGTTTGTTTTTTAGCACTATCACCAGGGTAAAATATATCTAAATGGGCTATAGTGCAATCTGGATTGGAGTCAAAAGCCATATACTCAAGATCCAAACTCACTTCGGCAGGAAGACTACAGGTGAGTCTTAACTTTTTATCTTTATCTTTAGCTTATGGAAAGGTTATCTGAAGAATTTTGACTCCGCTTGTTAGTATTTTCCAACTTTAAGGAGCTCGACTATTCTCCTTATCTTATCGTACCGTGTAAACGACAACCTATCTTAAAATAACGTTTGGCAACATACTATATTTAAGCAACAGAATTTATCGTAATTACCTATACATATCTTTTATATATTTTTTTAATTTTGAAAATCTTGATCTTTGTATTCGGATAACGTCTGACCAGTTTCTTAGCTCTGTAAACTTTTAGTACCTAAATATCTTTGTAAATTTTGAACTGATTGTATCTAATTATTGTAGCATAGTTGTGTAAATTTTAAACTGATTGTATTTACCTAATATAGCTGACTTTTTGTGCAAACTTGAAATAAATCTGTTTCCGCTTCATACACCGCTGGATTGGTTCAAAGGTTATATCTCGAGGCAAAATATCAAGTTTAGTTTTTTAAAAGAATTCTTGCTTTATTAAATTATCTTCAGGAGAATTTGAACTTAAACTAACACAGGGAGAAAAAGGAGCTCGGAGCTACTTTTCTCAGTAAAAATGATGATGGCGTTTTATCATGCTCAACTTTAAATTAATTTTTTTTTGGTACTTCAAGAAATATTTCCATAAAAGTGCTTTAGTATATTGTAACCAATTGTATATTACATGCTTAAGTTTACTTAATGATGATTATTTTATCATTTTAAATTTATAATTTGTCCTTTAAAGGACATTCTTCTGCATTTGCATATTTCCAGAGGCGTAGGCAATTTTTTTTTAATTTAGCAAATTATATTTTTAAAGCAATTATTTCATTAAATTTGTATTTGAATCGAATTTTTATCGACATCGTTTTGGTTATTCATTTAGATTTAGAGAGACGTAACATGTTAAGTTCTGATTAAAATGAAAGTTAAAGATTGGGAGCCATAAAAAAATTCTAGACTTTATTCCAAACATTTAGGAATGGCATTTTTATAAGACCAGCACACAAACAAGAGTTCGCTTTATCGGTGAAGCTATATCAATGATTTTTTTTTGGATCACCAAAATACCTGCAGCAAAAAAGATAAATTTAATTGTTTATATTATGTTGTATGTCTACTTTTTAGTATGTAATGTTTTAATTTTTTGTTATTAAATTTGCCGTCAACTGTGTGTGGAAGAATGTTGTGTGTGTTACGGTTGAATTTTACTTTTTTTGGTTAAACGGTATTGAAATTTTGCCTCTTATTTTTCTTGTAATTTGGTTACATACTGCCTCGTCTTCCACAAATGGGACTAGCGGTAAAACCAAGATTTTTTTTATTAAAGCGTATTGTAATTCGAGGAAGTTCATTTTTGTTTAAATTTTTCTTTTATGTAAGTATTAATAGGTGTTATAATTTTAACAAACTGTCAGTCACAAATGTGAACTTAAATTAGCCTAAAGAACACTGTTTCGTTATATTTTTAATAAAACATATGCGGTTATTTGTATACCTAGGTGTTTAATTGTTATGTAATTAATAGAATTGTAAAAGGATAACACTCCTGCAGTAGATTGAAAAAAATCTTTTTTTCTTATTGATTTAAATGATCAATTAGCGAGAAAAAAATTTAAAACGTCGAAATCTCAATTTTGCGGCAACGCCTCCAGCACACTAAGCACAAAACACACCCGCCGCGCCCTCTGCGTGCATCGTGTAATTGCTTTTGTATTACCGTTACCTGTCGAAATGGTAAATAAATGTTACCTTTAAAGTGAAAGAGCTTTACAGTTTCACAGAAGAGCACCAGGTGTGCCAGGAGTCCGCATGTGCCACAATTCTATATAATAAATGAGTACGCATGAAAAAATTTTTCATGTGTTTTTCTCAAAACCACTTTTTTCAAATTGGGCTAAAACGTTATTCAAACACTATTGCACCGATCGATCTGAAATTATCCAGATTAGCCCCACAATCACATTATCTTCTCTGCGACGTAGCCATTTTTTGATTGGATGTAAAAAAAATTTTTACAAATAATGTAAAACAGAAACACAAGTTTTTTGTTTAATTTCCACTATATTTTGTTGTTTAAAAAACACATAACGCATTTTGCTGCGATGTAGCTTAATCGGATGTTGAAAGAAGCTACATCATATCAAAACGAGTTAGGTGTTTTCTAAATAATAAAATATAGTGGAAATTAAGCAAAAAACTTGTGCTTTTGTTTTACATTATTTATAATGGATTTCCATCAAGAAATAGCCACCCCAATTCAAGTTTTTTTTACAAACAATTTATTGTTCCATTTTTGACCGAAATAGAATAATTTTTTAAGTGCACCGTTTCTACAAAATTCCATTTAACAAAAACCCTATGTCAACGGGGAGCCAATTATATATAAACTATAAATTTTCTTTGTTTTTTGTTACAGGTCCGATAGTTCACGCAAAATGTTTTCGCCCGTTTTTAATTAAAAAAAAAGTGATTTCGAAGATCGGCTTTGTCTACGCCAATTATGTTTTTATGACTTATTAAAATGTACTATTAAAAGTAACAGACTATTCAATCAAGTGTTGAATATATTTCTTCTTTGTTAATTAACCTTAACGAAATATTAATTTTGAAGCTATCTGGAAAATATATGTAGAAATTATTGTTTAAATTGATAGCTTAACTCTGTTAAAGCCTTCTGTCCAGAGAGGCTGGTTTAAACAGTTTTCTATGTATTACCTTAAGTCGTTTTCTGTTAAAAATATCAAATATGATAATATATAACATAACATTACAGTTGTATTTTACTTAGATTTTGCAACTATATATATTCGGTAAGTTTGTCTTAGTTTTCTACATTTACAAAATTAAATCGCGTCCGCTATAAAACAAATACAGGATGCGGTAAGGTTTCTAATGGTTGGAACTGTGGAAATTTAAACGGCTTTAAAACTATACTAAAATCGATATATTTTAACGTGACTTCTTTGCTCTGGGTAACTCTAAATATCTTAAAGATCAGGCTACAAAAGATTTCCATTAAAATGACTTGAAACTACAGCTACATCCAAGTATATGACGAAAGAAGCAACACGAAATTAAAGAAATGAACATATTCCCCTGCCTAAGTATTTCTTAATTTATAATTTCTTTACAATTGTCAGGCAGGAACAAGTTAGAAGTAAAAAAATTAGGATTCATAAGATTTTTGAGAATGAAATATATTACGTGTATCCATAGTTACGACTCAAAATGTTCGGAAATGTGGATGTAAACAGCCAGTAAAGAAAAGAAAACATGCTTGAACTCGGCCTCAATTTCTAAATTTAGGCTACATCCATTCTTGCCAGACCTTTGAACTGTCTGATGGAATTTTGCTAGATGTTTTAAGGAATCATAAAAGCAATGTTCAAATTGGTAACAGACAGGTGTTGTATTACTTTCATGAATAACATTTTATTTTTCTTTTTAAATTCTGAAATTCTGTCCAAGATTTAGAAGCCCAATTAAAATTTATTATAGATACAATTTAATACCACGAAAGGTTTTGTAATTTATAAAGTTCTTGTTTATTTTTTAGTTTCTTTTCATTGTGCAGTTGTAAGTCACAAAAATAATGATAAGTATCTAAAATTTGAAACTAAGGAGAGAAAAAAATATACCAATTGCAAACAGAAGTATGATCAATCCTATTAAAATAATTACGTTGAGTTTCCTTTGTTCACAATCTTTAAGTCAGGAATTCGTTAATTTACACTTACATATTTCTAGGAGACAAATATTTAGTCACTTAAGATATCTCTTTACAGAAGTAGGAATCACAAATTAATTTGTGTATCCCTGATTCTGTTCATAATTTAAATATTTTAATTTCTACAAAAAATGTCCATAATTTCATCCTAAAATACAATATTTTTTGTACCTTAGCCTGACCTCTCTCTATATCAGTGCTTTTGTTGTTTTCGACCATTGAACTGTTAAAAATTGGGTTAAAGCTCTAAAAACTTCAAATATTTTTGAAAGTGTTTGTTATTTATTTACAAAAACCTGTTAAAATATTTTGAAGTCTAAAAATTACAGTTTACATTATTTTATTCTAAGTTGAATAATTATAGTTTACGAGCCCGCCCACATATAAGAAGAATCTTTAATATACTTTTTGTGGCTTAATTATGAGTAAACCGACAATTCTCCTAATCGGTTTATTCGCTTTCCAATTTTTTCCGTAACACGTCGGTTTCCCGTCGTAAGAAAATTTATAAATATAGTTTTTTTCCCAATTGTTTAAACATTTTATTAAATGAAAAGCTTTATAAAAGTTGTCCACCACTCTCAACATGACTATTTGATGAATTTTGGACATTTACTGATAACAAGCTAATTTTTTCAGAATTGTTTGATAAAAATATGTGAAAACCACCAACGATATTGTCTCACCAAATATATTTTCCTATTTTCCAGTCCGACGCATTGAAGTCGTCGCTCCCTCGACAGTACTTAATAATAATATTTTTTTCGTGGTTTTTTAGTTTTGGAAAAAACAAAAGAAAGTGATTAACGAGTTGTCCGACAAAAAAAAACCTTACCTATTTTATTAAAATGAAAAAACCGATGTTATAAATTTAACATACAGCCGTGCTCTCGAAAAAGTACTCCTTAAAAGCGCCAAATCCAATGCGCAAATATGCCAATTATAGATAGTTTATTAAAATAAGATTCCATCATTCAAACAATTTTTGTGTTCTTCTCTTAGCCCGTGTATGCATCTGGTTCAGTAATGACGTTACAGCTGTCACTAATTGTAATTGATAAATTATTATAAATATGTCAACAAATGAGAAAGACAAAAATGCCTATCAGTGTTAGTGTTAAAAAATGAAAGATCGTTTATTGCGTCGTAACAGAGAGTAGTCTAAAGTATTCGCACAGTAATTCAATTAAGTTTTTAGGAGTGTACACACACACTACTCATAATTAAGCCACGTAAGAAGTTACCAAAGTATATTAATGATTCTCCATATATGTGGGTGAGCTCCAAACCTATTATTTTAATGATATTAATACTTGCAGTGTTATTTAAGAAGCGAAAGCATAGGTAAATAATAATAATAAAAATAATTTAAAGTAGTAGATAATAGAATAATAAAACACTTAATATACATTTTTTATAGCTAAAATCTCAACTGTCCAAAAAAGTATTGACTAAACATTTTCACATTCTTAAGAACATTATAAATCCCTACATGAAGTAGGTTCTTTCACTAAACCAATTTAAAATTATTAATTATTTTTTTTAAATTAATCTTTGAAATTTCACAAATAAAATCTGGTGGTGTCAAGCTGATGAACGAAGTGGTAACCAAACTGAGCAATGACTACCGATTTACTCTAATGAAGAAACTTTCAAGTCGGAGAGTGAAAAAATATATAAAGTCTCCTAATTTTGTATGATAACTCAAAAAGTGTATACACACAATCCATGTCCGAAAACGCCCTTTATAACAAAAACGAATCAAACTAGCCATAATGTATTTACGGAACGGAAATTGTCTTTAAAATCGAACTAGGGATTGAATCATTTTATTTTTTGTCCAGCATTGTGGATTATAGAATGTGAGTGAGTTGTTAGGACTTTTCTTGCCCTTCTACAATACCTCGATCTATAAGACTTTTTGTGCCTTACCCTAATCTATGCTTGGAATGTTAAGACTTTTCACGAAATGTATTATTTTTCTGCGGTGTAAGAGCTTTATACCATCAGGCGTCAAAGTAACGTCTTGTTCAAACTTAACTCTCTTGCAGAATCGCAGAACCGGAAAATTTCGTCCTCATGTCATTCAATATAAAAAATAAGCATACAATCTTAAAAAATTTACTATTTATTTACTGACTTTTTAACATATTAACGACAAATTCTAGTTCAAAAATATTCAAAATAAGTGTGTTGCAAACTTTTATAATCAGAACAGTTGTCGCTGTCACTTCTTATTAGAATCGTTAAAATGAAGCCGTCAAGAAAATTGCGGCGAGGAAAAAATAGATTCGATTCTCTTTTTTTAGTCATTATAGGCTTCAAAAACATAGTACTAACAGATATTTTAATTACGAAATGATTGAAGTCTCTTTAATTGAAGTTGCATTAACAGCAGATGTGCCAGTTGGTAATTTTGAAAAAAAAATTCTATTATAGTTATTGGTACAGTTTAGTTAAAGAAACTATACTATTATTATACCTTTACTGACTTAGAAGCATATACAATAGCAATTCTTCCAATTTTTTCGACAAGCGGCCGCTCGACTAACAGGTTATTTTTCGACTTATACTTCCCATATTTTCCTCATTTCCAAGAAATATAAAATTATTAAAAAAATCAATTAAGAGAATATAAGTTGAAATGCCAGAAATTTTCAGTACTATTGCACAACCCTGTATATTTTATTAAGCACCAAAGATTAAAATAGATTTCTAACATTGCTGCTAACACTTATTATTTATCAACGGTTACGTTTTCTTCATTTTAATCTTAGGTTCAATGAATTGGGAAATAGTTTTTCTCTTGCCGAAAAAACAAAACGGCTTAATAAGAAAACCTTTTTCGATTAAGAGAAAAGTCACAGGAGAGGGTGTAAATAAATACCTCCGGCGCCGCTCCCCGCAGTTTCGTAAACTGCAGCGCCATTTATCTTTATACAGAGTATTACACGGTATTTCGATTACCCGCAGCGTTGCCAGAGGCCAAAGCCTTTAAGGGTAAATATGTCTTAGTCCTAGACTATATGGTTAATTTTTAATGTGGTTGTCGGGCTTGCGTTGTCTTTATTTCGTTTATTTTTACAACGTTTCGATTAGGTTGTATCTCTAATCGTTATCAAGTATAAACTGATACTTGATAATGATAGAGATACAACCTAATAGAAACGTAAAAATAAACAAAAATTAAGACAATGCAAGTCCGACAACTACATTTTAGTCAATTTTTAAGTTTTATAAATGAATGTAATATAAATAAAATATACTCCGTTACATTTATCCGCGAATTTAAGGCAAAATCTTAACATATTTTTTAAACACCCGTTTAAAAACTTTACTTTTGAGGCAATCCCATAAAAAAATCAAATAGAGTTAAATCTGGACTTCTTTGGGGCCAGTTCTATCACATACGACATATTTCTTTTTCGGGAATAATGCTCAGTTGTGCCATACAGTTCAAATTAAATATCTCCAAATTCTTGTAAAACACCCGACATTTAATTAAAACACCTAATCGCTTTACCCCTGACATCTTTTAAAAATAAGGCCCAATTATATCTCACGGTGGTAATGCGGTCTATATAAAAACCTTGAGACTATGTTATAGCTTTTCATGTTTTTAATTACTTTAATACTTACAGCTCAGTATTTGCGTCTTATTTCTTAACATGATAGTTTAAATGAAACTTGATATCTTCACTGAAGACAACATCGTTACACTTAGTAAATTTCAAATATTTTATTGGCAAATATCAAGCGCATAAAGTACTTATTTTCATTAATTTTCTGGACAATCTGTATGTTATAGGAATGAAGAAGAAAATCCTTTATTAAAATGACACGCGGTGATTATATTTTAATGTGTATGTGGCTGCTTCGATTACGTACCGACTGTGTTAAGTTTTATCTAACCGACTCACGCTTGAGTTCGAATGCAAATTCAGAACTGATCCAATGTTTCAAATTGCTTAATCCAATTTCTTTATTAAATTAGCACTTGATATCTGATTTATGTCGTATCAAGCCCGATAAAGACGACGAGTCGAATAATTTGTTATTCTGAAAATACGCACGAACGCAAAAAAGCACGCTGTTGTTCAATGAAACGGTTCATGGCAACTAAATCTCCCTAAATCAGTTTTTGCTTAAAGTTAGCCCTGCATGCATATTCTACGCCGGTTGGTAACAAAACCTAACATGTAAGTTAATATGGCTAACCCATTACCGTTTAGTTGACTTCCCCTTTTAAAACCAAAATACCAATTAACAGAAATTATCAGAAAAAAATGTAGTATAGAATATTTTGGCAATAATTTAAATCGATATGTCCAAAATTAATTTAATTTCGTACTATCGTGATGTGGAATATTATGCAGGGTGTCTGATAAACACCTCCTAATTTTTTGGGAGCACACACGGGAGGTCAAAATAACCCTACTCTGTCAAAAAATTCCTAAAGTGCTTCTTAACGGAGATACAGAACCCTACAGGGTCCCCAGCGATTTACCTTATCGACTCTAAGTTTTGAACCGACTTGTATAATTTAATGCAATTTTATCATTTTGTAGAGGCCAATAAAGACTCATTAAACCATATAACAGTAGATGTTTTAGATCATCAGAGAAGTCAGGAACAGACTTGCAGCCACACTCGTTGGGCCTAATTTTTGACAGGTGTCATTTTACAGAGATGAAAACTACTTTTTTAAATACTTTGGTCATTCCTCTTAAAAAAAGATACTCTTAATTCATTTCGATAAAATTGGTGGTTTTATGCGAAAAACTCAAAAGTTACTAATGCTAAACACAAGCAGGTAAAAATAAAATACGCAGGGTGCGCTGATGTACTTTAATTTATGAGAAAGCGCTGTCTCACTCTTTGAAGGCAGGAAGATGTTATACTGAAAGATTTCAAGCTCAGACATTATCAAATTCAGAAACCTTTCAAAAAGTTGATCGGGCCTCAATTAATTTACTATGTTATTAAAATGCAAAATGTTATTTTGGCAAATGTTCAACATGGGCTCTACGTACGTCAATACATTTTCTTATTCTTCGAATATTTTCTCCTTGCACTGCAAATAATATTCCAGCATTGCTACGGACTTCGTTATAATGCTGTGTTATTCTCGCTAGTAGTAGTTATTCTCTAGTATTTACTGGTACTGAATAAACTAGTTCTTTTAGATGTCCCCAAAAGTAAAAGTCTAAGAGATTTAGGTCTGGAGGCCATAAAACAGCCTTACCTGGACTTATTCAGCGAGGGACATAAATGTTAGTTAAGTATTGACGTACTATACGTTTAAAATGAGGTGGAGCACCATCATGCATATACCACATGAGCATTATTCTCTCAAGAGGTACGTCTTTCAATAAATTACTTACATTAAATTGTTGCAAAAATTGTAAATAAATCTCACGATTGAGTCCTCTTCCCTCATCGGTAAACCAAATAAGGTTAGAAAAATTTTAATTTAGGTTATGTTGTTGTATAAACCAGTTGGAGTATTGAAGTATTGGGGGATAATCATCCCGATCTGTTAGAGTTTCATGTACTGTCCATTTTGTAACATTGTTTTGTGTCGCGAGCTATCTTATACTGTTTGAAGGATTGTCAGCAATATCTTACAAAATTTGATCCTCTACATGAGGGTTTCGTGCTCTGCTGGGAGGGCCCTCACCGTCACGTAGTGACAGGAATGACCCTAAATAAAACATTTAAACAATTAATTCATTAACTCTAAGAATTATTTTTTAACCATTTTTCAATTGTTTTCCTTAGGCTTTGATCAACTCTTTGAAAGGTTTTGGACTTTTTAAAATTATTTTTATTTGAAGGAAGTTTTGACAAGTTGCGTCAATAGTAATTCATTATGTAGGTATTAACAATAACAACCTGATTTTTACCTGTTGGTGTTTAGCATTCGTAATTTTTGGCTGTTCGCATAAAAACCGATTTATCTCGAAAACCGCCAGTTTTATCGAAATAAATTAAAAGTACATCTACTGTAGTATGGTTTAATGTGTCTTCATTCATTAAATTATACAAGTCGGTTCAAAACTTACAGCCGATAAGGTAAATCGCTGGGTACCCTTTTAGGGCTCTGTATATCCGTTAAGGTGCACTTTAGGATTTTTTTTCTATTACAAAGTAAGGTTATTTTGACCTCGCCTGTACCTTTTTTGAAGAGAAGTAACCAAAGTATTCAAAAAATCAGTTTTAAGCTCTCTAAAAAATTAGGCCCAATGAGTGTCGCTGCAAGTCCGTTTCTGACTTCTCTGATGATCTAAAACATCTACTGTGGTCAGGTTTAATCAGTTTTTATGGCGTCTATAAAATATTAAAATTTCATTAAATTATACAAGTCGGTTCAAAAATTAGAGCCGATAAGGTAAATCGCTGGAAACCCTTTTAGGGGTACTTTAGAGATTTTTTTCTATAACAAAGTAGGGTCATTTTGACCCTCCCTCTATGCTCCCGAGAAATTAGGAGGTACTTACCAGACACCCTGTGTTTTGTACCATAAGCCCGTAGACTACAAATGCGGGTGTACGTCAGCCAATACGAAACCAATATTATGCAGCTGATCATAAAAAGAAACCATTTAAGGCGTAAATTTCATTAATTAAAACAATAACCAGAAGTGATGTCAATTGTTTTCGCAAAGCGGGCCCGGACCAAATGAAGTCGTACGGATTCCTGTTTATTAAATTGAATCGACTGGAAACGTTTTAATTCGCTGAATAAATACGGTTTTACCGCTAGATAGTTTTGGTATAGTTTAAATTAGTTCACCAGTGCAAATGGTTTCCCATTTTGATTAATAATAGCACTTTCATTATTGCTATAAATAAATTTACTTCCGGTAAAGTTTACTAAGATAAATGACTTTGATTCGTTGAAAAATAAGAAACTTCTGCGTTCGTACATATTTGCTTTTAGTTTTATGAATTTACTACCATATTTTTTATTTTAAATAAAATTTATATTTAAAACAGGAGGTTTTTCTATTGGCAGCTTATGAATTTTCTTTTAATATTTACGATATTGTTACCATGGATAAAGTTTACTTAGCATCAGGGCCGCATTTGCATAAGGGCGATCAAGGCGCTCACCGAGAGCTTCCACATGTTGAGGGACCCCACGAGCTTAAATCGATTTATAAATAATACTAATTTGTTATAAAATGTCATATTTGCTGTTTGGTAAATTATCTTTTGATAATTTGAGATTTTGAATTAGTTTCATCCAAGAATTTTGATTTATTTAAGAAAACTTTCACATAATTTATGCTCAGGGACCCATAGCCTTTAAATCCGGCACGCTTAGGACAGGAAAAAAATACCATAGATAAAAAAAAAACCTATTTGGAATAGCGACAAGCCAAATAAAAAATAATTAAATTATAAATTGTTTTTTTTTTAAGACCATAATTATCCAAACCCCTAAACTGTTCTTAATTCTTATAATACGAAAAAAGAAACATAAAAATTGAAAATCATAATTCTTGGGTTTATTATTATTATCCGACGTTTCGCCTACGACTGCACAAAGCATCTTCAGAGATCTTTACTCCAGGATATTAGAACACTGAATGATTATTGAGGAGCAACAGCCCGGTATATATAACCAACTGGTGCTCAGCGAACCGTGACCAAGACTTACAATCGATTTCCACGTGTGATGTAGACTGTAACCTGCATCTCTATTAATATCATTTGGATGTTTACAAATTTCGATTGATTCTCTAATTTTACATTTCAAGAAACCAGACACTGATCCTAGCGCCTTAGTTTATTTTACAATGCTGGTGTTCAGCTACTGCAGGTTGTACAATTTGTTTATTTTTAATACATATTTCATGTTCCTTAAGCCTAGCAGATATAGACCGTCCTGTTTCACCTACATACATTTTACCACAAGAGCAAAGTATCTTCTTCTGTCTGAAATGGAATTGCGTCCTTTGGAGACTTGTCCAACTTTCTTACATGTGTTGAAAATTGTCCGAATGTTTGATTTTCGGATAAATCTGGCAGTCTTATCGGTGATTCCGTGTACGTAAGGTAAGACAACACTGTCCATAGGAGGTACATTTATAACATTTTGTTGAGGAGTTGGGTTTTTATATTTATTAATAGAACGTCATATATTTTCAGCGCAATATCCGTTGCCTCTCAGTGCATTAGTCAGTTTTTCCGTTTCTGATTTCAGTGATAGTTGGTGACATATTGAAAGTGCTCTATGTACCAAAGAGTTTATGACGAATTGTTTTTGAGAAAGATGATGGTGTGATGTTGCATTGAGATATCGATTTGTATATGTTGGTTTTCTGTACACAGAATGTCCTAATTTGCCATTCTCTTACCTTTGTACTAGTACATCAAAAAAGGGAAGGGCATCATTTGTACCAAAGAGTTTATAATGGATTGTTTTTGAGAAGGATGATGGTGTGACGTTGCATTGAAATATCGATTTGTATGTGTTGGTTTTCTGTACACAGAATGTCCTAATTTGCCACTCTCTTTCCTTTATACTAGTACATCAAGAAAGGGAAAGGCACCATTTGTACTAAACTCTTTGGTACATAGACCACTTTCAATATGTGACGAAAAATCACTAAGCTCAGAAACAGTAAAACTGACTAATGCTCTGGGAGGCAACGGATATTGCGCTGAAAATATAAGATGTTCTATTAATAAACATAAAAACCCAACTCTAAACAAAATGTCATAAATGTACCTCCTATGGACAGTGTTGTCTTACCTTACATACATGGAATCACAAATAAGTTGCCAAACTTCTCCGAAAATAAAACAATCGGACAATTTTCAACACATGTAAGAAAGTTGGGCAATGTTTGAAGTCTCCAAAGAACGCAGTTCCATTTCAACGAGAAAGTGTTTTGTTTGAAGATCATAGACAACGATGTTTCTTGCGAAGTAGTAGATATCTGTTGAACTTCCATTGTCTTTATTTTTGTTGAATATCACGACGTTTCGGCCAGTAGTTATCTCTAGCCGTTTTCAAATGAAACTAAATAAATCCCTTAGCTACATGACTTTTTATACTAAAAGTAAATGCAGTAGAGTGTGACTGAGATAGGTGCAGTCATGCCTGCTATGACAAAATCCCATTTTTTTACTTCATTTAGTTTTAATTTACAATTACTAAGAAGTGGTTTCCACACTTCTCTTATATCTAAAGATGGTTTACTAAAACAACTCGGGTTCTAATGTATAACCGCGGCTTCTTTGAATTTCCGTTTTCTCCTCGAAAAAAGGAAAAATTCTACATCCAGGATGATGTACTACCGATGGGATCTTCACTCTCACCGGTGGTCGCAAATATTTTCATGGAATGGTTCGAGACGTTTGCAATTGAATCCACAACTAAGAAACCAAAGTTATGTCTGAAATACGTAGACGATACTTTCATTATTTGGAGTGGAAACGACGAGGAACTTCGAAACTTCCTTTTTCATCTCAACAATATCAGCCCAACTATTAAACTCACCATGGAGAAAGAAGTAGAAAATAAATTATCATTCTTAGATGTCTTGGTTGAAAGAAACGGCAGACAAACTCGAATTTCAATTTACAGAAAAGCCACGCACACAGGACAATACCTTAATTATTCATCTAATCACTCCAACAACACCAAACAAGGAATTATCAGAAATCTCGTAGATAGAGCCTTAACTTCTCTGCAACTCCAACGAGAATTTGATGAAAGAGATAGATTACATTAAAAATGATCTGACAGCCAACGGATACCCAGTATATCTAGTGGACAAATTTCTAGAACAACGCAGAAACAGGACAATATCGACAACGAATGAAGAACGAAAACCAGTATTGAACATCCCCTATGTTAAAGGCATTTCAGAAAAAGTTAGAAGGATAGGAAAACGTTGTTTTCAATTCAAATAACTCTCTGAGAAGTCGGCTCACTAGGGTCAAACCAACAACTCAAAGGGACATGAAGAACTGTGTATATCAGATACCATGTGAATGTGGCAATTCCTACGTTGGCGAAACAAAGAGACTTCTTGACGTAAGGATCAAAGCACACCAAAAATGCACATCTCGAGGAGAAACAGAAAAATCTGGTGTCGCCAACCATGCCTGGACTCATGGACACCACATAAAATGGTCTGAAGCAAAAATACTACACCGAGAACGCCATTGGAGAAAACGGAAATTCAAAGAAGCCGCGATTATACATCAGAATCCGAGTTGTTTTAGTAAACCATCTTTAGATATAAGAGAAGTGTGGAAACCACTTCTTAGTAATTGTAAACTAAAACTAAATGAAGCATAAAAATGGGATTTTGCCATAGCAGGCATGACTGCACCCATCTCAGTCACATTCTACTGCATTTACTTTTAGTATAAATAGTTATGTAGCTAAGGGATTTTTTTATTTTCACTTGAAAACGGGTAGAGATAACTACTGCCGAAATGTCGTGATATTCAACAAAAATAAAGACAAAGGAAGTCCAACAGGTGTCTACTACTTCGCGAGAATGTGTTTACCAGATACTTCACTCTTGTGGTAAAGTGTATGTAGGTGAAACCGGCCGATCTATATCTACTAGGCTTAAGGAACATGAAAGATGTATAAAAAAAGAAACAAATTGTACAATCTGCAGTAGGTGAACACCAGCACTGCTAAGGTCACACTTTTAATATAAAAGAAACTAAGATGCTAGCATCAGTGTCTAGTTTCTTTAAACGTAAAATTAGAGAATCGATCGAAATTTGTAAATATCCAATCCATAGGAACTATTAACAAATGTAATAAATTTTAAACCATAAAATGGAACTTAATATATAGATAACAGCATTCTAATATATTTTGTATTCTTGGTGATACACAATGGAACCAAAATGTTTGTTTATGCATCTGCATAAATTCACTAAATAGATTTAAGTTGCAAAGCAGTGCTAATTAGCCAGCTTTATTTACGAAATTATAATAATTTACATTTTATGTATGAAAAACAATACTTTATATAAAAATATTTATGATAGAAACCTAAAAACAAGATTAGATATCTTCCAAAAAGAAACAAAATTTTCCATCTCTAACGGTTTGATAAAAAAAAGAAAAAAAATTTTTACTTTTGTATTTATAACCTTGGTTGCCTTATTGTTGTATTTGTTAATTTAAACCCATAACTGTAAACTTAACCTAGTTTTAGAGTTAGAATATGTTAGTAAGTTAGAGAGGTGAAGTTTAGTTAGCGGTCGCCGAAGTAATAAATAATAGCTTTATATTTTTTACAACTTCAGACTGTTATTTCAAAATATGCTGATTTAATAATTAATAATTAGTGGGTGTTGTGTAACTAACGGTAGAGTAAATCCAAACTTCTGGCCCTTTAAAACTAAAACAAATCCGCTAAGGGAGAAAATCCCGACAGAAAATCCTTGTCTATAAAATTGAGGGGTTCGAACAATAGGACAGCTCGTCACCATTCATAAAAATATGTTTTTTGCTCAAAAAACCAAACCAAGTCTCGGAATACGGACATGAATAAACGACAACTTTTATCTACAAAACGGAAAATGAAAATTAGTTCATGGAATACACAATGACAAAGAAAATCACAGAACTAATACATTAAAACAACGCAATAGCAATCCTTTCTGAAATAAAAAAAAAAAACTAAAGAAATTTGATATGCAGCGATTAAATACAATATGCTAAATCAGGAGTCTCACTAGTTACAAAAATAATCTTTGAAAAGATTATAGACATGTGTCCCAAAGTATAAGCACTGTCACTATAAATCTTTCTGGAGCTGAAACAGTTCTAATTGGTATAGATGGTCCGACTGATGATTCCATTCAGTACTGTTACGGGTTCAGTTCTGTTGCGAGCTGTCTTGTTTACTTGGCGATATAAAAAATCACCACGAAATATCAGCAGAAGACTTAAACACTAGAGTAGTACTTCAAAAAAATCATGAAGCAGTTGGAGCTCATGGGAGGAGACAAAAAATAGTTCGGAGAAACACTAATTGAATTCTATACCCAGCATAAACTCAAAATAACAAATACATTTTTTTCCACAACCAAATTCATAAATACAAATGGGAAAGGCATTCACTAACTAACACACACACTAATTTATCAAGATAGTCGGACCAATATTTGTTTCTATTTAAGGTAATATGCCCAGTTAAAAACAATTGGACCTGAGAATAACGTGTTACCCACCACAAATACTGAAATATTTAAACTATTCCTCTAGCGCAAAATAATCAGATCTATAGTGCGAACGAAAAGACAGATATGCAGGAAAAGATTCAGCAGATAATACAAAAGAAAACAGTAAGGAAAGCATTAGGTACCGAAAGAAATAAAAAGGATGACAGTTAAAAACAATTGGACCTGAGAATAACGTGTTACCCACCACGAATACTGAAATATTTAAACTATTCCTCTAGCGCAAAATAATCAGATCTATAGTGCGAACGAAAAGACAGATATGCAGGAAAAGATTCAGCAGATAATACAAAAGAAAACAGTAAGGAAAGCATTAGGTACCGAAAGAAATAAAAAGGATGACAAAAACCATCTTGGCTAAAGGAAGATATTGAAATGATAATATTGGATTTAGACCGTGTGAAATTGAAATTATTATCCGACGTTTCGCCTACGATGGCACGAGGCATATTCAGCAATCTTTACTCCACGATATTAAAATACTGAATGATTCAGTGTTCTATATGTGACGAACGAACAATCACTAAAATCAGAAACAGAAAAACTGACTAATGCTCTGAGAGGCAACGGATATTGCGTTGAAAATATTAGACGTTCTATTAATAAATAGAAAACCCAACTACGCAAGAAAATGTCATAAATGAACCTCCTGTGGACAGTGTTGTCATACCTTACATACACGGAACCACCAATAAGGTTGCCAGATTGCCCCGGAAATCAAACATATGAATAATTTTCAACACACGTAAGAAAGTTGGACAATGTTTGGACTGACCAAATGAAAAACAGAAGGCGTTTATAAGATACCTTGCTCCTGTGGTAAAGTGTATGTGTACAGGACGGTCTATATCCACTACACTGTTAAAAATAACATTAAATCCAATGCAAATTTAATGTCCACTATGCATTAAATTTAATAATTTTGTATCTAAAATCGTGAATAATTTACATTTACTTTAAATCTAAAAAAATTCATGCAAATATCGGTTCGTTGTACATTAAATTTGATTAAATAGCAATTTAATTTTCAATGAAGTAACTGAAAAGATATTTCAACTTTCTGTACACTGATAAAAAGAACTTTAAATTTAAGGTAGATTCATTGATTTAATTTAGATTTGTACTTTAAATCGTGAATAAGTTACATGTACTTTAAAATTAAAGCTTTGTACATTAAATTTAATTAAATGTTACCATAAATTTTAATAAAGTTACTAAAATTATTGGTATAATTACATTAGAATTAATGTAAAAATTATTAAATTTATTGCATTAACACTAAATGAATTTAAGAAACGGTTTATGAAATTTCCTTCCAGCACATTACCTTAAAATTAATGTAAAGTTTTTTTTATAGTATACATTAAAATTAATTTACATGTACCTAAACATTAAAGGAACTTACATTAATATTCACGATACACCGCATGAGATTCCAGGAGATGGTGCGACTTAAATTGAACTTTTTTTAGTATGATATAAAGGACTCAATTTTCCTATGATGAGGTGAATATGTCTACCGGTACTGACGGAAACCAATGAGTTCGAAACCGGTCTACAGATGACGGTACACTACTTATGGAAAAAATTTCCACTTTTTCTTAGTAGCAGAATTTTTTCACCTCATATTAATGTTGGTGCATTAAATATGTGATAGCATATCTTAAATTCAATTAACATAGGCTATATATTTAATGTACATAGCCTTAAAAAGTAATGATCAGAACTTTAAATTTAATGTATGGTTACATTATATTTAATAGAAAACATTGATTTAGATTAATGTAAATTACTAAATTTAATGCATTACATTAAATAAATTTAATAAACGTTTATGAAATTTGCACATTTACCTTAAATTTAATGCATTTTCTTTTTACAGTGTAGGAACATAAAAAATGTATTAAAAAGAAACAAACTGTACCATCTGCAGAAACTAAGGTGCTAGCATCAGTGTTTGGTTTCTTTAAACGTAAAATTTGAGAATCAATCGAAATTTCTAAATATCCAAATAATATTAATAGAGATACAGGTTACAGTCTACATCACACGTGAAAATCGATTGTAACACTACACTGTTAAAAAAAGACCTTAAATTTAAGATACATTAATTAATTTAATTTAATGAATTTGTACTTTAAATCGTGAATAAGTTACATGTACTTTGAAATTAAAGCTTTGTACAATAAATTTAATTGAAGGTTACCTTAAATTTTAATATACTTACTGAAATTATTGGTATAATTACATTATATTTAATGTAAAAATATTCAATTTAATGCATTAACATTAAATGAACGGTTTATGTAATCTTCCTGCACTTTACCTTAAAATTAATATGAAGTTTTTTTACAGTGTACATCATGGCTCGCTGAGCACCAGTCGGGTATAAATACCGGACTATTGCTCCTCGGCGGTCATTCGGTGTTCTAATCTCTTAGAGTAAAGATATCTCGTGCAATCTTAGGCGAAACCTCGGATAATAATTTCAATTTGACAAGGTCTAAACTTAAGAACCATGAATTTCAACATAAATAGTTTAGGTTTATAGTTGATTACAGTTTATAGCTTATTCAAATTTTAAAGAATGAAAGATTTAAACTCTTCTTACCAACGAAACGTACAATAAAACTTTTCACAAAAAAATAAATAACCTCTTAATACATGCATAAAAAGTTAAAATCAAAAAGGTTCATTTACTAAATCTTTACTGTCATGTCCTTGAGAGACGAAAATGAAACTTTTTCAAATGCGCTTAAACTTTCAAATAACCTCGCGCTCGTAAATTATAACTTCGTTTACGCGTATTTAAAATTCACTTGAAACCCGGAGACATTTTATCGTGCTGCAATTGAATAAAATTTTGTAAATTAAGTCTTGTTTCCGCAAGCCGTTATAAAACAGAGCTTGTTATGTTTATTATTTTAAAATATGGATTTGTTTATTATCTAGGCTTGCTGATAATGTTCTGTTGGTTTGGCCTATATATGTTTTATTGTAGGTGTCGCATGAGATTTGTACACTCTTTGATTCTGCAGGTCGATTTTATCCTTGAGATTTTTTGCGGATTTGCGATCTGAGTTCTAATACCAGTTTTAGTCGTTCCCTCCTTTTAATGGAATTTTGAGTTCCGAGAGTGTGTGAACAGCGTTGCGCCAATGTGCTCCCCCCTTTAATTACATGGCGTTATCTTAGGGGAATGAATTCCACCGGTTGAGAATCACTGTACCTATAAGACCGAGGAAGCAGCGTACAAGTTTGGGGATGTATGGTCGCAGGTGGTCTCGGAAATCTTGTTTTTATCGATGAAATAATGGAACAATTTGAGGCAAAGTATTCAGCTGATGTGGTTAGTTTACAATGCATTCCATCAATAAAATTAATTCACCAGACCTAAACCCCATTGAAAATTTATGAAACAAGTTACAGAAATGCAATTAAATACAGCATATTCCTAGTAAAAATCAACGTAGAAGTATTCTTCTTCGAAAATGAAAGATTTAAATGGAGAATTTAACCAAAAATGTATTAATTCCATAGTAAAACGTCTTACTGAAGTCATAAAACGAAACAGACTGTCACTGTTTTCAGGTCGCTGAATAGAAAACCAGTAGCATATATAAAAAGACGATACTATGGCGAATTTCACTCATTTTATACAGATCTGGGAAAAGATTTTCAAGGGTTTTCCGAATACATCAGAACTGATATAAGCGCCTTTGATTATATTCTGAAAACAATTGAACGTAGAATAAATAAATAATGAAAAAGTTCACTAAAACACAACTGGAAAACGATATGTAAGTGTCGCAATAATACTAAGTTCAATTATTATATGCGAGGCTATAGTATCAGAGTCGATGCGCCGATGTGGCCGCGCGCACTTACGGCAATGCTTGCCTTGTTATAGTCCAGACAAGGGTGCCAGGCCAAGGGCGGTGCTCTGTTATGGACACCTTACCTACACTACAGCCTAGCATGTCGCCCCTTATATAGGTTCTATAGGAACAAGCTGGTTGTCTTAATGAAGTCTAGGAGCCTTTTCACTAGTTGAACATAGACCTTCAAGTTTGACCGACCCTCGAAGGTATCTCTAATAGGTTAAAGCTTCGCATTCGAAAGCTGTTTTGTTCTAGTCCTCATACATTCCCCATGTAGACTTTTCTTTATAGATGTCCATTCTATGTAGATGTTTTCTTAAGGTGCAGTGGCCGGTTATGGGTCCTATCACCTGCCTTACCTATTGCCTGTAACACAGGACATGGCGGCACAATTTGCTGGTTGGTTCGCCCAGCAATAGTTTGCTATGTGTGTGGTCCGCAATGTGGTTCCAGCGACTCTGGTGTTAATAATTCATTCGCCCACCATAATGATGCCAAACAGTAGTTTCGGGCCAATAAATGTAGTAGCAGACCCTTCTTTTGCTAGTTGCTAGACTTTTTTTATTGCCAAGGATATCCTGGTGTTCTGGAACCCACTCTAGAGTGACTTTATTGTGATTTGCAAGGGCGACAAGGTTTTGGAGTTAATCACGGATAAAACAGATCTTTTTTTCAAAAAGAAAAATTAAAAATAAAATTTTATCAATAAATACTTTTATTAATTTTTTCAACACATTTACAATAACTCTGAAATAAATATTTACAACCTGATTCACTAAAAAAAAGTTTAATTTTAAACCAGATCCATTACATCGGTAAGAAGGGAAATTTCGGTTTTGTAGTGTGAAATAAAACTATTTTTTTTTCATACAAAGAATAAACTTTAATCAATTACATATTTTCCATTTTGTTCAGACCTTTTGTAGCTTCATAATTCCAAAAAATGACCGAAGTGGGATTTAAGATAATCTTTATTTGTGACAATTTTACCATTCAAAGTTTTGCAAACTTCGGAATAAATGGCAAATAGATGATGCCAGATCAGGGCTGTATGGAGATGCGACATCACTTCCAAACAAAGCTCCAATAATTTGCTACGAGATACTAAAGATGAGTGAAGCTTTGCATTATCATGATGGAACACAATTGTTTTGCGATTTGCCAATTCTGGCCGTTTTCTTTTATTGATTCATCTAGCTTCATTAGTTGTTGAAAGTAAACATCTGAATTGATCGTCCGATCTCTTAGAGGCAGCTCAAAATACACAACAGCTTTGCAATCCTATCAAATTGACAACAAGACTTTTCTTGGATGCAATTCAGCTTTAGATGTGGTTTGTGTTTGTTTATCAACGCTTGGTCCATGATCGTTTTTGAATGATGTTATTGTAGATGATTCTTTTCAAAAAAAAAAAAAAATGACCAGTTTCAGTGCGCGTGAGATGCATATGACAAATATTGATGATTTATTGACATAGATTTAATATATCTCTTTGTGAGCCTCAGTAGCTTTCTTTCCTTTAGGGAAATAAAAAAGTAAAATTTGCCGAAAATATTCCCCTTTCTGTAATTCATGTTAAAATTAACTCTGAACTAACAGCTACCAACAAAATTACCTAAAAGTTGCTTCTAAAGTAACCCAAATGTGACTGATATCAAATGGCAAAAAGAAAAAACCATAACACTAACTGAAATCCTTCAAAACAATTACAACGGTCCTAAGTGTGACAACCAAAAATACTTTCTTGTCGACCCAGCAGTTGCCATAAGAAATAAACTTCCTAGTGGGTTGGTTTTGTTTTGGTTATGATATTGTTGTCATTTATCTTACATACAACAAACCAACCTTTACGTAGGAAAATTAAGGATAACAACTTAGATACGAAGCATTACAATAGATTACAGGGATAGTTGTCTCCCGAAAAACAATTCCATTTTTGCCGCTTTGGTAGTATTTTTAAGATTCAAAATTTAGTTGGCTTATTGTTACACTCATCAATTTAAACCCTTTATTGTCAACTGTCAAAGTCCCTGCCAGTGAATTAGGAGGTTTTAACACAAAACAATGCTTCAAAATAAACACAAACTAATATTTTAGCTTACCACTAGTTTCCGTGGCAAAGTAACTTCAGTTAAAAAGTTTATCTGTCACAACATAGCTTAACAGTAAGTTCCCCATCCAGGTTTATCTATATCCGTTCACATTATCGTACCAAGACGCGAACGATAATAGTTCGTAAATTAGAACTTACAAGTTTTCGTGTAAAATAAACAATTAAAACCGTAATTGGTGCGTGTGAATGCCTAATTAGTGCTTATGTATATATTAAATTAATAATTAAACTATAAATTAGGTGAAATGTAAATAATTAAAGTAAAATATTGTAAATAATCTAATATCGTATATAAATCAGCCGAAGAATAAATCGTCCGAAATAAATGAATTTAATAGACTTATAACAGAGACTGTCAAAGATAAAAAAGCTGAATGTAGTGCCACCAATACTCCTAATACAAGAACTAATTCTACTATATCAGAACCAACATAAAAATAAAGAAATAGTAGCAACAAATATGCCTAAAGAACCAACAAGCACCTTCTACATCCAATATCATAGCTATTAATCCACGAGAATAGCATTAGGATTAGAATTCCCAAAGAAACCGACCGAGATACCCAAAAGGAAAACAAATATTGAAACACAAAACACGACGAAAACTTTCCTATTATAGAAGATGACGATAATAATTTAACTTCTACAAATGACAATACTGAACTAAACTCAGGTAAAGAAATATATACAGAACAACAGAAAAAAACTAAAACAAAAACTATCTTTATAAAAACAAATAATGAATTTAAGAAAAATTCAACTTTGCTACCAATGATACTCGTAATTGATGACAAATCCATTTGTGAAAGTTACTTAAAAACTTAACAAATACCTCACCAAAGGATCTAAAGTTAAATTTACCTAAAATAATACATCCCTATACCTACATACATCGACATGGATAAATCCGTTACCTGTGTGATGCAAGAATCACAGTTCATCCAATGTAAAAATTGACAAATTTGGGGTCACGCGGCCTCAAACTGTTATGGCAATTCAAGATGTATAAACTATCCGTTAATCACAAAACAAAAGAATGCACGAACAAAGAACCCGGTCGATGTACAAATTGTCGCCACAGACATAAATCAATCTGGACTGTCCATTATTATATAAATTCAAAGTTAATTAGCTCAAACGACAATCATTCCAAAATACACACAACAATATATTGAAGTACCACCTCCTACAAGATACTCATGGTTAGCCAGGACAAGTAGCCCAGCATCAGGGCAAATCATGGCAACATGAACTGTCAAAGGAAAAATTTTAATCATTTGAAAGAAGAACTCAACTGTTTAGGCAGTACGAAATAGAACAGCGAAGGCCCAACCTATTTATACCGATGAGTAACATTATTACAGTCGAATAGGAACTAAAAAGTATTTTCAGTTTAAAAGAACCAAGTAATTTGATAATAGATTTTACTCAAACTATCAAAAATACCAACTCCAAAACTGAGCCATGATGCTCCTAACATGTATAACTTAGATAGTTACAATGTTTAAATAAAATAATAAAACTTATAACAAAAAAATTAATTTTAAAACTTAAAATTTATACCACATAAAGCACAGAATGCCAGAATGCTACGGCTATACATATCCAAAAAAAATAAGGATTTTTTTCGCAATAATTTTCCCACGGACATCAAATTTAAAATAAATAAAAAAAAATAACTATTGAGTTCTTTGTAATGCCTTACTATGAGGAAGGTTGAAGCTATAGTTGGCTCAGGATCTTATATATTGTATATATTACATATATAAATAGCAATGTAATTATATTACATTATTTTACACAAATACATTTATTGTCTACCAAAATATACAGAAATACATTATTATTAAAATATAATATATAAATTCTAGCAAAACAATGAGCCTTAAAAAAATTAGACATCCAGTTGAAGGAAGTAAATTTGAAATGTGAAGAATGAACGATACATTGAGAGACGAAGATCGAGCAATTCAAAACCAAAAGTAAAAACGAAATTACTGCAAAACAAGGAAACTACACAGCATTACCGTGGCTAAGTTGAGAAACAACACTGAAGCGCAAAGCAGCTTTCTGGTCTTTCTGGACAAGCAAGGTTTTTGACCATAAATAAGCTTTCAAATACCATAAGAAATAGATAATTTAGCTGTAATAGGTTCTTTCAAAAGCAACTGTGAATCTAATATTAAGCCCAAACTTCAAAAGAAATCAGAAAGGGGTAAAATCATATTGTAAATTTTAATTTTAATGTTATTTTCAATATATTCTACTTGAGTCTGGCTTCCGAAAATAATGACGGATGATTAAGTGGATGAAAGCAACTGTTTAAAATATATTTAAGTCAGAGGTTAATAACACCTCAGCTTCCATCGCTGAATGTTCTCTAAAAGAATAATGTATATGGGTGTCGTTCGCCAGAAGTGAAATTTACCGTTCTAAAGAGATTTTCCAGAGTTAGACGTATACATGGCATATAATAGGGGACCCAAAATACTGCCCTGTGACACTCCAACATTCACAAACAAAGGCTCCGAATACTGCTTGTTATAAATGATTTGTTGTGTTCGATCAATTAAAAAAGTTCTGAATTTAAGACCATCCTCGCTAAAGCCTACATAATAGATAACCACATTTAGAATCTTATGATTTAGCATATCAAATGCCTTACTAAAATCAAGTATAACTAATGCACTCACTTTATTTTTATCAGATGATCTAAGAATATCATCAGTTATAAGAGCCAATACACTGTTACTATGGTTTAGTCTAAAACCCCACTATCTATTATGTTATAATGTTATTCTGATCTAAAAATACTCTTACTTGTTTTTTCATCATATTTTTGAGAACTTAAGATACAGTGGGAAGAATGTTTACATTAATTTTGTCGACTCCAATAGTTTTAGATTTTATACCCTTTCAAATTTCAAATACTTCCTTCTCACTCGACAAATAAAAGTAATAAAGCTCATTTATACTTTCTAGAATGATACCATTATAAAAATCCAATACCTCTTGCTTCAGATTATCATCAAGATTATTTAAATTTGGTGATAAATGATAGTTTGCTTGTTTTAAAAGATTTTTTTTCTATTTTCATTACTTTTTCCTGTAATCAAAACTTTCAAACCTTACACGCATATACGCTTTTTTCAGACGTTATAGCCGAAGTAGTATGATTTCCCAGTTGTTCATAGTAAAAATTGTTTCGTACTTTTTTAGAGCTTTGTTCCTTAATTCGTGCAACAGATTAATATGTTCTGTAATCCATAGAGCATAGTTATAGTTTTTGTTTTTACGAAATTGTTTACCATTATAAAGGTTAATAAATGAGTTGAATTTATAATCAATATAATAACATTAAAGTCGCCCAAGCAAATAACGTTGTGATACCCTGAGTAAAGGTTTGATCATTTATCTTCTAAACAATTTAAAAATTGTACCTAATGAGTTTGGAGGTCAGTATATATTTCCTACAGTAACAATATCATCCTGATGTCTAAGATTCAATGATAAACATTCAATATAATTCAAAAAAGAATCAATGAATAATTTACTAACAATGTCATATTTAATATACAAACCATCACCTCCTGCGCGCTCCTGACCTCGAATTTGGCTATAAAATTTATGAAGCACATCTTCTGGCAGCATTCCCCGAGTTCAGCCGCAGCTATTACTTGGTTAGTCCATCTCTCGACGATGGTTTTGTTATCTAATATATAGGTTTATAATGAAAAGTGGTGGTGAATATGTCAGTTAAGTCCGAGATAAAAGAGGCCCGGGTGCTGCCAGTAACTAAATCATTTGAACATCGAAACAATAAGTTTGAGCCAACAAATCCTTTAACAATGGTCCACAATAGGTGTATTTGTCACTAGTAATATAATAAAACGAGCGGTTAAATAAAGGCTATAGCGAGTATAACAGCTTAAAAATACACGAACAACTTCGGATTTCTCCGTTACTCCAAGCTATTGTTAAAAAGTAAGTAATGATGACATTACTTCAAAGCATTTCTCTCTTATATCCCTATACACTTAGTGAAATTAATTTTAAGTGATCAGTCATACATTCCACTGAAACTATGACAACTGTTTTTTGCTGAAGCTCTTTTAATATTCGAATAAAACACTCTTGGCGGAGTAAGAGTTTATAGTATTTTTGTAAGCATACATTTTCACACTTCTTTGTAGATATTTTCCATAAATTTATTGCTGTTTATTATGACTTATAAAAATTATTTCCTGACCTATTTTAATAAAAAGATGTTGTCGTGATGTGAATGAATTTATGCATTTGTTTTAATTACTGTTTATAATTCATTTCTAAAAATGTTGAACAATAAAAGTATCCCCAAGTGACTCGTCAAATATTATTAAGGAGTATAAGGTATGCAGCTACATCTTTGGGTAATATAGGTATAACATATTTTTTTAAAAATAAAACATCGAACGCATTATTTAAAAGAATCATATTTAAAAAATATTTTAGAAAATTAAGAGGTGTTAAAAACGTTTAATAAAACGAACCTACACACCGATTGAATTAAATTTCTTTAAACGCATATGGCATCCAATCTATTTTCCTGCATCAAATTAGCACGAGAGTTAGGTAAGTAAATTTTATCGGTGATTCAGACCCTCGCCAGAGAGAGGTCATTGTTTGCCACCAAGCTGAGGCCGCAATCTAAGGGTTGAATCCCGAGGGAAGCGCCGAAGATATCTTTTGCAATCTTGCCCGTTTCATTGTACGTCATACCGTATCTTATTCAAGTATTATTGCAGTGTCATATTCTTGGAGATCAGCATGCACGTAATTTATCATGCCGGGGGTATAAATTTATATAATGTGCAAATGTGATAGTTGTCCGTTTATAACGAAAGAGCTTATGGTATTAAAATAGCTTGAATATACATTTACAATTCTACAATAAGTTCGCTATGATTAAATATGTTTGAAAATTTATACAACTCTAGCAAAATATTTTAGGAAAATATAGGTGAAATCAATCTTTGAAGCAATTAAATATACAGGATGTGGCGTCAAAATTGGACAAAATTCAATTTAGTCGCGACCGTCGTTCAAATAGCTTGACCATCATAATCTCGAAACAGACGCAATGTTGAATCCAAGTGCGCGGTATAACCGAAGAGCCGCAATTATCGAGAGTGTTCGCGCTGGGTGCTCATCGACAGAAATCATCCGGTACCCGGGTACCCAAGATTGACGGTGTATGATGTAGTTGCAAAGTATAATGAGCCAGAAAAATCCAACGAAGGTTTTGCAATACCGTCGAAGAAAACCCACTCGAAGGAACGCGTCGTTGGGATCCAGAGCAGTTGATCCGACAACTCTCGTCGTTTATTACTGTGAGCGAGAAAATTATGAATCGCGTCGTCGCTACAAATCTTATGCAATTTTAGTGAGACAGATGCTTTTCGAAGCCGCCAGGACAAAGCGAGTTGAACGCTACAACTTGCTTTGTGTTCCTTAAAAGACAAAATTGCCAGACGACTCAGATTTTTTCTGACGAGAAAATTTTTACTATCTATAAGAAAATCATTCGAAGGAATAACCATTAGCTTGCCCACAACCCTAAAGATGTCCTCATTGTTACAAAAACGAAATTCCCTTAACAAAGGGAACAATATAACAAAAGAAGTTTATTTGAGTGTTAGAAAGTGGATGGAAACTGTATCGTCTGGGAAGCCATATGTTTACCAGAAGAACGGTGGGCCCGCTCACATAAGTCATTGAGTGCAAAATTAGTTATCGGGCAACGTCGACATGTTTTAGTCCAAAAAATTCTGCCCTCCCAACATCCCAGATTTAAATCTTTTGGCCTTCTACGGACTGGGGGTAATTAAAAGGGTCACGAACAAGTCCACACATCAAAACGTTGCATCGTTGTGAGCCGCTGTTAAAGCGACATTCTCCGATATGAACCGTGATACATTAAAGCGCGCCTGCGCATTCCTCTGACCGAAAATGAATTCGGTCATTCAAAGAAGCTAGGGATATATTGAGTAATTGTGTTTTTATGTCCTTAAAACCAATGTGGTTAAAAAAAAATTGAAAACCTTTTCGTTTTTGCAATAAAATGTAAAATTTGTCCGGATTTTGGCACCACACCCTGTATTTAGAAAATAATACTGTTAATATAAAAGCCGACAAAAACTACTAAACTGCATTACTACCTTCACAGAAAGGTAACTATCCAAGTGTAGGGCACCTGCCCAGTGATTGGCACTTCATCCATTTTATATATTAATAAGTTTTAAAAAATATCTATTATGGGTCCGCACCCATAAACTAGAAATATTATATATATATATATATATATATATATATATATATATATATATATATATATATATATATAATACATTTAACGATGTCTTATAATATCACATAATGAAAAAAAATATTATTTATATTCAAAATTACGAGAGTTCCTTGATACACAACAAGGTAAATGTGACCAATGATTGGCATGCCAGGGATTGGTGTATAGTGCTCGACGGTACGAATGTTTGCCTGTTCTGTATCAAAGTGCTCCGAAAGAAGTAAATTATTTTTTTTAGTAACTATAGTCTATAGTAATTATAGGATATTATTTCAAGTAACTGTAATACTGATGTTAATAGTATTTATAAGATCACAACTTCTAAACGCAAACGACCAGAATATAAGTAAACAAACGCGATACGATATAATTGTATGTTCGAGGAATAAAAAATAAAATATTGAAATTATTATTTATTTGTTTATTTATTTAATTATACTTGAAGCCTAAGTGTAAAACTTTATTACGTTAATTTCAAATTACGAGATCGTATATTTATAAATTTTCATTTTTAAAATATTTTATTTATTTAAAAATTCATTGGTGTTACCTTTTTAAATATTAGGTTGCCTTATTCAATGATTATTTCATTTTGTTCATTTCTCTAATTATGTATGTAATGTATGTTTTTAATTCAAGAGTATACAAAGTTAGTATATAGAATAAACCCAAGGTTAAAAATAGTGCCAAGAATTGGTACATGCGAAACCGACGGCAGACACCTGGTCGTTTTTCATGAGTCCAAGACTGGTAAAACGTGGAGTGTAACGAATTACTGAATAATATATTATTTTTGATATTGACCGAGTTCTAAAGTACCTAAGCTGCATTTAAAAAAAAAAAGAAAAAGATTCAAATTTTACTCGTTCAAAGGAACAGACACCACGCGCTTGCTACTAAGTTGTCTGCCATTGGGACATTTACCTTAACAGCTTTCTGATTTAGTGCTGAATAAATTTCTTGCCACTTGAGATGATAGTTTTATAAAATTAATCAATTCTTGAATTAACTATATCTACAACAATTAACGGCACAACGAAGTTGATATAAGTTCCTTATAACTTTTCCATACGTGTGTCAGTTTCAAACCAGTAAATTGAATTACCAAACTGACATTCGCACTTTTAATTTCAGATTAAATCATCACATAGATACGACAGCTTTTGTGGTGCCTTTCAAGTTAAAGAGTTCAATTTTCCTGACCTTTCTCCAACCTGAACCACGAAAAATTCTTAAAATTAGAAAGAGTAATGCAATAAAAATTGATGGCATTAATTAAATTGCTTTAACCACCTCACATAATTAATCAATAATGCAATAAAATATCAAAGTGATTCCTCATAGCATGAATATTTCAAAGAGCATTAATTTGACGAAAATAATTCATCTTGGAGATGGTTGCGAACTGATTACAAACATGCTAATATAATCTGGTTTTTACGATTATTTTTGACAATTAATGCGTTTTTTTAAATATAGGCATTATGATGAATTATTCTAGTTATTTATTAATTTTGATTAATCACATACTAATTAGCTTCATGTTGCATATTTGTGCCTAAGACTCCCAGAAAAATTTTATTGGATCCCGTTTATCATGTTTTTTTGAATATCAAAAAAACTAATCAGGTTAGAGTAATTCGAAATTCATTTTAATCGTTTCTTTTCAAATAGTCTCTTCATTATAAATTATCATATTTGGTCAATAAAAGTAATTAGACCTTGGGCTCCTACAGGGTGCTTGTACATGCCTTTACGTAGTTTACGCGGTATACCCGAAAAATCTGATTTTTTTTGCGCAGCTACCCTAAGAGAGAAAAAGAAAGAGGAGAGAGAGGAAGAACAGTTTTGAGAGGCTAAAACACTTCTTCTTCTTTAGGTGCCATGCCTGTATTCAGACGTTGGTGGTCATCATGTTTACAATTTCCTGAAATCTTTCTCTATCGGCTACTGCGCGAAATAGTTCTTCTACCGTGCAATCACACCACTGCCTGATGTTACGCAGCCATGAAAGCTTCTTTCGGCCTATCCATCTTTTTCCTTCCACTTTTCCTTGTATTATAAGGCGAAGTAGCTGGTATTTAGGTCCTCTAATTATGTTTCCGCTTCTTTATAATGTTCAAGAGCAGTCGATCTGTATCCATCATTCTGAGAACATCCTCGTTGGAAGTGTGCGAAACCCATGATATCTTTAGGATTCGACGGTAGCACCACAATTCGAATGCTTCCAGTTTGTTTAGCGTTGTGATTTTTAGTGTCCGTGTCTCGCAACCGTATAATAGAATAGACCATACATAGTATTTCAGGACCCTTTTACGAATATGCATTGATAGGTTCCTGTTGCATAAAACTGGTTTCCATGTCATAAAGGCCTTCCGCGATATTTCTATCCTAGCTATTATCTCTTCATTTGAGTCCCCATTTACATTCAACCAACCGCCAAGGTATTTGAAATGGTTTACACGCTCTATCCTCTTCCCATCGAGCCAAAGTTGACATTCATCTACAGTAACCTTTCCAACTGCCATCTCTGCTAAAACACTACCCCACAATAATTAAATAACTTTTTTCTTTATTATTCTGCTTATACCATATCTATGAAATCCATGTGAAATAAATTTTACACTATTTTTGCAAATTGTCGTTACCTATAGAGGCAGCTAGAATAACCTTCAAACGATTGGAATAACTAGATATTCCTTTTTTAGCTTTCGATCATATTACTTCACATGAAATTAATATATATTTACTTTCTTACGTATCGGTTTATTTCATTATTTAAACCATCTTCAAAGAATTAAACTGTAAACAGGAACAGGAATTTGTATTTTATTAATATATGAACAGAAAAAAAATTTTGTTACCGAAAGTTAACTAGTGGTTACACTTAAACTAAAATACATTTAACTTTAAAAAAAAATGCACTACACTATAGTTTCAAAAGCCGAAAACCCGGAATTAGCATGCAAAATGAAGGCTTCGTATCTACTATCTTTTTTTTTTTGAGAGAGAGCTAGATTATTAGTTGATGCGTTGGAGAAAGTGAACGGAAGATATCTGAAGTACACCTGTTCTTATTTATATGTGCTTTTCTGTCGCGCGCACAAGTGTAGTTTAATTCGAAGAAGAGAGTGACAGTAAGTGTGTATTTTTGATAAATGTCAAAACCAGAGTTTTTCATCGATTTCAATTCCGAGAAATTAATTCAGCAGAGAAAGGTAAGTAAATTAAATATGACTCGATATGTTCTGTTGTTGATATGATAATTCGCTATGTAATTGTTTGATTTTTTTTACAAAGAATAAAAATTTAGTAGAAAATAATGAAAAAGTTATAATGTACCACGATGTAGAACATTGAACACTATAGTAACTTGTAGAATAAACTATTAGGTATGGAAAAATCTATCATTTGTGACCAATTTCGATTGAATTTAGTTTTTATTAAGAAATAGTCAGCAAATATCGTATTTTGATCCCTATTAATCTTTTGAGATTCTCTTATTTCTAGTAAAAGCAGAGATTCCAATAAATTAAAAAAGTCATCAGAGGAAATTAGAAAAATGTTGCTCCGTGCAAAATTAAATACTAAAGAAGAAAAAGGATCAAAGTGAGATGGATGAGGATGACGTACTCGAAAATGCCATTTTCAACGATATGTGCCATGAACCTTCCGATTTAAACATTCGCTGATATTCTGTTTTTGAATTACTATATTTAACTAAAATATATTTTGTGATGTATATTAATGTACTGTAATTGTTATGATAAATTGAAATTTATATATTGTAGTAAAAAATTATTTTATTAATAAAGAGTTATTTTATAGAATATATAAATATGCTTAATTAGAAAAATTGAAGCTCTTTTATTTTCATCAGTCGTTTCTTATACAACTTTTAATTTGACAATGACAACAAAAAAATTTGGTAAATGGAAGAAAGGAAGAATTTCTAATTTCAATTTTTGTCCATAGGTGGAATCAATTTTACATTTAAAAATAAAAAACTTAATTTGCTATAAAATTTTCAGAAATAATATGTTTACGAAAACATACGTCTTGAAATTACAAAAATAACACTTTAATTCAGTCAACAAAACGAGAAATAAGGCTGGTTTTTGCAATTTTTTGTATCAAATTCGGACTTGGTAACACCGAAAATGATTTAAGTTATTGCAAACATTTTTGCAATAAATTATGATTTCACAATTTTTGATATCAAATTCGAAATTTGCGATATGAAAAACCTAGAGATGCAAAATTTAAAGTAGATCTTACTAATTCCGGATTTTAGGCTTTTCAGGCTATAGCTTACCATTTTTACATATTTTATAAGGTGTTTCAAAGTATACTGGTAGATAGCCAAAAGTTTCGGGAACATCTGCAATTTTATTGTCCTATTAAGTTGTTATAAACATTACTCAGGTCATTTGGCTCCATCTTAAAATATATGGTATATAGTGTTCTTTTATTGTGGATCATTATTTTTAAATTGTTCTTTTTTATAAATATTTTCCGTGCCTAAAATCTCAACAGTGTTAAAGTAGATACCATGTATTAAATTATCTATTGCATGGTTAGTGAAGGCAGTTTTGTTATCATTATTGTGATGTCTAATACTGTATTTGTAATTTTACATTCTGTTTTTTTTTTAAATACTGTTTTGTGTAACCGACATATATTTGGTGACAATCTAAACAATGATGTCTCGTTTTTAGGGAGTTAAGTTTTGTATAAAGGTTTTTGAATTTTTTAGATGGTTTTTCAGCTTCTTGGATATCATATGGTTTTATTATTTTAACGGAGTTAGTAATTTCAGGTATATAAGGCAAGGATTTAAGTAGCGGGTGGACACTCCTTACGATCCCGGTAAGGATAGGTCTGCTTCAGGGATGCGCCCCTGCCTACGCGAGGTCTGATGATTCTCCCCTCCCCCCTCTCCTCCCGGGGAGATATTCGGATCCCAACCCCCTCAAAATTATATCCACCACCCTCAAAACTACCCCCCCCCCAATCTCCCAACCCATACATCTTCCAACCCGCACTCAGCCAGCGTGGAAGATTACGGCTAAAACCCTCCAATATGGTGATTTTAAAAACGTCTGGAAGTGAACCCCAGGTGGGTAGAACAAACAATGTCAAATCCCACACTTTAGATAAGATCTGCCTCAAGGATTCTGGAGGAGACATAAATTCACCCTCATCGACCCCAATTATGTCAAATCAAAAGCAAAATCGTAAAGGGAAAAATTACCTATATAACATTCGAACCATGAGCTCCGAAAATCACCTCCTTGAACTAGAACAAGAAATAAAACATATCAAATGGGATATTCTGAGCCCACAAGAAACACGCTTAAAACAAGAAAAGTGTACAACGTTAAAAACAGGACATGTATTATATCAGAGTTCTTCTGAAACAAAACAAAATATCGGTGGACTAGCTATCCTAATACACAAACGTCTGAAACACATGATAACAAACTTTTATACAATATCGGAGAGAGTTGTGTAAATAACAATTAAACTTAATACACGCTACACCCTACAAATTATAAATATGTACGCGCCAACTAGCACCACAGAAGACGAAATAGTGGAATAAATGTACGAAGATATATCAAATGCCAAACGAAGAGAAAAAGCTCACTATGTCTTACTACTTGGCGACTTCAATGCTACGATAGGAAAGAAGAAAAAATACGACAGAACATATAGGAAATTATGGCTTCGGCGAGAGAAACGCAAGAGGTGAGATGCTACTCAACTACCTGAAAAGACAAAATCTCTACTGCCTCAATACTTTTTACAAGAAACCTCCTCAGCGAAAATGGACGTGGAAAAGCCCGGACAATAACACTAAAAATGAAATAGATTTCGAGATCAGCAACAAGAAAGAAATATTTGTAGACGTCTCGGTCTTAAACACATTTAATACCGGCAGTGATCATTGACTGGTTAGGGCAAGACTCCTCATAAACCTCAAACAGGAAAGATATAAGCTGATCCGTTCACACTCAATTCCCGCAGCTTAAGAACTATACACACGACAAAGTGAATACCAATACGCGAAATCGCGAAAAGTTTGAAATCGACTAACACTCTGGAACAACATAACATCGATGAAATGATAGATAAAAACCAAACTACTATAAAAACATCAATGAAAAAAGTATGTGGAAAATTAAGGAAAACTATAGACAAGAAACTTAGTGCAAATACATTACAGACGATGGAAAGAGGAAGGATGACTGAGGACACAAAGGATTTTAAACAATTAAATAAAAATATCAAGAAAGAAGTAAGGAAAGACATTAGAACGTTCAAAACAAAATTAATAAACGAAACAATAGAAAGAAACGCAAATATGAAAGTTTTGAGGTCAGGTCTCTCAAGAGGACGAACCAAAATAACAAAATTAAAGAACAGAGAAGAGGTGACAGTAACACATGTGGATGATATCATAAAGGCTGTGGAAGCATTCTATGCGGACTTTTACTCCTCGATCAATACGGATCCAGATCCAACAAAAACAGTAAAACAAATAAAAAATGTAGGATCAGAAGATTTGGCGGAGATATCGTTAGATGAAATAAAAAGAGCACTAAGACAGATGAAGGATGGAAAATGCCCAGGCGAGGATCAAATTACAACTGAGATGTTAAAGATGGGTGGAGGCAGTCTTGAAAAAGCCGTACAAACACTGATGAATAAATGCTTATACGAAGGTAGAGTACCAGAACAATGGTATAACGCACAAGTCGTACTTCTCTTCAAAAAAGCGGACACAACAAATATAGAAAACTACCGTCCTATCAGTTTATTAAACCACCTATATAAACTATTCACCCGCATATTGACAAATCGCCTGACTGAAAAGCTTGACTATTACCAGCCTGTGGAGCAAGCCGGCTTTCGAAGAGGATTTAGTAGTATAGATCATATCCAAGCCCTACGCACAGTCCTCGAAAAAACCGAGGAATATAACATTCCAATACACCTGGCGTTTGTAGATTTTCACAAGGCCTTTGACTCTATAGAAACATGGGCGATCCTGAAATCACTTAATAATGCTAGAATACCACTATCATACAGAATATGCATAAAAACGCAACTATACAGGTTAAAATCGACGGAGACACAAAAACCGAAAAAATAAACGTTATGAGAGGTGTGCATCTCTCCGAAACTATTTACGCTAGCTTTGGAAGATGTCTTTAAAAAACAAAATTGGGATGAGAAAGGTTGGAGAGTCGACGGTTCTTATCTTAATCATCTTCGTTTCGCCGACGATGTTGTTGTCATGTCTAGCAACCCAGAAGGACTAAAACAAATGCTTCAAGATTTCAATGAAGAGGCGAGAAAAGTGGGACTTAAGATGAACTTGGGAAAACTAAGTTAATGAGCCCTGACGCAAATGTACAAAGAGATTCAAAATAAAATCATAGAGAATGTCCAAGAGTACATCTATTTAGGCCACGTCATGAAACTGGGCAAAGAAAATCAAACGGCGGAAATAACAAAAAGAATAGGGCTGACATGGACTGCCTTTGGAAAGTTGCAGTACGTATTAAGAGATAGAAACACACCAATCAATCTTAAACGGAAAGTGTATAACACGTGTGTCTTGCCTGTTGCTACTTACAGCATGGAAACGATAACACTAACCAAACAAAACGCAAATAGGCTCCGAGTCACTCAACGCTCCATGGAGAGACGAATGTTAGGAATCTCGTTACGGGATAAAATAATAAATCAAGTAATAAGATCAAAAACCAAACAAGTTGACGTCATTGAACGCATATTACGACTAAAGTGACAATGGGCGGAGCACATAACTAGACAACAGCCCGATAGGTGGACGAGTAAATTACTGCAATGGCGACCGCGAGAAACGAACCGAAATCGTGGCAGGCCACAACGCAGATGGGTAGATGATATAAGACAGTTTGCTGGAAAAGATTGGCTCCAGAAGGCGAGAGACAAATTCCAGTGGAGGACCATCGGAGAGGCTTATGTCCAGGAGTGGACGTCAATGGGCTGAAAAAGAAGAAGGCAAGGATGGATATTTTTTGGGACGATGAAATGTTACTTTTTATTCGATTGTTATTAGTGTTATCGACTTTTTCTGCTTGCCTTTTTTATTATGGATTCAATAATTTTTTTTGAGTAATTTTTTGCTAAGGTGTCTTTAAATTTTTTTGATATTTTGGGGTATAAGCAGTGAATGAGAAAATTTGATAGCTCTATCGGTTAGTGCTGTGACACAGTTTTTGTATTTTTTAAGTGTCACAGAATTGTCATATAGGCATCACCCTAACCATATCTGTTTTTGGTATCAATTTGTTTTTATTTTACCATTTTGAGCATAAAGAATAGTGATGTCTAGAAAATTAATGGATTTATTATTTTCTTTTTCTAATATAAATTGTATTTTGATATGATAACTATTAAATTTATTTAGGGTGTACTGAATGTTGTCGTCAAGTATACAAAATATACAGTTATCGACGTATTTTTAAAAAAAGGTTTGTAATCTAATTTAAACTAGTCTAAACTTAAATTCGATGTCCGTAAAGACGACCAAACAAACATCATATACAAGGTCAATTGTTTAGATTGTCACCAAACATATGTCGATCAAACACTACAGTATTTAAAAAACATAATACAAAACCACAAATACAGAAATAGACATCACAATAATGATAACAAAACTGCCTTAGCGAAATATGCAATAGATAATTTACATTACATACATGTACATTTTAACAACATTAAGTTTTAGACATAGGACATAATTACAAAAAAAAACAGGACTATTAAATAAATGGTCCACATTAAAAGAATACCCTAAACTATGAATTTTAGGATGGATACAAATGACGCGAGTAATATTTATGACAGCTTATAAGGCAATAAAATTGCAGATGTTCCAGAAAATTTCTGTCTCTTTACCAGTATGCAACAAAACCGGCTAAAAAATGTAAAATAAAATATATCAGTGTGTTTTTTGTATAAAAAACTTAAATGTATTTTAGTTAAAGTGTAACTACTAGTTACCATTAGGTAAAAATAATAATTTATATATTAACAAAATACAAATTGCTGTTCCCGTGTACAGTTTAATTTTCTGAAGATGGATTAAATAATAAAATAACTCCATATGAAGTAATATTATGACTGAAACTCAAAAAAGAAAAATTTAATTAATAACTGCACGGTCAACAAAAAGAAACAAAGTTTGGATAATCTGCACAACTTCGAGTAGAGACTCACGTGTTTACGCGCGCGATAATCGATCAATATGTATAATTTCCTAACTTCCGTTTATCCATCTTGCCACACTGTTTTGAAACCATCTCTTAACCTAGAAGTCTAAAGTTTTGTTTAATTCTTTTGTGAACCAAGGGAATGAATGGAGCCCAATTTTTCTTTTTTCGATGAGGTAGACATACGGGTAATTATGACGTAACAAAAGATGATTGGTTTCTGGACATACATAATTCTTTCGAAATTGAAGTTTTTCAAGTGCAGATTCTATTCTTAATGACCAAACACAGATTTTAGATACTATTACAATATGAAGTTACATTTAGTGTACCATGTAATTTTTAAAAAGGTTATGATTATTGTACAATGAGGTCGCAAAGTCTGGAATATATTCATTATTTGAAAAACACTGTTTTTTCGAAAAATTTTTCGGGCACGTCGCTTTGTTTTTTTAGTACGAATTTTGTCCAATATATTAAATTTTACAGGGTGACTCTAAAGAAACTATGTACTCTAATCAACTCTGGTATTTTTAAATAGTGACTCCAAATTTTTTGTACATTTTTAAACGCCCTGCAAAATTCCATAACTAAATGTAACTATTTTCGATTTATCAACAGTTAAATGAACTAATAAAAACAATTAATTTGTCATTTTATTAAATGTTAAAAATGCCTCCCATTGGCTAATCAGCAGTAATAAGCGATTTATAAATTCATTCTTAACATTTATGAATAGAAAATGCAGATTTACCCCATCAAAATATCTGGTTTCAACAAAACGGTGCCTCACCACATTACGCAGTACAAGTTCGCCATTCTTAATGATGTTTTCGAAAACAAGTGGAGTGAAAGGAAGGCACCTATTGAGTGGCCGCCGAGGTCTCCAGACTTAAATCCTCTTGACATCTTTTTATGGGGGGTTACCTTAAAGGTATAGTTTTTCAAACTAAGACAATTGAAATAGAAGACTTAAAGACTAGGATGATTTAAGAAATACCAATTAATCAATGGGAGATATTTTCAAAATTTTATAAAATGTTAAATTAACTGTTGTAATTACTTCATTCCGAGTTTTAGGGTGTAATTTTTATTATATTAATTTTTTGTTTGTTGATAAAAGACGTTCAGCCGTAGATTCCGTCAAACGGCTTTTATGCTTCCTTCAGAGAAAATTCACTTATCCAAGATATGCTTAGATATCATAAAGATGGAGCTCTATGGGAACTATTTCCATGTTGTCGGACCCTAGGTGATGATATGGTCCTCTACATTTCCCGTAAACTTTTGAACAGTTCGAGAGGTCCTAAGTCTGTTGCATAGGTGTTCCCTAAGGTGATATTAAGCAGAATAGTCTTTGATTCGATGCCGGTTGTTGATAGAATCATGAGGATCTTCCGGGCGCTACTCATTTCCCACTGTTTGCGTATTTGTATCACTAAGTCGCTTCTCATTATGCCTGTCCCTTTAGATTGTTGTTGTCAGGGATGGCGACTTCTATTTGCGTTGCTCGCTTTTATATTTCATCTTCTAAAATAAGGTTTTATTTGTTATATGCGACTGTATGATCCGTAAACCCAATATTCAATCCCGGCACAGCTTGAATTCGTTGTTCTCCAGTATAGGTTCTAGGCTATATTCTTAGTATGGCACTTTCTCTACCAGCAGCAGTTTGTATTTCTCTGTTATTATTATTAGCCGACTTCTGCGATATTTGCTAATCTAATATTATGTCACATTGTTAACTACCTTCTAACGACTTTAAATTGCAAGTATTCTATTCGAAAAGTTCTAAAAGTCCTGAAGATGAAGACGGATATATTGTAGTTTCTTTTTTACACAAAAACCTACGTTCGGAATTAACCACTATATAATTTGGATAGTATCGTGTTACAATTCATAACTAAACGGTAATTATATTAATTATTTTCAACAAATTAAATTATATATATATATATATATATATATATATATATATATATATATATATATATATATATATATATATTATATATAGTATATTATATATATATATATATATATATATATATATATATATATATATATATATATATATTATGTAAACTGGTAACTGTGAATTACTGTATTTACAAATTATTGTGGTAGAAATCGTAATATGATATATTTAAAACCACTAATATCTTTATTATCAAATTTTTTTTATAGTCCTCATTTAGTATTATGGAATAATTTCATTTTAATTAATTTAAAATGTATAATACTGAACATTCCCTACATACATTTGTTTAATTTATAATATTATAAACCATAATTTTTTTAGCCTTTTATTTAAATTAATAATGCATACACATGCCCACGCCCAGGACATAAACATATCACAGAAAATGATACTTAAAAAAACATAAGATTCTCAGTCGAACCAAGAAAAAGAAGGTAGCCACCAAAAAGAAACAAGGCAACAAACACGCTGGATATCCTTTTGGATAAGCCATCTTTCAAAATCTTGTCAGCATTGCTGTTTTATTTCCCTCCTTAATTGTTTAGAAAACAATATATACAGTCCATCGCCACTATATAAATAGAATCACAACAACATAATACAACAATATTAACCAAATTAAATCAAAAGGACAATTTCAGAATCTTAAGCTCCAAATCTCCAAACATTAATTTTAGTCGAAATTGAAAATTTCTGGAAAAATTTAGAGGCCAAATTTATGAAAGTAGTAAATTCTGTGATTATATTCATAACTAGCAGATTTGTATGTGAAACAACAAAATTTGTTTACAAAAAATAATATACGTCGAGACTTTTGAGTTCAGAAACGGTTTTAAGTCATAAAAAGGCACTCAACAAACATGCGGAATTATACTTTTGTCTTTAGAACTCGTACAGAATTAGAATTGCTAGACAGCATTATAATCAGCTCAATTACCGACTTAATTCATAGCCATTTCAAAGATATGCTGTCGTAGATTTCCTTTGATACAGTTTATAGCAAACACGACGTGACGCATGAATGATTTCAGCACCACCAATTTAACTAAGCTACAAACTCGAAAATCAAGGAGGACAGAATTGTTAGAAATCCCTCTCGTGGCGCCGTGTTTAACCCCATCCCAAAGGCAAACAACACACTTCATTAGTTCGAGGATGATATCCAGGTTATACTGTTTATGGGCAAATAGACCCGGCTGGTGTCACGTCCGTTGCTAGGGCCGTGATTGCCTCATGGCGGACGAAGAGACGCCAACGACGACACAGCGTCGCGGCGTTTGGCAGAAATTTGTACCGGGTGGTTGGGTTTTACGAATGTAAGGTGCAAATTAACAGGAATAATTTGCAAATCGAATTTAGGTAGCATTATGTAAAGTAGAATGGCTACGTGATCAAACAGGGAGAAGTTTATTTTTTATGAATATACATCAATGCTACAGCTAAAATAAAAGTATATTTGTTCATTTTATAATGATGTCAATTAAGGAGTTTAAAAATAAATTAGTCTAGCAATACACCTTATAAAGAGGGTAAAACCACCCCCAAACCACCCTCAACACGCGTTGTTTGAATTCCTGTTAGTAAATGACGGTCAAACTTTTTTAGCGGTAAAGTGTAATCGAAATAAATAATTTAAGAAAAAAACATTCTCTCCAACTTACAGGGTCAGAAATAAAAAATAAAATTTTAATCTCATCTCACTTTTTTCGCGCTACGGGTGAGTTTCTTTTAGTATATCACGGCCAAACTTTGCATACGGTCAAGGTCGTCGACATAAATAACTGAAGAAACAAAACGTTCAATCTAAACTACAGGGTTGGCAATAAAAAAATAAAATTCTAATCTCAAATAATAAATATAAATTACTCCATGTCGTCCCCACTCTTTTAATTCGGTTTTAGGGTTAGTTTACGTTAGTTCATCTAAAGTGCCCTAAACACTCAAGAAATATTTTTGAAATCAATTTTACCAATTTCGCCAACAAAGTGACCGCTGGCGAATATCCTTTTTATGGGGTATTGGATCTGTAAATATCTTTTTCATATTTCTTGTAATTTATATGATGCAAAAATAATTATTTTTTCAAATTTTCATTAATATTTTTTGGCATTTTTAATTGTTAGGGGTTATTTTCACCCCCCATGGAAGGGTCATTGTTAATAAAAACGAGCCGTTAATATATGGCAATTACTACTTAATGATCAGATTAAATTATGACTCACGAACGCAATTTTTTTCAAATATTTTATAATTTATTTCCATTTTTCTTACATGTCCAAGGGGTAATATAACAATTTTTTTATGTCACTGATATTTTTTGGTATTCTACAAGACCTAAGCTTTAAAATGAAATAAGATAAACTCGTTTACTTTCTTTCACTCTAGAGATATTAGATTTTCAATGTCAACTCAGTTTCCTCATCTTTAATAATTTCTCAAAATTGAAACAATTGCTCATCTTGAAACTTTTCTTAGAGCATTACCCTATCATAATCTTTCAATTAGCACAAATGTTGGTTTCAAATACGAAGTCTACGAAATAGGCTAATTTTCACCTCTTTGGACGACAATATATATATATATATATATATATATATATATATATATATATATATATATATATATATATATATATATATATATATATATATATATATATATATATATATTTATATATAAATAAAATAAGAAATTCTCGGCTATGCGGACTAAAACCGTTGATAAGTATTATTCTCAAGCTAAAAAGTGCTGAGATCTCCAAAGAACATGGAAAAACTCCGGGTCCGGAGTAATTTACCGTCGTACCACCACATGGCGGTTTTATACAACATTTGCTGATTTGTGTTATTCTTATGTTTTTGAGTGAGCCATCGAGATGTCGCCACTGTGTCTTATTTACTACTTTTCAACAGTGAAATCTGTTTATAGGACACAGATACTAGATGATGGTTTGTATCGAATGCAATTGCCTGACGAGTCCCATATTAGGACGAAACAGCGCTGTTGTCATTTTTCGGACATGGAGTTTTTCCATGTTCTTTGGAGCTCTCCGTCCTTTTTAGCATATGGTTTGTACCGTCACATGCAATCACATATTTATGAGGCATTTTTTGGTGCGCATATCGTTCTCTCAACTTAAATGTGTATCTAAGACTGCAATTTAACCGTCCTGCTTATAGTTACTCACACTTTCGCTACATCTTATGCAATCTGTGATTTTACAACGTATATAAGTTATTGTGGGGGGCTGTTAGTTATCAAAGAAGTTTAGTTAGTTTAAATTCAAAACATTTTAGCATAAACAATTTTTAAATGTCTACTATATTTTAATGATTTTATCTTCAATTTAATTAAGGTAGTTCATCAGATATAATTGTAGCCAAAACAATCAGGCGAGGTTCAGCCCTCTTTTGAACAGCACACCCCCCCCCCCCCCCCCACTTTACCCCTGAACTTTTGACACTGACTCTCACACGGGAAAGTTGTGTACGAATAAGAAAACGATTGTCCTGGTTCAAATTTCTATTTAAGTTCACTATGGCTAATTCAGTTAATTTTACCTTATTTTGCAAATACTCTCATTATGGGTAACACAATATAATCTTCCTTAAGCAGATAGATTATTTGAATCAAGGAATTTCATAAAGTAAAGTTTTAATTAATTTTATATTCAAGTTTGACCATTATTCTAGTATTTCACTACACTGTGCTTAGTTATTTTCTTATCGAGGCTGAATTTAGTGTTATCTTTTTTTTAGACAGTCTCAGTTTTCTCGCCTGCTACTATTTGACAAGTAGTTGTACACCACTTATACATTGTAATGTTTGTTGGGTTGGAGGAAACTTATTCCTTCATTTGAAATGAATTTCTTTAATTTAAAAATAACTAACGGGATGCTTATTTAATTTTTGAGAGAAAAATACTAACGATTAATGGACATTTTCAACAAATTTATTTCAGCTGTTTATTAAAACAATCTTTCATACATTTTTTGTGATTCAGTAAGACTTAACCTCAAGATTGAATCTTACTACCGAGTAAATTTAATGTATAATTTGAATCTGGCTATAGCATGCTGTTTTAAATTTCATTAAGACGTAAACTGACTGCACTAGACCATTATTAAGTTTTATATTGGGTTTTAAGGCCGATTGTTACTGTTATATCAGTAAAGACTTAATTTTGAATTTAAGTTTGCTATCCATTGTAAATTTGCCATATTTTATTATGTATTTGCCTTCTGGACGTATCAACACATCCTGTTTTATAAAAACCTTATAAATGCCGTAATTACTTCTGTTATATCAGTAAAGACTTAATTTTGAATTTAACTTTGCTATCCATTGTAAATTTACCATATTTTATTATGTATTTGCTTTCTGGACGTATCAACACATCCTGTAGAGCACCTTCGCTAACACTGCCTATACTCCACGTAAGCCGAACGTGTCAGTATCAATGACAGTAGTATCTCAGATTCAAGTATTAAATCTGTTGTAATATTTACAGCATGTCGTTAGATAACTTCTGGGGATAGAACTATTTTCGTTATAATAATAAAGTGTCGAGTACTTTGAGAAACATTCTCTTAGTGCTGATAAGTATTGCGAAAACAACGCATACTACATATTTGAATTTATTACTAAAGCAGAATTGGAAATCGAAATTACTGTAGCGTAAGGTATGTTTACTTTCTGTACAAAAAATCTGTAAAGGTGAGTTCAAAGCGTGAAAAATAATTAACTAAAAAAATGTTAAAAATTGAAGATTTTTTTAACATTTTTTTATTATATCTCCATAAATATCAATCCTAGACCAGAATGTTGTAAGGCACAATATATATTATCTCGGTTTTCAAGATTTATAAATTTACATTCCAAAACTGAAAAATACGAGAAAGACTTGGGAAAAGAGATTGCTTCAAATAAGCAGGAAGCAGCTTTAAACCTAGTCAATGTTTATGGCCTCTGGACACAATGGGTTTGGTATTTCAACAAATAAAATCCCAGGAATTGATCCCGATTAATCAAATAGCTTTTGGAGAATAATTTGTTAATTCAGCTCGGCCCGATAACACTGCGTAATGAACAAATGTTCGATAAATATTTAATAATAATTTCATTAAAATCCAACTTTTTTACATAAATAAGACAACTTAAGCTTCAAAACCGTGTTGAATTTTTCTAGATTCAACAAGTAGGAAACCCTAGAAAATTTGAAGCTTTCTTATTTTGATAATATAATATCACGAATTTCTTTTTTCTTAACTCTTTGGAAAATTATATTATAACATGACCAATAACAAAATGGAAAACATACACTTTATTGTTATGTTTATCACTTTTAAACATTTTCTACACTGTAAAAAACTTGACATTAATTTTAAGGTAAAGTGCTGGAAGCAAATCTCATAAACCGTTTCTTAAATTCGTTTAATTTTAATGCATTAAATTTAATAATTTTTACATTAAATCTAATGTAATTATACGAATAATTTCAGTAACTTTTTTGAAATTTAAGGTAACATTCAATTAAATTTAATGTACAAAGTTCTGATTTCAAATTACATGTAACTTATTCACGATTTAAAGTACATATCCATTAAATTAAATTAATGAATGTACCTTAAATTTAGAGTTTTTTTAACAGTGTAGCTGACTGATTCTTGTTACATAGAATAAAACTTTGTGGTTCTTATAAGCTAACTGCACATGCGACCTTATCACCTGTGTATCATTTCTTATAAATGTCAACAGCATATGTAGAACTATACTTTAATTACTCCGAATCTGAAAAATTTCTGTAAATTGTGTCAAATTTTTAATTATATTTCCTTCATATCATTTTGCATTATGAAGTTTAAAACTAATTAGCCTTTAAGTAGATTTTAATTTTCAAAGCGTCAGCTACAAAGCTTAATCACTAATTAAGTTATTTGATTCCGTAACATTTAAGAGAATGCCAAAAAGTCCAAGAGCATGCTTCACTTCTATCTTATAATCTGTAAAATTTTAACTTTAGGTAATACTATAATTTCTTAATTAAAAAAGCTAACTGATACCAAAAAATTAATATGATAAATTTATCAGCACGACTATTAACTTTCTGGACAAATGAAGTACTTATATAATCCTATGGTTCCAGAGTAATTGTACTTTACACATGAAATAATAATACGAGAGTTGCTGAATCCGAATGACATGAACTAATAGGTCGATTTATAGTTATTACTATTATTATCTTTAATAAGAGTTCCATTAAATATAATTTTACATAAATTTTGTCATTGTTATTCATTAATATTCATTTTTGATTTAATTGTTTAAAGAGTAGCACGTTGTTCTAGAGATAATTATACATAATTTCATTCTCTGAGTACTCGGACTTATTATGAATCTGATTTTGTATTCAGAATTTAAGCTGATGAAATTCGAAATTATACGTTTGAGGTTTCTAAAGAAGCTGAACCAGAATACATTAAATATGAGTATTTTGTAAATGTGGTACGAGGCCTTTTCAATGTGTTGATACTTGAACACTTATGATTATGCTTCTATGATCATTAATTTAAGGTTACGTATGGCTCTAAAAACCTACAATTGGTAAACTGAAAAAGTTTCCAGTACTAATTGGGTGCACTCCAAATTGGCATTTATAGATTTTAAGATTGAAAAATTTTGAAAGCCTTAATCCAGAATCCAGCAAATATTAACAGAAATATATCTCATTTAAAAATAGACCTTTCTCAGAGAGTTAAAGCCTAATAACTTTTTATTAAATACGATATTGCTCTTTGAACTGGTTTTAGGAGGTTATGCATGACTATTATCCACAAAGTTGCAGAAGCTTATACAAACAACGGCAATAATTTAAGCAAAGATTTACCCAAATCAATAAAGAATAAACTTGATGGTAGATTTTTAAATTAATAAACTGCTTCTCTGCCCACCATGCGATGTGGTGTTATTTCTCCTATCCGCTATTACGAGTAGTTTATAATGCATAGTACAAGGCCCATTTCGGTAGTTCCTTGTTTCTCTCAATATCGACCTGTACTTAATAGTAATAATGTTCTTCCTTGTATGCCTACTCCAATATAGGGCGCATTGAAGAAAAAAAAATTATTTCAGCAAAATTATTACTTTGCCTCTTTACAAATACTTCTACTTCATTTCAAAAACAAATAAAAGATGGCAAACAACCTAAAACATGTACCGCATGTACTGTCAAATGAAATGAATGCAACTCATACACTCTCTTGCTCAGCTATGCGAAAACATAACGTCACGTACAAGTCAAAGATCACGGCTAAAATATAAGAAATAAAAAGATTGACCCCAAAAATAGTTCAAAATTAGCCTATTTCGTGGACCTCGTATTTAAAAAAATAAACATATGTAAAAGTTTCTTATGAAACATACAGAATGATTTTTAATACTGAATTTAATATAAGTTTTGATTTTCCATATAGTGACACTTGCAGCGCATGTGATAGGTTTACAGCAGAAGTGAATAGACTGAGAAAGGAAGGAAATGAAATAAGAAAATTAGAAGTAGAAAACGAAGTGCATAAGAGGAAGGCTAAAAAGTCTAAAGATGAAAAAAGAAAGGCAAAGAATAAAGCAAGAAGTACCAAAGATTGTGTTTCAACTGCACTAGATCTCCAGAAAAATAAAGATTTTCCAAATGTGCCAAATAATGACGTCTATTATCTGCGACAGCTTAATATGTATTCATTTAACTAATGTGTTCTTTCATCTGGCATGTCCCTCTTTTAAAGTTACCCTGAACATTTTGACAACAAAGGATCAGATGAGGTTGCCAGGATCCTTTTTGATATCATCGTTAATAAGATAGATGCACAGGTGAAACACTTACACATTTTTCAAAACAAAAACTTTGCAATGTTTAGATTCATGCATTATATGGTTTAAAATATTAAATGGGTAAATATGCATAAATTTCATTCCCTATTAGGGGACATTCGTACTTAGAATGCGATAAAAAAAATGGTACTTTTAAACTTAAAAACAAGAATGGAAGTACCGAATAATTGGTATAAATTACTTCGCAAATCTCGAAAAAATCTCCCTTTTTTCATTACCATTGAAGTGAAACCCACTATGGTCAGAGATTGGACAACATTTTTAAAAATTTTGTATCAATATGCCCTTTTCCCATTCAGTCTGTAAAAGAAATTTTATGCCAAAAAGATCATTTACGTTTAATAAGTTATCGTTTCAGTTATATTGGCATTTGTCTTCAAAGTACAATAACAAAATCTCAGAAGAAGTCTCTAAAAAGTAGTCTGACAGACAACGAGTTTCAACTTCCTATAGCAAAATGGTATGTAACTAAATATTGTTAATAGGTAAAAATTGATTTCCGAATATTCGTTTTTTTGTAATTCTAGATTTCCTTACTTAAATCTGATGAAGTTGAAAGAATTTTGTGAAAATTCAGATGCTGCTTTATTCCATGAGAAGCTTTCTTACGAAGTCAAGAAAAAAAAGAAATAAATCAAAAGAAAAGTAAAGATAGATGATGACCTGATAATAATAAAATTTTATTAATCTACTACGTAAAAACGCCGAGCGTGTTTTATGCCTATAATCTCGAATGTGTACGGATAGTTTCATTCAATTTAGCAAAAACTAAGTTTATTTTATTACTGCTTTTATTTATTTTAATTGATAAATGTTTTTCCAAACTCTAAATGCAAAATAATTAATTTTTTCAAATCCACTGCAAGGTTTTATAATGAAATGAACAAAAAAAAAATTAAATTTCTCTAAATGTTGTTGCAATAACATTCCCTGTTTCATTCCTGTACCCTTCATATAACACAAAGAAATAACTAGATTTTGTTAATAATGTCACACGAGGAACGAAGCGAGGTCACATCATATTTACAGTCGTAAAGAGATAAAAAATGTATATACACAATCGTTTTATTACAAATCTTATACCCAATAGAAAATGTGGTTAATTAGGCTTGAACTGTAAAATGGTTTTCTACGAAAACTTATCTTTATTTAATTAACGCACTCAAAATCCTACAACAATCAAGTGAAGCAGCTCTGTTTTCGAACCCTTATCCTTTAGGATGGCATCATCTTTAATGTTAGCTTTATCCGGTATCAGCAGGGGATTTAGGCGATAATTACTTGGGCCATTTTAAATTTAAGATTGCGCATGGATCAAAGTATACGGCTATATAAGACAGAGGTAAAGCGTGGCCGTGAGCTTTTTGGCATTCTCTTAAATGTTACAATTTTACGGAATCAAATAACTTAATTAGTTATTAAGCTTTGTAGCTGGCGCTTTTAAAATTAAGATCTACCTTTAACGATAATTAGTTATAAACTCTTTAATGTAGAATGACGTGAACCAGAGAGATTTGTAATTTAAAATTTAATACAAACTACCTAATTTAGGATATTTATTATAATAAACGATTATCCTAGAAACAATAAAAAATAGAAAATATTGGTAATGTCACACAAGTATATTAAAACGTAACAAAATAATTATTAGTCCTACTACTAGATGTTGTTTGTTATTTGTTAGATACCATTAGTTTATATAAAACATAACAGTGCAATTAATATTTTGTTTTATTTTATGAAGAAAATTTAAATGGTAATTCATTAATAATACAAAGCAAATTATGTCCCCATTTTAAATTATGTGTTAACTTTTGTATGAGGAAGATATTTAAATATTCTTGATGAGTTAAACAATCAGTATTTAAGTAACTTACCTCTGGCGGAACACAGGCAAATTTTTTACCAACACTTTTTACCATAAAGATTTTATGTACAGTGAATTGCCAACAATGGACCTTTTCTGTGGCCTCCCCATTTTCTTGATTTGACTGTCTTAAATTATTACATATGAGGAACGATAAAAAAATCGTTTATTGTAATTCAGTAACAACGATGAAGGTCTGTGTGGAAAAGGTAAGAGGTCACCCATGACAAACTAACTTGTAGATGCAAAAAATGTTTGGAAATTCAGAGTGGAAAGTTTGAACATTTATTAAAATAAGTTATTTTTCTATATAAGTAAGCCCTTCAGCACTTGTACAAGACAAAAGTGTTAAATTGCCAATATTTCAAAAACTACAAATTTTTCGGTTGGACAACCTTATTCAAAGTCACCTTTATCTTTGACTTTAACGATTTTTTCAAATCAATATTTAATGTTAGTTTTTGATCACCCTGTATTTATTTATTACGAAAATATCAACACAGTCCACTAAAGTAGAGCCCCTACAAGAAGGAAAGCAACCCCAATTAAATAATAAAGATTTTCATATAGGACAAATTGATAGTTAAGTTTAGGCCTGCAAATGCTATTTTTGACATAAAATTTAAAATATGTCAAAAACCGTTAGACTTAGGTATAGCGCATTATGCATGAAATATGTCTATAATTTTGCGTAGAGTCTAAAAACTAAATAACATATAGGGTGTCCCACTTAAAATAAGCAAGAAGGCATCCACTTCCAGTATAAACAGAAAATGTTTTAGCAGAATTGTCCCCATCGATTTTAGTAAACTGCCTAATTTCAAAAATTTTCCAAAGTCTACTTTGTCATGTTACATTCTGTATATAACACCTATAGAATATACTCGAATAAAAGTTAGAATTCCACTAGAAACACGACTAACAATGATGATTAATAGATATAATATTTCTATAAGGACACGTCCGAACTCCGAAATAGAAATGCTCGAGACAAAAGTAAAAATTGCATTCTAACATTGACGATCGTAATCTCTCCTCTAGTTCTTTGTTTATTTATACGTAAGTATACTTTCTTGGATGCATGAGTTAGTTCTTTAATGATTCTTTATACTTTATGTAAATTATCTATCATCGGCAAATCGCAGATTATTTAAATTTTTATTATCGATGTTAATTTGTTTCCATCAGCTCTTTAAAGGTTTATTCCAAAATAGTGATAAATAATTTAGGCGATATTGTATCACCTTACCTGACGTCTGTACTAATTTAAAACTTATTGATATCTTAATACAGTTTCAAACATCCTGTAGAATGGCTGTAGATATCGTGAATTCAGGAGACATACCAATAATTAATGCAACAAGGTTTAAAACAAAAACCTGCCTACTCTAATAGTTGGAAAAAGTCAAGCTCCCTCTCCAATCGACTGGTAATAATTATAGTAAATGGCTTGTATAGACACGAAAACAGCCTAATAGACCTCTTTATATAAATTAAAATTATTAAAGAATTGTTCCAGTCATTAGGTATGATAGAATGGGACAGGCAAAGATTGAAAGGGTCTTTAGTCTTGTTTATACTGGATTTACCGCCTATTTGAATTGCGTCACTAGCGCCTAGTGCTTTATTGTTAGGCATTTTTATCAGAGCGTACTTTCACAAAGATTTCAGCTAGAACTTCACAGGCTGAGTTGATTACTACGTTATTCTCTTCTATTTCAGTGTATTCATGTTGTAGCCCTCATTTACACTTATACAGTTCTCCATAAAACTCCTCGGCTGTCTCTAATAACTCTTTTCTATTTGATGTTATATCGCCTTTTTTGTTCTTTAGTTTCATTATTTTGTTGCTGCCGACAGCTAGTTCGTATCTGAAAACTTTCAAGCTTTTGTTTTCCTGTATTTGTTACTGAATATGGTCTTTATTGTAGATTCTTAGATCATTCTTTTTAGGAATTTCTCGCCTATTTACACCTTTGATCTCCTATTTTCGTTACGAATTACGTTTTTGTATAACCCACATAGCATGAAAGCTTTCACACATAGCATGGGACCTTCCCAATAAAAATTTTATGTAAGGTTCTTAAGTAACCTTCTAATAACTTTCCTGGAAGCTTATAAATATATTTTTTTAAAAATACCACGTAACCTCTCATGAAAAATTCCGAGAAACATCAAAAAATGTTACATGGAAGACTAACGTGAGACTAATTGCGAAAGTTTTGTGAAACTTTCCTGCAACTTTCTCGAAAATAACGGGCAGTCTTCCAAAAAAGGAAACTGTAATCTACCAGTAAGATTTCAAGAAAGGAGTTGTTATTCCATATTGATATTTTTAAGAAAACTTTCTGTATCATACAATAACCTTCTTAGAACCTTTGCTGATAATTTGCTGCAAACTCGAATAGAAGATTCCATTAAGAATTTATGAAATCATCATATAAGTCTCTTATATATTGTCCTTGAAAGCCTTTCTGTAAAAGCTAAGACATATTTTCATATTTTCGGAAACAAGTAAGCAAACTGAGAAGGTCAGTGTAACTCTCCAGCAAGATTTCAAAAAAAAGTTTCTGTTATTCTAAACTGATACTTCCAAAAAAAATTTCTGTAACCGTGCAGTAAAATTCCTAGAATTTTGATATGTGATTTGCTATAAACTCGAATGTAAGCTTCTATTAAGGATTCATGAAAGCAACGTGTAAGTGTCTTATATATTTTCTTTACTGTAAACTTTATGGATTTAAGATGTATTTTCATATTTTCAGAAAATTTTGCGAAACCTTCCTGCAAAGTTTCTTGAAAATAGCATACAATCTTTAAAGAAAAAAACTAACCAAACTTTGAAGTTTAGTGTAACTTTACACTAAGATTTCAAGGAAAGTTTCCGTCATTTCAAATAGATTTTTTCAAGAAATCTTTCTGTAATCGTTCTGTCACCTTCTTAGAATCTTGACGGATACTTTGCCGCAAACTCTAATAGAAACTTCCGTTAAGAAATTGTGAAATTATCGTGTAAGCCTCTTATATAGTATATCTTTCTTGAAAGCCTATTGCAGACGTCATAAAAACTACCAGGTAAGAGGTATTTTCATATTTTCAGAAAGTTTCGTGAAAACACGAGAATAATGTTTATCAACAATCTTTTGTCTGCACAGCCAAGAATTTTCTACTTTATTTTAAAATTACACGAACGAAAACTTATCTCTTTTTATATTTGTTGGCTTAACAAACACGCAACAGCTCTCTTAGGAAGATCGTTGGTGCGACATGTTGCTTGAACTGCAGAATTCGTGGTTAGTTTGGTTGTAGGTGCCGAATAATGTGATCTCTATCCTTTGGGTAGTCTGTTTCGTGCACCGAGTTTTGATATTTCTTTTATAAGTTACCGTCGCGTCATGACATCGCGGTTTTATATAACATTGTTGGTTTGTATTGCTCTTATGTTATTGAGTGCTCCATCGAGACGTCGCCACTATATTTTTTTAATGTTTTTTAATTTTAGAAACTGTTTATAGGGCACAGAAATAATGGTTTGTGCCGAAGGCAATGGCGTGTTAACTCCCGTGCTAGAACGAAACAGCGCTGTCGTTTTTTTGAACCCAAAGCTTTGTCTTGGAGTTCTCTGCATTTTTTAACACAAGAGTAATGTTTATCAAGAATCTTTTGTCCGCACAGTAGAGAATTTTCTGCTTCATTATATATATGTATATATATAAATATATATATATATATATATATATATATATATATATATATATACATATACATACATATATATATATATATATATATATATATATATATATATATATATATATATATACATATACATACATATACATATACATACATATATATATATATATATATATATATGTATATATATATATATATATATGTATATATATATATATATATATATATATATATATATATATGTATATATATATATATATATATATATATATATATATATATATATATATATATATATATATATATATGTATATATATATATATATATATATATATATATATGTATATAAATATACATGAAAACTGACTGAAAGCTTACAAAGAGATTTAGGCTATGTTTTCCTGAAAGGTTATCGTAAGTTTAGACATAATCTTACAAAATATTTTACGTTATGCTTTCCTGAAAGATTATAGTAAGCTTAGATGTAATATTTCAGCTAGTATTTATTGCGGACATTAGATAATCACTGCAAGCTTTCACGAAAGTTTTTTGTAAATTTTCAAAATTTTCTCGAAAGCTTGCTGAAAACCTACTGCAATCTTTCATGCTATGTGGGAAGTTATCGAGTATGGAGACTGATTTTACATTTGTGATGCTGTTTTGTGTATATGCAATTATTTTGTTCAGTTATTTGATTTGTGTTGTTTCAGAACGTGTGCTAGCCCTCAACAAACGCCAGCGGAAAAAGCAAAAATTGTTTTGATGAAAAAAATACACATTATTCAAAATTTTCACAAAATTTCACTAAAAGCATTTGACAATTTTCAGAATTTTTTCAAATCAAAATTATTTATGGATTACATCACCCATCACGAAAACAGATTTTAACTTTAAGTTCAATTAAAGTGTTATTAGAATTTTAACCACTTTTCTATTTTCTACGAAAATGCAATAGAAGGCCTTCAGAATTTTGGCTATTTACCAGTCATTACACGATGCAATTTATCGCATGAAATAAGCTATAGACAAAACAGACAAATATTAAGTCGAGTTTTGACAGTTTGGAGAGTTTAAAATATTTTTAACCGATAGCATGCATCAACAGCATACTTATCAATTAATTACATTATTATTAAAACAAAAGAATCTAATTTTAAAATACGGTCGTCTTATTTTTTAATTGAATTTTAATTCTCAGTTGTAAAATATTATCAGACGTTTAAAACTGTCACGGGCAAAAGAAAAAAAATCCGCTTAATTTCCCCTTATTACAACATCAAACTGAAACCGGTAGGGGACGCGAAGTGGGCACGCTGCTTATAATCGCTTTCGGATTCCAATAATCGAGAATTCAGAAAATTTCTTAAGCTTCCACGGGTTGTCCCCGTTTCCCTGACTTGTTTTTCACTAAAAAGCACCCCTGGACTCCTGGCACGAAGCTTTAGCTTCAATTAATTAACTGTCAGTCGTACGACAAAATCATCGACAGTGCGGTTCTCAGCCGGCAGGAGTTTTGTAACGTTATATACAGGGAGGGTGCTAGCAAAATTAAAATTCATACATCAAATTACTATATTTTCATAGACATAAAATATTCTTTGTTCGTATTTTTTATAGAGTAGATCGAACAAAATCCTAGAGGTTTCATACTGATCCTACTACATGTGGTTTCTCAAATTCTATAATAATATGTCTAATATATAAAAGATGTCTATCGATACCAAATTTACACCTGGCTTATACAGCCAATAGGTTTGGAAATTTATCCGGAAAGCACTCGTCACATATTTTTGGACTCTTCGGATATTATTAACAACGGCAAGCGACACACACAAACATACATTCTTTAAAGGTTAATATAATTACTAGTAGAAGTCGAATTTTGATATTTCATATTTAACTAACCAACTCAGTTCTGTAGTGGTCATGCGATTAGATTTGCAACACCGAGGTCCCAGGTTTGATTCCCGATTGGCGTGAGTGTTTGGGCATATATATCAAAAAAGTATTTTTCCCAACATTATTGATTACGGTATTGTCTGTATGTAGTATAATGTACCGCTTAAGAGGGGGGGGGAAGGGTTAACGTAAAAATTGAGCCAAAATTCTTGATTTAATTAGTCTATATATGGAATCTTACCGAAGTAAATTGCCCTGGACATAAGTTTAGAGATGTTAATTGTAGAGGACGCAAAGTTATTTCGGTGTAAATTTTTGGGACAAGACGAGTGTTTAATTTCTACAATGAAATTATAAAGTGGACGTACGTACTTATGTAGATATAATATTTAAAAAATACTCGTCAGACGTGATTCCTGAAAGACCAAAGTCAACTTACAGGGGATACCAGCCTTCAATGATCGATTTTGCACAAGGCCAATTGCGAACCAATTTTTCTGATGTAAAGGGAAAGCCAATAACAATAAAGCACCCTTTACCGCCAAATAAGGGGTTTCAGACTTCTCTAAAATCGTCCTCACGTCATGTTATCTCTAAGTTCCAAGCACCGACGGCGACGGAGTGGAGTATATGAAATATAACTTAGTTGTATTCAGTGATAATTCTGTTTGGGGACATATGTCGGTTGTGTAAGAATAAGGAAACGTAATGAGAGACGGAATGTTCAGCTTTTCCTGTTCACGGAACCGTAGGTATTATAATATGGAATATCACTGTTTACGGTAGTAGATCACGTTTAGCGTTTATTTGGTTCATTCCAGGTAGTAAACATATCAGCACTATATCCACGAAGTGTTAGACCCTATCTTCCTTTTTTTCTGGAAATATCGTTAAATCAAATTTTTCAATGGGATAACGCACATTCTTGTGTGGCACTGATTACATTTCTTTGAAACTTCCAACCTAAACCTTCTCCAGAGCCTCCTCGATCTCCAGATCTATCTCCAATTAAACATATTTTAAACATGATCGGAAGAAGACAACAAAACCATACCCCATTCACAATAGAGATTCTACGATAGTGTGCCTATGAGGACCTCATTGAAGCCATGCCATGAAGACCACTAATGTGTAGGTAACAAAGAGACCCAACATACTATTAATATTAAGGTTTAGGGTGAATAGTTCCTGGTCTAAATTTAAATAAATCTACTTATCAGTGGATCAATCTAATATAAAAGTACCACAACTGAAATACTCCTAATAGATATTACATTTTTTATATAACTTGCTATATATTATGGACACTAATAATCTCTTTTGGGTCTAACTAAATTTAAATTTTCAAAAAAGATGACCAAGAAAAAACGTCATATATTTTGTCCTTTTTTAGGATAATGCTAAGACTCGAAAACAAAAAAGTGAAATTGTTCCATTTCAAGCATCAATTTGTTGCAAGGCGAATATCTAAGAAAATTCTAAGAGAATTAGCGAGCAAGCTCATAAAGCCGATAAATTCAGCAGGAATTAATTATGTTGCAAATAAACGAGTAACAGGAACACTAACAATAGGAAAACAGATTTTTCAAAATCCCATTGCATTGTCAGAATTACAAATATAAACAAATACTGGTTAAAAAAAAAATTGAGATAATTTCATATGTTTTGTCTTCTGACTATAAAATTAATAAAGAGAAGTTAGGAAAGGTGATCTGCCGAATTACACATTTTCATTCATATTCTCCTGTTGTGTTACCTACTGAAAACGGCGAATAAGAGAAGAGATTCGAAATAACGATGTAAAAACGAAAAAAAAATTCGCCTCAAATAAAGAAACAGTTTAGTTAATCGTAGAACTTACAGCTTGTTAAAGAAAATTAAGAATACATTTTTCCGGATAATAATAGTTCCAAGGATAACTATTAGGAATAATATTGAACGCTTCTTTTGTTGCGTACAATAATATATTACATTTTAAATTTACCTAGCGTTATCTTATCTACCTATTGATCAACTGGATCTATCTAAATAAAATATAAAAAAATATATATATTTTTTAATATTTAAAAAAAATCGTATTTCGAAGTCAGATTTAAAAACATTTACCTCCTAATTCACTAAAATCATTTAATTTTAAAATCGTCCTAAAATGACAGGCTTAAACTGATAAGAGCAACAATAATTCAAACAAATTTTAAACCCTAGAAATACAGGCCAAAAAAAAAAGAATTTTATTTTATTACTGAACCGGCAAAGATGGAGAGTTTTATTTATTTTCAGGATACAACTATTCTCTTACATATTTCAAGGCTCTATCGCAAGGTCATTTTCCTTAATATAGCATTTATTTGTTGACATATGTAATATATATTACGAAAATATCATAAGAAAAACAAAACTGGTCGACTAGAAGATCTAAATTTCATGGCAATTGGATCCAGTTTAAATATTAAATCTTTTTATAAGGGGAGGTGGCGATCTTGTCATTACCGATTTTTATGAGACTTAAGAACTATACCAACTAAGGTCATCTAAAAACATACCCAAAAGTTTTCGTGCCATCGCTCATTTGATTGTTGTGAAAACATTTTTAAAATCGAACGGGTTATACGCTGATAAATGCAATACTCTTTTAGAAGCTCTCTCACATCAGCCTTCGTGGTGCAACTGGATAAGGTCTTTATTAGTGCTCCGAGAGCTGAGGATTCGATCCCCGCTCGATGCAAATTTTTTTTATCATTTCAAAACATAATTATCATCGGTTTTTACAATTATGAATTATTCCATGTAGTTTTTACACTGAACATTTACACACATACAAATATAATAATAACAGGTGACGAAAAATATTTCTCTACACTTTTGAATGGTTTTGTTTTTCGATTAAAAATAATTGATTATGAGATTTTTCAATTACTACTTTTTACATAAATTTCATTTGTCAAAAATTAACACAATCTGATTTAAAAAATTTTACTACAACTGTGAAACTGAAAATGGAGGTAATGAGGGAATTATCAAAAAAGCACGTTAAGTATTTTATGTTTTTATGTATTAATGTATACAAGTCCTCGTCGTCCTACTAATCGTATCACCTGATATTCTTTATATTTTCACATTTCTACAAGTTGACTTATACATTAAAATTTTAATTGTTAACAATATTTTCTACATTTAAATGTTTGTGTGTTAAAACTACATAGAATAATTAATAATTGGAAAAACTGATGGTAATGATTTTTTGAAATAATACAAAAAAAAAATGCATCGAGTGGGGGATTGAACCCTAAGCTCTCGAAGAACTGGTAAAACAATTATGCTATTGCGTCAGGGCGGCTAATGTGAGAGAGCTTCTAAAAGAGTATCGCACTTGTGTCAGCGTATAACACTTTTGACTTTAAAAATTTTTAAAACAAATAAAATGAGCGGTGGCACGAATGATTTTAGGTGACCTTAGTCGGTATAATTTTTAAGTGTCATCAAAATTGGTAATGATTAGGTCGCGACCTCCCTTTGTTAGTGAATCTGGCTGTTAAAATTTAATATTACGCGTAATTGATAGTACAATGTACGATTTTTTATCTTTAACAATAATTATCAGTTTCTTCAGTATCTTTTGAATCTATTCTTGTTCTTATATTTTTTCTGAAATTCGAAAAATATAGTTAGAATGTACCAATTAATAAATTTAAATGACAAATATTTACAGATATTAAATATTATTAAAATAAAAATAGAGGGTGAAAATATGTAATTAATGTTCCTATCCCTTCCACAAGCTAACGCATAAGACTAGAAATTTTAGGTAATATAAATTTAAATCTAGCGAAGAGTATATGTACTTAAATAATAAAAAAATCTCGATTCTGAGAATATAATATATAACAATAGTGTAAACTCATTTGAACATATTGCGTATATATTAGCCATGCTTAGGAAGACGTAATTATAGTATAAATGTACAATTTTTACTGCACAATTAAATTTCGAAATTATATATTTTTACTGCGTAATTTATACAAACACTAAGTCTTGAAACACATATAAAATTTAATTCATGAAAGACTTAAACACAAGAGAAAATGTCTATGGCCAGCTTAACGTATTTAATAGGAAATTAATTAAAAATAAAAGAGGTAAATAAAATGTAACAAAATCTAAAATCAAAGAATATTTAAGTAATTCACCGAATTTACAATTTTTTAATTACAATTATTTCAAAATATTTTTTTTTGACAACAAATTAAATATGTTAACATAAAACTATCACTTGTCAAATTCGACAAATAAGGCTTCAACTCCAGTATATATTTCCATAATTAAATTACATTATGTGACTAAATCCAAAAATATTGTATATATTTCCCATTCCCGATATACGTCATCTCAAAATGGCTTTTAGATATCTCATCCATTTAAAAAATTTCTATATTGGATTCAATCAATTCTTTTTATAGCAAAGGTAAGTTATAGCAAGAAAACGGCAATGAGTTCAATTTGACATATAAAAAGCCATCAAGGATTTTTTAAATCAATCTGCATATATAGGGTGTTTCATAGTTGCTTAATAATATGTAAGCGTGCGAATTCTTCGATTTTAAGAAAAAAAGTTTATCAATATAGGTTCTTTATCGGTTTTTCCTCGTACCTTCACATGTTGTCGTTACTTGCAATAGAGCTAAAAGTGTAAGCGACTAATAATTTTGATCGATTTCCTTAGTAGAGAAAATGAATCTTTGCAGTTGCGCTTCACACCTAGCTTTCCTGTAGATAGGGTAGAATGCCATACGAATTAAATTTTTGTTTTATTATAGCAACTGTTATTTTTTCAAATCACCGAGGTTTCAGTAAGTCATTTTTTTTTTCGTTTTCAAGGCTCCAAATATAGAATATTGTATAAGGGGAAGTTTGTTATATGATTTATATTTCAATACGTACTAGATAAAATATAAAGATTATAAAAGCAGTTAAAAAATTAATGAACTTTTTTTTAAATAAGAAAGTTAAGTGCAAACTGAATTTTTTCTTAGCTATGCAATTAAGAAACATGAATATTTATCATTGTTACTATTCAATTTAAATAGATTATATTGAGAATTAATATGGAAGGATAGAAAAATTAATATTTATTTGATACTATTCTCAACGTACACAATTTATTCAAAAAGTTCCGAGACCCATTTTGTATAAAATTTTACAACTAGCGTTATCTGTTTCCCGACGGTAGAACTATGTAAAATCATGCCTTAATTTCCCATGGTGGAGATGTGCTCACTATAACTTCATTTAACGACCAGCTGTGTTCGTTTGACGTAGACGTGTTTTTGTCACTGCGTCACAATTTTCGCTATGGAGCAACGGGCCACAATCAAATTTTGTTTCAAATTGGGAAAAAGTTGTTCGAATTACTGAAAACCTCGTAGGGTGAGGAATATTTAAGCCGCAGCAAGGTTTTCGAGTGGTATGTGCGGTTCAAGAACGATCGACAGTCACTGGAGGATGATCCACGGAAGGGGCGCCCTTTAACCTCGACTACCGATGATAATGTTGAACGTGTGCGCGTCGTACTGTCTCGTAATCGGCAATTTACGATTAAAATGTCAGAGGAACGCAACATCAGTGTAGGAAGCGTGCATACATTTTGCATGATGTTCTAGGAGAAGAAAAGTGTGTGCGAAGTTCGTTCCACACTTGTTAACGACAGAGTTGAAAGAGCGCCGTGTGGAAGCTTCACGTTATTTGACTAAATGGGCAGACACGCATTAAAATTTTTTTAATAAGCCTGCGACGAATCACGATATTTTGAATACGATCTATCGACCAAACGCCAAACCGCTGAGTAGCGATGCAAGGGCGGAGAGCGACCAACCAAAGTCTGAATTCTACAAAAGTGTCCTGGATCGACTTTTGAAGCAAATTCGTTGAGTGAGACCGGAATTATACTACACACCAGCCGATTCCTCAATACTCATCACAGAATTTTTGGCCCAAAAGTCGGTCTCTATAATTCATCACTTGCCCTACTCACCAGATCTGGCCCCGGCAGAGGTTTTTTATTCCCTAAATTGAAAATGACAATAAAGGGAGAACGTTTTGAAGATGTTGAGGTGATTCAGAGAAATGAGACCAGGGCTCTGAAAGCTGTTCCAGAAGAGAAGTTTTCTAGGGCATTTCAGAGGCTATACGAGCGTAGCAAAATTTGTATAGAACGAAGAGAGGATTATATTGAAAACTACATAAAAATTCTTCCTAAACGCTTGTTTCAATTCGTAAAAAAATTAGTTTTCGAACTTTTTGAATGAACTGTGTATGTCTATTGAAGATGCCGATCATACCTTATTTTATATAGGAGTTCCTAAACAACAAAGTATACCATGCAAAATAGAAAGTCTATGTTAGGAACCCCGTTAAGAGCTGAAATATGAGGAAATACAAGAACCGGAGTTTACATCATAGAACGTGTCACAAGATGAAAATGGAAACGAGTAGAACACATTACACGATTAAACGTAGCCGATGAACTAAAAAAATCTGAGAGTGGCAACCCAGAACAAATGATCTAGCCAAGAAAGATCAGATGGACCGACGATGTTAAGAGAATTTTTACAAATTGGATAGCAATGGCAGAGACAAGATTGGAAAACCCTAAATAAGGCCTATATACAGCAGTGAGCAACTCAAGGCTGATAATGATGTCTTTTGAATGGAGAAACCAAATACCCAGAACAAAAAAGTTATCATCTGTCAAAATAAGCAGATATAAACTACACAACAAACGAAAAATTTCGGATATTTTTCCCTATGGCGAAATGAAAAATACAAAAGTTTTAAACATTTTATAATCTTTCCTAATTGTCTGTCGTGAAAATTAAACCATTATAAAAGATGTTAAATTTTCGCAAAAAAAAAAATATTTTCACGGACAACATACATATATGATTCTTAACTATATAATGAACTAGTTTTTTACTACTTAAGTAAGTCTAAATTACAGTTATCTTTGAAAGTTTTATTTCTAATAATAAATAAGAAATTTATGTGTGCGTAGAGAAAGATTTATATTTAAAATTAGTAGAATTTTAACTATTTTCCTTAGTAATAATTAACGAAAAGAGTATCAGATCTAATGTGCCTAAAATCAGTATAAAGCGGTCCACTAAGGAGTTTATGAATATATAGAAAAATCTTCTACACAGCAGTCAAATTACATTGATCGGTAACTTTTCAAGACCTAATATTGGTAAGACAACAATAAAAATATCTTTGTAATTTGAATAACTTGAACAATTGATCGAAACTCATGGAAAAAGCTAAATTACTTAAAAATTCGTTTGTTCCAATTAAAAAAAAAAGTCAATAACTTAAGATTGCTGAAACATGCCGATAAACACTTTTGTACCCGTTTCTGATTTCCTTCATAGTGTATTTCGTTACAAAAGGGAGCCGTGAAAAGGTGGAGCCAATTTGTCGTAATAGATCTTTTCGGAGAACCGAACCGAAGATAAATTAAGGATGCTTTTTCGAAGTGGACAACAGCTGGATCAGTTAGCAGCGGCGGTCGGACTATTATTAGATTCGCTGAAAATTTAATTACTGCTGATTTCATTTCCATAGCTTTCTGTGGGTAAAATCTGTAAATACTGTTTTTTGTGTGGTGATATTTTTATTATTATTATTATATTGTAAAACGAGTGAATAAATCAAGATTTTTTTAGGATATAAGAACTCCAATATTTAATGGATATTTTGATCATCGAATATCTCATTTAAAGCATGTTGCGAATATTCCATTTGGGATACTGACTCGCTTTGGAAATTCTGCTAACTTATGCTTTACCCACAATCAAATTAAGGTTCCTGCAAACACATGCAAAATATTGTTAAAGCATGTATACAAAATTATTATATTATATATGAAGTAGTAACTGACTGCTGCGAAAGAAGAGGGATTATTTCGACTAGAGAAGGATTCAATAGTATGGTTTACTGACGGATCCAAGATTAAAGAAGGGTCCAAGTTTAAGGCTTGCCAAATCCTTAGGAGGCACTTTCACTACAATCCAAGCAGAAATACATTTCCATCTGCGCTGACTCATACATATTGTCAGATAGCCAAACAGCACTAAAAGCCCTAAGGTCACACACCTACCAGTCTAAGTTGACTTGGAAGTGCAGGCAAGTCCTAAAACAACTGGCAAGGAACAACGAGAAAACCCTAACGTGGGTTCCAGGGCACCAGGCAATCAAGAGAAACAAGAAAACGGAAAGCATCGCAAAAAAAAAGACAAAAACTCCTTTTCTTCACTCGGAACCTTTCTGTGAAGTACCAAAAAGCCAGATAAAGTAGCAGCTCCGGAGCTGGGTATAAAAACATATAAAATTAAGGTGGAATAAGACGCCGGTTTCAGATATGTGAAAAAATGTATAAATCCATAGCCAAAAAACGCAAAAATTCTACTTGATCTCCCAAAAAGAGATATTCGATCAATAGCAAATACCTTTACAGGGCACTGCCCTCTGAGATACCATCCGATATTCGCCATTTCTGCATTGGAGCAGCTTAAACAGAATAACTGCTATGTGAATGTATAGCACAGTTCTGCCGTAATGTAAAAGTAATAGGTAATGTAAAAGTAAAATCAAAGTATTGTAGAGAGGCAAAAAAGCCTTAACGATCCACTAGCAATCTACAACCTAGATGCAAAATTAAAGTTCTTCACCCGACAGGACACATGTTTAAATTGATGAATAGAGAGTGTCAGTACCAAAATACTGAGTGTCAACGAATCTATTAGACAAGTCATAACTTCTAGAGTATTATGTGTATCAAAATGAGAATTGGTACAGGTAAATGTTATGTGAAGAAGAGAGTTTTCGCATATTTTCCACTTTCCGGTCACTTCCGGTTTCACCGGAAATGGTCCCGGTTTTGAATTCTTAAATAGAACACCCTGTATATTTTAACATCTTTGGATTTCTGAGACAATTCTAGATCAGAATGTGACATTTTAAAAACTTTTTACGTCTACTTCATTTTTTTAGAGCCATTTTTAAAATTGCATCTAGGTGGCCATGATCGGACGCAAACTAATCTAACGGCCTTAGGTGATGTCAAAAAAATACAATCGCAAAGTTTTAGTGACTAGTATGAGAGACAGGAATTGAATTAAAAATTTAACAAAATTAACAAAAAACTAACAAAATAAACTAATAACTTAGACGACGCACTTAAAATATTTGAAAGTACAGTAGCTGAATTTGTTAAAAAGTTTAGTGTAGTAAATGTTCAAAGTGCATTCCTTCTTTTTCACGACACATTTCAGCTCGTTCAATTGTTTCTCTCAACACGTTTTGTAGCATTTGGGGCGTTATACTTTTAAATGTTCGTAAAATTCTTTCTTCTAATTTTTCAAGAGTAGCTGGGGTTGCTCCATAGTAAACCCTTTCTTTAACATATCCCCAGACAAAGAAATCGAGCACAGTAAGATCCGGTGAGCGGGCTGGCCACCGTACCGGACCATTGGTTGCAATACTTCGATTATTAAAATGCTCTATTAAATAATTAGGAACTTCTCTAGTATTGTGAGGCGGTGCTCCATCTTGTTGAAAGTAAATTCGCCGTAAAACTGCTAAAGGTATATCATTGAGATGATTTTCGATTTCATTTTGAAGAAAACCTAAGTATCTAACCCCTGTTAACTGACCTTGAAACAATATTGGCCCAATTATTCTGTTTCCAACGATACCAGCCCAGACATTGACGCCAAATCTTTCTTGAAAATTGCTCTCTCTCATTTCATGTTGATTTTGTTGGGCCCAGTACCGAGTATTTTGCTTATTGAACATACTATTATTTGTAAATCGGGATTCGTCGGAAAATAGAATAAAATCGATAAAATTTGGGTTAACTCTATGATTTTGAAGCAGCCAATCACAAAACACTACCCGTCTCTCGCCATCCTCAGTATACAAATGTTGATGTAACTGATATTTAAATGCTCGATATCCATGCTTTTTCAGTATTTTTCTTGCTGATTCATAACTTATCTGCAGTTCTTGACTAATTTTTCTTAACGAAACTGTTTTATCAACCTCAACCATAGCAAGTACGTCAATCTCAGTCTCTTCATTTATGATAAACCTCTGTTCCGCCTCTTGATTTCCTATTTGCCTAAAACAAGTCTCGACATACGGAAAATACTGATGGGCTGGATGTTGCCGATTCGGATATCTATGAGCATACAACTCGGCAGCATTCCTTGAATTTCTATCACACTCTCCAAATATTAATAACATATCCACTTTTTCACTTTGAATATACATTATTTTAACGAAAATTTAAACTAAACTTAACGAAAATTAAGAAACTTTTACGTCTGTTCTTAGAGCGTATGTCACTGTCAGTATCTACTTAAGTGAGTGCTTTGTTTCCCAAAGAAGACTTGATAAAAACAGTTGCAAATTATTATGCATCATGGCTGTCCGTGGCGCATAAGTAAATAAATTATCCAGTATTTTGCTTAATAATATTTAATTTCTGTTCTTATGTCTAATCCAATCGCAAATAAATTAGTACCGTTAGATTCGTCAAAGAATGCTTTTTTCGAAAAGTAGTTGTCAAAAAGGGGTCGCCATTTGAAAACTAATAGTTAGAAATGAAAACGTAATTTTGTCAACTTGTCTTATTCCTGTCTTTCATACTAGTAACTAAAACTTTGCGATTGTATTTTTTTGACATCACCTAAGGCCCTTAGGTTAGTTTGCGTCCGATCATGACCACCTAGATGCAATTTTAACAGTGGCTCTAAAAAAATGAAGTAGACGTAAAAAGTTTTTAAAATGTCACATTCTGATATAGAATTGTCTCAGAAATCCAAAAATGTTAAAATATACAGGGTATTCCATTTAAAAATTCAAAACCGGAGCCATTTCCGGTGAAACCGGAAGTGGCCGGAAAGTGGAAAATATGCGAAAACTCTCCCCTTCACATACCATTTACCTGTACCAATTCTCATTTTGATACACATAATACTCTAGAAATTATGACTTGTCTAATAGATTCGTTGACACCCAGTAGATATGTCAAGCAAAGAAAAGCGATAAAATACCTTCGGAAAAAAGATATGATACTAACTCAAATTCACTAGGACTTGGAGAATGCTTTAGTTTACTGTGTGTCCTATGATATTGTTTCAGCTTGGTGCCATGAATCTAAGCGTGATAGAGTTTGATGCGAAGACGAAAATCCTTCGGTAACTGTTACGACCCAAAAAAAGACATTGATAAAGTACATGATCTTATTCAGATACCGATAACAGACTTTGTTGAAAAAAGGGACTTGTCGTATAATAAGGCTCGTGCCATTTCGGCGAAATATTTAGATATGAAGTTGTTCGAAAGATAGGTTGGATATTTACCATACAGCAAAAGAGAACTCGTGTGATGATATTAAAGCTTCTTTTAGCTAGGTTTAGGGAAAACCGATAAAATTTTTTTCGACAGATCCACAATGATAAATGAGACATGGGTGCATCACTACCAAGCAGAAACTATAAATCGTAGCATGAAAGGAAAACATCGTAGCTCTCCATTCTCTAGAAATACAGGCATTTCCTGAAAAACGTTATGGTTTCTTCTTTTAAGATAATTAAGGTTCATTTTTGTCGATTCCTTAAAGCAGTGCACATGATGGCGGAAAATTCTTATCAAAATTGAGGAATGTTATCAAAGAATAACAAAGAGTAAAGTTAACATAAAGTACGCTTGCTCTTCTATCAGGAATACGAGCCTGGTTAAACATATTAGATTTCCATGGCTGAAATTGCAATAATAGGATGAATTATTTAAAGATCAAGCTTATGTACCCAACCTCGTGCCGATCGCCCATTTCTAAAACTAAGGATTATATCCGTGGCAAAATGTTTTCATGAAATTGAGGAAGTTTTTCAACTTTTTTTCTAGAAACCCATAAAGATGTTGAAGCGCCGTTCGAAAGAAAGACTGGAGACAATAATATTTAAGGTTGATGTTTTGTCTAAACCTTATTTCAAATAGGTCAGAGAGGAGCATAGGAACCAAACCTCGTAGTTACGAGCGATAAATGGTACGGTTATCAAATCGATAAATATGCAATTATTGTCAACATTTTAAAAAATAGTTGCCGTTAGAAAGATCCTGTAAAGTGAGATATTAAGCCAATCGCATTTGTACGTTTTTTTTTGTTTTCTAATTATTTATTCCCTTTTAAAATTCTGACAATTGATTGGGGAGTTATACTATTAGAAACAATTCACGTTCGGATATAGTTCTTACAATTTCGGCATATCTTTAGTAGTTAGTAAAAACTTTACCTTTAATCTTGTATCTTAAACTATCCCATCAGATAAGTTTTTCTCGAAGCAAATTATCATTCAGTTATTTTCTCAAATTACTGGAATGACATATCTGTTATTTTCAAAATTTCCATGCAACAATACAAAAATTGTTCTATTTGCAAAAATTGCACCTCGACAATGTTTCCATTTGTTAATAAGTAGATTTATTGTTATTTTTAGGAAGTTAATAATTTAAAGATAGAAACCATTCTCCGAAACTTTTTTGACTGGTAACGCAAGATTACAAAGGAAAGATTGCCGTATTACGGAAAAATATATAGCCCGCGGGATGGATGTCAGAAGCGTAACATAAAAGAAAACGAAAGCTATTACGAAAATATAAGAAAAAAATAAATTGTATGACATGTTCGCGGATGATTCCTAAAATAAAATTTGAAAATATGCTCCATTTAACATAAAAGATTTTATGTAAAGGGAGGGTTGTCGATTTTGCACGCAATTAAGTTTGTTATAACATGCCTAAATTTGTATATTTTATATTGCATGCAAAAGGTATGCTATTTTCTGGAAAGAAATCTGCGATTCGGAATTTACTATTGAAAATACTTCTTTGCACATAAATTAAATTATTAACAGCCAGAATCACCCAAATACTTTCCATGAAGTAATTTAAATCTCGAACGAATCAGCGCCTGTGTACAGGGTGGTTCATAATTGCATGTTAACACTTAAGGGTCAGTTCATAACAGTTGCTTTTCTTTAGAGATCTTCTACAGTGTATTATTCTTGACGATATTCTCCCACTTTCTCCTATCCATTGCGATCCGAAACAGGTTTGCAGATGTCATTGCCGACCATTGCCTTTAATTCTTCAACGTTGATATCCGGCATCGTTGTTATCCTCCCAAATTAAAAATGCAAAGAAAAAAAAAGAATGGATTATTATGGGCATTATCACATCTAATAAAAATAGAGATAAACTTAAAAAGATAGCGGAGAAGAGCCCAGAGAATATCAAAGCCACAGAAAAATCTCGAAGGTATAGAAATCTCCTTACAAACCTTATTAAAAAATCGAAATATGCGTTTTTCAGAAGCAGGCTGGTTGACTGTAAAGGTGACATTAAGAGATCATAGGAGGTAATTACGCGAGCTACCAATGAGAATGGTGGGTCTGGGGGAATATCATTGATTAAGGATGAGGGTGAGCTTATTTGAGAATTGCTAATATTTTTTTGGATTATTTTGGAGGTATGGGCAAGGACTTGGCGGGAAAGATCAAAACAAACAATTACAACTTCTTTAGTAAAGGTATTTCGAATTCCATGTTTTTGAATCCCATAACTGAGAGTGAGCTAATTACCGTAATAAATTCTTTAAATACTAAAGCGGCTGCTGGTAATGACAATTTATCTCCTAAAATATTGAAAGATCATATTTGCCTTATAAAGCCTCTTTTATATTTAATAAATTTGATATTTGAAAAAGGAAGATATCTTGCCATTTTAAAGAAGGCTGTTATCGTTCCAATTTATAAATCGGGCGATCGACCTATTACGATAACTAGTTCGATCAGCCGACTTTTTGAGAAGTGCATTAAACTCAGATTCGATGATTTTTTGAAAGACAATAAAATTATGTCTCTTTCTCAGTATGGATTGCAGTCGGGAGTAGGCACGGAGGATGCAATAGTGCATGTAACAGATTATATAACTCGTGGGTTTAATACAAAATTCAAGACACTGGGAATATTTGTTGATTTGGCTCGTGCATTTGACACTGTGGCGCACCAAAAATTACTGAGTTAACTTGAAAGTATTTGGATTCGAGGAGTCGTGTATGACCTGCTTGAGTCATATATAACTAATCGAACACAGAAGATAAGAATAAATGAAACACTAAGTAAAACAGGTAATGTGAAGTTTGGGGTACCGCATGGTACAGTATTGGGTCCTGTCCTGTTCTCTCTATATATAAATGATCCCTTTACTATTCTTCCAAGTGAAAATAGTAAATATATTTGTTATACCGATGATACAGTTATTTCAATTAAAGGTAAATCTTGGCAGGAGACATTTCAGAGAGCAGAGAATTACTTTTCGAGGGTACGATTGTGGATGGATCAGAATCTTCTGACTATTAATGTCAGTAAAATTGTCCACATAGCCTTTTCTATGAATAATAGAGTTAATACTCTATATCCTAATCTTTTAGTACATAATTATGACTGTGTTATGGGTGAGAAACAGTGTGGATGTATTGAGTCTATGGCAGCAACGGACAAGGTAAATACTTGGGGGTGTTCATTAACAGGACTCTCAGATATGAAGCTCACGAAGACTGTATCACTAAAAAAACTTCGAAAGACTATATACAAGTTCTACCAATTGAGAGAATTCCTGTCTTTGAAACTATTACGAATGACTTACCAGGCTTTGATTGAATCAGTCCTCGCATATGGTTTGAATGTTTGGGGAAGTGCATGTGATAGCATCCTTTACCCGTTAACTCTTACTCAAAAGTATATAATAAAAATATTCTTAAATAAATCAAGGAGGTTTCCATCGGACTTGTTATTTGATCAAGCTGACCTTTTAACTATCAGATACAAAATACAATTATTTTGAAGATGTTCTAAAATTTATGAAGAAGTGTGATAAATATAAAAGTCCGATTATGCACAATGTTCATACCAGATCTGTTCACAATGGAGGCCTTACCTTTCCTGTGGCATTATATACGGCTTCGCAGAGGCATATTATGTATATCGGTCCAAAGTTATTTGATTTGTTACCTTTACAAATAAAATCTATTGTAAATGTATATTCTTTTTGTGTGAGAATACCTGACTAGATAAAAGCAAACCATTATTAAATTAGTATTGGAAATAGAGATGATTTTAGGTGTTGTTTTTGTGATGATATCTTTGAATATGATTGATATGTATGTATGTGGTGTTTCTCTTTAAATAGGTGTAAGTTTAATTTCTTTAATTAATTTTAATTTGAAATGAATTTTAATTGCTTTATTTTGTGATAGTGTATTAGAAAGTAAACGTTTGTTATTTGACATCCAGACACGCTGCTTGTAGCTTATGGATTCAACAAATACATGGATGTAGAAAATTATTGTAACTTTCTTATTTAGTGGTAATAAAATTATTATTATTATTATTGTTATTTTCAACTATCTTTCCTTCGATAATAAGTTGCAAAAAGGGAATGTTATGGTGAATGAATTGTTATCTTTTTTGCATTTCAATATATATTTAAAATAGCTTATTTTTCTTCTTTTCATTGTTTTCATGATCTCTTTTTCCTTTTTCATTTGCTCTATATCAGATATGTTTGTGATTCGTTGAGCCATGATATTTTTCCTCTCTTTATATAACACCACATTCCGAAACTACTAATATGTTTATCCATCTTTTCTGTAAGTGTCCATACTTCAACGCTGTACATCAGAACACAGACGATGTAATCTTATAGTCCGGAAGCCCAATTGGTTTCCGTAGCCAATGAAAAAACATGCTTCCACCAAAATTTTTTTATATATATTTTGAATCCCTGATTACGAATATCGAGGGTGAATTCCCCAAAAATCGTTAGGTAATTTGTTAAATAAATAAACTGTTAATAATTTTTAAAACATGTTTATTTTGTAAAAAAAAATATGGTCCTGTTCCTCGGCCGATTCTAGGCAAAAAAGTGTCTTATGATTTTTTCATCCAACGCACAGGTTTTGTGTTAAAAATCGTTAAAAATTTGAAAAATGGCGTTTTTTGCCACTTTTCAATACGAACAACTTTTAAATAAATAAATATTTTCAAATTCTACTCCCAGGGAAAACAACTATAAGCTGAAATTAATTGCCATACGGAAATGTAATATTTTTATTGCTTTTAAGGCTATAAACAAGGGAAGTCTACTTACAGACGCTCATCTAGCTCACATAATCCATTATAACTTTTGCTGATCGTTACTTTAGTACCCTAAATTATCAATACTAGAACCATGACTTTCTAGCCTCCACAGAATGACCTGCCGTAAGCTATATCAAAAATGTATTAACCGTTATAGCACAATCCGAAATTATTATCTAAAAATTATTTTACTTAAAAAATTCTTTTATGAGCATTTAGTATTCATCAAAATTCAACAAAATATCCAAAGCCATCTCAGGCATATCGAGGAAAAATTGATTAAGAAAAAAATTTAAATTGTCTCAAAAATAAAACCATTGGAATATATAGAATTAGTAAGTTCACTATCAATTCATTCCTAATAAAGCAGTTACTGGTTATTAAGACATATTCTATTGAGGTTATATCATTTTTAGGAGTCAAAACTTAAATACTTTATTGCCGACTGAAATTACGATTCTCTTTAAGTAAATAAATAATTTTATTATTTGTGAACTACCTTTACAACAGAAAGTACAATATTCTATCATTTTCATCGACGTAGCTGTTTTCGAAAAGTTAGTTCAAATAAAAACGACGGAAACAATTTATTTATTTCCCAGTTTACGGTAAAAATCTAGCAAAAAACAACAGTTATTACTTAAAGCACTTAATATCCTGTATTACATCTATGGCCCCAGGGAATTTATATTAAATTATTGTGTACTTTTAAATTAATTCTATTGTAGTTTAACAGAAGTCCAAACAGGATTGGGGCACAAGATAATTTAGGAAAATGTTTATCTTCATGGAAAGTTTCATTACTTCCAGCTATTTTAAATATTCTTCATTTTAGATTACCCTATTTTTAAATGCTGAAGCCATGACCGCAAGGATTCGTCTTTGCCTCCTTTGGAGCCGAATCTCCCCTTTCAGTCCATTGTTTTGATTATTCCTTCGTCTCGGATGTGTAGTGATGGACCCATGTTTCATCCACAGTTATGAATCGACGCAAAAATTCGGCGAAACATAGCCAAACACTCGATTGAAACATCCTCACGACGCTGTTTTTGTTCGATTGTGAGCAAACGCGGCACCCATCTCACACACAGCTTTCCCATGTCCAAATTTTCAGACAATATGCCTACCATTTCTGCTAACTCGTGCACTTTTAGCCGACGGTCATCCAATAACATTTTGTGCATTTTTTTAACCATTTCTGCTATGTTCGGCTTCGCTGTTGAAAACGAAGGTGCAGACTCCCCCAAAGTACAGTCTAGCTCGGCTTTGATATTGGTTCCAAGTTGCAAGTTCTTTCAAATGAAAGTATTGAATCACATAACGACGATCAGTTTTTTTCATGTTTACAAATTCACTGAAAGCGTTCACTATTGATGGTTGTCAAACAAATAATAAACAACGTAGCGTCTTCAAACTTAATACTGATCTTTTGAAGATTGATACTATATAACACAGTCATTATAGTTTAACAACTACCGCCATCTATATATCAAGCCGGTTAATTGTGGAACTGCCCTCGTAATTATGAGGCTTTCGCACTCCATCCAGGGAAAATTCACTCGTCCCAGATATACTCAGATATCAAAAGAATATAATACGGCTAGAGTTAAGAGCAATCGTGAAGCGATGATAAGACTAAATCATCTTCTGTATATGGGTGATCTAAAACTGATTGTTACCAGAAATCTGGAGATGCAGAATGGTCAAACCATTGTGGCAATAGGTGCAGAACAGCTCTATAAATACTTGGACATGGAACAGGCACACAGAACTGACCAACGAATATGAAGATCAAATTGACCAACAAGTACACCAGGTACACTCAGGTACTGCGAACCAAGAGTAAAAGTCTATTTACAGCACTCAACACCTATGCGTACTCACTTAGTTACTCTTTTTAAATTGTGAAATGGAGACATAGAAAGTCTTCGGTGGAAAATCAAAACACTCCTAACACAGAGACACAAATATTGTCCTCGTAGTGCTACTGAACGGACAATACTACCAAGATACCAAGGAGGAAGAGGATTGATAGATATTGGAAAGCAACAATTATCACACCTATGCTGGTAGGTTAGCAGACACTTCTGTGCTGCACCGGGCAATATGGGAGGCACACGATTTAACACAGCCGCGGTTGAGGAACCATGAACTGACTTCTCATCACCAATCAGACCAAGAGAAGTTTCAAGGTACAGAAGTCTCTTCATGGAGGATACCTAAATGAGGTCAACCAGGCAAATGTCGACAAATTAGCATCAAACTACTGGTGGATGTTAGGGCAAGTGTTACCTAAAACCAAAGGTTTTCTACTGGATATCCAAAATCCATCCAAGGTCATTCCAATGAGAAACTATCTCAAACACACGATTAAGAACATCCCATGCCGATATGGATGTCGAACATCAGAAACAATCCAGCATATACAGAAAAATGCCAAGCATTTGCCGCATCGAAGTACAAGAAGAGATACGATTCAGCTGCTAAGATCATCCCTCAAGAGAAATTCAAACTGTTAGAGACAGTGATAAACTATGAATACCACTCGAAACCCATGCTGGAAAATGAGTTCCAACTGTACTGGGATTGAATTGTAGTTACGAATCAGACCAAATAACATATTAATAGATAAAACATCTAAGCGAGCAACACTAATAGAAATTGCCATACCCAACAACAACAAGCTGAGAAACAAGCATAATGAGAAGATCCTAGAGGTACAAATATGCAGACAGTGAAGAATGAATGGCGTCCGAATGATCCCTATAATTTTATCAACAACCGGCGTAGTACCGAAGAGTATTCTGCTTAATATGCTATGCAACAGGCAGTGCTAGTGGGGACTGCTCGAACTGTCAAGAAGTTTATGGAAAAAACCTAAGGCTCGACAAAATGTCCCTATATAGCTCCATCTATATGATATCTGGGATGCGTGGATGTTCCCAGGATGAAGTGCAAAATCGATTTGGCTTAATCTATGGCAAATAATAATAAGTAAAAATTCAACCAAATGATGTTGATTTTTAACACGAAAAACTATTTAAAACTATGACAATCAATAAATGTACCAATTTATTCACATCAGATTTTAAAAATTATACACATCTGGGGTAAGAACTGTGAAAGATAGAGGGAAATGAGGAAGGCCTATATTTAGAAATGTATCTTCCTTGTGTAAATACGTCCGGAAATGGTAATATTTGTAGTGCTTTTTGAGGTAAAACATATAAAGATTTAAATACCTTTTTTTAAACGGCCCCATCTGCTCATTTAATTATTATTGGAATATATTTCTAAAATGTCCAAAAATCATATTGAATAAGAAAATCCCATCGAATTTATTTAAGTTTGTTCAAGCACACTTTGCTGCATAGGGTAACATAACGTTCCAAAAAATGTCCTCATAAGTATATGCTATTCTATTTTTTAAATCAAAAATATGGAACCGGCTCGATAATACCAAAAACAATTCCCAGATTTGACTCTTTATGGTAATCTAGAATGATATGTATGATCCTGAAAAAGTCTTCCATCACTTCTATATCCCATAGTGCCAAAAAGAGCAATTTTGTTCTCTCTCCACTACAAAATCTATGTATTTGGATTTAATTTTGTAAAGGGAAAGGAAATATCAACTTCTACAACCCGAATTTGATTACCTGGTGCTAATGGATTTTGTCTTTCAGCCCGTATTAAATAAGTCTCCTGCCAAGTGCTGTCCCAGATGTTTCTGAGATTGGATATCATTTTACAGCATCTAAAATCATTTTAGCAGAAGATCTTTTTTCTTTCCATAATTCTGATTAGAACCAAAAGTATCTAATATTTTTTAGCAAAATGATTTATATATAAAAATAAAAACTTTTTAGTTAAATAAAATTTTCAAACCCCATAAAACTTTTATTATTTCCGAAATACTGTTGTGAGGGTAGCCGTATATATTTCGAAAACTGGCAACACTGGCGTCGTTACGTGCCATCTGACAAATCCATTGTAAAGTTTGACATTTAAGACGGTATACGTACTCATAATGTATTAACATACGGACACTATTTGTGTTTTTACAGTAACTTCAAAATTCATGTGTCAAAAAATGGAATTAGCTCGTCAATCTATTCGTGCGATTATTTTTCACAATTTTCGACATGGTTATCTGAACAAGAGTGCATCAATTAACTTAATTCTTTATATGGCGATAAAGCACCTACAAAAACCACAGTATATAGCTGATTTGGTGAATTCAATTGTGGTCATCGTTCACTCATAATCCAACCACGTGAAAGTCGTTCAAAATCGATTGTAGTACAAGAAAATATCGACGCTGTGCATGCACTGATAAACAGCAATCGACAGAATGGATCTTTCACGATGAGTCGAAACCGACAAAAGTTGATCGCGCACGAAATACTTCGAAGCAAATGGTCGCCTGTCATTTCGGAAAAACTTCCCATGTCGTAACTGTGTCTGTACAGAATCGTAGAATAGTCAATTCTGAATGGTAAACAATCACTTGTTTGCCGGAAGTCTTAAGTGAATTGAGGAGAATAAACAAGACACGACGGATCATTCTCCATCATGAAAATGCGTGCTCTCACACATCGGTTGAAACAAGTGATAATAAATCAATTATGGTTTGATTTTTTTTCTCAGTAAGCCAGAACGCAATAGGTACTATGACATCTCTCATTAAATCCATAGTTCGAAGGCAAGGACAAGCTAATAAAAGTGATAGTCTTCCCAATAAGCCAAACTCATTTTCATTTAAAAATATCCTTTTTACTTTATCCTGGTCCTTCAATACAGGATTCATGGCACATAATTTAATGAGACAACTTAAGGGAATAAAATTAATTTAAATTATTTAGGGGTTTCAAGATTAATTATCTTATTGTTCAGGAAAATTCCAAATAGAAGGCGGTGTCATAATATATGTTGGCCGAATAAGTTGTGCTCTAATATTTAAATACCATTCCTCAATGAACTAAGAAACATTCCGCAAAGGTGGAAATCTTCTTTTATGAGTCTGTCGCAGACGAAAATTCGTCATTATTTAATGCTTTAAGTGTGTCAGTGTTAGTCAGCCACTGCCAAAATCATGAAAAAAATATGATTTTTATATTCTACTATATTTGGTTTTCAAAATGATTCTATTAAAGATATCTGAATGTAGTTTGTTCAAAAAATATTAAAAAAAATATAGTACTGATAAATGGAACAGAACTAAAAATGATATTTGTTCTGCTATTTTTTGATAATTTTTAGCTGGCCCCAGTACATATGGTATTGCAACTAATAAATTATTTTCAGAGATAATGTCCACTTAACATTGAAAAATCCCAGAATAAAGTTTAAATTTTTTTTAAGTTGCATATTTTAAGCTTAGAAATTAATATAGGGGTATGGGATAAGTCATAAAGTTTTTGAAAATTTAGTCCTTAAATTTAACTTTAAAGCCTCAGGCTGGCTATGTCATTTTCATCCCTGTATTTAATCAACGACACTTGGTGTTTGATGCCTAGGTCTCATTGGGCTCTTTGCATCCGGCCAGAAATGCAAGGCGTTTAAAGCCGATCGCTTTTGCGAATCCAAGCAGACTCGTTACCTGAACTGCCTAATGATTTCAGAAGAAAATAACGTATCTTCAAAATGTCATTGACTGCTGAGCACTTTTGAAGAACATGTTCAAAAGTTTCATCCTCCTATAGACACTATCTACACATCAGGCCATCCATGATGCCAATTTTACGATTACCTCGCAGGTGACAATGTCCTGTCAATAGTCCCACCATGATTCGCAGTTTGTTTTTCTTCAAAGAGAGGAGCTCACTAGTAAGTCATGCGTTAGTTTCAGTTATATCCACATCATTCCAGAAGCCTTTACTTTTTGGCATCAATTATAATTTCCTCTGACTAATCAAAATACGAACAGGTAGAACTTGGGGACCGTATGGTTTAATCGCGGATTCCATTTTTGCCAGACAATTCGCTTCCTCATTCTTATGTATACTCGAACGACCTGGAACTAGCACGAGCCTGACTATGTAGCAGTTCCTTGTCGATACATTTTTGCACTCAGACACCAGTCATAAAGCTACGATAAAAGCTTTTAGTGCCATTACTGCAGCCCTATTTCTGAACATATGTATATTGTCTGATTCCTGTGTATGTCCCTCTGGAAAGGCCATTGCATGTTATCCGAGAGCATAAAACTCTCTGACTCTCTTGTTCCTACCAAACATTCTCGCTCCAGCTCTTTCATCTTGCCGCGATCCGTAAACCACCAGGATTCATGTTTCAAAAGATTTTACTCCTCTTCCCAATCCTCTCTGTTTGGCAAAAGTATCCCAAGAGAGTGGTTGGGTTTCAAAACCGATTCCATGAAGAGTAATGGATATCTTTTGACCGTGCTCCCCAGCCAGTTCCAACAATGTCCTCGGCAACTGAGATAATAAACAGCCTTAAAGGCCTTGTTCTCTATATAACTTTACACATTGGACTTAATAGGAGAAATACGAGGGTCAGCTGAAAATCATAAAAAAAATAGTAGTAAAAAGTGTATTTTCAGGTTCAACTCATAAAAAACATATACTATTCCAATTGCTTTAAAAAACTAGTTTGAGAGTTTAAATTTGATCACGAGCATTTATATATTTCTAATGGAATAACTTCTGACAAATAATAATAGTGCAGAGTGCAAAAGTACATATTTTTTCAGTGTTTTGATGGTTTCCCACCGAAACCGAAGTACTGAAAATACTTACTTGTAGCCACGCACATTTGACGATATCATATTCATATCAAACGTCAAATAAAAGTGGGATAAAATTTCATTTTAAATTACTCAAATTGACACAGCTTACGGATTATTACACCGTACTGTATACTTAAACAGGTACATGCCTAAAAACTAACATAAAACGTTATCAGGTTATTAAACTATATTTTATAGGAACAAAAGAATAAGGACAAAACTATCAACATCAACCTACATTATTTTCCAGGGAAGTAAAATATCTGGGGGCAATTTTGGACTCTAGGTCAGCCTGGAGTCCAAAACAAACACGTGGAAAACATAACAAAAAAACGGAAGCAACTCTTATGATTGTTAGAAGGTTATGTAGGAAAACATGGGGTCTCTCACCGAAGATGGTGCATTGGTTACACATCAGTGTGGTGAGAACAGAAATATATGCAATTTTACAATGTGCAGATGAGATAAAATGGAGAGCCTACAAAGGGAAGCAAATCTACATTTATTCTGACAGCCAAGCAGCCCTGAAGGCCCTTAAGGGCCAAAATGTATCATCTAGATTGGTCTACAAATATCAACGTGAACTCGTAACTCTTGCAAAGGACAACCGAGTTATGCTAAAATGGATACCAGGATACGAAGGCATACATGGAAACGAAAAAGCTGACGAGCTAACGAGAGATGGCTCATCATCTCAATATATTGGTCCAGAACCGGCTTTTGAGGTACCATGGTGTGCAGCCCGGGAAACAGTCAAAGGATGGATCAGAAAAGAGCAGAAAAACCACTGGATAATCAAACAAGGACCGAATCACGACAAAATATTTATTGGGAACCCTGACCCGAAATTAGCAAAGAAACTACTCCCAATGAGCAGAAATCAATTAAGAGCTATTACAGGTATAATGACGGAACACATGGCCGTCAAAGTACATCTGAATAAAATAAACCTGTATAACGGAGACTTCGGCTGCAGACTCTGTGGCCAAGCCGAGGAAACGGTAAAGCATATCATATGTGACTGTAAATTACTAAAAAGAAGGCGTCAGCAAACCTTCGGGTTAACAAACCTGGAACCGAGGGAAGTACATACTCCTTAGTAGACCTGTACAAATTAATCCAGAAGGTTAGATTAACAGAGTGGTAGTAAATCTAGGGTGAGCACAATAGGCCTACTCTGACCGTAGTGCATCCGGCTTAAGGATGGATCCAATCTTATATAAAGCACAAAATAGGTGATTATCTTTTCTTAATCAGTCTCTTAAGCTCAGGATTTCTTCCAAAAAACTTTAAGCTGCAAAGTTTTGATCATCATTATTCAATGTATTTGTAATATACATTTTATTATATATGACTTATGTTGGAGGAAAATTGTATACTTGCGAACCCAAAAAGTAAATTATATTTTTTAATATTTGAAATGTTCCCCTGCCTCCTAAATAATAAAATGTCACGATCTATTTAACGTCGTTTAGAATCAACTATAGAGATACATTATCCCTTTAATTTTCAATAAGCCAAGATGTTAAATCGGGATTCCTTATTAATTCCATGTTCTGAGAGTGATGACAATCATGTAAATTTATATCGCTCGCAGATCATTAAACCCTGCATGTAATCTGTTGTGCAATGGCCTTTTCACCCCTTCCAATCTGTTACAACACGGTTCATGGCAAACGATTTTAATGAATCATTATTCTAAAGGAAAAATTAAATTAATTTAAATGAAATTAAATAATTTATCCATTTCAATTAATTAATTAATTACATTTAAATTAACACATAAGTAAGAATTATATTTATCAGCTATAAAATTCAATTATTACTTTATTACTTTCTAGAGGGATTGAAGAACAATATGTATTAATGATTTTGAGCCAATTTCTTCACAACATATATTTTCATATGTCAATCAAGGTTCAAATGCGCTAAATTTTTTGCAGAATATCGTTATTTTTTTCTTCGAAATGGTGATGATAAAAAATTAGCCCAAAAGATATTTAAGTACGAAAAAAAAACAAATTTCAATAAAAACACATTTTTAAAAATGTAATAAAATTTTTTCATTATTTTTAAGAAGAACAAAAATATCAAACGTCACACTGTCATTTACATGAACAAAATATAGCTTCAAAATTAACACTTCAGCAAGGTGTAAAGAAATCTTTAAAACGGTGAAATTAGTACAATACGCTACCATTCTCCGTTTATTTCCTCCGGTTTTCTCTCTATAAGGGTTTCAACCAACTGACGATCTCGTGAGTGAAGCCGTAATGAACCAAGAGCAAAATTCACAGAAAACAAAGATCTACATAAAATCTAAATTCCTCGACTTTTCGACAAGATGTTAAATCTGCAGACATTTTCGATGCCAGATTTCATCGATAACAACATTATGAGACATATTGTCTATTGTTTACCTGAAGTACAGAATATAGTTAAATAAGTAATTTTTAACACAATTTACTACAGGAATAATAAATTCCAATTGAATAACTTTTTATATCAAATAGCACTTCTGAAATATGAAAAAGAGCCTATCCTCAAATATTTTACAGTATTAAGTCGAGTGATATATTTTAAGGAGCGATTTTAAAAGTTGATTGGATGTTAATTAAGAATTGAAAAGATGATGATATGCTTGAATTTACATCTCTAATCAGCCGAAAACTCATAAATAAAATCCAGCAAGTAATTTGTAATAAAATCTGCCATATTTAAGTGAATCTTTGCGACGTGTTTAAAGCTTCCTACCCAGCAGTGGATTCCTGACTAATTATTTGAACTCCAGTATGTCAGATACAAGAGAAAACTTGACTGATCAAGTGAGATCAAGGAATGACATAGAAGAATAGGTTAAAATAAAAAAGTGATATGATTTTTCATTACAGTATCCCTAATTTTAAAAATTAAAATTTCAGTAAGAAATAAAGAAATTCCTCTGCCGTATTTAAAAAGTTTTTTATAGGTATTATCCTTTCAAGCAGAGAAAAGGAAAGAATATATACAAATGGTTTATTTCCTGCAAATACAACTCTGGTCGTTTCTTTATACGCGTTTCAATCACCTTATGGTCTCGTCAGTGGAGCTGTATCGAACCGAGAGCAACATTCGCAAGGAACAACTGCTATATAAAATATAAATTCCGAAATATGTCGGTAAGATATTAAAAACCTGCCGACTTCGATGCAAAACTAAAAAAAAACACCAGTTATACGACATCTATACAATCACCGGAGTAGTGCAAAATTTTTAAAATCAAAATTTCAATGAAAAATAAAGAGTTGTTTATCTATATATATATATATATATATATATATATATATATATATATATATATATATATATATATATATATATATATATATATATATATATATATTATCCTTGCACGAAGAGGAAAGGAAAGAATATATATAAACAGTTTTTTTCCTGCAAATACAACTCTGGTTCTCTTTCCATACGCATTTTGGGCTACTTTACTTATAGTCTCGTCAGTGGAGCTATATGAAACGCGTATGGAGAGAGGACTAGAGTTCTATTTGCAGAAAAAAAACTGTTTGTATATATTTTTTCCTTTTATCTGCTTGAAAGGATAATACATATAAACAACTATAGTATCCCTGTATTTCTAAACCCCATTCACAATGTTCAATTAAGGCCCCTATTCTGAATATTTAGTATTAAAATTATTACGGACCACTTGTCAATCGTCACACTTAAAGTAATTCTACGGCGAATCGAGTTTATTGAAACTTCGGGTATGCATTGCATCAAATCGCGAAAATTTAGACAGCTTGCCCATCTCACAGTCGAGATAATTCATATAAAAAACATTTAACTTTGGCTATATGGTAAGAGCCTTGGTTATTGTGACATAATCATACACAAGTAAAAAACTTTTCTATATATTTTCTAAAAAACTAATATGTGATTTATATGATATGATATACTACAAAATGGTGTCCCGTTAATTCACAGTAGTAATACAGGGTGTCTCAAAAGAAAGTACAAATTTGTTTTGCTTATTGCGTGAACGCAACTATTACGAGCGGCGCGGGGGGTATGTCAATCGGTAGCCTGGCTCTTGGGAATTTAGTCGCTAAGGAGCGTTTCTCGGGAGCGGACCGTGCTTTGTGCGTACGTGAGTTTTACAAAAACGGTAATTCGGAGACTGTAGCGCGTAGAAAATTCTGCAATTTTCGACATATTCGTCACTTAAATGATGCGCCAAGCGCTCGGCTTATTGAAATATGGGTCCAGAAGTTTGAAGAGACCGGTTCAACACTAGATAAACCAAAATCCAGGCGTCCGAGGTCTTCGAGAACGGTCGAAAACGTAGAGAGTGTTACTCAGTCTGTTCGTGACGACCCAAACGTTTCGATTCGTAAGCGTGCTGTTGCTTTAAATGTGCATAGGTCATCATTATTCCGCATTTTACACAAAGATTTAAAGCTGAACCCCTATAAAATTCAGTTGGTGCAAGAATTGAAGCCTCAGGATGCTGGTCAGAGGCTTGACTTCGTAAACCAGATGACTGAACGCTTTTCAGCGTTTACCAACATCTTTTTTTCGGATGAAGCTCATTTTCATCTTAATGGTCATGTAAACAAGCAAAATTACTTGGAGTGCAAACAATCCAAAACACAAACATCAGAAACCTCTACATTCGCCGAAAGTGACTGTATGGGCTGCGATGTCGGCGCGAGGAATTATCGGCCGGTACTTTTTTGAAGATGAAAGGGAACGCACAGTAACAGTGACTTCAGAGCGGTACGTGGAGATGTTAGACAACTTCTTCGTGCCTGAACTGCAAAATTTTCCTGGCTATAACCAAAGAACATGGTTCTAGCAAGAGGAGCAGCTTCACACACGTCCAACATGTCTCTGCCACGAGTGCGTGAAATTTTTCCTGGCAAATTGATCTCAAGGAAAGGTAACATAAGTTGGCCTCCACGCAGTCCTGATTTATCACCTATGGACTTTTTCCTATGGGGTTATGTCAAATCAAAAGTTTACGCCCACAAACCGACTTCCCTGGCGCAATTAAAAGAAAATATCCGCAACGAAATGGCAGACATCACGAAGAATACCTGCCGAGCAGTCATGGGCAATTTTAGTGCTCGATTAAATGAATGCCATGAGCGCAACGGATTACATTTGGACGATATCATTGTTAAAAAATAAATTCCCAAACAATGTATTTTAATATGTAATAAACATTTTTTCAATAAAGTCCAGACTTTTTTTAAATCGATTTTTTAAATGTGAACTTTCGTTATCTAATATTAATTCGAGCGAATCTTCGGTGAATGTGATTCTAAATGAAGAAGCGAGAAAGCTATAATATGAAGTCTAGCGGAAACAGCATATACTCCAGTAGAACAAAAGTAGCTTAAGTCTGAGGAATATGCCAGAAACGATAATTAACCTATCCGTCAGTCTGAAAAGTAACCTTGAAGCGTGAAAAATTAATAACCAAAAAAAATTTATTTAAACTATTCAAACAAACAGAATACAACTTGAAGATAACTCTATGATACGTAATTTAACTATAAAACGACTCACTTTAAACTATAAAGTCTGTTTTAATGTCTCATTTCGAGTCAATTATAGAGATATGTACATTTTCCCTTTGATTTCCAGTAAACCGAGATGCTACCTCAGGATCCCCTATTAATTCCACGGTCCGAAGTGATGACAATCATGGAAATGTGAATCGTTCCCAAATCATTAAACTTGACGTAATATGTTTCGCAATAGCCTTTTCACCCCATACAGTCCCTCAAAACCCGATTTATTGACGATGATTTAAATAAATAGGCAATTTAAAAGAAAAACTGAATTAATTTAAATTGAATTGAATTATTAATGTATTTCTGAATAAATTACATTATTGTGTAAAAAAAGAAACATGGTTAAAAAGACAAAAAATTATGGTTCCAAAAAATCCGACTAGAGTTCCATTAAATGTGACTAAAAGTAAGTTGTTTGTCAACACAGTAATATTTCATTCGAATTTTAATAACATTGTATTTTTTTAAACGAAATAAAATGCTCTAAAAGCGTAATGACTCTGGCAGAAATATTTTTATTAGGCTATGATAAAAACATTAAAAAAAACCTCCGATCTATTAAAGTTTTTACTCCAAATACAAAACGTTCAAAAAGGTAAAACTACCTCAAGTTGTTTTCTGTAGGATTATTTTAGACAAAATTATATCAAACTAATTTTAAAATTAATTGAACGAGACCCATACGCTACCACGTATGTCAAATGAAGTGTAGTACCCAATATTTAATAAATTAAATTAAAAATAATAAAATAAAAACTAAATTCGGTTCTTCATTCGACTCATTTAAATTAGCTTGTAGCAACTAGTGTGTGATTTGGCAACATTGTGATTTAACTGTTTATGTTTATGTCCGAGGCAGTCTAACCTTACTCTTTCATCACACTACGCAACAAATTTTAGATTATTTGTTGTATCTTATATGAAAAGTGTTTTTTTTTTTAATTTAGTACGCTGAACCCAAAAATGACAACGAAATTAAAAACTTAGTTGCAATTTTCAAGTACAAGTTTTTTTTTTTTAATTTTATTTGTAACAACATAATAAAAAATATATACTTTTACACTTGACATTAAATATCCTGTCTTGTTGTTTTTTTTTCTGTGAATTGTTTCTGAACATCTCTAACAAGAGTCCAACAGTAGTCAGCAAGCATGGATGCATTCCACTTTTCCTAGTAGCTTTTCTCCATTGTTGATATATCCTGATGAAAGCGTTCGTCATGCTCATTACTTACAGCTCCCCAGTCCAGATGTGAGTGTAGCAAATGGATCTTTAGAGACATATTTCAACCTATTTTTTGATACGATGAGAGCAGATTTTCAATAAGAGTAACGTAATTGTCGGCTTTTTTTATTTTCGAAGGAATTAGTGACCACGAGGCGAAAGTCATTCCATTCCATTCAATATGTGATAAAGTGCTGTCAAAATATTTATCTTTTAGAATATTTCGAATCTATGGCCTAACAAAAATACCTTCTTTAATTTTTGCTTCACTTAGCTTTGGGAATTTCCGACACAGGTACTGAAAAACTGCCCCATCTGTATTTACTGTCTTAACAAGGTTTTTCTTTAGGCCCAATTTGATATGCAGCGGGGGCAACAAAATCTTTTTTGTCTACTAATGCCATATGTTGTACATTATTTTCACTTGGCTCTAATGATTGTCGAACGGACCAGTCTTTTCTCTTGTAATGAAGTGCCCTTGCCCGACTGTCCCATTGACACAGAAAACAGCCAAACTTGATATATCCTAGCTGCAACTCAAGTAAAAGTGCAATCATCTTTAAGTCGCCACAGATCTGCCACTAATGCTCATCGTATTTTATACTTGTCAATAGGTACTTCATATTGTCGTATGATTCATGTGAACTGCATATCCAACAGGAATAGATGGTAAAATATTTCCCATATGAAATAGTACTGCTTTTATATTCAATGTTGAACGGTCTATAAACAATCTCCATTATTCTGGCTTGTAATTTATATTTAAAGCCAACAATACACCGCTAGTGTTATTGCAGAAAACCAAGTTCTCTTCCACGTTAAAAAATGGCGCTAGGCCTTTATGGCGTTTACGAAAATCCCATACTGAAACATTGTCTTCTAATAAGTTCCACTGCTGCAATCTTGATTCTAGTAACTCTGCTTTACTTTTTGGAATCTCTCGCAAGATCGTTTAATTTTGATTGGGTTATTTTATACGATTGGTAACGTGCTGTAAAATCAGGATCGTTAACATGATTTGAATCCAGATCATTGGGACAGCAAACCGCTTAAATCGTTTTTTACTATTTAATCAGTTTCTCAGAATTGAAGCGCATGCATTACAGCTGATATGTGGCACCTACTGTTTATTTTAATTTCCAATATTGTAACTAAAATAAAGCTGATATGCTTTGTTTATCAATGGGATATTGACCGCTTCTGAGACGCAAAAGTCAGCTCGCCACAAACATAACAATTTCAACTATTCGATTCGACTCACTAACTTTGACTGACTAACCCCTCCGCTTTGTTACTGTTTATATGGTTAAATACGACTACTACATTTTAAGAGAATATTCAAGAATTTTCTATTCAATTCCATAATATTCGCAATAGTGGCGTTTATTATTTGTTTGTATACAGGGACTGTTCAGTACAAAGCAGACATAAAAGTCAATTTACATGAGTTTAAATGGCTCCCTTATTTTAAGCCCTAGGGGGGGTTGGGATTTCGTATACGGGGGGGTCATCCCTGGAAATCATCCATGCGGTGATGCCAGGTTGTGCAATAATTTCCTTAACTTCGAAAAAACGTATATTTGGCAATCAGACACCCCTCCATTGTTATAAAAATACAAATATACCACGTGCGGTTATATTATTAATATACAGGGAGACATGACATCACGTGTCTCTAAAACTTGAAGTAATATTAAAAAGATTAGTTTAGTTTCGGTTTTAGCACACCAAAAATGATAAGATTTAATCGATTTTATTTTAGATACATTTTAGCTGTTGTCCAGCGTAGCAATAAGTATACACATTTACTCATAATATTCAAATGTCTCGTGGTAACGATTCTAATAAATTTGTAAGTATAAATTTAGTGCATATAAGTTGTTATAAAGAAGATAATACACATCAGGAACGATACGACATTAACTTCAAATTAGCTTTTGGTAAGAATTATTGATCGACGATTCTTTACCTTTTATCACCTACATCTCGGTAAATAAGACATAATTTCTTCATCGAAAAATTTGTAAATTTATATTAAAAAATGGAAAAATTCGCGAAAGACGTGTGGAAAAGTAAGCAGAAAAGAACTTTGAACCCTTTAGACATATTAAATTTGGCATTTTAACAAATAAATTTCCCCACAAATGATAAATAGTTGATATATAATAATTTATTAATCCAGGTCGATAAACACTACGGAATCAACAAGCTTCAAAACTGCGTTAAATTTTTCTAGGTAGTTTAGGTACGAAAGCCTAAAAATTTTTTTTGAAAATCACCCCCTTTTCTGCTTCTAAACCACTTGTTAAATGTCATGGATCAAATTTCGGTGTAAGTTTACTATGACTACTTTTACGCTATGGCAAACACAATATCCTTTGCCTTAAGTAATTCCAAAAACTATTTGAGTAGAGACATTCCATAAAATACAGTTACATTTAATTATCGGTTGACCATTATTATTGCAATTTTACTACACTGTACTTGGTTGTTGTTTTTATCGATGCTAAATCTACTACTAGCTTTTTTTCAGATAGATCTCAGTTTTCTGTCTACTATTTGAGTGAAATTTGCATTGTCAGTTGGTTTTACACTATATATTCATTTAAATTTTTTTTGAGTTGCATAAATTTTTGGGGCTTGCCTTAGCGAAGGCTATCAGGAAGTTTATTCCTTTGCTTGAAATGTATTTCGTTAATCTAAAAATAAATGGTATGGTCAATTTCAATAAAGTAAGTGGAAAGATCTTTCAACTTTCTGTACATTAAAATTGATTGACATGTACCTTAACATTGGAATACTTATTTGGTTGCAAGCAGAAAATGCTATTGATTAATAAATTGGCTTATGTAACAAATTTATTTCAGCCTAGTGTTGTTGCCCAGTGTCATTTTTGAGCTGTCATTTCTTTCAAACTTGTCAACTGAACGCCCTTAAAATAGGTAGCGTTGTGCGCAAACAAGGACCTTTGTTATAAATAGAGGCCCTTTCGCCCTGACGTTTACTTTTCCAGTTTGATTCAACTGAAGAAACTGTGAACTTCCATATCAATTTATTTGAACTGTCCTTTAGGATTTTGGGTTGGAAAGTCGTTTGTTATCCTGGTAATTCTATTGACTTTATTAGTTATTTTATCTTTTGCCTGTTTGGCATTTGTTAAGTTAGTTTTACCGAGATAAACCGGGAGACTGGGATTTTAGCACTTTTTGCCACCAATAACAGCACAGGGCTTCTCCCTACTGGTTATTATATAACGGGAATCCTCCATACTGACTGTCTGAAATACTGGTATTTCCGAATTTATGTTTTGGGTTTAAATTTTGCGTTTATCTTTTGATGCCACACTAGTGCCTACTCAGACAAGCAGTAAGATAATTTTTATGTTTAAATAACGACCTATTAACTTTGTACATTACATTTATTCTATTCTTTTTTTATGCAAGACATTGACCAATAATTTAGCATACTATCCTATGATCAAAGAATATACAGGGTTATATTACTGTTACAACACCACTAGGTATTAGTTTGCGTTTTGTTAAATTTTATTTAATTTTTATTTGTGAATTTATATGAGCCTAATTTTCATTATAATATATCTAGCTCACACTTCAGCTACACCTTTATCTTTTAATTAAACATTGTTATTATTTCTATTTATATCCGAGTTTTATTTGGTTCACGTGCTCACTTGCTTTTGTATTTTTGTGAATTTGCTTATCTATATGAGTAAAGTTGATAGCTAACTGTTAACAACATCGCGGAAGGGTTTTGAATTCAACCTAGCTACAGATGCAGTGGCGTCCCTACTCTCCGGCATAGGGTTAGTTCGGCAATTTTACTCAGTTGGTGCTGCTACTAACCTTCAACTATCCTCTGGTGATTTTGCTTTAGGCTATATTCTCACTATAGGGCCGCTCTTGATACGCTCTCAATACACTCTCGGTCTAGTAAAATGTTCTCACAGGAGATACAACAAACCAGTTCACACTGTCGGTCTAGCGGAGATTTAGATATCGTAAACTGTTTTTTATTTAAAAATATTTTATCGAACCGAGAGCGTATTGAGAGTGGAACTATAGTGAGAAACAGCCTTAATGTTATTAATTTTTCTTCTCACCTAATTGTAAGATTTTGCCTCTTAAATACCAGTGTAGCGAAATGCTACCAAATAAATATAGGGAGAAAATACTCAAAAACACTAAACGAAAGATTCGTTCCGATTCGAAAGCTTATAAGAGATATTGCCATTTAAATTCAAATAACCTTTGTTACAAAAAAATGTTATTATTGCGTTTATTTCAGGGGGTTTACAAGCTGCACGTTTGATGATAAAAAAATCATTCTCAAACCATCAAAAAAAAATCATCAGAATTCAAAAATTTTGAATATTTAATTTCAGTTTTGAAGCGACCACTGCCAACTGTTATTATTCCGATCGGGATGAGTATTTCGTTAAACAAAACGTTTTTCCGAAACTTGCATCTTGTATTTATTTTATAGCATTCCGTTAAATAATCACAATTTGATTTTCAAAAATATTCCCTAGGCTTTCCTACTTGTCCGATCTGGAAAAATCAAATGAGGTCTTGAAGTTTAAGCTCTCTTATATATGAATATAATATGTTCTAATGAAATTCTTAATAAAGATTTAACGAACATTTTTTGATTGCCAAATTTTCTCGCGCCGAACTGGATGAAAAAATTATTGTGCAAAAATTATTTGATCGTAAGTATATTTGCTCGATCAAGGCCATTTCTGAGGGGATTTATTTATTGAAATATGAAATTAAATATGTTTCGTGGCTCAGAACCCTTGCTGGATTTAAAGTTTGCAACTCGCTTGCAAAATGTTTCTTTTTCCACTTTTTTTGCGTATTTTTATATTTTGCAATATAAATTTGCATAGTTTGACAATCAGGATAACACAGTTCAAAAGAAAATTTTTCGGCGAATAAATCACGTGTTTATAATATTTTGCTCTAGGATTGATGTTAACGCAGATGTAATGAAAAAAGGAATAAGAAAAATGGTCGTTTTTTACATTTCTTTGGTTAACAATTTTACAACCTTCGAGCTCACCCATTCATATTGGCGCTTAGGTAAATTATCATTCCGTAGTGTTTTACCCAGAAAATATATCTACCTCCCGCTACACTAAATTAGAGCTATTTTTGGACCTAATTCGACTGAAAATAAATATAGGGAGAAAGTATTCGAAAACACTTAAAGAAAGATTCGTTCGGATTCGAAAGCTTAAAAGAGATATTTTCATTTAAATTCAAATTATCTTTGTTGCAAAAAAATGTTATTATTGCGTTTATCTCAGGGCGTTTACAAGCTGCACGTTTGAGGATAAAAAAATCATTCCGCTCGTTTACTTCGTATTCAGCGTTGCCACTTCTCCATTTTAGAGTCACTTTCACGGACGATCCGATCAATATATTATTAGATAATGAAGTTTATGTTATTCCTGTGAATTAACGACGAAGCCAACTATCTTCATTTTGTGCTTTATAATATTATATATTATATATACGTTTTTTAGGAAAATATATAGCAAAATTTTTTTGTTATGTATAATTATAACTAAGGCTTTAACCATAATAGCCAATGTTAAAAGTTGCATTTTTTATATTGTATAAGTGTCTGAAGTTTCATTTTTACAAACAATTATATCAACAATGAATACCCGAAGTTTTAAAAGAACATATAGAAACTCGATTAGGCAATGACCTGCCTTAAATAATGAAACTGAAGTTCGAAAAGCCTTTCATTAACTTATTTGTGATTGTATTTTAGTTTTGAAATGTCCATATTTCCCGTTTCAAATGGAAGCGATTATAATATTTCACATACGGCGCTACCACTCCAAATAACAACTAAACAAACAAGTTTACTAACTACGGTTGTAATTGTTATTTATTTTCTAGTTTTCAGTAAATCATAGATTATAATCCCTTCCTTTATAATTGAAATACTCACTAAACCCTGCTTTACCGATGTTTTAGTAATAACCGGTATATTGTAAGATTTTTTTAAAACTACTTTTCGTGGATTTTTTCACTTAGTAGCCAAAAATAAGACATGGTAGATTTAAGAAAATTATTTTATTTTTCGTAACAAATTCAGAAAAATATTAAAACTTTAAAAATCGGAAAACCAGTCAATTTTTTGGTGATCTTTGAGTCCTTTTAAGTATCTTTTTCATATATTAAACCTATAAAATATTTAAAAAAGGTTTCATGTTACTATAAAGGTAGTTTTTTTCATTTTTGCTCTACGTACAATATACAAAGTTTGATATGCACGAAATTAAAAAATTCGGCGTCGATCAAAAGTCCTTAGCCTTTGGTACGGAGTATTTTATGATAAAACATACGTAATTTCATATTAATTGTTAAACAAAATAAGGTATAGGATACTAAAAAATTACCGAAATATAATTTTTCTTTATTTGGTGGAAAAATTGTGTGGGAATTTAAAATGTGATATCAAAAATTTTAAAAAACCAAAGTAACTTCAAAAGAAAAAGTTTTAGCAGTAGGCAAAAATACCAAAAATATGTTCACTCTCTCCCAGAATATCACATTCCTATTAGTTTAAAGTTTAAAAATAATGTAATTCTAACAATTAAACAAAGATTCAAACAATTGCTTGTTTGTACTGACCAAATCTTAAATAAATGCATGTAGCTTGTCAGAAATTATTTACCAAGCATACGTGAGCATTGATCCACTTTCAGCACTGAATGCCTAATCAGTTACATGTTTGTGTATTTTCAACAAACCAACTTCGAAATGGCTGTGGATGCCCCGGTTTCAATTAATCAATTAGAAGCTCTATTGTTAAATATGATCCCACAGTTCCCAGTTGGGGACTGCAAATGATAGGATAGGATAAATTTTATTTTGTATAAAGATAAAGCGACGATAATTAGGATGTTATTATTTATCAAAGTAGTTCACATGCTAAGTTATAATAATACCCTATAATTTAAACAACTGTAGTTAAAGATCATTTTAGCAATGAATGGCTGCATAATTTTGTAACAAAATATCTATCACACCTAAAAAAAAACATATTATTATCTTTATAATAAGTAATATTATATAGGCTTCAAAATTGTCTGGAATGAAAAGTCATTACTGGGACTTCAGGAATTGTAATATAGAGTTGAATAAATTCAAAAGATATTGAAAGGTTGTAACTTTTAGAAATCGTGAGTTCGAACATCATCGAAACAATATTGGCTACGTTCTAAACAACAAACAATGTAATTTTCGATAATATGTATATTTTATGGTTACTGTTGCGAATTTTTGACAATCCGCAAAAAGGGTTGAAAAAAAGCTTAGTTCGTAAAACCAAGTTTCTACTATACTGGGTCTTTTTTCATATTTTGACACCTTCTTTAGAGTAGATACTTGGAGATTAATTTAAAAAATTTAAAGCCATTATCCTGAAAACAAATAACTTTTTTAGTAATGTGTGACGTGTTGTGTAATTTCATATGATTATCACTTAAAACATAATTACAAATGCGATTCTACATAGGTGAGCATACGAAATTCAAATAGACATTTATTTTCGGAAAAAAGGTAAGTTATTGTTAATACAAAAAGAAGATATTATTGGGCCTCCCCTGCATATGAAGTTAGAAAAACTGCGAAAATACCGTTTTCAATATATTCAACATAAAGAGTTAAATTAAAGAGAAAAGAAAAATAAGTTTAGAAATCCATGATCCTGGTTTTCCGAAGTTTTGTAGAGAAAAAAACTGTAAATCATATTGAGTGTAGGGGCCAGGGGATCCGCAGTGGCCCCTTTAATTTAAATGAACCCGTCCAATTTTTTTTTGTTTGTATTTTGAGTCCCTGAGTAATAATTTTTAGGGTGGAAGTTTGTCTGGGTGGGGATAAGATTCTTATAAACAAATAATTGTTTTAACCTTCAAAAATGCAATTTTCGCAAAACCAACTATTGGATCGTATTCTTTGAGTGATTTTAAGCAAGAAAGGTTCTCACTAACTTTTACGTCTACTCTTAGTTTCCTAGATAATTGATATTAAACAATGTGATTTTTGAATACTAATAACTTTTGACCAAAATGAACTTTTTTCAATTTTCTTATCAGCTATAGAAAGTTTGAATCAGCATCTCCAAGCTACAATCAATTTTTTTTTAGCAATAAACAAATGGCTTTCGGCCGCTTACATGCAAGCGCCGTCCCGTGTGGCGGGTGGTGGGTAGCCTACTCACAGGCGCTTCGCATGACCAAGCACGGATATTAATACATCAGAACCGAAAGTCTGCAATATAAGTTTTCCGCATTGCATTAGATGGAACCTAAAAAACATATTTTATTCGATAATCTGATTGTTATTAAACAGAAAAATGTTCATTTTTAAGTTGTTCTACTAACACCGTTGTCGTATTCTAGATGCGTTATTTGATTGAAGATCGTTTTAAATTTATATACGTGTTTAATTAACAAATAATGAAATTTATTTTAGATTGTGTTTATTATTGCATGTTTGTTCTCGAAAATACTTACTTCCATTTTTCAAGACTTACAATTTATAATACACATCGTCAAGACGTACTACACCTGCTGCTTGCAGTATTTTATTTCGACTATTTTCTGTACTAGTAACCTTTATTTTCTCATTGTTTTCACAAATAATTCAAAGCTTTAAATTAATTAAGTCGCTCACTATTAAAAACTTAGTAAAAACAGTAAACACGCGAAACTAACGACTGTTTGGGAAAAATCAAAACAAAAAAACGTGCGTAAATAACCGAAGAATTTAGCGCAATGCGAAAAACTTATATTGCAGGCTTATTTCGATTGTGATGTTTTAAGTACCCGCGCTTGGTTGCGCGATTCGCCTGCAAGTAGGCTACCCTCCACACGCCACAAGGGACGGCGAATGCATGTAAGCGGCCGAAAGCCATTTGTTTATAGCCAAAATAAACAATTAAGACGTAATTTTTTCGTATGGCATTTGATTGTAGCTTGGTTTAACGAAAATCCCATTTTTAAAGTTTTAAACAATTAGTTGTTTAGAACAACCTTATCCCCACCCGAACGAAATTCCACCCTAAAAATTATTGTTCAGAGACTCGAAATACATAAAAAAAACACTTGAGTGGGTCCATATAAATTAAAGGGGTCACTGCGGACCTCCTGACCCCTACACTAATTATTTAGGTCTTGCAGGCTCTTGGACATAAAATGTCACGCAAAGTGCACATTCTTGGCTGATATTTAAATTATTGTTCTAAATATGGGATATATCAGCGACGAGCAAAGGAGAGGATTTCCATCAGGACATATTGAACATGAAATGGTGGTATCAAGGAAAGTAGAGTACTGCTAAGACTAACAGATAATTGTTGAACTTTCGGGAGAGAAAATCCAAATTTCACAAAAGACAATGTAATTCATCCGTTCATTTTTAAGTGTTTAATAATAAAGAAAATCTTATTATTTAAACACATAATAAATTTAAATAACATGCCTACGAGATATATCTATACTAGTATACGAAAGGAGAGTTTTTATTTGTTATAGATAACCGAAAAATCGACTTAAATAATAAGAACCAAATTTTAGCTTACGGTTCATGAAATAACTGGAAAACTTTAGAGCTACATTTTATCGCTATTAAAATCAAAGGTAAAAGAATAATGTTTCAAAGCATTAGTATATTTGCTCTCCGCTAGGTGGCGAAAACACTGTGGAGTGCTACCCCAGTGATCATAGACGAAAACCTGGAAAAGCAGCACCGAGGAAAGCCAAGACCCATCTTTCTGCGGAAAAGTTCTTGCAACGATTTTTTGGGATTGCAGAGGCATATAATTGATGATTTGCTCCATCAATGGCGTACACTTAATGCTGCGTACTACTGCCAAATGCTTCATGAAGTGAAAATTACCTATCGACGAAAAAGGCGAAACATGCCTATTCGAAGTACGATTCTGCTCCATGACAACGCTCGGCCACACCAAGCTGCATTAACCTAAGAAAAATTGGACAAAATTCATTGAAAAACACTGTAACATCCTCCCTGCAGCCCCGATCTGTCGCCGGGAGGTCATTACTTTGACGACGACGTTCGCGCGCAATTGGTTACAGATGCGACCAGATTCAATCTTTTGATGACGAAATTAAAATACTTCCGATTGGATGGGAAGAATGTGCGAATAAAAGAAGAGATTATATAGAAAAATAAGCTATATTGAAAATTTTATTTACTGTATCAATAAATGTTCTAAAACAAAAGTCCGGTTCATATTTGATTCGCCTTCGTATATGAGATTAATTAAACTTAAAACTATAAATCAATTAATAATTACTATGAATATTATACAAGGAAATGTGCCTCGAAGTTACCTTCAATAATAATCTATGAAAGGTTACCGAATGCAAACGTATCTTATTTCAAAGATCTCTATTCATCTGTTCTCGAATAAGATTTAAATGCCCTAAATATATTTAATAACAACCAATATCCGGAAACGTAGCAACTGTCTAAGCACATCAATAATTATGTGAATGCAATTCGATAGCAAGATATTAATTATCAAGAAAAAAGGATTAAGTAATTAGCAAATATCACAAATTAGACTAAAAAAATTATAATAATTAGATTTCGCATGAGCCGGATAGTTTAAAGTTTCAAATTCAGTAAATCATACAGTTTTCTGAACGCAAAGTCTAACAATGCGAGGATAGCCGGGACCCGGCAAAACTGGCGTTGCTAATTGCCATTTGACATATCCATTGTAAAGTTTGATATTGAAAACGATATGCATATTCAAACGGGCGCTATTTGTGTTGTTTATAGTAACTTCAAATAGGCTATTGACTATAACTTTTTGTAAGGGACAAATTAATAACAGCATTTTGATGACTGAGTACGATCCTCTGGCAATCAAATATGGTAAAATCACAAAGTGCTACTAAATTCAGGGGTGCGTTTTTGAGAACGGGGTAGAAATGGCACTTTTTCAGTTTTTCAAAAATAACTAAACAACTATGCATTTTCAATATTTACATACGATTTTTTGCAGGGAATTGAATTTTCTATCGAAACGTATTCTTTGGAGGTCAAAGAAATAGTTTGTGAGAGTTAGTGTTATATTAATTTTATAATAATAAAACGTGGTTTTATAAATGCAGAAGTGTTGAATGTCGTGTAGAATCTAAAATCCTTTCATCATTAAATAATCAGTACAGTTATATAAAATGAAAACAAAAGTTCTATGCTCAAGGTAGTACAACTCAATTTATTTTGTTTCTTCATTCATTCAAGCTACTATACATTGTCAAGAGCAATGTTTACTTCAACATTTTCAATATCCGCTTTAGAGATGTCCTGATTAGACGCACTTTCGCAGTAGACTCCTGTGCACTATTTACAGCAAATGGAGCATATAGTGCCTAATTTCCTGCAACCACAGTTTGATTAGCAGTCTTTCAAACATTTACATGTTATCTGTTCAAGCAAAGAATGTGGTGCAGGTGGCTGTGTTGCGGGAATCGCCATCAAATCATCTTTCGACGAATTCTAATCCCATTCAATAGCATTTAGTTTATGCTCTTTCCAGTGTTGCATTTGGAAATAAGTTAGAAGTCCGTGTAATATTACAGCACCAGATGTTACGACAGTGTAAATGTGATATTCTTAGACTTGATTTTAAACGATGCTAATGACATTTAGCTGAAGACATATCATTAAATTTCGCACCAAACAATAAAGCCACCATCGAATTTGCTGCATTACCTAACACTTCCTCATTTGCATCATCTTGTTAAAATTCTTCTACCATTTAACAAATGTTATGACAGTTTTTGTCCTTTCTGTTAATTAAATATATCTAGTCCCTAAAGTGAAGTAAAATTTTATTATATTTGAGTTACATTAAAAAAACAAAAGAAAACAATAGTACATTTATTTTTATTTAAATTAGTTAGAGTTTATTATGGCAATATTTTGTTTCCCATTATCATATTTTCGACTAACACGGCAGTAAAAGTTGTTTCCAAAAGGCTTACATTAAACAGACTACAGGATTACTTTCTATTGTTATAAATTACAATCCTTCTTGCCTAAATCTTAATTTATTTAGTTACGGCTTCTGTAAGAGAATAATTAGCATTATTCCGTGGATAATGCTTTATTTATTTATATGTTAATTACTATTTTTATTTCTCAGAGAGCTGAGACTTAGCTTTTTTATCATAAAAGATTCATCATAGGCCTAAATGTTATCATGTAGAAAAAATCATACCTTGTAGCATCTTCCATCCCCTGCTCTACATACTCAAAATAAAGACAGTGCTATATTGCGCTAGTATAGTAGACTCTGTGCTGCTTGGTAACATAGATACTTGAAGAATTAGCATATACTACCTTTTTGCGCATTAAAAATGTGTATTGTATTTAACTTAGGTACCGTTAAGCTGTAATATCATATACAGGGTGTCCGGGAAAATAGGGGAAATCTCTCGGATATGAAAAGAACCCGTGAAAGGAATACTACAAGTTCACATACTTATGCATTTGATAGCAATGCATTGCGCTCATACGCGCGTTAGCAAGCATGTCTAGACTTGAACTAGAGCTGACGCAGACTTGTACAGACTTGTGTAATTCGTCGATTATCAATATGAATATCAAAGGCAAAAACTGTTTATTGGTTTTCTGAATTTTGGAAGGATAACCAAATATTTTCAAGAACAAAAATAGACCTAATAGACAAGTTAAAATGAGTCAAAATTGTCTTCTTTGGGAGTCTGGAGATAAGTAAGTACATTTTTTTAAATAATATTATTTTTTAATATATTCTGATACTCCGATTGCCGATTATGAAGTAAAGGTCAACCATTATTTTAATTGATCCTTTACAACCGTATTAATTTTTTAATTATTTTGTTATATTTTTTGTTTTAGCAGTCGGTATTATCTACTTTCTATTTTTTCTTCTTTCTTCCTGTCAATCTATATAGACGAAATTCAGTTGTACACGATTTCTGTGTATTTAACTATAAGAGACCATCCACCGCCATAAAGATTAAAGTAAGGTTCTACGTGGGGAAATAATTTCGAATTGCAACTTTTATGGGATTTAAATAGCTCCATTTTTGTTTTTATATAATAGTTATTAAACATAGCCATATTTAAGAGGAAATATGGTATATATTGGACGTAACTCCTATTTGAACATGAAATACTCTTCTGGAGCTCCGACAACCATTTTATTTGCGAAATTTCTCATATACCCTGAGTTCTCCAATGCCGGAAATTGAAAATTTCCCAGCAATGGACTGGAAAATTGGCACATAGAATTTGTCGGACAATATGACCACCACTCGATTGTATTAACAGCAATTAAATGTGAAAAAATCAACTGGTGGGTAATAAAAAAAATAGGTACACGTTTTTTGACACGAAAAATATGTAACACAACGTGTATATGTTTTCTTCCTACCAATTAGCTGATTTTTTCGTACTTCTTTAATTAATGTTTGTACAGGGTGAGTCAACGATTGGATGAAGTAGGTTTGTGCCTTTTCGGTGAAATTAACAAAGAAACTATATTTATTGTTTGATACAGTTTATTTTTACGCAGATTTTAAAAATATTTAGGACTCTACAGGTTGAGCCAAAAAACTAGGACAGCATAAAAATGTATTTTTTTAAATAGAACACCCTATATACGAATCGTATTTTCGATGTAGCTTATAATTTTAAATCTTTTTTATTAAGGGTTTACTATAACAAAACTTTATAGTTTCTGAGATAATTAGGTTTAAAGAAAAAAAGTCACATTTTCAAGCATCAATTCAATCCTAAATAACGTTTTCAATTTTGTGACAAATATATTCAAATTTGGAATTTAGCAAGGCCAAGGACAAGTTAACATAATTTTTACCTAATATTTACAATAAAAGCTACAGGGTGTTGAACACATCGGCTCAAATTTGAACAAGTTTAAATGAATAAATATCTTTTTTTTTTAAATGGTACACCCTGTATATTTTCATGTTATTTAATAGAGTAATAAAAACCCTAAAAGTTTTGTTCAATATATCCTATACCTATTTATAATAGTTGATGAGATATTTCAGTTTTTCTTATTTTCCATACTTTTTTACAGAAATAGTCTTCATTATCATAGTAGCCATGGCAAAAACAATGTAAAAGAACATTTTTCTGTGTGTCAAATTTATAACCGCAATCGCTTCTTTTGGTTTTTATGTAGTGTAGTTTGGTTTTTTTTGCATTCATCTTATATTGTAAAATGAATTTTCCAAAGAATGAGTTAATAGATATGATTTATACAATAGGAGAGGCTCAAAAAAATTGCCTTCTTGCTAAAAGAATTTACAAAATGAAGTATCCTGATCGACGCCAGCCTAATACCCATACTTTTCAAAACTTAATGCAAAGATTTGATTCTTCTGGTACTGTTGATTATCCAAAACGTAAAGTGGTCAACAAACCAGTAACTAATGAAGAAAAAGAATTACAAGTATTGTTAAATGTTCAGGAAAATCCTTATATTGGTAGCCGTCAGTTAGCAGCATTATGTGAAACATCACAATCCACCGCTAATCGTACTACCAAGAAATATAGGTATCATCCATATCACATGGAATTACACCTAGAATTGCATGGACAGGATTTTGAAAGTCATGTAAACTTTTGTCGTACAATAAATGCGGAGATTCAATTAAATCCAAATTTATTATGCAAGGTAATGTTTAGTGATGAAGCTACTTTTAGAAGTAACGGTGCCGTAAATAGACGCAACATGCATTATTATGCCACAGAAAACCTATTTTGGATTAGAGAGGTGCAACATCAAAACCACTGGTCATTAAATGTTTGCTGTGGTATTCATCATAATCGAATTATTGGACCCCACTTTTTTAATGAACCACTAAATGGCCATAGTTACCTGAACTTTCTACAAGAAGAACTACCCCAACTGCTTCAAGGTCTCGATAGGGATGAGCTCGACAGTATGTGGTTCCAACGCCTCCACATTACCATCGTGAAGTTCGTGCGTTTTTGGACCAACGATATCCGCAAAAATGGATTGGACGTGGGGGTTTCATTGAGTGGCCACCAAGGTCTTGCGACATCACCCCATTAGATTTCTTCCTATGGGGTTATATTAAAAATAAGGTGTATGTTAATCCACCAACAACAGTGGAAGATATGCGAAACAGGATTAGGGATACCTGTAGAACAATAACGCCACTAATTTTGTCCAGGGTCCGAGAAAATCTGCAAAAAAGACTAAATTTGTGCATTGCACAAGAGGGTCGTTTATTCGAACACTTATTAAAAAGAAATAATTAATCTCAGTATTTAATAGGTAATTTTTTTGTTTCAATTTAGTATAAAAGTAAATATGTATTTGCCTTGTCGTTATTGTTGTGTTAATTTTTTCACATTATGTTTAATTAAACTATTGCCATTGTAATATAACGAATAATATATTTCATCATATTTAACCACCTTCTGTTTGTTTCTGTAGTTTCTTTTTATTATTTTACATGGCTACTATGATAATGAAGACTATTTCTGTAAAAAAGTATGGAAAATAAGAAAAACTGAAATATCTCAAAAACTATTATAAATAGGTATAGGACATATTGAACAAAACTTTTAGGGTTTTTATTACTCTATTAAATAACATGAAAATATACCATTAAAAAAAAAGATATTTATTCATTTAAACTTGTTCAAATTTGAGCCGATGTGTTCAACACCCTGTAGCTTTTATTGCAAATATTAGGTAAAAATTATGTTAACTTGTCCTTGGCCTTGCTAAATTCCAAATTTGAATATATTTGTCACAAAATTGAAAACGTTATTTAGTATTGAATTGATGCTTGAAAATGTGACTTTTTTTCTTTAAACTTAATTATCTCAGAAACTATAAAGTTTTGTTATAGTAAACCCTTAATAAAAAAGATTTAAAATTATAAGCTAAATCGAAAATACGATTCGTATATAGGGTATTCTATTTAAAAAAAATACAACTTTATGCTGTCCTAGTTTTTTGGCTCACCCTGTAGAGTCCTAAATATTTTTAAAATCTGCGTAAAAATAAACTGTATCAAACAATAAATATAGTTTCTTTGTTAATTTCACCGAAAAGGCACAAACCTACTTCATCCAATCGTTGACTCACCCTGTACAATCGAGTGGTCATATTGTCCGACAAATTCTATTTGCCAATTTTCCAATCCAATGCTGAGAAATTATCAAATTCCCGCATTGAAGAATCCAGTGTATACGAGAAATTTCGCAAATAAAAAAGTTGTCGGACTCGTCAAAGTTCCGAAAGAGTATTACTCATGTTCAAATAGGAGTTACGTCCTGTAGACTACTATATTTGCTCTTAAATACCGCCATGTTTAATAGCTGTTATATAAAAACAAAAATGGAGCCATTTAAATATCATAAAACTTAGCAATTCGAAATTAATTCCCCACATAAAGCCTTAGTTTAATCTTTATGGCGGTGGATGGTCTCTTATAGTTAAGTACAGAGGAATCGTGTACAACTGAATTTCGGTATTATAGATTGCGTCAGGAAAAAAGAAGAAAAGATAGAAAGTAAATAATACCGATTGCTAAAGCGGAAAATCTATCGAAATTATTAAAAAATTAATACCGTTGAAAAGGATCGATTAAAATAATGACTGACCTTTACTTCATAGTCGGCAATCGGAGTATCGGAATATACTAAAAAATATTATTTAAAAAAATGTACTTACATATTTCCAGTCTCCCAAAGAAGACAATTTTGACTCACTTTAACTTGTATATTAGGTCTATTTTTGTTCTTGTAAATATTTGGTTATCCTTCCAAAATTCAGAAAACGAGTAAACAGTGTTTGCCCTTGACATTCAAATTGATAATCGACGAATTAAACAAGTCCGTACAAGTGTGCGCCACAGTTCTTACAGCTCTAGTTCAAGTCTAGACATGCTTGCTACCGCGCGTATGAGAGCAATGCGTTGCTATCAAATGCGTAAGTATTTTTATAAGTTATAAGTACTGTAATCACAAAACGAATGGTAATTTAATAAAATATGCTTAACTAGTTTCTTTGTCTATTCTAAGTATTATGTAAGTAGATATGAACAAACTTTTTAAGTACATTATGACTGTATTAGCACAATGCGTTGCTATCAAATGCGTAAGTATTTATAAGTTACAATTACCGTACAAAATAAATGGTTATTCCCCGATGGTTTAATGAAATATGCTTAACTATTTTCTTTGTCTGGTTCTAAGTATTATGTAAGTAGCTATATACAAACTTTTTAAGTTCGTTATGATCTTTACGGAACGCTTAAATTTTGGTGATGCACTGCTAAAATAGGATCCCCTTTCGTGGACCCCCACTCATGTATCTCCAACTTTTTATCCGTTGACATGCACCCCTTACAGATCGCAGTCGACTCCTGGGGGACCATATGGAGCACAGTGGGAAATAATGTTTTAAAGTATAACCGACATTAAGGATAAATTTTGAGTTTAGTACGTCTCTATATAAATATAGATGTTATCAATATTACACACTTTGAACCATCAATTAAGAATATGAAATTGCAAGGAATTCATTACATAGCATAGAGTTGTTTAAAATAAACCATCTTAAATTACACAGGTTTACAAAAAAAAATAGATGCCTATTTGACCAGATCATTTTATTCTTATGACGCTTTGAATCCAAGTCTGAGGACGGCTAACTTCTATCACGTCAGGTTCAAGGTTATTTTAAGATCAAATGAAGTAAAATTCACTAAAGTAGTGGGAATAGGGGGCTTCTAGTTGACCCCCCCACCACTTTTTTGATTGGTCAGCCAAGAATGACCTTGTTTCTGATTGGCTGCCCAAGTTCGCCCCCTATTTCGATTGGTTTCATAAACTCCGCCCCTTTTTGCTCCACCTCCTACCTCCTTCCTAACCACCACAGTAGTTGGAGGGGAGCTGGTAGCAGTTGGAGGGGAGCTGGTATTTTAAAGGACTGAATCTGAGCGAGCTACATTCATTTACAACTAGTCTTAAGCTTATATAGAAGATTCACCACTAATAAAGAACAGTGTTAAATTAAAAATAAGTGGTAGTTATGAACAGTGATTTGCAAAATGAAATAATCAAATTAGGTAAACAGTTTACTAAACTTCAAAATTCCGAATTAAAGAATGCAATGCTAAGGAAAACACACCCCGAGTGGGCACAGGTATATTATGAGACTGCCTTCCAATACCAATTAGCTGCAGAAGCCTGTTTAAATTATAGAAAAACCCAAAATTTGCCGAAGTTCTTTCATGAAATAAAGAAAATAGGATTCAGTTACTTTTTAAGGATATTGAAGGATTATATAAAAGATCCTGATATATTAAAAGAAATCGTGGAAGAGGAAGAGAGAGATAAAGAGATATTGAGAAACAGGGAGGTTTTAGTGTAGGATTTATTATGGAATTATTAATAAGAGAAATGTATGAAGAGTTTTTGATGTCCGCAGCCTGTTCCGAGTTTTATGCATATGAAGGTCAAGAAAGTGAAGCGCAGAATATTATATTGTTTTTAAATTATATGGAACATGCGGAATTATGTTTACTAGCAGCTAAATGTTGTAGCGAATATTTAAAAAATAAAAATATAGATATTTTAATATGTAAACTTCAAGAACTAGGATTAAATAATAATATTTCATGTATTAAAACAATGTTAGAAAATAAAACACATAATTTGTAATCAAGTCTTTTATTACATAAAAAAATTGTTGTAAAGGTAATAAACATTTGATAATGCACATACACATGGTATTTTTTGATGATAAAAGCAGCAAGGATCCATTTTCTTTAGGGTGGGTTGTTCATCAATCTCGATAACTGGTTTCATGGAATACTTCTTTACGAAATCTGCCTTTTCTTCCCCTTTTACATAAACATAGTCCACCTTAGCGCTTAAATCTCTTATGATATCTCCACATTTGTGTAATGGTGTAAATCCTTCACACCATTCAATGCAATGGTAATTTTTTATTAACCACAGAGCTTGTTTGTGTAAATAGGATGGTAAATGACCCATCGGAAATGGAGCTTTGAAAATAAAATGACTTGTCTTTTGCCCATCGTACGCTGCTAATTCCTTTACAATAAATTTATTATTTTCAATTTTGAATCCTTGAAGATCTAGAATAAGTTTCATATTTTCAAATATTTGAATTTCTTGATCATTTCTACTTTTAATTGATATTCACTTATTTGTTTTTTTAATTTCTGCAACTGAAGTTGAAAATCTAATACTCGAACTGAAATCTCGTAAGACATTATATAAATGAAGAATTCTGGTTTGGCTACGTTAATAAATATCAAAATTGACGCGTGCGCTCTTAAGCGTAAGTAGCGGTTTGTTTAAAAAGAGTATTTTATCTTAAGGAAATTGTATTACAACTGTTTCACAATTTTTGTTAATGGATTGTAACTGAAAACTTTATCATGAATTATAACACAATATGCCGCTGTTTTAGGGGGAATTTTTTCCTTGGTTTCAAATTCAATTCTCATGGTTACTGGACCTGTTTGTAGTAAATCTCTTTGATGTGAACAATTAATGTAAACTATAGGAGCATTTTCTTTAAATTCTTTCGGATTAAAAATTGGTTCCACTGGAGAGTTATAATACCCTTGACGAAAGTCTGTAAACATTTCATACAGAGTAGCAAATTTATTATTTTCAAAGTCAAGTTGAAGATCATTGTAAGGATATCTTTCTGAATTTAAAAAGACATTCATATTTCTTAAATTACAATGATCAAATTTACTCATATCCATTTTTAGATTGCCACGTCTATTTTTCTGAAAAGCAATTAGAACATGACGTGGCGTTTCGACTTTTGTAGATGTTTTTACGGGCCAGTTGTGCCTCGTAGTTTCCAATAACTCTGGATATTCAACTAATTCCCAGCTTCGGAAGGTTATTAGTATATCACTATTTTTGTCAATAATTTTGGTAAGTGCTAATTCTTGCGGAATCGCTACAGTAAGATGAGGAACTCTCCAACACAACTTGGTAATTTTAACTTTGGGTTTTTCATCTTCATTACTGGATAATAATGCATTTGTATCATCATTACTTCTTATTAGAATAAGTTCTTGTTGTGAATTAAGAATAATCTTATTATAATCTTCAAAAAATCCTGAATACATCTTTAATGGTATACATAATGAAACATTACCTTTGTCATCAGTCATAATTTTTTCTTTAGATTTTGTTTTCGGATACCAACCGGCATTTTCCAATTTAGCACTTTCATTTTGATTAAATGAAATATATCCCTTAAGAGTTGAAGTTATACCAATATCCCGAACGGAGTCAATAGTAACACCATTTAAAATATAGCGTAATTCTTTAAATAAAAATGCCGGAGCATTATTAATTAAAACAGTATTAGCTAAAGGGGAATCATCTTCTTTAGTTACTTGCAATTCCACATAAATTTCACTTTTGCAAGGTAAAGGATATTTTCCTGTTTGTTGCAAAGCAATTCTGATTTCATCATTTGGTCCGAGTTTTGTAGGATTAAAAGGATCGAAAGAAAGAATTTCCCAGCTTAATATTGATTCATCAACCAATACATTTTCTCTTACATTTAAATAATCCATTTTTATTTAAGTTTAAAACCCAAACTTTGAAGAAATTTTCTATTAGAAGGTGTTAACCTTTGGAAGTTTGATTTCCTACTAAAGGAAGTTGGTTTCTTTCTTGTCTTATTAATGTTTTTATTATTAAATTTTCTAGTAAAGTTTGCAGATTTATTGTTATATAATATTACCATCTTTAATCTACTTTTTTAAGATGTAGTCTGATGGTTATGGTTTCTTCTCTAAAATTAACCAAATCACCTTCCTGATCTATTATTTTAATGGCTATTTTATCAATTACTTTAACGGTGACTGGGAAATATATGACGTTTTGAGGTGACTCAATTATTTTGAACCCTGGAGCAACGCTCGGGAAAAATTGGTGTATTATATGAACAGGTTTCCCGTTTAAATATGATCCCTCTGCAATACTGCAGTCTATATTTATTGAATTTACTTTAATTATTTCCGCGGGAAAATCTGATATATGTTCAATGTTGGCTTCCAATCGCCCATTTTTAAACCCTAATAATTTACCAATAGTTCCTTCACGAAAAGTTATGGGGGCTGAACATTTAAGATGTGTACGTAAAGTATTATTATTTGCATAAAGACTAAAACTAATTTTATCCTCATCCAAGAGTTTTTTTAAAAAATCTGTTATGTCTTCTAATTCGTAGCTACCTGGGGGTATGGCTATTTCTAAATTTTCATCATGAATTAATACATTATTCCCAACATCAATATTGGGAATTGCATTAAATGTTTCGAAATTTACAAGACCGATAACATATTCAACATCTTCATCTAAATATATTGGAGGATGTAACTCTGATGTTAAAATAGCGGAATTGCCGCTAAGAACAAAACTATATGACATTTTACTTTAAAAATATGTTTAATAATAAACTAAAATTAGGTGTTACATATGGTTATAAAGAAATTTTAGACACAATTGACCACAATTTGTTTTGTTAAAGTTTTGATAACTGTTATAATTATAATTAACAATATTATTATTTTGGTCGCTATAAAAATATTTAATTAATTCAGAAGGGGGTCGCAAATTACCATAACTATCAAAATATATTATGTTTTTTCCTTTTTTTGTATATGCTATCCAGTGAGTACCAACACCACTGTGATTATCTAGATTGACAATTGCACTTTCAATTAACTTTATCTTTTTTGGTAATTTATCCCTCATAAAAATACCACGAAAGTTGGGAATTTGTAAATATTTAGCGTATTTAAGTAAATCGTAATTTGTAAGTGCTTTTCGAGGTATATGTTTTAGCAGTTTTTTGAATAAGGTTTCAAGTATAATCCACATCCTGTTTTATAGGGTTTTAAATAAAGTCCACTTCCTTTTTTTCCTACCGCAATGGACTCCATCATTTGATTGTGTCGTTTAGATTCTTCTAATTTCGCTTTGGCTGCTTTTGCATCATTTACTGCTTTAGCAATACCTGCAGCCCCTCCTCCAAGAGCACCAAGAGCAGACAAACCAGCAAATAAAGGTATAAGTGGAAGAAATCCGCCAGTCTTTGGGATTGGAATTACCCTTTTCTTTGGAGGTAACACTTTACCAGTTTTTTTAATAGCTTTTAAAGCAGTTTGAATACTTTCATTTAGGTCTTTAAAACGTTTCCCCTTAATTCCTTTTCTAGCTTTTGAAATTACCTGAGATAATGATAGTCCTCGTCCTTTTCGAGTTTTTCGCTTGAACTTTCTTCTCGTTCGAAGTCCCATACCTAATTTTCTTTTAATTTTCATAGCACCAGTAATTCCTAGTGCAGCAGTTTTTTCCCCAAAACTAGAATCTTTAGCTTTGAACCTTGATAAAGCTTTGTCAGCTAATACTTTATCAGCTAAATGCCTTCTTTTTATATCATTTGATTGTGAGTAAGCAATATCGTGTTCTTTACAAGCCTCATCCAATAAATTTATACCTTTATCACCTCTTGACAATCGTTTTTCCAATTTTGTTCCAGGTCCACAAAAATTATAACCAGGAATATGCAATTCAAAGGGTAATTTATTTATTAATGAGTTTACTAAACCACTTCCTTTCCTTTTGCTGTTTGTCTTGTAAATGATTCGTTTATTATGTGATGGAAACATTATATATAGTTGCAATCCTAGTGATAACTAACCAGTTACATCACAATACTGAATATTAATAGTTTGTTTTATATATAAAATGAGAGTTGAGAAACAACCATACTCTATAACAATTAAGGATCATGAAAGTTCAGTGAATGGTTTTAGAAAACATGGAAAACTGTTTGAGGGAAATAGTAAAAGAGGGTTAATTATTGGCCCGTCAGGCTGTGGCAAAACCAATGTTATTATTAGTTTGATTGAAGATCCGAATGGTTTGCGATTTGAAAATCTGTATGTTTATTCAAAATCCTTATATCAACCAAAGTATAAATATTTGAAAACACTTTTTAAACCTTTGAAAAAAATTGGATACTATGAATCTGAAAATGAAGAAACAATTGTTTCACCAAAACAAGTTAAACCAAACTCTATAATAATATTTGATGATATAGTGTGTTGTAATCAGAATGTTGTAAAGGACTATTTTTGTTTCGGAAGACACAAAAATACTGATTGTTTTTATTTATGTCAAACATATTCTTCTATTCCGAAACAATTAATTCGTGACAATGCAAATTTAATTGTTATATTTCAACAAGATCGAACAAACTTAAAACATATTTATGATGATCATGTTAATGTTGATATGTCATTAAACCAATTTAATGAGTTGTGCTTAATATGTTGGAAAGATAAATTTGGATTTTTAGTAATAGACAAAGACTCTAATGTGAAATCTGGCCGATATCGAAAAGGATTTGATTCATATATTTACTTATAAAAATAAACGTTTGATGGTAAATTATACCAATCATGGATGAACGTTTAGCAAGAGAGCTAGTTAAATCAAGAAAAGCTGTTAAACAAAAATATCAGAGTTTAAAAAATGCGGAATTTGAGGCGCAAACTAAATTGGAGGAAACATATAAACCGATAACTCAACCCTTACAAGAATTAATTTCAACGATTGGTAAAATTGAACCTGTTGAAATAAAGGAAGAGCTACACACACCAATTAAAAAAATTTATGAAACACCACAGAAAAGATCAATTCAAACACTAACACCAAAGAGAAAATTACAATATGGAACATCAACACCAGAAAAAAGAAAGACGGGAAAAACTCCACTCCTTCCTACAGAAATACCATCGATTATTGACTGGGACGCGAGTTTAGCTTCAGCAAGTCAAATGCCATCTATACAACAAACAAGTATTATTGCAGAAACAAACCCTTCTTCAGGTTCACACTCCACAATAGGAAATCTTTCAGATATACTGGAACAAACACGGCAAACAGTTAGAACATTTGTTGATACAGATTTATATAAAGAATATTTATTAGGATTTGATGAATTACCTCGCCAATATATTGATAGCGGTGTAAAAGATGTTGAACATGAGTTTGATCACCAATATGGAATAGTTCATGATTTGGAAACCGAGAAATTCTTTTTGGGTTTAACTCAAAAACCTGTCGAAATTATTGGTAAAAACATCAAAATTGAAGGAATAACCTATACAGGTACACCAGGTTTATATGAGTTATTATTTAAAAAAGAACCAATAGGGTATAAAAAACAAGATTTGGAAAATTATATGGATATTTTAAAAAGAACCAATGCATACCGTAGAAATAATGATCCAAATGAGCAGGTGCAGGGGAATGGATCACATAAATATATTTCTATAATAGGACCTTATTTGCAAAGCAAAGGAATTACAAAAACTAAAACTCTAAATCCCGAATCTCAACAAGCAGTCCAGGGATTTTTTGAAAGACGCAAAGCTCCATATAGAGAAAGTCGAGTGTCTTCAAAAAAAACCGGATTTGGTATAACTTTAAAAGTTAATAAACCTAATACAGATTACATATATTGGGATAATGTAAACGAACTTGTTGAGAGACTTCGACTATTGGTAGCATCCATGCTTGCGGGACACACTGGTCATAATAATGAAATTATTTCCATTATTGAAGAACTAAGAGAAGCGAATATTATTATATAAAAGGACATAATAGATACTTTTAAACATTTCTAAAATGACCATCGATAAATTTGGTCGTCATATTTCAAAAAAATCTGCTCTAAACACATTATTATCACTAGAAAATAAAATATTATCAAATGTTGAAGAGAAAATAATAAAAATTTTTAAAAGCGATGTCAAATATATTGAAAACAAATTAATTCAAAATTTAGATCCCAGGTTGAAAAGCGATGTTAATAATTTAAATAAGAGAATAAATGAATATGATAACAATATACAAAATATTGCAAAAAAGATTAAGTTATTTGAGGATAAAGTTATTCCTGAATATAATGACAAGATAATTAATTTGAAAAATACTGTTGATGGAAATGATGAGGTAGTAGAAAAATTTTCTCAGAAAGTTTCTAAATATGCAAATGACTTTGACGTAGTGAAGTTAAAATATGATAAAGTTGATGATTTTGAAAATGAAATAAAAAATGAAATTACTTCAATTAAATCAATAATTAAGGATACTTCAGCAATTGACAATGTCAAGAACAGTATTTCCAAGGAAATTACATCAAAGTTTCAAAATTTTACTAATTTGCTTAATGATAGAGTAGCAGAAGAAGTAAGGAATTTTAAGAAAATACATGACGTTATGGATAAAAATACACAAAATCTTGAAAAATCAATGAACACTCATTTCCTAATTCACAAAAAAGATACCGACAAAGTTAATGAATTTAAAGAACAAATTAAAGAATTTGAAATTAAAATCAATGCATATAAATCAAATTTACAATATTTAGAAGACAAATTTAAGGAGGATTTTCAAAACGAAAATGAAAAAATTGAAACAAAATTCAAAGATCAAATTACAAAAGATAATGAAAAAATCGAGGATATACTAAAGCAATTAAACAATCTGAAAACCAAATCTGAAACGTCTTTTGACGAGGGAAATTTTACAAAGGCAATCGATGAGAAATTACAAAAAGAATTAGAATCCTTACTAGAAGTAGTGCAAGCTATAATAGAAGTTTCTAAAAAGGATGTATTAATTAAAATTAAAAATAATAGTTCAAAAATCGAGGAGACTTCTTTACTCATAAAAGAACTTGAAACATCTTATACAGATATACTACACAAAGCTGAAAAGACAGCGTCAGACATAAAAAATAATAGAAAAAAAAATTGTGAAAATGACATTAGATATTACAAATGCAGAATTTCAATTAGGAAAAGATATAAAAAATCTAGAAGATAAATTAACAAAAGAAATAAAATCTTTAAACGAATTAGTTCAAAGAGCTGCTGAAGTTTCTAGAAAAGAATTTAATGATACAATGAATTATGCAAGAGAAGAAATGAATTCAACATTAGGTGGTTTCAAAAAAGATTATACGTTATCAAATGTTCTTTTGGAAACTAAATTTAATGTAAAAATGTCTGATCTTAATAACAACATCACCCAAATAAATTCGTCAATAAAAGAAATTAGAAATGAAAATAACAAATCATTTGAAACAATGGAAAATAAATTTAATGTAAAAATTTCTGATCTTACTAACAACATCACCCAAATAAATTCGTCAATAAAAGAAATTATAAATGAAAATAAAAAATCATTTGAAGCAATGGAAAATAAAATTAAAGAACTTACTAAAAAAAACTGAGATGATTTTTTTATATTTTACAACATCAGCGATAAAGGGCTTTTATAAACGGTTTAGAAGGAGGTAAAGTTATTTGTGGGATTTATTTTCGAGAGTAAGGTATAAATTAATAATGAGTAAAATTAAGCAAGACGTTGTAAATGAATTACATAAACCGGCGAGAAGGCGATATAGAAGGAGACGAACAATTGTAAAAGGGCTTAATGATCTATTTCAAGCTGATCTGATAGAAATGCAGCCATATGCGAAATTTAATAGGGGTTTAAGATATATTTTAATGGTAATAAATGTGTTTTCTAAATTTGTATGGGCAGAACCTGTAAAATCCAAAACTGGTAAAGATGTAGCAGCTGCAATGAAAAAAATTCTATTAACTTTAAAAACTCCCCCAACAAATCTTAATACTGATCAGGGTAAAGAATTCTTTAATCAAGACTTTCAGAAACTTATGGAGCAGTTCAAAATTAATCATTACAACACATTTTCTAATATGAAAGCTAGTATTGTAGAGAGAGTAAATAGAACGATAAAAAACAAAATGTGGAAAAAGTTTAGTTTACTAGGTAATTATAAATGGATCAGCTTTCTTAAAGAAATAATTACAGAATACAATAATACTAAGCATTCAACAATCGGAAAAAAACCAAACGAAGTTAACAAAAAGAATGAAATGGAAATCTTGAAATCAGCTTATACTCATAGGAAAACTGTGGATCCCAGATCACCAAAATTTCGTGTTAGTGATAGAGTACGAATAAGCAAGATTCGCGAACAATTTTCTAAAGGTTACACGCCCAACTGGTCAAACGAAATTTTTCAAATAAAAAAAATCCAGCTTACTAATCCAACAACGTATTTGATTCAAGATGGAAATGGGATAGATATTCAAGGAGGTTTCTATGAAGAAGAACTTCAAAAAGTAAGACACCCAAATGTATATCTGGTGGAAAAAGTGTTAAGAAAGAAAGGAAACAAAGTATTTGTAAAATGGTTAGGATTAGATAAATCTTATAACTCTTGGATCTTCAAGAGAGATGTGATGTAATAGTAATTAATGCTGTAATAATAATTGATGTTTGTAATAAAAAAAATGATTTTTTATATATATTTGTTTTATTTAAAAATAAGCTTATTACATAAACATTTTTTTAAATACAATATTCCTATAATCAGAGTCTAATATGGGATTTAAAATTTCTTCAGTCAATTTAATCCTTCTTCTAAAATGTTTTTGATTTATAAACTCTTCAGAAGTCATACGAGCTTTTCTGTAGGCGAAGTTCCAAGCAACCATCAGATGAATTTGGTTTCTTGATTCATCAATAGATACTGTCTTCTTCATAATAGTGCTTAGACTTTAATTTTTGTTCTAGTTCTTCGGGATGATTCAACAGCAGTTCCAGCATGGAGCACACATTTTCACTATTTAGATTTTGTTTTGGAGAAAGGACATTATATATTTTGTCAAAAGAATCTCCGTCGTAAAAATTGTTATTTCTAAAAACGTTGAAATAACGTCGAAAGTTTTGTTTTTGTAAAACATTTAGTCTATATTCTATAAGTGGAATTTGTTCCCATAGTCTGCACACAGTTTCATTTCCATAGTAAATAAAATCACAGCTTTTCACAATCTTCACTATTGGTAATTCACCAATCTTTTCAAAATGAATAGATAAATTTTGCAAATATATCGGTTCATTGAAAACATTTGGTGAAAACATATAATTTGTTATAACTCCTTGATATTGCAATAAGTTCTTCCAATCATCTTCATTTAATATCACAGACTGACCATTTTTACCACCAAGTTCAATGCATGGTAGAAAATCACTTTCCACCCACAAACCAATCGCAGCATATTTAGAGTTAGAATTATTTAAATTATATTTTGTAGAATTTATAATTGTTTTTTTTATTTTCTTTTTTAATGGTGAATTTTCAAATATATTTTTACTCTGATTACTGAACATTTTAAATGATGTATTTCAAAAACTAACTGGCTATCTGCTTGCTCTCAAAAAACTAACTATCAATCCGTTTGCTCCTAAATTTTATACATTTTCCCTCTCCTCTCAAGTGGAGGGGTAAACTTATTTTCCCTCTCCATTTAAGAGGAGGGGATAAACTTTAAATGTCTTTATACTAACGAGAATCAATAAAAAACAAAATTTATATTATTTTTTTTAACATTTATTAAATATTTTTATAGATATTTTTTCATGAAATACAATAAAATTAAACATGTACAAATAAATATTGCTGCTGTAAATATAATAACAAATATATAACAACAGACACAATGACAAGATTCTTCTTCTTTTTTATTATTGAAAGGAATCCAATCTGAATATTGTAATGGTTTGTTTGTCATGGAATATTTAATTTTTATGTATGTATTTTCACACAAAGCAGAATCAGTTACATTATAGGTAAAAAAGTGTGAATTTCCAACAAGATATGTCATTTTCATCTGTTTGTAGCAGTCGGTTTCATTTTTGAGGGCATTTATACATATATCAGCCCTAACTGTATAAGGAATGTAATTTACATATATCACATTTCCAACAAGGGAAACTAAAACTATTAAAGATGCAGCAGTCATTGTTGTAATATTACTAACAAATAATGGTATTTCTATACAATATATATGTTTTTGGATTCAGTTCCCCCTCCAACTTTTAAAGCTTCAAAAACGACTTACATAATTTATCATCATATAAAATGATGTCTTTATAAAGATGAAAAATTACTAGGAGTAGTTAATTCTAATCGCGGTTTTTTATTTTTAGATCCATTTTCGTTTCCAGAACTTAAAAAAGTTAGAGTATCATACATCATTTTCATATCTTTATCAAAAAAATCTGTTTCCAAAATATCCTTATGTCCCCATGCAAGAGTTTTTGTGGAATTTGGTATACAATATCTTTTATCATCATGAGTTGTTAATGCCAATTTATTTAACAAATTAGTGTATATATTATGCATATCTGACTTGAATACATACATGGTGCAGAATATTTTGTCACCTTTCTCAACAACATCTTTATAATCTGATAATGTTAATTGATTTTTGTACATGATCTACTAACGCCTTTTGCTTTTTTATCTACACTATTTTTGGATTTTATACAATATGCTTTAGCACCAGTTCCATAAAAACTTTCAATGGGAATCCCTTTGTACTCATCTTTAAATTTACCAACAACTGATGTTGTAATAGGCATGCAATGAATATTTTGTTCAGAAAAATTAGAAGTATCAAATTTATCCAGATTTAGCTTCATATCTTCATAAAAGTTTTGGGTCTGAACTTCAAGAATTAAGGAATCAGTATCCGTATATAATAAATTTAAATTATTACCATATTTTACTTTTAAATACCCATAATAAAAATTATACATTACAGTTTTTGCAATATCCAGAATACTCATCCCAACATAAATTGGTTTATTGTATTCAATGCAAACCTGTTGAAGTTGAAGAGCAACTAGATTTTCAGAGAAAATTTTAAAATCCTTTAATTGAGGTTTAGAAATAAGTTTTTCGGCACTAAATTTATTACCCTGTCTTTCCCATTGAGATACTAATTTAATATCTGCTCGCCTATCAACATTTTCCATGGTTTTACCGAAAATTGAATTATTTGCCAATTTATAACAATTTTTATCAAATTTATTTTTAGATAAATTTCGTAAATTTGTATTTAAATCTATATATTCCGCTAACCATGGTGATTGTGTAAACTTAACTGCTCTGTGTATTTTTATGATTTTGAGTCCAAATTGTAGACATTGTTTCAGATATCGGTAGTGAATGATATAGTTATATTTATTATGTAAGTTTGGAATTAATTTTGAGTGGTTTGAAATTGGTGGTGTATATTGTTCAGGACAAAATGGGAAATCATTATGACTATCATGTAAATAATTTGGATATTCTAAATCAACTTCAAATATGTATCCTATAGATGATGTATCTGAAAGTTCGGATATATTTAAAGTTTCTATTTCGAGCTTAGGTACCCAAGCAAAATTTTTTTCAGGCAAATATTGTTTCATAGCATAACCATACAAATTTGTGGCGTCTAAGTAAGCGATATATGTTGTAGGTCTTTCAGGATTAAAATTTTCTAAGAATGGATTATTTGCTTCAGATTTGCGTTTGGAACAAGTGCTAACCCCACCACGAACACCTTTTTTGAAAAAATGAAGCATATCTGGTTCCGGTAATAATTCTAATTCTACATTAGTTAATTTCATCATTGCATCCCAGCACATAGAAGGGCTAGTGACATAATTAACAGGATCTAACTTATAGGTTTTAATACATGTGGATCTATAATTTTCAAAAACATCAGCCAAAAGTAAAACATCTGATTTTAAGTAAATATCGGAATAAGCCCCTATTGTAGAACACTTAAATAGATTCCACACTTCTACAGCACGATTGTAGTCTTGAGGAGAGATATTTTCATCGGTTAAGTTATTATAAAATTTATCAATCAATGGTAGAGATTTCTCATTTAATTTTTCGTTGGAATCTATGTAAGAGTATGGAAATACCCCTTTTTGTCTAATGTATCGAAATTCATCAGCATTTGAGAAAAACTTTTTAATTTCAAAACATTGTGAATCTTGTAGAGTTTGTGATAGTGACTCTAAAGACTCTGGGAGAAATTGAAAAGAATCTATAAAGCGTAGTCGCAAAGCAACTGGTTTCCGCTTTTCTGACACATCAACGAAAATTTCCTTACTAAAAGAAATATACTTTTCTTTATTTTGAGCTATAACACTAATATTTTCTTTATTATAGCAAAGCGATTTAATAAATAGGTGAGAATCATAGTTTTTTAAATTATGCAATACTATTGGTATATATTTTGGAGGTTTAAAATGCAAATTACATATTGAGTGGGCGGCTCCTCGATATTTACCTGTAATATGACAATGATCCCTACACTTTATGAAATTTCCTTTTGAAAAAGGTTTTTCACATACATAACAAATGCTAGAATTTTCATATTCAATCTGTTCCACAGATGATAAATCTTTCAATGGTACTTGATATTTTAAATATTTTTTATAAATTTCTTTTATATCATTTTCAATGTATTCAATAAATTTTATAGCACAATCTGTACCTCTATAAAGTTTAAGACACACAACATTCTCATCAAATGATGATTTAATATAATAAGCAAATGAATAGGGTATATGTTCAGCAGTTTTAATAGTATATGAGGTTGTCGAATCAGGTGTAGATTGTTGGCACTCAATGTTTTTCAAATAACATTCAAAATCGGCATAAATAACAAAAGGAGCTTTATACTGTTTCTGAATATTTTGAAACTTTAATATATTTGCAGGAATATAATTGCCAAATTTATCCAAAATCAAATTATCTGAAGGAAGCTCAATTCGAACAAAACTACAATCACGTTCTAAATGTGTGTTAAGTTTTTCATATGTTCCAAAATATTGAAGGCATCCATCACATAAGTATTTTTTTATTTTCTTTTTTGATAATTGTTTGGATACCAAGCAACCTAAATCCTTTATCCAACAGTAGTGGTTATTTCCATCATCAGAACTTATTAAAAGCAAATTAATATGTAATTTTTTCTTTTCATTATTATAATGTAAAGGACCGACAATCTCATATACCTTTTTATTATCCCTTAAAAATTTTTCAACTCCATATACATTTATGGACAAATTATTTTTTTCCTCAAACTTTTTTATATCTAATAATTTTACTGGAAATTCAATACCTGTAAAATCGAAAGCGTCTCTGAAGTCTGGATATGATGAGGTCTTTCGAGGATTACCGGTTGGCTGGTATGCTGCTGAAACCACTGCCCAGGCGAAACAGCAATTGTCCTCATTCATCACATTCACTATTGATTTAGAAAAGTGATGCATCTTAATGTAGGAGGAGGCATTCAATGGGTTGTACTTATTGATGTTGACTTCCAAATGCAGAATTCTTTGTAGAGCCCACCCTGTAATAGGAATTAAAAAATTAGTTCTGAATAATATTTGTTAGAGATGTACAAGTGATATTAAGAAAACTTAGCTCTTGAGATTAAGAAAACTTAGCTCTTGAGATTAAATAATAATTACCTGAGTCTCTTTCCGGCAATTCATCTGCTTTGGTTTCAATAATCTTGAATAAATCATCGTAAAGCTGTTGTAGATCAGTTGTATGGGTTACAATGAAGAACGGTGTATTAAATGACTTAATTGAAGTAGAGGTTAAAGTTGGAGAATAATATATTCCAAATAATTCCAAATTTACTTTAGCACATGTAAATTCTTGTTGACGCTGGCGTATTAATGTTTGCACTTTATTACCAATATCTTGCTGAAACTTTTTGATGTCGATGTGATAATTCTGCGAATATATTCTGTAGGAAGCTATTCGACATTTAAATGCACTCCTGATAATGTCAATTCCATTTCCATATTTTATGCAGCTCCTGTTTTTATGAATATTTGTCCTCAAGTGTGTGCTCCAGGAATTAGATTTGACATTTACTTCACAATCTTGGCAAAATCGCATTGGAGGCCTTGAAAGTAGTTCATCAACTGAAACAATTATTATTTTTTAATTCCTCTGTAAACCTTTATTAATAATAAAAAGAAAAATTAAAAGGAAAATTATAGCTAAATATGTTATAAAAAAATACTTACGATTAATTATATAATCTTCCAAGTTAAAGGTGTTTTCGTTATTGACAAAATTTTCTCGAAGGTGGCGTACAATATGTGATTTTCTTTTAAATTCTCTTAAGCAGTGTGTGCAAAGGAGAGTCATTTTAAAATGGAATCGGTTAGGGCCGTGTCGCTTTTAAATAAATACAATTTTGATCTATCAAGACCCAATGACATAGAATAATTAGCAATTTTTTCAGCTCGCGCAATTTAGAAAACTTTTGGATTTACTTTTGAATTAACTTTTGGATTCACTTTTTAACTTGAAGAAAAACATGGATTTTTTTAAAAAAATATATTTCCCAAATTTAAAAGAAGATCGCCTTGTCGTTGAATACAATTTTTAACGTCTTTTAAAGTCGAATTAGATAAATTATTACATATATTATCTAAGTTTAAATAGGAATAAACCATTGACTTAAATCTAGATGCGGCACACCTTGTTTCATTCCTATTTAAGCTCGGCTTAGATTTCATGCGAATAAATTTATCTAATTCACTCTTATTTGCCGCCAGCTGTCGCTCTGACTGCTGTCGTTCTGCCTGCTGTCGTTCTGCTTGCTGTAGCTCTGCCTGCTGTCGCTCCGCCTGCTCTCGCTCTGCTTGCTGTAGCTCTGCCTGCGGTCGTTCTGCTTGCTGTCGTTCTGCTTGCTGTAGCTCTGACTGCTGTCGTTCTGCTTGCTGTAGCTCCGCCTGCTGTAGCTCTGCTTGCTGTAGCTCTGTTGCTGTAGCTCTGCTTGCTGTTCCAACCACGATGGCTATAGAACCTCTCTGTTTAATCTCAGAGTTTCGACCAAAAGGTCCACTCGTTGTCGCGCAGTTCAAAAATTAAAATTAGAGGTTGAAACTACTTCAATCGTTATTTGTTGATTTAACTTCTCCGCACACCCTTAAAACAGAACACTACTAAAAAGAATCGGAAAACCACATACTAAATTGGGGGTAGTTACCCTTACACGAAGGGTTTGCAATTTAAGCCTGTAATATTTCAACAATGATCGCCCACATACATAGGAATCTAAACCCAAAACTTCGTTAAAAGGCATCAAGTAATAAGCTCAAAATACGGCATCAAAAATAGGGGTGAAAACTACCCCAACCCAAAATTCTTGTTACTATTAAGTGGTTAGGTGAAAATGCCTCCTAATGCACACACTTAAATTCTCTCAGTGCAGCCCGCAACTATTTTCAGTTATACACAAAAACTACCCTCTAGGAATATAATGATCATCTTCAAAACCTCCAACCACGATGGCTGAAGAACCTCTCTGTTCAACCCCAGAGAATCAATAGAAAAGGTTCACTCCCTGTCGCACAGTTCAAAAAATAAAATTAAGGGTTGAAACTGCCCCAATCGTTATTCACTGATTTAACGTCTCCGCACACGCTTAAAATAGAACACTACTAAAAAGAATCGGAAAACCACATACTAAATTGGGGGTAGTTACCCTTACACGAAGGGTTTGCAATTTAAGCCTGTAATATTTCAACAATGATCGCCCACATACATAGGAATCTAAACCCAAAACTTCGTTAAAAGGCATCAAGTAATAAGCTCAAAATACGGCATCAAAAATAGGGGTAAAAACTACCCCAACCCAAAATTCTTGTTACTATTAAGTGGTTAGGTGAAAATGTCTCCTAATGCACACACTTAAATTCTCTCAGTGCAGCCCGCAACTATTTTCAGTTATACACAAAAACTACCCTCTAGGAATATAATGATCATCTTCAAAACCTCCAACCACGATGGCTGAAGAACCTCTCTGTTCAACCCCAGAGAATCAATAGAAAAGGTTCACTCCCTGTCGCACAGTTCAAAAAATAAAATTAAGGGTTGAAACTACCCCAATCGTTATTCACTTATTTAACGTCTCCGCACACGCTTAAAATAGAACACTACTAAAAAGAATCGGAAAACCACATACTAAATTGGGGGTAGTTACCCTTACACGAAGGGTTTGCAATTTAAGCCTGTAATATTTCAACAATGATCGCCCACATACATAGGAATCTAAACCCAAAACTTCGTTAAAAGGCATCAAGTAATAAGCTCAAAATACGGCATCAAAAATAGGGGTAAAAACTACCCCAACCCAAAATTCTTGTTACTATTAAGTGGTTGGGTGAAAATGCCCCCTAACGCACACACTTAAATTCTCTCAGTGCAGCCCGCAACTCTTTTCAGTTATACACAAAAACTACCCTCTAGGAATATAATGATCATCTTTAAAACCACCAACCACGATGGCTGAAGAACCTCTCTGTTCAACCCCAGAGAATCAATCGAAAAGGTTAACTCCCTATCGCACAGTTCAAAAAATAAAATTAGGGGTTGAAACTACCCCAATCGTTATTTACTGATTTAACGTCTTCGCACACCCTTAAAATAGAACACTACTAAAAAGAATCGGAAAACCACATACTAAATTGAGGGTAGTTACCCTTACACGAAGGGTTTGCAATTTAAGCCTGTAATATTTCAACAATGATCGCCCACATACATAAAAATCTAACCCCAAAATTTCGTTCCGATTAGGAAATTATTAAATTTTTTCGAATTATCGTACATTATTTATAACGTTGTTTCGAAAAGTCTCTATATACCTACTCGATAGCCTGCCTAAGACCGAACGGCTTCGCTGCTCAAAGTAAAGTGCATGCATAACGATGCTGGAGAGGAACGAGATGAGGGGCGGAGCTAAATAAATAACAGGTGTAGTTTATGTAACCAATCAATATAGGAGGCAAACCTGCACTTTCACTATTATGAATAGTCGCACGAAACCATCAATATCTCGTTGGAATAAACCTTAACTAACTTCTGTACTCCTGATAATCGAAAAATTGAAACAGCCTTTATTTTACGCTAAAAATTCCATAAATATTGTTTTTATTCACAATGTCTTTTAATATTTGGCCTATAGAATATTCAAATTGCACTTTGAATATCTTGTTTATGTTCTTTTGTTTTTAACCCTATGCAGGGATATTACTTTTGTTTTTAACCCTATGCAGGGATATTACTTTAGTTTATATAATCTTCCTTGTACACCCTGGTGCAAGTATCCTAATTTACTTACGAAAATCTTAATTTTCGCGAGTTTTCTAACAATTTCACCCAGAAAAGACACAAAAATTCGTAGTTTTCCGATTTTACACCGTACTTATTCAGTCTGTGGTATTATTATGATCTAAAATCCATTAATTAAATTTAAATTCCAAGACCATTCAGCTCTCAAAAATATGTCTGCACGGCTTCGCTGTTCGAACTGAAGTGCTTACATAATAGTGTTAAAGAGAAAAAAGACGAGGGGTAGAGCCAAAGAAAAAAGGTGTAGTTTACGTAACCAATCGATATAGGACTTCCACGACTAAGAAGAGTTGCAGAATACAATCTATATCTTTTTCTGATATACCTTCACTAATTTCTGTACTCTTAATAATCGAAAATTTAAAACAATTTTAAACACTGTAATGTTACCCTAAAAAAAAGACCACACAAATTTTTTAACACTTTTTCAGTCACCCGTAGAAAACAGCCAGATAAATGTTGTTTTAATTCATAATGTATTTATAATATTTGACCTATGGCCTATATATCCTGCACTTTGAATACCTTGTTTATATTCTTTTGTCTGGAACCCTACACAGGGATAGTCCCAAATATGCCAAGTTCAGAGACAAGAGTATAACAATAGGTCACGAAATCTTTCTTGTACATGCTGGTCCAAGGTGCAAGTTCCCTAATTTCCTTAAATGACATTCATTTTCGTGAGTTTTTTAACAATTTCACACCAAAAAGATACAAAAACTCATAGTTTTCCGATTTTGTACCGCACTTATTCAGTCTGTGGTCTTCTCAAGATCTGAAATCCATTAATTAAATTTCCATTCCAAGACAGTTCACCGCCACATAAGAGACGTCCGCACGGCTTCGCTATTCAAACTAAAGTGCATATGTAGTAGCGATGGATTGAAAAAAGATGAGGGGCGGAGCTAAAGAAAGAAGAAGAGTAAGAAGGAGAACGTAACATATCGATGTAGGGCTTCCACCACTAAGGATAGTAACAGCATACCATCAATGTCAGGTTCTGATATATCTTCATTAACTTCTGTATTCCTGATAATCGAAAATTTGAAACGGGCGAATTTCACCCTAAAAAAAATAAAAAAAATGGCCACACAAAATTTTTAAAACTTTTTTAATCCTGACCCATACAAAAGACAGCTATAAATGCTGTTTTAATTCACAATGTCTTTATAATATTTGACCTATGGACTATACATCCTGCACTTTGAATATCTTATTTATGTCCTGCTGTTTTCAACCCTATGCAGGGATATTACCAAATTTGCAAAGTTCAAAGACAAGAGCATAACTTTAGATTACGTAATCTTCCTTGTACACCCTGGTTCAATGCGCAAGTTCCCTGATTTTCTTACGAAAATCTTAAATTGCATTCATTTTCGCGAGTCTTTTAACAATTCCACCCCGAAAACACAAATTTTCATAGAGTTTCTCGATTCTACATCGCGTCTATTCAGTCTGTGGCCTTCTCAAAATCTGAAAATGTTTCAATCGTACCCATTATTTAAATTTAAATTCTAAGACAATTCGGCTCCATAGAAGACGTCTACACCGGTTCGCTGTTCGAACTGAAGTGCATACATGATGGTGTTGCAGAGAAAAATTTTGATGGGCGGAGCTAAAGAAAAAACAGGTGGAGTTTACGTAACCAATCGGAATAGGGGGCGAACTTGGGCAGCCAATCAGAAACAAGGTCATTCTTGGCTGACCAATCAAAAAAGTGGTGGGGGGGTCAACTAGGAGCCCCCTATTCCCACTACTCACTAAATAAATCAGAAGAAGTAGATATGTGAGTTTTTGAGGTCGCTAAATCCGAATTTGTGGTGTGCTTAATACCCCAAGGTCGATCAGAGGTCATTTTAGGGTTATTACAAGGTCAAATTGACAAAAAAAAAACACTAAATCTGAAAAAAATGTAGGTTTTTGAGGTCTCTGAATCCGAATTCGTAGTTTGTTTAATCTCCAAGGTCAGCCACACGACATTTAAGGTCAAATTGAGAAAAATTGACTATATACATCTGAAAAAGAAGATATGTAGGTTTTTGGGGTCGCTGAATCCAAATTCGTGGTTTGTTTAATCCCTCGAGATCAGGCAGAGATGATTTCAACGTCATTTCAAGGTCAACTTGAGAAAAATCTACTAAATAGATATATAAAAGAAAATATGTAGATTTTTGAGGGCGCAGAGTCTGAATTTGTGGTTTGTTTAATACTACAAAGTTAACAAGAGGTCATTTCAAGGTCAAATTGAAAAATCCACCAAATAAATCTGTAAAAGATAATCCACGCGCAGCTAGATCGATATCCACTACAGTGCAGACAGGCAAGCGGATCAAGTTTTTGAGTCGAAATTAAAGCTCCCAAAATCTCGTACCCCACGTAGTAGTAGTAATGTCCATTACACAGCAGATATACAAGAGGAGTTAGTATTATGAAATAGTAATCCAAAACCCAAACTCACATAACTCACGCACAGCTAGATTGATATCCATTACACAGCAGATAGGCGAGCGGATTGAGTTTTTATGGTGAAACCCAAGCTCCCAAAGTCACACTCCACGTGCAGCTAAATTAATGGGCACTACACAGCAGACAGGCGAGCGGATCAAATTTTCATAAATATGCCAAAACATAATCGCATACCCCACGCGCAGCGAGAGCAATGCCCATTACGTAGTTGACGAAAAGCAAGGATTTATGTATGAAATAAAACCCAAACTCTCGGAAAACCATATACCCCAGGCACAGCATGTATGAGAACTTGCAGTTTGTGTTATATACTTATAAAAACTCGCTTCGCTACCCTAACTGTTATGTAACGGATATATATCTAGCTGCGCGTGAGGTATGTTGTTATAAAAGCTTGGGTCTCACCTTGAAAACTCATTTCGTTCACGTGCCTGTTTGTAGCGAACATCGATGTAGCTGCGCGTGGGGTACTTGATTTTGGGAGCTTGAGTTTGGGCGCAAAAACTCGATCCACTTGTGTAACGGATATCGATCTAGCTACGTATGAGATATGTTTTTTTTACAGATTTATTAAGTGGATTTTTTTCAATTTGACCTTGAAATGACGTTAAAATAATCTCTAGTTAACCTTGAGGTATTAAACAAATCACGAATTCAGATTCAGCGCCCCTAAAAGTCCACACACCTTCATTTACAGAGTTATTTAGTAGATTTTCTCAATTTTACTATTAAATAAAACTGAAATGACCTCTTGCTGACCTTGGGGAATTAAATAAACCACGAACTCGAATTCAGCAACTCCAAAACTAATATATCCTGTTTTTCAGATTTATTTAGAGGTTTTTCTCAATTTGACCTTGAAATGACCTCTGGGTGACTTGGAGGATTAAACAAACCATGAATTCGGATTCAGTGGCCTCAAAAACCTACATATCTACTTCTACAGATTTGTTTAGTGAATTTTACTTTATTGGACCTGACGTGATAGAGGTTAGCGAACCTCAGATTTGGATTCAGGGCATCAAATTATATAACAATAAAGTGGTGTAGTCAAATAGGCATCAACTTTTGCTTTTGTTTTGTAAACCTGTGTTATTTTTCACCCTAGTAGATCTTCATCTTTTTCTTTTATTACTGACTCGTTTCTAGCGTTTTATACCAATTGTTCCAATGAAATCTCAGCCATAACATAATTTAGTTTTTAAAGAGAAAACGAACGATTAAATTTGAACAAATTTGTCAACTCCAATATACTTTATTAACACCAAAAAGTCATAAATGAAACGTACTAAACCAGTTTTTCTCTTAAAAGTTTTCCAAATTCGTAAATCATTAAGTCTGGATTCAATCCGTTAGAGACGAAATTTGTTTACTCGATAATATGTCATAATTCAACAGGTAAGTTCTTTAGATATAATTACTTGGTTTGTCATACTAGTCAATATAAAAAAAATAACCAATAGTTTTAATATTTGAAATTTTCCGTGGCATATATACATCCGTAACATTTATAACAGTACATATAATAATTTAAAGCAACCACAATGACTAATCATTCTTGCTACAGTCCCAACGATGCCTTAAGGAATATTTATAAGCTGAGACTTTGAGATTTTTAATAAAAAACTTAATTTTACCCAGAAAAAAATGTAGATTATATCTGCAAACAAAGTGTTATTTACTTTTAGCTATCTATAAAATTACTTGGTTGGGCAGAAATTGACAATATCTATCAAGAATATAAAAATCGGATTTTACTTTGTTTAATCAGCCCACGAAAATTTCTAGCTTGGAGTATTAAACTTTTAGTTTAAAAAGTACAGTGTGTATTAACGATTAAATTGTTACTAAGAAGTAAAACCACAAGCAATATGCCTTTAATCTGGTATAATCTGTTTAATGTTCAGATGGGCGTTGGACAAGTTGTTCGCATCCAAACTTTTTATGAAGTTTGATAATTTAATTTCCCCAAAGTTAAATTCGCTCAAAATTTAAGCGGTTCTTGTTGTGGCGTCAGTTAGAACAAATGCAATTATGCTCGTCTGTGTCTCCCGAAGGTCTTTGATTTCCGTTCTTAATATTCTCAGTAACGAACAATATAAAGGACTTTTTACGAGTTTTTATTAAAGTTATAAAGAAATGCTGAAGTTCTGGACGCGGAAAAGCCATAATTATTAAGAAAACAAGTTTTTAGATGATAAAAGAGGATATTTTTAAATTCTTGAAAATATCAAAGATATTTAAAATACCCAAACGTCTTAAATTTTTTGTACATACACAGTAATATCTGAAAAGTTTGCCAACTGAGTTAAATAAAGACACAACATAAAAGCTAAATACATACATTTATTCACATCAGGCCTCTACATAAGACCCTTCTCTAGTTATACACTTGTTGCAGCGCTCATAAAGTTGTTCAAAGGCTCTGCAGAAATCATTTCATGGAATCACCATTGTCTGTTGGAGCCCAATCAGGTGAAAAGGATGGGTGGGCTAAAACGGTGATCTGATTTGGGGCGTAATAATGCGTCAATAGTGTTGCGGTGTGCGACGACGCATTATCATGCCAGGGAGTCCAACTACCTGGATCGCGGTACTTTGGCCGGATTTGGCTAATATGATGTACCAAGCGTTTTATTACCTCCAGATAGAATGTAGTATTCATAGTTTGCCAGGTCGAAACGAATTCGTGATAAATGAGGCCCTTCGAGTCGAAAAATGCAATGAACATCGTTTTGACTTTCGATTTTTGCTGTCCCACTTTCATTGGTCTTTAAAGCGCTTCCACCGCATATATGTTGTAGTGCGAGATACAGTTTGGTCTCCAAATGCTTGTTGAATCATATAAGAACTTTTTACGAAAGATTTGTTAAGCCGAATACAAATCATCTCCTTTGTTTCATGTCGCGAGCGCGTACAAAGTATCATGAACGTACAACACACAACCGCATATTACTCGAAAATTAAATGACTAACAGCGCTAAAATTTTGTACACACACTAGTCAGGATTCGTACTACAGGCTTCCTTGGCTGGACGAGAGATCACGCTACTTGTATCGAGTGTAGAAAATTAGTTCGGGAACTTTTCAGACATACTGTGTACATATTTGATATGTTGTAAAAACGATTTACCTTATTATTAATTAACGGAATTTGTTCTTCTGTGGTGTCAACTGAATCAACTTATACTCAAACGAATCAGAAGAACTTTTGTAATATACACTCTTTATATTTATATTAACAAATAGCCCATGTATGCCGGATGTTCACTTAGTACTCCGATATTTGATTAAAATTACGTCGTTATATTGATAAAAAATTTAATAGGTGAAATGTTAATGGGTTTAAAAGGAGGTACATATCAAAAATAGCTCAATGTTCATATTAGCACCTAGGTAACCTATTATATATCTGCATATGGACACTAAAAATTAGATTTATTTAATATGTCACATCCTCAACATTCGCACAATCATATATAGATATTAACAGACTAGCGTATACAAAATAAAAACAGTTTATTTAAAAAAATGCTCAAACATTGCCCAGTTTGTAACAATAAAGTGTTTACATTTTTTTTAAATTTACATCCCTCTATGTTTCTTGTATTTTCTTATATTTTTAGGTATTTGACTATACATTTTTGGTGCAAGATAATTTATGGATCTCAGATTAATAGTTTTATTACAATTGGTTTTGACAGATTTCGATTAATATTGTTGCTGATACTATATTGATGGTTTCCAACTAGTTTTAAATTAGAATGCTTATGTACAAACAACATAATACAAATAATGACTTAACATGATGTTAATGAAATGGGTGAAATAAAGTTTGTTTTTTTTTTAATAATTTTCAAAATATAATTTTGAGTCTCTAATACATAGTTGTATAAACCACTACCTATTATTATTCCATATCGTAATAATGATTCGACCAAAGCCTTATATGTGTAGATCATATTTAGAAGCTTTTGATTTAGAATGTCTCTATAATATAAAACTTATGTACCGATTTTCTTATGCCGCCACAAATTTTCAATACGTGATAATTCCATTTAAAATGAATGTCTGAGATTATACCCAAATACTTTATATTAGAAATCCCACAAATACAATTTTCCAAGTTTTTTAATTAATATTGTCAAAATCTGAACGACTAGTTTTTCCAGTAATATTGTCAAAATCTGGACGACTAGCACGGTAAGGGAAAAGACTATGTACTTGGATCGGGTATAAATAGCAAAATGGCTTGTCTATAACTAACGGAACACTCCATGCATCTGGGTTATTTATTAATTGTGCTTTATGTTTAAAAAAATTTAACTAAATTTTAATCTGAAATTTTTCAAAGTGTATGTCCTTAAAGAACATTATATAAAAGATATATTAAATACCTGCTTCAAAACACCAGCATATTTAGTATATATTCCAAATTTTCCAGTTTCAATAACTCCAGTGCTCCAGCGAAAAAATATGATGTTATAAAATATAAATAAAAATAAAAAAATTGGACAAAATAAATGTATTAATTTCTCTAAAATATTTCTAATCGGCAAATAATTGTATAAATGAATAAACCTTACATGGTATACTGGAGGGAAATGACTTGCAGTCAGTGCTCATTGTTTAACATAATATTTTATGGATACAATATGTAATGCTCTTGAAAAATCTTTGTGGATTTTAACATATTAATTACAATATCATTGCATTCATTTTAATACATTAGCGTTAAAAACTAATTTGTGTCTCTTTAATTATATGGATTCCGGAATACCTCTTCTAAACCGCTTTACGTTTAAAGATTAAATTCCTTATAACTTTAGGGAAATTAAATTATAAAAGTTTATAAAAAGTTTTTAGATAATAACTGCTTCCGCCTTAAACAGATTACGTATAATTTACAGCACATTTTCGTTTTACTCTTTTACTAAGCCAAGTTAAATATTTCGTTGTAAGTTTGAAATAACCTGGTCTTATAATGCCCTAGAATACGTAGTACCTCAAACATTTGTATGTAAGAGTAATAAAAATTAATTTATTGAAAGTACCAAAAAATAAATAAGCCGGACAAAATGTTGTAAAGTAGGGGTATTCGAGTTCGAGTCGAGTCGAGTTTTGTTGTCGAGTTCGACTGGAATATTCGAGTTTTCGAGTTGTCGAACAAACTCGAGTTTTCAGACAAACTCGAGATTTCAAACAAACTCGAATACTCGAAAAAAACTCGGAAATTGAAAAAAAAAATAGTCGGAGTGCTTACTACATCGTTTTGTAATAGGCAATTAGATTCATCAACACAGATGAAAAAATTTGTAGGTAGATTATGTGATTTTCGTTATTACAAGTTAAATATATTTCACTCTGTGTCTGAAAATTTCGAACATAGAATAATCGTTCTTTTCAGAAGACTAAAATCAAAATTCTGGTTTGGAAGTTTGTTCGAAAACTCGAAAAACCGATTATTCCACTCGAACTCGACAAAAAACTCGACTCGACTCAAACTTGAATTTTCGCTGACCCCTATTTTACAGAATTAATTTTGACCTGCTTATTTTGGTGGTACTTTCAACAAAATTATTTTCTTATTATTCCTACATACAAATAAATGAGGTACTCGGTATTTTAGAGAATTATAGGACCAGGTTATTTCAAACTTACAATGAAATATTTCATATGGCTTAGTAAAAGAGTAAAACGAAACTGTGCTGTAAATTATACCAACTAAATAGCAACTGGTAACAATTATATAAATTAGAACCGATCAGGCCTGTTACTAATATCACATGTAATTTCTAGGTTTATTCGATACATTGACTATTCTAGAATCACGACCTACTAACTTCCGCAACATGGTAAGCTGAAATAAGGTACCAACCGTTATAACAGAAGTAATATTTCTTATTAAAATATAGTTAAGGTAGCACTGAAAACTATATCAAACAGATAGAAGTTAAAGTTTTATAAGTATAAAATTTAATTCAAACGATCTAAATTTAACTTCTCATAATTACATGGTTTTTCTTTGGTCTAACTCAAGGAAGTTGGAAGGGGTAAAAGAATACCCTAAAATAAATTCGGTCGGGTATGTAAACCTGTACTCCTCTTGAAGGGGCTATACTGTACTTGCGCAGTAGGTCAGGGGACAGAAGTGAACTTGAGCAACCTTTTATTATGTTATTATATTGGAAAATTACAATTTAGAGTTCATTATTAAATGATTAGTAAAATAAACAGTGGCATAAAATAGATTTAAACATAATTTTCTGGGTAAAAATTTACATTGTGGGAAATCTAGAAAAAAGTCATTTATTTTGAAAAAATTTCCATACCACCCGCTATTTCGAGGTAGTAGAACACAATTCTAACCTCCGATTTCCATAATTTTTCCTTAGTTTTGCGGAAAACAGTGAAAACACTTTTACCTTCGGGTTCAATTTTATGTACTAAATCGTTAAAATTTTGTTTTTACCACAAATTCCACACTGACAAAAGCCTCTGTATTATATAAAAATTCATAAATTTGCTCATTATTGCTGCCAGATTGCGAATAAGATTTCTGTGAAATTCATATATATTCTTTCTTCTCACAGATTTTCCTGCATTTACGTGGTCTCCGCTGGACAATAACATTTTTTATTAATAAATCTAGGTTAGTTCAGGTTAGTTTTAGTTCCTCAAACTAACCAAAACTAAACGAAACGTGAAGTAATCAAAAATATTGGAAGGTTAAGATTAATTTTACCTTTTTTATGCATTAAAAAAATTAAACTATGTTGTTAACTTTAATGGATAAATTTTATAATTTATATTACGAAAGTATAAGACGAGGTCAATTTAGATTAGCTCAGATTAGTTTCAGTTTTAGAAATTAACCAAAATCTAAATCTAAACCTGAACTAACCAAAAATTTTGGATGAGAATATTAATTTTTTCCTAAAACTGTATAAAACATTACCAAAATTAAACAATGTTGTTGACTGAGATGAACAAACTTTATATTTTATCCCACGAAAGTATTTTACACATCTGGCAACGTAGCAAACGAATATTAGTCGTTTTCGCAAGTCTGATGATCGATAGCTTCTCTGGAACGTATTTTTGGTATTTCGCTGAAAATACAAGTTTTTCTAATTTATTCACTAAAATGTGTGCAGAAATAGTTGAAATATATTACATACATGCTATTTTAACTAGTACCATTGAAAATAAATATGTAAGTTCGGTGTTTTCTACAGGATTAAAAGTGCGTGGTGAAGCTATGCTTAGATTTTTTTAGTTTTCCGGGAAACTGAAGAAAACTAGTAAAAAATCAAAGCCAAAATCGAAATAGGAAGTATATATCGAATTTTTTCAAAAAAAAAATCGTTTTCCTAGATTTACCTTAATATAAATAATTACCAAAATATAAAAAACGTACTTACCGAAAATAATGAATTAACGGAATTTACAAAACAACACCATATATAGACGCATTGTTATAAATAAAAAGTCTGCACAAATGTCTTGATAATATACACAAATATAAATTTCGAAATTTAACTAACATTACTGCACGGCACAACAAAAAATCAAAAGAATTTTAAGCATCGAGGACGATGACAAATAACCACATTAAACACAAAGACTATGTCGGGATGCCGATCGCCACTTTAGCAGATCCTGCCCTGGTTTTCTAGTTCTCATATTGCCAACCTCATACAACAAATTTAGTATGAAATTTCTTTCTGTGCCTACTCCACGTAACCACGTGATGACAATTTATGACATTTATTTTCTGTATGTAAGGATAAGTTTTTAGGCATTTTGCCTATTTTTGTAGCTTTGTATATCCCGTCTAACATCCTTGGCCTAACTGTCTTTAAAATAAGAACATACGATCTTTTCTTCTCAAATTTATCATCTTTTTTATGTTCAGATGTATGTGGAAATACGAGAAACAGAAAATAATTAAGAACAATATTTTTTGTACATTCTTGTACTGGGGAGTATGAAGAAATAAACTTAAATATGGTTTAATAAACCTCAACCTTGGCAAACAAAATAATTAATTTCTTTTAGAAATTTAGCTCATATACACACGAGCTAACTCATTTATTTAATAACGTTACGACTAATTAATAAATCTAATATGCGGTTCTTCCTATCCAAAGAAATCATAAGCCAGAAATACACACTTTGATATGAGAGAATGTAACACAAATATATGTAATTTATCACATCCATCCTGTAGGTAAAAACGAATCAACAAATTTCATAAGATGCATGACGTAATAGTTTACAGGACGTAACCCCTATTTTAACATTGTGGTTGGCTTCATTTTGAGAAGCCCGACAAATTTCTCATTTGCGAAATTATCATATATGCTGCGTTGTCTACAGCGCATTCGCAAAACACGTTCATTTGGTGAGGTATTACACTGATATGACCAGAATTTGCTTTTATTTTAAAATTATAAGGACTACACTTATTTCTTTTTTTAGGTATTTGTTGACTTAAAAACACGCAGCGCTCTCTTATGGAGATCATTGGTGCGTCACCTGCTTAAACTACGAAAGCCTGTGGTTAGTTTGGTTGCCGTTGACAAATGATGAGATCTCTCGTCTTTAAATAGCAAGCTGCGTGTATTGAGTTTTGATTGATTTTTATTTTACCGTCCCAACATCACATGGCAGTTTTATACAACATTGTTGATTTTGTCTTGTTCTTGTGTTATTGAATCGTGTCGGGGAACTCCTGGAATGAGGTGTGCTAAGGAACATATAACTGGACCTAGCGCACCGCGTACTAAGGAGCTTCTCTCCTTAAGAAGGAAAGAGCTACGAATTGTGGTGGGATTGTTGACAGGACATTGTCACCGGAGGGGCCATCTTTATAAAATCGGTATCGAAGAAGACCCGATGTGCAGATGGTGTTTGGAGAAGGATGAAACTGTTGATCATGTCCTCAGAGTACCCAGCACTCAACGGACTGAGACAAAGATATTTCGAAGATACAATTTTGTTACCGGAAGCAGTTAGACAAGTTCAACTAATGAGGCTGCTTAGATTCGCAAATGCGATCAGCCTCAAATGACCTGCAGCTATGGTGAGATGTAAAGGGCCCAATAGAGGCCTAGGCATCGAAAATCCAGTATCACCACCCCTTTTTTCATTCATGCACTCATCCAAAAGTATTTCATATGTGAATGTAAATTTAAGTCGATTTTGAATTTCTATCATTTTATAAATAATTTGGTGCGGTACCTAACTACGATACAATAAAATATAGACGAAAATTAGGTAATTTTAGATATTTAATTTAACTCTGAATGCTGTACGAATAAGGTGCGAAATTGGGCTTGTTCAAAATTAAGTGACTATATATTTCATAGAATTCTCCAAATTACATCTGTTATCTTTGAATATAGAGTACCTTGTTCACTAAAGTGGAAACATCGAAATGAAAATAAAAAGTACTAGACCTACTTACATAACGAAATTTTAAAAAAGGTTTATGAGTAAACTATTGAATTATAGAATCTTAGGCTTATTGTTACCAACAACTTTGTTTATATAATTAACATATCGGCATTTTTTGATAAAGTCTATTTCATACAATTTATGATCATTAAAAACAATTATAATTATCAATTTAATATGGCTAATTTTTAAATTAAACATCATAGTAAATGTTGATTCGTCAGAAACAGGCTGACTGATTTTCCTCAGCTCAGCGACATTAGGAAAAAAATAATTCCCAACTTCAAAAACCTTGGTTGCATTACATAATTAGTAAGTCATATAACATAAAATTGTGTAAAAAGAAGGAAATTACATTTCTAAGAAGTTGATTAAAATTTTGGAAAATTGTAATTTATGCGATCCTAAAGAAAAATTACAAGAAATGTCAAGATTAAAACGGAATACCTGCCTCTTAAGTCCATTTTCAACATTTAAATTAATAACAAGGTAATTATAGGCTTCAAATGAAATGTCCCATCACGCTTGATCAGAAATACAAAACATACAACTTTTTAAATTTTCAATCATTCTCTCAAAATCTAATTTCCATAAAAGTCGTGGTAGCCTCCCAAACGTAAATATTACATGTGTTTAAGTACTTACTTTAACCAATGTCGCTTCGTAACTGCAGTATGGCAACAAATGGCATCGTACTGATCGGCAAGCCACACAATGAGAATAACGTAGAACGCTGTGGTGGTGTCATTGAAAAATTCTGACATAATTGCTTCAATTCCTAGAAAAAAAATAGATTTAAAAATTATCACTGACATTCTCCAGATTTTTAGACATACAAAGTGTCGTATCAACTAAATAGTGTAAAACAACATTCCCTAGCAGGGACACTAATGAAAAAATTTAAATCCAGTTTCCACCATTAGTTTTTTAATAGAAATAGAAGGATACAAAAATGGTACACAATGCAACAGCAGATCCCTTATGAAAAATATTGTTATTTACTCAAACTTACCCTAATTCAAAAGTTAATACTGATAAAGATACGGATGTCTATGTTAAACTTTTGTATTTAATTGTTTTAATAATTTATAAAAACAAAAAAAAAATCAAATAGTTCAATAAAATTTAGTAGTTGAGATTCTATTAAAATGAGGAATTCATTGCTACTCAGTTGTGTTTTTGATTGTAGAAGGCGCCTCGAAGAACCCTCAGTCTATTGTAAGGATTCACAAATGTCTTGAAATCTCATTCATTAGCTTTTCTGTGCAAAGATATACCTTTTTCTTGAAGAGCAGATAGGAAAACAATTTTTTTTGTAAAGAAAAAACTCGTCAAAAGATTACAACGTTTTAAAGATACGCACAATATCATAGCAGACACCTTTAACAATTAACAGCAAGACTATGAATAAAATTGTATTACCAACTTTTGTTAAAATATTGCAATTTTTTTGAAAGTTTTTTAGAGGAATCAAAAAGAAAATTTTAAATTTTACACCCTGTATTTTAGCCTGGCAATAACAACAGTTGAAATTAAAACGGAGCCTGAACAGAGATTCAGGCGTCAACTAATTCATTAAATATACATCAAAAGTATGTACGAAGAGCTAGAGGACAAACACTAAGGTTAGTTTATAAAGAAAGAACTATTTTACATACTTAAACATCATATATGTATTTTCACGGGTGAAAATTATCGTAGCTGTGTATCAGTGTCACATAACAATCACTCTTCAATCCGGCATCGTTCCCAAGAATAAAACCTCCATAGCAGCATTCTCCAATGAATTGTAACAAAAGATTTGCATCTATATGGTTAAAAGAAATTTAAGGAGCAGCAGATATACATGCCTTGTATGAACCTCCTATATATCCTCAAAAAGTGAAAGTTTTATGTGCCATGAGGAGGAGATTTTGACAAAAGGTCGAATCATTCAAAAAAATTTCAAAAAAACGCAAAAGAATGATGAAAATCGTAATATTTCAAGTAAAACATTTGATATGCTGAACAAGAATTTGTTACTGGTTAAGCCATATTACCTCCCAATTTTGAGTATATAGTCGTCAAGCGCAATGTATGGCAGAGATGTAACTAAACAAAACCTGCTGCTGATATCATTGAAAACAGTCGGATTCCGTATGATTCTCAGTATATTTTTTTATGTATTTTGGCTTGCTAGACAAAAACCTGTTGTCGGTTCACTTTCTGTCAACTACTAGTTTCGAAAAAATTACCCAGTATGGCTGAAAATATGGATGCTGATATCATCAAAAACGGGAGGGTTTTATATTGATCTGAATATGATAATTACTTCACAATGAGATATGGCTGACTTGACCTGTTAGTGATATTGTACGAATTTTCGTATCCTAACGAAAATGCACCTAGGGTTTGAAATAGGGCAATAGGACTTATTGTCGTAGCAAGCACTTTTAAAAAACCCCATTTTTTTTTCTGGAATAAAACGCTGCCATCAAAGAAGGATAGCTAGTTACTATAACGTCAATTCATTCGTATTTTATTGTGATATATTTATTATATGCAGATCCATATGCAATCTGCCAGATCAGGATAAAATCAACTGGTGCCATTTCCAGTAAAAGGCTGCGATTTACGGCTGTTTTCTCAAAATTGATAGGTGATAAGGCTAAACCAAGCAGATTCTTATTTAGCAAGTCAAAATACATGAAAACAATATACTTGCAATTAGACCATCTAGATAAAATCAATTCTTTTACTCGAAATTGTTTTTCAATTCGTTTTTAGTTTCTTGAAATGATCGAGAATCGGAATACATACGTACATAATTATTAAAATCGGCAGAAAAATTTTGTCGTTCAAAAAGAACAACAGCAGTCACGGCTTTAGTCCAGTTGAAAATCATGGTTCTTGGGTTTAGAGCGTGTCAAATTGGAATTATTATCCGACGTTCCGCTTACGATTGTACGAAGCATCTTCAGGGATATTTACTACTGGAGGAGCCACATACCCACATATTGAAAGAACTCTATGTACCAAAGAGTTTATGACGGATTGTTTTTGGGAAGGATGATGGTATAACGTCATATTGAGAAATCGATTTGTATGTGTTGGTTTTCTATACAAGGAATGTCCTAATTTGACATTATCTTTCCTTTGTACTAGTACATCTAGAAAGGAAAGGGCACCCCTTGATTCAGTTTCTATACTCAATTTGTGGTAAAGTGTATGTAAGTGAAACAAGACGGTTTATATCCACTAGGCTTAAGAAACATGAAAGATGTATAAAAAAGAAACAAATTGTACAATCTGTAGTACCTAAACATCAGCACTGCTCAGGTCACACTTTTAATGTAACAGACACTAATGTGCTAGCATCAGTGTCTGGTTTCTGTACGTGTAAAATTAGAAAATCAATGGAAATTTGTAAATATTCAAATAATATTAATAGAGATACAGATTTCAGTCTACATCACACGTGGAAATCGTTTGTATCGCTGGATCACGAATCGTTAAGCACAAGTCGGGGATAAATACCGGGTTGTTGCTCCTTGATAGTCATTTAGTGTTCTAATCTCGTGGAGTAAAGAGCCCTGAGGATGTCTTGTGCAATCGTAGGCGAAACGTTGGATAATAATTCCAATTTGACATTGTCTAAACTCAAGAATCATGATTTTCAATTTGTCGTTATTTATTGAATAATGATGGGTTATCACATTTGTTACGATCTTCCATTCACTACTTCACCCAAATTCTTTATTTTCGCCCATTAAATTCGTCTACAGAGCCATACCAAGAGTCACTTTCACCTTTCTTTCCCTTATTTTGCACATTTTGCATTAAAAATCTGACTAGTACGTGCACTCCACGAGTTTCAATTTACACCAACCCGCTCTTGCTCTTCGTTACATACACAGGGACAAGCCTTAACGATTGGAACAACACATTTATTGCATTTATAGTGAAACGGCCGTGAAGCGTCACGTCCTTGGAGGGTCAGTTTCGCGCGGGATTGGATCGTTCCACTCCAGAATCGCGCTAAAACAGTGTAAGTGTAAGGATACCAAAAGGGATCAAACACCTGTCAAAAATTGTTACTTGGCGTAATTTTTACCCCTCATATCTCGGATCCTGGCTATTTTCGAACTTCGTGCTTATTGACTCTTCTGATTTGACAAAAAGTATTTTTTCATATCTCGAAAAATCCAAAAATTAGAGTAGAAAAGTAATCCAAATCTAGAACTAGAGACTGTGCCTAGATTTACGTAATATGAAACCAGCGTATGGTTTTTACAACGAAAGACGTGAAAGATTATTATATTTTATTCTTCAGTGATCAGTAGAATAGTTGTTAGTTATAGTTATCAACTGAAGACGTTCTCACAAATAATAATCAAAATATCAAAACATTTTCTGTGAGTTCATATCCTAGAAAAAAAACTAAAGCTCCACTTTTTTATAAATTCAAGCCTTAAAGGGGTTGTAAAGCAGAGTTTAAAAAAATCAGAAATCAATGATTTTTATCAGAAAAATTTTAAAAATTATGAATATTTTGATTTATTTCTTTTTTAACATCTCTTTTCGGATTAATAATGAAAATAACTATACTAATAGTAGATGTGTACTTTTTATAGTCTAGATAATAATAAATTTTAACAATTGGACAAAAAATCAGCTATTTTGCAATAAATGCCAACAACCACTGTAGGCAAGCGCATAAGTAAATCGACTCCATGAATCGAGACCCTTCATCTAAGCCAAAAACCGGGGAAGTCCCTCGTCGACCGTGTGGGAAACCCACACCATCCAAGCATATTTTAACAATCAAATTGTATTAAGTAACCAATGCGTCCCAGATTAATTAAAAGTAAATAAGTTTATAATAAAAACGAGTGGAAGGAAAAAGTTAATATTTGGGATTACTTTATTAAAAAAAAAAAGAAAGAAAGACTGGTAGTAGGGCAATTTGTAGAAATTGTAATTAGGAAATGCAAGGTCTTATTAAAAGACCATTATGGAAAGTGCAAAACGTAAGGTGTTGATACAGAAGTCGCTGAAGTAATCAACAAAGAAATTGATTTAATTGCAGCTATGTAATGTGATTTATTTTTACCTTTTTAGTATACTAGTAAGGTAGTTATTGTTTTCTGGATAAATCTTTTTTGGATTTCATGGATAATGCATGCCTATAAGTGGATCTATACTATTTCAAAAGGTGTCTGTCTGTTGGTCTGTCCGGATGTTTAGCAATTTTACTTAAACCCTTTAACCCATTTCAAACAAATTTTAAAGAAAAATACCTCTCAACCCGAAAATGAATCATATTGATTTTGAGTTTTTAAACTCAACGCAACGCAATCGGAAAGTGCTTTTTTCAGCTGTCAAAATTAAAACATTTATTCTCCGTTATGTACGGATGGATTTCAAACAAATTTGACGAATTGTTGTAAAATATACAAGAATTTTTTTTTATAATGACAATTTAAATTCTTGTATTTTTTTGCTTTTTTTCGACAAAAAAAATGATGATTTGAATTTCATTAAAAATATGCACACTGGTTTTAAAATTGCTGTATCTTATTTTTGACATTTATAGCTATGAAACATTAAATGCTTATATCTCCTTTATCTTAATATTTTACCCCATTTTGACCAAATTTAAAGTATTTTAGAAATTAAATAGAATTAAAAATAGTTGTGAAGGTTTTTTATATTTATATTTATATTTTTTTGCAGAAAATGAAAATTCAAGCAATGCAAATATTCCAAGCAGTGTGGCTTCAACAAGTTCAACCAGTGGTTATCAAAAACGATCATTTCCAAGCAAGTTTATCTTTGCCCGAGGCATTAAAATTTACTGATTCACTAATTAACTCTTAAGAAAAGAAAAACCAGTTCTTCAGCAAATTTAGAGAATTTCATTGTGCTAAAACCTGCAAATAAAAGGCACAAAAAAGACGTACAAATTGCCAAAGCTGTATTTGCAACTAACAGTAGCTTTAGATGTGTTGACAATCCGCATGTGAAAAGGGCGATCGAAATATTACGACCTGATTATAGCCCTCACAACAACAATTTCTACAAACCTTTAGATCAAATTTATGATAATGAAAAAGCAAAATCTTTTGGCGACCTTTCTGGGCAAGGCGTTAACATGTCGATTGATGGTTGGTTTAATGTGCATAATGAGCCTGTAGTCTGTGCCACAATAATTACTAAAGATGAACGTGTATTCTTATATGAACAATAGATACTTCGGGAATCCTCACACTGGCGATTATTTAACTGACAAACATTGCTTGTCATTTGAATTCATCTTGTAAATCTAAATACAACTGTGACATTAAATCGTTTTTAACAGATAATGCGGCGAACATGGCAGTTATGAGAAGAACTTCAGAAAACAAGTTAGACATTAGTGAAAATCATAACATATGGATGCTCAGCTCATCTTCTAAACCTACTCTTTAAATACTTTGAAATAAAAAACGTTAAAGAACATATTACACAAGTCATTAAATATTTCACAAATAACCACTTGGCCGGAGCAAAGTACAAACAGTGCTTCCGAGTGACGTAAGATGGAAGAGTATGGCAGATTGTCTAGGTGTATATGTAAGCCAATGGGAGAAACTGTTAAAAATTTGTGAAGAAAATAGATAAGAAATCGACTCGACCATATATCAAAACGTTTCAAACACTGGTCTTAAAAGACCAGAAATATCTAAAAATCTTGAAACCCATAGCCGTGGCAATTAATAAATTACAAGGAAAAAATTGTTTTCTATCGGAAGCAGTAGAAATATGGAAGGAATTGAGTAGTATATTCGAGGATGTATTAAAATTATCGTTATCCCAGCTTGATATTGTTCAAAAACAATATAAACAGGCACTTACGGACTATCACTTTATAGCTTATATTTTGGATGTAACTAAAACCAAATATAAACTGACTGATGTAGAGAACAACACAGTTTTAAATACCGTGAAAGAAATGTATGAAAATATTGAATTTCTTTCATTTATTATAAAACTCCAAGCTAAAACCATTTTCAAGGATTATGTTTTCAGAGGAGGTTTTATCTAATGTTAGTGCCTTACAGTGGTGGATCTCACAAGAAAACATTCCTGATGTTCAACGTTTTCTCCTAATTCTGAAGCAGTTTTTATGTGCTATCTCGTCATCAGCTTCAATGGAAACGGTTTTTTTTTCTACATTCGGGCTCGTCCACTCGCATTTTAGAAAAAAATTAGGAATAGAAAGAGCAGGAAAATTAGTATTCCCTTACAGATATTACAATGAAAATTGAAAATGTGTGTTATTGTTCATAAACTACCTACCTGTTTTAAGAAATATTTTCAGTTATGATTTTTTTTCGATTTAAATCATGGATTAAAATTTAAAAAATTATGTGGTTTAAATCGTTGATTAAAATCGTGACTTAAATCAAAAGATTTAAATCGGTTGAACCCTGATGCAAAGTGCTAGTTTTATATAAAGTTGAGAAAATAAGCCGTAATAATTATAACACTTAGAACAAATAATGCAAACACTTAATAAAACGAAGCCTCAAGTAATTCAGTAAAGCTGTAATTTAAAACCGTCATTAAAATTGAATAAACCACGGACATTAAATTCCGAACGTTGTCAGCACATACATGAAATAATTATCCTTATGTAGTCGTATGAAAAATAACGTGTCCAAATAAATATGAACGATTATGGGACATCAATCAGGAAAACATGACAAAATGTTGACACACGATATCAAGTGTCCAGCCCCACTGCAATATCAGTCAGTGTCCAAGTAAACATATTAAAAGCAGGAGTAAATATTATAATTTAATGGTGGCGATAAATTTTGAGATATTTATTTATAATTAAATGAAGCTTCAAGCGTTATGTCCATTTTTAAATATTTTTTTAATTACATTATTACGACCAGAAAGCCCCTTTTATCACTGGATGTAAAAGGCTACATCCAATGGGATTTTATTTTTGTATAAAATTTAAATGCAAAATTTTTTGATGTGTCGACGTTTGGTAAATAGTGTAGGGTCAAGTAGGTCCCAGTCACGCCTTTTATTTATATGGACCTACCCAAAAAAATTTTACGTATTCTGAGCCCCTGAACAAGAATTTTTGAGTAGAAGATTACCAGAGTCGTCATCAGCTTATTAGTAACAAATAATTGTTTAAACTTTTAAAAATATAACTTTTGAAAAACTAACTATTGAGTCGTAAAATTTGAGGGATTTTAAGTAAAAAATACCCTTACAAACTTTTACGTAGAACCCTTAGTTTCTGAGATAATTAATGTTAAACAATTAAAAAATGCGACTTTTCTGATTATAAAGTAATAACTTTTGACTGGATGAACTTTTTTTAATTTTGTTGGAATCAATCAAAATTTCGAATAAACTAAAATCAAATGCCATACGAAAAAGTTACGTCTTAATTATTTATTTCGGCTTTAAACAAACAGCTTTTGACTGCTTATGTGCAAGGGCCATGGTGGTGGCGTGCAGGGGGAAGCCTGCTTGTAGGCGTCCCACGAGGCCGAGCGTGCTTAGTTTTTAGATAAATAATCGAAATAATATTTTATGCATTGAATTAATTAAGTCACTCATTATAAACACTTAATAAATATATAAATAAACACTTTCCCTAAATACAAGTAAAATAGTAATTCGCTGACTAATGACTGTTTATTATGTTCTGTAACAGTATAGGTCGCAAGTTGATACAAGTGAAAAATCAAAATAAACAAAACCCAGTCTGCTAAAGAGCTCGCGTAGATGAGAGAAAAATTTAACACAAAATGGCAAAAAATAACTTGGTGGCAGTCGTAGTGGCGTGCAAGAGGAAGCCTGCTTGTAGGCGTCCCACGAAGCTGAGCGTGCTTAATTTTTAAATAAATAATCGAAATAATATTTTATGCATTGCATTAATTAAGTCACTCATTATAAACACTTAATAAATATATAAATAAACACATTCCCTAAATACAAATAAAATGGTAATCCGCTGACGAACGACTGTTATGTTATGAAACAGTATACGTCGCAAGGTGAAACAAGTGAAGAATCAAAATAAACAAAACCCAGTCTGCTAAAGAGCGCGCGTAGATGAGGGAAAATTTTTTAAAAAAATGGCAAAAAATAACTTGGTGGCAGTCTCGCCATACCATTAAATTAATAGTCATTTCTGAATATTCTTCAATGAAGCTTATGTTTATGAAATTCAATAAATTTTATTTTTATACAAAAATAATAAAAGGTGACATATACTTACCGAGCGACAGGGATAATTCCTCGTTGTCGCAATGCATCTTACCTCAAATTTATTGTTTCATTATTTATTAGGTGAATCAATTAACATCGACATGAATGTTTATCACGTTTAACTGTGAGTGTAATAGATTTGGGATTAAACATTGTATTGATTGGTCACTTTACATGCTTCATTCCATCAGAAATAAAAATGTTGTAACGTGTTTCATCACTCAATAGCACTTTTTTCCAGTCAACTACTGTCAACTGTAAATGGTGACGGCAAATACTAGCCATGCTACTCTATTTCTTTTTCGTACATCATTTGATTTTAGCTTGTAGATGTTGATTCGAATTTTCGATCGCTGCCAACAAAATTTTAAAAAAAAGTTCACCCAGTCAAAAGTTATTACTGTTCAAAAATCACAAAAATTACATTTTTTATGAGATTAACAGTAATTATATTGGAAACTAAAAGTCGAACGTAAAAGTTTGTAAGGACCTTTTTTGCTTAAAATCACTTAAAGAATACGGCCCAATAGTTAGTGTTGCGAAAATTGTATTTTTAACAGCCATATTAACTAAGAAGATTTAAGACTTAAAGCCGATCTAGTTGCCATGAAACTTAAATCTTATAGCTGGCCAGTTTTGTTTTGTTTTGCTTACGATCTTGTCAAAATATATATTACATATGTCAACAAATAAATGATTATATAGGGATATTAAGGCGTATGGTCACTGTAGAATAATAAAAAAACTGATTTTCTTTTGCTTAAATGACGCTTCAACATCGTAAAAATATGCCTCTATATGAATTAAAGCAAGAGGAATTGTTTTTACAGACTATGAGCGTATAGAATAAGGTCCCATGGGTCGCGCTCGTACAGTTCTCGAGCACGCCGCGCCACGTCTCTGATTTTCGGAGCTATATACCATTAGAGATGACTAACCATATATCGATACATTTAGAATTATATATTTCTAAGAAGATATACCAGTATAAAATCTTCAAATACCAGTATAACCATTGAAAGGACACCGTTCGCTTACATTCTGCTTTTCGTGTACAAGTTTGTATTGTTCAAATTCTAACGAAATACAGGCTGTGTTAAAGCTATGAAAAATGAAATTTGGGCTACGCTTCATCACAAGCTTACGGCGCTGAGTCGTGGAGTACGTGGCAGCAAGCTAAGGCGGCTGATGCTCTTTCTTTATACCATCACAAAGATCCACTAAACATTGACGTTTTCGAAGCTAAAAAACCTCTTTACGAGGAGCTGTTGAATGATGATCTACTAACTCGGTGTCTAGGGGGTTTTACACAAAACAATAATCAGAGCTTCAACTTTACCGTATGGAGCTTGGCATCAAAAAGCAGTTCGAGCGGCAAAACAGTGTTGGATATAGCTTCAGACATAGCGGTATGTACTTTCAATGAGGGCCTTGCAGTATTATGGATATTATAAAAGTTTTGCTGCTATAATTATTGTCTAGAAGTGGATGCGTTGCCAGTAGACTACGCTGAGCGTTTAGTATCAGATACGGCGAAAGGCGCGCGTTGAAGCGCAAGACCCCCCAGAAAGGCCGAAGAAGATGAGAATCTTAATTTGGAGGGACAATTTTATGGCCCTGGCATCGCAGACTGAAGGCAAATTTCCTTTATACATTTTTCAAGTTTATCAACGAAAAAGTTACATGTAAATTTTTAATCGCGTTTTGCTCAAAACCGCTTTTTCCAAATCGGCCAGACAAATAACTTTAACAATTTTCATCTGATCGACTTAAAATTTTTACCACATCTTTATAATAGCATTTCGCATAAAAGTACGTAGGGGATTTCCGATTGATTGAAAACTTTTCATTCTAAGAGCATTTTTATACGAATTTTTTCACTGAAAATTCGACTTTTAACTTCAAATGCCTGCCATTTCCGCACAAATCTATATTTTCAAATTCCCCTACGTACTTTTCTAGGTATTATCATGCACATTTATAAAAAAATTTTAGTTTTGTTCCAGGTCAAAAACTGTGGATGCTAGCTGTCTAGCCGCGGGCCACCTAAAAAAATGTTCCGAAAAGAAAAGATCTGCCATCTTGAACAAAATTATAAACATATATATATATATATATATATATATATATATATATATATATATATATATATATATATATATTTACACTCGATATGTCTACTTTATAAATATGTAATTAGTTTTCTGAATAAATTATTTTTTCTGTCAAAAAACAGTGTTGAATATACCCATGATTTTGCTCCTTCTACATGGCCATACCCCTTAAGGATAAGAACCTGGCAATAAAACCTTAAAATATGTAAGAGAAATAGTTGTATCCCGAAAATAAATAAAATTCTCCATTTTTGCCGGTTCAGTAAGAAAATAAAATGATGTTCTTATGTCTGTATTTTTAGTGTTTAAAACTTGCTTGGCTTATTGTTGCTCTTGCCAGTTTAAGTCCTCTGCTAGATGAATTTAAAAACCATGTGAATGAATCCAGCTGTAGAAGTCTAAACAATTATATGTTAATATAATCTTATGATCACTCTAGCGGATTTCTACCCAAAAAATTCTTGTTGAGAGGTTCAAAATACATAAAAAAAAACTTGGGTAGGTCCATCTAAATAAACGGGGCGACTGGGAATTCCTTGGCCCCTACACCAAAAATAATGTATGGCAAAATAGTTTTATAGAATTTTGGTCACTTCAAGGAAAAACATTCTAAGTTTTAGGAATATTTTTTTAAATCATGCTATTAAAAATTTTGTTTTGTGTTTGTTTTTAAAAGTACCCCCTTTAAAACATCCGATAAAATGCGACGGATTTTTGATATGATCCTGAGCAAAAATCAGTTTGTTATAACTGTTTAAAATTCAATTATTTTCATAAAATTACAACAAAGATGTCACAAGATGTTATCAGCTTAAGTACAGCATCCATGTTTTCATGCACTACAGCTGATTTTGGGCGACCTTCACGCGACTCGTCCGTGAGCGAACGGCGGTCATCAACAGTGATATAAAGTGATTTTTGTTAATGTCTTTTTTTGAAATTTTGATGTTACTGTAAACAACATAAATAGCGTCCGTATCTCAAAACGTTCTTACTACATATATCGTCTAAAATGTTAAACGTGGATGTCTGTTCCCGAAATGTAAGCGGCTACCCTCATATTATGTTAAGAGTTAATCGAACAAACATAATTTATTTTTTGACGACTACGTCCCCGCATTGAAGCAATCAAATTTTGGACATTATTTTCTGAAAGATTGATCCGAACTTTGCTACGCTGGGGAGAATGAATTAAGTTATGACGATTACTATACAATGGGTACAAAAACAAAAGATTAAAATAGCTCAAAATGGGATAGTGCAAAAAGCAGTACCTTCAAAATAACTTCTGATCAAAGAAATTTCAAGGAAATCGCCATACTAAAGGACGAAAGGAAAAATTATACTCGAATATTAGGCAAGAAGAACTACATTTAAATGGGAAAGGTAACAGTAAATTCAACATCAATAGAAATAAATAAAACCACCCACAGTCTATTGAATGACAAACAAAACAACATAAATAGGGGTCAAAAAATGATAATCAAATGTAACATAAAACCGTACTTTGTAGTGAAAGAATGTAGCCAAAATTCAGGAAGATAAAGTAACCAAGCTGGGAAAGAAATTAACAACGAAGTAGAACTACGGGTATATGTAGTAAAATCAAAATACAACTAACCAATAAATGAAGCATACCATTTGTTATTCAAAGAAAATTCGAAAAAAAAAAATTGATTAAATTAGCACTTGGTAAACTTAAATTGAAATTTGAACCGTGACAACTTCATTAATATTTTAACGTATGATTATTTATTTAGAAAGATTTATGTACAAATGGGATGTTTTACTTCTTCCTATAGCTTTTTATCGGGGTTAAGGTCTAAGGATGCCAGAGCAATAAAATTTCGAAGACAATCCCTGACCGGTTTTGAGAACGGTCCTCCGTCTGTAATCCATCGTAAGATTCTCTCGAAGACAGGTATTAATACCATGTATTTCTGCTTAGAATAGTGTCATATGCTGCACCAGTATCTCTTATGTTGAGTCTGGGTGTGAGTTCGTGTATTCCGGATCCTGTACCATAGTCAGTTTTGTACCCGTATGTAGACCAAATGAGGTTTTCTGGCTGACAGTGATCGATCAGATCCTGCCTTTCAGTCAGTCAAAATGGCGAAGGGTCTGTCAAAGTTATAAGCTCTTGGCATGGTGTCACTGCCCATCTCCAACAATGAGCTCGCCACCATGCCTTTGATGCTGGTGTGTCCGAAGGAAGGTCCAGTCCACCAAACCTAGTTTTGTTCCAGCCTGCATACTCTTACCTTCGCTTCAGTCTTGATGTCAAAGGAGAGGGAGAGCTTTATTAGAGTTTCATGGCTACGTCGGGGTGGTTCTTATGGCCCCTATGAAGAACAGGAAGACCAGTTTCGGAAATTTGGAGAGCTCCATAGCCGCCTCCCTCCGAGTGATTCTTATCACCGGTGCAAGCGAGTCTTAGGTTATCACGAGCCTTACCATGGCAGTGACAATCAGTATATAATATGTTATTTTAATTCCACGTATTGCCCAGTACCCTTTTTGCTGCCATGAGGGCTTTTTTACCTTTAGTAATAACTGTCTGCAAGTGTGAGGTTCAAATAAGCTTTGCATCCAGAATTACACCTAGGTATTTAACTTCTTGGCTCATCTGCAGTTGTGAATATGTGGCAGATTTAATTCTTCAAGCTTCTTTTTTTATTGAAGGGGATAAGTGTGGTTTTTCCAGGATTTACTTTAAGGGGCTCCTTCGTACACCACTTCTCCACTATAGTAAGAGTTCTTGACTATCTAATCATTTATAGTAATACTTCCCTAGCAATCGATAGAAGCTTTCTGAATAATGGCTTCGTTATACACGTTAAAAAGAAGAGGAGCAAGTATACAACCCTGACATAATCTTGTTCATAGACAGGTCCAAAACTGATCATGGTACAGGAGCCGGAATACATGAAGCACTATTGATACATATCTTCGAGAAAAACTGATGAGGGGTTACAGGGGCAATACCGTTTCATCTTTTCCGACAGTCAGGGAGCTACTAGCATATCATTAGATAAAATCTAAACAAGTCTTGGAATGTCTTCAAGATCTTATCGCTTCGGCAAATCACAACAAGGTTAAGCAAAGCTCTAACCTACTTGATTGATCAATCATGAAGGTTTACAATCAGAGAACAAACTGATAAACAGGATTATGAACCTGCTCAATGCAACTAACCTGTTCACATATAATAGACATAACAGGCGAAACAATAAGTCACTAGGCTGTAGTGTAACGGCCCCTCAAACCTGGTTTGCTCTATCAATCAATCAGTCAATATACTCCGGCGAAGAACGCATAAAATTGGTACTTCATCAGACATTCTGGTATCAACAGACAACTTCTGTCTGATTCCAACATAGATCGGCAGTTATCATTATATTGCGAACACCAAGTCTGTGAAATGGGTTGTCTCATCCCAGAAAAGTATAGTTCTCTGATCCAGACATTTGAACATCAGTGATCCCCAATATATTGATGTTTTCAATACATCTATATTGCTAAGGTCTTCAAATTTTCTTTTGCACTTTCGGACTATTTAAACTCAGCCAGGAACTAAGGACCATTTATATCGAATGTCGAGACATGACAATTGAATCAGGAAAAATGAACTGGATGATTTTCCATTGCTTTCTCCATAGCAGTACCATAACTGTTAAACTGTTACCGTCATATTTATAATATTCCAATAATGAACCGGTCCAAAATTATTTTCTTTACTCTTAAACCTAGTAGTGGTATTCGCAGCTACCTTCTACTGGGAATATTTACTGACCTTCCGATCATGGATGTAGGAAAGGCTAAAATGGTATTTTGTGGGATGTTTGGTTCAGGACACTGATTTCCCCTGGAAAGGATTTGAACAGTGTCGTATCCCGGAAAAAGATCTACCCCTACCAAGTTCGTAAAGAAATTTATTACCCGTTCCCACTAGTTATGTCATTTGGAACTATAAACGTTGCAATTTATATGAAACGTCCCACGTCAGCTGGACTCACCCCGATTCCAGAAGTTAATGCAATAAAATACATATGAGCTTAAAAAATATTCCCTAAGACATAAACTTTTTTATGCCAAGTAGTCTTTTTAAAAAATTCAAGGTTACGGAACCAATATGGAGTGCGAAAAAGCTTAACGCCACCGCACACCCCCAAAGTTACTATGATTTGTTTCAAAGAGGATTTTTAAAGTTGGTTCCTTTCATTTCTGATGAAGGATTTCAATATTTAAGGTGGCAGATTAAATATGGGGCCCAAAATCGCTTAAAGTCTCTTTGCTCCTCCAAATCACTTGCAATGATCCATTTCAGCACCTAAATGATTAAAAAAAAAACGAGATTTGTTCTTTGGGTACGTATGTGAACAAGGGGGTGGAAAGAATTCACGTCAGCTGTTTTTACGAATCAGAATGCAGCGAGCTGTTTTCGAGCGACAACAATCAGACGTTTTCACTCCTTTCTTCCCAGAGAGCTGTTTTATATCAAATAAAATTCATTTTTTATTTCTTCTATGCAAAAATTAATATTGACTACATTAGATATAAAAATTCGGTCACATACGTATGAAAACACTTGCAAATATTTATCCTCCGTCGGTAAAGGCTTGTATATACAATACTTTTTAGAAGTAGATTTAAAGAAAGTTACAATATTCTAAAGAAGAAAAGATTTTCCTGCAGAAAACGGTAGAATGCTAGTCATGTATAATTTCAATGAATTTGATGAAAATATTCATTCATAGTGTGACAATTCGCATGATAACATTAGCGGTGACCTATAAGTTTTGTTGTTTTTGGAATATACGTAAAGTAGTCAACGATTTGAAATTTCTCAAAGAAAAGAAGAAGGGCTGCATCCAATATTATGCTAGTACAATGCATATAATTCTTTAAATAAATTAGAGAAGTACGATTTTCACGACAAACAAAAATTGTCAGTATTTTCGGCACAGTGAGAAATGAACCATCCTTGCTATTGGGTTTTTGATTTGAATTAGCAACTTAAACAAAGTAGTTTTAAATCTATTTTGCACGCCATATTAAATCCGCCATCTTAAATAATTAAATCATCCCCCTCCAGAAAACAAAGGGACTATCCTTGTAAATCTTTTTTAAAAATCTATCAAATCATTTCGATGCGGAAAAATGATATAACAAGTGATTTTGTGGTTGTAGAGAGGTTTTAGACTTTCTCGGGCACTATATTGCCTCGGGCATTGTTAATATGGAAATCCTTCCCAGAACAGAAAGGGGCCCGTTCTGGAAACCTTCGATGTTAAAATGGGTAGACGCAAGTGACGTTAGGGATAAATATGGGTTTTCAGCCTTTTCAGACGCCATATATTTACCATCGTGAATTTTTTTTTTGGTCTTTTAAGGCCACTCAGCATATAAAAGCTTATGCCCTAACGAACATTTTGAGAGCCTATATGGGTCATTTGAATGCGTCCATTTTTGGACTTGGGGTGGTTGCATTTGACGAACAAATTTCAATGGTCTAGTTACGAGCGCGATACGCATACATCCGGCATGTACAACAATAAAAATAGGTTTGGATCGGGTGATTTGAATGGTATTTGGCAGAAAAAAAATTAACAGTTCTAAACTATAACGAAAATGACAATTCTATATTTAAGAGGTACCAGATTGGAATTGGAAACAAATTATCAGCAACTGTTCACCTAAATGTATCAAAAAATTTTGTTTTAATTTTATTTTTATTTAATTTTATTGCGAATATTTCTCTTCCGACATAAATCGAAGTAGTGCATTTGTGAAAAATGTTTGAAACATAATGGTTGATAATAATAAATGATTACTAGTGGATGCCCGAGACTTTTCCCAGGATTTTGAGGCATTCTACCTTTATTGAAATAGAAATAATTGCAACCATTTATATTTATTGTGAAAATAAAAAGACAAGATATTCAAGTGCCAACCATTGTATTGTACTAACAAGAAATTACAAAAATAAATCTTACTACCTGATGTACATATATTCTTTGACAAGAAAAAACAACACGACGAGCCTAAAATAGTAAGCGTTCGACAAGAACCGTTAAAGAAGCTTCATCGATTCAAATAACGTACAAACTTTTCTATAAAAATGTTAATGCCACCCTAAAAAACCTTTGACATACGGGTCGAAAATAAGGCGAATATTTTAAAATTTTAAAAGAAACTTTAAGCGACTGAGTGAAAAAGTTTGAAATATAAAGCAGGACAGCTGCGTAGAATTTAAATACACGATACTAAGAAATTGGATATTTTCAATTGATAATTTAATTTTAAATCATATTTTTGATTGGTATTTTTCTTCTGTTAGAAGACATATATAAAAATTCGCATGGTTTTTTTACTGTATTTCAAAACAAATCTATGATACCAAGTAGCAACAAGATGCTTGCTATACATTCTGAATACTGCGATTATTGAAACTAGGGCTACGGAGAGTACTCAGTTTAAAATATGTATCTTCCCTACACCTAGGGCCAATTCAACACAAGCCGGTTAAATTAAAGAGTGGCCAAATAATAAGCAAAAAAAAACGAAAAAAAGAGGCGATCAATTTCAGTTCACATAGGGACAACCAGGGATCTAGGACCTGCCCTGTCCATATCCATTAGTAAAGGGTGTTTTTTATAGAGGTATAGAACTTTTAAATGGAATAAAACAAAGATGAATTTTTTAAATTGACATGAAATTTACTTTATTCGAAAGATAACCTTCTGGCATTATAATTTAATTATGACTTCTGGCATATGACCGCCACGGCTGGCTCGGACGTAGTCTAATCTGGAGGTCCAATTTTCGATGACTTTTTCCAACATTTGTGGCCGTATATCGGCAATAACGCGGCCAATGTTGTCCTCCAAGTGATCAATCGTTTCGGGCTTATTGACGTAGACTAGCGACTTCACATATCCCCACAGAAAATAATATAGCAGCGTTAAGTCGCATAATCTTGGAGGCCAATTCACAGGTCCGAAACGTGAAACTATGCTGTTATCAAACGTTTCCTTCAATAAATCAATTGTGGAACGAGCTGTGTGACATGTTGCGCCATCTTGTTGAAACCGCAGCTCCCGCACATCATGGTTATTCAATTGATGAACGAAAAAGTCAGTAATCATGGCTCTATAGCGGTCACCATTGACTGTAACGTTCTGACTAGCATCGTTTTTAAAGAAGTATGGACCAATGATTCAACCAGCCCATAAAGCACACCAAACAGTCAGTTTTTCTGGATGTAACGGTGTCTCAACATACACTTGAGGATTATCATCACTCCAAATACGGCAGTTTTGTTTATTGACGTATCCATTCAAACAAAAGTGAGCTTCATCGCTAAACAAAATTCGCTTATGAAAATCGAGATCAACGGCAATCTTGTTTTGGGCCCATTCACCGAATCTACGCCTTGCTAGATGATCGTGTGGCTTCAATTCTTGCACGAGTTGGATTTTGCAAGCACGCAAACCAAGATCTTTCCGCAAAATCTTCCATAAACTGAATGGACACAAATCCAATTCCTGTGCACGGTGGCGGATAGACTGATTAGGGTCTTTCTCTACGCTACGCTCTACAGCAGCAATGATTTCTTCTGTACGCACTATACGACGTCTCTGTGGATGCGTATTATCATTTAGACTAGAATTAATTGCTCTGATGGAGGATTATGTTGACCGTAAAATGGACGTAGTGCGCGATACGTATTTCGAACAGAACCATGATTTTCAAAATAAATTTGCACAATTTGGAAGCGTTGTTCAGGCGTCAGTCTATTCATGTTGAAATGCCAAACCAAACATAAATCACTTGACAGCGGACAAAATGGCCGCCAGTTAAAAAAGTGTTGCCAACTTAAAGTTCTATACCTCTATAAAAAACACCCTTTATTTAAAGAAATTTAACAATTTTGTAAAATGTACACTACTGTTGAAAAGTTTGGAAACACTAAGATAATTTTAATAAAAATCACACACTGAATAAGTAAGTTATACTTTATTATACTTAAATCTTATCAAACCCTTAGACTAACATTTACTTAAACATATTTAGTACGAATTAAAAAAAATAATACGTTTTTCGTTAAATTTTGGCGTTGGTGGTCAAAATGGCCACCCTTATTCTTATTTGTTCACAAGTTTTACTCATTCTTTTGATTAATTTACGGAGTCCAGTGACTTCCATTCGCTTTGTAAGTATTCCCACAACTGTGGTGAGCTCAAGTTCATCCCATTCTAACCAATAGGAGAAAGATATGGCGATTGTGGTGGCCATTTCATAAACTTTCTCGTTTCGTTTTTTCTTTAGGAACCCCAGACATAATTTAGATGAATGTTTAGAGTCATCGACTTGTTGAAAAACAAAACTTCGGCCAATTACATTCATTCCAGAGGGAATCGCATTTTCTAGAAGTATTTTCAGATAACCTTCTTTATTCAGTTTTCCGTCAATTTTGATCATATGACCGGGCTTATTATTACCTAAGCATCCCCAAACCATCACGCTACCACCACCATGCTTAACAGTCTGCACAGTACATGCTTCTGAAGCTCGTTCGTCTTCTGATCGGCGAATAAAAACACGTCTATTAGATCCAAAAATCTGAAATTTGGACTTATCCGTCAAAAAGCCTTTTTCCCAGTCTTCTGTCGAGTTTTTATGTGTTTTAGCCCACTCTAGTCTATTTTTTTATGAATACTAGTTAATTTCGGTTTTTGGGCTGCTACGCATCCTCTCAGCCCAACAAACAGTAAACGTCTTTTTATAGTTGTTATTGAAACTGGCTTTTCTCGTATTTTATTTCAAGTAGCAGCAATTTGAGGCCCATTTAAACGTCGATATCGTTTCGATAACATTATAACGAACCTAGTCTGCAATTTGGCGTATAGAATATCCTTCCTTACTCAAAGTTCAAAAAGCACTCTGCTGTTCAAGAGAAATCTGTTCCATTTTTATCATCTTAAGCCCTTATCAACTATTGTGCCTATCACATGAACATCACAAATAACACTGAACTCGAAACTAATAGTTTTCGAAATTATATACTCATATTTAAAAGATTAGACTCTATTCAATACAAGAACAATGATTAAAGTCGTCAATTCTAAGAAATCAACAACTGGCAGTGTAGCAACCTGCTACGTTACGGGAAAGAGAAAAAGAATTAAAATGAAAATGAATGAATGAAAATTAAATATTTAATGCTTCTGTACAGGTGGTTAATTTTTTTTAGTGTTGATCGCTCCTTCTTTTAGGGCAGTGCCTAGGCTAGCATGCCGGAGATTAGGGGGGGGGGGGTATTTAAATTCAAAGCGCCACCTGTTTTAGGCCCGTCGGTAAGAAGAAGCGATGATCTTATCGAAAACAGGAAACAACTGGATCCAAAAATAAAACACACCGATTCCAAAAACAATTAATATCTATATTTAACAATAAAAAAAGGGATTTTGAATTACAGTTTTAAACTAAAGAAATATGTGACTATTTGCTAAATGGATCATAACAAAAAAAAAACAAAGAAACAATGAACAACCCTACTACAAGTATGACGTCATCTGCGCCATACGCCAAGTCGGTTTAGATGTAGGTCCAGCTTTAATTTTCACTATCGGCTGACTGATTAACCTTACTTTTTGAGTACGGTTGAATTTTGCCCTAACGAATGATCTAGTACGCTGATTTAGTCTAAAATTATGTTTACTTAAGCCTAATTAAAAGTGTTGGACTATTAATATGGGAAGTGGTGTTTTAAATTACCTAGTGTATACGTATACCTTCGGTTTACAAGGTATTTTAAATGAAATTAAAAATAAAGTGTCCTGTAATTGTTCGCATAAAGTCTTATTAGTTCCCAATCACAGGGGAAAAAGGAAAGTATACATTAAAACTGGTAATTTCACTGTTTATTATGAAGTTTTAATACCTAAAAGGCAGATTTGTCATTAAATCCAAACACTTTCGGCAAGCTGGATAGCTGATGGCCTCTATGGAGCAGTGGTGTGTAACATGTTGGCTCTAGTAGGCAAATCTAATTTTAAACAGGATGGCAAAGTCCCGGTATAATAAGAACTGTTTGTGGCATGTACCTGATTGTCTTTAAGGGTGCACCAAGTATTTAAAGTCACAAAGATGATGTTTTAACTTCTTAGGTGAGATCACTTTCACTAAACTGTACTTAACGAAAAACGAGTACAATAAAACTTTGTTTATCCTCCATATCTGGCAAGTGATGTCTTAACGCAGTAAACTATGATTTTAGCAACAAACAGGAATAAAAGTAGTATTATACTCTAAGAAAATCAGCAAAAAATCTGCTTTCTGGGCTTATGCCAGTTTTCACAACCAAGGCTTGGCCCAGACTCTCTCTCTCTACTGACACTCAAGAGCGCCACCCTTGATGAAAGTGGCAAAACTGGAGTGTTTGATACATTTCTAGGCACACTTGATTTTTTTTTCAAAACCGGTTTATGGTGTGACAGTGACAAAAACGTTTAGCTTTTATTTTATATGTATGCAAGAGACTACTTGATGAAAATAAGAGTTTAATTTATGGTGAGTATTGGCTTGATTGTTGGTATTTTGGTAAAATTATTTATAGTTTTGTTCATACAATAACAAAACTGTAACAAACCTTTGTGATCACAAAACACGTGTGTCCATTTTTTTTTAAATAAGGGACAATTGATAAGAAATTAGTAATTTTGTTCATTATTGTTATAAGCACGGTCGTAAAAATAGTAAATTCCAATAAAAACATCTTTACTTATAGATTTATTACAGTATTTTTTTATGTCGACTAAAAATAGGGTGTTTCCAAACTTTTGAACGGTAGTGTATAAAAATTAAGGAAAAGTCTATGATTATTTATGCATACTTGAGATAAATCATCTACTAACATTCTCCTGAGGAATACTCTATAGAAGAGATTAATTATAATTTAAAGGCTTAAATTTTTAGTATATTTTGTATGTGTGTGTTCTTTTTCTAAACTCATAGTACTGGTCCGAAAATTAATAAAGACTTTTACGGTACGATCAAATAAGGTATAATCTTTTCAGTGAATAGAACATTTAAATCACTTATTTTGAAAATCGGCTCAATCACTCACATTTTGATTGATTAATAGACGAAGATTCAAAAACAAGTCCTTCTTATTTGTATCATATAATTTTCAAAGACATGTAAGAAAATCATGTTACTATTTTTTCTTTTGCGTAATCTAACTATACTTTGTTTTTCTTTTTGATATTTTTTGTAATGTAAAATATTTAACCCGAGGCTCCATTACAAGAATATACTATATATTTATGTCAAAAAAATGTACATATACTAAAGTAGTCGCCCACTCACAACTCTCAAAATTGTTATAATGTCTTACACAGGAACATTTGTTTACTGAAAGCACTCTTTTAAATTATAAACTACCTCCTAATATCTACAGTGCGATAGAAAAAAAAAACTGCTATAAATCCACCATTTTCTCAAGCAAATACTTGTCTAATTACAGAAAATATCCAAAACAGATCCTGAAGAACCAAAATTTGAAACTAAAACACACTCGAAATTCCGAATTTATTGCAAGCCTCGCAGTTCCATCTAATACGCTACATTAATAGTAATGCAACGACTAAGGGGTCAAAGTCGTTCAAATAAACACGTGTATTAAAAATTAAATAATTTTTTTTTTTCGGAATTTAGAGAAAAACGATACGTAATAAAGTTGGAGCGAGTGGGTATATATATTTCTTCGAACGATATTTCCCCTCAACGAATTCACCCCTAGAATTAGCGTATCATCAGAACTCGAACCCGCCGTATGTGACTATATTGATAATATTTTAATTTGAATTTAAAAAATTATTGATTAATAGTGATAGTTCTTCTATTTCTTGGGGACACATCGCTTACATCCTATTATTTTCTATCGGCTTTATTTAATCTAAAATATGATAAGCGGCACGTCAATTGATTAATAAAGTAACCGGGGAATAAAGTAAAGAATGAATTTCTGGTTGCCTAAAATATTATGTTATTTTCTATAATTTAATTCTTTTTATAAAAATATTGAATCGATTTCTAAAAAAGTCGACACCAAATTAACACCTGACCAATGTCCACATAAAAAGACTGAGAAATACTTTATTTGTAATTAATTTCTTTTCGTAGCCTGTATGTTTTCGTGTAAGTAGTTATTTGTTTCATTTAGTAATCACTTCGCACCGATTTCAAAAATTTCAATTTTATATAAAAATTCAGATTATTTTTCGTTTTTTGGCGCGTTTTAGAGTGGATTAAATTATTTTTTTAAAAATTTTATTTTTCGATTTTGAGTTTTAAATTAAGTTGACCTTCTAAAGTCGCAAAAAAGTATTCATTTTATCCATAGTTTCTCACAACCTAAACTGACAATAAAAATTTTTTTGATTTTGAGAATTCCCTAAATACCATATTTGAATGAAATTGTACCAAACAAATATTTAGTTTGCGATAGTAAATTCGCTATCGTGAATTTTAAGAAATTAATTTTAGATTCGTAACCTAGGCTTCCAAAAGCCCCCAATACCGATATATAAACATGTAAATTTTTTAGTCTGACATATTTTATCCTGCATACTGAGATTGAAGAAACTAATTTAAGATCTGTAATATACATCCCTTGAACTCCCCAATATGAATTTGGACAAAATCGGAAAAATGTATCTTTATTGTATCTGACATATTAAATTGCAAAAAATTAACTTCAGATACGTAATCTACGATTCCGAAAACTCCCTAATACCAGTTTTGAATGAAACTGTGCCAAACAAATATTTAGTTTGCCATAGTAAATTCGCTATCGTGAATTTTAAGAAATTAATTTTAGATTCGTAACCTAGGCTACCAAAAGCCCCCAATTCCTATATATAAACATGTAAATTTTTTAGTCTGACATATTTTATCCTGCATACTAAGATTGAAGAAACTAATTTAAGATCTGTAATATACATCCCTTGAACTCCCCAATATGAATTTGGACAAAATCGGAAAAATGTATCTTTATTGTATCTGACATATTAAATTGCAAAAAATTAACTTCAGATACGTAATCTACGATTCCGAAAACTCCCTAATACCAGTTTTGAATGAAACTGTGCCAAACAAATATTTAGTTTGCCATAGTAAATTCGCTATCGTGAATTTTAAGAAATTAATTTTAGATTCGTAACCTAGGCTTCCAAAAGCCCCCAATTCCTATATATAAACATGTAAATTTTTTAGTCTGACATATTTTTTCCTGCATACTGAGATTGAAGAAACTAATTTAAGATCTGTAATATACATCCCTTGAAATCCCCAGTAGGAATTTGGACAAAATCGGAAAAATGTATCTTTATTGTATCTGACATATTAAATTGCAAAAAATTAACTTCAGATACGTAATCTACGATTCCGAAAACTCCCTAATATCAGTTTTGAATGAAACTGTGCCAAACAAATATTTAGTTTGCCATAGTAAATTCGCTATCGTGAATTTTAAGAAATTAATTTTAGATTCGTAACCTAGGCTTCCAAAAGCCCCCAATTCCTATATATAAACATGTAAATTTTTTAGTCTGACATATTTTATCCTGCATACTGAGATTGAAGAAACTAATTTAAGATCTGTAATATACATCCCTTGAACTCCCCAATAGGAATTTAGACAAAATCGGAAAAATGTATCTTTATTGTATCTGACATATTAAATTGCAAAAAATTAACTTCAGACACGTAATCTACGATTCCGAAAACTCCCTAATACCACTTTTGAAAAAATGTTAACTACGTAAAGTTTTCAACCCAAAATATTTAATCCGCCATATCGAATTTCAAAAAGATACTTTTAAATTTTTAATCTAATTTTATTCTACATCCACGAAATCCTCTCAGTTATCTTGCATCTGCCATATTGATCTTCTTTGCACAACTTTAATTTCGTCACGTGCATTCTCAGAAACCCCGCAGAAACAAATTTCGAACAAAATCGAGACGTAAAATTTTTAGTCCGCCATATTGCATCCCCCATTTGAACTTCTTTAAAATACTTTTAAATTCGTAATTTGCACCATCAAAAAAACCTTATACTAATTTTATGCAAAATCATGAGATGCAAAATTTTTAGTCTGCCATATTGGATCTGCCATATTGATTTTTTTTTAAATAATTTTAGACTCATCGTGTACGACCCCAAAAACTCTCCCATGCCAATTTTGAAAAAAATCGGCCAAATTTTTTTTTTTTTTGGTTCATCATATCAGCGGATTTTACCGAATAAATTTCGGCCAAAATAATATGGAACTTTCTTAACATTTCTTTCAAATCGATGCCGCCGTTCCAGAGTAATTAACATACATAATAAAAACTATACATAGCGGTCCCATATAGAAACTCCATCTTTTAAAAGTTGGTTAAAAATAACTTTCTAAATCATTTTTTTGTTAATATTAATCATAAACTGGGCATTTATAGTAATTTGTAACCCTTGGAAATACTCAATAAAGTCGCAATACGCAAAAAACTAAAATAAAAATTAAATAAAAACATTTGTTTGGCAAACATCAAAAAAATCGCTCCCCAATGACCATGAACAACTACCAAACAAATTTGATATTTAGACCAATTGGTATGACCAAAATTCCACTTCTGAATAAATTCGTGCAACTGAATTGGAATAATTTTTATTTAAATTAACAAATCAACTACATGTATTGAAATAAACGTACGATATGTTTTATATATTTAATTTATGTACAATTTATAATTAATTCATCTTAATATTTATGTACTTCGTAGGCCCAGCAATTTCGGGCATAGTCATTATAGAATAATCAACAATGCAAAAATTAAATGTTATTTAGATACTTAATATTCATTATTTACCGACAACAAATTATTACTTGATATCTGTTGTTGAGATAGCATTAAGGAAACACAGGTGCTTGAAAAAAACTTGTAAATATTCAAAATCAAGTATCGTGAAGTAATTAAGTTTTTGATTAAAGAAGGAAAAATGCCGCACGAGTTTAAACAGCGCTTAGACACTGAGTACGGAAACTCTTCGCTTTCGCATTTTACCGTAAAAAATAGACGAAACAGTTTCGTTTAGAAAAGGAATTAATTGAAAACTAACCAAGCCCAGACAGACCGTTTGATACGATTACGGAAGAAAACCTCAAATTAGTGGAGGAGAAATGACTCGGTGCCACATGAATGGCTTAAAACTATACTGAGAATGTATAGGGTCGATGATCATTTTGTTTCCTTTTTAGAACGCATCATGTCAACCTGGAGAACTAGGATCCAACTACAAGTTCCATCCAGCGATACCATCGAAACTAATACAATCCCAATACGGAGAGGAATATTTCAAGGCGATTCACTAAGCCCATTGTGGTTCTGCCTTGCAATGAACCCTCTGTCACACCGTTTGAACTCCACCAGATACGGCTTTAGTATTAGAAAAAACAACGAAGAGGTAGCAAGATTGAATCATCTTCTATACATGGATGATCTTAAACTGATGGCTGCTACCAAAAACCAACTGGAGCAAATGCTCAAAATTATCGAGGAGTTCTCCGGGGATATCGGAATGCAGCTTGGACTTGACAAGTGCCGTATTTTGAACATAGTTAAAGGAAAGATACAACCGGGAGCATTTGAGATGCAGAACGGTGAAACCATTGCTGCAATGGAAGCAGAACAAACATACAAATACCTAGGTATGAAACAATCTAAACGAATTGACCATCGCACTATGAAGGCCGAATTGACAACCGAATTTGTCAGGAGGGTGAGACGGGTGTTACGAACTAGTCTAAATAGTAGAAATTTGTTTAGGGCGCTCAACACGTACTCGTGCTCTGCGCTTAGCTACTCTTTTGGAATAGTAAAATGGAGCAGGACGGACATCGAAGGCCTGCAAAGAAAAATAAGAATACTGCTAACAAAAGCACACAAACACCACCCTCGGAGTGCTATTGAACGTACAATGCTTCCAAGACACCAAGAAGGAAGAGGGTTGGTGGATATTGGTAAGCAGCTCGACCAACAAAAAAAAAACTTACGTTCATATTTCCACAGGTTAGCGGCCTCTTCCACATTACATCGAGCAATATGCGAAGCAGACGATTCAACGCCGCTACAGCTGAGGGAACGGGATATTGCTTCTCACCACCGAACAGACCAAGATAAGTTACAAGCCTGGCTACAGAAGCCACTTCATGGACGGCATCCAAATGAGGTCAACCAGGACAATGTCGACAACTTAGCGTCGAACTACTAGTAGATTTCAGGACAGATGTTTTCGGAAACGGAGGGTTTCTTGATAGCTATCCAAGACCAGGTTATTCCGACGAAGAACTATCGGAAATTCATTATCAGAGATCCCTCAATAGAAAATGACCAATGTAGATATGGCTGCCGAACATCAGAGACGATCCAGCACATAATTGGAGGATGCCAAGCGTTTGCCGCAACCGAGTATAAGGAAAGACATGATTCAGCCGCTAAGATACTCCACCAAGAGTTAGCAGATAAGTTAAAACTATTGCAGGTAGGAAAGGTGCCTTACTACAAATATAATCCAGAGCCTATTCTTAAAAACAACGAGTTCAAGTTATACTGGGATCGAACGGTCCTAAGATATCAAACAGTTGCTCATAACAGGCCAGACATTATACTAACAGATAAAATTTCCAGGCGAACTACACTAATCGACATCGCTGTACCGAACAACAACAACCTAAGGTCAAAATACAACGAGAAGATCGCCAAATACAGAGATCTGGAGGTGCTAATCCGCAGACAGTGGGCAATGAACAGCGTCCACACAATTCCTATAATACTGTCAACAACTGGAGTGATACCAAAGAACCTCCTGCAGAACATCAAGGGACTGGGCCTTAGTGAACATCTGTATAAACCGATTCAGAAAGCGGTTCTCCTTGCAACCGCGCGAACAGTCCGAAAGTTTGAAGGACGTGCAGAAGATCACGACACCTAGGACCCGATAACATGGAAAGGGTCCCCACAGAGCTTCATACTTTTGGTGTCTTTGTATATCTGGTATGAGTGAATAATCCCTGGAGGGAGTGCGAAGCCGTTTGGCTTGTAGATCAATGCAAAGCGGGTCCCAAAACTTTCGGTTGTTCAAAAAAAGAACGTCTCCGAAATGTGTTTTTGGCGCTGCTATTCAGTAACCTTCACTAAATTAAACCATCTACCATACAGTCCCAATCTAGCCCTTAATGACTAAGATGTATTATTAAACTTAATATTTGACTTGAAAAAAAAATTAACACAAATGAAGTTAATGTCGGCGGTTTTAGCCCATTTGAGAAGACGCCGACTATTTTTTAGGCCAATAGAAATGATAACAAAACGCTATGAATATTTATTCAATTTAAAAGTAATTAATAAATTGAGAATTATTCGTAATTATAAATGTTTTAAATTTACTACTCAATTAGACTGGAAATTTTTAAATCTTATTAAGTATCTAAAAATTAGAAAAATAGTTGAGTCAATCAACGAAATTGGGCTTCTCTAAACGGTGAATATTTAAATTATTTGTGATTTTTATATGCTAGATGATCTATCTTCTTTCTATAATAAATAAGTTTATAACAATATGGTGATATATAAATGATAGATATTTAAAGTTATGTTCAACTACTAAACTGAATACAATTTATGTAGTTATATATATATATATATATATATATATATATATATATATATATATATATATATATATATATATATATATATATAATCATTTGATATAATATTAATTTTGACTTTTGTATTCAATACATTAGTTTTTGCAGCGTTTTCATTATTCGTTTCATTTTTATTATTATCTATACTAATAAGTGTATTAAAGTATTGAAGCATAATAAAATCTGCATATTATTTAGTGGGAAAAAGAGAAACTATAATAAGGAATAAGTAAATATTTGCATATAAGAATCTGGAAATTGTAAAGCTCTGAGAAAATTTTTATTTTTATTTTTACCGTTTATTCAAGATTTTTTACTAGTTTGTTTTCAAAAAACTGATCAGTAATACTCACTACTTTCTTACACTCTTTAAGCAAATATATACGTCCATTACAGAAGTTTTCAAAAAACTAAGTATTAAAATTTAATCGGAAGATGCGTTTTAACACAAATAAGAGTTTATGTGTTGATTTAATTAAAGCGGATTTTTTAATGAACTATTAGTACAGTGATTTCTCACAAGACAATCTTTTTTATGTAAATAGTTTTTGGAATCATAATTTAAGGTAGAATTTTGATAAAATGTCATGTCAAAAAATAGGGATAAATAAAGCAGATCGCCCCCCAGTCGGGACGACCTCGACTACATTTGCCGCTCATTCTTGAAATCTAAAAATAAGATTTATTGACATTAGTTCGAATACCTGAAAACACATAGGCGCTTCAAGCAGTTCAAAAGATATTAAATAAAAACCCATATTCAAGGGCCACCTTTAAACGATCACAGTTCCCTTATGACGGATTTGCGACCCTATGTTAATGTGAAATTTTTTTCATATTATCATAGGTAGAGATTCCCTTTAAAGTATACGAACCGAATTTCCAGACAACCTGTATATGTATAAAAAAGTAACTTAAGTAATTTTTAGAACGTAATATCTGATTCATAATTATTGGTATCAACATGTCATATATACACCAGTAATTTTAACAAAATATCCTTACTAAACCACATTTGTATCTGTAGATAAACTCTCTTTAAATACTCAAAGGCTACTCGTATTTCAGGTGTAGATATAAAGGGTGCCAACTGAACACAGCTATTTTTTGCACATGACGTTCATAAAGAAATTGAATCTGAAAGCGTTGTAATTGCTTTGAAATCAATATTTTTATCTTTGTGGGCAGTCGTAAATACTTGGGTAGGATCATTAAAATATTTGCGTTTTTAAATTTGTTACAAACTTATTTTTGCTTGAATTAAAAAAAGTAAAGTATCCGAACTTGAACACATATATAAAAAAGAACATACTATTTGCATCTCAACTACCTTTTATGCCATCCTTTCTCGAGAATTTTTGAAAATTAATTTTTCGATCTATTGGAGCTACAGCAGTGAACAAATTCAAGAAGTCAATATCCCCAGAAATTATAATAACATTTGCTGACTGTCAATTAATAGCGAGGTTAACTGTTAATCTATCAACATCACCTTTTGCTTGGCATGAGAAAATATGGTTTATCATTTCTTTGAGTACTTTTATTCTTGCTATTTGCAAGATATTTCTCTTCATTTTTGAAAGACTTGCTTTCTTTAAATTCAATGTTAGTAAATGCATATTTGAGTTTAGTTTCTTCAAAAGATGTTTTAAAATGTTAATCCTTATTTCGCTAAAGATCCAAGATATTCAGTAAAAATCTATAATTTAAAGTATTTTTGATTATCACACATAGAGAGCAATGTGATTGCTTTGAAGGACCTGTGTCAGTGTTATGGTTTCTTTCTTCTGACATTTGACATTAGTCACATTTAGTTTACTTCAGCAGCTACTTGTGGCTAATTTTATTTGTAGCGCTGTTAGTTCAGGGTCAATTTCAAGATAGAGTACAGAAACGAACATTTTCGGAATATTTCACTTTCCGTTAGGAGAAGAAAGCTGCTGAGGCTTACAAACATATGTGAAGTTTATGGTGTTAATAACAAACTATACGTGTCAGAATTGGTTTCAAAAAATTCGTCAAGGAGAGATTTTTCACTCAAAGATGACCAACGTTCTAGTCGACCTACTGAAATTAAAGATGACCAAGTCAAAGCCATAATTGAAAAGAATCGTCATATAAACTCGAGAGACTGCAGAGATGTTAAATGTATAACACACAACAATTGAAAATCATAGAAAACGGCAAACTGGCATATCGCAAAGGAATTGTGCTCCATGATGATAAAGCGAAACCTCACTCATCTTTAGGAAATTACTGAAACTTGGTTGGGAAGTGATGTCACATCCCCTATACACCCCCGACCTGGCACCATCTAGTTACCATTTATTTCGAAGTATGTAAAACTCTTTGAATGGTAAAACTTTCACAAATGATGATGACTTTAAAACGCACTTGGTCCAGGTGAATACACGCTTATTTCACAACAAAATATTAAATTTCAAGTTTAATATTGCCCCAAACTTCTTAAATAAATTAAATAATACGGTATACAGTGCTAAAACTATATTTCTTCGATTGCCGAAACAGGGAAACCCAGAAATTAAACGGCGCCTTGGCGGCGCTTTGACTAGGTGCTTCCCCGATCTCAAAGCAAGACGTTACCACTGCTATAAAAGCGAAAAGGTAGCGGCGTAATTAAAGACATTACGGGTTGCTCTTTTGAAGTCAACTCGTCCTTTTTCCGATTGAGCTTAGCTCTCGGGGGCCACGTTTACTGTTCTATTTTTTAGGCAGTTCGTGATTCTTCAAGTAGGTTGTCTTTCACAATATAACATCATACAAACAATAAAGATAGTGCACGTGTATTAATTTCTGAAAATGACACAGTCGATAAAAAGACGATGTCAGCGGCGCGTACGAGTTACTTAATCTATACGTCCTGACTTAAAAATAGTTACCAGAACGTGACCAAGTGGAGATAACCTGATATTGACATTGCGACTAATAGTCAGCTTCATATTGGCTATAAAGTTATGAAAATTCCGATTTGACAAATAAACCTGAACATGACAGTGGAGAGTAAAATAATCGCGAACATGACTTGCGGAAAACAGTACTGAATTAAAAAAAAAAGTTAATAAAAAGTTAACTAAGAGTCAAGAATGAGTGTTACTTGATAACCTTTTCCTAAATAACTCATTCCCTAGAAGTGTCCCCAAACAAAATTAAAACTTAATTAATTTTCGTTAATTCTGAACTTCACTCATTCCCTTTCTATCCCGGTGCGCGAGAAGAAAGGTGAGACGGCTAGAGTTTTCATTCTAATCTGGAGGTTTGGCGGGACTTCACCAACAACCCCTGATTTATGTTAAGACTTAAGTTTTACACAAATAATTGATAATGCAAAAATTCTTGCAATAAATTTATCCCCACGGAGATGAACTTCCACTTTTCCTGAAGGATAAAATGAATCCAATAAACCCGGTAAATGCATAAATATGTCCATATTCTCGGATATAAGTATAAAAATATCCAATAACAGCGAGATGGGTTGACGTCTCGCTAAAATCGAAAAATAGTTAAAATTGCGAAAGGTAGTTGAAAGAGACCCTTGAAAAAAATTAACTAAAATTCGTTAAATAAAACCCATTAATACAACATGGAATCTAAAAAGGAACATGATTGTTATTGGCGTTGCGAAAATTAAAAAAAAAAAAAATACTCGTCGCGAACAAACATGAAAAAAATATTTCTGTCGAATTGGCTCAAACTTTGGGGTTAAGTAACAGACACTGTGTAGGTTGAAACCCTTCATAAGCACGAAGCTTGGAAATTAACAGTTTTCGGATATAAGGGATCAAATTAGGGAAAATAAGTCCTAAAGGGGCTCGGCCACTGGAGACCTCAAACCTAGGAATTGAGTAAAAAATATGATATGCACTAAAATTTGAAGTTTAAAAATGAATAGAAAACTGTTTATTTTTGATCTTCAATTCCTACAGACTTTTATTCTATATCACATTATCAATTCACCCCAAGGTTGAGGTCTCTAGGTAACTCTTCAAATGTGAATTTTGTGCTCATGGAGACCTTCGATTTACATCACATTTACTACTTCATCCCAAAATTTGAGGTCTCCTGAGAACGATCCTCTAATAACACTATTTTGGCAATATTTTCCCCAGTTTAATCCCCCATATCTCGAATTCTGTTCATTTTCGAACTTCGTGCCCATGAAGACTTTTCATCTACACAGCATTTAATACCTAATCCCAAAATTTAAGCTAATCGACGGAAATATGTTTTTCATAAGATTCGTACGGAGTCCTTTATTCATTTGTGTTCTGAAGTATAAAACTCACGAAACTCCGCTAAAAGCAATCATAGCTTTTACTATTACTATGTTTAATTATTTGCGACGAACTTTCAACGGTCCAAAAGCATTAACATCGAATTGCGCTGTGACTATTAAGGTACATTCAAAGCAAGAACATTCGCTATTTTCAAATATTTATCATTTTTGTTTCTTCTTTAACTACAACCCAAAATTTTTTACTACTAAATCTAATTAAAATAGGTTTCCTATATAAAATTTTCGGCTTTTAAAATTCAACGACTGGTTAAATAATACTGAATAATCAATTAATTCGTCCTTTCTTCGATAAAAACTAGATCTTCAACATATCATACGCGAATAATAAAAAAGTGTCTTGTTTTGAACATTAGCGTTGTCTCGAACTAATGCATCAACACACTACGTTACGATTTCTTGAAAATTTTTGCATGAAAGGCGAAAACCTTTGACAGCTTTTTATTAAACTCATTATGCTCAAGATTTAAGATAGGGTTTGGGGTGAAAACTTCTCGCCACTTACCCTATGTGAGCGAATTTGTAATTTTATTCAACCAGAAGCAGCGGCTCTTTCTCCGCTCTGACGGCGCGCGTTTCGCGACACTATGAATACGAAATCTCTCCCACGTTGCGCCCCGTTGGCGACGATGCTCCGATCATAATAATGAACCGCCAAAGAGCACCCTGAATGTTTTTGCAAAATTATAATTGAATCGGTTCCGGGATGTAATAAACAAGCTGACAAATATATTCGCAGAGTTCGGGGTCATTAGGTGGAAATTATATTGATAGAAGAAAATAAACCTTAAATTATGTACTTACACACGGCGTAATTCCTAATTTACTCGGGTTATACAGAAAGTTGAAACGACCAAAAATATGTTATTTTCAAGTACTTTTATTATATTTTTTCGATACATTCTTCCTACGGAATTTCTTTATAACCGGCGGTCGATTTCGTTATCACTAGCAGGGTTACGACCACGCAGTTTCTATTTCAAGCTTATTTTACAATTGTGACGTTTTCGTAAATTTTTTCATGAGTTTAAGTTATATATATTTTTTATTTCAAAATACAATAATAACAAAAATTTCACAAATTAAAACCCCTATAAGAAACAAATCATTGGCTTTTTTCATTTTAGAAGAATACAAGAAGTTCTGAAATGTAAGTTTATATAAATTTTCAAGAAAATAAAACTAAATCGAGATTTTTTAAGCCATAAAACACTAAAAATTAAAGTATGTAAAGTAACCTTTCCTAAGCTTCATAGTCTCGAACTTTCATTTATCGAACTGCGTATAATAAATCATCCAAATATGTCACAATTCCTAACAAATAAAGTTTAGTAAATAAAAGTTAAGTTTGTTTCAAAATATGTTGTGTTGCTATTCCTTTTTTTACTAAATAACTTTGTATTTTACCTCTAACGACTTTACCCACTAACTGAGCAAAATGGGCGCAGTCAACAACTCCTAGAATACAAAGACACAAAGCTGATTTGTGACTTCATCACCTGGCTGTTAAAACAACTCATTTTTATTTGTTTTTTTTTTTTGGTTTTATGTTTGGTTAACTTGTAAATTTACTTTCATGAGCGTTATTAAATATTTTAAGCTTATATTTAAGTAAATTAACTGTTAACAAGGCTAAAAATACAGGTGAGAAAATATAATGATTTGAAGAAACTCTACTTTGTCTAAAATGTTCCATTGTAGTTTTTTTTTAGATAAAATGTAAAAGTGAGTATTAATATTAGTGATATAAAATTACACCTAATATTAAACAACAAAACCCTACAGGTTTCTCAAAGGTCAAGGTGCTCGAAAATTTACAAGTAACTAGGTACTGAAAATACTTTTCTGCATTTCATCATTGAATTATCTAGACACTTTTTAACATACAATATGTACACTTATTTTCTCTACATATTTAATTGCCTTTTATAGCCTTTGTCTAATCGGTTATTTTTTCAGCCACAGTAAGTATTAATCAAAGCATTGAAAAAAGTAATATGTAAAATGTCGATTACTGTTTTTGCCAAGTGTGTACTGCAGCCATCAAGGTATACTAAAAATTCTTGTTTAGGTATATATCCTATATCACTAAAGCAGTGTGGCAGCAATATCCTCCCAACTAAGTGAACACAGCATTTTTACATTTACATATCATCAATCTTCATTACAAGTATTTTTTAGTATTTCGTCAATTTCATTAGAACTGTTTTTAGTACTGCCCTTTTTGTCACATTCCGATGATCTTTGTCAAAAGTTACAAACTTTTTTCGCCAGTACAACAACCAGGATATAGGTATAAATATCTGATCAGGTTTTGAGTTTGGCCAGTTATTTAAACTACCTCGAACAATCAATAATTTCAAATAAAATTTATAATTCATCCCAACTATTTGACAAATACATGACATATCAATATATATTTAGTTCTCAATTTTTATTTTTTATTAATGATAAACCACCCTTCACCTAAAATAAACGTTTTAAACAAGTTATTAAATCCTTCGAAAGTTTCAAATAAGTTGATTGTGTTCAAATTTGGCGTTTGCTTTCTTCAATGCTTTTAAAGCTGAAGTTCGTCTGTTTATTTAAACTTGTCATATTTGCAGTCTCGATGCGGTATAGTTTTTGATGAGTATTTTGGAAACCTAGAAAATTTACTTGGCACATTGTGTTCATTTGATCTTTCTATGTTTAATTTTAAAGGAATAATATCACCCGTTTTGGGATGCTGCTAGAATACCTGCCAAGTAAAATACCCTTTTGTGAAAAGACGCCCCCTTATCTAATATCATTAGGCACAAAACTTTCACGATAGATCGCCTTTTGTCATTTTAACCGGTGTTTATTGCTTTTTGGAAAACGGCATGGTTGGACTGATTAGGTAACTTCCCTTTAAACCAGGTACATAATATCTCTATAACACATTAAAAATATTTAAACCACTATTTAAACTTGTAATATACAAAGATTTTTCAGGTAAATAAAAAAAACAATAATATCATACCGCGACTGACAGATATAAAGCCAGCGAAAATCAAAAACCACTGCAGATATGATGTAATATTGCCAGTTCAAATTTATCTTTTCACCTCTCTAGGAAATAACACATGTCTACAAGATTTTTTATAACACCAATGTCCATTTCCGAAGCAATTGGTACGCTATATCCAAATGTCGTCTTAGAATTGCTTCATCACGTTCAGATTCAGAGATATTCTCATCTAAATGTACAAAAATGGTCGTTTTAGGGCATTTTCAGAAATTAATGGTACTGGTAAGTGAATTTGACATTCAAAATCAATCATGCAATAGTCAAGTACAAGAAGTACAAGCTCTTCTCTTTCAATTTCCATTTTAGATCGTGAGAATATGATTCTTTAAAGGAGATATCAATATCAACTGAACGTGAATCTGTAGTTTTTCATTTAGCACACAATATCTAGGTAAAAAGGCATATCCTTGCGTATCAAAATGGAAGTTGAAGGGGAAGAGTGGTACTTTACGATTACATAATTATCTTAGATAGCCAATTTACCTATCAGTACCACTGATCTCTGAATATGTTCAAAAATGGCCATTTTTGCACTTTTAAGCTAGAATATCTCCAAATTCTCAAACGATGGAGAAATGTATTTTACTCCAAAATATAATAATAAAGCATAAAACTATGATGTTCCGGTACAAGTACCAAAATTATTGAAAAAATCATAGAAAATAACACAATGGGAGTTTCATATCATCCGTCTCTTTTAATACATTAGTTTTTAACGATTGTAGCTTGACTTGAGCTGAGGTGTCTGATTGATTGACGTTAATACTCAAGTTCACACAGTCGCGGTTTCCAAAGACATTGTTCATTAATGCGGCCTCATTAAAATCAAACAACGCACTTATAGCCCAGATCTAATTACCCAAAAATCATTTTTATTTTCAAAATTGAGATAAGACCTAACAGGAAAAAAATGTAAGTAATTGAAGTAATGACGAAATTAAACATGCTCTATATAATCATTCAGATATTATATCTTCAAAATACTCTGCGATGTTAAAGAAGACTATATTAAAAAATACCATCACTTTCTTATTATTTCCACATTCCCTTCCATGTAGGCCTAGGATTCTTGGAAAGCTCTATTTGTTTTAAATTATATTCAAATAAAAACCACGTTTACAGTATAAAACATAACTAAAAGCTGCACGTTCCAATACAAAAAAAAATAATAATTTTAATTAACGAAGATATATTCTTCATTATCATTTACAAGCCAAACGGCTTCGCACTCCCTCCAGAGATTATTCACTCATACCAGGTATATAAAGACACCAAAAGTATGAAGCTCTGTAGGGACCCTTTCCATGTTATCGGGTCCTAGGTGGCGTGGTCTTCTGCACTTCCTACAAACTTTCGGACGGATCGCGCGGTTGCAAGGAGAACCGCTTTCTGAATCGGTTTATACAAATGCTCACTAAGGCCCAGTCCCTTGATCTTCCGCAGGAGGTTCTTTGGTATCACTCCAGTTATTGACAGTATTATAGGAATTGTGTGGACGCTGTTCATTGCCCACTGTCTACGGATTTGCACCTCCAGATCTCTGTATTTGGCGATCTTCTCGTTGTATTTTGACCTTAGGTTGTTGTTGTTCGGTACAGCGATATCGATTAGTGTAGTTCGCCTGGAAATTGTATCTGTTAGTTTAATGTCTGGCCTGTTATGAGCAACTGTTTGATCTGTTAGGGCCGTTCGATCCCAGTATAACTTGAACTCGTTGTTTTCAAGAATAGGCTCTGAATTATATTTGTAGTAAGGCACTTTTCCTACCTGCAATAGTTTTAACTTATCTGCTAACTCTTGGTGGAGTATTTAGCGGCTGAATTGTGTCTTTCCTTATAGTGGGTTGCGGCAAACGCTTGGCATCCTCCAGTTATGTGCTGAATTGCCTCTGATGTTCGACAGTCATATCTACATTGGTCATTTTCTACGGAGAGATCTCTGATAATGAATTTCCGATAGTTCTTCGTCGGAATAACCTAATGTCCCGTTCCCTCAGCTGTAGCGGCGTTGAATCGTCTGCCTCGCATATTGCTCGATGTAGTGTGGAAGAGTCCGCTAACCTATGGAAATAAGAACGTAAGATTATTATTTGTTGATCGAGCTGCTTACCAATATCGACCAATCCTCTTCCTCCTTGGTATCTTGGGAGCATTGTACGTTCAATAGCACTCCGAGGGTGGTGTTTGTATGCTTTAATTAGGAGTGTTCTTATTTTTCTTTGCAGGCCTTCGATGTCCGTCCTGCTCCATTTTACTATTCCAAAAGAGTAGCTAAGCGCAGAGCATGCGTACGTGTTGAGCGCCTTAAACAAATTTCTGCTATTTAGACAAGTTCGTAACACCCATCTTACCCTCCTGACAAATTCGGTTGTCAATTCGGTCTTCATAGTGCGATGGTCAATTCGTTTAGCTTCTTTCATACCTAGGTATTTGTATGTTTGTTCTGCTTCCATTGCAGCAATGGTTTCACCGTTCTGCATCTCAAATGCTCCCGGTTGTATCTTTCCTTTAACGATGTTCAAAATATATTCTTCATTACTATTATATTTATTATTAAAATATTGGGGAAATAAAAGCTGTCCTTTGAAAGATTTTTTTCATCATACTATGAAAGTAGGTGCCGCGATCGTATCTGTCTGTGTCTGTATATTTGAACAAATCTTAAAAACTAATGGATAAAGTTTTTACCACTGGTTAGAAGGTTTCATAAAGAAGATTATAATATATAATATGTACATCGATATAATGGAAACTAACCGATCAATAACGATTGTTCCCTACGAGTTCAAGCGCTTTCTTGTACCAACTAGAAAAATTGATTTATATAAAAATAATATATGATGAGTACATAGATTTCAAAAGGTACTTCAAGAATTTTGATTTAAATTTTAAACGCCATATTGCCTTATAATTCCAATAACTTCGTAAACACAAATTCGAATCTGTAACACCCTATGCAAACAAATTTAAAACCTGTTCAACAGTTATTACGATAATAAATGTATTTCATCGGAAACTTTAGGTGTAAAATAAATTCTGAGACTTGCTATATTACCCAAAGCAGAGATTACGATAGTAACTTGTTATTGTTGTTTCTTGGTTTCAATTGGCTTTACTTAATCCGGGTTAGTTCAAATTAGTTCAAATTAAGTAAGTTTGATCTTTAATTTAACTTACGTACAATTAAATATTTGTAGTGTGTGAACAAGTAAGTCAAATTTTGGTTAATCCTTTCTATATACTTATAAAATGCAATGTCTGTGTGCCTGTCTGTATATCTACCCAGTTATAACTCGAGAACCGCTATAGGATCTTTCAGGGAAGATTTACAATTAGTTCCAGAAAAAGTGTTGACAAAATATAACTACATAAAAAGTTAAAGTAAAAAAACCTTACAATTTTGGAGACACTAGTTCTCAGTCTAAGTTACGATCACCTCAATATAGCATTCAATATCTAATGTTATTTATAATTGAGTAACATCGTCGCGGCAAGCTACTAACTAATTTTTCCACTAAATCTAAGGATACATTTTTCTATATTCTACGTATTTCTAGTTGCTTTAGAGTTCATATACGTTTTTTACGAAGTTTATCCTTTATTAAACATCATACATTTTCAATATGATTTGCAATGCATTATTCAAGCTGCTACTCTAAAAGTAAAAGAGATATTAGTATTGTTAAATAAGGATCAAGTCTTTAAACATATCTATGATACTATCTTCAAACTACTCATACTTTCTTGGTACAGTGTATTTTGAAATTCTATTTCGAGATCCATCTTTGAAAGAAGAGAAAATAATTGGATTGTTTTATTTCCTTTTTCTAACAGCATATAAGGTATTTTTTTAATTCTATCAGCAGCGGTTACTCTCTAAAAATAATGATTACTAATTGAAAATGTGGTTACATGTACATTTCGTTTTAAACATGAATCCTAAGTTATCGCTATTAATAGATTTATAATTTAAATATTAGGTGCCTATTTCATCATTAAGCCACTAGTTACCGATAACTACGGCTTTGAAAGCCTAATATGCCTTATAAGTACTGTTGTGTGTCAAGGGGTTGAACGAGGATCGCTCTCCGCGAATTTTATGGTACTGTACTTCTCCTGGATACCAGGGAAATGTGATGGTGTTGTGGGGTTACTATAATGTATATTTCTATGATTCAAGGCCGTGTCCTTAATGTTTGATCCCATTACAGCCTTAACAAACAGCTGTCAAAAAAGATGGGTTCTTTTTTTAATCTCAACACTGTATCTTGCTCATTCTCTCCCTTTAATATATTACTGAGCTATTGTAATTCTTGAGCCAATATCTATGCTTTTTTTAAGGAAAAGGCGAATTACTCCCCCCCCCCTCCGAGTATTGAATAGGAGATATTCATCATTCTAAACTGCTTAGTCGTTGATTTAGAGATGAGCCGTTTCACAAATTCGTACACGATTGATTGAATGCCTTTCGGTGTTGGTGTCAGCCATCCTTCAACCGATATTTTGTAGGCATGTGTGAGCCATTAAATCACTTTTGGAGATTTTACTCCACCTGAACAAGGGATTAAGTTAATCATTTGGCCCTGTAATACTCTCTAACGATCTGTAGTCCTGTATTCAGATTGGTACTGTTAAATTTAGACCTACTGTAATGGAAACTAGATTCTATTCACCCTCTTTTGGGGATCATTCATGTTGTTTCGTCGACCATTTTGACAAGAAGCATCTTGCCTGAGGAATAACGAATAACGAAAACCCTCCAGGTAGAGGGTTCTTGTTCCTGTTTTTCTCTAGGATTTCTTGTTCTGTTTTTTATTTGTTTTCCTTTCCTGATTGTGAGATTTTGAAAATGAGACTCCGTTTTGGACTGGGGAGGTCCAGTGCCCAGGGGTATTATGACACAAAGATCTCAGGATTTTCAATTTACTACAGGGTTTTGTCAAATACTTCTATTTTAGTTTAAGTTAATCTATTGTATACAATGATTTAATTTTTATTTTATTAAATTTGAGCCAATTTATACCCAAGCTTGTAATTCCTTCGGTTCATAATACACTCCCTAATTTAGAATCTGTGGAATTACGTCACACTGTACGTGATAACTCCTGCGCTAGAGTTTAGTTAATGATATAAAAAATTGTCATTTGCACTCTGAACCGGATGAAGAGTTACCAGGTACATAATAAGCTATAAAATTTAATTTTCAAACCATCCAATAATATTGATATTAAGGTGTATTTCAGAAATAGTTTGTCTGTGTTTGTTTTGGATCCTTAATCTCAAGAGACAAAGCTAGGTGAGCCTCCATAGGTTTCTGAATGTCGGATGACCTTATGATTTAGGTTGGTAGATTAGTAAACTCAGGTGATTGGTAAATACCAATCATTTAATTTTTTAAAAAAACATTGGGGATCCTGTCCCATCTCCTTCTTGAGTTGCCGAACATCTTTGTTGTGGCGTTCGTGACCCATGTAGTTAAAAGAAAAAACGAGACAATAATATTTATTTTCAAAAATAAAATGTTTTTTTTTACCTCTTGAATAAATGAAATAGAATTCACAGGACCACCGTTCCCCCCCCCTCAAAATAGTCACAAAAACTAAACACAAGCTGTTGTGCTTGACTCTTAAGAGACAAACTGACTTTGATTACTTTATTCTGCATAATGCATAATTATTACAACTGATTAAAATAGTGCGAAATATTCGTAGGTTTAAAGTTTTTATATGTTTAGATATAGGTTTTAAATAAAAATAATACATACTTACCGGTAAGAAATTATAAAACAATAATGAGTAGTGATTATATTTTAAATGCCCAAAATTTCTCAAAGACATGATATAACCAAAAATTGAATGCCAGCTGTCAGTAAAATGATATGTGGAATGAACAGCAAAAGAACATTTGTAATCATGTAACGATATGATTCGTTTGTCTCAGTTACCTCTTTCTATCTTGCTTTATCCGGAATGTCAGTTTTTTTGCAACGTATGGCTTGGCTTAAAAGACATGTCTTAAACTGCTTTTGATATGTTCGTTAGCAAATAAATGACGCACGGGTATTCTTTCACTGGACTGAAGCTATTCAGCATTTTTAGATTCGTTCTAAAAAATAGGCCACTTTTTTACCTGTGAACAGCATGCTGTTTATCAGATTAGACTTCTTCATTATCCTCAAAAATTTAGGGGATTTTTATTTTTAAAAAACACTTATGCTCTTAAATTTACGATATTTTGTTATTTGTGCAATTAAATTAGTTCATACAATCACAAACCCATCCACCATAAAACTATCTCCAAACTCTACATTACACCGCTAACATCCTATAAAATCTAAAATAAAAATCATATTTCACAGTTCGTAACTACTATAACAATTATATTTATATCTATTAGAAATCTCATTAGGCGTAAAATGATTTTTCGGCGCCCCTGAATGGGTTCAAAGCAGAGGTCGCGATAGCAACTGGTTGCCATTGTTGCTGCCTGATCATTCGGCGGGCGCGGCCTCACTTGTTGCGATTTCAGCGTGCCGAAGCCGCCACCGTGCCGCCTTTATGCCTGTTGATCGCAAAATGTAGCGCGACAGCGTGTCATTATGCAGCACACGGTCTAGATAAATGGAGATTTAGAAGAAAAAAATATCCATTAGAAAAAAGATATACGGGATGTATGTTTAAAGAACTGAAATTGTCAATTATAAAGCTTCACAAACACTGTTTCACAGGATTCAGGTTTTATAATTCAATTTCTACCACCAATTTTTCCGGTATATTCAACTAATAATTTTTTCCTTTTACGGGATATTCCTATATACAATATTTTTTCAACTGGCTCAGAGTATTTCAGGATGGCACGCAGTTGGATAAAAATATGGCATGCCTTTTCCAATTTTTGTCATTATCCATTTAATAAATTTTTACACCAGAATAACTAGGATACCTGAATCTACTTATTAACCGAATATTATCGAAATAAATTACCCGAAAGAAAAAAATTATTATTTATAATGGACGCAAATTTATGTATGTATATAATGATTTTCAGTGAAATATCAGTTCGAAAGGAGTAATTAATTTCTGCAATAGGCTCAGTATACATAACTACATATTTAGACTGTGTTCCAAAACCATCTAAGGTAAGAATACTTTTAAAAATATCTTGTACAGCTTGTGGCATCTTACGATAAAAAAGTTTATCCATATTGTTTCTTCTTCTATTTAATATTTAGCTCAGCAAAGTTATTACGTTTTAACTATGTTTTGGTACCTATACATTTCTATAGCAGATTCAACGCACTAAACTAGGAAGGCAAAAGAAACTCCATTAACTCCATATTTAAAAAATGTTAAGTTTGTCGATGATATACTCTCGGTTGTACTCAATTGGAATCTTTTCGTAAGCGATCTTCACAGAAAATTTCCAGAAAACGATTCCAAAATGAATTTAAAAAAAATAAAACAAACTCCTTCAAATAATAATAATATAATATACAACTGCAAACGGAGTTTAAATCGACCAAACAACAGAAACACATACTTGGATCAGGGTATCTGAGCGAGGAAAGGAAAGAAAACCAAACCTCGCTTTCGTTAGACTGTCGTATGTACTCAAAAATCAAGAACTAAAACATTAAATTCTCGCATTTCTTAAAACAATATGAAGCACAGATTTAAATTAAGCTGTCAAACCTAAAATGTGTTATGATGATCACCATGTTGGCAACAATTTTAACTATTTATTTTATTTAGAATTCTGAAACATGTCAAATTAACCATCTAACGTCAAAAAGTGCTGTCATTGTTTAGTTGTGAAGTTTTCGATTATGATTAAAATATTTGTTCTTTCCCTGAAGTATATTTATTTTATATTACTTAACAATCAAGTAATACAGGCCAAGTTAACAGTCAAAAATTTAGGTGTATTAATAGACCAAAAAATTAGAATTTGCACTCGAAAACTGTTTAACAAAAATGTATATAAAAAGTCAGACACTCTCGGAGTCTAATATATTTATGTAGATAAAGAAATATCAAGAAAAACAGCAGAACATATGTACAAAGCATTATACCTACTTCTATTGGAATACCTATACGATATATCCAGAAATCCAGCATTAAAAAACCTTGAAATGGCGGAAACAATAGCCCTACATAGTATTACTATAATCTATCAGCCCATCAAACCAACCAACTAAATTTCAAGACTTCAGTCGATGACCTATTGGGTTTATATGTTTATGTCCCAATAAATAACAACAAAAAATAGTCATAATATTTTTTTTATCAACAACCGGCGTAATACCAAAAAGTCTTCTCTTAATATCAAGGCTCAATCTCTTGGCGAACACCTATATAAGGCTATATAAATGGCAGCGCTCCGGAAGTTAATAGGAAATGCTGAGGAAAATAACATCACCTAGGCCTCCTAGGATCCATACAGAGGTCAATTCTTACGATATTGCATATCTGGGATGAGTGAATGAATCATTTGAAATAATAATTTTGCTATTTCCTGAAACCGAAGGCTTCTTACTAGCTATCAAAGATCAGGTCATCCCAACGAGAAACTATCTGAACCATATAATCAAAGACCACTTGATCCAGTACAACTGACTGATGTCAAACATCAGAGACTACGCAACACATAACAGGAGAATGCCAAAAATTTGTTGTAGTAACTTAGAAACCATCACACTTCAATAAAAAGTCATGCATTTTTTCTTCCTGTTTTAAATTTAGAAATAAAATTGGAATTCTTCATGACCTTCCTTATATCCGGCCCTACAAAAATTCCTTCTTTAAATTTTACTTCGCTCAGTTTAGGAAACAAAGATTTTAAATACAGAAAATCTTCTCCAGTTCTATCCATGGCTTTAACGAAGTTTTTCATGAGGCCTAATCTGATGTGCAAAGGCGGTAAAATGATATTTTTTGGGTCTACTAGGAGATTTTCAGAAAGACTCTTTTGTCGAAGAAATTAGTCCTCAATGGCCATTCAGCCATTATTTTTTATGTAGTGTCGATATCCAGCTCTGATGTCCCACTCGCACAAAAAATAACCGAATTTCGTGTAGCCTCTTTGCAACCCAAGCAATATTCCGACATTTTTAAGATCTGCACATATTTCCCAAGAATGGTTGTTGTACTGAATTTTCTCGCCCAGACTTTTTAAATTAGCGTATTTTTCTTTTATGTGGATGCCATCTGCTAAAGGCACAGATGAAAGATAATTGCTATTATGCAGTAAGAATGCTTTTAAACTTAACTTTGAAGAATCAATGAATAGTCTCCATTCATCTGGTGAGTAGTCATAGCCTAAAATATTTATAAGCCCCTGCATATCACTACAATATGTGAAATCACTTTCTTCTTTAAAAAAAAGTCTACAAATTCAGCATCGTGTTGTACTGAATTTTGTGTACTTGGATGAAGTAAATTCCATTGTTGGAGCCTGGAACCTAAAAGGTCAGCTTAATCTTTAGACAAATTTAGGTCTCTAACTAAATCATTTAGTTCACCTTGACGTATTAAATGTGGCCCATTTTCATTTACAGCAAAATCGTTTAACTGAGAGGTGGTCTGAATTGAAGATTCTGATTCGATGTTACTTAATACGATGTCCTCGTTCAACTATTTCCTTCACTGGAGGTTGAGGAGGAGGGTAGTTTTCAGTATGAGGAAACGGTTTAGTTACTAACTCCACATCAGGATATACAATTTTATCTATTGTCTTATAAGTATATCCCTTCACATGATCTTTTTGTTCCCTCCAAATTAAAGGTTTAAAAAGGGCATTGATGAGTGATTACCTTTAAACCATCCTCTTAAATAACGTACGCATCTTAAGAAAAATAACTAGGTGACGAAGGTTTATTAATAGACTCAGGAATTTTGAAACCAAAATACAACTCGTAAATGTTTTGTAATAACGGCGTAGGCCGTTCTCGATTTAAACTTGAAGTAAACTGCCTACAAATAAAACACTTGTCACAATTAACAATAACTGGCTGAAAAAAGTACTAGAAATAGATCGTTGGTAACTATAGTGGGCGTTGTAGCAATATTAAACATCAATAAGCCAATAATATTGAATTGGAAATATACTGAGGTGAGAGTATATCGTGTACCTACAAAATACCAGTCTTGTTTTTGTTAGTATGCCACATAATTTTTTTTTTCGACATACCGTCAAAAATATGACAAATTTTTGAGTTATCATTTATTTAGATATTTCAATGTAATAAAACGTTTTCATTATTTTTTTGTTAATACCTATACATCAGAGATACGGAAAATATATAATTGGATTAACAACAAAAAGTCGTGTTGTCCAGTGGATTAGACCCACATAAATCCACTTCAAAAATAGCAAGTTAAAGATTTTATTACGCTCAATGTGAAAATGAGTATATATAATTACATTAAATACCACATTGGTTATACCTGAAGTACCTATGTTTCAGTAATTAAATTGACCTGCTCCGACCTCAACGAAATTTAACGTTAGAAATTAGTGACGTAAATATTACAAACAGTAAATACGAGGTTTGTCCCAAAAGTATCGAGCCTGCATTCATAGCTCCGCGTCAAAACTTCCGAGCGACCTCTGTAGGGCATGGGCGTCACCAGTAAGTCTTCACGAACTCGTTGGTGTGCGCAGTTACCGACTGGCCGTGTTAGTTCGTGAACGGGGTGCGTTTGTCTACAGTGTCTTTTTTTCGTTCGTCGCATTTTGTTATTGTAAAAAATTACGGAAAAATTAGATCAACGAATTTGCATTAAGTTTTGCATTAATGTTGGAAAAACTTGCTTGGAAACAATTAATATGATAAATAAGGCATTTAGAGAAAGAAAGCGACAGTCTTCACAGTGGAAGCATTCTGAATCGCCAAGACTAAAAAAAGCGCATCAAAGACGAAGCAAAGTGAAGACAATGTTGACTGTTTTCTTTGATTATGAAGGTGCTGTGTACCACGAATATGCTCCAAGAGGTCACACGATCACTAAAGAATACTATATTAAAGTACTGAAAAGATTGCGTGATGCAATCAGAAGAAAACGGCCACAGCTTTGGATAAGCGGTGATTGGCTGCGCATTCATCGAACCTTGTGCAGCAATATTTAACAAAGCACCAAATCGTACAGCTTCGCCAGCCTCCTTACAGTCCCGACGTAGCTCCCTGTGACTTTTGGCTCTTTCTCAGATTGAAAATGCCGCTCAAAGGACCCCGGTTCGATGACAAAGAGACGGTTGAAAGTAATGCGACGAATGTACTGAAGGCAATTCCGAAAACTGATTTTCAGGACTGCTTCAAGAAGTGTAAACACCGCTGGGAACGTGTTATTCAATTAAATGGGGACTACTTTGAAGGATGTTACTTGCCGGATGATAAAGAATAACACCAATGGGGAGATATGAAGGTAGGCTCGATACTTTTGAGACAAACCTCGTATATATTTTTTTCCTGTGGCTTTTTGTTATTTTTAAATTTTAGTACTTACAGTTGGTTATTTTTTTAATTAAAAAAATGAACAAATAATCTCATCCTCCCATATAGAACATTAGGAAAAATGCAAGTTAATATCATTACTTTGACTTTCTAAAACTACGGTAAAATTTTCGGTATTTCCCAGCGTATTTTCATGTCACTCTTTTTTGTCCTACTTCGGGCCATAGGGTAAAAAAGATTACTTTTGCAGCCTATGCTATAAAATTATACATTTGGCACAGAGCCTTGAGCTAAATACATGTAGAGATATAAACAAAATTTCAATTTAAATGTTAAAATAATGTACTAGAAATATAATCTGCATAATGCGTTTTTGACTCTATGGGTAAATTGTTACTTTCATATAGTTGAACAACAATCTCCAAAAAATTAATGTTATTTATTCTTCGCACAAAATTATCTTTAAATATTTGATTTTGTCATAAAAATACGACATTACTTTTACAAAAAAAAATCGTCTTAATTTTAAAGTTTAGTACATAATAAGTCGCTTTGCAGGATATTAATAGATTTTGCTAATTACTTTGTAGCATCGATATAAGCGTATCAATAATCTGGCGGAGTAGATACTTTGCTGAAGAATTTTTAGCCTGATTAATCTACTAATTTAAACGGATGTCATTATTTGTTCTTCACAAAATTTCTAACTATATTCGGTTAGTACTGGTCAGAAGTAGATAAACAAACTAAAAAGAATGATTATCAAATATTTTAAATATGTTTTGACTCTCACTCCTAATATGATTTGTTTCTAATAATAATTAGTAAATATTTAGTAGAGGTTGTTTTTTATAGAGGTATAGAACTTTTAAATGGAATAAAACAAAGATGAATTTTTTAAATTGCCATGAAATTTACTTTATTCGAAAGATAACCTTCTGGCATTATAATTTAAATATGACTTCTGGGATATGACCGCCACGGCTGGCTCGGACGTAGTCTAATCTGGAGGTCCAATTTTCGATGACTTTTTCCAACATTTGTGGCCGTATATCGGCAATAACGCGGCGAATGTTGTCCTCCAAGTGATCAATCGTTTCGGGCTTATCGGCGTAGACTAGCGACTTCACATATCCCCACAGAAAATAGTCTAGCGGCGTTAAGTCGCACGATCTTGGAGGCCAATTCACAGGTCCGAAACGTGAAACTATGCGGTTACCAAACGTTTCCTTCAATAAATCAATTGTGGCACGAGCTGTGTGACATGTTGCGCCGTCTTGTTGAAACCACAGCTCCTGCACATCATGGTTGTTCAATTGATGAAGGAAAAAGTCAGTAATCATGGCTCTATAGCGGTCACCATTGACTGTAACGTTCTGACCAGCATCGTTTTTAAATAAGTACGGACCAATGATTCCACCAGCCCATAAAGCACACCAAACAGTCAGTTTTTCTGGATGTAACGGTGTCTCAACATACACTTGAGGATTATCATCACTCCAAATACGGCAGTTTTGTTTATTGACGTATCCATTCAAACAAAAGTGAGCTTCATCGCTAAACAAAATTCGCTTTTGAAAGTCGGGATCAACGGCAATCTTGTTTTGGGCCCATTCACCGAATCTACGCCTTGCTAGGTGATCGTGTGGCTTCAATTCTTGCACGAGTTGGATTTTGTAAGCATGCAAACCAAGATCTTTTCGCAAAATCTTCCATAAAGTGAATGGACACATATCCAATTCCTGTGCACTATGGCGGATAGACTGATTCGGGTTTTCCTCTACGCTACGCTCTACAGTAGCAATGACTTCTTCTGTACGCACTGCACGACGTCTCTGTGGATGCATATTATCATTTAGAGTAAACGTGGTGCGAAAACGTTCCATAGTTAATCGAATTAATTGCTCTGATGGACGATTATGTTGACCATAAAATGGACGTAGTGCGCGATACGTATTTCGAACAGAACCATGATTTTCAAAATAAATTTGCACAATTTGGAAGCGTTGTTCAGGCGTCAGTCTATTCATGTTGAAATGCCAAACCAAACTAAACATAAATCACTTGACAGCTGACAAAATGGCCGCCAGTTAAAAAAGTGTTGCCAACTTAAAGTTCTATACCTCTATAAAAAAACACCCTTTATAAGCTTTAATTTTTGAGTTATTTCCTTTTGTTTAAGAAAAAAAAACTAAAATTCATGCTTGGTTAGAAGTGGATGAACCTAATTCTATTCACCTACTTTTATAAATTGTAAATTAAAAATTTGAGAGAGTGCTTTAAAATAAATGAATTGATTTGGTCAAGATTTAGTATAATATCTCTAATTGGTAATGTTTACTTGGCACCTCTTAGCTTAATCCAGAAGCTGATGCTGGTGCCGTTACTATGTGGTAGTTAATCATCTTCGGGAAATGTTTAAAAAGGAACTTCTATGTTTTATACCACTAAATTTATTAAGAAAACAGTGACTGCAGTTTCAACTCACAGTCATTTTCAAACTGAATTACAAAGGTAGACTAAGTATTCAATACAGAAACATCAGAAAATTTAACAATAAATAAAAACTACCTGAGAAATTACATTATTACAAAGGGGGGGTACTAAATTTTGGGAACTAATTATTATTTGGCGACAACAAAAAACGGGAAAAACCCAAGTTCTGTCTGGTCATTAAGAAAATTTACATTTTTATTTTTACTATGTTTATATATTTCTAAAGATTCTAGAAAATATGTAACTTTTGGCCCTTTGTTGAATAATGTAATATGTCAGAGTTGCCTAAATCAGGAAAACTGTGGCTGTGTTCTAAGCAATGGTTGGCAAAGCTGGAGTCAGTTTTTTGTAGTCTATATGATCGGTGGTGTTCTGAAAAGCGAGTTTTAAAGCTTCTACCACTTTGTCCAATATACAAGCTATCACACTCTGAACATTTTAACTTATAAACTCCTGATTTATCAAATTTATTAATTTTATCTTTAGCATTGTAAAGGATAGTGGACAGATTGTGTTGAGATTTAAAAGCTACTTTTATGTTATGTTTGGAAAGGGTATTAGCTATGTTTTCTGATAGGGTACCACAGTATGACAAAGATATATAAGACGAACTATCTTTATCATTTTTTATTTTGAGATGTATTGAATTAAAAGCTAGTTGTTTTTGTTTTTTAGTTATTAATTTCTTTATGGATTGCTGGGAGAAATTGTTTGATATTGCAATTCTTTCAATGATATTTAGTTCCTCTTGAAGATCTTCTTCAGAGAGAGGCAAAGAGAATGCTCTATGTATCATTGAATTGTATGCAGCCATTTTGTGTTGTAAGGGGTGAAAAGGATCAATAGATATAGTACTACCTGTAAACGGTTTTCTAAAAATTTTAAAATTACACTGATTATTGAGGTGAGATATGGTGAGATCAAGAAAATTTATTTTATGGTTATTTTCAGTTTCCAGAATAAATTGAATTTTTGGATGGCAATTATTAATGAATTCTAAGAATTTTTGAAGCTGTCTAGTAGTGCCTTTAAAATATGCTAGAATCCAGAAGTCCTAACTATAACTAACATATCAATATTTTTCCATATGTCCTCCAAAGCCTCAAATCGTTCTCGTGCATTTCTATAACTTTTGGTTCTTAGTTCTAATTCCAATATTTCCTATAAATTTTCGAAAGAACTTAGGTTCACCGGTCTCCTTTAAAATAAAACTTTCATTAATTTACGCCAAATTGTTATAAAACTCATTGATTGCAATCGCATTTTCCCAATATCAGCTTTCATCTCACTTGATGACAGAAAAGGATTTTCAGTAAAATTTATTTTAAAAGTTCTTGCACGAAAGAACAAACGTACCGCTAAAAACAGGTAGCATTTCAGGAGTGAGCCTAACAACAAATGAAGTTAGAACAACCATTAAGGTAACAAAGGACGGGAAAATACCTGGATACGACAAAGTATATGTAGAATTTCTTAAACTACTGGATGATAACAGAATATGATTAATAACCAAAATATTCAATCACACATACATCACCAAAAAATGCCACTAGCTAAAATCGGAATTTATTACCATTACGAAAATAACACCCGAGTTAAACAGATGTGAAATATCGAATCATGAGCCTCATGAGTCATTTACTTAAAATATTTCTTAAAATCATACACAGAAGAATATAGAAAATATGCGAAAAACAGACATCCATAACACAATTTCGTTTCAGAGATGCCGTTGAAACAAGGGAGGCGTGATTCTGTTTACAGGTTGTTTCAAAGATGCAAATACGTCAACTATGACATACACGTTTGATTTACTGATTATAACGAAGCTTTCTATAGAATCTAACATAATAAAATTATGGAAATCTTAATGAAGAAATTGAATTGAAGAAAAGGACAGAAATCTCCATGGATGTCTGGACATGGAATGTTTACAAAAACAAAACGCCACGAATGGGTCACAATCAGTAGTAATTTGCCAACTGTTTTGGAAAAAAATAAGGGAAAACAATATAATTTGTTAATACCCAATTTTTATGAAAAAAAAAAATTATTATTATTATGATAATATATTTCATATAATATTTATAAACAATTTATTGTTACAACAGTAAACTAATATCTTTAAAATAGTATGTTTTATAATGCTTCAGTTTAACTCCCAAAGAATTCAAGATTTCTAAGTAGTGTGATAAACTATGAAATCTGGCAACCCCGCAAATTTCTTTTACGCTATCGTACGATCAAGATTGAATCCGGTTCATTCATAAAAATTTTGACATATGACTTTTTGTGGTTGACGTTGTGTGTCTTGGATCGTTTTTTAATTTTTTGTGATTCCAAAAGTGTTTTTGTAAGTGACTAATTATTCATTAGTGACAAAATGATCAATCAGAGCCAAGTTTGCCGAAAATTGGATTATTTATTTCCAAATTTAACTTTTCACAGGTAATGACATAATTTAGGTTAAGTTTGGTATCATAGGCGGGTAATTTGGGATTTTAGATTTTGTTATCAGTGATTTTTTATAGGTTTCCCAGTAATTCTAACCGCCGAGACCTTTGGATTAATATATCAGGACTACAAGATAAAATCTTGCCCAAACGATTTCTATTATCGATTTGATGGTGTTCGTGTTTTAAAGTGACACCAACATAATAGAAGCCCACCATTTTCTATTATTTTGCATTAACATTTCCCTCGTAATATTACACCAAATAGTGCCGCTTTTCCTATCTTTTTACAATTTTTTCCTTAATTTTTGTTTTCCCTATTACTTGTAAAAGTGTAAAATTTTCATTTAACCAAGATATTACAAAATCTGCAAAAAAAAACTCAAAAACGTTATAAATAAATATATGACTTGCCTAATAACTGCCATGTATGAAAAGTCCAGAAATGAAACTTTAATTTCTGCAATGTTTATTTATTTTTATTCGATGTCCGATAGTTACATAGTCTCAGATTTGCTTTACACAAATTAGATAATGTCAGTAAGTAAGAAAAAAAAGTATATTTTATTGTACGTTATTCTGTTTTATGTATATAATTGTAATATGACCAACAAGTAATATATTTAATAATAGCATATACTTATTTTTATCCCACACATTTCCTTATCGGTATATTTTGTCATAAATATTTTAGGATACTAGAAACAGTGAAAATCAAGAAATACGCAAATCATATTAAAATAAATAATTTCCGTTAGAAACACATGACACATGACGATTCGAGATATTAAAAATTTTCAACAATAGTACTGCCAAAACCTAATGGGCAAACAAATTTAATTGTTATTTGCTTTTGTAATATACAACTTTATTTTTATTAATTTGTTTTATTGTATTTCTTCAAATACCAATTTCTTATGATTGGAGTTTGGGGACTGTTCAGTGAAACAGGTTTAACTGTAACAAGTTTTTCAGATTAATACCTAAATTGAAACAGTCTACCATATATATTCCAAATCATAATTGAAATTATATACAAATATTAACAGGTTATTTCTTGAAAATGAAATTGTAAATACTCTATTTTCTCCTGAACACATACACCGTCGAATATATATTTTTTAAATATTTCCATTTTTGATTTGCTTCATTTATTAACTTACAAAAAATATCTCCATTTTCTCGGTTTAGGAAGTTTGTACAAGTGTTATTATTTTTTACAAATAATTGATATACTAACCAAACGTCAAAGTAGCATACCACGACGTCGTTACATTTATTCAGTATTGCACTTCAATATTTGAGACATTAGAACTTTGGTAAGACTACTTTTTTACGATGTTCATGACTGACGTTAAATTTCATATGCGAGTGTCTGTACGGCATAGACACGTTAGGAATAATAAAAATAGACAGCGAGTCCATAAAATTTAGAAAAAAAAATTCAATCACAGTAATATTCAAGAAACAAAGTTTTTGCCGATTTTGAAATTGTGGGCATTAATTAGCCACTTAACTACAATTCGGCAAAATATTACACAATTTTTTACTTTAGACTTGGAAAATTCTTACATGGTACTCTGTTTTAAATAATAACTAGTTCTGCAAATAAAAGCATCATAGAATATTAATTGATATTTTTATTCGTTTTAAAATTGTTACGCCGCTGGCGTATGATAGATTGTGAGCTATGACACCCCTCTAACCCCTGGCCTACATACATGTTGGCGCTTATAAATTTCCTGTTCATGAATGACTAGCCTGGTCCATTCTCTACTATGTCTATGGAAATCTCTATTTGGGTCCTACTGCAACTATTGGAGTAGGAAGAGAAAATCAGGAATAATAATTAATTCGTCTTTCAGATACTAATAATTCCTTTAAGAAAATAGTAAACAATTGAAATAATTTTTAATATTTTAAAATCATTCTTAAAATTTTCTTCTGGTTCTAACATTTACTAATATGATCTATTCCTGCTACAAAACGCAAATATTAGATAGATAGATAAATAATGTAGTTTTTAATTTATACAATAAAATCAAATAAAAATTTTCCATTTACAAGAACTGTTCTTTATTGTACAGCTACCTAACTTAACAAAAGAAAAGGATACCGCTATAATGCCCTTTTTAAAAAGAAAATAGGAGTAACCGCCAGTAAAAACTCGAACAATACGGAAATCGTGGCGTTTTAAAGGTTTCTCGTTTTTGATGCCACAAAAAATCTTTTTTCCGCTCGGCAACTAAACCCTCTTGTATTTATGTTATTGTTATGTTTCGTAGAGCCTTTTTCCCTTTTAAATAACTTTTCTTTCCATCAACTGTTCTTCAGACGTTTCTTGATTAAATTGGGGTTATTTATAAACACAAGGGGTCAAATTTCTCTGATTTTTATTACTGTTTTACTGAAATAAAGGCGTTTATTGGGTTTTTATCACTACGTATTAGGAAAGTAACTATATTTTAAACAGTTAATCCAAAAAAGATATATCAATACAAGTTGTCCGAAATACGATTTATCATTATTTTTTCTCATAAATTAATGAAATAAAAAAACCCTTTAAAAAGTTATTTTTTTTTAGTTTTAGATGAAATTTCAATTTATATGTCCAAGTCTAAATTAGTGTTGTTTTTTTTGCTGGACCAAGCCCAACGTTTCTAAAACAAATCACACGAGATGTAATTAACTGGGTGTTCCGTTTGATTTAGGAAATCTATATACCCCGAAAAAAGCTGTCACTTTTAAGAATAAAATTTTACCTAAAAATTCTTGAAAAATTATGTCTTGAAAGTTTCCATAACAAATCAGCTATTGGAATCATGTTACACAGGTCTTAAAAGTCTATTTTACTGCTCGCAAAAATTAGCTCTCTCATGCTTCAGATACAAACATTGTGATTGACAAGGTTGAGACAGTAATAACAAAATTAAAGAGCAAAAAAAAATGATGGTAATATTTTTGTTTAAACACTAGTTTAGAATGAAAGTAGAATATAATTTAATAAATTAACAACAATCATCAGACAGCTGGTTGAAAAATCCATCGAATACGATAAACCCGCTGTTCATTTGTTTTGTGGACTTTACACAAGCGTTCGACCGAGTCAAACTGGAACACATAACAGAATTACTGCGAAGAAAATAAGTAGACGAAGCAATCATACGCACAATATACGAACTGAATTCCAAAAACACCATGGTAATTAAAACAAATAACACTCTAACAGAGGAAATCCCTCTATCCGTAGGAATAAGACAGGGTGATAGCCTAAGTCCAACACTTTTCAATGTAATCATGGACGAAATCATTTATGAGGTAAAAAGCACAAATATTGGGTACCCAATGAGACACAACACCGTTCAGATTATATGCTTTGCAGACGATGTTGCCTTGACAGCAGATAGCGAGGACAACTTACAAAGAATGCTTTTCCATCTCAATCGAACAGCCAAACAGTATAATATGAAGATATCTGTGGAGAAAACCAAAGCAATGGTAACATGCAAACTAATGGTTGATGATGAACATATCGAACAGGTTGGGAAGTTTAAATACCTAGGAGCACATATAACAAGTAACAGGGCAGTAACGGAAGGAGTACGCACACAGGCCAACAAAGCGACCATGATATCAGGTCAACTAAGAGACATAATCTGGAACAATAAACATATGACGGTTGAGAGCAAAGCAAGAATTTACAAGGTCTGTGTAAGACCGATACTGACCTACGGTGCAGAAACAAGAAATGAAACCACAAAGACAAAACAAATTGTGAGAACCACAGAAATGAAAACGCTGAGAATGATCACGGGAACAAGTTTAAGAGATAGGATAAGCAATGCAAAAATACGCGAGGACAGCGGAGTGGGGGATGTTGTGAAGTGGGTTCGAAATCGTCGTAGGCAGTGGAGAGACCACGTGGAACGAATGGACGATGGCAGACTAGCAAAAACCGTGATGAGAGAGAAACCACACACCAAACGGCCGCCTGGACGGCCCCCCAAAAGATGGAAAGACAGCTGGATTCGACCTCAAACGAGGATCGATGAGGCATTGTATAGATAACAGAACTTGATTCTACCTAGAAGAAGAAGAAGAAGAACAACAATAATATTTAAACTTTATTTTATGTTCCTATTGAAAAACGGAAAAGTAATGTAATATTTTAAATTAAGCGGCAAAGAAAAAATTATTTATGGTTTAACTTAAGACGTTTTACTAATTTTTTAGCATATATATTCTGTTCCTATAAGGTATCATAGTTCTAAAATGTATCGTCTCTAAAATATTTGCCTCAAATAATTACGTTTCAAAAAAATAAAACATTTCTTTAGCTTCTCGGAACCCGGAAAACTCTAATTAGATATATAGGAGAAGCCAATTAAAATTTCTAGTTGGCCAGTTTTAATTTATATTGTACGGCGAGCTGAAAAGGTAAAAATTAAAAAGTAGGTCTTATAATCGATACTAAAAGTGACAGGTCTTTCGGAAATTATAGCAATTGTCGATTTTAATTGGTATCATAATAACAATACTTTCTTAACTGTCTCTTGAATTCGTAAAAAATTTAAAACCAATAAACCGCATATCTTCCCCAGGAATCATTATTGCTGGAATAAGATTTTATTATTAGATGTTATTAAACGAAAATTGAAATATATGTTTAGTTTTTGAAATATAAATTTCATACAGTAAAACCGCGTTAAGACGATTCTGAAGGGACCCAGCAAAAACGCGTTTTAAGCGGAAAAACGTATTAAGCGGAAAAGAAGAAAAATTAAGTACATAATACTTAAACACGTAACCATTTGGTACATTTATAAGGTTATGTTACAAAGATCATCTTTTAAGTAGCTTAACATACATATAGCATAATTATTTCCATATTATTTAAAATCTATTTAGGTTTGACACGGAGATATTGATGTATAAGTTATTACAAGACTTTTCCTATAATTTAATTTTTGAAGTGAGTGTTCGCTATCATTCAAAGAAAATACATAACGTCTTAATTCATCAACTGCTGATAAAGCAGCAGCAGTTTCACAAAATGGACTCATCTTCATCAACACCGTCATCATCACTTAAGGTGGCTTTTTGGGTGCTATTCGCATCTTTAATAAGATCTTAGTAGGTTGCAACATTGTCGGAAGGAACCTTCTGCATTATCGCGGGTGTTGCCTTTTTCAACACGACGTTTTCTTTGTTATTTCGGAAACCTGCTTTCTTGAAAATCTTTGTGCAGTTTCGGGCTTAATTGCTTCCCATGCCGCTGTCATGTTTAGTGTCGCATCATGCCTTTTTGGGGCCTTTTGGAAACAGGGTTGTTCATTTCCTTCAGATAGCGATGTATCAGTCGTGTTCTATAACATTGTTTGAGGGCTTTTTTTAATGCTGTAATCCTTCAGTTGTAACTTGCTTGTCGCATATGAAGGTAAGAAAACAAGCCTTGGCTCAACATATTTGGGATGAGCAGGGCAGTTATCAATGAATAGTATTACCTGTCTAAATATCTGAAAATGATTATCTAGACCTTTTAATCAGTTGCTGTCCGGTGCTGCGTAAGATAACACGTAGGCGGTAGTCAGTGTAGCGCGTGGTAGATGGCTTATTAAGAGGGGAGGCAAATTGTATTAAAGGTGGCAAAATATAAAAAAAAACATGTCATGGTGGGGACTGGCGAAAAATGGTGTATTATGCGAGAAATCGTATTAAACGTGATCGTATTAAGCGGATTTCGCTGTAAAAAAATTCTAGAATAACTTGTTTAATATACATATTTTGCCGGCACCAAACACTACTCCGCCATACTAGGAATTTGTGTTCTAGGTAGTGGTTTCCCATCGCCTTCTAGGTAGTTAAGTCGTGTAGAAAGAGAAGAGGCGATCACAACATCCGAATAAAGTCGTTATTTGATTATCCCAGCAGACAACATATTTCAGAAAAATATTTTTGCCAGTGACAACCTCAAACCAACATCCTTCGATCTGGTACCACTGAGCAACGAAGATTATTTTTTCAAGAATGAAAATTAAAAAATTTGAAATTTTGACATATTATCCATTGATAAAAGAGGAATTGAAACACTCCACGAAATAAAAAAAAAATAGTATTAATGCAATACATCAAATCAATATTATATTATTGCTCGGTAGTCTTAGGGCAAAACACGTGATGTGCCTTAGGTCTTTGGACTAATCCTAAAATTTCCTAATTTCTCTCTGCAGCTTTTACAAATTCCTCTATAATCAGATTTATTGGGATTTGTTTTCTTAATAAGAAATTGCCATATTTAGTGTACTTACCGCTGCTCAACCATTTCAGAAATAGAAAAAAATCAATAATATAGACCGACTCCATTCAAAATCATGCAGCGAAAATAGTCACAAAAAAAAAATGCCTTCTCCGTGAAAAAGTATTACTGTAATAAATCAACTTCGTAAACAAGTTGCTACTCGCAAATAAAGGGTGTTTTTTATAGAGGTATAGAACTTTAAGTTGGCAACACTTTTTTAACTGGCGGTCATTTTGTCAGCTGTCAAGTGATTTATGTTTAGTTTGGTTTGGCATTTCAACATGAATAGACTGACGCCTGAACAATGCTTCCAAATTGTGCAAATTTATTTTGAAAATCATGGTTCTGTTCGAAATACGTATCGCGCACTACGTCCATTTTACGGTCAACATAATCGTCCATCAGAGCAATTAATTCGATTAACTATGGAACGTTTTCGCACCACGTTCACTCTAAATGATAATACGCATCCACAGAGATGTCGTACAGTGCGCACAGAAAAAGTCATTGCTGCTGTAGAGCGTAGCGTAGAGGAAGACCCGAATCAGTCTATCTGCCATCGTGCACAGGAATTGGATATGTGTCCATTCACTTTATGGAAGATTTTGCGGAAAGATCTTGGTTTGCGTGCTTACAAAATCCAACTCGTGCAAGAATTGAAGCCACACGATCACCTAGCAAGGCGTAGATTCGGTGAATGGGCCCAAAACAAGATTGCCGTTGATCCCGATTTTCATAAGCGAATTTTGTTTAGCGATGAAGCTCACTTTTGTTTGAATGGATACGTCAATAAACAAAACTGCCGTATTTGGAGTGATGACAATCCTCAAGTGTATGTTGAGACACCGTTACATCCAGAAAAACGGACTGGTGTGCTTTATGGACTGGTGGAATCATTGGTCTGTACTTCTTTAAAAACGATGCTGGTCAGAACGTTACAGTCAATGGTGACCGCTATAGAGCCATGATTACTGACTTTTTCGTTCATCAATTGAACAACCATGATGTGCAGGAGCTGTGGTTTCAACAAGATGGCGCAACATGTCACACAGCTCGTGCCACAATTGATTTGAAGGAAACGTTTGGTAACCGCATAGTTTCACGTTTCGGACCCGTGAATTGGCCTTCAAGATCGTGCGACTTAACGCCGCTAGACTATTTTCTGTCGGGATATGTGAAGTCGCTAGTCTACGTCGATAAGCCCGAAACGATTGATCACTTGGAGGACAACATTCGCCGCGTTATTGCCGATATACGGCCACAAATCTTGGAAAAAGTCATCGAAAATCGGACCTCCAGATTAGACTACGTCCGAGCCAGCCGTGGCGGTCATATGTCAGAAGTCATATTTAAATTATAATGCCAGAAGGTTATCTTTCGAATAAAGTAAATTTCATGTCAATTTAAAAAATTCATCTTTGTTTTATTCCATTTAAAAGTTCTATACCTCTATAAAAAAACACCCTTTATTTGCTCATTTATTCTACGAAATCTCTTTTGGTAAATAAATTATATAATGAAGCCCATAATAGGTAACCGTAAAAAAAATTCTTGGTTTTGTTCCGAGAAACGATCTCTATTTTGTTAATTTTGGAAATTTTTCGGCTCTCAAACTTTTTTCTTGAAGTTTACGACTCATGTGACCTGAATTAAAAGAGAAAATTAAATTACATCAATTAATCACAAAAATATAAAATTTTGGATAAAAATGGCTGTATTTTTTTTCACTGCCATAGCACTAATCTCAACTGCAAAATCTGGATAACTTCGTTGAAAATGATTTTTTTCGCAAAACGGCAAAATACGTGTGCACTTTTTTGGTTTCTATAATGACATATTTCACGGAGAAAGCATTTTTTGAAAAAAATCTTATTACATAATTTGAAATGGAATAATGACCGATTACAGAAAAAAAGACAAAAATTTATTGTCTCCCCCTGCATTTTAGCACCCATGAGAACAATTGTAGTTGAAGGAACATACAACTAGGAATCCTCGAAAAAAAATCATCAAAAAAAAAAGGCGTTTTTGGGAAAAACGGCAGCCATTTTATTAATTTTGAAAAATTTTCGGTTTTCAATTTTTTTTCTGGAAGCTTATAACTCATATGATCCTAATCAAAAACTGAATTACGCTGAATAGTAACAAAAATATACAATTTTGAGTAAAAAATTACTTCCATTTTCTTCACCACAAAAGCTCTAAGCTCAACTTTAAAACCTCGATGACTTCCTTGAAAATATTTTTTCGCAAAACAGTAAAATACGTGTACATTTTTTTGGCTTCTGGAATAACATATTTCACAAAAAAAGAAATTTATTTTTTTGACTATTTTCACTGCACGATTGTGAATGGAATCGACCTTATCTTGGAAAGAAATATTGATTTAAACTTTTAGTTCCGATGCTATATTTAGACTGCTATAAAGGAATAAAAAATTGGACAATATGCTATTTCAAATCTCGTTAATATCATTTAAGTGTCTTTCTATCGAGTCGTGGTATTAATCCAACCGTTTAAGGTACTGGACTACAAGGGGATGACCACAACCAACGCAAGTTCAATCTTGGTGCTACACAACTTATTAAAAAAGTCGTCAGATCATTAGTGTGGCTAAAGTCCCAATGGTCGGTACACACGAACACTGACATACAGTGAAAACTTGAGGATAGTTTAGTGTCAAGGAACGTGGTTCGAAACCCACACTAAACTGTAGGTTCAGTCGCTAAATGGTCTTGCCGTTACCGATGCTTTAATCCTAATCAACCAACCTTTCCATGGGACTGTCGACATAATAAACGGAAGTTTTATCACAAAGTATCACTGACAACCAACGCGTTGACATATGTCACTTAGAAAAAGTAAAATTTTGACAGAAGTTAGCAAACAAAAAATTGACAATACAAAAAAAATGAGCTATTGCCAAACCCCATTATTATTTGTGAATTAAATATTATTGATAATCGCATAATATAGCTATTCAAAACGTTTTATACACTCATGATCAGAGGCGGATCCAGCCTCTCTTTGGGGGGGGGGGGGGGGCGGTGATATCACAAAAGTATAGTATGGCAAGCGAAAGCAAGTTGTCGACGGGGGGGGGGGGGAGGGGAGACATCAGCAACATTCTCATTTCTAGTGTAAAAGGCAGGGGCGGGTCTATTTTTCTGAATTTGAAGTTCTTGGGGGGGGGGGCGATCACAAGAAAAAACAAATTGTCGACAGGGGGAGGACGCGGGCAACATACACATTCCTAGTATAAGAGGCAGAATCGTGTCTATTTTTCTTAACTAAAAGCTATTGGGGGGAGTTGCTATCGCAAGAAAAACAATTGTCAACGGGAGCGGACTGCTAGCAGCATACACATTCCTAATATAAAAGGCGGAATCGGTTCTATTTTCCTGAACTCAAAGCTCTTGGGAAGGGAAGGGGCGATCGCAAGCATACACATTCCTATATTCTATTCAAGAACTAGAGAGAGTAATAAAACTCTTACCGAAATCTTCAACTTACCTGCTCCAGTGCCGCAGGTAACTGAGAACTACCGTGAATCTAATTATATTTAATTATATTTAAACATTATAAGGTTTTATAAATTTACTGCAACCATAGAGTATCTGATTTCTGTCAGTGAGCGAAGTACACCTTACAGTGTGTCCTTAGTGATTTATCTTGGTTGTGGTTGTTTTTATATATTATATGAGATTAGTGAGATACCCAAAAGATATGGCTTCTGCATCTATAATTATTCTAAAATCGTTAAACCAGGGCATTTTTTCCTCAACGAAAAACTTATTACTATGAATGTTTATAATGCCTTAAAAAATCAATATCTAGATAATATTGTTAAAAGTTCTGTTGAGATGTGTTCCAACATAACAGGAATTGGAAAATCTACTATGTACCGAATACTGAAGGAGAAAAAAAACGACTAGAATTGTTAGTGCTCCCAAGTCACATTCGATCACAGGCGGACGAAAAACCTCGTTGGAAGAAGAGATGTAAACTGCAATAAAGGGAATTGTACATACATCTTATTATGAGAAGCAGACTCCAACCGTCGACAAAGTTCTAACTAAAATCAATGAAGATCGGGATTTACCTGAAATAAAAAGAAATGAACTCTGGAAATTGCTCAGAGAACTTAATTTTTGCTGGGAAAAACCAAATAGGAAATCTGTTCTTATAGATCGTCCGGAAAATGTCCCTTGGCGAAGGACATATCTCTCAAGTAAAAGGTAGAGTTGCGAAAAATAACACAACTTACAAAATTAGTAATTTAACAGAACTTTTGAAAGATTTTTTGGAATAAAGTTACTGCAGAAAATTTGGAAAAATCCATATAATAAAAGAATAAAAGCAAATGTGGAAACTTCATCTCATGATCCGTGAGATGGAGGAACCAATTATAATTAATTTGAACGGAGATAGCTTCACTGACTTGGATTACGAATTAGATATTTAATGTTTACCATCGTAAACACAATTTATTATTTAAATATTTTTAACATATAAAAATTAATTACATTTGAATCCCTTTCTAGTGTTTAATTGTAATTCTGCAGATGGTTTAAGAAATAAATAAACTGAAACGTCAAATGTCCTAAAAAGGTTTTTAATTAATAATAAAATAACCGATAGCCCAAAAAAATTTTCACATTATATGGACGAATTTATTTTTTTATATATGTTTAACTTCTTGTATTTTTGACAATGGATATTTTATAAGTATTTAAATTATAACTTAGAATTTTTTGAGAAAAAAAGGCTACGTTTTATTCTGAATGTGCCTAAAACGGCTTCAATGTCAAAATTAAAAATAATAAAAATACAGTTGTGATTTGTGTTAAATAAGTCAAAATTATCTATATTTTCTAATGTATGTGAATTATTAAAAAATCATAAGAAATAAAATAATATTATAAAAACCTTTTATTTTAAGTTTATTACCGAAATAATATTCTATGCCATAAATACTTAGCGATAAAATAAACCTCTTTCCGACGCCTATGACTTTTTAACACTTTACACATCCAAATATCTATTGCTATCCAACCCAAATGGTCCATTATTATAGACCGGTATTTTTGATTATAAAATTTCTAACCCATTCCTATGGAAAAAATATATGTCTAACAGATTTTGCCAAAGACACCGGACTAAAAAACATATGTATTTTGAGAAGAAAAAAAAGCGTAAAAAATGATTTATTACTCTCTCTAGTTCTTGAATAAACTATAGTATAAGAGACAAAATCGGGTCTATTTTCCTGAACTCAAAGCTCTTGGGGGGGGGGGGGTCGCCCCCCCCCTTGGATCCGCGCCTGTTCATGATACAACTTATAATATAATTTTCTTTAGATATTTGATGTTATTTTATTCATTTGAGAAATTTTGAAAGACATTTTGTTCTCTAAGGTTTGCAGCACTGATTTTCCTAGGCTTTTATCACGTGCCTCCTCTGTCCCCGCACCACTCTCATGATATGAATAAACATTCTTAAGTACGATCCACATGTTTATGGTGGATTTGTGATTTCTGAATTAGCTTTTGCTGAGGCATTTTGTTACTAATAAGTTACATTAAAAATTATAAATATATTTTTTATATTTGTATATTTTTTAAATTTAAAATGGAAATATTGACGTGTTCGTACCTTATCACTATTGTTTAAAGAGAGTTAGCAACTATGAGAACTACAGTCATATGAATTATTTAAATTTTGTAAAATTAGGAACTATATTTTAGAAGAATAATCTATTAATGTATTCCGACTTCAAGAAACTCTTTCTTGGTTTCTTGTACGAACCATGCAATATTTGCTTTATTAGCATCGGTGTTTGTAACAAAATATATATACAGGAAATAAATAGAGATTAGTATTTAAATTTCCTTCCTAGTATAGTTGGCGAATAATTAATAGATGTTTATTTTACTACAAGTTCTCAACATTACAGTTACCTTTTCAAGAGGATACGTTTTGTGATTTCTCGGCAAGAGCCTGTTTATTCGTTGCCCTGGTGACGCTGGGGAATTGTTTTTCAAAAATTAACTTGATTCTTTAGTGCTGACATTTTGATTGTTGTTTTATAACAAATGTGATATTTAAAATGACATATGTAAAAATAAAGGTTAGACTTAATATATTTTTATTGCTTGTTATAAAATTAAATCTAATATTCGAATATAAACATGGAAAATTCAAAGTTGTTGGGATGGATAGACTAAAAGAACACTTTCCAATATATCTTAACACCTGGATTGTTTACAATGGAAAGTTAAGTAAGATTTTCCTCCTATTTGATAACATCTTGTGTTATCATCAGACACACTGGTATTGTAAATATAAAGCACTGGAAATCGATCAGATTACGGAAAGCTAATTAAAAATTCTAATAGAGATTCAAAATTAAAATCGATGAAACTTTAAAAAACGGATAAAATTAGAGGTCTGGTTGGTATTAGTTGGGCCGTTTAAGACGATAGATTAGTAGGGAACGACGAGCGTGAGTTCAACCCTCTTGCGCGGCGGATTCAAAAAAGTCATCAGTCCATTAGAGTGTATAGAGCCACAATAGTCGGTAGATACCTATTTCAACAAAACAGCTAGACATCGTGTAAAAGAGATGGAATACTCGACAGTCGACAACGGTGTCAGAGCTAACAAGTCAAATTCTTTAGCGGTTTTTTTGCAAATATGCAGTGTGAACAGAACAGGATGGCAACCAGTATTTTTATCAGGTGAGTCTCGTTTTTGAATATGTGGTCTGATGGTCGAATTTGAGTTTATATGAGATGGCGTGAAATATTTCATGACAACACGGTTCAAAAGACTCGCTATTTTGGACGATGATCAATTGTAGTGACGGGAGATACTAATTTAATAGAAGAACTGAGCTCTTTGTAATTCAGTGTGGAGATTTGGCAGGTCATCGGTAACTTTTGAACATTTTACAAACCCATATATTAGCCTTTATTGAAGACTTCATTTTTAACGTTAGATCGCCAGAGAATTCGAACACCATATATCGAATATTGATTGTAAAGGGTATTTTTTTAAAGGTATACAATTTTAAAATGAAATAAAACACATATAAATAAGTTAATAGCTATGGTGGCATGGTGAAATGTCAAAACGTACTGACTACAAATCAACTGTCTGCTGTCAAATTTACAATCATTAGAAATAATGTTGTCATTTTAAAAAATAAACCTCTAAAAAAACACACACAAATTAATGCATTTCTTTAAGAATGAGAGCAGATATTTCAAGAAAGAATTCAACATTAATCAACAGAATGTTAGGATATAATAGCAGCAAAGAGGAAACATACCCTTTCCTAAAACGTAGTTCAGTATTTTGAAGAAAAAATGTATCGCCATAGAATATTATTTATGTATATTTTTAGAGATTCAAATGGCATTAGTACAAAATTATTTTTTTAATAGTCATGTTTAAAAGTAAAATACCGAGCATGGTTATTCTTTATTTGTATTTTAGTAAAACGAGCACTATAGTATCAGGTTGGTATTTTGTATTGTAGTTTTTCCCTAATGTATTGATGTATTCTGCATAATACAATGTAATTTGGAGCTTTCAGCTCGGGAACGTACGATCTGGGAAATAGGACTTTTAGCTAATTTAAATTGTCGAATTTTAAATACAATACAAATTCTCTTTCCCAGGCGAGTATAACTTTAATAGCGTTTTATAGTGATGTTTTGTATTTCTATAAAACGGTGAATAATTTTGGAATTATAGGTCTTTCGGTATTACCCTAAAAATACAAAATGCATTATCAGTCCCAACATATCATCATTGTCAAAGGGGAAGTTAGAACCACAAAAATGCCCAAAAAATTACGTAAATTGATAAAGAGACATATTTCGAAAACTAATTGAGCTAGAGAGGTAAAGCCAATGCACGTAACCTTAAACAGCATCTTATATATTTGTTTTTGAATTTTTCGAATGTTGTAATACCTGATAGGCACTATTACTCATAAAAATTGCATTAGAAAAAAGTTGGTTCACACTTGAAAAAAAAAAATAAAATAAAATTCGACGCGCACTAGGTTATATAAAGATACAAACTTTGCATGGGACCAAAATATTTTATGTTTCGAACATACCTCTGTAGAAGTAGCATAACGTCAGAACTAGGGCCCGGTCGTTTGAACGCTGAATAACATAATATTTTTATTTATACTTGAAAAGTGTTGATAAACAGTAGATATTTAAATTCTTGGTACGCACATACCGATTTTATACTATCCTTTTCTAATTGCATTTCTAAAGCAAGTATTATATGATAATCGGTAAGTCAATTCTGAATACATAAAGTATGAATGTATGGTTGCCTAAGTTTTTATTATTGTTATTTTCAGTACGTAAACAATTACCAATAAAAATAAGTTTTTAAATCTTCTTTTTGTTAATATTAATTGTAAACTTCGCATTTATAGTAATTTCTAACACTTAAAACACCGAAAAAAGTCACGACAAGCAATTAAACTAAAAGACCAGATAAGTAAACATGTCTGTCAAACATCAAATAAGCGTCTCCCCCACCGACCATAAACAGCCTTCAAACACATCTATTGTTGTTTAAATCTAGGGTATGATCGAAGATTTTATGAACTGGAATTATTGCTAGAAAAAAAAATTGAATGTAAATATAAATAACTGTCACGTAAGTGCCGAAGTACGAGCGACAAACAAGTTCGGACTTGTTATCGCGTTGCCTGTTATTTCGTGTGTTGTCCGTGCTCAATACTAATTTATTTATTATCGGGGCATCATTTCCTATAGGAAATAGCTATTATTTATTATTAGCAGCTATTATTTTATTAACAATAATAATGTTATTATTATGAAAAAGTTATAAAAAACGGAGTAAGAGGCTGTCATATTACATATGAATACCATCAGAAGAATACCACTTCAACGTTTTATATCTACTGACAAATATTGCATTATACGTAAAAAACAACTGATCCTAAGATGATATTTTTAAAAGCTCGAATGAAAGTGTTCGTTAAAAGGCCAATATTCATACCACATAGTTATCATTGCTGTCTGATGCTCTTAATTGGAAAAAAAATTTATGAGTATGATTTATTGCATTTATGCATTGTTTCTAATACCAGTAGAATTGAGAAAACAGAGTTAACGCACTGGCAAATAACTCACAATCATTAGCTTATACATATATGAACTATGAAGGTTACGATTTACTGTACACCCTCAATAATTTGATGTGGTTGTCAAAAACTAGGTATTTCCTCAACATAGGATGTTCTGAAGATTTCATAATTATTGATCAATTATTCTATCATTTAATAATTTTGAAACAAAAATTCAAATTATCAATTAATTAAGTAATTGGAGATTTCATCCCTGAAATTATTAACTAATTGCCTGCTCATGATAAAGAGAAAATAATTAGGTGTCACAAATACAAATATAATAAATTTAATTTATAAAAAAAAAATAACTAAGCAGTGTGTAGGAATACATTCAGTTTTTTGGCTCTAAAATATAATTACTGAAACAATGCGAATTTCGCAATGTTAAACATTATGTTAATACTTTCAACAAAACAAAACATATTTACAATTTCTTTTTAATGTTATATACCTGTAATATAATATAAACGTGCCAACAAAAACAACAGGTAAAATGTTTTTTGAATATAATTTAATTTAATGGTAGGTCGTATACAAGCTAATTACTTGGAAACTTAACACTTATTTATAATGAAATGTTACATATGAATAAATCCCTGTTTCAAAATTTACCACTAATCAAAAAATTTAAGTCTAAATATAACTCTGTGTTAACCTCGAAAGATATAACTTACTGTGAAAAGCCTCGAAAATGCTACATTAAGAGGCATTTTATACTAATGTATTCAACGGTAAAAAAAAAACACGGCTTGAATCTCAGGAATTACAGTATAATCGGTAAAAAATTGACCCAAGGTTTTTCAGAAATTTTTGGGTAAGAGGTAACCAACTATTGGTGGTTACAAAGGGGGCAAATACAAGACTAGTCATGTCATTTGGCAACAGTTTATGTTCAATAATTACCTACGAGTGTTTGAAGATGTCGAAAAACAGTTTTCTAATTTTAGAAACTCGGATATTGATTATAGATGAAAAAGTTTAGATAATAAGATGTAAGTAGTGAGAAAACCTACAATTTGGGTTACGTTGCAATTCATTTTGTTAATTAGTTAACGCAAAAACATAAAAAACGTTAAAATAAGTGTTTCATTGTTTTGTGCAATAATATTGCAAAAATAACGTTGTCGTTTGTTTTATTCCTTCAAAAGAAAACCCTTGTCATAACCAAAAAAAAATGAATATTTATATACTGATAAAGATTGTTTTGTTGCTAAGATACGTTAATTTGTTATTACTGATATTTTTTTTTATTAAGTTATTGTGGATAAACCATGCGATTTTGACTAGGCATATTCCGCAGAGTTAAAAAAAAATTACTTTCCATCACTAATAGGATTTGCATTTGTTTATAACAATTAAAAAAGCGTTCCGGAGGGTTTGAATTTAAAAGCTTCTTATTTTCCATTACTGTTGATAAATTTCTAAAACAGTTATCTAAACGTATTAAAAACAAAGGTAAAAATAGAACTCCATGCCTGAGGTGGGGGTAACCGAGTGCTGGCTGCTTTAAAACAAAAATGATGACTTCAAATCCAGACGTGTTTAAAAATTTACTCCATTTCGGTTATTGTTGGACTAATAGGGATATTTTTAGTTTCTGAATTATTCCTTCAGATACAGAAATTTTCTGAAATATATTTACGATAAGACCACACTGCAAGTAAAGAGAACAGAGGACCTAGAAACAAAGAAGGTAAATATTGGTAAAGGGGTGCGACAAGGAGATATAATTTCCTCTAAACTGTTTACTTTAACACTGGAAGATGTATTTAAGCAGCTAAACTGGGAACATAAGTGCATAAGCATCGATGGTAGATATCTCAATCATTTGTTTCGCGGATGACGTGGTATTAATAAGTAAAGATTTAGACAAGTTACAGGAAATGCTCTCTGAGTTGAAAATTGCTTCAGAGAAAATTGGATTAAGCAAAAACTAAAATAATGTCTCCAGAAGATACGATATTCTATGTAGGAAACAACGAAATACTAAAAGTCGAGGAATATGTGTATTTACGCCATCTAATTAGACTTGGGAAAGAAAACGGAGAAACGGAAATAAATAGAAGAATTAGAATGTCATGGGCAGCCGCTGGAAGATTGGGATACGCTCTTAAAAACCCCGATATTCTCATTAATTTGAAAAGAAGAGTATTTGACTCGTGCGTTCTTCCAGTAATGACCTATGGAATGGAGACATTAACAGTTAAAGCAACTAATAAACTGCGGACTATACAGTAAGCAATAGAAAGAGTCATGCTGGGGGTATCACTACGTGACCGAATAAGGAACGAAGAAGTAAGAAGACGCACGAAAGTGGAGGATGTGATAAAACGCTCTGCTACTTTGATATAGACCTGGGTGGGACACGTCGCTAGGCAATACTATACAAGGTAGACCAAACATATATTGCAGCATATAAGCAGGTAGAAACTGAAACCGGATTGCAGAAAATAGGTTGGAATGGAAGAGACTAGAGGAGGCCTATGTGAATATTAACTATATCTATCTATCTATATATATATATATATATATATATATATATATATATATATATATATATATATATATATATATATATATATAATAAATTAACGTCGGAATAGAAAATATATCGGCTATGCGAACACGGATTATCAGTGATATTACACTGGAGAAGCTCTGGTTCCAGAAAATGATGATAGCGCTATTTCCCTCATAATTCCACCCGGTACAATCCATCTTTTCGCAGTCATGCCCTATTTACTATTTTTATACCAAGAAAACAGGCGACAAAACACGAACAGCGACATTTCGACGGATCACTCAATAGTACAAGAGCAACATCCACTAACATAAATGTATAAAATTGCTATGTCATGGCACAACAGTAAAATAAATATAGAAATCTATCAAACAACGATACACAAAGCATGCTGTACCAAAGAATATAAGTAGCATTTGGACATTGGCGTCCAAACTAACCGGGGGCTTTCGCAGTCAAAGTAAGAATCGCTTCACGGTCTCCCCTTGAAAGCGCTGCATTCTATTTAACCCAACAAAAATATAAAACAAGATTCTTCATGTGTCGATGTTTGATAGATTCTATTTTTATTTTATCGTCGCGCAAGTTTCGTACAAAATTGTTATAGTCCAGGCCATAGGTAAAAATTAGTGCTGTTTTTGACGTAAATTCCAAGATGAGTGAGAACTATCCAGTGGTACTGGGAGCAGGGTAAAAATAAACCCTAAATAAAATGTGACCGCAAAAAATTGGTTGGAGCCAAGAGGGGGTAATTAAAGTTGGCTAAAGCAGGTTATTTGAATCTATAAGCCAAGAAACGCATTTTGGGAAAAAAAGTTTCAAAAATTAGAGTTTTTGTGCGATCATTTTTGTCGCTTTGTTATTACAAAAATGCCAAAAAACCTTTAAAATTGGCCATTTTTTATAAATCAATTATTTATTGCCTTCACGAAGAGATTGCATCTTTGTGGATGTGTCAAAATGGTCACTCAAAAAAAAAGTTATAGCAATCAACATTTTGCGTATTGGGATAAACAATTAGCAATATCTCAATAACAAATTATCCGATTTACTATTATAAAATACCGTTTAGTTCAGAAAAATGAGGGCTTTCCTTTAAAAGTAAAAAAGTGTAAAAAAAAATATTTTGCAATAAATACTTGATATGAAAGAAATAGCAGATTTTGAGGGATTTTTGGACTTTTGCAATAATCCGTTTCGGAATTTACGTCACTATATTTACCAACGGCTTGGACTATTAGTGGGTGTTGCTCTTTTGTTATTAAGTGATCCGTCGAGATTTCACTGTTCTTGTTTAAAAGTAGTAAATAGGGCACGTACGTACGTACTAGATGAAATGGCCAGAAGAGTCCCAATAAGGACGAAACAACGCTGTCATCATTTTCCGAAAACGGAGCTTCTCCATTACCTTGGAGTTCTCCGTACTTTTTAATATGCGAGTAATGTTCACTGAAAATCCGTGTTCGCACAGCCCAGAAATTTTCTATTTTTCTTTTTAAACTTATATAAACGTTAATTTATCTTGTTTTATATTTTTGTTGGTTTAAATAATAATCAGAGCTCTTAACGTGAGATCGTGGTGTGGTCCCTACTTTGACTGAGAAATCACGCATTTAGTTTTGATGTCAGTACCGAAATGCGACCTCTAAACTTTGGTGGAGCATGTTTCGGGTATTGATGTGTGATTTCTATTTTTATTTCAGCATCGCACCACCACATGGTGGTTTTATATAACATTGTTGCTGGGTATTGCTTTTGTGTTATTGACTAATCCATCGAGTATGTAAAATCGAATGGTTATATTGTCCGACAAATTTTATGCGCCATTTTTCCAGTGCCACGCTCAAAAATGGCCAATATCCCACGTTCGAAAACGCAGCGTATACGAGATTTTCGGAAATAAAAAAGTTCTTGGACTCGTCAAAGTGAAGCCATTCACAAAGTTTCAGAAGAGTAGTAATCATATTGAAATAGGGGTTACGTCCTGTGGACTATAAGGCATTGGATAAAAAAAAGTTAACTACCAAATGGTTTTAAAAACGATAATAAAGTTAAAATGCTCTCGATGTACCAACTTTTGTAAAAAACGTTTCTACTGAAAATATCTACGTGCTGATATTTTCTTCATATAATAACAATAAACGAAGCAAGTTTTGATCCTTAAAAATACGAATAAAAAAAATATTTTCTTTTATTATTGAACCCGCAGATATGGAGAATATTATTTGTATTTGGAACACAACTGTTTCACAATTCCAAGCTTTTATCACTAGTCTTTTATCCTTAATATCCTTGGCTCCAAAACAACGGAGCGAACTGGACTATAAGTGTATAGACCCAGTACCAGACACCACGAAAGCTTGAGCAAGTCACCAGGCATTTTACAAGTGGAAATACACATCATCAGCAAATGCATTCAATTCAGCAAAGTGTGCCGAGTTCTCAAGTAATCAGCTCCAAGATGGTCTGGGAATGTTTAGAGGAACTAAATGATATAATTAAGAATAATAAGGTCACCCTCCTATGGATACCGGGACAGGCAGGAGAAAAGGGGAACGAAATAGTAGACAAGCTCGCGAGAAAACGAACTGATACACCATTTCTGAGACGCGAATCAGGTCTCAGGTTCTTGGTAGCTCACCATATAGAAGATGGAAAGCACCCACCTTAAAGCTTTCCAACATTCTAAGGATTCTGAGGGAAATAAGACTGGAGGACAGCAGAAGGAGAACACAATAGATCTACTAGGTTGCAGTGTACAAATCCCCAATTTCACACACATACTCATACATACATCCTTAATATTCTTATACAAATGCTTATTTGTTAACATATGTGTTATAAATTATGGCAATATCAAAAGCAAAATAAAACCAGCCGACGAGAAGATCTAAATTCCAACTAGATCGGGTCTAAGTCTTAAATCGTCTTAGCGAATCTGGATATTATATTTTATCGAAAAAAATTTGAAAACGCAAAATGAAAGGGGTATTTTTATTTAACCTGGGGGCAGAAAATATTCCAAACACAACTTCATCTTTTTCTTTCAGTTTATTTTATATTTAACACAATTTTTTAACATAAATTACTTCGAACGGTTTCGAGATAATTAAACACAATAATAAAAATGATAACCAAATATATTCAAAAGAAATATTTCCGTACCTTGCCTCGTACAAAACATTGTAGGCACATTTAAACGGCTTATCGCTCCAGCGCCAACGTCCCGAAATAATTAACAGATCAAACGAACTTACCTGAAGTGAAGTTCGATCTGGATTATATGAGGCCTCGTTGAAGTAAATAAGTTGAATAGGTAGTATCTCCGCTATGCGTTGAGTCTCACACAATTTTAAAGCAAAACAAACAATCCTACTGCTCTCCCTTCGGGACCTGCATTCCTGGTCTTCTCCAGTCTTCTTTAAAGCCTAAGTGTTGCAACAAATGGGAACGAAATGGGGTAGGGAGGGACTTATTTACTTCAACGAGGCCTCATATAATCCAGATCGAACTTCACTTCAGGTAAGTTCGTTTGATCTGTTAATTATATTTCGGCCTCGTTTCGTAAATAAGTTGAATAGGTAGCTGTTTAAAGCAAGTTGCAACAAAATCACTAAATCGTTTATATCTCCAAATATGACAATAAATTAGACATTTTACTAAACTTATAGTCCATAAATGAACAATTTAGGACAGAGATGGCAAAATTATTCTCTTCAATAATGGGTCGATTATAAAATCGTGCGAATGCGGTTGATTAAGTAGTCAGTTGAATTGTATCATATGATATACCTTTTCTGACTGCAGCTGAAGTGGACGCACGGAGCGTAGTGTGTGCTGTGAATTGATTAGTATTTAACCAGTTCTTTTTAAAATTATTTTTAACCATCTACTTATCGTTTGGGAAGTGGCCCCGTAATAAGGTTTTCTAAATGTAATAATGGGATAGAAAAGTGAGAGTATATTTTTCTCTTATTTTTGCTGTTTTTTCTAAATACTTCAAGAGAGCTCTTGCTGGGTAAATCCATTTATCTAGATTGTAAAAAGGCAATACAAGAAGGGATTGGATTCTGCCGATTCGTGAAGACTTCAACCTACTTGCTACTTTAATTTCAATCTTTTTGTCGAACTTAACTATGTCTTTAATATCAATAAGTCTTAAGTCTGTACCATCTGTCCGTCGCAAGTGCTACAAGTGTTACTAATTTGTAGGTTAATTCTTCTAAGGAAGCCTCATCTGGCATGGTCTTTAAATATTTAAAACCACCGCCGGGTTCAATGTATGACTATCCTTTGGTTAGGAGGTCTTAAGCTGTGGACCCCTTCGAAAAATCTGCTTATTCTAAAATCTGATTTAAACTTCGGTTATAAAATTTGCAAGCGCTCGATAAGAATTTAGACTCCCAAAGGAAGCTCCTTTCTTGAACACAACAGAGGCTGTAAATGAATCTAAACCTTTATTTCTCCTAAAAAAAACACCAACCTCATACTGTTTAATTGTACTGGTGGTTATGGATACCAAACAAGTTCTTAGGGATTTATCTGGTATTTTAATCCTTGTAAGATAAGATTCCGACCACGAGAGATATTTTCTTCCATCGTGGGTGTGGTAATCCGCTGAAAAAAGCAATTTTTCATTAGGAGAAAAAATAATAGGTTCTTGTTCTAGCATTGAACAGAACATTGGATACGAAAGCTGATAGGTTCAGCGTGGTACAACCAAAATTCCTCTTATTTTATCATTTCTGATTCTTTGTAGCACTCGGCGAGTTATTGTGACTGGAGGAAAGGCATAAAAGAATAATTTTTTCAATTAAATATAAAGGTATCTACAGTAACACATTCTAGATCTCATGGTTATGATACAAACTTCTTGCATTTTAAGTTATGTCTTGTAGCAAAAAGATCGATATCTGGCTGCCCAGATTCTTTAACTATCTGGTGAAAAATATTGATATCAATTTCCCACTCCGTTTTTTCTTTTTTGAATATTCAAGTCGAGATTCTGTGTCAGCTATAAAGTTATCCTTAAATTTTATATAATATGCAAAAGTAACAATATTTCGTGATTCACACCGTTGCCATATCTTTCAAGATAAAAGGTTTTAAACTGGATACTGTACACTTCCCATTTTATTAATGTAGGCAAATGCTATTATGTTGTCCACACGACACAAAATATTCCATTTCAACATGTTGTTAGCGAAAAACCTTAATGCTAAAGATACTGCTTGAAATTCTAAATAGTTAATATGATTTTCTTTTTCATCTGTCCAAACCCACCAGTGCTTGATATATTCTGTAACCACCAATTAAGGTCTGTTTGTGTCGGAAGATAAGTTCATTTTAGCATTAAAGTTACCTAAGGTATTTTTAAATACTAAAAATGTTTGACGTTCAAACAATCCGGTGTAAACCCACTCATATTTAACTGCGAGATAAACAGAAGTTAGCGTTCCAATGAATCTAGCACAATCTCGAATGTAGCAATTTCTAGAAGCTGCAAATTTCTTTAATAATTCAGTTATTTTTAAAATATTTTCCTTTGGAAGAGATACCGTCATGTCCAGCGAGTTATACACAAAACCCAGATAATTTACATATTGGGAAGGCACCAATTGGCTCTTATTAAAATTAATAATAAAACCAAGCCTGTTCAAAGTTACTATTGTGATCTTGATATCATCTCAACATTCTTCATAGGAATTTCCTATTAACAAGAAATCGTCAAGATATAAAACGGAAATATGCCCTTTATTTCTAAGATATGATAATACTAGTTTCTTAACTTTGTAAAAGTTAGTGGTGCAAAATTTAGGCCATACAGTATACAATTATACTGATCTAGCTTATTGTTAAACTGCAACCTCAAATATTGCCTCTGAAATTTATAAATTGGAATTAAAAAATATGCATTTTTTAAATCCAAGGTAGCCATAAAGCTTCCTCTTTGTATCATTTTCGTTACTCTCTTCTGATCTTCAAGTTTAAAATACGAGATCAATAAATAGTTATTATTTGAAATTAACCTTTGGCAGCTATCTGGCTTTGATACTAAGAATATTTATGAAAAATATTGGTTCTTACTTGGCTTAACAAGGGTTAAAGCTTTCACTTCCAATAAATTTTGAATACAGTAATTTATTACCTTCTGTTCAGCCAAAGGCCATTTAGGTTCTTTAGGACTAATTTTTTGTTTGGGTTTTTTAATAAGGGGCAATTTGTAACCTTGAATATATGGTAAAATAACTTGATTCGATGTTATTTTATCCCATTTGTTTACAAAAAAATAACAGCATAAGGACTAACCTCAGAACGAGTTATTGGTGATGATGATGTCGTTGTCTGCCTACTTTTTGTTTGAAACTGCTCTGAGTTATTGTACCCGGTTTCTTGAACTGATTTGTTTGATGATCTTGCTGGCTGTACCTCTGAGGATTATTCTGACGTTGATAAGGAGCATTTTGGTACTGCTGTCCAACTCAAGCTTCCTTGGCTGGCTGAGATGGACTTCTTATGTTTAAGGTTTGAACAGGTTTCTCTATTAACTTAGGTTTCGGCGGTTTTTGCTCCTGGCTTGACTTTTGTTTTTTTTTTTTTTTTTAGCTTTGAGCCTTTCTTCTAGTGCCTTACCATAAAAAAAAAAACTTATTCGAAGGCACATCACATAGTATTTCCTTAAGCGATTTATTTAAGTTGAGTAAAATCAACTCCCTACGTGTTAATGTCTTTATGTGATGAAAATCACAAAGCATGCGTCCAGCATCGCTGAGCAATGTATAAGTTCACGACTTTCCCCGTTGTCCTTGGCCAGCAAAATAGTTATTGCATTACCAATAGCTGAGATGCTCGCCTCTAAGTATCCTTGCTTATGTGTTAGACATTAACCCCTACATATCAGGGGAGGTGATACAGCAGCATTTACTTTTGGATTTAATATGGTTACTTTTAGGGCCAAAGATTCTTTGAAATTGAATGCCTTTTCATTAATTCCATCTCAATGTCATCTCTTAGGCCATTTTTTGAAATGTCTGTTTAACGTGACATAATGGCGTTGTGAATACCTGTAAAGAATCATGTGCTGGTTCAGTTCCCAATAATTGCAATAAGTCTTCACCTAAATTTGAATCTGTCAAATCTTTCGCATGTTTAGTAAGGCTGCTCGTCTCAATAATATTTTCCTAGTCTCGAGAATTATTTTCTTCATTTTCCAATTCAAGATATAGAACACCATTAGTGTTATAGATATTCATAATGAATAAGCCAGATAACCTCTCCTTCAAAAAAAAAAAAAAAAAAAAGGAGAAAAAATGTGCCATCAAAAACACATAAATTAGGCTGTTATCAACAACGGCCTAAATTCATATAACTTTCTTTGACAAGAAAGGAAAATGGAATACGAAATTAGTGTGTCATCAAAAACACACATGATTGTTATCAAAAACAATCGAATTATTGTGTTTTCAAAAACACAAGGTGGTTGTTATCAAAAACAACAGAAGTAGTACTATATTTGCGTGTTATCAAAAACACACATGGTTGTCATCAAAAACAACGAAATTAGTGTGTCATCAAAAACACACATGATTGTTATCAAAAACAATCAAATTATTGTGTTTTCAAAAACACAAGGTGGTTGTTATCAAAAACAACAGAAGTAGTACTATATTTGCGTGTTATCAAAAACACATATGGTTGTCATCAAAAACAACGAAATTAGTGTGTCATCAAAAACACACATGATTGTTATCAAAAACAATCAAATTATTGTGTTTTCAAAAACACAAGGTGGTTGTTATCAAAAACAACAGAAGTAGTACTATATTTGCGTGTTATCAAAAACACATATGGTTGTCATCAAAAACAACGATATTAGTGTGTCATCAAAAACACACATGATTGTTATCAAAAACAATCGAATTATTGTGTCTTCAAAAACACAAGGTGGTTGTTATCAAAAACAACAGAAGTAGTACTATATTTGCGTGTTATCAAAAACACATATGGTTGTCATCAAAAACAACGAAATTAGTGTGTCATCAAAAACACACATGATTGTTATCAAAAACAATCAAATTATTGTGTTTTCAAAAACACAAAAAGTTGTTATCAAGAACAACGGAATTAGTGCGCCATCAATAGTACGGTGTATAAAATCCCTTACCAGTAATATTTTCAATATTCCTATCTTCATTACTTAACAAAGAGTGGCGAGTCGAAAAATCATCCAACTTTAATAAAGCGTCCCGACTGCTTCCAGGCTGCGCCTCTTGAGATATCTTACTTACATTCTGGGCTTATGTTAAAACGTTTCTGTAGCCATTCATCGTCCATTGAACGGAACGACTTCGCCGTTTTTTCCTGTGTTTGGGCATATTACACTATTTATTTTATATAAACAACACGCGACAGGCGGCGGTATTGTACTCTGGTACTTGCGAGATTAAAAATCGATATTTGACGCACGAAGGGAACTACGTGATCGACTCGGCACACATACGAAGACTGGAGAAGACCAGGAGTGCAGGTCCCGAAGGGAGAGCAGTAGGATTGTTTGTTTTGCTTTAAAATTGTGTGAGACTCAACGCATAGCGGAGATACTACCTATTCAACTTATTTACGAAACGAGGCCGAAATATAATAAATACAAATTGTTATAGAATAAATTAAACGATCACTTTATTACATATTTAAACAATAATATAACGCTCATTACACCCAAAACGCAAAATTAAATTGGAAGAAAGAATATTGAAATTCATGGGAAAATCTGGGGAATTATACAAAGAACTGAGGCCCATTTAAATTTTAAACGGCCGCTTTCCCGCGTCTACCCACCATTTATTTTAATAAGGCCCCGTTCATTAAGGCCGCCAGCCTGGCAGGCAGCGGCAAGGACGAGACAAATTTCTGTGTACACAAACAAATTATTCATAGTCCGTCTTTGCCTAATAATTAAAATTAATCTGTATACAGTACGAATAACAATGTGCCAAAGACGCCCGGGTTAATGTATGCAAAAAAATGTCGCAGAAAACGTTTCGCCAGTTACTTTTAAGATGGATAAATAAACACTAATTTCGTTTGTTTGAAAATAAAAATAAACAGCAGCGTTTAAAGACTAGAAGTCTTTACTGTGATATTTTTCTTCATCAAAGGAAATTTATGCAATACGAAAATTTAAAATTTAAAGGAGCTTTAGGTTCCAAATTAAATTGATCGTAATTAAATTAAATTGATTTCAATTTGGCGTTCTCTTTTTAATTAACTATAGATTATATTATGCACATTTTATAGACGACATTAGAAAAATAGTGAAGGATTACGTTGAAACAGAGTCAATTATTTTTAGAGCTACAATTACTATTTCAATATTGCTGTTGTGATAACCTATTTTTTAAACCACATTTTGACGATGTCAGGACATAAAAACATATGTAAAAAAATCAGGAGCCCTGAGTTGGAAATGGACACGGACCATATGAACTCGAGCTACCGTTATAATATACCGTTTGAAGTCACAACAGAGGATCGAATGGCAAGTAAAAGAGAAAGACCGGAAACATTCTCGGGTGCAAGTATCTGGTACACTGACGGTTCAAAAACTAGTGAGGGTACTGGAGCTGGGATATACGAGTTACAACCGAGGAAGGAACTAATCCTTCCCCTTGGGAAATACCCAACAGTGTTCCAGGCAGAAATATACGCAATCTTACGGTGCGCAGATGAGATAAATAGGAGAGCTTACAAAGGGAAGCAAATCCTCATTTACTCTGACAGCCAGGCAACCCTAAGGGCCCTCAAGGGCCAACAGGTATCATCGAGGCTGATTTGGGAATGTCAGAGCGAGCTGGAAACTCTGACAAAAGACAACAGAGTTATGTTAAAATGGGTACCAGGACACGAAGGCATACATGGAAATGAAAAAGCTGACGAACTAGCTAGAGCAGGGTCAGCATCTCAATACATTGGTCCAGAACCGGCCTTTGGGGTGCCGCGGTGTGCAGCACGAGAAGCAGTCAAAGAATGGATCAAAAGAGAACATAAAAACCACTGGATGACCAGACAGGGTTTAAACCACAGCAAGCTATTTATTGGAAATCCGGACCCGAAACTGGCAAAGAAACTACTACAAATGAGTAGAAACCAATTAAGGACTATTACAGGTATAATGACGGGACACATGGCCGTCAAAGTACATCTGAATAGAATGAATCTATATAACGGAAACCTCGGCTGCAGACTGTGTGGACAAGCCGAGGAAACGGTGAAGCATATCATATGTGACTGTGAGTCACTGGTGAGATTTAGACAACAAACTTTCGGGTCAGTAAAATTGGAACCGGGAGAAATACTCACTCACTCCTTAGCAGGACTGTACAGATTGAGCCAGGGGGCTAGGTTGACAGGGTGGCTGTAATGTCTAGGGTGAGCACAATAGACCTACTCTGGTCGCAGTGCATCCGGCTTTAGGACGGACCCGGGAATATATAAAAAAAACACATTTTAATGATTATAGTGGAAAGAAGACTAATCCCACAAATTACTAGGTACCGAAATTAAAAGATGTTATATTTAGTTCTCTATAATTTTTCAATCTAATTTGGTTTTAACACAATTGCGAAGGAATACTGCCTGTTTAAAACAAACGTAAAATTTCCAGGGAAGATATATTTAAAAAACTACATAACCCTGTTATAACGCGTAATAATTTTTATAAGTAGCAAGGACTCATAATTAATTTTAAAAATCTTAGTCTAATTTAGGTAAATACATTACCAGATTTAAATTACATTTTTAGGCCATTAAAAAGTACTTCAACTAACCTGAATTATATTTTACAAAAAAATGTATTGCTCTAGAGATACTCAGTTTGTCTAAAATACTTTTATTACCTTCACCCTTTACAAATATAAGATAGAATAACCCAGTAACTTCAATTTCTTTTGATCCTTTCAAGGAAGGTGTCCCAACTCAAACTCACCAATTTCAATAATTTCTATGTTACAGACAGAAAAAAAATAAGAGATACGTATATTTTTTTTATCGGCTCCTAAGCGGATTTAAGAAGTGAAAATATGCCTCGAAGTTGACCCCCGAAAATAGATATTTGAATATATCTCGGATTCTACTTGTTATTGGTTGCCTATATGTTATTCTCCTTTAAGTAGAGAAAAAGGAAAGAATATATAGAAACAGTTTATTTCCTGCAAATACAACTCTGGTCTTCTCTTCATACGGGTTTCAATCACCGCATGTTCTCGTCAGTGGAGCTGTACCGAATCGAGAGCAAACAAGATGGTCGAAAACCGCATGTAGACAGGACCAAAGTTGTATTTGCAGGAAATAAACCGTTTATATATATTCTTTCTTTCTTCTCTGCCTGAAAGGAGAATAACATATAGGCAACTATTTAAACACGGCAGATTTATTTATTTGTTATTGTTGTCTATCACCAACTCTCTTCAAAGTCTACCTCAATGAAGCTTTAAAGAATTGGAGAAGACCATGCAGTAGAATGGGAATAGAATTATAATGACACCCATTTATATACGCTTCATTTTGCAGATGACCAAGTGATAGTGACCCAAGATAAAGAAGACCTCGAATTTATGACGAGGAAACTATTTAAAGAATACGCAGAGTGGGGATTAACTGTCAACTACAGTAAAACTAAATATATGTGTATCGGTGGAGAAGAAACGGATTTGGAAGTGGATGACAATATCATAGTAAAATCTTGTTGTGATTATACCTACCTTGGAACAAAGATCAGTCAAAGTGGACGAACTGAAGAAGAAATATTGGAACAAATAACTAAAGGGAAAAAAGCTACCGGATGCCTAAAATCACTATTATGACCAACAAACATCTCCAAGGAAAGAAAACATCTTTTATACAATGCAATATTTAAAAGCATTGTATTGTATGGATGTGAAACATGGCAGATAAATAAAACTTTAGAACGAAAACTGCTGGCTCTTGAAATGGACTTTTGGCGAAGATCTGCCGGAAAGTCAAGGATCGAACGGATAACCAACGAGAGAATTAGAGAGATTATGGGCGTAAAGACAACTATTCTCGATGAAATCGAACAACGTCAGCTGGTATGGTATGGACATATGGAGAGAATGACGGCCGAACGTCTACCAAAGCAAATCCTAAAATGGACACCAAATGAAAAAATAAAAAGAGGAAGACCAAAAGTTACCTGGATTAAGGGCATTAACCGAACCATGTCCGAAAGAAACTTACTTCCAGGGGATTGGGAAGACCGAAAACAATGGAGACTGGGAACCGGAAGGCGTAGAACGCTATGAAACCGGATATATATATATATATATATATATATATATATATATATATATATATATATATATATATATATATATATATAGATAGATTTATTTATTTTCTACTTGTTGTTGTTTGATGAAACAAATTGAACTTATAAAATAGACAAGATGTCAGATGTAGCTTCAGCCGTACATGTACCAACGGTACTTTTATGTCCATAAATCTCTATTTTTTAGACTTATTTTTAACCCGAATTCCCCGATTTTGATTATTTTCGACTTTGTTGTTGTAGACATTGAAAAAACAAGAGACGTATATTTTTTTATCTGCTCTTAAGCATATTTAGAGGGCGAAGGGAATTGCCTTCCTTTTTAAAGACGTCAGATGTAGTTTCAGCCGTAGAGGCTGTAATCCCTAATTGTTATTTTCAAAAATTCATTCAGACTTTATGAGGAAAATTACAAAACGAGGTGAAAATATTTAGAAAAAATATGTTCGTTAGACAAATGGAAAAAAAAATAAACTTGATGAATTTCAGAGTTTTTTTGAAAAACATCCCCTAAATAACTTTAACTATCCCCTTAACTCTTTCATGACCACAAGGAGCTGGATAATTACTTAGGGAAGCTGATTCCATTTTACGTGATATTTTGGATAGCTGACTACGAATCCGGCCTCAGATTTGATAAGTTAGTTTCTTTAAAATTTTGTCTATATACAGGGTGAGTCATTTTAATCAATCCCCACAAGTATCTCTTCTGAAACGCATTTTTATCAAAGTAATTCAGGCCAAAGCGGTAGGGTTAAAAGAGGGATATTTACCGATGACCTTGAGTTCGACCTTTGGACTAACATACGAGGTGATTTCAAGGCCAAGTTTTTTCCAAATGAGAACTCGTTTCTTTTTTACAAAAATTTCACGTTCAACTATAAATATCATATCAGAATATAAATCTAAGAGCATATTCGTAATCAGCTACCCGAAATGCCATTTAAAATGGATGCAACTACCCTGGATGATTATGCAGCTCCTAATGATGATGAAAGAGTTAAAGTGGTAGTTAAAATGACTTAAAAATGGTTTTAAAAAAAAGCCCTGACCCGCAGCAGGTTGTATTTAAATTTGATAAAATATTTTCAGCTCGTTTTGTAATTGATGGGTCTAAAAAATATAGACCTTTGAAAATAAGAAACAAGGGTTACAACCCCTAATTTATCATCTAACATGTTTTCTAAGTAATATTATCCCTGTTGTTTTATTTAAAAATAACAATTTGAATACAAGATATAATCAAAAATCCATTTTCCGCGGTAAACTTTAAAGGTAATTTTTACCTCATAAATACGCTTAGGAAAAGATAAAAAAAATACACGTATCTCTTATTTTGTTCATGCTCTACAACTTAGTCGAAAATCATCAAAATTAGTGAATTCGGGTTAAGTATAAAAAAGATTTTCAAAAATAAAAAATAGGGGTCGTAACGATACAGTTACAACCACAATTGCCATCTCTTTACTCTTTTACAAGGAATAATTTCCAACTTGTTTTATTACAAAAAAAAGTTAATTCCGAGGTAAATTTAAAAATCCGCTTTCAAGGGTAACCTTGAAGTCGATTTTCATCACCCACGTACGTTTCAGACCAGATAAAAGAATTTACGCATTATTCTTGCCACACTCTGCAACATATAGTCAAAAAATATCAATATCGATGTCATTCTTGACCAAGTCATGATTTCTTGGATGATTTAAAGTTTTATTTAACCAAAAATTCAATTTAGCTGTTGGAGTTAAATTTCTTACTGCAAATTTATAATTTTAAAGTGAGTAAAATTCACTGAAAACCCTGAAAGTTACGATATTTATTTCAATACTATGCAAGTACTTACCTACTAATGCCAAAATGACGGTCAACAGCGGAGCAGTTGGAAATGTAATCGTCATGTTAAATTCCAGCATTTGTAGAAGATCAACTAAAAAAATCAAAATAAATTTAGATAAAATGATATGATTCAAAGCACTATACAATGATTAAATTTTGGATAATTTAAATACCTTTTTTAATTTATCATTTGAATGGGTCCAATTGTCATTTTAAATGAAAAATGAGTTTCTTTTAAAACAATTTCTATTTAAATATTTAATGAAAAAATATACCTTTACAAAACACCTACGAATGTTGTGGTTCGAGTGTGGTACCAGAAAACCTCGGCATATTTTCACAGTCTTTTACAGTACCCGCTTACTTAATTTTTTCATTACCTTAATTATTGCATTTATCACTGCGTTTCGACCAGCACAGTCGCTACCAAATGAAAACTATAATTACATAAACTTATTCATTTCAACAAAGTCAAGTAATGCGTAAAGGATTTGCTAAAAACTCCAAAACATTCTCAAATAAAAGCAGCTTTTTTAGATTTTGTTTTCTATAAAGAACTTTGTCCTCGAACCATTGACCAAGCATATAAGATAATATCTTGAAAAGTAACGAAGTGGTAGACTGACCAACGATTGCCGATGTTATATATAGCATATTATTAGCTCACTTCAAACTAATAAGTTTATAGAACTAAGGCACGCAACAATGGTGGATAAAACAACACATGTTAATTATTTTATATTTTTTGAATTTCACTCCTACATTAGTTAATAAATTAATAAACCATTTACGAAGAATAGAGAGCATGTTGGGATTTCACCCAAACAAATTTGATGAATTTAGTTAACCTAAATCTCATAAAAAAGCGAGCACTCATATATTTGATTACTTTATATTTTAGGCGATTCTAGTAGCAGTCTAAAAATCCGCAAATATTGAATAAAAAAAAGGATTGCAGACTATAACTACTTGAAAATAGTAAATTATATTTTAATGTAAAATATTGGTCAAAACACTTCCGACGATTTAATGAATCCAACGAAGATGACCCCAGAAGTGAAAGGCCTTCCGACGCAACCAATCCTAATGTTCACAGGAAAATGGAAACAATGTTTCTCGAAAATCGTCGTTTGAAAGTATCTGCTACTCTTAAAGCATTAAATATATCAGAGCAAGGGTATTTCCAGATTGTTGACTATAGACCAAGAGCCACTTATATTATTTTCTTCCTTTCTATCCATAGCTAAAGGTGATAACATTGATAACAGTGATAGGACTGACTGATGAGCATGACTCCAAAGATATGCTATATAAGATATGCGTAGTATCTGTTGATACAGTTCCGACTGACATGGAGGAAATATTGTTCCCTCATTTGTGTTTTTAAGCATAAATCTATCTCTTTTTTCAGTAATTTTATAAGCTTTAATGAATGTTGCTCTTCGTGCTGTATTTACATGGTCGATTGATTTAATATCATCCATTCTACACACAAATTATTAAATTTTTTTCGAAGTTCATCTATATCATAGTCGTATATAATTGCAATGTCTATAAATGTTTTAATGTAGGATTCTGATTGTCTTAAAATGTCAAAAAGAATGAATAGATGAAACGTTCCGGTTTTTTTAAAACAAAATACACAAATTGGTTTTGTTTTCACCGACATGTGTGTCAAAAGTGCAGTACAACAAAAACTAAATAATCTAGTCGAAATCTAGGTAGCCGATGTTAACTTGTCTCTTTCGTTTGTATATGTTTGTCTCACTCGATTAGGGTAAATTCACTATAGTAAATTCTGCCAGAAGGCTTTAAATAAAATCTTTGGGAGGGGTACAACGGAGTAGCGACACGTTCGGAGTTCCAAGATTTTTTGGTTCTATAGTACATAATTATATAATTTAAAACCGACACGAACTTGATTGGTACGAAAAATTTATTAAAAACACGTTATTCGTAGCATAATGTGGCATAAGTTATGTGAAATTGATATAACACTGATTGAAATCGAAAGAGTAATTTTATTATTAACAAAATTAAAAATCGCTATCAGTTGAATATTTGTGGGCGGAAAGATCGTTAGTTCATTGGTCAAAGTGACTATGCAACACTCACATGAACTGAACGCGTAGCATGTTTATGATGCTGAATGACGGTCTCACCCCTGTTATACATATAGCTGACGACTTTCTTTATTATTGTAATAGTATAAAAATTCCGCTGTATAAAGTTCATAAGGTATAAAATGATTTTATACTTGAACATTTTCAAGATGATTCATATACGTCACTGACGTATAATCCCCCATCTTCAATACAGCTGACTATTATTTTTTCGTAAATAATCGAAAAAATCATCCGTTAAATTTTGGCACACCATGAAAATACTTGTAGCATAATTTTTTTTAATGTGCTTTCATCTTTAGCTCCACCGCCACTAGAGTAGCGGTTATATCGCTAATGTAATAGGGGAAAATATTATTGTTATGATTTTCATTCGGTGTGAATGACTCGTTCAAATGCAACACTACCCCCATACTATAAGGTCAAAATTACAATGTTAAAATGATATATCACCTTGACTCGTAGAAATCAGTAATTTAATGATCAGTATATCAACTCCAAAATTTCACATAGTCTCCAAATTGGTGTTTCATCAAAATTTCCTTGGTATGGTACCGTATTGTTCTATGAAACCACGACAAGACTCGATACAATATAATTTCTAAGAACTCCAAGATAAAACTAAGATAGAGGAACCAGTATTACTGGTGTGGACAATATTAAACTTTTTCTCGACGGCCACAAAAAGTCTTTGTGCGATTTAAAAAATCACAGTGATTAAATTAATCACAAAAAGTATGTAGAAACATGAACTTATATGTTTTTTAAAAAGCTTTCGCCGAATAAAGCTAAATATAAAAAATGTATTACTTTGAGTAAGTATTTGAGATACGATTCTAAGTTTTCGGTAATACCAATCTGCTCAACATTTTAAATAAATGTTTAAAATATCGTGATAAGTAAACACAAAATATAAATACCTAAAGAGTTAAAATAGAAAAGTCTTACGTTTTTGAAGACAATAGTTTTTGGTCTAAAACACAATCACCTTAATATAGGGTCCAGTTGCCACTGTTACTTATAACTGACTCACATCGCCGAGGCATGCTGCTAACTAACTTCTCCGCATAGTCCGGTGATAACTTTTCCATATTCTACGTATTTCTACATTTAGTTTTTTTTAGAGTACATAATGCGTTCTTAATTAAACTAAACCTTCACTAAACTCCTTCTTGTAATATCTATGATTCATAATCAGGTCTAATCTAGCATTTAACAGACTTTATTAAATGTTTTTCATAAATTATTTTCATTCTGCTGGCGTTCAGGTTTCCAGTAAAAAGACAAAATGACCTATATCCATGGGGAGAGAAGCATCTCATTTTAAGCACTAATAAGTATGTATTAAGCGGTAAACAAAGCTTTCCTAACAGGACTCCAACCCCAAAATGAAGCGTTGTCAATAAAAATAAAATCTGACCAAACTCTATCTCTCTTGTGTCCAGACTAAACGTCTTTAGGTGTGCTTTTCAGACAGTAAATGATTTTGCCTATATTTAATACCATTTTCATCAAGTCATTGTCGAATAGTATTTAGACCAATTCGTATTCAAGCTAAAATACTTGATCCTTGTCGCAGTTTAAGATGTGGATTTTTTTTTTGGAACACTTGAATAATTACCTTATCTTAACTTTAGTCACACGTGTTAAACCACAATTTGGAAGATCATCGACATATTTTTCTCGATTATACCTTTCCACTCACTTCTGTAAAAAAAATATAGATTTGTTTCATATAAATTACAGCGGGCACACAACTTGTTTTTAGGCATTTTTCGTGTATGCATGGAAAACTGCTTAGAATCTTTATGATATAATATGTCTAATAGACTTCATGAATAAAAAAAGCAAACTTTCACGGCGTTGGTCAAGTTGAAAATAATAGTTTTTGGGTTTAGACCGTGTCAAATTGGAATTATTATCCGACGTTTCACCTACGATTGCACGAGACACCTTCAGGGCTCTTTATTCCATGAGATTAGAACACTGAATGACTATCAAAGAGCAACAGTCCGAAATTTACTCTGGTGCTCAGCAAACGGCGATTCAGCGTTACAATCGATTTCCACGTGTGATGTAGACTATAATCTGTATCTCTATTAATATTTTTTGGATATTTACAAATTTCTATTGTTTCCCTAATTTTACATTTAAAGAAACCAGACACTGATGCTAGCACCTTAGTTTCTTTTACATTAAAAGTGCGACCTGAGCAATACTGGCGTTCAGCTAGTGCAGATTGTACAATTTGTTTATTTTTTAAACATATTTCATGTTCCTTAAAGCCTAATGGATATAGACCATCCTGTTTCACCTACATACACTTTACCACAAAAGCAAGGTATCTTGTAAACGCCTAGTCCTGTGGTGACTTCAAATATTGTCCAACTTTCTTACATGTGTTGAAAATTGTCCGAATGTTTGATTTTCAAGGCAATCTGGCAATCTTATCGGTGGTTCCGTGTATGTAACGTAAGACAACATCAGCTACCCGAAAACCTTCGATTACACATCACACCCATGAGAACATCCGACATAACACAAGGAACAATCAAGTGGCCAGCCAGATCACTAAATTCGATCTCCCTTGATTAGTTCTTGGGATACTTAAAAACTAAAATATACTCGACACAGCTTGACAATTTAAAAGTTCGACTACACCAAGAAATACCAAACATAACCAGAAAAATCATCGATAATGTTCAAATTCATCGACTTTGCTATTGTCAGATTGTTAGCGGGGCCCAGTTTGAACATTTAAATTAGATGGTATCAACATTTAATTAATAATTTATGGAGACCCAGAGTGGGCGGCAACAACCAGTCCGTGCACCAAAAATGAGCGGTTGAATACATAGTCCAAGGGTAAATTGCAAAAGCCATTGGGCGACAACACTTGCGCCTTACCAAACCGACCTGAGGCAGAGTGGTGAAATAAGCCTCACAATTCCAAAAGCAACGGATTTAGGACAATTTAAGCCTCGGCCCTCATTCTCCATAGGCCCCACTGAAACCGGGAGTAAACCAGAAGGGCAGAAAGTGATAAGGTTCTGCAGAGTCTAAACCATTACCCAAATAGTGACCCGTAACTGCAGGTCGTTATCAAACCAGGTAAGACCCATGGAGATAGAGAATGAACCAGTTAACATAAATGGGCTATTACTGGAATCAGCGAAGTAAGATGGAAAAAAGAAGAGTAAATAGAACTTAAATCAGGTAATATCATCTATCACAAAGGAACAACTAATGGACGAACAAGTGGTGTGGGATTTTTAATTAATAAATCGATATAAAAAGCACCTCATACGGAGTAAATAGCTTAACTCTACGACTACCAAAAATTGTACATTCGTAGGAAAATAAAGAGGAATTCTACAATGAAATAACAGGTGTGCTAAACAATAACAAAAGTCAATTTAAGTAGCTAATTGGGGACTTCAATGCCAAAGTAGGGAAAAGATCTAATCAGGAACAATATGGGGGAAAGTTCGGAATTGGGGTAAAAAATAAAAGGGAAGAAAGACATATTATCAGAAGTTCTCAATTACCAACACCTATTTATGAAAAACCTTAATATAAAATGAACATGCGAAGATCCCAATGTATATCAAAAATTAAGGAGATTTCATCCTAACAAACAAACAAAAACTCTTAAAGATGTAAGCGTTCTCAACGAATTTCAAACAGGTAGTGATCATAGATTAATTAGAGTTCAAGAAGTTTTGAACACAAAACTAGAACAAATAAAATTACTCCATAAACTTTCAGGAATAAACATCACTAATCTAAGTAACAACTGGAGACGCTATCAAGAGCTTATTAAAAAAAGACTACAAGATTCAACACTTGATGGAGAAGATGTTAAATTATGCGAAAGAAATTGGAGGACCACAACAACGCAACCACGACAGAAAACTTTCCGATGACATAAGAGGTCTTCTGAAACAACGCAGATAAATGAAAGTTAACTCTAATAAACACAGAATACAATACACCGAACTGTACAAAATAATAATGAAAAATATTGCAAAACATATAAAAACTTATAACAAAAGGCTTGTAGAACGTGCAATCGGCAAGAAAGCCTTAATGAACGATAGTGAATCACAATAGAGATGAAATAATAGAACACGTAACCAAATTCTCTGATGATCTACACAGGGCGCTAGAAATATAGGGAGTAGAGAAAGAGTTGCAGTTCAAGAAGATATTTCAGACGTTCTCGTGAACGAAGTAAAAGAAGCTCTTAAGAGCATGAAAAACAGCAAAGCAACTGAAAATGACGGTGTTATAACCGAACTTCTAGAGTACGCTAGGAAAACAACTTAGAGAACCCTAGCAAAATGATATGCAGACTGCCTAAAAGGAAGGCATATTTCAAAACAGTGTAATATCAATATAATTCTCATTCACAAGGAAAATAGCAAAGAAGATATAAGAAATTATAGACCAATTAGCTTGCTATCACTAATATACAATATATTCCCGAAAATAATTAACAAAAGAGTACAGAGCACACTTGATTATGCGCAACCTCGAGAGCAAGCAAGCTTTAGAAGTAGTTTCAGCATATTGGATCATATTTAAATACTAAAGAAATATCGAGTCGCATAAAAGAATAGATCTATCACTAACACTAGCATCCATAGACTTTGAGAATGCTTTCGACTCAGTATCTCCTAGAGCAGTCATAGAATCTCTAGTGGATCAAGGAGTAGACGAACCATATGTAGAAATATTAGCTAATATATATATATATATATATATATATATATATATATATATATATATATATATATATATATATATATATATATATATAGGAAAGCCACAGATAGAGTTAACATATATAAAACACCCCAAAATTTGCTACTCGAAAAGGAGTCCGACAAGAAGACTCAATATCCCCGAAGCTTTTCATAGCAACCCTAGAGAATATCTTCCGGAAATTAGATTGAAATAAGAAAGGTTTGTGTATAGATAGGGAAATCCAAAGCCATTTAAAATTATCGGATGACATAATTCTGATTGAACTGAGAGTTTAAATAAAGATGCGACACAAAAAGGAAGGTTTTTGTAGTATCTCGTCAAAAAGTGAACCATGTGTTAACAATATGTAGTCTAAGTTGTGATCCTCGGCAAAAACTTATATAAGTTATAAAAAATCATTCTGAAGAAGGTCTGAAAGTTAACAGAAGAATTAAACTAGCCTGGTTTAGCATTTGGACGAAACTATAATCTTCGGGTCCAGAATGCCACTATATCTAAAGAAAAAATATTTAATCAATGCACATTGCAGCTCATGAGATAAGGGTGTGAAACTTGAATATTAAAGAAAAAAATAACTACAAAAAAAAATTAAGTCACTCAAAGAGCCATGGAAAATATATGCTAGGAATAACTACAAGGAATTACAAAAAAATTGATTGAATACGACAAAAAACTCAGGTAATCCTGCAATGGGCAGAACATATAGTAAGAAAAATAGACAATAGATGGTCCACTAGGATAACTATGTCGTATGCCAGAAACGCCAAGAGACCATCGAGACGCCCGAATCTCAGATGGGCTTATGACATTAAAAAACTGACAGGAACAACATGGTTCCAAACAACAAAAGACAGAAAAACATAGAGACAAATGATCATAAATTACAAGAACATCAAATGAATTACATCATTACAGGGAAGAAGGAACTAGGGGAACATTGAATATGGGAGGCTGCACCGTAATGGGAAACGGTAGATGAAGCTGAGAATGATAATATATATATATATATATATATATATATATATATATATATATATATATATATATATATATATATATATATATATATAAATGTGAATATTTCTAATTAAAATTAGTCAAATAATGAATGATAAATACTGTTGAGAAATTACCAGAATTTTTTAAGATCTAAATATTTTGGAAATTATTTAAGGTAACTAATTTGCTTGGAGAACCCTGTGGGTATAACAAAAAAACTACCGTAACGAATTATCAATAAATTAATTAATCTCAAAGGATTTTTTTCAAAATAAGTTTTAACCAATATCCGCGGTTAATTTCTTACATGTAATTAGAGCGGAAAAGTGTCAGATAACTTTTAAGCGAGTAAACTTTTCAAGTTTGAATTTATAAACTTATCCGAGATTGATGAAGTAACGGTAAAAAGGGTAAGCACTTTAGTAAAGAGAGGGTTGTAAAGTTTTATGGAGTTTCAAATGAAAATATCACAGCTACGGTGCAGCTTTTACTGCTATTCCGGAAGTGTATACTTATCTCGATTTACTTTGCAAATAAGAATTTTTTGTTTTGTAGACAATAAGCAAATTAAAATATTGTGGATAAACAGGAAAATCGCATCAGGCGAGGCATAAAAATGCAGACCGGAGTTTCACAACTCTATTAAGAAAAATAATACTAATTTAGATATAGTTAGGTTTTAACAATAAAAAATATGTCGTATAAAAAAATATTTCATTGACAAGCGGTACATTTTTTCAAATTTTTATATAATAATATTGTAATGAACATTTGTAATAATCCGTATCTCGTTTTAGTATTTTCGTTATTCAGGCTGAGATAAATCGTGAAAACTAAAATAAATTATTATCAATAAAATAACATTTTTTTTCCAAATTCAAGTTATAAAGTTACTGTTACAATATTGTAACGAACTTTATAGCAGTATACCCTTCTTAATATTAGTTTCTGTTTCTAGTTTGTCGGGTTTAAGATTTATTTTCTAAGAGTTCATAATTTATTTAATTAATTTTACCTTTTGTTCATTTTCTCTTGAGATGTCTATGCAAGAAGGTCAGGAACTTTATAGAAAACCCGATTTCTTTATTTTCGATATGAAACGCCTATGACAGAAGATCTAAAAATTGCCCGATTATTCCTTTGTCTTATTTTTATTACACCATGTAATATGGAAATCCTTCCAGAAAGATGCGGAATCTTCTGGTATCCCCAAAAAGGGTATATAAAGGGAAAGGGTCCAGATCGGCTTTCGTGGACAGTTTAGTTTGAGACGTCGTCGATGTAAGTTGGTTTGACAAGTTGTCAGAATTGAAGTTGACAACAAAAAGTTATTAAAATAATACAGTATATTTAAAGACCGGTCATCCGGGACAAATTAGTGTCGGAAGTGGATCAAATCCAGAAGAAGTTAAAGAAAAAAAAAAGGAAAAAGTGAATTGAAATTGTATGCCCGTAGAAACTAAAAGACAAGAAGCAAAAACGGAAGGGAAACTTCAAACTAGTTTAAATCAAATATTGATGATGATACAAGTAAAGAAGATATGAAAAAAGGCCAAGCAGAGATGAAAGAAGAACTGAACGAAGATGATGAAAAATCAAGATGATATGGAACAAGAATTGATGACACTAAAGACAAACCAAGATGATATAAAACAAGAATTAAAGAGAAGCCAAGAAGAGATGAAACAAGAATTGAAAGAAGATATGACGAGAAATCACGACGATATGAAACAAGAATTAATGACACTGAAAACAAGTCAAGAAATCATGAACCAAGAATTAAAAGAAGGCATTAAGAAAAATCAAAAAATTATAAAACAAGAACTAACAACAAGTCTAAAGGACATGAGACGAGAACTGAAGTCAAGTCAAGAAGATATGAAACAAGAACTGAAAGAAAACATTTAAAAAATCAAGAAGATATGAAGCGCATAAAATAAGAAATGCAACAGAAGATTAGCAAAATTAAAGAAGACGTACATGGCGAACTACAACATAAGGTGACAGGAATCCACAAACAGATGCAACAGTTACATTTGCAAATGGAGCAGGTAGCCAGTACAGGTATAATAAAGGTAGGTGGAATTCCTGCAACTAGTATGATGAAGCCACCTACCTTCGACGGCAAAGCACCTTGGCTTACCTATGCCCGTCAATTCAAAGCCGCCGCCACAGGCCATAACTGGAGTTCATCGGAGAAGGCAGGTACTCTTGTTCTAGCACTACAAGGTAAAGCTATGGAGGTTATATGTAACATTCCCGAAGAAAAACAGAATGATTACGAGTTAACTGTTACTTTTTTGGAGATGCGCTATGGGGAAGATCAGCTCCAAGAAGTTTATAAGGCCTGACTCCATGGAAGAAGACAAAAATACAACGAAAATTTGTTAGAATATGAGGCGGATATAATAAATTTGACTTGTCCAACAAATACGGAAGAAATAAAGCAAGAGTTAACAGTAAATAGTTTTATAGTAGGTTTACGCCACCCAGAAACAAGTCAAATTTTAAGAATGGCCCTACTGAAGAAAATTTCTAAAGTCTTGCTTATGCCCTTCAGTTTAAAACAACCAAACAGACCTCAAGGAATCAAGGAATAATCATAAGAAGAGTCAACGTTTCCTAGGATTATTGCAAGACCAACGAGAAAATCTTCGTGAGGCTATAAGGGAGTTTCAAGAATTAAAAAAAAAAAACGAAAAACACATGACAACAAAAACACAACCTTCCGTAGCAGGAATAGAATTCGTTGTTGTAAGTGTGGCCAAGAAAGGCATGAACAAAGCCGCTGACTGTACTAGCAGTACTGGTCCTGACAGTGATCCTGATGGTTCTCGGCTTTATATTGCTGATGAAGGGGATGAAGTTCAAAGAAGCGACTTGGAGAAAGTCTTTGCTCCTTTCGGTGAACTTAAAGAGATCTGGTTAAGTAAAAGGATCCCCTGTTTTGCATTTGCTGTTTACAAAGATAAAAAAAGATGCTGTAGCTGCGGTCAAGGGTTGCGATGGAGTTGAAATATGCGATTGTCGCATTAAAGTGCCTTATGCCAGACCAAGAACGTGAGATCAGGGTCGTCGGTACTATTCGAATAACTTGCGTTGTTACCAGTGTGGATACAACGGTCACTTTTACCGAGAGTGCCCAAAAATTACTGCTAGTGGAGGTGATGGCAGAAAGGGCCGCTACAGAAGAGATAAAAGAATACTCACGGCGACCGTAGAGAACGGGGCGAGAGGGACTGTAACCGCGAAAGAGGCTACGGAAGAAGAACGTTCTACAGGTCATCCTCGAAAAGGTACGTCGAGAGGGACTGCGACCGCGAAAGCAACTACGAAAGAAGAACGTCCTACAGGTTATCATCGAGAAGATACAGCGATGACTACAACTAGAAAGCGATAGGATGAAGACCCGCTATGACCTCAAAGCCAATACTAGTGGATTCATGGTTAGTGGAAAAAAAAAGTGTGGTTGTACAATCGGAAAAGCCCTTACGCGAAGATGAAAGTCAAGCATCTTGACAGACTGACCCATTATAAAGATCAAGATGGTTGATCGGGACGATCAATACTTGGAAGGTAGCAATGTAACGAACTTTATAACAATATACACTTCGTAGTATTAGTTTGTGTTTCTAGTTTGAAGGATTTCAGGTTTATTTTCTACAAGTTCATAATTTATTTAATTAATTTTACCTTTTGTTAATTTTCTCATGAGACGTATATGCAAGAAGGTCTGGAACTTTTTAGAAAACTCTATTTCCTTATTTTTGACATGAAACGTTTATGAAAGAAGATCTAGAAATATCCGATTATTTCTTTGTTTTATTTTTCTTACACCATGTAGTATAGAAATAGAAAGATGCGGAATCTTCTGGTATCCGGAAAAAAGGTATATAAAGAATCCAGATAGGCTTTCGTTTAGTTTAAGAGTCGTCTATAGAACTCGATTGGTTTGACAAGTGGTCAGAATTGAAGTTGAAAATAAAAAGTTATTAAAATAATACCGTGTGTTTGAAGACCAGTCGTCAGAACCATATTTTGCACACTCACTTTTTGTTTCATAAGCCACAATATTCTAGGATCAATAATTCATATTATTGCATAAACTACATATTTATAATATAGAACAGTATTCATACTCGATGTTTTTAAATCGCAGCAAAAACATTTTTTTGACCGATAAGCCAAAAATGTATATCATTGTCAAGATCAATACTACTGGTATATTTCTCTTTGTATTGTCTTAGAGTTGTTAGAAGTAAAGGAGTAATCTTGTGTCGACTTTTATCTTGGTTTTATAATACAATACAATACCAAAAGAACCTTCGTCAACTGATGAAGTACTAGTATCATATAGTTAAACTGATCCCTTCACTATATATAGACATTGATAATATAAAGATTTTAAAAATCATCAGGCGAAAACTATTCCTGAAAACACATTATGCATTATTTTCTAGTTATTTTAGAAATGTAAAAATATGTCAAAATTTAACACTTGCAATCAATAAACCTTTTAAAATCACAATATAGACTTAGCTAGGCAGTAGTTCTTGATTATCAAGACACCTCTATTCATTTTTTGATGGTCGAATAATTTTTTATTAATTCAAATATAGTTACTTGTGAGTACTTTCAATACATGTCTCCAATAAATGTCGATTTCTTTGCTTAGAAACATAAAAAATAGGAAAATGAGATTAACGTAGAACCAGTTTTATTTTTTAAAATTTGGAGTGGAGAATAGAAATATCTAAAAAAAAAATGTTATTAGTTTTCTATATAACGCTTTTTATGGGTATTTATTAAAGGATGCTTTTTCCAGCTTCTTCCAAGGCTGTAAAAAATTATTGATATAATCTGAATATGTTTTCTGATGGATTTTCTTGTCCAAGACTGGCTATAAATTTTTTATACAATCTAGAACGGGAGATTGGGACAGACATTGTTAAACATCCAGGGGCTAAATTTTCCTTTAAAGATGATTGTACATCATTAATCGGTCCATATTGCCTTTTATCTGAAATAAACACCCAAAACAAGCCTGAAAAGTATCCCTATACTATGATATATCCGCCCTCGTATCTTAGATAAACAATTTTATACATAATATAATTTATATTTTAGATGAAATTTTTCATTAACAGGACGTCTGTCCTACAAAAATCTATCGTTACTAAACAATTTAAATTTAGATTCGCCACTTCAAATGACCCGTTCCCAGTCATATTCGGTCCAGGTAAGAATCGTTCATTTTTCGACGTCAGTAAACATTTTTCTACTGATCTTCTGGGATGTAATTCGGCATCTAATAAGCTATTTCTCACAGTCGTGGCAATATTTTATTCATAATTTTCGACATATTTTTTTTTAATTTGAACAGTTCAGTTACAATTCTTTGATGTTCGCACAAATATTTATTTATTTAGTTATTCATTTAGTCTCTACACCTTACAAATACTGCAGTAATTACATTGAAGGGAAAATACAGCACATAAAAACAACCAAAAAAAAAATAAATAATAAGAGACACTTAATTAACTACAAACTAAATAGTAAAGAAACACGCTAAAAAAAACTGTGGCAAGCACATAAATTTAAATTAAGGCTAAATATACATTTTCTAATTTAGCTTACTGATATGTTAAACATACCAATGTCTTCCACAGCCAATCTAATAACATCCTGATTAGAGGAGAGCAACTTCTAGGATCCGTTGTAAATAAATTGTGCTACCTCGACCTTAAGTTGATTTTAGGGACATTAATAAAATCTATTAAAAAGGAATCTTTGTGCTTTATGTCATCAAGATAAAATATATAAATGATGCTGAGTGTACTGACTTACGTGTATGTAAATATTCCCCAGTATACTATTATATGATAATAATAAAGGAAAATTTGGTGACAACCGAATTTGTCAGGAGGGTGTTACGAACTAGTCTAAATAGTAGAAATTTGTTTAAGGCGCTCAACACGTACGCATGCTCTGCGCTTAGCTACTCTTTTGGAATTGTAAAATGGAGTAGGACGGACATCTAAAACCTGCAAAGGAAATAAGAACACTATTAACAAAAGCACACAAACACCACCCTCGGAGTGCTTTTGAACGTACAATGCTTCCAAGACATCAAGGAGGAAGAGGATTGGTCGATATTGGTAAGCAGCTCCATCAACAAATAATAAACTTACGTTCTTATTTCCACAGGTTAGCGGACTCTTCCACACTTCCACAGCAATATGTGAGGCAGACAATTCAACGCTGCCACAGCTGAGAAAACGGGATATTCCTTCTTACCACCGACCAGACCAAGAAAAGTTACAAAAACCACTTCATGGACGGCATCCAAATGAGGTCATCCAGGAAAATGTCGACAACTCAGAGTCGAACTACTGGTTAATTTCAGGACAGATGTTTCTGGAAACGGAGGGCTTCTTGTTAGCTATCCAAAACCAGATTATTCCGATGAAGAACTATCGGAAGTTCATCATCACAGATATCTCAATAGAAAATAACCAATGTAGATATGGCTGTCGAACATTCTAATGTTCAACAATCCAGCCCATAACTGGAGGATGCCAAGCGTTTGCCGCAAACGAATATAAGGAAAGACATGATACTCGCTAAGATATTCCACCAAGAGTTAACAGATAAATTAAAACTTTTGTAGGTAGTACCTTACTAAAAATACAATTCAAAGTCTATTCTTGAAAACAACGAGTTCAAGTTATATTGGGACCGAACGCTCATAATAGGCCAGACATTATACTAACAGATACTATTTTTTCGCGAACTACACTGAATGACATTGCTATACCTAACAACAACAAACTAAGACCGAAATACAATGAGATCGCCAAATACAGAGATCTAGAGGTGCAAATCCGCACAAGCTTATCGAGATTATACTACAAAGACATTTATAATATATAATAAGAGCTTGTCTCTTAAAAGTTTATAGCCCGTTTAACTAAATAGAAGGCGTTTTTATGAACTCAAGGACAATTAGTGGTGCCCCAAAAATGCAGACATTGTATATTTATTTATAAAATGTCATTTTACTTCCTGCTAATATGATCTGCATTGTTCTATTTTTGAAGAAGAGTAGGTACGTCATATTTCTACATATTAATCAAATTCTTTTATATAGTATATATCATAAATCCGAAAATTGTATTATGATATTGTGGTCATCGAAGCAATAAGTATCTAGTAATTAAAAAAACAATAAATAATAATAAATAGGGCCACACTGACACATGTACGTATTTTTATATATTTCTATGTTAAAATTACAATAAAACACAGTATTTTTTAATGCTGAAAGTCAATTCCTAAGAAAATATTCAACATATCCACAAATATATATACCTAAAATAATTAGATTATCAGTGTAATTTCCATATAAAGCATTCACTATTATAACTGTATTAAACCTTAACAAAAACTTGGAGGATTAAAAAAAGTATATCATGTTTCTGCCAATTATTGATAGTAAAAAATGCGTGTGAATCATAAAAGGAAAATGTTTTCAATTTATAATTTTCTTAAATATTTTTCACATATTCTTAACAAAGTCCTTTTTAACAATTTTTAACAACATTTATATAAAAAAAAATTTTAAAGTTTTAATTGCGTGTTTTTAAACAATGTACCTAAATTATTCTAGTAAATTTGTTACTTTAAGTTTTATTAAAAAGAGAAAATATATATTTTTTCCATTCTCTTATTTTCTTTCTGTATGAATCTTAATAGATAAATTTTATGGTATTCCTCTGAACCTAACTAAAAGGCCGCCAAAAAGATTAAAATAAGGTTTTAAGTGGGGAATCAATCTCTAATTGTTAAGTCTTTTCATATTTAAATAGCTTCATTTTTGTTTACAGATAATTGCTACTAAACATAGCCAAATCTAAGAGGATATGTAGGCAATATACCGTTGATTATTTGAAGTTCGGCTGCATTCTATTATTGTCGGGCAAACGGATGGTTTCATAGCATGAGAATAATCTGAGTAGGTATCATCCTAATAAAACAGGTGAAGACTTGAAATACTTTTAAGATTCGAAAGAAAATCTTCAGAAAAAACCCTCGGTGGAGAGTATATTCACTTCAACGTCAAAAATATACTATATAGGTTTGCGGACATCTTACAACATCTCTGATTGCAAAATCGGAAAAGCCGCATCCTATTAGCTAATTTTACCAGCTACTAAAGAGGTTGTTAAAAATGTTCTACAGAAACTTGCACAAAATTTACTTAAAAAAATCCCTTTGATCAAAAATACAGTCCAAAAACGTAGTGATGAAATGAGTCATGACGTTCAGAACTTCTTGTGTAATTATCTGCAAATGACCTAGTCAACTTTACCAGGTAATGAGGCATTGTTATTGGCATGTCTTCATTTTGTTATGGACCAAAAGATCAAAAAAGAAATACTCTTTGCGAAAACTAAAAGCGAAGAAAGATTCAATGTTTTAAGGGATGGAAAAGGCGATCCCTTTATAAAATACAATATTGGCAGCAATATATGGAGCATCTACCATAGACGTTACCATGGTTTTATCAATTATTTAAAACAAAATGTACCCGGGGTGTTTGCAATTTACTACGTCGTCCATCGATAACATTTAGTTACCGAAGAATATGAATTACAGATTGCGTCCGCAGTTGTTTAAAGAAAGAGACGAGAACTATTATCAATTACTGCTTCATATCGATGAACGCTAACAATCGAAGAGCTTACATTTGACAAGATTTTTTTCAGTTCTTGAGACTGTTTTAGAGTTTCCGGATGTTAAAGTCTCATTTTAAAAGAAAACTTAATTAAATGGAAACCATACATAGTCATTTTTATAAATATGTGTACCCAATTAAACGAGGTTAACTTGTAGTTGCAATTGCTGAATTTAATAAAAACATAATCCATTATCAAGCAAAACATCGGACAACGAGAATTTTTCGTTCCCCAACTTGTCACAAACATGCTGCCAGGATGAGGACGTTTCGGCCAACGTTCAACATATAAATGACCTATACACAGACTTCAAAACCCAATTTGAGGATTTTTTGACCCCGGAAGTACTACAGTAGATTATCAATCTATATAATGACATGGATGAATCGGATGTCATATTACAAGAAGAACATCGAAATAGGTATTAACACTAGACTGGAAATCACTGACCGAGGAGATTTCAGATTAAATCAGACTAATTTGGAGCCAAATATTAGAAATTTGGTATCTCTGTCTTTAAAAGTATTTTATAACTATTGCCAAACTTTATGGCAGGTGAAGAACGATGCGCTAAAAGAAAAAATTGAACTAGCAGTGATTTTTGCATTTTATGCACCGTCCCCCACCTAAGCAGATGTGAGAGAGGTGTATTGCCATAGTGCAGAATGATAGGTTATACCGGTCTCTTTGTTCTCAATTTCTCAATTTACCGAAGATTGTCGGTAAAAAAATGGTGGTGTACCATTCAGAGTTGACCATTCTACTATCCTCTGTTAAAGCAAACTGATCTTATTTTTTGAGCACTTTCTAGCATCAATCGACACGAGTGTTTTTTTTTTGAGCGACTATCGAATTATGCGGGATTCAGCGCGAGCATAGCTTCTACACGGCCAATGTTCATACAATATATTATATTCACTGGTGTTATTAATGCTTATGAATGCCTTAATCTCACGATATGTCACATGACGATCTTGCATGATCAGTTCACGCACAACATCGATGTTTTCTTGCACTACAACCAATTTTAGACGTCTTCCACGCCACTCGTTCGTGCGCGAAAAACGTTCACGATTGAATCTACTAAATTAAGAATATATAGTGGTTTTTCTAGGTGCTTTGTCGCCATATAAAGAATTAAGTTCATTGGTGCACTTTTGTTGAAATTAGCCACATCGAAAATTGTGAAAAATAATCAAATGACAATGTTCACGAGTTAATTCCATTCTTTCGCCGAGATGAGATGTTGAAATAAACAACACAAATAGCATCCGTATAGCAACTTTACAATGGATATATCAAATAACTCCTAGCAACGTCAGTATTTCCGAAATAAATAAAAACACTTAATCTTGTATGATGCAAAGAATAAATCTACTTGCAGGTTAGTTCAGTTCAGTTTTATGCTGTAGAACGCACTTTTTTATATCAAAATAGCCGAAATAAGCTATTTATTTTTTGTCGAAACAAGCAATTAAAATAACTTTTTATAGAGTATTGTATTGTAGATTAAATATATCAATTCAAACCTTCAATGACTGTAACCAGAATTGAAAAAGGTTATTGATGGCCAAAAATCACTAAAATCGCATTTTTTAAATGTTTAACATTGTGTATCTCGAAAACAAATTGTCGAATGAAAAAATCAGTAAGAAACTTTTTTGTTTAAAATAGCTTTGAAAATAAGGTGAAATAGTTTTTTGCTGGAAACATTGAATTTTCAAATGTTTAAACAATTACTTCTTTATAACAATCTTATTCTCACTCAGAAGTGTCCTGCCTTATATCCACCAAAAGTACATAGGGAAATTGAGAAAATGTGCATTCTATATATTACAGTTGTAGTTTTTGAAGTATACGGCTAAATTATCGTTTACAAGATTTTCCATGGCTTGAACCTTCTAAAAAAATATCTGGTAACGACCGTTCTTCCTGCTTTAGTTTTATTCTTCCTTCATAAGCATATTGAATATGTTAAGTTTAGTTTAGTTAGTAAACTGTAAATAAGATCTATTTTCAACTAGAGATACTTGATACACACTTCCTGAATCCAATCAGTTAGATGAACAAAAAAAATGTACGTAGTACGAAAATGCACATCAAATTCTGACAAACTGCAGCAGAACTTGTCATTTAAAAGTAAATAAAAAAGCAATGAATTAAAGGTAAGGTGAAGAAGTCAATTGTGACAGAAAATCATAAATATATATATGGTTGGGCGCATACTTAATCTTAAGCTACGATGTAGAACATATCTTTTCGCTAATCCTTAATTTTTGACGCAAATGTATTGGAGTATTACATTATCTTGCTTAGGTGTTAATTTTTTTTAATGGAATAATTTCCTGCTTAAATATTTTGGTGGTTCTGTAACTATGCAGTTCTTAACCAATAGCCGCAACTGGTTCTAACAAACATAGTTTTAACAAAAATATTAAGAAGGAGAATGAACAAAAAATGAAAAGTATAAATAATAATCTTAATATTTCGTCGCACTAAATTGGAATGGATTGGATTTGTAACTTTTCTTAGTGGCAATTCCTTTTATCTCTTGTCGGTCCTTTATAATACATTTCTGCGGTTGACTCTTTCTATATTTCTGGTTATAGTTGATATAGCAAACACATAGGGGTAAAGAAAAGAGGGTTGTTTGTCCCCCGGGCTTCCGCTGACCACAGTCCGACAAACAACCGCTCGAATGTTGACCGCCCGTCCGCTGGCTTTCGTCTCTCTGCTGTGAGCATATTACACGGACCAGTGTTTCTGGGTCAAAATTTCATCCTAGTTCTTGAATTTAATATTTAGTGATAAAGGACTAGAAATTTATTTTTAACAAAACTACATAAAACATATCGGACAATGGCTTAAGGGTTATTTATTATCAAAGTAAATAAGTTTGAAGTAGAACCAACCTCTCCACGTTTCATTAGTCACTTAAGAATAAATTTATGAGCATTTCAATGTAGAAAATGACGAATATATTTTACAGATATATACTGGAAATAAAAAAGAAATTATTTTTATTAATTAGAGAGAACACATAACCTCATATAGTAGCGACGAAGCAATTTTACTTGACAGTTATTGTTCTCTTTACCTCGTTTCAAATCTGAAATTCTAACACAGTTTCCGACTAAACCGAAAATTATATTATAAGTATGTAATAACAAAATAATGGATTGATTGATTGGGCGCTAAATTTATATAATAAAAATTTTTCATTTAATTGATATAAAGTGCCGAATTACAATAAAGAACAATATTAAATTCAACGGTTGAGTGTGTATCTCTTTGATGATATCGTCACAAAAGTATTCTAGTTTTAAGTTGAAGATTATTTACAAAGAAATACAAAAGAGTGGAATGTGTAATAGAGTGAATTAAATGCAAACTCGTCGATGTCAGATAAGGATCAAAAGTCTTAAATAATTCATCTTATCCAGTCTGGTGGCTCTACCTTCTCGAGCTTACACGGCTAACTCCAAAAGGAGCGAAGAGTGGTCGGGGTAAATTGTTTTAGCGCCACCTAATTTGGTGCGCTAATAGATAAAATCGAAACCAATTTCTTAAAAAAAAAGCAGGAAACGAATAGATGTAAAAAAAAACACCCAAAAATCTAAAGTTATAGTACCTATATATTGCATTTCATTAAGTAGTGTGAATTGACATTATGACTAACTCTTGAGAGTAGCTCGGCGGTTCTCTGGTTGAAAAGAACTTGCCTGGGACGGTCAGCTGTTCAACGGCCGTTTTGACAGTTTAATTAATAATAATTTATTTATTGAGAAATTATACCCTAAACAAATATTTTCCGACTATTATAAATAAGTATACAGTGAAATCCTGAGTGCACCCTACCCGTGTAAATAGGCCTGTTTATTCGAGTTCACAAGTGTGCCCCTTATATACGTAAAAATATCACTAAATATGGTTGCGTAATTTGTTAATTTTACAACGTGAAGGAAACACAAGTTCTTAAAAAGATAAATACACTCGATAGCTATTAGTTATTTATTTCAGAAAAAAAGGAAAATTACTTTGGATCTTTACATATTTACAGGCAGTTTCGAGCGCAACAATTCGGCAAATTAAAAGTCCATATTTATCCAAGAAAAATCCGAGGCAACAACATGAAAGGCCCCTACATAGTCCAAAAGTAAGTGTATGGTGTGCGATGTCAGCTTCAGGAATTATCGGTCCCTACATTTTTGAGAACCGACGCGGCATAGTCCAGACTGTAAATAGTGATCGTTATTGTGCGATGCTTCGGGAGTTTTGGGTACCTTAGATACAAGAATTTACTAACTTTGATCAAGAGACATGGTTTCAGCAAGATGGGACCATGGCATACAGCCCGAGCGTTTATGGAAGTCGTTCGAGAGTTATTCCCGGAAAAGGTCATCTCTCGCTTTGGAGACCTGAACTGGCCAGCTAGAGTCTCCCACTCTCACCCCATTGGACTTTTTTTTATGGAGATACCTGATCTGAGCAAAGACCTTCTTCTTCAGGCAAATAAGAATATCAGACCTACAGAGTTTTCCTTAAGTTTCCTAAGTTAGACAAATTCTTCGGCTTATCTCGTGAGTTTGATTGTCTCTTTCTAATCAAATGTCATGTCTCTTGACTTGTCATATATTCACGTTGTTAACTACAAAATTTTTACTGATATTTAAATTGGTGATGATCTTAATTTTGCCTGCGTAGATCCTAAGACCTACATTTTTCGACGCTAGTTTTGGCTTCGCCAATGTAATCTGCTATTAGCACTAATGTCATCGGCGAAACCAAGATATTTGTTTGTTTTCCTTTATTGTATAATTTCTGTTGTATTGCATGATGTTAACAGTTTATATTTCGGGAACTGGCAACACTCGAGTTGCTAGGTACCATCTGATATATTTATTGTGAAGTTGGATATTTTAGACCGTATAAGCCCAGAACGTTTTGAGATACGGACGCTAATTTTGTTATTTGCTGTAACTTCAATATTTCATCTTGGTCAAAAAGTTGAATTAACTCGTGACCATTTTCATGAGTTTATTTTTAATAACCTTTGACATGGTTTATCTCAATAATAGTGAATGCTTTATATGACGACGAAACACCCACAAAAACAACTGTACATCGCTGGCTTAGTGAACTTAATCATCGTAATCGTTCACTCATGGACGAGTGGTGTGAGGTCATCCAAAATCGATTGAAGTGCACGAAAACGTCGATTTTGTGTATAAACTAATAGTGCAAGATCGTCATGTGACATATGTTACTTTGAGGTTGAAGCATCCCTAAGCACCAAAGTATATAATATATTGCAGGAAATTGGGATGTGAAGAAGCTATGTTCGCGTTGGATACCGCATAAAACATTTACAAAATGGTGACAAGTGTCGAGTCTGTCGAGTAAATAGTAGTCGACCGTACCGAGTTCTCCATGATGCAAATGGTCGCCAGTTTTGTCGATAAAACTGGCCAGGTCGCAACCATGCCTTTAGAGAATTGTGGAATAGTCAATTCTGAATGGTGTACAACTATATGTTTGCCAAAAATCTTCGGTAAATTGAGGAAAACAAACCAAAGATGACGGTTCCGTTTCTCATACATCGACTAAACAGTTGCTTCTTGAGCACGCAAAACGTAGAATTGATGGGTCATCCGCCGTACAATCTGATTTGGCACCGAATGATTTCTTTTTGCTACCATACATGAAAAAAAAACTGCGCGGTCAAAGATTTTCTACTCCAGAAGTGGCGGTTGATGCGTTCAAAAACTATATTTTGGAACATCAATTTCGCAGTGGCAAAAATGTGTTTCAGATTAGTTCAAACGCATGTAAAAGTATATTTATCATCATAGAGAATATTTTAACAAACAATAAAACCATTTTCAATGATAAATATTAGTTTTTGTCTGTTATTCTCGAAATATAAACGGCTATCCTTGTCTTTACGGAGAGCATTAGATATTTCTTTATAAAGTTCTTTTAGTTGTATGGCGTTTGTCGGGTGCTTAAGTTCTAAATTGTAATCCCTAGTGCAGACTAATTCGGCAGTATGATGTTCTTATTTCACCTTTGGAAACCATTTTAAAACAAAAAATAACACTACTACTAAAAGAAAAGTTCTTCCGTCATATGCTTACTATAAAACCTTTAAAAACGTTAAGAGATCACGAAAAACTATAAGTTCTTGTATTAAATCCCCTATTTTACTCACATACCTGAAAATCTTTATTTAAGTAAAAATAACTCAATTATTAAATAACTGTGTAACATATATTTGGTTTTCCATCAAAGTTAAAATTTTAAAGTGAAACTCTCAAACCCAATATTTGATAGAGCATCCGAAACATGATCTTAGGCACATATATAATTAACCTCTAGTTTGTTAGCCTGCGAGGGTATCTATTTCTTATTCCCAACATATGATCCAGACAAACTGATCTAACCTAGGAACTATGTCCTGTCCAGATTAGTTGCAACAGCACAACACCTTAGCAGCTAGAGCCACTGACGACAAGGATAAAAGAAAAATTTAATTTTCATTCTATTAATTTTTCAATCAAAATTTTAATTTATAAAAAATTAAACGAAACGAATTACTACTATTCAGTATGTAAAATGAATTACTACAAACTTACCAATAAAAATGAATATCTGGTGATGAGCGTATCGTAACAGCATAGAGACGATGACAGTCTGAAAACAAAATAAATGGTTTTTATTGAGATTTTAAAGTAGGCCTCCAAGCAATCTCTGTTTTAGTAAATAAGTCTTCCTGTGAGAGGGATATGGCAAAGGTAAAATTAAAGCGTTCTGCAGAATGTATCGTGACTGTTGGTAGTATATAAACTCGTGATATAGAGTAGTTGGTTTTTATAAAATATAAACTATAACAAATATGATTTGAAGTATTTATTTGAATACATGCAGACATATTAATACGATTGAAAAATTATAAAATTTATAATAAATATTTTTATATTAGAGGAGATTATTTTTTGGGTGATTTTAAAAAGAATTTCTCTAAACATGTGTTCTAGAATACAGAATTTTTGAAATATAAGGTGAAATTTAAAAACACTCATTATTGGATAATTATAAATATTTATCTCTCTATAAAAATATTGCGCAAAAAAAAAATAATTTTCTGATAAACAAAAAGTGGTATAAAAGGACCATTACCAAAATATCACCTCAAGTAGAAACAGCTTTTCGGGAAAATTGTGGCCCTGCATTTCAAAAAGCAAGCATTTTAGAAAACAAAACTTAATCTGTACAATCACATCAGCCCGTAATTAGCAGAGTTATTTTAATATGATACTAAAAATCATCACATTAAATACCATGAGATAATAAGTAACTTGCAAAATTTCCTACCCCCCATTTAAAAAACAACTTGACAAAGTTCAGACAGCGTGTGAAATGATAACACAGGATAACAATGATTTTGCGGCGTGGGATTTCGGAGTCGATCTTGAGTAATTCCGGTCTACTAACTACGAAAATAATAACAAATTTGCTGAACTGACTCTACTTTTTGTGATACAGACAATCTATTGAAAATTGATAAAAAAAAAATTAAATAAAAATTATGACTATATCCAAAAACTTTTATTTTCAAATGGAAGCATGTTTTAAATAATACATATTGATTAGAGTAAACTTAACTTTATATAAACAGGTTAGGAAAAACGTTTTGTATGTGACAGTCTTCTGTATTTTTTATCACAACGGTCCCTAATAAGGTCCAACAGTAGTCTGCCATCATATGGCAGTCCCACCGGCCTTGAAATCTTTCTTCCATGGTCTTTATATCCTGGTGGAACCGTTGCCCCTGTTCTTCACTGTGGTCACCTAGGTTGACTGGAAATCATCCAAATGATTATGCAAATAATGTAATTTGATATTCGTAATGGCTTCCAGTTTTCAAAATTCACAAGCAATTTGACTACTATTTCGGAATAATTTGCTGCTGCGATTTGTGAAATCATTGTTGTTTATAAGACTACGGATTTGTGGTCCATCAAAGATGCCTGCTTTTAGTTTTTTCGTATTTAGGTCAGGAAACGACTGTCAAATATCAAGCAATCACCATTCTTATCTAAAGCTTTCACAAACTCTTTAATAAGCCCAAGTTTAGTGTGAAATGGTGATAAAACAATTTTTTTTTCGAATAATTAATAGTTCATGAACAATGTTAGCTTTTCCCATAGTCATACACATTCTCGGCAGCCAATCTTTCCTACTAATAGTGAACATTTTTTGTTCAACTAAAAAGAAAGTAAGACAAAAAAAACGGGAGTACTTAGTGTTGACCAATAAAAAGTTTACCATTTTTAAATCTACACAAACTGACCATTGATGTTGAACCAACGAAATTCTCTTGTAAAACAAACACGATATTTTTATATTCTTTTTTAAGTTTCGTTAGATGACCTATCGGAATCAAAGCTAATTTGTTTTCATTATACAGCAACACACATTTGAAACGTCTCTTTGAGCTATCTATGAAGAACCGCCAATCTTCAGGTCGATATATTGAAAGGCCAATTAAATTCAAAAGCCAAGGAATATCTACACAATACAATATCATTATTCTCAGTAAAATATGTCCGGTGCGATATTATTGACAAGTCAGGGTGAAGACAGTGCTTTTCCTGGGTACCTATTCTCGTTCTTGAGAGAACGATCATCTTGATGGAAAGTGGGCGTGGTTCTCACGAAAAACTACGAAAACGTATTCAGAATACGGTTTCTTACTTTTTCGGGAGAATCACGGCCTCTTTCCATCAAGATAATCGTTCTCTCGAGAACGAGAAAAACTACCCAGAATACGGTTTCATACTTTTTCATGAGAACCACGCCCACTTTCCATCAAGTGATTGTTCTCTCAAGAACGAGAATAGGTACCCTGAAGTCTTGATGCAAGAAGCTAGGCTGATTTTTTCGACAAATCTTGAATTAACTCGTTTAATTCACCTCGAGAGAAACCCTGAAATGTAGGACTTCATCTTTCGAATTTATTTTCACTGACACTTTGGCCCTGTGTATCTAACATTATCATCACTGTCCACGATTGATAAAGTAGAAAATATCGATACAGGCAAATCTTCCCTATGTAGTGTCCTTAGTCATCAGCACTCCAAATATAAGCCTTTTCAATCCTCCTTGACTCCAATAACGAAGTAACTTCACGCAAGTTTTACAAGCTTTGTGAGGCACCCAATATTTTTGTCCTGTTGTCTAAGTTTTTTTTCAGAATATGCTCGTTTTTTTTTGACAAAATTTATCACATATTAACAGAAATGGGGCTTATTAGGGGCTTATTAATACACGATTTCCATGAGGAACTCATCCTTTATAAGCAATAATAATGTCACGTAGGGAAAAACATAAAAATATAATATTTCATAAATTGGCATTTCCAAATTTTACTATTTTATTTTAAATTAAAACAATAACAAATCGCGGTACCTTTAATAATTTTATAACTGGAAGTCATAATTGGCAGTATGAAATGTTATGTTGATTTACTGGTCGTCGATCGTGCAAATTCACAAAGTCAGCTTCCGGGTCGTGATGAACCGAGGTTATAGAAAGTGATTTGTTGGCTTGATGAAAAATAACAAAATAGGATAAAAATGGACGGACATGCTTGGGATAGGGTTCAATCAGTCAATCAGTCGTCACTCATAAGGATCAGTCGATCCGATGTAAGTCAGTCAGCTGTGAATTAGTTGATTGCCCAGAAAATTGGTGAATCCGTGTGAGGAAGCAGCGAAAATCCCAAGCGTGTACCCAGTCCAGAGCAGGTCGACAAGTAGCAAAAACCCTAGTGACAACCCCTTCAAGAGTACCGATATGAATCTAATCTTAATGTAAGTTAAAAAATTAATTTTAATAATGTACAGTCCAGATAGTTAATGTTGCTTATTTTGAATAAACTATTTTTTTATACATAATCCGAAGTCAAAGATTTAATTTAGAGTGTAATCTCTGAAGACCAAATTCCCCAATGCTACGTCCTTAGTCACACCCCAAAACTGGGTGTGACAATAACACTCAATAGGACAAATTAATGAAAAAATAATGAAGATGTTATAAGTAAAATGACATTTGTCACGATAACACCTTAACGAGAGTAGATAAGCAAAAAAATCTATATTTTTTATACTTGACTTTATCATGACAACTAGATTCCATTCAAATAAAATAAATATACTCAAGAGTACCTATTTACCTTATTGAATCTGAATCCACTATGAAAACTACGGCCACAGAAAACAAATTGTTTATGTTTCCCTGTGATAATTAGTGAATATACTACGATAATGATCGAGCTTTGCCTAGAAATACTCATTTTAGTGAGAAAAATATTTATGTAAAAATTAGACAGTAATGAAGGAATGTCATGAGTAATCATGAACGTATACAACCTGCTTCAAATTGAGTTGGCATTGAGAGCTTATTTATTTTTACCGCTACATATTCGATCAAATTATTGAACTTGAATATCTTTTTCCAGCCAATGTGAATCTGGAATTACAAAAACAACCGACTTTCTCGTTCTGAAGATATACGGTGATGTTTACTTTAAAAAAAAAAAAGAATACCCTGTAGATTACTTGCGGAAATGAAGTCTACGTTAATTCTAAATAAAAGCTTTGTTATACAAAAAATTTGAAAAGACATGCTATATTATTAGATTTTTGTTTTGATCTATGGAATTGATAGCTATGCTTGAAACAAACAAATATTGTAAATATTATCTAAATGATTGTCATTTCTTTCCTATTTAAAGAATATTATTTTGTGTTTTTCCAAATTATTAATGGTAAATAATTTCATACCTAAACTAAATCTCTAATAATAATAAATATGATATAATATGTTAATTTTGGCATTGTTACTTTTCATAATTTAATTATAATAATAAATATGAGATAATAAGTTAATTTCAGCATCGTTTCTCTTCATAAATTTATTTTTCGTCTTACTGATTGCAAAAACTCATTAATTTCTACTAACTTACGACACTGTATATTAGCCTTGAAAACACTCGATTTAGAAAAAAAAATCCTTGCAATGTTTAGAATTTATCGAAAACAATTCAGCCCTGAAATGTCACTTTGCTGTTCATAAAGCGATATGAAACAGTTGCGACATGTCTGAAACCGACAGGATAATGATTCTGACTGCATCTATTAAATTTATTACGTCCTGATTTAAAATACGACAACAAGTTTTCGCTCGAACGACATACCGGCTCCTTGTGATCGAGTCGATCACGTGGCAGCGGCGGCACTCCAATATGACGTGTGTTATTTCCGGTTCGCTGAAAATCCTGTTCAACTTCCCCTAAAAAGTCCCGGAACAAACCGGAAAAGCACCTTCCCTCTTTCTGCCTGTCTCAACCAGCCGACTATCATTATCATTGTTATCGTTTACGGCGTGTCTGCACTATTGCTTGAACATTTTATGAATCTTTTTTAAATTTATTCAAAGGCACTTAAGAAGATAGATTTAAAAATATTATTTGGATTTGCGAAAACAATATGATGAAATAATTTAATCTCAAATAGTTGTGTTAGGTTGATGCGTATAAAATATGGGGCTACAAGAAACACCAACATATGAATGAATGAATAAAAAAGGGGTGGTGATACTAGATCATCGATGCCTAGGCCTCCATTGGGCCCTTTACATTCCACCATATCTGCAGGTTATTCGAGGCCGATCGCCTTTGCGAATCCAAGCAGCCTCGTTATTTGAACTTGCCTAACTACTTCCGGTAACAAAACTATATCTCCGAAATATCTCTATCTTAGTCCGTTGAGTGCTGGGCACCCTCTGAGAACATGGTCAACAGTTTCATCCTCCTCCAAACCCCATCTGCATGTCGGGTCGCCCTCGACGCCGATTCTATGAAGATGGTTAGTACGCCGTGCGCTAGGCCCCGTTATATGTTCCTTACCACACCTCATTCCACGAGCTCCCTTCCATGATTCAATAAATTTGCTTTCCAGCAACGATTTCAATTCCCTTTTGCCAATAGCAATTGGAACAGGTAATATTGGTTGGGGTCCATACGGTTCGATCGCCGAACCCAACTTTGCCAGACGGTCTGCTTCCTCATTCCCGCGAATGCCCGAGTGACCCAGGACCCATACGAGTCTGACTGTGCAGCCTTTCCTTATCATACCATTTAGTACATCCTTGCACTCAGACACCAGTCGCGAAGTCACGACACTTGACTTCAGTGCCAATATCGCAGCCTTACTGTCTGAGCATATATTTATTACTCTATTTCTGTCTATGTCCCTCTCACAGAGATGGGCACACTGCAGAATAGCATAAATTTCCGCTGTGAAAATTGTCGCACATTGTCCGAAACACCAACATATAGGGATCGGCGTATGATCCATATATCAACTTTTCATGGAGTCTGAGATCTTACCTATAACACCGTCTGCAATTATTTGAGGCCTACCATAGTGAAGTGATTCATCTCCAACACGAATTATGTTACTTTAAAGCTGTCTGGTGTATATGTTTGGACCAGCAGAAACTATATTATAGCGAGATGAGATTTATAGAATGTAATAATCGAAATTTCACTCATAATAATATTGCGGTTTAAAGCTTATATCACTCCGAACACGATATTTTATAAAAACAGGTAGTATCTGTATGCACTAGAAATACCGCCACACTTATTTACTCGCAAGAATCAATTAGATTTAGGCCAGATTTAAATTGGCAATTAATTACAGAAATAAAATATCAAATACCATAGTAAGCACTGCTATTGTTCGACAAGGTCATTATTATTACGACAAATTTTAATCTTTCTAGTGAACATGGGAATTGCAGTATAATTATTTTTCTTGTCATAGTCTCCTACAGTACCTTATTATTCTTGTTCTGTCGTTCAAAGGGTTGTCAGTCACTACTTTCGAATCATATTCTTCTTTTGTACAGTAACTAGATCAAAATGACAATACGAAATATTACATTTAAAAAAAAAAACGATGTACACTTAAGATTAATAATAATTTTATGTTATATCTCTATAAATAGTGAGTACCCAAAAATATTGCATAATCATGCCAAAAGACGAAAAGTAAGTCTAAATTAATATGTACAATTTCCAACAATAACAATTGATATCACATACGATTGGACTACATATGAACAATGTTCTATAGAAGTGTATCAACCCATAAAAAATCAGATTTGTAGTTATATATGGCTTCATGTTTGATAGACTATAAGCTTCAATTTCATATAACATTCAAGTCAAAGAAAATGTTATTGAAATTGTAGTATGGAAAATTATTTTTATAAATTGTGTGCTCCTAGGAAAGTCCACTTCACATAAAGTCTAGGAGGTTAATACACAAATGCAAAATACTTGTGTGATTACGCTGTTCAAGTGAAGGTATATAACAAAAAACAAGACAGCTGCGTCAACGCACATGGTACTAATAAGTCACTTTTGTAATGGGTTACACCACCTTGAGGTTTTCAAAAAATCGAATTATTTTGACTAAATAAATGGTCGATACTTTTTTAAGAATATTTTCAGCGTTTAGCCATTGCAAAATTCAAGTTATTTCCGAAGTCGTCGGTCCAAAACTCGGGTAGCGAGCGGAGTCTTGACAAAAGTCATTGTTGAATATTTTTTTATATCAGATATTTTGAATCAGTCCTTTATAATAAGAATTACTTCGAGGAATTTTAAAAGGTGAAATAACTCAGGAGTATAAAGCTGGAACTAGTTTAAACTCTCTGAATACCTTACAATTGGTCCAAGCACGCAACGATTATCCGAGAAGTTGGATCCTGAGCGAGTATCTTATCTATACCCAACAAAAGACTAAAGACGTCAGGAAATTGAAAAGAGTTGCTTAAAGGGAGTTCGAGGATATCGCAGGATCAACGAAAAAACTTGTTTACTTTCCAGGAATCTCAGAGTGAAAGATTTTTTTTTAAATATTTAGTTTTAAGCGCGATGTGGTATTTTTTTTTCTTATGTGTTTTTCTCGAAATAACATTTTTGGACAAAATAGCTCAAGATCTACTTAACTGATTTCGATAAAATTTGAACCAAATATTCATTATAATATTATCTAAGATATAGCACAGGAGTTTTTTGATTAAATGCCGTATTCAATTTTTATAAATTTTTAAAAGTCAAAACATTTAAGAAGAAGTAAGAGTCAACATGATAAAAGACTTTGATGTAACTACAGTGTGGAAAGAAAGTTTAAGGTTATCTTTAAATTTAACAAAGACAAATTATATTGCTTTTTCCTTAACGTGTGCTAATAAATCAAAGTTCGAAAATATTATATTTAATAATCAACAAATAAAGATGGTATCACCAGTAAAGTACTTAGACGTAATAAATGATCGATTTTTGAAGTAGCATCCTCACATGGATCTGTCTTGTTGAACCATTGATTCGCTATTGAATTTTAAGTAGGCGCACTGTAATAAATAGGCGGAACATAACATATAAACCTATTTTAAAAATTATATATAAGAAAAATAGATTGTATTTTGAGCGGAACTGTTAATTTCTGTTGATACTGGCACAATAAGAACTTTATACGTAATAACTGTAACAACATTCATTCATAGAAATGCGCTTGTGAGAATGTCATATACCACTACTATCAAGATAGTACTAGAGGGAATAATTTCATACTTAACCCAATAATATAATAGTATAAATTTAAAAGTACAGCCTATTTGATTACTGTGAAATGGGGAAATACGGCGAATGAATATAAATGTAAGACTGGACTAAAAAATACATCATTAAATAATATAAGAAATTCAAAAACCTTTTTTTAATGAGCAAAAATCCTCGATCATTCAATCATAACCAAGTTCAGAAATTTTATTTTTACGTACGATTTTGATTACCATTTATACACACAATATATTTTGATACGCACAAGTGAAGTTTATTGCTTATATATATATATATATATATATATATATATATATATATATATATATATATATATATATATCCATTTTCTGTACCTAAATGTAACTGTTTTCGATTTATAAATAAATTTTCATTTTATTTGATAGTAACTTAGGGGATTTATAAATTCATTCTAAACATTTTTTATAACTTCTGTAGTAATTAACGGTATTTCTTGAATAATCCAAATCTTTAAGTCTTCTATGTCAATTGGCCACTTATTATTTAGGTAGATGATTTTTATTTAAAATTGGTCAGTTGACTAGGTTATAATAGATTTGGTTTAATTGTTCTATGTCAGTTTTATCATTAATGGTGTTCTCATTTTTCCTTATGTATACAACTTATATTGATTTTTTCAGTTTTTAAAATCCTAGTTTCGTTGAAATTGAAACTATGTTGGGTTTGGCTTACATGTTTGTGAGGGTTGTCGCGTTTCATTTATCAAATTTATGACTATTTAAATGGGATGAAAGGTATTGCTACTTTGTCCAATATAAACACCACGGCATTTGGAGCAAGGAATCTAGTAAATTGTATGATAGCGTTCTTTTTCAAGCGGGTCATCTCCATCTCCATTTTTTATCGCAACCAATATAGCTTTTGTTGGGCTTATATTTTTGGTTAAGATATCTAGCTTCATTTGCAGTTGGGCCATTTTGAAAGAACCGATATTGCGGGTCAAATATGGCGACGAATATGAACAAATACTAGGTGTAATATTTAATTCTTTGCTATAAATACTAATCTACTTTGCCAATTTATATCAATACACGTAGGAAATGATTTTTGGTATGTCTCATTACAATAATAATAATTTATAATACGGTTTTCAAAATGGTGGTTCCAAGATGGTGGACTTCAGAACTAAATTTTATTATTTTGCTATGAAAGTATACGTTACCGGATTTAAATTCCACAAATATAATTTTTAATGTTGTGAAATAATTTCTAATAATAAAAACGAAGTTTTCTAAATTTCAAAATGGCGTATTTATACTACACTGTCATTCTGATCACTTTCAAATAGAAATTTATATAAAAGAATTTTAACAGTCGCCGATTAAGTATTTGAAGTGCTGGAATAAATTTATAATAGCAAAATTTCAGTTATTATATCTTCAAAGTGGTAGATCTAAGATGACTGTTTTAGGAAATAACTTTCATTATCTATCATTAAAGTATTCCGTATTTTTTATCAGCAAGTACAAAAATTTCTTAACTTCAATTTTAATGGAATTGGATTTAGGGTCTAGTAAAATATGTATCCATCATATTGGATCTTCCATTTTAAAATTTCGAAAACTACAATTTGACTGCTATACATTTATTCCAGCATTTCAAATTCTTAATCAATCAAATGGATATATATATATATATATATATATATATATATATATATATATATATATATATATATATATATATATATATATCCATTTTCTGTACCTAAATGTAACTGTTTTCGATTTATAAATAAATTTTCATTTTATTTGATAGTAACTTAGGGGATTTATAAATTCATTCTAAACATTTTTTTTAACTTCTGTAGTAATTAACGGTATTTCTTAAATAATCCAAATCTTTAAGTCTTCTATGTCAATTGGCCAAGTTTTGAAAACTTCATCTTTAAGATAACCCCACAAAAAAAAGTCAAAAGGGTTTAAGTGTGGAAACCTCGACGGCAACCCCACAAATTTTCGTGTGTTTAAATTTTTTTTTATCATTAAAGTGAAGTTTCCTAGATTTTAAAATGATGGATTCAAGATGGCAAATTTAAACACTGTTAATCTAATCACCTCAAAATACAAATTCAAATAAAAGAGTTTTAGCAGATATTGATTAAGAATTTGAAATGCTGGAATAAATGTATAGCAGTCAAATTGTAGTTTTCGAAATTTTAAAATGGCAGATCCAATATGATGGATACATATTTTACTAGACCCTAAATCCAATTCCATTAAAATTGAAGTTAAGAAATTTTTGTACTTGCTGATAAAAAAAACGGAATACTTTAATGATAGATAATGAAAGTTATTTCCTAAAACAGTCATCTTAGATCTACCACTTTGAAGATATAATAACTGAAATTTTGCTATTATAAATTTATTCCAGCACTTCAAATACTTAATCGGCGACTGTTAAAATTCTTTTATATAAATTTCTATTTGAAAGTGATCAGAATGACAGTGTAGTATAAATACGCCATTTTGAAATTTAGAAAACTTCGTTTTTATTATTAGAAATTATTTAACAACATTAAAAATTATATTTGTGGAATTTAAATCCGGTAACGTATACTTTCATAGCAAAATAATAAAATTTAGTTCTGAAGTCCACCATCTTGGAACCACCATTTTGAAAACCGTATTATAAATTATTATTATTGTAATGAGACATACCAAAAATCATTTCCTACGTGTATTGATATAAATTGGCAAAGTAGATTAGTATTTATAGCAAAGAATTAAATATTACACCTAGTATCTGTTCATATTCGTCGCCATATTTGACCCGCAATATCGGTTCTTTCAAAATGGCCCAACTGCAAATGAAGCTAGATATCTTAACCAAAAATATAAGCCCAACAAAAGCTATATTGGTTGCGATAAAAAATGGAGATGGAGATGACCCGCTTGAAAAAGAACGCTATCATACAATTTACCAGATTCCTTGCTCCAAATGCAGTGATGTTTATATTGGACAAAGTAGCAATACCTTTCATCCCATTTAAATAGTCATAAATTTGATAAATGAAACGCGACAACCCTCACAAACATGTAAGCCAAACCCAACATAGTTTCAATGTCAACGAAACTAGGATTTTAAAAACTGAAAAAATCAATATAAGTTGTATACATAAGGAAAAATGAGAACACCATTAATGATAAAACTGACATAGAACAATTAAACAAAATCTATTATAACCTAGTCAACTGACCAATTTTAAATAAAAATCATCTACCTAAATAATAAAGTTTTTAGTTATTGAAAACGTTTCAACTTACTTATATGTCTGTTTTTATCAAATGATTTTAGTACCATCTTAACCACCTGTGTGTGCATATGTCTTGAAATTTTAACTTATTATTTTGCGTATTATGTCTCTTAATTGTTAATGGTTTTTAAGTGTATGTTTTTTTACTATGACAGGTAAGCCGAAGAATATTACTATTTTTCTATGGTTTTTTCTTATTCCTGAAATTTTCAGTGGTTATTTAACCTATATATTTTGTGTAATACTTAAAAGAAAAAAAAGGAACCATTATTCCAACTACTGCTTCTTTTCGGTACTAGCATACACTATTATATCATAGGGTAATTTCCTCACAAACCCGTGGATGACGAACTTCTTGGCACTTTTATTTTTACTATTTATCGTATATGAATGTTATGTCGGATATTCCCACGGGTGCGACGTGTAATCGAGCGCTCGTAGACGCAGCACAGTGAGCTTTGAAAATGGTGAATGAGATTTCGCCGAAACGTCAGCTGCCTTACAGTCCTGAGAGGGACTCAGCACATACACAGGATGCCCGAAAACATTCGATATATATACATACATATATATATATATATATATATATATATATATATATATATATATATATATATATACGTATATAGAATCTGAAAATTTGTCAGTGTACTAACGCATGGGGGACAGCCGGCTGAAATATTTTCAAGATGGCGGCACTTCCGATTATACCGGAAGTAGATGTCAACTTGTTTATTTTAAATGGAACACTCTATATATTATTGCATTTTTGATTTCTAAGTAAAATTCTAGGCATATTTCGTGTATAATGTTAAGTCTTAAGTCTCACCGTTTTGGACATATTTAAATTTTTAAGTCAAAAATGACGCTTACGGACCAAAACTTAACTATAAATTTTTCCTATAAGAAAGTCTTTATTATTTAATTTGGTTTAATTTTCTTGTGGACGAAGATCGACTTTAGTAGTCTTTTTATGAAATTTTGAAAATTATTAGTACAGAGTGGTGAAAAAACAAGAATTAAAATTATATTTAAAAAATCCTCAAAAGTCAATTTTTTCAAATAAAACGCACCTATTTTTATAATTTCATCATATTAAGCATTAAAAATAAGTATAACTTTGTATTAGCTTGTCTATTCCAAAAATTTACAGTTTTCAGAACATTGGGAATTCAACATTTTTCTATTGTTAAAATGCTATACGGCTTTTAAGTTTTGTTATTAGTTGGCCATGACGGCAAGGCGTGGCGAAAATAAAACAATCGAACCCTACAGATTGTCACTATTTCTTGCCATTTGACATTCATTAATAACAATCATGCCAGGGCGATCCAATTTCACGCACGAAGATTAATTAAACTTATTTATTAGTTATGGAGAATGTGATAAAGTTATTTCAAGAATATGCGATACATTCGTGATCGAATATTCGAATACTACCAACTGTTAAAAAGATTATAAAAAACTTCAAGAACTTTGGATCTATAAAAGCTAAAAGAAGTAGAAATAAACCAGTTATTAATAAAATGATTGTCCCGTAAATAAGAAAAATCAAGTACTGTTAGGCCGAGGGAGCGAGGTGGCTAAAGATGCGGCCCATTCTTGATCATTAAACAAGTTTTGCAGATGATTGTTAACTAAATGACTATTATGTGGAGGCGCCCCATCATGTTGATAAAATAAATTTCTATGATCAGCCAGCGGCAAGTTATCTAAATAGTTCGCTTCCAAATTTCTCAAGATGTTGAAACAGCACTCACCTATAAGTTAAAAAACGTATTTTGTATCTAGAAGTCTTCAAAAATGGCTAACTTACCATTCAGATTATCTTGGTAGAATTCTAGGGCGGAGACGCCGTCATTTCTTATAGCACAATATACGTTGAACTGCCAAGACTTGAAAATTTAACTATCTAAATGGATGTACGTTTAAGTTGCTCCAATAGTGGGAATTGCGTCGATTAAACAATCTATTTTTTGTGAATTTGACTTCGTCCGACCAAATAAGATTATCCAAAACACCAGCATTTTCTTGTGACCGAAGTAAAATAAATTGACAGAACTCTACTCTTCGTGAAAAATCAGTGCCTTTTAAATGTCGTACTATAGAATACACATAGAGATGAAAATTAAATAATAATGGTAAAGACAAAAGTAAATAACCACATTATTTGGAGCGACATAAAGATAAAATATACTGACTATTTTCTTGAACAATATGTAGCACAACTATCATCATTAAAAAATAATCTGCATTATTTTTTTTTTTGTAAATTTAAGAAATTCTATTAAAACATAAATATTTGAATTGCTGAGTACAAAACTGATGTCTAGACCTGAGCATGGATATCAAAAGTCGCATTTACCAGCTGGAAAAAATCTAAACGAAATAATCATTTTCGTGCAACCCCCACTTTTTGTGGGATGATATACAGAACAAGATCCATATATTTTCTTCTTAACGAATATTGTCGATTTTCACCTTGTTGACTGCAGCTTTAAAAGAATTCTGTTGATGTCTAGCAAACCATTGCCTTAAATTACTTAGTAAAGAAATGCACCTTCTTCCTGGTTCTCCTTTACAAATTATCTTACCCTGCAATACAAGATGAAGAATATTATACTTTTCTGAGTATCTCATTACATTGCCAAAATAGGAAAGTTTTCTGTTATTCGCAGTACTGATGATTTCTCTGTCCTTTCCCATTCTCCATTCTTCGATACTGGTGACACGAATATCCAGACAATACTCAACAGTCGCCTAGATGTCCTGAATTCGAAAGCTTCAAGCCTCTTGAAAGAGCTTTCTATGTGTTTAGGATTCAACCTCATCTAGAAGAACAGAAAAAAACGTAACAACGGACAATTCGTATCCTCAATTTCAAGTTTCATCACTTCCGTGTAAAAGCGGTCTCAATGACGCTTTTACATATACACGACATTATTTAATAACATATCAACAGCGTATCAGTATCTCAGTGTGGCAGTTGTTGATATTAACCTAATTTTCAAAAAATTGTAACATCAAGATAATTTTCCATGTCTTGAAGAGTATGTTTTCCTAATATTTCCATGTTCTCAAATGGATAAATTGTTTCTAAAATATATAAAATACATATGACCACTAATACTACTGTAATAAGCGGTCGATTATGTTTATTATTAATTCTTATATGAACCTGATATTAAATGATGCTCTGCCAAAAAACCTTCCGAAATCAAAAACATTTCTTTGTCGTTTTCGGCTCTGCTAGAGGGCCGCAATGAAATATTAGCCGTCGACGTAAAGCCTTGACATCGCACCCTAACCCGCTCGGGCGCCATCGAGCACACTATATATGCGTCATCTCGGGTGCTAATCAGCGGCTGTATCAGATTTCTGGGAAACTACATAAATCAGCGGTACTCGAGCCGGGGGTTAACAGGCTCCCAATGGCCTACTCTCACATAATTATGTCACCTATCGGATGACACGAAAATGTTAAATACAGTAGCGTACTTGCCCTTTTTTTTATGTTATTTACAAAAGCAATATTATAAGTTTCGGAAAATATACTTTCGAAAGTTGTAGCAAAGTTTCTGATACAAGAGCTATTGTATTAATATTAATTTTCCCAGTAAACGAAAGTTGTTACGAAGATACAACTTTGAATAATTTCAGAAAAGTTGCAAATGAATGCCTTAAATGACTAATAATTTATTTGTTCTAAATACAGTTATAAATATAATATTATATATATATATATATATATATATATATATATATATATATATATATATATATATATATATATATATATATATGTAATCGAAGGTTTTCGGGCATCCCGTGTATGTGCTGAGTCCCTCTCAGGACTGTAAGGCAGCTGACGTTTCGGTGAAATCTCATTCACCATTTTCAAAGCTCACTGTATGGCGTCTACGAGCGAACTGACGCCTGCGACTCCGGTGTTGTCGGTACCGTGTGCGCGTCGGACGCGTTCGTTTTCCGAATGGTTCCGGACCATCAGGTGGCGAGACCTGCTGTGCGTCATCGGCCCTGTTGCCAGTGTTTGTGGTTGCGTTGCCGAGTTGTAATCTCTTTCGTTACTAAGTGGTACTGGTTGATGTTTTGTAAGCAAATTTTTCCAAGTATTAGGCACACGTTGGCTATCATCTCTGCTATTTAAGTTGTTGGGCCTCTTTGCAATTTCAATAGCCTCCCTTATAACTCTTGTGGACAGGTTTTCACATCTCGATAGCATTTTTGTTCCCGAGACATTTTTCTTATGTCCTGTGTTTAACCAGTGTTGGGCCAGAGCAGAAGAAGTTGTTTTTTGCTTGACAGCGTTTATATGTTCGTCTCTTCTGGCGCTTATTTTACGGTTGGTTTGGCCTACGTAAGATGAGCTGCACTCTCCGCATGGAATTTCGTACACTCCCTGGTTTTCTAGAGGGATTCTTTCTTTAGGTGTTGGCAAGAGATCTTTTACTTTACGGTCTGTGGTGAAAATGGTTTCAATGTTGTGTCTCCTGAGAATTCTTGCGATCATGTCTGTGGTGCCTCTTACATAAGGAACAAAAGCCTTGGAGCTATTCTCTTAGTTTTCGCGATTTTTTGGGGCCAAGTGTTTGTTTTTTAGAGCCTTGTCTATATGTTCTTTTTTACAACCGTTCTTTGGGGGCTCCGGGCTTGTGTATTTTGGGTAAGCCATAAAGTTTAGGACATATGGATGATTTTTCTCTTGGTGTGATCTTCTTCTTTATTTCTTCGGTAAGTGGAGATGCCCTGATCAATGTTTTGGTGGTATTTTCTAGATAAGTGGTATGGTCTCTGTTTATCGGCTTGTAGGCAGGATCGTTTAACAGGGCGATCATCTTATCATGATAGTCTGTTTTGTTTAGGACCACTGTCGAATTTCCTTTGTCCGCCGGAAGTATTACTATCGAGGTATCTTTACGCAGGTCTTGTAAGGCTCGATGTCCTTCTGCAGATAGATTACTTTTTAGAGGTTTTGCTTTGCGCAAAACGACTGAAATTTCTTGGCGGATAGTTTCTGCTCTGTCGTTGTTTATTTTGTTTAGAGCTGTTTCAACTCCACATATTATGTTATCGGTTGGGATACGTGATAGTGCTATCGCGAAATTAAAACCTTTGGTTAAACATTTTTGCGAAATAATCAAAAACATACGTTTACAAGAAAAAGAATGTCTAGTTAGTTTTGACGTAACATCACTTTTCACACAAATACCAGTTAAAGAGGCTCTTTTTGTAATAGAAAACAAATACAATCTGCCAAAATATATCATCGAATTAGCTAGACACTATCTTGATAACACCTATTTTACTTATGAAGGCCGACGATATAAACAAGTCGAGGGAGCCCCGATGGGATCGCCGCTATCTCCTGCACTCGCTAACTTATTTATGGAAGACTTTGAATCAAAAGCTTTGGAGACCTCTTCACATAAACCAAGACTGTGGCTACGTTACGTGGATGACACATTCGTTATCTGGCAACATGGGGAAGAAAATCTTAAAAGTTTCCTGGAACACATAAACAGTATACATCCCAAAATTAAATTCACCATGGAGACAGAACAGGAAAGAGAACTACCGTTTCTGGATATCCTACTGAAAAGAAAAGAGGATGGCTTGCTTTCGCACACTGTCTACAGAAAGCCCACTCACACCAACAGGTACCTCAACGTCGATTCACATCACCACCCCGCCCAATTATTTGCAGTAGTGAAATCACTTGTGTTTCGATCGCAGTCCCTTACAGATCCAGAAAATTATCACAAAAAGATGAACATAGCGCAGGAAGCCCTAACAAAGAACGGTTATAAAAAAGAACATATAGACAAGGCTCTAAAAAACAAACACTTGGCCCCAAAAAATCGCGAAAACCAAGAGAATAGCTCCAAGGCTTTTGTTTCTTATATAAGAGGCACCACAGACATGATCGCAAGAATTCTCAGGAGACACAACATTGAAACCATTTTCACCACAGACCGTAAAGTAAAAGATCTCTTGCCAACACCTAAAGAAAGAATCCCTCTAGAAAACCAGGGAGTGTACGAAATTCCATGCGGAGAGTGCAGCTCATCTTACGTAGGCCAAACCAACCGTAAAATAAGCGCCAGAAGAGACGAACATATAAACGCTGTCAAGCAAAAAACAACTTCTTCTGCTCTGGCCCAACACTGGTTAAACACAGGACATAAGAAAAATGTCTCGGGAACAAAAATGCTATCGAGATGTGAAAACCTGTCCACAAGAGTTATAAGGGAGGCTATTGAAATTGCAAAGAGGCCTAACAACTTAAATAGCAGAGATGATAGCCAACGTGTGCCTAATACTTGGAAAAATCTGCTTACAAAACATCAACCAGTACCACTTAGTAACGAAAGAGATTACAACTCGGCAACACAACCACAAACACTGGCAACAGGGCCGATGACGCGCAGCAGGTCTCGCCACCTGATGGTCCGGAACCATTCGAAAAACGAACGCGTCCGACGCGCACACGGTACCGACAACACCGAAGTCGCAGGCGTCAGTTCGCTCGTAGACGCTATACAGTGAGCTTTGAAAATGGTGAATGAGATTTCACCGAAACGTCAGCTGCCTTACAGTCCTGAGAGGGACTCAGCACATACACGGGATGCCCGAAAACCTTCGATTACACATCACACCCGTGAGAATATCCGACATAACATATATATATATATATATATATATATATATATATATATATATATATATATATATATATATATATATATATCTTATCACAAACTTCAAAGGAACCATATGTTTTGCTCAGTTGGTATGTCATAATTCAACTTCTCGTTTATTTTCAAAATGTAACTGAATAAATTACTCACGACACTGAAAATCACTGCTCTTTTAAATTTAATTCTGAGTTTATGTTGACGTTTTATTTTATAAAAGTGTACACGTGGAAAGACGCACAGGCAAGCCTATTGAAACATACAATTTAAATGAGCTTAAAATAAGTTTTTCATTGATTGATATCACAGCTAAATAATCCAAGAAATATCAATTAATAGCTGACATAAAAATTATAAAAGTTTTTTTAAAATTAGGATCTACATTATATATATGAAAAAGACCACACACAAAGTAAATGAGATTTAAAGTCCCCGTCGAATTGGCTAGAATCATTTTTTTTTATTCTTGACCTCCTGATAAAAAGTTCTCAAGGCCAGAAAATATCTTTTTAGGGAGCTAAAAGCAAAGGTGCCAAAAATCAGCATGCGCGCATAACGGGATGGCTAATAACTTAAAACCTTGGCGCTGACCTTAAACTTCATTTCCAGGTCAACGTGGTTCTTTCAAACAAAAACATTTATCTTTCAGAGTCAAAAAGGAAATCCATGGTAAAAACTAGTGAAGAATGGCCAGTGAAACCAAGGTTGAAACGTTGCCCATCAAAACAAGGCTGAAAACCCGGCCAGTGAAAGCAAGTCTGAAATACGACCAATGAAGAAAATGCCTGAACCGGACTAGTGAAGGAAAGGTTGGAACTAGGCCAATGAAAGCAAGGCTAAAACCCGGCCAGTAAAGGCAAGACTGAAACACAGTCATGTGCTGTAATCACAGACCTGTCACAAAAATAAATGTTGGACTGTTTAATTTCGAAAGAAAATTGAGTCTGACAGGCGGAAATAATTTTAGGAAATAATGATATGGGCAACAAATACTAATGAAAAGTTTGTCCAAAAAAAAACAGTTTTTCAGATGAACCTACTTTTTCTTTAAATAGTCAGATCAACAGACAAAACTACAGGTACTGGAAGCAGGAAAATCCTCACCAGATAGAAAAAAATCACATCCAGAAAAGATTAATGCCTGAGCAGGCATTATTGAAAATAGGGTAATCGAACTATTTTTCTTTGATAAAAGACTCGCCAGAGACAGATATTTATATTTTCTTCAAAATTATCTGGTTCCTCTCTAGCAACTCTATTTCCAGGTGATAACAATCCTAATTAACCAAGTTTAAGTTTACGATTTCAATAGAGCGGTGCTTCTTTCCGCATTATGTTACTTAAACACATTTTTTCCGGGGCGATGGATAGGTACACCACGGACAATAGAATGGCTACCCAGATAGCTCGATCTGAATCTGCTGTACTTTTTTATAGCTTCACATCAAAAATTTAATTTATACAGTAAATTTAAACTTGGTTCGGTAGATACACTTAAGGAATTCATTCTTCAAGTAATACGAGAAATGTCTCCACTAGTACAAAATGTACAAAAGGAATTTTTAAACCGTTGCTAGAAGACATTTTCAACATCTAATATTTTTTTTCATAGTTTGTTATTTGCTTGTACTGTTTTAAAAACCAATAGTGTAAGTATTTCGAAAATCACTGAAGATTAGTATAGGGTATATTTAATACAAAATGTTTAGAATTTATTATACAATGCGTTTCATTAAAAAAATTTGAGTTGATACAAGTATCAGTTTTCTGATCCAACTTGTATAATTCTACATTTAAAAAAAAATAAAATTGACGATTCCGAGAAATTTTTCATTAAATATTTGCATATAAAAAGCTGATCCGTTTCTTTCTCGCAATCCTGTATATGTAAAATAAATTAGTCCTAGATTAATGCGGATCACTCTTAGGTAAGTCTAGATTACAGGTGTATTTTAAGACATATGGAAATATGGATCTTCTCATAGATATAATTAACCTCATAAAACGACGAATTCCATGGTCCACTCTTCTTGCGTGCCTACATTAAAAAATTAAGATCAATATTTAAGGAAAAATAACACTGTGACAAGTCAAAAATTTTATATTTCATGTTAAAAAAATTATGTCAAAAATCGAAAAGATAACGAAGTCCTACCTGAACAATGGCGAAACAGGTCCGTCTTATAAACACGAAATCGATGAAGTTTAGTCACTCGAAACCATTTTTCTCGATCTGACCGGAAACAACCAAAACTTTCATAATTGCAATTGATAAGGTTGTACAGGGTGAGTCAACGATTTGATGAAGTAGGTTTGTGCCTTTTCGGTGAAATTTACAAAGAAACTATATTTATTGTTTGATACAGTTTACTTTTACGCAGATTTTAAAAATATTTAGGACTCTACAGGGTGAGCCAAAAAACTAGGACAGCATAAAGTTGTATTTTTTTAAATAGAACACCCTATACACGAATCGTATTTTCGATTTAGCTTATAATTTTAAATCTTTTTTATTAAGGGTTTACTATAACAAAACTTTATAGTTTCTGAGATAATTAAGTTTAAAGAAAAAAAGTCACATTTTCAAGCATCAATTCAATCCTAAATAACGTTTTCAATTTTGTGACAAATATATTCAAATTTGGAATTTAGCAAGGCTAAGGAAAAGTTAACATAATTTTTACCTAATGTTTGCAATAAAAGCTACAGGGTGTTGAACACATCGGCTCAAATTTGAACAAGTTTAAATGAATAAATATCTTTTTTTTAAATGGTGCACCCTGTATATTTTCATGTTATTTAATAGAGTAATAAAAACCCTAAAAGTTTTGTTCAATATATCCTATACCTATTTATAATAGTTTTTGAGATATTTCAGTTTTTCTTATTTTCCATACTTTTTTACAGAAATAGTCTTCATTATCATAGTAGCCATGTAAAATAATAAAAAGAAACTACAGAAACAAACAGAATGTGGTTAAATATGATGAAATACATTATTCGTTATATTACAACGGCAATAGTTTAATTAAACATAATGTGAAAAAATTAACACAACAATAACGACAAGGCAAATACATATTTACTTTTATACTAAATTGAAACAAAAAAAAATACCTATTAAATACTGAGATTAATTATTTCTTTTTAATAAGTGTTCGAATAAACGACTCTCTTGTGCAATGCACAAATTTAGTCTTTTTTGCAGATTTTCTCGGACCCTGGACAAAATTAGTGGCGTTATTGTTCTACAGGTATCCCTAATCCTGTTTCGCATATCTTCCACTGTTGTTGGTGGATTAACATACACCTTATTTTTAATATAACCCCATAGGAAGAAATCTAATGGGGTGATGTCCAATCCATTTTTGCGGATATCGTTGGTCCAAAAACGCACGAACTTCACGATGGTAATGCGGAGGCGCACCATCGTGCTGGAACCACATACTGTCGAGCTCATCCCTATCGACACCTTGAAGCAGTTGGGGTAGTTCTTCTTGTAGAAAGTTGAGGTAACTATGGCCATTTAGTGGTTCATTAAAAAAGTGGGGTCCAATAATTCGATTATGATGAATACCACACCAAACATTTAATGACCAGTGGTTTTGATGTTGCACCTCTCTAATCCAAAATGGGTTTTCTGTGGCATAATAATGCATGTTGCGTCTATTTACGGCACCGTTACTTCTAAAAGTAGCTTCATCACTAAACATTACCTTGCATAATAAATTTGGATTTAAATGAATCTCCGCATTTATTGTACGACAAAAGTTTACACGACTTTCAAAATCCTATCCATGCAATTCTTGGTGTAATTCCATGTGATATGGATGATACCTATATTTCTTGGTAGTACGATTAGCGGTGGATTGTGATGTTTCACATAATGCTGCTAACTGACGGCTACCAATATAAGGATTTTCCTGAACATTTAACAATACTTGTAGTTCTTTTTCTTCATTAGTTACTGGTTTGTTGACCACTTTACGTTTTGGATAATCAACAGTACCAGAAGAATCAAATATCTGCATTAAGTTTTGAAAAGTATGGGTATTAGGCTGGCGTCGATCAGGATACTTCATTTTGTAAATTCTTTGAGCAAGAAGGCAATTTTTTTGAGCCTCTCCTATTGTATAAATCATATCTATTAACTCATTCTTTGGAAAATTCATTTTACAATATAAGATGAATGCAAAAAAACCAAACTACACTACATAAAAACCAAAAGAAGCGATTGCGGTTATAAATTTGACACACAGAAAAATGTTCTTTTACATTGTTTTTGCCATGGCTACTATGATAATGAAGACTATTTCTGTAAAAAAGTATGGAAAATAAGAAAAACTGAAATATCTCAAAAACTATTATAAATAGGTATAGGATATATTGAACAAAACTTTTAGGGTTTTTATTACTCTATTAAGTAACATGAAAATATACAGGGTGTACCATTTAAAATCTGCGTAAAAATAAACTGTATCAAACAATAAATATAGTTTCTTTGTTAATTTCACCGAAAAGGCACAAACCTACTTCATCCAATCGTTGACTCACCCTGTACATACGTAGCTGTTTTTTTTATTTTCACGATTAGCATTTTTTGAGCCTTCGAATACAAATAAAGTGTAGGTCAAAATATGGCAAAAATAAATCCCCTAATTCACTAACATAGCCTAAGTTTAAAACCAGTCTAAACTGACAGTAGAGGGTTTAAATTAACAAGTACAACAATAAGTCAAATAAGTTTTTAACCTTAATAATACAAGAATAAAAATCGTTTGTATTTGTTACCGAACCGTTCAAAATTGAAACTTATTTATTTTCAGGAGACAACTATTTCTCTTATCGATTCCAAGGTTTTTATCCTTAATTTTCCTATATAAGCTTCGATCATACCCTATAGATTTAAACAATATATTTATTTGAAAGTTGTTTATGGCCAGTGGGGGAGAGGCTTTTTTGATATTTGACAGACATAAACATGTTTACTTATCTTTCCTTTCAGTTTAATAGTTTGTCGTGACTCTTGTCAGTGTTTTTAAGTGTTAGGGATTACTATAAATGCAAAGTTTGCAATTAATATTAACAAAAAGAGGATTTAAAACTTATTTTTATGGCAAATATTGTTAGATATTGTTTACATATTTAAAATAACAATAATAATAATAATTTAGAAAACCATAAATTTATACTTCTAGAATTGATGTACCAATTATCACATGATACTGCTATAAGTAATGCAATTAGAAAAGGGATAGCATAAAATCGGTATGTGTGTACCAAGAAATGAGATATCTACTGTTTATCAACACTTTTACAAATATAAATAAAAACATTATTACGTTATTCAGCGTTCAAACAACCAGGCCCTAGTTCTGACGTTATGCTAATTCTAAAAGGGTATGTTCGAAGTATATAAGCATTTATGTCTTGAGATATTTGACACTATCATAAGCAGATGAGATATAATAAGGCGACAGTTAATATTAATTTTTGGCTAAATGCCTGCAGTTTTAATATCATTTAAATTCAGTTGCAACATAATTATTACCTAATACTCCACATGAAGTGAAATCAATCAAGTCACTTCTCAAAATATCAGGATACAATACTGGTCACTGCATCAAAAATAATTCGTACTTAATCCACGTACATTTTCATAGTACCATCTAAATGAACTGTGATTATTGCGCACACATCACTTGACACGATGCTACCGCTATCATTTCCAAATACTAATACCGCGTCTCCATAATTTTTAGTGACTATTCTGATTTTGAAATATTTGGCTTCTCTTCCATTTGACGCCCCCGGTAGGACAAGCAGGTTAACGAACAAACAGCCACTAAGCAATAGATTTTCTTGAATAATTTAACAAACGAAGCAACACACTCAAAAATGTCATTCGGTGCATAAGAATCCTAATTCTGGAAATTAGGAAATCGTGACATAAGAAACGGGGTTGTAGTCCCTCTTTTATTTAGAATAATCAAAAGAATTTTATTTATAAATTATATTTCAATCCCTACGAACTCGAAATCAATCAAAATGTTTCTCTGTAATTTAGTACATTCAACAAAATAAATCGTCAGTTTTATTATAAAAAAATTGTATTATTCGTTTCTTTTTTAGCATCCAACACAATAAACAACAATTTAATTTATCAGACCTCATCGATCTGTAACCTAAACAACAATGAACAACAGTTGTGATATATTTATTTTCTGTTTGGGGAGTTTTTATTATCTTATGATAATTTTTCTTAAATAAATATTAAACACATTCATTAATATACGAGTTTTAAAAATAATATTAGTACTAATTGACATCATATGTTAGTAGAGAGAGAGAGAGAGAATATAGGGTCGTACTAAATATCTCACAGGCATTACTACCATAGAGTAGTCTTTTGTTATTCCTGATGCAAACCCTATTGAAAATGTATAGGGTTTAATGAAGGTTCAACTTCGCAAAAATGTATATACATACACTCTAAAGCAACTAAGTGTATAAATACATAGAATATTCGCTAGGTGCGATATTTTGTACTTTTGACGTATCAAATACACGTGTCAATTTGATTTTTTTAATAATTAGAAACAATATGATGAACAAGCGGGGTTGCTATGTTATAAATTGTTAAAATACCAGCAAAAAAATAGTGTAAATTTCATATATTTCCAGTAGCAAGATCGAAATTAAATCAAAGAAATAAATGGATAAGGTTAAGAACACTAGTATGTCACTTGTTAGAAGTTTCGATGTAGAGTCGTATTTTAAGTAATAAAATACATAGTTCAATAGTTCTCTTTGTATTAAAGGCCATCCAAGGTAAGTACACAGCAATATATAATAGTATTTATTTCATGTTATTATTTAATGGTAGTTTTTTTTTTAAATGAGGTCACACACGTATGAGAAATTAATATTACTTAATATATACTGTGGATCTTATAGAAGGAAGTTGGCTCACACTTATAAATAGCGCTTTCAAGGAGTAGTACCTCTCTTTCTAATGGCAGAGCTAAGCACCATACTCCGAATCTCACTGGATATCTCCGTCACCTGACCGAAATTAGAAAGATAGGTACTATTCCTCTTTTCAAGCGTGGGCCAACTTTCTTCTATAGGATCTGCAGTCTACATTAAGTAATATTAATATCTCTTACGTCTATGACTGGCATTACTTAACCTAACTTCAGCTAAAAAAAGTAAGTATAATCAGTAAAGAAATAATCAAAACTCATTAAAATTTAACCTAGCAAAAATGCCATTGTTCTTGACCCAAGGTATTACGTACCTCTTGCCAAAAGACCAATCACCTGCCTTCCCACACTGTATAAGGTAGCTTGACCCAACGCATCAATGCTCATTGTGAGCAAAATAACATCATTGCAACTCAACAGAAAAGATGCACGAAGGGAGCAATGGGATGCAACGAACAATTGATTGTTGACTCTGTTATATGTAACCAAGCCTGTATCAACCGAAGAAACCTCATTGCTGCCTGCGTAGATTATAAGAAGGCCTTCGACTCAGTGCCACATGAGTGGCTCAAAACTATGTTGAAAATGTAGAGGGTCGTTAATCATTTTGTTTCCTTTTTAGAACGCATCATGTCTAACTGGAGAACTAGAATCCAATTACAAGTGCCATCCAGCGACACTATCGAAACTAATACAAATCCGAAGGGGAATATTTCAGGGCGATTCATTTGGCCCATTGTGGTTCTGCCTTGCAATGAACCCACTATCACGTCGTTGGAACTCCACCAGATACGACTTTAGTATTAGAAATAACAACGAAGAGGTAGAAAGAGTGAATCATCTTCTATACATGGATGATCTCAAACTGACGGCTAGCACCAAAAACCAGCTGGAACAAATGCTTAAAATTGTAGAGGAGTTCTCCGGAGATTTGGACTTGACAAGTGCCGTATTTTGAACATCGTTAAAGGTAAGATACAACCAGGGACATTTGAAATGCAGAACGGTGAAACTATAACTTTAATGGAAGCAGAATAAACATACAAATACCTAGGTATGAAACAGGCCAAAAGAATTGATCATTGCACTATGAAAGACGAATTGACAACTGATTTTGCCAGGAGGGTAAAGTGGGTATTACCAACTAACCTAAACAATAGAAATTAGTTTAAGGCGCTCAACACGAACGCTTGCTTTGCAATTAGCTACTCTTTTGTAATTGTAAAATTGAGCAGGACGGACATACAAAATTTGCAAAGAAAAGTAAGAACACTCCTAACAAAGCACAAAAACATCATCCTCGGAGTGCTATTGAACGTACAATGTTTCCAAGACATCAAGGAGGAAGAGGATTGGTGGATATTGGTAATCAGCTCGACCAACAAATAATAAACTTATGTTCGTATTTCCACAGGTTAGCGGACTCTTCCACACTACATCGAGCAATATGTGAGGCAGGCGATTCAACGTTGCTACAGCTGAGGGAATAGGATATTGCTCCTCGCCATCAAACAGACCAAGAGAAGTTACAAATCTGGCTACAGAAACCACTTCATGGACGACATCCAAATCAGGACAATAGAAATCCCTCAATAGAAAATGACCAATGTAGATATGGCTGTCGAACATCAGAGACACTCCAGCACATAACTGGAGGATGCCAAGCGTTTGCTGCAACCGAGTATAAGGAAAGACACGACTCAGCCGCTAAGATACTCCGCCATGAGTTAGCAGATAAGCTAAACCTATTGCAGGTAGGAAAAGTGCCTTATTACAAATACCATCCGGAGCCTATTCTTGAGAACAACCAGTTCTCAATTGGGACCGAACGGTTCTGACAGATCAGACAGTTGCTCATAATAGACCAGACATTATACTAACAGATAAAATTTCTAGGCGAACTACACCAATCAACATTGCTATACCTAACAACAACAGCCTAAGGCCAAAATACAACGAGAAGATCGCCAAATATAGAGATCTGGAGGTGCAAATTCGAAGACAATGGGCAATGAACAGCGTCCAAACAATTCCCATATCAACAACTGAAGTGATACCAAAGAACCTCCTGCAGAACATCAAGGGACTAGGCCTTAGTGAGTATCTGTATGAGCCGATTCAGAAAGCAGTTCTCCTTGCAACCGCGCAAACCGTCCGAAAGTTCATAGGAAATACAGCAGACCACGTCACCTAAGACCCGATAACATGGAAAGGGTTCTCACAGAGCTTCATACTTTTGGTATCTTTGTATACCTGGTATGAGTCAATATTCCCTGGAGGGAGTACAGAGCCGTTTGACTTGAAATCATGAATAATAACAAGATGATATATTTTTATTAAAACCAAAAAATATACAGCCGGATCGACTAACAAGATTTAAATTTAAAGCCATCCTAAATAGCCAGCAGAGGTCTTAAATTGACAAGAACAACAATAAGTCAAGCCAGTATAAAACCCTAAGAATACTAGTATTAAGAAATCAGTTTGTTTTATTATTGAAGCGGCAAAAATGAAGAACTTTAATTATTTTCGGGATACAACTATTTCTCTTACATAGACTTTATCGCAAGGTTCTTATCCTTAATATCCCTATATAAGCGTTTATTTGTTAGCATATGTAATATAAATTATGACCATATCATAGGCAAAACAAAACTGGCCGACTATAAGATTAAAATTTCATGGCAACTAGATTGGGTTTAAATCTTAAATCTTCTTAGTGAATCTGACTGATAATGTTTAATTGCATTATATTACACTGTCAATATATACAAATATCGCCCTTTAATTGATGCATTAGTTGACGCTGCTGTCATGCACGGAGCCAATAACTTATCACTGAATTATGCGGAGAACATGCCTAAGCGAGAAGAGTCGCATCTTTTATCGAAAACTGTTGTTTCCAAAAACGTAAGACTTTTTACTTTAACTTTCTATGTACTTACATCTTGTCAACACGTCTTTGTAGAACTAATTATAAGAGTATCGTCTCTGAGCATCTATTATAGTTATAATTTAAGTGGCCACTGTGTTATGCAAAATTCGTCTCATCAACAAACTAAAAATTTGCCCCCTAACTCACTGACATGGTCTAACTTTTACACCGGTCTAAGTTGGCAATAAAGGGTTTTAACTGACAAGTCTAACAACGAGTCAAACAAGATTTGAATCTTAAAAGTACAGAAATAAAAAGTCGTCAAAAATGGAAAATTTTGTTCACTTTCAGAAGATAACTAATCCTCAGACTGATTAAAAGGCTTTATCTCCAGGTTCTTATCCTTAACTTTTCTATATAAGCGTTTAGGTATTAACAGATGTAAAACAAGTTATACCAATGTCCTAAGCAAAACCAAACTAGCAACTAGATCGGGTCAAAGTTTTAAAGCTTTTTAGTGAATACGGCCGAAAATTTTTTACTACTACTACTTGTTGACAATAATAAAAAATACTTCTACCCTTTTGTTTCATGATTCTAAATGAATTCTTATTACTAACACTAGCTTTCAACATTTTTTAAACAGAAACCGCCACGTAATTAATTATAATTCCGATCAAGTTAATAACTAAGTTTTCAAAGCACTTAAATAGAGCTTGGATATTGACCAATGTTTACTTTATATGTTAGAAAAAAATGTTACTAATATTTTTTAAATTAAAGTAGGAATGTTATAAACAAAATATTTAAGGTTTCCAACTCATTACGGAAGTAGGTTAACAGTAATTTTTAATTACATACGTAGTGCACACAAGTAATTCGTAGTGTAATGTGGTAATAGAGGTGGAGATAAAAAAAGGTTCAGTGTACTCTACAAAGTCTAATTAAATCCTCTATACTACTACAAAAATAGTCTGAATATTTAATGTAAAAATGAATATAAACAGATTGTTTAGTTTTATTATCACTCTGGATTTTTTCCTCATAGGTCAGACTTTAATTATCAAAATTAAAAAATCTAGATAGATCCGAGCGAAAAGGGAGACGGATGATCGGTTTCAAGTGAGGTCGCATTGGCGAACATTTGTCTTGGCAACCGCTGCTGCGTGAACTAGGTCGTCACGGAACAACTGAACATCTCAACTAGATTCAAATTCTCATAAAGGATTGGAAGAACAATTGTTTTCAAAATGCTAATATGTGCAGCTATTTCTTTTTCCATTAGCCTTCAATCGGTTAGAACAATCTTCTCAACCATTTCGAAGTTTTCACGATTAATTACATTCTTGGGACTTAATTCAAGAAGGTCGTCTTGTAAAAATCGTCCTCGATAAAACAATTTGAACCAATTTCTTATGGTTACCAATAAAGAAAAAGAGGTCCTGTAATCAGTCTCCATTCGTACCTTGATTTGCGTTGAGGTTTCTCACTGTAAAAACTCGAAAACCAGAAATATTTACCTTCGACAAAAAAAAGTTTCAGACAAAATTTGCACGTTTTGATCGGAGCTATGCCGTGATGAAGCTGAGCTCAAGGACAAATATTAAGGCTGTCTGGTTTTTTGCTAGAGGAATCCTTCTTTTTGAACCTAGAAATCGACGTTAAAACGAATACACATATTATGTCGAAATTTTTTGCAAATAGGTAAATAAGAGTTTATACGAAATAAAACAGTTGATTTATTCTCTCTCTAAGCAGCCTTGTACTTTCGGTTAAATCAGAACTTGGAAGTGTTATCTATGTAGTTGTTTGTCAAAAATTCTCATTATCATCATCACACAGCTACAAAGATGTCTGCTGCTGAAATTAAGTAAATGGTAGAAACGTCCAGTTTCCTTATGAGGGACTATATTCATCCAATTTGTGCATATCTGTTCGATATTATCAGATCATCTCGATTGGGAACGATCTCTACTTTGAAAGGTCATTTAATAGAATTTTCTTCGTCCAACTATTATCAATCTCTTGCAAGATGGCTGGCCTAATTTCATTTCAGATTCGTAATCTTTTTAATAACATCAACTACTCCACTTCGTCTAATCTCTGAATGTGTATGTTATCGCTCAAGAATAGATCCAACTTTGATCTCTTTATAGCTCTTTACATAACCTGGACTTTGTTAGATTTCCTAGTTAGTATAGGCGTTTTGGTTCCATATATTAATACAGGCAGTATACATCGATTGGAGGCTTTTTTATGCCAACGAGAATATCGGATTTTAGAGTATATCGTAACTTAAGAAAAGCTACCTAGGCTACGTCTACCCTTCTGGTAGTTTCAGATTTTTAGTTATCCCTTCCTAAATGGATTTCATGACCGTATTTATGAAAGCTAATCTCTTCAATTTCTAGGGTTTTTACAGTTAAATGTTCACCAATGACTAGATTGATAATAAACTTAGTCTCATTAATGTTATTAGTTAGCAGAGATTCAACTCTAGTTTTCTTTCGTTTCATCAATGCAGTCTGCAATTAATACCATATCGTGAGCAAATAGCAAATAATTTAATTTTACTCCATCAATATTTCTTCCCAGTTTGTCGATGTTTGTCTGTTTAAACCTGTATTCCAAGAAGGCAGTAAAAACTTGGGGGAAACAGCATCTCTTTGATGACCCCCTTGCTCGATTTTAAGTTCTGAAGTTTCTTTTTGGAATATGATTTGGCCATTTGCGTTTTGGTAAAAGTATTTAATGATGCTGTTGTATCTTCAATCGAATTCGACGAAGGTTTCCAACCTATTTGATGGTTTATTGCATCGAAAGCTTTTTCGTAATATACAAATATAAATATTAGAAGCTTTTTGTATTATATCCACCTCTCAAGTGGTTTGGAAACCTGCTTGCTCTCAAGGTGTTAAAGGTCCAGTTTAGTTGTCAGTCTTTTAGTAAAAATTTTGATAAATAATTTATATATCTGAGAGAGCAAGCTGATCACTCTTAATTTTTTAATTATGCTATGTACCCTTCTTTGTGAATAAGTATTATCGTCATCTTATCTCACTCGGTTGGCATTGTATAGTTTCTCAAATATGTGTTAATTCCTTGAATGTTGTTCCTCCTTTTTAATGTTCTCGTTAGATATAATCTCCCGTAGATTTGTTGTTTTTCATTTTTCGCACACTTTCGTTCATTTTGTTCAATGTAATCTATGGAATATCATCAGAGCCCATGATCTCTTTTCTGCTCTAGTACATTTTCTCATAAAAATCCTTGACAAAACTCAGTATTTCTTATTTGTCCGTTCTTATTAATAAGTTTTCTTATGTGCTTTCGAAGTTCAGTACCAGTTTCCTCAGGGATTTTACTCATTTATTTTCCTGCATTACTTTTGAAATGTTCTATGTATTATACTGCTGTATACCTCTTCGAATTGCCTTGGTTATTTCTTTGTTAAAAATTCCGTGACATATATGATGGGTTTACTTTGTAAAATTATTTCACTTAACTTTTCGTTCTTACTATTCTTCCTACCAGGTATTTACTCTCTGTGTCTGCATGCCTTTATTGTAGTTACCATTTTTTTGTTTGTTTCTACATCTAGCTATTCTTCTCACATTAATTAGATTTGACTTGTTCTTGTTTTGGATGGTTTATGGTTTATAACTCGAAAAGGTGCTTATTAGTTTTGTTTTTTCTTAATGTCTATAGTTGTCTTAGCTTTAACTACCCTTTGATGATTTCTATTGAAAATATTCAGTATGGCAACGTTCTAAATCCTATCTTTTCTCCTAGCAATTACAAACTCTATGATGAATTTCGTAATTTGATTTGTGCTTGCCCATATCTACCATCTCCGGAAAGTTTTTTTAAAGTGCTCATAGCATACATGTCCTGTTGTAACAAATAATTTAAAAGAGACTGCCCTCTTTCATTCCTTTCCCTAATCTGTAACTACCAAATAGTGTTTCGCTGTTATCCTTTTTCTGGCTTAGTTTTGCATTGAAATCGTGCACTAATATTGAATAATAAGACAATATTTGTCGAAAAGCAAGCCAGGTTACCATAAAAATGGTCTTTTTCTGTAAGGGTATATGTTGGAGCATACCCTAATATTCCTTGATAAATTTTAGTTTAAGTATCATTTATGTTACCCTAGGACTTATACAATGAATCTAAAGAATGTTAGAAATAAGATTTATTAATATTAGGAAGCCAACACCTCCCTATGTATTATCTCTCGAGTTGAAAATATAGCCTGAATGTAGTATTAGCTGGTTTTTTCATATTCACTTAACCCTAAGATGTGCCACTTTATACGTTTTAACTCTTCTTCACGTTCGTAGAGTTTACATTGGTGACAGATCCCTTCTTCGCACACTTTGGTCGCCTTCCGATCCAAGTGCTACAGTAGTGGAAGATGTGTTCTTAGTTCTGTAGTCGTCATACGGGACTTATGACTATTATCCATAACAATTCTAGCTATTTCTAAATAATATGGAAGCTTGAAAATCCAAACGATTATATGTTACACATAAATTAATAATAAAGGAAAAATAAAACAAAAGTTAAAATATAAATAGTCAAAAATAAAAATACAGAAAATTAATTAATTCGGTACAATTAAAAGGAAAAATGGAGAAACCTTAAAACTTATGCTCAGCTCAACAGAGTATGAAAAATTTTAATGTTTCTTGAAACTGAGATTTAATGAATGACTTGGAAAATATTACCTAGTAAAAACGATAATAACAAGTGATGCAAAAAACGATTTTTTTTTATTTTCTAGTATTTGTTAAAGTATGGTGCTCAAATAAAGAAGTTAAAGTTCCAGAATATTGTCTATAATTATTATAAAATTATATATCTAAAATAATCTGACTAAAATTACAATTCAAAATATTTTATAGCAATATAACAAATTTAGCGAATTAAATCCACAACTGTATTATAGAAATTGTTCAATATTATTGGTTTCATTTTTAATACCATTCAGAAAAATACACGACAATTTAATTTATCAGACCTCAGCGATCTGTAACCTAAATAATGAACGACTGTTGCGATATTATGATTTCTGTTTGGGGTGTCATGAAAGTCCCAAGTTTATCAATAAAATTATTTTAATGATTGAGTGCCAAAGTATGACACAGATGGGAAAAATTATTCAGTAAATGAAAGAAGTTTCTTAGCCGAAAGCTTACTGAGAAAAGATAAATATTAAAAAAACACGCGATTTATTATGATGTATTTTGATGAATCGTAATTACTCAAATGAGGAACAAACCGAAAGAGGCGAATTTGCTTATTTTGGATCTAAAATATTGTCGAACAAAAATAAATCCGGGTAAACCAATATAAAAGATTGTTATGTATGAGTAAAATATCATCATCATCATCATTTCATTTGTTCTTTCAGTGGCAGCTAATCTTAAAGATGCTTATAGTACGCTAACACTAAGATGGAATATCAGAAAATATATTTTGATTTTCGGGTCTACAAATATAAAATTATTGTTGTTAGAAAAACAAGAATAAAAAAATTTGTCTGAGCCGCCTTTCCACGAACAGAGGAAATATTGAATGTAATATAATGCATTTGGACGCTTTGTACTTTGTTTAGAGGTATCAATTGACAATTCAGTTATTTACATTAAAAAATACACCCAGATAGATGCAGAAATAAAATTCCTAGAGTACAAGATTTCACTAAAAACATATGATTAATCATAAAAAATGAAAATTACCATAAAATCGAACACTGCAGTTAAAATATGAAAATCAGACCTAAATCGAAAATCCGGCCAGAGTGATCGATGGAGAATTCAATTATCTAAATTTAATATATATATATATATATATATATATATATATATATATATTACAAATATTAGTTGGAAATAAAGTCCATAATGTAGGGTGTCCCTAATACTAATTTAAATTGAAAAATAAATTATTTGTTGTACAGTTTACTAGAGTGGTATTTTATTTTACCATGGTCAAATTTTCTTAATTATACATTTACTTAGTTAATTACAGAGGATTTAACTTTTTCTTATTTTTATTCATCAACAGGAAGTACCGGCCTCATTAAAAATTAAAATTTTCTTTGTTAATCTCTTAAAGACTAAAAGTAGCAAACAAAAATAATCCTTATGATATTTTTCCGTATTATACCAATTAATAATGAGAATTGTTATGTAAATCTAAAAACTTATTAAGTTTATTATTTTCCAATTATTTTTTCTAAAGAAGGCTTATACCTATTTAAGATGACGTTTTTGTACAGTATTTATTTCGGATTATATTGAAATATTGAACAGGGAAAACTCACGATTGTTTTTCTTCGGGACATTTTCAAACATTAAAGTCCTCTTAGAGACGGACTTCTGCAAGGAGGTTACTAACATTCCAACATATTTTACATCCTTAGGTAATTTTTTACTTCATCTTCTGATGGCTCAGACTCTCCAAGCCCTATTTCTAAGGAAGAAATTATGAAGTTTATATATAATATATATATATATATATATATATATATATATATATATATATATATATATATATATAGGGGAAAATTTGGAAATTTGACAGTATACTAATGTCAATAGGGGCTACCCGGGGGCTAAAATATTTTGAAGGTGGTGGCATTTCCGATTATGCCGGAAGTAGGTGTCAACTTGCGTATTTTAAATGAAACACCCTATACAGAGTGTTCAGTAAGTACCTTCTAATTTTTCGGGAGCATACAGGGGAGATCAAAATAACTCTACTTTGCAATAGGAAAAAAATTACTGAAGTGCCCCTTAACGGAAATACAGAACTCTAAGGGGTACTCAGCGATTTACCTTATCGGCTCCAAGTTTTGAACCGGCTTGTATAATTTAATGAAATTTTAATATTTCATAGCGTCCATAAAAACTCATTAAACCATACTACAGTTCGATAGAATAGGCGGTTTTCGAGATAAATCGGTTTTCATGCGAAAAACTCATAAGCTACTAATGCTAAACACAAACAAGTAAAAATAAAATACGTAGGCTGCGCCGATGTGCTTGAATTTATGGTGAAGTGTTATCCCACTTTTCGAAGCCAAGAAGATGTTATGCTGAATAATTTCCAGCTTAGACATTGTTAAGTCCAGAAACCTTTCAAAGAGTTGATCGGGGCTCAATTAAGTTATGTCATTAAAATGCAAAAATATTAAAAACGTTTAAATGTTATTTTGGGAAATGTTCAATATGGACTCCGCGTACTTCAATACATTTTCTTATTCTTCGAATATTTTCTCTTTACACTGCAAATAATTTCAGGCATTATTACGAACTTCGTTAGAATGCTGTGCTATTCTCGGTAACAGTTCTTCTCTAGTATTTAATGGTGTTGAATAAACTAGTTCTTTTAGATGTCCCCAGAAGTAAAAGTCTAAGGGATTTAGGTCTGGAGACCTTGATAGCCATAAAACAGACCCACCTCGACCTATCCATCGAAGGCCAAAAACGTTAGTTAAGTGTTGACGTACTATACGGATAAAATGAAGAGAAGCACCATTATGCGTGTACCACATTGCATTCTTCTATCAAGAAATACATGTTCCAATAAATTATTTCAATTTTGCTGCAAAAATTGTTCGCGTTTGTTTTGAATTATAGCGTGCAGGCGTTCATCAGCCCAAAAATTTAAATTGTGTGAGTTTATTATGCCATCTCTTGCAAAACTGGCCTCATCGGTAAATAAAATAAAGTTAGAAAAATTTAGATTTAGGTTATGTTGCTGTATAAACCAGTTGAAGTATTGAAGTCTTGTGGGGTAATGATCTGGAGACACAGTGTGTACTTTTTCAACGTGGTAGGGACGAAGTAACGGTTCTGTTAGAGTTTCATTTTGTAACGTTGTTTTGTGTCGCGAGCTTTCTTATGCTGTTTGAAGGGTTGTCAGCAATATCTTGCAAAATTTCTTCCTCTACGTGAAGGTCTCGTGCTCTCCTGAGAGGGTCCTCACCGCCACATCGCGGCAAAAATGACTCTGGATAAAACATGTAAAAAATTAAGTCGTTAACTCTAATAATTATTTTCTAATCATCTATTTACCTATTTCCCTTAGGCCTCGATCAACCCTTTGAAAGGTTTTTGAGCTTGGCAATGTTCGAGCTCGAATCTTTCATTAATTTCATGTGTGCCTTCGAAGAATTTGACAGCGCCTCACCACAGATTAAATGCATATCAGCATACTCTGCATAAAAATATTCTTCCATTTTTTAAAATTATTCTTACTTGAAGGCGGTTTTGACAAGTTACGTCAATAGTAATTCATAATGAAGGTATTAACAATAACAACCTGATTTTTACCTGTTTGTGTTTCGCATAAAAATCGATTTATTTTGAAAACTGCTAGTTTTATCGAAATAAACTGAGAATACCTTTTTTGAAGAGGAATGACCAAAATATATAAAAAATCAGTTTTCAGATCTGTAAAATGACACCTGTCAAAAATATGGCTGCAAGTCCGTTTCGGACTTCTCTGATGATCTAAAACATGTACTGTAGTATGGTTTAGTGAGTCTTTATCGCCTCGATAAAATATTAAAATTCCATTAAATTATGCAAGTCGGTTCAAAACTTAGAGCCGATAAGGTAAATCGCTGGGCTATGTATTCCGTTAAGGGGCACTTTAAGATTTTTTTTTCTATGACAAAGTAGGGTTATTTTGGATATACTGACCCAACACCCTGTATATTATTGCATTTTTAGATTCTGCGCAAGATTCTAGGCCCATTTTGTGTATCATGGCCTAAATCTAAGCGTTTTTAACATATATAAGTTTTTATGTCAAAAATTACGTTTACAGACCCTAAAATAATTATCAATTTTTCCTATAAGAAAACCTTTTTTACTCAATTTGGGAACAATTCCTTGTTGAAAAGAGCCTGCTTTATACGATTTTTATAATATTTTGAAAATTAATAATACAAGGTGTCCCAAAAATAAAATTAAAAATTAAATTGGAGAACTCGTCAAAAGACAATTTTTTTAAATGGAAACTCCCAAATTTTCTAATTTCATCTTATTTAGCATATCGAAAAATTTTTAATTTTCGAACTATTGCCAATTCAATATTTTTATATGGTGTATTTGCTGCGGATTTTAAATTCAGTTATAATCTTAATTCGCTATGACGTTTTACTCACAGCTGGCTATGACGGCATTGAAAAACAATCAAATGCTAAAGAAATGTATGAACCCCGTTTCCCAGATTTTTCACTGTTCGACTTTTTTATTTGGGGTACAATTAAAAATCGAATTTATATTATTCCTATAACAACTATGGAAGATTGCATGGAGCGAGTGGGGAATGAATTTGCAAGTTTATGATCCAAGTCAATAAGAAAAGCGAAAAATGTCTGGAAGTTCAAGAACGCTAGTTCGATCATTTACTAAAGAAAGAACTTTTTTTAATATAGAGTTATCTAATTTAAGTTTTTTTCTTTCTAAATGAAGCGTGTACTGTTATTTTGACGTATTTTGGATACGTTATTAAAATTTTTCGATAATCGTTTAACAGCACATAGCGATAGCTTCTGTTTTTGCGGATATGATGAATGTATCACACGTTCTTGATATAAATTTATCACATTCTCCATAAATAGCAAATAAGCTTAAATAATTTTCGTTGGTATAATTTAAACGCCCCGACATGATTATTAACAATTTTCAAATGGTAAGCGACAGCTTCTTTTTCAGTGCCGTCATAGCCAGCTATGAGTAAAATATCATAGCCAACCAAGATCCACAGCAAAATCACCATATAAAAGTATTAAATTGGCAATATTTCGAAAACTAAAAATTTTCGGCATGGACAATTTTACCACAAACTTACCCTAATTTTTAATGCTAAATAAGATAAAATTAGAAAATTTGCCGGTTTCTATTTGAAAAAATTGACTTTTGACGATTCCTTCAATTTAGTTTTTAATCTTATTTTTTAAACACCCTGTATTATCGGCTATCAAAATATTATAAAAGTCTAGTAAAGTAAGCCCTTTTCAAAAAGGAATCCAACACAAATTAAATAAAAATGCTTCCTTTTAGGAAAAATTGATAATTATTTTAGAGCCTGCAAACGTCATTTTTGACATCAAAACTTAAATATGTCAAAAATGCTTGGTCTTAGGTATAGGACATGATACACAAAATGTGCCTAGAATCTTGCACAGAATTCAAAAATGCAATAATATATACGGTGTTCCATTTAAAATAAGCTAGTTGACACCTACATCCGGTATAACCCGAAATGCCACAATCTTGAAATTATTTTTGCCGGTTTGCCCCATTGGCATTAGTATACTGCCAAATTTTCAAAATTTTAAAACTCTAGCACAGCTCTGATGTGTGTTTAGGATCATTATCTTGTTGAAATATACATCCCGGACCAATTAAACGAGTCCCAGAAGGCACTGCACACTTCTCTAATATGTTTTGTAACGTTTTTTTTTATCCTTTCTATTCGCACAAGATGCCGAAGGCGGAACCACCGAAATAGTTCCAAACCATCACACACCATCTACCGTCTTTAACTAAAGCCACAGTATATGGCTCGTTCACACATTCGTTGATCTACCGCCGGACGAAAACTCTTCGTTTGAATTCAAAAATTTCAAATTTGGATTCGTCAGTCTAGAGGACCTTTTCTCGATCTGCGGTTGTCCAATTCTTGTGTCGTCTAGCCTTATTTAGTCTCGCGTTTTTGAAACCGCTATGCCTCTCTTAAGACCTGCGTCAAGAAGTCTCCTTTGTATAGTGGATACACTGACAGGCATATCACGATTTATATTGAACTGTGCTGCTATTTCTGGTGCAGTTAAACGTCTATCACGTTTGTTTTGACCCACTATGCTGAAATTTTCATTGGAAGTTGTTGCTCTTGGTCTGCCTAGACGATGATGCAAATTGTTCCTTGACTCGCAAATTTCTTAATAATATAGTCAACAATTTGTCTTGGTATCTTTTGTAGTCTTAAAATCTCACGATATTCCTCAGTTTTACCAATTTTGTTCAAAAAACAAAACGTCCTGCGCACACAAAAAAATAAGAAAATAGCATTCAACTTAAGATATTGAACTGCGAAGTGTGTGTTTTCTGGACGAGTAACATCAGATAACTAATGCAAAATATTTTGTAGTAGTTTTTCTAAACTTTATTTATATTTATTACCCATTAAGTTTATCAACACTTGAAAGTTTAACTTCAAAGAAATTCCGACGATAACACTATTTTGGTTTTATGATCAGGAGTGGGTAAATAAAAATAAGCTATATACCTTTTCATTGTAGGTACGCATTTTGCAGCGAGACACAAATAATGAAACCTAATAAAATGGTTTTAGTAGATGAATTGTTTGTAATATAAAAAATGCAGATGGCCAATACTTTTAAGCGGTTATGTATGTTGCGAATATAGGTCCTGTAGTAACACTTAAATGTATGAATGATATTTTATTTTCCGATAATTTTAGTACTTCGGGTATTAACTACACAATAAAATTTATTACTGAGGAAGTACGAAGTTTCAAAAAATTATACCAGAATGGCATAAAATATTAAACATAAAACACTGAAATAGTAAATACGCCACTGATATTTCCATAACAGATCTAGCTGTGTCTAAAAATAGTCACCAATCTATACAAGCTCAAATAATGTCCATTTAATTTCCAACGATGTTTTGCAGCGAATCGGTTGTCGTGCGTTGAATTTCATATTTCACACAAATTACTTTAACGAGTGAAATAATTTGACATGTAAAGTTTCCTTCCCGAATTGGATGCTCGCTCACAGCGTAAAATATGTCGCAGGCGAAAACAGAGAAATAAGAAAGCCGATAACGACTTTTAGAACATTAAAAATATATTCAGTGAAAATTGATCGTCATCTTTGAAATTTGAGGTTAAAGAATGTAATTTGATGGTAGCAAATTTTCCAATTTATAGCGATGGGCGAAAAATGATTAAGCCTTGTGCTAGTCGTTAATTTCTTCAATGTTTAAATCAATATAAAATTTTGATTTAAAAGGTAGACCTTGATAAATGACTGATTTATATGTACAGGGTCTCCAATTTTCGACACTTTTACAGGGTATCTCTATTATTATTTAAAAAAATTACTTGAGATTTTCGCGAAATTCTACTGCTTTTTTGTTAAACAAAACGTACTACAAACAAAATTTTCCTAACACTCTCTGTTGATACGGTGCGAACTTGATAATTTTTCATTTACAAGGCAACCTCGTATCTTACTTAAAATGTAAGTTAACAGAAAAGTATTTGTGCTGTAGAGTTTTTACATAAAATTCGCGGGCTTCCTTTGTTTTTCTCTAAATGCGTCAGATTTTGAATTATTGGCCAAACTTATGTTAATTTTAATAAAACACCCTGTATATTATTTGACAGCTCGATTCAAATTTTTCAAGCTTCTCAAACATGTCTAACTTGATTTTACTAATAAATCTGAAATTTTGATTTATTTGAAAATTCAGACTTAAATTCGCGGTAGACTATGAATTATGCATATTATTAAAAACACTAGTCAACAAATACAAAAAAAATTGCGACTGATGTTATAAAGGCTGTCCGTGAGAGTTTAAAGCATCCTGATTGCGAATTTAACGACAAAAAATTTCCACCACATATAGATTTTGAGTTATAAAATGTATCAGTTATTTTGGTATTTAATACAAACATTTTTAAATAATATTTATACGTAAGTTTAAAACAATAAAGGAAACAAGATATTTTAAGGATAACAAGATTTATTTACAAAAATACAAATTAAAATACGTTTATGGTAACTCTTTTGTACATAACTTGTTTGCAAATGTTGACTTTTTTTATATTCTTGATCGCTTTCTCTCGTAAGGAACCAACAAAAATCCCCTATCATTGTTGGATCCCATCAGTCTTGGTAGCGTTGCTCCATTGTTAATATATCTTGAGGAAACCTTTCTTCTTGCTCGTCACTAACCGCACCCAAATTTTCTGTGAAAAATTGGAATAGGAGTGCAAGTAGTGTATTTTAAGAGACATGCCACCGCCCATTTTGCAGTAGCTTTCAAATAGTTCTTCTACAAGTTTTTCGTAGTTTTCTACTTTTTTGTTTCCTAAAAACTTCGAAACAATTATTTTAAAAGAACTCCAAGCAGCGAATTCAATATCACTTAATTTCTGATCAAACGGTTGATATTTTAGTATTTTTCTAATTTGTGATCCAACAAATATCCCTTCCTAAATTTGTTTAAAGTATTTAATCTCTTTTTTATCTAATGCTTTAACGGAATTTTGAATACTTCCCAGTTTAATGTGTATAGTGGAGGTAACAGGCATCAATAAGAGGTATATTCTTTACGTTAGCTTGACCTGGAATATATTGATCTGTCTGAAGCCATTCTCTTGCTTGGTAATGGCTCTGTGTTGCTCTACTGTTCCAAAGGCAAAGAAATCAGCAATAGTTCCTAAATCCACCCTGAAGCTCTAGTAATAGTCTTTTAGGTAACAACATATTTGCCACTTATACGTATCATCACAGCTTATTGCATTTAGAATAAGTGACATACTTTCGTATGTTTTCTTTATGTCAACTACATGTGCAAGAGGAATAGAGGACCTTTGTTGCCATTATGGAGCAGAACTGCTTTTAAACTTATTGAAGAAGAACCTATAAATAAGAGCCATTCGTCCGGGTTAAATACAAATCCTAATTTTTTGGATTAACACAAACAAACATTTATTTATCCTGCCGAGTAAAAAAACGAGGATAGCTCCTGAATACGGCTCCTAAATATTGTAACTTTGGTTCTAGTGGCTAGTAAATTCCATTGTTGTAATCTAGACCTTAATACTTCAGCATGCTCTTTGAACAAATGGAGGTCCCGAACTAGATCGTTTAATTCAGGTTGTTCGATTAAATGGGGTGCTTTTCCTTCACTTTCGGGAAAATAAGAATCGTCCTTTCCTGACACATTATTGGGTTCTCCCTTATCATCATATATTTTTAAATCTTCCTCCCATTTTGCGTGCGCTCGAACTGGTAAACCTCCTTCATGAAGAACTGGTTTTATTGTTGAGGGAATATCCGGATATTCAATATTATGTTTGCTCTTTCTTAAAAAAAAACAGACACTTTTATTATGCAAAAGTAACAATCGTTAGAATGATTTATTGGTTTTCGCCAAATTATTGGAACCGCAAAAGGCAGAGAAGAGCGTTTACCATTTAACCAGTTATTTAGATTTGCTGCACAGGCAACATATGTGAGGAGCCATATCCCGATATTGATCCCCAACAAGACATCCAAAATACATAAAATAAGTTACTTTGGTAATTTTGTTAATTGTGCTTTTCTACGACTTAGGGGTAAACTGACCAAATATGTAGTGAAAACTATCCGCGGGGTTAACACAGTCACTTTAGACACTTTTGTACTGTCGCGTCCGTCGGTTCAGAGATGCGATACCTCGTTTACAGGCGTCAACTAACTTTATTCAACACTAATACAAGGCTCTTACTATCGCCTTATTCGCGCACTTCGCTTCTCTATCTAATACCTCATCACTATTCGTGCTAAACCATTACTAATGATGCGACACCAATCCAGCTGCTTTTATAGGCGTTCCGTACTTCTGGTATTTTCTAGAAACATCGGCTATCGGAAGTTCGAAAAGCGACGGCGTACTTCTCGTATACAGAGGCCATCTATAAGTAGATTCGGCTCTGGGCAGAGTAAAATTTGGAATTATATGGATTTAAATGGATACTTCCGTTATTTTAAGCCCTGGGGAGTTGAGACTTTATGGTAGATTTGTCATCCCTAGACACCCCACGTGGTGTTGCCCGATTGTGTACAATTTCCCTAATTTATGAAAAACGTAAATTTGGCAGCGTCGCGCTCCGATATATTACAAATTACTTTTTAAAATAATGTGATTAAAATACTCATTCTTTTTTTGTTGAAAAAACCATATATGTTAGGAAGTTTTTACCATCATTTTCGCATTTAGAGACGAAAAATTAACCAAAGACTTCCTTTTACATTACAGTCGCAAATTGGCTGTAAAGTAATGTAATAAGACCTTTGGTACAATATCATGAGTATTTAGGATAAGTCTTCAAGGCCCTTAAAATATATCTAATGCAGTTTAAGAGTTGAAAGCAATTTTTTTAAAAAACTAGACTTCAGACATTCCCAAAAGGCAAACAATGTTTAATCTTAAACAATCAAAATTTCAGTAAGAAATAAAGAAATCTTTCTGCCATATTTAAATAGTTTGTTATATATGTAATTCTCCTTTCAGGCAGAGAATATGAAAAATATATGTACAAACAGTTTATTTCCTGCAAATATCGCTCTGGTCCTCTCTCCATACGCGTTTCGATCACCTCATGATCTCGTCAGTGGAGCTGTATCGGACCGAGAGCAACATTAGCAGGAAATAACTGATATATGAACCATAAATTTCAAGGTATGTAGGCAGGATATTACACCTGCCGTCTACCAACTTCGATGTCAGACTGAAAAATATCGCCAGTCGAACGACATCTATGAATCAACGGAGTAACGTGAAATTTTTAAACAATCAAAATTTCAGTAAGAAATAAAGAAATCTTTCTGTCGTATTTAAATAGTTTGTTATATATGTAATTCTCCTTTCAGGCAAAGAATATGAAAAATATATGTACATACATGTTGCTCTCGGTCCGATACAGCTCCACTGACGAGATCATGAGGTGATCGAAACGCGTATGGAGAGAGGACCAGGGCGATGTTTGCAGGAAATAAACTGTTTGTACATATATTTTTCATATTCTCTGCCTGAAAGGAGAATTACATATATAACAAACTATTTAAATACGGCAGAAAGATTTCTTTATTTCTTACTGAAATTTTGTTTGTTTAAAAATTTCACGTTACTCCGTTGATTCATAAATGTCGTTCGACTGGCGATATTTTTCAGTCTGACATCGAAGTTGGTAGACAGCAGGTGTAATATCCTGCCGACATACCTTGAAATTTATGGTTCATATATCAGTTATTTCCTGCTAATGTTGCTCTCGGTCCGATACAGCTTCACTGACGAGATCATGAGGTGATCGAAACGCGTATGGAGAGAGGACCAGAGCGATATTTGCAGGAAAAAAACTGTTTGCACATGTATTTTTCATATTCTCTGCCTGAAAGGAGAATTACATATATAACAAATGTCTAATCTTATTAGTGAAACATTTTATTTTGGGTACTGTTGAAAATGTTTGCCATTTTCCCTGATACCGAATTGGCACATTTCTGTGATTTTTCCTAAAACATTTGTTGCATTGCGAAGTTCTTCTACCGAACCATGTCGAGTCCTATAAACCATGTTTTGTAAAAACCCTCTTTCTAATGAATACAATATTACAATTCATTTGGTTTTTATCGACTACAATAAAGCATTTGATTCTGTAGAGCTATGGGCCATATTTCAGGCTATGAACAATGCTAGAATACATTCGAGATACTGAGACTTTCTTAAATATGTATATGAAAAGGCTACACGTTATTTTCAATGACGAACTAACAACCGATAAAATAGTTTACAAGGGGAAATAAGGCAAGGAAACACTATCTCGCCGAAACCTTTTACGCTGACATCAGAGGATGTCTTCAAACAGCTGAAAAAAAGGCTTAAACGTAGATGGAAGATATCCGAGCCACATCCGATTTGCAAACGACGAGGTCCTTATCGGTAACATCTTGCAGGAACTACAGGGTTTGACCCAAGAACTGAAAGCAGCTTCAGAAAAATTGGGTTGACTTTGATTCTAACAAAAACTAAAGTCTTGACTCCATAGGAGACACCAATTTATGTTGGAAACAATAAAACTGAGAAAGTAGCAAAGTATGTCTACCTAGGTCATGAAATAAAACTGAGTAAATAAAACCGAGAAACCGAACTGAGTAGGAGGATTAGAATGACACGGACAGCCACCGGGACACAGAGCTACGTCCTGAAAAGTCCCAACATACCAATCAACTTTAAAATCAAAGTTTTTTACACATGCACTCTCCCCGTCATGAATTACGAACTATAAACAGCAACACTAACAGTGAAGACAGCTTGAACTACCTAACGAGCAATAGGACAAATTATGCTGAGAGCAACTCTTATGGACCACATACGAAATGAGGAAATACATCTACGAACTAAGGTAGAGGATGTAATAAAACGTGTGGCAACTTTAAAGTGGACTTGGGTAGGATCAAGAAAGTTGGAAGGGGTAAAAGGAAGGAGAATACCCTAAACTAAATTTGGCTCCTCATATAACTCTGTACTCCCCTCAATGTGGCTATGCTGCACTTGCGCAGTAGGTCAAGGGACAGGACTGGATTTGAGAAACCTCTTATTTATGTTGCTATATTGAAAAATTACAATTTAAAGTTGAGGTTATAAAACGACTAATGAAATAAACACTGCCTTAAAAGAAATTTAAACATAATTCGAAATAAAATCTTATCTTATCTACAATGTTAAAAAGGATCTGGCCATAGAGATTAACTATATGTTACTCTTCCTTTGTGTTATTATTAAGTAAAGTGTTTTCCATGTACCTTCTAAACTTTAAAATAATTAATTTCTGGTCAAAAAAAAAAATGAAAAAATGATAAAAACTACACACTATCGCAAACAAAAATTTAAAATCGTCGATCTATTAAAAGATGTAATACAAAAAACGTAGGTACTTACCGAAAATAATGAATTTCCGGGATCGAACCACACGATTTATAAAACAATACCATACACTGATACATTGTTATAAATTAAAGTCTATACAAATGTCTTGACAACATATACAAATATAAATTCCGAAATTTAACTAATGATACTGCACCGCACAACAAAGAAAATAAGCGTTGAGGACGATGGCAAACAACCGCATTAAACATAAAGAATACGCCGTGACGCCAATCATGTCGCAAACCCTGCTCTGGTTTCCCGTTCTCACATTGCTAACTTCATGCAACAAATTTACTACGAAATTTCTTTTTGCGCTTGCTCCACATAGCCAGTCGATGTCAATTTAGTTTTCCATCCCCTTCCAATTTTCTTGGGTAAGACACATTGCTAGACAGGAAGCGGATGAGAGATGAACGAAACGCCTACTACAATGGCGACCGAGACGACACAGGAGAAGTATGGAACGACCGCCGTAGAGATGGATCGATGACATCGACAAGTCGGCAAGCAGTAGTACCAGATAGCTAAAGACAGAATGGAGTGAAAAAGACGAACGGACGCCTACATCCAGGAGTAGATAGCAAAGAGCTGTAGAAAGAAGAAGAAGAAAGATGTGTATTTATTCTTTAAAACAATTTTAATACAATTATCTAAGACAGTTAAATTAATTAAACATTTTTTTACTAAAATGCAAAATTTTTCATATACATTATAGAGATTTGAATATTTTAACAATACAATTCAAATATTTTGAAGTGCATAGGCTTCAAATTAAATATAATAATAATAATCATCATTATCTTGTTAAACAGTTTCAGTTTTGTTTATAATAATATTTAAATTTTTCGGCGCATTTGGGACACATGGTTTTTTTTCCAACATTTTCAAAAATTGAAATATCAAATTTAGCCATTTTCGTTTCATCAAGCTGATTTTATTATTTTATTCTACAGCCTAGTCAGCTTGTTTATGTCATTAATTAATAAGATTATCTCCTACCCCTACAATTATTTCATGTCGTTTAAGCAATGTATTGGTGGTTGTTGGAATACTTAATTCAGGTAGAATTGTATTAATTTGTGCTTCTCTAATACCCGCATCAATTAAAGCTTAATTTTTTTAATATAAATCATAAGTTTTAAGAAATTTATATATATATATATATATATATATATATATATATATATATATAAAGTTATATCATTACATTTTATGCATCTTCATTAAAAATACTTATTACTCCTAAAAATTTCCTCTTTAACGACATGTCCTAAAGATATTGGTAAATCACAATTTTGTACACCACAAATAATCAGCATCACTCGGTTATTAAACATACACATCTTAGAGAATGAAATTTTCTCATAATTTACATTTTCTAGCATTCAGTATATGTACACGCCATTGTTTAGGTTAGAGACTTACAAACATACCGGCATCTTTGCCATGAGATAATCGAATATTATGAGTAAACACTTTATTATTTTGTACACTTATTTATAATGAAAGAGTAAGCTAAGACTGTCTCGGACATAAACATAAACAGTAAAAACACAACGTTGCCAAATCACACACTAGTCAAGACCAGCTGATTTAAATGAAATTCCGTATTTAATTATGTAACTAAACCTCAAAATATGGATAGTAAATGCCAAGATATCAAACTGATGTTTCGAGGTTGCAGCTTTATATAACGTACCAACTCTCTTATTAACATTATTTTCTTAAAAGTAAATTTTATTTGTTTAAAAATATTTATATTCTGAAGTAAATAATTACATTAGCAAATTTTTAATAATCGTAGATACTATATTACATGAATTATGGTAAATTTGACTTAAAAGTTTTTTACTAAGTTGTTAATTGTTTCACTAATTAAAATATATCATGGATTATAGGTATGTCTTTGTATTTTTATGTAAATAAGTTTAAAAGTCTTATTAACAATTTTTTTTCTTTAAGCTTAAACTGGCCTGTTTATTTTAAGCTCATAAATTTCAATAAATTAACTATGAATTGAAATATTTACCAAAAATAGAAAGGGTTAATTAGAGTTTTTAAAACATTAAAAATATACCTGCTTAGTGAACAATAATTAATCAAATTGTTAGAAATGAGAGGTTAAAAAAATATGTAGTAGATTTTAAGGACCAAGACTACAAGTCAAAATTACGTAAATTAAGTTTTTCGCTAGCCGTTAATTCCTTCAATATTTGAATTGCGCTCTTGATATGGTTCTGTGGAGATAGTCGAAACTCTTATTTAGGAGAGAACATTCACAAAAAATGTCTTCCTTTCTTTTAACAGTCTTCGGGAGAAAATACAACTTTTTGAATGCACTCACTTAAACATAGAAAAATTATAAAGTTTTACTACCTCTCAGACTTTAAACTCGATAGGTTCTCGGTATTATGTTTGACTTGACGCCTCCATCTTTTGATGGCTAAGAATACTTCTTTCTAAGGTTTATCATTCTTGAAAATTACATTAGAGCCGCTCCTAGAGTTTAAATCTCCAATATTAACCAACAGATTTGAATTTAAAAAATCACTAACCTGATTGTTTTACTTTATAATTTACCATAATTTGAGAAAATATTAAATTTCCAAAATTAGTAAACTTTTCCATTAACATCCTATTCCAAAATAGAAGGTAAAAGTAAAGGACCTCAAATAACAATTATGCCACGTTCATGCCTAAAATAGTCTAATATGCGTAATATGGGTATGCACAAACAATTCTAATTAATTTGATTTTGTTGGATGTTACTTAGTGGAAATCCATAATAATTTTAAATTGGGATAAGTAAAATACATTCTTACTTAAATTCCCAGTTTTTTTTTTGACACTACGACTCGTTTCACTTCTCGGCAACTTCTTCAGGTATGGTATACAATCTTGTAGGGTTATGCTATTTCAACTATCAGTATAGCAAGAGAATATGGATGTTGTGTATAAACATTGGATCCTTAAATTGTATGATTTCACAAGTTAGGAAATTCCAGTAAATTATATTATACTTTAACAAAAGTACTTTTACATTTATATTAGAAAAACTATTTTAGTACTCTGTTCTAACACGGGTAGAGACAAAGTCCTATTTCAGATTGCAAGGAAATATCAGGAAAGGGTAGAAGCCTTTCCCATCGCAGTGCACCGCCACCTGCCGACCGGTTCGAACTCATTAGTTCTCCTCAGTAAGGATGCAAACGATGTTTCTAAAATATCGAGACTTTTACTGAGGTAGTGAATATTTTTAACATTAATACTTTAATTCCAAGTAAGTATCGATACTTTTTTGTAGTATTGACTTAACAAATTCCCGCGTAGAATAAATATATCATCGGAATTAGAACCCGTTGTGTGATTGCTGAATAACGTGATAATATTTTTATTTATTTTTGGAAATATGTTAATAAATAATGCGAGTTCTTTTATTTCTTGTTAGTCACACTGATTCTATATAAGCCTTTTTTAATTGCATTATTTAAACTTACTACATTACTACAACATGTTAAAGGGTATGTCTATTCGAGAAAAAAGTAACCGCTCAACAAAGTATGAGTTTCTGGTTACTTCAATTATTATTTTATTTTTAATATGTAAATACTATTTAACAATATTTACCGATAAAAATAAGTATTTAAGTCCACTTTTTTGTTGATATTTATTATAAACCTCGCAATTGTAGTAATTTTTAACACTAAAAATTCTCAGAGAAGTCACGACGAGCAAACAAATAGAAATAAATATTTTTATGTCTATCAAATATTCAACAAGCCCCCTTACCTACCGACCATAAACAACGTTCAAACAAAATTATTGTTTAAATCAAAAAATGTTATACAGGGTGTCCGGGAAAATTTGGGAAATCTCCCGGTTATGAAAAAACACGTGAAAGGAATACTACAAGTTCATATAAACTTTTTTCGTATAGGCCTCCTGTTCGGAGATATGGGGTCCCCAAGAAATCAAGTTTTTTACACATAATTATTGAACCACTCGGTATATTTCAATTTTTTTAATATGATGTATACCAGATAAGACCCTTCAATTTCTATCCAAGAAAATGTGAAATACTCACAGCTACAGGGACGGACCAGCTGTGACACTCATGACCCCATTTTTTTTAAGTCCTATACGATAAGATCTGTGGACAACGTTTTTTACATACCTTTAACTATTGACTAAAAATCAAGTACCCATCTTTGTCCCTATCAAATGTTCAACATTCAACCTTATGATAAAAAAAATTCGATTCAAAATCAGAATTTACCTCTTTAGTTAAAAACATCTAATTCTGTGAATTGCAGTTCTATCTAGGTCGCAAAAAATGTACGTTTTATTTTGTCAGCACCAAAAACAAAATATAAATATCCTGCATTTTAGAACTTGTCAACTTTCACATCGCTGACACATTGATTCTTTACTTGGATATTAATTTACCGATTTTTGAATTTCGTGGTAAAATTAATTGTGAAATAATTCAAAATATGCAATACGCGTTTATTGAGTATGTAGATATGCATCTGATGGTCTTGCATCTTGCAATGCTTTGGAAGCCAGAAGGTTATATCACGACAGATATCCTAATCGTACTCTTCCATATCAGAAAATATTTCAACAAGTTGACCAACGTCTAAGGGAAAATAATAGTAGGCGATTCCATTTAATAAGGTAATATTAAATTTCTTCATAATTTTACGAAATTTTGGGAAAAGAAGTACTGATACTGGTCGAGGAAGAATAGTACGTAGGCCGCAATTACAGGAAAATATTTTAAATGCTGTAGATGACACTCCATCAACGAGCACTCGAAAATTATCAGCGCAGTACATGAAGTTCTTCAAATAAAGCAGCTATATCCATATCATTTGAAAAAAAGTGCATGAACTGATTCCTAAAAATTTTCCCCGTAGAATGCAATTTGTAAACTGGCTACTAGATCAGCAATGAAATAATGTATACTTTATTAGCACTACTCTTTTCATGGACGAAGCAGGGTTTACCAAAAATGGTATCACAAATTTACACAACTTACATGTATGGGCTGATGAAAATTATCATGCAACTATTATTTCGCATCATCAACATCAGTTCCAATCAATTAATGTCTGGGCAGGAATCATTGGCAATTTTTTTAATAGACCATTCGTATTGCCGGTCCGACTTAATGGAGAACTTTATTTGGAGTTCCTACAGAACGCTTTTTATGATTTAGTAGAGCACTTACCACTTGAAACCCACCGAAACATGTATTACATACACGATGGAGCACCACATCATTTCAGCTGTGGGGGAGCACCTAAATAACGTGTATCCAAACCGTTGGATTCGTCGTGCCCGCGAGTATATCAGACTTCTCGGAGCCCATGTTGAACTCTCTTACGAAGTTTTTAACTAAGCAGTTAGTATAACTTTTTATTGAAACTATGAAGACAGGGACAAATTCCTCTTTTTCATATTCAACCCGACATAAGAAGGGACTAACAGTGTAAATAAAATGACATTTTTTCGAAAACGGTTAGGATTACCGACATGAATGAACTGTATTTAATTTTTAGTCAATAGTTAAAGGTATGTAAAAAACGTTGTCCAAAGTTCTTACCATACAGGGCGTTAAAAAAATGGGGTCATGAGTGTCTGTGCTAGTCCGTCCCTGCAGCTGCGAGTAATCACAACACTTTCTTGGATAGTAATTTGAAAGGTCTTACCTGGTAAACATCATATTAAAAAAAAATTGAAATATACCGAATGGTGCAATAATTATGTGTAAAAAATTGATTCCATTGCAGCTCTTTGGAAGCCCATATCTTCGAAGAGGAGGCCTATACGAAAAAAGTTTATATGAACTTGCAGTATTCCTTTCACTCGTTTTTTTCTATGTCCGGAAGATTTTCCACATTTTCCCGGATATCCTGTATAAATTTTTCGATACCGATATCTGAGGGTATCGATACATTTTTAGAAAATATCAGTTGACATCGATATCTTGTAGAAAATTATCAACTTGGTAAGCTAAATGGTCAAAACGTTAAATTCGATAGTGTCGTCACGAACGGTGGTCGTCCAATTAATGCATATGGCGAAGGCGTTCGGAAACAAAGAAAATTATTATTTATTTTTAAATGAATGGTTTTAATATTTTGACGTTTTTAATTTTGTGGGATTAAAATAAGTTTATTTAAACAAACAAATACAACAAGACCATAAAACTTCAAAAAATGAATATATTGCTTTAAAAAAACTATATCTTTTACAAAATAAAAGGAAAATAATTTTCTATCTATTGGACTTTTATTATCTAATATTTATACATAAATAAAAATATTTTAAATAAGTACAGATAAAAAGGACATTTTTAAAACCAAACAGAAACTTTTTTTTGACATACCTGGTAAACATAATTTAGTGGACGTTGCGTTCAGGGCCCGTATCCTCGAAAGCGTGATGTGAAAAGTGATGTGAATAGCGATGTGAACTGTCACTTCATACTTTTGACAGTAAAAGCAGTAATCTTGAAAAAGCAATGTTGCCAAATATGAACTTGCTAAAACCCGCGGATTTCAAGAAATAAAATGGATGACAGATTGAATTGAGTTGTCAGCCCGAAATTTGTCCGTAGTATGTTTTGTAGCCATTTTAGGCGAAAAGTAGTTTTAGTACGTCAAATTAACCGCCAAAAGTAAAAAAAAAATAGTATTGTTGTTGTTGATATTGTTGTGAAGTTATTGATTTCCATTAAAATATTTGTACTTGCCCTGGATTAAATTTATTTTATATCACTTAACAACCAAGAAATATAGACCAAGCCATCAGTCAAATATTTTGGTGTAAATATAGACCACAAAATTATCTTAAATTGACACTGTAGAACTGTTTAAAAAAGTGCATAAAAAGAACTAAATACTTTAGGATTCTAATATATAAAGAAAAAGGACTATCAAGAAAAACAGCAACTCATATATACAAAGTAATATACTGACGTCAAATGGAATACATGCCCCCTATATACAGTAAGTGCAGAAAGCCAGCAGTGATGAACCTTGAAACGGTGAAAAATACAACTCTACGTAGTATGATTAAAAGCCATCATCCCAATCCACTACAGGAACTATCCAATCAGTTATTTATTGTATGAATTCGCAAAATATCCTGCCTCTTACTGCAAGACGTCCTGTCTTGACAACTAAATTTGAGAGAAAACTTGAAACTTCAACTATGATAGAGAAACTGTTTAAGACCAAGGACCGAAATCAAAGGCCAGACAGAAAACGTCCATTAAAGATTCTGACAGATCTCACATTCAACTTTTAATATAATTCTTCTATTTTATGAAGATTTGTAGAGCCTTAAAAATCAAATGTACCATAAATAAGGTTTTTATGCTGAAGGACGTCATCTATAGGGTTCATATTTATATGTTCCGACAAATTATAATCATAATATTTATTTAATTGCAGTGTAATATAGTGTTTAATACAGTCTAATTAAGTTAAAAGCTGTAGTTAACATTATTTAAATATAAAATTTGTTAATTATTTAAATAAAAGTTTCAAATGGCTTACAAATTGTTATCTTTCAAATTTATTATAAGTTGTGTCATGAAAAGAATTATGTTAGACTTAACTGTTTAAAACTAAGATTCTTGGCTGTTATGAAGACAAGCATTTATGTTAACTCCATAAACAGAACTAGCCGTAGAAAAATACTTTTAAATAGCACGCTCATACAATTGAGTTATGAATAGAATCTCCTGTAATAATTTTATATTTCTGTAATCTCAAATTTTCTTAATATGTGCGAGACATATTCAACTTTCTAAAGATATTTTAATTAAAAATTTGAAAATATTAAAAACATTGGGTACCACAACAACTGTTTATTCAAAAAATAAAACGTCTTAAAGAAACGGTTCGTCAACATATTACTTTTTTTAATGATGAGTTATTTTGAACAACCAAAAATAAAATAAGTTTTTTTAATATTAATCGTCAAATATGTCATTCAGCGGCTGACATTTCATTTGCGCATGTTTCACCGTTCGCTTGCCTTCCACCGGGCAAACAAGGATATGAGAACGCGTCAAGAATACACATTCGCCACTTTTTCACCGTTCTCTTCACGTTCCCCAGTTCGAGGATACGGCCCCAGGTACGGGTCTTAATCAGGTACACATCCATTATCATGTGGAGGTCTTATTAAAGTGCAGATCAATATCCTGTTGACGTTATCGTCAGACTATGCATAATTTAAGTTGAGGACTGACCACACAAATCAGGCACAAAAATTTTATTTGTATAGACCTTTGATAAAGTAGTAGAGTAAGTTCTTACAATATAGATATTTTTAACAAAAAGATTCTACAGTTCCAAGAAGCGAGCAGTTACAGACATATCAAAAAAATTAGTTCACTAAAATAGTATGAAAGAATATAGACATTCAGTTATTATATTTAGTCGTTAAATTATGGTTACATACCTGGACTAAAATCCTTACTGATACAGTAAATACACCTACAACAAATAAAAATAAAGCTTAATTATGTAGTACATAGGTAATAATATGCAAAGCTAGAATATGTATCACTTAATAGTTTTTGTCGACAGAGCTCTAATTAACACCACTAGTTATATACATTACTTTGTATTTTAGCCCTCATAACTACTATGAAAATCTTCTAACCACAACTCGAGTAATATTTTTATTGTTTTGGATTAAAATAACTTATTGTATGTAACCATTTATGCAGTGTCTTATTTGGAAATACAAAGTTTTCAACTTTCCTTTCCAACAATAGATTAACTTTTGAACCCCTTAATAAGTAATTACCTTCAAATTTTTACCAAAATGTTATAATAAAGTTCTGTTATGATACAAATACTGCTGAAATTATGTTATAGGAAAAATGTTTCCTAAAATATATATCATAAAATATGATCGCCACCATGTTAAAGAAACTTGAATAATAAATACTTACCTAAACATAATTAAAGTACTCCATTAGTATCCAACATATTTTTTCACTATGTTAAAAACAAATAATAAATTGCTGACAATACTTAATAAAATTCTCTCAAACTACAACAAACTAACGCAGCACAACCGTGACAATCGGCGACATGATTTAATAAATGGACAGAACGGTTCTAATTAGATCATTTCAATTTCACTTGAAATTTTTGATTCTTGAGATTTGAGGTAGATGACAGTATTGATAGTTGTGATTATTTCAATCTAAGTTTCAGATGCCTGCCTAAACATAAGAAAACCGAATCCTTTATATCTATATACTATACACCAACGGTCAATATAATTGAATTCACCATTGGTATATAGTATAAAGGTACTTTTACTTAAAATAAGTTCAATAAAGGTGAGTTATTTAAATCTATTATTTAATAATATATTTTTTAAGTTTATTTCCTCCGATTCAAATAGATTTAATTTGGGTCCTGTAGTTTCGATATATAAAACTTTAAAATAATGGTTGTAACTATGATTTGTTTTTACTGATGGTTGGAGTAATTAGAATCGTTTTTACCATTCATAAAGCTATTAAAGTGTTCTATGATTCTTTTCCAGGTAAAAGTTCTTTAAAAAGAATCAAAGAACATTTTAAACTATAAAAACAATTCGAATTACGCCAACCATCTAGTAAAATCAAATTATAGTTTCAACCAAAATTTTAAAATTTTACATATCGAAACTAAAGGATCCGAACTTTTGAATCACTGGAAATAAATAAAATCAAAAATAAAAATATATTATTAAACAATTAAATAAATCCAAAAGAGAATAGATCCCTGCCTAGCTAGCAATTAAAACATGTTCATACTTACGAAGATGAGCATACAACTTAATGCAGCAATGTATGAAGTTCTAGCCATCCACAGACTAACAAATCTGTAGTGCTCACCAGAAACGACATTTCTGGAAAAGAAAAAATATTGACATTTTTGATTTTCTTTTTATATTGAAATATAGCATTACTACCAAATTAGAATTTTTCGAATGAGATTCGAAACCTCTAACTGTTCTAACTTTCTGGTTTTAGGTAGCGTAGTTGACAAATGAAAACATCTTACCATAAGACATTCATCATATTTCCATGTCATACAAAAAAAATCTGTTCACTTAAAAAAATAGTTATAGATATATCGAAAAAAGTCTGATTGAAAATAAGATACTTCTGGGTAAATTAAAAAAATATTTAAAAAACAAATTTATCACATTGCAGTAAAGTATATTATTTAAAGTAATATTATCTTATGTGTGTGAAGATTGACTAAAATCTGCTGTTCTTGTCTTTATTATTGTTTGTTTATACAACGTTTCGATTGGGTTATATCTCTTATCGTTATCAAGTATAAACTGAATGATTTCTCTTGAGGCTATGGCCTTATATATAAACTATGTCCATTGAAGCGTCGGTCCACTAAAGGTTAGAATTAAATAACATAAAACCCATACAACAAATGGGATAAAATCGAAACCTAGTATACGCCTGAGACATAACACACGGTATAAAATGGCCTGAAACCATAGTAATATATATGGAACATGAAAAAGTTAAAATTAATGGAAACAGCTTAATTTCAAAATAATTATAGGATCTTCAGGAAACCCAGTGTTGACATACTTAATCTTTGGCAACCACTACTTTGTAACATTATTGAGGTGTGTACAGTGAAGTAAAACTTCAAGCGTCAATGAATATAGTTTATGTAAAAGCTTTTAGCCTCAAGAAAAAACTTTCAGTTTATGTTTGATAACGATTATAGATACAACCTAATCAAAACGAAGACAAATCAAGTCCGACAACCATACATTAGTAAATTTTACCACAGTACTAGACCACCAGAATTATTGTCGTGTATATACTACCATGCCGGTATCGTACTATTTGGAAAATGACAGCATTTTTATAAAAGACTGTTGTAGTAAAAACACGACCGTAATTTAAATATAACCAAAACGTTGATCATATACAAAGTAAACAAAAAATAATATGAACCTTTACAATACATAGCAACTAAAACTTAATAGGTTACCGTGGAATGGAGAGAATTTTTGAAATAAATGTAACCTTGATTCTTTACAATTATGTTAATAAGACCAATGGTCACATCAAATTAAGATCTCAATTATTAAAATAATGGTCAGTCAGTCCTTTGTTTCATTGTTAGGGAGGAAAATAGGCATGCTGACTGAATGTAGAAAAATATTCCACGATGTTTTTACTTTATACAAAATAAATCTTATTTCCTCAAAAAATTTATGTTTTGAAGGAAAAATTGACATTTTTAAAATACAATTTAAATTTCGCACCAAAACGCTAGAATAGTAATGGCGTCCGTCTGTGACGTCATCCTTTCGTAAACACTTGACAAGTTGCATCTTATTGCTTGTTTCGATTCATAGTTTCCATTATTTTGTGCGATAATCATGAATTCTAATGTGTATCGATGGTGTGCAGTTCCTCCATGTAATAATACATCGATAAAAACTCCAAATAAGTTATTTATTAACGTGCCAATAAAGAAAAATATCAGAAATACGTGGCTAAATCTTGCAAGGCGGGACCCAGCTTCTGTATCTGTTAATTTAGTAATTTATTTCTGCAAAGATCATTTTGATGTAAGTATTTATTTTATATAAATAAGTGGCGAAGCTCGCACACAAAATATATGGAAGGTAAATATTTGTCAATTACACTGTCGATCCCGTATGAGGTTAGGTTTTATTTCTTTATTACTGTATTATATTTTAAGTTCCTAACTAAAAGCTTTTTCTTTTTCCTGTTATCAAATAATATGGAAAATTATATACAGTACCATGTAATTGGTTCAGTTTTACAAGAGCGCATAAAGTCAGAGTGTGTACCCACCAAATTTGAATGCTAACCAGGCAGAAGCAAACGAACTTCTGACACCTCTGAGCGTCCACCTACAGAACATTTAGAACTCGCAGGCACTTCATCAGAAAGTTCAGGTACATACCCATTGCTTTTTTATAACAGTAACCTGTTTTATTTAATTCAAGTGTATATCTTTTCAGGTTGCCGATTTAATCATAACATTATAGGTAGTTACTTTTTCAAACAATCTTTGTGGTAACAATTATTATTATTATATAGTCTGTCGCAAAAATCATAGTACATAGTAATGTGTTAATAGTTACAGTTTGTTCACAAGTACTTCCTTTTATTTTTTAGCTTTGCACACAATTAAAGATCTAGAAGAATACCACATTTCCAAAATCAGCTGATAAATCAGTACAAGTATATATATTATACAAATTCAGAAGTAAAGCTGTCCAGACTGAAGTTAAAACAGTACACCAGTTAACCTCGCTCCCAGCATCAAGCAGTCGATTCTTGGCAAATTTGAGCTATTGGCCTTGATAAATCCTTGACCCATGACATTGTTGTACTTTTGATAGCACGAAACTGACACACTTGATAGTTTTATCCAAAAAACTCGAACGATAAAGGCGATAAACAATGATGACTAATGTGATGTTTACGAAAGCGTGACGTCACGCGCTTCTTATTGGTGTTCGATCTAATTTGGCCGATTTCCATATTTTGTGTTTTTATTTTTACTAAAATAAATATAACCTGGCTTGTAATCTAAAAATAAGTGTTTTTTAGAATCTGTCTATCCTATATAATTACTTCAAGTCATAATTTCAGTGATTCCTCATTACAGTCATCATGCCTATTTTCTAATACACCTCTTACAGAAAAAGAAAATCACATTTGAAACGCCTTGACAGAAAAAAAAAAGAACCATTAACTTGGATTTTCGTCAAATTTATAAATAATCCTTAATGAATTTTAATAGTTTTATTTTCTTGGGATGTATTATTATTGTGATTTTGAATATTTGTAAACATGGAAGTAAAAATATTGTGGAATGAAGCTCGTTCCAAAATAGGAATTAAAATTCTTGTTTCTGCAATGCTTCAAAGAAAAAAAAAAGATTTAAAATTATATTACATACAGCTACAGGGAAAATTAACGAGTATTTGTGAAAGTTTATCAATTTCAATGAAAACATCAAATTATAAAGCGACAAAATGAAAAAATATTCCCCTTTTTTTCGTAACAATCCTAATCAACCCCTCGCGATGGAAAGTTACAATCTGTTACTCTTTGCAGTATCAGATATAATACAAAATTGATAACAAACATTAAAATATAAAGTTTTCAAAGTTGTTTTTACAGTTTAGTTTACAAAAGTAGCATTTACATGCTATTACATATATATATATATATATATATATATATATATATATATATATATATATATATATGAGAAACGATTTACCTATTTTTTCCAGAAAGTGGCCACTGTGTGTTATAATTTAGTTGAAAAATGTTCGCGCATCAGTAAATTGCTATCATGTAATATTTCATTAGTAAACTCGTTTGGAAATGTAACAAACAAAAGAACATAAAGGTTATCTATATAACCAGTTAAGAAATGTTTTATTTTGTGTAACCCCCGAGATATTTGAGAAATGAACTAAACGTATTTCCACAAAATCACACAAGTTACACAAAATTGCATTTCTTAATGTGTTTCATGCAGAATTTTTCCAAATTTTGACAAAAACGGCTTTTTTAAATAGAAAAATATATCAATCGTATGGTAAGATGGCATATTCCTCAGCCAATGAAAGGCAATTAAAATCGACTCAATACTATACACCACAATGGCCTTAGAACGACTTTGGGGCTTTTCGTACAAGCCCGATTAGAAGTCTCTACTGTGAATCTGAAATCCTTTCTCTCTTCCAGAAGACAGATTCAACTGGCAACATACGTTAATAGCCTCAAGCTCCGCTCTTTCAGTCCACGTCGTAATTCCTTCCATTCCCATTCATGCCCTTTCCTAACATGCGGCGAACTGTTCCTATGCTCGTTACATTCAAGTGTCATCCAGGCTTCCAATCAACTCCCTCCAAGTTACACCCTTTAGAATGTATAATTTCCGTCCCTAGAACCTCCCTCCTATCAACCTTGATACGTCCCTGGCTAAATATCCTAAAGTTCAATTCAATAGCCGATTTCCTTCTAAGTAATTCTATTCCCTAATCAACATTCACTATAGCCAACACCTCAAAACATGTCCTATGCCCTTCACAGTATACTGTCGACTGAACTCTGCCATACACAGAGCTACCGACTTGATACTTTCCCATAATCACCCTGACTGTGCTATTGCATCATACTCTCTCAATTCCCCTTAAACTGATCCACTCCAGACTACCAAATTATTCTCTTCTCATGTGGGAATTGAGGGAAATGAAAGAGCAGATTTACTAGTCAAGAATGCTTGCAACTCCATCCCCTCTTCAGTCAACTTTATTTTTTCACTTTTGGATATTAACAAACTCACTGAAGGAATCATCAGAAACACAGTACAACTGGAGTAGGACTTGCTTGAAGACATCAAGCTTCATGAAGTGAAAGACATTTTTTTCAGTAGGGAAGACATTTCACAGATAAATGGAAAAACTCTAATATTAATGGCTAGACTGAGGATTGGTCGTTCTAGACTGACATACAAATTCCTCATCGAAAATACCGACCCACCCATATGTCAACCATGTAATGATACTGTTTCCATCAAACACATCTTCTGCTCGTATCCAAAATATGGTCCTGTCTTAGTACCCATGAACATTGCTGGCTTCTTGCGGTAGAAGCTCTCGTACAAAAGCGCTCCAAAGATCCTTAAATTTCTCAAAACAACTAAGATTTTTGATCAGATTTAAATCCTTACTACAAACACTAAAAAGCCCAGGAGGCTGACGTGTCCATAATTAATATCTCTCTCTCTCTGTTTCGTCCTCCTCGTAAACATAATCTACATGCTCGTTCTTCATTATATTAAGTTAATAATATCTATAACCCCATTAGCAAAATATGAAAATCGTAGTGACATTTAAATGAAGTTCGCAAAACTTTAACTATTTATAAATCCTTTACTTCGTCACAAACTCACATAATTTGTTTCGAACGGCCGGTCTTTATATACACTGTATTTCTTTGTAACCTTTTATTTTCAAAAATCTGACAACTTGTCAAACAATTAAACTTACATCGACGTCGTCTCAAAATAAATTGTCCACGAAAGCCGAGCTGGACCCTTTATATATCTTTTTTGCCGATACCAGAAGATTCCCCAATCTTCTAAAAAGATTCTTATACTACACGGTGTGATAAAAACAAGAAAAAGAAATAATCTGTCACAGGCGTTCTATGTCCAAAATAAAGAAATAGACTTTTCTAAATAGTTCCAGGCCTTCTTTCACAGACGTCTAAGACCTACAAACTAGAAACACAAACTAATACTATGAAGTGTGAACTGCTATAAAGTAATTACACAAACATCTTAAAACCATCTCCTGTGTTAGAGGCATTTTGGAAAAAGTTAAAATAGGAAAACGATATAAAATTAACGTTTTTTTCAATTCAAATAACTTTCTGAGAAGTCGGCTCACTAGGGTCAAATCAACAATTCAAAGGGACATGATGAACTGTGTGGCAACTCCTACGTTGGCGAAACAAAGAGACCCCTTGACGTAAGGATCACAAAACACCAAAAATACACATCTTGAAGAGAAGCAGAAAAAGCTGGTGCCTCTAGCCATACCTGGACATGGACACGACATAAAATGGTCTGAAGATAAAATTCTACACCAAGAACAACACTGGAGAAAACGCAAATTCAAAGAAGCCGCGGTTATACATCAGAACTTGAGTTGCTTTAGTAAACCATCTTTAGATATAAGAGAAGTGTAGAAAGTACTTCTTAATAATTGTAAATTAAAACTAAATGCAGCATAAATAGGACTTTGGCGTAGCATGTATACTTGCACCCATCTCAGTCACATTCCACGGCATTTACGTTCATTGTAAATAGTTGTGTAGCTTAGGAATTTATTTTGTTTGTTGAAACCGGCTAGAGATAACTACTAGCCGAAACGTCGTAATATTCAACAAAAAATAAATGGAAATCCAACAGATATCTACTACTTAGCAGAAAAAATATTGCTTCAGGCATTGTTTAAACTTAACGGCACCTAATTAAACTGTTTAAATCTTTAAAGAATGCAGAGATATGTGTTTGCCTCTTTAATACCAGAGGAATGTGAAAGTCATCCCTCGACCTAGTCCAATATGCGTGTAAATAAGATTATAATTAGTATGATGGTGCAAATATATAGGAGCACTACCTGATCTGATTTTAAAAATAAAGATCAATGTTTGGTACCGAAAAAAGTATTCCACTGACAACTGAATTTCCCTTGACATGTAGTATATTGATAATCCTTTTGTACTCGGGAGTATAACTCTCGTAGCTTGATTTTGTATTTTTTGTAATCGTGCCTTTTCATTTTGATTGAGCAAGTATCAAAATGTAGAACAATAAGCAAAGTGAAGCAACACAAAGGTATTGTAGACTGTAGATTGCAAGCGAATCGTTAAGGCCTTCTTTGTTCCTCTTCAGAACTTCGACCTATAAGATATTTTGTACATCACCATGATCTAATATAGGCCGGGGATTTATGGCATATTATTCTTCTGACATGTAGGTGTTTTGCTACTTCAGGCATGAAGGCGACGGATTCCAAGAATTTAGGTCCCTTGCAGAGCTGTGCTATGCATTCACATAGCAGGTGTTGTGATCTTTCGGCTGTCCAATCGCAGAAACGGCAAATATCGCTCTCAGCTGATGGGATCTCAGTAGGAAGTGCCATGTGAAGATAGTTGTTAATACTTGAATATCTCTTTTTAGGAGATCAAGAAGCATTTTTACGTCCTTTGGCGATGGATTTATGAATGTTTTCGCTTGTCTTAGACCAGGCGGCTTATTCCATCTTAATTTTATCTGATTTTGTTCCTAGCTCCAGAGTTCCTCTTTTATGTGGCTTTTGGTAGGCCAAGAAAAGCAGTTTTTACACCTTCTATGGCGAGGCTGTCAGCTTCCTCGTTTCTCTTGTGCCCTAACACCCACATCAGAGTTTCCCTGTTGTTCCTTATCAATTACTTGCTGGCAGTCCCAAGTCAACTTAGACTCACAGGTGTTTGACCTGAGAAGTTTTAACACTACTTGGCTATCTGATAATATATCTTGGCCTTTTTAGTGTTTCTATTGTTGTCAGCGCAGATTTGGATTGCATGCATTTCTGCTTGGAAAATGGTGAGGGTGCCTTCTAGTGATTTGACAACCCCAAAATTAGGCCAAGTACTCCCACTCTAACCCCTTCTTTCATCTTGAATCCATCAGTAAACCATACAATTGAATCCTTCCTAGTGAAGGTTATCCTTCTCCGTTCGCTTGGTAGCAGTCAGTTACTACTTCATAGTTCATGTCAAAATCTTATTAACAGACATATAATATCTGTTGGTTTCTCTTAAAATTGTATCCAGAACCTTTATAGGTCGACAAGGGTATTAAACAGGATCGTCTTAGCCTACCTCGTCAAAAAAATTAAAACATCCATAGAACAGTAAATTTTATAAAAAACTATTTTTATTAAGTTATCTGGTTATTCTTTAAATTTTGAGCTGTCTTATGTACATATATATGATTACACCTAAATATTTAAACTCACTTTCATTCCTGATTATCATGAACTGCCTTATGTACATATATATGATTACACCTAAATGTTTAAACTCACTTTCATTCCTGATTATCATGAACTTAATTTTTTCAACGTTTATTTTTAATAGGTTACAAGAATACCATCAAAACAGATTTTGTAATGTGGAATTAAGGGTATCAAATGAGTACCATCGGAATATGCAAAATACAAAACAGCATCATCCGCAAAAAAATGAATACACCAATCACCAGATAATTCTACTGTATCGTGAATATATAAAAGAAATAATAAGGGACTCTGTGGAATACCCATACTGTCATCAATCTTATTAGATACAACATCATTCTATTTCAACCTTTGTTTTCTATTAATAAAGTAATTGTTTGTAAATCCCAACCCTTCATCTTTAAACCCAACAATTTCTAGATATTTCTAATGTTATCAGAAACCATGGCACCCTAATGAAAATTTTTACAATAAATAACTATGGATCACCCAAGCTTAACAAGGAAAGGTAATAATTGATACCTTAAATATCCCCTATTGTCTTCTTTTTCCGCTAAAGATTTAATTGAAGTCATTAACAAATCATCATAACCCAAAAATTCATCTAGGATGAGGCGGCTAAAAGGATCCCCGAAGCAGGTATCTTTTGCTGGATCCAGAAACACAACTTCTACAGGAATATTCAGTCTAGCTCTGGTCGCTGGGTTTAATCTTAGAAAGCCATATTCTAAAGAGTACTCGATGATGTACTCATCAATTGAATTTCCTAAAAAAAAATAACTATGTACATAATTCACGTATTTTCTATTGTTCAAATTACTTCTGTTGAGCAACAAGTATCATAAGGTATATCTATTAAGGTCCATGAGTTCCTAAAAGGAAAGTTTAGAACCAATGGAGTTAAATTTAAGTATATATAGGATATCTTAATGCGGGTTTTCCTAGCAACGCAGATTTTGCGTGGCGTTGAACGTAATTCGGCCGACGCAACGCAACAACCAATGCGCTGCCTAAAAGTGTTTTCCTAGGATTGTCAGTGGTTTGACGACCGTCGCGATGAATTTATCTATAAGTGAAAGAAAAGCTTTGGCTTTATTAATATTACAAGAGGAAATTTTGAAAGAAGAAGAAATTGCTAGTCAATTATTACAAAATAGAAGCAGCGAAGGAGCATTTAAATTACTTATCCATAGACACCTGTTTGACGACGAAGTAAAATTTAAAGCGTATTTTACATTTTGTTCTTTTCATTCCAAATTGTGTCCTTTTTGACAATATTTTTAAACTCTTGAAGCTTCATGTTCCAAAGAATAGGGTAACCAGTCACTATTCTACCAATTGTTCGTCCTCGGTAGCACTAAAACGGATCTGTTGTTTTTGTGAACTCATTTTCAGCAAAATATCGGAGCACTTCTTTCATTATACGCAGCGTACAACTGAATAGACTGCTCTCGGAGCAGTCGTCCTGTTGCGTCGACCGTATTAAGATGGCGCAAGTCGTTTTTACGCAGTGTAGGAAAACGCCTGCATTTGTTTTTCATTAGAGAAGTTCTCGACGTTTTACGCCGACCGTATTAAGTTCTACGCCGCGTAAAATGTGCGTTGCTAGGAAAACCCGCCTTTAACGTTAACGATAATATTGTAATTTTTTCAAAATTTTAAGTATTAAATATATAGAGAATGGTACTTTACAGAACATTTATCTGTTAAATTATTTAACAAAAAATTTGTACTTGAAATCGTTTCAAAACCAATTCAATATAATTTTCATGTGAAAATTATTACAAGGCTATAACAGTCAGTTTCCAAATGGTGACAACTGACAAAAACTCTCATAAAATATCTACCAATGAAAATCAAAATGAAAAGTAAGATTTCTTTTGTCCCCTGTAATTTCGAAACATCCTTAAAAAGTGTTACAAAACGAGAAGAAACTGTTTATTGCATAATGATGTCATTAAGGCGGTAAAATACAACTGAGTATTTTAAAGCATTTCAAAACACCGTAGCGTTGAATAATCCCCTTAGACAAAGTATTTATAGAGCCGTATCGTCACCGACTTCGAAAATGTATTTAATTAGTAATAAATGATGCATGTGCCAGAATGGATATTACAAAATTAAAGCTAGCTTATGGCCAACTACTTTCTTACTGAATTTTTGACGCTGACTATACCCCTCATTGCTTTTACTCCACGTGGACCGAACGTGTTAGTCAATAGTATCTCAGATTTCACTAAATCTAATGCGTTACATAGCCTTTAGGTGTAAAATTATTTTCGTTATAATAAATGTTGAGTATTTTGGGAAACGTTTTGTTAGTGGTGATAAGCAACACGAAAACAAGGCCTGCTACGTATTTGAATATACTCCAATCGAATTAGGTATCTTGGTGTCTGAAGCGAGTTCGAAGAGTGAAAAATTAATAACCAAGGAAAACCGACAATTTTCTCCGTAAATATCAATCCAAGAACAAAATGTTCATTGAAATTTTTTTTCAATCTGTGTTATCTTGATTTGCAAACTTTGTAAAATGGAAAAATACACGCATTTCTCCAAGTAAGTAGCAAACAATTTGAAACCTAGTCAATGTTTTCGGGCTTTAGACATATTGAATTTCGCATTTCAACAAATAAATCCCCCAGGAATGTTCCCGTTAGGTCAAATAGTTTTTGCACAATAAATAAATGTTCGATAAATTTCTAATAATAATTTCATTAGTGCGCCAATTTTTTTACCCATATAAGACAGCTCTAGCTTCAAAACCCCAATGGATTTTTTCAGATCGGATACGTAGGAAAGCCTAAAAAATCACCCTTTTTTTAGTTATAAACAAATCCTTCTTCTCTTGATTTACAGCATATTGGTTTAAAAAAATCATTCAAATCGATTGGATAGAAGCCAAGACAAGGAACTTTTTACAGCCTGGTGCTCTTTGGTACTTTCAATTTTAATTTTTGCGCGACCGTAGCCGCCTGCTGGGTCGTTTAATAATCACAAAATTAGTTTGATTTTAAAGTGTTATATCTCGTAAACTATTAATCGGATCGGAATGAGTCTTTCTTCAAACGAAACGTCTTTTCGAATACTCTCTTTCCATATTTATTATATAGCATTTCATTCAATAATCACAATTTATGTATAGACCGATTCAGTATTAATACGGAAATACATCCGTTCGTTCATTTGGTTTCTCGTAGAAATTTGCAGATATTTCGCCAACATATGTAAGAGAAAAAATTAAATAAAAAAAAAAATAGTAATTAATAAATAATAAATATATTAAATAATCTCTAAGAATTTCTCTAAATCACCCAAAAAAAAAGTTGTTATAAAAAAAAAATTTAAAAGAACCAAAGGAAAGCGATGCGTTTAATGTAACTTGTCAGGTGGCTCTGTAATTGGTCTCTACCTTTTAGGGCTCCCCCCGGCTAGCTTCCAAGGGAACGGAGAGTGGTATGGGTATATGCGCCACCTGTTTTATGTGCCCTAAAGGTCAAGGCAGAGACCGATCTAACAAAAAAACAGGAAATTTAATTAACTTTAAGAAAAACACCCAAAAGATTTAAAAGAAAACAAGCATCTATATTACGTGCGTTGGTGTAAACGTAACCAGCGCTTCGGACAGACAGCTGTTTTTGACAATTCGAACTAAATTATCTAACAAAATGAGAAATGAGCGATTTAATATAAATGGCAACTATATATATAATAATGATAGTATTAAGTGCACTCTACCCGCGTAAATAGGCCTGTTTACCTGAGTTAACAAATGTGCCCCTTTTACATATGTGAAAGATATCAACTGCATATGGTTGCAAGAGTTGATTAATTGTACCATACGAGGAAACACAATAGATCTTACCAAGGTAAGTACACTAATTATTCATTTATTTTATACTTAAAATGAAAAGAAAAATACAGCGGCTTTAAATTTTACAGGTGATGCTGAAGGCATTAAAGTCTATGATACCCTGAAAACGACACAGACACATAAAACCTGTTTAACGACGGCTTCTTGATGTGCTGATATTGAAGCTCTGGATCACTCGGTGTGGTGGTACGTAGCATGTAAGGCAGGTGCTGTAGAGGTATTCGCAAGGATGGCCGAGTGGTCTGGTATGTACAGCAGCCAAGGCAGGTACCGTTGAGAAGTCAGCCAGAAGGCCCCGATGAGGGTTCCAAATGAGGGCAATGAAAGGGGAAAGAAAAAAGGGACAGAAAAAAGAAAAAGGCCTAAAACAAAAGATGGACTTAGAAAGAACTCAACCTTCTATGTTACGAGTGAGGTAAGTTACTCATTCCTTTTCTTCTTAAACATACCCACAATTGTTAATACTTGAAAATTAAAACAAAAGTTACAACAAAGACTTACCAGAGATGTTATGTGGCCTTTTCGTGGTGGAACAAAAAAATACCAAAACTTGATGTCGGGTTTGTCCCCCGAGTTGACCAAACTAAATCAGCATACAGCTGTTAACCACACAGTATAAATTTGGTCAGGGACCCGAAACTTTCAATTAAAAAAACTAGCAAAATTGCTAAGTGACCTTTCCGGTGCAACTCTGCAAGGAAAGTCCTTATCACTCTAAGATTTTTTGCATGTCCCCCAGAAAAACGTCCACAGAAACGGCGGGAAAAGATACAGGGATCTGTATATTGACTGACAACTGACAAGCTTCAAAACAATAAAAAAAATAGAAATATGAAATTTTAAAATTATGACACGAAATTTTATTAGAAAGTAACCAGGAAAATTGTGGTATGTTCAAAAATTTATAGCAATAAACAGGCTTTGTTGAAGTGAAACTGAACAAGAAAAGTCGAGTAGATTCTAACCTTAAACTTTATTTACATTTGACACTAAGATAGGTTTTTCCGTTTTTAGCTTAATAGAATCTGTAATAGTTATGATAACTGACCAAATGGGAAACTTAAACTGCCTAGAAGACACAGAAGATCCAACAGAGTCCAGAGAGCTTTCACTCAGAAATCTGTCGATCCTGCAGCCAAATGATTTTCTGCTCACTCGAGATCTCTCGATGAAGGTAACAATAACCGTAAAAGACAATTTAAATTAATAATTTCTGACTAAATATTCTGTACCGAGCCACTCTGTAGAATACTAATATCTTTTTTTATATTTTAGGTACAAAGGAGAGAAGCCTTAGGAACTCAACAAAATAACAACAAGGACTATCGAACAGTTACTATGGATTATATTATAATTGTGAATCAAATTCTAATAAACAAGATATATTGCCAATGTTTTCTTTCATTTGTAAATCTGTTCCCAAAACAAAATAAAACAAAACACATAAATGATGAAAGGTAAGCGTAAAAATTACTATTTTAGATAGGAAATTAGATAGGAAAATTAAAACCGTAACACATATCATTTGGCATCTTCTGTGCTTGCTTGTTGTAGATCAACTGAAAGAAATGCGATATGCAGCGCGCTTTATATGGGGTCATAAATCATACCGGTTGATAGGCGTTGACTCCGCCCCCTTTTGAAACGCCGTAGGTGGTGTCAATCCAGGCTCAGGCGCCATGTTGGTACAATGGTCCCGCTTGAAGAAAGTTGCGGGAAGATTAAATGCATCGTCTCTCTTATTCACAGTGTCATTCTTTTCAATTTCGACGGACTCGCGAATCAATCTTGCCTTGTAGTATTCTATATTCGTGATTTACTGTCAGTTGTCAAAATCAATTTTATGTCCTGTCTCGTGCTAATGTTGAAAAAGGGCCGATGTTGTCTGTTTATTTCTTACGCTGAGTTTAAGTTTTTCTAGCGTTGCCGATATTCTTATTTCTCTGGCCTATGTGTGTTTTACTGGAAGTCCCACATGCATTCTTATATACGCATTGACTTTCTAGATTGATAAAGAACGAAAGCTTTCACGGCTTTGGTACATAGAGCAATTTCAATATGTGACGAACAATCGCTGAACTCAGAAACAGAAAAACTGGCTAATGTTCTGAAGGGCAACGGATATTGCTCTGAATATATAACACGTTCTATTAATTAATATAAAAACCCAACTACTCTACAAAATGTAATAAATGTACCTTCTATGAACAGTGTTGTCTTACCTTACATACACGGAACCACCGATAAGATTGCCAGATTGCTCCAAAAATCAAACATTCGGACAATTTTTAGCACATGTAAGAAACTTGGACAATGTTTGAAGTCTCCAAAGAACGCAATTCCATTTCAAACAGAAGGCATTTATAAGATACCTTGCTCTTGTGATAAAGTTTATGTAAGTGAAACAGGACGGTCTATATCCTCTAGGCTTAAGGAACATGAAAGATGTATAAAAAAAGAAACAAATTGTACAATCTGCAGTAGCTGAACATCAGCATTGCTCAGGTCACACTTTTAATGTAAAAGAAACTACGGTGCTAGCATCAGTGTCTGGTTTCCTTAGACGTAAAATTACAGAATCAATCGAAATTTGTAAATATCCAAATGATATTAATAGAGATGCAGGTTACAGTCTACATCACGGAGAAATCGATTATAACGCTGAATCACGGTTCGCTGTGCACCTGTCGGATATAAATACCGGGCTGTTGCTCCTCGATTGTCATTCTGTGTTCTAATCTCGTGGAGTAAAAATCCCTGAAAATGCTTCGTGCAATCGTAGACGAAACGTGAGATAATAATTCCGATTTGACAGGTTTAAACCCAAGAACCATGATTTTCAACTTTCTAGATTGATTTTGTCCTTTAAGTTTCTTAGAAATAAGCCTATTGTTTTGTGTGGTTAGTAGGCAGTTGATATGTTATATTTCCAGAGCAATCTGCTGATTCCATCTGTTGTGCCTTTTCAACTTTAGCACGAGACCACACAAAATTGATTTGACAAATGTCAGCAAATCCCTAATATAGAATAGTACAAGGCAAAATTGATACAAGAGGCCAACGAAAATTAAAAGAACGGCACTTTGAATAAGAGAGACGATGCACTTAATCTTCTCCCACCTGCAGAACTCTCCTCAAGCGGAACCATCGTACCTGCATGGCACATGAGCCTAGACTTACAAAGGCCATCGAAAAGGGAGCGAAGCCAACGCCAATTAACCCACACGATCTTCGACCGCGTATAAAGACCGCTGCACACTGATTTTTTTTCAGTTGACCTAAAACCAGCCAATACAGAGAGAGATTTAGGCGAAACGTTTACAAAATTCTACAGGAAATCAAACGAGCGAATTAAAACTGCTCATATATTCCCATCCGTGAAAGACTGTGCTACAACATAATAATAAAAAAATTAGCGCCCTAATGAAATTATTATTAAACATTTATCGAAGATTTGTTAATTGCGCCGTACTCTCGCGCAGTGCTGAATTAACCAATTATTGTGCAAAAATTATTTGATCGCTTGTATATTTAATCGATCGGGATCAATGCTGGAGGTTTTATTAATTGAAATGCCAAATTAAATATGTTCCGAGACCCAGAACACTAGCCGTGTTTAAAATTGTTTGCCGCTCACTTGAAAACTGTTTTTTTTTCCACTTATTTCCCGTATTTTTCCATTTTACAATGTAAAAAATTTGCATAGTTCGAAAATCAGGAAGAAAATGTTTCAGATAAATCACATCAAACAATATTTCGCGGAGATATAATGAAAAAACAGAGTAAGAAAATAGTCGATTCTTAACATTTTTTTGGTTGATAATTTTTTATGCTTCGATTACACCTTTTTAAACTGGCACACAGATCAATTATCATTCCGGAATGATTTACACAGAAAGTAAAACTACCTCCCGCTACACCAGATTATTACTTTTGAACCTAATTCGACTGGAGATATGTCTCCCCGCGCTTACTTTTTATTACAGAGTTAGCGCTTCTTCATTTTAGAATTACGTTCAGGGACTATCTTTTCGAAATATTAGCTAACGAAGTTTACATTACTACTGTGAATTAATAACGAGGCTAATTATTCCTATTCTGTAATATATCATGCCTTACAATGTTATATATGACATGTTCCTCTTTTAGACAAATATGTAGAAGAGTTTTTTAGTTATGTATCATTACATCACATTAACTAGGGCTTTTACCGTATAGCCAACATCAAATGTTGCATTTTTCATATTGATCACCTCGACTATGGGATGAACAAGGTGTCTAAAGATTTCAGAGTTTTACAGAAAATTATATTAACAATAAAAACCCGAAGCTTAAAGAAAATATACAGAAACTCGGTTAGCCAATGAATTACCTCAATAAAAAAAAAGTATAGAAAAAATAATTATTTTGCCCCGTTTTTATTAATTTATACATGAAAAAATGAAATCAAGTAAAAAGTTATTGGAAAATATGTATACTATACTTAAAGTCAATATTTACTGTCAGTGGCTCATTTAGTACCGGTCTCCAAAGCGACGAAGCAACGGAATAAACATCTCATTCAAATGTAAATGATTTAAAACACATTGTCATATTTCGAGACCTTTAAAAAGCAATCAGCTGATCGCATTTAAAATAGCACACTGATGCTGACCAACATGTATTTGGTTTATTATCGCGAAGATAATCGATGTGGCAACACATATACACGGAATTTCCATCTTGAATAGACTTGAAAATAAGCGTTCCGACTGGGTTTTCGAATTGTTTGAATATTTTTTTGATTTATAATTGATTCATGGATAGATTCTGTGAGTTCACATTCTAATTACTATATTTTCATTGTATATAGATATTGTGTTCTATAAACAAAGTTTATTAGAGTGTATATTTCCTATATACATTTGTGGTATGCTATGGATATTAACAAACCTTCAACTAGTGGTGCGCCTACAACAAAAAATAATCAATTGATGGAAAATGTTTACCATGGTATTCGGGAACGAAACCCTGAAGTAACTACTTTCGATGCTGCAGAAGTATGCGGCACTGTAATGAAAATTTCTTCGCACATGGTGTTCAGGGTTTCAAACGGCCATTATAAAGAAAACGGCAAAAAAAAAGCCAAGTAGACAAGAGGACGGAAAAAAATTTTCCTAGGCGATGACACAAAATACGCCATTCGTGGCAATGTCCATGGTTCCTTTTTCAAAAATGAAATACCAACATTAAAAAAAAAAACAAAACAGAAATTAATAACGACACATATTTACCTAAAATATCATTAAGAGTTTGGAAACGAACTTTAAAAGAAATGAATTTTATATATCTTAAACGGAATCGAAAAGGTTTACGATTTGAGAAAAATGAAACTGTTTTATGGTGACGAAAATATGTGGAAAAAATACAGGAGTGTCGGGAAAAAGATTGTAATACACTGACAAAATATATTCCACAAGGTTGGCAAGGTGGGGCAAGATATGAACCTTGAAACTTCGAAGTAGGCATTTATCAAAGGATTTTCGCAAGAACTACGCAATCCTAGTGGAAAAGGTCATCGTCTTATAATAACTCATATTGGAAGTATGTTTGGTTTCTCAGATGGCGGCCTTAACGTTTCCGAATCTCGAAAAACAGGGAACCACCATGAAAACATGAACGCCCATGTTTTAGAGCGATGGGTTTCTTCGATTATAAACCTTGTGGAACTCGATTCGATAATTGTAATGGACTATGTCCCGTATCATAGTCGACGCCAAGAAAAATTCCGATTTCTGAGTCTAAAAAGGTGGCGATATGCCAATGGTAAATAAACAAAAATATATCAAATAGACTATTGATGAAATGGCTCGGGAGAAAAATACAGCAGTGCTGAGACTACCACATTACCATTGTGAACTTAACCCAATCAAATTAGAATGACCGCCAATAAATAGTAAAGTGTGTAGATCACGTTAAAAAAGAAGAACGAAAAATGTGGGACTTGGACATTCATGTTAAGGCTGTGATTGAACCATTAATAATCACCTCTGACGCTGATGTTTCTCAGATTCAAATATGTCTCTTGACAGCAATTCTGTCGATGAATCAATGTGAGCTAAGTGACCTACATTACCTGTGTCACACTCCTCAGGATGACACTAGGAGTACCCTGGTTGATCCGAAATGAACACATCAGAAGGGGAATGCACTGGAGGCCACTCAAAGAAGCAAATATGCAATAAACCTTCTACGAATATGCATAAAATACCTTAAGGGCACCTAAAGTGCGTATAAAATGTCTTATGAAGGAAGAGTGCGAAGAAATGGGCAGCCGGCACCTGAGCAGATAGCACTGAGTGGAGACTAAAGGTTTGTTAAGGCTTAATTGCTTGGAAACCGGACGCATCACAAAATAACCTTGAACTGCCAGCAGCCACGGCAAACAGAAGACCAAGGAAACAAAATCGGTAAAACCTTCAGTCCGCGGGGGACACTACCTTTCACACTTTGTGAAAGTTCCTATGCAAGGTTGTAAAGATTGATAAAAAATGTGAGAAAATAAATGTATTATTTTCTGAAATGCACACGCCACTGGAATTGATTCCCCGGACGGCGCACAACCCTGTACACTCTATATACGAGCGATGGGTCATTAACAGAAATTATGGACTTTAGATATAGACCGTAGGTAAACATTGTTATCTTGATGGTTTTAAAATGTCTTAGCGCCTTAAAGATATGACATTTTTTAAATGAATAAAGGGATGATAAAAAGTATTTATCGTTGTTTGAATTTTTAAAAAGAACTTTGCGCTTGTAAATCTTTTTCACATGTAAACAGAAGTATTAAAAATTGAAGAACTAAAATTATATCAGAATCTAACCATATATTTGTAATTAAATGATATAATTAAGCCTTAAAATGTTGCTACTACAAAACACAAAGAAATAAGTAATTTAAACGACTATAAATTTATTTTCGTCACAGGCAAAAATCATAAAACTAGTCAAAACTCATAAAATATAAAAATGGCATCGAACCACAGTACCGGTCGTTTACGAGTTACTCTATTACAGCGAGAGACAGAAAACAGGCGCCTATTGTGCACAGCCGTACTTTTCCTCTTGCATTTCGCTACTCTGAGCTTGAACGACTCGTAGGAGTGCGGGTCAATTAATAAACGTCAGTGAAATGACAATAGTCTAAATGTCAAAACATTCTGTGTAAAACTTGTAAAAAATAATTGTGTTCGTATACAAGATGTCCAGGATAATGTACGAAATTTCCCGGATATGAAAAAAACAGGTTAAAATAAAAACTACAAGTTCATATAAACTTTTTTCGTATAGGCCTCCTCTTCGGAGATATGGGCTGCCAAAGAGCTGTAATGGAATCAAGTTTTTTACGTATAATTATTGAACCACCAGGTGTATTTAATTTTTTTTAATATGATGAATACCAGGTAAGACCCTTCAAATTGCCATCCAAGAAAGTATTGTGAATTACTCACAGCTGCAGGGACGGACTAGCTGTGACGCTCATGACCCCATTTTTTAAGCCCTGTATGATAAGAATTTTGGACAACGTTTTTTACATACTTTCAACTATAGACTAAAATTTAAGTACTCTTCATTCATGTCGTTAATCCTAACCGTTTTTGAAAAAACGTCATATTGATTGATACTGTTAGTCACCTAACTTCTGTCGGGTTGAATATGAAAAAGAGGAATTTTCCCTTATCACCATAGTTTCAATAAAAAGTTAAACTAAATATCTAGTTGAAAACTTCGTAAGAGGGTTCAACATGGGCTCCGTGAAGTCTGATACACTTGGGAGCACGACGAATTGAGGACTGATGTACCCGCCACATTAACTCAGCATTGTTCCTTATTTGATCACAATGAAACGTGATTCTCCGTAGAAGTTCCTCTCTAGTATCGACCGGAGTGGAATACACCAAGGTTTTGAAGTGTGTCCATAGGTAACAATCCAAGGGCGTTAGGTCGGTAGATCGAGAAGGCCAGGCAATAGGTCCTCCTCTGCCTCCTATCCAACGGTTTGGATAGATATTCAGGTACTCCCGCACAGCAATGCTGAAATGAGGTGGTGCTCCATCGTGCATGTCCAAATAAAGTTCTCCATTCAGTCGTGCCGGCAATACGAATAAAATTTACATTATTGCGTTGCTGATCCAATAGCCAGTTTGCAACCGCATTCTAAAGAGAAAATCTTCAGGAACCAGTTCATGCAATTTTTGCAAATGATATGCTGCTCTTGTACTTCATGTACTGTTGTGATATAACCCCCTGACTCCAAAGCATTGCAAAATGAAAGACCATATATCAGATGCTTATCTGCATACTCAATAAACGTGCATTTCATATTTCGAGTTATGTCAAAATTAATTTCACCACGAAATCCAAAAATCAGTAAATTAATATTCAAGTAAAGAATCAATATGTCAACGATGTGAAAGTTGACAAGTTCTAAAATGCAGGATAATTATTTCTTTCGTACCTAGCACACATTTGTGACAACAATACTTTGTTTTTCGTGCCAATAAAATAAAACGCATATTTTTTGTGAACCCAGGTCGAACTGCAATTCACACGCGTTTTTAACTAAAGAAGTAAACTAATTTTGGATAAATTTTTTTTTATCATTGAAGGTTGAAGGTTGAACATTTGGTAGGAATAAAGATGTATCTTTTACCGAAATACGCCAAATACATGATGAAAATAAAACAACGTTTTTTCGAAAACGGCTAGGATTAGCGACATGAGTGACGAGTACTTAATTTCCAGTCAATAGTTAAAGGTTGTCCAAAGTTCTTATCATACAGGGGTAAAAAAATGAGGTCATGAGTGTCACAGCTAGTCCGTCCATGAAGCTGTGAGTAATTCACAACACTTTCTTGGATAGTAATTTGAAGGATTTTACCTAGTATACATCATATTAAAAAAAATTAAATATACCTGGTGGTCCAATAATTATGTGTAAAAACTTGATTCCACTGCAGCTCTTTGGGAGCCCATATCTCCGAAGAGGAGGCCTGTATGAACTTGTAGTAGTCCTTTCACGTGATTTTTTTTTATATTCGGGATACTTCCCACATTTTCCTGGACACTGTATATCTGAGTAAAATCGATTTTTTCCTTCGATTTTATGGTTGCATAATTTTAAGTTTCTTAGTCATATTTTAATACTAAATAGCGTAAATTTATAAATCAGAAAATCGTTTTTTTTTATAACATAGCGTAATAACAATATTGCGGTTTGCTAAAATTCATTACTTCAAAACATATTTCTGGTACTTAAGTGCTTCAAATTGTAAATGTTATTTATATATTAGTATGTTTTTGTTTTAAATGACAATAACAGATTGAAAACAAAATTTGCTAAAAGCTATTGCTTCACCCAATAATAGAAGTTAGGGAATTGTTACTGATTAATGAATGTACTCGGGCCTAAAATTTACAGGGTGACCAAAAAAGTGAGATGGTCAAAAGACTAGTTTATAAGGCCACAAACCCAAAAAATTACCCGAAGTATTTAGTCAGGTAACGAAGCTGCTTGAATTCGCAAAGGCGATCGGTCTCCAATTACCTGCAGCCATGGTGGGATGTAATGGGACTAAGCATCAAGGATTGAGTATCACCACTCTTATTCATTCATTTATTCAAACCTACAATATACTAATATGGTCCTACCTTAAAAATACAAGAATTTAAAAAAGCGTCATTTTATTGAATCTGGCTGTTTTGTTTTTCGAAATGATGAAAACTATACTAGATTTAATAAAATAATAAAGATCGCAAAAACTGCCTACTGACCTAATTTTTGCTTCAAACCAATGATATAATATTATTCATATGACTGAAACTGAGAACATCAATTATTATAAACAACTAAAAAGACTTTCTAACGATTTTTTATTAAAACTTAAACTGGTAGTAAAGTGTGAGTTTGCTGTGTAATTTTATTTTTTAAAAATCATTAAAAAGCAATTTAAGGTAATTTCAAGTTTGCGGTTTATAATTCAAATATCTGAAAGTTCAAAAATCCAACTTAACTCCTTTAGTTTTGTCAGGCAGTTAATATTAATAAGACTCCACTGCGTTGATACAATAAACCCCTAATAAACAACATCACTCATTATCATTTCAATCAATAAAGTGATATGTATAAACGCTTTGTTTATCAGTATAATAGATTTGCAATTGTTTATTTTTGCTAATATCATCATAATAAACAGTCATTCTGTACACGCAAAAAGTTTTGTGTACTTAAAATGAGTTAATCAAAAATAGCATATGAAACGTGCATGAAAAGTATGATATTTTAACATTATTTTCTACGAGTGTTAAAAAATTTAGTAAATATTTTCCAAAATATAGGTAGCTATTAAAATTAAAAGAAAAAAACTAAATATTAAAAATTTAAATTTTAGTTAGATCTTGCAGGAGTAGAGTCACATTTTAAGTTAACTCGTATGCTCATTGAAATAGATAAATTATGGTCATCACTATACCGTCTTTGATCACAATCTATAATCAAAATGACATCGGCATAGATGTCGTTTCAACTATTAATGGTTTACAGTCCGGCGGCTAATCTGCAGATGTACTACCATCCGGTATCGTTACGTAACGATTATTTTAAATAGGCAGTTATTTTCTGTGGATTTCGCTCTCGGTTCGTTGCAGCTCCACTGACACCATTATGTGGTCGAAATGCGTTTGTAGAGAGAACTAGAGTGGAATTTGTGAAGAGCAACTGCCATTTTTAAGGTAAGTCTCTCCTAGAGTTTCTTCATATCAAATATCAAAGTTTTAGCCACAATATTAAGGGTCATATTTATAAGAACAATGCTACTTTTCTCCTTTAAACATTATCACACGAAGTTCAAGTCAGTTAAATATATAATAAGGATTACATGAATTAAAAGATTGATTCTATTTTAAAAAAAAAATATTATTTCGTGCTATCATCCTTTTTACGTCCCTTTTATGGTGCCAAATAATTTTAATAAAAATATGTCATTCAATCGCTAATCCACTCTGTACCAACCAGACATTAACGATGTTGAAGAGCAAACCTAATAAAAAATTTACAAAAATATTTGTACATAGATGGGGCAGGAAGAGCAAAAGGGGTTGCTTCACCTGGTTATCGATGTTCATTTTATATGTACACAAAATATCTTTGTCGGAAATTATACAGTTATGAACATGTTATGTCACCAGGTCTCACTTTTTAACATTTATTCTCACAAGAAAATCTACTAAAAAAGGGCGTTGCTTCTTGCATAATTGCAAGCTACCCTTTCTAAGTCGACCCACCTTTGTAACCTTCAAATATTTACAACCAGATTCACTAAAAAAGTTTAAAGGTGCGTAAAAATATGGCGAGTCGCGTCCGTGACGCGCCTCCTTAGATCTATGTAGAGCTCACCACGCGAATTTCTCAAGAAACCCCTATGCCTTCCGCGGCCAGTGTCAAAGAAGATAATAAAAGAATTTGGGATACAATGAGATAATTTCATGATATTTCTCGTGTCGTAGGTGTTGCTGCAAACTAAATTTTTTCGAAAAAGTGTGCCATAAAGCCATCCAACTAGATAAAAAAAATCCTATAAGTTCTTACCAAAAACCGACAGAAAATGGATTACTGTGAGCATCGGAACAATAGAAATAAGATAACGCATTTATTATCTCTTTTGATGCCGGCCATCGAAACCGGCAAAATGTAAAGGAGGCTCGTCACGGACGCGATTGCTATATTCATACGCACCTTAAGACTTAGATGCGATCCAGTTGACATGGAATTTAGATCTTCTAGTTGGACAGTTTTGTTTTGCTAATGAAATTGTTACAATTTATTCATTTATTTATGCATTTATTTTATTTCAACCGAAAATCCATTTTATAATAGTCTACAATAAATAACCAAAATAACATAATTAAAGGTAAGAAAGATCGACACCGTGCAGTTATAAATATTTATGTCTCCATTTGAGATTAATATACGCCCTACGCCAAAAATTCTCAATAAACTCGATGTAAAGCATTTATTACCGAACAATCACAACTTTTGAAGTCATAAGAGAAAATTTCCCATTTTGAATTAACATAATTATTGAAATACGGAACTGAGGCATGGCAAGCCGAATATTGCTGACCCTTGTATATACATGTCAACAAATAAACTCTCATCTAGGAAAATTAAGGATGAAACCTAGAGATAAAGCATTCGAGTCGTTATAAAAATTGCTGAGCAATGAAAATAAACAAAATTTTCCGTTTTGATATTTTGGTGATAAATACAAATAAGGTTTTATTCTTATATTTTGAAAGTTCAAAACTTACATAAGTTACTGTCGCACTTGACAATTTAAATCATCTAATGTCAACTTAGACCGGTTTTAAAGACCATATTAGTGAATTAGGGGATTAATTATTAATAGTATAAAATATTTTAAATTTTTTTACGATGATACTGGTGATGATATGAAAATGGCCTAGAAGGTAACAACGTCCCGTCAGTAATTCCACCACGATCAGCAAATCTTTCCTCTTTAAGAACAGAAGGTCCCTAATAAGTCGCGCATTCAGTCAGTGTATATTCTTGGGCACATCTCATTTCAGGGGCTCCAATATTTAATAAATTAGCTTTCTAACAATAGTTTCAGTTCTCTTCTACTAACAGTAATTATAAATTATGGCTTACGGGCCGTATACCTCAGCATTGGACCCTATTTTTCCCAAACAATCCTCGTTTCCGTGAATACCCAAATAACCTCCAACCCACACAAGTCTAATTGTGCAGCCCTTCACCAGCCGTGAAGCTACTACATTAGATCCCATAACCCCTGTAGCCCACTGTCTTAGCATAGTCCTGTTTCTGTTTATACTACTCCTTGTACACAAATAGCCACATTGCAGAAGAGCTTAAATTTTCGTTTGAGAAATCATTGTGTGCAGTCCCAAAGAGTAATATTCTCCGACTCTAGGGCCTCTACCGAACATTCCAGGTCTGACTCTCTCATCCTGTCGAGATCCATCTGTAAATCATCAGACGCCATTTCTGGGATAAGTTTGCTATTTCTCCCAATCCTCTCCGCTTGGTAAAAATATCTCAAGAGAATGTTACCATGTAGTCTTTTTGCATGGGTATCTTTCAACGATGCTTCCCCAGATACAGGGGTAGCCACCAGTTCCTGCTCTGAGATACTCCAGGCAACTAAGACGGTAAACTGCCTTCAGGGTCTCATTTTCCATGAACAAATGGGGAAGAGTGAGAATCATTCAACCTCCACCATTCTAGTGGGGGCAGTTCTCGTCGTATTCATCATTCCTACACAACCCATTCTTTGAACCTTGTCAAGTTAACACGGTGCTTAGGTTTGACTGTACTAGGTCACCATACAAAAGCAGCGTACGTAATTATAGAATGGATCAACATCCAATATATCACTTGTGGTGACAGCCCTTATGGACACCCAAAGGCTCGCTTATAAGTCCAAAAAACACATATGGCCTTCTTGGCACAAGCCTCAATATGATCATTCCAGCTCAGTCATCAGTCAAAAACTACTGCCAAGTACAGCTCCCTTATATTAAAGGGTTCCGCGATACCATAGTTGTTGGTAGTTTTGTTCTAAAGAGTACCACCTCGGCCATTTTAAAATATTTTCTAAGTCCAGGACGTCGTGACCAGAGCATAGCATGATCAAATCGTCGACATAAGCGTGGGTATACAAATCAGCTTCGTCTAGCTCATTTAACAGGCTGTCCAATACAAAACTCAACAGCAAGAGTAATAAAACACCCCCCTACGTACAGCCTCTACTGGAAAGTGATTTAATTGACAGACTTTGGAGCGAGATGCATTTGTTTCTTTTACAAAAATGGGAAAGAAATGGAAAACGTACGGTTATAAAATACTGTGTGAAAAGTTTAACGCCGTTTCAAATCAAACAAGAAGTGAACTCAACTCCATCATATTCAACAATAAAACATTGGGTTTTTAATTTAAAAAAGGTCGCAAGAGCATTGATGACGAACCATGCGCCGGACACCCTGCTGGGGTGATAACTCCTGAAATAATAGAGAAAATCCATAAAACTGTACTGGAAATCCGCTGATTGAAAGCGTTTAAGATAACCAAGACTATTAGAATATCAAAAGAACACTTGGATAATATTTTACATCATAATTTCTTATGAATGCAGAAGCTCTGTCCAAGGAGAGTGCCGCGTTTGCTACCACTCAAGCACATTCGTCAGTCGTTGCAATGGTTAAAATTAATGAACTAAAATTTGAAATATTTACTCATTCACCTTATTGACCAGATATAGCACTCAGCGACCACCTAACCTCAAAAAATGGCTCGATGGGGAAAGATTTGGGAGCAACGACACAGTTTATAATATTGTGAACGGTATTTTGAGAAAATCGACAAATCACATGATGAAAATCGGATAACTACATTAAAAACCAGTATGAAAAAATGTATTCATCTGAATGGGGATTATATTGAAAAATAAAACCGAATGACTAGAAAAAAATGTACTTTTCTTTTTCAGACCTGAAACTTATCAGTCAACCTCATAAACGGTGCATCTTCTAGTAATATCTACATGAATTTGTCTTAATTTTTCATACTCATAACTTTCATGATCACTATTCTATCTACTTTACGACCCTTTTTGTCAAGAAAGTCTTTAACTAAAGTAGCAAACTTTAATTATTCGGCAAGCTCACTTTCAATCAATAGAATTCTTGAAGTCGATCTTGCAACGTAGTAGCTTTCAAATAAGGTTTTATAATTTTATATGTAAATTAAGGATATATAAAAATTTCGAAAACGTCAACATTTTTATTGGTAGATAATCTGCCACTTAGATCCACCTAACTGATTCCCTTCTCCTTGGCGCCTGAGAAGTCACAATGCGAAGCATTAAAAATGTACTCTGTACAATACTTTGGTAACTCCTTAATGTGAGCAATTACTATTACGATAAAGAAAGTGTTGTCGTGCGTTATGTAAAGATTTATTTCAATTTAATTATTATATTGTTTTCATATCTACAAGGTAATAACTGTGTAGTCAAGCATAAGATGATCCAAATCCATACAATCTCTATTTGCGGCGGATTCATAGTATTTCCACAAAGTGCCAGTCAACGAGACATTCAACATTATTAAAAATAAAACTTGGGAACGACAGTAACAGAAAGTACAATGGTAAATATTAAAAATTTATTAACCTTTCTGTAAAAGCCACATATGGACAATTTAAAAGTGACATAAGATTTGGATCGATGGATTTTTTCTCTCATTCTTAAAAATAAAATTTATGAAAAACTTTAACGCTGTTCAAAATCAGGCATATGGCGGAGGTATAAGTTTGCAATTTATTCTAATAATGATGTATATTTAAATAATTTTCGGTGTATTAATGATCAAAGTTCAACAATGAAATTTATTTAAAAAAAAAAGAAAATAGATATTTTATTAAAAAAAAAACAACGCTTATCCAGAAAAATATTTAGAGGAATAATTTAAGGTTTTAATTCACTCTTCACAAATGGATCAATCTAGTAAGAAAAAAGAATACCCAAAGTTACCTTTATCAGATATTTTGCTTTTTTCAAGATTGGACTCCTTTACGTTGGCTGTGTCACTGGTGGTAATTTTTTCGTTAGCGCTGTCTTCACTGGTAATGATATCATCGGTAACGTTCGTATTGGTAGTATCCTCACTGGTAATGTTCTGATCCAGAGAGCTACTTGGTAGAGGTTTCTCTAAGGTGAAATTTATCATAGGGTTCTCAGGAGTATCAGTTACCATATCAAGCCAATTCCATTTAGTTGAAGTAACGTTCACTAGGTCGCTGGAATTAGTGGTTGATTCAGTAACAATTACGGAACCTAAAAATTAATCACACATAATTAGATATTTAATTTTAAATCGTGGGAATTATGAAATTCCTGTTGTGAATACATGACTTGGAAAACAATATTTTAACGTTACCAACTCTAAGGAATGGTGGTTACTTATTGCACCCGTTCATATGAGAAACTTTTTTAAGTCTTAATATACAGAGTTGGGCAAACGCTCCAAAACGAGTTAATTAAAGGCGAACGGATTTTCTTCAACCTTCAAAACTACGATTATTTTACACTTGATTGAGTAGCCTTTTACTTTGTGATAGTACATTGTAAATAATTAATAAAACACAATTTACATTGTTAGGCTAATCACTTTTATTATTAAGTTGGCGTGACCGCCGTTTCGTAACACTGTTACATTCTCAAACGTCTTAAAAACTACGGATTACATTATTTTATAGGGATCTCGCACATTTTTATTACTACTATCTAGGTACTAAAGGCAGAACACCGAACAACGGAAAATTTCGTAGGTCTGTTTAATCATTAAGAAGGTTAATTGTATTGGTTTTATTATATTTATAAATTTCTATGGCCTCCAAATTATTAAGTTTTTGACTTTTGGGTACGGTATGCAAAATTTGAACATTGTTAACATCTGGGCAATTGTGGCCTGTTTCTATGAAACGGTTAGCGAAATTTGAATTATGTTTTTTTAATAAAAATGCACTTTTGTGTTCTTTCAATCTTGTATGGACATTTCTTCCCATTTGTCCGATATGACAGTTTGTAGGAGGAAACTCTTTGGCATTAAACATGTAGGGGAGTTTTTGTGACAGTTTAAATGCGATTTTTAAATTTTGTTTTTTTAAGATATTAGCTATTCTATTTGAAAGTGTATTTAGTGCTATTTTTATTTATGTTGGGTTAAGTAAAGCTTGTTTTTGATTTTTATTTATTAAATTTTTACTTTGCACTTCAATATAACCATTGTTTAATGGGATTTGTTCTATGGCAATAAATTATTTTTCCTTGTGTGTGTGTTAATGGGATAGTCAATGCTCTATGTAACACAGACTTGTATGCTGCATCTTTATGAGACAGGGTATATGGAATGTTGTGTCGGTGAAAGTAGGTGATATCTAAGAAATTTATATTATTATCTACCTCTTTTTCTATTGTGAATTTTATTTTGTTGTGTATACTGTTGAAATGTTTTACTGTATCTTCTAATTCGGTTTCATTACCTGTAAAACAAGCACGGATGTCCACAATATATCTATACCAGAAAAATGTTTTTTGAAAAATTTGTTCTAAAAAAGCTTTCTTCGAAATTTTTCATAAAAATTTCTGCCAGCAAGGAGTTTAAAGGAGAGCCTATTGCTAGCCCGACTTTTTGTTTGTAGAATTAGTCATTATGCTGAAAGTTATTTTCAAAAATGCAAAGAACAAAGAGTGAAAAAATTTCATTTTTTGTAACTGGATTAACGTTTCGGATACAGACAAATTTAAAATAAGTAACATGAACCCCCTACGATCTAGACTACACGGTTTAATTGAAATTCATAAAGAAAATACCCCCTAAGACCAGTTGTCTCTTACACAAAAAATTATCTAAGAAACTTAGCAGTACATCTAAATAATATTCAGAGAAATAACAGATTTCAAACCAAAAAATAGCATAGAAAATTCAATTGAACTTAAAGCATTATTATAAACAAAGATTGCTTAGAAATAATTGAAACCAGTCTATCCAATCATAATGTTAATCCAGGTGTAAAAAATGAAATTTTATCATTCTTATGACAAATTTCGAAGAAAACTTTTTTAAAACAAACTTTTCAAAAAATATCTTTTTCCGGTATAGATATGTTGACGGCATCCTCGCTTGTTTTACAGGTAATGAAACGGAATTAGAAGATACCAGAAAACATCTCAACAGTAAACACAACAAAATAAAATTCAGAATAGAAAAAGAGGCAGATAATAAAATAAATTTCTTATATCACCATTACAGAAGTAAACAATAGTTTGTCCTTTGACATTTACAGAAAACCTACCGACTCCACGAGCTCACAATATTCAATTCAGCCTGTTTCTCATAAACTTGCAGCATATAAGTCTATGACTTTCTCCTTAAAAGACAGTCAAGAAAAAAGAACTTATTACAGTGGAATAAATCGCATTAAACAATGGTTATAATGAAATGCAAATTAAAAGTTTAATAAATAAAAAACAAAAACAAACTTCATTCAACCAAATATACCCACCCAACATAAATAAAAATAACACTAAATACACCACCCTTACGTATTTTGGACTTATTTCAGATAGAATAACTAATGTATTAAAAAACAAAATTTAAAAATCGCATTCAAATCGTCACGAAAACTAGCACACATGTTTAATGCCAAAGACAAAATTTCCTCTCTACAAATTCAGGAGTTTATAAAGTAAATTGTTCGGATTGCAATAGCTGCTACATCGGACAAACGGGAAGAAATCTCCATACAAGATTTAAAGAACACAAAACTGCATTTTTATTAAAAAAAAAAACAAAATTCAAATTTCGCCAACCATTTCATAAAAACAGGCCACAGTTTCCCAGATGTTAACAATATTCAAATTTTGCATACTGTACTCAAAAGTAAAAAACTTAATATCTTAGAGGTCATAGAAATTTATAATTACAACAAAACCAGTACTATTAATCTTCTTAATAATCAAACAAACCTACGAAATTCTCCATTGTTCGATGTTCTGCCTTTAGTACCTAGACAGTCCTAATAAAAAATGTCCGAATTAAAAAAGCCCTATAAAATAATATAATTCGAAATTTTTAAGGCACTGCATTTGAGAATGTAAGTCTAACAAAGTAAATTTTGTTTCATTAATTATTTTCAATTATTCTATCTGATTGTGGATTCCATATGCCAGCGACATCAACTATCAAATGATGATGTCACTTATTTTTTTTTAAATGAAACATCTTGTATGTAGTTATTTTAAATATCCAACAAACTTTGAATATTTTTTGTATAGCATACACTAAATATTAACCGTATACAAACCCTTTTAATAGAGAAATAATAATAATAAAAAATAAGAACTATTTAATGTTCAAATTGTTTCCCTTCCGCCAAGTAACAGTGTTCAAGCCTTTCTGAAAACTAGAAAGAACGTTTCGCAAGTTTTAATAATTTAAGATTCATGTACTGTCTTTACAAGTCTGTTTTCGAGGTCTTCTAAAGAATTCGGCTTTGTACTATAGATTAGTTTTTACATGGCCCCAACGAGCGAAATCTAAAGGAATTAGATTGGGTGCCCTAATCCATTCAAAGGGCCCCTTTCTACCTATCCACCAGGAAATGCTTCATCTAGATAGTCTCTCTATCTTATTGAAACCAAACCGCTTGTTGTTTTAATGCGACTTTTAAGGCTTTGAATGATAAGATTGGAAATTTGGCTTTTAAGCCAGTTAATTTAGAAGAAAGGTACCCAGATTAATAGTCAAGTATCCAATCTTAGACGAAGCGGTAATGTTGCCGTGGTGTGGACGTAAGACTGTGAGATGTTTAGATGAGGGCGTTTGTGGAATGTAATGCTCTTTCCAAGTACATTTCTATTGAGTTTCTAATGAAAGTATCAAAGGTGTCACAGTTTAGGTCTCTACTTCTTCTGTAGAAGCATCAGTCTCATTATTTTATAGCCACACCTCGTATACAAAATGGCTATGTAATAAATTCTATACTGTTAATATACATTATTTTTATTAGCAAATTATATACTTCAAGATTATCACAAATTAAATGTAATCAATAGACTATCTATACTTTTACCCGACTTTGTATCCAGTTATACTCGTATATTCATTATCAACGGAGGTAAAATTGTGCAATTTTTCATTAATTAAATTATATTAAGAGTGTCAATATTATATGGACTCACTTTTAATGAGCACCACTACTAGATTCAATTTATAAAAATTGGGCGTACTATTTGTTGCTATATTAACCATAATAAACCTTTTTTGGTCTTATTCGAAAAGTACTGAAAATTAATTAGTTTATACATCTATCTACTATCTACCAAGACTGGTGATTGATTTAACTAACAAATATCAAGAATAAATTAACTTAAATAAATTGAAACCTATGTCGCACGAGGTAAACCAAAAGTTTAAATACAAAAATATGCATTTCTAAATAAAGAAAATACAAAATCCAGAATGTCAATAAATTAATTGAAGAAAAAACAAAATTTCTAATATAGGTAATGAAGTAATGAAAGTGTTAATATTTTCTGACATTACACTTTAAAGTAGACTACAATACACAATTAGGAAAAACTGATAATTGGGATGTTGACTATTTTTGGAAAAGTGTTTAAAATCATGCATAAGTACCTAATGTAGCCGAAAATATTAAAATTTTTTTAATACAACTAGTACTTTAAAAAATCATAAATTTTAAATTCGTTTTAAAATTTCCCGCCAAAACGCCAATACTTGTCACTTGACCGATGTGACGTCACACTGGTAAACTGACAAGGATATATACATTTTTTTCTTAACTTTTGTGATATAAGATGAGATCTAAGTTATTTTAAGTGTTGTGCGATGCCTCAGTGTACAAGCACTACAGTTAAAACACCTGAAAAGTTATTTATTCACGTTCCACGTTCAGAAAATAATAGGAAAATGTGGCTTTAGCTAGCCCGGCACTAATCATTTTATTTTAGTTTTGACCTAATAAATACCGATTATTACTATTACGTATTCATTATTGGTTGCGGAACTAACAATTCTTGATAAATTACTTTCATGGAGGTCTTCATATTTCTAAATTCAGCAGAGCATAAGTTACTGTTTGTTGCGAAGAAATTGGCTACCATAAAACAATTAATTCTCGGCAAATTCGAACTTAATAAATCCACTTTCCTTAATGAGAAAATCGTTTTCGAAAGGAAAAGTAAGCAAATTTCGTAGAAAAATTACTATAAAATATGAACTAGGCAACGTAGCCCTTGACAGCGATCACGACTGTGACATAAATCCAAAAAATTTATATGTCAAGTTCGTGATAGCGATGACGTTGGCTGCATTCTTTGGAGTAATTATCAAATGATCAAAGTGAAAAAAGTGAAACGGATAACTATGTTCTTTTGAGTATGCATTTACTTGTCATTAGGTCGAAATGATCATGATTAGTTCAAGTGATAGAACTGAAAGTAATAATGACTCAAAAAAATAACTGTATCAGGAGGAAGTGCCAGCGATGACGTTAGTATGGAGTGACGTGTTCATTGTCACGTGACTCGACGGAGATTTAATTACATATTTATTATTAAATAAAAATAAAATTCCTTAAAAATAAAGAAAAATATTGTGTTTTTAAGATTTCTATTGTGAAAACTGCCGTATGGCGGCCAATTGAATACAGTTTGCCGATATTTGGTGGAACTCCATATCATTAAAGACAACGAAGTAAAACTCGATTATTACTTAAAAATTCCACTTTAATTGAAACTTGAATTAATAGACATTCACCATGTTTCGCTACACGGTAGCTTTATCAAGAAGTTATCTTTATAATATTTTACTGTGTGTTTTCAAAACAAGAATACTTTACTCATGAGCAAAAATTAAATTTTTGCGCCTACCGTGTATATGGCAACATTTTTCAAATTTCTGTCTAAGTATGTTCTAGTTTACAGAAACTGTCTGATATATTTTGATTTTTTCAAAAGTTTAATAAAAAATCTTCCTAATGGAGCAACACCTCTGCCGGACATAGTTATTAATAGCTGTAGTATGATTGTAACAATAAAAAATGCGTCACCCATTATCTTCTGTTATTTGAATAAATATTCAAAAAAGCTTAGAAATAAGTTGTAGCATTGTTCATGACTTTTGAACTTATTACTGTAGTAAAAAATGATAAACGTATGAAGTCAAAAAATATTATTGGCACTTTATTTTATAATTCAATATCCTATGTTTTTTAACCTTTTGAGAAACATATTGTTACCAAGTTGTTTTAATTTTTAAAAATATATGTATTTAGATTGTATATTTCTTATATATTAGCTTAATAGCATAGGTTTCTTTAATTATCACAATAATAAGATATTAACTATGAAGTATGTCACAATAATAAATACTGATCTAGCAAATAGTTACAAGAATCTTTGGCGTTTCGAATTTTATATGGAAAATGTATTTTTATTAACAAGTATGAGCGAAAAATTGGTCTTCTTCATTAAATTCACAAACTATTATTTCCATTCAAAAATGTATTATTACTAAATTGTAAGCAATAAAAACCTTTGAAATGCTTTTTTGTTTGTCAAAATCCAGTGTGCCCCGAAATATATGCAAGAAACTTAATAAAAGGCGTTTTTTTTATCATGTTTAAAAAATAAAAGCCAGTCAAAGGGGCAGTGCTAGTCTTCCCATTTACAGGGCACTGGAGTACGGAGTATCATTTCGTTAGCCGCAAGCTGCAACTTCCCCCATTCTAGCGCCCTGTAAATGTAAAAAATATGACCACTAGACTAGTATTCTTGCTATTATTTCTGTAACTCTTAAAATAACTTCAATAATTTAAATCGAAATAAGCAGAACGCATAATAAAAGGAAAAGAAACCGTATTTGTTACATAAACTCCAACTTATTTTATCAATCTCTTTGAGAGAAAGTTGACACTAGTATATGGATAATTATAATTTCTTATGTTATATACTCCTTTCACCTGTATTAATAACGTAAAGTACTAGAAGTATTATTAACGACAAATCTTTTATCCTCCTTTAAGGGAAAAAAAAATTCAAGAGTTATTACTAGCCTACTAATTTTTCGTAACAGAGATTATATAAACGTCAAAAGCAAAAATCTATAAAAATATATTTTACAAAATGTAAATAAGAAACCCTGAAATTAAAAATTGAAGAATGTTGAGAAATCTGTTAAATGAGGGTATGTATAAAGCCCGTGTTTTAATTTTTTTCTAATACAAGATTTACCACAAAATCGTGGAAGCATATAACTTCTTTTTGTTTAATGAAGTATTACCCATCTTTGAATTCTACTTACAATTACAGACGATAGGTTCGCAACCTTTTCTGGACCATTGCCCCATTTGTAAGGAAAAATAAATCCAGCGCCCCTCCCTCATAGTACTTATACCTAATATTAAAATATCGTATGAAAAATAAAATACCATCAAATTTAATTGAAAACTGTTTATAATGAATTAGAAAACTGACATTAAAATCAATAAGTAAGAAAAAAAATTAATGAGATGCTTGAGGCCGATGAAGTTTTAAAAATTAATTAAATCGGGTTCCTATTTTGACAACAGTGGCATATCATCATCCTAAATGATCTGTAGTCTGTTCCTTTTTTTGGAAAGTAAATTTGCGACCGCATTGAACCCCAGCCAAATGAGAGAAATATAATTAAAGTCTTGTTATTGATTTTTGAAACCAAAACTCTTCGTGTCCATTTCTGAATTTTACTTTCTAAGTTATTCGTTAGTTTTGAGTTCTACCAGTTAATCTTCTAAATTTGATCATTCTGATGTATCGGCATTTGAAAAACGATCTAAAACCCAACTCGGTATGTTCATCCTGGAATCTCTCTGTGAAATCAGTAAGAATATCCAGTAAGTATATAAATCTTCCTATTTTTCAGACACTGCTGATCAGGCGTGGGTCCAAGGAGGGGAGGGTCGGTGGGGGGCGATCGCCCCCCCCCCCCAAAAGAGCTTTGAGTTCAAGAAAATAGATCCGATTTTGTCTCTTATACTGTAGTTTATTCCAGAACTAGAGAGAGTAATAAATCATTTTTTACCCTTTTTTTTCTTTGCAAACTACCTGTGTTCTTTAGTCCGATGTATTTGGCAAAATCTGTTAGACACATATTTTTTTTCATAGGAATGGGTTGATTTTAGTTAGAATTTTGTCGACGGTTGGGATCTGCTTCTCATAATAAATTGTATGTACAACTCCTTTTATTGCAGTTTACGTCTCTTCTTCCAACGAGGTTTCTCGTCTGCCTATGATCGAATGTAGCTTGGGAATACTAACAATTCCAGTCGTTTTTTCTCCTTCAGTATTCGGTACATGGCAGATTTTCCAACTCCTGTCATTGTCAACAGAGCTTTTAACGTTAGTATCTAGATATTGATATCTTAAGGCATCATAAACATTCATTGTAATAAGTTTTTCGTTGAGTAAAAATGCCCTGGTTTAACGATGTGGAACCAATATCTTTTGGGTATCTCACTAATCTCAAATAATATAAAAAAACCAGCACAAACAAGACAAATCACTAAGGACACATTGTAAGGTGTACTTTGGTCACTGACAGAAATTAAATTGAACTATCAGAAATTTTACTGTTGCAGTAAATTTATAAAAGCTTATAATATTTAAATATAATTAGATTTACGACGGTCCTCAGTTACCTGCGGCACTAGAGCAGGTATGTTGGAGGTTTCGGTAACAGTTTTAATACTCTCTCTAGTTCTTGAATAGAGTAAAGGAGTGTGTATGCTTGCGATCGCCCCTCCCCTTCCCAAGAGCTTTGAGTTCAGGAAAATAGAACCGATTCTGTATTTTATATTAGGAATGTGTATGCTGCTGGTACCACCCCCCCACCCCCGTTGACGACTCGTTTTTCTTGCGATAGCCCATTCAGTTTATACTTGATAACGATTAGAGATACAACCTAATTGAAACGTCGTAAGAATAAATAAAAATAAAGACAATGCAAGTCCGACAACCACATTTTAGTCAAAAAAAGGCCATGCTGTCAATTTAGTGAGACTAGAAAGGTGTTGCGTATTTTGAGTTTCTTCCAAATAGCCGGACGATAAATTCAGATGATTACTGTCAACAACTATTGAAACTCGACGAAGCAAATAAAGGAAAACGGCCAGAACTGGCAAATACCAAAAGAATTTTTTCCATAATGATAATAAAAAGCCTCACTAATCTTTAGTATTAGTAACTCGTGGGAAATTATTGGAGCTTGGTTGGAAAGTGATATTGCATCCCCTGTAGAGCCCTGATTTGGTACCATACGACTACCATTTATTTCGAAGTTTTTTTCAAAGATAAAACTTTCACAAATGGTGATGATCTTAAATCGCACTAAGAATTTCCACTATCAACTTTCACTTGTAAGTTAAATAATATACTTTACTTTCATCGTCAATGGTCCCAACTAAAAATTAATAACCACCAATTATCAAAAAATTAATACCCATCAATTATCTATCAATTGCTCAACTCTTAACATAAGCAAAAGAAGTATTTCTGGCAAGTTTCTCATTTATGTTCTGACTTGTTAAATGACGACAGAAAGTTTTACGATTAAATGGTGCTATTTGTCCAGCATGTCCCACAGGAGATTCCCTTCACTTACGACATTTATTAACTTTTTTACGTTCATGTGACTTTCGTCCGATCTGATGCGAAAATTTAAAAATAAATAGTTTACAAGGCATTTATTAAAGAAATTGAAAATGTTATAAAAAAATAATTAAATACGGAATACGTGTATGATTTGGCAATGTTGTGTTTTTACCTTTATGTTTATATTCAAAACTCTAACCTTAGTCTTTCATAATAAATACGTAACAGTAAGATGTTTACTCATAATATTGTCTTATGGAAAAGATGCTGGGTAATTTGTAAGTCCCAAACATAAGCAATAACGTCTGAATACAGTAACTGCAAGAAAACGTAAATTAAAGCAAAATTGCACTCCACAAGATGGGTATGTTTATATCAATAACTGAGTCATATAAATAAAATACTTTACCGATTTGTGGTGTAAAAATTGTGATTTACTATTATCTTTAAGATATGTCGTCAAAGAGGAAATTTTTAGGTTAGTATTTTTCATGTAAAACGCATAAAATCTAATAATATAAATTTAATTTATGCAAGTAATTATAAAGAAAAAAATAATTATCATAAACGTTACGATATTAACTTCAGATTAGCTATAGGTAAGTATGCGCGTAAGAAATGCGCGCTCATGCAACGTTGCCAAACGTTACGACTCCATTTATTTTAATTGATATCTCAGTAAACAATTTATTGCAAAAAAAGAATTCTGAACGTTTCAAAAAGCTAGTTTTAAATTTTTTTTAACTTCACTTAATCGATAAAAGGCAGTATAATTTAAAGCAAAGTGCTAAGATCTTGATTTCTCGCAAGAAGACTTCATAGCATCAAATAAAAAACTTTTTGGTAAATTAAATACGTAAATAATGATTTGTTTGTAGAAGTCTACGTAAATCAACATTTCAAATAGTTGATACTGTACTCTTGGTGTTTCCTCTTAGAATCAGACATGATGAAAGACAAATTTTGCCACGGTTTCAATAGATTTACTTATCAACTGTTCGCCTTTGTATTAATTGTTATAATTCATGACTTAGTCATGTGTCACTAACATATAAGGATTATTGGCTAAGACACAATAAGTAATGAGACTAATGTCTAGATCCTTACTTTTCGTAGATTTGGATCGTGCACGCATCGACTTACGATGTCGATGTACTCGATGTGTAAACATATCATTACTCGAAAAGTACGAGGTATCATAAACAGCATACATACTTATTCTTGTCAATCTTAGGTTGTAAGTTAGTTTTAGGCCACATTTGTAAAAATATGGAATACAGGAGACAGGATGTCTTAAAACTTGTTGCATTACCTAGTTCCCCTCTTTTATATTTAAGATAATAATCGGTAGCGGGCAGCCAGTAACAATACGCGAAATTGAACCCTGGCTTGCCGTTTCTTCAATGTAACAAGCTGCCCGGTGCAACGTGAGCCGTCGACCACGTTAATCCTGAAGGTGGCGCTCGAGACCGACAATCGGGTAGATGTCTTGATCACCGGACAGTCAACCGTTGACCAGTTCGGAAGATAGGGATATCTTAACCGTCGGCGAGTACTAACAGGGAGTAGTATTTAAGATCAGTATGGGATATCCTTACGCGGGGCGTTTAACCGATGACTGTCTGCAGGATAGATATTCACCTACCGATGTTCCACTGCCGTAACAAAAAGGCATCCATAGATCCGTGGATTACCGATTGTAAAAACGCGTCAAAATTTTTAAAAACTAATGAAACAAAAAACGAAAAATTTCAAAGTAGATCTTTTTGTTTTCTTCAATACCAAACCTTGACCATCTTAACGCTCCCCAGTAACTACTGGGCCCACTGTCGCTAATTTGAAAGGCTGCAGCGTCCACTGGGGGAGGTGTGGAGGAGGGGGTGCGCGTCGCCACCCCCGTTAGGAATCTATGTTATAGACCTATTCCGTACGAAACATTGATATCCTTCTAGATAATTACTTCTAAAGAATACTACTTTTGACAGTTTAATATAGTATTGAGTCATAATAATACAAGTGAGAAGAAAATCCCTCTCTGACAAACCTACCGACCCCGCTGATTTTTTGCATACGCTTTAATCCTCCCCCCTCTCTCAATGCACAAAATTCTCTGTTTTTTAAGTTCAGGGGCGGAGGGGGGAGTACAAAAATTAGTTTACGATTTCTCGGCTCCTGTTGAAGTTACGACATAAGTGATGATATGAGGGTAGAGGGAACTTTATCCCTTATGACTTTTGTCGTAACTGCAACGGTTATCGATTGAACGGAAGGGACAGAAAACCGACAGCTCATATTTTGGGTGGAAGAAAGACAAAGTTGTATGTAAAAATTGCGCTACATCATTCAGATACTACGATTTGTGGCAAATGGAAATTAAAATATTTTTATCTATAACTGATAAATTTTGACACTATGACATTCAAATTTTGAGAATTCATAATATAATATACCAGGTGTTTTGCTTAAAATCAGTTTGTCGTCTTCTAATTATAGCAAACAATTAATAAGTGATTGTGTCACCCCTCTTTAAGGTATTTTGATCTAAAAAATTAAACGGATTAGCCCTGAATAACTCCGTTCCGCATGTCAACTGAAACTGTTTACTGAATTGCAGCTAAACCTGTTTTTTCTAAGAGACATATGATCAGACATCAGAAGACTTTACCTAAACTGGGTAAATGTAACATTTGTGCTACTTTCCCCACTGCTCTGCAAAAACTGTTACTACAGTTATACTGATGATTCTAAGCTGGCTCTAAACTAAATTAACATAAAACTGAAGCTTTATTTAATCATTAAAATCTGAAGTCTTACAAGGAAGGTACCTGAAGTATCCGGCTCCTATTTTAATGAAACTTCAATATGTTGTTGTCGAGGGTGCAAAAAGAAGAGACACGTATTTTTTTATCTGCGGAGAGTCATTATAACTGGGTGAAAACCGCCCCTAAAGTTCACCCTTAAAAACAGTATTTTTGAATTATCTCAGGTTCTAAGTGAGATATTTTTACAAAACAAAATGTAAGTTACTTGTTATTCTAAATGATGTTAAGCTATTGTACTTTTACTTCCAATGATATCATCCCTTATTTTTTATGAGGATAAACCATATATTTACGCAAATAATTTAATTCAAAAAATTACTAAATCTTATGGAATTGTTTGAAAATATTTTTTTCACGAATACCATAAGTAACTTAAGTTGACGGGTTTCGAAATTTCTAAAAATAAACTAGTAAAAGAGGGTGGGCCACCCCAAATACATTTTTTTGAATTTCAAGTTCTAATTGAGATATATTTACAAAACAAAGTGGAAATTACTTGTTAGTTGAAGTGAGGTTATACCATGTTGTTTTAACCCCATAGATATCATTCCTTACTTTTTATGAGGGTTAATCTTGTAATTTATTTACATAGTTTAATTCTGGACATTACCAAATTAAAGCAAATTTGTTGATTTTTTTTTACGAATACAATAAGTAACTTAAGCTGATATGTTTCGGGGTTTCCGAAAATAAACTAGTAAAAGAGGGTGAGTCACCCCCAAATACGTTCTTTTAATATCCCCAGCTTTAATTAATAATCTCTACAAAACAAGTGGAAGTTAAAAACAAACGAAAATATGAGGGGTAGAAAAAAACTTTAAATGTGTTTACTTTAAATCAGAAAAAAAAATACATCTCCTGCAGTATTTACCAAAAATAAAATATTTAGCTAGAATCCGTTTGATGTTTTTAACCTACTTTTTAGCAAATTGTTTTACAGTTATTGTGAGCCATCCTTAAAAGATAGGCATTTACATACAGATTTACTATTTTGTCATACATTCTGATATATTCTAAAACGGGTTTATTTAGCGAAAGTCAAGAAAGCGGTCATCATCATCGCTCGGCTACTTTAAATTGCATACCGATATCCTACACCTTCTAACTGGAAATAAACCGACATTTAAAAAAAAATCGCTTAAAACGTTATTTACATGTATATATTAATACATGCCTATAATTATCATATTTCTCGCACTAGAAGAACAATATTTAAACAACTTAAAAGTTCATTTATTTTCATTATTTTAATATTAATTAATTAAAATCTGTTTTAATCACAGATAAAATATAGTCATATTTAGTGTGCGAACTATTTGTGTAATTTTGTTTGTCCTAGTTTCATTTTGGAGTGCAATTTCTTTGTCAGAAATTTGTTTAAAAGTTCCTTATCATTTTTTTTCTATTTTACATAATATGAAATTAGTTCAAAAAAACGCGATGCTGGGTTTTCAAATATCATACTTCTTGGGGCCTGTTTACTTTATTCGACCAACACTCGAGGCTCTAAATTATTTAGTAATGTGAACTGATCAGTTGTTTGACATTCCTGAAATCTATCAGATAAATGAATTACGGTGGGTGAAAAGGTATGATCGAGAAAAAAATGTCGATGATCTTCCGGATCGTGGTTTAACACATGTTGACATTTGATATGTCACATGTGCGTAAATTTCTTTGTAGTTGTTAGTTTAAGGTCAATTGTAACATGGAGCGCAGAAAAAAACATTTTCGACATATTTTACTTTTTTAACTTCCGGAAACGAAACAAAACTACTGAGTCTAACAAAGAAATATGTGAAGTTTATGGCGTTGATTGGGTAACAGAACGCGCGTGTGAGAATTGGTATAAAAAGTTCGATTCTGGAGATTTTTCACTCCAATGTGACCAACGTCCTGGTCGACCTACTGAAATTGATAATGACTTGCTGATAAAGACCAAAATTTCTATGCCCGCACCTCATTAAGTTGCATGAAAGATGGCAGAAGATCATTGAACAAAATGAAAAATATATAATTGATTAAAGATTCTTATTTGTACAAAAAAAAATGAGCTTTATTTCACACTACAAAACCGAAATTACTTTCATGCTGACCCGACATTTTAGCTCACAAATAAATACGTATTAGCTTAAATACTATTCGACGGCGACTTGATGAAAATGACATTAAATGGAACAAGCACATCCAAAAACGTTTATCCAGGGTACAAGAGAATCTGGAGAGAGATTAATTAAATGTTATTTTTACTGACGAATTTTGGGCCTTAAACTGTGTTAGGAAAGCTTGATCTACCGCGCAGTACAAAATTACTCAGAGAACAGATAAACACGCTGTTAAAGCCCATGTCTGAGGATGCTTCTCTCTCCATGAATTTATCATTATTTTTTTTTGCTGAAAACGTAAAATCGGCGATAATGAATAAAATTTATGAAAAGTGTTTAATAAAGTCCGTTGAACCCAGGTAGTTATATTTTGACAACACGTTTTTGTGGAACTAATTGTAATTGTTGCAAACTTTTTTCATATGAAGTTTGGCTTTTAGAAATATTTTTATTCCCAAGAACTTTTTGCACCTCTAACAAATTTTGCCTTCAATTGAGTTTGGCATGGTAAAAATCTTCACGAAGAACAAATTACTATAACTTGTCTAATGTGTGTAGCCTCATAAAATTTCACATGATGGTCACTTGCAGTTGTACTAACTTTAAATTCAAAAATTTTATTTATTTCAAAGAAGAATATATATTTTTTGTCTTTAAGTAATATGGAAACATTCTTCGAGAATCAATCCAACCAATGATGAAAACTGCATCAAAATTCATTCCATAGTTTTCGAAATTAATCCTGAAATATAGCAAACGTAACCGGGAAACTTTATCTTATGCTATGTAGCAATGAATCTTAGTCCGCACTTTTTTTCGGTAGATTTCCATTACAAAATTTTTATTTTTAAACGATAAAGATTATTTTCACATTATTTTTGCGGCAACAGATATTGTCGCAGGGATTTTTTTTAGCAATTTCATTATTAACGAATCCCACTATATCTAGTATTTATTTTGGGTATATATTAATTATATAAACACGGTGTTAAAGTTGAGATATCGCTGATATGATATGTATACGCGTGACCTTCAATTTAGTTATTTAATTACTGCAACTTTATGGTCAGTTATCAATATATAATTCTGGTGTGAGAGATAGCAAAAAGGGTCCTAAAAAAGCCCTAGTGTACGTGTCGTAGGCAACTTAGTTTTTTTCAAACGGAAAAAGTAAAATAGACTTTAAGGGAGAGTAAAATTTAATTTTATCACCATACCGGACATCTTTTAAAACAATCGTATATCAAACATTATTGATATGTATCAGATTAATGTAAAGGCGTCACTGTTATGAAATGATTTATTTTAATAAGATTAGCGCTATTCTACACAATTTTATGCCAAAAATTTTAATTACTTTCTTCTGAATTCAATGGCCGCTAAATTATAAACAATTATTACTTGTCCAAGGATTGAATGTGCTCAAAGCATTTCAAATCAAAAATGAAATATTCTCATTCACTTGGGCATCCCCTTATAGTATGAGATCCGGCGGCAAAATTGTACCCCGATCTGTTTTTTTGATCATGTGAATAAAATTAAACGTTATTAAAAATATAGTATATTTCAGCCAGGTTGCCTAGAAAAACCTTGCCGCAATTGTCCTTACTTATCTGAATAATAATTATTCTTTTTCGAATATCTTCGCTCATATATTTTTTAAGTAAATAAAATGTAGCTTGAAAGAAAGTAATGTAAAAAAATATGAAAAAATAAATGATCTCAATGAATTTGGATATATATATATATATATATATATATATATATATATATATATATATATATATATATATATACAGGGTTATTCACCCTATTCGGCAAGGAATATTGCGGCCAAAATACGTGACTTTAAAAAAGTTTTACTTTTGGGATATATAGGGGTCTAATATAGTTACTTTTTAATATTATACAGGGTGTCCCAAAAGCTCTGAAAGTATCTAAAATTTTGTTTTTTGAGTGAAACCCCCTGTATATTATTGCATTTTTGGATTCTCCGATCAAAATAAGTGGCTATTTTAATAATATTTATAGTACCTAAACCTTAAGGGTTTTTAAATAATTTGAATTTTGACAAAATCTAACCTAATTTTCATGTTTCAAATACTTAAGAAGTATTTCAGTTATGTACTCGAAATTTACAGTGAAGTGTAACAATAAATCATATTATATATCCCAATTATAATAAACTTGCTATATTATACAGGGTGTCCAAAAATTAAAACTATTCAATTTAAATGGCTATAACTTAATTGATTTAAATAGAACGTGATTCTTTTTAACTTACCAGAAAATGTACCTTTTATATACCTATCGAATGGTAATAGGTTGTTCTACGGCTAAGTCTTTGCGTTTTCATAGAATACGCCAAATAATCGTTGTCTACACCATTTTGTGTTTTTTGAATAGATGTTCTAATGTATCTAGTTGCCTAAGGCATTTGGAAACGACAGGTAATTTACAACTGTAAGAATAATAATCAGGAATATATTCACAAAACTCGGAACGCGATTTATAGTCGACCAACAGGCTGTAACAGCAATAATGGTAATAACATATTGACGACAGCACAAAACAGAAGCAAAATATTTATAGTAGATGTTCGAAATGTCGACCATCCATTTCCAAACACTTACATACTATTTTTTCGAAACCACTGCAAACTCTGGACAACATTTGCGGAGTTACAGTTTGAAAAGCATGTCTTATGCTTATTTTCATACCTTGTGGTATTGTCGGGAACGCATTGTAGGCAATTCCTTTTATGTATCCAAATAAAAAGAAATCTGGTGGAGTTAAGTCCTGAGATCTCGAGGGCCAATTTTTAAATCCATCTCTCCCAATCCACCTGTTTCGAAAGTTGACATTTAAAAATTGCCGAACCTCGTGATGATAGTGAGGCGGAGCTCCATCCAGTTGAAGTCACATAGTTGTTCTAATATTTAAAAGGACATATTCTAATAAAACTGGAAGTTGGTGTAAAAAAATCGCGAAACATCAAACCATTTAAAAGTCCTTCAAAAAAGTAGAGTAAGTATGGACCCAGTATTCCTCCCCGCACATTAACCAACCACCTATTGTGGTTTCTCATAACTCTGTATTCATGCGGATTTGAATCAGAATAGTAATGAAAGTTGTGTCTATTCACAAAACCGTAGTTGTGAAAAGTACATTCATCACTAAACAACATATTATCAAAAAAGTGTTCATTTTCTGCCACTTTATCTAACACCCACAAGCAGAATTCAGTTCGGCTGTCAAAATCATTTCCGTGAAGCTCTTGACGAAGCTGGATTTTATAAGGATGAAATCTGTATTTCTTAAGAATCCTTGAAACACACACAAAAACGGCTGGTTTAGGATGGTTTCTTTCAGGAAACCTTTGAGCATAGACTATTTGTCGTATTCTGTGAAAACGCGAAGACTCTGCTATAGAACTATAGAACACCCTTATACCATTCGATAAGTATTTAAAAGGTACATTTTCTGATAAGTTAAAAAGTATAGCGTTCTATCTAAATTAATCAAGTTATAGCCACTTAAAGTTCTTGTTTGATTGGTTTTAATTTTTGGACGCCCTGTATAATATAGCAAGTTTATTATAATTGACATATAAAATATGATTTATTGTTACACTTCGCTGTAAATTTCGAGTACATAACTGAAATACTTCTTAAGTATTTGAAACATGAAAATTAGGTTAAATTTTGTTAAAATTCAAATTATTTAAAAGGTTTAGGTACTCAAAACCTTATTAAAATAGGCACTTATTTTGATCGGAGAATCTAAAAATACCGTAATATACAGGGGGTTCCATTTAAAAAACACAACTTTGATACTTTCAGCGCTTTTGGGACACCCTGTATAATATTAAAATAATTTTAAAAAGTAACTATGTTAGACCCCCATATATCCCAAAAGTAAACCTTTATGAAAGTCAATATATATACATATATATATATATATATATATATATATATATATATATATATATATATATATATATATATATTTTATTTTCTTATGATTAGGTTCATATTTAAAATATAGTTTTCATCGCTCTGACGTTTCGTTCTTTATTTAGAACATTTTCAAAAATAATCGTCTTGAGATTTCGTCACAACCAGTGCTAAACTTGTTAGCAATAGTTTTGTCCCAAGATTGACACATAGATGGAGACTCTAATAAGATATCCATACGATTTTTAGTTAGTACCAAACTTTGAATGATATATGTCAAAATTTGATGACATTTCGACCATTAAGTCATGGAGATATTGAAATTTTAATAACGTACCTTTTCATATTTTCAAAGCAATGAGAGTTTCGTACGTTAATAAAATAGTATTATTTGATGGGGAAAAATACCGTTAAAACTAAAAAAATTGCTTGAAAAGTGTTATAAGAAATCTGCTCCGTCGAAAACAAGCATTTGTGGCCGGTTTGCTGAATTCAAACGCAATCGTACAAACAGAAATGATGCTGTGGTGATACACAGGAAAATATCAAAAAAAATCCATAAAATCGTTTTAGACAATCCTAAAGTGAAAGTGAGTCAGATAACTGACGTTCACTGACTATTGATATAGTATAGTATCTGAGTGATTGCTGCCGAATAAACAGCGCATGTTAAACTTGTACGTCCTTTTAAACGTAAAAATGAGTGATCTTGTCAAAATGCATGCTTTTAACTTGTGCCCTATGTAGAGTTGTTAGAAAATGAAGTGAACATCGGATATTTTCCGATTTTAATTATTCTGCTGAAGGTCACAATGTAATGACCGAAACGTTAACAAAAAACATAGTTAGATAATCCAAATAAGAAAATGGTTCTTTATTATTCCTGACACAAAAAAATTCAAGGAAAAAAGATATAATATATATCTATCTATATATTTTCCTCTTTAAATAGACGATTGGAAAATGACTCGTTTTGGGTAAAAAACTACACTAGTGGAATATAAACTGAATCTTTCTAAAAGTGTTATACTATTAAGACCAACGTGGTTCATTAGTGAGCCTAAATCAATAAAAATCAAGAACATTATACAAATGTCAAAAAAGAAAATTCAAAAGACGGAGTATATGAAAGAAAATTCCGAAGATGCCGATGAACTTCATACAACTTCAGAAGAAAAATAATATTTAATAAAAATTTATAATTTAGAATAAAAAGATTATAAAAAAAATATCAAATTGATTTTGTTTCCGTTTCCGCACGCATATTTCTTCTCTCGCCTTCCACTACTTACGGTAGTTTTTTAGCAAACAACCATGAGTTGTCATGTACAGAAAAAATTCTATTTTAAATTGGTATAATTTTGTTTAAGAACTTGATGAGCATAGAGAATAAACAAAATAATACACGTTACATCTGAAATCCTGGAGGTTGCGACAAACTGCGAGCTAGCAACCATTTTTTCCACATTCGTTACATCATTCTCTTTCACACGACGTTCTATTTACTTAAAAACATATGAACGAAGTAATTTGAAAAAGATCATTTATAATTCCGGTAATCAAAGTTAATTACAGCAAGATTTTTGCTAGGCAACCCGATCGCAATATGTATTTTAAATATTCTTTAATTTAAATTACATTTAATCAAAAACACAGATCAGCGCAAAATTTTGCAAGCGGATCTCGTACTATTAATATTATGAAAATAGGTTGACTGAACTCAAAATTAATTTCGTTGGAATGATGTTAACATCACACTGAACCTTGACCAAACATCGCACTTTGAATTAACTAATGACATACTTGAACTTGAGACATTTTTCTAGTTTAACCTCTGCTAAGTTAGAGACGAAAGGTAAGATTTACAATATGAAAGTTAGTTTGGGCGTTTCATTATCATAAACACGGTGATTTATTTATATGTATTTTTGTAAGAAATAACTACCCATACTACCCAAAACTAGACATCTAAGCGTTCCAAAACACTAATTTTAATTTAGAAGTTATGAGTATTTCTTAAATTTGACAAAATTTAAATTTTTTAGTTTTGTTAGAGAAAAGAAAAGTGACTTAACCCTTGTTCAATTGTCATAACAACATAAAAGTGAAAATAGTTGAGTTAAATTCATCCAAAACGTACACCGCCATATAGTTACTATATTGCATATTGTGTTTTTTTTAGTACGTTCACACAAAGTACATACACATATATTGAATCACAGAGGAAAGCGAAGATAGAAGCAGTAAGCAATATTTTTTCCCTTGTGCTGAGTCACCTTGTCCGCTGCTGAAATCTGCCTTGTATACATAGTCTAGCGATCAATCTTAAGCCTAATAAAATTAAAGCCAAAAAAAATACATATTTTTTACCTAAATGCCACGCTTTAAAAAAATATAATAACTATTCACCTTCTTAATTGTTCGGCCACAGGTTTACTACGACACACAAGTTGTCACAGAGCATCAAATTACCAAAAATAGCCTAAGACAACCAAAATGAACCGCACCTAAGGAAAATGATGTCTTTCATACCAATTAACTACTCAAGAAATAAGGTAACACACTGAGCCACTGAATACAGGTTTCAGAAGAATAAGGGTCGGGTAGTGCTGGGGTCAACTGATAGTGTTGTGCCAGTTCTTGCCAAACTGATTAATCATTTTTTGTGAAGTGGTAAAGTGCCTGATTTAATCAAAATAGCAAAAGTGTGGCAACTCTATCTAACTCTTAAGAGGAAATTATTTTATGTGGTTTTTAAGTATATACGGAAAACAGTTTGTATCACTCAGAAAAAAGAACGTGTGGAGTGCCCCAATGTTCCACATTTTTTAAATTTATATTAACTCTATTGCCAACCAAAATAAAAAGGAATCATAAACCTTTATGTTAATAACACTGCATTATTTTGTCTAGAGGAGGGATACATGATATAAAGCACTTTATATCACATGAATTGATTCGGTTTCCTCTTGGCTTCTAAATATAAAAAGATCATATATGCATACTACTATACAGATCAGTGTAAAACTCTAAATTTCTCAAATAATGAGTCTTAAACATAGCACTGTATGAAATAGGTAAATTTAAGTAATGAGACCGATTTTTTTCAATTTTTATATTCGAACAGTTCAATATCGTCTGCCACAAAATAACTCCCTAGGGATGCCACATAGTGCTGGAAACGTTTCTTCCAATTTTCATAGCATTGCTGAAACTCGGATACTGAAATAGCCTTCAGCTGGTCGGTTACAGCCGTTTGAATGTTCTCGAGTATTCCAAAATGACATCAAAGACTCAAGTCAGGAGAATAATAAGGCTAAAGAGTCACAAGGATGTTTTTACTGGCCAAAAACTAATTTACTGAAATTGCTGTGTAACAAGACGCATTGCCGTGATGCAGCACTCAGTTGTTCTTGATGTTAGGTGTCACATGCATGATCCCTTTTCGAAGTTTTTCAAAAACCTCTCGGAAAAACTGTTGACTGAGGCACAAACTCTTCGTGGACGATTTTCTGTCTATCGAAAAAGCAAATCAGAATGAATTTGACTTTCGACACCCAAGACTCGTCACCTGTAATAGCACATTCATTTTCAATCGATTCCAAAAAGTCAAGGCACCTTTCCCCCCTAATTGTTTGTGCGAAAGATTTTTTGGAACCATTTTTGCATAGATTTTTTCATCCTCAATTCATTAGTCAAAACCTGATGAACGGTGGTGTAAGTCAAATTCAAATTATTCCATGACCACTCGTACTGTCAACCGACGATCTGAACGCACAATATCGGTTCTCGAAGATGAAGGCCTTCTTCCTTCTGAAAATGCCTTAAACCACTGAAAAACCTGGGCCCTTGACAAAACACAATATCCGCAGACCTACTGAAATTTTGCAAATATCTCCGTTGCCCTGTGCCTAAGTCTGAAGCAAATCCTGATCTCACAGCGTTGTTCGAACTCGATTTAACTTATTTTAGAACGCACTAGAAAAAATTGTTTCATGAGAAAAATCACTAAGAATAATCAAATAACTCTAATGAGTTCAAACTTGTACCGAAGGTATATCACATGTTGACCTGCTGCCCCTCCAACTCCCGCGACCCAAGTACTGCCAAATCAAAGGCTACGTCGCAAGTCTCATTATTTAATTTACCCCCCCCCCCTTTTTTTAATGTGAAAATAATTAAAACCAAATCGACCACGTTGGAAAGAGTAAGTTATCTAATATAAAAACTACAGTTAATGTAGTATATTTTTCCTGATCACTCTCTAGTACCCTACCTATAAAAATTCTATTAAAAATATTTACAGTTTACTCATGCAAAGTTTGTATCAGAACATTAACAAAATGTGTCTGGATGATATTTAAAAACATTAAATAGGCATTTTACCAAGTCCTTGCTGGTTCCCTTCACTATATCTCATTCAAGCTTAGGAATAAAATACACAATTGTAATAATAGGAGTCAGATTTTAAAATTAGACAAAAAAAAGACAAATTTAAATGTAGATAGAAAAAATTTCTAAAGAAGTAAAAAATTCGCATGTTTCGCCTGTAATAAAAATTGTCATTACTTTTCTTACTAAATTTTAGAATGATATTAATTTTTATTTATTCTTTTAAAATATTGATCTAGATGTTTCATCTTAATTTTAAAAATTTACTGTTGAAAGGGTGAGCCTGTACGAATTTTATAATTTCCTTGTTATAATACAAATACTTTTCAAGTCGAAGACAAACTAACACCTTCAGAGCACGTTTTGAAGAAAGAGACGATATTACTCTACTTTAATGATAAATATTTGAGGAGTGGAAGTATGGTGACTTCATACAGCTATATTTCTGCGAAAAAATGTCGTAACTGGAGATGAGACCTGACAAAGTAACAACAAAAAAAAAGGTATAAAATGATATTTTACTTAGAAAATAGCATTAGATATCTGAGAGATTTCAAGCAATCGCAACGAAGATAATACCGTTTATTAAGAGTGAATTTACTGGTTTTGAATAATTACTGCAAGAAACTTTAAATTTAAATTCGTTTTGATTATATATAGAATATTTTAGAAATTTAAATCTTATTAAATATGAAGGTATTTAAGACCATTAGTTATAAGTCAAAAGGAAACATATGTATGTAGATATCAAATTTCGACATTTTGAGAAGTTATTCTATTTGGTTATATCTATGAAAAGTAGACAAAAAAAAATTTCTAACTTATTTATTTTTATTCGATGATAACTTTATTTCTACATCGGTTTATTGTGTACCAAATTTATAACTACATTAATATGCATTACACTGTAATAACATACCATACATTAACATTAAATTAAACGCATCACGCTTTATGTACGATAGGTATACAACGTCTCGTGTAAGCGGGTCATTCGAGTTTTTCCTAATTATTGATCCACGATAAAAAATTTAAAAACATTTTTCTATACCATTATATATCAAACAAAAACACCCGAACATCTGATACAAAACATAAACTCTAACAGCCAGATTCACTAAGGAGATTTAAGATTTAAACCCGATCTAGTTGCCATGAAATTTAAATCTTATAGTGGACCAGTTTTGTTTTGCTAATGATATTGTCATAATTTATATTAGATAGGTCAACAAATAAATGCTCATATAAGGATAGTAAGGATAAGAACTTTACGATATAGCCTTGAAATATTTAGGAGAAAAAGTTGTATCCCAAAAACAAATAAAATTCTCCATTTTTGCCGGTTCAGTAATAAAATACAATGATTTTTGATGCTTTTATTTTTAGAGTTTAAAATTTGCTTGACTTACTGTTGCATTTGTCAATTTAAGACCTCAGTTGTTAATTTAGGGCGGTTTTAAATTTAAACCATGTTAGTGAATCCGGCTGTAACTGTTTTATTAACTTAAAAGCCTTATTTTATTCTGGTTTCAAAAATTTAACTATGTGTAACTGAAGTTTTTGTTTTAGAGATACATATTTGCATCTGCATTTTCCTTTCTTACAACTGTAAAGGGTTTTCCAATAAGAGGTGTTATTTTGATATTCAAAGAAAAATGCCATTTTTTAAGATAAATGATCGGATATTTATTACATTATAAAGAGGAAGGTATGCCGTTATGATGGAAAATAACATCAGCCAAATGACCACCACGACCATGCCTACAGGACCATATCCTTTTCATGAAATTTTCCATAACCAAATCGCAAAGTGGCTGCCCTATGTCCTCGATAGCCTCACGAATTCCATCTTTGAGGTCTTGAATCGACGCTGGGCTGTTGGCGTAGACCTTGTCTTTCACGTGGCCCCAAAGGAAGAAATCGCAAGGTGTCACATCACAAGATCTCGGTGGCCAATTGTGATCACCTCTTCGAGAGATAACACGGCCCGGAAACTTTTCCCGTAAAAGATCAATGGTTTCGTTGCTTGTGTGGCACGTAGCGCCGTCTTGTTGAAAGTAAACGTGGTCCAGATAAATACCATCCAATTCCGGCCATAAAAAATCACTAATCATCTCTCAATAGCGCAATCCATTCACCGTAACTGTTGCTCCAGCCTCATTTTCGAAAAAGTAAGGTCCAATGACCCCGCCGGACCATAAACCGCACCAAACAGTCACACGTTCAGGATAGAGAGGCTTTTCAACAATAACTCTTGGGTTTTCCGAGCCCCAGATGCGACAATTTTGTTTGTTGACGAAGCCACCGAGGTGGAAATGGGCCTCATCACTGAAGATGATTTTTCGATGGAATTCCGGATCATTTTCATGCATTTCAAGAACCCAATCAGCAAAGGCACGACGTTGTTGATGATCGGCCGGCTTGAGTTCTTGCGTTAACTGAACTTTATAAAGCCTTAAGACCCAAATCTTTATGCAAAATACGGTGTAATGACGTTTGTGGAATCCCTAATTCCAAAGAACGACGAGGAATGGACAAACCTGGGTTTTCTTCAACACTTTCGGCTACGGCAGCAATATTCTCGGCTGTTCTTGAGCGACGTGCACGGGTTTTCTTCTTCACATAACTAACTTGTCCCAACAGCTCGAATTTTTTCACCAATTTCTTTATTGCGCTCCGACAAGGTGCTTCATGACGACCCAAAAATGTTCGAGTTTTACGAACCGTCTCTGCCAAATTTTCACCATTTTTATAGTGAATTTTAATAATTTCAATGCGTTGTTGAAGCGTGTATCGTTCCATCTTTATTTATGGCGTAGTTTCTACTTGTCAAACGTCAAAAACTTACAGCTTCAAAAGTGACATCTACCGAAATAGCGGGCTTTTCAAAATGACACCTCTTATTGGAAAACCCTTTATATCAAGCTATGAAACAAGTTCTAATGCCCTTCACCCACTTTCGTGCACTTTGGATATTAATAACTTGTGCAGATACCCCTCCAAGCATACATCAACTTTTTTTTATAAGAGAAATTTAGAATAGTACATTTTACAATTAAGGTTTTCAAAAAATCGATTTTTTGTCTAAATAAATTGTTTTTACTTTTAGGAATATTTTCAGTGTTTAACCATTTCAAAATTCAAATTATTTCTGAAGTTATAGCAATTAGAAGAGAAGGCGGCAGTGTGTCGGCCCGAAACTCAGGTAGCAAGCAGACCAGTCAGAGCCTTGACAAAGAGTATTGTTGAATATTTTTTATATTATATATTTTTAATCAGTCCTTTCTAATCAGAATTACTTTGACAAATTTCAAAAGTTGAAAATAAATCAGATACGTAAAGTTGGAACTAGTTTAGATTCTCTAAACATTCAATGTCATAGATTCAGTTTGCTTTGTGGTGCAGTAGTGTATAGATCGCGACGTTTATTAAACCTTACAATTGGTCCAAGCGCGCCGCGATTATCCGACAAGTTGCATTTTCAGCGAGTATCTATAGCTAACATGAGAGCTCAACAGAAGACTACAAAGACAAGAAAATTAAAAAGAGCTGCTTAAAAAGAGTCGGAGAATATTGCGGCATCAAGTGACGACCTCATGTACAATCCAGGAGTCGCAAAGTGAAGGTAATTTTAAATGATTATTTAAAAAATAAAAAATAATAATATACATTTTTAAAACAGACTAAAAAGTATAGAATAATTTCTCCTAGCCCCATATAAATTCATAACCTCATACAGATTCCCAAACCCGTACACAATGTCCTGAAATTTTATGATTGTTAATTTTTTATAGCTCATACGTGCAATAGATAATAGCAAGGAGTGTAGAATAACTGTAGTTGAGAAAACTCACGCAACAAGTTATTATCTAGTGCATCCCACGTTTTTCGTTTTAAATCTTACAAATATTTTCGTAGCTACTAAAAATTCACAATCAGAAAATTTCAAAAATCGATTGCAAAATTTGTGGTTTATCGGGAAGTTATTTAAAAATCGATTCCAAATGTTGTACCGAATAGACAAATAAAAAAAACAGACAAGAAAGCGAGTTAATATTGCACTGTCATCCAGTTCTGAGCTATATTTAAAGTTTAAAGTCTACAGCTCATTGGAAAGTTAGTTTAAAATAGATTGCATAACTTATACCGGATGAACAAACAGACAGCCAAGAAAGTCAGTTAATATTGTATTCTCATCCAGTTATGAGCTATATTTAAAATTTCAAATATCTAGCTCATCGAGAAGTTAGTTTAAAATCAATTACAAAATTTGTATCACAGGCAAACATACATGATTTCACACTCCAGTCGGGTCATCCACCTGCGGGTTCCGAAACACACTGGGGTAGGGGGGAATGAAATAGTAGACAAGCTCGTGAGAAAAGTGGCTGAGACACCATTTCTGGGTCTCGAACCTTCCTGGGGAATCAGTGGCAGTATAATTAACTAAAAAAAGAGGTAGATGGCAAAAGATCCAATTACTGGACGGAGCTGCAAGGAGTGCGCCAAGCGAAGATACTTCTTGGGAACTACAAACAGAAGAGATTCAAAAAAAAAGCAACTTAGAATTCTGACAGGAATCCTGACGATGTATTGCCACCTGAAGGGACACCTCAACAAACTCGGCTTGACAAAAAGAGAAGAGTGCAGATTTTGCGAGGAAGAGGACGAAACCTCTATAAACATCTTTTCAGTGTGCAGCGCTTTAGAAAACCTTAAAATGCGGTTCTTGGAAGCACACCAAAGATAAAAAGGGGATTTACCTACTTTAAAGCCGTCCAACATTCTAAGGTTCCTAAGGAAAATAGGATTGGAGGAAATCGCTCTAATCAGCAAAGTATCCCTAACGACGTGGCAGCAGAAGGGGAATACCTATTAGGTCGCAGTGTACTGATCCCCAATTCCACACTCATACATGCCCCAATCAATTTTCATTTATTCTGTTACCCATAATTAAACAGACAAACAAGAAAGCGAATTAATAAAAACATGTTAAAAATATTTAGTTTTAAAACGCTAATGCGGTTCTTTCTTTTCTTTTGTGTTTTTCTCAAAACTTCGTTTTTCAAACTGGCAGGCAAGATAGTTCATATCTACTTAATAGATATGGATGGAATTTAAACCACATATTCTTTATTATATTATCTACGATGTAGCAAAGGACTTTATGATGAGATGCCGCGTTCGATTTTTATAAATCCCGATAAAAACAAGATTTTTTCTGAAATTGCTGTCATTTCTACAGAATTTTTTTTTTAATTTACTTATACTACATCTTAGCTATTACCTTTGTAATTAAAATTTTTTAAATTTTTCAGATGATGCTTCACAGAAAAAAAATTTCACCATTAGCAAGGATTTTCACCTGACGTCATTGGAAATTCTTTTGAATTATTTTCAAATCATCCAAAAAGTACTGTGTATAAGAGTAAAATAAAAATTTATTTGTATATTTATTAATAATAAATGGTTTTTATTAGGAATTGATTAACAAAATTACCATTCTTGAAGAGCGAAATCTAGCTAACTATTGTCAGCTACTCAACATTAACCCTTTAATATATTAATTCCATTTAACATTTTAGAACAACAAAATAACCAATCAATACAATACAAAATGAAATAAAATAAGTCCTGGTCTAAAACAGAGTTACTTCTACACTAAACTACATCCCAACACAAGCAACACACTCTTCTCATGTTAAATGAATAAATTGATATCCCTTACAGAGTTCAAAATACGTATATCACACGCACTATAGGTAGCATCATTATCCAGCTAATTTCTATCATTTCCAATAGTTCTCATTCCAGTAAAACTATTTTTGTTCTTTTTCGAAAAAATGGAAGTGAAGTAGATATAAAATAATTTCTAAATACGTTCTAATGTTTTCCAGAGTTGTAAATGAAACTGCGCTGAAAAAGAGCCATATGATGAGGCATAGCAAGAAAATTAAATCTAGTTGAAACATGATGAACTCCCCTCTAGAAAACTAATCGAGATCTCAAGTATATTGGGGTTGATGTTTGCATCAAACTGCTAATAAATATTGAAATAAAGAACAGACACTCGGCCAATTAAGTTATCATATTTTTTTCAGGAATATGATCATATTTTTTAAGGCCCTAGATGAATCGACAATTGCTTTGAATTTTCGGAAGGTGTACTATATCATCCTGTTTAAGACATGGATAAAACAAAATAACACAATAAGAAAATAACGACAGTATATATGATACACATTTCGTACTTTAAAGTTAAGAATATGTTTATTTGCATACGATATCTGCAAAGCCATATTAACCTTTGTATTCAGATTTGATATATACGAGAATAGTTTGATAAATAGCCTGATAAAGAAAACAAAAGATTTTTGAAAATGTTCTGATTTATTTTTCAACATAGTCCCCTTGTACTTCAATACATTTAGACCAACTATGTTCTAACGCTTTAATACCCGTAGTATAATGTGATTTCTCCAACTCTATATTTGAATATGGCGCATGTGGAAGCACTTCGAAACGTAGGTCATGGAGTTTTGCAGCAACAGCCATAGATTTGTGGGCAAGCGCGTTATCCTGATAAAAGAGCACTTTTTTTGGCAAGATGTGGACGTTTAGCTTTAATTACATGCTGCAAACGGTCCAGTAGTGAAGCGTAATACTCCCAGGTGATGGTCCTGCCTTATTCTAATTAATCTATAAGCACCACGCCTTGTGAATCCCAAAAAATTGTTGCCATGACTTTTCCTGCAGACGGAACCGTTTTTGCTTTTTTTTGGCGCACTTTCACCTGTCCCCACCCACTGTTTAGACTGCTGCTTTGTCTCTGGCGTGTAATGGTGAATCCATGTTTCATCTACAGTTATAAAACGTAGAAGAAACTCAGCAGGATTGCGTCTGAATAAGTCTAAACACTCTTGCGAAGTGTTCATTCGAAGGCTTTTTTAATCGACTGTTAACAAACGCGGCACCCATCGCGCAGAATGCTTTTTCATGCCAAGAACATCATGTAAAATGTAGTGGACACGATTACGATCTATCGAGATGTTTGCTATACCAGCAAGCTCTCGTACTTTCAGTCGGCGGTCATGAGGTATGACATTGTGAATTTTTGTGATAATTTCGTCAGTTGTAGCGGTTTTTAGGCGTCCCGGGCGGTCATCATCTTGAATTGATGTACGACGATTAAATTCAGCAGCCCATTTTTTTACTGTCGAAAACGAAGAAGAAGAATCCTTTAAAGTAGAATCTAACTCATTTTTAATGTCCGTAGGAGTTAAGCCATTTAAAAAAAAAAAGTACTTTATAACCGCTCGAACTTCAATTTTATCCATCTTTCACAAAATATCGAACCTTATGTGTTCAATCGATCGCCACAAACAAGCAACTGAACGCAAACATCTGAAACTTTGCAGGGGGTCATCTCAAGGTTAAGGCTTACAAAATATTATAGTTATTTGATCCTACTAGCGCCCTCTCTGTTTCAGGCCGAGAACTTATCGAACCATCCTCGTATTAACTGAACCTAAGTTGGTTATCAAATAAAATTCCCAAATTCCTGACAGTGTCAGCAAAATCGAGATGTTGAACATTTATTTGCAAATTAACTATTCAAGAACTCTGCACATCCCTTAGATGTAAAGAGCAATACTTGAGTTTTTTTAGCCTTAAAGACTATTCTTATTACTATAATCAGTTATTTTTTACAAGTTTGTATTAATATCAGCTTCTATTTCGTTATAATTTAATGGATCAAATGTGAACAAAAGTTGCATATCATCCTCATATGAAGAAATTTTCGAAAATCTAATTTTTTACATATATCAAAAATATACAGTATAAAAAGTGGATCTAATATGAACACCTGGAGCACTTCCAAGGTCACATCGCCAATACCTGCCACCTTAGAATGCACCCTCACAAGCTGTCTCCTGCCCACCAAGAAAAAGGAGAGCACCCGATCATCCACCTCGAACTAGTGGAGTTTTGCACACATTAACACATGATCCATACAATTAAACGCCTTCTAGTAATCAAGCATCACCGACACAGTGGTCACATCACAATCCAAACCCCTGGCAATAAAAACATTAACATGCAATAATGCAGTAATCACGCCGTGCCCAGGACGAAACCCAAACTGATAAGCTGGCAGCAAATCCTATGGGCTTTCATAAGAGAATAGCCCTTAGAAAGCCCTCTCAGCGCTTAGTGCCGCTGGACTATTAACTTTGGATACCGAACACGTAACCTCAGTCTTCCAGATAGCAGGAAAATAACCTCCAGATATACATACACAATATGAGTGAAATGGTATAGCAAAACAGGTATGTCAAGTTTGAACATAATCAAGGATATTTCATCTGTCAGCAGCGTTTAACTTAAGACAGCGAATGCAGGCCGCTCTCCCCATGCGAAAAGACATACGAATCTCGCCATGCCTGATAATTCTGAAGTAATCAACTTTACTCTGCGTCAGCCCCAATATCAACGAAGACTGAAAGGACATAACCATTAAATGTATCAGGGTTCCACGAACCGTCCGGCATTCCAGACCTTGATTTAGAAAGCACACCTGCAAACCTAGATCGCATCCAAAAAAAAATAGACCGCCTTCTTTCTTAAGTTCCACGAAAGTCAATACAAAATTTCGAAAAGTTTTATAGTGATTCCAATTCGATAATAACTGCGTCAGAAAAAAAATTGTTATTTTTATATCCATTTTTCTGAGCGCCAAGGTGGTGTAACCCTATAAAGAAAACTGAAAAAGGGGAAAGGCCAAAAAATTTCATTACTGATTAGTATCTCATTGGTTCCAAATATGTTTCTGAATACCTTATTCAGTTTCTAATTGCCATTGTTAATGGAAATAAATTATAGCTTGATATTTATTATAAAGTGCGTTTTATCAAAAAAAAAAATTATAATTTTCTATCCACTTCCTTTCTTAACACTTTAAAATTTATGCATTTAACATAATATAGCTTTCAATCATATTGTTAACGTTAGTTTGGAAAAATGTAGTCATTTGTATTTATCATCTATATTAACCTTGCCAAACATTTTTATTTTAGCCTTTTCATTTCTCTTAATCTAAAATAAATACTTCAAAATAGCATTAATTAAAAAAATCACAGGGGCGTGAGGCACAACCTGGTAGCGGACTTATGGTATATTCGTTCAACACGCCACTGGCTAATTTTATTATCTCTTATTATTTTAATTAAAAAAAATTACCTTGTATATACTATTCTATTACCTATTAAAGTTTGGGTGGACTGTAACCACATCCTATTTATTTTTTCTTAATATAATCAGAAAATGGAAAACAAGAAATTATATTCTTGCTTTGCCTCAGCTAAAATTTTAGCAGAAAGATGTAAAGTAACATATTATGACAATTTATATAAGGAAGATATTATTCTCTTAAAAAATTCCACGACAAAAAATTGAAATGAATGTTATGGAAATCAACGACCACTAATGTGTTCACCCCCTTCACTTCCAAAACCATGACATGCTACTGTCTATATTCCAAGTAACCCTCTTATGCCTATGAATTAAATGTAATTAATGTATGGTGCTTCCGCCGATTTCAGTACGTATACCTTCTGCTTAATATTAAAATAGTTGCTTTAATATCATGTGAGCTACAAGGATATAATGGCTAAAAATGAGATATAACACTACATGTATAAATAGCATAAATTTATTGCAATACTGTTATTCATTTATTTAAACAGTATCTATAGCTTTAATCTTTTACAGATACCATCGTTAATAACGATTTAATAACCAGCAATAGGTTAAAATCAAATGATGCACATGAACAGACTCTATATTATGCCTCAACCAGAATTTTAGAGTTTATATTTAATAATCGATATAAATTGCCCTAGGCTGGAAGTATCAAAATCCATGTACTCAACAAACTGATTAAACAGAGAGCATATTCTATACCTTGGTGAACATTTATATAGGTTTGTCATGGGAAATTTCAAGTAAAAAATATCTCTGTTTCTTGTATTTTCATTTTTTGTGATGTCAATATATCAGGACAATAGATATAACTTGTAAATAGTTATACAAAGCAAACCCTAATTCTACAGTTTTTCGGCGAAAATCTATTGGAAAGAACCAGCAACTGCAGATGATTCAAACTCTGAAGTGAATCAGAAGTCAAATAACTTCAGGCATACTTCAACATTAAAATACTCATCCACAGTATACAATGAAAGTTCCCAAAACAAAGACTTCTCTACTTTCTTGAACAGGCGACCATTATGTATCTGCCTGATACGCAATGGAAGGTAATTTAACATTGTCCTGCAACTGTAAATCACAGAGCTCCTCGTATGACTGGTGTATGAAATGAGCAAAGAAATATTGTAAGTTAAGTGAGTATTTCATACAAATGGACAATGAATGATAGCTTTGAATTTTTTATGCATTAAACATGCAAAATTCTATACCTTACAAACAAAAGCTGACATGAGTCCCTACACTTTGCTCCCGACATATATTTCAGTGCTCTCTTCCGTAGAAGAAACACACTATTAAACAACTGCCTACAACAAACACCTCAAAAGCAAGGACCATACCTCAAGTGAGATTCGATGAGGGCAAAATATAAATTTCTTGTTACCATTGCTCCAAGCTGATAACCCTTAAAGCATAGCACCCAGAAGCCTGCCTTGAATTTAGTACCCTTATGTGACTCTCAAACCTTAACCTACTATTCAAATAAAGATCAAGGAACCTATTTACATTAAGGTTATTTTAGTAAAGTATCTTTGACAAAAATATCATTTAGACAACATTTAAACTGCCTAATACAGGTTTTGTTCACATTAAGACTCAATTCACTTGAGTCACACCAAATTTTAATCTTCTATAAATCTTCAATTACAGTCAGGCACAAATCTTTGGAATCTGTATCATGCCACAAGATAGTGGCAATGTTGGCAAATAAGGTCAGTTTGCCCGTAATGTCCAAATTAGAAAGATTATTTATGTACAAGGGAAATAAAATTGGGCCCAAGACAAAGCCCTGTGGTATACCAGATGTAATACTCAATTGATCAGAAGTGCAACCCCCAAAAGTAACAATCTGCCGTCCAAATAAGAGGCAAACCATTGAAGCCATAAGTTTCCAATTCAAGTAGCAAAGCATACTTCGCACAATCGAACGTCTTTAACAAATTGCAGAAGACCGCAGCAGCAGATTCCTTTTCATTAAGCCTCAAACATAATGACTCCAAAAACGAAAATATAGCATCATTAGTGTTTTTCACTGACTGAAATCCATACTGGGCAGAATTTAAAATAGTATGCTTCTTCAAAAATATTATCACTCAAGACTATTTATTTACATGAGAAATACCTGCAAGAAACAATCCAGAAAATTGGAATTACAACTAGTTAAATTTTTAAATTTTAGTTTGTAAAAACATAATACAATTTGTTTCTCTTGTACTTGGATATCTCAGAACTCATATTTTCTTATACAGACATATTCCATTCCTTTCAATATAGATGAATGACCCACTCACTGTTTCTAATTTTCTCATTTTGTCCCAAAGATATAAAGAACCCCTAAAATTTACATTTTTGTAATATCTACGCCTTTTTTCCATTAGTACCTGATTAATTGTAAGATAAATAGTGAAGTCACTGTAACTTGTGCCCTAAGTGTTACTTTACTCAACTATTCTGTATTATTTTTAGCAATTGTGCTTATTTCTCAGTAACTTGGCCATTTGAATAAGATATTACAAAATGTGGTAACTCCACTATGTGATACATACTAATTATTGTTAGGAAAGGAAACTTAATATATGCTGAAACCAATAGGCAAAATCCACTCTAGAAATATTTATATTTAAACTTAAAAAATTTAACACTTTTTTTTGCTACTAAACTGAGATTTGACCATCAAATTCAACACAATTGAAGCAATATTGTGACTGTAAAAAGCATTAGCAATAAATCACTAGCCTTCAATAAATGGAAAAAAATCACTACGTTATTTAGTTTGGAATAATTTACAGACATTATAGGCAAATATTATGTTAAGAATATTTAGTGTTACATTTATTAGTACCTTCACTTCCCTCTTATCGATGTAGAATGGAGAAAAATTAATTTCAGCTTGTTATTCTTTTCAGTCCTAAATTACCTCATTCCATAAAGAGTTATTATAATGTAAAAGCAAAAAATTTTAGGATTTCAAACTAAACTCACTCAGCTTCAAATAGGATGTATATAATAATATAATATACCTGTATAAGTATTAATGTGTCTATTCCTGGTACAAAAACTCAGTAATAAAAAAAGCAGAACCTTTCTATATCTAATGTAGGAATATCATTAGTAAGAGAATCCAGAAATTTGGAATTTAATTGTCACAAAGCTTTATAAAGATTTTTAAAACTGTATCAGAGATGCAGGTTCTAGACCTTAAATGTTAGATAGTACAGATTAAAGTAGAGTTATTGTAAGCCTGTAGGGAGCAATAAATTTTATTTTCTTATTTTGAAAAAAAAAATTAGAGGTGTTAATTTTGAACTCTCTACAAAAATCATAGAAGCAATATACAATTAGATAAATTAAAAAAAAAAAACTACTCACTTTTACTTTTTGGTAATGGCTGGGTTTCCTTTTCATTGTGTTCTACTGCCGATGGTTCTATATTCACAAAACCATCTCTTGCTAGAAGACCCAGAATGCTCGTTATATCATCCGCTCTTCCTTGCTTCCTCAATCGTTCCTCTTTGGCATAACTATGTTCAATAGTGTATCCTTCATCTAGATTTCTAACAATTTCTACACGTAGAATTCCATCTTTCGGCCACGTGTCTTTAACACTATCCAAACATGTACTGGGAGTTTTGGAGAATGATAAGTGAACATAAAATAACACAAAAAATGCAGCAAGAGCTTTAACCAAAATAATAAATTCTATAAAACGTCTAACTGATTTTGGAAAAGTTCGGGCATATGCTAAAGCTGCTCTATAAAATAAAGTATGAAACAATCGATCCCTAACATTTACTAACTGGTTATGGTTTCTAGTTCTGTTTGTAGTGATTATTGGACCACCTCCATTATGATTCTCCTGTTGATTTCGTTCAGCAATTGCAGGCTGTTCTGACATGGTGTTAAATGTACTATCCAAATAGATTCTTGTTTATGTTATTTGCATCCTAGAAGTTATAAAAAAAAATTTTGTACCCAAATCAACCAATTTTGTGTAGGTTTACATTAAATCATTTATTTTTCATTTAAGGAACTAACGACAATTGTTCAAGTATGTTTTATACTTTACTTTGTATTTTATGGAAACAATATGTTAATTAAAAAAAAAAGAACAAATCATCTGACGCAAATTTGTTAAGGAAATAAACAATTTCACTTTTCCTAACCTATTCTCAATTTAACCAAAAAAATATATCGTTACCTTTTTGGACAGTTACTGGGTATATTAAAATCGCAATATTTATTTAGTAATCATTATAACAATAAATATCACAAAACATTTATTTTAATTACTTAAGCTAAACAAAATAAAACTTTAAACAATTTTTGATCGAACGTTAACAGGTCAGGGTCAACAGTCGATTAAACGTCAAAATAGAAATCGGAAACACAACCTAAAATTTTTGCGCTGTTTTCTTGGTTGCTGACATCATAGACATAAAAGTTAAAAATATATATAGGGCGGATCATATAGTAGCAAGTTGGCTCACGCTTGAAAAAAGATAGATGAGTACACGAACATGACATATAAAACCAAGTTCGTGGATGAGTAGTATATCTCTTTCTAAATTCGGAGCTACACACGATACTCCAGGGTAGCTATTCTCGTTCTTGAGAGAACGATCATCTTGATGGAAAGTGGGCGTGGTTCTCACGAAAAAGTACGAAAACGTATTCAGAATACGGTTTCTTACTTTTTCGTGAGAACCATGGCCACTTTCCATCAAGATGATCGTTCTCTCGAGAACGACAAAAGCTACCCAGAATACGGTTTCATACTTTTTCGTGAGAACCACGCCCACTTTCCATCAAGTGATCGTTCTCTCAAGAACGAGAATAGGTACCCAGTTATTAACCGGTTCAGGATTTTTTTTACCACGAACGTTTTTGGAACTTTAAATCGTCTACTGTGGTATGAGTCTTATTATTTAACATACGGTGTTAAATGCTGATTAAACTAGTTGTTTTTGTTGTTTTAAATAACAGAACTGTTTTTATTAGGTTTCATTATTTGCATTATTTTAAAGAAATATTGAATTATAATTATTGTTCTTATATAATATAAAGTCTGAGCATTCCTTTTAGAATAAAACATCTTGTTTTTTGCCGAATAGAATTTTTGATAAAAAAAAATATATACATTTTAACTGAAATCTATTGTTTGCTCTTTATTTTGTGCTTTTTATTTCCTCAAAATAATTAGCACTTTTAGGAATTTTAAATAACTCTAAAATTTCCTCATCGCAGGACGATAAATGATTTGACAATTATGTCATGGGAGTATTCCCTTTTTAGGTTTAAACCAAAAGATAAAAAACACTTTTTTAATTCATCAATTAAGATTCTAGGTAGATTAACAATAATTAAAGTAAAACCAATATAATATAATAAAATATCTACTGGAAAATCAAATGCAACAAATGGCATAAACAAAAGAAAAACCTAAATAAAATAAAAACAATTGTCAAATTGTTACACATTGCGGCCGCAGCATGAAAGCTGGCGCTGCATAAAATTCCGAACTTACCGTTCTTGTTCAATCTTTAGAACTGGCAGAACCGGTTCAGAATCGATTTCGAACCGAATTATCTTCTCCGCAAACATGGGACTGTAACTAAAAATTCAGAACTTTGTATCCGCGAACGTTACTATTTCAACTGCGCATGCGTATTAATTCAGAATCGGTTCTTAATCCTTTCCGTGAACAAAGCTATTGAATTTTTACATCGATGAGTGAGAGTGGGTCCACACGATAAGAAAAATCTCGGCGTAAGCGTAGAGGCGAGTTCTTTTATTCCATCGATGATTTTGCGCACTAACCTAAAATCCACCAAACCGTTCTTAAAATAAGGTGAAAAAAATGCGATTAATCATTAAACCGTTCTTTTTTTTATCGATGAACGCATCAACAATCCATTGAATTCATCGGCTCCAGATCCCGATAAATGCAATGAATAGGTAGTGGGGGGAAAATAAGTGTTAGTTTTGGAGGTTATGTTTATTATTTGTTAACTAAAAAAACCGTTTGTTACTATTTTTGATGTTATTATATAGAAAAATCTTTTTTTGTAAAAATGACGGATTTCTTCTATTAAATCTGACCTACACGACCATACATATCAGATTATAATGTATAAAGACACTTAAAATGAGAGGTTACCAAAACTAAGTATTGATATGCTTAATTTTTTTAGCCCATAATTTTATAATAATATAAATATGCTGAAGAACAAACTTCCAAATAAAATATTTAAAAAATATTTATTTATGGGTCTTTAAGGTTAGGTTTTTAGAAAAATGTCATATGTCAGGAATGAGCGTTCTTAAATTCAACACAATTACATTGAAAATCCATTTATGACATCACAAGAACCCATCGGCTTAATTCTGTGTTTTTTTATCGATGGAATAAAAGAACTCGCCTTAGCGTAATAAGACATATGTCAAATTTCAAGCATTGTGATTTGTTAGATTTAAAAAAAGACAAAGACCGAAGATTTCCCGCCTAAAACCGCCTTTTCCAAAGTTATTACGCCAAATGACGTTAAACTTTTTAGCGGATTGCTTTAAAAATGGTGGAAACTGTTTATTTTTAATATTTTGTATGAAAACATAACCTATGTTTTTTTTTCAGAAGTTTGTTGTTTTATTTATATTTTTTATTTTACGAGTTTTAAAATAATGGATATTTATGAGCTATGTTAAATTGTTTTAATTTATTAAAAATTATTGTTACCGAAGTTCATTACTGCTTGGTCCTTGAAAAAAAAAACAATTGTTAATTTTTTTATTCATTTTATAACAATTGCAATATTACAGTTGTTCGTTACATAAATTAAAACTTATGAAATAAAGGCCGTTATATAATACAATTTCTATTCAACGACAATCTCTGATATCGAGTCACTAATCCACAAACATGCCCTTAGCTATGGTTACCAGGTCAAATAATGAGATTTTCTGACTTTTCAATAAATATCCGGACATTTGATCTGAATGTTGTATGTAGTATGTTAAGGCAGTGACATTTTCATTATATTTGCAATCGAAGCATCGAATGTAAATATTGAGTGAGTTTTCTCATTAATGGGAGCGTGGTAGACTAAGGAGAGAAATAGGCTGTCTATATTGTTATATGCTTTGCTTTTCGCTGCCACCAGTGTTATAACTTTGCTGGTTCTGTTTTTAGTTTATCACTGGTTTCGATGAATTCAAATAAATCTTCTAATATTACTGCCGCAATTAGCAATGCCCCTGGTGGTAGGGACATGTAGCTAGCTATCTATTTGCGACTACCGTAGTAAATGTATGGATGTTTCGTCCCGATACCGGTGGTGGACTCATCAGTGGGATCCACCGGTATCTTTCCCAGACATCCTTGTACTTTCCACAAACTTGAACCTCTATTTAAGTCCAATTTTGCCGGAAAGCCGTAGTGAGATGTTATGTTCCACAACATGTCCCCCTAAGGCATTTGCTTTCCGGATTAAACTGTCGGACAGTCCAAGCCGTTAGAAAGCACAGGCCTGAAAAGGAAGTGGAACGGACATCCTCCGTGGTCTTCCAATGGTCGGGTCAGGCTTAATCAAAGCTAACGGCAGTCAAGACCCTCGTCTGCCGCCGTCCCTGCTCGGGCGCCATGTCGCAATTAGCAATGCCCCTGGTGGTAGAGACATATAGCTGGCGATCTATTTTCGACCACCGTAGTAAATGTATGGATGTTTCGTCCCGATACCGGTGGTGGACTCATCACTGGGATCCACCGGTATCTTTTCCAGACATCCTTGTACTTTCCACAAACTTGAACCTCTATTTAAGTCCAGTTTTGCCGGAAAGCCGTGATGAGATGTTATGTTCCACAACATTACTTTTAATATTTTATTAAAATGTTCCCTGAATCTGTGGTAACAACAGTTTTTCTTCTTACGTACTAATTTAATGTCACTATTGTAGTTTTTTAATTTTAGTTCCTCTCGTCTCAATGTTCATGTCCTAGTTATATTCTATTTCTATATCCCAATTATTATTTTACAGCCATAGGTGTACTAACAAATATAATTTATAACTATTTTTATACATAATTACTGAAATGGAAAAGTGTATATTTATGGGACGATGACAATATGAACAAAGCTAATGGTCTCTGTAAAAAGTAAAGTTTTAGAGTTTCAGAGATTAAGGCATGCTTTTGTTGAAGCCTATTTAAATTTACTTAAGATATAACTTCTTCTTAAGAGAGTATTAAACGTTAGATTATAATTATCTATTAATCCCTAAGAATAACTTAAAAATATTTATATATAATAATTTAATAATTAATAATTTGTAGTAATAGTTGGTTTACAATAATATCTTCTGTTAAGGTTCTACTCTAGACACAATTTAACTTAAAGGACATATCATGTGAAAAATGTAATGAAATGGTTATAAAAGTCCAGCAAAACAAACATCAAGCAATAAAAAGTATGAAACTAAATTTAATAATATACTAAATTAACAATTCACTCATTTTGTTAACGTTTAATTAATTTATTTTTTCTTGCTAGAATGATTAATAAATATTTTTTTATTACTTATATTTTCCTCTTTTAATTTCAAAAAAATACTGAGAACTGCAGCTTTTTCCTATTTCTTTCTAACAGGGGGCTAAAATTTCAGATATGTCAGGAAAATTCCTGTCGTCTGATAACCCTACCCTTAGCAAACTTTATATAAACCTATTATAAACAATTAAAAAGTAAAAATTAACATTGATGAAAACTTAATAACAAAAATCCAGTTAATATCATATGTAATGTATTCTTCTAAAAACTTTTGGAGATTAAGGCATGCTTGTGTTTGAGCCGATTAGAATATAAATTTATTTAAGCTATAACTTCTTAAGAGAATATTAAATATTAGACTATAATTATCTATTAATCCAGAAGAGTAACTTAAAAATATTTATAGTAGTAATTTAATAATTAATAATTTGTAGTAAAAGTTGGTTTACAACAATATCTTCTGTTAAGGTTCTACTCTTGACACAGATTAATTAAAAAAATATATCATGTGAAGAATGTCATGAAAGGGTTATAAAAGACCAGCAATTGTCAAAAGAAACATCAAGTAATAAAAAGTACGAAACTAACTTTATTAATATAATAAATAAAAAATTCACTCATTTTGTTAACATTTACATAATTAATTTATTTTTTCTTACCAGAAAGATTAATAAATATTTTTTATTACTTATATTATCCTTTTTTAATTTCAAAAAAATACTAACAATTGCAGTTTTTTCCTGTTTCTCCCTAACAGGGGGCTAAAATTTCAGACATGTCAGGAAAATTCCTGCCGTCTGGTAACCCTATCCTTAGCAAACGTTATGTATAAATTTGGTTCCGCATGTAACTCTGTACTCCCCTCAATGTGGCTATGTTGCACTTGCGCAGTAGGTCAAGGGATAGGACTGGATTTGAGAAACCTCTTATTTATGTTGTTATATTGAAAAATTACTATTTAAAGTTCAGGTTATAAAACGACTAATGAAATAAACACTGTCTTAAATGAAATTTAAACTTAATTCGAAATTAAATCTTATCTTATCTAAAATGTTAAAAAGGATCTGGCCATAGGGATTAACTATATGTTACTCTTCCTTTATGTTATTATTAAGAAAAGTGTTTTCCATGTACCTTCTAAACTTTAACATAATTAATTTCGGATCAAAAAAAAATGAAATAAAAAAAAAGATAAAAACTACACACTAGCGCAAACAAAACTTTAAAATCGTCGATCTATTAAAAGATCTTCAGTATAATCTTACATATTGATGTAATACAAAAAACCTAGGTACTTACCGAAAATAATGAATTTCCGAGATCGAGCCACGTGATTTACAAAACAATACCATACACTAATACATTGTTATAAATTAAAGTCTATACAAATGTCTTGACAACATACACAAATATAAATCCCGAAATTTAACTAATGATACTACACCGCACAACAAAGAAAATAAGCATCGAGGACGATGGCAAACAATCGCATTAAACATAGAGAATACGCCTTGACGACGATCGTGTTGCAAACCCAGCTCTGGTTTCCGGTTCTCACATTGCTTACCTAATGCAATAAATTTACTACGAAATTTCTTTTTGCGCTTGCTCCACATAGCCAGTCGATGTCAATTTATGATATTTATTTTCTGCATGGTAGAACACTTTTTAGGCATTTAGCCTATTTTTGTAATTTTCCATATCCCTTCCAATTTCCTTGGCACAGACGGAGAGAAAACAGTTGAGCGTAAACAAAAGACCGAAGATTTCCCGCCTGAATTCGCCTTTTCCAGGGACAGAGTGAGTCCACACAAGAAAAATTTAAGCGTAGGCGTATTACGCACTTTTGTATTAGAGTGGGTTCTCACGATAAGAAAAATCTGGGCGTAAGCGTAGCGTAATATGACATATGTCAAATTTCAAGCATTGTGATTAGTTCAATTTAAAAAAAGACAAAGACCGAAGATTTCCCGCCATTTCCAAGGTCGTTACGCAAAAGAAGTTTTAATTTTTCAGCAGACTACTTTAAATATGGCGGAAACTGCTTATTTTTAATATTTCGTATGAACATAACCTATGTTTTTTTTAGAACTTTGCTGTTATATTTATATTTTTTTATTTATATTTTTTTATTTTGTGAGTTTTGAGATAATGGATATCTTTATGAACAATGTCAAATTGTGTTAATTTATTAAAAATGCTTGTTGCCGAAGATCATTACTGCTTTTGTTTGAAGGTTGTAGACAATGTTGAAGATTGACTAAAATGTGGTCGGACTTGCATTGTCTTTATTTTTATTTATTTACGACGTTTCGATTAGGTTGTATCTCTAATCGTTATCAAGTTTCAGTTTATACTTGATAATGATTAGAGATACAATCTTATCGAAACGTCATAAATAAATAAAAATAAAGACAATGCAAGTCCGATGAAATTTTAGTCAATCATTACTACTTGGTCCTCAAAAAAAAACAATTCTTGTTTATTTTTTTATTAATTTTATAACAATTGCAATAATACAGTTGTTCGTTATATAAATTAAACCCTATGAAATAAAATACGTCATATAATACAATTTCTATTCAACGACAACCTCTGATATCGAGAGACTAATCTACAGACATGCCCTTTGCTATGGCTACCAGATGAAATAATAAAATTTCCTGACAATATCTCTGACTTTTCAGTAAATATCCGGATAATTTATCTGAATGTTGTATGTGATATATTAAGGCAGTGAGGTTTTCAAAATATTTGCAATCGAACCACCAAATGCGAATATCGAGCGAGTGTTCTCATTAATGGGAGCGTAGTGGACTAAGGAGAGAAATAGGCTGTCTATATTGTTATAAGCTTTGCTTTTCGCTGCCACCAATTTTATAACTTTGCTGATTCTGCTTTTGGTTTATCACTGGTTTCGATGAATTCAAATAAATCTTCTAATATTACTTTTAATATTTTATTAAAATGTTCACTAAATCATGAGGTAACAACAGTTTTTCTTCTTACTTACTCGGAGATTAATGCATGCTTTTGTTTGAGCCTATTAGAATATAAATGTACTTAAGATATAACTACTTCGTAAGAGAGTATTAAATATTAGAATATAATTATCCATTAATCCATACGAGTAACTTAAAAATATTTATATATAGTAATTTAATAAATAATAATTTGTAGTAATAGTTGGTTTAAAACAAGATCTTCTGTTAAGGTTCTACTCTAGACATAATTTAACTTAAAGAACATATCATGTGAAGAATGTCATGAAATGGTTATAAAAGACCAGCAATTGCCAAAAGAAACATCAAGCAATAAAAAGTACGAAACTAAATTTATTAATATACTAAATTAACAATTCACTCATTTTGTTAACGTTTAATTAATTTATTTTTTCTTACTAGAATGATTAATAAATATTTTCTTATTACCTATATTCTCCTCTTTTAATTTCAAAAGAATACTGATAATTGCTGTTTTTTCCTGTTTCCCTAATAGGGGGCTAAAATTTTATACAAGTCAGGAAATTTCCTGTCGTCTGGTAACCCTACCCTTAGTAAACTTTATATAAACCTATTATAAACAATTAAAAAGTAAAAATTAACATTGATGGAAATTTAATAACAGAAATCCAGTTAGTATCATATGTAATGTATTCTTCTAACAACTACAAACAATTGTGATTATTAAAACGATTGTTAAAATTACACTGTTATATTGAAATTCTCGTCTTTGAACTCTTTGGCAATTCTTTACCAGGTAGAAGCGATAAACTTTGGAAATAAAACTTCTTTTAAAGAGTCCCATATTAGCGCATAAGTAACCTGAATTTCAGTAACACTGTTTACCGACTCGGAATTCGCACTGTAGCATTCATATGCTGATTTCATTAGATAAATATCACAATGTTATTTCCAACCTAGTAATAAGGGTATAGCTGTACACATTTCCATATCGTGTTTCTTAATTATTGGCCCAAAAACAGCGAAGAGCTCTTCAAATTCACCAATAATAACAGGGAAATATTTAAAAAAAATCAGGATCATTTTCTCACATTTCTTGAATTAAATTATTAGTATGCCAAGCATTTCTCCAATGTTTTCCGCAAATACAGACTAGACCTAGTAGCGACGACTTTCCGTTTTTTTTTTAATGAAGAATATATCAATATTTTTTTTTAATGAAGAATATATCAATATTTTCCTTACATTTTGTAGCTTTTTTTCTAGATTAAAATACTGCCGCAATTAATATTTTATTTTGCTTTATTTTAATTTTTAGATAAAATATCAACAAAAATCCGGATAAAAGTTAGGTTAAGACAAAAACAACCCTTATGACCGCGTAACGAAATCTCCCGTGTGGACGATATATTTTTTACACAAAAGCGCGTAATACGCCTACGCTCAGATTTTTCTTGTCGTGTGGACTCGCCCTAGACTATACAGTTTTCTTATTGTGTGGACTCCCCCTTAGAAACACTGTACCAACTTTCTTGTTCTGGACAAAGATGTTCTCTATGGTTCTGGGACTAACCTGAACTAACCTTTTTTGTTCCAGGGTTCTGGCATTATATTTTTTTTGTTCTGGTATCTTAACCTTAAATTTTTTGCTTGTTTTTTTAGGTTTATTTTTTCTTTAAAATGGAAAAGCGTTATGATTCTACTGATGAAAAAGAATCAAAAATTAATTTAAATTCCTCTCATTGTGACAATCCTGGTTGGACACCGGCGTTAGTCAATACTTCTCAAAAATGGTCGCCCCAATCTTTAATTGATAAAAATAGAAAAAGTGCTTTTCAGCCATATCGACAGTGTGTTACTTCTTCCACTGTATTAACAAACTTACAAAGAGGTAACACTCAAGCCGAGACATTAATACCACAAGCTGCCGAATTAAATTTTCATACAAAGGCAGGTCAAGGGGAGTTAACTGAACAAGATGTTTTGAAGGAAAAGGATATAGATGTCATAGACTCGAATGGATTAACTGCTTTACATTGGAGTTGTGCATATGGACAATATAATACTGTGGAATTGCTAATTAATTTTGGTGCCCAGGTTAATAAATTAGGACCTGATGAGGAAAGTCCTTTGATACTAGCTGCTAGTGGTGGGCATCATGAAGTTGTAAAATTGCTTCTTAGTCATGATGCTGATGTTAACCAAGTTGATCATGTAAGATTATTCAGAAATAAATTAATATTTAGGTAATAATTATTCAGAATAGTGGAAACACCGAATTTTCTGCTTATCTTTTTTTACTCCCTATTTTGAGGTGTTTGAATATGAATCTGAAATTTTTTAGGCAGTCACATATAGTTTTCCCAAAAAATTACATTTTCACTTTTGCATGAGTGTTCCAATATACAAGGTGTCCGGGCAAATGTGGGAAATCTCCTGGATATGAAAAAAACTTGTGAAAGGAATACTACAAGTTCATATAAAAGTTTTCGGTAATAATTCAGAAAGATGTAAATCTAGAGGTGGGTAGCCATTTTGTTTTTGTTTGTTTTGATTTGTTTTTGATAATTTTCTTGATTTTTTCAATAAAAATTTATGAAATTTTATATAATATAGACGGTTCTATTAGTGTGCACGGTTTTTTTTTATCAGAAAAATCGAGAAAATTATCAAAAAAATCAAAACAAACAACCAAAATGGCAGCCACCTCTAGATTTACACCTTTCCGAATTATTACCATTTTTTCATACAGCATTCGGAGATATGGGCTCTCAACGAACTGCAATGGAATCCAGATTTTAACACTAATTATTGAACCACCAGGTATATTTAAATTTTTTTTAATGTTATGTATACCAGGTCAGATCCTTCAAATTACTAACCAAGAAAGTGTTGTAAATTACTCACAGCTGCAGGGACGGACTACCTGTGACACTCACTATCCCCATTTTTTTTTTACCCCTTATATGATAAGAACTTTGGAGGTTTTTTACATACCTTTAGCTACTTATTTATTTATTTATTTATCGATGGACAACACTGTCATTTTACAATAATTAATTACTGAGCTAGAGTGAAACATAACAAGGTAAAATTAATAATAGTATAATAAAAGGGTATCTACAGGAGAAAAAAAAAGTGTAACCAGTCAATCAGTAACAGCAAAAACACAAAACATCAATCGACAATCAATTCCAACACCCTTCATTTAAAATGATTTAAGGACGTATCAAAGAAATTTAAGTGACCCAGCTTATTAGCATATCCAGCGACCATTGGTATAAAAGAATGGTTTGCATAATTTGTTCTGTGAAAAGGCCGCTGAAATATGGGGGACATACGAGTACACCTGGGAGGGAACCACAGATCAACACTCAACAGCAGACACGGGCAATTGGTGATAACTATTAATAATTTTAAAGAGAAGTTGTAAGCCTCTACCCTTTCTTGTATTATCAAGGTGGAGCAAATTCAACTCGGAGCACAAAGCAGCATAATCAAGATCAGCACCACGTTGAATTTCAAGTTAATATATCTGAGAAACCTTCTCTGTACCTGTTCGAGCCAGTACACATGTGATTCATAGTGGGAGTTCCAAACACAAGAAACGTACTCAAGGTGAGTTGGAACCAATGAGCAATTAAGTATTTTAAGGGACATCATAGTGGAAGGCATAATGTTTAATAAAACCTAACATCCTGAGGGACTTACTACCAATGTCAGCGATGTGAGGAACGAATGAAAGGGGGTAATCAAAAAGGACTCCCAATTCGCGCACCAGGAAACAAATCTGTCAAAGTCCCTCTGAAGCTCCAAGCAGTCACTATCGATGACCTTATACACCTTCATGTCATCCGCAAAGAGTAAGAATTTGCTTGACTTAAAACAGATGAATACATCATTAATGAATAAGTTGAACAATAATGGACCGATGTGGGATCCCTGAGGGACCCCTGAAGACGTCATGTATTTGGCATACTTCAGATGTTCAACCTTCAACCTTATGATAAACAAAATTCTATCCAAAATTAGAGTTTACCTTTTAGTTAACAACGTCTAATTGCCGTTTGCAAAAAATGTGCGTTTTATTTTATCGGCACCAAGAACAAAATATTGTTGTTGCAAACGGTGCTAGGTACAAAAGAAATAAATATTCTATATTTTAGAACTTGTCAACTTTCATTCACATCACTGACACATTGATTCCTTGCTTGAATATTAATTTACTGATTTTTGGGTTTCCAGGTGAAATTAATTGTGAAATAATTCCAAATATGAAATACACGTTTATCGAGTATGCAGATATGCATAGTCTTGCGACTTGCAATGCATTAAATAAGAAGTTGGCTGCTGGATGTTATGCAGTACGAACAGTGTTACAGGAATTAGATTCTAATGTGGCTAGAACAGTATACTTTTCATTGATTGAATCTCATTTGAGGTACGGAATTGCATTTTGGGGATTCTGTAGTCGGAAGTTATTAAATTCGATTCTTGTCTTACAAAAGCTAGCAGTACATTATTTTTATGCAAAAATGAAAGAGCATTGTAGGCCTTTGTTTATTGAAGGTGAAATACTAATAGTAATAGCTATTTTTATTTTAGAAATAGTGGGATTGGTTCTAAGAAAATATAAAAATTATTCAGCTCCAAACTCGTATAATACATGTAATAATGGCACGCCATTGAGGAAATTAAAATATATAACAACATTACCGTTATTAAATTCGATTCTTGTCTTACAAAAGTTAGCAGCCGTCCGTTTTCGGAGACATCTGTCCCGAAATCCATCATAAGGTTACAATTATGATTTTAATCCAAACGGCTTCATACTCTCTCCAGGGAATATTGACTCGTTTCAGGTATACAAAGATACCAAAAGTATGAAGCTCTGTGGGAACCCTTTCCATGTTATCGGGTCCAGGGTGACGTTGTCCGCTGTACTTCCCATGGACTTTCGGACGGTCCGCGCGGTTGCAAGGAGAACTGATTTCTGAATCGGCGTATACAGTCTTCGAATTTGCACCTCCAGATCTCTGTGTTTGGCGATTTTCTCGTTGCATTTTGGCCTTGGGTTGTTGTTGTTAGGTACAGCAATGTCAATTAGTGTAGTTCGCCTAGAAATTTCATCTGTTATTATAATGTCTGGTCTATTATGAGCAACTGTCTGATCCATTAGAACCGTTCGGTCCCAATATAACTTGAACTCGTTGTTCTCAAGAATACGCTCATGATTGTATTTGTAATAAGGCATTTTTCCTGCCTGCAATAAATTTAACGTATCTGCTGACTCTTGGTGGAGTATCTTAGCGGCTAAGTCATGTCTTTTGTTATACTCCGTTGCGGCAAACGCTTGGCATCCTCGAGTTATGTGCTGGATTGTCTGTGATGTTCGACAACCTTATCTACATAGGTCTTTTTCTATTAATGGATCTCTGATGATGAACTTACGATATTTTGTTGTCAGAATAACCTGGTCTTGGATAGCTAACAAAAAGCCCACCGTTTCTGAAGACATCTGTCCTGAAATCGACCAGTAGTGCGACACTGAGTTGTCGACATTATCCTGATTGACCTCATTTGGATGCCGCCCATGAAGCAGCTTCCGTAGCCAGGCTTGTAACTCCTCTTAGTCTGTTTGGTGGTGAGACGCAATATTGTGTTCTCTCAGCTGTAGCGGCGTTAAATCGTCTGCCTCGCATATTGCTCGATGTAGTGTCGAAGACTGCGCTAACCTGTGCAAATATGAACGCAATTTATTATTTGTTGGTCGAGCTGCTTACTAATATTCACCAATTTTCTTTCTCCTTGATGTCTTGGAAACATTGTACGTTCAATAGCACTACGAAGATTTTTCTTTGAAGGTTTTCGATATTTATTTGAAAAACGTGCATGAACTGATCCCTGAATATTTTCCCCGTAGAATGCAGTTTGCAAACTGGCTATTGGATCAGCAGTGAAATAATGTGAACTTCATTAGCACTATTTTTTTCATGGATGAAGCAGGGTTTACCAAAGATGGTATCATAAATTTACACAACTCACATGTATGGGCTGATGAAAATTGTCATGCAAATGTTGTTTCGCATCCTCAACATCGGTTCCAATCGGTTAATGTATGGGCAGGAATCATTGGCAATTTTTTGAATAAATCATTCGTATGGCCGGCACAACTGAATGGAGAACTTTATTTGGAAATTCTCCAGAACGCTATTCACGATTTAGTAGAGCATTTACCATTTGAAATCCGTCGGAACATGTACTACATGCATGATGGGGCACCACCTCATTTTAACGTTGCTGTGCGGGAGCACCTTAATAACATCTATCTAAATCGTTGGATAGGTAGAGGAGGAGCTATTGCTAGGCCTCCTCGATCTCCCGACCTAATGCCGTTGGATTCTTACCTGTGGGGATACTTCAAAATCTTGGTGAATTCCACTCCAGTCGATAGTAGAGAGGACTTCTACAGAGAATCACGATTCATTGTGACCAAATAAGGAACAATGCTGAGTTAATGTGGCGGGTACAGCAGTCCTCAATTCGTCGTTCCCGCGAGACTTCATGGAGCCCATGTTGAACCCTTTTACGAAGTTTTTAGCTAAGCAGTTAGTTTAACTTTTATTGAAACTATGGTGACAGGGGAAAATTCTTCTTTTTTATATTCAACCCGACAGAAGTTAGGGTACTAACAGGGTAGTGACATGAATGAAGAGCACTTAATTTTTAATCAATAGTTAATGGTTTGTAAAAAAACGTTGTCCAGAGTTCTTATCATACAGGGTGTAAAAAAAATGTGGTCATGAGTGTCACAGCTACGCCCCTGCAGCTGTGAGTAATTCACAACACTTTCTTGGATAGTAATTCGAAGGGTCTGACCTGGTATCCATTGCAGCTTTTTGGGAGCCCATGTCTCTGAAGAGGGGGACTATATGAAAAAAGTTTATATGAATTTGTAGTAATCTTTTCACATGTTTTTTCATGAAAGTGAAAATATTTTTTTGGGGGGAAAATTATGTGCGACCACATGTGAAAGCGAAAATACTTTTTTTTTGGAAAAACTATGAGCCACCGCCAAAAAAATTCAGATTCGCGTTCTACATTTTCAAAATAGGGATTATGCAAAGAACCAGCGAAAAATTCGGTGTTTTCACTATTCAAATAATTACCATGTTTTATTTTAAATCTTTATAGTTTGTCTTGAAATTATAGTTATTGTTGAGGTAAGAGTATTTTCTAAAATACCTGAATGTAAAGAAATTTTACATTATATATAAAAGTCACATTCAAAATTTTAACAAGTATTTAAATATGTAATGTTTGAAATTAAAGAAAAAAAAATTGTATTGGAACACCCACAGTTTATAAACATGGGACTCTTCTTTTAATAGATAATATCAAATCTTTTTGTTTCTATTGTGATTTAATACAAAACAGTATTACTTTGTGCAATAAGAACAATTTTACGCCTAAAGGCAAGGACAAAATTATAGATAATAAAACAGCTTTACAGTTTGTTTACAATCTAGGTGGTGTTTTTAGAATGGCAGAAGATGAAATAACATTTGTAATGCGAAACTACTAGACTATCAAGAGGGTATATTGTGTGAAAAGGGTTATATTTGGGGACACCAAATATACTTATTAGTGTTGAGTTTTGATAGTATCTTCAATTATTGTAATATTTGTACTTTTCGGTTGGAGAAATGAATGATTATTATTATCCCACAGACTTAGCGAAACGCCCATCATACTCCCTCTGGGGGAACATAACTCATTCCAGATATACTCAAATAGTAGAAAGATGACACAAAAATCATTAAAAGAATAAAAATGTAATAGTTCAGCCTCTAACTGCTGCTAAGCTCCATTCATGATTGTCGCTCCATAACTTTGTTGCCAATCTTGTCAAAAGTTTATGAACGTATTTTAAAAAATCAAGCTAATAAACACTTTTCCCCTAATTCAACAAAATAGTCTAACTTTAAAACCGGTCTAATTCGCAGTAGAGGGTTTAAACTCTCAAGAGCAAGTTGAGCATTTTTTGAACCTTAAAAATACAAGAATAAAACGTCATTTTCTTTTCATACCTAGCCGACAAAAATGGAGATTTTTTTTTATTTTCAGGACACAACTATTTCTCTTACATATTTTAAGACTTTTTTACTAAATTTTTGTCTTTAAAATCCTTATACAAGTGTTTATTGGTTACATAAACACAACAAAGCTGGCTGACTAGAAAATCTAACTTTCATGGCAACTAGATCGAGTTTAAGCCTTTAACGTCTTACAGTTTCAGTCTAATAAACTGTTTGTCTTAAACCAGTTTTGATTCCGAGACCACAACCTTAGCCATTGACTACTATACTAGTAATATTTTAGAAGGGATTGAAAAATATGTTGGCACTATTGCATCCATTTTAGACCTTACAAAGGGACCTTACATAGTATTTTTTTAAGAAAACTACTCTTCTAAATTTGCAGGGTGATGCCATTCAGCTACTTGATTCATATCTCTTATATCATGATCAATATATCACTTTAACCAACACGATTCTAAAAAACAATCCCTGAGGTATTGTGTACCTTCAACGGTCAGTATTAGGCCCTATGTTATCCCTCATTTAACCTGGGACACTTTCAGGGTGAAAGAGTCAACACTGTTTTATTTTCTGCCGATATAATCTTTTACATAAACTATCACCCTTCAGAAATTTACAGTCTTTAATAACTCAAAATCACAAAGTATTAATTTTACCCTAAGGGATAACAGTGAGATTGTATATCTTTTTGTACCTCAATGTGCAATAAAGGCCAAGTTTCTTAGAAAAAACCTAGACAGGATTAACCTAGGAGCAGCACCTCGTCAATGTTCCAAAAAACTATCCCGACAAGTATTCCTGCTCAGGAATCTTGTACAGGTAACTTCCAGAGAAACTCTTTTAACAGCGTAGCAGCTTTTATTCTTATTTGCCTTATACGGTTCTTTCCTGAGATCATTCTTGTAATAATAAGGCTTGGTTATAGAGAGGACTGTCGAACTTCCTTAAGGATCTAAAAAATTTAAGGTCAGTTTGTGTGTATATTATGCAGTGTTTGCTGTACGTTAAACAAATTCTGATTCTATACAAATCACATGAACATTTTTACAACTATCCCACAAGAAACAACAACAATCTTATACCGGACTTTGGCTGGGTTAAGAGATTCAGAAATGGTTCAAGATATTTAGCAATAAAGTTCTACAACTGCTTACTGGCTAGAATTAAAGCTCTTAATTTCAATTAGTACAAAAAAACAAATCAAGTGCTACCTTGTGCTGAATGTTTTTTTTTTTTCATTTGAGGTCTCTTGTCAGCTTCTCTTCGCTTTTTTTTATAGTACCTTTTTAACTAAAACTTCCTTTTTAAGAAAAATTTGATGTACAATTTTTAATTTGTATGTATTTAATGAGTTTAATGATACTAATAATTTTTTAAAAGTAAGTATAGTCTGGAACTTACTGTTTTGCATACAATATTTTACTGTTTTATTGGACTTGTGAAAGTACTATTTCAATATTATGACTAATAAATTATCTTATCTAAAGCCTTCGATTTAAGGAAACATTTGCCCCGACGTCAGCTAGTAGTTCGATGCTAATTTCTCGACATTTTCTTGGCTGACCTCGTGAAGGGGTTTCTGAAGCTTCTCTTGATCTGATTGGTGAGGAGAAGTCAGTGCATGGTCCCTCAACCGCAGCGGTGTTGAATCGTTTGCCTCACATATTGCCGGTACAGCACAGAAAACTGCCAGCCTGTGAAAATATCCCCATAATTCCCATTTTTTTTTGGAACAGCAGTCCCAAATAGCACTGCCTTTTTGCATAGCTAAGGCCTAATCCCTTGTTATTAAGCAGAATAAATATTGTGATATATTAATGCTAATGGAGACATGGTTCGTAGAAAATGCACTGCACTTAGCTACTCTTTTGGAATTGTAAAATGGAGCAGGACGGACATCCAAAACCTGAAAAGAAAAATAAGAACACTCTTAACAAAAGCACACAAACACCACCCTTGGAGGGCTATTGAACGTACAGTGCTTCCAAGACATCAACGAGGAAGAGGGTTGGTGGATATTGGTAAGCAGCTAGATCAACAAATAATAAATTTACGTTCTTATTTCCACAGGCTAGCGGGCTCTTTCACTCTACATCGAGCAATATACGAGACAGACGATTTAACGCCGCTACAGCTGAGGGAACAGGATATTGCTTCTCACCACAAAACAGACCAATAGAAGTTACAAACCTGGCTACGGAAGCCACTTCATGAACGGCATCCAAATGAGGACAATATCGACAACTCGGCGTCGAACTACTGGTTCAGATTCAGTACAGATGCATCCGGAAACGGAGGGCTTTCTGTTAGCTATTCAAGACTAGGTTATTCCGACGAAAAACTATCGAAAATTTATCATCAGAGATCCCTCAATAGAAAACGACCGATGTAGATACGGCTGTCAAACAACGGAGACAGCACATAACTGGAGGATGCCATGCGTTTGCCGCAACGGAATACAAAGAGAGACATGACTCAGCCGCTAAGATATTCCACCAAGAATTAACAGATAAGTTAAATCTATTGCAGGTAGGAAAAGTGCCTTATTACAAATACAATCCTGAGCCTATTCTTGAGAACAGCGAGTTTAAGTTATATTGGGACCGAACGGTTCTAACGGATCAGACAGTTGCTCATAGCAGACCAGACATTATACCAACAGATAAAATTTCTAGACGAACTATACTAATCGACATTGCTGTACCTATCAACAACAACCTAAGGCCAAAATACAACGAGAAGATCGCCAAATATAGTAATCTGGAGTTGCAAATTCGAAGACAATGAGCAATGAATAGCGTCCAAACGATTCCCATAATTTTATCAACAACTGGAGTGATACCAAAGAATCTCCTGCAGAACATCAAGGGACTGGGCCCTAATGAACATCTATATAAGCCGATTCGGAAAGCAGTTCTTGTAACTGCGCGGACCGTCCGAAAGTTTGTAGGAAATACAGCAGACCACGTCATCTAGGACCCGATAACATGGAAAGAGTTCCCACAGAGCTTCATACTTTTGGTATCTTTGTATACCTGGTATGAGTTAATATTCCCTGAAGGGAGTGCGCAGCTGTTTGGCTTGAAATCAAATAATTAATAGTTTATATAAGTATTTTGCAATAATTGGTGAATGTATTGTAAAAGATTTAGAGAGGGCAATTCAGTTATTAGAATATTTTGATTTGTGTGAGGGAGTCAGTTGAGACAATGCTGTATACTTAGAATTGACCAGTGAGAACGAGATTAAGATAATTATTTTGAAATTAAAAAAATCAGCCTTGGTTTATACATTTACTTTTAAGGGTAGTTTTTTAATAATCTTGTCAAACTTAGTACTCTCTTTTGGAATTTTTGCACAATAGTTAAAAACAAGTAAAATTATGACAATATTTTAATTAGGAAGTCGACGGTACCTCAATAATTATATTCTCACTTCAGTGATAGATATATTTTTAAAAATTGTTGGAAAGATTAAGAGGATGATAAGACCATTCATAAATAAATATGTACCAGTGGACAAGTACCAATATGGTATCATTAAAAATAATGGTATGTTAGGTCAACAACCCCTGGTTGTTGGTTAGGTTCAACAGTTAATTACGTATCAGAGCATTAGATAATAAGTAATTAGTGGTCTCAGAGTTGGTGGATTTGAGAAAGGCCTTTGACTTTAGTATTGATTTAGTTTGAAAAAATTAGAATATGTAGGATTTATTGGAATAATATTCTATTTAATTAAAATATATTTAACTGATAGACGCTAATATGTCCGTACTTGTATCCTTTATATACCCAATTTAAAATGTGCCATTCTCAGAGCATGATATTTTACTTTGTGGATGATACCGAGTTTGGGTGTTCAGGAGCTGTGCTCTAACAGAAAATAATTAACTTTTGTGTGCGGCTTTGTTATAGTAGACACATCTCTATTACAACAATCCTAATTTCTGTTAATTGCGCAATACCCAGATAATTCTGGAAAAGGTATTTTCTACTTTTATATAATTTTCACTTGTTCACCTATACATTTTTAGTAGAATTACAAAATAATATTTGACTTTTAGGGGTAACAATATACAGGGTAACACGGATTTAACTATACATAGCCTAGTGGTGTAATCTCCTTAATTGGGTAAATATTTATCAGTTATGCGAAAGCTCTGTTCACAAAATTTGGCCATCTATTCTTTTACACACATTTCGTTAAGTATTTGTGATATTAAATTGCTGCTAGTTGGTATTGATATTTTGGTGTCCATATGTGAATATTTCATGTCATAATAATTTCTGATATGCAGAACCGAACTAGACAACAGGAATTTTCGTTGTACTTTTTGCTAGATGTAATTAGGCGTGTTGTTTCAAGTTTAAATTTTAGAGGAAGAAAGTGTGAAGAAATTAATGGAGGGCATTTGAAAATATTTTCTAACAACTTTTTACTGAAGTTTTGTGTTTGATATTATTATTTTGCGTTGTTGCATTTTCACCCTTTTAATTGAAAATAATACATAAAGATGAATATTACCGAACGCTTTATCTCTTTTTATTTAGTGGCTAAATATAAGTAATACTACTATAAAAAAATTAACAGAAATAATTTTTCAAAAAAAAAAAATATATATTACTTCTCAGAAGGAGTAGGTGCGGCAACCAAATAAATTTTACCAGTATTCTAGACATTTATTTAAGTCTTAAAATATGTCATTAAATTCTTTTAACAATTACAAAGGAAGTTTTGTATTCTAAAAAATATTAAATTTTCTAGTGCTGCCCGGCAAATCAGATATTATTATAACATGAAATATTTACATATGGGCACAAAAATATTACCACCAACTAGTAAGCTAATATCACAAATACTTTAAAAAATTTCCGTAAAGGAATATTTGGCTAAATTTTGTAAAACACGCTCTATTTTCATTACAAGTGGCTAACAAAACTATTCCATAACAGATAAATATTTACCCAATTAAGGAGAATACACCACTAGGCTATGCACAATTAGATCTGAGTCACATTGTATTCTTTCAAAATCTGGTAGCATTACTTTTATCGTTAATTTAATTTTCTCTTCTTTAAGTTGACTTTTGTTTTTAGCTTTGTAACACAGCTTTAATGTATGCAGCTAAAGGTAACCATCCCCATACTTGCCAAGAACTTCTGCTTAATGGAGCTAATTTTGGGTTAACCAATCTTTCTGATGACACTGCCTTAAGTATAGCTATTGATAATAATAGTACATCAGGTAAGGAACGCAAATGTTTTAGGTTTATTAAGGATATTTCCATTAAGTGAAGAAACTTTAAAAATTTCTTTATCTCTGATGAAACCGAACTAGTTTCTCGTTATTTGAGGCGCAGGAGGTTCAAATGCGAAACCTGAATCAACGTTGACCAGATATATTTAACTCTGTGTCACTAATTCTAGTAATGATTCTTTTATTTTTTATAATTCTACCCAAATTTCAGTGCCCTTATTATTTTACAATAACTGCTATTAACTGCAAATGATGTGTGATCTATGTTAACATCCGGAAAAGTTTTTTTTGACGAAATGAAGGAAAAAAGTCCCTTTTACAGAGAGGAACGGCAGTATCCTATTTTTTTTCTACTTTTCGCTTGCAAAATAAAATTAATTGTTATATAAAGAGAAATTTAATAAAATTTGTAAGCAGTTATATCATATAAGTTATATAAAATTCAATATAATATTTTTAAACCTGAAAAATCAAGTAAGATATAAAGATATCTTTATGGCCGTAAAACTAATTTAATAAGTTAACGTTTTTCTCCTTCAGAACGTTAAAGAATAAGATAAGACAGTTTATTTCCTGCAAATTCCACTCTGGTGCTTTATACGCGTTTCTATCAGTTATGATTTCGTGGTGGAGGTCTAAGAACCAAGAGCAGAACTATAGATAGAGAGAGAGTCGGTGTGGAATTTGCAAGAAATAAGTCGTCTATCTTTTCCTTTGACGGTCTAAAAAAGGAAAACGGTGACTTATTAAACTGACTCTACCACCGTACAGATTTCCTTACATCTTACTTAATTTGGTGTGTGGGTCAAAAAGTCCCAAGACTAACATATACAAATACAATTTGTTGGCAAAATTCGACTTTATTCCTCAACTTAGTCTCTTTCTAGACTGATATAATTATTCCAGCACCGTTCTAACATTTATATGCCTTCTTAGAGAACGATTTGTCCAACCCTTCAAAAAACGCTTCAGTTTTGGCGATTACCTCTTCATTAGAGCCCTATCCCTTTTTGGCGAACATTTCTTTGAGATTTGCGAACAGATAATGGTCGCTAGAGGCCAAATCTGGAGAATACAGTGGATGAGGAAGCAATTCGGAGTGCAATTCATGCACACCATATAATATCCGCTATTGGGTTTTTTCATTTTCAAGATAGTTGATGAATATTATATCGTGTGCATCTCAAAATACGGACATTATAACCTTGCCGCCGGAGTGTAATGGTGAATCCATATTTCGTCCTCTGGCACATGCTGCATGATAAAATCCTTTTTATTTAGCTTAAACAGCTTCTAACACCTTTTTGAATCATCAACACGTTGTTTTTGGTCAGCTGTGAGTAAACGCAATACCCACTTCGAACAGAGCTTTCGCATTCCCAAATACTCGTGCAAAATATAATGTACACGGTCTGTTGATATTTTTACTATGTCAACTGTCTCACGCACTTTCACTTTACGATTTTCAGAACCATTTTGTTGATTTTTTTAATGTTTTCCCACGTAACAGCCTCATTTGGCGCCCAGATCGTTCAACGTCATTTTTGTCTGTACGACCGCGTCTATTTTTTAGTGCTTGTCGCTTAGAAAATAGGATTTATGTTTATATAAATTCAAAGACAAGACTATAAGCAATAATAGAATACAATTTATTTTAAAAATATGTTTCATTCTGTTATATTGCTAGTTTATTTAAAATACACTTTTCTGTTATTCACATTTAATTTTATTAAATGGAAATTGTTTCACTTATTACCTTCATTTACTAGATTTTATTTTCACTTCTCGGGCTCAGCTAATAAACCTCACCGAGTATATATATTTAATCATTTTTCTGGTTTTGATAAAATTTTGTCATATTTTTGTAAGCATAGATAACCTTCTATCTGAGTAATAATATCATAAGGCATTTTTATCTCACTTTATGGTGTGTCCTATATTTGTTTTCCTTTCTACGGAGTTTCAGAAAAGTTATGCCACAAAACTTTAGATGCATCGCTTATTTAAGATTTCCACAAAACAGTTAAAAAATTACTTTGTGAAGCTTTTTGATACTACTAGCCTATTTATGAAATACTATACAAGGTGTCTTCAAAAGGTTTGTACCGAACCCGGGCGATGTATCGATACGCGTAGTATCGATATTCGATATTTTTTTATCGATATTGACTCACTCATATTGCAATACGTAGATATCGAAACATTTATATAAATATTGTATCGTTTCCTTGTAATCAGATCTGAGTCCGCTACGATTGTTAATTATGTTCGTCAAACGTTCCGCAACTGCGTTTTTCGAACATTGAACGCACCCAAACATTTACTGTAGTGAATTTCAGTAGTGTGGCACCGATGTACTTTATCACTTTTTAATTGTGTAACAAAGAACAGGACAGGGATACTTTCAGTTATCTTTATGCCGGAATTACCTCGCCAATTTATAGTATCAACCAGCTAACCTTTATTATTCTGTGATTTGCAGTCCATAACATGTATTTACGGGGCATCACTTATTTATGTTTACTAGCTTTTAGTCACTTTGGTTTGTTATTGATTATTATTTTATACATACCTCGTACGAAAAATATTTAAAAATATTTTATTAAATTGTAAACAGAAGACACTTGCAAATTATGATTTTTACAGGTAAATTCCCCTGGTACAACAATCAATTTGTTATTACATTTTCGACGACGAAAGTTTCAAAACAAGACAAGAAGAAAAATATGAACGATATTGAATGTATCGATATTTAGAATATCGATACACTTGAAGATATCGCCCGGCCCTAGTTTGTATAAAATGCTACCGCAAATTCTTGAGACTTACAATATGAGGATCTAGCCAAATTTACCTTAGTTCAAAAATTGATAGTTTCTGAAATACAGGGTGTCAAAGTTTTAATTTTTTTTAACCATTTTTGTAAATATGTATCTTACTAATAGCTCAGTTTGCACTAAATTTGGCACTTTGAGGTTTTTTTGGATGGGAAATCAAGATCTGATTATAGTTTCGATGTAAAACGCTACGCAGGATTTCTTCTACATCTAAAGCGTCATAAGTTTTTTGTACTTCAGTATATTAAATTTTTAATTAAGGATTCTTATTTCTTGACATCTTTAGTCCAAAAAAGTTATATATATTAAGCGACGCTCTATGCAGCCGTTTCTAAGATAATCGAATTTAATTTACGGTTATTGCCAAGGAAATAGTCGGGAGTCTGAGAGTATATAGAGAAAGATTTATAAATAGACACGTAACAAACCACCAAGTCTTTGCCGTTATTCAATGGCGTCTTCGAGAAAACGGGAGTTTTGCTCCTGCAACGATTTATTATGGAGGAATTTTACGCCTAAGATACCGTAGGTTGAGGAAGAAATTCTAGAACGAGTTGAAAAAGATCCGAGTATGAACACCCGTACTTAGGTTTGTTACTTAGACTTTCTAAAGATACAATAAATAGGATGTTAAGAGAAGAGGTGTTGCACCCATTCCACCTCCAGACAAAATCTTCTACCTCTCGATCTCGAATTGAGATTAGACGTCTGTCGATCTATGAATGAACGGAGCTTATGACGTAAATTTTCATAAAATAATTTATTTGCCAATGAGTGTTGCTTTACAAGAAGGTTTATGACAAATTTACATACCCATGTTGATGCTGAGGAAAACCCGTATGCAATATAAAAGTTGTATATTTTTAAGGCGAATTTAAAATTAACATATGGTGAAGGATCATTAACATATTTATTATTTGTCCTGTCTTACCAACTCGTTTAACTGATTTGAATTTGAGAGATCTACTGGCTACTAGATAAAATATGTGATTCATGCACGACGGTGCACTTCACACCTCGCATTAAATATTAGAAATTTTTTATATGAGAATTTTCAAAATTGATGGATTGGCATAGGAAATGATGCTTCTACAAATTGGCCATTTTAGATGCAGAAGTGCTGGAAAAGGTGCAGTTGGACTTTTTCTGTAGAATTAGTCTTTGTATCGATGGAAACGGAGACCATTTTGAACATTTACTTAGAGTTTAATTAAATAATTAAATAAATAAAATTTTTCAGTTTTGGTTTGTTATTGACCTTGTGTGTTATTCTTATTCTTGTTTTTCAGTTCATTCTTACATTATAATCATTGTTAGCTTGTTGCTATATCAATTTTTGTTATTATTGACCTGGTGGCCTTTAAACACGCTACAAATTTCTTAAACCAGTCCTAAGCCTGAATAAAGTGTGAAGGGGGTTATGACGAGTCTTAGTATGCAATAAAAAATTTAAATTTGATTGTCTCAGAAACGGCCGCTCGATCGGCTTCGAATGACCTGCTGCTATGGGGCGTAAAGGGCCCAACAGAGCCTAGACATCAACGATCAAGTATCGCCACCTTTTGTTCATTCAATCATTTAAGTGTGAAGGGGAGCTAGGAGGAGTCTCACTACGCAGTGAAACATTTAAATTCGATTATCTGAGAAACGGCTGCTGCGGAATAAGAATTTATAATTATAAATCTAATATACTGAGGCTAAAAAAAGTTAGAAAGCTTTAAATGTAAGCGAGGTGCTGCTGCTGGCGCCCTTTGTAATGGATATCGAAACTATAAATGGATCTTCAATAATCATCCTAAAAAACTACAAATTACCAAAATTAGTGCCAACCTAGCTATTATTAAGATAAATATTTACAAATAAGTTTTAAAAAGTTATAACTTTGACACCTTGTATTTCGGAAACTATCAACTTTTGGACTAAGGTAAAGTGAGCTAGATCGTCATGTTTTAGGGTCAAGAATTTGCGATAGCGTTTTGTACAAGACCTTTTATGGTGTGGAAAATCCAAACCGGAACGTGGACGTTTCTTAAGTAAAATAAGAAAAATACTATATTATTAACCAAATCAGAGTGAGACAGAATATAAGCATCGTAAACATCGACATACGTGCTTCAGTGTAATAAATTAGCAGCTTGGCCCTAGGGTGAGGGGTAATAAAATGCTGGCGCGGTGAGATCGGGCGTCAGCATATGCCACGCCCCAGGCCGTTAAAGTGTAAGTACCGAGTATTGGTATTTCCGTGTTTCGCGCCAAATTTTTTTATTTAAAATGGTAATTTATTTCACGGAAAAAAGTACAGATTATTAAGTGGTACTATTCTGGTAAAGGTATGGATGAGATAATTGGCAGATTTGCATAGGTACGAAAATCATCCTATTCGTTCAAAATCTAGAATTTCAGAAATTATTAAAAAATTTAAAACAACCAGTTGTCTAAAAATTTGCAAAAAATGCACTGATAATAATGAGGAACAACCAGTTTCCTCAAATTACTGAAGAACGAGCAGATCGGGAGACTGACGTTTGTAGTTAAATGGAAATTAATTTTCTTTGTAATAGTACCGCAATTGCCGAAGAACTTGATATGAACATTCGAACAGTTCGGAATATTTTAAAGCGTAACAAATATCGCTGTTAGAAATTACGAACAACTCAAGAAATTTTTCCGCAAGACCAGGAAAAACGTATGGTGTTTTGTGAGGACATGATGGAAAGGGCTAATAGGGACGACAGATTCATCAGCAACATTTTGTTTACTAATGAATCTCCATTCTCCTTGCATAGCTGTCACAATCCTTCTATCACAGTAGGATACGCCAGAGAGAATCAACATCTCAATATTTCTCACAGAACCTCACAATACCCTCAAAAGGTTAATATATTGGCTGGTATATTAGGGGATTTTATCATTAGACCCTTTTTTATTAATGGGAACCTAATTAATAACAAATAATTGGGCCTTTTGCGAAATCACGTTATTCCAGCTGATCGAGCACTGAATATTAATTTTGAGGAAATTTGGTTTCAGCAGGATGGTTGCCCTGCTCATAATGCGAGAGAAGAGAAGAATTCTTACAAACTATATTTCCAAAGCGCCCCATAAGCACAAGGGAAACCACTGAAATGCCATCCAGGTCTCCCGATTTGGCTCCAAACGATTTTTTTCTTTGGGATCATGTTACCCAAAAAATTTATCAGCGTAGATATGAACGTGCTAATAATGTGGAAAAATAAATGAAGTTTTCATAAATATAACCCCTAAAGTTATGGCAAATACGCGAACCGCATTGTACAATAGACTGGGTTATTGTCTCGCTCAAAGTGGAGGCTTGTTTGAACACCTCTTATAGAATTTTAGGTGTTTTTGTTGATTTAAATAGAATTTAATCATTTGTTTATTTATTTACAATTACTGAATGTGTTACGTATATTTTTTACCAGAATCAAAGTTTATTTTTAAAAATGATTTTTAATTTTAAAGTAGTTTATTAACTTGTTTACTTAGAAATTACCGTTACGTTTTCCTAGTATTTTTATTAGAATCAATGTTAATTTTGTAGCAGAAATACCAGTTTTCTTTACGCCCTACGGCTAATAAAAAAGATTTTTGTTTTATTTCGACTATTTGATGCATTTAAAACAATAAATGTATCAAATAGTCATTAAATATTTCAGATTCCGTCGACTACGTTATAAGTTTAGACAAAAAGTAATACACCCTCTCAACCTCTCATTGGTTTCAAGCTACTGTTCGTTTTGGTATCGTACGGAAGTTAGAGGGGGTAATATGGCGCGTAGGCGTTCCCTACGATCTTCTGTCCCGAACTAACCCGAAACAAGTTAGAGGGGCATAGTGGGTTAGAATTTGAGAAAACGTAGCTAAAATAAAAAAAATTCTAGTTAAGAAATTTAAACTAGTAGGTTCGCTATAGTAACGTTTCTATTAAATCTCGGTAATATGAACGGCCAGTCTTTTCTTTCTAAAGTTTCGTTTCAGGTCAAACGCAGCAGTCTTGTGGGAGCGTCGCGCTCAGTTAGTAGGTCGAGAACATTTGTGCATCGTTCATTTCAATTATCTCTGGTTTGCGTATTTCGATCTCCACATTTTAAAATGGAGGCTCCTTCAGGAGGTATGCACTTAATTAAAAATAGCTATTTATTTTTTTTAATAACATTTGTACGATAAATGAAACAAATTATCTGAACATGCAATGACAAATGAAGTATAAGGTTACGACTTCCACGCAATCTCGCTGAATCTCCAGCTGTTTCCGAATTTGCTTAATGCCAATGAAGGTGACGCTCTTCTATTTGACATTGGATTGTCAAAAGACAAATATCAACGATTACGAAATTGGGCTAAAAAGAAAGGCATTAATACATTTCTGCCGTGCTTTGGTGCGTAAAATATAAAAAAGCATGTTATCCACATGACGATTATTTAACTTCTACCAAATGAAAAGCCGAGGTTAAATTGCAGGGCTTACTGGATCACACAGTAGATCGAATTATATTGCTTTAGTTAGACGCCCTTGAAAAAACCCATAAATTAGATTTGCAAATATATTTTATATTATATATATATATATATATATATATATATATATATATATATATATATATATATATATATATGAAGTAAAATGCGAACAGTAAATGCAAACTTCTCTCCATCATATCCTTTCTGTGTTCGAGGTTGCACAGTTAGAATAAATTGTTATAAAACGCAATTTATCCTATTCCACCACCATCGAGATGATGGCCTACCTGTACCACCATACCGAGAAGAAAGTCAAAACTTACCCTCCCCGCCACAGTGATACGGCAGAGGTACATGTTTCGTCTCTACTAGACTCATCAGGGTACCGACATGCACCTGACTGTGCAAAGGACAGATCGGAAGGAAGCATGCACATACTGAACGCGGCTTCTCCGGCCTCCCGCCGGATGGCGTATATATGTTAATGCGGATTTCACGGATTCCTCCGTGCGAGATGCAATAGCAGTGGATATATCCACATTATGCCGTTGTAGTGCTGAAATCACATTCAGCAAACATACAACTATATGCAGCTCCGCGTATGGATGAAGTAAAATGCGAACAGTAAATGCAAACTTCTCTCCATCATATCCTTTCTGTGTTAGAGGTTGCACAGTTAGAATAAATTGTTATAAAACGCAATTTATCCTATTCCACCACCATCGAGATGATGGCCTACCTGTACCACCATACCGAGAAGAAAGTCAAAACTTACCCTCCCCGCCACAGTGATACGGCAGAGGTACATGTTTCGTCTCTACTAGACTCATCAGGGTACCGACATGCACCTGACTGTGCAAAGGACAGATCGGAAGGAAGCATGCACATACTGAACGCGGCTTCTCCGGCCTCCCGCCGGATGGCGTATATATGTTAATGCGGATTTCACGGATTCCTCCGTGCGAGATGCAATAGCAGTGGATATATCCACATTATGCCGTTGTAGTGCTGAAATCACATTCAGCAAACATACAACTATATGCAGCTCCGCGTATGGATGAAGTAAAATGCGAACAGTAAATGCAAACTTCTCTCCATCATATCCTTTCTGTGTTAGAGGTTGCACAGTTAGAATAAATTGTTATAAAACGCAATTTATCCTATTCCACCACCATCGAGATGATGGCCTACCTGTACCACCATACCGAGAAGAAAGTCAAAACTTACCCTCCCCGCCACAGTGATACGGCAGAGGTACATGTTTCGTCTCTACTAGACTCATCAGGGTACCGACATGCACCTGACTGTGCAAAGGACAGATCGGAAGGAAGCATGCACATACTGAACGCGGCTTCTCCGGCCTCCCGCCGGATGGCGTATATATGTTAATGCGGATTTCACGGATTCCTCCGTGCGAGATGCAATAGCAGTGGATATATCCACATTATGCCGTTGTAGTGCTGAAATCACATTCAGCAAACATACAACTATATGCAGCTCCGCGTATGGATGAAGTAAAATGCGAACAGTAAATGCAAACTTCTCTCCATCATATCCTTTCTGTGTTAGAGGTTGCACAGTTAGAATAAATTGTTATAAAACGCAATTTATCCTATTCCACCACCATCGAGATGATGGCCTACCTGTACCACCATACCGAGAAGAAAGTCAAAACTTACCCTCCCCGCCACAGTGATACGGCAGAGGTACATGTTTCGTCTCTACTAGACTCATCAGGGTACCGACATGCACCTGACTGTGCAAAGGACAGATCGGAAGGAAGCATGCACATACTGAACGCGGCTTCTCCGGCCTCCCGCCGGATGGCGTATATATGTTAATGCGGATTTCACGGATTCCTCCGTGCGAGATGCAATAGCAACATATATACGCCATCCGGCGGGAGGCCGGAGAAGCCGCGTTCAGTATGTGCATGCTTCCTTCCGATCTGTCCTTTGCACAGTCAGGTGCATGTCGGTACCCTGATGAGTCTAGTAGAGACGAAACATGTACCTCTGCCGTATCACTGTGGCGGGGAGGGTAAGTTTTGACTTTCTTCTCGGTATGGTGGTACAGGTAGGCCATCATCTCGATGGTGGTGGAATAGGATAAATTGCGTTTTATAACAATTTATTCTAACTGTGCAACCTCTAACACAGAAAGGATATGATGGAGAGAAGTTTGCATTTACTGTTCGCATTTTACTTCATCCATACGCGGAGCTGCATATAGTTGTATGTTTGCTGAATGTGATTTCAGCACTACAACGGCATAATGTGGATATATCCACTGCTATTGCATCTCGCACGGAGGAATCCGTGAAATCCGCATTAACATATATACGCCATCCGGCGGGAGGCCGGAGAAGCCGCGTTCAGTATGTGCATGCTTCCTTCCGATCTGTCCTTTGCACAGTCAGGTGCATGTCGGTACCCTGATGAGTCTAGTAGAGACGAAACATGTACCTCTGCCGTATCACTGTGGCGGGGAGGGTAAGTTTTGACTTTCTTCTCGGTATGGTGGTACAGGTAGGCCATCATCTCGATGGTGGTGGAATAGGATAAATTGCGTTTTATAACAATTTATTCTAACTGTGCAACCTCTAACACAGAAAGGATATGATGGAGAGAAGTTTGCATTTACTGTTCGCATTTTACTTCATCCATACGCGGAGCTGCATATAGTTGTATGTTTGCTGAATGTGATTTCAGCACTACAACGGCATAATGTGGATATATCCACTGCTATTGCATCTCGCACGGAGGAATCCGTGAAATCCGCATTAACATATATACGCCATCCGGCGGGAGGCCGGAGAAGCCGCGTTCAGTATGTGCATGCTTCCTTCCGATCTGTCCTTTGCACAGTCAGGTGCATGTCGGTACCCTGATGAGTCTAGTAGAGACGAAACATGTACCTCTGCCGTATCACTGTGGCGGGGAGGGTAAGTTTTGACTTTCTTCTCGGTATGGTGGTACAGGTAGGCCATCATCTCGATGGTGGTGGAATAGGATAAATTGCGTTTTATAACAATTTATTCTAACTGTGCAACCTCTAACACAGAAAGGATATGATGGAGAGAAGTTTGCATTTACTGTTCGCATTTTACTTCATCCATACGCGGAGCTGCATATAGTTGTATGTTTGCTGAATGTGATTTCAGCACTACAACGGCATAATGTGGATATATCCACTGCTATTGCATCTCGCACGGAGGAATCCGTGAAATCCGCATTAACATATATACGCCATCCGGCGGGAGGCCGGAGAAGCCGCGTTCAGTATGTGCATGCTTCCTTCCGATCTGTCCTTTGCACAGTCAGGTGCATGTCGGTACCCTGATGAGTCTAGTAGAGACGAAACATGTACCTCTGCCGTATCACTGTGGCGGGGAGGGTAAGTTTTGACTTTCTTCTCGGTATGGTGGTACAGGTAGGCCATCACCTCGATGGTGGTGGAATAGGATAAATTGCGTTTTATAACAATTTATTCTAACTGTGCAACCTCTAACACAGAAAGGATATGATGGAGAGAAGTTTGCATTTACTGTTCGCATTTTACTTCATCCATACGCGGAGCTGCATATAGTTGTATGTTTGCTGAATGTGATTTCAGCACTACAACGGCATAATGTGGATATATCCACTGCTATTGCATCTCGCACGGAGGAATCCGTGAAATCCGCATTAACATATATACGCCATCCGGCGGGAGGCCGGAGAAGCCGCGTTCAGTATGTGCATGCTTCCTTCCGATCTGTCCTTTGCACAGTCAGGTGCATGTCGGTACCCTGATGAGTCTAGTAGAGACGAAACATGTACCTCTGCCGTATCACTGTGGCGGGGAGGGTAAGTTTTGACTTTCTTCTCGGTATGGTGGTACAGGTAGGCCATCATCTCGATGGTGGTGGAATAGGATAAATTGCGTTTTATAACAATTTATTCTAACTGTGCAACCTCTAACACAGAAAGGATATGATGGAGAGAAGTTTGCATTTACTGTTCGCATTTTACTTCATCCATACGCGGAGCTGCATATAGTTGTATGTTTGCTGAATGTGATTTCAGCACTACAACGGCATAATGTGGATATATCCACTGCTATTGCATCTCGCACGGAGGAATCCGTGAAATCCGCATTAACATATATACGCCATCCGGCGGGAGGCCGGAGAAGCCGCGTTCAGTATGTGCATGCTTCCTTCCGATCTGTCCTTTGCACAGTCAGGTGCATGTCGGTACCCTGATGAGTCTAGTAGAGACGAAACATGTACCTCTGCCGTATCACTGTGGCGGGGAGGGTAAGTTTTGACTTTCTTCTCGGTATGGTGGTACAGGTAGGCCATCATCTCGATGGTGGTGGAATAGGATAAATTGCGTTTTATAACAATTTATTCTAACTGTGCAACCTCTAACACAGAAAGGATATGATGGAGAGAAGTTTGCATTTACTGTTCGCATTTTACTTCATCCATACGCGGAGCTGCATATAGTTGTATGTTTGCTGAATGTGATTTCAGCACTACAACGGCATAATGTGGATATATCCACTGCTATTGCATCTCGCACGGAGGAATCCGTGAAATCCGCATTAACATATATACGCCATCCGGCGGGAGGCCGGAGAAGCCGCGTTCAGTATGTGCATGCTTCCTTCCGATCTGTCCTTTGCACAGTCAGGTGCATGTCGGTACCCTGATGAGTCTAGTAGAGACGAAACATGTACCTCTGCCGTATCACTGTGGCGGGGAGGGTAAGTTTTGACTTTCTTCTCGGTATGGTGGTACAGGTAGGCCATCATCTCGATGGTGGTGGAATAGGATAAATTGCGTTTTATAACAATTTATTCTAACTGTGCAACCTCTAACACAGAAAGGATATGATGGAGAGAAGTTTGCATTTACTGTTCGCATTTTACTTCATCCATACGCGGAGCTGCATATAGTTGTATGTTTGCTGAATGTGATTTCAGCACTACAACGGCATAATGTGGATATATCCACTGCTATTGCATCTCGCACGGAGGAATCCGTGAAATCCGCATTAACATATATACGCCATCCGGCGGGAGGCCGGAGAAGCCGCGTTCAGTATGTGCATGCTTCCTTCCGATCTGTCCTTTGCACAGTCAGGTGCATGTCGGTACCCTGATGAGTCTAGTAGAGACGAAACATGTACCTCTGCCGTATCACTGTGGCGGGGAGGGTAAGTTTTGACTTTCTTCTCGGTATGGTGGTACAGGTAGGCCATCATCTCGATGGTGGTGGAATAGGATAAATTGCGTTTTATAACAATTTATTCTAACTGTGCAACCTCTAACACAGAAAGGATATGATGGAGAGAAGTTTGCATTTACTGTTCGCATTTTACTTCATCCATACGCGGAGCTGCATATAGTTGTATGTTTGCTGAATGTGATTTCAGCACTACAACGGCATAATGTGGATATATCCACTGCTATTGCATCTCGCACGGAGGAATCCGTGAAATCCGCATTAACATATATACGCCATCCGGCGGGAGGCCGGAGAAGCCGCGTTCAGTATGTGCATGCTTCCTTCCGATCTGTCCTTTGCACAGTCAGGTGCATGTCGGTACCCTGATGAGTCTAGTAGAGACGAAACATGTACCTCTGCCGTATCACTGTGGCGGGGAGGGTAAGTTTTAACTTTCTTCTCGGTATGGTGGTACAGGTAGGCCATCATCTCGATGGTGGTGGAATAGGATAAATTGCGTTTTATAACAATTTATTCTAACTGTGCAACCTCTAACACAGAAAGGATATGATGGAGAGAAGTTTGCATTTACTGTTCGCATTTTACTTCATCCATACGCGGAGCTGCATATAGTTGTATGTTTGCTGAATGTGATTTCAGCACTACAACGGCATAATGTGGATATATCCACTGCTATTGCATCTCGCACGGAGGAATCCGTGAAATCCGCATTAACATATATACGCCATCCGGCGGGAGGCCGGAGAAGCCGCGTTCAGTATGTGCATGCTTCCTTCCGATCTGTCCTTTGCACAGTCAGGTGCATGTCGGTACCCTGATGAGTCTAGTAGAGACGAAACATGTACCTCTGCCGTATCACTGTGGCGGGGAGGGTAAGTTTTGACTTTCTTCTCGGTATGGTGGTACAGGTAGGCCATCATCTCGATGGTGGTGGAATAGGATAAATTGCGTTTTATAACAATTTATTCTAACTGTGCAACCTCTAACACAGAAAGGATATGATGGAGAGAAGTTTGCATTTACTGTTCGCATTTTACTTCATCCATACGCGGAGCTGCATATAGTTGTATGTTTGCTGAATGTGATTTCAGCACTACAACGGCATAATGTGGATATATCCACTGCTATTGCATCTCGCACGGAGGAATCCGTGAAATCCGCATTAACATATATATATATATATATATATATATATATATATATATATATATATATATATATATATATATATATATATATAATCCCTATGTTTAGTTTAGGTGTCATATTTTTTAGGGACACCCTATATTTTTAATTGTGCCTTTAGCAATTCCAGGAAAATTATAAAAACAATTTTACTTTCAGTTTAAAATTCATGCATCCACATTCAAACGATAGTGTCTTACTCCTCCTTACCAACTTAATTTTTTTGCAGCTCAAATTGTCTTGGAAAATTATATCGTTTCCTATATGGAGAATCACCCGAAAAAAGAGGATTAATGGACTGCCAGAAACTCTATTGACATTCAATATAACTTGGAACTATTGTGATAAAACGATAAAAACACCAGTGGTTTGTTAATGAATAACAACGTTGCCGACAATTGGCTCCAAAGCATGGATCTAATTTTTTTTAATTTAAAGGGCGTTCATTTAAAAATACTATGCTAGTACATCTTGCTCATTACCGAAAAATTCAAATTTTATAGATTTGTCCATACTTTTGAACAAAAAGTCAATGACAAGAACTTTACGAGGACAAATATGAAAATTTTACAAAATAATTTTTGAAATGTTGTAGAAGTAAATGTTGATAGGTTTTACGTATTGTTTCTTTATGAATGTTTCCGTAATATATTTTTCAAACCTTTTTTAAAAATGTGCGATAATCAGAAAATTGGTCAAATAATTCAAAATTTTGTGGTGCCAAATTTTACAGGACCCTAAATGCCTTGTACGCACAAACTAATCTGAAGTTATTTGAAAATTAAATGACCTTGACATGAATGTTGTTAGTGTAGTAATGTAAGCTCATTGTATTATTTTATTATACTTTTTGTATTTTATTCAGAAACAGTATATATTGCTATTGTGGTACATTAATTTAATATATATATTTTTTTAGAGTCGAGAGTTTTATTTTTTCTTATCTAGAAAACCACAAATTTTCTTACATATTTTTCGGACTTCGGAAGTCTGTAGCTATAAAAATTGACAAGGAACTGAAATTGGAGAATTGTTTTTGTTCTATTACATACTTTATCTTAAACAGGCCTAGGTAGTGTAGTGGCCTGTCGATTTACTTTGCGTCTATGTTTGTTTGTGAATAAAAATTAGTGAGACTTCTAAAGGTTTATAGTGGCGTAAATAACGACCCCATAGACCCCGCGGTGCGTGGGGCGCAGCTATTTCAAGGCGCTCTCAAGTCTCTTAATGAAAATGGATAAATACGAAGGATCAAGATGGGTGTAAAATAGTAGGGCGCAGTCAGAAGTCTGTGGGGGGGGGGGGTGCATACTCCATTGAAGGTTTACCTTTCCCTTTCAGATTATTATATACGCCGTGACTAAAACCATAGTTTGTCAGATCAGAAAATAGACAAAAAAATATAAAAAACATGCTTTATTTACCTAATATGTAAGCTTGAAAAGTTTTAAATAGAAAATATTAATTTAGAGGAAAATTAGGCAAAAAAAATTTAAAGGTATGGTCACAGACGTCTTCATGTCCAAGCCATTAAAAATACGCTGTGCGCTGTTGCTAAATACAAGGTATATTCTCCGCCGTGATTTTTTAGATGCTAGCTTTATGGCTTTCCCAGCCCTTTTATTTGTTATGGCATTATTTGGTTCAAAACATTTAAATAATAGTTATACTTACTTATTTTTAAAAAGTAGCCTAAACACAAAAAAAAATACTTATTAACCATCTGATAAAACGAAGAGATTAATAAAAAATGTTAAAAAGCGAGAAAAGAGGCAGTTAAACATCTTGTTAACTCACTAACCAAATCATTATATATATATATATATATATATATATATATATATATATATATATATATATATATATATATATATATACTGGTAGTTTTCCGGCTTTCAGTCCGTTCGTCAGTAGAAAAGCTTTACGACATTTCGCCAACAACTGGCAGCCAAGTGACGGCGGTTCGGCTTGGAATCCGTCAGGAAGGATTCGGCAACCACACGTTATACCAGAAAACCTTTAATTACACATCACACCGGTGAGAATATCCGACATAACGTAGATAAGATTATATATATATATATATATATATATATATATATATATATATATATATATATATATATATACGAGCAAGATTGACGCCAGCAATATTCCCATTTCTAATATAAAAGTTAGGGCCGGGTCTATTTTTCTGAATTCGAAGCTCTTGAGGGGGGTGATCGCCCTCACTTCCCCAACTTGGATCCGCGCCTGCTCCTTCCACTCACCTTTTCGGTTAAATGTTTGAAATTAATATAATATTAAAAAAAACCGTTAGATTGCTATCCACTGTGTGTTAAGCAAGCGTTTCTTTCTAACCACATAAAAATACTCTAAAGGATTACTTCTTTATTATTTAATATTAATGCATAATCTATAAAGGCACATCATTAAAAAAATAATGAAAACATATTCTGGACACGATGGTGAACGCGCAATTATGTTTTTACAATATATCGTGGTTACTTAAATAGTCCAGTTTCCCAACCTTTTTTTACTTCGACTCCCTTCACAGGTTTTTTTTTTGGTGATGCATCTCTAAAAGAGGATACCTGTGTGTAGCTCTAGCACATATTAAAATTACTTTATTATTCAAATAAAACTCCAAAGGATCTTAATTATTATTATAAAACATAAAAAACTGCAAACAATACAATTAATGACAAGGATAAGCTTAACTCACCTCCAGGCAACCTGTGCGTATCGTCTCGCGCCTCCCCTAGAATAGCATCGCGATCCCCCAGAGCGTCCCGAAACAGTCAAGGAACTACTGGATTAGTCGTTATCTTGTAGCAGTATCGACACGATTGTTACTTAGAAATACTCTCATGGGTTGCTATTTTTTATATTTTACTATCTAGTGCGTAATCGCAAGATTTAGTCCTTTCTTTGCAACAACATCGACTAGATTGTTGGTTAGAAATACTTTAAAAATTACAACTTATTTTTAATTTAATATCAAAGGTGAACGTATAAAAGAATAAAGCCAAATGTATAAATTAAATTATTCCTGACGTTGTGGCGAATGTGTAATTTAAAATTTGTTGAAACAAAATTACTTAAATATTTTGAACATTTACTCCTTGTTTTGCAGCATCATCAACCGGATTGTATATTAGAAGTAATCAGAAGGGTTTCTATTAATTTATAAAGTAATATCTACACTTAACTACAAAAAAGCGACGCTCAATTTATCACAGAAAATATTTTTGACTTGGAGGCGAATTTAAAAACTGTTTTAACAAAATTACTTTAATATTTTGAACGTTTAATTCTTAGTTTACAGAAATATAAACTAAATTGGTAGTTAAAAATCCTCATAAAGGTTACTACTTATTTATAATTTAATATCTACAGTTAATGATTGGAGGTAACACGCTAAATGTCAAATATAATTCCTGACAATGTGGCGAATGCGAAATTTAAAATTTGTTGAAATCAAATTACTTTAATGCTAAATCCTTGTCATTTAATAACATAGATTGTTAGAAATACTTAAAAGTTATTATTTAGCTATATTTTAATATCTACATGTATAATGCATAAAATAGCAACGCTAAATATATCATAACATATATTCCTGACACTGTGGCGAGTGCGCCTTTTAAAATTTATTGAAATAAAATTATCTAAATATTTCGAAAGTTTATTCTTTATCTTGCAGCATCATAAACTAGATCGTTCATTAGACGTACTCTGAGGGGTTGCTATTTATTTGTAAAGTGATATTTACACGTAAATTTAAAAAAGCGACGCTGAATATATATTATCAATTATTCCTGACATCGTGGTGAATGCGCAATTTAAAATTTGTTCAAACAAAATTACCTTAATATTTTGAATATATATAGTTTTTACTTTACAGCGATATAAACTAAGTCATTAGTTAAAAATACTCACAAAGGTTACCATTTATTTATAATTTAAATACCCACAGTTATTGTATAAAAGTACGACTCTTAATTATTATTCCTGACACGCTGGCCAATGAGCAAATTAAATTGTTTCAAATAAAATTATTTTAATTTTTTCCCCTTACCATGCACAACATAAACTAGATTGCTTCTTAAAAATATTCATAAAGGTTATTATTCATTTATAATTTAAATACCTACAGCTAATGTATAAAAGTAGGACACCGAACATATCGTAGCTGTTATACTTGACACTTTGGCGATCGCGCATGTTTAAAAAATGTTTTTATGAAATTTCTTTCATATTTTCTTCTTATCATGAACAACATAAACTAGATTGTTTCTTAAAAATACTCATAAAGGTTACTATTTATCTATATTATAATATCCACATGTACAGTCAAGGATCCAAGGGGGCAATCGCCCCTCCCAAGCACTTTGAGTTCAGAAAAATATTCTCGATATTGCCTCTGATACTAAAAATATGTATGCTACTGGCATTTCTTGGCCTCCCGTCGACAACTTGTTTTTTTTTGCGATCGCCCACCTCCCCTTCGAATTCAGAAAAATGGACCTGATCTTGCCTTATACACTAGAAATGGGAATATTACTGGTGTCTCCCACCCCGGCGACAACTGGCTTTCGCTTGCCATACTGTACTTTTGTGATATCATCCCCCCCCCCCCCTCAGAAAAAAAAGGAGAGTGACTGGTTTCGTCTCTGCACATGTATAATGCATAAAAGAACGAAGCTAAATATGTAATTCCTGACACTGTGGCGAACGCGCAAGTTAAATATGTTAAAATTGCTTCAAGATTATGAATCTTTAATTATTTTTTCACAATTTAATATATAAGTTGAATATTCAAAAACGCAACGATTAGGTCGTTAGTTATAAATGCATCAGAAGATTACCACTTATTTAAAATTCAACTGTAATATATATGAAAGAGCGATATATGTCCTGCGTGTTCCTGACTATATGGTGAATGCGCCAATTAATTTTTTTTTTCTCGTATTGATCATTTTCACAAGAATAATTGTTAAGAATTTTTGCAGCAGCTTTTGTAATATCTTACAATTATTCAGATTACTTACCAAAAGCACCTTCTCCAAGCTCCTTTATGAAGCTAACTTCTTTATATGTATAATGACGCAAGTTCTGGTCTCCGATTTTACTACGACTGTGATTGTTATGATATATATATATATATATATATATATATATATATATATATATATATATATATATATATATATATATATATATATATATATATATATATATATATATCATAACAATATTATAAGCAAAACGAAACTTGCCAACTAGATCTAGTCAAGTTTTAAACAAGATGTCGTTGCTATGAAAGTTGTATCTTCCAGTTGGCCGGAAAATATATCTACCTAACCAGGGGCCTCAGCCTCTCTCTTTGGAGGGGGGGGCGGTGATATCACAAAAGAACAGTATGGCAAGCGAAAACAAGTTGTTGATGGGGAGGGGGAGGGAGAAACACCAGCAATATCCCCATTTCTAGTGTAAAAGTTAGGGTCGGGTTTATGGGGGGGGGGGGGGGGAGCCAGGAGCATACACATTTCTAGTATTAGAGACAGAATCGGGTCTACTTTCCTAAACTCAAAGCTCTTGAGGGGGGAACGGGGGCGATCGCAAGAAAAAAATCAGTTGTCGCCTGGGGGGTGTGGGTGGAGATCAACAGCATACACATTCCTAATGTAAGAGGCACAATCGGGTATATTTTCCTGAATTCTGAGCTCTTGGGGGGGGGGGGCATGCGCCCTCCTGGATCCGCGCCTGTATATATAGTGCTTTCGTAAAGTGGCGGATAAATTCAATATAAACTAAATGGGTATTTGGAGCTGTCGAATTTTATTTTTAGTTTAGTGTTTTTGCATGATACCAAAATATACAGGGTAACTCAAGAAGGAGTTATGATGTCTACGATATTTTTCTTTCAATTATGCACCCCATTTTTTATTTTTAAATCGGAAAAGGCACATTTTTTTACATACGACAAGGTAAATATCGATGTTGGTTACATAAGGAAAGTGTCAATAGAAGTTGCGGTAAAACTTTAAAATATAGAAAATTGGTACAATCTATATTAAATGTTCAAGCTGGGCCCCGTCAACAATCTGACATTAGCCAAGTCAATAAATAAATTCTTTTTGAACATTTGACTTCAAATTGTCGGACTGGGTTAGGTATACTTTAGTTCAAATGAAATTATGTATTCATACGAAGTAAATTTATAGGTATACACATCAATAAACATATATTAAAACAGAGACATTCACAACTAGTCATACAATTAATCAATAAAACTGATTAAAATTAGTCATTACAATTGATTAAGGTTCTTGCAGTTAGCAATAAAGCAGGTTAAAATAGTTTACATTTTTACAGTATAGTATAATAATAAATAAAATTTATTAGTATACACGAACACATTATTTTCAATTAAATCACATTGATATTTTTAAACCTTAATTACACAGACACAAATCTCAGTTACGATAAAACTTACAAGATTCCATTTAAAACTTCAGATATGTTCTAGGGAGCAAGTTGCAACAGATAATTTTTCATGTATTCTTTAAATTTAATAAAATTCAGGCTTTCAGCCTGTTGAGGAGGTTTTCGCAGTCATAAATTCTGGTTGGCTCTGACGCCTCTTTAATCGGAAGAAAACTTATCTAATAGTTTTTAAGTATCCCCCCCACAAGAAATAACCAAGGGGGGTTACATCTGGTGATCTGGCTGGCCACTCAATTGTCTCTCTTCTGTCTGTCCAACGATTCGGAAAATCTTATTCAAATAAACTTGGACAGGGGCAATATAGTGGGGCAGCGCTCCATCTTACTGGAAAAAAAGGTCACGCTGGAACATATTGGGCTCTTGTAGGTATATATATATATATATATATATATATATATATATATATATATATATATATATATTATTTAATAGTATATTAGAAAAAATTTGACAAAGCAAAACAAGAATATTTTTTTATTCTTTACTACAGACATGCTGAGATTAGAATACTTTAAAGGAATCATCCTAGGATACGTTAGAAAGGGTAAGGTGACACAAAATGAAGTTTCGATTACAATTTAAAAAAAAATCATGTTTGAAGGAGGTGTCATTTATAATTTTTTGGGATAGCAGGTGTTGCTTCGTGCAGCAGTTTCTAAGATAATCGCATTTAAATATTTTATTGCATACTTCGTAGCCCCCTTACACACTTTATGCAGGGGCGGATCCAGCTTCTCTTTTTTGGGGGAGGGCGGCGATATCGGAAGAGTAGAGCGAGTTGTTGATGGGGGCATTCCTAATACTTCAGACAGTGGCGTGTATATTTTTCTAAATTTGAAGCACTTGCAGGGAGGGGGGCGATCGCCGCCACCTTGGATCCGCGCTTGTTTGTAACGCTTGTAACTTATATTTAATTAAATTTAACAACATTTAAGTTTAAGTATTTTTATGTTATAAAAAATTCCGCTATATTAACGGCTTTTATAAAAAAAATATTTTAAATTGTCTAAACGTTTATAAGGACGCTATTAAATAACAATAGGTAATAGCGCCCTAGAGTCATATGAAATAATGCCTTGAAGCTGAACATCCTTTACTTAATAAATATTTTTATCAATATTATCTAATGCCTCAGTCATGAGGTCCGATTTCTTCCTCAAGAGATGGTTGGATGTCATCAGAGTTATCGTTTAATGTTTCTGAGGTAGGATTCTGCAGAGGATCGGCACGAGTTTTTGGGCATGGAATTTCCGATAAACTAATGGGCAAATGGCATTGCATCAAGATCAAACGGAAATAGGCATATTGATCTAAATACATTGACTATATTTCCATAGGTCATATATTTGGGCCAGACTAGGCTGAATATCTTGTTATATGTATATTTTGACATTTTTAGGTCGGAGTTAGTATACAAGTAGTTCAATACTGTCTTATCCCAGTGACGTTCACAAAATTTGTTAACAGACCTGGTTGCAGTTCGTCAATTGGAAGGCAATAAGAGACTGTAATTTTTATATGAGCATTCGCCACACTGTCAAGATTTGCTTTAATTAGCCCACCACCGTGAACTGCGCATTCGCCATAGGTTTATTATTATTTTTAATTACCCCATTCACCATGATGTCGAGAATATTTACTAAGGAAATTTTATTTTTACCAATTTAGATTTTGTTAAAATTCAGATAGATGTTTTCATCTCTTGTCTGTTTTAATATTGAAAAGTTGGGTATTAGTGAAAAACTTACTTTTCCGAAGATAAACTAAACTTGTAAAAATATAAAATAAAGAAACACAATATTTTATAAAAGAAGCAGAGCTTTGAAGTGACCTCAGAAACTGTTTTTTTTTATTATATCTTGGTCAGTTGACATGATATCGAATTCAGTCAAGGAAAAAATTTACCTTATTGCTCGAGATATTTTGTAGCTCCAAAAAATCTTATGGACTATGGGGCGAAATACATATTTCCGCGCTGAGATAAGGGAGAAAACTAATATTTTGATTGCGCCTCATAAGAATCTTTCGGAATAATGACCTTATTTGAACGAGTAATAAGAGAAGACGTCTCCCCCTGTTCAAATTTTGTTACAAAAATAATAGTCCCTGATCTATACAACGTGATCAATAAAGGCCAACGAGCGATTATATCTCAAAACCTATATCTGCCATGACCTTAGGATAAAAATTTTTTCGATGATCGCCTCAAACTATTAGAAATATATAATGTCACCGCTAGGGGGCGTTTTCTATCCTGTTACTAAAAATTTGAATAATAAACTTTTTGATATCTCTCTTCTCTCCTTTAAAAATCTCGTTAACGTGATTTTTATGTGGTGACCGTGGTTATAGCGGGGTGAAGGTTAACAATTAAAAGTGGCTAGTGCAACTTCGGTTTGCTTTAACCAAACTGAAGTAACTATGACTAATTTTGAAGTGTTATAGAATGATTTTACGCACATCATCACCGCTGAAATCGGCATATTCTATGATTAAATTTGATGACAACTAATCTTTAAAAGAGTGATTTCCTTTTCCTGTGAACCAAAGGGGAGAAAATAAAGTACTTTATTTCTGTTATACTTTTTGCCAAATATTTTAAAGAAATACTTACCATTAACCTTGAAAAATTCCAATATATATCAATATACCACATAGAGGATGCAATTTCATCACTAAAATATATTAACGGTGGATTTGTAGTAATGGAAATTGATGGTTGAAGTTACCATACACATCGTTTGCTTCTTGTGTTGTTGACCTGAAACTTTAAAAATAAACATTTAGTATAAACTATTAGTCTATAATAGTTTTTTTTTTGGGAAGAAAATCAACGAACACAATGGGAAGTTGCTCACATATTATGATATTTAAAAACTTGTAAATTTATAAGGAAAGTTTGTGGTAAGTTGAAAAGTTATAAATCATTACGCATTCGTCTACGGAAAGGTGTGTAGTTTTCTTTAGTTAGAACCAAATATTTTATTTTAAACGGGATATTTGCAGATAAAATTGAACAATTTCCTCGGTTAACTTGTTATTTATTCTTACATTAAAAATTAACTTCAAAAGAAATTTTTTACCTACATATTTTTCCTGTACAAAAACTTATTACAACAAAAGCCTAAAGAAATGCTTATTTTAAAACACTGCCGTTCTTTCGGCATTTAAAATATTTCATAAAATTATCATGTAACATTAAGAGTGATAAGAATTGTAGACCTAAAGGTTTTGTTAACAAATTTCTTACGAATTCAAAGGCCGACAAAAAACAAGGTTTATTCCAAAAAAAGTATTTTATTTCTTTTTTTTTTATCTATACGGCTTCCACTTCAAAGGGCAATTTGCAAGCTCATCAGGAGGATTTTCTGATCGTGTATGTAGTCCTGGTAATTATTTTTAAAGTTTAAAGTGTCAACTGAATAATTTAAAGAAAAATTATGAGAATATTTGGGTTTCTATACAAAATGATGTATTTTTTACTTTTTCTCCTACTAAATAGTTGTAACAACCTAACCCTTTAAAATCAAAAAAAAAAACAACTTTATATTATATTTCGGTACCTGTTTTATTTTTATGAAATTTCTTATTTCCGGTTTTACTAAAATTTTGTATTTTCGAATAAAAATTGAAAAACTAAATTTTGTACATTTAGTTACTATCATATTCCTTCAGCCTACAACTTCAAAAATTTTCTAAAAATTTAAGTTGGAATCTAAAAATGACCTCAGATACAAAGTATCCCACTAAAAATAAAAAATACATTTCCAAAAAGGATCATCTTCGTATAGAAAAAAAAAAGAAAAAGTATGTGAGCTACAAAATTTACACGAGTAAAGAATTGCTTTGAACAACCCGACTGAAGATATTTTCATGACAAAATGGTGAATATTTATCAAATTTAGGTTTAACTGAAAAAACTAGCATCATAATGTATTTTAAAACTTTTCCGAGTGAGAAAAGTCAAGGGAAACTTCATTTTTAGCAAAAATCTATTATTTTTTTTATAAATTTAAGCAATACTTCGACTTAATGATCCTATAAAAGAATAACACCAACAAGTTGCCTATATTCTCCTTCAGGCAGCTGAAGAAGAATATACGGAACTTGTTAAATTAAAGATCAGTAAGAAATTACTGAAATTTTAATATTTAATAACATCAGCAGTTATAGAGGCTGCCGAAAATGTCGCAAAAAGAAAGTCAAAGAAAGTAGTCAAGACACGAAAAAAGTATAAAAGAAAAGCAGTAGTTATTAAAAGAAGGAGAATATAGATAATTCAGAGAGATCCGAAAACTGATAAGGAAAGGCGTGGAGAGATACTAAGTATATACAAATAGTGAAACATATCACTTTTACCAGAATATTCAGAGTACATTATTATTAAAAAGGGTGTAAGACAGGGCAACACTCTAAGCCTACAGTTTTGCAACCTCGTTCTAGAAGATTTTGTTAAGAAGCTGGGTTGGAGAGATAACCGTATACTATATGAATTAATGGAAGAAAATTGATCATTGCTCAAACACTTGGAGATTGCAAAGCATGCATACCGAATTAAATAAAAACTGCTAAAATTGGAAGCAATATGAACTTTGAGGAGATCAACCATCAAATTAGTTAGGATAGGTAGCCTTTGGCAAGTTAAACAAGACAGAAATGGAACTCTGCGGGGCATGTAGCATGATGAAAAGACAATAGATGATTCAATATTATATTAAGATATAGATCATACCTAGGTAAGAGATCCAGAAGACTTGGAACATTTCGGTGGACTGATATGGATGAAAGGGACAAAAAATAGAAGAAAATGGTTGTAGATGAGGTAGGGATGGACTGAAGATGGCTGATGAGATGAGATAAGAAGATTCCGTGATAAAATTGGAAAAACCGAATACTTACAGAATCAACTCGGTGAAAATTCTTTCGTCTACTCGTATATCCATTTGTCGCGATCCTTTTTCTCAAAATGAAGAGCTGGTAGCTGATACAGTTACAGTTAGTTTGGATCTGTTACGTTAGGGTTAATTTTACGTCCCAAAGAAACGACAAAAAATTTTTTATAGGTCTAATGGTGTTGGGCATGAAATAAAAATTAATAAAATATGAAATAAAAATATAAATTAACTTTTTTGATCGTGTAAAAAATAAGAAGAAAATTTTTAAAAAATACAGAATATCCTTAATTACTATCGCATTGCCCAATATGATTTCTAAGAAAGGAAAAAAATATTTCAGCACCCGTCAAATAAATTAATAAATTTGTATATTTAAAATATTTTATGGAATATTTATTAGTTAGCACTTGACTATTTTCAAAATGAATTGATGAGTAAATTAATTACATATTGTGAATCAACTTACCTTTAACACTTATTCTGCAAGGCGTCGACAACTGTTTCGACCTTCCTTGGTCTCATCAGTGTTGTACGGCTCCGAATAGAGCAACAACAGACAGCTGCTTACTCATTATAATTATACGCACCTAAAACACCTGAAATGTAAACAGCTGCCAAGAAAACACCAACAACTTCCACACATATCGGTATCGGTGTGTTCTTAGTTTTAAAAATAAAAATATCCTAAAAAAACAATTTGTAATGATTGATTCTGAAAAAAAAATAGTAATCCTAAAAAAGAAGATCATTAGTAAAATTATATCAAACAATGTTATAAATAATAGAATGCAGAGATGAACTCTTAAACTCTCAAACTCTCAAACTTTGGGTCTAAAAGACCAAAAAAACTAACTCTTTAGGCACTTTATCTGATTCTAAATGTGTTAATTGGCACAATTTCACAAAGTTGTCGTTATTTTGGCCAGAAATCGCATCTTCCTTATGAAATAGTGCAAATTAATAAAAGACAGAGTGACCAAAAGGATAAGTTTCATTTACCTTTTTGACTCAAAAATTTGATATTTGATGGTTTATCTGAATACTTCAATATATGCAATTGTGTACAACATTTCAACTTAGATTTGCAAAATAATGCAAGTTCGTTGCCAAATGTTTAACAAAATCTTTAACAGTAACTGAAGATAAATTCATTTTTCAATGCAATAAAATTTCAAATGACTGACTGCTTAATTTTTATATTCGGACCATTAAACTTATTTTCTTACAGTGATCATTCAAAATGGATCAATGCACCTAAAAAAGAACAGTATTAAATTTCATATGTCCTATGCTGTGAGAATCCAAACTGTAATTATAAGAGTATATTATTATTAAACGTTCAAAATTTAAAATAAAAGATTCGCATCTATACTAAGAATCTTATTTTAAATATTTATTTATTAAAATCTAGTTTAAAAATTTTTGTGTTGGTAGTAAATTATTTGTAAGTTATTTAGAAAAGCAACCTAAGTAGATAGAATGTGACAGTTCTGCATCTACCGGGAGCAGCAGATTCAGGAGGAATGACAACGTCGCATATGGTAATTTTTTTTTATTAATCAACAAGAATCGATCTAGCCTGATTCCGTTCTTTCCTTTAATCAATGGTTTTAATGACCTCAATACTGTTTAAGAGGGTTATTTCTATTGTGTTAAAGGGATTAACTTAAATAATTACTTTATATTAATCAAATATTCATAAGAAATCAAGGGACGAATACCAGGATCTGCCAACATGTCCACCAGCGGCATTCTTTTGGTGAACTTTTTGGGCCTGGTCATACCTGCTTTTTACCGTCTGTGTTTTTCCTCACCCATCTTTATCGAGACTAGTGTTTTTCCTCACCCATCTTTATCGAGACTTGTTACACCCACTTTTTACGGCTCGTCGGATGTATCATTACCTGCTTTTTATTAGGTGTGGAAGGTTAGGATTTGAAAAGAGGTAAAGTATGTTAATTGATATGAGTGATGAGTTTGGATTCTATATAACCTTTTATTGAAATCTGTTCCTGTGTCTTTTTTTAATCTCACATAAAGCAATACTTCAACTATTACATCAGATCTCCCGATCCATCATTGTCGAGACTTATCATACCTGCTTTTGACTGCCCGCCAGATGCTATAACGTTATGCAAATATAAACATGCAGATAGATCTCTATATTCTTCTTGGGATTGCAGCTCGAGTTGGTATTATTAGAAATATTGGAATTCTATATATCCTTTTAATAACATCCTTTCGATGCAGAGATTTTTTCATATCAGTAATATATCGACTTTTGAGGATTTAGTGGACAAAAGAGTTTAAGTTTAGCATTTAGAACGATACGGTTTTTCAAAGTCAAAAAAGATTAATTTTTAGATGTGTTTCGAATGATATTTTGTAATCTTTAAAGTCATCTGTGCTGAAACACATCAATTGTTTTTAAAATGGGGCGACGCTACACGCGATCCATAAATACGAAAAAATTGGGTTATATTTCATCACTTGTATTAACTCGCTCTTCTGGGTATTAGCAGAAAAAATGTATTTTATTTTTGAACAGAGTAACAGAACATACTTAAACTGTAAGTGTACTTTTCACCAAATTATTTTAACTCATCAAAAAGGTCTGTATATGTGTATGTATGTGCGTATGTAATTGGGAATTCATATGCGTATGTATGCATTAATAGAGGAAGATATGTATATGTATGTATACATAGTTGCGTGCGTGCCTTCATTGGTGTGTGTGTGTGTGTGTGTGTGTGTGTGTGTGTGTGTGTGTGTGTGTGTGTGTGTGTGTGTGTGTGTGTATGCGTGCGTGCGTGCCTGCGTGCATGCGTGCGTGCATGCGTGCGTGCATGCGTGCGTGCATGCGTGCGTGCGTGGGCCTCTGTAAGTGAGTATACATATGTGTATGTATATACAATATTGCAGCTCATTTTATTATAATTATTTATATATCGTTTCAGGGAGCCATGTCCAGAATACTTTTTGTGTACCGCAGCCCTACTTAATTTTATATTGACTTATAGATGCTTCAATAATTATGAAGTGATGGAAGATTAACCAAATCTCCCGAAGCATAATGAGATATGTATGCATACAAATACAATCACATCATGTTTAATATTATATCTATTTATGTTTATTATTAGATATCGCTGTTTCCTGAATATTTTTTTAATACAATTTTTTTTTCAGTATACAGAACCATGTTGAACAGGTTAGTAATGGGTCTGATTCCTATTATGAATCTACTTCAGATCCAGCAGTCTCGATCATTTTTTGGACTATGACAGTTCTAATTACGGTTCTGAGGAAGATGATTCATCCTTGCAAGCCAAGACCAAAGTCATAAACATGGCGGTAAAGGATTGCAACTGGAGAGGGGGTGCTAATGAAGTCATTGAGGCATACTTATAATTGAAGATGATGATGTTATCATCATGAACAACATCAATTTTTAAATAAATTTATTATTATTAGCTATATCATAAGACTTTTTAAAAAGTTGTAATGTTGTAGAGAAACTTTCATAAATATTAAAGAATAAGAAATATTCAGAAATTAAACTTCTAAATTTTAAGATTATTGGATTATATTTATTGGTATCTATTTCCAAAAATAAAAGCTTGACTAAAAAACACCCACTATTTTCGTCATAAAACAGCTAGATTTTGTTATTACAATGTCCATAGACTTGTGGGGGAGGGTAATTATAACGTATCTTAAATTTAAATAGAAAACACAAAAGTACCATTATTAGGCTAAAATTCAATTATACCAAGTGTTTCCAATCCTTTCAGTACAAAATTTATTTTATGAAAGTATTAGAACCATTTTCATTGGTTTACACAAATTTTTTTAATATACCCTTAACCTCGTGTACATCTCTACTATCTTTCAGTTCTTCTTCGCTGGACTCTTCAGATGACAGGTATAACATTTGTGTATTTTGATCCGATAACTAGATATTTTTTAAGGAATGCAATAAACTTGTTTCGGTGGAAAAAACCTTTAAAATAATATTGGCATATTGCTATTTTTTATTCGAATTTTTTCTTTGATTTCGGTTAAAGTCTTTTCTATGTGCATTAGTAAGTAGAAAAATTTCCTTATAATTTTTCTAAATCTATACCGAAATAATTATCATATATGTTAGCAAATTCAGCTCTTCAGTTAAAGTAAAACCTACATTTCCAACTATAAGAATGTGACCTTTCAACTTAATTGATGTATCACCAATAAATTTTCTAGAATTCTCATTTCTAAGACCGAATATATTTGCTTTTGGTTGTTCCAAAAGCTAATAATCGATATTACGGCTAACTCTTCTAACTTTTGAAGTCTGGTTTACTAACCACATGTTATTAGTGGTCTTAAATATTCATAGAAACATAACAGTGACAAAATTTATATTAAGTATAATTTGTAAAATTTCATAATTGCAAAGGTTTTATACGATATTAATGATGAATTTAATATCAATAGCTAATCCCAGTTATTCAAATGAAGATACTTATCAATCGAGGGTGCTGAAGGCATTTTTATATTATGTGTATATTTTTCTCTCTCTCCCTCCCTCTCTGTTTGGCTAAATGAAATAGAGTAGGATGACACATTTTGAGGTGCATGGATTTGACAAGAATCAATAATAAAAAGTTTTTAAAATTTAGACAAAAAGAGGCAATAATTTTCTCTAGTATACTAATATATTCCTTAATACGTTTAGAATAAAAAGATGTATTGTACTGCAAAGATCTTCTCGAAGACGAGGGTTGGAAAGGTGGCGGCGGCAACAAGAGCATTGAAGCCTATGTTTTAAAAGAGGAAATAATGTAGATTTCAATTAAGTTTATCATAAGATTTCAATATAATTGTTACGTTACCAACTATGAATTCACGCAAAGTTATATAAATGAAAATATGATCACAATGAATCCTATATTGCCAGAAAACCTAAAAATTATCACAAAAACTTACGACTATTACGAATAACTTTTATACACATATATGAAGTCTACATATGGTGATCATACCACCGTGCTTTACACCAACACTAATTTATTAATTTTATATGGTCAAACTAGAAATTTCTGTAAGGATATGTGTGAGAATTTACACAAATTTGATATGTCTAATAACTTTAAGTAGAACCATCATGGTAAACAAATCTAGCGAAAATTTACCCTGAGATGTTAATTTTCCAATCACGTTTACACCATATGTATGTCGAAGTTAAAAAAAAGTAAGTTTATCTCATGCGGGGAGATAAGCCCTATTTTACACATAGGTGTAATACACACCTGAAGATGTCATAATTCGGCTTCGTAAGAAGCATTTTATGTCAATTAAGACAGGTAAATAACTTGTTCGCATAAAGCACATATAACACTTCTTCATATCTTCAGACTGCAGTTTATGGACTCTCTAACCTAATGTGCTATATCACTCAATCAGTCGGTCAAAGACTATTCATATAAAATTGTTTTATTTATTCAGAGGATTGCGGTATTAAGCTACGGTACATTTTTAATACCTATTTTAATATACTATGTCATCTTATATATAAACCTACATTTCTTTCCATTATATTTGATTTTTTTCGTCATACGTACAATTAGAAATTAAATGTCTAATCTTGTAAAAGATTTACCGGTAACAAATTAAGTCCTATTTATCTCTGCTTTATAGGATTACAAAATACATTTATTCACATATCGCATACTGTTGGATGTTTTTCCTTACAAGAAATGCTATTAATCTTTTATTGCAAATGAAGCAAGTTATGTCTTATTGTGTGTAAATACATAATAGACACATCTCTGTAGGTTAAGAAGTCACATGTTTTTTATACCCTTGTTCGGATTCGGAAGAAGAAACAAATAGGTATCTATTTATACAGGGTGTCTCAAAAGAAAGTACACATTTGTTTTGCTTATTGCGTGAACGCAACTATTCCGAGCGGCGCGGGGGGTATGTCAATCGGTAGCCTGGCTCTTGGGAATTTAGTCGCTATGGAGCGTTTCTCGGGAGCGGACAGTGCTTTGTGCGTACGTGAGTTTTACAAAAACGGTAATTCGGCGACTGTAGCGCGTAGAAAATTCTGCAATTTTCGACATATTCGTCACTTAAATGATGCGCCAAGCGCTCGGCTTATTGGAAAATGGGTCCAGAAGTTTGAAGAGACCGTTTCAACACTAGATAAACCAAAATCCGGGCGTCCGAGGTCTTCGAGAACGGTCGAAAACGTAGAGAGTGTTACTCAGTCTGTTCGTGACGATCCAAACGTTTCGATTCGTAAGCGTGCTGTTGCTTTAAATGTGCATAGGTCATCATTATTCCGTATTTTACACAAAGATTTAAAGCTGAACCCCTATAAAATTCAGTTGGTGCAAGAATTGAAGCCTCAGGATGCTGGTCAGAGGCTTGACTTCGTAAACCAGATGAACGCTTTTCAACCTTTAACAACATCTTCTTTTCGGATGAAGCCCATTTTCATCTTAATGGTCATGTAAACAAGCAAAATTGCCGCTGTTGGAGTGCAAACAATCCAAAACACAAACATCAGAAACCTCTACATTCGCCCAAACTGACTGTATGGGCTGCGATGTCGGCGCGAGGAATTATCGGCCCGTACTTTTTTGAAGATGAAAGGGAACGCACAGTAACAGTGACTTCAGAACGGTATGTGGAGATGTTAGACGAATTCTTCGTGCCCGAACTGCAAAATTTTCCTGGCTATAACCAAAGAACATGGTTCCAGCAAGACGGAGCAACTTCACATACGTCCAACATGTCTCTGCCACGAGTGCGTGAAATTTTTCTTGGCAAATTGATCTCAAAGAAAGGTGACATAAGTTGGCCTCCGCGCAGTTCTGATTTATCACCTATGGACTTTTTCCTATGGGGTTATGTCAAATCAAAAGTTTACGCCAACAAACCGACTTCCCTGGCACAATTAAAAGAAAATATCCGCAACGAAATGGCAGACATCACGGAGAATACTTGCCGAGCCGTCATGGGCAATTTTAGTGCTCGATTAAATGAATGCCGTGAGCGCAACGGATTACATTTGGACGATATCATTTTTAAAAAATAAATTCCCAAACAATGTATTTTAATATGTAATAAACATTTTTTCAATAAAGTCCTGACTTTTTTTTAAATCGATTTTTTAAATGTGAACTTTCTTTTGAGACACCCTGCATATTAGAGCGCTTAACAGACGCAGCAATTATACAAAATCGGTCTCGGCGGCATTTCCACTGCATGTATTCACAAAACTGAACTTTGGAAAATATAGCAGATCTTAAGATTAAAGCACCAACTCTTTGTAGATGGTATGGACAAAGATCTTGTACTTATACCTGGATTGGCTGCAATAAGTTCTATCACTTTTTCTTCTCCTTGTGGGGTTCGAGTAGTACGGATTCTCCCACAGCCATTTCTATTTTGCATAAAAGTACCATTTTCTCTTCAGCGCTGGAGAAATAAATATTGTCCCGCAAGGAATTTGCCGACACAATCTGCGAGCTTTCTGACCACGACCATTAGTTTTGCCATACATAAAACGCATATCAGCTAATTCTGCAAATGAATAATCTGAGATTTTATTTCAATTTACACCCTAAAATGCAAATTTTCAAAAAATTCTTGGCTGGAGCTCTCATTACCCACAAGCTACTTGATGTTTTTTGCTTCAAATTTAAAGTCGCCATAAGCCTACTTTGATGTTTAGTTTAAACACAAATAAATTAGAGTTTATGCATTGATTTATTTGAAGTGGGTTTTTGTCCTAAACTGTTACTCTGGTGATTTTTTAAAAGAATGTCTTTTTTTGTATAAATAGTTTTGCGGAAACATAATTTTAGGTAGAATTTTAAAAAAGTGGCATGGAAAAAAATAGGGATAAATAAACCAGACCACCCCCTGTCGCCCATGACTGAATTTTCCGCTCACGATTAACATCAGAAAATAACATTATTTGATGATATTTCGAATACTAGAAAACGTGGTGCTTCAAGCGGACATTAAATAAAAATCTCTAATTCGAGAGCTACTTTTAGACGGCCACATCTCCCATGTGGCTCATTTAGAGACCTATGTTCATATAACGTTTCTTTCATGTTTTCATATGTAGAATCTCCCTTTAAAATATACGAACGGAATTTCGGTATACCGTGTATAATAAGAATTAAGACTGACTAACTGAAAGTTATGTCTTTCATAGTACCTAAACGCGGTGTCTGGTTGCAAAATTCTATAATTAAATAAAGGAAGATACTACGCGTATTATACAATATTATTGACCAAATATAAATTTTCTGCTGATGTTTAACAATTCGTTCAATAAACGTAACGCAGGTTCGTCAAACGTTTGTTTTGCTAAGTTGACGTTTTACCATCGCTTTACATTTAAACAACGTTTATATTTAACCTATTCAGTATATTTTTACCCGGTATGTTTTTATTGATGATATTATTTAAAAGTGTAAGGTAAGAATAGTCCTCTACAACTTTTATTAGTACGTTTCGTTACAATGTTACTCGACTTTAAGAGTATAAGCATCTACTAAGCGACTCAGCATTACTTTTTGGGAAATCTGATGACTTACTGCATTAAGGATTATGAAAAAAAGGAAGTGGCCATTTTATGATGTTTGACAGGTTATGTAAATGTTTTATTTTTGCTAAGATTTTGGTACAATATAAATTATAAATTACAATATAAATTATTTCTATAATACATTTAATTCTAGTTAAGTAAAATTTGCCTAAATTGTTAACATGGAATTACAACTAGTTAGTCTATTGTTCCGCCATTTCATGACTTCTTTGGTTTGTAATTATCCTATAAACTAAATTGTAGACTCAAGACCATATGTCCTTCTTATCGACCTAAAATAAATGAATATGTTATAATAAATGTCTAATAAACTTGTTGATTATTATGATTGTTATTAATAACAATTGTTATCTGTGTGACTTTATCAATAAACAAAATAAACAACAATCTAAAATATGTTTGTCATATATTTGAAAATTAAAAATACCGCTGCTGTAATTGATAACTCATAACATACATGCAGAAAATATGAACATTAAATTGGAGGACTGGTGAAATAACATAAAGTAAAGGGTTCAATTTAACATTAGAAAATAGGTACCACTTCTGAAAGAATCAGATGTAACTGACAGTGGACGGTACTAATCTAAACAACATAAAAAACCTGGAAAAATCATGAATTCAATTGTTGACTATGCAAGATTTCTTTAAAAAGTCAGGGAATTCTTCCTGACTCATAAAAAAATTTGTTAGGGAATACATTTTTTTGAAAACTGCCTTAAATGATTTAAGAAACATTATATTACACAAGATCATGGTAATGATGATTTCAACGTTTGTTTGAAGGTTGTAGAGACTGTTGAAGATTGACTAAAATGTGGTTGTTGGAGTTGCATTGTCTTTATTTTTGTTTATTTTTACGATGTTTCGATTAGGTTGTATCTCTAATCGTTGTCAAGTATAAACTGAATGTTTTGTCTTAAGACTACGAGCTTAGGATTGTATCGATTGAAGCGCAAAGTTTCGCTTCACTGTACACACCTCAATGATTTGATGTTACAAAGTAGTGGTTGCCAAAGATTAGGTATCTCAGCACTCGGTTTACTAAAGATTCCATTATTGTTTTTAATGCAAGCTGCTTCTATAAATTTTATATGGTGTTATTTATCCCAGGCGTGTTCTGCAATACCTGATCTCGACGTTTCCCCTTTTTGTGTATGAGTTTCATATTTTTTAATTCTAACTTCTAGTGGTCGTTTGGTTTCTCCAATATATATTTCACCACACTCACATGGAACTTTGTAAACACATTCTTTCTTATGGGTAGTTTTTGGTTTTGTTTTTGTTAAATGAGCTCTAAGTGTTTTTCCTGATTTAAAGGTTGTTTTTACGTTATAACTACTGGCAATTCGTCTTACTTTCTCCGAAGTTCCCTTAATGTACAGAATTTTGAAGAAGGAATGTGTTTCATGCTGTCGAGCGTTCGTTGTTCCAAAGTTATTTATAACATCGTCAATTAGTTTTAAAGGATAACCATTCTGTTGTAAATCAGATTTAATATTTGCTATCTCTTTTTCCAATGAATCGGTGTTATAGCATATAGATATTGCTCGATTATAGAGGTTGCGTATAATTCCCCGTTTTGTTACAACAGAATGATTAGAACTATGATTAAGATATTACCCAGTATGTGTTGGCTTTTTGTATACCGAAATTTTAATAGTTTGGTTTGAACGGTTTACCATGACATCTAGGAAGGACAATGGATCATTTACCTCTTTTTCCATGGTAAACTTAATTGTAGGTCGAATGGTATTTAAATGTTTCAAGAAATCATTAAGTTTTTGGTTATTGCTCTTCCATACGATGAAGGTATCATCGACATATCTCAACCAGACTTTCGGTTGTACTGTTGCCGTTTCTGTGGCACAAGTTTCGAACCATTCTATATATATATATATATATATATATATATATATATATATATATATATATATATATATATATATATATATATATATTGGCGACGACTGGAGAGAGTGAAGAACCCATCGGAAGCCTGTCATCCTGAGTGTTGAACTTGTCCTTTACTTGAAACTAAGCACTACGCAGGCAACACAACAAAAGGTCCATCGCCCCGTCCAGTGGTAACGTGGTTCGATCTGATAAACTAGTTTCATTTGAAAGTCTAGTTTTCATTACGTCTAGTGATTCCTCTAATGGTACATTAGTATACAGACCTTCCAAATCAAAGCTTATTAGTCTGTCATCTGGCTCTAAATTGATGCTGCCAATAATGTTCACGAATTGTGTAGAGTTTTTAACATATGTGTTCCTCTTACCTTCTAAAAGTTGTATGATTTTTAAAAGAAACTTCGCTAGTGCATTTGTTGGGGATCCTCTGAAGCTGGTTATTGGCTTTAATGGTATGTGTATTACTAGAGTAAGTCACCACATCTTTATGAACTACCAAAAATTAATAAAACGAACATACCATTGAGGCCAATAGCCTGCTCCAGAGGATCCTCAACAAATGCACTGGCGACGTTTCTTTTAAAAATCATACAACTTTTAGAAGGCAAACACATGTTAAAAATTCTACACATTTCGTGAATATTATTAGTAGCATCAATCTAGAGCCAGACGCCAGACTAATAAGTCTTAGTGTGGAAAGTCTGTATACTAATGTACCATTAGGGGAATCACTAGACATAATCAAAACTAGACTTTCAAATGATACTACTTTATCAGATCGAACCACGTTACTACTGGACGGGGTGATGGACTTTTTGGAGTGTTGCGTAGTGTCTACTTTCAAGTAAAGGACAAGTGCTACGCTCAGGGCGACGAGCTTCCGATGGATTCTTCACTCTCTCCAGTCGTCGCCAATATATATGGAATGGTTCGAAACTCATACCATAGAAACAGCAACAGTAAAACTTAATGATGAGAAGATGAGAAAATAAGACGAATTGCCAGCAGTTATTATGAAATACTTCTAGCACTCATTTAACAAAAACAAAACCATATGAACGCACAGAAGATGCCAAATTGCCAAATGAGATTTTGGCGAAACGTCTGGAAACTTCTACAGGAAACCAAATGAACGAACGGATGTATTCCCGGATTAATACTGAATCACATGTTCCCATCCGTGAAATACTACGCAACAACATATATATATATATATATATATATATATATATATATATATAAATATAATATATATATATATATATATATATATATATATATATATATATATATATATATATATATATATATATATATATATATGTTGGTCTCATCTGATAAACACATCACATTTTTGTATGCCTGCCTAATCAGTCATTCCAATGATTATGGAACATATTTTTTTTTCAAGCATGCTCAAAATGTGGATCTCTATTGCCGATACGGGCTCGAACGCTTGACGTTATTTACTAGGCTGTTATTTGTAACTGTACAATGTTCTATGAAAATGTTATACTCATTATTTATCTTTGTTATTAAAAGCTTTTTGTAAATAATTTCATTCATGTAAACTAATTCTTTCAGATCGTCCTACTGATGAAAATCAATTAGTGTCAAATCTGGGTCTTGGAGGCTAGAGTACCGAGTAAATTTGATTTAAAAATGATCGTACTGACTGATGATATTTAAAAATCAAAACATTTTTTACAATCATTTTAACATTCTGAATACATATGATCCTTTAAGAAATAAGAGAAGTTTTCTGTTTTATATAAATTCATGTCCTGTGGTTGAAGTTTTTTCTAAATTATTTATACTTCTAAAGCACGTTTTTTGCATTTCATTGTATAATTAAAATATTATTATATTAAGCAATAAAACATCAAATAATTTAAAGCTGTTAATAATGTATTATTTGACTCTAACTATAAAAAAATCCAGATTAAAGCAACAAGTGTTATATTATTTTCCTCGACTTACAAAAAAATCTATAATGCCAAAGTCCTTTGTCCTAATATATACATATACCAAGTATATGTATATATTGTGTGCGTGTGTGAAGCGAAACTTTGCGCTTAAATGGACACCCTATGTAAGCTCGTAGTCTTAAGACAGATCATTCAGTTTATACTTGATAACGATTAGACACATTTTAGTCAATTTTCAACATTCTCTACAACCTTCAAACAAAAATTGTGCATATTTTTTAAAATAAGATAACTGTTTTGTGCCTTAGTGTATCTTTTTACGGGGTCTATGTTAAAAAATTACTTTTAACGATTTTAATATTTAATGTTAGTTTTTGATAACTCCGTATTTAATTATTATGAAACTATCAACAGAGTACACCAAGGTAGATTCCCTTCTAGCAGGAAACCAACCCCAATTAGATAATAAAGACTTTCATATAGGATAAATTGATAGTTATGTTTAGGCCTGCAAATATGTCAAAAACAGTTAGACTTAGGTACAGGACATTATACATGAAATGTATATCTATAATTTTGCATATAATCTAAAAATAAAATAACATTTAGGCTGTTGTATTTAAAATTAGCAGGTAGTTATTTTTTCTAATAATCCTGGTATTTAAAGTGTGTTGAATTGGCTATATTAGACCAAAACCATTATTTGTATCGACAATTATTACGCACAACTTTTTTTTATATAAAACAGAGAGGAAAATATTTATTCTTATTAAAAAAAAATACAATGAAGTCATAACAAATTCATGATGTTATAAAAACGTCCATAATATCGTAAGTGGCATTCTTTACATCGGGCGATAAAACTAAAGAGAATTGGATTCCTCACCTCAAGAAACCTCTGTTCACTAAATTTTGTTAAAATATTTAAAGTTTTTCCTAAGTGATTAAAAAAATCGAAAAAAATTTAACACCCTGTATCTGGACCAAAGTAAGATGGACTAAATCGCAACATATTTACATGAGGGATCTGCTATTGCCCTTTGTATCGTTACTTATGGTACTTCCTGTATGTGTTTTGTTAAGTGTTACTGTGCTACAACTTTGTAAACATGGGACCAGTGACATTGATACTTCCTATAAAATTGGTCTCAAGTTAAGCTCAACTTAAGAAATTACCTCAAATGGGATACATACCACCATCTCCCCATCATATTTTGGTCTCCCCAAGATTTTTGAAAAAAAAAATTGAATGATAATATATAGTTACGTACACATTTGCCAGAGTGTTTCGTGTCGATGACGTAGCCTTTTGTACAAGCATCCTGCATCATGTGACACCACGTTTGATAAGTACTGTTATTAGTCCCGCACACAGGTCCATGTAAGTATTTTGGTCGACATGCTGCTGAACATACAACACAACGGGGTTTTCCTGCTGCCTGTAGGTCCACTAAACAATGTTGCCGCTCTTGACAGTGAATGTCAGAACAAGTGACGTTTTCTGTAAGAAATAAAAATCTTTAATTTGGAAATTAATAAAACAATCAATTGTGGGTGACAAAGCCAAGAATTATTCCGTCAGTACTTCTACTACATAATTGAAATTCGCAACTAAGCACTCGGTTAATTTCTAATATTTCATGCGAAAAACTTGGAATGCAAATTCTAGAGAAATATATTTTTTATTATACAAAGTCTTTAAATTGAATATTAAAACCTGAGAAGGACTAAAATAACGGGTTTCAATGGCATCTGATGTAAATTATCATATTTGTGAAGCCAAGCTAATAAAAAATAGATTTCTTTTACAAGTAGGAGTGGCAGTAGAAATATTTTCTCCATAACAAATGAAACAAAATACAGGTTTTGGGGACAATATTATTTTTCAATATTATCTCTCTCAATTGCAATGCACTTGCGCCACCTGGTCATCTATGACTTTATTTCATCATAAAAAAATATTCCTACTGGTCTTCAAAATGTGTATCAATATCTTTTTTTGACTGGTTATCGTTTGCAGAATAACATCTTCTAAGGTGCTGAACTATATGGCGAGTGATCCAGTTCACAGAATCTAAAATGAGTTGAAGTTGGTTGCACAGTGAACTCATGCATTATTCTTGTAACACAAATCAGGACGTTTTTGAACAGTAGCCGTACATAATTTTGTTAATGGGTTACAGTAAGTAACTGCACTTATTATAGTGCTATTTCACATGTATCTAATAACAATAGCTCCTTGCTCGCAAACTAGCAATGAGCTTGAAATAAGTATCGTCAAGAATTACAAATGATTCAATCTGATAAAGCTTCATCGTTTAATTTTAAAACGTATTATTTAGTTTTTAAATTTTTGGCTGACCGATATGATATTAGTTTACGGTTACTTCCAAGGAAATGGTAGCGAGTGGGTGAGAGTATACAGAAAATGATTTCCACAAAGACACATACCAAACCACTGAACAATTGCAGTTGTTGAAAAGCGTATTCAAGAAGTCGGTAGTTTTACTCCTGCAGCGATTGGATATGGACGGAATCTTACGACTAGGACACTGAAGGTTGAGGAAGAAATTTTAGAACGAGTTGAAGAAAATCTGACTCTGAGCACCAGACCATTGGAATTTGGAGTTTCTAAAAATATAGTAAATAGGCCTTTAAGAGAACATTTGTTGCATTTATTCCACCTCCAGACAGTACCTGAGCTTGTACGTTTTTACCTTGAATTGAGACTGTGCTTCTAAGGATTTATTAATGAACTGAGAGCAAATGATATATATTTTCATAAAAATAAATTATTTACTGATGAGTGTTGCTTTACAGGAAGGTGTATGACAAATTTACATAACGTACATGTTTATGCTGACGAAAATCCCCATGCAATAACGGATCATTGGCAGATTGGTCCCGTCATAATACCAACACGATTAAATGATTTGAATTGTCTAGAACACCTAGTAAATGAGACAAATTTATTGGAGGATCTGCCACTGGTTTACTAAATAATAAATGTGGTTCATCCACGACGGTGCACCTCACACTTCACATTATATGTTAGAAATCATTTAAATGAGAATATTTTAAATCGATGGCTTGGCAGAGGAAATGATGCTCCTGCAAATTGGTTACCCCCTTCACCGGATTTAATACATATGGATTACTTTTCATGCGTAATCTTAAACAGATGGTATACTGTAGACCTGAAAACACCGAAGAAGGATTATGGGCACTAACAGCAAATTCAGTAAACACTTCATGCTTAGATGTAGAGATGAAGAAAAGAATGCAGTTCAATTTTCTCCTTAGAATTAATCCCTTTGTAGATAAAAAGGGAGGTCATTTTGAATATTTACTTAAACAATTAAATAAATAAATGTTTTTGTTTTGGTCTGTTATTAACTTTGTGTGTTATTCTTATAGCTCTTTTCCAATTCATTCTTACATTAAAATCATTCCGCCCTTTCCTAGTATGTCCTTGCAATCTGAAATAGTGCCTTGTCTCTAACCGTATTAGAACAGACTACGTCTGTCCTTGTAGTATAAGGTTTTTCAGTTGGTTGTGAACTAAAATAGTTTTTAAAATATAAATGTATTTATATATCTAACTGCAAGTATATTGTATTTCCCATTGGTATATATTAAAGAAGAAGCGTATAAAATTAGAGTATTGGAAAACCAACTTTTTTTTATTGATCTACAAAGTTCAAAAAAACTTCAGTAAACATAATAATAAACTTAGTGACTTTTGGATTAACAACACACAATATTTTACTGACTTAGAGAAATTTAAAACCCCTTATATCATTTAAACGATGTCATTTTTCGTCATTTGTTTGTAAAATGGACGAGTTCTCTAAATACTTTGAGTATAACAATTTTTATTCTACTGCGTACTACCAGGTTAACTTAAGAATGTCATTTATAATAGTTCTTTTCATGTTCTGTCTTGTATATTCTTTTTCTATATATTTTTTTCTCCTTCATGGGTCCGTCCTGAAGCTGGATGCACCGCGGCCAATATAGGTCTATTATCCTCAGCCTTGATTTACAGCCACTGTGTTAACTTAGCCTCCTGAACGAATCTGTTGAAGCCCGCTAAGGAGTGAGTTAGCATTTCAGTCAGTTCCGAATTTGCTGACCCGAAAGATTGTTTTCTTTTCTGACCTAGTGATTCGCAATCACATATGATGTGCTATACGGTTTCCTCGGCTTGACTACATAGTTTGCAGCCAAGTGTGTCGTCATTATGCCTTTAATTGGTTCCTGCTAGTTTGCAGTAGTTTCTTTGCTAATTTCAGGTCAAGATTCCCAATAAACAACTTACTATGATTTAATCCCTGTCTGACTGTCCAATAATTTTGTGCTCTTTTTTGATTGTTTAACAGCTTCTTGTGCCGCACATCGTGGCACCCCAAGAGCCGGTTCTTTTTACGTAAGTTTGTATTTAAACTCTATCAGGTCTGCGCGCGTAAGCATGCAAGGCAGCCAAAAAATAATACAAAAATATGGTCGTACATATTCATCTGAAGAACAAGCATTTAAAATGGCTTTTCAACTGAATTTAAAATCATCATAATTCTCCGAAACTGTTGTTATTCCTTATCCTAAGTAATTATTGCTATATTTGGTCGCGAAAGTTATACAATAACAATTTTAATAAAATTGATATTATTCCTGTATACAGGGTGATCTGGAAAATATGAGAAAACTCCCGAAAAAAACAAGTGAAAGGAAGACTACAAGTTCATATAAACTTTTTTCGTATAGGCAGGCCTCTCCATCGGAGATATGGGCTCCTAAAGAGATGCCAATGGAATCAAGATTTTTACACATAATATTAAACCACCAGGTATATTTTAATTTTTTTTAATATGACATACACCAGGTAAGACCCTTCAAATTACTATCCAAGAAAGTGTTGTGAATTACTCACAGCTGCAGGAACGGATTAGCTATGACACTCATGCTCCCATTTTTTTTTATACTGTATGATAAGAACTTTGGACAATGTTTTAACATACCTTTAATTATTGACTAAAAATTAAGTACTTTTCATTCATGTCGCTAATCCTAACCGTTTTCGAAAAAACGTCATTTTATTTGCATTATGTATTTGGCGTATGTCGATAAAAGATACATCTTTGTTCCTATCAAATGTTCAACCTTCATAATGATAAAAAAAAATTCGATCCAAAATTAGAGCTTACCTCTTTAGTTAAAAACGTCTAATTCTGTGACCTAGGTTCGCAAAAGATGTGCGTTTTATTGTATTGGGACCAAAAACAAAATATTGTTGTTACAAGCGTTGCGAAGTAAGAAAGAAATAAATATCCTGCATTTTAGAACTTCTCAACTTTCACATCGCTGACACATTGATTCTTTACTTGGATATTAATTTACTGATTTTTAGATTTCGTGGTGAAATTAATTGTGAAATAATTCGTAATATGGAACACACGTTTATTGAGTATGCATCTGATGTATGGTCTTGCATCTTGCATCGCTTTGGAAGCAGGGAGGTTATATCATACAGACAGATATCCTAATCGTACTTTACCAGATTAGAAAAAATTTCAACAAGTTGACCAATGTCTATGGGAGAATGGTAGGCGATTCCATTTAATAAGGTAATATTACTAAAGTTCTTCATAATTTTAGGAAATTCTGGGAAAAGAAATACTGATGTTAGTCAGGGAAGAACAATACGTACGCCGCAATTAGAGGATAATATTTTAAATGCCGTAGATGACACTCATTCAACGAGCACTCGAAAATTATCAGCGCAGTTTAATACGTCGAAAACAATAGTACATAAAGTTCTTTAAGAACAGCTGTTATATCCATATCATTTGAAAAAGGTGCATGAACTGATTCCTGAAGAATTTCCCCCTAGAATGCAGTTTGCAAACTGGCTATTGGAAATAATGTAAACTTCATTAGCACTATTTTCTTCACGGATAAAGCAGGATTTACCAAAAATGATATTATAAATTTACACAACTCACATGTATGGGTTGATGAAAATCTTCATGCAACTATTGTTTCGCATCAGGCAGGAATCACTGGCCATTTTTTAATTGGACCATTCGTATTGCCGGCACGACTGAATGGAGAACTTTATTTGGAGTTCCTCCAGAACACTTTTTACGCTTTAGCAGAGCACTTCAAACCTGCCGAAAAATCTACTACATGCACGATGGGACACCAGCTCATTTCAGCGTTGCTGTACGGAAGCACCTGAATAACGTCTATCTAAACCGCTGGATTGGTAGAGGAGGCGTTATCGCCTGGCCTCCTCGATCTCCCGACCTAACGCCGTTGGATTTTTACCTGTGAGGACACCTTAAAACCTTAGTATATTCCACTCTGGTCGATAGTAGCGAGGAACTTCTACGGAGAATCACGTTTCATTGTGATTAAATAAGGAACAATGCTGAGTTAATGTGGCAGATAGAGCAGTCCTCAATTCGTCGTGTCTGCGAGTGTATCAGACTTCACAGAGTGCATGTTGAACCCTCTTACGAAGTTTTTAACTAAGCAGTCAGTTTAACCTTATATTGAAACTATGATGGCATGGGAAAATTCCTCTTTTTCATATTCGACCCAACAGAAGTTAGAGAACTAACAATGTGAATAAAATGACGTTTTTTCGACTGAAGAGAACTTCATTTCTAGCCAATAGTTAAAAGTAAATAACGTTGTACAAAATTCTTATCATACAGGGCGTAAAAAAATGGGGTCATGAATGTCCGTCCCTGCAGCTGCAAGTAATTCACAACATTTTCTTGGATAGTAATTTGGAGTCTTACTTGGTATACATCATATAAAAAAAAATGAAATAAACCTGGTGGTTCAATAATTATGTCTATAAAACTTGATTCCATTGCAGGCCTCTAAGAAAAAAGTTTATATGAATTTATAATATTCCTTTCACGTGTTTTTTCATATCCGAGAGATTTTCCCGGACACCCTGTATAGTGTATTACATTATACAATTTTCTTATTATTAAAAACACTATGGCAAGAACTTGGCATGTTTTACAAATGATAGTTATTAACAAGTCCATTAGGTTTGCGCCTAGATAAAATATTTATTAAACTCGCAAAGTTTAACTTCAAAAATGGAAAATTTACCATGTTAAAACGTAAACATATTCCCGTACTTTAAGGCATGCACACTATAAAATGTTTAGTTGATTTTGACAGGACCGAACTTTGAAAATCTGTTGCCCCTTGTTTTGGCTAAACGAAAGCGTACATTTAGAAGAACTCATTACACTAAATAAAACAAACAAAATACAAATAAAAAGTCATTTAAAGTGCTATAAATTCAAAATCACAAAACTTAAAATAGAGTCAAACAGGTATGGTTCGTTTACGAGTAACGCTATAAAACCAGCGTTCGATAATAAGAAGGGTTGTATGCATGCAAATAAGTATGAACTTTTCCAAAATAAGACCGGTGCTCGATGTGTACAAGCACAGTTTTTTGCTCGTAATTCGGAGTTCATTATGAAGGTTAGTGGGTTTGCGTTGATAATATTTTAAAATGAAGACAACAAAGTAATGCAACTATGATTTTAAAAATCTATATATCCAACACGATGGTTAGATTGATAATTATCAACTAGAACTCCGTTATTTAATCGATCTTTTTATTAATCAACCTTTAAGTAAATATTACGGTACAGAATCACGAGTTTCGGTCTTCATTTTTAAACGTTTTTATTATCCTGGTATTATTAATCATTTTACATTATATTAACCTATAGAAAGTAATATTATCCATGTATATGTATATGCTGTATTATATTTTATGTTTCCCTTATTGGGGATGTGAGTGGGTACTCAACGGCTTTTACGAAATTAAAAAATCCATCAGGTTTGCGTCGACAATCCTTTAATGCAGTCAACAAAGTAATACAAAGTATGATTCTAAAATATGTATATCCTCGGTCCGCTAAAATGGATGCTTGTCTAGTCTAGACATAGTTGAATTAAATTTTATGCACATCTATCAGACTATAAGGATTAACGGTGTGCTTTCGTTCTATGCGCGCTCTGCGTTGTCTGAAAAGAGGATTTGAAATATTAACATACAAAAAGGTTTTTTAATTAATGCATTGCGTTTTGTCCCCTGTCGTAGTGTGGATTTAAGTTTCAAACCTTTCTTGAATGCTATATATTTCATAGATTTCCAAACAGGCACGAGGTAACTAAAGCTTTAGGAGTCAGAAGTAGAAAATATAATGATAAATCATGTCCAGTACCGGCATGTTTTACCTATATTCAATATATTTAAGCTTAAAAAGGTATTTGTGTTACATTTAAAAATAAAGCAACCTTATAACGTGCTAAAAACTCAACTAATACTATTTTAAAAGCACCATTATCATCTGATATGGCTCCGTGTGACATTTTTTTTGTTCTCTAAGCTCAAGTTGCGACTGTGAAGACATCTTTTTGAGACCATTAAACACTGGCTAAAGCAGTTATTTGAAGAATAATAGTGTGGTGTAAAAATACGAGAAAACAAGCTATGCAGCATTTGCTAGTTTTACAAATGCTGTATAGCGTTTCAGAAATAAATGCCATTTAAATGGGTAAGTGCTTTATAAGCCTTGCCTAGAATTTCGCATGGAATCTTACAACTCAAGAGTATATAAGGCGTTCTATTTAAAATGGAAAGTAGACCGTAGTTTTAGTGAAAGGGAAAGCAATTTTGAATAGCCTTTGGTTCAGATCGATCTACACAATCACTCCTACCATGGCATCAAATTTTATTTTATTATTTAAAGCTGTTCAATTATGCCTACATTGTAAATCACCTCATGATCATCCTGAATGCAATGTCCCGCTTAAAACAGATCTGAGACTGTCTTCAAAACCTTATCGCTCTGGCAAAACACAACAAGGTCACTCTTGCGTGAGCGTCAGGGTATAAGGGCGTCCCGGGCAATGAAAAAGCGGATTAAATTCCAAGACAAGGATCTGCTACCACATTTATTGGATGAGAACCAGTATTTGGAATTACAAAGGTTATTTATGGATGGATATCCTGGTGGATACATCAGTAACACCAGACCCACTGGGACCACATTGCGGGCCACAGGTATAGCAAGCGGCTGAGCAGACCATCCGGCAAACTGAGCCGCGAAATTTTGAGTCTAAGCAGATCAAGACATAACTGGCCACTGCAGCCTGAGGAAACATCTTCAAATATTTATTGAAAACCACTATGTAGACTATCTGGTGAAGATGATCAGATGGCCTCACACATCATCTTCGAGTGCCATGCCTTATCCTTCGGGAGTCACCTTCAGGGACTGATTAATCCGGAAGATTACAAAATAGTGAACAGGCTGCTAAACTTGATCAAGGCAACCAACTTGTTCACCTAGAATAGATATAACAGGCGACACAATAAGTCTTGGCTAAAGTGTATGGGCTCCTCAACCCTGATCTGCTATGTCCTGTAATCAGTCAGTCAACCTGCTTAAAATATAAAAAATCCAACTTTGTACCAATTCGTCTTCTTTTCAGTAGTACATTAAATTCGCTGGTGTAATTTTTCATGTAAAGGGTATTTTTCTTAGAGATTTGGTTTTAAAATTGGCAACCCTATTTCTAATGATCTTAAATTTGACAGCAGACAGTTGATTTGCAGTCAGTACGTTTTGCCATTTCACCATGAATAGACTTACGTCAGAACAACGCTTGCAAATTGTGCAAATTTATTTTGAGAATCATGGTTCAGTTCGTCAAACTTATCGTGCGCTACGTCCATTTTACGGTCGACATAATAGTCCATCCGAGCAAGTTATTCAGCAAATTGTGGATCGTTTCCGTACTACGTACACTCTGGTTGATATTATATATCCCCAAAGATGTCTTACAGTGCGCACACAACAAGTTATTGGTACTGTGGAACGTAGTGTTGAGAAGGACTCGAATGAGTCGATTCGCCATCACGTACAACAATTTGAGCAGATTTTTTGAAAAGATCTTAGATTACGAGCTTACAAGATCCAGAGTTGAAACCGCGTGGCTATCATGTGCGTCGTACATTAGGTGAATGGACCGAAAACAATATTCAGCTTGATTCGCATTTTCATCCTTCAAAAGTCACTGTCGGGTGTGCTTTATTGGCAGGTGGTATCATTGGCCCATATTTCTTTAAAGATGATGCCGACCAAAATGTTACCGTCAATGTAGAGCACTATAGGGCCAAGATGGCTGACTTCTTCGTTCCTCAGTTGAATGGTATTGATGTGACTGAGCTTTGGTTTCAACAAGATGATGAAACATGCCACACAGCGCGCAACACCATCAAATTATTGTGGGAAATATTGAATGACCGCGTAATTTCGAGTAATGAACTTGTGAAGTGGCCTCCACGATCGTGTGATCTCACACCTATTGGGGATATGTAATTTCACTAGTCTACGCAGATAAACCACAAACATTGGACCACTTAAAAGTTAACGTTTGTCGCATAATTGCTGATATACGATCCCAGTTGCTCGATGAAGTTGTCGAAAATTGGACTTCCCGATTGCGCTTCATTCGAGCGAGCCGTGGAGCTCATATGTCCGAAATCAATAATGGCATACAATTATCTTTTAAATAAAGCCAAAACTCTAGCTATTAACATTATTTGTAAGAATTTTATTTTATTTTAAAATTGTATAACTCCAAAAACCCTTTATTAAAAATATACTTATCATAAAGGACTATTTAGAATATGTAAATTTAAAAGTATACAAGAAAAAAATGCTTACCTACCTTTGCAGGGCCCCTTATACGCAATAGGTATCGCCTTTCCTGCTATGCAAGCCGCCTCTCGTAAATTACATGCGCTTTTATAAGTAAGTCCATCTGATCCGCAGACTTGCCGGTTTTTTGGAATATTCGGACACTTTTTTTTTAAACAATGAACGCAATGTGGGGTAAGATTTTGATCTAATAAACAAGTTTTGCCGTCTGGACAGCGGATTTTATCACAGGTACCTAGGAATTAAAAGCAAAATTAGTATTATATGCATGATACCAAAATTGTATGTTGTAGTATATTAGAGTATTCTGTCAACAGTTTGCGGTTAATTTAAAATATATCAAAGACGCAAATTCTTCGCAATTTTTAAACACCTACAGCAACAAAAGTCGTATACTACCTATTTCTTCTATAAATTGCTTTCTTTTGAAAGCTACTAAAACATATTTAGTCCAAGTCATAGATAAATATAGTGACGAGATGGATGAGACCTACCCAGGGGCGTTGGGGGTAATGAAAGAACAAACCCTTATATAAAATTTAACAGCAAAAATAGGTTGTGGCCAACAGACGGAGGGGTCAAAGTTGGCCAAAACAGGTTTTTTGAATCTACAAGCCAAAGAAGACATTTTGGAAAAAAAAGTTTCAAATAAATTTGTAGAAATTTTGAAAACTTACAATTTGAGCTGGCCAAAAAATCCTCAAAATAGGTAATTTTTTGCATATCAATTATTTATTGCTAAATTGATTTTTTTGCACTTTTTTGCTTCTAAAGGGAAGCACTCGTTATTCTGGATAAAATAAATTTTATAATGGTAAATCGGGTAATTTGATGTTGAGATAATGCTAATTGTTTATCCCAATACGCAAAAAGTTGATTGCTATAACTTTTTTTGGGTAAAAATTTTGACCTCCACAAAGGCTCAATCTCTTTGTGAGGGCCTAAATTTTCAAAACTTATTAGAGGCAAATAAAAAAATTTATTTTCAACCACTTAAATACCGTTTTAAAAACGGGTTGTCTTTTTTCTATAAAGAAATAGAGCTGGAGCCTCCTCCCCCTCACCTGACGTTTCTAATTTGAAAATTCGAATAGCTGAGTTCACGATGAAGATTTCGAAACAAAGAAAAAATTCAACGGCGTTATATTTTCAAAATGTATGATCAGATTTTACAAAGTGCGGCTTTTTGTTATTAAAAATCATACGTAAAGTAGAGCGTCCGCAAAGCGACTGGCCGACCGCGGTGGTGGCAGGAGTGGCTCCAGCCCCTCTCTCTTTGGGGGGGGGGGGGCGATGATATCACAAAAGTACAGTATGGCAAGCGAAAACAAGTTGTCGACGGGGGAACAAACACCAGCAACATTCCCATTTCTAGTGTAAAAGGCAGAGTTGGGTCTATTTTTCTGAATTTGAAGCTCTTGGTGGGGGGGGGGATCACTAGAAAAAACTGGTTCTAATCGGATGTAACTTTTTTCTATCCATATTTTAGAAAGTCTAAATAATTTCCAAGCCACCCTTGTACTTACAAGTAAGTACGCTTGTAGTGCGCAGCGGCTGTAGCTTCAGTCGGAGACAACCTTTGAAACTTGAAAGTGGCCTTGTTTGCTTGATGCTTAAAATAAAGAAAGCTAAGGTAATTCAGCGTATACTCACGATTTTTTCTTGGGATCTTATCAGCGTTTGTCATATATAATAGTTTTATAATTTTTTATCGTTATTACATAATGTTGCACCATTAGCTGAGGAATTATAAAAGGTGCTCGCGAAATCGATTAGAGTCTCTTCATTGATTTTTTGTAAAATAACATTTTTACTGAGGCCAAAAAATGCTGATGTATCGCAGCCAGTAAAAATGTATAGAAACCCTGTTACTTTTCTTAATTCGGGGAATTTGAAACTATTGCAATTGAAATATTTATTTGTTTTTTTTTCCAGGTGTTACTTTGTGAAATATTATTTCCGATATTTCCCCTGCTAATTGGTACAACATTACTCTATCTTGATATTTCAGAGCAGTTTCAACAATTAAAATGTCGGCGTCTTCGTCGGCTTATTTTGTTAAATAACCTTTTAATTTAAGTCGTTTTCTTAGAAGATCTATAAACTGCATTTTATTTTTTTCGTTCTTTAGGAATTCCTTTGTTGTCAGCGGAATATTCACATTGTCGGCTAGTTTAATTTTTTCGTCCAGAACTATTTCTTAGTAGACGAAATGTCAGGGACTATGACGCTTAACAAGGCCAAGCATGGCTGGGAATTCCAAGCCAATTCGTTCTTTCATTCTTTTATGCGCACTTCTCTACGTACATCTGTTCTCTACGCATACTTTGTAAAATCTGATCACGGATTTTGAAAATATATAACTCTCTAAGTATCAAAACGCCATTGGATTTGTTTTTTAATTGTTATAAACAAACGCAACTCTGCTCCCATTGGCCCAAAAAAATTTTTTTTTTCAAAATCTTCTTGAACTCTGCTATTTGAATTTTTTAATAAGAAATAATTTTTTTATTGGCCTCTAGCAAGATACGAAAATTTAGGTTTTCACGAAGAGGTTTAGTCTTTCTGGAGGTCAAAATATTCATTCAAACAATCAACATTTTGCGTCTTGGATTAAACAAATAGTAACATCTCAGCAACATATTATCCGATTTACTATTATAAAATATCATTTTGTTTAGAATGATAAGGGCTTCCCTTTAGAAACAAAAAAGTGCAAAAAAGTTAATTTTGCAATAAATGATTTATATGAAAAAATGGCCGATTTTGAAGGTCTTTGGTTTTTTTGCAAAAAAAAATTAACAAAAAAGATCGCACAAAAGCTCAAATTGTAGGTTTTGAAAATCTCGGTAACTTTTATTTGAACCTTTTTTTCAAAATGCGTTCCTTGACATGATGATTCAAAAAACTTGTTTTAGCCAACTTTGCCCCCCCCCTCTTGGCCCTAACCTATTTTTTGCTGGTACATTTTATGTAAGGTTTGTTGTTACATTGCCTCCAACATCCCTGGATACGTCTCATCCATTTCGAATTATACGTCAAAAACAGCACTAATTTTTACTTATAGCTTAGACTAATTCTTGAAACACTGTTTTGTTTCTCAAATATTGTTTATATTGATAATAGGTAGCAGGGCACTTAAAGAAGAAGATTGAAAATTATTTTTTGATATTTGCAAGCTCCTGACACTTCTGAGCAATATAAATATTTGGAAAAGATTAAAAAAGTTTTTGAAAATGGCGGCTAAAAATGTTACCTAACGATTTCAATATGGGAATTATAGTTCCAAAACAATATTGGTTAAGACGTGTTCCCATCCAAACTAGTTGGTACTATTTAAATAACGGTTCGTGACAGTGGTAGGTCGTGGCATATGGCACAACTTTGTTTTTCATGATCCATTTTAAGTTAATGAGAAGGACAATTTTCCCTCTTTTTAGAAAACATACTGGAAATACAAAATCTAGTTGGACCACGGCCAGCTAACACTGAGTAAATCTTAATTAATCTAATGCGTGCGAAAATGAAAAAATGCACCCTGTTTGGAGTCCTATGACTTCGTCTAGAATAAAATTTTTAATTTAGCTTTTGACGGGCTTTATTTAAGAATTATTTAAGGTTTAGTTACTACATTTTCAGATTTTTATTGTCTGAAACAATAAAAAAACGGTCGGTTTAAATTTAACTAGCAAAAATATAGTTTTTGAAAATATAAAAATATAAAAATAATATTTTTGATTTTGTTGCCATAACGAAATAACACAAAACTATTTGAAAAAAATACTGTATAGAACTTCCATTTTTTGCATGTATTTTACGTAATATGTTTTTGAATTGCACAATTGCCTTGGATATTAATTGTAAATTTATTTCAAGTTAGAAAGCTACCTTCTTTAGTAGTAGACTTTTTCTTCCAAAACATTCCATATGGAATTGTCAAGGGGATTGAGATCTGGCGAATATGGCGGCCACTGATAGCTACTATTAATACGGAAACATTCTCTAACAGAAAATCTTGCGTCGGTAAAGCTTTATAAGAAGGCGAACTATCTTGAGTACAAATGTAGTTAGGTACTATCCAGATAACGTTGATGGAACTCAGAATTCAAATAGTTTTGGAGATGTGCGATGTAATTAGCACCATTTGTTTTAATTAACTATTGATATAGGTGAAAAAACTCTACCCTTTTCGTTCTCAAAAACAACACATGAAACCGTTAGCTTCTGGGAGAATCTTGACTTTTTGTATGGATGGGTTTGCTTATTTAAAAAGGCAGATGGTGTCCACTATTTTCAATACACTGCGTTAATCGAACTCGGAAGTTTTGTTCAACTCTTTCCGGCATATCGACGGGTATGTTAGCAAGAGCTTGACGAATGTTGTCATTCAGATGAGCCAGGGTCCTAAGACCATCGTTATAAGCAAGTGATTTTAAATAGACCCATAAAATATAGTCACAGGTGGCTAAATCAGGCGACCATGCTGGCCAGTGCAAATAGCCCCTTAAGGAGATGAGGCGTTCTGGGAAGTATTGCTGCAACATAGTGATTGATATATGAGCTGTTTGTGTCGTGGCACCGTTCTGCTGGAATCATACATCTCCCACATCCATCTCGTTGAGTGTTCGCAGGAAAAACTCCTGAATCATGTGAACATAATGGTCAGAAGTTACCCGTTTTCTTCAAAAAAACCATGGATTAGTTATCTCAGTTGGCGATAGTGCACACCAAACAGTTACACGTTCTGAATGTAGGGGGATACTGGTGAATTTGTCTGGAGTTATCTTATCATAGTTCCGATAGCGCATGTTCTGCTTATTTACAAATTTTGAATCAATGAAGAAACAAGTGTGTCGTGAGGCATATCAAGAAGCGCCTCACATTAATGTTTTCTAGCAACAAAATGGCGTGGATTAAGTTTTCTTGTAGGGACGAAATTTAAGTCCTTCTGAAGAATTCGCCTCACAGAATGAGCAGACAACCCAAGAGCAGCTCTATGTTTGAGGGCAGAGCGTTGAGGGAATCGCAAAACAGAAAACCTTACCATGGCAATATTTTGGGGTCACCTTGCTTTTCGTGGAAGGCCAGGTATTCACCAGTCTGCTTAAAGCTGTTTACTCATGAAAAAATGGATGTTGCGGGGAGATGATTGAGCGACAGTTAAAAAAGTAAGCGCTCCACCTTTGTCCATTCTATGATGCTAACTAAATCAAGCGGAGCTATAACTTTACGTCCCGCTCTCTCGAATCCCTACCCACTTCGGAGCAATCATCGCTTCAGTACGTCAAAATGAAATAATCAAATTACCCTGCCCCACCCTGTATAGTCGCTGGATATTGATTTTCATTTTTGTAAAGTGAACACCATTATTTTCATGGTTCTGTGAAATTTAGAGGGTGAAATCATTTTTGTATTGAAAAATAAGTAAGCTTTTATCCTGATTGGAAAATCTCAGGTACAACTACAAATCTCGTGATGCAGGGTGTTACTTGGTAGTAGTTGAGGTGGCTAAAATTTGTAATCTTATGTAACACTTCTACCACAGTTCTTAAAACATCTACCAATCGATCGTTTTGAAGTTTCAATTCTGTCCCGAGTTTGTCATTCAGACAAATGAATATCAGGATTGTTTTTTCTTAGATAAATACAACTGTTCAACCAAATTATGATTTTTAGGAGTCACTGTACATCGAAGCCTTCCACTTCCCGTTTTCTTAAAACTGATCCCGTTAAATTAAATCTTTGGTAATCCGATTGACACTGTTAACGGGCCAATGTTTATTTGGTAACATTATTGCAGTGCAGTGACCAAAAAAGTTTTTTGTGTGACTGATTTTTCATAATAAGGAATTAAAACACTTTTTTTTTTATAGGCACCTAAGACTTTGCATAAACAAAGGATGAAGTTTTTTAGGAATTTCACTGCTATGAGGCCAGCTAGTCCTGAATTCCGGGGTCTTAAACAGGATGCGTTTTTTTTTCCTTACCCATATTTTCGAAAAACATTTTGAAAATAAATATAACATCTTTGCCTCTAATATTTCCAAAAATGTGACGAAGTGTATATAAAACTTAAATGTTCGAATATTATAATGCCCTTATTTTATAAATGATGGTAGAGCTTTTTTGCATTAGGTAAAAATAGTATTTTCATTGTGTTGATCAATCTCTATTTTTTTTTTCCTTCATAAATATTTGATATTTTATATTTAACTTAGATTTAGCTATGGTCCTTAGTAAATAAAGTAATCCATTTCAAAAATCCATTTTGACAGTGAAATGGTATTTTAATGTTTAAAAATGCATGGGTGGTAATTTTTCAATTACAACAGATATTCGACAAATATTAAGGTATCTTAGTACATACTTACAAATGCACTTACTTACTTTGGCATACACCATAATAGCCTACTGAGAGGTTACGAAGTTTTTGTTTGCAAGATTTCTTTTTCAGTCTACACGAATTTCTATAAGTTCTGCCATCACTACCACAAACAGGTCCCTTTGGTTTCTTCTTACCCTCCTTACAAGTTGGAGAACAAACACACTTTGGAATTCCTTTTCTTACTACACATTTTTTATCACTTTCACACTCTACATTTGTACACGAATCTGAAAAATAAAATAAATATTACAATTATCTCCAAAATGAAACAAAAGTGGAACTATGTTGGTATGCACTATTTTACTTTTTTCTCGAGTAAGGAATCCCGCTCACTTGTGTTTTATAATGTAATTCCTAAAATTAATGTTGAAAAACTTATTACTGTAAAAAGCCACTGTTTTATAAAAAAGTTCATTAATCACATAAGTCATTAGGTATATATAAAAAGTGAGTGCGTGTTAGATATGCATAACGTTAAAATTTCGTAGCATTTATTTTCTTTCTTATTTTCTTATATTATATTTTATTTTATTCAAAACATTAATTTACACGGCATTTTTTATTGTATTTTAAATCGGAAATAATATGTTTTTGTATTTCATAAATTAATAAACGTAACTCAACGCTACCAATTTTCATTGATAATATTTACCAAGTGCAAATAGGTCCAAAAAAAACTCCATGTTTCCACCTAAGGGGAGAAGAGGAAAACTTTAAAAAGTGGCCATCCTAAATAACTTACAAAATATTTCTTATTTTTTTTTTAAATCGCCAATTTTATAGTAGAAATTGAAAAGTAGTCTCTCATTTACTAATAAGCAGCACTAAACTAATTAATTTTGCCTTCAGGAATAACACTGAAACTTTGTAGCTAAATTAAAAAGAATACTTCGTTTAAGTCTGCGCTGCTCAGTTGGTAGCACTGTTGATCTGGAAGCTAATCTGTTTAGAAGGATATTTAGTCTTTTAGCATAATTGATACTACAGTTAGTAATTTCGCACTTGATAGTCTCCATCGGTAAGCCTCTTAAAAACTTTGGAGCATTTACAATTATTTTTAAAACTTTACATTAGAATATCTCCAGAATCTCGATATTTGAAATTGATGCTAAGCTTACAACTGTATACGTCCATACAGGTCTGGTTTATTAGCAATTTGTTATTGACAGAAAATTTGGATGTGTTGCCTGTAAAGGTCTCTTAGCTTAAGGCTAAGCTGTTGTCTTCTGGTGAAAATTTTTTTTTTATAAAACTCGTATTCAAATACAGTCCGAGGTGTTTTGCTTTCTCGCGCTGTTGCACTTTAATTGTAACTAACAATTTCTTCTACTGTTTTTAAAGTAACCTGTACAGATTTGTGTCAAACGAGCGCTGCCTGTATCTTATGGAGATAATTTTTGTAATGGTTGCAATGCAGCATTCTGATTTGCGTAGGATACAAGCATGGCTGTATCGTCTGCAAATGTAGCTGCTATACTTCTGGTATAAATTGGAAAATCTGCAGTATATTTAAGGTAAAGTGACGGTCCTAGTAGACTCCTCTATGGAATGTATTTTGTATAGCGGTATCTGTTCATCTTAGTAAAGTACAAGGAAATGGTAGTCTTGTAGGTAGGGTTTAGAGGGGAGAAAATAATTGATAGGAAATGGCTTTTCAATTTTGAAGAGAGAGCCTTAGTAATATCCCGGGATACAACTGCACGATAACTTCGGTTTTTTTTAGGTCTCTTGTGATTTTTTTCAAAAAAGCAGTTTAAGTTTAAGCAATTTCGCAGTTCAGTATGAGAGAAATAAGAAAATGTCTTCTTCTAAGTGCTTTGTCAGGTCTCCCTAATATTAGCAATCACTAAAGCGAAAGCCTCTCGGTCTGCTTTTAGGTGGAATATTTGTTCAGAATTTTAAATCTCGGTTCATTCTCTATTATTATTTTAACCATGAACCCTGCGTGTTAACTTCCCTTCTTATATATGCCCAGTCAATAATATCTACAATAATCGGTAGCATAGTTTCGCATTAGCTCTTAGAACTTGTTCATTCATTTTCTAGTGATTCAGGGTATTTTTAACATGCACCTATGGATTTTCATCTCTAGTTCTTCGATTTTATTTATTGCTGTTATTTTTAAGATCTAAACTTCTACCCCCCATAAAGAAGTACTCGCCATATGTAGCATGTGACTATACTCTGTCTGAGATTTAAGTTCAGGCTATATTACACCAGATTGATTTTATTTTTAAAAAGTGTCTTTGGCCAATTTAATCTTGTTTTTCACTTCAATACCGGGATCAAGTTGATCTGTGATAAAACTTCTCAGATCTTTGACTTTTTCAAACCCATTTGCTCGTTCGCTTCATGGATTCGATCCAGCAATACTTGAAGGTCCTTAGTACTGCCACTATTTACTTCTATTCCATAGGACTGGAACTCTAACGCTATTTTAAAGATATTGTCTGAATACAAGTTAAATAGAATCGGTGACATGATACATAAGTTTTCGATCATACAGGGATCCCCGCCGTCGATGTCAGAGTTCTTTAGGGTATTAATTATATTAGTGTGTAATAACTGATTAAATGCCTTCTCAAAATCCATAAAGCAAGCAAAGACATCCTCTATGGGCTCTTTGCACTTATGCAATAAAAGTTGAGAGAAAGTAAAGCTCTCTTGCTCCAAAGGACTTTCTGAAATCAAATTGTGTATCTTTAAGGTCTTGTTCACATTTTATCGTATTATATTAAGTATTATTCTTCAAAATATTATTAAGGTATTGCTCATCAGACTTATTAGTCAATATTTGAAGCATATGTTGATTTTCGGTTTTTGGAAGATAGAAATAATTGAGAATTCTAGCCAATTTGACGGGATTTCTCTGTCGTTATATACAGTATAAAATAGTTTTACTAAGAATTGGACATTATATTTCTTAACCATTTTTATGAGATCTGCGCCCGAAGTCGTTCTTGTTTTGAAGTTTTTAATCCCATATTCGATTTGAAACTTTATAATTGTTGGACCTTCCAGTTCATTTTGGAGATATATATTCTTTTCTGCTCTTTGATGTTCAAATAGTTAAATTAATGTAAATTTCCCATATTCTCATAATTTACTCTTCATTTATGATAACTTTATGTAGTCAACTAACATAAGGGAAATGACATATGCCTAATACAATACAATAACATCGTTCTCCACCAATATCCTTCCCCGAAACTATTGAGTATTGTGTACAATTTTCACTTTGGATTGTCCAAAACTGCATTTAAAATAACTGTACCATCCACCAGTTTTAAGAAACGTAGCCGGTAGAATTACAAAATGCTAAATTGCTCCTATGTTAAGGAGTTGTTCGAGAATATGGCTATAGGGTTATCTGGGATTAACCCTCCGAAATCTTAAACTCAAATTCATGAAATAATAGAGATATTACTTTTTACCCATCAACGTTACTGGTTAGTAGTTATAATGTTTTTGGTCTAATGACTGAAATAAAGCTGTTATATTAACCTAATCAGTGAAGATTTTTATTGAAAGCTCTTTTGTTTTATTACAGAACTGAACTGTCTTTTATTCCTGCAGTTCCGGCAGTAAATTTGAAAAGACAAAAATATTTATTTGTGATAGAACTTTCATGGAAAATATGCTCTCATTTCAAAATATTTGGCATTTCTGACAAGTCCCGAAGAAGGATACAGTAAATATTCTTGAACACTATATGAATATGATATAAGAACTATGGCTAAATATTATAAGAATATTACACAAGATCAAAAAAGGTGACGCATAAAATTTTGATTGTCAAATAAAATTTATATGTACCTACACTTCAGATATAGGCCTTATGAAAATTTTTGCAAAGCCTTGAACAGAAGAGATATACTTTTGTATACTTAAAAGAAGAATTTCCATGTTTAAATGAGACGAAGATAAAAGAAGGGGTTTTATTTGGAACTTGAGTTCCAGAAGACATGCGCTAATTCAGAAACAACCTTATACAATACTGAAATAAATGCATGTAATACATTCCTAGAATTTTTCTTGGAAAATTTAGATTTAGCTCAAATGTTACAGCGGAAGCTGTAGAACGATATGTTGGCTGACCACTGCAAAAGGAAGAAGCCAATGGGATAAATGTAGAAGTTCCAACACAAAATACGTATGAGTACCTAAAAAAGTTGCAGACAGGACTGCTTTTACGCAAACAATTATAAGAATAGAAAAAAATCTTTCAAAAGTAACTACTGAATAATATTTAAATGCTACTCGCTTTGGTAACATTTGAAGAGAGGATGAAATGATTCATTTGGTGAATTATCTACGGTAAAGCTAGTTAGGTCTATGGTGTAAAAATCTAAAGGTTATGGAGAAAAACTTTAAGTGAAGGAAATCAAACGATACATCTCATGGTGATCTTGTAATTGACCTTCAAGGTTATTTGAAGTTTAAGTTGATTTTTTCAACGGAAACCCTAATTTTCTAGTATAGACACGGAAAGTGGGGGAAATTTCCTATCCAACGGTAAAAATAACATAGAGGTTAAGGTCATTGGAGAATGTTTTCTTTCTACAAATCAGTATAAAGCCAGCCGTTAACTCTGAAACAAATGGTTATGGAAAAAATTTCAAATGCATAAGTTAATGTGAAAGTTGAAAATAATCGTCAAGTTTATTTAGACGGTCTTGGCTTCACTGGTTGGACCTTAACAAGTCACAGGTTTTGTTTTTACTGGCGGATTATAGTTGGTCTTGTCTTCACTAGCTAAACTGTATCGGGTCTCACATTTACTAGCTGGGCCGTAACAGGTTTTAAGTCTTATTTTGCACCGCAGCGGGTCTCAGGGCATATTTATTTTTTTCAATTTGATGTTGATGTAACCGTTAAGGTCATTTCACCATTCGTGAAAAGTATCCATTGGGATGTGAAATTTTCCGGCCTTTCCATTTCTGAATTTAACATAAGAGATTCTCGTTTGAAACAATTAAGATTCCTTCAAATAACCTCGAAGGTCAGTCTTAAGGTCAACCTCAAGATCACCTTGATATGCGCTATTTAATTTCTTACAACTTTTGTATTGATTCCCACTAAAAAAAAAGAACTTAATCTTTAAACTACCTAAAAAGTCGGTCACCCTGAGATGCACTATTTAATTTCCTACAACTTCTGCATTTAGAGCTTTCTCCGTAACCGTTAGTTTCCCAGATTTTTAGGGCTTTCCATACTTTAGGAATACCTTGTATATCTCCCAGATAGGATGAGACGTGAAGGTTTTTAATAAATTAAACAAAATACATTTCTCAAAACACTTAAATCTATTAACAAAAGTAAAGGGAAAACGAAATATTTACAGTAAGAAACTTATAATGAATAACGAATAACAATTCCAAATTAACTAACATAATTGCTCTTATTGGTAAAAATGTAAAACACAATTTTGAAAATAATACGTTTAAATAGTTTTCTGAAATATTACCCAAGAAGAATAAAGCGCGAAAATAGCTATTTAAATTGCTTAAACCAACAGTAGAAGGTTGCCCATTTCCCTAATTAAATAAAACCGGCTCTTTCCCCGAAATAACTGAGAAAATCAAAAATAACAACCTTATCACTGATTAATCGCGTGACGTAATTTTCCAAAAAATTGCGCTCAAAGCCGTACCGATTCTAACGAATCTCAGATCGTAACCGAAGTTTATTATTTCTTAAAAGGCCAAACTTGCATTCCTCCGGTACCCCGCTGGTATCTATCTCACGCCGTGCAACCCTGTAACCGTCAATTTTATTCCTTAAAATTTGAGTAGTTTCGGTCTTCTTGTCCACAGAGAGCGTTAGCTATTCTATGCCGGAAACTTAATTCTCAAATTAGTCTCTGAATGTCTTAATCTTATTTTTTATGTAAAAAACAGTTAATCAAACTAATATACGTCTTCCTATAATTAAAAGAAAACGTTAATTCCTGTCGAAAAACTATTCACTTTTCTTAGCTATTTTGGAAGTAAATATCTAACCCGTTATTTCTTGTGAATAGAAAAAAAAAATTATATGCATTCTTTGTATATGTTGTCAAACAATATATTACATTATAGTGAGTATATTTCATCATTTTTCGGTTTCCTAATAATGGGAAAATCGTTCAATATTTAAAACTTACTGGGCAGTTTAGGCTATATGGTGGGTGCTAAATTCATTTTGGACTTAATCTTTAAAGGTTCTTATAATTCTAAAGAGGGTAAAATTATCTTGACACATTTTTAAATATTTATGGTTTCAGAAAGAGATACCAAAAGTAATAGAAATTCCAACTTTGTTAATGGATTTAGATCTTAGAGTGGTAATTTAAGATACATACTGTTTCGTTCCCATGGTTAAAATTTATCTACAGAGTGATTATTTAATTACTCATTTAATTACTTAAATATTTCATGTTTTTCAGCATACAATAACTACGATTTGTTCCATTTCACAATCGCGTTCAATAATCACGTTTTATATTGAATTAATATTTATTTAAAGTTGTTTAGACTAAAATGTTTGAGGTCTAGAATTATATGCATAATTGTAACATGTACCTCTGCCGTATCACTGTGGCGAGGAGGGTAAGTTTTGACTTTCTTCTCGGTATGGTGGTACAGGTAGGCCATCATCTCGATGGTGGTGTAATAGGATGAATTGTGTTCTGTAGCAATTCATTCAAACTGTGCAAAACTCTAACACGTAAAGGATGTGATGGAACGAAGTTTGCAATTACTGTTCGTACTTTACTTCATCTATTCACGGAGTTGCATATAGTTGTACGTTTGCTGAATGTGATTTTAGCACTACAAGGGCATAATGTGGATATATCCACTGCTATTGTATCTCACACGGAGGAATCCGTGAAAGCCTCATAAACATATATACGCCATCCGGCGAGAGGTCAGCGAAGCCGCGTTCAGTGTTGCATACTTCCTTCCGATCTATCCTTTCAACAAACAGGTGCATGTCAGTATCCTGATGAGTCTAGTAGATACGAAACATGTACTTCTGCCGTATCACTGTGGCGGGGAGGGTAAGTTTTGACTTTCTTTTCGGTATGGTGGTACAGGTAGGCCATCATCTCAATGGTGGTGTAATAGGATGAATTGTGTTCTGTAGCAATTCATTCAAACTGTGCAAACCTCTAACATGGAAAGGATGTGATGGAACGAAGTTTGCAATTACTGCTCGTATTTTACTTCATCTATTCACGGAGTTGCATATAGTTGTATGTTTGCTGAATGTGATTTCAGCACTACAATGGCATAATGTGGATATATCCACTGCTATTGCATCTCACAGGGAGGAATCCGTGGAAACCTCATAAACATATATATATATATATATATATATATATATATATATATATATATATATATATATATATATATATATATGTTAAAAGCGTTAAAAAGCAATAAAAACATTACTTTTCGCATGGTGATTAATCCCAGCTTGTAGTTCTTAACTTCAGATATTAATTGCTGGACGCAAAATTTGAAAATATTTTTTTAGTCAAAATTATTTATGTTGAAAGTGGCAAAAAATACCATTTTTCAAATGTTTAAAGATTTTTAACTCAAAAATTATGCATCGGACGCAAAAATTAGAAGAGACTTTTTGCTTAGAGCCGGAAGCGGAATACTAAATATTTTTTGTTTTACAAAAAAAAACCAATTTTTTATTTATTAACAATTTTATTGTTTACCACTTTTCGGAATTCCACCCTTGATGTTCGTAATCAGAGGTACAATAAACTTTGATCTCTTCATTCGTTACGAAAATCCACTGAGCTCCCGGACTAACTACTAAACATGGTCACACATTAAGCAAATAAGGATATGTGTAAATTAGTCTAAATTTAAAATATTGGCTCTGTTGCATGTCTTAACTAATTTAAAGCAAACTTATGAAGAAAATGCGCACCTCGATTAGGCATTCAATAAGTGTACCCACATCTGTAAGTTTTTTCACCTAGTAATAAAATGAGTAACCCGCATTAACATGCGTCACCATCATCCATTAATTCAAAAACTGTTTTTATGTAAAGCAAAAAAACTTTTAAATGTGTATATTTTTCTCCTGTGGACACATATTGTTAAATTGTAAAGATTAGTATCAGGCCAGACCGGAGACAGAGGCAATAATTTAAGTTTTTATGTCTGTAGTAGCTAAATTTATATTAAATTTAAGTACACATTTCAAGTCAAATTCAACTTTTTACCAGATGACGAGATAAAGGATTTCCATTTATAAATAATTTAATTAATAAAATTATTATTAGTTTCAAATGAAGACAAGTTAGTAGATCCCTCATTTTACTAAAAAGAAATTTTAGAAATACTCGTATCTCCAAAGAAGATTTTAACCGACAAGGCTTAAAGGTGAGAATATAAGAATACAGAGTTCAAATATTTTATAGAGGCAATGGTATTTCTTAAAAGGCAAGAGATAGAAAGTGGGCTAAATTAGAAAAATATTGCGATATTTAGATTTCTGGAATAGGCTGTATCATCAACTGGAAAAATTTCTTTCACTCATGAAATATTTTGAAAATTAACTGATTTAGGTTTTATTTATATTTTCAGATAATATTTGAAGCAAAAAATTAAAATTTTGCATAAATACAATATACCAAATTACAAATTATTTCATCATAAATAACTGATTAGGCTCGAAGTTAGACCTATACAAAACAAGAGAGCAAGCTGGATTCCGATCGGAATACAGCACCAAATCAGTAAAATATAACAAGCTGTTAATTTTATTATTTGTAGATTACGAAAAAGTTTTCGACTCCGTAGACCAACAAAAATGATGGAAGCCTTAGCCAACTGCTGAATAGATTCTCGATATTGCACCTTAATCCAACACATATATAATAAAGCAACAGCATGTGCTAGACTTCATAAGACGACAAATAACTTCAGAATAGAGTGTCCACCAGGGCGACACTATCTCCCCTAAATTGTTCAACATTGTACTATAGTACATGTGCAAACAAGTAGATTTCGACAACCTCGATCTAAACATAAATGGTGATAACATATGCCATCTACGATTCACCGATGATATAGTTCCATGACATATAGGCCATGACAATGCTATATAGATTAAAAACTGCCTCAAAACAAATGGGTCTAAAGATAAATATATCAAAAACCCAGGTGATGACAAATTTAATAATTGATGGAGGCATCTATCTTGACAGAAAGCAAGTCAAGGAGACTACGTCCTATAAATATTTGGGAAAATTCGCATTGGTAGAAATAACCAAACTTGGGAATTTACCAGAAGAATAGGTTTAACGTGGGCAGTCTTTGGTAAGCTAAACTACGTCTTTAAGGTACATCCACCAATATGTCAGAAAAGGAAGGTCTTTGACTAGTGTATATTGTCCATTCTAACTTATGGTTCAGAAACCCTAACTTTAACGAAAAAGGTCCTTAGCAGGATAAGGGCGCCGCAGTGTTCAATGGAAAGGGTAATGCTTGGGCTATTTCTGAGAAATAAAGTTCCAAACACAAAAATAGGGCGAAGAACACAGTTGGCGGATGCGGTAGAAAGAAGAGCTATCCTAAAATAGAATTGGGCTGTTCACATCGCAGGAATCACAGACGACAGATGGACTACAGAAAGACTTGAACGGAGACCACGACAGGATGCATTTAGGGGCAGAAAACGTCCTCCGACAAGGTGGCACGACGATTAGAATCCAACTGGATACCGACAGCTCAAGATATGAGGTTGTGGAGGTAGTCAAGGGAGGCTTATGTTCAGCAGTGGCCTTTGGAAGCTGGTTGATGATGATGATAATATACCAAAATGACGAAATTGACCTTGTAATTTTTTTCAGTTTTAGAGATACACTTTACAACTTTTATTTGTTTTTATGCGAGCTATATTTGATTTTTCTTTGGATACGATATATTCATAAAGGTAAAAATTTCCTTTATAGCTATTTATAATAACATAGGCTGACAAATTTCAGAACCAGAATCTAAAATATACTTTGCTGAATACGAATTCACCTGATGCTTTGGGTTTTCGCGATATTCTAACCTAAAAGTGCAAAAAGGTCAGCTTTTCTTTGTTTTTTTTTGGAGGTTATGTAACAAACCAAGTTTAATTTTTATCGCTAAACTATATAAGGTACCAGTCTTCCCCTTCAAAATCTATTATCTATTTATATTAATATCTTTTTTCATCTCTAAAATATCACCGAAACTGGCATGTTCCAAGGTGGTGGATTCAAAATAACTGGTTAAAATTTTTGAAAAACCCGACTTTGTGTCTGAAATTTTGTACTCCGGGGTTTTTGAGATCGCTGAACACCAAAATGAATTCAGATTTTCCAAATTTTCATATTTAAGAAGGGGATTTCATTTTAATTCATAAGATCATAGATTTCACTCACGTAGTTATCCAATGATCTCTTCTTCTTTCTCAACCTATATTTGTTCACTCCTGAACATAGGTCTCTCTCAATCTTTTTCACGTTTCCCTATCCTGTGCTATGCTCATCCACTGTTTATTCCCTACCCGTCTAATATGTCTACCCATTGCCTTGTTGGTCATCTTACACTTCTTTTTGTCTGCTTAGGTCTATATGCTCATGTGTTTGAGGGTAGTCTGGCAACATGTGCTGCCCATCTCCACTTCGTTCATTTTGCTTCTTCCATTATGATTAGAATTTTGGTTTTCTTCCTAATTTCTTCATCCCCTAAGGAAATACGAAGCATGGTCCGTTCCATAGCCTTCTGTGATGTCCTGATCTTTTGAGCAAATGCTTTTTTGAGGCATATAGTTTCTTATCCGTAAGTACAGACTGACAAGATGTAGGTATTATAAACTCCAATTTTTAAATTGAGTAGTTTTTTAAAAATGTAACTGAAACTGATGCTGTTTGAAAGGTTTGAAAATTAATATCTGCGAGTTTGTCTATACCAATTTTTTCTATTGTATTTCGTATTTTTTTATTTTAGCTTTAGAATTTCTTCGGTTGGGTGCCGCTGTTTCTTGAGTTTTAAAATTAATTTTGATTCTTATTTTAACTAATCTATGGTCGCTTTCGGTATAGAGTTTGTTTAAAACAGACACATAGACAGTATAGGTTTACTTTGTTAAGGTAATTCATTGGAGTTTCTTCTCGTTCATTTCTATTACCCAGTCAAATGCATTTTAGGTCTCCTTCCTTCTTTTGGTCAACTTTTGAGTTGATATCTCCTATGACTACTACGAAGTGTCCGCGTCTGATTTCTAGCTTCCTATGAAGTTATACTTAAGTGAAATTTATTATTTTATGAAAAGAAGTGAATACATCATCCTAAACACGAAAATTTGAATTGATTTTAGTACATGTTCGAGTTTTTCAAAAATATTACTAATCCATATTTAATCTGCCACCTTGTAAATGGCAGTTTTAGAAATCTGACTACATTTTTATTTTCAAATATCTCTAAAATCCTCTATTTAAATTTAGATATCGCTCCGAGTTCGATATTTTAAACTGTGTTTGAAAGTCTGATCAGAATCCTTAGACTTGAGACACCTTATTAAATTTTACACGAATTGTACGAAAAAATTGATACCACTAATCAAAAGAGCATATCTTAAAATAGTCAGAGTAACATCTAGACGAGAAAATATCAATTTTCTTATAAGGAAAATCAATCTGTCCAAGGTTGGATGGGATTATCGCGCTTTTAGTTTAGAATATCGCGAAAATCATAAAAACAATTATTGCTTTAGACTATATACTGGTAGAAGAGAGTTTAAATAATTCGTCAAATATTTGTCTTTATTTTTAAAATGTTACAGTCTATCAGAATATTATTTTCGAAGTATTAGCAGCCGTTTAAGAATAAAGATTTGAAAAAAGGGTATCCATGGATATAATTACATTATATTTGTGATCTACAAACAAATAAGTTGATACTATCTAGAAACCTCTACTTAATTACCAGAATATTACTGTTTGAATAGCACGGTATAAGGAGTAAATTAAAATTTAACCTCATACTACAAGTTGAGTATAAATGCCATAATTCAATGACAAGGTCTAACTCGAAAACTGATCTAAGTTGGCAATAGAGGATATACAATAAATTGACGAGTGCAAGTTGATCAAATTGTGAACCTTATTAAACAATTCTTCAAAAAAACAGTGAATGTGGAAACCTGTTATCAGATAAGGCATGTAAATATATGACTTTATAAGACAGTTATAAAATTATGTAGTAATATATTGTAACGATTGTTCTACTTACTAGTAATATTAATCCTAGATAACGTTTTATTATTTTTATCAGATTAAATAAGAGTAATTTTATATCCTTACTTCAACGTTTCTTTACAACTTTTAGGATATGTTTAAAATATAATGTCCTGCAATGATTGTTTAGATAAATAATGCCGATACGTGAGACAAAATATAAACAATTTCCTTACCTATTGTTACCATAAGCATAATTTAACTGGGTTTTTTATGTTTGTCTTACCATGCATAGAAAAGCGAAAAAGATTATTCATGTGAACTTTAGATATTTTATGACTCTTCATTTTATCCTACATATGAACAAGATTATCTGTTCCTTTTTATGAGCAAGTTTCGTCACCGCCATAACACATATACGAAACAAAATAGTTATATGTTTTCTCACACCTGCACAGCCCACTATTTTTATTGTACAATGAGGACGTAAAGTCTGAAATAAATGCCTTATTTAAAAACGCTGGATATTTTGAAAAATCGTTCGGATACGTCGACTTTGTTTATTGGTACGAATTTTTTTCTGTATATTAAACTACATAGGGAAACTCGAAAGAAGATGTGCTAAAATCAACTTTACTTTTTAAATACTGACTCCCAATTTTTTGTAAACTTTTAGACTCCCTGCAAAATTCTAAACATTTTTTCTATTACATGTCCTATTTCTAAATGTAACTATTTTCGATTTATCGATAGTAAAAATTTGAAATGAAGTAATAACGACAGTTAATTTTATTAAATGTTGAAAATTCCTGCTATTGGTTACTTGATAGTAAAAACATTGTTCTACCTAAAATGAAAAGAAAATTACTTCAAGTGAGACTGCGGTGATGACGTATAGTATCACTTGAAGTAGTTCTTTTTCCATTTTAGGCAGAACAATGTTTAGTTGGGAATGTACTGCAGATATGCAGTTGCCTGACACAGTTGGAGATAGACATATCCTACAGGTCATTGTTCAACCGTGCTTACCGTGAAGCATTACAACACAACTAACACTTTTCTTTTTGGATTCTTACCCCAGCGCCATATCCGGTCATTATAATTATTCAAAGTGACAATTTAAATAAATGTGACAAAGGAAGAGACCATTGAATCAGTTATGTTGGTAAACAATTAATGTATTTCATTTCGAGTTTTAACTGCCGATAAATCTAAAACAGTTACATTTAGGTATAGGGTATATAATAGAAGAAATATTCAAAATTTTGCAGAAAGTCTAAAAGTGTACAAAAATTGGGGTCCTTATTTAGAAAATCAAAGTTGATTATAGCAGAACTTCTTTCGAGACATCTTGTAAAATTCATTATATTGGAATAAATTCGTGCCAAAATGACAAAGTCGACGTTCTTGAACGATTTTTCAAAAAAAAATGATGAATTTATTTCAGTCTTTACGTATATTGTATATATTTTTATTATAAAAGGTGTCTTTAAAATATATGAATAAAATGCTAGCGCAGATTCCTGAAGCTAAAATATGAGGATCTAGTTCAATTCATCTTAATCCAAAAGTTGGTAGTATCTGAAATAGAGGGTGTTATTTTATAAACTTTTTTGCAAATATTCATCTTAATTATAGCCTGATTTGTACTGGATTTGTTACTTTTGGTTTTGTTGGGATTATAATATATTGTTTGACAACATGTACAAAGAATTCGTATAGCTACTGTTTTTCCTGAATGCGAGAAGGAATAATTTAAATACCAGTAAAATGAATAAAATGGCGTTCAGGTTTTTTCTCAGTACATATCGATTTTTTTTCGTTATAGGAAGACCTAGATGAGTTTGATTAACTGTATTTATATAAAAAAATAAAATCAAGACGCTCAGAGGCCAATTCGGGAATTAAGTATTTGGCATAGAATGGCTAACGCTCTCTACATTTCATGAATTAAACTGATAGGGTTGCATGGTGTGAGATGGATGATAGCGGGAACCCGCGGGGTACCGAGGGAATGCAAGTTTGGCCTTTTAAGAAATAGTAAACTTCAGTTACGATTTGAAATCCGTTAGAGGTGGTACGGATTTAAGTAAAGTTTCTTAGAAAATTACGTAACGCGATTACCAATGTTAGAAGGTTTTTTATATATTTTTTTTTCATCTAATTTGGGAAGTTAAGGGAATATTCAGTGTTATTTTACTTGGGACATTAGCGACTTTAATACTGTTGGTTTAAGCAATATAAATAGCGGTTTTTAGCGTTTTCGTTCTTTTTCAATTGTTTAATATTTTAAACAGCTATTTAAACATATTATTTTCAAAACTGGGTTCGTTACATCTTTCTTCTTATTAGAACGGTCAACAGGAGCAATTATTCTAGTATTTCGACTTTGTTATTCATTATTAATTATATTTCTCACTGTAAATAATTTCGGTTTGTATTTATTTTTGTTAATAGATATTAGGGTTTTGAGAAACTTGTTTTGTTTGATTTCTATAAAAATCTTCACGCGATTAAGCTCGCGGGCGCGCTGATAAAGAGCTTCAATACAAGTGGCGAGATCTGACTAGCTAGATCGCAGCCTTCCCGAGTCCTGAAGTTCTGAGTTTTGTTAGTCATAAGCTCTAAATAACCTGTAATCATTTGATACTAAAACTGCAAGAGCCAAGATTTATTTAAAGGTTTTTAAAATAGCTATTAATATGGGACAACAATTTGATTGTAGACTGAATGGCTATACGCTACCACAAAATATTCCGGTCGCAGGGGTCTACAATCGAATGCTGTTACAGGATGAGGAATCAAGATCTGATTACAGTTTCGATAAACAGTGCGAAGGACGCTATCAGCAGTACTTTATCTACATCTAAAACATCACAACTTTTTTGTGCTTCCATATACTAAATCTTAAATTAAAAATTCTTATTTCTTGACGTCTTTCATTCAAAAAAGTTATACTTCGTAGGTGTCGCTCTGAGCAACTGTTTCTGCCAAGGAAATCGTCAGAAGTCGGTGAGCGTATACAGAGAAAGATTTTCAAATAGGCGCGTCCCAAAGCATCAAACCTTTGGAGCTGTTGAAAGGCGTTTTCGAAAAACTGGTAGTTTTGCTCCTGCAACGATTGATTATGGAGGAAATCTTACGACTAGGATACCGGAGGTTGAGGAAAAAATTGTAGAACGAGTTGACGAAATTCCGAGTCCGAGTACCAGACCCTTAATTTTGGAACTTAGAATTTCTAAAGGTACAGTAACTAGGACTTTAAGAAAACAGCTGTTATATCAATTCCAGATAGTTTAAGAGCTTTTACCTTATCTTTTTAACTCGTATTGAGACTAGACTTCTGTCGATTCATTAATGAACGGAAATCACATGATGCTAATTTAAAAAAAAATTGACTTATATTTTATTTGTGTGTGTAACTTTACAAGAAGAGATAACACAAATTTACGTAACAGACAAATCTATGTTGACGAAAACCCGCATGCAATAAAGGTTGTGCATTATCAACATGAATATAAAATTAACTTGTAAGCAGGGATCATTGACATATTTATTATTGGTCCTATTATCTAACCACCTGGTTTAAATGATTTAAATTATTTAGAACACCTACTAAATTGGCCAAATTTATTGAAAGATATCTTCCACTGGCTACTAGACATAATATGTGGTTTATACACGACGGTGTACTTCACATTAAATATCAGAATAATTGATATGAGAATTTTAAAAATCGATGGATCGGTATCGGAATGGTGCTCCTCTATATTGCCCATCCCGATAACCGGATTTAACGCCTATGGATTTACTTTTTATGGGGAACTCTTAAACAGATGGTATACTGTAGATCTGTAAACACTAAAGAAGAATTGTCGGTACGAATATAAAATTCAATAAACACTTTATGCTTAGCTGGAAAGATGATGGAAAAGGTACGGTTCAACTCTCTTCGTAGAAATAATCTTTGTGTACATGATGATTTTCTCTGTGTACACTCTGCCTTCTCAATAAATGACACTTATCCTATGTTGCCGATTAAAGAAAATTCGTGCCTATTAAGTTGTTGCCCTAATGCCAGACGTTCAAAGAATTAATTTGGAAGAAGAAATAGTATTTGGAAAAATTTAAAGTAAACATCATAACAAAATATTTATAGAAAAAAATGAAATAGTGGCACTACCCTACGCGCCGCATCGAATGGCATGTATTTTAAAAACAAACTGTGTATGGCACATGTATATATGAATTATTTGCCTTAAAACTAATTAGCGAATTATCTACTGGAACTGTTATAAACATTGAACACAGTAATCTTCTGACTAAAATGTGGTTTTCGGAATGGCATTGTCTTTATTTTTGTTTATTTGTATGACGTTTCGATTAGGTTATATCTCTCATCGTTATTAAGAATAAATTGAATGTTTTGTCTTAAAGCTACCGGTTTATATAATGTCTATTCAAGCGCGAAGTTTCGCTTCACAGTACACACCTCAATGTTTTGAAGAACCTAGTGTTGAGATGAGGTATCTCAACACTAGGTTCAATCGAGATCTCGTTATTAATTTTATTGTAAGCTCCTTTAATAAATTTTCTCTTTTTTATGTTGTTTTCTTTATATACTGTAGCAGCTTCAGACTATTTTATATGGTATTTTTTTTTATCTCAGGCATGTTCTGCAATACAAGTTCTCGACGTGTGAGTTTTATGTTCTTTAATTCTAACTTCTAGTGGACGCTTGGTTTCTCCAATTGATCTTTCACCATATTTCTTGAAACTTTGTAAACACCATCTTTTTTATCGATTGTTTTATATAGAGATAGAGGATTATATAACGCATGTAAGAATTTCTGAGTGGCTTAGCAAACATTATAAATGCTAAATAAAGCCTATTTGGAGGATTGCATGTCGCGTGCAAAAGTTTTTACGTGGCTAAAGTGTTTACCAAGGGTCATGCTGATGACTATCACGTCGCTCAGGCAAAAGCTACAGAACTACAGAAAATATTGATGAATAAATGTAATTTGATGTTTTTTTAGAAGTTTTGTCTAAGTCTGAGCCAAAAGCATTTTAGCAGCAATATAAAAAAATACTTACTTCTGCATGGAAAACAATGAACTCCACCACCCAACATTCTCCAAAAGAAAAGGGTGCTAGGATCAAGTTCTTCCGAGGACCACGCTGTGGTTATTGAGGTACTACTAGCACAACAGTCTTCTTTGGACATTTTTTCATGTAGCAACTCAGTACATCTTCCGTTGCTGTTTTTAATCATGGTAGACCAACACGTACCAGCTAAAATTAAAGAAAAACAATTGTAAATATCATTTATCCAGTGAATTTGTAATAATTCGCATCGTTCATATAACAATAAAGATTTAATTAGATATTTTAATGTATGTGTAAAATAACTGTTTAAGTTTCAGTAACTTTAAAGTGAAAGTATCAGAAAACGACATAAGATTCTACGATTTTGAAATTCCTAAAATTTACGAATTTTTTATAGTATACTCGAACAGCGTACAATATGTATAATTTGCGGCTGTTCCTTAACGTGACCCCAAAGCTTTCAAGAAAAACAGCGCTTGCTAGAAACTCTATAAGCCCACGATTTCTTAGAGAAATCTTATTAAAAATTCGTAAATTGACTATATTAAAATATCTCTTCTTGGGAAACCACCTAAATCTGATCGATAGCAAAATGTTATACCTGTATTTCAGTTCTGAAGAAAATGAACACAGTTTCATTTTCAAAACATGCATTTGCGTATTAATGTTATGAAACAAATGGTTTATTTAGCAATTCTACTAAATTGAGTAAATATTTTGTTCTGTATTTTCAACTACTTTTAACTATGCGGAATTTCTATTTTTTTTTTCCAGAAATATTCACTTCATTATCAAGATTCATACAGTATTCTTAAAAATAATCTCCATCCTTACAACCCTTTTCAAAACATTTCTAGACAGCAGTTTTCTGTAAAACTTTTTGTTCCTTCCAAGATTTTGCTTTTATTTCTTCTACTATTGCAAATTGTTATCTTGTCATTATCTTGTCTTACTACAATGTTTTTTGGCAAACATGTGCAAATCAATAGTGAGATGTGAGCGGTTGACTTGTAATGATACAACAGCTCTAAGTTGGTTTTCCTCAATCCTCAACCCAGATTGCATCACGCACATGGCGCAAAACTTCCAAGTAGTAGTATTTATTAACCGTACGACCTGGTGGCAAAAATTTATTGTCAACTATGCCGTTATAAATGAAAAAGACATAACTTTAACATTTGATTTACCTTAACGGGCTTTTTTTTGATTTTAGCTCTTCAAGACACTTGCATTAAGATGACTGAGCCTTTGTTTCGATATCATAACCATATACTCATATTTAATAATCTATTGTGATATACTAAAGCAATTGTAGACCATCAGGGGCATTATTTAATAATTACTTAACAATTTGCTTCCTGTATTATTTTAATTGGAAATTCAACAATTTTTGTGTAAATACAACTGCTACCTTAATCATATCCAAAACATAAGTTAAAATTATTTCACAGAAGCCATATGAAATACCCACTCACCTAACACATTCTTTAATATTTTTAACATGTTATTGTGCTTAATTATAGTACTTTTAGCTCAAAATTTAATGCAAATTCTTTGTCTCGTCATTTTGAAAATGAAGAAATATGTCTTATTTATTTACTAAACTACTTATCCAATATGGGTGACAGTTTATATGTAAATCATAAACGAATATTACCAACAGGAAAAAACAAGATGAGTTCGATGAAAACGACAAATATAGACTATATACGAATCTAGAAAAAGTTCTCAGTCCAGAATATCCGGTTGCAGCCAGGATTCAACACGGCAGCTATATCATATTCTGAGGAAGTGACACTCGTGTGAAAGTCTTAGTACGAAGGCCTCGAATATTTTGGTAAGCGTATGTTACTACTTCGACGATTCCAGTTTTGAGGGCTCCAAGTTTTTACTGTGATCTTTGGAATACCATTGGCATACCTTAAAGTTAGATTTTCTTCACCATTGGCACATCGAACTCTTAATGTCTCCTTCTTGAAGTAGCTTTAACTGGGCAGGAGAATGATCAGCCTCAATGTAGATCGGGTGGTTGTCTATAAACTTTCTGCCATTTTTCAGCACAGTCAACACATCATGGAAACTTGACAGGGTGATTTTTATAGATTTATTCCTATTTCCATTCAGTTTACCAAATTTAATGATATTCATAGCTTCAAGGAACTTTGCTGCACAATAATGAGGCGACTTGGACCAAGTCCGGAGTATTATCATCGAAATTTAGGTTGAAAATCAGAAGGTTGTTTATACGGGCCTGTCTTTGAAAGACCTCCTAAAGTATGTCAATGTCAAAAAGCAACTTGCAACACACAATTGAAGTGGAAATTATCAATAGAAAAGTATTTCTTAAAATTATACATTAAAAAGAAGGTAAAATTGGAAAATTGCTTCAATTTCTTTGGAACTCTTGGCAGGAGTCTGACCATGGATCCGTACCAAATATTTAAAGTTAGTGTTCCGGACAGTCCAAATCACCAAAGTACCCGTTATGCTCATCTTTGGTTTATAATTTTTTTGTGCAGTTTTAAAAAAAAAATAGTGACTTAGGTAGTGTTACTTATTGAAAAACATATTTTTAATAGGGACTTTTAGGTTTTTAAAAGGGGCATTAAATTAATTTTACAATTTAGTAAATATTCAGGCGTAAGCAAATTTTAGAGTTTTGGTACACAAATTCACAAAAGTTACTGGTCCAAATTTAAAAACAAATAAAAAAATTTTTGAATAGCTATTTAGCAAGCTTTAGAATAAGATTTTACTTTTATTCTACTAGCAAACGTGGACTTGTTTGAGGTTGGAGGAGCGAATCATATTTTTTTTCCTTAATGGTGTAAATTTGCCAACTGATATCCACTGTAGGTAAAAGCAGTGTCAAGCATATTAAGTAGTCAATTTGCTGTTGCAAAACTAATAATTTTATTGCATATATAGAAAATAATATTCATAAAAAAGTAGAAAATTGTCGTTTAAGAACAAAGATCCCTAGACAGCAAGAAATAGATATCCTTCTTCATAATTCGATATATTAAGAAAAACTCACAGAAAATAAGATAAATTGCCAATAATTACAACATAAAAACAGCCTTCAGATCGAGAACTACATCCAGAGCTTATTTAACAAAAACGAAACCAAAAACGACCGGTAGGGAAGAATATATTTACAAAGCTCCATGTGAGTGTGGTCAAATGCATATTGTATAAACCAGGCGTTCACTAGAAGTTAGAACTAAGGAACATAAAACTCTTACACAAAAAGAGTACACGGTGAGATATGGTATTGCAGAATATGCCTGGTATCAACCACATCATATTAAATGGTGTGAAACCAACATGAAAAAAAGAAAATTTATAAAAGCATCTTACATTAAAAATAATAATGGACTCTTTAGTGAACCTAGTATTGAGATATCTAATCTTTGAAAACTACTACTTTGTAACATCAAATCAATGGTGTAAATTTGCCAACTGATATCCACTGTAGGTAAAAGCAGTGTCAAGCATATTAAGTAGTCAATTTGCCGTTGCAAAACTAATAATTTTATTGCATATATAGAAAACAATATTCATAAAAAAGTAGAAAATTTTCGTTTAAGTGTTTTCTTCTTGACTGAAGTTTAGGTGAAGATGCCACTGATCTTTTTCAGTTATCTTGACTACGTTACTATTTACTTTTACATTCCAAATGAACAGAAAGAGATTTATTTGTCGCTTCAAATTTATTAATTGCGCTTTCGCCCAATTATCAAGAAAGTTTAAATGCTGCTAAAAATATAACCAGTTTCAAGTCAGGTTTATTTTTAGAACTGCAATATCACACGAAATTTATGTTGCTGTTTTGACCATAATATTATAAATTTAAACCGCGTTCGTTGGCGACAAACTCATATTACACGTATTACAAGACGCAGTCGATGTCATTGCATACGAACTTCGAATGCATCCTTTCTTCACTCATCGTTGAAGACTCCACACACACGTGCTAAAATTTTTTATTAGTCTGGGTTTGCCCAATATATTTTAATGCAGTTGCTAAAATTTCGATATTTCTTTCATACATTTACATATTTTTCGTATATATGTTCAATTAGTGTCAACGGTCATAAATATACAGAGAGAATCTACAAACAAAACCTGATTTTTATAGGTATGCTTTTATTTTAATGTGATTTAATTTAATAAGATTAAACATAAAATTATATGGTCCTCTTTTTAGGCCATTTCTTGTAACAACTTTCTGTATGTAAGTTTTAAACTCTGTCGACTCACAAAACACGAAAACACGATAATTACTAAAGTCAAAAAATTTTAAAACAACCAATGGATAAATACATACTAAGTAAATTTACGTATAGCTCTATATATATATATATATATATATATATATATATATATATATATATATATATATATATATATATATTATATTTTATAATGTATTAGTCTATTTAGGTCTGTATGCACCACATATTCTCCAAATATCTCCTCTCTTCAGTTTAGTTCCTTAAATGACTTATATGTTTACCGGTAATCCCATCCTGCTTAGAAAAATATTATTAATTACTTGTCTTAATGTCGAAATGAATATTCAGAATATTGAATACTTGTTTTACTGCATTCGTGTATTTACTGTAACGTTTAAAACCAATAAAAACTAATCCGTATTTTTTTTTGCATTATTTGCATTTTTATGCAAATTTATATGAATCTTGTTTTTATTAAATATTGCATTATTACAGGTAGCATTAGAAGTCAACTATAACTCCCGTTGCAATAACTGAAAAAGTCTCGCAGTTTAAATATAACACAAATATTTTTAAATTTTTTTATAGTGCTGGATTTGTTAAACTACAAGAAGCCTTCAGGATAGATTTTAATTTATTACATTAGAAAATAGACAAAACAGAAATTAAACAAAACTTTAAATTTCAACTAACATTAGAGACAAGGAAAATGAGATTGATAGCAAGCCAAAATAAACATAAAATGCAAATGAAAGTTTTATTTTTGGAAATAATTCTATCAGAGGATACATAAAGACACTCGTCTCAAAGAGTCAATTAACAAAAATTTAAATTTACCATTTAGTTTTTCTATAAACGCTACAGTACGAGGATTGCTGATAACTTTTCGGCCTGAGAAGGAACAACACTTTTTTTTTATTTTTTTCGGTTTTATATTTTAATATAATCTCCATCTAGAATAATATATTGTTCATATCGGTGTTCCAATTTAGTTATACAATTTTTAATATGTGATTTCTCGATCTCCTCAAAATAGCCATTCACAGCTTAAATAACTGCCTCATTGCTCTTAAATCGTTGCCAACCGAACGATTTTTTGAGGTTAAGAAATAGATGATAGTAGTTCGATATTAAATCTGGCCAATAAGGCGGATGAGCAAACATTTCAAAATTTAATTCCTTAACTTTAGCCATTGCAGCGAATGCGCTCGGCCGTTAGCAAACACGATACCCTCCTTCCTCACACGTTCTTTTCAAATTTTAAGTGTTTCAGTTATCTCAAATGCTTTCAGTGTGTGGTTGTCCAGTACGATCTTACAGATTTTTTCTATTATTTCACGGATTGTCACCTCCACTGAGCGTTTAGAGCGTGGAATGCCCTAACGATCTTTTTTAAATTCAGATTCCCACTGTTTTATCGTTGAATATGATGGATAAGAGCATCTTAATGTTGAATCTATATATTGTTTAACTTAAAACGGCGTGATCTTTCAAATTGACTAATTTTATAACGGTGCGTTCTCCCAATTTCTCCATTTTTGTGAACTAAATATATGCGTCTCGCTCTTAAAGCTCTCAAACGTACACTAACTGAGCTAATAATCTGTAATTTTGTATTTAAGCTAGTAAAGAATAGTACTATAGAATGCCAGTAAGAAATCAGACCTGTGAGCGCCTTGTACGTGTTAGGCGGAAACTTATCAGTCGACCATGGTAAATACAAGAATTACGAAATTCCCTAAATACTTTGTAGATTTATAACATAGTGCCAAAATTTATAACGTAGTACCAAGCTTTGTTCTAAACTATAAAAGATGAAATCGTAAAATTTTGGGAAAAGGCTGGAAATCCTATGTAGGCACCACTAAGAAAGAGTTTTTCAAAATTTGCACTATAAAAGGTTGAAAGTGGATAAATTGTTATTTGATAAATGTATCAATATCTTTTGATCAAATAGAGATATGAAGTCGATTTTGATTTCAAAAGATAGCTCATAACAATATCAAAAAATCAGTTACCTGATTTTTCGATATTGGCATTTTAAAAAGGGAAAAAGAGGTAAGACGTCGATTGAACAATTGCTCAATAAAAAGTAATTTTCTCTGCGAAAAATCACTATATGAACATGATTTTTGGATTCACTTATTTTGAATATGGTTATCTAAAAAGTAATTTCTGCATTTTTCTAAATTCCTTTTTATACGGTTAAAAACTGTTAAAATGTGTTTTTACTCTTTTGTCAGATAACGTTATGACTATTGAATACATTATGTTCACATTTTATTAGTATGTAGCCACAAGTTGCAAAAATAGTTTTAACAGATTTCTTTTTACTTTTAGGCCTGTTTCATTTAGACTTGGTGAATTCTTTGCTTTTGATTCTCTTTTGACTATATATTTCAAACTTCTCACAAGGGGATATTAAAACATCCGAGAGCTGTCCTGATTATAAGTATCCCATCTTTTAGTGACTGCAGCCCGATAGCAAGTACTCACAAACACATACGTAGCTGTATTGTTTAAATTTGTTAGGATAAGAAACAGAATTGTATTGTAAAGGAAATTGTAATTTTTGTTGGCAAACTATGTCATTTTTGCTTTAGTATTTTTAACCACAACTAACAAGAATTTTTACTAAAGTAAATTTCATAATTTAATACAAAAATCTTGAGTTTTATTTGGATAATCTGAAAAGTCTAGTCGTAGAGACTAAGTGTTTCAAGAATTACAATTTTCTCTTTCAGTAAAAGTGTTGTCTCACATTTTTTAATAATTTCCGAAATTCTAAATTTTCAAGGAACAGGATGATTTTCGCACATAAATACAAATCTGCTGATTATTTACCAGAATAGTGTAACACTTAATAATGTGCTCTTTTTGTTCCGTGGAATAAACTACCATTGTAACAAAAAAATTTGGCGCGAAACACGGTACTTACGCTTCGACGGCCGAATGAAAGCAAATAACTTCGAATCGTCTTGTTGTGCTAGGGCGTGGCGTATGCTGCCCCCGCTCTCACCGCGCCAGCATTGGATTACCCCTCATCCGAGGGCCAAATTGGTAATTTACACGTATGTCGATGCTTCTTCTTCTGTCTCATTCTGATTTGATGAATAATATAGTATTTTCTTTATTTTACTTAAGAAACGTCCAGTTTCTGGTGTGGATTTTCCAGACCTGTATATATATATATATATATATATATATATATATATATATATATATATATATATATATATATATATATTGACCTCCTGATTACGAATATTAAGGTGGATTTCCGAAAAATGGTCAGGTAATTTTTTATAAACAAAAAAGTGGTTAATAATTTAAAACATTTTTTGTAAAATAAAAAATATTTGTGTTGTTCAGCCGATTCTAAGCAATAAGTACGTAATTTTTCCATTTGCCAGTCTTGTTTTTGAGTTAAAAATGGTTGCCACTTTTCAGCATGAATAACTTTCGATTAAATAAATCTTTTCAAAATCCGCGCCCAGCAACTGATACTTCAAATCAAGAACTGTAAGGTTTTTATTCCTTTTTAACGTTATAAATAAAGAGCGTTTCATCCATTAAAACGTACGCAACGTCGTGTATGAATGGGAGTGGAAGTCTACTTACAGGCGATCACCTAATGCACATAATCCCTTATAGTTTTCGTTGATCGTTGCAATAATATTTTAAACACATTTTATTATATATCTATTTTTATTTATTAATTATACGAATCTAATCATAAAATAAACGATACAATGGCAACAGGAAATTTATAACTATGTTTTAGAGCGGGCGAGTTAATGTCTGTTCTGCATAATCCCTCTTTAAAATGTAATATAAAATACAATATCGTACTAAAGTAAGAATATTGTACACATTTTGTTAATAGCACATCAGTTAGACAGTATTTTTAAGCTGAGATTCAGCGATCAGCACAATTATGATGACATTAATGTCTTCGTGAGCTAATAATTAACAGGTTGCAATTAATGACGCTCACCGTTGAGTTTTACATTCTAAATAGCCAAGTTGTTGAAGGTATCAATATGAATAAATTTAGCATTGATTTGTACATTATTTGTTATGAAAATAAAAAAGCCATAAATTTAACGAGTTCTAAGGTAAGTGTTGAACACGCGACGCTGCAGATTTGCATCGAGACATTGTATTTTGTCGCTTGAATGTAACAGTCAAAGAAGATAAAATTATTTTATAGCAAACTTTATTCATATAATTCTAGACTTCAAACATTTGATTTAGATTGAAATAACTTTAAATAAACATTAATTCAATATAGAATGTCATTATTGACTGTAATTATAATTTTTAGATTTGCTTAAATACCACATGACCAATGAGTGCTATAAAAAATATATACATACAAATCTTAGTTTAAAAGTTAAAAATGAAAATTAAAAAAGAGACAATAGCGATCTAAATACAGATAGTATTAAGGAATGTTAAAAAAGGTAAGCTTAGTCAAGAATCAATATAATAAACACAGTTGCTCTAATAGTTCCGTGATAGCTATTAACAAATGTGTTAGTTGAGAGAAAACATCGTGCCAGGAAATTCTCAATTACATGTGATGGAATCATGAGCACGTGCTGAAAAGTTATATACAGCTTTTCAATTATTTAAAGATCACATTTACAACAAAACTGTATTTTGCCATCAAGTTTATTAACTTTGAAAACAAAATTGTAAATTTTTAATTAGGATGAATCCAAAGTTGTTCTGGGAGTTTGTAAAGAACTAAAAAGGATGCTTGGGAATTCCTTCGCATATGTTCTTGGGTAATGCCGAATATGAAGGTGGAGCTGATATAGCCAATGCGTTCGCAAAGTATTTCCAGTTGTTCTCTAGTGATTCGGCTATGAATTCGGATTTTGTCAATCTCTATAAAGATAAGCAATTTTTTGATGATAATATTTTTCTTGATCTCCAGAATGTAACAGTTTCAGAAGTATCTACTTATATAAGGGGCATTAAAAGTGCACTCTTGAGTCCAGATGAATTCCCGGGTTTAAGGGATGTTGTGACTTATTTGCTGAGCCGTTGACTCATATTTTGAATTTGTGTTGCCAGCAAAGCAAAATGCCGAATCTGTAGAAACAAGCTAAAATATGTTCTATACAGAAATCTGGAAGTCTCAGCGATATAAGGAATTATAGACCCATATCGGTTATTTGTACTCGTCAGAAGGTGTTGGAGGGTATAATTTTTGATAAAATATTTTCTAAAGTAAATATGGCTATTGATCTCGCTAGTATGGCTTAATGCCTCGTAATTCCTCTGTATCAAATTTGTTTAATATAACGCAATATACTGCCTAGAGCTTGCATAGAAATCGGTAGGTAGATGTAATTTGCAGTGATATATCTAAGGCTTTCGATAAGATTAATCATTCGATGCTCTTGTATAAATTAAGGTGCTACAACTTCACTGGGCAATTCATTAAATTATTGTCTGACTTCCTTTCTAATTGTACCCAGTATATTTATATCAATAATTATAAATCCTGTCTATATGGCAGTATATCTGGCGTACCACAGGGCAGTAAACTAGATCCGCTTTTGTTTCTTCTATTTCTTAATGAGATTGTAGATGAATGTAGTAATTCTTTTATAACTTTATATGCAGATGATCTAAAATTTTATCGTGAAATTTTAGAAATGTCGGATTGCTTGTTGCTACAAAAAGAACTAGATAACCTAAATCATTGATGTGTGTTAATTAAATTATACTTTAATAAAGGTAAGGGTAAGTGTAGCGTAGTTACTCATACTAAAAAATATTCATGTGAAATGTTTAATTGCACCATAGAGGACTACGAATTGGAAATGATGACAGAGATCGAAGATTTGGGTGTACTTTTTGACTCAGAATTGAATTATAGTAGCCATATTTTTAATATTATTACATCTGCTAATAGAACGTTTGGATATGTGTTTAGAACAACATCTGACTTTAAGAATAGTTTGATTTACTTTATAATAGTTTACTAAGAAGTAAAGTTGAATATGCTTTTGTAATCTGCTCACCATTTTATAACAAACAAAAATATTCAATTGAAGGAGTTCAGAGTAGATTTTTGAAGTGCAAGTATTATAGAGCACATGGTGTGTATATGATACACTGTAGGGAATATCTGAACTCTTACTTCAACATGTTAACTTTAGAAAAGGGAAGAGTTATTCATAGTATGCTATTTTTTCATAAGTTCCTGCATAACCAAGTAGATGATATGAGACTAGTCAGTCTGATAAAATATCGGGTTCCTAGATTTCATTAGAGAGATTATAATAATGAGTTATTCTATTGTCCAAAAATAAGAACAAACGTGTTCTTGAATTTCCCTCTTGATGGTATTTTATGGTTGTATAACAAATTCTTTGTGAATTTAGAAATTGTATGTATTAGAAAGTGTAGGCTCTGTTCAGTTTTAATTCATCTTTTAGTGATTCTTACAGTATTTTAATATATATATATATATATATATATATATATATATATATATATATATTATTAGGCTGTAGTCTTTTGAGTAAATTATTACTGATCAAAGTGAAAAAAGTGAAACTGATAACTTTATGTTCTTTTGAATATGCATTTACTTGTCATTGGGTCGAAGTGATCATGATTACTTCAAGTGACAGAACTGAAAGTGATAATTACTCAAAAGAATATACCTCTAATTGATAACCCACTATTTATTTATAACGTTAAAAAGTAATGAAAACATTACATTTTCGCAATCCTACTAATCCCCACTTGCAGTTCTCGACTTGAACTTAAAATTCCAGGGTGCTGAATTTAAAAATATTTATTTAATCAAAAGTTATTCATGTTGAAAAGTGAGAAAAAATGCCATTTTTCAAATGTTTAATGATTTTTTACTCCAAGAATTATGTGTGGGTCGTAAAAATCACAAGAGACACTTTTGCTTAGAGTCGGTCTAGTAACACAAAAATATTTTATATTACAAACAATAATTTTTTTAACTTTTAAAAAGTTTTTGTTTATAACAAATTATCTATCATATTTTGGAAATCCACATCTAACGAGAAGAACAAAACACACAAAAAAACTCTGGTGGAGCCATGTCTTTTCATCGGCCACGAAAACTCACTGGGTCCCGGACTAGAACAGAATAATAGCAAAAAAGGAAATTAATTCTTGCGGCGTATGCCTCCTAAAACCGTTCCTCACTGTCCTCGCGGGTGAAGCTGCGACGATTAACTGCTACTATTATATATAAAAAATAATATTGGGAACACTACCTCTAAAAAAAAAGGTTTACTTCATTATCGTTTCTTTTTAGACTTTTACTGGGCAAATTTTCGATTTTACGAATTTTTTCAACCAAAATATTAAACTCTAAATGTCAACTGTCTAATTGGGTATTGGAACTAGACTGAACTTGCGAATTGAAATTATTTTGGTTGTTGTTCAAAGTAATAGAGAACTTATTGTTTTATATTCATATTTTTGATAGCTTATCAATACCGTTTTCATACACTAATTTTTCGATTCATAATTATATCTCAGAGTTTACGGATTTAGGAAGATAAAATTAAAGATACTCTTATCAAATTTACGTTTCAAGCCAGACCCATGTAATAAATTTTACATTTTTAGATATATCAAAAATACACAACTTAAAGGTTTCTTATTTTTTCCCGCTTAGTCTTCCTAGTTAAGCGATTTAGGACTTTACAAATTTATTAGTAATTAAAGCTCTGGCATTGTGCAAATTAAAGTTCGGTCTGTTTTAGAAAATTAAACTACGTTCACAGAATTGCTAAACAAGCAAGTAAAAATATATTACTATATATTATTATATATTTTTTTATTATTATTCTAAGATTGTAGCATGCAAGGCACACTGGGTGATATCTAGAGTCTATCATAGAGAAAAATTAGAATTTTTAGTATAGATAACTTGGGAAAAATCATAAAATTTTTGATCACCTTTTACCATGGAAACAAAAATAAATAAAATGGTGGTATATTCCTAAACAAATACTACCTAGTAATAGCGTTTAATTTTTAAATAATCTTCTGAAGAACTAGATTTAGACGTTGAAAAATTTGCAATAGATTTAGTTAAGGTCTTTCCAAGATATAAATATAAATATGAATAAATTCCACTGATAACTGTCTTAAATGAGACACCTGCACATAAAATAGTCTACGTCTAGAGACGCAAGGTCCCGGTATAAGTAATAAATGCATATATTGCCACACTCCTTTAAATTATGTACATAAAGTAAATATATAAACTAATAATTAAAATGTTTTTAAAAAATTCCTAAACGAATTGTTGATCAGTTTTCCAGGAAATGGAATTGAACACTTGTCTCCATAAATTACTCGTTACATAATAGGACATTAAGTACCAACCAGAATAGTTGAAGTAGTAAACTAGAGGTGACCTTGGTGCACACCTGTTTCATATTAAATAAATTACCATTATCTAACAATGATAATTGTTGTAAAACATTAGATGCAGTTGCACGTGGAAATGCTAATTTATGATTTGCGCTTTATTTATTTTGTAACGTTGGTTATCTAATATTTACATACATTATTTCATCACAACAAACGCATGTGGGTTTTTTAATTGAACATACCTACAAATGGTCATATAAACCATCTTTTTGTATATATTTTAAATATCAGCAAAATGCATTTCTATTCAATTTAGTATAATTCTGACTGTTGTGAAAACTATCTGGAAAGATCATTTACGGAAGTCAATGCATAAAGGATAAAATTTACAACTCGATTTAGATCAATCTTGAAAAAACGGGTTTTTTCTAACCTTTCGTTTCAAAAAGTCGATCCACAAACTTCTTTTTTCTTTTCACAAGCATGTGCTGAAATCGAATAAGAAAAAACATAAATATTAAAACGCTTCTTTGATTTTAAATACCACCAAAAATCATATTTAATCTTTCTCAGATGGCTTTATTAAAAGAAACAATATCTTGGCAAAAATCTTATGGACGGATCTGTCAGAGGAGACTAGTCTTCTGAGATATTATGTAACGTTGCTTTACATAAATAACAAATGTATCAGTACACAATAGTTTTCCCAATTTCGATCCCGTCCTATGAAAGTTTGGAAAATATATTAAATCTTAAAGGCAGTGTTCCCTTGTTCTCTAGAGAATCCTGAACGAGGATTTGCCTCTTGGTGACAATTGCTGAAACCGAAGGCAACATCTGTCGATGACAGAAAAACTTCAGATTTAAAAAAAGTTTTGGTATGTTTTGAGTATCACGCTGCCTAGACACTTTATAGTTATAACACTTTCCAGGAAGTTTCCCTTAATGTATCGGTTTTCTTAATATGATTACCACAAAAAAGTAGGTAAGTTTTCTGGTAATGTTTAAAATCGATGTCTAGGTGGCTCACCATTGCTGTATGAAAACAGCACAAATAATAAAAAATATAAATTAGAAGAATGTTAATAGTGACATTACATTTCTGTAGATCCTAGCTTTGCTGATGAGCTGTGACATAGCCGATACGTTTAAAAGTGAATTTGTAGAAATAAATTGATGTAAAGGTCTCGCAAATTTATTAGTCTTAATCAATCAAATATTTATGAAATATAAGTAAAAATGGAGATAAAGTGAAAACGTCTTTGATACTGGATTTCTTCTTATTCTTAAAAAGAAAAATTCCACCTGCATAGTTACATAGTTATTGGGTGGATCGAGTAGTTCAGCAGCTATGTTGCTGGTCCCAAGCCCAGATAGGGAAGCAGAGTTCCGACATAAGGCCAGCAACCTAAATTTCAATGCGCGCACAGAACAGTGGTAGCCTCGGAGAGGACTGATAAAACCCATGACGACCCTGGGAGATAAAAAAAAACGATTCTGAAAACGAGAACAAGTACGAATACCCACTTGGAATGTCATATCACTAACCAATAAAGAACAGGCAATAATAATTGAGATAAATAACCATAACATAAACATATGTGCATTCTCGGAGACGAAAAAGAAGAGCAGAGGGAATTTACAAATGGCAGAGTATATATTGATATACAGTAGAAGATCAAAAGATGACAGAGGAGCTTCGGGAATAGGTCTACTAGTGCACGAGGAATACCACGAAAACATAAAAGATATCATCTATGTTAGCGATAAACTGCTGCTAACTGCGATGGAATTTAAGGAGACAACTACGGCCCCTTTTATAAGTATATATGCTCCAGATAGAAGCAAACCCCAAGAAGAGAGAGATTCGTTCTACGACGAACTACAGGATACTCTTAATAGGATCCCGAAATCACAGGAAATTATGATTCTCGGAGATTTTACTGCAAGAACTGGTGACGGAAGTTTCGAAGGAATCAAAAATTGATTCAATGAGTAAACTTTAAACAATAGCAAGGAACAACTAATCTATGTTCTACGCACATAACGAGCTGCATATTCGATCCTCATTAACAACAACATAAATACACTTTTGAGAACACCGGAGGGCAAAAATCGACCATAGATTACATCATTACAAACCGAAATATTCACCCTTCGAAAATATTAGATGTAAGAATTCTAAATTTGGTAAATACAGGAACCAACCACGGCCTGGTATTAGCTAAAGTACGGAGTTGTGTACAAAGAAAAACAAAAGACACAGTTGGAAAACTTAATATAGTGTTGACTCCACGAAATATGTATATTAACAAAGACTAAAGAAGAAAATTACTGAAAATAAAATTTTGGAGGAAGATGATGTTGAGATTGAGTGGATAAAATTTAGTAACAATATAACAGCAGCTGTAGAGGAGGCACTAGGCAAACGAAAAGTGGGCAGAAATGGAAAGCCCAATACGAAACCATGGTTCACCGAAGATATTAAAACATTATCAGCAGAGAAAAGAAAAGCTTACCTCCAACTAAGAAGTCAAACTATCACCTACGACGAATAGAAAATTGTGAGAAAGAGAATGAATGCAGAAATCCAGGAAATCAAAAGATAATTTTGGGAAAAATTCTGAACAGATATGGAACATGATAGGGAAGTCAAAAAAAGATATGGGATATGTTACGAAACCGTAAAAAAAAACAGTTAACGAATATGTACATACAAAAACAATAACAACAGAAGCATGGGAGAGTTACTTTCACATACTCTATAGTAACATACACACAGATGAGATGTAGGACTGGAAAGCGAAACCGATTACACTGAAAACAAAGAGATTCGAAAACAAATAATACCGAAAGAGAAAATTGAATTAGCAATGGCCACACTTAAACTGTTTAAACTACGAGAGACTCGAAAGAGTATATTAAGAATTATCATGGGAAACGGGCGAGTAGAGTGTCAGACTTAACATGTGCCAGAATATTTACATTTTAGTAACGACATATAGTGTAAAAAGGAAATGCATGAAATTTAAGGTAAAAGGGCTGGAAGAAAATTTCATAAACCATTTCTTAAATTCAATTAATGTAATTTATTAAACTTTATAATTTATACATTAGTCTAAATTAATGTATTCCATTAAATTTAATGAAATCATACATTAAATTTAAAGTTTAATAATTACTTTTTAAGGTGACTATGTACATTAAATATACAGCCAGTGTTTATTGAATTTAAAAAATGTTATCCCATATTTAATGCACCAGCATTAATGTGAGGTCAAAAAATTCTTCTACCAGGAAAAGGTGGAAATTTTCCCCATAAGTAGCGTGCCGTCATTTGTACACCGGTTTCGAACTCATTGATTTCCGTCAGTACCGGCAGACATGTACACCTCATCATAAGAAAATTCAGTCCTTTAAGCAACTTATATCATACTAAATAAAAAGTTTAATACAAGTTAGGCCATCTCCAGGAATCTCATACAATGTACCATGAATGTAAATTCCTTTAATAGTAAGGTACATGTGAGTTAATTTTAGTGTACAGAAAGTTGAAATATCTTTTCAGTTAGTTTATTGAAGTTTAAGGTTCCACTTGATCAAATTTAATGCACAACGAACTGATATTTCAATGAATTTGCTTTAAATTCAAAATAAATGTAAATTATTCACGATTTAAAGTACAAAATCATTATATTTATTGTAAAACGTAAAATAAATTTGCATTAAATTTAAGCTTATTTTTAACAGTGCACTTTATTACTCTACTTACTCTACCATAGTAAATTAGCATTGCAGATGTGTTTCATCTTATTTAAATTAATGCAAATGCAGTTCTTGCTAAACCCATACGATTTAGTTTTTAATTACTTATAGTCAAAAATGTTATTCTTGAAAATAAGAAAAAAAAATTATTATTCTGGGAAAAATACTATAAAATTATTTATTTTTGTCTACACTAATTAGCAAGATATAAAAATCTATGATTTGTAAGATATGAATACAACAGCAAACAAAATAATAATAAAATATAATTCAGATTGAAAATTTAAATTTCATTTATTGATCAAACCCAAAAAGTTAAAAATTGATAAAGGTTTTGTTATAGAGTACAGCTTAATTTAAAGTATAACATAACAATAAAAGAGGTAAAACAAAAAAAAATAACAAACGAACATGATACATCAAATACACTCATTTCTGAGTCGAGTGTTATACTATTGGTAGTTTCTTATTAATCCCTCTCCATTTCTGTACACAGGTACACTTCAGGATATATATATATATATATATATATATATATATATATATATATATATATATATATATATATATATATATATATATATACACTACCAGTCAATCACTTTTGCCATGTCTAGGCGAAAACAAGTGGAACTTCAAAGTTTTATATTTCAGTAAGGAATCATAGCATAACAATTCTAAAAAAAGCATTTAAAAGCTCTTGGTGAGTACTTGCAGATGACATAAAGTGTAAGTCGATTTTTAAATTTTTAAAATGTTTTAATCGAGAATTAAAAAATTAAAAAAAAATTTCGACTTTATTAAATTTTGCGCCATTTTTGTAGAAAAGTTTTTGAGAAAATTCTGATCAGACAGTTTTTTAGAGTTTCCCAAGAGGTTTAAATTACTTTTTTAAAGTTTGATCTAAGTGCATTTTTTTCAATGTTTTGTATATTCTTAACTGAACTAGATAGAGAAAAAGTTCAAAGAGAAAAAATGCCTGTTTTTACATGCAGAATGATCTTTATTGGTTCCGAAATGTTTTCGGCGAATTTAATTTTTTTGAAAGTAAAAACGATAAGATGCTATTTACGACTGTACACTCAGTGTGATACTAACGTGTAATTTCTGACAATTTTTCAAATGTTTTTACATAAAAAAATATTCAATTTATTCTTTTTTTTATGTATAGTTTAGTTATAAACCGTTAATTCTATGATAAATAATTAAAAATTGGAAATCACGTAAAGAAACCAATGAAAACATTTGAAAAATTGTCCGAAAATTACGCGTTGGTATCATACTGAGTGAACAGTCGTAAACAGCATATTATCGTTTTTATTTTCAAAAAAATTTAAAAATCAAAAAAAAATTTACAAATTAAAAAAATGAAATTCGCGAAAAACATTTCGGAACTAATGAAGGTCATTCTGCATGTAAAAACAGGCATTTTTTCTCTTTGAAGTTTTTCTGTATCTAGTTTAGTTAAGAATATACAAAACATTGAAAAAAAGTCTTTTTTTTGGTCAAAAATACCCTTAGATCAAAATTTAAAAAATTAATTTAAACCTCCTGGAAAACTCTAAAAAACTGTCTGATCAGAATTTTCTCACAAACTTTTCTACAAAAATGGCGCTGAATTTAATGGAGTTTAAAAAAATGTTTTTTTTTAAATTTTTTTATTCTCGATTAAAACTTTTACAAAAATTAAAAATAGACTTACATTTTATGTCATCTGCAAGTACGCGCAAAGAGCTTTTAAATGCTTTTTTCAGAATTGTCATGCGATGATTCCTTACTGAAATACAGAACTTTGTATATATATATATATATATATATATATATATATATATATATATATATATATATATATATATATATATATATATATATATATATGTGTGTGTGTGTGTGTATGCGGATTTCACGGATTCCTCCGTGTGAGCTGCAATAGCAGTGGATATATCCACATTATGCCGTTGTAGTGCTGAAATCACATTCAGCAAACGTACAACTGTATGCAGCTCCGCGTATGAATGAAGTAAAATGCGAACAGTAAATGCAAACTTCTCTCCATCATATCCTTTCTGTGTTAGAGGTTGCACAGTTAGAACAAATTGTTATAAAACGCAATTTATCCTATTCCACCACCATCGAGATGATGGCCTACCTGTACCACCATACCCAAAAGAAAGTCAAAACTTACCCTCCCCGCCACAGTAATACGGCAGAGGTACATGTTTCGTCTCTACTAGACTCATCAGGGTACCGACATGCACCTGGCTGTGCAAAGGACAGATCGGGAGGAAACATGCAAATACTGAACGCGGCTTCTCCGACCTCCCGCCGAGTGGCGTATATATGTGTATGCGGATTTCACGGATTCCTCCGAGTGAGTTGCAATAGCAGTGGATATATCCACATTATGCCGTTGTAGTGCTGAAATCACATTCAGCAAACGTACAACTATATGCAGCTCCGCGTATGAATGAAGTAAAATGCGAACAGTAAATGCAAACTTCTCTCCATCATATCCTTTCTGTGTTAGAGGTTGCACAGTTAGAACAAATTGTTATAAAACGCAATTTATCCTATTCCTCCACCATCGAGATGATGGCCTACCTGTACCACCATACCGAGAAGAAAGTCAAAACTTACCCTCCCCGCCACAGTGATACGGCAGAGGTACATGTTTCGTCTCTACTAGACTCATCAGGGTACCGATCTGTCCTCTGCACAGCCAGGTGCCGTTGAACAAGGACATCAGATCGACTCAAATTACAATGATTTGTTTATGTTCTTTAACAGTAACACCTACTTAGGAAATTGTTTGAAAATGGAATTTCAGTGAATTATCTAAATTGGATGAAGTCTTACTTTAGCAATCGTCATTAGAGTGTGGAGGTGTGCTGTTCCAATCTGGTATTCCTCAGGAATCTCGTATATGGCTTGTTTCTTCAGTGACGTTACGCCTTGTTTCGTTTTCACTCACGTTCTATAATATGTCGTTGATCTAAAATTTTACAACAAAGTTAGGTTCGATCATAATCATTTATAAGTTGATTTAGATAATTTTGTTGATTGGTGTTTTTCTTATCTCTTCAAAATCATCGTCTCCAAAGGGAAATCAGTCAGCTTCTATAGGTATGATCATCCAATTCTTTGCTCATAAAATTTACAAGGTCAGCTCATCGAGATCGTTGAAACAATTAATTACTTGGGAGTGATTTTCTAGCGGGATTTACAGTTCAATGCTCACATCAACAGTTTCGCGATTAAGGATCCTAAAATGCATGACTCTGTTAAGGAAAACTCGAAACATAATTAATATGTTATCATTAAGGTACAAGAGATCTAACTTGATTATATAACTTCCTAGTTTGTATGGTTCAATTGTTTGAACTCCTTGTTATATCACCCACAAAAGCAGATTCGACAGAGTCCAAAATAAATTCGTCAAACACTTGTGACATAAGCACCGTTTTTCATCACGCGGCAAAAGAAGAGAACCTATATTTTTGTTTCGGTTTGAAATATTTAATAACCTAATTGACTGCTATATGTTGCTGAGTGAGATTCCTCTAAGGGTTCAATTAGGGCAAACTAGGCAGCAACAAGTATTCCAGGATAGTCATCATCGTACCAACTACAGCCAGCCCGCTTTCATAAACATTTTAACGATGAACTACAACCAACTCTACATGGATTGTGATATTTTCAAGGACTTACTGCCGAGGAGTCAAATAATCATAATTTTCAAATTATATACTTTTGTCATTTCTTTTTTCCAATTTTTAAATGATGCATTTTTGTTTTTTTTTTATTCTGTGTCATCTACCATAAATAAATAAATAAACTAAATATTGGGCGATTGTGAGATAAAATCATCTTATCTCAAACTTCTCACAAATTTTTATAATAAACTAAAGAACTTTTGTGTGAGTATTAAAATTTAAGTGAAATACTAATTTTGGTCAAAAAATATTTAAAAATTTAACAAATTGGCAATGTCGTATTATGGGGCAAAAAAATATAGGGGAAAGAGAAAGCGTTCAATAAAACTCCAACTTTCATAAGAAAAATGTAGGTCGCTACATTAAAAAAAAAATATGAGCCATGCTCTTGAGACAGTCTGTATGAACAAAACTATTTTTAAAATTTACACTCTTTAATCCCATTAACATCCAGTCTATCAAATTTTTCAGCGTTATGACGATATAGTTGTAATCGAATACCGGTATACTAAATGGACATCCTGTATATTTATTTATTTATTTACAGGGTGTCCTATAATTAATGGATCGTAGACACTTGACATTAAAGTAGACCGATTAAATCATATAAGTTTTTTCGAAACGTTGCTTGTTAAAGAGATACAGGGTCTTAAAAGTGAAAATTTATTCTGGAAAATAAAACATATTTTGAAAAGAGTTCAAAATATTCAGAATCAAAATTGTTGATGTTTTAAGTTACCTACTGAGCAATAGTTACACTGGGCTTAACAAATGTAAGCATTTTTTCTTACCTGAAAAATTAAGTATGTGTCCACATAAGTTTGTTATAGAAGCTTTATTTGTTGTTTAAAGAGATATGCTTACTTGACCTTTATGTCTCCAACCATTTTCAATTTTCTAATTTTCTCATAATCAAATACAAAACATACTTGCAAGGCAAAAATTCTTAACCTTTCAAACAAATATCACACGTCTCCTTTCAAGCAGAAAAAAGGGAAATAATATATACATATATATATATATATATATATATATATATATATATATATATATATATATATATATATGTTAGTTTTTAGTGTTTCACGGATGGAGAAATATGAGTTTGTGTTTATCCGGGAATACATCCGTTCGTTAGCTATTTCCATAGTTGGAATTTGCAGACGTTTCGCCAAAGTCTCATTTGGCATCTTCAAGTGCTCGTGTCCGTAGTTGACGATGAACTTTACTTCATATATATATATATATATATATATATATATATATATATATATATGAAGTAAAATGCAAACAGTAAGGAGGAATCCGTGAAATCCGCATAAACATATATATATATATATATATATATATATATATATATATATATATATATATATATATATATATATATATAAACAGTTTATTTCTTGCAATTACAACTCTGGTTCTTTCTCCATACGCATTTCGACCATCTTATGGTCTAGTTAGTGGAGCTGTACCGAACCGAGAGCAAAATTCGCAGGAGACAATTGCCTATATAAAATATAAATTCCGAGACATGTCGGTAGGATAGTAAACCTGCCGACTTTTCGATGTTAGATTGGAAAGTATCGCCAATCGAACATCTATACATTCACCGGAGTAGTGCGAAATTTAAAAATTAAGATTTTAGTAAGAAATAAATAAATCTATTTTAATGTCCGTTTATACAGTTGCCTATATGTATTCTCCTTACAATCAGAAAAAGGGAAAGAATATATACAAACAGTTTATTTATTTCAAGTACAATTCTGGTTCTCTCTCTATACTCACTTCGACAACCTTATCGTCTGGTCAGTGGAGTTGTACCAAAGGAAGAATAACATTCGCCTTGTCTATATAAGATATAAATTCAAATTTCGAATTTCGCACTCTTCAGGTGAACGTATAGAAGTCGTTCAACTGGCGATAATTTTCAGTGTGACATCGAAAAGTCGGCAAGTTTAATATTCTGCGGACGTGTCATTTTAACATATATAGACAATTATTTCCTGCAAATGTTGCTCTCGCTTCGGTACAGCTCCACTGACGAGACCATAAGTTGGTCGAAACGCATATGGATAGAGGACCAGAGTGTTATTTGCAAGAAATAAACTATTTGTATATATTCTTTCCTTTTTCTGTTTGACAGGAGAATACATATAGGCAACTATTTCAATACAACAGAAAAATAGATTTATTTATTTCGTACTGAAATCTTAATTTTTAAATATCACAGAGTGTTTTAAAATAATTATCCGAGCAAATTCTAGACTTGAACAGAATAAACCGTTTGATACACATAAGAACAATTTAAGATGAGATTGCAAATTTTAAAAAGTTTTCAAATAAGTTCACGACAGCATATGTCTAGCTTTTAAATATCGCTCATTTGTCGTTTAAGAATAATAAAAAAAGGTGAATAAGATCATCGCCGTGCAAAGATGCACGAGTGGGGAGTAGTACTTCCTTGGCATAGCCGCCATGTTTTATTTTCGGTCTAGTACCAAAATTGATATTTGTGTTTGGGTATGTTTGGCAAATCACAATGGAAATATATACACTTGCACAGCATATAAAAATTTGTAAAATTTGTTTCAAAAATAACGAATCAATTCATTTTAGGGCTCATGGTTTATGTCAAATTTATTGTAGTGGTAATGTGTATGTTAATGTTTAAAATCCAAAGTCTAAAACATAAAAATACTGCTGCAAATATTGATGCTGTTAATCAAAGAGCAAATGATGGTCTCGATCAATCAATTGCACCTTGTTTTCAAGAATTAGGATTTTCTTATGATACTCTGTGGAATATTCTTAGACATAGACATTTAAAATCCGGATTATGACACCTCCAGCCTTTTCGTGATGTGCCCTCAAATATCTATTGTAATTACTCTTTATATTTTAAGAACCATGCTTAGCTGGTTTTTATAAAATTTTTGATAGTGTTTCCTAGATTTATCTAGTTGTTTTCTTGTGAGATCAAGAATGGGTGGAAGCAACAGAATAAAGTTCATGTTTCGGCCCACAATAAGAAGTACAATATTTTAGTTATTAAATCATTAAATAGGCTGACTTCATCTTTTTTAAATAAAGTTGAGAACAGTAATTGAAGTTTCGGAATTTAATTAATTTAAAGAAAAAACTGGTTTGTTTGGTATCAAATTTTGCTGTTATCTTTCTCATTTTAGTTTATTTTAAAGCCTTTTATACAGAAATTTTATTGTTATTTGCTTGTAGTGGGTAATAATTTTGGGTGGATAGTCATTATGCATTCGGATGACCTTGCTGATTTTTTAAATTCACTTAAACCTTACATAAATACTGGTACGCCATCTCTGGAATCTATTGATTATATAGAGAAATTTTTGAAAATATATAGCTTAGCCCATTTCATAGGAATATTTGGTCTATCAAAACAGATACTACAACGGCAGAGTACAGTAATTTTTGACCTAACAGTCTTAACTGAAACTTTCAATGGACATAAAACAATTTTAACCTAAATTTTTGCTGGTAATATTATGTTTCTTAGAATTTTCGTTCCACTGTTGTTGGTCTTTTTGGTTCTATTTGGGACTGTTTTTTCTGCGCAGAAATCTCCCCATTAGATTTTAAAGCAACTTGAAACGGATTCTTCAGCGATGTTGCTCATCTTTAGTTAAACTGGCTTAGAGAACAAGTAAAATTATTGCAATTGGAATGATTGTAATCCACTTACCATAATATATGGGGTTTTTATGAGAAAAGTCTCAGCGCGGCTGGCGACAGAAAAATCAAAATGTTTTGAATTGCGTTTTCGATACTAAGTTAATCTAAAAATCCTGTTCAATATCATTTTTCTCACCTTTTAATTGGTGTAGTCAAATATTTGAAAATTAGGTGTTTTGACCTTGAAAAAATACAAAACGTGTTACATCTAAAAAGGATATTTTAAATATATTTTTTGATCTAGATCTAACGCTGAGTATTTTTCTAAATCAATGTAATGATGTTTTTTAATATTTTCGGAAAATTAAGCGACAAATGGCTATTTACTATTTTTTATGATCGAAATAAAAAAATTGTAGGCTGAAGTCTTAAATAACGTTCCTTCAAGTCTATTGAACTAATTTATTTTTCATAGTATTAATATGATATTGAGACAGTAATTGGATAAAATGAAAGATTATAAATAGGTGTGTTAATCCCTTAAATAGCACTAGTCGCTCTAGCCCAGAAGCTATGCAAAGCAGTAATCATCTTGTATAGCAGTAAAGAAGATTATGAAAATACTTGTTTAGAACCCAAATCTAGATAAGATAAGGTTAAAGAAATTCTAGGTACCTTGCAGAAGCATGGTATTATACTAATTGATGAAAATTCAGACCAACTCAAAAAATATAATTATCCTCGCAGTATGTAATCTTTCCTAAAATTAAAGAAGAGTGAAAAAACTATAGGAAAGTTCTTCAATAGATTAAATCTGTCCAAAAACAAAAGAAGATATTTGGAAAAGCAGTTGTGATAAGAAGTGTGAAAATAAAATTGCTCAAAATCAATGATTATAATATTAAACTAAAACATTAAATCCATGCGTGTTCGAGTTAATATCATGTTTGTTACTTCATTTCTCGAAAATATCAAAAAATTCTATTCTGGAAAATACCCATAGTGATGTAAAAAAAAACCAGCTTCTGATCTAGACTATTAAAAGGTATATTAAAAATGCCTTGTTTGAAATGTAACACATTTTGTATTTTTTCAAAGTCAACGCCAAATTTTCTAAAATCAGATTGCACCGATGGAAAAGTTTTTTTGATTAATTTTAGTATCGAAAACAGAAGTTTTAGACAAAATGCTCCATGTACCATTTAATATAACTGTTGGTCTGGTAGGACTTTATCTTTCTGGAAATGAAAATGATGCTGCTATTACAATTAATTAGGAACAAGACATGTCATGCGTCTCGAGAAATAATCAATGAACTGAAAGATAAGTTTGGTGAATGTGTTTAATTTCAAGAAATGCCGCAGTGAACTGAACTGGACGTTATGCTCATGCGATATAACTCAATGAATTTTTCTTTTCTGTGGAGGTAAGTTAAATCCTTATGTCATCAAACATTCCTAATGCACTAACATAGCCTAACTTTAAAACTGGTCTAAACTGACAGTTGAAAGTTTAAATTGCTAAGTACAACAATGAGTAAAACAGGTTTTGGGTCTTAAACATACAAGAATAAAAAGTTTGTATATATTATCGACCTTTCAAAAATTGAAATTTTGTTTATTTTTAATAGACAAGTATTACTCTTACAACTCTTACTAATTGTAAGACTTCTTCAATAGGTTTTCATCTCTAATTTTTCTACTGAAGCGTTCATGTTTTGACATATTTGAAACAAATTATAACAATATCATATGCAAAACAAAACTAGCCAACTAGCAGATCTAATTTCCATGGCAACTAGATCGAGTCTAAGTCTTAAATCTTCTTGGTGAAAGCGTCTGTAAAAGACCTAAAAACAAGTCTTATTCACATATTTTTTTGGTATTGGTATTAGCTGATCAGCCACGTTTCTCGCCACAAAGCTTATTCATGTCCTATGTAAAAAAGATCGTCGGAATTTATGTGTCAGAATCAATTACTTAAAGAAATAAAGACCCTGTTGCAAGAATTTTTTTTTAAGGAAAAATGACGTAATTCAATAATTAACATCAACAAAATTTTATTAATTCCTTATACGGTTCTGTTTTTAACTGAAATTAAAGTTACCAAGATCTTATTTAATGAACTGTTATAATATAAAAAATAACTTAATAACTAAATGTCAATAATATATTTTTACTTTTTTGTCAGACAACCTTGTGAATGGTCAAATTATTCACTTTGTACTGACTCTAAATGCTAAAACTCGCACAAATAATAAATCTCACATCAAAACAGAAAAACCACAAAAAGAAGATCAGTTGGAAAGCAGGTGGTACATTTTATAGTTTCTGCAGAACTGCAGACAATGTTACATTATTCCAAGAAAAAAAAACCATACGTAAGTGACCATCATCTGCCCAATCAAACATTTTCTTTTTTTACAGACTGTGTTTTGATTGCTACATGCATTCTGTACGTACATTATATGTATATCAGTGGCGTATTTTATAAATATAATTTTATTAACATTAACAATTAGTGAAAAATAGAACGAAAGTGAAATAATAGAATAGAAACATGCAAGCAAATTTCCGCATCTAAATGACAATAATTTTTTATATGTACGTACAGAGTGAATCAACGATTGACTGGTGCATGTTTATGAAATATATGTTCTACAAAATATTGATAATACGCATCTAGAACTAAATCTTAATTTTTCGTATACTATAATGTTCTCTAATGAAGTTACTTTTAGAAGAAAACTCATTTTAAGTATGACGGATGCAACAACAGAACAGTTTTTTATTTTGCTATATAAATTTGATAAATAAACAACTTTTGATGAAAGAAAGAAACCAATTTAAAAATTTGGGCTCCAAATTAGTAAGATAAAAAGTAATTTTCTTTTAATTATTGTTATTAAACGAATTATTTGAAAATAAATCGATTAAGAAGAGAGAGAGCTTATTAATTATCATTATTTTTTAGCCAGTGATTATCTATAGGATCGCTATCCTTTTGGGCTTTATTTGATTAGCTCAAAAGGTTCTAGAGAGTGATCGGTGTAAAGGAGCCACCTGTTTTAGGTCTTAACAGTTAGAATAAATCAGGTGACACCTAACTAGTAGAGAAATACTGAATTAGTTATCTTGTAAATAAAGAAAGAAAGAAACGGATTTAAAAATTGAATTTAAATTTATGTCTAATGCATGAATGAATTAATGCAAGAGGGGTGGTGATACCAGATCATCGATGCTTACGCTTCCATTGGGCCCTTTACATCCCACCATATCTGCAGGTTATTCGAGGCCGATCGCCTTTACGAATCCAAGCAGCCTCGTTAGTTGAACTTGCCTAACTGCTTCCGCTAACAAAATTGTATCTCCGAAATATCTCTGGCTAGGTCCGTTGAGTGATGGGCACTCTCTGAGAACATGTCCAACAGTTTCATTCTCCTCCAAACACCACCTGTATGTCGGGTCGTCTTCGTCACCGATTCTATGAAGATGGCCCCTGAGGTGACAATATCCTGTCAACAATCCCACCACAATTCGCAGCTCTTTTCTTCCCAAGGAGAGAAGCTCCTTAGTACGCCGTGCACTAGGCCCAGTTATATGTTCCTTAGCACACTTCATTCCAGGAGCTCCCCTCTACGATTCAATAAATTTGCTTTTCAGCAACGATTTTAGCTCCCCCTTGCCAATAGCAATTGGGACAGGTAATATTAGTTGGGGTCTATACGATTCAGTCGCCGAACCCAGCTTTGCCAGACGGTCTGCTTTCTCATTCCCGCGTATGCCCGAGTGTCCCGGGACCCATACGAGTCTGACTGTGCAGCCTTTCCTTGTCATACTATTTAGTACATCCTTGCAATCAGGCACCAGCCGCAAAGTCACGACACTTGACTTCAGTGCCAATATCGCAGCCTTACTGTCTGAGCATATATTTATTACTCTATTTCTGTCTATGTCCCACACACACACTGTAGAATAGCATAAATTTCCGCTGTAAAAATTTATATCTGATATTATTAGTAAATCAGAACGGGTTTTACCCTAAAGTTGCTCGAAACCGCAAGCATTGTTTCTTGGCCTTAAAAGAACGTGCCTGATCAGGTAATTGTCGAATTTTAAAATTCTTATAATTTGGTTAATATGCCAGTTGAATTTTTCTTTAAAATAACATGTTTTTTTTTAATTGCAGATTTCTTATAAAGTCAAAGAACATTTGTATCTAAGCATGCCAACATGTTTTCAGTTTATCAGCGCGGTTTACAAGTGTCGCTGTTCAAACAAAGAAATCACTAAATGCAATTTGCATAATATGATAAGAGTACTACATAAAGGAACAGAATAAATAAGTTCTTAAAATATGAGTCCAATTATCTAATTTTTATTCTAAGGAAAAAATATACTGTAGCCGTAATATTTTAAATAGTTCCAGAACAGTGCAATAAATTAAAAGTTCATGTTCAAATAATACAGCACAAAACAAATAAAACCTGAGGTTCTGGAAGTTCGCGATCCATAGGAGCTTAAATCTTGACAGTGGAGTAGAAATGGGTACTCGAACGCTCAATTGTGTCTTATGGTTAAACTCGAATGTAATACATATCAGGGCAAGTATGGGGACTCAAACACCGAGCAAGATGGCCAGAAGGAGGAAAGCACTAAGAACAGATAAAACAGAATGAAAAGAGGAAGAAAGAAAAGAAAGAATGGCCAAGGGTGTTGTGTGGCCTTTTATGATGAGAGGAGAAAACTGAAAATCGGGTATATTTTGGGAGGCAATCAAATTCAAAATAATTAATTAGGCACAAACTAATTGCCACGTACCTTGGTTTGGAACACGAACATTTTACAAGTCAAAAATAGAAAAATGCTTTACAAACTTCCTTTTTTCCCTCTGAAAAAGCCGTGCAGCAAACTGGCGGAAAAATTTTAGGGATCTTTGACATTTGACAAGCCAAGAGATAAAAATACTAAAGTTTTTAAAATTATTTAAATCATTATCTAAGTCATTAGTTAAATTGATGAATATATAAGAATCCAGATTGTTTAAAGAGGGCTGTATTACGGTAAAAACCTCTTATAAGAAATATTAAATTAATTCTAACAGTAAAGTTTGTTATTGTTCGTTTCTTAACCTATTGATACATAGTTTTGCATTTCTAGCATGACAGTCACAAAATAAGGGGTACTGAGAGAAAATAAAAGTGCCTCGAAGATTTACCGAAGATCCAAAAGGTTCCAGAGAGCCTTCACTCAAAATCTGTCGAGATTAAGGCCAATTGTTTTTCTGTCTATTGGAGGAGTCTATAAGAAGGTAATAATATAAATATTTAGTAGCGATAGGGTTAGAGAAAGCAGTTTATAAACATTTCCTTTAAATAATGCTCAAAATGCTGTTTAAATTAAGACTCTCTGTCTCAATATTATGCATAGCACTGTTATAAATGAACGCATAATTCCTTATGTTTTAACTACCGGAGGAAACTACGAGTCATAATAAGAAATAGGAACCATGTTTGGTTTAGTATTTATCACATAACTAACGAATCATTAAGTGACATTAGTTACCTCGATTTTTTGTACTAAATACTACCTCAATTTTTTGAGGGCTTTAATTAAGATCAGAGAGGGAATATGTGGGACAGGCAGCTTTAAGAACTTGTGACATTACCCCACTAACCATTTTTGTGGAGGCATGTAAAAGATCTGGTGCATATTTCCATCACAATAGAATATATGCAAAACAAGATCTGATATATTCATACAACAAAAACGGCACTATTGTTATGAAAAGTAAGGAAAGATATAAGAACCATCATTTTTATGTACATTTAAGAAGGAAGAATATATTTAAATACTTACTAAGACGAAAAAACAATATGTAACACTAAAAAATTCACAATTCTCGAATAGTGATTTGTATTATGTCTACCTAGTAGATAAAAGAAAAAAATATTTTGTTATCACGTCTCAAAACCTAGATACGGGTATTTAGTTACTGGAACACTTCTTTGAGGGTGGTCACAAAACAGTTATATTTGATGCGGAACATCCGGATCGCGGGACGATGGTGCCACGGGGAAGGGCTTAGAATAACCCGGACAAGGCTGAGGGAGTACTCTTTACAAAATAGAGAAAAACGGGAAGATTGCCCACAATTACGGGAAGCACTCTTCCATACGAGGGAATAGTTAAATTACCTGGGAGAAATTCTGGACTCACGACTGAGCTGAAGTGATAATATTGAGGCTCGAACCAAGAAAACCATATGTGGGGTTATAAACGAGCCTTTGAATGATATGGGGGCTAACACCTAGAGTGCTATTCTGGATATACACTATGGTGATCCGCCTCATGATAACGTACGCCGCTATTGTATGGTGGCGTAGTAAAACAAAGCACAAACACAGCCTTCACTTGACAAAGTTCAAAGAATGGCTTGTGTAGGAATATTGAGTGCGATGAGGACTGCCTCCACTAGAGCTCTGGAGGTCCTGGAGAACCTGAAGCCTCTTCACTTATATATAGAGAACGAGGCCCTGAAGGCTGTTTATTATCTCATTTGCCTAGGGCATTTCGGAAGTGGAACAAACGGCTACTCAAGTATCTGAGAAGGCGTGGTGCAGAGATATCCATCACTCCCCATGCAAACAGATTACATGGTGCCGCTTTTGAAACCCAACCATTCTCTTGAGATAATGTTGCCAAGTACAGAGGACTGAGAGGGAGAGAAAAATCTTTTCAGAAATTAATCCTAGTGGTTTACAGATCGATCACGGCAAGATGAAAGAGCTGAAGCCGGAGTGTTCGGCAGAAGCACAGGAGTCAGAGAGTTCTACTCTCTTGAACAACGTGTGACAATCTTTACAGAGGAAATTTATCCTATTCTGCAGTGTGGAGGAACGTAACAGAAATAGGGTAATAAATATATGTTCAGGCAGTAAGGCCGCGATAATGGTACGCAAGTCCAGTCACAACTGGTATTTGAATGCAAGTATGTACTGAACAGTCTAACAAGGAACGGCTCAGACTCGTATGGTCTTGGATGACTTGGGAATAAGAAAGCAGACCATCTGGCAAAAAACGTGTCCGCCATTGAACCATATGGACCCTAACGAATTCTACCTGTTCCAATTGTCGTTGGTGAAAGGAAATTAAAATTGTTGTTGAAAAGCAAATTTATTGAATCGTGGAGAGAAGCTCCTGGAATGAGATGTGCTGAGGAACATATAACTGGACCTAGCGCACGGCTTACTATGGGGCTTTTATTTTTAAGAAGGAAAGAGATGCGAATTGTGGTGGAATTGTTGATAATATATTGTCACCTGAGGGGTCATCTTCATAAGATAGGTGTCATATATGACCCGATGGGCAGATGGTGTCTGGAAGAGGATGAAACTGTTGCTCATGCCCTCAGAGAGTGCCCAGCACTCAACATACTGAGACAGAGATATTCGGGAGTTACTGGAAGCAGTTGGGGAGGTTCAATCCAAACTACTTGGATTCGCAAAGGCGAGGAACCTTGAATGACCTGCATATGTGATGGAATGTAAAGGGCCCAACGAGGCCTAGGCATCGATGATCAACTATCACTATCTTTTGCTCAATCATCAAAACATTTAAAATGACCCATAAATCTACAACATACCGCAGGTTGTTGTGAACTTCCCTAACTTACTTTATTATGTTTGTAGTCAATTCACTCATAAAAGTACAAAAAGCTTATTTGTCTGTCGTGGGTGCCTCGAGAGTGTTGTATGAAATGTTATAAATATTTGAAAGGTTGGTTGGTACAAAGGTACTATACCACTACAGTAATGTAAACCGAATAATCACACAAATATCAAAAATTTCGGTGAAATATGTGTATGTATCTGAAGTTTCAATTTCACTACCCCATTTCCCAGACATTCTCGAAGAAAATAACGACGAACCTGGCACTTCTACTGGAGATGTGTTTCAAAATCCAAGTATTACAGAACCAGATTTGATTAGTAAATCAGAGTTTAACGATCTTATCAGAGATTTAGATTTGATCAAAGAAAGAGCTGAAATATTTGTTTCGAGATTAAAACAGTGGAATATTTTACAGTCTGGCGTGAAAACTACAATATCACATTTCTTTAAATTACCCTTTATTCAAAAGAGCTAGGCAAGTATTTGTAATAATACTGATGATTTAATGTCGGTACTAGGTCACCACCATTCACCAGAAGATTGAAAACTATTTACTGATGGATCAAAATTAAGTTTAAAAGCAGTTTTCTTCCATAACGGTAACATATTTTCATCTTTGCCTATAGCGTACGGCGCTCGCTTAAAAGAAACCTGTGATATTTTAAAATTTACTCTGCATAAGATCAAATATACAGAGTACAAATGGTAAATATATGTTGATTTAAATGTAGCGGCTTTAATTTTAGGATTGAAAATCGGCTAAATGAAATATTGGTGGTGTTTTTGTAAATGGGACAGCCGAGTGCATTCCGAATACCACGAAAAACAAAACTGTCCTTTAAGAAGTGGACTCGTCCTTGATCAGAAAAATATCAAAAATGCCACCTGAGAAAATCACTTTACCGTCATTGAATATTACATTCGGTTTAGTATACAACAGATTTTCTCATAAAAAGAAATTCCTTCGCTGTGATGTCAAAATTAATTAAATTAATTAGTGACTTTTTTATCCAGTCTCAGTCCTCAGAAAAAAAGGCATGATTGGCTTTTGTTGATGTTATAAAAAAATCCCTCAGCAACAAGTCACCATACTTCCCTGAATAGATAAGAATAATGCTGGATGTCTGAAAATCAATTTTCTACACTCCAATTTAAGTCTCTTCTCCAAAAATACGGACGTAGTTAGTGATGAGGATGACGAACGCTTTCACTAAGAAATATCAGAGTTTGAGAGGCGTGATCAGGGTAGATGGGAACCAGCCATGCTTGGGGACTTCTGTCGGTACCCTTGGAGAGATGCTGAGAGGAGTGGCTACGAGAGGAAAAGCATTCGTTCGAAAAAACTTAAGTTTTTAAATAAAAAATAAGGATTTGTATGGTAATAAATGATTTTTACTATGTAACCTGGCGTGATGTGTCAGTTAAAAAGTTTAGTATATTTCATTTTTTTTTAACGTTGACTCACCATATACCATGGGTTTCGAGATAGAAGGGGCCAATTTTTGAATTTAAAGTTTGTATGTTACTTAAATAGTTTTATACGGGATACGGGGTTTGTTTTATAATTTGGAGTTATGCTCGGCTGTATTTACAACCTCAGGGTATATTATTAAAAAATGTTATTATTCGCCAATTATATTGGCGAATAATGTTAGTTAAGTCAGTTTTATAAAGGATTTATTATAATCGAAAGCGTAAGAATCAATAGGACTAAACAATCATAAATTTTGTTTTAAAAACTGAGATATTAGTCCAGTCGATATTATAGAGATTTTGTAATTAAAATTGTGGAAATCATTATGTTAAAATTTATTTTGATAGAAGATGTTTCTTACGGACTAAAACCTGTATATTGGAATATACAATTTATTACCACTACATTTGTTTTTCCAAAATTCTAGATATTGAGTGTTGAATTATAAAAATTTTAGGTTTACTTTACTTCATAAATGTTTTTTAAATGTTAATGTGCGGTATGTGTAAAAATAAATACTTAAAATTATTAAAATGCATTTTAGAACTTTCCCTGACAATTTTCCTTTAGTAAAAAATAATTTATTATCAATTAAAGAAATCTCTATTACACTCAAAATAAAAAATATTTTGATGGATACCCCAAATATTTGAAAAAAATTAGATTAATAGATTTGGCCTCGCAAAATGTCTATAAGAATCCCTCTTAACACTGTAACACTAAAACGCTATGAGTATAATTTATTTTTATATGAAGTAGACTTTTATTCCTAAGGAACATATGATAAATTGAAAAAAGCAGGGTGACCGAGGCTCGCACTGATCCTTTTTCTGTCAGTTTTTGTGCGAACTTAAAAGATTTTTTTATTTAGTTGGACGGCTTTATGGTATGTTCTTCTTGATAAAAATCACTTCCAGAGGTTTTTATTATCTCCTTTAAAGTCGCCAAAATTCAAAGGAGGCTCGGGTGCTGCTCGCCATATTTATACGCACCTTTGCAGTTTTTCTTTTTCACGCCGTGAAAGAAAAGGTGGACGATTTATTTCCTAAAAATTTCACTCTTGTTCTCTCTCTCTTTCTCTCTCTCTTTCTCTCTCTCTCTCTCTCTCTCTCTATATATATATATATATATATATATATATATATATATATATATATATATATATATATATATATATATATATATATATATATATATATATATACGTGTTTCGATCACATAGAGAACTTCAAACATTTTTTCTTACTTACTTTTCGAATAATAAAATACTCATTTGATTAATATTTTATGTGAAAACGTTTTAGACAAAGCAGTGCTTGACTACACAATATTAATTAAAAACTCAAAATTTAGGGTTCATTTGTTCTCTTGTAATACATATCCCATATCTGTAAGTCTCATCGGCAATGACAAAATTTAGAAAATTTTAGCGAAAATTTAGGATATATTAATTTTTTCTGTCCAGTAATCACTAGATTGTAATACTAGTCCCGCTAATTTCTCAAGGTTGACTATCTTTTTTTCTCTGAGTACTCTTTGGAGTTAGGCACAATACCCTCATGTAACATTGTTTCGATGTTACCTATTTTAATGGAAGTTATAAATTATATATATTGTCTATGTTATTCATTTGTCTAAGTCATTAGGGGGATTTAGGTATAATTATTTCAAAGAGATTTAATCTAGCTTCTAAATACAATAGTAGTATACATTGCCCGTTTTATAGTACGTAAACTTGAAAACTTATCAGTTGGATTATATGGTCATTAAATTTACAAACGATCCCACATTAAATCCTCATTAAAATTAACTATTTTCCTTACACTTTAAAAGCTAGAAGTTTAGTTCCCTGTAATGTTTTATTCGAATAGTTTTATTGTTTAATATTAGTTCCTGTCTGTGATCTCAAGTCGTTAAATACTGTTAAAGACCGAGAAATATATAGAATTGGAAAAACAACGCAGCGCTTACTATCCAAGTATTAAATAATATCACGGTTTTATCCTCCACTTGGCTAAATTGATATTAATCATGCGATTCCTCGCAGAATAAAACTGAACCCTGATTCCTGTTTTCAATGAAATGAATTAGACTCCAAGGAAGGAATTTATTTTTCCAATTTCGACTTTGGATCATTAATTTTGCATATTTCTTTTAAATACAGAAATATTGTTAAGAATAAGGACATTTTAATTTTGCTTTTAGTTTTTTTTTAATAACAAAAAAGGCAATCTTTCCATGGAAAAACTAACTTTTGACTTCTAAACTCTAACATGTTGTCTTAAATTGAAAACCCTAACAAACAACAAAATTAACTATATTTAAGAAATTTTCTTTTTAATTTCAGATCAACCGCAATTTTGGCCACTGCTAACTACGATTTTATAAGCGTTCTGTGGGTATGCTGTACGAATATTACTGGATATTTTACAAAGAATTTTTTTAGCCCTAAAATACTAAGGTTTACTTAACACAAATACTTTCACAGCTGCTTCAATAAACAAGTAAACAGTACAATTATTAAAAGGAAAAACAAACTGGGAGAACTTTTTTGGATTAACAAAGCCACACTCGGTCAATCAAGAGATAAAAAGCACATATGTAATTGAAATTCTAAAATCTACTTTTTCTGAACTAACTGACTTCTCATAGGTGGTTCTGATAAGAGATCCAAGGGGGGGGGGGCGGTGGGGGCGATCGGGTTGGATAACAATAGATATTTGGATATGTCAGGTGTTAAGGATTTTTATCCTTGTCATACGCGTCAGAAGGAGGTTTATTATCACAAAGTATTTATGGCATAGAATATTATTTCGGTAATAAACTTAAATAAAAAGTTAATAAAAATAATATTATTTTATTTCTTATGATTTCTTAATAATTCACATACATTAGAAAATATAGATAATTTTGACATATTTAACACAAATCACAATCGTATTTTTATTATTTTTAATTTTGGCATAGAAATATATTCGTCCACATAATATTAAAATTTTTTTGAGGCTATCGGTCATTTTATTATTAATTAAAAACATTTTTTGGACATTTAACGTTTCAGTTTATTTATTTTTTAAACCATCTGCAGAATTACAATTACTCTAAAAAGAGATTCAAATGTAATTAATTTTTATATGTTACAGAAAATTTAAATAATAAATTGTTTTATACGCTGGTAAACATTACGTATCTAATTCGTAATCAAAGCCAGTGAAGCTATCTTCGCTCAAATTAATTGTAATTGGTTCCCCTATCTTACCGATCATGAGATCGCGTTTCCACATTTTCTTTTATTCTTTTATAATATGGATTTTTCCCAATTTTCTTCAGTAGTTTTATTCAAAAAAATTTTTCGAAAGTTCAGGTAAATTACCAATTTTGTGAGTTGTGTTATTTCCAGAAACTCTACCTTTTACTTGGGAGAGATATTTCCTTCTCCAACGGACATTTTCCGGACGATCTATAAGAACAGATTTCCTATCTGGTTTTTCCCAGTAAGTATTAAGTTCTTTGAGCAATTTCCAGAGCTCAGTTCTTTTAATTTCAGGTAAATTCCGATCTTCATTGTTTTTAATTACAATTTTTGTCGGCGGTTGGGATCTGCTGCTTATAATAAAATGTGTGTACAACTCCTTTTATTGCAGTTATCTCTTCTTCCAACGAGATTTTTCGTCTGTCTGTGATCGAATGTGGCTTGGGAGTACTAAGAATTCCAGTCATTTTTTTCTCCTTCAGTATTCGGTACATAGTAGATTTTCCAACTCCTGTCATGTTGGAACACATCTTAACAGAGCTTTTAACATTATTACCTAGATATTGATATCTTAAGGTATCATAAACATTCATCGTAATAAGTTTTTCGTTGAGGAAAAAATGCCTTGGTTTAACGACTTTGGAATAAATATAGATGTGAACGCCATATCTTTTGGGTATCTCAGTAATCTCAAATAATATATAAAAACAAGTACAAATAAGATAAATCACTAAGGACATACTATAAGGTGTACTTTGCTCACTGACAAAAATTAAATTGAACTATCAGAAATTTTATTATTGCAATAAATTTATAAAAGCTTACAATATTTAAATATAATTAAATATAATTAGATTTACGACAGTTCTCTAGATCTTAAATAACATATTGGAACGTGTATGCTTGCGATCGATCGCTCCACCCCTTCCGAAGAGCCTTGAGTTTAGGAAAATAGAACCGATTCTGCCTTTTCACTTCCCCACATACTGTACTTTTGTGATATCACCGCCCCAACCAAAGAGATAGGCTGGATCCGCCACTGATTGCCACTAATGTCTTAATTTTTTATAACAAAGGAAATATCTTAAAAACAAAAACTATATTTTATAGGGCAGCCAAAAAAATTAAAAATTCTGTCTAACCTCTCTTTCGCCATTTTTTGCCATTAATTTACTTAAATGGTTATATTAAAATCAATTTACTCTAATTTTCATTAGCTATTCCGGAGTATTAAAACAAAAATGAAAATATTAGTTAACAAATTCTGAAAGAAAAATAGTATTTGCATAAGCCTATTAGCATAATATAATGCCCGTTATACACGTCGATTTGTTAGACCACAACAGTCAGGTTGCCTTACTGGGATGTAGGAGTGAGATAAATTCAGAACGCATCAATTACATCATCTTGAACCAGGATCCTAAATCAGTGGGAGAAATATTATCGAGCACACCAAAATTCCGTTATTTGTCTTAACTAAAACTAAAACTAGAAAAGGAAGTGAACAGTATTGTGTCAACATAGTATTGTTGTTCTAATAATCTTTATAATTTATTCCAGTAGTATGACATATCTTCATAAATACCAAGAACAAGAACATTTAATACTTCTTTTTCTTTACTTTTCATTTTCGCGCGGCACCAGCCGACTGATTCAATCCGTGTCGCTAGTCACATGCCAAATGCTATTAAACCACACTAAATCGTTTCTCAAATGAGTAAAGGCGATCGCTATTGTCCGACCGTTCTCACTAGGTTGTTACATGTCCTAAACGTTATCTTATCACGCCAGACTGAATTCAGTATCTAACGCTGTAAGGATGTCTGTATATTGGATAGTCTAATTGGCCTGCTAGGGTGTTGCGTAACGCAACGATGACATCCGTGACTAACGTTGATTGAAAATGAGATAATGTTTTAGATTCTTCTTCAAACTGATAAATGGTTCCGTAAAAATAAAGTTTGAACGTATTTACAAAATAATTCCAATCTTTTTAAGAAGTTATTCTCCCGGCAAGAGTATTAAATTTATTTTGAAATTTTGTGACGAAAACACATTACGAATCCTGTTTAATAAGTCAAAAAAAGAATCGATTCCTGGATTCGACTCGGGAAGGAATCAATTTGTGTCCAGCTCTGCAATCAAGTAAGTCAGGGTAACGATATATTTTTTGCTTTAGATAATTTTTGATATAAACGCTTTTATTTACCTACGGCAAAGAACTGATACTGTATAATGGACTTAAAGTATATGTATAATCTTATTTATATGCAGATCTCGTGCAGAAATAGCATCAAAACAAATTATGGAATGGTATTAAGCCATAGAAGAGGCTCCTTTGAAAATGTGATAATTTTCTTAAAAGAAAAATAAATTATTAAATAATACCCATAGGTACAAACAATTTAGCGCATTTAAAATTTGGGTAGTTATATATGGTTAGTACGTTTTTATGGAATTAACTGTGTACAGGTTGTCTCACGGTGGCCGTCCATTAGAATATCTCGGTAAGTAATGCAGTTTAAATCCTGCAAATTTGTATAATGGGGCTTTCAGTGACACATTCTTCTGATGAAGTAACAGCGATCTTGTGCGACTTTGGGTTATTTCGGAAGTGGTCCGAAACTTACTTATTTTAAAAGGGTCACCCTATATGTTATATTTTTTTGTGTTCCTTTCTCCATTTCCGATCATTTTACTCAAAGTTTTTTGCCTCTGCTCTAGTCGTTTCTGCGAAAAAAATATTTTTTCCAAATTTGACCTTTAACAGGGTGTCGTCTAAAATTGAATATCGTCACAAAAAGAAAATAGTCAAACTTGGAATTTCGGTTGTAGGAAAATGACATTTTAGATACATGAAAGTAATAAATTTTGAGCTTTATTAAAAAATTTTACAAAACTTTATTTTTTCGAATGCGATGTTACGATGTTGATTCATTCAGTAGATAGGCAAGAATATTCCCTTATTTACAATTTTATGGCTTTAAAAGAAAGCGAAGATTTTATACGTGGAAAGGCCCAGGCGATAATCCGACACATATTATAAGAAATCAAATTGATTACTTATTGGTTAACAAGAGATTCAGAAATTGCATAGAAAAGGTTACAACATATCCAGGTACTAATATTGGATTGAACCAGAATCCTCTAATTTTCGATATTAATTAAGTTAAAGAAGATAAAGCAAGGTACTCAGCTGAAAAATTTAATATAGATAGAAAAAAAGATTAGGTGGAAACAGACATCAACAATCATATGAAAGAGATACATACAAAAATTATTTCATGATTTAATCTCAATGTTAATGTAGAAACATGTTATAAATAACACCAAATATAACAAACAACGATGGATGACTGGAGAAATATTAGGTCTCATGGAGGAAAGGGGAAAGTATTAGAACAACACAGAGGAATGTAAAAAGAAGCAAAAAGAGACCAAACAAAAGATTCGTGCAGCTAAGGAGAAGTGAATGGGAGACAGATGTATAGAGGTGGATGAACTAAAGATAAACCATGATACTTTCAACATGTGTAATAAGGTTATAGAAGTTTCTAGATTGTTTAACAGGAGGACCCCTAATATGCTAGTAGACAGAACAAACAAACCTCTCATTAAAGAGCAAGAAATTCCTAATGCCTGGAGTTCCTACATAACTGAATCATTTGAAGATCAAAGACCAAACATATCAGATGATGTTCATGGAGATTAAGGACCGGAAATTCTGAAGTCAAAGGTTCTTCATGGCATAATACGTGCAAAATACAGAAAAGCAATCGGACCAGACGACATTTCAATGGAACTCCTACAATTCATGAAGACAACATCGATATCATGAAGACAATATCGATATACTGGTTTTTAATTCTGTGTACAACATTGAAGACACACCGGAAGAATGGCTGAAAAATTTCTTTTTATAACGCTACCAAAAAAACAACGTGCCAAAAGATTTAACGGATACAGGTTAATAAGTCTCATGAGTCACACTTTGAAGGTTTTCCTGAGTATTATTCACTGTGGAATAAGGAATAAATACGAAACCGGCCTAGAAACCAGTTTGCGTTTAGAAATGCCCTTGGTACTACAGAAATGCTTTTTGCTGTGAATATACTTTTCCAAAAGTGTTGAGACCAACGTAAAGACATTTTCGTATACTTTATCGATTATGAGAAAGCGTTGGACTGGGTACAGCATGTGAAACTCATAGATATACTGAAGAATGCTGGTGAGGATGGCAAGAATGTGCGGATTATAGGAAATCTATATTGACGTCAGAAGGCAGTTGTCCGAGTTAATGGTAAGCTTACCAAAGAATGACAAATTCAAAGAGCTGCTAGACAGGGATGTATTCTCTCTCTACTGCTGTTTAATTTATATTCGCACAAAGTTTTTACTGAAGCCCTATATAACAAAGTATTTGAGGTTAAAATCTACGGTAAGCTAGCAAACATGATTCGTTATGCCGATGATACGGCCATCATAAGTGATTTAGTGGCAGTTAATTTAAGGTTATGACACACAGAAAATTGATATATGTTTTATCATGGCCTCCTTGCCAAAAATTACTAAAACTGATTGATATTTGGAGGAATTTGCGACAAATCGTAAATAAGCTGAAAACTGTTCTAGCTAGGTATAGGGAGCCTATAGGGACAGACAGGGATGTTCTTGCCTATCTGCTGATTGAATCGACAACGTAGCTTCGTATTTGAAAATTTAATTGTTTTTTAAATTTTTGATTCAACTTAAAATTTGATACTTTTCCTATTCCCTGTATCTAAAATATCATTTTCCAACAATTTATTATTGGCATATTAGGCAATGATATCCAAAGCCGAACTTCCGAATTTCACAATTTCATTTTTGAAACGATATTTAATTTAATTGTACCTGGTCAAAAAAACTTGGCATATGGAGTTTTGGTTGGCAAGGAAAATTTATATTTACCTCTACTCCACATAAAATCAGGCCGTATGAAGAAAAACTTCTATGTTTAAATGTGACAAGATAAAAAGAAAAAATTTTTCTTGGAACTCCTTTTAAAGAGGCTACATGTGAACAAATCGAGAGCAAGTCATGAAATATATTTCAGCATATTGGGATTTAAAAAATCTGAAAGTTTCAATTACATAAGAATTGTTGCCATCCGACAAAGCATTGGGTTGTAATATGCCATTGAAACTCTTTACTCCCATTTAATTTTTTTCCCTAGGAAATTTAAGTACAGTGACACATGAACATGAAGAAAAATTTTGCGTTGCTCAAATCAATAAATCTAGCTTCGAAAAATGGAGCGCTAATAAAGAATATAAAAGGAGGAAGATAACAGGATAAATATAGTCACTGAATCTATTTATTTATTTATTTTTTAATAAAATGAAAATACAATCCACTTAAGCGATTTTTTTAAAACAAATCAGAATTAACTTTCCGCCGTCCTAGAAATTGGTGAGTAAAAGCCAAAACCAGAATTGATATTTTGATTCAACAACATAAAAACAAAGAATTTAGTAAATTACTTTTAAAGAAAGTGTAATTTTAAAAAAGGCTTAGTTTAAGTAAAGTTTTGACTACCTAAAACCTACGTTAATTACAATTATTGTTGTTTTTTTGGGAAAGTTATTACTCTATAAAGTATCACATGGTAATATCACTATTATAAATCATAATACAGTGGTTAACTATTAGTAGCCATCAATACGCTGAGTTTTCAAATAATCAGCTCCAAGATGGTCTGCGAATGCCTAGATGAACTAAACGAATTAAGTAAGATTAATAAGGTCACCTTCTTTTGGATACCTGGACACATCGGGGTAGAGGGAAATGAAATAGTAGATAAGCTCGGGAGAAAAGGGGCTGAGATACCATTTCTGGGGCCCGAACCTTTCTGTGGAATCAGTAGCAGTGTAATGCTGGAAGAAATAAAAAGAGAGGAAGAAAGCAGGAAATCCGATTACTGGACGGATCTGCAAGGAATGAGACCAGCTAAGGTACGTCTTGGAAACTACGACCAGAAGAGATTCAAGTAATGCATAACCCTAATCAAAAACCAACTTAGAGTTATGACAAGAATCCTAACGGGCATTATCACCTGAAAAGACAACTCAAGAAACCTGGACAGGCAAAAAGAGAAGAGTGCAGATTTTGCGAGGAGGGGGACGAAACCTCGATTCACATCCTTTCAGAGTGTAAGAGGCTTTAGTAAACTCTAGAATATCGTTTTTGGAAGTATACCAAAGAGAATAGGGGGAATTACCGACTTTAAAACCGTTCAACATTCTAAGGTTCCTAAGGAAGATAGCACTGGAGGACATAGTCGGTATTAGGGATACGACTTGGCAGCTGAAGGGGAACACAATAGATCTATTATGTCGCAGTGTCCTGATCGCCAATTCTACACATATACATACATACATACAGTTCAGTACTATCATGTACCAGGGAAAAGAAATCTATTAATTATGTGTATAACATGCGAAACACAGCACTAAACAAAGAACGCGAGATTAGGGATTTGGGGATCACACAAACACATATAGAATATATTTGTAGAAGAGCGTCTCAAACTAACGGCTTTATTGTTAGAAATGCTAGAGACTTCAACAGTTATGAGTGTACAGAGGGGTTATTTGAGATATTTGTTCGCAGCATTTTAGAGTATGGTAGCCAGGTATGAAGTCCATATTATCAGTGCCATAAATATAGCATTGATAAAGTACAACAAAAATATAATATGAACACATTAGAAAAAAGAAGAAAAATTTCAGATCTGATATATTTATTTAAAGTATTGAGGAGTTTTACTGAAAATAGGGAGATATTGGAGTCATTGAACTTTAATGTGCCAATGTATAGTACGAGAAATCCAAACTTATTTAATTTTCCCCATGTAAACTCCAATATTGCTCTTAATTCACCCTTATATGGAGATTGTAGCTTATATAATACAGTGCAATCTGAATGTGATTTTTTTATGAACTGTCTTAATGCTTTTAAAGCAACTTTACATAGACACAAACAATAAAATGCATTTATTTATCATATAATTTTAAAAATAACTACTGTCAATACTTTGTAATTGGATTATTTAAATCTGTTAAGTGCCTATTTAAATAAATAAATAAATACATAATACGGAGCTATTGCATTTTAAATGTCAGTTAATTACCTACGTATATATCAGAGATACAAATTATTTTTTTACTTTTTTTTTATTAAAAATTAAAATACTTTCCAGCAGAATAACCTGGGGTAAAAAGTATAAAAGCTAAAAGAAGAGGTGTTTGTCATTCGGAATCAATTTAAACAAATTCACAAAGTCTACCGTTATTCCCAAACTTTAAGTTATAAGAACAATTTGGATTTTATTTTACAATTTAGAAAGCTTGAACAAATAGGATACGTTATTGTTAAGTCAACTACGAGTAGTAACAAATACGAAACCTTAATAAAAGTTCAACTTCCCCCACCATTATAAAACTTTATTTTCCAGAAATATAAAATATTTGTTAACTATAATTAAACTGTATTCGTACATTTTCTTTATTAAATAAAAACACTTTAGACATTAACGATTTCTGGTAGATTTATGTAAATTATTTAATTATAATAAATTTTATAGACCTACTAATAAAATTGAAATTTCAATTACACAACTTTAAATGATTACTATTAAAATTGAAAACGGTATTTATTAATTTAATTTTCTTGTAGTCATAATATTAATAATAATAAAATTAGTAATATTCATATCTTTTAACTTAAAAATAATTTTTACGACTGTGTGTATTAAAAGCTTTCTATAGTACGGCTTTATATCTTATCCTAATGTTACAGCTCAACCGATGCAAATTAATGTAAAATCGTCACCACCGAAATGTATCAAAAACTAAGCCACACTTATACACACAGTAGATTAACAAAATGCTTGTGATCTCTAGTTAGTTTACTTGGTACGTCTAACACTCGAGGTTCCAAATTATTCCGTGGTGTACATTGATAGTCAGTTGTTTGATATTCGTTAAGTTTTTCTGACATATTTATAGTGAGTGTGACATAGCATGAAAGACTAGAAACAGTTTTTCTATGTAGACACGTATTCTGTATCTATACATGCCATTCATTGCAGAAATACAATAAATTTAACTTCCAAATGATTTCAAGGGCTATTTTCAAGGCTAACCTTAATATCACTTTGATATGCTTTGTTTCAGTTCCTGCAAATTTTGTACTAATATTTTATATATATTCATATATATATATATATATATATATATATATATATATATATATATATATATATATATATATATAAATATATATGAATATATATATAAATCAAGATGGCGTGTCCAATATGGCGCTTCCAAAGGACAAACTTTTGGAAACGCAGAGAAAAACAATTCATAGAATTCTTTGTAGCCGCCAGCAGAATATCGAAATTTAAAATGACGTATCCAGAATGGCGGCTACTAACCTCCAAAATGCACATAATGGCTTGGACCAATCCACTTGAAAGTCTGGTTAAGGGGGTTTATGACATCGTTGATTACGAATCTCTCATCATATCACCATTTAAAATGGCGTATCCAATGTGACGATCGTTGAACATCGACATGTTTATTATGGGTATAAAGAAGGGTAAAATCGAGATGAAAGTTTTTTCATGGGTTATTTTCACTTAGATCAGTTTTGAACATTTGATTTAAGAAAGAAAGAAATAACTGTTCAAAAAATGTTTGAAGTCAAAATACTGGAAAGCGGTATGGCTACAAGCCTTGAAATAATTAACGAACTAGCGAAGACTAACTGGAGAAGAAAAATTTAACTATTAATTTAGGGTGAAGAAACCATAATAAGAAACCATTTATATTCACCTTAATACCTCCAAAGTAGGACCAACATCTATAATACCTCGAAAATAAAAGGTCTATGACCAACTCAAAAAATCTTTTATGGAGAAGATTATATAAAATTTTATTTATCTTTTTGGCAATCCTGCGAAAGAGTGTTAACCTTTCGTACACTTGGTTTAGTAGCAGAAAAAATCCCACTATTCTGAAAACTACCTTTGGAAAACCGATAATGGAAAATGGAATTTACACGTTATTTAATTATCTCAAAATGGCATTGAGTTATTCCATTTGCAGGTAAATTATTTCTCTTTTTTTTTTTAAATGAAATGTTCAAAAATATAAACAACTTTCATCTCGATTTTATCCTTCTTTATAGCAATAATAAATATTTCTGTGATCAATGGCTGCCATATTGGATAAGTCATTTTAAATTTAGATATTCTGATGCAAGATTCGTAATCAGCGATGTCATAAACCCCCGTAACCAAACTTTCAATTAGATTATATCCTTCTTTATAGCCATAATATGTATTTCGGGGATTATTGGCCGCCATATTAAATGCGCCATATTAAATTTTGACATACTGTAACCAGATTTGTGGTGTACGTACCGAAATATCACGAACTGTGCCTTAAAACTGAATATTTTGCCGTCACTATGAATTGTTTTCGTCTGCGTTTCCAAAAGTTTGTTCTTTGGAAGCGCTATATTGAATCCGCCATCTCGATTTTTCGAAAAAGGCCACGGTTCAAGAAGAAACTACATAAGTATAGCTTCAAATTGAGCCAACGAGCCCACATAGAACTCTACATTGCGTCAAATTTATATATATATATATATATATATATATATATATATATATATATATATATATATATATATATATATATATATATTACACTTAAATCTTAGACTAACATTTAGTTAAATATATTTAGCACAACCAAAAAAATAATAAGCTTTTCGTTAAATTTTGGCTTCGTCAAAATGGCCACCCTTATTATTAATTATTTGTTTACAAATTTTACTTATTCTTTTTATTAATTTACTGAAGTATTCGGAGTATAGTGACTTCTTTGTAAATATTCGCACAATTATGCTGAACTCAATGGACCTCAAATCTTTACCTTTTCGGTCAAATTTATTCCATACTAACGCAATAGGGGTAGATCTGGCGATTGTGATGGTCGACTAATAATTTGCAGCACTTTTTTGTTTCGTTTTGCTCCAGCAATCCCTGACATAATTTAGATGAATATTTAGGGTCATTGCTTTGTTGAAAAGCAAAACTTCGGCCGATTAGATTCATTTTCTTAAAGTATTTTCAGATAGCCGTCTTTATTCAGTTTTCCGTCAATTTTGATCATATGACCCGGCCTATTATTACCAAAGCATCTCCAAGCCATCAAGCTACCACCAGGCTTAACAGTCTGCACAGTACACGCTTCGGAAGCTCGTTCGTCTCGTCATCTGCGCACAAAAACACATCTATTAGATCTAAAAATCATCCGTCCAAAGGACTTTTTCTCAGTCTTCTTCTGTCCATTATTTATGTGTTTTCGCCCACCTCAGTGTATTTTTTTATGAATACTAGTTAACTTCGGTGTTTTGGCTGCTACGCATCCTCTCAAACCAGCAGACAGTAAACTTATTTCTATAGTTGTCGTTGAAACTGGCTTTTCTCTTGTTTCAGTTAAAGTAGCGGCAATTTGAGGCGCAAATAAATGTCGATTTCGTGTCGATAACATTACAACGAACTTATCTTTCTATTTTATTGTAGATTTGGAACGTCCAGATATCTTTCGGTCTTGATTTCCTCCAGTAGCTGCTTTTCGTATAAGAGTATAATGTACTCCTTTAAATGAAGCGCCGATCTTTTCTGCAATTTGGTGTATAGAATGTCCTTCCTGGCTCAAAGCAGAGACAACACTCCGTTGTTCTTAAGGAATCTGTTTCATTTTTGCCATTTTATGCGCTTATCGACTGTTGTAACTACCACATAAATATCACAAATAACACTGAACTCTAAACTGATTTTTCAAATTATATACCCATATTTAAGAGATTAGACTCTATTCAACAGAAGAACGATGACTAAAGCGGCAAATTCTAAAAAATCAACAACTGGCAGTGTAGCAACCTTTGTAGTCATAAAACACGTGTATCAGTCTTTTTTAAAAATAAGGGACAATTGATAAGAAATTAGTAATTTTGTTCATTATTGTTATGAGCACGGTCGTAAAAATAGTAAACTCCAATAACAACATGTTTATTTTTACTTTTTTATGTCGACTAAAAATAGGGTTTCCAAACTTCTGAACGGCAGTATGTATATATATATATATATATATATATATATATATATATATATATATATATATATATATATATATCATTTTTCTTTATTTTGTCTTGTCTTGGGTTTAGGTTCTATATTCAATAAATACACAAAACGATTGACGTTTCGCCCTTTATTCAAGGCATTTTCAAAATTTTTTCTTAAAAAAATATATAATTAAAATATACATAAATCACATAAAAAATATATTTACTATTTCGAAAAACAAACAAGACACTTAAAAACAGTAGTCAAAACTTTAAAATTTTTTAAAAATACTTAATTTTACCGGTACATACCTTGACATTTTGCTGTTCTGTTACTAAATAAAATTTAAATTTTACATCGTTTACTGAAGATACGTGGAATGCGAATGTGTTTTATTTGTTTAATATTTTTTATATTTTACAATGCATAAAAAACAATATAAGGTATATGTTTGGTTTTATGTTTAAGAGGATATTCTATTTTTGATTCTTATTTGACCGGATCGAATACTTAATATTTTTGTTTAAATTAGGCTTGCGTAAATGTGGCTCAAATTTCCCATATCTGTTTTGTCGTTAACAGTGTTTTTATCTTTTTTAATTTCAATCATTTCCTTTATCTGTAATCTTTAGTAATTCATATCTTTGTTTTTTTTATAATGGTAATGTTATAATCAAAAGTATGTTTTTCGTCCTGCGTGTGTTTGTTTAACGCTGTTGAGGCGTTTTTTGTATATTATTGGCCACTTAATCTGTTCTTCAGTAATTAGCTCGTCATGCCTATATATTTTTTGGGACAATTTGTGTAAGGGATCGAATATATTATATTTGATTTATTCATTAGAGGAGTTTTACTTTTTAAATTTGTGAACAATGTATTTAATTTATTATGTGACCTGTGGCATACGATAATATCATGCTTTTTTAAAATGTATTTTATTTTTTCTGACAGCTCACTAGTGTAAAGTAATGCAACATATTTTTGCTGTTCATGTTCTATGTATTTTTGTTTTTACGTTATTATAAAACTTATATGTTCGTTTATCAGTTATTTTGGTGATAGTCTTTTCGTTGAAATTATTATTTATTAGTGTCTCTTTTACTTTTTGCAGTATTTTTGGTCGGAATTCTGGAGATGTTAGGGAGATAGCACGATCAGATAGACCGATTATAACGCTATTTTTTTGAGTTTTTGAATAATTAGAGAAATAGTTTAGATATATACCTGACCAAGTTGGTTTGGTGTACCATTCAGTTAAAATTTTGTTTTTTCTGTAAAATTTAAATTTAATTTATTAACAGAACAGCAAAATGTCAAGGTATGTACCGGTAAAATTAAATATTTTTAAAAAATTTTAAAGTTTTGACTACTGTTTTTAAGTGTCTTGTTTGTTTTTCGAAATGGTAAATATGTTTTACATGTGATGTATTTTAATTATATATTTTTTTAGGAAAAAATTTTGAAAATGCCTTGAATAAAGGGCGAAACATCAATCGTTTTGTGTATTTATTAAATATAGAACCTAAACCCAAGAAAAGACAAAATAAAGAAAAATGATATAATCTGTGGTTCAAGAATCAAAGAACATATACTTATATATATATATATATATATATATATATATATATATATATATATATATATATAAACATTATTTTTCTTTGATTTTGGACTTTCATTTTTAGATCTCGATATCCCGTAGACCATTAAATTTATGTAAATAATACATAATATATGTCGAAAAAAGGCCATGAATTCAAATATTAAAAAAAAAAATTAAACCGATTTGCCTTGAAAAGTAAAAAACAATTTTTATATTATAATCAATATCAAAATTGTAGATTTCTGGATTTACTTACTATTCTCAAGTAAATTAGCTACAAGTGATTAAAAAAGAACCAAAAAGAAAGTTCTGGATAGTTATAAAGTTTAATTTGAACTCCAATCATTCTAGTTTAGAAATATTTCCCGCTCAATGCGTAGCTGCATTAATATTATATTTCTGACAAAGTACTCGACTAATTCTTCTAAAATACATAGGTACCAAATCAAACCGGATTTAACATTATATCATTTCACCTCACACGTACACTAATTAAGACCAGCAGTTAGTTTCGCATTCGTTACTTTAAACTTTAAAGCTTTGGCTGGTTCTAATGTTATTTTAATCATTCTTAATAATTCAAGCAAATCACACCAAAAATTATTATTGCAACATAATTAAATAAAAACAATAAATAATTCGTAATGTAATAAACAATATTAACATTTTTTAAATTAAAAATATCTTGCCTAGTAAAATAAAGATGTGATGAGACAATTGAGGGTTAGAGATAATTTTATTGCTCATGCTGTCATGATTAAGTTCTGTACGGAGCGTCACGTTTTTGACACTTTTAGAGGGTATTGGAGTTATTATCAAATATATAGTGTTGCGGTTTTCACTTTAGTGTCCTACTTTTTAAAGTTTTTGTTCTATAAGGCGATTTTGAAAACCTTTGTTTCTTAGGTACATATCGTATTTCCATTATGCGTTAATTTATCAAAAAGATAAAAACCGATTTTCATAGAGTTTTTTATGTAGAGTTTAGTGGCTTGATCAGTTTTTTCTAAAAAGTCTAGTTTGTGAGATATTTACCAAACTTACGAGTTTTTAAATAGGACACCCTGTATATTATTTTAGATATTGATTAAGTATAACTTAGGCTTTTCGAAAATATGTAATGTGTTTAATTTACTTTGAAAAATAAAATCAGAATTTGATATTTTCAATAATTTATTTTATTTTTAACAGTGGGCATGGCCAATTTATAAGAAACAAACGCAAAATTTTGACAATAATAATTATACGAAAGATAATGACTTTAAAAGTCATTTTAATATTTTTCTATATTTTGAATTGTAAACACTTAATTAGTATTAGATTTTTTACTGTCAACAACACTGGTATTATAAAACCAGAATATTGAAATTTGAATGCAAAGAAACAAAAATAACATTATTTCATAAAATTAAAGTAACCAAGACAAAAAGAAACACTGAAACTGAAAACAGCCAAGGGTTTTTTTAAAGATGGTTTTCAAAATGACGGCCATTTTCTCGAATGCAATATCGACACAGTCTTGTTATTCTTTTAATTGCATTTAAAAGAATCATAAGTCTATTATGAAGAGTTTGGAAGGCCAAACCAACAGCCTCACGAAGTTCCACTATAGATTCATGTCGTGTCTTATACACTTAATTTTACCTAAAATCCCACAAAAAAAATTCAAAATTGAAAGATCAGGGCCTTAACAGACCAGAGTTTTGACTCGGGGCACCGTCTCGTTGAAGATAAATGGAACTGAAATAAGCCAATAGAATATTTTTAAGCATTCTGAAATAATTTCCTCAAAGATTTCTAGGTATCTACGTGCTGTGAGAACCCTTCATACACCCTGTACATTATGCGTCGGCTCAAAATAAAACACGATACACCAACCTCGAAGCGCCCTTGTTGTATCCTTTCGAAAATTAAATGATGATTTTCTGCAGACCAATGCCTCGTATTATGATAATTAAAAATGCCCGCACTTGAAAAGTAATATTCGCCAGACCAGATGACAAATCTGCCAAAAGATTCGTTGGTGCCGATTTGTGTGAATTCATTCAGCGTCAGATTTTGCTACACCAACTTCTTCCTTTATTTTTCTACAGGTTGATGAAGTTGTTGCTGCTGCGTAAAATAACACATTTGTTTATTTTCTCTCCCTGTCTTCTTTGACGTATGTTTTGGGACGTGGCTGAATAAAAGATCCGTGTTCAACTACATTTCTTTTTAAACGAGAAAATATGCTTGGAAAGGGTTGCCTTCTTTCTGGATACCTAACATGAACAAAAACGTTCGCCAGATATGAGAAGTTATTCTAATGATAACGCTTTAAATACATTACCAATTGAAATATAATTCAGAAGCTTCTTGGGGACTTTTGTTGCTTTGTATAAAACATACTAACATATTGTACTTTTCATAATTATCATAAACGTCCATTGTAAAGACAAAATAAATAAAAAGTAAAATAAAAACACCTACGTAACGAAAGTTTTGGATATCTGCTTTTTGTTTGTTATAAATTGGCCATGGCCTACTGTTACAAATAAATTAAATTGTTTAAAATATCGAATTCTGACCTTGCTTTTCAAAATAAAATAAACACATTACATATTTTTGAAAAGCCTAAATTATACTTAATAAATATTTAACTGCAACACTATATCTGATAATAATTTCAATACTCCCTAAAAGTGTCGAAAATGGGACACCCCGTACTTTTTATTTTTAAAAAGGGGCGTCTACTACGTTCGAGTTGTGTTACAAGATAGAAATTTATTTTAGATGGTTGATAATGGATTTGTTAGTAAGACTGGTAACATTATACTATGTAGTAGTACCAAGACTCGGTTGAATTAGAGTAAATAAGGTTTATATAGAACGTAAAGAACATTTCAAAATAAAATATTGATATAGAATAAGGATATAATCTGCTACGATTCATCCACGGAACTGTGAAATCACTTCATAGAGTGCACAAACTGGGATAATGGGATATTAGTTAAAATAGACTGGATAGCTAATAACAGACTAAAACAGATAAAGAGAAAACCAACCAAACATCGTCGGTTCCCAATTGAGAAGAAGAAAATAATAAGGACTGGTGAACAATTTGTTCAAAATGTTTTACACGTGTTAAAATTCATGACAAAGACATTTTGTATTTGTACAAAATAGCTACCGATGATCTAGTGGAGCAAAACCAGCGCTTTTCTTTGCGCGCATACATAAAGCACCGTTTGATGTCTTTTATCATGATGCGACCTTCCAAGTCTCCTGTTTTGCAAAAATTATTATCGTTAGAGAGTATGAAAAATGTTCAAGCTATAGGTGGTATAAAATATTTTAACTTCCTAATAAGACATTTACCCCAATAAGTAAACACTAACAAGCACGCCTGTCATTTTTTTTACTTGAAAAATGTAATTTAATATATTAAAATTACAACAAGCTTACAGTAGATACACATGCATTGGTGTGAACATGCGCTCAAGTGAACGTCCCAGTAGTATGAAAGCATTGTATATATCCAGTAGTATGAATACATAAGCTTCTCGATAGTATCAACCAACTGTCAAACTCTTATTGGCTGCTCTATAAGCAATACTTCCTGTCATTGGTTATATTTGTGTAATTCGGTATTTCCCTTCGTGTCTATTGGGATTTACTGGAGAGACACGCAGCGAAGGAAAGCATGAAAATTTGTGTATTGTTCATTTTTATATTATAGTGGTTAGTTAGTAAGCTTGTTGGTGAGTTTATAGTAGTTATGTAAAATGGTACAAAACCAAGAAGTTTTTAACTCTTTATGAGAAGTCTAGAATCATAGAAGATTATCAAAATGGTATGAGGGTAACAATTTTATCTAAAAAATACGAAATTGCCAAATTAACTGTTTGCCAAATCCTTCAAAAAAACGACAATTTAATAAAAGTTGTAAACCAAAGTATTAGGCCAAGTAAGAACACACTCTTAAAACGCAGAATATCCAACTATGGAAAGTGCTGTTTATAAGTGGTTTGTTAGACAAAGAGAATTACGGTTGTCTGTATCAGGTGAGATTCTTAAACAAAAAGCTATTCAACTACACGGACGTTTACGGATTAATACTAAAACGTTTAATTCAAGTGATGGATGGCTGCAAAAATTTAAAGTTCGATATGGAATAAGTTTGTAAAAATGTCTGGTAAAAAGATATAAGCCTCAAGGAATGTTAGTCCATTAACAGTAGACTTTTTTGATAAGATCAACTTGACACATCATCAAATAAACAACGCTGTTGCCTGGCAAAACATATATTATGAGTTCTGAAAAAACTGCATCAGGTCTTAAACAGTCCAAGCAGAGAATTACTTTTCTTGGCTGTGCAAATGGATCACATGAAATTACTTCTTTGATACTTAGCAAAGCAAACTCAACTAGTTGTTTTAAAAATGTTCAAATTTCATTTATAAAAAAATTAAAATGAATGGATGACCCAGGAAATTTTAACGATTGGTTTTTTAAAAACTTTGATCCAGGGGTAAGTTATAAATTTATTAAATTTCAGTTTTTTCCATTTTAATATATTTACAGTTTTTTTAGGTAAACGCATTTTTAAAAAGTCAAAAATTCCCTGAACAAGCAATGCTTCTGTTTAGATAATGCTGCTTCTTACCCGACAGAATTAAAAACGGAAGACGGTGTTATATTTGTTATGTTTATGCCGCTGCGTAAAAATAAACTGTATCAAACAATAAATATAGTTTCTTTGTTAATTTCACAGAAAAAGGCACAAACCTACTTCATCCAATCGTTGACTCACCCTGTACATATAGATAAAAAAATATATTTTATAAAATCTTAACGTTTGAATTTTGAGCCTCTTTAATAGGTAATATAATGCAAACAGAAAATAGTAATTATAAAATATTTTTATTTATTATGAATAAATCATACATTAATATTAACAGTTTATTTTTTAATTCTCCGTTAGCGTTTTTTCGTTTCCCCTATTCTATGAAAACCATTTATATAATTATATGCGTAATGTTTACTGTTAAGCGTTCTTAGAATTTAATAAACAAAGAATTAATGTCTAGCATGTCTTTCTTCTTATTTAGCGATTAGTGTAAATATCATTTATTCTTTGGTTTCCACAATTACAAAATAAATTATACCTTTGCTGAAATTATGGCCATATATTTCGACAAAGTATAGCCTGAAAATCTATAGGTTTTAAAATGTACTTATACTGAATTGAAGAAATTTTTTTCGTGAGATTTGGAAAATAGTAAATTTGTGGGTAAAATATACTTTTTGAGAAAAAGAGTCATTGAAAAATTTTGTGAATCAATAAAACTCATGAATATAATTTTGTAGCTGTCTTTTGTAAACACAGTTAATATCGAAATGTCTTAAATCGTTATGCCATCTTATTGGTGGGTGCCTTCTGTTTTTATCAGCTTCATGACATGGCCTCTATTCAATAATCTATCATCACAAATTTTAGCAATGTTCGCCCCAGTTGTATTTAAGAATAGCTATTCTTGCTACATTCATTAACTTTGTTCTTCTTTGAATATCCATATTTGGTTCACTATCTCTCAGTGAAAACCCTAATATTGATCTCTTCATAGTGTACTATATCACTTTTACTTTCTTTGCTGTTTTTTAGTGTATGGTGGTTTGGGAGCTATAGATTAGGACCGATATTACAAACTAATTAAAAACGTCTTTTTTTTTTAAAAAGTATGCCGCAAATTGTGGTGCTCAGCTATGTTATTTCTATTCTTCTACTAAGTTCATATGTTTTCTCGGCTGATGCGTATCTCATAGTCAGTAAAGGGTAGGCATCTTTTGTAATCCCGACAAAGGCATGTCTAAAACAAGAATGTCGATCTTTCCTAGGTGAGTTATTAGTTTTCTCCCTAGTCTTATTACCTAGGAGAAATCAATCCCACCTCATTTTTTTGTCAATGTATTACAAAATTCACACTTTCGCCCCCACCCATTTTCCAACACACTCAGCCCGTAAGAGAAATTACGGCTTAAAACCGCATTAAAGAGTTTAGACGATTAATTCTATAATTTTTGATGAAATCTAAAGATTAACTGAATGTATTAAAACAAATATAAAAATAATTAACAAATATGTATACAAAATCCTATTTTTCCCTAACCTCGAAACCTTATGAAATATAGAACTGCCTAAAAAAATAATGCCTTATATCTAAAGCCTACAAAATAGAGATTTAGTAGAGTAAATATTTAAATTATGGGGAACTTTTATATAAATAGAATATTTGGGTTCCTTCATTTTCGTGTAATTTTTGATGATTACTTTGATAATTTAAATAAACCAGCAAGTTATAGATATTTAAAATTATGTGCAACTATTGTTCATATATTAGTTTTTGGTGCATGTTGTCTTATATTTATAATATTCTCTCGTAATAGGAATATTTTGAGCATTTTTTATGTCAGATGTATTTTTCATGTAATAGACATTGATTACAATTACTTAAAAATACAAATTTGGAGAAGACTAAGCCACAGAAAGAATTTTCAATATTGGCATTTTTAAAAAGGCTAAAAAATGGTACTAATGTCGTAACGAAAATGTTTCAATTGAGATGTCGAGCACAAATCTGCGTTTAAATAAACTTTTTCTAGTCGAAAAGGAAATAATAAAATTAAAATACTGTAAGCGACTTTTATGGTTTGCAAATACTTTTATTAGTTAATAACTATTTAAAGTTTAAGGACCATTAAAATCATACATTTTTTTACAGTTGCAGGTCTTGCAAACTCATAGTTATGTAACGAGGTGATAATTATACACGATATAATGTGAAAAATCAACTTATTCTGCAGTCTGCAGCTCGAATCTTATTCATGTCGTAATATAAATGGTACTTTCTTATCCAGAACAATGTAGCTTTTCTAAATGATAACATTATTGACTATATTGGCAAAATTCACTAGGAGAAAAGTCTACAGACTGAAAAATGTGTCTGATTTTAACATTTAAAATTATTTTCACAGAATAATTATATAAAAACAAAAATTAAATCGGATTTTATGGCACTGTAGCTCTTGTTAAAACAATTAACGCATGAAATCATTATATTGAACTTATGAGTTTTATACGAATCTGGCAATAATGTTGACCTGAGACCTAAAATTGTTTTAGTTTAGTATGTGTATACCCTCGTCAAATGGTAAAATTCAGTTGTCAAATATTTATGAAATGATTATTACCTGTACAGAGACCTGACTAGACAAATTGGAAAGTAACTACAGAGATTATGAAAGTTGTAGCAAATTCAGACACAATTGAATTAGTCAAATAATATTACTTTATTTTGTGTCTAGTTATCTGTATCAAGTCGGTATAGTTTTAGAAACATCTAAAAAAAAATAACTTTTTAATTTTTTTAATTCTTATTTTTTTTTGCAGCGCAAAAAACAAACTGGAAAAGTTTAGATCCTGTGAGTATTTTCGTAAATTTTGGAGATTTTAGTTTTTAAAGTGCATTAAATATGAAATAAAGTTACTTCTCTGGTCATTATTTCATTATAAGCATAAAAATGGGTTTCTTTCTTTACTGCCTGTTAAACTTTTAAGAGAACTGATACAATACGTTTTTAAAAACAATTTAGGAAGAAGAAAACGTCATTAATGTGGAAATATTATAAATTTTTATACATAATAAAGAAATAAGTTATAATTTAGGTGGAATGGAAGACAGCTAATTGTTTTATGTTCCCTATGTTAACCTGGTAGCGTTTCTTAAATCGCATTCATTTGGTTAGAATCCACAGATTTCAAGAAATGTTAAAAATTGTGTGTCCTTTTGATCTTTTTAACTGTATATTAACAAAAATATACAGAGAGTAAATTTTTTTTCTTAATATTATCAGAAAAATCTAATATTTCAAAAATTTTGTGTAGAGTAAACTTAACCAACCTTTATTTTTATATCCCGTAAGTAACAATTCCTTACTGTGATAGTATAATTTTTTTTACCTAGTAACAACTATGCATAAAATAGAAAAACATATATAAAGTTTTTCACTGGATAGATTTTACGTTGGAATTTAAATATGAGGCATAAGAAGGAGCCTTCATTCTATATTGTTATCATTTATATCCTAAAACTCAGAATATATTTTACTTTAGAGTGACATGTCCTTTACATATAAGAACAAATTGTTATTTGGGGCTTTCTAGTTTCAAATATAGCCATTTTTCTCGAAAAAAGTTTCTTATGGCTATCCAAAAAAGGTCTTGATATATGAAAAAGTTTTAATTTTTGATTTTTTAATAAATTTAAATTTAATACTGACGAAGAGTCGAAAACTCTAGAAGGCTGCATTTAAAAATTTATGTTTTCTTCTAGGACTCTTAATGAAATGGACAGTTATTTTCTATAAATTTGGCTTTGGTTCTTTCCTCAAGCGCTTTTCATTTATTTTATGGTCTCGTGAGTCATATCAAGAACGAAATTCACAAAAAACAACTATCCATTGATAATCATCGTTAACGTGAATTGTGTTTTTTATTTCTGTTGTCTTAATGCCAAGTCGGCTATTATTTAATATATTTCATTTCATATTCATTTTATGGTCTCGTGAGTCATATCAAGAACGAAATTCACAAAAAACAACTATCCATTGATAATCATCGTTAACGTGAATTGTGTTTTTTTATTTCTGTTGTCTTAATGCCAAGTCGGCTATTCTTTAATATATTTCATTGATTTTCATAATACCGAGGAGTTGTATGATTTTTTGTTTTAAAATTTGCAAGTAAATTTTCGCTAATTTTGAAAAACAAATAATCCTGGTAGTTTATAGGTGGATGACAACAGGATAAAAAGTTGAAGCTAAAGTGTTCCGTAGGAGTACGGGAGTCAGAGATTTATTTTCTCAGAAAATACTCAACGGTCTTTCAAACAGAAATTTATGCTAGTCTGCACTCTGGTCATGTATATGAGAAGAATATAAACAAGAATAAGACAATAAATATCTGCTTAGACAGAAATACAGCAATATTGGCACTGAAGTTTAATGTCGTAATATTGCAACTCCACGAGTGGTGCTTGAGTGCAAGAATGTGCTGGATGGTCTGACAAAGAACACCTGCACAATCATACTCGTCTGAGCCCTAGGTCACTTGGCTAAATATGAAAATGAGGAAGCAGATCATTTGGCAAAAACGGGTGTTTGTGGCTGAGCCATAGGAACTGCAACCAATTATATCTGTTCCAATTGATGTTGGCAAGAGGGAATTTTTAATTCTGCTATTGGCAAGCAAATTTATTGAATTCTGGGGCGAGGGAGGCCCTTAAAATAAGGTGTACTAAGTAACACATAACTGGATCTAACGCACGATCTGCGTTAGATTGACATTATGGACAATTCGATGGGCAGATTATGTACAAACGGTGACGAAACTGTTAACCATGTCCAGAGAATATCCAGCACTCAACGGACTATGGCAGAAATATTTGGGAGTAATATTATCCCCTGAAGCCGTCAGGTAAATTTAGTTAATAAGACTGCTTCAGTTCATGGCGAGATGGCACAACGAGGCCTAGGCATCGACAATCCAGTATCACCACTCTTTGTTCATTCATTCATTTATTCAAAGGTCGATTTTTATAATATGATATAAGAATCCATTATAAAAACAAAATCACAAAATGGAAACGGATCACAAGTGAATATTATGACAGGATTTTTTATTTGTCTACTATATTTTTCTCATTCTTTCGCCATTTCAGTACAGCCTACAAGGTCTGGTCCTTAAGATATTCTGCTGACCTACTTCTAATCTGGCATATCAACTTTAGTCTAGTATATATACCTACTAAATGTTCATAAAGCATGTAACTATGTTTAGATAAAGTGTGGTAGAACTTCATTCAAAGTCAAATATGCAGATGAATCTCCGGTAATCATTTCGACTTACGAAAATATCGATTACATTTTCTTGTAATGCAGGACTGACGGTGAGAAATGTAGTTCAGTTGGATAAACATACTTGTATCATACTGTCTAACACATTTTAACAAAGCATTTATATATGAAGAAGGTGTCTTTAAGATGTGTGCGACATACCAAAAACGAAGTGTGTGGTGAATTCAAGGATGCTACTGGGTAGGTTTGGAGAGAAGAATGAACAAGACAATCTTAAAAACTCCAAGCATTTGAAATGTGGTGCTAACGTAGAATTTTGAAAATATCTTGGGTGGATAGAGTAACGATAAGATTGTGCTGGAACGTATGAAGAAGGTATGTGAAATAGTAAAAACGATAAAAAGAAGAGAACTCGAATATTTGGGTGATATTGTGAGGGGATATAGTATTTGACTAATCGTGTAGGAGAATATAAAGGAGAAAGGAAATGTAAGAAGACGCAAAATATCCTTTCTTCAAAACCTCAGAGAGTCGATTGCAGTTCTACTGAACTATTTAGGGCTGCAGTAAACAAGGTTAAAATAGCTTTGATGCTATCCAGCCTACGATAGAAGAAAAACCTTATATAGGAGAAGAACCTTAAGAAGGAAAAGAAGGGAGAACAGATAATACTTTCTTGACAGGTTCATAACATCGATACATTACTAGGACCCTGAAACAAAAGTAATAACCCTCCCAAAAATTCAGAGCACACATGTCTACTAGAAATGTTATGGGCTTCATTTTTTGAGACAACGCTTTATTATGCTCAACTAATATCGAAATTGCATATAAGCGAAGAATAACGTAGAGGAATGTTAACAAAAGATGTGTGTGTATTAGATTAACCAGAAAAAATTAAAAAAAAAATATAGACTTTTATATCAGGATAATGTGACCAGTCATCATGTATTGCCATGGCTGCTATCAAGAAAGCGAAATTTGAATTATTTCAGTACTCACATTTCACCCAACCTAACCTTTATATCAATTGTCTTCAAATAGAAGGAAATATTCATAGTAAGAAGTTTTCGTATGAAGAGGTAATTACCGCCATAAATCAGAGAAGGTTGGATGGATAGAAATATAAGAACATCCTTAGGAAAAGAGTATAGAGATTGGAGGCAATTATGTGGAAAAATAGGTTTCAGATTTTGGCTAATTCTTATTTTAAACAGCTTAGCCGTAAAACGGTGAAAGCAACCCTCGTAAAACATTTATACGACTAATATACCATTAAAAAATTAAAAAAGTACTGTGACGAATTCAGAAATATTCGAACAAAATAAAAATGTCCTATTTTTGGTTTTTATTTATTTTTGTCGTTCTTTAACTTATATTTTTACTGCAGTGGCTATAATGTTATACATAATTTTGTAAGCAGAAGAATTGGCGGAATGGTTAAGTTCTAAATGTGTATTCGATGAAAATATTTCTTTGCTGGATATTCTGCACTTTAAGATGCAACTTTAACATATTAATTTTACTCAGAAGTTCTATTTGTGAAGTAACTAACGATTTCACAGTTTCCTTCATTCAAACATTTCAAGAACGAAGGTCTTTAACTCTGCATTTCTGGTCCTTAACGATTCTAATTATGTTTCATCATAATTATCGGCATCACATTTTTTACAAACAATCGCATTATAACTCACAACATACACATTCTTGATTCGTGTAACATAAGCTGCATGATAAATGATATTACATTTAACACACGTAACATCACCTTTAACAGTCTGTGAAGAACTTGCACAGATTTTCAGAAGTAACTTGAATAAGTTCTGATCGACAATTCTCACGATCATCACTCGACACTATGTTGACCTAACCTTTTCATGTAGATTACGTCAAACATAACATGTTATTTTTCTCCGATGTATTTTTAAAATCAGTTTTCCTAGATATTTTCAAAAGCACTGTAGATATTTTTTTAACAGTACGATTTTTTTATATTCTTCAGTAACATCCATACATATCCTTGAATATGTTTACGCCAGTGTTTTTTTTTTTTCAAGACATTGTTAGAATTACTATTTATTTCTGAGTAAAAATAAATGCTTCACGGAAGTAGAAAACAATCGCTTTACCTTAAAATGTATTGTTATACATAATCACCTATCGAAATTCAACGAAAGATCTAAAGCGGTTGCAGACACATATATCGAGGAAAAACCAATTTAACTTTATCTCAAAAATAAAACAGTTGCAGATCTATCTTGATATGAACTTGCAAGAATTCATACTTTTAAGTATTATAATGTAATTATAAATTGTTAGAAAACTATCGTATAAAAAATTATCGATTTTATTCAGGAGTTTCAATAAGTATCTCCTAATTTCTCGAGAACATACAGAGGAGATCAAAATAACCCTATTTTGTCATAGAAAAAAAATTCCCAAGGTTCCCCTTAACGGAGATACAGAGCCCTAAAGTGGTACCCAGTGATTTACCTTATCGGCTCTAAGTTTTGAAGCGACTTATATAATTTAATGAAACTTTAATATTTTATAGAGGCCACAATAACTCATTAAATTATACTACAGATCGACTAAACTGTGATCGGACTTGCATTGTCTTTATTTTTATTTATTTTTATTTTTACGACGTTTCGATTAGGTTATATCTCTAATCGTTATCAAGAATAAACTGAATATTTTGTCTTAAGACTACGAGCTTATATAGGGACTGTGTCCATTGAAGCGCAAAGTTTCGCTTCAATATACACACCTCAAAGATTTGATGTTACAAAGTAGTGGTTGCCAAAGATTGGGTATCTCAACACTCGGTTTACTGAAGATTCCATTATTGTTTTTAATGTATGCTGTTTCTATAAATTTCCTTTTTCTCATATTGGGTTCCAAATATATTGCCGCAGCCTCAGACCATTTTATATGGTGTTGTTTATCCCAGGAGTGTTCTACAATACCTGATCTCGATGTTTCCCCTTTTTGTGTATGAGTTTTATGTTCCTTAATTCTAATTTCTAGTGGTCGTTTGGTTTCTCCAATATACATTTCACCACACTCACATGGAACTTTGTGAACACATTCTTTCTTATCTAAAACTACCGATAAGCGAAACACTCAAATGCTACTAATGTTAACAGGTAAAAATAAAATACGCGAGTTGTGCTGATATGCTGTGTACTGTTTCACTCTTCGAAGGCAAGAAGATGTTATGCTGAAATATTTCCAGCTCAGATATTGTCAAGTCCAGAAACCTTTCAAAGAACTAATCGGGGCTCAATTACTTTACAATATTATAAAAATGCAAAAATAGTGAAAACGTTTAAATGTTATTTTGGCAAATGTTCAATATGAGCTCCACGTACTTCAGTACATTTTCTTATTCATCAAATATTTTCCCGCTGCACTGCAAACAATATTCTGGCATTATTATGGATTTAGTTAGAATGCTGTGCTATTCTCGCTAGCGGTTCTTCTCTAGTATTTACTGGTATTGAAAAGAACCAGTTAATATTCCCAAAAGTAAAAGTCTAGGGACTTAGGCGTGGAAACCTTGGTGGCCATAAAATAGGCTCACCTCGACTTATCCATCGAGGAACAAAAACGTTAGTTCAGTGTTGACATACTATACAGTTAAAATGAGGTGGAGCACTATCATGCATGTACCACATTTGCATTCACCTATCAAGAGGTACATCTCTCAAATAAATTATTTAAATATTGCTTCAAAAAATGTAAATAAATCTCACCATTGAGTATTTCTTCCAAAATAAATGGACCTATAAGGTTATTTCCGATGTTGCCAGCCCACAAATTTACAATAAACCTCTGTTGATGTTTGTTTTGAAATATTGCGTTCGGGTTTTCATCAGCATAAAAATGTAAATCGTGTGAGTTTATTATGCCATCTCTTGTAAAAACGGAATCATCGATAAACAGAATAAGGTTAGAAAAATTTAGATTTAGGTTATGTTGCAGTATAAACCAATGGGAGTATTGAAGTATTGCGGGATTATCATCCGGAGACATAGCGTGTACTTCTTTAATTATTAATCATCTGTTACCTGTTTCATTTAGGCTTCGATCAGCCCTTTGAAAAATTTTTGGACTCGGCAATGTTCGAGCTGGAAATCTATCAGCATAAAGTCTACTTTTCTTCGAAGAATTTAACAGCTTTTCACCATAAATTAAATACATATCAGCTACTCTGCGTAAGAATATTATTCCATTTTTTAAAATTACTTTTACTTGGCAGCGATTTTGACAAATTGCGTCAATAGTAATTTATTATATAGGTATTAACAATAACAACATGATTTTCACCTGTTTGCGTTTAGCATTAGTATCTTTCGAGCATTTCGCATAAAAATCCATTCATCTCGAAAGCCGCCAGTTTTATCGAAATGAATTAAGAGTACCTTTTTTTGAAGAGGAATGATCAAAGTATTTAAAGTTGATACCTGTCAAAAATCAAGCCCAACGAGTGTGGCTGCAAGTCCATTCCTGACTTCTCTAGTGATGTAAAACATCTGCTGTAGTATGCTTTAATGAGTCTTTATGGCTTCTATAAAATATTAAAATTTCATAAAATTATACAAGTTGGTTCAAAACTGGGTACCCTTTTAGAACTCTGTATTTTAAGGGGCATTTTAGGAATTTTTTTTCTATGGCAAAATAGGGTTAATTTGACCTCTCTTGTATGCTTCCGAGAAATTAGGAGGTACTTACTGGACACCCTATATAACTATTGACAATTTTTTTTTCAATTTGGTGAACTATTCAACCCAGGTCACATATGCGTTTAAAATCGGAAACTTTTTATCTAGTTTACTCTGTATAAATTTTGATAGTTAAATGGAATAAATAGTTGTATTTCAAATAATTAAAGTGCAGTTAATTATTATTAAGGATATGAATCAATGATTTCTGAATACCAGATAACTTTCTATCTAGTTTAGGATCATAAAATTACAGAATACCCTATATAAATTTTGATAGTTAAATAAAATAAATAGTTGTATTTCAAATAATTAAAGTGCAGTTAATTATCATTAAGGATATGAATCAATGATTTCTGTATACCAGATAACTTTCTATCTAGTTTAGGATCATAGAATTACAGAATACCCTGTATAAATTTTGATAGTTAAATAAAATAAATAGTTGTACTTCAAATAATTAAAGTGCAGTTAATTATTATTAAGTATATGAATGAATGATTTCTGTATACCAGATAACTTTCTATCTAGTTTAGGATCATAAAATTACAGAATACCCTGTATAAATTTTGATAGTTAAATAAAATAAATAGTTGTACTTCAAATAATTAAAGTGCAGTTAATTATTATTAAGGATATGAATGAATGATTTCTGTATACCAGATAACCTTCTATCTAATTTAGGATCATGAAATTACAGAATACCCTGTATAAATTTTGATAGTTAAATGGAATAAATAGTTGTGCTACAAATAATTAAAGTGCAGTTAATTGTTATTAAGGATATGAATGAATGATTTCTGTATACCAGATAGCCTTGCGTCCGTCTAGCTGCTGTAATTAGAACACAACAACGTAAAAGTAAATCAGACATGTATAACAGGTGGACTTGAATACTGGTATATAATTAAGGTTTTTTTTGGCTCAATTAGTTCATTAAGATGTCAGACTGAGTCGTTAGTGTGCAGAGTAAAATTAAAACGTAACTTCAGGATTTATTTTTATTTTATTTTGTTTTATAAAAATAGTAAAAAAATTTGGTATATCAACAATTATTTGTCTAGTGCAATAATGACAAACAATCCTGTTTAAAAAAAATCTTGGAAAGCATCAACTATATTTTAATTGGGGAGTGCATGTCTTGTGGGTGTATTTTATAAAATATTATTATTAGGCCGGCGGAATTAGCCTCTGTAAAAAAATTTAGTGTTAGTAGATTTCTGACCTTCAGAATGATAATAGTAATTATGTTAAAAATTGAAATGTGTAAAAAACAGTTTTTTCAAGTTCTAGGAAAAGCTATTATTTTTCAGTAAAAAAGTTTCAAACAAAAGTTGTGGGCATTAAAAATACCTACAAATCGGACGATTTGTTTGTTAGTTATTGTAAAAAAAAACATGCTAAAATAGCCATTTTTTCTACTGTGAATAAAAAATAGAAAAATTTATTGCATTCATTTTCTACTGCACCGAAAGGAGCCTCTTGCTGCATACAATAAGTGTGCAAAATTACAAGTTAAAATAATTAAAACTTTTTGTACAATTAATTTGTTAGTAACTTTTTATGTTTTTTTTTGATTGTTTATTCTCAACGATCTAGAAATCGTACAGCAGTGTGCGGGTGTGTAAATAAAAGTTCAAGTCTTATACTAACAATAACAAAAATGAACCAAATCAGTTGCTGATTTTAAACTGTTGAAACAGATAAAGGTGGAGTTCGTTTTTTCATTATAAACAAATAGAATAACTCTTGGCAATTGTTGATATCGAAATGGCGATAAGTGGACGTGATAGCTCAGATTTTGGCGCACATTTTGAAAAAAAAAAATTTTTACGTTGAGATAGAGTTTTTTTTTCTCAAAAAATCGTTATGGCTTTGTTTATTAGCATTAAGAGATTATTTAAGTAGGAAGAGAGATAGTTAAACTACTGTATGCAGCAGTTTTCAATTCAATTATTTCAAAATTGTTGATGTTGCAATAGTTTAGCAGTGATGGGAGGCGTTCTTTCAGCCTGCGGCTCGCGGAAAAAAAAAACATGACTAGGACGCTTTAAATTCGGATTATCTCGGCCAATATATATATATATATATATATATATATATATATATATATATATATATATATATATATATATATATATATATATATGTATATAAATATAAATATACTTCTGGCCTTTGATAGTCCAGTTAGCTGTAGATGTAGTTTGGCCTAGGTGAGTATTTAAAACAAATTTAAACATTTGTCTTTGTAGTAATCATCTTTATATATGTAAGGTTTTTTTTTTATACATTGTCTGCATTTTGTGCAAGTTTTGGTAATTTTAATGACATTCTTAGTTTTACTGAGACTGCCAGTGACCTGATATTCGATGCTTTAAGATTTATTGCTTGATTTTTATCGCACTCACGAGGCACGCCTTTTCACGTCGTATACAATGTTGCGAGCATCCAAACCACCTGTCTTACATTATTTATTATTTCTAAAATGTTTTTAAAAAGAATTTTTAAGTTACAGGTGGTACAAAACACTTAATTTCTTTATTGAATAATTATATATATATATATATATATATATATATATATATATATATATATATATATATCTGTATTTAAAAAATTGAAATGTTGAATCTATGAACATCTGTTATAATTTCCTTATTTTTGATTTTTATATCAGTAAAAGCATTGTTGAAGCAAAATTTTATGAAGAATACTCTTTTGGTTAAGTGTTAATGTCAAGGTTTCCGTTTTCTGGATCCATTATTAACTTCCTTTTTTCTTGCAGCCGCCATGTTGGAACATAATTATTTGAAACATGACAAGTGCATAGTGGGTCGTGAGAATATATTTGAAATTGTATCATTATATACGTAGGTTATAAACAAAAGTTTTTATTTATATTATAAGAATTAATATTTTATTATGAAGTTGGTTGCTATGTGGAAAATTAGCGAGGGAAACTTCACAATATGACATAACGCAATTTTTGTTTGCCTTAAATTGAGGTCGGGTTGGCAACGGCGCGATTAAAAATTATTTAAAAAAAGGGATTTTTTTCCAATTATGCGTTTTTATGTTTTTTCTCTATGGACTCGAATTTCGCAATCAGATTAACAAACGATTATAAATTTTCGCTTAAAAAATCAAAAAACACTACTTTACCACTTAAATTGTTAATAACCAAAAAAGCGAATAATATTTTGGCCTGGTGCCCTTGAAATTTTGAATCTGTTCCACAAAAAAACATATAATGCGCTAATGTCAATCGAAAGAAATTAATGTAATTTTAATATGGTGAATACGGTTAACTTGGTGTGAGGTAAACACCTTATTCACTCCTCCACCTTGATTATTATTACCCAATATATGAAATTTGTATAAAAACTGCGATTTGGAGCCCAGTTGTTTGGATTTAATAGTGAGTTATAGGTTTCGTAGTTTTATAAATGAACTTTGGTTTATATTAATTCATAATACTCATGATTACTTCATTTTCGATTGTTTAACTCATCATATTATCTCGTTAAAACAATCAGTATTTTGTCTGCACCGTATGCTGAATGGATAACAGTTCTATACCGCTCATACAGTATTGAAGAGTGATACAGAAGGGAATTCTCCCTCTCTTTCTATATGCGTACCGCTTTGACTTTCATGCAGCCCTACTCTATCTATAACTTGTATAATGGCTCACCGCTTCAACAAATATCTTAAATGCTATTACAAAAACTAAATCGTTTCCTAATTAGGGCACTAACTGAGTAAGGAAGATCAGCGCTAGTCGACCATCCTAATTAGGTTCCTATATATTAGATTAATTTAGTTCAAAACGTCCTCCGACGTCCTCCAATTTCCAGATTACGTTGCTCCCTATCTTTCCAGAAATATTTTTCAAGCTCCCTCAGTCCTTTTTCAGATTTTTTTTATCTTCCCTTTGTTTTCGTCGTCTTGTTTTTCGCAGACATCCTTCGTACGTGTCGGTACTACCTTAGTTATTTTAGTCTAATATCATCCACTATGTCGTGTGTAACTCCTATGATTTCTCTGATTCATTCTCCTCATTTTGGGCTTTCCTGCCGCCCGTCTCCAATGTTCCATTTCAGTAGCTCTAAACTATCTTTGTCATTTCATTCATCTACTACATCTACAACCCTTCACAACTAGAGTCTATATATATATATATATATATATATATATATATATATATATATATATATATATATATATATATATATATATATATAGGGTGTTTCATAAAGAGTGTCCGGGTACCATATCTTAGGAAATGATAGTCCAGGAACTTTGGGAAAAATCCCGTTATGGAATGTGTCCAAGAGAAATTGCTGAAAATAATTTTTAGATAGGGCAATAAAGTTAGGATAGGAGAGGAAGGGGAAAAGTCAACTGATAAAAGTTATCATAAGTTTGGTTTGGCTGAACCGAATTTGATAAACTTGGTCTCGTTTAAGAAAGGAAGGTTTGACAACTAAAATGAAATAAATAGCTATATGAGAATGATTTTCGCGGCGCTCGCTAGATGACGTTATTTGGAACCTTTTTTTACTTTTTTTATATCATATTCGGAAAGTAGAATAAATTTGCAAGAGAAAATGTTAAAAAAAAATAATTTGTTCTTTTTATTTGTTTCGTAATTATAGCCAAAAGAATAATTGATATTACGTTACGGGAAAAAGCAATTGTTTTCAAAGGTCCGTGGTCAAGCTGGTGTTTTCAACGGAGACGGAGACATCCCCCAGTGGGCGCTGAAGTCGGGCGACAGTGTATTGAAGGAATTAATATTACATACCTTGAAATTTTTCATCTTTTATTGTCGCATCAGTTTTTAAAAATAAAATTTAGAGTTGTAATTAGTTTTACTTTTATCCATAACAAGTCTTTGCACGTTCGTAAGTAATGACAACTACATCATTTAAATCTATAAAAAGTAAGAATCTATAAATTACTTTCATTACTCGAGGTATGCCCTATAATCATAAGAAATAATACAAATCATTAATCCTAATAAATAATATAAAGATGAAGAGTTGATAAGTAAATCTATAGAAATCGTGGCAAAATTTGTCTTTCATCATGTCTAAATCTAAGAAGAAATGTAGCACTACCTATGTCAGGGCGGATCTAAAGGAGAAATTACCCTCCCCTCCAAGAGCAGTTTCGAATTCAGAAAACATAAACTTGCCTGTTTATTGCAATAGGAACGTGGATTTCTCTGACCCCCCTTGCTGATTTTGATAGCTTCGGCGTAGGACACATTGAATTAATTCTATCAAATCACTTTCGCTTGTCATATGGTAGGGTCTTGTATACGAATAGGGTGGGGGTAATTTCGATCTTTCCTTTACTCTTGTGATATCGCTTCTCCCTCCCCCCCTCCAACCTGCAAGAAGAGAGGCTGGATCTGCGCTTGATCTATGTATTTAATTCGCCAAACAAAAATTCAAATGAAACCATGAAGTGTTCCAGACTATACTATGATTAAAATGCATGCTGATATAAAGAACACATATTTTCAAGGACTGAAAATAAATATTTGGAACAGCCAACCCTATATACTTTTTTGCGTTGTCCTCTAGAAAAGAAGATGGTGGAAAACTACAGACAACTAGTAAAGAATAAATTTTGCTGGCGAAAGGTGTATAAAAAACTATATTTCCTCATAAGCATGTATCAAACAACATCAAGAAAATTCCTTTGAGCAATAACTCAGTATAAAGAAGAATTTATGAAATGACTAAAAATGTTGAAATGTCATTTACTTCAACCCATGCAAATATTCCATTCAACTGGATAAGTCAACTCTGCCAAGTAACGAAACGCTACTCTCATTATAAGTACGATTCATATAAGAAGAAAACCTTTGTCAAGAATTATTTGCTATAAATTTGGAATACAATGCAAAGGAAGAATCGATATTCACAGTGGTAATTATGAATTTTTTTCCATAGAAAGAAATTCCTATTCATAATATAGTAATGACGAGGCATCTCAAAGGTTTCATAGTGCATTTCAAACAACCAAATTTACTCGCTGTAAATTGTGTTATTCATCGTCAGCATTTGGTTGCCAAGAATCTGAATAAACGCCTGCATATATCGCTCTATTCCGTTATTATAGAGGATTAGAAACAGTTTATTGAGAGACAGTCTATTTAGCCTACTATGTAGTAAAATGTTAAAAATTTATTATTATCTTGTTGTTTCACACAGAAGTTCGCCGACTCTCTGAAAGTATTGGTCTAAATCGTATGTTCAACTCAGTATTAAATTTCCCTGAAAACAGAGACAAATAGCGTATCAACTTGATTACATGCAAAAATAACATCGCTTATTTGGAAGACTTATATCAAATAGTTAACGAAGTAAATTTATAACTGTAAGGTGATGAGTTGAATTTAATTAAAACTGAAAACATCATAGCTGCTGTTAGGTGAAAAATTCTTCAATTTAATATAAATTTAGGTAGAGGTACATACAGTCACTTTTAAGCATTGTCAGAAGTGTCTGCAAAATGAAAATATTTACTTACTTACCGCAATGTTCTTCACGCTAATTTCACGGAGAAGTTCTAGGATATTCTAAACATGAACATACCGAATTGGGTTTAAACCCTTTCTCAAATGCAGATTCAGCGGAATTATCAAATTTAGAAGAAAAACTGGTAGAAATCATAATTAACGAAGAATGTAAAAATAAAATTCCTGAAGAGTTCTGCGACGCGCTTTTTTGACATTTTTGTTTCTGGTTTTTGCAGTCTGCCCTTTGTTTGAGTTGTTATTTATTTTTTAATTTTTGAAATTTCAATTATTAGTATTTGTTCTGTTGAATATTGGAAAATTATATAATCATCGCCTCCAGAGTTCCACATAGAAGATTCTTAGACACTGGGATGTGTCCGGGCCACCCCTCTCTATACATCATGTTTGATTTAGTTTCACACACCTATGTTGACTTGAGCAATGTGATGCTTGCAATACTTAATTTTTAACAACTCTTGTACCACACAGTTTTCAGTATGTGACTAACTCAAACTTAGGAAGTGTAGCTATTGGAGACATCCGCTACGACCTTTACCATAATTACCTGATTTAATACCTTTCTAGTTTCTAGGTATAGTAGGAATGTAACCATGTACTTAAACAATTGAGTCTAAATCTGGACTCATATTATATACTATAATTTAAATATTGTATCACTGAAGAGAACAGCATTATAGAAATATTTGTTCTATGAGGGTCTATATATTCCACAAATAATAAAACGCACTCCTAGCTTAAATGTGTTCAGCAAACTTGCCACAGAATATTTTAATAAAAAATTGGAAGCAACTAGCAAAAAATTTCTTTTATATAACAAATGTATTACAATATAAACTAGCTAACTGCTAAATAAAGTTTGTTTATCCGCTGCAAAAATTCGCTGCAACAATTTTGTTCAATATTTGACCATTATGGTTTGGAATTGTCACTGGTTTTAAATTTCAGCCTACCAGGTAACAGAAAGTGGGCTAGAAACAAATTATAAGATACAACAGAGTTAATAATTCATAGATACAGATGTGAATCTAAAGTCGTTTAAAAATAAATAGATAGAATTTTGTAGAAAATTCCAAAGCTTCTTTGATAGTTGCCGTTTTAGAACAAGACAAAACTAAAACCATTAAAATGAACTATATACTCGAAAACAATAAATCAGAAACTACAAAAACTAAAAGCATAATAATAATAATTTAAATAATATCATTTTTGTGTAACATGACCACATTTTTAAAAACTACTATAACCTCTATTTGGTAGCATCCTATTAAAATAAGTTAGTAATGCCCGGCATCGACCGATCTTTTTAAAATTTATAAAACGTCTCTATCAATTAGATATATTTGCATAGATGTTTACAAAAATCGCAAATTTAGATTTGCAGTGTTTTCAGGTGGGTATTTCAGTAACCAATGAAATATTTTGAAACTAAACAACAAAAACTGATGATTCACGTAAATTACTAGCTCGCTTTTAACGTTCTGTATCATAAAAATAACTTAATTAGCCATGCTTCCTTCAACACTTGGCGCCAGCATCTTTGCTAGCTATCACCATATTTTATAATTTATATATTTTCCAAATTACCAAAGATTATTTTGGCAAAATTTGCCAATATATTTAGGATACTATAGGCTAAAATTTTACGTAACGAAAACATAAGCGACCTATTAAAAAAATGAGGCAGGAAATACGACAGCTAACGCCTAAATTAAATAAATTATCGTGTATAACGTTTAGATATTTTTTAACGGGGACGGAACCTGTATTTAAATTTAACATACAGTATATAGAGTATGTCCACGGATGAGGTACCGCACTCTAGTAAACTAAAAAACAGTGTTACTTGTCGTCGAATTTCAAAAACAGTGATCAGAGTTTACAGGCCGTTCAAAATATTGAAAAATATAGAAATAATCTTAAAAAATTACACTTATTTCTAATTTTTTTACAAATTTAATGTAAGTTATTTCGAAATAGAAACAAAGCCTGAATATATAGTTTATATATAAGAAAAATTAAAAATTAATTTTTACCAAAAAATAAAATTTTTGAGGTAAATTATAATGACATTTCTATTCTTGATGGAACAGGTAAATTAATTAGAAAATAGACACTTTTCTGTCAATGTCTACATAACAGACATTATTTGTGTTTTGCTAACAAATTGTTACTAAATAACCTTACTAACCTCAGAATAACAGATATACCTAGTAAAATGTTATGGAATTGGAAATGTATCTTATCGAAATGCTATTGAAGTATTCAATGAAGAGGACCCAAATGTTTATGTGGCGCGAAAATCCGTGCGTAAATTCATTCAAAAATTTGATGCTACTGAGGATGTGAAAAATATCAAGAAGGTAAAAAGCAGTACAGTAATGCCATCTTGATTGTTCTTGACTCAGTACAACAAAATTTTAAATTATCCTGAAGGAAAAGAGTAGACACCTTAGGTACAGTTAGCAAGTCGTAAAATTCGTAAGATTTTAGTAAGCAACAAATTTTTAGCATTCTAACCTGCTCGTCATTTGGAGTTTTGTTTGATAATGAGTGAAAAAATTTTAGTTGATACATTCTTTTATAGAAAAATTTTATTTTGCGAAAAGGTAACTTTTACAAATAAGAAGGTATTCTCTTCACAAACTTGTAGGTACTGGGCACAGGAAAATCAGAATTTTAGAATTGCTGCTCATGGTAAAAAAGTTTGATGGGGCGTAATGTACCATAGAATAATTGAACTACCCAATACAGAATTTAAATAAAAATTCGTATATGGAAATTTTAACCAATTTTGTTATGACCGAACTGGAGAATGAACATATAAAGTTTAGAAGAAACCTTATTTTTCAACAAGATGGATGTCCCGCTCGCTTTACATTAGGAGTGACTGGTTAAACATTCATAATATATTGGCTATTTTGGGCCAATGGACTGGCCTGATTTAACTCCATTAGATTATTTTCTATGGAGTCACTTAAAACAAAAAATTTATGACAATGATTTTAATGACAACATTGACCTACTAAAAGATAAAAATGTGGAATCTGTTGCAACTATAAATTCTGATATGATTGCACTGTGTACGAAGAATTTAGAAAAAAATTATAAATATGTGTATTAGTAGAAGGTAACATGTGGAATAATATTTTTTTTATTATTGTTAAGATTACACAATATTGCTTAAAAAACAAATTAAATGTACATTTACTTTTTATATTTTTTATTAAACTAAATTAAATTTGTAAAAAAAAATGCAAACTGCATTATTTTTTAAGATTAATTCTACCTTTTTGAATATTTTGAATACCCTGTGTACGTTATCATGACTTATTTTGATCAGTGTTTTTGAAATCCCAAGACCAGCAAAACTTTTTGTTAAGAATGACTTTTCCTCGGAAAATCAAAAATATTTAAATTTACGAATGTGAGGTACCTCATTCGTTGACACAGTATATATATATATATATATATATATATATATATATATATATATATATATATATATATATATACATCACGTAGCCTGGTATTTCCAAATCGAATTTTCTTGCCCAAAAATATTTTTCATCGTCGGAATGCGACGAAAATGTGCATACCGGGGTTTTTAGGATGCCGATTTCAAAAATGCAAAAAAATTTGTTTTTCGAAATTCAAAATGGCCGATGAAAAATGGCCATCGTATTTGTTTAAAAAAATTTTTTCATTAAAAATTTAAATTTTTCTTTATTTGTTAATAAATCGTGATATTGAATCCGATATTGTATTTTCAAAATTCAAAATGGCGGACGAGCACAAAATGTTTTAATTCCAAAAAAACGCTGTTCCCGATTTCGTTAGATTAAATGGTCAATTTTTATTGGAAAAACAAATTTTTATTGATGAATACATAAAAGTATACTTTTCACACACTACTTATATTAAAATATTTTTACAAGTAACTCGTGTGACTCGTCGAGGGCTGATTGGAACACTCTAGTTACAATCATCGGAGAATATATCGGTAATTCTGCCGATATTAACAATTGCAACGTTTCCTTACTTAATTTTTTAATATTCTTAGGTCGAAGTTTACTCATATCTCTAATTAAAGGGTATGAAAATGCCAGAAATCAATGGAAAACATGTTCTTTGGTTTTTTTCACATGATATTTTCCACGAATTTGATTCCATATATTTCTTAAAACCTTTGTTTCTCGCTACCTGAGCATCTTCAGACAACTTACAGATCGAAAGTTCAATATGTAAGGGTGCTTCCTTCGTTAGCACAAAAGGGGCCATAAGTTTAGTTGAAGTTGATATATCTTTTTTGACGGCATCGAATTTGGTTGCGAACTAAATGTTTCCGAGATCTTCGTGATAAGAAATATCTCTTTCCTTAAAAACGACATTTCATTATATCCCCCCATAGTTGGTTTTAGTCCTGAACAATGCTTAAAATGCATATTTCATTGTTTTGAGATAAATTATAAATCAATAATTTACATGTCTTAAATGGCATTTCCCCTAAGTGTTGAAGACGATAATTGTGACAATACGCCCATGGGGACGAGCGTGTTGAATGAGCCTAGTATAAACCAGTTTATACTCGGACCGTCCTTAAACTCCAAACAGCCGAGCGCTGAAATTTCTCGGGAGTGTCCCAACTAAAACTGCTCTGAAATGAACCTCAATTGAAACTTATTGCTTGCTCTATAAGGACCATACAAAATCACAATGGTATTTTATTCTTTAAGTCTACATAAAAATTTTAAGGTACAAAGAAAACGATTTTACAGGTCAACATTTGATCCCGAATTCAAAAATGAAAAATGCCAGATTTTCATTATTGAACCATATATATCTTGACGAACAATGTTAAGAAGAAATTTTTCACTAACACTCAACAAAAATTAAAATACGCATATCAAAAAAAAATGCTCACGCGGCAGGACTCCAAGCCCGTTAGACACGCAGGAGTTTCAGCTTTAACTTTCGAACTGATCCCCTGCTTCGAGTAATAACCCTAGGACCTTGCGCTATGGGATTTCAACTTAGAAAAGCCTCCTCTACAGCATCCGAATGAAAAAAATTCTGAACACTGATCTTCGAATCCGTCATTTTTGGCCACGGAATCGAGATGTTGAAACACCGTGCGTAGTGAGAACAGTCGCAGATAATCGTAAGTGACCAGGATATTTGAAAGATTTGGTACTTATGGGTAAGTGTTTTGATTTTAATTCGAGAGCTTTTCTGACGAGTTTTGTTATTATGTGTCAATTTCGAGAGTTCACTTGAAGTGTCATTTATTATTTATTTGTTTTATTTCTTATTAGTCGTGTCATATGTCAGAAACCATGTTGATTTCTCCAAAGTTTTGCAATATTATCCATGTTTACACATAGTGCTTATAATGCCTTTTACGTTGTTTATATTTCGTATTTTAGCTCACATTTGAATCGGCATAACAATAAATGACTTTATGAATTTTTTTTATATAAATATGCTAAAGAACCAAAAAAATAAATAATTAATAGGAATACTAATTTTTAAACTTTTCAAAATAACGTTGTTCTTAGTAAGGCTACATTTTTATAATATAAGGATATCAATTTAGGTTCATAGTGATTTTCATTACTATTCATAATATAATTAGAAACCATAATAAGAGAGGCATTAGAAACATTACGATTCTTTTGCTAATTTTATCCTTCAACATAATGACTTTTCAGTTCTATTGACGTGCACTACCTGAGCTGCATACGGCTTTACTTCATTCGAAAAAAAAAAGTTTCCTATTGCTATTCAAAGCAAATTGTCTGCAAAATGACCTACTTGAAGAAGCTTCCTCGAATTTGTTCAATAGAACCAAAACTGAACTATCAGATAGGTGGTCTTACCTGTGAACTTTCGTTCCGTTGGGAATTCACGAATTGTCACGAAGAGGGAAAACATTTTTGAGAAATAAACCAGGACATTTTAGACCAATGGCCGTATATAGTTTTGTTATTGTTATACAGGAGGTGACTATTGTTAATCCAGTACTTTTCTGAATTCAACAAAAATAACTCCTGGTTTGATCCCAAAAAATGGTGACCATGAGCTTCCTAGCTAAAAATTTTGTACATGCGTTTTGGAAGGGAAAACCTTATAGACCCATTTATTGCCAGATCTTAGTGTTGTATCCAAGTTTCATTGTCTGTCGCTATTTCAGATAAAAGATGTATTTAATGCTTTAAACATAACAGACACTTTCCAACTACGATCTTCAAAAATTATTATTTCTTTTTTCTTGATAACATCAGGATTGGTTACGTTTGAAAATTTTTCACTTTTTAGGTTACCTTGAGTGAATTTACAACCTCACTAAAATTATTCCAACCAAAATTTTACTTTAAAGTATAATTATCTAAACAAATTAATGAATGAGATTATGCAAGAAATAAAAATATTGAAAGTGTGGAATTCGGGAATAATACTACCGATATATAAAAACGGTGACATGAAGGATTATAATAACCATAGAGGAATTACATTGCCAAGTGTTCCCGGAAAAATATATGGCAAGCATAATGGAAGCAAGAACAAGAAAAATAGTTGGGGACAATATATAAGATAGTCAACGTGAATTCAGAAAGGGAAGAAGTACAGACAGTACTTAATATTTGTAATAAACTTATGAACAAAGAAAAAGAGATACATGTTTGTCTTATAGACTTACAAAAGGTTTTGATTTTGTAAGAACAAAAGACATATGGAACGCTTTGGAAAAAAGGTAGATAAAAGAACAATAGAAATAATAACAGAGATGTATGGAGTGAAACAGGGTTGTGTGCTAAGGTGTTTATTGTTCTCGATACTGTTAGACAAAGCCATAAAGGAAGCTAAGTAATCATTGAAACTACTAAAAGTGATAAAAGTAATAAAGATTGAAACAGCTGAAAATCTACAAAAGAATTTAGAAATTTTAGAAAAGGAAATCACAAAGATAAATTTGAAGATAAACAACAGGGAGACCAAGATAATGATAATTGGATGATAAAGGAAAAGAGATTACATTAAGATATAAGAAAAAACATTGGAATAGGTGAAAAGTTATAAATACCTGGGAACAATAATATAAAGCCATGGAAAAATAGGTTAAGAAATAAATGAGAGAGTGAAGAAAGCAGGAAAAATGTTTTATATGATGAGAGCAACGTCTTTAGGAAAAAAGGAAATCATAACACAGGTCAAAACTGAAAGAACGGAAAAAGAGATAAGACCAACAATAATGTACGGTAGTGAGACATGGACAAAGACAGAAAAGACTAAAACACTTGTCAAAGTATCGGATATAATATTTCTAAGATGAATAGAAAATAAAGCCAAGAGAGATAAAATAAGTAATAAGATATAGTGGAATAATCTAGAAATCAAATCAATAACAGAAAAAATAGAAGAAGATAAGATTAGGTTGTTCGTCGTATGAACTCGCGAAAAAAGTATATGAGCTGCGGAAAGAAGATAGATAGAGTGGGAGAAATCAAACACCAAATCCAAGATGGAAAGAGATAGAAGAAAAAAGGCAAAAGAATTTGACTTTACTCGGGCTTTACGCCAAAAGGTAGAAAAGAATAGATTAAAATAAATAAGTATAATGGAGCTTTGTTCCCGTATACATTTGTTCGTGAATATGATTAGAGCACTTATGTTTCTTGGTTGAAAATTTAATGAAAATCCAACTCATTTTTTGTCGCAAAACATTTCGTAGAATAGAAAATCATGAATGAATTGAAATAAACTTTGACAAAGAAATAGATAAAGGTTGTTACTCTTTAACGTTAAAAAGTAACACAGTCATTTGTTTCTATCATGGCTATGCAGATATTTTTTCTAGTATTCCGAGAATTAGGAAAATATTTTTCTATTGGAAATATTTGTAAAATGGTCTTCCGGAACTTTTCTCTTAAAGTGAGTAAAGACGTGTTATAGAAACTTCATTACATAACAATAAGTGGGAAGGATAACCGGCAGCTTGGTAATGTTTGAACTGATCTATTAACTTCTAAAGATAAATAGAAATTATTTCAAATTTTTAAGTTTGAATAAAGATTCTTTTCAACTTAGAACTTACAGCTGTGATATTGCTACCTGTCTATTTTATGTTTTTAATGGTTTGGCGAAATTGGTTCTCCAATAGGAGTTTAAATTTTGATTTGGAATGATTTCCTTTAAACAAAAATATTTAAGAAAGTCATTGAATAAGATAAATCGTTTCTAAAAGGGTTAACAAAAGTTAAAGTTATGAGGTGCACCAACATAGATTTTTATCTTCACGAACAGTCTTACGGATATTCACTAATTTATGACATTGTATTATGTCTTTAAATTAACATATAATGAATCTATAATACAAATTTATCTATTAAATTTGTTTGGGACAGCTATTAGCTTCCAGTTAGCTTTTAAGGAAATTTATTTATTATACATTTGGTCTAAATCAACAAATTATTTAAAATGTGTACGATGTTTTTTAAATAATCGATATTAATTCAACATAGAACATAAAATGTCTAGACAGTTGAGATTATTGATTATATTTTGGATCTTTTATTTGGGATGCCTTAAATAGAGTTTGCATATCAAAACAATAACAAATATTATTTATTATAATAAATGACTAATGACGAACATGATTTATTTAACAATAATTTATTATTCCATTAAGTATTTTTGGTCAAATTTAACATATTTAGCTTCCCATTTCTTGAAGAAAATAAAATTGTTGGAATGAAATATTTTCTGAAGATTTATGATAATAAATATCTCTTTTTAACATTATTTAATTTTTCAAATATTTAGAAAATTACTGCATATTATTAAATACATCTCAAATATAAGAGTTTTGATGAGAAGTTGAATGTAAAAAACTAATACAAAAAGACCACTTTTCCGGGCATTACCCAAACGTCCTGCCGAGGATATACACTGTTATAGTGAAACCAATCACTATCAGATATGGGGCGAACTGGAGTGAAAGAACATTCTTGTCAAAAATGAGAGCCAAAGTTCACAGACTGTATGTGCATGAATAACAGAAGCAATGAAAACGTCGCACTTCTACATATATTGGTGGCAAAGAAGACAACATATATAATGATGAAGAATAGTCATTAAGCCAAAGCCTTATCTCTCATCTAGAAATAAGGAAGCCTGGGACATACCCAAAGATAAAACTAAAAAAAATAACTTTTTGAACGATTTTAACACAAAGTTGAGTCGTAGAAGTTAACGGGATAGAAATACCATTTTGAAACATAATAGAATACCAGAAATGCTATTAAATGGTATACAGATGGTTCTAAAACTACAGAAAAAATTGGAATAGGAGTTTAACTAGGAATCATACCCTTCAAATGCTTGGGCATAAAATTTACGCTGTTAGAGATGCGTCCGGTTCAATAAGGGAAAAAAACTAATGCAGACCAGCAATCAACGTCATGTCGGATAGTCAAGCCGTCATTAATGCGCTAAGTTCTCATGCAATCACCTCTATTCACATCCTTTCAGAATGCATCGCCTCGAAAAATTCTAGGGTGTGATACCTGAGTGTGTAGTAGATAAGAAATAGGATTGGAGTGTGTTTTAGTAGGCCGACTAATCGACAAAAAGGCAGTACAATAGATCTTTTACGATGCAGTTTACACATTTCTATTTACCCATATATACATACAAACAAGGGAACTTCTGGTATGAGTTTAGACTATTTTTTCCATAAAATAGCTTTTGGAGTGCATAACAAATAAAAAAATTAAAATTGGTATTTTATTTTTGTTTTTATTTAAAGGAATAATGTAAAATAAATTTTATCTTCAGACTATTCAGTTCATTATTGGGTTAAACCATCGAATTTTTGAAGATCTGACTACACATGTTACATATGTTACAATCTCCAAAAAAATTAAGCTCAGTTTTATTCCCCCTTTAATAAAACTAATTTCTCTTCATACATTTCTTCAAAATTTTAAGAGCTGTAAGTATATTGAATTTTTCGCTCCAGTCCGTGTTTTCATCTGGTATACTCAAAAAAACTGTAAAAGCTACGAACATTGATGTTTTTAAATGACTTAAAGTTGTAAAACGAATTTATTCTATCGCGAACATTTTTGACATTAAGGGTTACAATATAGAGGGTATCCTACAACGAACTGCAGCGATCGATATTTTGGAAAATAGACTTTGAAAAATTTGGCAGTTTGCTAAAGTTGATTCAGCTGAAATATTTTCAAGATGGTGGCACTACCGCTTAAACCGGAAGCTGATGCTTTCTTGCTTATTTTAAATGGAACACTCCATACATTTTATTTATAGATTTCAAGCAAAATCATAGATATATTTCATGTATAACGTACTGTCCTAACTGTTTTTGACATATTTTAAATTTTATGTCGAAAATGGCGTTTGCAGGCCTAAATATAACTATTAATTATTAACTTTAAATATACACTACAAGCCAGAGGAATCGAGATTGTTTATAGACAGTTAAACATTGAGTTTAAAAGCAGTACTATTGTATATCGGAAAGATTTTACCGTCTATTCTTGTTGGATATGCAGTTCACATGAAAGAATCATACGATAATATGAAGAACCTATAACAAGTTTAAAATACAATGAGCACCAATGGCAGATCTGGGGCTACTTAGAGGTGATTGCACTCTTACTTGGGTTACAGCTAGGTTACCCCAAGTTTTGCTGTTTTTTGTATGAATGGGACAGTCGGTCAAAGGCACTTCACTACAAAAGAAAAGGCTGGTCGGTTGAACAGTCATGAGAGCCAGGTGAAAAGAATGTACAACATATACCATTGGTACATCCAACAAATCTTTTTTGCCACCACTGTATATTAAATTGGGCCTAATGAGAGACTATGTTAAGGCACTGAATACAGATGGGCTAGCTTTTTAGTACCTGCGTCAGAATTCCCAAGGCTAAGTAAAGCAAAAACTATAGATGGTAATTTTGTTGGGCCACAGATTCGAAATATTCTGAAAGACAAACATTATGACAGCACATCAGATATTAAAAAAATGCTTGGAATGACTTTCGCCTCGGAAATAAAAAAGCTGACAATTACGTTACTCTTGTTGAAAATATGCTGTCGTCGTATCAAAAAATCGGTTGCAATATGTCTCTAAAGATCAATTTCCCACACTCACATCTGGACTTTTTTCCTGACAACTGCGGAGCTGTAAGGGATGAGCACGACGAACACTTCCATCAGGATATATCAACAATGGAGAAAAGGTACCAGGGAAAGTGGAATGCTTCCATGCTTGCCGATTACCGTTGGACTTTTGTTAGAGATGCTCCAGAAACAATTCACAAAAGAAAAGCAAAAGGACAGGATATTCAGTGTGTAAAAGAATGTATTTTTTATTATTTTGTTAAAAATAAAATTTAAAAAATTTTCCTTGAAAATTGCAACTAAGTTTTTAATTTCATTGTCATTTTTGCGTTCAGCCTCCCAAAATTAACGAAAAAATATAAGATACAACCAGTAAACCAAAATTTGTTGCGTAGTGTTATTATTGTTTGTACTCTTTCATCATTTCTTACAGCACAAAATACGTTAAATTGCCAGGTTTTTTAAAAATTCCCCAATTTTACTGCATGAGGATTTAAATCACTTCAAAAATGGGAACTATGTCTGTTAAAAAGGTAGTTTTTCGTAAATTTTGCTTCATCAGTCCAAATTACGTTGTACAAAAATCGAAGGACGTCTTGTATCATCGCAAAATTTCACTCTTTTCGACAAATCAGTATATTTTAGGCGTTGAACCAAAAATATATTATATAAGGATTTGATTCAACAGAATTCTATATATTGAGTTCTTCGAGGTTCCTGTTTGTAGAACCGCTTGTCTTAACGATATACCGCAAAATATCCCAAAATTGCAATTTCGACATTTTTATCATTGCGAATAGTTTCTTTTATGAATTTTTGCCTTAAGGATGCCAAAATTTTTGAATTTTCCAATATTCGTTTAACACTGTTTCGTGACGGTTTTTTTTTATCTGGATATCTATCAGCAAACATCTAGCATGTTTTTAATTACATTACCCATAGATAATAAACAAGTTTAAATAATCTTCTTGCCCATAATTTAATCACCCCAGCATCATTTTTATAAATAATTATCAAATGGTAAGAAATAGTAACATTTCTGAAGTGCTCTACTGTTTTCTTTTCGTCGCGTTTTGCCATCATGACCAACTAATAACAAAATTTAAAAGCCGTATAGCGTTTTTACAATACAAAAATGTTAAATTCTCAATATTTCCAAAAATTACAAATTTTTCGAATATACAACCTTATTCAAAGTCACCCTTATTTTTAATGCTTAATAAAATAACATTATAAAAATAGCGGGTTTATATTAACACAAATTTATCTTTAACGATTTCTTCGGGTTTATATTTAACATTCGTTTTTAATCACCCTGTATTTATTTATTATCATAATGCCAACACAGTACACTAAGGTAGATCCCCTGCTAGAAGGAAACCAACCCCAATTAAATAATAAAGACTTTCATATAAGAGAAACTGATAGTTATGTTTAGGCCTGCAAACGCCATTTTTGACAAAATTTAAAATATGTCAAAAACAATTAGACTTAGGTAAAGGATGTTATATATGAAGTATGTCTATATTTTGTGTAGAATTTAAAAATGAAATAACATATAAGATATTCCATTTAAAATAACCAAGAAGGTATAACCGGTAGTGCCACCATCTTGAAAATATTTTAGCTAAATGCCCTCATTGGTTTTAGAAAAGCATCACATTTTAAAAATTCAAAGTCTATTTTCCTAGAAACCGATCGCGGCAGTTGTCGTGGGACACACTGTATTTTTAAATATATTATATTCCCTACCTAACGGACCTGTCAATATTGGCTATATAAACAGACAAGACAATACACATTGTTACACTTTTATAAGATTTATTACAAAAACGCGTAAAAAGGTTCTGTTTTTGAGCAATTCTACTTGATTAAACTAGGATCTAAAAGCAGAAGTTTACCAAATGCTTTGAAAGAAGATAGCAGTTTGGCAACGTAGTGAACAACAAAAATATCAAGTGATGTACAAGTACTGAGCCCACTATGAACAAAAAACTAATAATTGTGAGAACAAACATTAAAGCGGATGCAATAACTATTAGAAAGAGCTTAATTTTTGAAAAAAAAAGTAACTTTTATGGCTAAATATGACTCTTCAAAAACATAATATATTGGATATACATACTCACTTCATTGTTTATGTTGGACCTCAAAAGCAAGATAAATGAAATGATGAAGTAATGAGAACGATTATATTGGATGATTGTGGGAACATAATAAGTTTATTTTTAAATTATTTTTATGACATTGTGTTAAAAATTGCAATATTTTTATCCAGAAATTGCAGAGATGCAACATACACCTTCTATTAGGAAAGTAATATAGAAGTCTATTAGCCAGCCTAAAAATATTTTATGTGTCATGAAGCTTAAATGATTGAGCGATTTTAGTATATAAAAAAGTAAATAACATCCATCATGTGTTGGATTTTTATTCCATCATTAGCTTGCCGTTTTGTTTTAATGCCTAATCTAATTATTGTCTTATTCGGTTACGTATTTAACCGCTAAGATTATTACCTAAAAGGTATCAACCCACAATAAAAAATATGATGTCTAGACGGTTAAAATTCTTAAGCGATGATTACACTGTTTTTAATTGTTTATTTTGCATCCTCTTTAAACCATTACTGAAAATTTAAACAACTTCTAATTTTAATTATTGTACTAAATGATTACTAAATAACACGTCTTTTTCACACTATTCGGGATAATTAATATTAATACATCTTTGGAATTCATAAAAAACAAATAATAACTTGCATAGTCTTTCAACCAAGAAACCAGATCCGGTTAATAATTGATAATTATTACTGCACTTCCCGATGTGATAAACAATTTACTCCATTGATAAGGCAAGGAATTATTTTGGTTTCTAACAGCATATTGTAGAAATGGTTTAGGAATGCACTCACGTCAACTAAGAAGAAAGATTTTATTAAGAATTAATAATTTATTGGATTCAATTTAAAAATAATATCGAAATACTAAACATCTTCCTTCGCTAAAATTCGCTATTATATTTTTTTTCTCAGAACTGAAAAACATGAGTCATAAAGTGCTATTAAAGAAATTTTAATAAATTCTTTCTTGGTATACGAGGGTGAGCCAATAAGTTTTATGCCTAACACATAAATGGCGCCAACAGGTCTAATTACTTATTGTCATTCTATAGTATTATTCTTTACTACCTTCACTTTGGCATCAACTTATAATTTTATCGAGATGAAAATTATCAAAAAAAAAAAAAAATAGTAGTCACATGATTATCTATCAAATTTTAATTTTTTTCCAAAAAAAAAATCAAAAGTGGGGCTATATCTCGAAATATCGAAAAAAGTTTTTCTAAATGCAATTTTCAGCAGTGTAAGATAACTTAGATTTTTTGTCCATTTTTTTTAAATGGACCACTGTTGCAAAATAAGACTGAACTACATAAAACTTCTTAGTTTGGGCCATGTTTCATCCCAGAAATATTTTGTTTAGAGTAGCGCCATATTAAATGTGTGTTTTTCTGAAAAATCCAAATAGGCTTATTAAAATGTGGTCACATGTGATGCAAAGTTTATTTGTTTTTGACCCTGTATAGGGTAACTTCATAAAATAACTTATGAAAACGTAGTTCATGTTTAAGAGTAATACACATTACAATTAAGACAAACAAGTACACAGTGTCATCAGTAAAGTCTGCATTAGAAGGAAAATAAATTTTTATATAACTTTACGTAAAGTTTAGCTAGTTTCAACCATTTAATTTATAACTCCATTATTAAAATTTGTTTTACTTTTAAATACAAATTACGTTTTCAAGAATAGTTATTTTATGAGGTCACCTTATACAGGGTCAAAAACAAATAAACTTTGTACCACATGTGACCAAATTTTAATAGCCCCATTTGGAATTTCTAGAAAAACACGCATTTAATATTGTGTTACTTTAAATAAAATATGTCTGAAATGAAGCATTGTCAAAACTAAGAAGTTTGAAGTAGAGTTTTATTCTGCAATAGTGGTGTGACTTACAAAAAATGGGCAAAAAATCTAAATTATCTTATACAACTGAAATGGGCTAAAAATTGCATTTAGAAAAACCTTTTCTAATAACTTTTTTCGATATTTTGAGACATAACCCCGCTTTTGATTTTTTTTTGGAAAAAATTTAAATTTGACAGATAATGCTAATCACTATTTTTTTTGAGAAATTTTCATCTCGATCGAAGCAGAAATTGTGGCCAAAGTCAAATTTCGAATAAATCCCAGATGATGCGGACTTTCCTGGTCAGACTGTATATATATATATATATATATATATATATATATATATATATATATACAGGGTGTTCTCAAAGTTCAGTCAGCTTCTAGAACTCGTAAAGAGAAATCAATTTACCAAAACCATCCGTCTCTTGGATGTTTGTAAATTTAGTTATCGAGCACTAGGTCCATAGCAGGTCAAGTAGAAACTGCTCTTAGTAAGGTGTGGAAAACTTTATGACAAGAACAACTTTATCCGTACCATTATAAACGGGTACAAGCGTTGTAACCAGAAGATTATCCTAGAAGAGTTGAATTTTGTTGGTTCTTACATCAGAACAATATAAATGACCATTTTACCAACTTTATTATGGCTACAGGTGAAGTAAATAATTTCCACAACAACCATGTTTGGGCAGTAGAAAATCTGCATGCAGTGAAAAGAAGTCATTTTCAGCACATATTTTCAGTAAATGTTTGGACTGGCCTAGTAAATGGCATACTTACAGGGCCTTACTATTTTTCAAATCAATTGATAGGTAAAAATTATTTAGACTTTAGACTTTAGAAGTTCTGTATTTCAGTAATGAATAATCGCATGACAGTTATGAAAAAAGCATTTAAAAGCTCTTTGCGAGAACTTGCAAATGACGTAAAGTGTAAGTCGAATTTATTTATTTTTTTTTAATCGAGAATAAAAAATTTTTTTTTCGGCTATTAAATTCAGCGCGATTTTTGTAGAAAAGTTTGTGAGAAAATTCTGATCAAAGTTTTTTAGAGTTTCCCAAGAAGTTTAAATTACTTTTTAAAGTTAGGTCTAAGTGCATTTTCGACCAAAATATGAAAAAAAATTACTTTCTTCAATGTTTTGTATATTCTTAACTGAACTAGATAGAGATAAACTTCAAAGAGAAAAAAATACCTGTTTTTACATGCAGAATGACCTTTATTGGTTCCGAAATGTTTTCGCGAATTTAATTTTTTTTTTAATTTTTAAATTTTTTTTGATTTTTCAATTCTTTTGATAGATGGGAGCGCCAGTTTCGAATCTTTTTCTATTGTTGATCTTGGTGTCATTTATTGTACCCTGCACATCTCCACTTTAATTTTGCTGCTTGTTCGAGTGAATCTTTGATTCTTGTTTTATATATAATCGATTCGTTGCCTTTATAAGCTCTGAGTGTATACCTAAGATTTGGCTTCCCATTACTCTCTTTGTTTTTCTCATTATAGCCAGGTTAGCAGAAATGGAAGTGCAGGTTTAAATTCCATATGTTGGCAGATATGAAGGTCGAGTTGAGAATTCTCTGTTTTTCGGAATAAATGAATATTTATCAAGTGCGGCCCATTCCATACGAATTCATCTACCAATTTTGAGTGTTTAATTTGCTCTATCTTCTCTATCTGCCCTAATTACTTATCCGAGGTAAATGCATTGGTATGGGTCTGTTCTCTGATTTCTCGTTGCTCTTTTATACTGCTCATTTTTTTGGTTCTAGATACAGTCGTTTTCATCGCTCATTGCTTTGATGCCTCAAGTAGTTCGTCGATTATAGATTGGAGTTTCTCTAAGTCATTAGCAATGAGTAAAATATAAAGTTGTTCAAATATCTCCACGTTGATACATATATCTTTGTCCTCTCATTTCAATCATCACGTATCTTTTACATATCTTTTCATATGATTGGAGTAGTTTTAAGGTCATCCAGCTTCACTAACATGGTTGCACTTTTATATACATTGTGAGCGTTTATTTATTTATTTTTACATCTAGAGTCTTTTTTACTGGCTTTTTCTACTGTTCGATATTTTATACTCTCGAAAGCCTTTTCGTCGTCAACAAAGGTCACGAGTAGGGGAAGGTTATATTCATTATTTTTTTAATTAGTATTCGTAGTATATGAAGATAGTTACAAATACCAAGGCCTCATTCACAACTGGCCTGTTCGACAGATTAGTACTAATCTACTAGTCTATTGTTAATAATTTTATTTTTAAATTAATTACATCGAGATTTATGTTAATTATGAATAGAGTATTAAAAATCTGGATAGAACAATTCTTTTTTTAATTACAACAGCTTTAAACCAAATAGTTATATCCACATTCTGGTAAAATTTTCAGTTTATGTTTTTATGATGAGTAATTAACCAATCTTGACGATGTAACAAATGAATTGTAGTGAATAAAAATACCAACAAAATGAGCCCCGGATCGACTCAATCGGATCATTAGTAACGGAGAAAAACAAAAAAATGGAAGTCCGTCCGTCAGTTTTCAAGATGTAGCGCTGGCTCTTCGCAAAGCGCAGCTACCAAAGGGAATTATATTTATATAGTACATACGATTCCCCTCGACAGCAGGTCTGCCCCCACTACTCATTACGCGTCTAGCAATTTCACTTATTTCACAGACTTCTTGATGCAAAATAAAAATATCGATGGTGTTCACGAAGATAATGATGCTGATACATGCGGCGAAAAAAATAGCGCCTAAAGGTTTGTGGTAAAAGAAATACATTTATCAAATCACAACGAAAATCATCTTCATATATGTGGCGAAAACTAGAATGCCAAATGGCATAACGATAAAAAATATTACATCTTTAATAAATCCGGCGAAAAAGTTACATCATTAATACGTACGGCGAAAAAAATTACATTTTTAAAATGTGAGGCGAATTATTTTCTCCGTATTTTAAGAATTATAATAGTTTTCGATACACTTTTAAAAGTGTCATTTTTTCGCCGCATTTTCAAAGTTATAATAGTTTCCGTCGTACTTTTGGATGCGTAATTTTTTTTGTCCATTTTTTGGATAATAATTATTTTCTTCGAAATTAATAAAACGTAATTTTTACACCGAAAATTTTATAAAATCATACTCTACGCCGCACATTTTCAGGCGTAATTTTTTTCACCGCATACTGCTTAGCTGTTGTCGCTATAGACTTGTAGAATGATACTTCCACTTTCAAAATCTGATGCATTTAGGCCCGCTGATAGTTTACTAACAGTTTCAAATGGCAATTGTACGGGATGTCCCATTTTCGACACTTTTAGGGGGCATAGGAGTTATTATCAAAGATATAGTGTTGCAGTTTTCACTTTAGTTTTCTACTTCTCAAGGAAACGAAAGATTTCGGTGTCAAATTTGTCATGGCTCTTTTAGTTTTAACCCACAGGGTGATTTTGAAAATCTTTGTTTTTCGGCACATCTCGCATTTCCGTTATGGGTTAATTTATCAAAAAAGTAAAAACTGATTTCTATAGAGTTTTTTACGTAGAGATCAGTGGCGTAGTCAGTTTTTTTTTCTAAAAGTTTCGTTTTTGATATGTTAACCAAACTTATAGTTTTTTTAAATAGGACACTCTGTATATTACTTTACATATTGATTAGGTATCATTTAGACTTTTCAAAAATATATAACGTGTTTATTTTGTTTTGAAAAACAAGGTCAGAATTCGATATTTTCAATAATTTACTTTATTTGTAACAGTAGGCCATGACCAATTTATAAGAAACAAATGCTAAATTTTGACAATAGTAATTATACCAAAGATTACACATTTACTTCAAACAACACTGTTATTATAAAATCAGAATATTTAAATTTGATTGCAAAAAAATAAGAATAACATTATTTTATAAAAATAAAGTAACAAAAACAAAAAGAAACACGGAAACAAAAAACAATCAAGAGTTTTTTAAAGATAGTTTTCAAAATGAAGGCCTTTTCCTCGAATGCAATATCGGCACAGTTTTGTTGTTTTTCTAATTACATTTAAAAGAATCATAGATCTATTATGAAGAGTTTGGAAGGCCAAACTAATCACCTCATGAACTTCCGCTATAGATTCATGTCCTGTCTTATACACTTGATTTTGCCTAAAATCCCACAAAAATAAATTCAAAATGGAAAGATCGGGACCTTAACTGCCCAGAGTTGTGGCTCGGGACACCGTCTTGTTGAAGATAAATGGAACTGAAATGGGCCAGTGGAACATTTTCAAGCAATTCTGAAATAATACACTTGATGTTGCATAAAATTTCACAAAGAAAAATCCAAAACGGAAAGATCGAACAAATATGTCTGGAAGGGTTGCCTTCTTTCTGGATACCTAACATAAACAAAAACAATCATCAGATATGAGAAGGTCTAATGATAACGCTTTAAATACATTACCTATTGAAATATAATTCAGAAGATTCTTGGGATTTTTAATTGCTTTGTATGAAACATACCAACATAATACTTTTCATAATTATCATAAACGGCCATTGTAAATACAAAATAAATAAAAAGTAAAATAAACACACCTAAGTAATAAAAATATTTCATAAATAATAACAATCTGACAAAACTGTGAAATTGGACACCTGTCTTTTGTTTCTTATAAATTAGCCATGGCCTTCTGTTACAAATAAAGTAAATTATTGAAAATATCGAATTCTGACCTTGTTTTTCAAAATAAAATAAACACATTACATATTTTTGAAAAACCTAAATTAGTCCGATATCATTTTGTTGGCATTTTTAATCTCTACAATTCAATTTTTTACATCATCGACATTGCTTCATTAGTTTTGATTTTATAAGCATAAAACGAAAAAAAACGTAATTATTTTATTTTAATTGTTTATAGCAATTCAATGGATCATAGTAGACAGTGAAAAACATAAGCAAATATCACTACTGATTATTTCTAGTGTGATGTCGGTACCCTAATGGTAATCATAAAAAAACATAAAATTTCATTATTTATTTCAATAAAGAATTGAAATATAATAAAATTTGAATTAATAATTTTAGACAAGTTATTTTACTATATAATTATTTCTTTGTAGAAAGAAAATTTTTGGATCAAATTTAGCCATCGAAATCGTTATCAAAAAAAAAACAAGAAAAAAAAAACAATTGGACACAGACAAGCACAAATGACTGCGAGCTTCGCCGTTGCCGTCGTGGTCGGAGAGGAATAACCTCGAAAGGCCGAACCAGCTTAAGGAACGGATCAGACGGAGTTATGTAAGCGTGAGTACGGTGGCAGAATGGCCCAGTATTCGATCAACACAAACAAAATATGGTAAACAAGTTTGTTTGCTATCTTTGGTCGCTTGAAATGCCTTGGTCGGTAAGGTATTTAAATGTTAGCATAGATAAAATAACGTCTTTGCATTTTGCATAAAAGTAACGGTCATCCATTGCGATTTTTTTTTATGTTTAACATTTTGCGGAATTTTTATGATACCCAAATAAAAAGATGCTTTTAAATTTAGTAGGATCAGTTTTTTTTTTGTATCAATATATACTTTAAACGAGTGAGTATATAAATTATGAATAGGTATTTATTTAAATAAACACACATACATATATTTGCATCATTTTTAGTCATCAAGCCCATAAATGAAGAGTACAGGAATAAAACAAGGATTGTCTAGTTTTCTAAAAAAAAATGGATTTATACCTTCAATGTGTAGTATTTTTGTATATTTTCTTGTGGTGGTAGCCACACAGGTATAAAACCAGAGATGTCCAAAATATATTAAAATGAAGAATTATTATATAGACATAAAATCAGAAATGTCCAAGCGCAACCAGAATAATAGTGGGAATGGCCACCTAAACAAACATGTAAAAACCAGCTACTGTTTAATAATTTTACTATTTTACACTAGTCGTCACTATCACTGTCGATGTTTTGGTGTAGTTTACAGTCGCCTGTTTTGTTTTCTTTAAAAGCATGAGTTCCGAAAGTGTTGTAAGTGATTTCAAACCCAAAAAAAAAGGCAAAAAACTGACAGGATGTCATGAAAAATCTGAAGTTGTCTTCAGGTGAACAAGGAGAACCATGTAACTGTAAAAGGTTAAGTGCTTTGAAACTATCAGTGATTTAGAAGGTAATGAAATTTTATTTAACTTCAACCAAATGAGTGGGCATGATGTACGGAACTGTTATCTGTTATATCAATATATATTCAACGGCGCAAATCTCGAAAACCCGAAACTCTATATAACGATAGAGAGAATCTAAATATTAAAAAAATGTACACACTATTTTTTATGAATTGTTTCTCAGTGTAAAAGTTTCTTATAAAACATACTGAATGATTGTTAGTGCCAAATTTAATATAAGTTTTGATTTTCCACGTAGTCACACTTGCAGCGCATGTGATAGGTTTACAGCAGAAGTGAATAGATTGAGAAAGGAAGGAAACTTAGAAAATAAAAAAAGGAAATTAGAAGTAGAAAACGAAGTACATAAGAAGGCTCAAAGATTTTATGACGAAAAAAAAGGCAAAGCAAGAACTACCAAAGATTTTGTAGCAATTGCACTAAATTTACAGAAAAATATATATTTCCGAAATGTGTTAACTAAACGTCTATTACCTGCGACAGCTTTGTATGTATTCATTTAATATACCTATTCTCTCATCTGACATGTTGCTCTTTTATACTTACCCTGAACATTTCGCCAACAAAGGATCAGATGAAGTTGCTACGTTCCATTTTGATTTCATCTTTAATAATTTAGGTGAAACACTTACATATTTTTTGTGATTCAGCGGGTAGTCAAAACAAAAACTTTACAATATTTAGATTCATGCATTAACATTCGTACTTAGCAACAAAAATATGGGACTTGTAATCCTAAAAACAAGAATGAAAGTATCGAATGATTGGTATGAATTATTTCGCAACTCTAGATAAAATTCCATTAATTCCTTTTATTGTGATCGAAGTGAAACCCACTACGGTCATGGATTGGGCAATATTTTTAAAAATTAAATTTGTATCAATATGCCCTTTCCCATTTAGTCTATAAAAAAAATTGTATGCCAAAAAATCATTCACGTTTAATAAGTTACCGTTCCAGTTATAGCGGCATTTGGTTCAAAGTCCAATAATAAAAAATTAGAATAAATGTTAATTTTGTAACAGAAATATCAATTTTCTTTACGCTCAACGCCAAAACAAAAACGAATTTTTTGTATTTCGACTATTTGATGTATTTAAAACAATCAATGTATCAAATAGTCATTAAATATTCGAAATTCCGTCGATTACTTTAAAAGTTTAGACGAAAATTAAATACACCCTCTCACGTTTCAAGGTACTGCTCGTTTTCGTGTCGCAAGGAATTTAGCGGGGGTAATATTGCGGTAGGCGTTCCCTACGATCTTCTGTCCGAACTATCTGAAAGAAGTTAGACGGGCTTAGTGGGTTAGAATTTGAGAAACGGCCAAAATAATTTCTAGTTAGGAAATTTAAAATAGAAGTTTGGCTATAGTAACGTTTCTATTAAACCTCGGTAATATGAACGGCCAGTCTTTTCTTTCTAAAGTTTCGTCTCAGGTTAAAGACAACAGTGTTGTGGTTGCGTCGCGCCCAGTTATATTTGTGCGCCGCTCTTCTATTTGACATTGGATTGTCGAGAAACAAATATCAACGATTGCAAAATTGGGCTAAACAGAAAGGCAGTAATATATTTTCACCGTACTCTGGTGTGTAAAGTACAAAAAAAAAAACATGTCATCCACATGACGAGTATCTAACTTTTACTAAATCAAAAGCCGAGGTTAAAATCCAAGGCTTACTGGATCATACAGTGGATCGAATTATATTGCTTAAAATTGGACGCCCTTGAACAAATCGATAAATTAGATTTGTAGATATGAGTTTCATTTGCAAATGGGGCTTCGATGGAACGTCAGGTCAGAGCCAGTACAAAATGAAATTCACTGATCCGACTATTTATGATACAAACTTATTCCTAACCTCTCATATTCCACTTCAATTAGCAGGTATTAACACGCAAACTCAACTAGAACAGATTGTGTCGTACAATTCCAAACCCTCGTCTACTATGAATTGCGGGCCTCTGAAATTTGAATTTATTAAGAAATCGAACAAAAGTCTTTAACGAAAATAGAAAATTATGAACTCGAACTAGACAATTTGCACCATATAATAGAGTTTTCTTTGCCACCCGAGCTTCAGTACAGTACAATTTATCTATGACGATGATAGATGGCTAGGTAAATGCTTTGGCTGGAGCGAAATCGATCCAACCTTGTTACCTCTGCCAAACAACATCTCAGTTCAACAACATTGATACTGTATCTCAGTAAATACAGAGTATTTCAAGCTACAGCCATTATAACAAGAGTAAAGCGAAAACATCCTCCGGTTTCCCGTCATTTTGCAAACTATTGGAAGCGAACATTAAACTGCAATAGAGAAGTTTTGGGAATACAAACTTCAAATAGCAAGATTATTTTTCAAAGGATATTCTTGGTACAACATCCCAACAGGAATCCACAAATGACTACTTCATTGACCAGACATCATTTGCAATATTACCGATAGGTAAACTATCGAAAGATGCACAAAAATCAACGGACAAGTCGATAAGAAACTATCATCTAGACTTTGAACGAAAATTTTCTCGAAAAAAAATATGGAGGATGTGTTCCAAAACTTTTGGCGTCGATGGATCCTTACACTGTTTTTGACATAGTAAGGATTCGGATAACAATTCATACGTATTGGAGAATGACAAAAGAGTTGTTAACAAAGAAGGCAGTGATTAAAAAGTTCTTTTTATTATTTTTATTACAGTCGTATTATTTATTCATTTATGTGAATCAATAAATATTATATTACTTACAAATTATTTGCATTGGTATTTATTAAGAAGTCTTAAGCACAGAGGAAAAAGTACTTCGCCTTTTTAACGATTATCGATATCCATGTATTTATTATTATAGTATTATATTTAAAATGTACCTTGAAGTCAAGCGCAATATTTTATTCATGGATATACAATTATTCTTTTTTTATTTTTTAAGCGTTGAACCACATTAGACGTTTTTCGAATTTATTTTCATGATTTTAAAGTTTCAGTCTCGATTTTTATTTTTAATATCAAATCCGTGCTTTCGGCCCACTGTGTTTTGACGACCCGAAACCAGCGAAAAGTTCTTGCCCGACGCCATTTTTGCTAGAAATCAGGAAGCAAGCTACGATACAACAGTATGCTTTATTTCACTTCTTGAACATGGCTAAACGGGTTATCCGTCGCTTTTTGTTACGTTCCCTTTTTTTAAGAGGTTCTGTTCTCGACTTTCCACACCTATATTTATATATATATATATATATATATATATATATATATATATATATATATATATATATATATATATATATATATATATATATATATAATAAATAAATAAATAATAAAATAATTAATTTAATATTATGTTATATTAAGAAATTGGATCATCTTGAAGTTGGAGTAGTACGAACTATAAACCCAAGAAAAAAACAAATATATATATATATATATATATATATATATATATATATATATATATATATATATATATATATATATATATCCAATTTCTTAATATAATATAAAATTAAATTAATGTGCACAAGGTGTGCAGCGTTGTTCGTGAATTTTTGTTCAAGCCACAATGTGTAACTTGAAAAAGGTAAAAATAAAGTACCGAAACGTCAATCATATGAAATATAGAAATTACACCAACACTACTATCTTTTGATTTAATTTTTTAACGGAACATAAACCCAAGAAAAACAAACAAAACCCAAACAAAACATGAATTCGATTTCAAATATGCCAAAATATTAACTCAAGATTTAAACTAACACCAATTAACCAGGAAAGATATTATTAAAATAAAAAAAAACGTCCTAAACGATAAAAAAGATATAAGTAACTTAAGTCGAATTTACTACAAATAAATGCTTAACTTTTAAACCCAGTAAAAACCTTATTTTGTAAAATAACCTGGACACTAAATACGGTAAGTTTTTTAAAAAAGAACTACACAAAAAAAGTAATAAAAGATATATTTAATTACACCAAATCAAGATATGATTAATAATTTTATTAATATTTGAACTGATAAACTCCAACGCATGATATCTGAAATTTTTTAGTTAAATTAATAATCTTGGTGATCTTAAAATTGTAATTTAAAAAAATATACAAAACTTTCTAGTGTTTTTAAGTTTGTTAAGTGTGTTTTTAAATGTTTTCATTTTTAACTTATTTAACTCTTCGTTTTTAGGAAAAAACTCGACATAGCACGATATCATGTGCAAAATGTTGTTATTGAAATAAAAAATGAACATTCTGAATTTCATTATCAACTACACCACACACTCATATACGCATTTCTTTGTCAACAATTGAGAAATTAAAATCACATAAAATATAATTAAAATATTACATGTTATTAGAATGAGTTATAAGACAATTTAAAAAAAAATTAAAAAAACACATTTTACAATAAAAATTAATATAATTTTGAAAATATTGAATTTTCACAAAAATATGTAGGTAAACTGTAAAAATTGTAGTTTCATTTTTTTAATTATCACTTATAGATTCTTCGATTGTTTTATAATTGATAAAATATAATGTTGTAAGAGGATATTCCTACTTATTTTATTTTAAGTTATATTAGTTTTTATTAATATTGTGTAAATGTGACTCAGGTTACTTATATTGGTTCTGCCATTAACTGCGAAAAAAATACATAAAAATGACCACACAATTACTTAAAAATAAATTAAATGGGCACAATTTTACGAAAATGCTAAGACAGCATTAACTAAATATGTACGGGAAACAAGCCATTCCTTCGACTACAACAATATAATGATAATTGAACGTGACCACAATTAAAACAGATTAAGTGTAAAATAAATGATGGAAATAATACAATTTTTATAAAAAAAATCAACCGACTATTAAAAGTGCGCTAAAAAGTGAAAAATAACTATAAATATTTATATGAAACTGAAATTTTTGAAGCCAGCGCCAAACTAATATCTAACAAAATGTGATTCGCATAAACATATTAAAAATACTTTATTTGTAATTGCTTTCTTACCATATATATTAGTAGTTGTTTGTTTCATTTAGAAATAATTTGGCGCCGACTTCAAAAATTTCAATTTCATATAAAAATTTATAGTTATTTTTTACTTGTTAGCACACTTATAGAAGTCGGCTCAAATTTTTTATAAAAATTTTATTTTTCGATTTTTAGTTTAGAATTCACTATGATATTCATAAATTATTTGAACTCAGTATTAATCGAGATTAGTGTACCTCGCAATAACTCTAAAATGGCAAAGAAGTACCCATTTTATTCAAAGTTGTAAATCACCCTAAAATGGACCACTGAAAATTCTTTGAGTCTTGGAGTTCTCCAAATACCAGTGAAATTGTGTCAAATAAATATTTAGTCTGTCATAGTAAATCCATTATCTTAAATTTCAAATTAATTTTAGATTGGTGATATAGGCACCAAAACCTTCAAATATCGATATTTAAAGAACTTGAGACGTAATTTTCTTAGCCCGATATATTTTATACTCCATAATGAGTGTTTATACGCCCCAAGAACCCCGCAATATCAATTTTAGACAAAATCGGAAAACGTAAAATTTTCAGTCCCTCATATTGTATCTTATCAATCTAATAGTTGTAAAAAATTAACTTCGTATTCGCAATACATGACTCCGAAAATCAAATCTGAAAAAATATGAATAAGGTAAAATTTTCAATGCAACATATCAGATCCGTCATATCGAATTTCAAAAAAATAATTTTAACGTCTTAATATAATCTAAATCTAAACCCTTCAAAGCCCTCTAGTACCAATTTTGGATGAAATCTGGAAATTTAAAATTTCTAGACCGTCATATTGCATCTGACATATTAGATTTTCTTAAAATAATTTTATATACGCTATTTACATCTTCAAAAACGATTCAGTCCCATCTTTGAACAAAATCGAAAAATGTAAAATTTTTAGTCCGCTATATTGGATTCGCCATATGAAATCCTGGAAAAATATTTTTAAATTCATAATGAACACCTTCAAGAACACCCATACCAATTTCGGAGAAAATCGGACAAAATTAAATTTTTTTGTCCGCCATATTGGATTAGCCATATTGAATTTTTTTAAAATAATTTCGGATTCGTTGTGTACAACCCCGAAAATTCCCCCATACGAATTTTGGAGAAAATCGGGCAAAATTAATTTTTTTGTTGCGCCATCTTGGATTTTACTGCACCAATTTCATCCAAAAAAATATTGGACCACTGCAGCAACTTCCTGAACATAACGTAAAAAATTTCATTCAAATCGGTGCCGCCGTTCCGGAGTAATCGGTGTACATACATAAAAAAACATACATAGTCGACAAATTGAGAACCTCCGCCTTTTAGAAGTCAGTTAAAAAGAAAAAAAGACTACAGAACTGATATAAGTAACCTGAGTCCCATTTAAACAAATCTAATTAAAAAACTAATATATCCTCTTAAAGTAAAATAAATAGGAATAACCTCTTCAGACATAATATTTCATTAGTTATAAAAACTCAAAGAATCCATAAGTAAAGATTAAAAAATAATTTAATAAAAAAAGAATAATTTTTCCAAAACTACCATTTTTAAAATTTTTCTTCAGTATTGAAATAAAAATAGCAAGTTCAGGGTGCGTACTTACATATTTTTGTGAAAATTAAATTTTTAAAAAATTATGTTAGATTTTATTGTAAAATGTTTCTTTTTTTTTTAGATTTTTCTAAACTGTCTTTTTCCTCTTTCTGTTAGCATGTAAAATTTTAATCATGTTTTATGTGATTTTTATTTTTAAGTTGCTGGCAAAAGAAAATGTATTACTAAATTAAAGAAAAAAAATTAAACAAAAGGGGAAACGTTAAAACACGATGTTTTCTTTAATATCCAGTGAATGCCATTCAGCGACCCCAAAAACTTACATAAAGGGCGATTCAAACTAATTGCATGGTTTTTTCTCAATTTGACCTTGAATTTGACATGATACAAACGAACGGACCTCAGATTCAGATTCAGCGATCCCAAAAAGCTATATAAATGGCGATTCAAATTGATTGCTCATTTTTTTCTCAATTTGACCTTCAATTGACCCTGAAATTGAGCTGATACAAACAAACGGACCTCAGATTCGGATTTAGCGACCAAAAATACATATGGAATGAGTGGTCTGATCAGTGGAGTCGAAAAACTTTTTTTTATGTGCCTAAGTAATGAACTATTTTATTTAGCTTGACTAAGAATTCTTTTAATTAATTGAAATGTTTTAATGGGACATTCAAATAGTCGCATGATAAGTTTTCTATGGCATAACCTAAGAATTTTACAATCAGAAAATCAAAGATATAGGTCAGAATTCAGTGCTACCTGAATTATGGAGACTTTCACCTACCAATGTACTAACACTAACACTTCTTCAAATCTTAAAAAAAATAAATGAATTTATTAATATCAATTGATACTTGATGTTGCACGAGTTGTGAGACATGTCCGCCCAAATTCTTTCGTGTTTTATTATTGTTTGTTTGTCTAAAAATAAAAGCTACCTTCTAAAAATAATAATTAATTGCGTGGGTGATTTGACAGTTCCGCAGCAATGTTGACTATTTTATTAACGAAACTGCAACATATTCATTTCGGAATAATAAATATTGTTAAAGTAATCCAATTGTTGGCAGAATATATATAAACACATCCAGGATATAAGCATCTTTTGCAAGATTTGTCAACATAATTTGAGTTTGGACTTGCGCCAATTGTTCCTAATTTTTCTTTTTATTAAATGGCTCGTAACATCCTCCATTCATTAAACAACATAATTATTTTAATAATATATATACAATGAGGATTTAAAATCTGGAACAAATTCATTATTTAAAAAACGCCGGGTTTTTTGAAAACTTGTTCGGGTACGTCGACTCATAATCGATTTATTCGCTTTCCAATTTTCTCGGTAACACGTCGCTTTTTCCTCGTAAGAAAATTTATAAATATAATATTTTTCCATTTGTAGGGAAAGAATGAAAAAAAATTGTTCGACAAAAATTGTGGTTTATAAAGGGTGTCCACCACTTTCAACATGACGATATGATGAATTTTGGTGATTTACTGATAACAAGCTAATTTTTTCAGAATTGTTTGATAAAAATATATAAAAACTATCAAAGACATTGTCCGACAAAATACATTTTCCTATTTTCTAGTCCGACGCATTGAAGTCGTCGCTCCCAGGTAGCACGGTATTTATTAATAACATTTTTTTTGCGGTTTTTTGGTTCTGGAAAACACAAAAGAATATGATTAACGAATTGTCTGACAAAAAAATATTATTTTTTCCATTGAACAGAAAAAACCGGTTTAATAAATTTAACATACATGGCACTTCGTGCGCGTGCATACATATATTTTGCTTGTTACCTAAGGAGTACAACTTAAAAGCGCGAAAATCAAATGCGTTCAGAAATATTATTCTGACAAAAAAATGATTGTAATGATACGACAAATATAGATAGTTGAAATTTTTTTGGTCTGATAAATATTAATAAATACCGTGCTGTCACGACGATTTCAATGCATCGGACTGGAAAATAGAAAACTGTTTTTGTCGGATAATGTCATTGGTGCCTTTTATATATTTTTATCAAACAATTCTGAAAAAGTAGCTTGTTATCAGTAAATATCCAAAGTTTATTATATCGTCATGTTAAGAGTGGTGGCCACCCTTATAAACCACAATTTTTGTCGGACAATTTTTTTCACACTTTTTGCTCAATAATCTAACGCCTGCAATTAGAAAAAAATATATATTTACAAATTTTTTTACGACGGAAAACCAACGTGTTACGGAAATTGACCCCCAAGATTTTTTATAAATATTTAAACTCCCCGCAGAATTCTGACATTTTTTTATTACATGTCCTATACCTAAATGTAACTGTTTTTGATTTATCGAAAGTTAAATCTCGAAATGAAATACAATAATTATTTACCAGCATAGCTGATCCAATGACCTGTTCCTTGGTCACATTTTATCAAATTCTCAGTTTGAGTTAATTTTAACTGAAAACGGACCTTATTGAGGCACAGAGGATAGAAATTCTTACAATGATAGGATATGGTAAACCCCAGTATATCAGTTATTTCAAGAAAAATATCCTAACCTCCTGTTAAAATCAACCTATTGAGTGGCCGCCAAGTTCTACAAATTTAAACCCTCATGACTGACACTTAAAGTAGTCAGAAATGCTCAAAATGGATTTATAAATCACTCAGGTTACTGCCAATTTACCAATAGGATCCATTTTCAACATTTAATAAAATAATAAATTACCTGTTGTTACTACTTCACTCCAAGTATTATCCGTCGATAAATCGAAAACGGTTACATTTGCGAGGATAAACGGCAGGAGTAAATATGATTCTGGACTTTCTTCAAAGCAAATAAATCTTTCGCCATTCAAGATCTCGTTAGTTGCTTTGAATCTTTTAGTTTTCACTTTCGTTTTGAAGGTAATCCTCTCGTAAATCGGAGATCTTAGCCGACCTCCACGATGTGAAAGGTGGAAAAGAAGTCTGGCTATACGTAGTGGCAAGGCTTTAGTGAGTCTAAGTCTAGACTGTCGAGGATCGCACGATAGTACTTTACGTACATTCTATCGAGCATAGTGCTTGGGCGGACGTTGGATTGCTACGTCCGCCTTTTGCACCAGAGCATTTTTGGCAAACTTCCGTCCATCTGGATTAGAGGTTCGCCTTTTTATCAAAAATTTTCAAAAAAGGTTTTTGCTGTTCGTTTAACATCTTCCTCGTCAATGTAGGCGGAACCACAAAAGCACCTCACGCCACAAATCCTCGACACGGTTCGCTGTAGAGGTCCTCCATCAAATATTGGCAATCTTTGCGACATATGCTCCAGTTCCCCGGTTTGAGGCATCATAAGAGACTGTCTCATCCGATCGAGTACAATGGCGAACTTGATCAATGATATGACAATCCACAAGCGGATGAGACAGACACCGCCGAAAAATTAGCCATTAATATGGCACCCGCCGAAGCATCATTTAAAGGCAAATTTATCAACGTACATTTGAGGGAGAGATTCCCTTCTCTCGACATTAATTAGATCAAAAACATTAGATGGCGTGAGTATTGCCGATCGCTGGTTTTGAGGTTCAAAAATCATTTGGATGAAATATCTGCAAAGATCGATCATGCAGAGGTTAATGAGGATGTATTTACAGCTCCAGAAGCTGAAACTTTCGCACAATACAATACTTCAGAGGAAATTGCTTTGAATTTGGAGCCACATAATCCTTTATATCTGAGTGGTCAGCCAACATAGGTTCATGACAATCTGGGGGCTTTCACCGGTAATTCAGGTAACATCAAACCAGATTCCATTCAGATCAATAATTCCAGATACCAATATTGTCGATGTTAGCACTCCTAACTCTGACACCTCTGTACTTAATTTTTCAACTGAGGAAGTCCTTCCAGTACCTGAACGTCGGGTATTATTCCCCGATCCTATTAGAACCAATGAAACGACCAGTCCTGAGGTGGAGCACGCGAGTCTTTTAAAAAGATTGGCTAACTCAGCCCATAATACTTTGTCAACTGAAGACTTTCTTATCTAAAATGTGTGTCGATTAAATAGTAAGAAAGATTACACAGCCAATATAAGCTCTTAAAGAGTACTGCCCGCACATTTTTCCACATAATTTTGGTGGGAACGACAATCAACAACATCGAAATCCCCCCTGCAAGAACTGAACCTAAAGTAGCTATGAACAGAGCTGCGTGGAAGGGATTCCATTTTAAGCAAGCATTAATACTGTTTAAATAAAATAGAGCTAACTTGGTTGACCATGTTATGGAAAAAATACCCTTGGGTGAATCCGAGGTCCGGATCTTGGTAAAGTGGAGAGATATTACAGGCAAATTTTTGGGACTCATTCTTCGGCAGATTCAAGGAACCTGGTAACGCAGGATGAGGTCCAAACTGCTCTAAATCTAATGACCAGCAATGCAGCTGGCCCGGGCGTAATTAGACCATCGGATTTAAAAGGGTCTATACTTTTTAACGCTTCACCGCTTTTAGGTAAGATTCCTACCCCCTGGAAAGAGAGCCAAACTTTATTGATTCCAAAAGATGGGGACCCGTTGGATGTGGACAACTGGCGTCCTATCACTCCCTTCAGTACTTTTCATCTTTTATTTAATAAAATACTGTATCGGAGATTGATGAATCTGAATTTACATAGAAATCAGAGAAGCTTTAGGCATGTAGAGCATAATCAAAAGCTGCAAAGCAAATGGTCTACCTCATCATGTCTTCGCTCTAGATTTTAACAAGGTATTCGATACTGTTTCGTATGAATCAGTCAAGAGGGCCTTGGAAAGACTCACAGTGGATGACATGCTAGTTTATCTTATTATGGACCAACACAAAGACTGTTTCACATCGTTTACTATAAATCGACAAAACTTCAACAAAATGGAAGTTAACATAGGAGTAAAACAAGATCCTTTGTGGCATTTTATTTTTAACTCGTCGTCGATGAACTTATGGTAAACTTGAGGCATGTAAAAATGGTTTGGTGATTAATGCAGACGTCGGCGTGGCCATTTTAGGGTATGCCGACGATCTGTTTCTTTTTTTGAACTGCGCCAAGAAAGTCAACAAATTATACTACAGGTGCTTTCTTTACTGATTTTGGTATGACGCTTAACACCAATAAATGTATGGCGCGCTCAGTTAATTTCAACAAAGATAATAAGCATCTTTACCAAATAACTGGGGCTTTTTTATATTAATTGATCTTCGATTAATTAATTTTCAGCCGGAGATTATTTTAAGATACCTGGGAAGGAGATATGATGAGCTGGGCGTCTTAAGACCTGCCATTCCCAATCTCTGTTTAATTCTTAAAAGACTTACTCAACTTCCCTTAAAACCACATCAGCGATGGTAATTTTAATGACCTATATAATACCAAAATTGTTAGATTCTCTGCAATGTCAGTCAATCACGCTTGCAAGTATTAACTCCGTAGACAGAGTAATAAAAAAATTTGCTAGAAAATGTCTACACTTAAATCATTCATGGAATGGAGCTTCTTTATATGCTCCAGTCAGAGAGGGGGGTCCTGGCATACTCTTGATGTGATCATATGCCCCAATGATCATACTTGAAAATATAGCTAATCTCCGGCAGGAAAATACGCCGCTTTCTAATCTTAAGTCTGGGATGTAATGCTGAATATTTAGAAAAACTGGCTAAATGGTGAGGAAATTTAACAAATGGACTAATAGACTTGATGCTAGTTATCCTGGTAATGGTCTTCGTCAGGGTTCGGCGGAGAATGACTTCTGGGCCGACAATCCACCAGCCTTCTGATCTGGAGAGGATTATGTTTGAGCTACCCAATTAAGGGGCTATTTCCTGCCCATCAGGGGAATCCCTATAAAATCGCCGAAGGAGAAGAGGTGTAGTGAAGGATGTGAGAGGGTCAAGAGTCTCTCTCATGTCCTGCAATTGTGCCCTCTTGAGAAATGGAGGAGAATTGGTAGACATAATAATATAGTCAATTATGTTTGCAAATTTGCTGAATCTCAAGGGCTAAGTGTCCTAAAGGAGCAAAGAGTAAGAGGCCCTTCTGGAATCTTACGTATTATTTACAATAATACCGATGTAATACTGATGTCACGATTCTCTGGGAAGGTCCTGAACTAGTTCTAATGGCTGCCAGAAATAAAATTGCCTCTTATTGCAGCGACGAATTCTTCGGTAGTATCAGTCGTCTTTTGCTTGGAAGATGCGTACGTTTCGCCCCTACTGTGCTGGGAGCTAAGGGCCAGTGGTGTAATCGTGCGAACAGAGAGGCTATAAGCTGTTTTGGCTTCTCGTCGAGAAATACTAAAGAAATGGTCAGTAATAGTATTATCGGAAGTATTCCCATTTTTGGGGTTTTCAATAGAAACTAATAATATGCTTGTCTGAGGGTATGACTCTCCATAATCACTAGTTTAATGACTTTGCTTCTGCTAGCCTCATATGAGGCTTTATTTTTTACTTATTTTTATTTTCTGTTTTATAAATAATATGCTTCTGCTGACCTTTTCATTTTCTATTTTATAAATGACTTGCTGAATCCATAAGGCCGAGCTGGACTGAGAGCGAGCGTAATGTGTGTGTGTGTACGTCCCATATACATCGTTTATATTTACATTAATTATATCATTTTATTTTTACAATTAGTTTTAGCTCGTTTTTAGATATATTTTAGTTTTATCTTTTACTCAGTCATGCTATTTTTATTTTAAGGCTGATCATTGTTTTAACTTTTATTTATTTTTTTATTCTATTATTTTTTATTCTATTTTATTATTTAAGACAAAAAACTAACGTATAAAAAATAATTTATGAATTTCTATAGCTTAGCTTTTATTACTTATTTTATATGACTCCCATAAGAGCTCTAGAGGGGCTTCACTCCTTATTTGTCTATTGGGTCATCATTGCGACGTCTGGAGAGCTTCACCCCACAAATAATGCATAAAATCTGGCATAACTTTAAATATGTAATACTATAAATTAAATGGCGAAAATAATTAAAGAACATTAACAAAAAAAAGAATACCAAATTAAAGCTAAATTGTAGCAAATTGGATGGCTGCAATGGGAAGTTTTCTTCCACGCTAATTGTTTTTCTTTGTCTTAACAGTGCAGCTTCATCATCACTGTAAATGAGCTCCTTTTTGGTAGATGTCGCGTTCGGTTAAATGATCACCGACAATAAGCTAGCTGCAAAAATATGGTTCGTGAATAACCATGCTGATAGCCAAGTGCCTCGTCATCTAAATAGTGACGCGCATGAATGAATTAACGACATTCCCACTAAGTAATAGACGTTAATAGAAAAAATGTTGAGAATCTTGCAGGAAGTCAGTTCCAAAGCGTATCAAAAATAGGGGTCACTATTTAACAAATTAAAGTTAATTATAGCACAGCTTCTTTTGATTTAGTATATTCGAAAAAATCCGTACCCAAAAAATAATGTCGATTTGTGCGAGCGATTTTTCAAAAAACCCAGCGTTTTTTAAATAAAGAATTTATACCAGGCTTTACTTCCTCATTGTACAACAAACTAAATAGATACAACACTAATTTAAAATTAAACGCGTAATTTGTAAAATATTTTAAAAATATTTAAGGCTATTTATAAGAAGTTAATGAGCGAAACGCTCTCGGGCGCCTTACCGATAATGCTTTTATACCGGACGAGCTAAGAATTTGTCAAAGTTTATTTTCTCTTAATCTATGAAATTAAATAAACACTAGATCTATAGGCAGAACAATTAGAAACTAGTCAACGCAATTCAGATCACCGAAAAAAGCTGGAATCAGTAAATAACTCAAGAAATTTGGTATATCAATAACAAACAAATTACAGAAAACAGATTTATATCTAAGAAATCCAAAGGACAATCGACCTGGAAAATCAAGGCAGTAGACACTGTCACATGCGACATCTGAAAACCGAAAATCAACAGAGGGATATCAGAAAAGTTAAAAGAACATAAACACAGCCATCTTTTGTTCGGGAAGATCGACAATTTTTGAAACGCATAGTTTCGATGACTGACCATTCGAAAAAAAACCTATATAGGTTATGTACACTCATGAAGTTTTAGAGAAGGAACATTAATCAAAGTTGGATTTTTTTTACCACATTTTAACATTATCGTGAGTCTAGTAATCGAAGAAGAAATTAATTTAGTAACCTAAAAATTAATATTACCTATTAGACATATCAACCTATTATATGATTGGTATCTATCTAATTTTACAGAAAATGTATTATATGAATATAAACGTTTCTGCATCTGTTACTAATTGTAAATAATTCGAATGTAATAATAGTCAGTCTTAGTATTTAATAGAATATACAATTTATTTTTCCTTAAGAAAAATTTAAATTAAGAAATTCTTCTCTTTTATGAACTATTCTGAATCCAAATTGCGGAAATCGCCAAATGGCTTTTCACAAATAAACAAAATATTAATCTAAAAATAGATATTGGTTTAGGTATGTTAAGATATTTGGAGTCAGGATTTGACTGCACACATGAATAAACAGTCAAATATATCTATTATAGGAACGATGCATATTTTTGCTGGCAGAGAGTCGTGCAGATTGATCTATTATTTTAATAAATTCAAATATTTAAAATAACTTGCTGCTCTACTTTGAAGTCATATAAATTTAACGACAGTAGCGGATCTAGAATCAAAATTTAGCGGGATGGTCGACTGACCAATATAATTGGTTTTTCCCTATACGTATATATATATATATATATATATATATATATATATATATATATATATATATATAAACATTTAATTTGCTAAAATTTTTCTTAAACCATCTTTCTATATAAATGTATGGTAACTTCTTTGGATTAGGTTTCAAAAATTAATAAAAACAAAATACAACTAACATGGTCACAAACGCACACTCACAAGACTTAGGATTAACACTCAAACGGTTCAATATTAATTAAAAATATCAATTTATAAAATAATGTGAAATTAAAAATCAAAAATTAAAATTAAAAATTAATCCCAGATACGCACCTCAATTTACCTTGGCCATGTTTCTCAATGAAGTATTTGACGATTCCTTCAGTTATTACCAACTTAATATTTTTTTTTATTTGGAAACCTTTTTACTCAGTTTTTTCTGATTTATAAATTGTTTGTCATTGATTGCTTGTTTTTCTTTTTTTATATGTAGCATTTCCTTTATCTGAAGTTTATGGTAGTTTCTTTCCTGGGTTAGAATATTTGTGTTTCAAAAATCAAATTCATGTTTAAAATTTGTTTCGTGTTTGTGTAATTCTGTCGTTGCGTTTTTTGTGTATTTATGTCCGTTCAATCTGCTGTCTAAATATTGTGTTGTCATTTTAATATATTTTTGTGGACAATTTAGACATGGTACGGAATAGATAATGTTAGATTTCTTTTTATGGGTCACCTTACTTTTTAGCTTTGTAAATAGTGGTTGTATGTTTTGTGGCAAACTATAATATCGCGCTATTTGAGGATGTGTGTAACTTTTTCTGACAATGAATGTATGTATGGTATTGCAACATATGTTTTTGGGTTGTTATTATTATTATTTTGTGTAGGGACGTTCTTATTATATAGTTTGTAAGTTCGTTGTTTTATTATTCTGTTTGTGAGTTTTTCGGGGAAATTATTATTACTCAGGATTTGTCAGTCAGACAAATCCTGAGTGATAATAATTATATATATTATTATATAATAATTTCCCCGAAAAACTCACAAACAGAATAATAAAACAACGAACTTACAAACTGTATAATAAGAACGTCCTTACACAAAATAATAATAATAATAACAACCCAAAAACATATGTTGCAATACCATACATAAATTCATTGTCAGAAAAAGTTACACACATCCTCAAACAGCACGATATTATAGTTTGCCACAAAACATACAACCACTTGTCACCACTATTTACAAAGCTAAAAAGTAAGGTGACCCATAAAAAGAAATCTAACATTATCTATTCCGTACCATGTCTAAATTGTCCACAAAAATATATTGGAATGACAACACAATATCTAGACAGCAGATTGAATGGACATAAATACCCAAAAAACGCAACGACAGCATTACACAAACACGAGACAAATTTTAAACATGAATTTGATTTTTCAAACACAAAGATTCTAACCCAGGAAAGAAACTACCATAAACTTCAAATAAAGGAAATGCTACATATAAAAAAAGAAAAACAAGCAATCAATGACAAACAAGATATCAAAAACCTGAGCCAAATATATTTTAACCTAATAAACTAAACCATATGTTGTAGCCCTTATTGTTTACAACACACTGTATAGTCAGTATCGATTAAATTTATTCATAAAGCAGAAAAAACTGAGTAAAAAGGTTTCCAAATTAAAAAGAAAATATTAAGTTGATAATAACTGAAGGAATCGTCAAATACTTCACTGAGAAACATGGCCAAGGTAAACTTATGTGCGTATCTGGGATTAATTTTTAATTTTAATTTTTGATTTTTAATTTTACATTATTTTATAAATTGATATTTTTAATTAATATTGTACCGTTTGAGCGTTAATCCTAAGTCTTGTGAGTGTGCGTTTATGACCATGTTAGTTGTATTTTGTTTTTATTTTAGATTATACTTTTGAAAAAGCCCACTACGTTGGACGAAACGTCGAGCACAGAATAGTAGTATTAATTTTTGAAACCTATTCCAAAGAAGTTACCATATTTTATATATATATATATATATATATATATATATATATATATATATATATATATATATATATATATATATATATATATATGTATTCCTTATTTTCGTGGGATTTTTTGAGTGCTAAAATTTTTTTTTCATATAGATGATCATATTTTTATTTAATCAGAATAATTAAAATCTAAAATAGAGAGGAAAAAAACCGTCTAACAAAGTAATATTTACAGAAACATATGTACAAAATACCTGCAAATATCTGATGTCTGCCTCCTTTTTTTAACAACTTCACATGGGCACAAATTAAAAACATGAATTTTGATGGTAAATTTCTATTTAAAAAAATCTAAAACGACGTACAAGTTTAAGATCGCGTTGTTTATTCGGCTGCAATCACCGATAGACTATTATGGTTGTTATTGGATTGACGTTTTTCTTTCTTTTGTTAGGCTTTCATATTGGCAGTTTTTTCCTTTTCTTTTTTGGTGTTGATTTTTAAAATTGACGAAAAAAGATTAATTAGCACTATTTTATTAAATTACGATAGATTTTGCTTAAGTATTTGGTGTCAATGGTTTTCAACCTTTAGTATTTTTACGTTTTGGTAATTAAAAGTTTTTTTTTCCTTTATGTGGTTTGTTAGAGCAGTTTTTTTTTATCGCACTTGTGGCCATTTATTATATTTTTTAAATATTGGCTGGTCTGTCCAATATAAACACCATCACAGTTATTACATGGTATTTGGTGGACTACATTAGTTTTTGCTTTTTTGGATATTGTTTATATTTCCTGACAGACCAGGGAAATATTTTTTTTGTTCGTTTTTGGAGTTGCTTTGGTTGTAAAATACATGAATTCTATTTGTAAAACAGTGCTTATCAATCTTTAAGGATATATATACATATACATATATATATATATATATATATATATATATATATATATATATATATATATATATGAATTCTATTTCTAAAAATAGTGCTTATCAATCTTTCAGGATTATTCTAAGACAGAGATCCTAAAAGCCTCTTTTGCTTTTTTTAATTGCGTTTTCGCGATAATCGGGGCTGGATAATCTTATTGCAGCAAGACCAATAATAATTAACTTTTTTTGGGATATCGGGTGTTTTGAATTAAAATTCACACCTTGACGACCATGTTTTTTTTGTGTGCCATTCTGTTTTTATTAACTTGCCTGTATGATGAAAGGTTAAATCTAAGAAGTCAATTTTATTTTGTTTTTTTATTTCCACGGTTTGTGGTGGCAATTATTAAAATGGTTTAATATATTATTTATTTTGTTAGATGGCATGGCTGTAATACAGTCGTCTACATATCCTCCATAACAAGTTGTGCAATTGCGCTTGATATAGATGTTCCCATAGCACATCCTTTAATCAGATTGTTATAATACACAAAATAAGTTGATTTTAATGTTAGTTCTACAGCTTCTAGAAATTCATTTAAAGGTATGTCTGTGTGTTTGTTGATTTCGTCCCATTTTTTTGTAATTATCTGTTTAGCAACGTTTATAGGTGTATTGGTATATAATGATACCACATCCAAGAAAACTAGGATATAATCATTTGGCACATTTATATTTTTAATTTCTAATTTAATTTTTGAAGTCTGTAGAATCCTTTATATAGTAATAATTTTGGTTTACAATATTTCGTAAGATGGTTTTAAAATATTTTGACAGATTTTCAAAAGGAGATTGATTGCAAGAGACTACTGGTCTGAGTGATATTTCTTTTTTGTGTAATTTTGGCAACCATAAATTCGAGGTGGCTGTGCATTCTGGATTTTTAATTTTTTAGCTGTATTAAGCGAAATTTTCCTACCGGGATATAAGGCAATTATTGTTTTTTGCTAAATGTGGGTGGGATCTGTCTTTAATTCTTTATAGGTGTTGCTGTTCCACAACACTTATAAACGTATGCGATTTTTTTTTAAATTTATCTGAGGCCCAATATGCTCAGTAACATTTTTTAACGTCGAAAGCAGGAGTAAAAATTACCTTCAGAAAAAAGCATTTTTTTAGATCATCATAATTTCGGACATAACGCTTTTGTGTCATGATAAAGCAAATCGGTTTCCTATAGTATGACATAATTTTTTCTATAAATTCAAGTCGCGAACCGTGTCATTCAAATCTCTTTGGAATAAAAAAAAATGTGGTCCTTTTCAGCTGGCATCGAAGTTTGGGTCGTTATTCTCAGTATCAGCCTTATAAGTTTGTCTTGAAGTGGGGAGCAGCTAACCGTTTTAAATCAGCACTATGAGGAATTGATCTTCTAACTAAGGAAATCCGGATATTGCAGAATGTGTTTTGACTTTGTATTAATTTTGTTACCCTATTGAAGCAAAAATAATAGTCGGTTATGTGTTCTGTAAGCTCCTTTCAAACCATGAGAAACAGAACAGAATATGTTTGTCTACGCTACATATATTAAGCAACATAGGTGAGGTATCCAAACTCTTTCTAGATTACCCACCAGCCATTTCAAGTATTAAAATAATATGTTAATAATTGCAAATCACCAAACGAATCGACCAGAAGATAAGATGAAATAATAGTTATTTTAACTAGTGGTGTCACTGCTGAGGATGATAGAAACAAAATAATTTCTGTTTCTGTTCGAAGAGTAAGAAAGCTCAATAAATAATAAGGAAGGGATCTAGGAAACCTACTGATAAAACGATTATGGCTTAATAACTAAATAAAATTTTTAAAAATTTCATTCAAATGATGTAAAGAAAATATCCCTTATCAAACAATACAGCGCCGCAAAGAATTAATGATTTGATAAATGATGTGCAAAGTAAACTTTTAAAAATAATAAAATTGAATTATTTCGCTATTCAGCTTGACGACTCGATCGATGTAACAGACGTTGCAGTATTGCTTGTCTATGTTAGATATATTTTAACAATTCCAGAAGACATATTATTAGCAAAAGCACTAAAAACCTGTACGACAAGCCCAGCAATTTTCGACCTGATCGATGATTAAGTTGAAAAAAATGAAATAAATTGATCTTTTTGTTTGATGATGGTGATGGTGCAAAATCTATGACCGGAACCTTTTCTGGTCTTGTGGTGTGAGTAAAGAAGATCAAGAGGATATTGAATGGATTCATGGCTGTACTCATAGACAAGCACCGGCATGTAACCGCATTCCTGCAGAGTCATCGAGTACCAGAAAAAGAAAAGCTTATTGTCATTCTCTGACAATTCCCTAAAAACTGTTCTTAAAAATCACTCGTTAATTAATTTTTGGCACAGTGTAAGAAATGAGTATCCTGTTTTAACGAAAAAAGTCATTAAAGTTGTATTGCCCTTGACATATCTATGTCAGAAATAATTTTCAACATACACTTACTTGAAAGATAAGTACAGAAACAGGTTAAATGTAGAACCTGATCTAAGAGTCAAACTTTCAGACATTAAACCAAATTTTGAATTTCTTTGTTCCACTAAACAGGCAAAGATATCCCTTTAAAGGGCATTTGTCAAGTTCTATATTATTGTATTTATTTTGAATCAGTTTTTGTAGGTTAAGCTATCACTTTGGTATTAAAAAGTTTGTCTATAAATGTTTTACAATTATGTTTTAGTTTTTCGTTATGAACTGTTATTCAATATGGAAAATAAATTTTAATAACTCAATTTTACTGTTTGGTTTGCAGTTCCTAATGATTACACAGGGGGTCCGCCAATTTATTTCGGTTTTTAGACGGAGTTGCAAGAAGAAAAACGTTGAGAACCGCTGGTCTTGATGTAAGGGTTACGAATATTGTAATGGTGTGTTTTCACCGGACAAGATAGTTTTTAAACATCGGTATGTTAAACCCTGTAAAGAAAAGTTGGGGCAGTATTTAATAAAGTTTCAACTAGACGCGACAAAATAAACGCCCGAAACAAGTCGTGTACACTGATGTTAGTAAGTAAATTTAAAACAAAAATTATTTTAGATGTAATGTGAACAAGATTTACATTTTTGGTAATAACGATCAAAAGGTAAGTTTATCAGTTTTTAATGAAATAACACTGAGTCTGATTAAATCATATGTAACTTTGCAGCAATAGAAATTTAATTTGTCTTACAACTTATCCAAGCATTGAAGAGGGGTTTGCTTTTTGTTTGTTAGAAGTTTCCAGATTTGTATTTTATAGAAATGTGCTGCCCTAAATAAAACATAAGTTATAGTTTTAGAGCCTGGAAGTAGCTAGTTCAGGTTAGTAGTGGCTAGTTTAATAACTGATGCAAGCGCAGAACAGTATATAATCAGGAAGTCAGGCTATATATATATATATATATATATATATATATATATATATATATATATATATATATATATTAACGAAACAAACGAAATTACGTGTTCAAGCGGTTTTACATTTAACCCCACTTAAAATTGTGACAATAAACGTACGTGGTTATTCTTGGTTGAGAACGCCCAAGTTATAATAGTCATAAAGATATAATCTCGAAAAAATCGTAAAAAAATAATTTCTTGGTTATAAAACAGAAACACTCTAGGAATTACATATCAAGTATTTTTATTTTTGAAGAAATGATCTTATGTTTATACTATTCCTATTGTCGACAGGTTGCAAACTTAAGCAGTGCCAGACAAGCAACCGATAAGTTGTTTGGTTACTTGTAATAATAAAATTGTATAATAATGTATATACAATAATATACAAGGGTTTATTTTTTAAAACATTATGTCTCCTTTAATTTTGTCAATTAATGATTAGAACTTAGTTTATGTTGCTGCAAAATAACGGTAATTTACGTGTCTAAAAACAGTTAAAAAATATTTTAAACTAGGAAAAAATTTAAAGGAGCTCTCACTAGATGGAGGGGGCTACGCAAACCTACACGTGGTCCGTTTCCCACTTCCAACATATAATAGGGCAGCATAAAGATAGCACGTGGTTACTCAAAATACAAAATAGTACAAAATAACTTATAACATATAAAAGGGAAAAATGGACCGTTTTTTTTATTATTATAAGGTGCCTAATGATATGACTTACAAATTGAAATAAATTTTTAGCTCCACTCCATACTCTGCCTAAACTTTTTATTAATTGAAATTTGAATTTTTTGTGAAGATTCGTTCGATTTTCATGATTTCATATATTCTTTTTAGCAAATTGGAGAAACTAAGTTACATTTTTTAATGTACATTGTACTGATAGACCAGTTGTAAAACTCGGATACTAACTTCAGTGCCAATATTGCAGCCATACTGTAGGAGCATAAATTTATTATCTTATTCCTGTGTTATATCTCTTTCACAAAAAAAAAACACGTTGCAGAATAGCGTAACTTTCTACCTGAAAGACGCCGAATACATTTAAATATTTCGTTAATAATTCACTAGAATATATTAGTTTTCAAATATTCCGCATTAGCGCATTAAAATGGTATGAGTGCGTGCAACCTTGATTGCAACATCAGTAACATTGCAGCTAAATTATATAGTCTAAGCCATAGGTAAAATACAGTGACGTAAATTCCGAGATGAATGAGACCTACCAAGCAGTGTGGGGGGGGGGCAATGTAAGAACAAATCCTACATAAAATGTAGCAACAAAAAATAGGTTGGGACCAAGAGGGGGGTCAAAGTTGGCAAAAACAGGTTTTTTGAATATACAAATCAAGGAACACATTTTGGAAAAAAAGTTGCAAATGAAAGTTTTAGAGATTTTTAAAACTTGCAATTTGAGCTTTTGTGCCATCATTTTTGTTAACTTGTTATCGCAAATAGGAAGGGACCAATTTCGGTGCTTTTTTTTCATCTGGTGTAGCTCGAAAAATTATGAATATGGCACACCCCTTTTTTAGAGCGATATTTAAGGGGTTGAAAATTAATTTTTTCATTTGCCTCTAACAAAATGTGAAAATTTAGGCTTTCACGAAGAGATTAAACCTTTGTGGAGGTAAAAATGTTCACCCAAAAAAAAGTTATAGCAATCAACATTTTGGGCCTTGAGATGAACAAATAACAATATCTCAGCAACAAATTATCTGATTTAATAAAATAAAATATAATTTTACTCAAAATGACGAGGGCTTCCCTTTAAAATCAAAAAAGTGCAAAAAAGTTAATTTTAACTTTGAGTTTTAAATTTTACATCTATGCATATTTTTTAATTTCTGTATAATGTGCAATAATTCCTATCAATTAATTTCCGCCAGTTAAAGAAAAACAGAATGAGATATATGTACTGTTTCTTTACACTTATACCCTATTCAAGAACTAGAGACAATAATAAAACTGTCACCGAAACTTCCAACGTACCTGCTCCAGTGCCGCAGATAACCATAAATCTAACTAAATTTAATTATATTTAAATATTATAAGCTTTTATAAATTTACTGCAACAATCGTTTTCTTATGAGTGTAGAATAAACACGTTTGTTTTATTATTTTTTTTTGGGCTATCGGATTTCCATATAATCCATTAAATTAAGATGTCAGTGCAATAGAAATAAAAATAAGTAAATCTAATGTTAACTATAGCAAATAAAAATTAATTACATTTGAATCTCGTTTTCGTGTGTAATTGTCATTCTGCAGATGGTTTAAGAAATAAATAAACTGAAACATCAAATGTGACCGATAACCCCAAAACGATTTTATTACTATATGGACCAATTTATTTTTTTATATATGTTTAACTTCTTGTATTTATGATAATGGTATTTTATAAGTATTTAAATTATAATTTGGAATTTTTTGAGACAATAAGGCTACATTTTAGCCTGAATGTGCCTAAAACGGTTTCCATGCCAAAACTAAAAATAATAAAACTACAGTTGATTTGTGTTAAATATGGCAAAATTATTTCTATTTTGTAATGTATGTGAATTATTAACAAATCATTAGAAATAAAGTAATATTATTATAACAACTTAGTTCTATTTTGAGCTTATGACCGAAATAATATTCTATGCTATAAATATTTGGTGATAAAATAAATCTCCTTCCGGCACCTATGACAATTATTAAAATCCTTTTTAATACTCCACACTTCAAAATATGTATTGTTATCCAACCCAAATAGTCCTTTATTATAGACCCGTATTTTCAATTATAAAATTTCTAACCCATTCCGACAAAAAATATATGTGTTTAATACATTTAGCCAAAGATACCGGACTAAAGAATGCAGGTAGTTTGCGAAGAAAAAAAAGGGTCAAAAATGATTTATTACTCTCTCTAGTTCTTGAATAGACTATAATTTAAATAGCTTTACAACTTAAAGGAAATATTATTCTGACATAACATTTAGCAAAATGACAAAATCATTTTTAGGATATAACTTAAATAATTAAAATATAGTTTATTAGATATTCAATGGGCGAGACCAAATATAATTTTTGTACATATTATAATTTAGAATACTGATTTGTCAATGCTTAAATAATTGCTAAATAAAAGAAATCATTTCATCAGAGGAGGACTTACCTAAACTAAGATGATTGGATAAACTTAAATAAAAGAATGTAACCAGCAGCCAAATTTTGAGAGCAACAGCATTCATTTCGGTGGAAAGAACTTTGAAACACGTGATGGGCCTGAGCCCGCCTTAGCCCAACAAATTACATGTTAGTTGGGTGTCGTGCCAAATTCCTGTAACAAAAATTTAGGTTAAATATTTGGGGATGAATTCTTCAATAGTGTTGTAAAAAGTAAACATACAATATTTTTGTTTTATTTAATGTTAGAATATTTATTCAAATTTAACCGATTTAAGTTTGGTCACATACAGATATTACTAAAAATAAGATAATAAATGAGGTTCCAAAAAAGTTTTTCCAAAGCAGTCGTTTGCGAAAAATAAAGTAAGGCGGAATGTACTGATCAAACGTCTTGATTTTAATAATGGACCAGTCTGTCAAAATGTAAGACTTTCGTCCTCGCATAAGGACTTTTATGAATCCACTATGCTAAACCGTTCAGCTAGGTAACCATTTTTGACATGACCTCTGAAGGCTTAGTCCTTTTCCGGTTGTACATACCTCCAAAATTTGTCAATATTAAAACTTATATTATCATTCTGTCAATTTAAATTTACAGTTTTCGATACATTACATCGTGTAGTTGCTCATTAAGTTAGCTCGCCTAGCCTTCTAACCTAACGTTCCTTCAGTTTCAGATCGTGGACGTCCAGTCAATAAATTAAATAAAAAATTTTGAATTATTAGGAGAGAGTGGGGTAATTAGGAATACCTAACTTACAACAGTCTAAAATAATAAAAGAAATTTACAAATGTAATCGACTTTTATTGCAACATTAACGTTACTAATCTACATACAAAAAAAAAAATTAAATTAAAATTCTTGGAAACAAACTTTATAATCAAAAAATTAAAGAAAAACATTGTCGTTCTTATTTACCTGATACCGTGTGAGGTAATTGAGATCAATCCGCATGGAAAATAGAAATGATATACAAATGGCGCAGATGATCCAATCTTTTCTAGGTGGAGATTCATATTTTGCGCTGCGGAATATACATGAATACTCCTATGCATTTTCATTTTCTTTGAACATCCTTTTCAAATTTTTGACCCCTATATCCTTAACTCGGCTTCGTTTTTGTAGTTTTAGTGGTGTTTTTCGTTTGAACATTCACTTTTTAATTTTCCTCTCAATGTATTTTCTGTTTTTCCTCTAATTGATATTTTATAGGTGTATTGGATAAAATTTTAGAATGCTTTTTATTTTCGCTTAGAAGTTGTAATTTTAGATAGATAGATATATTGGTAATTTTAGCAAGAAGCACAGGAATGGATGGAGGAGCAGTATTAGCTGTCACATCCATATCAGTTTGATTTTCAGGACAGAAATGGCATTTTGATTCTGACTGTCAACGAATTCACTCAAACTGTGCTCAGCTGTAGTTTCACGAACGGAAATATTTAATTCTTGAATTTGGTCGACGTTAGATTTATCTAATGACATGTTTTCAACGGATTATTTAAACTTGTCTGTATCAATAGAATGAATTCCAGCCATTCTAAATCCACTGATAGCTTTGCTTATGTTGGCTCTTTTATTATATGCACTTGGAAAAAGCTCCCCAACTTCGTATTAAGTAGAACTCACACTCTCTATTGTATGCCATTTTCAGTGAACTGAAGAAAGTCAAGTCCAGTGGCTGCATTTTGTAAGATACATGAGGTGGCAACGAGAGAACATGTAGGTTGTGTTCTAGAACAAGATTTTATGCTCCCAGGCTAATGTGACTTTCGTGATTATCTAGTATTATCAAGACTGGTTCTTCTTTGGTAGGTTTTATGAAAAAAATTAAGTGTTGTAAATAATCAACGAATATGGACACATTTATTCAACCGGAATCAAAAACCGTAGCAATCATGTCGATATTACAGCCTTTAAGCAACAGTTCGCTCATTCTCTTTCTTCTGAAGATAAACATTAGTACTAACGTTCAAACAACAGTTGTGGTGACATCGCGTTTTCCACTTATCACTTTTGCTACTTGTTTTAAGCCTTTTGTAGCCAAAATTTGAAATGTAAGACTCAAACTTTTATATATAAATTTTTAATTTCTTTGTTCCACCAAACAGGCACATATATCCCATTGAGGATGTTTTTTAAGTTCTGTATCTTTGTATTAATTTTGAATTAATTCTTTTTGTAGGTTAAGCTATCACTTCAGTTTTAATAATTTCTTTCTAAAAATGTTTTACGAATATGTTTTAGTTTTCCTTCATGAATTGTTATTTAATATGGAAAATAAATTTTAATGGCCTAATTTTACTGTTTCACTTACTGTTCCTAATAACTATACAGGAGGTTCGCCAATTTATTCTGGTTTTTAAAAGGGATTTGCAAAAAAAAGCATGAGAACCGCCGGTCTATAGTAAACAATTCTCTCATCTAAAAATTTCTTCCAATTTCGAGAATGTAATGTTCCCAAACCCTAAAAAATTCTTTAAAAAATGAGCTGGGGATTTCTGAGAAAAGTTACTTTAAATTTTTTTTTAATATAAAATGTGAATATTTTCAAAAAATATGTTATATTATTACACACAAATTAAGAATATATATTATGCTACTGATCTGCATGTCATGATTTCATGAATATTAATGTTAAGTAAGAAGTATTATTAAAAAGTTGAAAATAAGTTAAAATGGGGTGAATATGTATAACTCAGCGCTCTCCAGCGTAAAGCGCTGTATTTAAATATTCTTAAATGCAAACATTCAATTTTACGTGGAAATAGGAATATATTATTACACTCTAATGATGCATATTATATAAAAATTAACAATTGAATATATATATATATATATATATATATATATATATATATAGAGAGAGAGAGAGAGAGAGAGAGAGAGAAATGTTTGAAACACCAATACTTTACAAATGTGGTAGAGTAAATTTTGAAAATCAAGGTCACTCTGAAATAGTGAGTCAAAATAAATCAAAAACAGTATATAAAACGATAATATTTCTGATAATAAAACACAAATTTTAGAGCTAATACAATGGACGTGCTTTATCCCTTTCTCTAGTTCTTTACACCTGGAGGGTAATAACATGCAGGTAATGATGAGTCTCGAAAAAATGGATCCGGAAATAACACGATTTCGGTTTAAAAATTTAAAAAAAAATATTTCAAAAGAATGTAGAGTACGGATAAATTAAATAAAGCAATTTTAAATATAACCGTAGGTGTTAGATCTGTGCTGTCAGAATACTCAAAGTTTTCTTCAGATAAACAGCTACTATCATCCGAACAAAAATTTTAGAATCCGCCACAAGATAAAAGTGCTACAACAATATATGATCCCGGTCTTAATATACGGTATAGAGACCTGGACAATTACAAAGAAAAATATGAGCAAGCTCCAAACAACGCAACATCACATGGAAAGAAGAATATTAAAGATAAGATTAATAGACGAGAAATCGATAGGATGAATAAGACAACGCACACAAATGGAAGATATAATGATACAAATATTGAGAGCAAAATGGAGATGGACAAGGATATGGCAAGGATGGAACAAACCAAAATGGACATTCGGAACAACGGAGTGGAAGCCATGGGGAGAAAGAGAAACTCTGGACGTCCTCAAATGAGATGGTATGATGACATACGTAGAACGGTAGGGTAAAAGTGGATGACAACGGCAAGAGAGAAGAATGGAGAGATTTGGAGGAGACATTACCCAATCATGAATCAGAGGTGCTGGATAGAGAGAGATGCCTAAAATAATCGAGATGTATAATATCGAAAATATATTGCAGAACAGAATGAATTTCTACTTGAAAGACGTTGTTTCGAGAGAGTAAAACTCTCTGACTTCCGTGCTCTTACCGAACGCTCTGGACCCAGTTTATTTATCTTGGTAAGATCCATCGGTAAATCACCAGAATCCATTTCTCGAATGATTTTGCTTCTTGTTCATGATCCCTCTGCTTGACAAAAGTAGGTCGAGAAAGTGGTTGGTTTTCAAACCCGCGTCTTGTAGTTTGTTTGCATGAAGAATGATGAACATCTCTACACCCCGCTTCCCCAGTCATATAAATAACCGTCATTTCCCGTTCCGAATTGCCCTAGGCAACTGAGACGATAAACAGCCTTCATGGCCTCATTTTCTTTGTTAAAGTAAAGGGAAGGTAGGTTCATTAGGACTTCCAGAGTCTTGGTGGGGACAGTCCTTATCGCACTTAATATTCAGACACAAGCTATTCTTTAAATTTTGAACAAGGTGTTGTTGAATTAGGCTACCATACAACAGCTGCATACGTAATCATTAGGCGAATATCCATAGAGTATATCCAATATAGCACTTTCGGTATCAGCCTCATGTGCACCCAAAGGCACCTCATGTGCACCATTTACAAGCCCAGAAAGCACATATAATCTTTTTGGTTCGAGCCTCAATATGATCATTCCAGCTCAGTAGTGGAGTCCAGAATTACTCCTAGGTATGAGGGATTCCTCCCGTCATTGTAATTGTGGGTAGTTTTTCCATTTTCTCATTTTTTATAAAGTGTACCACCTCGGTTTTGTTCACCTTTATTTCGAGCATGGTACCATCGTTCCGTGATTCGTAGGGCCTGAATCATTAGTCCTCCCAATCTCGGATGTCGCGACCAGGACACTGGATGACAGTGTCATCGGCGTAGTCCAGTGTATATATTTCAAACTTATTTAGTTCACTAAATAGGCTGTGATTTTAATTTCACCTGGTAACAAATAAACGAGACCATTGATGGCAATCTTGTTTTAAAAAAGGATGAAATTGCGTAAATTGAATTAATGAACTTACTTTATACAGATAAATAGAGAACTTCTAATGTGGAATCTTATTCTATACTTATTAATCGATTTTTAATACAATGTCTAATATAGGGGCGAATAAAAAAATAGATTAATTATTTAGAAGTTAATTTAATTAGTGTTAAGTACTCGTTAGTGAAGATCTTTTTTTAATTTTAAACGTGGTTTTTTGATTATTCTTTCATTATGTTATTCACTAGTTAATCTACAAAGTTATAATTATACCTAATTGGTGCAACATGAGCGCAGCAAAAGTACATTAAGAATTTAATGTTTTAAGCATGAGTGAACTCTTTAACAATCCGTTAGCAATTCTTAGCAAATTTTTCCTTTCACGCAACATTTTAGGGCAATGTGAAAGGAAAAAAGTAACACTGCAACATAAAACTTAATGGTGCTTAACTTATTTACAAATGCAACGGTACCTTCACTTTTTATTGTTTTTGAATAAAGAATTTTCAGTAAAGTTTAAATTTGTTTACTAGTTTACTAGATTATAGACAAGTAACCTTTAAAGCACCTATAAAAGGCTATAAAATTTGTTCTGGTAATGTATAGGGTGCTCCGGAAATCTATCAGAATTCTTGACTCATATGACTTAAAATTGTTGACACAATTTTAAAAACAATTATTGATTTAAATTCAATAAGTTTAGAAATATTGGAACCAAAAAAGTTCTTTTGAAAATTGTAATGGATTACAGCAGTGTCATTTAAACTTTTTTGTTGCGTATCACTAAAGTATTACGGATTATTTTCGTACCAGTGAACTATTAAAAATTTCCATGAAAGAGAGGATATTAATTTGACTATTTCATGATTTCACATAACAACGATAGATAGTACTTACAAAGTTGCATTACATGATTTTTAACATGCCGACATGTGCTTGTAGTTCGCGATAATAGAACACATTGATTTACAAGCCACAAGACACGATATGACAGAATTGAATACGTGAGCTCGTCTTTGCAGAAAATATTATTTTTTATTTCATGCTGAGTCCGATCGATTGACTAAATCACCAATATTCTTAAGCAAGCACATACCAAACCAACGAACGACATCGAAGGAAAATCGACGACTGCTAACTAATCACACGCACAATGACATTCAAGGATATCTCGCAAACACCAAGACAACGAAGATCCACCAAGGGGTTTCTTTGGTATTCTTTGATGTGGTATGTACAGTTTAGCCAACTCCAACTAACATTTGTTGGTGTTTGTTCGTGACCCTGGGAATGGCGGTAACATTGAACGAAATAGAATGATCGGGCTAATGCACGATTTAATTTCACACTTCCGACCTAGCTTTGCCTATTAGGTAAAACTTACACCATTTCGCTTTTGTACCCATGAGTCTTTATTGAGTGATTATGTCACTAGTATCATCTGTCAAACGATCTGTGAGTCAGGTAATATTCACTACCAGAAAACCTTAAAAAAATTTTAAGCCCTATTGGGCTACCTAATCGACAAAGTTGTTTACTGATTAATGTAAAAAGGTGTCGTGTAGTTGTACAGAGTTTTGTTTAGTTGTACAAAAAATAAATGTAAATTGATATACTAATCTCTCTGACTTTATTTTGCAGTAAAATAATGTTTGTTGTGTCTTATTCATCTAGAATCCACATTAGTTTTCGAGAGTGATGCTGATCGAGTTGTCTTTTTCTGGTTGATAAAGTTACCGTGGCCTTGTCCAATTGCACTCACGTATTGGACTATACACAATTGTGATAAATTTCATCATGGCCGTTTTTTTTTGAACAATTCTTTTACTTTGGAAGTAAAACCATTTTCCTCGGTCCATTTGGATTTAACAAAGCCGTGAAGTGAGAAGCAACTTGTGTCCCACATATTTGACTCCATTAGATGGGATTTTTCTGCTAGTTGTATTTTAAGTTATTCATTTTGTTTTTTTTATTTTTGTCACCTAACCTTTTGTTTTTCCTGTGATTATTGTTGAAGATTATCGAGTAACCACTTATCTGAAGGACTTATCTACTAAGTAAGTACACACGTGGTGCAGACTTTTTTGTTCCTAGTTCTTTATTTTAATTTATTCGCTTCGTTGTGCGGTTTAGAATTCATTGAGACGTATATTATGACTTGAGGGTCCTCAAAACTCTGTAGAGGTTCCTTTTTTTGTTTGATCAGAACTCTTAAGTTTCCCAAACAACTTGTGGTAAAATCTCATAATGTAGAAATTGTTATGCAGCTGTCTGCTGATATTAATTCTTTTAGTTATTTTTAGCCTCTTTATCTTTCTCTCTGAGGTACTGCTAGGTGTATATGATTATCTCTGGGATTAGTATACCATGAGGTAGCTGAACTATTTTTTTGCAAGATAAATTCATTTGTTACATCTGTCTAATTTTATTTTAAGTCATAACTTTCTGTCTCTTATAATAAGTAATGTTAACTAATTTGTAGTTAAATATCAATATTTTTAATTATTGGCTTCATATTGAGAGCTCATAATAATACAATATTATTTAAAACTGATTACGCTGTTTTGTGTAATATTACATGCATATTTCACACTAAGTTTTGTGTATTTTGATACGATAAATTTGCTATTCTTAATTGGATAAACTAGTAAATAAATTTATCTTTTTTGTAAGCTTTTTAAACTCTAATATTATTTTCAGTCGCATATAATATATTGAATAAGTAGATTTATTTGCGGAATATTCATTAGCTCACCTTGTCTTTTTATTTTTGACATTTACTGAGCACACCATTTGTATTTTTGGGTTAGTTTTAAATTAGGGAGAGATGATAATAATAACAGTTAATATTTTAATCTTCTAATTTTTTAATCAGTATTCAGGAATTTTAATTTAATTTAAACGAGCTTTTAAATTTACATTGAAGTATAAATCCTATTAGTGTTTTAGACAGTTTATTTTAGGGTTTTTTCGTTCTTTCATCCCCTACCCTTTGACGTGTACTTTCTTTTCTACTGGAAATTACTTTCCGGATCCAGTTTTTTAAAGAGTTTTTCCAGCAACTTTTCAAAAGTTTGGAATTTTAGTATTGCTTTTAATTAAATAAAAGAAGTTTATCCATCTATGAATTGTAATTAATGGTTGAAGGTTTCTAGTTCAGAATTTATGATATATGACTGATAAATTAATAAATTTAAATTAATTGAGCCTTAATTGTAATAGGACAGTCTCGCGCCTAAGCGTGATCATGATTTGGCAAACGCCTACAGTATAAAACTTAACTTTTGCCGATTTTGTAATATCAGCTACGTTCTGACTATTATTATTATTATTATGTTCTTTATGACACGCAGGTGTAACATTTTGCTATACAGCGCATAGCTTCAAAAATCGTGAATATATTAGTTGGCTCAGCATAAAACGTTGCTTTAGTAAGCTGAATTTTTTTTTTATTTTCTCGAGCTCATATTTTAAAATTTCTGTGGATATCTTCAAAACGTATTTCAACTTTATATCAAGTTATCACTAATTACGAGACTATTTTAATTTAATGTCAAATTCTATTGTAAATAAGGTTAATAGACAGTTTTTTTTTGAATTCTTAAGTTATTTATTGGATAACTGTAGAGAAAGTACCGAGACCATCAATGGCAGTTTTGTAGTTCAACTGGTATGGAGCTGCTGGCGCCCTAAATTTACCAAAGCTCCTTTCACTGAGCTGTCGGTGATTTGCTCACTAACTGAACTGCTTTTTCTGCACAGCTACTTTTTCTTGTCTATTTGTAAAATTTATGAACTTTATTATCTTTAAATATAATTTTGCACCTTGTGCTTTCAAACAGAGGAAGAATGTTGAACATATAGAAGACTGCGAATTTTAAAATTGCAATCTACTGAATGTTTTATACTTAAACAAATGCCTTATCTCCTAAACTAAAAATATTATTTCCGTTAGGTATTTAGAGAAAATATATATTTTTGAATAAAAGGGATCGTTTTAGATTAAAGTCATCTTTTAATTAGTTAAAGAATAAAAAAACATCTCAAATCAAAACTAGCCTTTACTTAGTTTGAAATTTATACTAATAGTTATTTGGTACATACACGCAAAAGTAATTCTAAACTTTGGAATTAGTTACGTGCAAAACTGAAACTAACAACTCGAATAAATAGATAAGATTTTCTAATTTTTTGCCGAGAGCAAAGATGGAAATGAACACTTAATTCATTCATTCAAAAAACAATAAAACAAGTTTCCCACCATAGAAATGTTAAGAGGGAACAAAGAAAGGTATCGAAAAGAACTCAACAAGAAGTTAAATAGATTAAGTAGATTTGGAAAGAAAAATATGAAATTACAATAAAATAACAACTAAGAAAACATGCACCAGGAAACACGCTACGTGCACGAAAAAAGGAGAAACGTGAAGTGATGAAAAAATGCAAAAATATGACTAGAGGATAGGCAAATCATAATAACCTCAACAAAGCTATAAAAAAAAGTAATAGATGATCTGAAATATTATAATACAGAATTAATAAGGAATACGATTGAAAAAATTAAAAATATGATAGTTTTGAAAACAGCAAACTCCATATATCGAAATCAAGGAGGACCACAGTGAAATAACTAAAATTATGCCAGATCATTACAGTTCATTTGTCTCCTAAAAAAGTCCTGAACATCTAAATGAATACACCAAGAAACCTACTAGACATGACGCCAGACGAAATACAACTCACCGTCTCTCAAGTAAAAACAAGCAAGGGTGAGATACAACGAAAATCATGAAAATGGAATTAAATTTTACCTTAGAATCCACAAAAATTCTTTTAAATAAGTGCCTCCAAGAGGGCACGATACCGGTGACAGCCAAATACTCTCGGATAGTCTTGATGTCATAAAATCTGACAAATTAAAAGTTGGTATTTATTATCCATAGGCTTAGTACCCCACCCATGTAACCATGCAAACTGGTAACCCTCAGAAACGGCAAGTTTTCGCAAAGGAATTGAACATATACAATCTATAATCACATTAATAGAAAAATATAACGAATGTGGTTCCATTTCGTCGATTGTAACAAGGCATTCGATTCCATGCAGTTTTGGGCGATCTTCAAAGCTATGAACAGTGCAAGAATCGATTAAGATACTTAACAATATATATGAAAATGCTGCATGCATAATAAACGTTACCGTATAATGCCGTATAAAATAGCATCTCTATGTAGCTTTGAGTTAGAGGATATGTTTAAAACTCTGAATTGGACTGAGAAGGACATAGAACTTCATGGACGATACTTAATAATCTTTGGGTGGCAGATGACACTGAGCTGTTCGGCCATGATATACAAGAGCTACAAGTTATGTTAGAGAAGCTCATAATTATATCATCGAAAATCGGATAGCCAATGAACTTCGGGAAAACAAAGATTATTACTTCGGAAAACATGGCAATACAGGTCAATGGCATTGTCATAGAGAGTGTAGAGGAATATGCCTACTTACGGTAGAATATGAAAGTGGCTAAAGCAAATCAGACAGACGATATTACAAGACGTATCAGATTGACATGAGCAGTAACGGAAAAGTTGGGAAATATATGGGTCGATAAAGTTATCAAAATGGTGATATGCTTACATTGCCCTATTTAAGTCAATTCACCGCTTTACCTTGTACTTAGCCTATTATCATTGCTTCTATTCTGACTACTTTAAAAATTTCAATTACACTGATATTGTTCACCAGCCAATCCGCTATTAATTTAAATCTCACTTATGTAACACAAAATACACTTGTATTAATTTAGTAAAATTATTTTATAAAATGTTTATGTTTTCTTTGCTAGGTTAAAACAAAAATCTAAATTACCGAATTAAGTTATTTCACCAGAAAGTTTATTAACTTTGAAAGTATTACGCGCAATGCTTTATATAGTTTAAAAGAAAATATACGGAAAGTATTATAATTAAAAAAACCGAGGCAGCGCACCAACACATCCAAAAATAGTTGTATTAATTGAAGTTTATTTTGCTATTGTATTATTTATTTATAATTAGATACTTATAATTAATACACAATATATATATATATATATATATATATATATATATATATATATATATATATATATATACACACAAAGATGTTTAAATTATTAATGTAATGATCAGTCAAAGCTATAATGATTAAGTGCACTAGATGGGTGCCTGTGTGTTTAAAACAATGAAAAGATTACATTTTCGCATTGCAATTAATCTCAGCTTATAGTACTTGACTGGAACTAACCAATTGCTGGGCGCTGAATATGAAAATTTATTTTTATTCAAAAGTTATTTATGTTAAAAAAAATAAAAAGTGTCATTTGTTTAACGATTTTTAGCTAAAAAACTATTACAAAGAAAACAATTGCTTTAATTATTAATCATTATTTGTTTATAACAAATCCACTCCCAATATTCAAACTTTAGTTGAGCCATATTTCTTCATCAGCTACGAAAACCCACTGGGCTCCCTGACTAAATAGAATTGTAATGAATTGAAGAGGTTATTCGCTGATTTAATCGCGACTAATTTCTTAACAATATTAACTGTTGGGAGGATGCTGGGTTTATTCAGGGATTATTTTAAGTTTACGATCTATCATAAAACATGGTGAAAGGTCTATTGACTAACAAATAGTGTAATTAATCTATATCAGCAAAAAAATTCTTTATACAGGATTGCTCAAATGTTTCGGAATGGCTTAATTAAGAGCGACCGGAAAGTGATAGAGAATCCGGATTTTCTTCAATCTTCGGAACTACAATTCTTCTATTTGATTGTGCATTCCAAATGCCAGTGACATCAATAATTATCAAATGACGATATATTTTTTTTTAAATGAACATCCTGTATGTTATCAGTTATTTTAAATCTTCAACCAATTTAGAATATTTTTGGTATAGTATGGTTAAAGTCAACTGTTTCGGAAATATTGAGAATTAAGGGTTAAAAAAAACAATTTAATGAAAAAAAAAAAATAAATAAAAAACAATAATTTCAATTAGCTAATTAATTCACTGTCCGAATTGTTTTTCTTCAGGCACGTGACTATGTCTAAGACTTTCTGAAAACTGGAAAAGCACGTTCCGCAAATATTACTGTTGAAAAAGAGTTCGGTTTCGTACTAAAAACTACAGTTTCAAATGGTTCCAGAGATAAAAATCTAAAGCGGTTAGATCAGGTGACCTAGGAGGCCATTCAATGAGCCCTCTTTTACCGATCTACCTTTCAGGAAACGTTTCATCTAAAATAGTTTCTGATATGTCTACCAAAATGCGAAAGCATTCCATGTTGTTAAAACCGAATATCGTTTTTTAATATCAGATTATTGTCTTGATCATGACATAAATTTATTAAACCAGGTTTCATCGCAAAAGTAAGTAGAAATTAGCAGTCAAATTTTTGGTGAAGGAAGAAAGGTTTTATTCCCCATTTAATTTTTGAGCATCATGCGTGTGGTATTCTATCATCCAATGAGGATTATCATAATATTAATATCGAAAGTTGTGCCTATGAATGAAGTTATTAAGACAGAATATCTTTATCAGAAAATAAAATATGACTTACAAAATCAGGTTGTTAAAAATCTATTATTTGTGGACACAACTTCAAACGTCTCTCAGGATTGTTTTGTGGTAGTTCCTGAAGCAAGGTTATTTTCTAAAGGTGTATTTTATTTCCTTGGGTTTTTTTTTAATGGATTTTTCAGTATTATCGTATACCAGAACAAGTTTTGATACGGAAGTTGATGAAGTTTTTGATAGTTTTTTTTTATATTAGTCATATATTCGAAATAATGGAATATCATATTGACATTTGATTTAGAACTCAGTTTCGCTTCATTAAAAGTTTGATTGAAAAGGTCGGTTACTTGTTGGAAGGATCTACGTCTATTCCCGTATCCTACCATCATAAGCAGAGTAATACATTGTTGTTCTATTGGCTGAAATATCATATTTTGTTTTGATAAGAACTAGATTAATACCACTGATTAGAAACTAATGTCAGGGAAACGACATATAGACTATCAAAACTTATTTCGGTAAGTATCTACTAACAATGGAAACTGACAATTCTTAATTAAGAGGGGGGATAAAAGGGTATGACAATGAGAAATGTATTATAAGTTCGTTAAATTAAACTGTCCATATTTTCGAAATTTACCCATAGGGTAATGCTATACAATAAATATTCTAAATATGTTTGACTTTTAAAATATGCTTCATTTCAAAAAATTATAACATATCGTTATTTAACAATTGTTGGGATATAGACTGTACAATAAAATAGATGCATTGTAGTTTTAAAAGTTAAATAAATCCCGGATCCGCTGCCACTTTCCGTTTGCTCTAATTTACGCTGTTCAGGAATATTTGTCCAATCCTGTATAATATGTCTAGCAACAATTACTAAAATAGTTTTATGTTCACTTTTTAGAAGTAGCAATAAATAGCACAGATACAAAAGTAGTTAATGTGAAATTAATGATTCTAAAAACAGAGTAATCATTACTTATTTCGGAAATTTTCTGTCATAATTATATAATTAGGGCGAAATTTAGTTCTTGCGTTTAAAAAAATGACTATAATATGTGTACGTATAAGAAAATACAATTAAATAACCCAAAATTTATAGTTATTTAATAATAATTCAGTTTTTAAGGTTTAATTAACTACTACTTTTTCAGAGACATTCTTATAAGTTTAATTAATCTTCCCATTAAAAAAGTTTTAAAAAATATCATAAGATTTGCATTGTTTTCCCCACGGACTTAGCCAAACAGCTTTCGTAGATCCTCCAGGGGAACTTCCCTCACCTCAGATATACTAACATATCAAAAGGATGGAGCTCTGCGGGGGCCCTTTCTATGTTGTCGAGCCCTAGGTGATGTTATAATCATCTCACTTCCCATAAACTTTCAGACACAGATCGTAAGTAGCACTGCCTTTTGCATAATCTTATACAGGTGTTAGCTAAGGCCCAATATTAAGCAGAAGACTCTGCGGTACTACGCCAGTTGTTGACAGAATTTTGGGGTTCGTCCGGACTCTATTCATTCTCCACCGTGTGCGTATTTATATCTCCAAGCCTTTGTACTCCCTTAGAATATTGTTGTTAGTGATTAGTTCTAATAGCGTTGCACGCATGGACATTTTATCTGCTAAAATGAGGTCTGGTCTGTTATGTGTAACTAGTTAATCTATAAAAGCAGTTTGATCCCAGAACAGCTTGAACTCGTTGGTCTCCGGTATAGGCTCTGGACTGTATTCATATTATTTCATTTTTTCTTTATAACTTTATTGTTTTATCTTAGGTTATACAGTGAACATCACAGAGGTGAACTAGTTGTTGAGAGAAATATTTGCAGGTCTAATCAGATGGCGTAATACGGTCACATGACACTTTACAAACTAGCCATATGACCAACTGTTAACATTTGATTTGCGCAAACTAATTTATTTTCATTTTTTCGTGTATTCCAGCAATATAATCAGGATGTCATTACTTTAAAATATGGTATTAAAAACAAGCGAAAAATTATTTTCTTAAGCTAAACGCGGATCTATCACGTATGTAACAAAGTAGGTACGTATTTGGGTTTTTATATATCTAACTGGGAAATAAATTCTAGAAAAAATACAATGAATCAACTGAAAATATGAATGAAAATAACTGTTTTAAAAAACGTTTTTTATGCTCATGATCGCCGATTGTTGGAACTCGGTCTTTAAAAAAGAGTAAAGCTGCAGTGACGTAAAATTTAGAAAAAAAAATTATTTAAATAAAACGGCAGCTTCTATAGAAAAATCTCTTTAAACAAAGATCAAAATTAGTCACTTGATGCAGAGAAACACATAAAATAGGTAAATCCTCAGATATGACCTAAAAACTCCAACAATTTTCAGAAATATAAATATTTTTGACACGAATCCCTGTTTAAAACCGGTAAGTTAATTTTGAAATTTTATGTTCTAGAAGGCACCCACGGTCTTATTTATTTTTATCATTAAAAAAGTGATAGGTGATCGTAAAATATAGTATGTAGTACACATTGTTAACACGTGTTATTTTTGCTAATTTTAAATATAAAATTTTAGATTCATCATTAGCACCTCAAAAATTGTAATGACAGAAAAATGACTCAATAAGGATAAAGTTACCTAATTTCTTGCCTAGTATTTTTACTTTTAGAAACTGAGAAAAACATATTTATCTATTATCCAAAACCTTGGAGTTATTTGAGCTATAAAAGTGATTAAACTAAAGGAAATTATTTATAAATTTAATGCGCGTTTCTTGGCTAAAACTTTGCCTCAAAAACTTCACCTAATTACGTTTCCTTTTTCGTAAAAACTTTTGTTTGCCATATTGTGAAACGCATTTCAATACATTTACAAAATCAAAATGTTTTAAAACAACTGGTTTAAAGTACTATTAAAATTTTAACAGTGTAAAATTTAAAGGAATTATCCCATTTAGTATTTTATATTATTTTTCTGTCTGAAAAAACTTTTTATCACAGTTGTTAGGAACATTAAATCTGACAGATATGGCACGTGCGTTATCGGTAAATAATTTAATTCTGGCTTGAGTACCCGTTATATTGTCCACTTTCGTCCCACATAGGCCAAGATAATGTTAGTCGTTACCTGTAGCAGGTAAAATTTAGTTTTTCTTAAAGATATAGAATGGACATTTACACATGATTTTATATATTAATATACAAAATAATTTTTGGAATAACCGAAACATACATTTGCAGATAGGTAAAAATAGTTCACTTCATTTAATTACTAAGTTTAATTAGTTGTTTATTTGTAAATTAATGTAAAATCCAGATTAAGTTAAAACAATTGGCAGTTGTGAAACTATGAAAATTATTATCACTTCACCATTTAAGTGACACACGGTGATCGGAGAAAAGCATAAAAGTGTCAAAAAAGGTAGAACAATACTGTTTTACCGGATAATCCACCATATGTTAGTCTCAATTTATATAGTATATAGTCATATAGGCCCAAGTAACAAAAGCTGATACAAAAAGATACGAACATCATAAATAAGAAAGAAAAACACAGTTTTACCAGGTGACTCATGATATATTCAGTCTCAATTTATATTGTCTTCTAGGTAAAAGTACCAAACGTCGAGAGGAAAAAAAAACTTAAAATTACAAGAAAGGAAGTGAAAGACGTTTATCGGATGACCGACGATATTAGTCAGTCCAAAGTTATATGATCTTGTAGGTGAAAGTCGCAAACGTTTATCAGACAAAAATCATAAACATTACAAGAAGGTAAGAAAAAGACAATTTTTGCAGATGACCCACGATAAATTTAATCTCAGTATATATTGTCTTATAGGTGAAAGTAGCAAACGTCGATAGGAAAAAACATGAAGATCACAAAAAAGGCAGTAAAAGACGTTTATCGGTTGATCCAAGATATGAGTCAGTTCCAATTTATATGGTCTTGTAGGCAGGTGCGAATCCAAGGGTGGGGTGATCGCCCACCTCCCCCCCCCCCCAAGAGCTTTGAGTTCAGGAAAATAGACCCGATTTTGCCTCTTATACTATAGTTTATTTAAGAACTAGAGAGAGTAATAAATCATTTTTTACCTTTTTTTTTTCTTCCCAATTTACCTGTGTTCTTTAGTCCGGTGTCTGGCAAAATCAGTTAGACAGATATATTTTTTATAGGAATGAGTTAGAAATTTTATAATCAAAAATACCGGTCTAATAATAATGGACTATTTGGGTTGGATAACAATAGATATTTGGAAGCATGAACTGTTAAAAAGGATTTTAATCCTTGTAATATGCGTCGGAAGGAGGTTTATTTTATCATTAAGTATTTATGGTATAGAATATTATTTCAGTAATAAACTTAAAATAAAAAGTTTTTATAATATTATTTTATTTCTTATGATTTCTTAATAATTCACATACATTACAAAATATAGATAATTTTGCCATATTTAACACAAACCACAACTGTATTTTTATTATGTTTAATTTTGGCATAGAAACCGTTTTAGGTACATTCAGAATAAAACGTAGCCTTATTCTTTCAAAAAATTCTAAGTTATAATTTAAATACTTACAAAATACCCATTGGCAAAAATACAAGAAGCTAAACATATATAAAATATTAAATTTTTATATGTTACAGTTAAAATTAAAACTAGTTTTTTATTTCTATTGCACTGACATATTAATTTAATTTACTTCATTATATGGAAATCCGATAGCCCCAAAAAATAAAATAAACATGTTAATTCTACAAGCTTAAGAGAAAGACAAATACAATAATAAAATAATAAAAAAATTAGGGCTAATTGGAATTAATTATATATAAAATTACAGAGTGCGACACACTAAAATAAAAATATATATAAAAAATATATAAACAACATTAAACAATGAAATACAACAAAAACAAAAATTTAAATAATAGATTGTATTTACACTGGTAAACATTACGTATCTAATTCCTAATCAAAGTCAGCGAAGTTATCTTTGCTCAAATTAATTATAATTGGTTCCTCTATCCCACCGCTCATGAGATCGAGTTTCCACATTTTGTTTTATTCTTTTATTATATGAATTTTTCCCAATTTTCCGCAGTAACTCTATTCAAAAAAATCTATCAAAAGTTCAATTAAATTACTAATTTTGTAAGTTATGTTATTTCTAGCAACTCTACCTTTTACTTGAGAGAGATCTTTCCTTCTCCAACGGACAATTTCCGGACAATCTATAAGAACAGATTTCCTATCTGGTTTTTCCCAGAAAAAATTAAGTTCTCTAAGCAATTTCCAGAGCTTAGTTCTTTTAAGTTCAGATAAATCGCGAACTCCATTGCTTTTAGTAGGAATTTTGTCGACGGTTGGGATTTGCTTCTTATAATAAAATATATGTATAAGTCCTTTTATTGTAATTTTCATCTCTTGTTCCAGGGTTTTCGTCTGCCTATGATCGAATGTGGCTTGGGAGTACAAGCAATTCCAGTCGTTTTTTTCTCCTTCGGTATTCAGTACATAGTAGATTTTCCAACTTTTGTCATGTTGGAACACATCTCAACAGAGCTTTTAACATTATTATCTAGATATTGATATCTTAAGGCATCATAAACATTCATCGTAATAAGTTTTTCGTTGAGGAAAAAATGACCTGGTTTAACGATTTTGGAAAAAATATAGAGGTGGAAGCCATATCTTTTGGGTATCTCACTAATCTCAAATAATATATAAAAACAAGCGCAAACAAGATAAATCACTAAGGACACACGGTCAGATGTACTTTGATCACTGATAGAAATTGAACTATCAGAAATTTTATTGTTGCAGTAAATTTATAAAAGCTTATAATATTTAAATATAATTAGATAATAGATTTACGGCAGTCCTCAGGTACCTGCGGCACTGGAGCAGGTACGTTGGAGGTTGAGGTTACAGTTTTATTACTCTCTCTAGTTCTTGAATAGAGTATAGGAATGTGTATGCTTGCGATCGACCTCCCTTCCCAAGAGCTCTGAGTTCAGGAAAGTAGAACCGATGGCACTCCTTCCCCCTGTCGGCAACTTGTTTTTTTCTTGTGATCACCCCCCCCCCTTCTCCAAGAGCTTCAAATTCAGAAAAATAGATCTAACCCTGCCTTTTACAATAGAAATGGAAATGTTGCTGGTGTCTCTCCCCCCCCCCCTGTTGACAACATGCTTTCGCTTGCCATACTGTACTTTTTTTATATCACCCCCCCCCCCAAAGAGAGAGGTTGGATCCGTCCCTACCTGTAGGTAAAAGTCGCAAACATTGATGGGAAAAACCATAAGGATCACAAGAAAGGAAAAAAAAACATTGCTTAGCTTGGAGATAAACGATTTTAGTCAGTCTCAGTCCCATCGGTGAAAGTAGCGAACGTTGATGGAAAAAACAAAAGTATAAGAAGAAAAGAAGAAAAAAAACTATTTCACCGAATGACCCGCGGTATTAGTCAATCCTAATTTAGATGGTCTTATGAAAAAAAAATTAAAGTAGCAAACGTTGACTAAATTGTGGTTGTCGGACTTGCATTGTCTTTATTTTTATTTATTTGCCAACAAACGTTGGCAAACGTTGTTGGGAAAAAGAACATAAACATTACAAGAAGAAAAAAAAGACAGTTTTACCAGGAACTGGTATCTGACATTTGATATCAGTTACATTTGGGTTACTTTAGAGGCAACTTGTGCATAATTTATTTTGTAGCTGTTACTTTAGAGTCACTTGTAATATGGAGTGCAGAAACGAACCATTTCGGCATATTTTACTTTTTATTTCCGCAAAGGAAAGAAAGTTGTTGATTCTTCCAAAGAAATATGTAATGTATGTGTCAGAATTGGTTTAAAAATTCCATTCTGGAGATTTTTCACTCAAAGATGACCAATTTTCTGGTCGACCTGTTGAAATTGAGGATGACCAAATTAAAGCCATAATTGAAGAGAGGCATCATATAACGGTTCGAGAGAATACAGAAAGCTTAAAATGTATCGCACACAATAATTGCAAATTACAAATGATTAGAGTGACTAAGAAGGTCGATATTTAGGTTTCGCAAACCGACCCTCTTGTGAAAAAAAAATCATCATTGATAATGAAAAATGGGCCTGAGCTTTATTTCATACTGCCTTAGTAACGGTAAAAAAACTGTCTTCGTAGTTCACTTAGTGGCGTGTGGTAAAATTTTTTTTTGATCATTTCTTTAAATTTGATTTTTGTTTTAAACAAAACTTTCCTCTTGCGTTTTCTTTGTATCTCTCGTATTTTTTCCGTAATTAAGCCTGTCGTAAATACCATTTTTTCAATGCATACACAGAAAAATGTAGACACAAGAACAAAAATGTAAAAATCACAAACATTATCGGGTATGTTTTGACTCATTTGTAAAAACTTGTTGCATGGGCATTTAAAAAAGACAGACGTTTGAAATAAAATACCACTAATTAATTAACAATTATAAATGTTTTATTAGCTTACAAACTTAAAGTAATTCAAAAATTATTCAAGCAAAAAAATATCACAAATGATGCCTAAAATGTTGTCCCTTAGCTGCAATACAATTTCCAATGTGTTTCCTCATGAATTCTCTTACTCGTGCAAAAATACCAGGCATCTCTTGAATTTGCCGACATCCCATTTCTACTCGTTGATGAAAAGTCTGCACGTCAATAATTTCAACGGAATAAACTACGTTTTTTAAGTGCCCCCATAAGTAATAATCCAAAAGATTAAAGTCAGGGGAACGAAGAGGCCACGTTTTTGGCCCTCTAGGGTCTGTCCATTTATTCCGGACCATTTCATTAAGGTATCCCTCCTCTCGTGTAAAGTGAGCTGGAACACTGTCATGCATAAACGACATCCATTGGCGTGTTTCAAGCGAGACTTCTTCTAATAAAGGTTGCAATCCATTTTGAAGAAAATCTAGATATGTTAAGCCATCTAATCGCTTCGGTAGTACTACGGGACCAATAAAAAATCATATTTTATAGAGAATCGTTCTTGGTGCCGAGATTGTATTATTCCATGCTGATTTCCATCGACCCATAGATGACTATTATGGAAATTAATTATATCATTCCTTGTAAATCCAGCTTCGTCAGTAAATAAGATGGATGAATGAAACAAAAAATTCTGAACGTGAAGCATAATCCTCGGCAGAAAGTGCCAGCATCCTTTGCAGATGGTACAGGTATAACAAATTATTGTGGATTATTCGTTGGACTAGAATTAGGATTTGAGTCTACCCTATGAATTATTCGTTCCTCGAGCTGTACTATCCTAACATTTTGAGGTCTTCCGCTGGAGGTACAAAGCTTCAAGAGCCAGTTTTACATAAACAAGCGAGAATTATTGAAAAAGTCTTTCTATTCGGAATGCGTCAAACCGGAAAACATTCTGGATACAGTCGCGCAGCTGACACTATATTCCCATTTGCAAGGCCATAAATAAAATGCATATCTGCTAATTCTTCAAATGAGTAGTCTATTTTTATCAATTAACCAAATTTAAAACGCGTAATGAAAGCTTATCTTAACTGACAATGACGTTTAATAATGTTTGTGTTTCCTACATTTTTCTATATATGCAATAGAAAAAATGGTATTTACAAAGGTTTAATTACGGAAAAATGATGAGAGATACAAAGAAAACGCAAGAGGAAAATTTTGTTTAAAACAAAAAAAAAACAAATTTAAGGAAATAATAAAAAAATTACCAGAGGCGTACCACATTTCTTTTCGTTCCATTATCTTCTAGCGTTATTACACTAAAACTAATTTTTTTTTAAACTTTTAATACCCTGTAACTTAGAAACGAATATTCGTAGAGCAAAACTACATAAGAAAATTTTTTTTTAAATTTAATCCCAACCTTTATGTTATGTAGCGGCAATTTTCAGAAATAGCAAAAGAAATATTTCACATTGATATCATAAATGGTAGAATAATAGCGTAAAAAGTAAATTAATTATGGCGATGTAATGTATTAGTTGCTTAAAATCGTTCCTCACTACCTCCTCTCCTCTCATTTTTTCTTTCCTTAGGTAACTGCGCACATACATACGTCCATTAGTAAGAACTAACTACTTTTATTGACCAGGTGTAGTTTATTATTTGTGCGATTTTTCAATAATCTGAAAAAATATAATAACGTATAATGAAGTGAATTAATTATGAATTTCAAATGACGCTAATTGAATTATTTTTGCGTAATTGCTCATTGGTTTATGTTTTTTTGATATTCAAAGAAACATGCTAAACGGGTGTTTATATGAATTATCTTTTCAGGCAGAGAAAACAAAAGAATAAATACAAACAGCCTATATATATATATATATATATATATATATATATATATATATATATATATATATATATATATATATATATATATATATATATATATATATATAGATTCGTTCCACTCGCGATATTTTTCAGTCTGATATCGAAATCGACAGGTGGCAGGTTTTTAATATCCTACCGACATAACTTAGAATTTATATTTTATGTAGCAGTTGTTTCCTGTGAATATTGCTCTCGGTTCGATAGAGAGAGAAGACCAGAGTGGTATTTGCAGAAAATAAACTGTTTGTATATATTCTTTCCCGCCTGAAAGGATAATACATATAAACAAATAGTTAAATACGACAGTTTTCTTTATTAATTACTGAAATTTTAATTTTTTAAAAATGCTAAATGGGGTCTAATGAAATTTTTAAGGGACTCTTGAAGGCTTCAACATAAATATACAACATGAAGTTAATTATTATATGATTAACATATAATAGTAAAAACTGGGATAATTCATCATAATGCGTATATTTGAAAAGCGCATTAATTGCCAAAAGGAATCATAAAAGTCAGACTATATTAGCATGGCTTTAATCAATTCACTGTCACGCGAGAATGATCCGATTTTCATAATTCAAGATGTTTTATTTTCGTCAATTAATGCTCTTTAAAATATTCGCACTGTAATGGTTTATTTTGATTTAACGGCATTACTGACAATTTGCGTGAGGTAATTAACTATATTTGATACATTTGCGCCGAGGGTATTAAAATAAGGGTATGTAACTAGAATGTATGCGCCAAAAGGCATATAAGAATGGGCTTGAATAAAATTTCACTGGCCTTTTTTATACTCTTCGGGGTCTTTTGTGCGGGCGAAGACGAAACGGGTAACTGCAAGTGTAATATAACTTTATTTTTCAATATGTTCAGCAATACTCCACTCGATGGGGTAAGAGAAAAAATATAGTACAATTTTCCACTCACGGGGGAGGGGGGCACTCTTTTAATTTTGACTCATCTCTGTTAGTGAGTTAACTAAGCATATACTTGCGTAATTTCATTAAAAAATATGAAAAAAATGAAAAGGTTACACGGTTGTGACTTACAGACAGACCGACAAACGAATGAACATGACGAAACTCGAAATGTTTCCAACTGGCTAAAAACCAATCAATTTATTTTCACAACTCAAAACACTCCAAAAACAAATTACAAGATCAAAATAAAACGTCTCTTCTTATTATATAATCATATTCTGGTATATGTATATTTTGAAAACAAATGTCAAAATAGTGTATATCAATAGATGAACAATTTTATGCAATGAAATATAAAGATATACATGATGATATTAAAAATATTAACACTTAATTCGAATTACATATTCTTAAATATTGAAATAATTAATGTCTATTTTTTTAATAATTGTATAGATTGCTACAGCAACAAGCGCAAAATATTATCAGTATACACGATATCTATAAATAGAAATTATTTATAGAAAATATGTATAATAAACATACAACTGTAGAAAAAGTATAGTACAAAATCTTCACAAAAGATTCACCTCGCACACAATAATATTGCAATACTGTAACAAACACTTATACTATTCAGAAATGAGTAAAATTCTGTAATCGATATAGAAAATATTATTCTACATGCGTGGTTTTAACAGGAAAAAAAGGATTGTTGAACCCATCTAGGCACAGGAGCAGAAAGATTGTGTTTTAGCATGTTAAACTAGAAATGTGCAAGTAAGAATGAGCTGCTAGTTCTTTAATAGATGGCAAGGTCTTAGAAATAATTTCCTTGGGCAGGATAAACAATAACTGAGTGAAATTAAATATAAACAGTTTGTAATAGTAAGTACTACATACTCTATGTTACCTGTTAATAATTGCCATTATTTCGTAAATTCAAGAGTTTTCTGAAGATTAATGAAATGAAAAAAAAATATTTTGTAAACTTGTTGATTAAGAATTTTTAGTCAAATAAATTAAATAAATGGCTAACACAATACATCGGATGCAATGTGATAAAAAATCTCTATATCTGACTAATAAAATAAAATTTTCTCTCGTCGGAAATATACAAAATAAACATATAACTGTAGAAAAAGTATAGTACAAAATCTTCACACAATATTAACCCTTCACTTTTATGAATTATTGTAATATTTACTGTAACAAACTTTCATACTTTTGAGAAATAACTAAAATTTTGTAATTGATGTACAATATGCTATTCTACAAGCGTGGTATTAATAGGAAAAAAAATTGTCGAAGATTTATGACGCACAGAAGCAGAAAGATTGTGTTCTAGCATGTTAAACAAAAAACGTGCAAGTAAAAAGGAGCGGAATAAACAATAACTGATTGAAATTAGATATGAAAAGGTTGTAATAGTAAGTGCTACATAGTTTACCTTTTAATAATTGCCGCTATTTCGAAAATTCAACATTTTTTTGAAGAATAGTGAAACTGTAAAAAATTAGTGTTTAAAATTGTTGTTTATCAATTTTTAGTCAAAAAAGTTAAACAAAAGGCTAATACAAAATGGCGGATGCAATGTGACAAAAGGTTATAATTCAATTTGAAGTGAAAAAATGAAAAAACTGTTAATATGAAAAAAATTTGAAGGTTTTTAAAAAAAAGTTATTTATTTACAATCAAAAAAAATCTCTACATGGGTGTCCGGGAAAATGTGACAAATCTCCCGGATATGAAAAAAAAACACTTGAAAGGAATACTACAAGTTCATATAAACTTTTTTCGTATAGATTTCCTCTTCGGAGATATGGGCTCCCAATTATCTGCAATGGAATCAAGTTTTTTACACATAATTATTGAATCACCAGGTATATTTCAATTTTTTTTTAATATGATGTATACCAGGTAAGACCTTTCAAATTACTATCTAAGAAAGTGTTGTGAATTATTCACAACTGCAGGGACAGACTAGCTGTGACACTCATGACCCCATTTTTTTACGCTCTGTATGATAAGAACTTTGGACAACATCTTTTACATATCTTTAACTATTGAATAAAAATTAAGTACTCTTATTCATGTTGCTAATCCTAACCGGTTTTGAAAAAAAGGAATTTTATTTACACTATTGGTCCCCTAACTTCTGTCGGGTTGAATATGAAAAAGGGGAATTTTTCCCTGTCATCATGGTTTCAATAAAAAGTTAAACTAACTGCTTGGTTAAAAACTTCGTAAGAGTTCAACATGGGCCCCTTGAATTCTGATACGCTCGCGAGCAGAACAAATTGAGGATTGCTGTATCCGCCACATTAACTCAGCATTGTTCCTTTTTTGATCACAATGAAACGTGATTCTCCGTAAAAGTTCCACCATACTATCGACTAGAGTGAAATACACCAAGGTTTTGTGATGTCCCCATAGGTAAAAATTCAACGGCGTTAGGTCGGGAGATCGAGGAGACCAGGCCAAAGCATGGCAAGATGCAAGACCATACATCAGATGCATATCTGCATACTCAATAAACGTGTATTCTATATTTCAAATTATTTCACAAAGAATTTCACCACTAAATCCAAAAATCAGTAAATTAATATCCAAGTGAAGAATCAATGTGTCAGCGATGTGAAAGTTGACAAGTTTTAAAATGCAGGATATTTATTTCTTTCGTATCTACCAACGTTTCCAAGAACAATACTTTGTTTTTGGTGCCAATAAAATAAAAGGCACAGACCTGGGTCAAATTGCAATTCACAGAATTAGACGTTTTTAACTAAACAGATAAACTCTAATTTTGGATCGATTTTTTTTTATCGTAAGGTTGAAGGTTGAATATGTGGTAGGAACAAGGATCTATCTTTTATCGAAATACCCCAAATACATGATGTAAATAATATAATGTTTTTTCGAAAACGGTTAGGATTAGCAATATGAATGAAGAGTACTTAATTTATAGTTAATAGTGAAAATCCTTATTATACAGGGCGTAAAAAAATGGGATCATGAGTGTCACAGCTAACCCATTCACAACACTTTCTTGGATAGTAATTTGAAGAGTCTTATCTGGTAAAGATCATATAAAAAAAAATGAAATATACCTGGTGGTTCAATAATTATGTGTAAAAAACTTGATTTCATTGCAGCTGTTTGGGTGCCCATATCTCCGAAGAGGAGGCCTATACGAAAAAAAGTGTATATGAACTTGTAATATTCCTTTCACGTATTTTTTTCATATCCCGGAGATTTCCAACATTTTCACGGACACCCTATATATTTGACAAATAAAACAAAATTTTTAATTGTCAAAAATACGTATGATAAACATATATAACTCTAGAAAAAGTATAGTACAAAATCTTCATACAATATTCACCTCTCATTCATATGAATTATTGCAGTATTTACTGTTACAGACATACTTTTGAGAAATAAGTGAAATTCTATAATTGATATTCAATACACTATTCTACATGCGTAGTTTTGAAGGAAAAAATAATTACCAAACAGATATTTATGGGGCACAGGAGCAGAAAGATTGTGTTCTAGCATGTTAAAGAAGAAATGTGCAAGTAAGGAACTGGGAACTTCGTTAATAGAGTGTTAAGGTTTTCGAAATGGTTTCTTTCAGAGGGATCAATAATAACTGCGTGAACATATATATAAAAAATTTGCAATAGTAAGTACTACATTGCTTACCCTTTAATAATTACTGCTATTTCGAAAATTTAAGAGTTCTCTGAAGAATAGTGAAATTGAAAAAATAATTTTTAAAGTTTTTGATTATGAAAAATGAAGGAATTGCTAATAAGGAAAAACTTTAAACTTTTCTAGGAAAAAATTATTTACTAATAATCAAAAATGATCAATCTTTCTCGGCGTCATTTAGTAATATCATGGGCAATGCCTTCAAGCCATTTAGCAACTAGATTTAACTAATATAATTGTCAAAAATATGTATAATAAACACGTCAGGAAAGGTGTACTATAAAATCTTCACCTATCACACTTATGAATTATTGCAGTACTTACTGTAACAAACTTTCATATTTCTGAAAAATGAGGAAAATTCTATAATCGATATACAATATATTATTCTACATGCGTGGTTTTTAACTTTAAGTTAAAAAAATATATTTATGATGTTTTAAAATTTTACCAAGAATGAACTTTGACTTGGCATGCGGAATGAAATCACTTGCTATACTAATTTCCTGCGTGAATCTATGATCCATATTCATTAAATAGATTTATATTTAAACCAAGAGTACAAAATGACAACTAAGGATGTAAATAAATAATTTTGAAATAAAAAAAAATTGTTATTATCAGCTGAATCGAATTGGTTATCTAATTAGATAAGTGCTTTTAAAACTGTTATTTAACGCATGTAGTAATGAACATTATGGAATTATAACATGCTTCTAAACCTATGAAATATCAGGCCAAACGTTGATATCGTAGACACTTCACACCTTTGATACACAATTATTCCTTACCTCCACAGAGTAATCTGAACGTCCACTCTAAAACAACTTTGTATTTAATTAACTACATATGTGTTGTAATTTACCTTTAGACATTTGCTGCCAAAGTACACAAATAATTTAATTAAAAACTTCCTGGAGTCTTTCAACACTAACATGCACCTACTAATTATTTTTTGAGTGACGATAACTTTTGGTACAACGGAGAAACACGGCCAAATTGGTTATTGTTAGAATTGTTACTGTTTTTAATCTGACAACGCACACGTATCACGTATTTACATAATAAAAAATGATTCCAAAAAAAAAATACAAATTGGAGTTAAAATTAGATTTGGAATTTTAAAAATAGTAGGCGCGATCGTTGATCTTCAAAATATGTAAAGTAGTATTAAGAGTCCCATAACTTTGTCAAAAGACTATAATATAAAAACAACGGCACGTGGCTATATTTGTTAGCTAAAAATAAGCTTCTGAATAAACAAGGCAATTTTCCAAAAAACAACGTAGAAAAATGAGTTAGATTCTCATCTATCAGTTTGTTTAAACCTCATAATAGGAAAATTGGTTCCAGTACAAAAAGCGTTCATCGACATCTTCTGATTTTCCGTCTCCACTGCTTCCTATCTTCTCAGAAATTTTCTTCTACACTTTCAGTCTTTCTCTTCTATGCAGCTCTTAGTGTTCCACTTGTTTTTTTCCTTGATGGTCCCATTTTAACCCTGGCTTCAGGAACCTTTCCTCAAGCATGTTTTACCTTAATGCCATCCATCATAATTTCTCTGATCCTATCATTTTTTATTCTTTTCATTTTGGACTCTCCTGCCACAGTCTTTTCTTTTATCTGCCGTACTTCACTATTGTATGTTACAGTACACTTTATTATGGCGTTATATATTCTTTGCTCATTTGTTTTTGATATTTGTCGGTCTCTTCTTCCGTATCCTTTTCTGTCTCTGAAGCAATGACTTACATACTGTCATAAGTAATTTGTAATTACAAATGGAAGATTATTTATGGCACGCAAATTTGGAACTAGGTTTGATTCAGGTCACCTTTTTAGGTCTTACAAGTTTTCAATTCCATAGAGATTTTGAACTTATTAACAAAATTATCAAGTAAAAACCTAAAACGTGTTGGCAATTTATATGAGGCTTTGTACATCAAATCTGTATTTGTATAGAATAAACTCTTGTTGTTAAAGAACTAAAGAGTGATAAACTAGTTTAGATATAAAATTAGTCCATAGGAAGAGTGTGAAAACACGTTTCCAAAATGATCTTTGTATAAATAGTTCTTAAACTCGACGGATGCGGCGTGCAAATAGCCACTGTTTGTTGGTCATTGTTCCTTTCTAGCTTCAGATAAATAGGGTGAAAAGGTAGATTTAGAAGAATGTCTACAACGGGTATTAATTTGGTGAATAAAACATTAATAGTATAAGTGTGCTTATTTCAATAAACTATTAGTTTGCCAGTCTGTAAAAGTGTATGCTTTATGCTTGATCTTTAATATACAGCCAATACATCTGCGAAGATTTGCCTTTAATTCGATAGTTTAAGAATATTCAACAGCTCATCCCCCAGTTCAATTCAATTTTCTATTTCAGAAACTCTTCATGATTTTCATAGTTTTTTACAAATTATAGCTCTATATAATTGTACATACATAACAAAACATACATACAATAATTACATATGAAGATAATTCACTGTGTGGCGTTTTCCAGCCCAAAGAGACCATCAAAACAGCCGTTACACTGCCGGCGTTCTTCTGTCGTTGGTGTCGCATATTTGCTTGAACCATATACTTTTCAACGGGTCTTAGTAACCTTTCACCCGAATAGCAAAATAGTTATTGCCGTGGCTCAACGATTATGAATGAATAACTGTTTAATTGGTTACATGACCTTGCTAATAAATTTTCGGAAGGAAAATGGTTTAAAAAACTCTCTCAGGTTAGTTGAATTTGAATTTAGTTTAATTTGTCACAGCAGTGTATAGATTTACTACGTATGTTTTATGTTTACTGATCATTATGACCATTTGATCCTCGAATTGCCACGACATACCCACTGTTAATGGAACAACGAAACGAAGCAGGCGTATCGATGGAAGGAACCTGGTTGTCATGCTTTTCCTCAGATTATTTCATATGGATTCCAACCACTCCATATGGAGTGATTGAGGGAGTATAGTTTCTGCTTTGCCATTAGGAAATTTTTTGGCGCTTTGAGGTCTGTATAGGGGCTATTGAAGGCCAGGTGAATAAATGGTCATGTTGAGAAATTTAATGTTTTTTTTTTTAATTTATGGTAAAATTTTGTTATTTTAATTTACATACCATGGCTGTATACTGTTTAATTTTTTAAAAGTTGTGTTAATTTTAGACAAATTATTTTAATTATTATATATCTTCAAAGAAAACTGACAACTTTAAGTAAATAGGCTTGGGTGCATGGTCATTATACTTAGTATTAGTTACATTAAATGTTAACAATAATGCTCCAGTTTTAAATTTAAAGAATTTATTGCTTACATCGCTGATATATCCAGTAAATCTGGGAATAATAGTCATGTTATGTAGGTCATTGATTCTTGTGTATCTATCGGACGCTGTTATGTTACGTAAGAATTTGTTCTCCAATTTCTGCAAGCGCTGCAGCTGTGTGTTAGAAGCAGGGCACCAAACTGGCACTTCATAGGTCATTACATTATTGGCCTCATCATTTGCTTATAAATGATTAATTTATTTTCTGGCTACAGAACTGATTTTGTATTTAATATCGCATGCAGCACTTGCATTGCTCTAAATGTTTTATTACCAACCTGCGTAACATGACTTTTCAAAGAGAATCTGGCATCTTTTAATATGCCAAGGTATTTCATATCTTGTTTAACAGGAACATTTATTTTAAATGGAATAATTATTTTATTATTGGTAAACTTTCTTGTTATGACTAGGGTTGCCGATTTACTCGGATTTATTTCAAGTTTCCAAGTTTTAAAATATTAGACAAATTAAAGTAAGTACAGGCAGGATTTCTCGAAACGAATGAAAGGTTATTTTATGGGCTTCAAAAGCAAATGTGGCGACTAATCAGAACTCAACAAAAAGAAGTAAAAGAGCTTAATGAAACAAATCAACATAAGTTGAATATCTCACAAATTTATATAAAGCAGGCAACAATATAATTGAAATGAACACACCTGAAATAACGACCAACGAGATTATAGAAATAGAAGCACTCGACGTATGACTATCATTCTCCAAGCTAAAAAACAGAAAAAACCCTGGTCCAGATGGCAGAGTGGAAAATCAATACTGCAATCCTGCAGAGGAATAAATTTGCTTAATACAACTCTAAAACTAATAACGAAGATCAAAACAAATAAAATGAATTGCTTAATCACTTTATCAGATGAACAACAAGGGTGCGGATCAGGTAGATCATGCATTGATGAGGTTTTTGTGTCAAGACAAATAATGGAGAAATCAATCAAATACAACAAGCCAACATATATATGTTTTATAGACTTGGAAAAATCTTCATATGCATCCAGCTTAGAGATACATTGCATGTTTTCTATTATAGGCACATCCCACATAACCTAATCAAAACTATCGAAGATATATATATATATATATATATATATATATATATATATATATAGTGATAATCAAGTTCAATAATAATGAGAGTATTAAAATTGAGAGGATACAGAATGGGTGACCGAGAGGTTAAGATCTGATGTTACGACGATAGCCCTGTAATGGTAGCAGAAAATGAAGACGACCTACAAAGACTACTATAAGCATTTAATCGAACAGCAAAATCTCTTAATATGATCATATCCGCTTTTAAAACCAAATACATGACCACTTTAAAGTCACCGATAAGATATAAGCTTGTGGTCGACGAGAAAAGTCGTTCAACAGAAGATGAAATTTAAGTATCTTGGAATAGAAATATCTGGCTATGGAGATGTCGAAGCAGAGGTTCGAGAACAAACTAACAAAGCAGCTGGGATAGCAACATGCCTAAATAATACTATCATTTGGAAAAATAAGGATATCAGAGTGAAAACGAAGTCCATAATTATCCATTTAATTTTAATTTTACCCATGGGATAACTCATTTCATCGATTTTAGAGGTATAACTTAAGGCTCTTAATACGAGGCAATAAAAATATGTGCTAATGATTGTTCTAATAATGTAGCTTGAGAAAATACTAGCAATGAAATATTGCAGTGAATATTAATGAGTTCAATGTAATTTTTTAATTTTAAAATTAATGCAACGGCTTTACCGTAAACTCAGACTCATGATACTACATAGCATGATTAAAAGTGCCTATTTAACTCTAAATAAATCATTTAGAGTTACAATACAATAATGATATAAGAAAATGTTTATTTGGCTTACATACAAATTATACAATCATACCATACTTACGTAAGCTGATTTACGTTGCATTAAACAAACAGATAATACAACAGTTTTTCGTTTTTAATTAAAGCACACCCATTTGAAGATTTTTTAAAATTTTATTTAACCTTAATTAATATCTTTATTTAATAAAATCAGAAATGAAATGCACTGACATACGTACCCTACTATATTGTTTTTAGAACACTGTTATATTTAATATAGTTTCATTTATTTTAACACCTTTTCATATAAGTTTTTATCCTGGTTTGGCCATGTTATTAAGTTTATAACTACTAACTTTAATGCCGGATATGCACTGGATCAATAAATTTGATAAAGTACATAGGATATGAGACAACAAATATCTTCTATAACATAAAATTTATTTTATAACCCCACCAGGAACATTAATACTCCCTTAATAATAGTCCCGCTGAAGCTTGTAAAAATTAAAATGTTGTTAGTATTTATGTAGCATGTATTGTATTTTATGCCGTGTGTGCCTAAACAAAACCTTTTGTCAAAACATATTTTGGTTATTTAAAAACAATTCTTCTCCTCGTGCTATCAAAGTAAACAGAAAGGTTCCATTAACAGTCAACTTTGACTGAGAGAAAAATTTTCCGAAATTCCGGAGATGTTAGCAACCAATCTGAACAGAAAAACAAGAATTGACGTTAAACAAAGAATGTACAAGTAAAAAAGATCTAGGAAGTTCTTTATTACAGGGTAAGCTTTTCAAAATGATTCCTTTGAGTATGATAAACAATAAGTTTTTTATAACAGTATTACATAGTTTACTTTTTAATAATTGCTGCTATTTCTAAAATTCAAGAGTTTTCTGAAGAATAGAAAAATTGAAGCAAAAATAATTTTTAAAGTTGCTGTTTATGAATTTTTCATCAAAAACAATAGCTAATACAAAATGGCGGATGCAATGTGACAAAAGTCCCTAATTCAATTTGAAGTGAAAAAATTTAAGAATTGTTAATGTGGATAAAATTATTTACTTACAATAAAAACATCTTTCTATCTTTCTCGACGTCATTTATCAACACCATAGGCAATGCCTTCAAGCAACTATCTACTTTACATTGCGAGCAAGATGGAAAACACTGCAGGCCCCAATTCCTGCATGTCCAAGTTAATTCACATTCGGTTTTATATCCGCAGAAGATCATTTTTAGTAAGTTTTTTAAGGCTGATAGTTGGGTTTAGTGAGTTACTTTCAATCTTTATGTGAAATAATATACAGAGTGACACCTTTTCCGTTTACCTTCTCGAACCACTGACTCAATTTAATTGCTCAGTCAGATTTCCCATCTTATTGTGAAACTTTTTTATCTCTTAAGTTTTTCTCTAAAAATCAATAGTTTTTCCACAAAAAAAAAATACATAAGTAAAAAATCATAATGTATTTTTTTTATCAATTTTAATAATAACAGAATTTGAACAACAGTAACCAAATATTAATAATTTAAATTATAACAGATGTTGACAATGACCATTCTCAGCCATAATGCAAGAATTCGATCTTCATCTCATTAAAGAGCATATTCGTTAAAAAAATCCTGGAGTATTTTTTATCCTTTCGGAAGACGCAATAATGCGATTTCTCAAATCTTCAACATCTTCAACAGGAGATGTATCAACTAAAGACTTAAGGAAACCCCAGATGCAAAAATCCAAAGGATTTAGATCCGGAGCTCGGGTAGGCCATTGTTGAGTGCCTCCTCGACCTATCCAACAATTTGGTTACACTGCCTCTAAGTGACAGCGTACATTGAGACTGAAATGTGCTGGAACGCCATCATGCATAAACCATAATTCTTGTCTAACGTGAACAGGAACCTCTTCAAGAAGGACCGGTAGCTTTTCCTCGAGAAAGTGACAGTATTAGTCGCCATTTAATCTTAATAGAAGGAAACATGGGCCAATTAGATAATCGCCTAGAACACCAATCCATACATTTAATGAAAATTGATGTTGATAATTGACTTCAAGAAATGCATGTAAATTTTCTTCAGCCCTTGAAAAGTTTACCTCATCAGTAAACAAAATACGAGACAAAAAAATGGGAGATTGGGCAATCTTTTGAAGTATCCACTGGCAAAAAACTATAAGCGGCAAAAAGTCTGGAGATAAAAGCACCTGCACTTGTTTGATATGTTAGGGATACAATTGGTGTTTTAAAATTCACAATACTTTGGAAGACATTCTTCTATTTAATTAAGAACAGCTTCCTCTAGCGCCACGGTCCTTATCTCCCGAGGACGTCCACAATCAAAATTTCATTTTAGAAATGTACCATTTTCTCGTAAACGCTGACGAAGACGAGCAAATCTGTTATGATGAGGAAGTCTACCTTGTCGATATTATTCAGCATAAATCCGTTGAGCTTCTAATGCATTTCCATTAGCACGATCATAAACAAAATGCATATCTGACATTGTATCATTTGTAAACTCTGCCACTTTTACTATTTTTTTACTTACTTTACATTAAGAGTACATAAAATCAATCACACTTATTCACAGAAATTATAACACATTACAACAAGAAAACAATATGACAAATCAGGCGTAAACGTATTTGACAACAGCCTACTATATCTTTTCGTCACTTAATAAACCACCCATACAGAACTTAATTGGAGATGCATCTGAGTATATTTCATTTTTTTTGGGAAAAACTATTGACTTTTAGAGGAATTCTTAAGAAACAAAAAAGTGTCTCAATAAGATGGGAAAGTTAACTGAATAATCAAGTCGAGTCAGTGGTGCCCGAAAAAAAAGTTGGAGGGGTAAAATTTTATAGACCCGGAAAAACGTACCACTGTGTACATTATTTCACATAATAATAATTTTTTTACGAGAATTATAAATAGTGTTATGTGTTCCAAATTTGACTTGACTATCTTTAAAAAGAAATAATAATAATAAAACTAATAACAAATACAGAGATCTGGAGGTCCAAATCCGAAGACAATGGGCAATGAACAGCGTCCAAACGATTCCCATAATACTGTCAACAACTGGAGCGATACCGAAGAACCTCCTGCAGAACATCAAGGGACTGGGCCTTAGTGAGCATCTTTATAAGCCGATGCAGAAAGCAATTCTCCTAGCAACCGCGCGAACCGTCCGAAAATTCATGGGAAATGCAGCAGACAACGTCACCTAGGACCCGATAACATGGAAAGGGGTCCCACAGAGCTTCATACTTTTGGCGTCTTTGTATGCCTGGTATGAGTGAATAATCCCTGGAGGGAGTGCGAAGCCGTTTGGCTTGTAAATCATGTATAAACTAATAATAAACTTACGTTCATATTTCCATAGGTTAGCAGACTCTTCCACACTACATCGAGCAATATGCGAGGCAGACGTTTCAACGCCGCTACAGTTGAGGGAACAAGTTATTACTTCTCACCACCAAACAGACCAAGAGAAGTTACAAACCTGGCTTCAGAAACCACTTCATGGACGGCATCCAAATGAGGTCAATCAGGACAATGTCGACAACTCAGCGTCGAACTACTGGTTGATTTCAGGACAGATGTTTCCGGAAACGGAGGGCTTCTTGTTAGCTATCCAAGATCAAGTTATTCCGACGAAGAACTATCGGAAGTTCATCATTAGAGATCCCTCAATAGAAAATGACCAATGCAGATATGGCTGTCGAACATCGGAGACAATTCAGCACATAACTGGAGGATGCCAAGCGTTTGCCGCAACCGAGTATAAGGAAAGACACGACTCAGCCGCTAAGATACTCCACCAAGAGTTAGCAGAAAAGTTAAACCTATTACAAGTAGAAAAAGTGCCTTATTACAATTACAATCTGGAGCCTATTCTTGAGAACAACCAGTTCAAGTTATATTGGGACCGAACGGTTCTGACGGATCAAACAGTAGCTCATAATAGACCAGACATTATACTAATAGATAAAATTTCTAGGCGAACTACAGTAATCGACATTGCTGTACCTAACAACAACAACCTAAGGCCAAAATACAACGAGAAGATCGCCAAATACAGAGATCTGGAGGTGCAAATCCGAAGACAATGGGCAATGGACAGCGTCCAAATGATTCCCATAATACTGTCAACAACTAGAGTGATACCAAAGAACCTCCTGAAGAACATCAAGGAACTGGGCCTTAGTGAACATCTGTATAACCCGATGCAGAAAGCAACTCTCCTAGCAACCGCGCGAACCGTCCGAAATTTCGTAGGAAATACAGCAGACAACGTCATCTAGGGCCCGATAACATGGAAAGGGTTCCCACAGAGCTTCATACTTTTGGTGTCTTTGTATGCCTGGTATGAGTGAATAATCCCTGTAGGGAGTGCGAAGCCGTTTGGCTTGTAAATCATAAACTAATAATAATAATAAAATTTAACACCTTGTTTCTTAAAAACTAAGTAGTATGGTACATATATTTATATGAACTTTTATGCTTAAAATTAGCTCATGAATAACTCTTTAACATTTTTTGCACTTATTTGGAAACACCCTGGATAGTAATGGCGTTTTGAAGGGTACGCCCTATAAAAGCCAGTTTGTTATCAATTGTCATTGTGCAAAATAACATAGCTCTTTATAAATTCGAAAATGTGGAATTTTGTATCAGGAAAAGACGTTTTGCGGGGAAGTTTGATAATATTTCATTTAAAGAAAATGTTAAAAGGGATATCCTATTCCACCAGCCATATGCCCTGGACCTAGCCTCTTCGGACTACCATTTATTTTGATCAATGCAGCACGGACTTTCAGAACAACACTTACATTCTTATGATGAACTAAAAATTTAGTTTGATAAATGGTTAGCCTCAAAAACGAACAGTTATTTTGACGCGGAATCTATTTTTTAATAGAAAGATGAGGAAAAGTTGTTAGCAACGATGGCCAATGCTCTGATTATTTCGGTAATTCATTTTGTTTTGGAGACAAATCCTCAAATTTTGCGAAAAAAGTCGACATTACTAACAGAAACACCTATTATATTTTTTAACCGTAGAACTGTATTGTACTTATTTATCTAAACAGGAAGTATCTGATATTTAAATGAATTTAAAATATTTTGTTAAGAATCATAATATTTATTGTAAATTGTTTTTGCAACAATTGCTGAACTGTTGAGATATAAACAATAAGATTTTATGGCTATAACAATGACAAGAGGCAAAAAGAGTTTGTAATGAAATTCATTCATTAAAATAAGCATCTAGCATTTTATTTAGTTTATCCTAACCTTACTCACTTTTGCATTCTTTTAGATTGCTATCACTATCCTATCATACGATGTTTACAATATACTTTTGCTTTCGTTGAAAACAGCATAAAAATAGTTTTGAATATACGTAATCAAAATTCTTTACAAAGTGATTAACCTAGTGCTCCTATAAATACAATCCATTGGCGTAGGAGGATTTTATTAGCAGAGCTGGATTAGGTTCTGGTAAGGCCGCGTGTCAGAGAAAAAAGGAAGTTTCCACTCATAAACTATTTACTCTGATTTCTATAGGTAGCTGGATTATGTGTACATTGAATGCAGAAAGATTTATTACAAAAATTCAAGTTTTAAATCCCATCTAAAGATAAAACCTTATAATCAGTAAGAGAGAGTGTCTCCTTAAACAGAATTTTTCTTTTTAACGGACTTCTAAAAGAAGGAGGTTCTCAATTCGTCGACTTTGTATTTTTTTTATGTATGTATACCGATTACTCCGGAACGGCTGCACCGATTTGAATGAAATTTTTTACGTTATATTCAGGAAGTTGCTGCGGTGGTTCCATATTTTTTTAAATGAAATTGGTGCAGTAAAATCCAAGATGGCGCTTACAATATGGCGGCCAAAAAAAATTAATTTTGTCCGATTTTCTCCAAAATTGATATGGAGGAATTTTCGGGGTTGTACCCAACGAATCTGAAATTATTTAAAAAAAAAATCAAAATGGCGGATCCAATATGGCGGACAAAAAAAATTTGTCCGATTTTCTAAAAAATTGGTATGGGGGAGTTTTTGAAGTTGCACATAACGAATTCAAAACATTTTTAAAAAATTCAATATGGCGGACCAAAAAATCGATTTTGTCCGATTTTCTCTAAAACTGGTACGGGGGAGTTTTCGGAATCGCACATGACGAATCCAAAATAATTTTTTAAAAATTCAATATGGCGGATCCAATATGGCGGACGAAAAAATCAATTTTGTCTGATTTTCTCCAAAATGGTATGGGGGAGTTTTCGGGGCCTCACGCTAACGAATCTGAAACTATTTTTATAAAATTCAATATAGCGGATTCAATATGGCGGACGAAAAAATCAATTTTGGCCGATTTTCACCAAAATTGGTACGGGAGAGTTTTCGGGGTCACACATGACGAATCTAAGATTATTTTAAAAAAATTCAATATGGCGTATCCAATATGGTGGATAAAAAATTAGTTTTGTCCGATTTTTTTCAAAATTGATATAAATGCACATTAGGAATTTGATATTATTTTAAGAAAATTAAATATAGCGGATTTAAGATGGAGGATTAAAGATTCTACATGTCTGGATTTTGTCCAAAGTCAGCATGGGGGGATTTTTGTTAGTGTTAGTTACGAAATTAAAATATGTTTTGAAAAACTCAATCTGGCGAATTCATTATGGTGTCCTAAAAATTTTACATTTTTCGACTTTCTCCAAAACTGATATAGGGAGTTCTTGAGGGTGCAAATTACGAATTTAATAGTATTTTTTCTGGATTCAATATGGCGAACGCAATATACATGAGTTAAAAAAAATGTGGATGTAAATAGCGAATATAAAATTATTTTAAGAAAATCTAATACGTCAGATGCAATATCACCGTTTAGAAATTTTAAATTTCTGGATTTCATCTAAAATTGGCACTAAGGAGTTTTGAAGGGTTTAGATTTAGATCTGATTAAGACGTTAAAATTATTTTTTTGAAACTCAATATGGCGGATCCAATATGGTGGGTTGAAAATTTTACCTTATTCGCATTTTTTCAAATTTAGTATTAGGGGGTGGCGTATTACAAATACGAAGTTCATTTTTTACAACTATTAGGTTGATAAGATACAATATGAGGGACCAAAAATTTTACATTTTCCGGTTTTATCTAAAATTAATATTGCGGGGTTCTTGGGGCGTATATAAACTCAATATACAATATAAAATATATCGGGCTAATTCTTTAAATATCGATATTGGAAGGTTTTAGGGCCTACATTACCAATCTAAAATTAAATTGAAATTTAAGATAGTGGAATTACTATGACAGACTAAATATTTCTTTGACACAATTTCATTGGTATTTGGAGACCTCTGAGAATCAAAGAATTTTTAGTGGTTTATTTTAGGGTGATTTACAATTATGGATAAAATGGGTACTTGTTAGCCACCTTGAAGTCATTGCGAGGTACATTAATCTCGATTAGTTCTTAATTCAAATAATGAATTCAAAACTAAAAATCGAAAAATAAAATTTTTATAAAAAAAATGAACCGACCTCTAAAAGTGCACTTAAAAGTAAAAAATAATTAGAAATTTTTAAATGAAATTGAAATTTTTGAACTCGGCGCCATATCATTTCTAAATGAAGTAAATAACTACTAATATATACAAATTATGGTAAGAAAGCAATTCCAAATAAAGTATTTTTAATCTGTTGATGGGAATCACATTTTGTCAGGTATTAGTTGGCGCCGACTTCAAAAATTTCAACTTCATATAAAAATTTCTAGTTATTTTTCACTTTTTAGCGCACTTTTAGAAGTCGGTTCAATTTTTTATAAAAATTTTATTCACAAGTATAGTAATAAAAGAAAATTATTTTTTTAATCGTTTGCCTTATATGTTTAAAATTTGATTGTGGCATTATGGCACTTGTCAATATAGGTTCCTTAGTTAAACTCAAGGCTGGATTCTCACTATAGTGCCGCTCTCGACACGCTCTCGATATGTTCTCGGTGCGATCTCGGTTCGATAAAATATTTTTAAATGAAAAAGAATTTACGATATCGAAATGTCCACGAAACCGATAGTGTGAATAAGTTCATTGTTTATCCTGTAAGAATATTTTACCGGATCGAGAGCATATCGATAGCGACCCTATAGTGCGAATCTAGCCTAACTCGTACAAAGCTTGTTTCCCTGTTGGATTGCTTGCTTGATTTCACCACTAGGCACAAAGTGGCCTGTAAGGCTAGGCATTATAACAGGCTCCTTTCATTATGAATTTCCCATCTATGCGTTATTGGACCGAGTATGTAGATGATTTCGTTGAGTACAAAGTGACAGTTTTGAAAATAAGACACGATTGTAGCGAAGTTTCTGTCCAAATTCACCATCAATTTTTTTAATCATTAATTATCAGTTCATAAGTTTGAAAAAATTACAGTTAATTCATTAAAAATTCTCTTAAAATAATAATAAACAACCATAAACAAGGCGTTAATAGTTTAATTTTAAAAATGGCGAATTGTCGATGATTGGACATGCGCTTTATAAAATATTCAACGGTTTATCGACTCAACCAAAATTGGAGAATATACTTGCCTTTGTTTTGGCAAAACGTAAACATATGCTTTGTCAGTCTCGTTATACTAAATAAAACACATAATAAATCACTTAAAACAATATTTTAACAATATTTTAAAATTTATTTAATTCGTACATAGTTTACAAAGCAGAAACCACAAACATAAAAATGGCATCAAGTCGGTACTCCTCACTTAAAGTAACACCAGGAAACCAGCCGATCGATAACAGGAAATCCGTTGTACGCTTGTCGCTAGGTACTAATTTTTCAAAATTATGACTGGTGTCCAATATGCACCAATGTACTTTTTCGTATCTTATGGAGGTCAGTGTGGAAAACTCATGCCCACGCATGTACGAAAAATAGAACCTGATTTATCGCGCAACTCAAGCACCGGTCCTAAGGAAGCTAATAAGTGTACACTTTCCAGGCTTAAATCAATATGAGGGCGAATCTAAAGAACGAAGACTCCCCTTAGCACATCATGACTACAAGTTAGTTAAAACGATAGTGACATATGAAAGGGTGAAATGGTTGATGAAAACCTTTGACTCCTTGAAGTCACCTGATAAAGATGGTATATTTCCAGCTTTACTACAAAATTTCTCCGATATTATAAAAAGCCACCTTGTAAAATTATTCCGATCATGTTTAGGCTTGGAATACATACCGATGGCGTGGAAGAAAATAAAAGAACTTTTTATTCCCATGGTAGCAAAGAGAGATTAAACAAATCCTAATTCTTTCCGCCCTATCAACCTGGCCAGTTTCTTACTAAAGACACTGAAAATGTTGGTGGACACATCAAAGAAGAAATAAGGCTGCAGTGTCCCCTACATCCTTTATAATTTGCCTATCAGGCAGGAAAATCCACAGACAAGGCGGTACATCGACTCGTCATAAGAGTAAAAAACGTGCCATCGAATTGTCGATCCGCCTTAGATACCTTTGTCGATATCGACAGCATATCTTACGATGTATAAGGTAATGATCTACAACGAGACTCGGAACCAACAGTAGTCGGATGCATCAGAGCAATGTTAATTCAAAGACTAAAATATGCTGAACTTAACAATGTAACTGTTAAAGCACTGTCAAGTAGGGGCTGTTCACAAAGGAGAGTTCCATGGTCTTTGTTGTGGTGTCTTGTGGTAGATAGCCTGCTGTGTGAACTAAATGACGTTGGTTTGTATACACAGGCCTACGCCGATGACCTGTATATGGTGGCCTAATACAGCAAAATGTAAACTCCGTCTTCAACTTGAAAAGGAAAAAGAATGGCTTGTATGGGAATATTGAGTGCGATGAAGACTACCCCCATTGGGGCTCTGGAAGTTCTGGTGAACCTGCCTCCTCTCCACAAATATATAGAGAACGTGGCCTTGAAGACAGTTTATCGTCTTAGATGTCTAGGGTATATCGGAATTGGAACGGATGGCTACTTAGGTGTCTGGGAAAGCGTTATGGAGAGGTGTCCATCACTTCCCATGTAGACAGATTACATGGCGCCGCTTTTAAAACCCAACCGCTCTCTGGAGATATTTTTTCCAAGTAGAGAGGATTGGGAGGGAGGGCAAAATCTTCCGAGAAATGGATCCTGGTGGTATACAGACGGATTTCAACAAGATAAAAGAGCTGGAGCTAGAGTGTTCTGTAGGAGCATGGAAGTTAGAAAGTACTACTATCTCGAACAACGTGTGACGATCTTTACAGTGGAAATTTATGCTATTCTAGTGTGGCTATCTCTGTGAGAGGGGCATAAACAGGAATATGATAATAAACATAGGCTCTGATAGTAAAGCTGAGACAATGGCAGTAAAATCCAATATAGCAACTTCGCGACTGGCTTTTGAGTGCACAGTCAGACTCGTGTGGGTCTCGGATCACTCGGAAATATGCAGAAATGAGGAAGCGGACCTTCTAGCAAAGATGGGATGCAAATGAACCATATGGACCCCAACCAATTCTATCTTTCTCAATTGCCGTTGGCAAAAGGGAATTAAATGACTTCCTAGGAAGCTTCTCTCTTTAGGATGGTGGGATTGTTGAGAGGACATTGCTACCTGAGGAGTCATCTTCAGAAGTTCTATGCCATAGACCACCAGAAGTGCAGATGGTGTCTAGAAGAGGATAAAACTATTGACGATGTCCTCAGAGAGTACCCAGCACTCAATGGACTAAGACGGAGACATTTCAGAGATACAATTTTGTTACTGGAAGCAGTTAAGTAAGTTCAATTAACGAGGCTGCTTTCATTGGCAGTCCAACAGCGGAATAAGCGTCATTTGAGCTGACCAAGTTTTATTGTTAACTTAGACCAAGTTAGATTATGTTAGTGAAATAGAGCGTTAATTTTTAACGATATCCATTCCATATTATTTACATCTAGTGTTTTATATCCCAGTATTGTAGTTTTTAAATTTAATTAATAGTTCTTTGAAAACCACTAGTATTAAACGTATATGCTTTGTTAGATATGAAAGTATATGCTGAAAGCTAAGGCCGACTTTATCCCTATTTAAGCCCATTAGACAAACGCCATCAAAAATAAATAGTCATATTTAAATGTTTTGCATTGTTAGTCAGAAAAACCATATTAAACAGTCGAAATACCACCAAAATGTGATATACCGCCGAAAAGATACATCTTCTAATACTCTGACGGCATAGAACAAGATTATGGACAGAGTTCAATATTGATTAAAATTTATTTTCTGCGCTGTTTTATTTTACTTATTGTATTCATTGAAAGAACTTTACTAAACCCTAGATGTTTTATGTCAATGAGAAAGAAAAATATTCTAAATAGAGGAAATTCATTAGAGAAACAAAAACTTCAACACCACCATTCTAGAAAACACAAGGCTAAAAATTTCTCTAATAAAAGTAAATTAAATTGGAACTGCTAAACAAAAACTTGGTGTTGGTAAGAGGGTAATCGATGAAATACACCAATAAATTATATTGTCAGATGTAGAATAAGAACTGGTTCCGGGAGTAGCTTGCAGCTGTTACGCAAGAGGCAAGGAAAGAGGTTTTCATTCTGGTGAATTTTAATAGTAGGATGGGGTGTATAACGTAATGATTGGAGTGCATGGACAAAAAGCTAGATATAATAATGGAGAAAAAATGTTGGATTTTTATATGATGCTCGGCCTGATAATAATGAACAGAGATACATAAATATACAAAAGAGGTGACAAGTGAAGATGAAAAATCACTAGCTGACTACGTACTGATAGAAAGATCCAGCAGAGGAACAGTAGTCGATGCAAAAGTAAAAAGAGCCATAGATAGGAAGTGACCACTATTTAATGATTACAAAAGAGAGAGAAATGTTAACTAACGTGGAAAATCCAACAGTAAAACTAGCAAAAGTATTAGAATATGAATCTATTAAATCATGCAAGTTATTAATTAGTGCAGCTGCGAAAAATAATAAGACATTATTAAGAAAAAAATTTAAAAATAACGGCAAAGTAATAACACATGGTACAACAGAATTAATATGGAGCTATTTTAAAAGAACAATATTGAATTGTGCCAAACAGGTATATGGTAATAATAGAAAACAGACAGCATGGTGGACAGACGACACAAAAAAAGGAATAGAATTACATAAGAATGGTAAGGCACCAAGATATAATTAGGTAATAATGGAAAAACATGGGAGAAAGAGGTATAAAAATAATTCTAGAAATATCCAATAGAGTATGAAGAGCATATATCTAAAGACTGGCAGACAGCCTTAGTAACAATACAAAAAACTGAAACAGACAATAGATGAAGCAATGAAGATATATGAGAAAATATCTTCATTATCGTTTGTCTGTTTCATTTTTTGTATATTGTTACTAAAGCTGTCTGCCAATCTTTAGATATCTGCTCTTCCAGCCCATACCCTTTTGGATATATATATATATATATATATATATATATATATATATATATATATATATATATATATATATATATATATATATATATAATGGATATAACAGATATTAAGATTGTATATTTCCAATATTTCGGTGGACGAGTCATAAATAAAGATAAGCGGTTAAGAGACACAAAGTCAAAGAAAATATTTTCGTGGGTCATCACATTTGTCAACTAATCAATGATAAACATGGTTGTCGTGTACTGCAAGGATATGAAACAGCTTGAGATGGTGTTTTAAATGGATTTTTAGGTAAACATAATAATCCAAATTATGGTGGAATTGTAAACAATTTATTCGAAAAATACCTAAAGAAAGCAAAAGGTTAAGAAAATAGATCACCTCTTAGAAAGCAATCAACCAAAGAATCATAAAAATGAACATCACCATAAGGGCATATACGATTTCAATTATCGAAATATATGGGTAAAGGTGACGAATATCTCGATCATATTAAAGATGAAGTTTAAGAACAGTTAAATGATGAAATAATAAAAATTGGATCCTCGTGATCACGACGCCACAAATAATAGGCTATAGACTTATGGATATCTAATCATTGTTTTAGAAAACAAACCAGATTTAAAGAATAATAGTGAATACGAAATAACTACAGTTCGAGAAGAGGAAAATTTTAGAATTGATAGAGATGAATGGCGGTTGGGTGTTGAAAGACTGCGTTCTAAAACCGATATAATATAATAATTTTCATTCATCTCATGATGATTTTTTCTCAAACTTGTGGGGCAGTATCTGATGAATGCGGTAAGTGGTTTTATAAGGAGATTTCTACAATGGAGCGAAGATAACAGGGAACTAGAGCGCGTTCATCCTTGCCAATAAAAATAATTTGATAAGAAATTCTTCCGAAAAAATGTACATTAGGCAGATTAAAAAAACGCTTAATTATTAGTAAGCAACTTAAAATTTTAATATTATTTCTACACTCAGTTGTATAATTTTATTTAAACTTTCTTTTTTCCAAGACTTGTATTGATAAAAACATTATTTTTCTTTAAATTGAAGTAATTTTTTATAATAGATGTTTAATTTACTTAACACCCTTTTATTTTTATAAAAATGACTATTTTGTTATTTTCCTTTTCTCTAGTCATTTGCCAAACAAAACCGGTAGATCTTTATCTCGCAAATGCAGCTAAGAGGCGAAAATGATGGAATCAACAGTATTATTAAAGAAAAGTACAAACTTACTGACTGATTTTGTTGTCTTGTGAAGATAAAAATATATATATTACAATCATTTTTCGTGAAAAATGAGATTGGAGCACAAAGGGGAACTAAAAACCTCTGCGAAATCTGGGAAACAAATAACCCAGATCCGGAAGCCAAAAACTCAAATAACCCAGAAAATGCTGATGTAAATCGATTTGCTTCAAAACGTGCTCACTCCGAGTCGAACGCATCATTTTCGATATGGAGGCAGGCCAAAAAAACCAAGCATAATAGGCCAACTGAGGTAATGCCCAGTACATCAACTGGAGAAACTTAAAGTCAGGCTCTTACTGCACTGAGGATGGCGATCGTTCCAGGTAAATGTCTGGAGGAAAAACTGACGCCGTAGCAACTCATACCAACTCAGGTGGCACTCACCAAAGAAATTTGGAATTGCAAACCTGAAAAAGGTCGACGGTTTAAGGGTATATCTTAACAGGCCGGTGTGTTGTTCGTGATATGTATAGATGAGTAGGCAAAGAGCTGGCTGGCGGGAATCATTCTTCGTCTGAGACCTTGGGAGGGAGCTGTCCTAAAAGCTAGCATAGCTCGGAATATTTTCAAAGCTGCCACCGCTCTGAAGTGAATTCCTATTGACACCACAGAAATCAGGGCCTTGAAAAGAATCCTTCAACTCCTGGAAAACCAGAATAAGGGGCTAAAATAAAATGGACTCTCATTTTCTTCCTCGATGAAGAATCATTGATGGAGCTGGCCTAAACAGGGTATTAAGCATAACTGAGTCTTGCTTAGCTTACCTTGAAATAAGACTGAAGAGGGCAGGACCTGACAATGCCATGGTTACTACAAGTAAAGCCTCAGCACAGTAGGGCTACCTACACTTTAAATAAATTCTTAGCCAATGGGGATATTGGCATCGTTCCCATCCAAAACTCTTGGGTGGATAGGGGACCAATAGCCAAGCTAGGGAAAATTGATTGAATTTTGTTCTAGAGATTAAGCGGTCATCACGATGCGTTACCAGGTGGCGGAAATCCAGAAGATAGCGATCATAGCCTCGGTTTACGTGCCATATAACCCACCCAGCCTACCTCCATCACTTGAACTGGAGCAACTACTGCAGAACTGCAGGCTTTCAAACCCGCACGCTATCATCGGAATGGACGCCAACGCATACCATCTAGCGTGGAATACTAGCGATATAAACAGAAAAGATGAATACCTTTTTGATTTTATAGTGTCTAAGAACTTGAAGATTTCAAATCATGGGAAAGAACCCTCTTTTATTACCAGCATTCGTAACGACATAATTGACAGCCTTGGCGACTCCGCATATAAGCTCACATATAGCACGGTGGCGCGTTTCTTCGAAGCCATCCCTCTCCGATTACAGATACACCTACTAAGAGGTGGTCGTTGTTGAAAAACTGGTCGTGGTATATTGTGATCCGATTCTCACAAACTGGAAGAAATGCAAGGATGATCCAAGTTTAAACATGCAAAATGTCAAATCAGATATAAGAAACAATGTGAATGTTGAGTTAACTTCTACTCAACTGCAACCTCTTACGGTGAGGAAAACCGCTAGTTTCAAAGTTAGTTGGTGGAATAATGATCTCATAGTGTTAAGGAAAGAAACACGAAAACTACTCAACAGAGTGAAAAGAAAAGGCGAGTGAACGGAATATTTTAAAACACTGATTACAACAAAAATTAAAAGCCAAAAGCAACACCTGGAAGGAGCTATGTCAAGAGGTCGAAAGCACTTATACAGCATCACACTTCCACAAGATTATGGCTAAAAATAACCCTTGACCCTATTGGGGTAGTGTGGAAATTGAATGGGACTTTTACAGCGACTGGCAGGGATACCTTGCAAATATTCCTTAGAGCGCATCTGCCAAACGTTAGAGCAAATGATGAAACCAATCTCCCAACCTCGATCAGAAGGGCATCAAAAAGAGACAGGTAAATAACCCACAACAGGTTACCGTGGGCTATAGAATCGTTTGAGAGCTACAAGGCACCGGGATCCGATGAGGTCATCCCAATGCTTCTGAAGCAAAGGTGCTCTGTTGAATCATATGAGCAATTATAGCTACAGAATACTTATCCTTGGCTTGATAAAGGTCTAAAATCATCTTTATACTGAAACTACTATTAGGAGAAGTTCTATAAACCAATTAATCTATCATATTGTTACTGAAGCTAACAGAGAAACTAATCGAAAGGTATATACAGGAAATATCTCTAAAAGAGAGCCTGTACACCCCAATTAACATCACTACCAATCAGAAAAATAATGTGAGTCAGCTCTACATCGCCTAGTAAGGAAAATAGAGTGATGATGAATAATAAGGGAATAGCGCTCTTTGATATTGAAGGAGCATTCGACCATTACATGACAACATCCGTCACAGCGTGCTCTAAGGCAAACGAGCATAATTAAATCTGTTGGAGGAAACCGTGAAGGCGTCGATAGCAAAAGGCTGCCAATAGGAAGTTGCTATTCCCCTAATATAAGATCTAAACGACCCAGGGGTATGCTGAAGATTTTGATATAATAATTAAAATTGAGGCAGCGTAAGGGCACTCTGGCAGCATTAAAGGCATGATATTGGAGAGGGGCAGGGATATCGTGCCAAGAGCCTATAATTTTGACATTCCCTATACTAATTATACTGACTTCAAGGTAGAATCTGCTCAATCACTAAGTCAGTCTGAAAACCTCGTTTGTTATACAGATGGATCTAAAAGTGGCAATGGTAAAAGAGACGGCATACACGGAGCCACACCCAGACTCAACATAAGTGAGGCTCTGTTTTCGAGAGGATCGGACGACGGATTATAGAGACGGGAGCGTTTTCACTTTTTCTGACAGTCAGACTGCGCTAACAGCTTTCGTATATCATCAGAGGTCATCAAAACCGGTATAAGATTGTCTTCAACACTTTATCACTCTGGCAAAACACAACAAGTTTACTTTTACATGGGAACCAGGAAAAAGGACATCCTAGGCAATGCGAAAGCGGACCAAGTTGCAAGACAGGGGTCAATCACCACATTTATTGAATTGGAACCAGGGGTAACCAAATTGTTAACATAGAACAGATATGAAAGGAGAAACAATAAGTCACTAGGCTGCAGTGTATGGACTGATCAAACGTGGCCTACGATATAATTCAATCAATCAATCATATTTCACGATAAATGATTATATTATAAGAAGTCCTACTTATAAAAAATTAAAAACTGAACTAAAATATGTGTTATCAGGTCTACTAATAAGGTTTAGAAATGTCAATTATATAAAATGATATATTGTTAAACTAAGTATAAAAAAATAATTGAGATTAAGTTTTAGTTAAGAAAATTATCTCGATTTAGTTAGTAATTTCATTGATTATTATGGCAAGAAAATGGTGAAATTAAAAAAAAATCATTTGTTCCTATTCAGAGTCGAATTTCACTCTATCAAAGTTCATACACATTTATATCCAAGAACTTTTTTGAGTATACAAAATTCGATTAGCACATATTTCAAATCGTTAATTTAAATTTGACAACGATAAGTACATTCTAATAGAAACGTCGTACAACAAAAAAAAATTAAAACAATAGAAACCAAGAATTGCCCTCTACGCCGATGGATTGTATTTAACAGTGTTAAGTTTATCACTATGAAAAAAATTTTGATTACGTAGATCCAAAACTATTTTTATGTTGTTTTTAATAGACATCATATGATAGGATAGTGATTGAAATCTAAAAGAATGCAAATGTGAGTAAGGTTAGTGGGCTAAATAAGCAAAAAGTAAATGCTATTTTAATTGAATAGATTTCATTACAATTTTTTTTTTCGTTCTATTAATTATTGTTATTATGCCATACTTTTTCGTGTTTGTTTGTTTTCGAAAAAAAGTATCTCATGAGTTTAGTATTTATTTCAAAATGGAAAAGAAAGCAAAAAATGTTATTCTTTGGAAAGTATTTAAAATCTATTTTTCAAGAACCAAAACGCATGGATCAAATACGGACACTTTACTTTAAAAAGTTATGAGATACAAGCACCTGCTCTGTAATTTTATACAAGTAAATAACTGTGTTATCCTATTTATCTTTTCTTCACTTGTCATTTTCACGCGTCGCCAGTCATCGACAATGATACTTGCGTTCACGTCGCTCACACAGAAATATAAATAAAATATATCATATTATATATACTTGTAAAGCAATTATTATATTAAAAATATATTTCTTCTTTAAGTGCCATCTCCACTGAGAAGTTTGGCAATCGTCATCACTATACGTATTTTTGAAGCCGTAGCTCTCAACAACTGATTAAGATGTACATCCAAATCACTCTCTTAGGTTGCGAAGCCGAGAGATACGCTCTCGTCTAATATACTATAACTTTTTTAGGTAAGAAATGTCAAATAATATGAATTTTTAGTTAGAAATGTAATATACCAAGGTACAAACAAGTGATGAAGCTTTAAATGTAGGCGAAGTGTTGCTGGTGGTGCCCTCTGCCATATACATAGAAAAACTGTAACGGGATCTTGATTTTTTATCCTAAAAAATCCCCAAGTGTCAAATTTAGTACAAATGAAACTATTATTAAGATAGATATATACAAAAAGATTAAAAAATTATACTTTGACACTCTGTATTTCGGAAACCAGCAACTTTAGGACTAAGGTAAATTCGGCTAGATCCTTATATTTTAATCTGAAAGATTTGTACAAGCATCTTGTACAGACATTTTAGAGACACCTCGTATATAAACTTTTGATTTTTTGAAAATAAAATTGATTTGTTTGAGACATAAATATCAAATTTTACTATACTACCTTCAGTTTTCAAATAGCAGATATTAAAAATTTTAGTGAAACTTCAATATGATGTAAATAAGAGACACTTTTTTATCTGCGGTATTCATTTTAACGAGTTGAAAACGGCCCTTAAAGTTTACCTCTAAAAACAGTATTTTTGAAATATCTCAGGCTCTAAGTGAGATATCTTTTAAAACAAAATAGAAATTACTTGTTGTTCGAAATTATGTTATATATATATATATATATATATATATATATATATATATATATATATATATATATATATATCCGGTTTCATAGCGTTCTACGCCTTCCGGTTCCCAGTCTCCATTGTTTTAGGTCTTCCCAATCCCCTGGAAGTAAGTTTCTTTCGGACATGGCTCGGTTAATTCCCTTAATCCAGGTAACTTTTGTCATCCTCTTTTTATTTTTTCATTTGGTGTCCATTTTAGGATTTGCTTTGGTAGACGTTCGTCCGTCATTCTCTCCACATGTCCATACCATACTAGCTGACGTTGTTCGATTTCTTTGAGAATAGTTTTCTTTACGCCCATAATCTAATTATCTCGTTGGTTATCCGTTCAATCCTTGACTTTCCGGCAGATCTTCGCCAAAAGTCCATTTCAAGAGCCAGCAGTTTACGTTCTAAAATTTTACTTATCTGCCATGTTTCACATCCATACAATACAACGCTTTTAAATATTGCATTGTATAAAAGATGTTTTCTTTCCTTGGAGATGTTTGTTGACCATAATAGTGAGTTTAGGCATCCGATAGTTGAGATAACTTTACGAAATAAATCGGAAGTTACATCGGGGATGAAACAACAATAGTTTAACATAATTTCGAACAACAAGTAATTTTTATTTTGTTTTGTAAATATATCCCACTTAGAACCTGAGATATTTCAAAAATACTGTTTTTAAGTTTTTTTAAGGTCGGTTTTCACCCTGTTAAAATGAATCTTCGAAGTTAAAAAAAAAATACGTGTCTTTTTTTTGTACCCTCTACAACGTATTGAAGTTTCATTCAAATCGGAGCTGGATACTACAAGTACCTTCCTTGTTAGTAAATATTTTCTACGAAAATTTGTACGATTAAGTTAGGTTTAATAATTTATAATACAAAAAAATTGTTTAAAATTTAATTCTCGATGTTTCATGTGGTTTCTGAGAAAAAATCCATCTTTTGATACAAAATTTGGCAGACATATGATTTCAATTAAGTCAAAGATTTTTGGGACCTTTGTCCAACAAGAAAACAAAATACCACTTTCCAGGGAAGTAAAATATCTAGGGGTAATCTTGGACTCTAGAATGACCTGGAAAAGCGCGGTGAAAATATAGCAAGAAAATCGGAAGCAACCCCATGATTATTAAAAGATTATGCGAGAAAACATGGGGTCTCTCACCCAAGACAGTGCATTGGTTATACACCAGTGTGGTGAGACCAGCTATCACATACGCTGCCTTCGTGTGGTGACCCAAGGTAATACAAAGAACAATTATGACCAAACTACAGGGGATCGCCTGTTTAAGTATTACAAAACTATGAAATCGACCCCTACTCTACTCCCTCCACTATATTTAGTGATTCAAGGAGATGCAAGAATAGGGCTCCACCGGCTACACCACTCAATACCAACAAAACGAATGCTGTTGACAGGACACAGAACTATATGTAACGAAATTAGGCGCCTGAGTTGAAAATGGACACAGACCGCATGATCTCGGGCTACAGCTACCATATATCGCTCATGATCATGAGATAAGATCGGATTGTAAGCAAATGAGTTAAACGCGAAACATCTTCTGATACACTAATCTTGTGTACCGACGTTTCGAAAACCAATGAAGGTACCGGAGCTGGGATATATGGGTTATAACCAAGGGAAGAAATAACTCTTCCCTTGGGAAAATACCCGGATAGTATTCCAGGCAGAAATATATGCAATCTTACAATGTGCAAATGAGATAAAAAGGAGAGCTTAGAAAAGAAAGCAAATCTACATTTATTTCGACAACCCAGTAGCCCTGAAGGCCCTCAAGGGTCAAGAAGTATCATCTAGATTGCGAATGTCAAAGTGAACCAGAACACGAGGGCATATATGGAAATGAAAAAGCTGATGATCTAACGAGAGCCGGCTCATCATCTCAATATATTCGGAGTCAAATTTTGAGGTATCACAGTGTGTGGCGCGAGGAGCTGTCAAACAATGGATCAAGAAAGAGTACAAGAACAGCCAGAGTGGGACTAAATCCCAGCAAGCTTTTTATTGAAAATCCTGACCCTAAATTATCAAGAAAACTAGTCAAAATAAGTAAGAGCAATTACAGATATAATGACGAGACACATGGCGAATAAATGAACCAGTACAACGGAGACCTGAGCTGAAGGCTATTTGGGCAAGCTGAGGAAACGGTAAAGCACATTATTTGTGACTGTGAACCACTAGATACAAGGAGACAATAGACCTTCTAGAGAACAAACTTAAAACCGAGTGAAATACACACTCTTTAGCGGACTTGTACAAACTGGTTCAGGACGCTAGATTAACACAGTGGTTGTAAGTCTAGGGTGAACAAAATAGGTCTATACTGGCCGCAGTGCATTCGGCGAGAGAACTTATAACGAAATTGAAGAAAAAACTCGCAAACGGCAAAAATTGCTTCTTCTTAAAGTGCCTATCCTCTTTGGATGTTGGCTATCACATTGGTCCATATTACTTTATTCACTGCTGCTCTGAACAGACCTGTTGATGTCATTCCAGTCCATGTTCGTAGGTTGGGCAGCCATGATATTCGTCTTCGTCCAGCTGATCTCTGGCCTTCTATTTTCCCCTGTAGGATAAGTTGGAACAGGTGATATTTCTCATTCCGCATGTTATGTCCAAAGTACTCCAATTTTCTGCGTTTGACATTTGTAAGGTATTCCAGTTCTCCACCGATACGTTGTAAAATGTTTTCGTTTGATACGTGGTGTATCCAAGGAACCCTAAGCATGCGGCGGTAGCACCACATCTCAAAAGCACATGAAGCATCGGTAAGGGTCCAGACTTCTGCTCCATATAAGAGAGTTGAGAGTACATAGCATTTCAGAATCCTGATCCTCGTATGTATATTGAGAGATAAGTTGCAGAGTATGTTGCGCAGCTTATTAAAAGTACCTCTTGCTTTCTCGATTCGGCTTCTTATTTCTTTTCGAGAGTGGTCCCAGTCCTTATTCCACGTGCAGCCTAGATATGTGATCGTCTCGGCTATTGTGAGAGTTACGTTGTTGGCAGTAAACTGTATATTGCCGACGTCGTTTTTACTGACAATAATCGTTTGCGTCTTCTTGCAGTTTATCTTCATACCATATCTGTTGCAAGCTGTCACTATTCGGTCGATAATTCTTTGAAGTCCCTCTGCAGTATCGGCTATAAGAACGGTATCATCCGCGTATCTTAGGTTGTTTATTACTTCTCCATTTACAATAATTCCATCTTCTATGTTGCCCAGTGCTTCTTTAAAGAGATGTTCTGAGTATACGTTGAATAGAAGTGGTGACAGTATACAGCCCTGGCGTACTCCTCTCTTTATATTAAATTCTTTTGTTGTCTCATTCTCAACTCGTACAATAGCCTTTTGTTGTGAATATAGCTTTGATATTATCTCTCTGTCTCTGTCGTCGATTCCTGTCTCTTGTAGGATTGAAATCAGTTTACTGTGCTGCACTTTGTCAAATGCCTTTTCAAAATCTATGAAGCATGCAAAGACGTCGGCATTGATGTCACGTGCTCTTTGAATCAGAACCTGCATGGAAAACAAGGCCTCTCTAGTGCCAAGTCCCTGTCTGAAGCCAAACTGCGTGTCACTTACGTTTTCATCGAGTTTTCTATATATTCGTGCTTGAATGATGTTAAGGAAAGCTTTTAAAGTGTGGCTCATCAAGCTGATTATTCTATGATCGGAGCACTTAGTTGCGTTCGTTTTTTTGGGAATCGGGATGAATGTCGACAGTAGCCAGTCTTTTGGTATTTGACCGTTCATGTAAATTTTGTTAAAGAGGTTGGTCAGTAGTTTTATTTGTTCTGAGTCAATTAATTTGAGAACTTCTCCGTGTATCTGGTCTGGCCCGGGGATTTTGTTATTTTTGAGTCTATTTATCGCTGATTCCACTTCCGCCTGTGTGATGGTAGGCCCCTCCCCGCCAACGACTGTATTCACAGTACTGTTGTTTTAATCTCCAAACAATTCCTCCATGTATTGCTTCCATCTTACAAGTTTTTTGTCAGTTTCGGTGATGATGTTGTTGTCCGAGTCCAAGATTATTCCAGGACTCCGTTTACGGTAACTTCCTGTTGCTTCTTTTATTTTTTTATGGAGGTTGAAGCTGTCGTGTTTCGCTTGTAATATCTCAATTTCAACACATTTTTCCTGTAGCCATCGTTCTTTAACGTCTTTGATTGCTCTCAATACTCTTTTGTGTAGTTCTTTGTATTTCTCATTATTTCTGTTTTTGTATTGTCTTCTTTCTTCCATAAGTTCCAGGATAGTGTCTGTCATCCATTCTTGCTTTTTCATCATTCTATCAGGTTTCAGGTCTTCTTGTGTGATTGAAGTTATAGATGTTTTTATTTTGTTCCAGAGCTCTTCTACTTCTGCTTCATGGTTGTTGTTTTCTGATACACTCTTAAGTTCATTGTTTATCTTTTCTTTCATTTGCTGGAGTATGTTCTCTTGTTTGAGTTTCCGCACATCAACCCCTCTTGGTGGTATCTTCTTTACTATTTTTTTTAGTCGAAGTTTGGTACGAGCTAGTAGCAGGTTATGATCTGATGGGATGTCTGCATCTGGGTATGTTTTACAGGAGACAACTGCGTTGCGATATTTTCTGTTTATCATCACAAAGTCAATCTGATTTCTCACGATCTTGTTGCTGTTATCAGCTGGAGATTTCCAAGTGTATGGTCTCCTGGGAGGTAGTTTAAAAAAGGTGTTCATGATTCTAAAGTCCATTTCTTGACAGAACTCTATCAATCTCTCTCCTCTCTCATTTTTCACTCCCAGTCCAAAATCACCCACCACGCAATCAACCTTTCCCATTCCAATCTTGGCATTCATGTCTCCCAAGATGATGTTAACTTTTTCTTTCTTTGTGTGTTTGAGAGTAGTTTTAAGCTGCTCATAGAACTCCTCTATTTCAGTTTCACTGCTATCAGATGTCGGTGCGTATGCCTGTATGATATTTAGGTCAAATGGTTTTCCCTTTATCTTGATTAACGCGACTTTACTTGAAACAGGGACAAATCCATTAACAGCTGCGTTTGTTTGTTTATTAAGAATTATTGCTACTCCGTTTTTATTTTTAGTTGTATTGTCTCCGGAGAAGTATATATGATATTCATCAATGTTGCAGTGGCCTGAATTTGGCCATCTGGTCTCGCTGCATCCTAGTATATCAAGTTTGAGTCGCTTCGCCTCTTTCACTACGTTGGCCGCTTTGCCAGATTGGTACATACTTTGTACGTTCCACGTTCCTATTCTTTTTTCTTTCTTCACTTTGGAGACATCCATTGTGATGTCTTGGGGAAGATATATAAGTCAGGTAGTTTCCCGTTGCTTTCCTGACTGTAGTTTCACCCGCTCCTACATGGAGAACAGACGCTGTCGGATCACCGCTCCTAACATAGAGACAGACGTGTCCTGAGGATTTTTTTACTTATTAATTAATTATCCAAAATTATTATAAAACTGATCAAAGATCGCTCACGCTCACTAGGATACATATAATGAATATAGTACTGCTAATTTTATTACGTTTAAGGAAATTTTACCCTCTACCGTACTGCCATTTCCGCATATAACACATACCTGGTCTTATAAAAATTTAAAAAAATAAAATAACTGTTCAGTTAAATCTTAAATAAATTACATTTTAATTAAATTATAAATTGGAAGACGAAATACCTCTCTAATTATCCAATGAGACAACAACTCATCTTGCCATTTAAGAACTGACAGACAGGATAATCAATTTGAAATATGTTTAACGGTCTCCAAGAATTTATAAACTTGCAACATTGTTGCATGTTGCCTGCATATTATACATTTTCAGAATAATTACCATTCGTTCCGAATTACATATCACGTCTTATAAGATTATGGTTACAAATTATATTTATAATAAGTGTGTGTGTAAACCAGTCACCATTTGAATGGCGTGCGGTATTTTATTGAATATAAACGATCTCGATAAGTTGTTTAAAATATTAAATTTAATAGTAATCAAAGTAAATAGGAAAGGAATAATTTTAATTTAATTCTGGAATGCCTTATAACATTAAATTAATAGAAGTAGTCGTATCGAGTTACGTCAAGCTTACGTTAATAATATTTTGACATTGACAAGTGATATGTCAGATCATTTTAAAGATGATTGAATAATTTATGGGACTAAAAATAAAGATACCTTTTAACAACTTATTGAAGTGTAAATTGAGTTGGCACAACTATCTTCACTGCAATTAAAAGAAGAACGAGACGTGGTAATAAAAAACTAAAGTCACCCATTGCTTCTACCTGTCTGTTCATATACCTCTCTGTCTATTTGTCTGTCTATCTTATTAATTACTGAAAGAGTTTTATTCTTGTTTCACAAGCAAGGTTCACGTCTATAATTCGTGAATATTTTGTATAAAATGAAGTTAGCAAAAATGACTTGTCAGAGAGCTGCGTAAGGAGTCAAACAGTAATATAACAACAACCCCCGTCCGGGGACACACATAGAAAACTGTCTAGCTTTCCTTTAACGGCCTGAGGGAGAAAAATGATATCTTATTAAACTAATTCTTCCATCGTAAAGGATTTTTTAAAAAATTTATTTACATTTTAGGCTTTTTAAAACTCCGGTATAAGTTTGACTGTTGATGTTTTACAGTCCGGCATCAAAAATTGCATATGTTTTGTTACAGTTCCACTGATGAGATCATTAGGTAGTGGAAAGGCACATAGAGAGAAAACCCAAGTACAATTCGCAGGAAATAAACTGTCTATCTTTCCTATAGCGATTTGAATGTTTTATAGACTTTTTATTAAATATACAAATTATCCAAATTTGGTCTCTAAATACTTATTTTTTCATTCATGACTCATGAACATTATGGCAGAGTGAGATCTAATATTAATGTAACTGGTGCATTGACAAAAAAAGACTGATGCTGTCATATTGATGAGATTTAAATCAAACTCTCCAAAAATACTCCACAAGTACTAGTCAAGGTGAATTCAAATTAAGTCCGACTAGAGGCAATATTTAATATCAATAAACTTTGATCCAGTCACTCTGAATCAACGCTATATAATTTAAACTTTTGATATTATCTAATGCTATTTTGTATACAAAAAATCACTTTAGAGCTAGATTTCCTTATTCAATTACTCCCCTCGATCCTTGGAACGGAGTATCTTAGAGAGGTTGAGGTGCAAGAGATACTACCTTTATTCACAAAGTGCATTGTGCCTCAGACCTTGTCAGATCTGCTTTCCCCTTACCCCTCGAACACCACTAAAATGTTTGGAGAATAAAGTCCTTGCAGCTGATATAAATATTTTCATATTATTGTGTATTTCAGTGTATATTTGAATTATCAGGCAAGCGCTTTCGGTCTAACTTAGACCATCCTCAGGGCTCAGACCCTAGAAACAAGAGAATATGGCTAGTCAATAAGCTTTCTCAGTACTCACCAACCACACTCATTCGTCAAAGGGCACACCTCAACCTTGCCATTTAGAGAACAGTCTCCAACGCCAGCGTAGCCTTTACACAGTAAAAATCAAGTATACAGTTACAAGTATAAAATTAAAACGGTCAGAATAATGTAAACAATAATATTAATATAAACAATCAACTTTTACGTTAACAATTTAAAAGATAAAAGTGAGGTTATGCCACACACAGTTATAGTATAATAAAAATTGTCTAAAAATCAAAATACATACAAGTATGTGTGAGCTTGAGTAGAAATTATCTGTATTTCTTTAATTTCTTGTTTATTACATTTCAAATACTATTCATTAGTAATGAGAAAAAGGGGACAAAAATGAAGGGCAGTAGCAGGAAGTTTATTGATCTACAGGGTTACTGTTATCGGTTATTCTGTGATATTTTTCGAATACTTGGGTTCAGTGGGGTGAAATGATTTTCATTTTTGTGAAACAGCAATAAAATACACGAACACTGGCGTAGTTAAAATTTGTTAAAATGTGTTGTAAACTATTAATATATTTAGAACCAAATGTCTGAAACTGAAAAAGGTGATCAAAATTATTATAAGAATAGTATATTTTACTTTTCAAGGAACTTTTTACGAGCAGACTTCGGTACGTTGACAAGTTGCTCGGGAAATAGTGTTCATTTCTCGCAGAATGTTTTGCTTTAACTCTTCAACTGTTTTTGGATTATTTTCATACACTCTTGATTTTAGGTATCCCCACAAAAAATAATCATTCGGAGACAGATCTGGACCCCTTGGGGGCCACTCAATGTCACCTCTTCATGAGATGAGTTTTCTAGGAAACATTTCTTTCAGTAGGTCTATGGAGACTGTAGCAATGTGGGAAGTGGCTCCATCCTGCTGAAACCAGGTCCTAGAATTGTAACCTTGAAATTCTCGAAGAGCTGGGACCAAGAATTCTTGCAACATCTGACAATAATTCTCAGCTCTCACTGTCACAGCCACTCCTCGTTGATTTTCAAAAAAGTATGGCCCAATTATTCCACTGGCCGATATTGCAGCCCACACAACGACCTTAGGGCTATGAAGAGGTCTTTGATGCATCTTGCGAGGATTAGTCTCAGACCAAAACCGGCAATTTTGCTTATTAACATGACCGTTGACATGAAAATTAGCCTCATCACTGAAGATTATGTTAGAAAAATTGTTAAAGCGATTAAGCATAACATTAGCGAAATTAAGTCGAAGATTAACATCATTAGGTTTCAACTCTTGTGTCAACTGAATTTTATAAGCTTTTAAATGTAAATCACGGTGCAAAATCCTGCGCAAAGTAGTCCTCTTGATGTTCAAGACTTGGCTTCTTTTACGAGTCGATTGCCGAGGATTTTCTCTGATTGATTCATGAACACGTTGAATAATCTCCGGCGTCCGTATTGACTTCGGGCGGCCCGCATTATTAATTCTTATTGTACACCCGGTTTCTTCAAACATTTTAACCCATTTGCGAATAGAATTTGCGCATGGTGCTTCTCTGATGTCACGTAAACCGAAGTGAGCGCGGTACATTCGCCTAGCAACAGTCACAGAATTATTGTTGGCATAATATGCGCGAACACAAAACGCACGCTGTGCTCCCGAGAACGCGTCCATGGTGACTAAAAATTCCACGAAATGGTGCGTCTAACGACACCCCCCGTGCCCCCGTACCCCTAACGGTTTTTGAATTATAGACAAAACAAAACGCTCATGCAGTTAAGGCCCACCCTGTACTTTCAACTGTTAAATTAACGGAAAGCTGTTACAAATTATCAACAAAGGTTGTTATATCGACAAATTTTTGGAAAAATTCAGATTGTTTCAGCTGCTACATTGTAATATCAATTTTCCGCCAACGTCGCAGTTTGGTGGTTTTATTCCATATTTTTGAAAATAATTAACGCCACGTGGTTTCAACTGCCATATTTAATTCACCATAGTGTGATATCAATTTTACTAATTAGTAGAAATTAAAAACTTTTTGAGCCTATTTAGGTCTTAATTGAATTCAATCTGGTAGTGTTATAGTCATATTGAATTTACCTTAGCGTGAAATCAACTTTGCCATCGATTTTTTCACAAGAAGGGCTCGAGAACCGTTATAAAAATTATTTGCGAAAACCCAGTTTCTTTTTCGTTTTTCGAAAGCATTTTATTGTGAATGTTTTGAAAAACCTAATTTCCAAAGTTTATAAAAAATCACACTCCCTCGTTTTTTAACTGAAGAAATGTTTATATACGACAAATTGCCAGGCTATATTAATGAATTGCTAGTATCATCTACTAAATGAAATTTCGGATTTCACATTAAAATAAGAAACCATATCGATCAGATCGATAAGTATATATAACTAGTATCTTCTACATGATCTAGCGATAGTTTTCTGCTTTGAAAGTCCCTACAAATAGCTATATGTAAAAAATGCGTAAATAAAAAGAACAAATATTGTTTGTAAATAGTTTTTTTATGCCAATTAAAATTAATTACCTTTCAGCACCATTGCTGATTGCACGATAATAACAGTTTTACTGTTTTTTTTTCTCCTGCTACATGCTGTATAATACTAATTTGCATAAAACCTCATATTTATACAGGTCTATTAACACAGAGTTCGAAGCAAAAAAGTTTTTTCTTATATTTTATTCTTTTTATCTGTCGTAAAAAATAAAAATATTAACTTTTCTAAAAGATTCTTTTCTATTCAATAAATTTAAAATTACATATGCACGTATTATTTTACATCTAATTAATTAATAGTAAACAATATAAAAATAGTATCAATCATATTTTATATAGCATGAATAACTTTTAGATAAGTTATAAAATAACAAGAATTTTATATTTTATATTTGCTTAGACACACAAATCGCAATTTTTATTTTAATTTTTGTTTTGGTATTCAGTGATTTAACGATAATTTCATATATTAACATAAACTTCTTCATTTAGTAATTATTTAAACTTAACCATTATATCTCCTATGGAAGATACGAGCTCAGAAAATGATGATCTAATAATCCAATGTGGTTAAAATCTGGCCCCACTTATTATCAGCAGATTATTTCATTTAGTAACCAGGATGCCTCTAGAATGAAAGTTGTGCTCATTTTTTAAAATTTTTGTTCAGTTAATCTGCGATTTAACCATTATTTGTCAGATTTACATAGCCATTTTCATTTAGTAATTAATTATTTAATTTTAACTGATATGGACTCGGCAGGTGGTATTGTAATAATCCAATATTATTAAAATCTGTTCTTAATGAGTATTAAGCTCTCAAATGAAAGTTTAAAATTTTCAGTAAATTATGCCAAGAGAAACATTTCATCCGAACATTTGTGACATGCTTATATTTTTGTCTACTGTAATATTGATATCTAAATATTTAATTTAAAAAATATAGCTTTAAGGATTAAAATGGGATGCATTTTTATTTGAAAATAAGTGTCAGGTGAACAACGTTCTTATTTATTTATCTTCTCTCTTCGTATTTCGTAGAAATTTACTAATTTTGTGATGTTGTGAAAGTAGGTTGTGGAGTTGTGCTTAATTTGTGACAGGTATTAATTATCCAACTAGAATATTGTTGTCTCTATCAAAATGAGTTTCTTCACCTAGGTTAGAGTTACGCATAGGTTCTCTACTAGTAAGAATAAAATAACTCCCTAATTGAAGGGAAACTGTCGTAAGAAAGCATACATTTCAGAACCAAAATAGATTGTCACGTGACTGTGGGCATTATGTATATGGCAAAACTAACTCCGTTAACTATGCCCAAGAGGAATTTTGCCTGAGCAATTTGTCTCACATCAGTATTGGTCTTCAAATCTTTGCCTGAGGAAACAGCTGTGTAGAAAATATTCTTGCTTTTCTTCTAACAGAATAAATACTCCTCTTTGAAAAAAATTGCAAGAATTATTACTTACTATATAAATAAGTTACAATAACTTAAGTTATTCTGTAATTGCAATCAAGCTTGCGGTATTCTAAATCTCTTCGAAAACTCTCACCCGTGTTAAATAGGGATGGAGTTATCAGGATAGGCAGAGGTTTCAAAAATACTAATATATCTTATGATTGGAGATCGAATTTCAGTAAATGATGACGTAAAACACCGCGGAAGATTAAGAAGTGCCTCTACAAAAACTTTTTTCACACAAGCAATTAACCCATTTACATTTAACTGCCTCCCTAATAACCAATATTCACAGAATTCGTGGCTATAATCAGTATTAAAATCCACGGCAAAATAATCTCGGAATGTTAACACCTTTTGTGGTCAAAACTAAAGGAAAGAGGAAAAAGAAATTAACAAATAGAGAAGCAATATACCGTGAAGGATGGACCAAAATTGAAATTAATAGAAAATGATTTAAAATTCCTAACTTTAGGGCGTTTTAATAATATTCAAACTAAAATTTAATTTTTTAGTTTATTTTGAATCTGAACATGTAAAAAAGTATTAAGCAAAATGTCGTTCTGGTTTCCAACACATAAGAGATATTTAGTTCCACAACCTCAAACAGGAAAAAATACTTATCCTTAAATTTATAATTTACTAGATTAGATACAAAATTTAGAAAAAAAATATCAGGAAAATGATTTATAAATGAAATATTAAGAGAATTTAAACCGAGAAGTATATATATTGTATTCTCTATTGTCCATAGAATGTACAAAATATAACAACTTTTCAAATTATCTACAATCTCATCCAGACGACTATTGTCACATGTATGACGTTCAGTGATAATGCAACTGATCTTCTTTTTAAATGACTTCTAAAAGAAGGAGGTTCTCAATTCGTCGCTTATATATATATATATATATATATATATATATATATATATATATATATATATATATAACGTATGTACACCGATTACTCCGGAACGGCTGCACCGATTTGAACGAAATTTTTTACGTTATATAAAGGAAGTTGCTGCGGTGGTCCCATATTTTTTTGGACGAAATTGATGCAGTAATATCCAAGATGGCGCTTACAATATGGCGGCCAAAAAAATTAGTTTTGTCCGATTTTGTCCAAAATTGGTATGGGGGAATTTTCGGGGTTGTACCCAACGAATCTGAAATTATTTTTAAAAAATTCAAAATGGCGGATCCAATATGGCGGACAAAAAAAAATTTAATTTTGTCCAATTTTCTCCAAAATTGGTATGGGGGAGTTTTCGAGGTCGCACATTACGAATACAAAACATTTTTAAAAAATTCAATATGGCAGATCCAATATGGCGGACAAAAAAATTGATTTTGTCCGATTTTCTCCAAAATTGGTATGGCGGAGTTTTCGAGGTGTCACATAACGAATCTGAAATTATTTTTAAAAAATTCAATATGGCGTATCCAATATGGTGGATAAAAAATTTATTTTGTTCGATTTTTTTCAAAATTGATATAAGGCAGTTCTTGGGATAACATATTACGAATCTGATATTATTTTAAAAAAATATATATATATGGCGGATTAAAGATTCTACATGTTTTGATTTTATCTGAAGTCAGTATGAAGGGATTTTTGTTACTGTTAATTACGAAATTAAAATATATTTTTAAAAACTCAATCTGGCGGATTCAATATGGTGTTCTAAAAATTTTACATATCTCGACTTTCTCCAAAACTGATATAGATGGTTCTTGAGGGTGTAAATTATGAATTTAATCGTATTTTTTCAGGATTCAATATGGCGAATACAATATAGCTGACAAAAAATTTTATATGTTTCGATTTTGTTCACATGTGGAACTGAATCGTTTTTGAGGATGTAAATAGCGAATATAAAATTATTTTAAGAAAATCTAATACATCAGATGCAATATGACCGTTTAGAAATTTTTAATTTCTGGATTTCATCTAAAATTGGTACTAGGGGGTTTTGAAGGGTTTAGATTTAGATTAGATTAAGACGTTAAAATTGTTTTTTTGAAATTCATTATGGCGGATCCAATATGGTGGGTTGAAAATTTTACCTTATTCACATTTTTTTAGATTGGGTATTAGAGCGTTGGGGGTGGTGTATTACGAATATGAAGTTAATTTTTTACAACTATTAGGTTGATAAGATACAATATGAAGGACTAAAAATTTTACATTTTCCGGTTTTATCTAAAATTGATATTGCGGGGTTCTCGGGGCGTGTACAAACTCAATATGCAATATAAAATATATCGGGATAAGAAATTTACGTCTCAAATTCTTTAAATATTGATATTGGAAGGTTTTATTATTACTATTCTAAAATAAATTTGAAATTTAAGGTATGGGATTTACTGTGACAGACTAAATATTTGTTTGACACAATTTCATTAGTATAACTCTAAGAATCAAAGAATTTTTAGTGGTTCATTTTATAGTGATTTAGAATTCTGGATAAAATGGGTACCTTTTTGCCACCTTGGAGTCAATGCGAGGTACATTAATCTCGATTAGCATGTAGTTCAAATAATTTATGAATATCATAAAGAATTCAAACCTAAAAATCGAAAAATAAAATTTTTATAAAAAAATTGAACCGACTTCTAAAAATGCGCTAAAAAGGGAAAGATAACTAGAAATGTTTAAATGAAATTGAAATTTTTGAAGTCGGCGCCAAATTATTTCTAAATGAAATAAATAACTACTAATATTACAAATTATTGTAAGAAAGCAATTACAAATAAAGTATTTTTAATCTGTTTATGCGAATCACATTTGGTCAGCTATTAGAATGGCGCCGACTTTAAAAATTTCAATTTCATATAAAAATTTATAGTTATTTTTCCCTTTTTAGCGCATTTTTAGAAGTCGGTTCAATTTTTTTTTATAAAAATTTTATTCTTTTTTAAAAGCCCAAATCTGTTACTGCTGTACATAGACTTCCAATACTGACGGTTCTGAACCGCCCACACTCAGTTGCCGCGACTGCGCTTTATGTTCTCGCTATACCTACAGCTCAGTTTCAGTTTTGCTATTCGTTGTATATTACATCATTTATCTCTTTCTAATTCGTAGATAAAAAATTAAAATTTTAGTAAGAAATAAAATATATCAGCTGTGTTTAAATAATTGCCTATATATATATATATATATATATATATATATATATATATATATATATATAGTCCCCTTTCAAGCAGATAAAGGACAGAATATACACAAACAGTTTATTTCCTGGAAATACAACTCTGGCTCTCTCTTTATATACGTTTCGACTACCTTATGGTCTCGTCATTGGAGCTGTATCGAACCGAGTGCAACATTCGCAGGAAACAACTGCTAAATAAAATATAAATTCTGAAGCATGTCCGCAGGATATTAAAGACCTGCCGACTTCAATGTGAAAAATATCACCAATCAAACGACATCTTTATTTACCGAAGTAGTGTGAAATTTTTAAGAAACCAAATTTCAGTATTCAATTATTTTTTACTGAAATTTTGATTTTTTTTTTAATTTCACACTACTTCGGTGAATATTTTTCAGTCTGACATCGAAGTCGGCAGGTTTTTAATATTCTACCGACGTGTTTCAGAATTTATATTTTATATAACAGTTGTTCCTGCGAATGTTGCTCTTAGTTCGATACAGCTCGACTAACAAGACCATAAGGTGGTCAAAACGAGTATGGAGAGAGGACCAGAGCTGTATTTGCAGGAAATAAATTGTTTGTATATATTCAATCCTTTAGCTGCTTGAAAGGAGTATACATATAGGCAATTATTTACAATCTCTTTAAATTATACTCAACATTGATCGTTCCATATGTCTTTTTGCTACCTGTATAGGCGTGCAAAAATTATTTAAAAGAAAGAAAACAAATTAAGCACGTTCAACTCGGATACGTCTAGCCAATTTAATATCTTTAGACATAATGGTAATACGTCTGGTGTGGATCGCACAAAGATTGGTATCTTCGAATAAACCGACCAAATATGCTTTATTTGCTTCTTATAGGGCCATTTATGCCGAGCTTAGGAATCGAAGATTAGTTTTAAAATCTTGATCTATTTCTAATCGTGGAAAGGCAGTTTTGTTATTAAAAGTTCGGTAATTTTCTGGTAACCACGAATTTCTTGAGGAGCGACAGTTCCTGGCTTGTAACGATGGTTTTTTTTAAGTCCTCCTGTAGCTGGTGCACTTTTACGTGCAGTTTTAGTAACCAATTGTTTCCTTGGTGTTTTACAACAGATAGATTTACGAGCTATTTGCTTTGGACGAGCCATTTTTAAATAACACTATTCACAATTCAACAGACGAACAGATCACCGTATACTGAACGAATGAATAATTATATATGCCTTTGTCAGTGTCAACGTCTTCTCTTCATAAGTCAAGATGGAAGGAATACCCATATTAAACACCCTTCTCTTCAAGCATATAGGAATATTTGACTTAAAAATGTATCTCAACTTACCAAAAACTACCATGCAACTAATTCTTTGACAAAAAGGTCTTTCATATACAATGAAATTTAAAATAAGAAATATGGGAGCAAGCGGAGACCCATATGGGTTGTTTCTATGTTGACCATATTTTGAGTGAAGTACAAATGAATGAGAAAAAAGTAGCAACGAACTGGGAAGTCTACCTCGTATCTATTGATTTAATAAAGGCTTGCAATACCGTCCCAGTCCAAAAATGTTGGCACGTTTTGGAGAAATCACGAATAAATAACACAATAATAGCAGCCATTAAACAGCTTTATGAATATGCAACGTCTAAATCAAACTCAGAAACAATCTTACTGAAGGTTTTACAGTTACAAAAAGTCTTACCTAAGGTCTGTCACCAATTTTATTAAAAATATACCTAAATGAAATTTTTAAAAATACGTAGCAGTCAAATTTAGAACCTCCTTTCTTTAGAAGTTTGTTAAAAAATTGAAAAGATCTTGCTCTCGAATGAATATTCCATGAAGTGACGATACTATATTAGTTGCTTTATTTCGCCGACGACCAAGTGAAGATCTTGAATTTATGGCGATTAAACTATTTAAAGAATATGAAAAATAGGATCTCTCAGTTAATCGCTCTTCAGAAAATTTCATTCTAGAAGGAGACAATATGTGTACTTAGGGACTGAACATACCTAGCCGTAAAGAGAGGCAATTGAAACAACTAATTTTGAAGGCAGATAGGATGTTTTAATTCGCTACTATGGGCAAACAATAGAAATCATCTATTATTTAATAACATTTTCAAAAGCATAGTACTATACGACTATAAAACCTGGTAATTGAACAAAACTTTGGAACGACGTCTATTGCCCTGACAATAGACTTTTGGTGAAAAACGGCCTATATCTCAAGGTTAGAACGAATTCCGAATGGGTATAAAAAAAATGATGACAGTAAATACGACGATCCTTGAAGAAATTCAACGACAACAAAGAATAGGCAAGAAACATCTTCAAAAAAGAGTATTTAAATAAAAGCAAACAGAAAAAGTGGAGAACCAAATTCACTCTTCATCAAAACTTTGCGAAGATTTCAAAATTGAAGTCCTTCTAGAATATTTGATAGGCAAGACATACCTTTAGCGTTTTTGTTTTATTACAGAATGTAACTACTTTCTCTGGTTTCTAAGTCCTGAGTTTTTGTCACAAAAATACCATTGAGTAAAGTTATCGTACTTTACCTCCCAATAATCTTATCACGAAAATAGAATCATGTTATTTTTTTTTTCTTTAAAATATTGTAATGACGTACTGGATATTTTGATGCGCCCTTACAGAAAGGCTATTTTGATTAGTCCTTATAAAAATATTATATCGATGAGTCATCATTGTTTAGCCATATTTCTTGTAAGTTCTAGATTTATATTCTCGTATATTTTAGCAGATTCTATAGGTATATAAATAGAGATGTGATATGAGTTTAGTTTAGTGGTGATTTAGTTTTAAAACTATTAAGAAATACTTAATACCGTATTCGAAGTTATTTAGTGAAAAGTGTTGTATCTTATTCGAATCCAGTGAGTAATCTTAAGGAGAGAAAATCGTAACAATTGGTGTCAGAAATGATGATTATTACCGGATTTCCAGAAAATTTTGTTTATAAACCAAAAGGGAGAAAAATGAATTTTACTGTTGGATCTGTTATCAAGTAAGGAGATGAGATTAATTTTCAACAAAGTTCTAGAGCATTCTATTTTGAAACTAGAAGCGATAACGAAAAAATGACTTCATCATCGAATTTGGCATCAATAAAAAAGCTTATAACAGAATTTTCGATAAGGTTCTAGAACATTCTATTTGGCAACTAAAAGAGATAGCGAAAAACTGACTTCACCATTTGTCACTAAGAAAAAGTTTTAGAACCGAATATTTGACAAAGTTCTAGAATATTCTATTTAGAAACTAGAAGAGAGAGCGAAAAACCGTTGGATTTGTCATCAAGAAAGAAGTTTTAAACCGCTTTTTCATCAACATTCTAGAAGTTTCTATAATAAATACTAGACAGCAAACAGCCGAAATAGAGCATATAGATAAAACATTGCCAGATTTTGTGGAACTTATAAATGAACATCGCCTTAAGATAATCAAGAAAAAGAGGAATGGCGCAAAAAAAAAGAAACATGTCGCTTAAAAGAAGAACAATATCATCTGAAAGACGAGGAAGACGAAGAACGTCGCCTTAAAGATATACAACAAAAAGCAGAACGTCGCATTAAAGATGAAGACAAACTTTGGAAATTGATACAAGAGGTCACTATATAAGGATAGCAAAATTTCGATCAAGTTATACCGAAACAAACGCAAAAGTTTATGGAGATAAGCGAAGTGCGACAAGACACAGATGGATGGCAAGAAGTAAATAGTATTAAAGTAATTATGCGACAAGACATCGGAGAAGTGTGATAAGAGGTAGATATTATAGAATCAAAAATGAAGGACCTTCATAAAGAAGCCAATTAAATAAAGAAGCATGGCCCTACTGATAAAATAATAACCACCGGCCAGAATATCAAATCTCCAACTTATGGCGGTCAAACATCTTGGATAATGTTCACACATCAATTCGAAGCTGCCGCTACTGCAAATAACTGGAACTTCGTGGATCAACACTAAAGTTATTGCAAACCATTCCTACAATCCAGCAAAAAGACTATGAAATTCTTAGTGCTGCATGGGAAAGAATATTTGGAGATCATCAGCACCAATTATACTTATCCGAAATCCTTAACAAACTAAACACAACTATAACTTCCCATTATAGAAGAAACTAAATAGACTGTTACAGATCTGGATGAACCGGACATATGAGAAAGGAATGACCGGTGCGATTAAGATATTGTTCACCAACCAGAAATCGCACAAAAAAGAACTAGAAAAAACTACAACAGTGAAATTCTAAAATCAAACGAAGAATAAGTGATACTTCACGTTAGATCAGAAACCGGATCAAGTGCTACAGATGTAGATGAATTGAACACATGATAAAGGACTGTCGGGTGCAATTAAAAAACCAGATAAAGTGCTACAGATGTGAATGAATCGGACACATGAAAAAGAACTGTCGAGTGCAACTAAGTTCTAGTTCACCATTCAGAGATCTCACAGAAAAGAACCAGGAAAATCTGCAACAGTACAATTTTAACATGAAATATAGATCAAGGAGACTGCGTAATAACGCAGATACCTTATCAAGAAAACCATGCAAGGAAGAATGTAAGCATTGTAGCAAAATAGAACAAAGAAAAGGGTTTCCTATTTAGAGAGCCATTTGTGATGTTGATCCAGACTAGAGTACCGCTCAGATAAGAAAAGACCAACTTGAAGATAATGATCTGGCACCATGCCTTCAACTTAAAGAAAATAATGAAAGGCGTTCTAGTTGGAAAGAGATCTAAGATAAAGGAGTCATATTCAAGGCACTGTAGACTCAGTGGAACTCGTTATTGGTTGAAAACCAGTTGCTAAAGAAGTCCTGGGAAAGTGTCAATGGTAAGGAAGTCAAAACTCAGGTAGTAGTACCCAGAAACAAAGTTCAAGAGATTTTAAAAGAAATTCAGATGGGAAGTCTGATGTTCATTTAGAAGTTAATAAAACTTTAGACAAACTCTTAATAAAAACTCCGAGACAGATTTTACTGAGTTAGCTACTGTTAGAACGTAAAATCATGGTATAAGCAGAAAACTCTAAATATGCAGCTAGCTAAGGTCTAAGCATAAGATCTAAGGGAAAAATGAAGAAGTATAATCTTGGAATACCTTTTTAAACGGATGGCTTTTGACATAGCTGGACCATTCCCAGAAACAGATAAAAGCAACAAATATATCTTGGTTGCTATTAACTACTTCAGTAAATGGTCTGAGGTATTTGCCATCCCTAACTAGGAGACCTCAATGGTAGCTAAAGTCTTAATCAACAATGTGTTCAGCTGATTTGGAATTCTATAGAAGCTACATTCCTTTCAAGGACGTAATTTTGAATTCAGATTTTTTCAAAAGCTCTGCGAACTATTTAGGATCCTTAAAACTAGGATAACTTTACATTCTCAGTCAGATGGCATGGTTGAACGATTTAATAGGACCATTGATGAACACCTATCAAAGACATCAAAAAAATTGGACCAAATATTTGCCAATCTTCTTAATGGCCTATCGACACGCAGTTTATGAAACCACTTAGATTGCCTAACGACATAATGTTCGATTCCTCAACTGATAAAAGTATGGAGATTAAAGACTGGATGGGTACCTTGCAACAGAAGTTGCTAGAAGTTTATGAACTAGTTGAGAACGCATGGACCTGGGCACAGACAGAATAAAGACAAGATATGATATAAAGACAAACTCGACAGGGTACCAGCAAGGTGATAGAGTTTGGTTACGGAATCCACAGAGAAAGAATAGCAAACCACCTAAGTTGATGCCATCATGGGAAGGGCGTTACACGGTTTTGAAAAGAATCACGACGTTGTTTATAGAATCTAACGAAATGTCAAGACCAAAATGAAAGTAGTATATCTCCACAGGTTGAAGCCATCCCATGGAAGTATTGAAGCTGATCGGGATGATCAGAATTAGGAGGAGGCAGTGTAATGAAAGTCCAGGAGAGTTTTGATACGCCCTTATAGAAATATTGTTTTGGTGAGTCCTTACAGAAACAATATACCGATAGGTCATAATTGTTTAGTCATATTTCTTGTAATTTCTAGATTTGTATTCTTGTATATTTTGGTAGATTCTAAAAGTATACGAATAGGAATAAGATATGAGTTTAGTTTAGTTGTGATTCAGTATTAAGAATTAGTTAATAAGTATTGGAACTAATTTAGTGAAAAGGTTTGTGTTTTATTCGAACCCACTGATTGACCTCAAGGAGAGAAAGTCGTAACAATATGTTTTGAAAGTCTTCGAGCAATATAAGCCTATAACTGGCCATTCTGGCAGCAAAATTTTAATTTATAGTACTAAAAAAAATTATGTCAACACAGACCTATTAAAGAAGTGAATAAAGACTTCGTAGTGATATTTTGACACGTTTTTATATTCATTGTGATAAACCCATCAATTATAGACAAATCCTATAGCTGGACTACGTGTATTCGGAGAATTAAATTAAACTTTTTATAAATAGGTGATTATATTAAAAACAATGTATATGAAATACATATGTGACCCACCCACATTTTTAACAGTTGTTTATTATTTTTTTTTGCAATTATAGAATTACTATCGGTTGAATAGCGTTAAATTGCGGTGTGGGTTTTAAAGGAATTTAATGTTCTATAAATGTAGCACTCTTCCGTGGAAATTTAAAAGTCGCACATTAAATACCCACGTTTACTTTAGATCTAAAATCTAAAATTGATTTATATGAAAGCTCTCAATTCTATTTGGGTTTATTACAAAAACTAAATTCCTGTGACTTGTAATCCGACTTTGTTTTTAGTAGGCTGCGGTGGACGTAAAATGTAATGATGTTTAAGTGAGGCTTAATGTACATTAAATAACAAGTTATTTTGGTCAAATTAAACATATTTAAAATGTAGGAATTTGTTTCCCACTCCGATTTCAAAACTGGACCTACATAATCAGGACGAACCTGAATTTATGGAGCAGGTAAATTACCAAGAGCGAACGCAGTCACTCTAAGTATACGAGTAATAATGCTCAATATACTCTCATTGGTATTACAAAATGTTTTTTTTTAACTTTTTATTTTTTAATTAACAAAACTTACAAGGAACATATTTAAAGAGAGGCTCGCAAAGAGATGACTAATAAATTTAATAGCATTCCTCTATGTTAAATATATTGCTGCTTATAATTAAACTACTAAACAACAAATTATAATCTCTTTTATGCCCATGAAATTCTAATTTTGAAAAAATATAAATAAGCGTCTGTTCTGATATATATCTCGCAATCATGTTGTCTCAAATTTATTATAAATTTGAATACCACGTTTTTATTATGAATAACGTTTTTACTTCAAAATGAACGAATGAATTACTTTTTTATTGGTAAGAACTGCTCTCCGCAAGGTCCAATAATCTGCTAGCTCCGCTTTTCTTGATACAATTCCATTTTCCTTTTTGAAATCTCTTTATTACGCACAAAGTTTTTACAATCTTTAGTTCAGATATACAATATAGTATTATTATTAATAACAATACATATTTATTTAATGTTCTTCCCTAAGCGGAATGTTTCAGCCCAAACTTTTGGACTTTGGTGGAATTTTACCCAGATTAAGACCTTGTGGAAAGAGGACGTCTCATTTTTGTATGTATTATATATACTAAGTATATATATATATATATATATATATATATATATATATATATATATATATATATATATATATATATATAGGTAGATAAAAAAAAGAAACCACTGGTTGATTGATGGAATGACATGGTAGGCCAGGGTTGACAAGCCCTTACACTGCAGCCTTCAGACTTAATACATTGCTTGCCATATCCATTCTAGGCGAAAAAGTTGATTGCCTTGATCAGCTTTCACAACCTACTCACCAGTTCATCCTCTAGGTATTAGCCTTTCGGATAGATTAATCCCTGAAGGTGTCTCCAATAAGCCAAAGCTTCGCACTCGAAGATGATGTGTAAGACCGTCTCGTCCTCTTTATCACATAGCCTACATAGTGGTTCTTCGTTGAAGATACCTATTATATATAGATGTTTTCTCAAGGTGCAGTGGCCAGTCCTGTTACTAGCCTGATTTGTTATCTGCTTAGACGCAGAATTTCACGGCTTAGTTTGCCGGATGGTCTCCTCAGCAATAGCTTGCTGTGCCTGTGGCCCGCACGGTAGTTCCAGTAGGTCTGGTGTTGTTGATTTATCCATCAGGATAGCAAGTCACGAATAGCAACCTTTAGTAATTCCAAATGCTGATTATGGTCCGATAAATGGAGTGGTAGACCCGTGTCTTGTAAGTTAGTCTGCTCTTTCATTGCCCGAGACACCCTTGTGCCCTGGTACCCACGCAAGGATGGCCCTGTTGTGTTTTGCCAGAGCGATAAGGTTATAAAGACAGTCCCAGGCCTGTTTTGATGTTATTTGATAACACGCCAGAGCCTTCAGAAAAGATGAGAGTGGTCCTACCCCTGTAACCCCTTCTCAAATTCTCCCAAAGACAGGCATCAATAGTGTAAATTTCTGCCTGAAATATTGTGGTATGCTGCTCCAGTGCTACACTCATATTGAGTCTGGGGTATCCTCGTGTATTTCGGCACCTGTTTTGTCACCGTTTTGGACCCGTGCGTGTACTAGAACGAAGTTTCCTGGCTGATTTATTGTTCGGTCAGACTGCGCCTTCCAGTACGAGTATGACTATATCGTCAGCATACCCCTGGGTATAGTACTCTCGGTAGTTGAGATTTACCAGGAGCTGGTCGACCACCAAATTTCACAGAAACAGAGATAGTACCTCTCCCGGCAGGCAACCTTTGGCTATCGACACTTCCACAGTTTTTTTCCAACAGTTTAGATTGTGCTGGTCTGTCCTGAAGCATGTTTTGTATCTACCTACAAAGAGACGCAGACGCTGTCGTGAAGGATAAAAAGGTATGCTCAAATGCTTCTTCTGTATCAAGGAATGCTGTCGGTGCTATTTTCTTGCTATCTGTGGCAGACTTATAGGATTTTCCTGATTGGTAGACATATTAGTTGGGGTGTAGTGGTCTCTCCTAAAGAGAAGTTTCCCGTATATGCGTTTCAATCAGTTTCTCGGTTAGCTTTGGTATGAAAATATTTTTAGACCTTTTCCAGGCCAAAAGCAGATAACCTGTGGCTATATTTGCCCTTAGAGAGATCACACTGCCCATGATCACGAGGTCTTGCTGTTAACTGCTCATGAGCGGTTGAAGGTTATTTTAATGTGATCGTTAAGGTCAACGTAATATTCACTCCCTTTTTATTTTCCAAAACAAAAACAACTCGATTCTGAAATAACCTTCAAAGTCTTAAGGAATGTCATCATTGAATCCCTTCTTATTTTTGACAAAAAGAGATTGACCTTGCAGTGACCTTTGTGGATTTACACTAGGTTTACGCTACAGCAAAACGTACGAACAGCCCAACTTCAAAGAGCTATATCATTAAAACATGAATTTTTAGGCTTTTTCTCGGTTCATCAAGGACTACAAAACATAATCTAGAAATACACCACTTTTGTCTAAAAAGTTTTCTTCCATTTTCGAATATAAAATGTAGGTCTGATATTAATTTGATAAAATCCCCTGTACCTTAAAAGCTGAAAACTGGTATTCAGCGATTTTGGGAGCTATTATACATAAAAAAAAGTCCTACAGCACATTTAAAAGTCTGGCATAGATAAATCGTTCATAAATTCAAAGAAGTAAAACTGATGAAAAACATCATAATAAATTTATCGTTAGTGGACCAAGATACAGTGGCGTAGCTTGTATTTATACTAAATACATTTTGTATTTCATATGACAGAAGTTTTTTTGCAATAAAGACTTAAATCACATAATATTGTAAACTGGTATTTTAAATAAGAAATGACTACGGAAAAAGTTCAAGAAATACAATTAATACAAATATTTGTAAATTAAATTAGGTAAAGGAGTTTTTTTGTATTTTATATAGAATAGTTTATTGATCATATACTTTTAGGGTTAAATTACAAAAAAGTATAATAAAAAATTAGTTCTTCAAAATACTTGGACTTTATTGATTAGTTTAATGTTATCATTCGAAGAGTATTTATTTTTGAATGAAAAATATCCAGTCAATTTTGACACATGTCTACTTCTATTTCAAGTATTATCCTGTTTACTATGTTATTGTTATTACCTTATCTATTTTTATAATATATCATACAATCTGATGTAAGTTTTGGGTATTTTTATACCGGAAGTCTGAAACGATCTGTACAAGAATAATTATAAACTTAATTTTTAAGATAAGTAAGAATGACGACTGAATATTATTTTACTAAATTTTATCGCAGTCTTTATAAAGCTAATAAATAATTCCAGAATGTTAGAATATGGAAGACTGCAAATTGAAATTCGCAGTCAAATAAGCAAGAAATCTATTATAGCTTAAGTAAACATAAAAATCATTTCGAAAACAAACCCTTTACATGTTATATTCATAAACATTTTAGTAAATTTTTTCGCTACTAATTTGTTATGTCATTTTTTTAAATTACTATATGAGAAAATTAATAATATTTGTACCTTTAGATTAAAACTCTAGTGTACCAGGTTTATATATAGTCTTCTACGATCTTGGAGACATTCCAGGATTGTATTGTTAAAAACTGCTTCAAAATTTATATATAGGAACAATTAAATAAATCAGTTTTGTTATAAATAACTTCAAAAAACTGGTCAAGTGCGTGTCGTACACGCATTATGTTAGGGTTCCGTAGCAGTTATTGAGGTTCTTAGTTTTTTTTTTGTAACGTGTTATCACAATAGATAGACTATGTGTCGGAAAGCATAGTAAAACAAACAAGCAAAGAATAAATTTAAAATATGTTGTCCGTATTGCATAAATTAGTAAACGAAAAACTTAATCGTATCAAGTGTTATTGTAAATATTTACTGATTGTCTGTACTGTTATGACAAATTTTATCAAATTTTTAAAACCGTTTAAGTTGGTTATTAAAATAATATATAGTGGACTAAAAATTTTAAAACCTCGGTTTAGAGATTAAATTTTTATTCTGTATAATTTCTTTTAAAATTGGCATTTCGGGCTAAAATAGGTGCTTTGTTCGCCATCTTCGAAACATTACACTACTATACATCTAGTTTTTAAAATAATTTTCGGATATCGAAATAATTATATCATAAACAAAAATTCGCAAAATAAATTTTAAAAAATTGAACGTCCTTTAAGAAAAATGCTAAAAAGTAAAAAATAATTCGAAAATTTTTTAATTCAATTAATTACTTCAAAAAGAAAGAAATAACTACCAACAATATATATAAATTGGCTACAGCAAAGAAACAATTACAAATAAAGTCACTTAAAAGAAAGATTTGTATTTGCGTATACGAAAACTTTAGGAAAAATGTATGTTCGTGTATTATAGCTTAGCAAGATGTAGATAACTCCTTTCACCACGTTTTTATAAACTCACTTTCTTGTCTGTCTATTTTGTTGGTTTGTCTGTTCGGTATAAATTTTGCAATCGATTTTAAACTGACTTCCCGATGAGCTCACTTTTTTGTCTGCCTGTTTGTTTATCTACTCATTGTACTGAAAATTTGTGACTGTGAATTTTTAACAGCTTATTTTCAGTTTGCCAAGGAAGGAAATGAAAGTACATGCGTTCGATGTAAATAAAAATTTCGTTTTAATTATTATCTTGTTTTTGCACTTTCGCACACTAAAAAACCACCACGACCACCAAGAAATAGATTTTGGCATTTCCGGCTTCATAAATCGTTCGTACACAAATATTTACTATTTAGATATGCTTCCCTGACATCTGTCGACTTGTTGTTACTAACCAAAACTAGAAGGTATCATAGCGTTTCACTCATTCCCTCTAATTTTTTGTCAATGTGTCCAAGACTGCTGAGTAATCCACTATAGAGGTTTAAGAATGCCTAGGCCTAAAAAATGACAACCTCTAATGGCATTTGATATCAAGTAGTTTCTCACTATATTACTAGAAACTGAATTTTTGTTTTTAAATTGTGTTCAATATTTTTGTAAACCTTGTTTCAATACTTTGAAATTATCGTCTTGTAATTGTCCGAACAAAAAAAAACATTGAGGGAATGTCTAGAGTTACCAAAGCATGTTAGCTGGTAATATTCCCAAATGAAAACATAACTTAAGAAATAAAGAGGTTTTGAAAAAAAGTTCAAATTTAATGTTCTTATATTTAAAATATCGTGAAACTATTAGATATAAAATTCCTTCGACTTGAACCAAGAAAACTCATTTTCTTATATTGCCAAAAGAACTTAAACTTAACACAATAAAAAATAAAATATAAAAATAACTTTTATTGTAGATTATCGTTCTTTCTGATGAAATGGTTTAAAAGAACAAAACTTCCGTAAAAAACAACAATACGAAATATAGCATATTTTATTGCATAATTTATTCTACCATAACTGACAATTAATCATTCCTCTTAGCTAACTAAATACCAATTAAAAAATACTTACCTTAAACCTAAATATAGGTTACTACAGCTAATACTATCGCTTTCTCTTATCATTATGAATTTTATCAGTTCCACTGTAGTAGTAGATATATGAAACATATATAAAGTAGCTTCGAGCACCACATCGAATTAACACGTAAGTATTAGAAAAAAACGTCAAAATCTTAATTTATATGGCATCACGGAAATCGAAACTTCATATCATTACATAGATAATAAAAAAAACTTGTTAAATAACATAAATTCGATATTAATTAATATACAAGGGAATACAAATGAGACAACAACAATGATCATATATTTTTATTGTGCTACCCTATCTTTTCACGAATTCAAGCATTACATTGTTGGAACAGTCCTAAATACCTAATATTTGGCAGCAAATTTTTCGTTTTAGATTATGATAGGAGCGTTATCTTTGGTTACAGTCAGTTAGTGGCGATGTGGTGTAGTTGTTCGCATATCAGCCTTGCGCCCAGATGACTCGAGTTCATATCTCAATCGAAACATCGAAATTTGTTAATTTCATTGAATTTTATAATGTCTTTATTCTTATCATTCGCTCATTGGCTTACAAAAGGCAATGGTAAACCACTGTGTAGTATTCTGCCTAGTAAAAACCTCTCAAATGTGCTTCGAAAGGCATGAATTCCGCGTATTTCTGTACAACATAGTTAACAAGCAACACAGATATGTACGAGAGGTTGCCTACGTTCTGCAAATACAAGGTACTTGAAGAAGAGTTAGCTTAACATACTACATCTTCTATAAAATATTTTAAAATCTTGTGTATTAACGAAGTATCTTATAAACATTTATGTAGTTTAAATATGGTTAGTGAGCAAAGAAAATCTTGTAAAAACTTCACCAAATAAACTTATTGTGGAAGTTATGTAGTAACGCAAGTTATAAATTTTAGATAAGATATTGTAACGAACTTTATAGCAGTATACACCTCATAGTATTAGTTTGTGTTTCTAGTTTGTAGGGTTTTAGGTTTATTTTCTACGAGTTCCTAATATATTTAAATAATTTTACCTTTTGTTAATCTCCTCATGAGACGTCTATGCAAGAAGGTCTGGAACTTTTTCTCTATTCTATTTCCTTATTTTCGACATGAAACGCCTATGACAGAAGATCTAGAAATTGCCCGATTATTCCTTTGCCTTATTTTTATTACATTATATAGTATGGAAATTTTTCTCAAAGATTCGGGAACTTTCTGGTATTGGCAAAAAGAGTATATAAAGGGTCCAGATCGGCTTTCATGGACAGTTTAGTTCGAAAGTTCGTTGAAGTAACTTGTATTCTTTGACAAATTGGTACAGAAGTGGGATAAAATCGAAAATAAGTTAAGAAAAAAAAGTGAATTGAAACTGTATGCCAGTAGAAACTAGGAAATAAAAAGCAAAAATGAAAGAGTAACTTCACTTCACTTCAACTTCACATTATTAATTAGTTTAAACTAGATACTGATGATGATACAAAACATGACAAGATGCTAAGAAGATATGAAGAAAAGCCAAGAAGAGATGAAACAAGAACTGAAAGAAGATATGACGAAAAATCAAGACGATATGAAACGAGAATTAAAGACAGAAAATAAGAATTGATGATACTAAAGACAAGCCAAGATGATATGAAACAAGAATTAAAGACAAGTCAAGACGACATGAAACAAGAATTAAAGAGAAGCCAAGATGATATGAAACAAGAATTAATGGCACTGAAAAGAAGCCAAGAAAACATGAACCAAGAATTGGAAGAAGACATTAAGAAAAATCAAGAAGGTATAAAACAAGAACTAAAAACAAGCCCGGAGGATATGATACAGGAACCTAAAAAAAAATCAAGAAGACATGAAGCGCATAGAACAAAAAATACAACAGAACGTTAACAAAATTAGAGAAGACGTACATAGCGAAGTACAACATGAGGTGACATTTGCAAATGGAGAAGGTAGCCAGTACAGGTATAATAAAGGTAGATGGTGTTCTTGCAACTAGCGTGATGAAGCCACTTACCTTCGACGGTAAAGTATCTTGGCTTACCTATGTGCGTAAATTCGAAGCCGCCACCACCGGCAATAACTTCACCGGAGAAGGCACGTGCTGTTGTTTTAGCCCTACAAGGTGAGGCTATGGAGATTCTACGTAACATTCTTGAAGAAAAACAGAATGATTACGAGTTTATTGTTAATTTTCTGGAGATGTGTTATGGGGAAGCCCACTTCCAAGAAGTTTAGAAGGCCCAACTCCAAAGAAGAAGACAAAAATATAAAGAAAGTGTGCAAGTATATGAGGCGGATATAATGAGGCTAATAAATTTGAAGTGAGTGAAGAAAACTTCTGCGTCTCTTGCTGATGACCTTCAGCCAAACACACCTCAAGGAATTATGGAAGAATTATAAGCAGAGTGAACGTTTCCCAGGATTATCGCAAGACCAACGAGGAAATCTTCATAATACTGATGAGGGAGTTGCAAGAACAAACGAAAAACACATGACAATAAAAACACAACCTTCCATAGTAGAAATAAGATTCGTTGTTGGAAGTATCGCAACGAGGGGCAGGAACAAAACCTCTGAATTCGTAGTATTGCTGCTGACAGTGATCCTGATGGCTATCGACTTCATATTGCTGATATAGGTGATGAAGTTCAAAGGAGTAACTTGAAAAGTCTTTGTTCCTTGCGGTGAACTTGAAAAATTCTAGTTAAGTAATAGTATCCCCTGTTTTAGATTTGCTGTTTACAGAGATAAATAGATGCTACAGTTGCTGTCAAGGTTTGCGATGGAGTTGAAGTATGCTGTTGTCGCATTAAAATAACTTATGTCAGACCAAGAACAAGGGGTCAGGGTCGCCGGTACTATTCGAATAACATGCGTTGTTACCCGTGCGGATACAACGGAGGTGTGTGGTGAAGGCGATCGCTGAAAGGGCCGCCACGGAAGAGATGAAAGAAGTACTCGCGGCAGCTTTGGAAAACGGGACGAGAGGGATCGTAACCGTGAAAGGGGCTACGGAAGAAGAACGTTCTTAAAGAAATATGAGCCAATGATTCCATCTGTTCATAAAACACCCAAAAATGACTTTTGATGGATATAAGGGTATCTCAATAAAGGCTTCTGGATTTTCCTCGCTCCAAATTTGGCAATTCTGTTTATTTACGTAGCCATTCAACCAAAAATGAGCCTCATCGCTGAACAAAATTTTGCATTGAAAAAGAGGATCAAGCTGAGTATTGTTTTCAGCCCATTCACCGAATGTACGGCGCGCATTATGGTCACATGGTTGCAACTCTTGCACCAGCTGTATCCATAAAGTGGATGGGCACAGGTCAAATTGTTGTGCATGATGCCGAATCCACTCATTCGGGCCTCCTCAACACTACGTTCCACAGCACTAATAACTTCTTCTGCCGCACTGTACGGCGTCTTTGTGAATGCGCAGTATCAACCAGAATGTACTTGGTGCGAAAACGATCCATAGTTTGCCGAATAACTTGCTCGGATGGACGATTATGTCGACCGTAAAATAGACGTAACGTACGGTAAGTTTGATGAACTGAACCATGATTCTCAACATAAATTCGCACAATTTGCAAACGTTGTTCTGGCGTAAGTCTATTCATGGTGAAATAGCAAAACGTACTGCCTACAAATCAACTGTCTACTGTCATTAGAAATAGTGTTGCCAATTTCAAAACCAAAACCCTAAAAAACATCCCTTATAATTGCAATACTTTTTGGGTCGCAACGTAGATTTACGAAATATTGTTATTTTTTGTGCTTATGGGATTGTCAAAGAACGAAAGAGTATTACATTCAGAAAGACTAACCTGCAAAAAATTCGTATCAACTAGAACGTTTGTCAAGTACCTGCCTCTGAGATGTCTATGCTGGAAATGACTATCAGGAACAGAGTAAGAAACGAAGAACAGGCGTCACGGACATCATAGAAAGGCTAGCAAGACTTAAGTGGAAATGGGCAGGCCACATAGCCAGGATGAACGACGGGTGATGGACACAGAAAATTATAAACAGAAAACCTTGAGCTGACAAACGAAGTAGAGGCAGATCACCTACAAGATCGACAGAAGGTATTAAGAGGTTCACTGACAATGGGTTGCCCGTTGCTCAGGACAGGCAGGGCTGGTGAGTCCAAAAAAAGCCCTGTATCTAACAATGAATGCAGAGAACTGGATAATGTTGATGATGCGAAAGAACGCACCTGTAGACTTGATAGCAGACTATAAAATATCAACATTCAAATGACGTCTAAGATTTAAAAGTAAACAAAAAGACAAATTTATATTTCTACTTCTGAATTTCTTATAATTTGTTGTGGAGTTGTAAGCAATTAAATTAAAATTTTTAACTACTTTTATTCACTTGGCAACTATTTATTAACGAAGAATAAATATATCAGTTCATGTAATCGAAGTAAATAAAATAAATGGATTTGCAAATTCATGTATTTTGCTAGAAGTTATTATTTGTTTACACTGAAGCTAACTTGAACCAATTTCTAAAAAATTTTACGTTTACAAAATAGTGACTTAATAGCTATTATTATAGTTTGTAAATACAATTTACTCTAACAATTATTTTTATGTTTTGATTTATTATCACATTCAAGCTATTTGAAATGAGTTTTGTTTTTATTAACTGGTAATTATCTTACCTGGTTCAGTCACCTGCAACGAATGGGGAAATATCAGATGGCCAAAGAAAAATTGGGATTGAATGTAAAAGGTGGAAAGTCACTCGGGAGGGCGAAACCTACCTGAAAACAAATTTATAATGTTACCCTATTAAAATTTTGTTTTGATTATAATACTATATATACTGTTGACAATTGATACATATGAAAAAAAGGTAAGACTTAAAAAATACGATTTATTCCAAAAAGTCCAGTATCTCTTCTGTTTTTGTTGTCAAATCTGTGATATTCTTTATTCACCATCTGTGCTGTTACTCAAAATATAAATAAATGTTGGTTAAACTATTTTTTTTTCTGAAATAATTATTTTCTTTAATTAAAATTACCTTATGAATCTTTTTTACCAATTTTCATTAATTTGCCTGAGTGCTACCAAGTTAATAATTCATTTTTATTTTAATGTAGTGAACTTAATTGCAATAGCATTTATTGTACGTATTTACAATAGTAGAAGTGTAAAAATGACTTTATAAAAATTTAACAGAAATATGCACATATTACTTGGTTTGGAAATATCTCAATTCCACAGGTAATATTGGCTTAGTCGTTAAGGCGTTGGGACAAGGTACCGGGTAGACATGATCCATTTCTACTCCAAACAAGCCCTTGTAAGAAATAGTTTAGAAGGAAAAATTAAATTTAAATTACGTTTTAGTCAATAATTGTATTTTCTCTAAAAGGTAATCAAAATAATTTTTTAAAATAATGGTAAACTCAAAACTTTTTACAAAAAATTAAATCAAATATTAAATATTTTGAATTTTAGTTGATATTTCTATAATATATATTTTATATGTTAATAAGATACTCTATATTAATCTCACTTCCTTATCAAAAATTTTAGATTAAATGATTAGCCGGAACTATTAAATTTTAGACTTCTTGATAAGGTTTAACTTAAACTATTCAGGATACTTCAGTCTTAAAATATGTTTTTGACGTCAATAATTTGACGATTTGCACACGCAAAATTCCATACATATATAAAATCTATCTAGAAATAAAAGTATATTAAAATACGTGCAATGTGACGCAAAATATTGTCAAAGTATATATAATTATAACCCGTTAAGTTAAATAAAAATTATACAGTGCTTTCGTAAACTAGCAGATAAATTCAATATAAATTATATAGGTACTTGCTTAAAAAAATGCTAAAGCCCGTCAAATTTTATTTTTAGTTTAGAGTCTTTTGCCTGATACCGAAATATATACGATAACTTAAGAAGCAGCTGTACCGTAATCGATATTTTTTAATTGTAAACCCGTTTTTTTTATTTTAGAATCAGAAAGGACACACTTTTTATATCCGACAAGGTAAATATCAATGTCGTTCACATAAGGAAATTGTCAAGAAAAATTGTCCAGTCTGGGCCCCGTTAGCAATCTGACAAAAGCCAAGTCGATGAATAAATTCTTTTTGAATATTGTCGATGACATCTGCGGTAATGTTTCTTACCTTTTGACGTATTCGAACTTTGAGGACTTATAAATTGTCGGGCTAGGTCAAGTATATTTTAGTGTTTAAGTATCCCCACAAAAAATAATCAAGGGGGGTCAAATCTGGTGGTTTGGCTGGTCACTCAATTGCCCCTTTTCTACCTATTCAATGATTCGAAAAACCTCATCCAAATAAACACGGACAGGGGCAGCGTAGTGGGGCGGCGCTCCATCTTGTTGGAGAAAAAGGTCATGCTGAAACATATCAGGTACTGGTGGATTTGGATACAACGTTATAGTGCAGAATGAAGTCATGTTGAAGAAACTCCAAATATCTCGCATCAGTGGGGGTACCGTCAAAGAAATAAAGACCTAGGACTGTTTCGTCAACTATACCGCACCAAACGTTTAGTTTTTGAGGGTTTTGATTATTAACTGCTGTGTACCACTGAGGATTTTTACTTGTCCAATAGTGACAATTTTGTCAATTGACATGGCCATTTAAAGTGAATGTTACCTCATCCAAAAAATAAATGTTTTTTTTTCAAAATTATTCTTACCATTGAATAATTGTTGCATTTGCTCGTAAAATTGATTTTGGCGATAAAAATCCTGAACTAAACATATCTTGAAGGGATGATAGTTCAGTTTCAATATTTTATACACATTAGAGTTGAAACTGTTTCCATGAGTGTGGATCGAGTATTATCTTCAGCTGTGAACAGTATATTAAGCTGATTTTCTGTTACTAAGGGTCGAGCAGATTTCTTGATATTCCGAACATGCCCATATTCCCTAAACTTTGCCTCAACTCGGCTTACTATGCTTTGGCTTATAGGTTGCCGATAAGGGTAAAAAGCATTGATTAATTCAACCACTTCTGTTTGTGTGCGCATTTTCTCTCCAAAACCAATCATGCGTAATATTTCAAGTATTTCACGTTCCTTTAATTTTATTATTTTCCAACAACATAACAATAAAGTTAAATAATGGTTCGAACATACTTACTTCGCTTACCAAGAATCTTAAACAGTTATTTAAGATACGAAATGTTAATATCTAATATCAAAACTGACTCTTTGCGATATTGGAAATAAAAAACTTTATAAACAAATTTAGTATCGCTTATTATTACCCAGCACAATAAAATCAAAATTTTTTTGTTGCATGGTTACTAATTCAAGGTCACTGATTTCGAATCTACGCTGAGTTTTATTGTATCAGCTCCAGTTTTGTAGATACAGGTACTTCCTTCATATTGAGTGTATTTATGTTATCTATACCAATTACGCTAGCATTTTACATAAATCTTTGTAATGTCTATCATGTTTTCGTCGAAAAGGGTTTGCATTAACGATCCAAATTGTTTTTGTTACATATGTGGTGAATATGTTTTTGAAAAGTTATGGTTTTGGTTTTCCATTGGAAGAACATAACAAGTGTTGGATGCCCCTTATAGTATACAAAATCTGTGTTAAGGAATTACGTTTATGGGCCACTAACACGAAAACCTCTTTCAAGTTCCAATCTCCAATGATCTAGAGGCAACTTGTTAATCATTACGATGACTACTATTTTTGTGTTGTGAATATAAAAGGTGTCAATAAGACAAATCGCGTCAAATGGATTTACCCCATATCAACATCTACTGTTAGAGCTGTTAAGAGTTCAAAAGATCTATTTTTATCGGTATCATCTACATTTAAAGAAAGTTCTGACGAATTAAATGAGCTGAGCTACGTGAGCAATGACAAGTTCAAGCCAAAAAAATTTTTTGAAGCGAGATCATTCAATCGAAATGAGCTTAATGATTTATTATGAGACCTTGAACTGCCGAAAACTTCTTTCAAATTACTAGCATCCCGGTTGAAAGGGAGACATCTCCTAACTAAAGAAACTAAAGTTTCTTATTACCACACTCGGGAAAAAGACATCCTTTTTTCGCAGAAGAGGATGATTTTGTGTATTTTACTAATATTTCTGGTTTGATGACTACCATGGGCTTGCAGACATATGATACAAACGAATGGCGTTTATTTATCAAGTCATCAGAACGCAGTTTGAAGTGTGTACTATTGTATAAAGGAAATAAACTAGGCTCCCTATCGATCACACTTTCAACCAAAATTAAGGAAGAATACCCTTCAATAGCATTAGTCTTGAATAAGATAAAGTATAACGAACATACATGGGTAACTTGAGATGATCTTAAGATGGTTAATTTTCTTTTAGGATAATAAGGAAGCTAATACTAAATATTCTTGTTTTATATTTTTATGGGATAGCAGAACTAAATCTGAACATTGGACAAGAAAAGAATGGTCTTCTAGGGAAGCACTAGTTCCAGGTAGCCGAAATGTTATAAAGGTACCTTTTGTAGAACGAAATCGTATCATATTGCCACCTCTGCATATTAAACTCGGTCTGATGAAACAATATGTTAAAACACTAAATAAACACAGTGAATGTTTTTAAGTATATTTCAAGTAAGTTTCCGAATCTGAGTTCAAAGCAGGCATATTTGACGGCCCATAAATTTCTGCTTTTCAATGTCAGAACTTGAGAAGAACGCATGGGATTCGTTTGTTTGGGTTATTCGAAATTTCTTAGGTAACAGAAAGGGTGATGATTATGTTGAACGCGCTGAAGAGATATTGTGTCAGCTTGCATGCAACATGAGCATCAAAGTACACTTTCCTCACAGCCATTTTCCGGAAAATCTCGGTAACATGAGTGAGGAACAGGGTGAGCGATTCTACCAAGATATTCGGACTATGGAGGAACGGTTCCAGGGTCGCGCATATGATGGCCGATTATTGCTGGAATATTTAGAGTAGCACTTCGTCATTCAAAAACAACAGAAAATAATATAAAAGAAAATTCGAGAGTTTTTAGTTTTTTTTTTAATAAAATATGTGTACGGTGAGATTATTATTTCTAAAAAAATACCCCTCTTTATAATTTACAAACTAAAGCTGATATAAAAAAGCTGAGGATATATTTGAAATCAGCGTCAAAAATTAGCATAGAATGATGTAAAATACAGGGTATCTCAAAAGAAAGTACACATTTGTTTTGCTTATTGCGTGAACGCAAGTATTCCGAGCGGCGCAGGGGGTATGTCAATCGGTAGCCTGGCTCTTGGGAATTTAGTCGCTATGGAGCGTTTCTCGGGAGCGGACCGTGCTTTATGCGTACGTGAGTTTTACAAAAACGGTAATTCGGCGACTGTAGCGCGTAGAAAATTCTGCAATTTTTGACATATTCGTTACTTAAATGATGCGCCAAGCGCTCGGCTTATTGGAAAATGGGTCCAGAAGTTTGAAGAGACCGGTTCAACACTAGATAAACCAAAATCCGGGCGTCCGAGATCTTCGGTCGAAAACGTAGAGAGTGTTACTCAGTCTGTTCGTGACGACCCAAACGTTTCGATTCGTAAGCGTGCTGTTGCTTTAAATGTGCATAGGTCATCATTATTCCGCATTTTACACAAAGATTTAAAGCTGAACTCCTATAAAATTCAGTTGGTGCAAGAATTGAAGCCTCAGGATGCTGGTCAGAGGTTTGACTTCGTAAACCAGATGACTGAACGCTTTTCAACGTTTACCAACATCTTCTTTTCGGATGAAGCCCATTTTCATCTTAATGGTCATGTAAACAAGCAAAATTGCCGCTATTGGAGTGCAAACAATCCAAAACACAAACATCAGAAACCTCTACATTCGCCGAAAGTGACTGTATGGGCTGCGATGTCGGCCCGTACTTTTTTGAAGATGAAAGGGAACGCACAGTAACAGTGACTTCAGAGCGGTATGTGGAGATGTTAGACGACTTCTTCGTGCCTGAACTGCAAAATTTTCCTGGCTATAACCAAAGAACATGGTTCCAGCAAGACGGAGCAACTTCACACACGTCCAACATGTCTCTGCCACGAGTGCGGGAAATTTTTCCTGGCAAATTGATCTCAAAGAAAGGTGACATAAGTTGGCCTCCACGCAGTCCTGATTTATCACCTATGAACTTTTTCCTATGGGGTTATGTCAAATCAAAAGTTTACGCCAACAAACCGACTTCCCTGGCACAATTAAAAGAAAATATCCGCAACGAAATGGCAGACATCACGGATAATACCTGCCGAGCCGTCATGGACAATTTTAGTGCTCGATTGAATGAATGCCGTGAGCGCAACGGATTACATTTGGACGATATCATTTTTAAAAAATAAATTCCCAAAAATGTATTTTAATATGTAATAAACATTTTTTCAATAAAGTCCTGACTTTTTTTTAAATCGATTTTTTAAATGTGAACTTTCTTTTGAGACACCCTGTATTACATGTAACAGACAGGCGATGTTATAAGTGGGCATGTGAAAGATCTTGTGAATAAAAGATATTTTTCATGACAATTTCCTTGTGTAACAAATATCGATATTTACCTTGTCGTATGTAAAAAAATTTACTCTTTGTAATAAAATAAAAAATGAGGTTTAGAACTGAAAAAAAAATATAATGATAACGTCTTCAGTTACTCTGTTCATTTCGATATAACTCAAATAAAATTGTACGTGTTCGGGCAATTTTTCAAACAAGTAATCATTTACTTTACATTGAATTTATCCGCTGCTTTATGAAAGCACTGTATAAGCGGACGTATAAACTACACGTTTAATATTTTTGTTAATTATGTGATTATCTATAGTCCAAGCCATAGGTAAAAATTAGTGCTGTTTTTAACGTAAATTCCAAGATGGACGAGACCTATTCAGGAATGTTGGGGCAATGTAAGAACAAACCCTACATGAAAGGTAACAGCAAAAAATAGGTTGGGGCCGACAGGGAGGAGGGTCAAAGTTGGTTAAAACAGGTTTTTTGAATCTATAAGCCAAAGAACGCATTTTGGAAAAAAGTTTCAAATAAAAATTTTGTGCGAATATTTTCGTCAATTTGTTATTGCGAAAATGCCAAAAAAACCCTAAAATCGGCAATTTTTTGCATATCAATTATTTATTGCACAATTTATTTTTTTTTTTGAACTTTCTTGATTTTAAAGGGAAGCCCTCGTCATTTTGAACAAAATGATAGTAAATTAGATAATTTGTTGCTGAGATATTATTATTTGTTTATCCCAAGACGCAAAATGTTGCTTGCCATAACTTTCTTTTGAGTGAACATTTTGACCTCCACAAAGGTTCAATCTCTCGTGAAGGTCTAAATTCTCATATCTTCTTTGGAGCAAATGAAAAAATTAATCTTCAACCCCTTAAATATCGCTCTAAAAAAAGGAAGTGTGCCATATTCATAATTTTTCGAGCTACACCGAAATTGGTCCATTCGTTGCTGAAACACAGCGAATTTTTCCGACCACTGCTCATTTGATCCTCCGAGTGCAGTTTTCTCGCGCGCACGAGAGCTCTAATTCTTTATAAAAACAGCGATATTTATGGGGTTGAAAATTAATTTTTTCATTTGCCCCTAACAAGATATGAAAGTTTAGGCTTTCACGAAGAGATTGAACCTTTGTGGACGTCAAAATGTTCACTCAAAAAAAAGTTATCGCAATCAATATTTTGCGTCTTGGGATAAGCAATTAAAAATATCTCAGCAACCAATTCTCTAATTTACTATCATAAAATATCATTTTGTGCAGAAAGACAAGGGCTTCCTTTTAAAAGTGAAAAAAGAATTAATAAATAAATGATATGAAGAAATTGACTGATTTTGACGGTTTTTTGGCCTATTTGCAATAACAAATTAACAAAAATGATCGCCTAAAAGTTCAAAATCGTAGATTTTTAAAATCTCTACAACTTTTATTTGAAACTTTTTTTCAAAATGTGTTCCTTAGCTTGTAGATTCAAAAAAACCTGTTTTAGCCATCTTTAACTTCCCTCTCTATTTTTTGCTGTTACATTTTATGAAGGGTTTGTTCTTACATTGCCCCCAATACCTCTGGGTAGGTCCCATCCATCTTATTTCCAAGACCAAGAAATGTATGTAATTTTCTTACATAGATACTATTATAAATAATAATTGATACGATATATCAGGATTAATTAATTTCATTTCACTGCGATATGGACCAATAACATTATCGATTTTCAATTAAATATAAATAAATTGCAATAACTTATGACTATAATCTCCAAATAATAGAAAAAATGTTAAAGGAAAAATGCATTGATACGTTGTACGCAACCTTAAAGCAATTACTTTCATTGGACATACTTCTGCTAATGTAGATAACTTTTTAAAAAAGCAAAACATTAATGTGGTATATAAAGCAACAATTACATAGGTGGATTTATAAAAAAAATAAAACAAAGATAAACAACGAAAAGTCTGGCGTATATAAATTAAATTGCGATGCATTATCTGCCATATGTATTAGTAGACAAAACTGTTTTAATTTAAACGTAGTGACTGTCTGTTTTTGTTATCGTATGTGGCATAATTTTCAGAATTTAAGCACGTGAATCAAATTATGTCAAGCTAATATTGGGTCGCCAAGAAAATATTTTTGTTTGTCACACATAGAAAGCGTTGTAATTGGAAGAATTACTCAATATTTTTCATGAATCGAAAGAGATTCACTTAACACAACGAATCAATATTTCCCATATGCATCTCATGCGCAATGAAACGGACCCTTTTTTGAAAAGAATCATCCCTCGTGATGAAAAATGGGTCATCTACAGTAACGGGTCATCTATGATACAGGACAAACCACATCTCAAGCTAAATTATATCCAAAAAAGGCCATGTCAATTTGGTGGGACTACAAAGATGTTGTATATTTCGAGCTGCTTCAAACAGACCGGACGATCAATTTAAATGTGTACGGTCAACAACTAATGAAACTAGATGAAGCAATCAATGAAAAACGGCCAGAATTGGCAAATCGCAAAGGAATTGTATTCCATCATGATAATGCAAAGCCTCACTAACCTTTAGTAACTCGTGGGAAATTATTGGAGATTGGTTGAGAAGTGATGTCGCATCCTCCATATAGTCCTGACCTGGCACCATCTGATTACTATTTATTTCAAAGTTTGTAAAGTTCTTTAAGTGATTTAAACATTTACAAATGATGGTGACCTTAAATCACACTGGGTTCATTTTTTTTGCTGACAAGAACTAAAATTCATGAAGCTACAAGAAAGATGGCAAAATGTCATTGAACAAAAAGGAAAATATATAATTGATTAGTTTATTCTTTGAATAAAAAAGAGTTTTATTATACTTTACAAAGTCAAAATTGCTTTCTTACCGACCAGATATATTTTTATGGTCTAAATTTAATCAATTTAATCTATAAGTATAATGTCACTTAAATGCATTCGTTCTTCAAACAAATTCTGATACGATTCTGAAAACTGCATATTTACAATATTTTGACATAAATTCGTAGATCATGAGTCACTAAGTGATAAAATGGTGGACTGAAAGGATATGAGAGAGAAGCTTGAGGATTATTCAATAGAAAGTTTTAGCCAACTACAGAGGCTGGAAAAAAGTCCAAATTGCAAATAATTTACTATAAATGCCATACACTTGTAAAACTTGTTGTGTTCATGTTTTTTCCTTCTGCTTTAGTTATTTTCTATACATACTGGGTAGGTCTCATAAAATAAAGAAAAATTAACGCCATATTTTATTCTATAGTCTTTATTCCCAAGGCAGGAAGGACGGACTACACAAACCCGAAATCTGTCTGCCCTATTAACCAGACCAGTTTCTTATTAAGGGCACTGGAAAGGTTAGTGGGTCGACACATAAAGCAAGGAGTAATGGTGCAGTGTCCCTTACATCCTTTACAATTTGCCTATCAAGCAGGAAAACCCACAGGCACGGCGCTACATCAACTTGAGTTAAAAACCCGCTGCCGAATGATCGATCTGCCTTAGGTACTTTTATCGATATCCAAGGGGCGTTTGATAATTCATCTCACGATTCAATACGTAATGCTCTACAGGGACGAGGTCCTCAACCGACAGTTGTAGTAACAACATGGATCAGAGCAATGTTGACTCAGAGAGTAAGCTATACAATGTCACTGTTAAAGCACTGTCAAGAAAGGGCTCTTCACAGGGACGAGTTCTGTCGCCTTTGTTGTGGAGCCTTGTGGTGGACAGTATGCTGAGTGAACTAAATGAGGCTAATTTGTATACACATACCTATGCCTACGACCTGGTCATGTGCATTAGGAGGAAAAATAAAATCTTCCGAGAAATTGATTCTGGTGGTTTATAGATGGATCTCGATAACATGAAAGAGCTAGAGTTAGGCCCGGCAGGAACACAGGAGTTCTTCTCTTTCAAACAACATGTGATGATCTTTACAGCGGAAATTTACGCTATTCTGCAGTGTGATCATCTCTGTGAGAGGGAAATAAACAGGAATAGAGTCGTAAACATATGCTCAAACAGTAGGGCTCCGATAATGGCACCGAAGTCCAGTGTCGTAACTTCGCAACTGGTGTCTGAATGCAGTACTGAGCAATCTGATAAAGAACGACTGCACAGACATGTGTGGGTCACGGATCACTCGGGTATATATAGGAATGAGGAAACGGACCATCCATCAAAGATGGGGTCAGCAATTGGACCATATGAACCCCAACCAATTATGCCTGTTCCAACTGCCGTTGGGAAAATTAAATTATTACTGGAAAGCAAATTTATTGAATCGTGGAGAGGAGCTCCTAGAATGAAGTGTATCAAGGAACATATTAGTTGACCTAACATACGGCTTACTAGGAAGGAAAGAGCAGCGAATTGTGGTGGGACTGTTAAAAGGACGTTTTCACACGAGGGGCGATCTTCATAAGATTGGTGTCGCAGATGACCCGACGTGCAGCTGGTGTCTATAAGTTGATGAAAGTGCACCATATCCTTAGATAGTACCCAGCTCTCAACGCATTAAGATAGAGACATTTTGGAGATAAAATTTTGTTACAGGAAGCAGTTAGGCAAGTTCAAATAACAAGACTGCTTCGCAAAAACGATCAGCCTCGAATGGCCTGCAGCTGGTGCAATGTAAAGATCCCAACGAAGCCTAGGAATCAATGATCAAATCTCACCACTTTTTGTTCATTCATTTAATGCCATATTCTTATTTTGCGACCCCAACTTCATACAAAATCGACATCATTATCAAAGAATCACATGGTTGGAAAAAACTTTTACTTTCGACTTTAAATTAGCAATATATTGTATATAAACTATTTATACCTATATCAAAATTTAGTAAGTTTGCTGATATTGGTATCTGAAGGTTTCCATTTCAGACGAATTGATATTTTGCAGGATCTTAATAGTAATTAGCATAGAAATGAAGTGCACAGTTTTTAAGTTCTGCTGAAATATACAAACTCCAAATTTATTCCCAGTTTAATGGGATATTTAAAATGAAAATTGTGTTATAAAGAAATATAGAAATTATTTTGTTTTAACTGCGAAAATCACTTTTTAAAAAACGCTTTATAGAAAAATAAGTATCACAATGACCTCAATTGTACAAACTCGTCAATAATATTAATCTAACTAAAATATGACTGGAATGTTGCTACAATACCTTGGTTTCCAAAGCAAATATTAATATGTCATTAAAAAGTAAAAAGGAAGGTACAGTTTAACAAACTGATAACTAAATTATTGTTTACATAATTCTTCCCGTCTTAGCGAAGATGATAAGGCTTCTGGCTCTCTTTCATTCATTCTTGGTATCTCTGGCGTTTTAGGATGAACTAATGTGCTGGCGATGATAACAATAATTATAATCATATAGACTACTGATTTCCAAAGTGGTCCATATGGAGGCCTAGAGGTCGACTGTGACCTCCGAGGGGTCCATGGAAACGGAAAAAAAAAATTGGGGTACATGCGATGTAAATGGGCATCCATGGAAGTGGCAGATGACCACTAAAGTTTAGGCGTTCCGTAAAGGTCATAATACACCTATAAAAGATTATACCTATGTACTTAAATAATATTTATAATAGGATAGATGAAGAAATGTTATTTAAGTATATTTAACTAAATTATTGTATAAGAAAGTAACTATTCGCTTTGTCGTCAAATTACTAAGTTTGGTCGTATTTAAATAGCGTCATTTTTGTCCATATATAACTGCTACTTGACAAGTTCGAATATATAAAGAAATGTAGAGCTGACTATTTGAAGTTCGGTTTCATTTCATGATCGCGGGACAAAAATCTATCTATGTGCCTTATATGCAACAGAATTTTAAATAGTGACGCTATGAAACCATCCGAGTTGGAGGATCATCTGAGAAGGTGTGATCGTGATAAAAACAAGTAAATATTTGAAATACTTAGAAACACTGAAAGAAAAACTTCAGAAGAGACCCACCGTAGACAGTATTCTCGCTTCAACGTCAAAAAGAGACAGTTATGGTTTGAATGCGATGAGGGCTCTGAAAGTCCTGATGACTCTGCCTCCTCTCTACATATACATCAAAAACGAGGCCTTGAAGGCTGTTTATCGTCTCAGTTGCCTAGAGCATTTCGTAACTCGAATGGGAGGCTATTCAGGCATCGGGAAAGCATGATGGAGAGATGTCCATTACTCTCCATGCAAACAGATTACATGGCGCCGCTTTTAAAACCCAAACTCTCTTAATATACTTTGGCCAAGTAGAGAGGAGTGGGAGAGAAAGCAAAATCTTCCGAGAAATGGATCCTGGTGGTTGACAAATGGATCTCGACAAGATGAAAGAGCTGGAGCCGGAGTGTTCGGCAGAAGCACCGGTGTCAAAGAGTTCTACTTTCTAGGACAAAGTGCGATGATCTTTACAGAGGTAATAAACATATGCTCAGACAGTAGGGCTCGCACTAAAGTCCAGTGTCATAACTTCGCGAGTGGTGTCTGAGCGCAAGAATATACTGGACAGTCTGAGAAGGAACGACTGCACAATGAGATTTATGTGAGTCCCGGGTCATACGCGAGAATGAAGAAGCATATTGTCTGGTAAAACTGGGGTCCACAATTGAATCATATGAATCCCAATCAATTCTACCTGTCCGAATTGCCATTGGTAAAAGGGAACTAAGATTGTTCCTGGAAAACAAATTTATTGAATCGTGGAGAGGTGTGCCGAGGAACACATAACTGGACCTAGTGCACGACTTACTATAGAGCTTCTTTCATTAGAGAAAGAAAGAGATGCGAATTGTGGTGGGACTCTTGACAGGACATTATCACCTGAGGAGCCATCTTCACAAGATTGGTGTCGTAGACGATCCGATGTGGAGATAATGTTTGGAGGAGGCTGAAACTGTTGATCATGTCCTCAGAGAGTGCCCAGCACTCAACGGACTGAGGCAGAGACTTTTCGGAGATATAATTTTGTGACCGGAAGTCATTTGGCAAATTCAATTAACGAGCCTATTTAGACTCGCAAAGGCGATCGGCGTCAAATGACCTGAGATTCTGATAAAAAATAATACTTCCGATCATTTGGGCACGTTCTAGCTTTCCAATATTACCATTTATTTCTGAGCATTTTATATTTGTGTAATATAATATTTATCTTCTACAGTCTACGCTACGCCTATGAAGAAATTGCAGTTACAATGACGGCATCATCGAATGGATTGAATAAAATCTTCTCACAATGATGCACAATCCTTAAGTGGGTTATAGCGGTGACTAAGAACAACAACAACAAAAGCAAGGTAAAAACAGGAAGCTTAAAAAGATGGTGTCTGCATTTTTGGTACATTTAAAATAATTCTTTTAATTACGTATCACGTTATGTATGAAAGTATATACATATTTTATAATACAAAAATTGTAATGTGAAAATAAATAAGATTACTGACTCACCAAGGCCGAACCAAAATCATTGAAATCATAAAATGCGCTCCTTTTTAGCGTCACTCTTATAAAGAGTTAAATCAGATTATTCAACCCCCCTTTCCAAGAACATAACGAGAAAGTATTTTTACAAAACCCAAAATATCTCACTCCTGTTAAATGTTATGTTCTTTTTTTGATGATAGTTTGAAACCAGAAAATATATATTTTTTCTTTCACTTAATTGGTCATATTAGATGGTTAAGAATAAAATGGTTTGTAAGGCATCAAAATTGGTCATACAGGAGGTATTTATTCTAAGTCACTATAGTTACATGTACGTATTATCGAAAGGGTACCTTACGAATAAGGCCGTATGAACCTTTAATGAAGCCATAGCTTGGCTGGTTGGGGGCGTACATCCTTATACAAGCCCCCATCAAGCTCAGGAGATAGGATTTTTACTTGAAATTCATGTCATACGGACTGCACGTTGTACTACTCTAAATAAACATTATATACTTAAAAAAATAACAATAACAAAAGTTCCTTTATTTTCATTTGTTTATAATACATGAGATGCGATCATAACATTAAATTGTAAAAGCACGCAAATACCGTCCTCGGAGTGTTATTGAACGTACAATGCTCCAAGACACCAAGGAGGAAGATGATTGGTCGATAATAGTAAGCAGCTCGATCAACAAATAATCTTACGTTCTTATTTCCACAGGTTGGCAGACTCTTCCACACTACACCGAGCAACATGCGAGGCAGACGATTCAATGCCGCTACAGCTGAGGGAACAGGATATTGCTTCTCACTACCGAACAGACCAAGAGAAGTTACAAGCCTGGCTACAGAAACCATTTCACTGACGGCATTCAAATGAGGTTATCTAGGAAAATGTCGACGACTTAGCATTGAACTACTGGTTAATTTCAGGACAGGTGTTCCAAGAAACGGGGGTCTTCTTTTTAGCTATCCAAGACCAGGTTATTCCGACGAAGAACTATCGGAAGTTCATTATCAGAGATCCCTCAATAGAAACTGAGCAATGTAGATATGGCTGTAGAACATCAGAGATAATCCGGCACATAACTGGAGGATGCCAAGCGTTTGCAGCAACCGAGTATAAGACACAACTCAGTCGCTAAGATTCTCCACCAAGAGTTAGCAGATAAGTTAAAGCTATTACAGGTAGGAAAAATACCTTACTACAAATACAATCCGGAGCCTATTCTTGAAAACAACAAGTTCAAGTTATATTGGGACCGACCGGTTCTAACAGATCAAACAGTTGTTCAAAATAAGCCCGACATTATACTAACAAATAAAATTTCTAGGCGAACTACACTGATTGACATTGCTATACCTAATAACAACAACCTAAGACCAAAGTACAATGAGAAGATTGCCAAATATAGAGATATGGAGGTGCAAATCCGCAGACAGTGGGTAATGAACAGCATCCACACGATTCCCATAATATTATCAACAGCTGGTGTGATATCAAAGAATCTCCTACAGAATATTAAGGGACATTAGTGAGCACCTGTATAAACCGATTCAGAAAAGTTCTCCTTGCAACCGCACGGACCGTCCGAAAGTTTGAGGGAGTACAGAAGACCACGCCACCTAGGATCAGATAACATGGAAAGGATCCCAACAGAGCTTCATTATTTTGGTGTATTTGTATACCTGGTATGAGTCAATAATCCCTGGAGGGAATACGAAGCCGTTTGCCTTGTAAATAATGATGATAATTGTATTATATTTAATAGCTATTTTTGGGTACATTTTTGGTTAGTTATAGTACTTCAGCCAGTACATGATAACAATAGTTTCCGTACTATTTGTTAGTTTAAAAAAAAACAGGTGGGAGTTCTTTAAATGGCGGGGGGACTATATGCACCTCCTAGTTATCGTATTCCTTAATCCTGTCCTGCTTAAGAGGTTGCAGCACTTAGACCCATTGGACCCCTTGTACATACTTGTTTACCAGCATGTGTCTCTACTTAGGTCGCGAAGCAGCCGATCGCCGTAACGAAGGCGGTATTACTCACAGAGATCGTTTTCAATTGGACCATAATATCCAAAATTTACCCTAAATGAATTCCAGAATAAACGAAAGAGGGGGTCAGTCATAAAGGAAATGTCTTACTGTTTTGTCTTCTTCCTGACAACCTCTATTTAAAATCTAAAGATCTTTAGCCGGCAATGTCCAATTGAAATACTGTTTCCAAGTCGGAAAATCCATTGTAACATTTCCAGATACGCCAGAGCTATCCTTTTGTCCAGATGGCTTACCAGTTTTGTAGCAGTTCGTCATCTCATCCACAGCGTGATAAATTCACTGTAAGTAATTTCGTAAATCACTTGTGTATTAATGAAATTGACAGATTAGAACCAGCAGATTTTATAACTATGGAGTAAGCCCCTTCTTTAACTAATTTATTTGCTTAGTAGTTACTCCAACTGTGCTGCAAGTGTCTGTTAATCCAGCAAACAGCAGCATTATTCGATTGGGTAACACTCGTTAAAGACTAATAGGATTCTCATACCAATTCTTAGGTTATTTTGCTTATCTACAATCTGTATTGATCCTTATCGGTTTGTGGATTTAATTTCTATGGTACCTATAGTTCTACTTTGAGCAATCTTTCCGCATTTTCCCTCTCAATGACAACTTTTTCGTTTTTCATGCATACAGTGAACAGTTTTTTAGTGAAATGTTATTAATGTCAGTCACTAACAGGAACTTCTTGTTCGCGGCCCTTGTGCATAAACGCTACCTGGCCTTGCTACCAGGCGCGGATCCAAGGGGGGGGCGATCGCCCCCCCCCCCCCCCAAGAGCTTTGAGTTCAGGAAAATAGACCCGATTTTGCTTCTTGTACTATAGTTTATTCAAAAACTAGAGCGAGTAATAAATAATTTTTACCCCTTTTTTCTTAGCAAACTACCTGTGTTCTTTAGTCTGGTGTATTTGGGAAAATCTGTTAGACATATATTTTGCGTAGGAATGGGTTTGAGATTTTATGATCAGAAATACCGGTCTATAATATCTATTTGGGTTGGATAACAATAGATATTTGGATATGTGAAGTGTTAAAAAGTATTTATGGCATAGCATATTATTTCGGTAATAAACTTAAAATAAAAAGTTTTTATAATATTATTTTATTTCTTATGATTTCTTAATAATTCACATTCATTAGAAAATATAGATAATTTTGACATATTTAACACAAATCACAACTGTATTTTTATTATTTTTAATTTTGGCATAGAAACCGTTTTAGGCACATTCAGACTAAAACGTAGCCTTTTTCTATCAAAAAAATTCTAAGTTATAATTTAAGTACTTACAAAATACCCATTGTCAAAAATACAAGAAGTTAAACATATATAAAAAAACAAATTCGTCCATATATTTAAATTTTTTGGGGCTATCGGTCATTTTATTATTAATTAAAAACATTTTTAGGATATTTGACGTTTCAGTTTATTTATTTCTTAAATCATCTGCAGAATTACAATTAAACAATTAAAAAAAAAAAGGATTCAAATGTAAGTAATTTTTATATGTTACAGAAAATTTAAATAATAAATTGTGTTTACGCTGGTAAACAATACGTGTCTAATTCGTAATCAAATTCAGTGAAGCTGTCTTCGCCCAAATTAATTATAATTGGTTCCTGTATCTCCCCGATCATGAGATCGAGTTTCCACATTTTCTTTTATTCCTTAATTATATGGATTTTCCTCAATTTTCTGCAGTAGCTTTATTCAAAAAAATATTTCAAAATTTCAGCTAAATTACTAATTTTATAAGTTGTGTTATTTCCAGCAACTCTACCTTTTACTTGAAAGAGATATTTCCTTCTCCAACGGACATTTTCTGGACCATCTATGAGAACAGATTTTCTATCTGGTTTTCCCAGCAAAAATTAAGTTCTCCGAGCACTTTCCAGAGCTCAGTTCTTTTAATTTCAGGTAAATCCCGATATTCGTTGATTTTAGTTAGAATTTTGTCGACGGTTGAGATCTGCTTCTCATAATAAAATATATGTACAACTCCTGTTATTGCAGTTTACATCCCTTCTTCCAACGAGGTTTTTCGTCTGCCTGTGATCGAATGTGGCTTGGGAGTACGAACAATTCCAGTCGTTTTTTTCTTCTTCAGAATTCGATACATAGTAGATTTTTCAACTCCTGTCATGTTGGAACACATCTCAACAGAGCTTTTAACATTATTATCTAGATATTGATATCTTAAGGCATCATAAACATTCATCGTAATAAGTTTTTCGTTGAGGAAAAATGCCCTGTTTAACGATCTTGAAATAAATATAGATGTAGAAGCCGTATCTTTTGGGTATTTTATTAATCTCAAATAATATATAAAAGCAAGCACAAACAAGATAAATCACTAAGGACACACTGTAAGGTGTACTTTTCTCACTGACAGAAATTAAATTGTACTATCAGAAATTTTGTTGTTGCAGTAAATTTATAAAAGCTTATAATATTTAAATATAATTAAATATAATTAGATTTACGGCAGTCTTCAGTTATTTGCGGCACTGGAGCAGGTACGTTGGAGGTTTCGGTAACAGTTTCATGACTCTCTCTAGTTCTTGAATAGAGTATATGAATGTGTATGCTTGCGATCGCCCCTCCCCTTCCCAAGAGCTTTGAGTTCAGGAAAATAGAATTGATTTTGTCCTTCCTATTAGGAATGTGTATGCTGCTGACACTCCTCCCCGTTGACAATTTATTTTTCTTGCGATAGCCCCCTCCCCCCAAGGGCTTTGAGTTCAGAGAAATAGACCCGATTCTGTCTCTTATAGTAGGAATGTGTATGTTGCTCGCATCCTCCCCTCCTATCGGCAACTTGTTTTTCTTGTGATCGCCCCCCACCTCTCCAAGAGCTTCAAATTCAGAAAAATAGACCCGATTCTGCCTTTTACACTAGAAATGGGAATGTTGCTGGTGTGTCTCTCCCCCCCCCCCCCCCCGTCGACAACTTGCTTTCGCTTGCCATAATGCACTTTTGTGATATCACCCCCCCCCCCTCCCCAAAGAGAGAGGCTGGATCCGCCCCTGCTTGCTACACTGCTGTGAGTAAGTTATAATTGATTAAATGCTATTTGTTTATAATGTTAAAAAGCCATAAAAACATTATATTTTCGCCTTGCGATTAATCTCGACTTATAGTTGTTGATTTAAACTATCAATTGCTGGGCGAAGAATTTATAAATACTTATTCATTCATAAGTTATTCGTGTTGAAAAGTGGCAAAAAATGCCTTTTTTAAAATGTTGAACGATTTTCAACTCAATATTATGAGTCGGGCAGAAAATCACGAGGGACACGAAAATAATTTTTATTTAACAAAAAATTAATTTTTATGATTATTAAAATTTTTTTGTATTTAATAAATTACCTGATCATCAGAAAACTTATAAAAAAACTTTGGTGGAGGCTCTCGAATTACTCAAAGTTATATGCCAACAGATTTACATCGTAACATTTAAATAAATATGTTGCAGACTTAACGTTACTTCCATAGCCCTTGTTGGAGTTGTCCACGTAGCTTCAGTTTGACTCTCAGGTCTTTCTCACAATCCTGTAGCACTATTCATAAGAAATTGATGCTTTCTGAAACTCCATTTTTATATAATGCTTTCTGCTTCATTTTGTTAGGTACTCAAAGTGGTTTTAATACGCTTTCCTCATTAAAAAACCATCCCTGTCTTCAGTCCTTCTTTTGTTGTCAGACGGAAAAGCTCAAGAGACAAATAAATACAACAAAATTTTTCAAAAGTATTGTGGGTTTTTTTTAGAGATTAGCCTTTTCTAACAGGTGTTTTTTTTGGTTCCTTGAATTTATTATGATGATACGATAATTATTTCAACTTGAAACTCTTATCTTTTTGTTGTATTTTTTCGTAATAAGTATTTTTTCTTGGTAATAAGTACTAAAAATAACTTGTAATTATTTAAGTCATTATATCCCTTTTAAATTCCTAGCCTTTCTTATCAGTTTTCAAGCGTGTAGCACTTTATTTACAATAATTGCAAACCTGCAAATCAAATATACATTAAACTATTTACTATCTTGCGTTGTGTTAAATAGTGCAAAACATATCTTTAAGAAACCAGTTTAGGCATATTTTTATAAGCATCAAATTTATGTATAGTAGTTAATAAATTTGTGCCAGTAAACAAACTACAAACTAATTATAATACTTAACGTATTAACAAGTAACCGCAATGCTTGACTCGAAAATTTTCAGACTTTGTCCATTTACAGCAAAAACGTGAGTGGAGGCAAAATAATTGCGCATAGAATTATGAAATATATTCCGAAAATCAGCGAAGTGGGTAGAAAAATCTTTTTTTATCGAAAATGGACTGCAGATTATGATAGAATGATCGAAAAAGTCAACTTCCTGAAAGCCACGAAAAAATAGAAAATTAAACGTAATCACTGCTCAGTTTACAACCTCTTAAGAGGATTTATAGTATTTTAGACGTAATATGTCCAAAATTGTAGGTTTTTATGATATAAAGTATCCATCTTCTACGTCATCCGCATACCTTCAAGTTTTTAGTAATTGCACATCGAAATATCTCGGAAATGAAACGTTTTACGGAAACGTGTAAAAAAATGAAATTAAAAAAAAACTCGAACATGGATAGTGTCTGTAAAATAAATTAAAACTGTAAACATTATTTGTCTTGAAAACTTGACAAGACCGATATATTTTTGGATCACATTCAGATTCAACACACAAAAATACACAGATAAATGACCCTTCTTCTCGGACAGCAAGCTTATTCATAGTTGTTTAATTACACTACTTTACAGCCAATTTGCGGCTGTAATGTAAAAGGCAGTCTTTTGTTTTATACCGGAGCGCGACGTTGTAAAATTTACGTTTTTTATAAGTTAAAAAAATTGTTCACAATTTGGCAACACCACGTGGGGGTATCTAAGGATGACAAGTCAACCATGAAGTCCAACCCACTAGGACTTAAAATAACGGAAGTACCCATTAAACCCCATATAATTCCAAATTTCACTCTGCCCCGCAGCTGAATCTACTTCTAGATGATCCCTGTATACGAGAAGTATGCCGTAGCTTTTGGAACTTCCGATACTCGATGTTTCTAAAAAATACCAGAAGTACGGAACGGCTATAAAAGCAGCTCGCCGGCTGTCGTATCATCAATATTGGTTTAGCACGATTAATGGTCAGTATTAGATAGAGAAGCGAAGTGCGCGAACAAGCCAATATTAAGAGCCTTGTATTCGTGTTACCTTTGTGATGAATAAAGTTAGTTGACGCATGTAAACATAGTATCGCATCTCTGAACTGATGTACGTGATAGTACAAAAATATATAAAGTACAGAAACGTGGCTGTGTTAACTCCGCGGAGAGTTTTTGCTACATAAGTGGTCAGTTTACCCCTAAATCCCAGAAAAGCACAATTAACAAAATGACCAAAATAGCTTATCATATGTATTTTGGATCTTTTGTTGGCGATCAAAATCGGGACTGGGCTCCTCACATATGTTGCCCAACATGTACAGCAAATGTAAGTAACTGATTAAATAAAAAACGCTCTTCTATGCCTTTTGCAGATCTAATGATTTAGCGAGAACCAACATATCATTTTAATGACTATTATTTTTGCATGACAAAAGTGTCTGGTTTTTCAAAAAATAGCAAACATAATATTAAATATCTGGATATTCCCTCAGCAATAAAACCGGTTCTTCATGAAGAAGGTTTACAAGTTTCAGTGCCACCGGCAAAATGAAAGGAAGATTTTGAAATGTATGATGCTAAGGCAGAACCCGATAATGTATCAGAAAAGGACGATTCTTATTTTCCCGAAAGTGAAGGAAAAGCACCCCATTTAATTGAACAACCTGAATTAAATGTTCTAGTTCGGGACCTCCACTTGTCTAAGCTGAAGTATTAGGGTCTAGATTACAGCAATGAAATTCACTAGCCACTGGAACCAAAGTTACAATATTTAAGAACCGTAACCAGAAACTATCCTCGTTTTTTACTCTGTAGGATAAAATGTGTGTTTGTGTTAATCCAAATAGTATTATGGAAAAATTAGGATTTGTACATAACCCGGACGAATGGCATTTATTTATATATTCTTCTAAAATACGTTTAAAACCAGTTCTGCTCCATAATGGCAACAAAAGACCCTCTATTCCTCTTGCACATGCAGTTGACATGAAGGAAGCATACGAAGGTATGTCACTTATTCTAAATGTAATGAGCTATGATACAGGCAAATATGTGGTGACCTAAAAGTCATATCCCTATCCCTAAGGCTTCAGGGTGAATTTACGAAGTATTGCTGTTTTCTTCGTCTTTGGGACAGTAGAGTAACACAGATCCATTACTAAGTAAAAGAATGGCTTCCGAGAGATCAATATATTCCAGGTCAAGCTAACGTAAAGAATATGCCTCTTATTGATCTCAAAAAAGTACTGTTATTTCCATTATACATTAAACTGGGATTTCATTAAAGCATTAGATAAAGAAGGAGATGCGTTTACATACTTTAAACAAATTTTTCCCAAACTAAGTGATGCTAAGCTTGTGGAAAGAATATTCGTTGGATCACAAATTAGAAACAAAAAAGTAGAAAACTACGAAACACTTGTAGAATAACTACTTGAAAGCTACTGCAAAATAGTCTGTCGCATGAAAATACACTTCTTGCACTCTCATTTAATTTTTTTCCCAGAAAATTTGGTTGCGGTTCGTGACGAGCAAGAAAAAAGGTTGCACCAAGACATATTAACAATAGAACAACGCTACCAAGACAGATGGGATCCAGCAATGATGGGGGATTATTGTTGGTTTCTTATGAGAGAAAGTGATTAGGAATAGAAACGAAAGTCAACATTTGCAAAAAAGTTATGTCCAAAAGCCTTACTATAAAGGTATTTTCATGTGTATTTTTGTAAATAAATCCTGCTATCCTTAAAATATCTTGTTTTTTTTTTATTGTTTTGAACTTATATATAAATACTATATAAAAATGTTTGTATTAAATAAAAATAACTGATCCATTCTATAAATTAAAATTAAGTAGAAAAAATGTAAATGTAAGAGTTGTCAAACACCTTCCAATATAGATATTTAAAGAAATTGAGACGTAAATTTCTTAGCCCGACATGTTTTATCCTGGATATTGAGTTTGTATATGCCAAGAACCCCGCAATATTAATTTGAGACAAAATCAAAAAAATGTAAAATTTTCAGTCTCTTGTATCGTTTCTGCCATATTAGGTTACAAAAAATTAACTTCATATTCATAATATACAACCCCGAAAACTCCTTAATACCAAATTTGAAAAAATGCAAATAAGTTTAAATTTTCACCCCACCATATTGAATCCGCCACGTCGAATTACAAAAAAATATTTATTAACGTCCTAATCTAAACTCTTGAAAGTCTCCTAGTACCAATTTTGGATGAAATCCGGAAATTTAAGAATTTTAAACCGTCTTATTGCACTCAGGCGCCGATCCAAGGAGGGACGATATCTCCCACCCCAAGAGCTTAGAGTTCAGAAAAATACACCCGATTATGCCTCTTACATTACGAATGTGTATGCTGTTGACTTCTCCTCCTCCCCCCCCCCCCCCCCGGTCGACAAATTGTTTTTTTTGCGATCGCCCCCCCCCCAAGAGCTTTGAGTTTACGAAAATAAAATATACCCGATTATGGCTCTTATACTAGGAATGTGTATGCTGCTGTCTTCCACTCCCCCATCGACAATTTGTTTTTTCTTGCGTTTCCCCCTCCCCCCGAAGACCATTGGATTTAGCAAAATAGACCCGATTCTGGCTTATACTAGGAATGTGTATGCTGCTGGCTTCCATCCCCCGTCAACAACTTGTTTTTTCTTGCGATCGCCCCCCCCCCTCAAAGAGCTTTGAGTTTAGGAAAATAGACCCAATTCTTGCTCTTTTACAAGGAATGTGCATGCTGCTGGCTTGTAATCCCCTCCCCCCGTCGACAACTTGTTTTTTCTTGCGATCGACCCCCCCCCCCTAACACCTTTGAGTTTAGGAAAATAGACCCGATTCTGGCTCTTAAATTAGGAATGTGTATGCTGCTGGCTTCCCCTTTCCCGTCGACAACATGTTTTTTCTTGCGATCACCCCCCTCAAAAGCTTCGAATTCAGAAAAATAGAGCCGACCAGACTGTTACAATAGAAATAGGAATGTTGCTGGCGTCTCTCCCCCCCCCCCCCGGCGATAACTTGCTTTCGCTTGCCATACTGTACTTTTGTGACATCCCCCCCCAAAGAGAGAGGCTGGATCCGCCCCTGATTGCATCTGACATATTATATTTTCTTAAGATAATTTTTATTCGCTATTTACATCCTCAAAAAAGATCCACTCCCAACTTTGAACAAAATCGAAGGATGTAAAACATTTAGTCCGCTTTATTGGATTCGCCATATTGAATCCTGAAAAAATAATTTTTAATTTTTAATTTACACCCTCAACAACCCCCTATATCAGTTTTGGAGAAAATGAAAGGTGCAAATTTTTAAGGATGCCATATTGAATCCGCCAGATTGAGTTTTTTAAAAATAATTTCAAATTCTTAATTAACGCTAACAAAAATCCCCCAATACTGATTGTAAACAAAATCAAAAGATGTAAAATTTTTAATCCTCCATATTGGATCAGCCATATTGAATTTTTTAAAAATAATTTCAGATTCGTTGTGTTCGACCCTGAAAATTTCCCCCATAACTATTTTGGAGAAAATCGGACTAAATTAATTTCTTTGCACGTCATATCAGCGCCATTCGGATTTTACTACACCAATGTCGTCCAAAATAACATGGGACTACCACAGTAATTTCCTGAATATAACTTAAAAAATGTCATTAAAATCGGTGCCGGCGTTCCGGAGTAATCCATGTATATACATAAACATAGCCGACAAATTTAGAACATCCTTCTTTTAGAAGTAGGTTAAAAAGTGAGCGATTTAGAAGAAATGATTTATACATGAGGTGGCGTTTTAAAACTTCCAACCTCAAAATTAAGAAACAATCTTATTTGATGAATGTAAAAATAAATTCGAAAACTGATTCTTTAGGTCGAAGACTACAATCATAGTAGAGAAGGAATACATTCTGATCAAAAAGTATTTGGAATTCTTCAATAAAACGAAAACGTTTTAATTATTCATCAATGTTCATTTTATTGCTTTCAAAGTAATCTCCACTGCAAACATTACACATATTCCAACGCTTCCTCCAATCTTGAAAACACTTTTTGGAATCGCCTTCAGCTCCTTCTACGAATTCTACTTTATCGTCTCAATCGTCTCAAAACGCTTTTCGCGAAGTCGTAACTTGATTCGTGGAAATAGCAAAAAGTCATAGCTTGTGGAACAGTATGAAAACTATTTTTTATCAAATAGTCGCGTACAAGTTGAGATGCGTGAGCAGGTGCGTTGTCGTGATGAAGAAACCACGAGTAGTTTCTCCACAATTCTGGCCTCTTGCGACGAACATTTTCCCCCAAACTCTTTAATATGCTCACGTAATACTCCTTATTTACTGTATAGCCTATCGGAAGAAACTCGGAGTTAACCATACCATGGCACGTCAGTCACGCTGGGGCACCGACGACCAGAACACTAAACCTTTCATAATCATAGTGGGAAGTAACAAATTTGCGTAAAAACACTTCATTTTTGCGTATTCAATTAAATTATGATAACGGATCAAATGACTATTTTACCAACTTGAACTAACAAAACAAGATTATAATATTCTATTGAACTATTCTTGACAGTTTGGTGGATAAAACTGTAGATTACTATCACTGTAGTTTTAATTTCCCGTAGTAAACTTCAATTAATAATTTTAGATCTTAACTTACTAGAAAATACAATTTCAAGCAACAAACATCAGACGCAAATAGGAAAACATCAGTATATTAGACATAAGCGTGGATATTCAGCTTTTAAAAATAAAAAAATAACTGTTTGTTATGATATTTTCAATGTGTTTACTTTCATATTTATTAACACAGTTAAAACCCAGGTAATAATAATTAATATGTCATTGTATTTTTAACGTTCAAAACAAGTCAGTTCAATAACCAAAACGCAAACAGGTAATTTCGGCCTCAGCAATTTAAGGTAATTATTTCTTTATGTATCATTTCTCGATATGGGTCCGTCTACCTTTAACAAATATTTTCTTAAAACTGATCTCTACACTCTTGTTTTTAATGAAAGGGTCATAACCTGAATTACAAAAGTTTCTTTATTATTGTAGAATTTGTTATAAAACTAACAAAGAAAAATTTGTTTTTCGGTTCGGGTAATAGGGGTTATCCAATCGATCATTTGCGGAAGCTGTTTCATATACAAAAAAAAATTAAGTGGTGAAAATGGATATTTAAAAAAAACTTTTACAACTATACAGTATACCAGTTTCGATTGTGGCACTTTATTATCTTGCAAGCTGTGTATCTCTATGGCATAGTAAAAAATTTTATATAGGGGTAATGATTGTCTTTAAAGATGCTTATTTGGAAAACCTGAAGAGTCATTCAAATTTATTTTACTTTCAATATTTTCCATTTTTGAGGATTTGGATTTTAATGTGCATCACTGAATTTTATATATAAATTTAATTCTAATTCTAGTAAATTCTTCTAAAATTAGAAGTTGACATATTCGGACGCGGATATAACAGGGAAGACGGAGTAATGGTTACTATTGCCCCCCTCTGAATCAAACAAAACCAAAATACTTTATTTTCTTAGAACAAATTTTCTGGTAGAGAGGTAATATCAAAAAAAGATTGTCCCTCACACCCCTTCAATAAGATCCTGTATCCACGCCTGGAGATTTATATAAAATATCAGATATTTGTAAATAAGCATTGAAGATACTAGATTTTATAGCAAGTGTAACAGTTTGGTAGCACGAGACGGAGAAGAGTGCCATATATTGGAGAAGCGTGAAAATGATTACTGCACATGTTACACGCTTTATTTTTTCGACGATTATATCTGTTTAATACAAACTTATTTAAGATAATAATATCCTCTTTCATTGGAAACAATAAATGTCGAATTTCCGATCACTTTAAGATTGGAATAAAGGATCAAAAGCAATATATGAACGAATTTCTTTCAAATTGTATCAATTCCTCTATATCTATCTATAGAAGATGACATTTTTCAGTATCTCTAAAATTGTTTAATTATGGTATTTAAATGATCTATATTAGATCAAACAATTAATCCAAATAGACAAAAATATACAAAACATTTTTAAAAATACATATTTGACAAATTTGTCTTTTTTAAAAATACTCCCAGCTCATATTTGACAATTTTACCACTAAGCATATTAAACAAAGAATAAAAAAATGTACTTTCCCGCTGGAAATAATTATTTTGATATTAAAAATTGACGTTATTAATTTTCACGAAAAAAATCTTGGAAAAGTGTCGAATAATAATCGATCGACAAAGTCAATGACCAATGAAGCGACATTTTTTATAATCTTTCAGATCTTTTTATTTTTCAACGATTTTGTATACGGAATCTATAATGTTGCAATTAAGATTTTGTTTTCATCATGTTACAAAACCACTCTGTTATGAGCATCTGCTATTTTTGTCAGGAATTTTTTATATAAAAAAATTATTTTTAATATTATTGAACTTACCACTACTTGATACTACAGAAATGATATGACCGATTCAATGTTTCTTTTTAAAATAAAATAGTTTTAAAATTATCTGTTTCAAATTACCAATAGAAGACGAGATATAGATATAAACATAAAAAATTCTGGATATCTCAAACCATGCTCTGCTGGGCCATACTAAAACGAGAGTATTTTTATCTCCCAACTCATTTAACGCTCCTTTGCAGTCAAGTCCCAAGTTAGAAGTTATATTGTGGGAACTGAATGTTTTGATTGACAATTAGTTATTAGAAAATGTTGTGATTTGCTTGACACTTCTTCCGTTTCTTATTTGCTCTGTACAGTACTGAATGGCTGTAATTTCAGCCTGGAATACTGCGGGAAATATACCCAAAGGTATCGATATTTTTATCCCTGATTTTGTGCCGATTATTCTTGCTCCTGCCAATCCTATTCATTGTCGGAGCTGTCCGTGTACCATACTGCTTCTGACCTTATTAATGGACTTTTCACCCATAATCACAAACAAGCTCAGTATTTCATCTTCTTTGATCTCCTTGTAGAACGTGATGTGTTCCTCCCTCATATTCTTTAATTAAAGTTTTTTTGTCCCGACATTTGAACTGATCTGACTTCGCCCTCTTTGAAGATATATAGTGAAGTTATGTTTAGCAATATTTCTATAGTGGCCGTAGATATTGTATTCATAGCTATATAGTTTTATGGTCTTAGTTTTTTAGTTCTTTTTTCGTTTTATTTAAAATACTGCGAATAATTCCATATCGGCTATTTTTGACATTTTACAGACAAAATATGTATCTTCTAGTTACAGTATAAGAATGTAACCATTTACAAAACATTGCAATCAAATATCTTCAAGGACGAGTTATGTCACTAAAACAATTTTAAACCGATATTATTATATTGTATTTTTTAGCTTTCAATCCGATTAAAATAAAAATATGCTCCCTGGTGATGCCAAAGATATGTTTTCAATATACCCGGTACCCACATGAGGGCGACTTTATTATTCTTACTCAAATCCTTTAATTGCTCTAGGCATTCCCAGATCATCTGGGAGCTGATAACTTGAGATCTCAGCGCACAGATGACTGCTTGACTGTGCGACAAGATGATAATCTCTTGGCCGTGATAGTTTTTTTCTTTGTTGAACTGAATACATTTCTAAATATCTGTATTCCACTAGAAATAATCAACACAGAGGCAGACTAGGCCAAAACATCACAATGGGAGACTATAACTTTGAACGCGTCAAAGAGTTTAAATATCTGGGAACGATGCTTACTGAAAACACTGACGGAACGAAGAAATTAACTGTAGAATCCAAGCAGGTAATAGGTGCCTTTACGCAGTACAAGACCTCCTAAAATCCAAGTTAACAACAAGACGTACCAAGATAAACATATACAAAATAATAATTAAACCTGTAGTGATGTATGGGTGCGAAGCTTGGACATTAACGGTAACAAATGAAGAACGGCTCCGAGTCTTCGAAAGAAGAATTCTTAGAAAAATATATAGCCCAACAGTGGATGCAACAACAGGACGATACAGAATCCGTACCAATAAAGAACTGGAGGATCTATATGGAAACACTAATATTGTACAAGAAATAAAATCTAAGCGACTGCAGTGGGCGGGACACGTAAGAAGACTACCAGATAGTCGCACAGTCAAACTCGCGTGGGAGGCAGCACCGGTAGGGAAAAGACCGCTGGGACGCCCTCGCCTCCGATGGAAAGACAATATTGCCAAAGATCTAAAGGCAATGAATATTGATAATCCGCTAGATGCCATGGCAGACAGGCAGCAATGGAGGAGTATTGTGAAGTCGGCAAAGACCCACCCAGGGTTGTAAGCCATGGAGTAAGTAAGTAAGAAATGTATTTCTGCCTGGAAAATGCTTGGTGGCTTACCCGAGCTTTCGTAGTATCTGGTACCGTGCATACACTCCTATTCCAGTTTCCTCCCTTATTTTGGAGCCATCTATATACCATATAATGGATTTCTTGTTGAGTTTTTCAATGGTGTTTCTGTCTCATTTGCTTTTGCGACTCAACTTTGTGCTGAAGTTTTTCACAGTTGAATTTCTTTTTCATTTTATCTTGGGGCGTGTACCAGATTTGTTGATTTCTGGATAAGAGATTAGGCGTACCTTTTATGACCTCATCTTTCATCATCCTATACATTGTCCTCTTCGTCATATTCTCTAGAAGTATATGTAGAGGTGTGAGGTTTAGGATTACTTCCATGCCGGCCGTTGGGCAGGTTTTCATTGCCCTAGTTATACACGCATAGTCCAGTTTTTGAACTTTCGAGAGGTTATCTCTCTTATTAGCCAGACTTGTTATTTTGCTCCAGATCACTGCCCCATATGTGATGACTGGTCTCACTATGGCAGCGCTTATCCAGTGCAGGATTTTTGGGTTTGTACCCCATCTTTTTTCCGCAAAGTTTCTACAGACGATCAAGGCTTTTGTAGCCTTGTTAATTACTTCTTTTTCGTACTTGTTCCAGAGGAGTTTGTTATCTAGGGTCAGTCCCAGACGTTTACCCTCTGACTTTCACTCAATAACAATTCCATCTATTTTGATGGTTTTCAGATTGAGGTTTATTTTCCTTGTGAAGGCTACGAGGGTGGTTTTAGTGGTGTTGATGTTTAGTCCCATCATCTGGCACCATTCCCTAACGTTACCCCTTAATAGCACCTGATAAAAGGAAACTAGTTTTAGAAACCATAAATCAAAAGTAAGAAAACAATAAAATTAGTAATAGAATTAAATGTTCATTGGAATTCATTTAAGATAAAATATTTCCAGAAGGAATAACAGCAAACACGAATGGCATTTAGTGCTGGCTATCTCGAGAAAGTGAACCAAAAATTTGCTATTGGTGCTAAAGGAATTTTTATGTGTCGAACTATCAACTTTGTATTTTTTCCTCTTATATTTCGTCACGTTTTATTTTAAAATTTTTTTGCTTGATGGATAGAAAGAAAATTTTATTTGTTTCACTTTTTAATAAATAAACTGCTGTAAAAACATAAGTTTGATTTTAAATCGAACCAACCTTTTTAATTATACCTATAATGGACTGATGGGCGTGTGGAATTCACACGCGTACATCAAAATTCATAAGTACACTTCTGAATAACGATGTATAGGTATGTCGGAATTCGAAGATATGCTAGAGTTATCATAATATTAAAAAGAATTTTGCCTCTCCTAAAATATACCAGAGGACAATGAAATTGGTACGGGTGATGGTATTTTTACCAATTAAATGGCGAATTGGAAAATGGGAAGGACTTTCACTTTAAATAAAATCAAAAAAGGAATAGAAAAAATTATTCATTATTTTAAAAGCGAACTTTTTATAGTAAATGTCAGTAAGACTTACTACGTCCCATTTTCAATATATTTTCGCACTCGATTCTTAATATTAAAAATGAACGTATGAATGGGAATGTGTTAGTTCCTTGAGTGTATTTGAAGTGTATACAGAGTGTTTCCAAATAAGAGCGAAAAATTTTAAAACTTATTCTTGAGCCAATTTTAAGCATAAAAGTTCATATAAACGTATATCTGATAATGCTTAGTTTTTAAGATACAGGGCGTTCAAATTTATTATTATTTTTAGTTTATATCATTTGTTGTTAAACATAATTAAGTCAAATTTGGAACACTTAACACTTTTTACAGTTCTCATAAAATAATATTATTATTAAATAATATAGTGAGTGGTATTTTTCGGGGTATGTAAAATTTTACCCTTTCGACTTTTTTCAGACGCCACTGACACGATTTGATTATTCGGTAAATTTTCCCATATTATTGTGAAACTTTTTTGTCTCTTAAGTTTTCCTGTAAAAGTCAGTGGTTTTGCCACGAAAAAAGAAAATACATCAGTAAAAAATCATAATGTATTTGTTTGAATCAATTTTCATTCATATTTGTTTTAACCAATAGGGACTAAGAAAAAAATACAACATAATAATAACAGAATTTGAACAACAGTAACAAAATGTCAATAAAAGAAATTACTATAAATGTTGAAAATGATCACCCTCTGCCATAATGCAAGAATCCGATCTTCGTCTCACTGAAGAGCATATTCGTTGAAAGAATCCTAGAGTATATCTTTTCCTATCGCCAGACGGAATAATTTCTCAAATCTTCAACATCTTCAACAGGAGATGCATAAACCAAAAACTTAGGGAAACCCCCATGAGAAAATTCAAAGGATTTAGATCCGGAGATTAGACAGGCTAATGTTGAGTGCCTCTTCGACCTATCCAACGATTTGAATATACTGCCTCTAAGTGACGGCGTACATTGATACTGATATGTGCTGGAGCACCATAATGCATAAACTATAATTCTTATCTAACTTGAAGAGGAACCTCTTCAAGAAGGGCAGGTAACTGTTCCTCGCGAAAGTAACAGTATTGGTGGCCATTTAATCTTAATGGAAGGAAAGATGCCACAATTAGATAATCGCCTATGACACCTTTCCATACATTTAATCATTTAATGAAAACTGCTGTTGATAATTGGCTTTAAGAAATGCACGCGGATTTTCTTTCTTCAGCCCAAATGTGATTATTGTGAAAATTTCTTTGGGTTTTCTTGAAAAGTTTGCCTCATCAGTAAACAAAATACAAGATAAAAAAGGGGGCATTGTGCGATCATTTGGAGTATCCACTGGCAAAAGGCTATACGCGGCAAAAAGTCTCAAGGCAAAAGCGCCTGCACTCGCTGAATATGGTAGAGATACAACTAATGTTCTTTAAAAATTCGGAATACTGTGGATTATTAAATATAAATTTAATATATTGGCAATTTTTCTAGTACTTGTTTTAGGACATTCTTCTATTAAATTAAGAACAGCTTCCTCCAGCGCTACGGATTTTATCTCCCGAGAATGTCCACAATCTGAAGTTGATTTTAGAAATGTACCATTTTCACATAAACGCTGATGAAGACGATCAAATGTGTTATGATGAGGAAACCTACGTTGTGAATATAAATCAGTTGAGCTTCTAGCGTATTTCCATTAGCACGATCATAAACAAAATGCGTATCTGACATTTCAACATTTGTAAACCATTTGTCTGCCATTTTTACTAGTCTTCTTTACTTACTTTACATTAAGACTACATAAAAACAATATGACAAATTAGGCGTGAACCAGGGGCGGATCCACCCTCTCTCTTTGAGGGGGGGGGGGCGGTGATATGGCAGGCGAAAATAAGTTGTCGACGGGGGGGAGGGGGGTAGACACCAGCAACAGTCCTATTTTTTAGTGTAAAAACATGGTCGGGTCTATTTTTAACCGACTTCTAAAAGAAGGAGGTTCTCAATTCGTCGACTATGTATTTTTTTTTTTTTTTATGTATGTACACCGATTACTCCGGAACGGCTGCACCGATTTGAATGAAATTTTTTACGTTATGTAAAGGAAGTTGCTGCGGTGGTCCCATATTTTTTTAGATGAAATTGGTGCAGTAAAATCCAAGATGGCGCTTACAATATGGCGGCCAAAAAAATTAATTTTGTCCGATTTTCTCCAAAATTAGTATGGAGAAATTTTCGGGGTTGTACCCGACGAATCTGAAATTATTTTTCAAAAATTCAAAATGGCGGATCCAATATGGCGGACAAAATTTTTTAATTTAGTCCGATTTTCTCCAAAATTGGTATGGGGAAGTTTTTGAGGTGCCACATAACGAATTTAATATTATTTTTAAAAAATTCAATATGGCGGATCCAATATGACGGACGAAAAAATCAATTTTGTCCGATTTTCTTCAAAATTGGTACAGGGGAGTTTTCGGGGTCGCATATGACGAATCTAAAATAATTTTTAAAAAATTCAATATGGCGGATCCAATATGGCCGACAAAAAAATTTATTTTGTCCGATTTTCTCCAAAATTGGTATGAGGGATTTTTGGGGGTCGCATATGACGATTCTAAAATAATTTTAAAAAAATTCAATTTGGCGGATCCAATATGGCCGCCAAAAAAAATTTTTTGTCCGATTTTCTCCAAAATTGGTACGGGGAAGTTTTCGGAGTCGCATTTGACAAATCTAAAATAATTTAAAAAAAATTCAATATAGCGGATCTAATATGGCGGACGACAAAATCAATTTTGTCCGATTTTCCCTAAAATTGGTATGGGGAAATTTTCGGGGCCTCACATAAAGAATCAGAAATTATTTTTTAAAAATTCAATATGGCGGATTCAATATGGCGAACAAAAAAATCAATTTTGTCCGATTTTCACCAAAATTGGTACGGGAGAGTTTTCGGGGTAACACATGACGAATCTAAAATTATTTTAAAATGGCGTATCTAATATGGTGGATAAAAAATTAATTTATTTTCTTTAAATATCGATATTGGAAGGTGTTGGGGCCTATATTACCAATCTAAAATTAATTTGAAATTTAAGATAGTGGATTTTCTATGACAGACAAAATATTCATTTGACCCAATTTGATTGGTATTTGGAAAACTCTAAGAACTAAAGAATTTTAGTGGTTCATTTTAGGGTGATTTACAACTTTGGATAAAATTTGTACTTTTTTGCTACTTTGGAGTCATTGCGAAGTACAGTAATTTCGATTAGTTTTTAGTTCAAATAATTTATGAATATCATAATGAATTCTAAAACTAAAAATAGAAAAATAAAATTTTTATAAAAAAATTGAACCGACTTCTAAAAGTGCCCTAAAAAGTGAAAAATAACCATAAATTTTTATATGAAATTGAACTTTTTGAAGTCGGCGCCAAATTATTTGTAAATGAAATAAACAACTACTAATATATACAAATTATGGTAAGAAAGCAATTACAAAAAAAGTATTTTAAATCTGTTTATGCAAATCACATTTTGTCAAGTATTAGTTTGGCGCCGACTTCAAAAAGTTCAATTTCATATAAAAATTTATGGTTATTTTTCACTTTTTAGGGCACTTTTAGAAGTCGGTTCAATTTTTTTATAAAAATTTTATTCTATATTTGAAGCTCTTGGAGAGAGGGGGGGGGGGCGATCACAAGTAAAAAAAAGTTGCCGCCATGGGGATGCCAGCAGCATAAGTATAAGAGCAGAATCGAGTCTATTTTCCTGAACAAAAAGCTCTTGGAGGAGGTTATCGCAAGAAAAACAAGTTGTCAACGATGGGGAGTGCCAGCAGCATACACATTCCTAATATAAAAGGCAGAATCGGTTCTATTTTCCTGAACTCAAAGCTCTTGGGAAGGGGAGGGGCGATCGCAAGCATACACATTCCTATACTCTATTCAAGAACTAGAGAGACAAATAAAACTGTTACCGAAACCTCCAACATACCTGCTCCAGTGCCGCAGACTGCCGTAAACCTAATTATATTTAATTATAAGCTTTTATAAATTTACTGCAACAATAAAATTTCTCATAGTTTAATTTAATTTCTGTCAGTGAGCAAAGTACACCTTACAGTGTGTCCTTAGTGATTTTCCTTGTTTGCGCTTGTTTTTATATATTATTTGAGATTAGTGAGATACTCAAAAGATAGGGTTTCCATCTCAATATTTATTCCAAAATCGTTAAACTTATTACGACGAATAATAATGTTAAAAGCTCTTTTGAGATGTGTTCCAACATGACGACTAAAGGAGAAAAAAAGTACTGGAATTGTTAGTACTCCCAAGCCACATTCGATCACAGGCAGAAAAAAAAACACGTTGGAAGAAGAGATGAAAACTGCAATAAAGGGAGTTGTACATACATTTTATTATGAGAAGCAGAACCCAACCGTCAACAAAATTCTAACTAAAATCAATGAAGATCGCGATTTACCTGAAATTAAAAGAACTGTACTCTGGAAATTGCTCAGAGAATTTAATTTTTGCTGGGAAAAACCAGATAGAAAATCTGTGCTTATAGATCGTCCGGAAACTGTTCGTTGGAGAAGGAAATATCTCTCTAATGTAAAAGGTAGAGTTACTAGAAATAACACAACTTACAAAATTAGTAATTTAGCTGAACTTTTGAAAGATTTTTTTGAATAAAGTTAGTGCGGAAAAATCCATATAATAAAAGAATAAAACAAAATGTGTAAACTTAATCTCATGATCTGTGACATAGAGGAATCAATTATAATTAATTTGAGCGAAGATAGCTTCACTGACTGATTAGGAATTAGAAACGTAATATTTACCAGTGTAAACACAATTTATTATTTAAATTTTTGATTTTGTTGTATTTTATTGTTTAATGATGTTTATATATTTTTTTATTTTTTATATATTTTTCTTTAATTTTATATATATTTAATTCCTATTAGCCGTAAGTTTTTTATTATTTTATTATTGTATTTGTGTCTTTTTCTTAAGCGTGTAGAATTAGCATTTTTTTTTTTTGGGGGTGCTATCGGATTTCCATATAATAAAGTAAATTAAATTAAGATATCAATACAATAGAAATAAAAATAAGTAGGTCTATTTTTAACTGTAACATATAAAAACTAATTATATTCGAATCTCTTTTTGGTGTTTAATTGTAATTCTGCAAATGGTTTAAGAGATAAATAAACTGAAACGTCAAATGTCCTAAAAATGTAATAAAAATTAAAAATAATAAAAATACAGTTGTGTGTGCGTGTGAAATCGTAAGAAATAAAATAATATAATAAAAGCTTTTTATTTTAACTTTATTACCGAAATACTATTCTATGCCATAAATACTTAAGGATAAAATCCATTTTAACACTTCACACTTCCAAATATCTATTGTTACCCAACCCAAATAGTCCATTATTATAGACAGGTATTTTTGATTATAAAATTTCAAACCCATTTCTACGAAAAATATATGTGTCTAACAGATTTAGCCAAAGACACCGGACTAAAGAACACAGTTTGCGAAGAAAAAAACGGTTAAAAATGATTTATTACTTTCTCTAGTTCTTGAATAAACTATAGTATAAGAGGCAATATCGGGTCTATTTTCCTGAACTCAGAGCTCTTGGTGGGGGGGCGATCGCCCCCACCGCTCCCCCCCCTTGGATCCGCGCCTGGCGTGAACTTATTTGACAAGAGCCTACTATATATTTTTTTCACTTAATAAACCACACCTAAAGAACTTAATTGGAGACGCATCTGAACATATTTTATTTTTTGCACAAAAACTAGTTTAACTTTTAGAGAAAAATCTTGAGAGACAAAAAACTTTCATAATAAAATGAGAAAGCTAACTAAATAATCAAATAGAGTCAATGGCGCCCGAAAAAAAAAAGTTCGGCAGGGTAAAATTTTACAGACCCGGAAAGAAATACCACTCTATATATTATTTCACATAATAATAATTTTGTATGATTGATTTAATTATCTTTAAAAAGAAATGATGATGATGAAATTTAAAAACTAAAAATTATAATAAAATTTAACACTCAGTATCTTAAAAACTAAGCATTATCGGACATATATTTATATGAACTTTTATGCTTAAAATTAACTCAAGAATAACTTTTTAAAATTTTTCGCACTTATTTGAAGACACCATGTATAGATTCATCTTCAAATTGGAAAGTGCAAATAGATCATGCTATTTTTTGTACGAAACGAATAATCAAAATGCACAAACTCTTGTTATGCGTATTTTGAGAAAATTAATAAAAATTGATAATATTCAGTATATTTACTCAGAAAATCTTTATTTTTATGAATGCTTCATACTGTTGGAGCAGAGATAAGTTCTTGGTCATTTCTTCAGTTAAGTTGGTTTATATGGCGACAACTCGATCTGCTCGTAAACAATGTTTTGTCTCTTTCCATTTTATTATTATTCTATTGTCACAATTCGTAAAAAATTCACCCAATGTGTTCCAGGAATTTTTGAGTTATAAAGGGGGCAACTACAAGAGTAAACATGACAGTAGGGGACGGTTGATTTTCAATTGATCATCGACCAAAAAGTTTAAATAATAAGATATAAGCAGTGCGAAAACCTACAATTTGCGTTATGGCACAATTCATTCTGTTAATTAGTTATTGCAAAAAAAGTGAAAAAATTAGTTCAATTTCTTGACACTGGTGACACTTTATTCCTCTTTCGTTGAGCCATAGCTTAAATATGGAAAACCAATCTGGGGAGAAGTGACGAAAAATAATTTGTATAGTTTACGAAATCCAAAAATAGATTATTAAAATAATTTTTAACAAAGATTTTACCTATCCAACCGATAGACTGTTCGAGGAAACTATTATTTATGACGTGTGGTAACTGTTCTGTTATCAGTTATTGGTAAGAAAACATTTATATAAACAACAACTTGTCAAAAATTGATTACGTTTAGTACAAAGCAACTAAATACCTTTTCAAGGTGTCCTAAAATTAGCAAAACATTGCTAAACTTTGCTATTATTTTTTGATGCCACAAATTATAAAATGTATGTTAATTCCGAATGATCATTTTCCTTGCCACTGCCCATCTTGAAGGTTAAGGGAATTCATCGGTTTTTTTATTCCTTTTGTCCAATTTCTCCTAGATCTTCCTCTTTTTCAACGGTACGGTTAATATCTTCTCATCTCTTATTCCCTGTATCTGTGATATTCCTGCTGGCCTGCTCAAAGCACCCATTTCTACAACTTCTACTCGTCTTTTATTTCTCTTTATAAGTATCCATTAAACAGCTTTTTATCAATGTATTGTATATGTTATATTTTCGTTTTTTGTTAATATTTTTGCTACACAGTAACTCATTTAGGTATCCTATCACTTTACTACCCTGGATAATTCGTGCATGAATTTCTTTATCGACTGTGCTCGTTTTATCAAAGATGACTCCTAAATATTTGTATTTAGCCGCATTCATGTACTTCTGTATTATCATTAATATGGAGGTTACTCATATTATTTCCTATGCATAAAAATTTGGTTTTCTAAATATTTATTGACAGATCCATTCATCATACGTTTCTTGTAGTTCTCTTGCTATAAATTCAAGATCTTTTTTATCGCCTGCAAGTATTGCAAATTGTAATTTATATATAGTTATGTTAGTTAACTGTATTCCCATTCTATGACATTTCTGCTTCCATTTTGATAAAGCTTTCTTTACATATATCTTGAATAATGAGGATGAGATGCAACATCCCTAAACAGCTCTAAGCGAGTAAAACGATATTTTGGATGAACGGATTAAAAACCGAACTAAAACAAGTATGTTTTATTAAGATCGGCAAAAAACTAGAGGGGAAAAAAGAAAGCAAATTCTGTCTGGTATTACATTTGTACTTATAATAATTTATTAATTTATATTTATATTAGTTTATAAATTATTAGCGAAACATACGCACAAGACTTGGTCGCCAATTAAATATTTATTTGAAGACTTTGCAACGTAATAATACTACCCAATAATATCGATCGTGACAGAAACCTTAAACATCCAATAAGGTTTCAGCAAATATTCAATCAACTTTATCATAACGTAAAGATCCTTTATGTACCCAAACACGTACGCGGCAAAAACGATAGTTAGCTGGTTAAAATATTTCGCGTTCAGTTGCGAGCAAATTTACTACCTTTAGTCAAACAAAATCAAAAGTTGTGTAGGTTATCTACATATCATCTTGCAAAAATAAAAACGTCTTGTCACGTCACGAAGTACCTATAAAAATCCAAAGTGATGAAGAAATGACAACAGAATTCTCGGAAAAACAGCAATTTTTAAGGTTTTATTGCTCTGGGAGGTCTCATTTTATATTTTTTATGAAAAGAACATTATCAAAATGTACAATCTCTTGTTATGCGTATTCTAAGAAAATCAATAAAAACTGTTAATATCTAGGATATCCACTGGGAAAATCTTTATTTTGAATGAATTACATGCTTCATACCGTTAGAGTAGCAATAAGTTCTTAGTCACTTTTTCGAATGAATTTGTTCGTTTGGTGACAAGGCTATCCGCTTGAAAACGATGTTTTGTATATTTCCATTTTATTATTATTCTATTTCGACAATCGGTAAAAAATTGACTTAAAAATATAGCAGGAGTTAGCAGTAAATGGTTTTATCGGAGGGTTACGCAACCCAAAAACAAGTCAAACTCTCAAAATGGACCAAGGCTCTTGCTCATGCTTGAAACAACCAAACAGACCTCAAGGAATCAAGGAGAATCATAAGAAGAATCAACATTCCCCAGGATGATCGCAAGCTCAACGAAGAAATCTTCATGAGGCTAATGAGGAAGTTGCAAGAATTTTAAATAAACAAAAAATACATGACAACAAAAACACAACCTTTCATAGCAGAAATAGAATTCGCTGTTGGAAGTGTGGCCAAGAGAAGCATGTGCAAAGCCGCTGTACTAGCAGCATTGTTCCTGATGGCTATCGGCTTCATATTGCTGATATAGGTGATGAGGTTCAAAGGCGCGACTTGGAGAAAGTCTTTGCTCCTTACCATGAACTTAAAGAAGTCTGGTTAACTAATAGTACTACCCGTTTTAGATTTGCTGTTTACAAAGATTAAAAAGATGCTGAAGTTGCCGTCAAAGCTTGCAGTGGAGTTGAAGTATGTGGTTGTCGGATTAGAGTGACTTATATCAGACCAAGAAAAAGGCGTCAGGGTCGCCGGTACTATTCGAATAACATGCGTTGTTACCCGTGCGCATACAATGGTCACTTTTACCGAGATTGCCCGAAAATTACTGCTGGTGGAGGCGATGGTAGAAAGAACCGCTACGGAAAAGATAGAAGGAGTACTCGTGGCGATCGTGGAGAACGGGGTGAGAGGGACGCGACCGCGAAAAGACTACGGAAGAAGAACGTTCTATAGGTCATCTTCGAGAAGGTACGTCAAAAGGGATCGCGACCGCGAAAGGGACTACGGGAGAAGAACGTTCTACAAGTCATCCTCGAGAAGGTGCCATGACAACTACAAATAGAGAGACAAAATTAAAACTCCCTATGACCTCAAGGCCACTAATGGTGGATTAATGGTTGGTGAAAAAATGTGGTTGTACAATCTGAAAAGAATCAAAGGGCATTCATCAAAGCTTTAGAAGTTATGGGAAGGTTCGTACAACGTAGTTACCCGACTAAACGATCTGGTGTACTGAATTCAAAAAAGCCCTCATGCAAAGATGAAAGTCATGCATCAGGACAATCAAGACTTGGAAGGGGGCAATGCAACATAATACATTATAGCAGTATCCACTTCATAATATTAGTTTGTGTTTCTAGTTTATAGGGTTTTAGGTTTATTTTCTACGAGTTCATAATTTATTTAAGTAATTTTATCTTTTGTTAATTTCTTCATGAGACGTCTACAAAAGAAGTTCTGGAACTTTTTAGAAAATTCTATTTCCTTATTTATAACATAGAACGCCTATGACAGAAAATCTAGAAATCGCCAAATTATTCCTTTTTCTTATTTTTATTACACCATGTAGCAGGCGCGGATCCAAGGGGGGGGGGGGGCGATGGGGGCGATCGCCCCCCCCCCCCCAAGAGCTTTGAGTTCAGGAAAATAGACCCGACTTTACCTCTTATACTATAGTTTATTCAAGAACTAGAAAGAGTAATAAATCATTTTTTTACCCTTTCTTTTCTTCGCAAACTACCTGTATTCTTTATTTCGATGTCTGGCAAAATTTGTTAGACACATATATTTTTCATAGGAATGGGTTAGAAATTTTATAATCAAAAATACCGGTCTATAATAACGGACTATTTGGATAGGATAACAATAGATATTTGGATGTGAAGTGTTAAAAAGGATTTTAATCCTTGTCATAGGCGTCGGAAAGCATAGAATATTATTTCGGTTAAAAACTTAAAATAAAAAGTTTTTATATTATTTTCTTTCTTATGATTTCTTAATAATTCACATACATTAGAAAATATAGATAATTTTGACATATTTAACACAAATCACAACAGTATTTTTATTATTTTTAATTTTGGCATATAATCCATTTTAGGTACATTCAGACTAAAACATAGCCTTTTTCTCTCAAAAAATTCTAAGTTATAATTTAAATATTTACAAAATACCCATTGTCAAAAATACAAGAAGTTAAGTCCATATAATATTAAAAATTTTTTGGAGCTATTGGTCATTTTATTATTAATTAAAAACATTTTTAGGATATTTGACGTTTAACTTTATTTACTTCTTAAACCATCTGCAGAATTAAAATTAAACACTAATAAAATTTTTATAAAAAAATTGAACCGACTTCTAAAAGTGCCCTAAAAAGTGAAAAATAACCATAAATTTTTATATGAAATTGAACTTTTTGAAGTCGGCGCCAAACTAATACTTGACAAAATGTGATTTGCATAAACAGATTTAAAATACTTTTTTTGTAATTGCTTTCTTACCATAATTTGTATATATTAGTAGTTGTTTATTTCATTTACAAATAATTTGGCGCCGACTTCAAAAAGTTCAATTTCATATAAAAATTTATGGTTATTTTTCACTTTTTAGGGCACTTTTAGAAGTCGGTTCAATTTTTTTATAAAAATTTTATTTTTCTATTTTTAGTTTTAGAATTCATTATGATATTCATAAATTATTTGAACTAAAAACTAATCGAAATTACTGTACTTCGCAATGACTCCAAAGTAGCAAAAAAGTACAAATTTTATCCAAAGTTGTAAATCACCCTAAAATGAACCACTAAAATTCTTTAGTTCTTAGAGTTTTCCAAATACCAATCAAATTGGGTCAAATGAATATTTTGTCTGTCATAGAAAATCCACTATCTTAAATTTCAAATTAATTTTAGATTGGTAATATAGGCCCCAACACCTTCCAATATCGATATTTAAAGAAAATAAATTAATTTTTTATCCACCATATTAGATACGCCATTTTAAAATAATTTTAGATTCGTCATGTGTTACCCCGAAAACTCTCCCGTACCAATTTTGGTGAAAATCGGACAAAATTGATTTTTTTGTTCGCCATATTGAATCCGCCATATTGAATTTTTTAAAAATAATTTCTGATTCTTTATGTGAGGCCCCGAAAATTTCCCCATACCAATTTTAGGGAAAATCGGACAAAATTGATTTTGTCGTCCGCCATATTAGATCCGCTATATTGAATTTTTTTTAAATTATTTTAGATTTGTCAAATGCGACTCCGAAAACTTCCCCGTACCAATTTTGGAGAAAATCGGACAAAAAATTTTTTTTGGCGGCCATATTGGATCCGCCAAATTGAATTTTTTTAAAATTATTTTAGAATCGTCATATGCGACCCCCAAAAATCCCTCATACCAATTTTGGAGAAAATCGGACAAAATAAATTTTTTTGTCGGCCATATTGGATCCGCCATATTGAATTTTTTAAAAATTATTTTAGATTCGTCATATGCGACCCCGAAAACTCCCCTGTACCAATTTTGAAGAAAATCGGACAAAATTGATTTTTTCGTCCGTCATATTGGATCCGCCATATTGAATTTTTTAAAAATAATATTAAATTCGTTATGTGGCACCTCAAAAACTTCCCCATACCAATTTTGGAGAAAATCGGACTAAATTAAAAAATTTTGTCCGCCATATTGGATCCGCCATTTTGAATTTTTGAAAAATAATTTCAGATTCGTCGGGTACAACCCCGAAAATTTCTCCATACTAATTTTGGAGAAAATCGGACAAAATTAATTTTTTTGGCCGCCATATTGTAAGCGCCATCTTGGATTTTACTGCACCAATTTCATCTAAAAAAATATGGGACCACCGCAGCAACTTCCTTTACATAACGTAAAAAATTTCATTCAAATCGGTGCAGCCGTTCCGGAGTAATCGGTGTACATACATAAAAAAAAAAAAATACATAGTCGACGAATTGAGAACCTCCTTCTTTTAGAAGTCGGTTAAAAAGGGATTCAAATGTAATTAATTTTTATATGTTACAGAAAATTTAAATAATAAATTGTGTTTACGCTGGTAAACATTACGTATCTAATTTGTAATTAAAGTCAGTAAAGCTATCTTCGCTCAAATTAATTATAATTGGTCCCTCCATCTCACCGATCAGGAGATCGAGTTTCCTCATTTTCTTTTATTATATGGATTCTTCCCAATTTTCTGCACTAACTTTATTTAGAAAAATCTTTCAAAAGTTCAGTTAAATTACTAATTTTGTAAGTTGTGTTATTTCTAGCAACTCTACCTTTTACTTGAGAGAGATATTTCCTTCTCTAACGGACATTTTCCGGGCGATCTATAAGAACAGATTTCCTATCTGGTTTTTCACAGCAAAAATCAAGTTCTCTGAGCAATTTCTAGAGTTCAGTTCTATTAGTTTCAGGTAAATCCCGATCTTCATTGATTTTAGTTAGAATTTTGTTGACGGTTGGGATCTGCTTCTCATAATAAAATGTATGTATAACTTCTTTGATTACAGTTTGTGTGATCGAATATAGCTTGGAAATACTAACAATTTCAATCGTTTTTTTCTCCTTCAGTATTCGGTACATAGTAGATTTTTCAACTCCTGTCATGTTGGAATACATCTCAATAACATTATTATCGAGATATTGATCTCTTAAGCCATCATAAACATTTATCGTAATAAGTTTTTCGCTGAGGAAAGATGCCCTGGTTTAACGATTTTGAAATAAATATAGGTGTGGAAGCCATATCTTTTGGGTATCTCACTAATCTCAAATAATATATAAAAACAAGCACAAACAAGATAAATCACTGAGGACACACTGTAAGGTGTACTTTGCTCACTGACAGAAATTAAACTGAACTATCAGAAATTTTATGGCTGCAGTAAATTTATAAAAACTTATAATATTTAAATATAATTAAATATAATTAGATTTACGGCAGTCCTCAGTTACCTGCGCACTGGAGCAGGTACGTCGGAGGTTTCGGTAATAGTATTATTACTCTCTCTAGTTCTTGAATAGAGTATAGGAATGTGTATGCTTACGATCACCCTTCCCCTTCCCAACACCTTTGAGTTCAAGGAAATAGAACCGATTCTGCATTTTATATTAGGAATATGTATGCTGCTGACACTCCCCCCCTCCCCCGTTGACAACCTTGTTTTTCTGGCGATAGCCCCCCCCACCAAGTGCATTGAATTCAGGAAAATAGACCCGATTCTGCTACTTATACTAGGAACGTGTATGCTGCTCGCATCCTCCCCCCGGTCGGCAACTTGTTTTTTCTTGTGATCGCCCCCCCCCCCACTCTTCAAGAGCTCGAAATTCAGAAAAATAGACCCGATCTACCCTGCCTTTTACATTAGAAATGGGAATGTTGCTATCGCTTTCGTATTTTTGTGATATCACCGCCCCCCCCCCCCAAAGAGAGAGGCTGGATCCGCCCCTGCCATGTAGTATGAAAATTTTTCTAGAAAGTAAAGTAAGTTGAATTGTTTGGCAAGTTGTCAGAATTTTGGAAATAAATGGTTATAAAAGAATACAGTGCGTATGAAGACCGACCATCCAGAACAATATAAATATTTACATGAAACTGAAATTTTACTAATTATTACTAAATGAAACAAATAACTACTAACAGAAGGTACATAAAAAATGCATTAAACAAATTTCTTTATATTATTTAATTGATTTTCAATATGCTAAAATAAAACAAAATTAAATCTTTTTAAAGAAATAGTACAATTAAATTACATGAAGCAAGTAGATAAAAAAATTAATACTCGTGGCAGATAATCTACAAATTTTGATTGGATTACCTGTTTCATGTTAAGAATAGCAGTAAATTCGAAAGAAAAGAAATAATAACACGGTGTGGTTTCTTTGAATGCACGTTTTATTAAATTAGTGTGAATAAGAAATAAAACCCAATCAGTCATCATAAGATGAGCTTCTGGTCACAATTCTAAAAATATAAAAATATCTTTATTATTTTTTCAGTTTATGAAGATGATGATAATAAAATGCACAGCTTCGTTCCAAAATATATAAATTTAGATTTGATATAATATTTTAATTCTTTAACTAAAAAAGTATAAGATCAACAAATTTGTTATGTACTTTTGATTTAATTTATTCCATGCAACAAACGATAATATGTTCTTCCGGTCAGTATTTTATCGGCTTTTACTTAAAGCCGATAATACATTATGCCAAAAATATTATATTTGACCTTACAAATTACTGTAACTTGTCTTTATTATCCGACTGCGTCAAAGCTCGTTATAGACTTATATAGCTGAAACGGCTCGACCGATTTTGATAAATAAAGCATTATCAGATTTACCTTAAAATGAATGTCAATAGGTATAAAGAATTTGAAAAAAATCAAAATGGAGGACTGTTCCATTTTGAATGGACTGAAACAATTAATTTCTAAAATCCTTAGAATGCAGTATTAAATTACAAAGCTAAAAAAAACAAGTTTAAATGAACATACAATTACTATCCTTAAACCTAATTTTTGAGGCCAATAACCAGCTCCAGAGGATCCCCAACAAATGCACTGCCGAAGTTTCTTTTAAAAATCATACAACTTTTAGAAGGTAAGACGAATATATATGTTAAAAATTCCACACATTTCGTGAACATTATTAGTAGCATCAATCTAGAGCCAGACAACAGACTAATAAGCTTTGATGTGGAAAGTCTGTATACTAATGTACCATTAGGGGAATCACTAGACATAATCAAAACTAGAATTTCAAATGATGCTACTTTACCAGATCGAACCACGTTACCACTGGACGGGGTGATGGATCTTTCGGAGTGTTGCCTGTGTAGTGCTTACTTTCAAGTAAAAGACAGGTTCAACGCTCAGGACGACGGGCTTCCGATGGGTTCTACACTCTCTCCAGTCATCTCCAATATATATATATATATATATATATATATATATATATATATATATATATATATATATATATATATATATATATATGGAATGGTTCGAAACTCATGCCACAGAAACGGCAACAGTAAAACCGTATGGAAGGGAATGATCAAGAACTTAATGATTTCTTGAAACATCCAAATAACATTCGACCTACAATTAAGTTTACCATGGAAAAAGAGGTAAATGATCAATTGACTTTCCTAGATGTCATGGTGAATCGCTCAAACGAAACTATTAAAACTTCAGTATACAGAGAGCCAACACATACTGGACAATATCTTAATCATAGTTCCAATCATTCTGTTGTAACAAAACGGGGAATTATACCTCTATAATCGCACTATACCTATATGCAATAATGCCTTCATTGGAAAAAGAGGTAGCAAATAATAAATCCGATTTATAACAGAATGGTTATCCTTTGAAACGAATTGACGATGTTATAAATAACTTTAGAACAATGAACACTGGTCAGCAAAAAACATATTCCTTCTTCACAATTCCGTACATTAAGGGAACTTCAGAGAAAATAAGACGAATTGCCAGTAGTTATAATATAAAAACAGCCATTAAATCAGGAAATACACTTAGAGCTCATGTAACAAAAACAAAACCAAAAAGTACCGATAAGAAAGAATGTGTTTACAAAGTTCCATGTGAGTGTGGTGAAATGTATATTGGTGAAACCAAACGACCACTAGAAGTTAGAATTAAGAAACATAAAATTCACAAAAAGGGAAAACGTCGAGATCAGGTATTGCAGAACACCCCTGGGATAAACAACACCAAATAAAATGGTCTGACGCTGCGGCAATATATATGAAACCCAACATGAAAAAAAAGAAAATTTATACAAGCAGCTTACATTAAAAACAATAATGGAATCTTCAGTAAACCGAGTGTTGAGATACCTAATCTTTGGCAACCACTACTCTGTAACATCAAATCATTGAGGTGTGTACAGTGAAGCGAAACTTTGCGCTTTAGTGGACACAGTTCCTATGTAAGCTCGTAGTCTTAAGACAAAACATTCAGTTTATACTTGATACGTCGTAAAAATAAATAAAAAGTCCGACAACCACATTTTAGTTAAAAAGATGTTATGCTGAAAGATTTCCAGCTCAGACATTGCCAAGTCCAGAAACCTTTCAAAGAGTTGATAGGGGTTCAATTAATTTACAATGTTATTAAAATGCAAAAATGGTAAAAACGTTTAAATGTTATTTTGGAAAATGTTTAATATGGGCTCCACGTACTTCAATACATTTTCTTGTTCTTCGAATATTTTCCCGCTGCACTGCAAATAAAATTCCAGCATTACTAAGGACTTCGTTAGAATGCTGTGCTATTCTCGCTAGTATTTACTGGTGTTGAATAAACTAGTTCTTTTAGAAGTAAAAGTCCAAGGGATTTAGGTCTGAAGATCTTGGTGGCCATAAAACAGACCCACCACAACTTATCCATCGAGGGCCAAAAACATTATTACCACATTTGTGTTATTCTATTAAGAAGTACGTCTTCCAATAAATTATTTAAATTTTCTGCAGAATTGCAAATAAGTCTCACCATTGAGTCTTCCTTCCAAAACAAATGGACCTATAAGGTTATTTCCGATGATGCCAGACTACACATTTACAATAAACCTTTGTTGGTGTTTGTTATAGCATACCGGTTTTCACAGCACAAAAATGTAAATTGTGTGAGTTTATTATGTCATCTCTTGTAAAACCGGCTTCACCGGTAAACAAAATAAGGTTAAAAAAAATTAGATTTAGGTTATGTTGCTGTATAAACCAGTGAAAATATTGGAGTCTTACGGGACATGTCGTGTACTTTTTCAAAGTGGTACGGGTGAAGTAACTGTTGTGTTAGTTTCCTATAAAATCGATTTGGTAACACTGTTTTGTATCATGAGCTTTCTTACGCTGTTTAAAGGGTTATCAGCAATATCTTACAAAATTTGTTCTTCTACGTAAGTGTCTCGTGCTCTTCTGGGAGAGCCCTCACCGTCACGTTGCGACAAAAATGACCCTGAATAAAACATGTAAAAAATTAATTCGTTAACTCTAATAATTATTTTCTAATCATCATTTACCTATTTCCCTTAGATTTCGATCAACCTTTTAAAAAGTTTTTGGACTTAGCAATGTTCGAGCTGGAAAATTTTCTGTATAAAGTCTTCTTGCTTTCGAAGAATTTGACAGCCCTTCACCATAAATTAAATGCATATCAGCATACTTTGCGTAAGAAAATTTTTCCATTTTTTTAAATTATTTGTATTGACAAGCTCCGTCAATAGTAATTCATTATGTTGGTATTAAGAATAACATCCTGATTTTTACCTGTTTATGTTAAGAAGCATTAGTAACCTTTGAGTGTTCCGCATAAAAACCGATTTATCTGGAAAACCGGTAGTTTAATCGAAATAAATTAAGAGTACCTTTTTTAAGAGGAATGACCAAAGTATTTAAACAAATCAGTTTCCAGCTCTGTAAAAGGACACATGTCAAAAATTATACCCAACGAGTGCGGCTGTAGTCCGTTTTGCACTTCTTTGATGATCTAAAACATCTACTGTAGTATGATTTAATGATACTTTACGGCCTCTATAAAATATTAAAATTTCATTAAATTATACAAGTTGTTTCAAAACTGAGAGTCGATAAGGTAAATCGCTAGGTACCCCTTTAGGGCACTATTTTTCCGTTATCTTATGTTCTTTTAGATAGTGGAATTATGAACTTAGTGCTTGCTAGTACCCGTGTAATTTTTACGTCTGATGACGTCCAGGGGAAACGAAACCTTATAAAAAATTTGAGAACGGTAAAATATTTTTAACTAAAAATTAAGGGCTCACTAGTTTTTTTAATATAACTAGACGTTTCAAAAAAATATGGTATGGTTTCACTTTTCTCATTAAATTGGCTGAAAATAGTTGATATTTTTAACATTCCTTTAGAGAAGGATAACACTTATTTTGTTTTTAATTTTAGGACTTATCAGTACTAATAAAATAGATTGGATTTACCATATTTTGACCTTCAAATATTATTTTATTAAAAATGAAGTAAAATACCGACCGCTTTGGAATTTCCTACAAATTAAATAATTATATTATTGAATTTTCTTTCAGAAAATAAATCCAGTTCGAAAAGCTAACATATAATAAAGAAGCAGTTACCCGTGGCAACTTCGCCCGGAGGGATGGTGGGGAACGGTTTTGGGATTATTATTATTGTTATACCACAATAATTAATTTATTTTTATCACTAATATTCTGCTTCTATTTATGATATTAATGTGAAATAAATTTTATACCATTTTTACAAATTGCTGCTACAAACTAACTAAGCTTGGACAAAATCTATGCAATGGTCTTAGCATTATTTAGCGAAATAGTAAAAACACGTTTTAACCCTTTCCAGTCTTACAAAACGGGATTTTAAAAAATGCAAAAATTAATTTTTAGATAACACTACTTTACAGCCAATTTGCGACTGTAATGTAAAAGGCAGTTTTTGGTTAATTTTTGGTCTCTAAATGCGAAAATGATGGTAAAAACTTCCTAACACGTAAGTTTTTTAAGTATTTTGATCATAGTATTTTAAAAAGTAATTTGTAATATACCGGAGCGCAACGTTGCCTAATTTACCTTTTCCATAAGTTAGAGAAATTATGCACAATCTGGCAACTCCACGTGGGGGTGTCTGGGGATGACAAGTCAACCACGAAGTCTCAACTCCCTAGGGTTTAAATAACGAAAGTACCCATTTAAATCCATATAATTCCAAATTTTACTCTACCCCGTAGCCGAATCTACTTATAGATGGCCCCTGTATACAAGAAGTACACCGTCGCTTTTGGAACTTTCGAAACTCGATATTTCTAGAAAATACCGGAAGTACGGAACGGCTATAAAAGCAGCTGGCCGGCAATCGTATCATCAGGATTGATTTAGCACGAGTAGTAGTCAGTATTAGCTAGATAAGCGAAGTGCGCGAACAAGCTAATTGTAAGAGCCTTATATTAGTGTTATCTTAGTGTTGAATAAAGTTAGTTGACGCCTTTAAACGTAGTATTACATCTCCGAACCGACTTACGCAACAGTACAAAAATATATAAAGTACAGAAACATAGCTGTGTTAAACCCGCAGATAGTTTTTACTACATACAATTTATTAGGGCGAAACTTTGGCCGCTAAGGTTGTCTTACAGGAACAAATTATGTGACCCATGTAAGTGTTTAGAGGATATTATTATAAGCTTACTTACCAAAAACCACTGAAAAATTTTGAAAAATGGGGAAATTATGACAGTTTAAAAATAAGGGCGGAACCTTTGCCGCTAGGGTTGTCTTACTGGAACAAATTAAATGACTCATGCAAATATTTAGATGTCATTATTATAAGCTTACTTACCAAAAACCACTGAAAAATTTTGAAACATGTGGAAATATATGTGGTGTTCTTAAAGGAATAAATTATGTGACCCATATAAGTGTTTAGATGACATTATTATAAGCTTAATTACTTAAAACCACGGATAAATTTTGAAAAATTTGGAAATTAGGACAAGTTGAAAATAAGGGCTGAACCCTGGCCACTAGGGTTCTCTTAGGGGAACAAATTATGTGACTCCTATTACTGTTTGGAGGACATAATTAGAAGCTTAGTTACCCAAAATCGTTGAAAAATTTTGATAAATATGGATTTTATGAAATAATTAAACATGATTAATTAACCCTGATCGTTGGGGTTGTTTTTGGAGAACAAATTAATAATATGGTACTTAGAGGAAGCTATAATAAATTTAAAATCATAGATAAATATTATTAAATGTGGATTTTATCACGTTTTAAATATATAATTTTAATCTATACTTAGCGCGCTGTGTCTCGATTTGGCCGCTGGCCGCTAGCTTCAGCCTCATAGAAAAGCTTGTTACTTTAAAAAGCTGAAATACTGAACTCACCAACAAAGAGACTGTGTCTCTGGATAAATCGTTTTTAAGTATTCTGCTTAAGGAGCTGAGATTCAAATACATAAATGTTGACAAGAGAAGAGCAGTAATTGAAAGAACATGCTTTTGCAAGAGCTCGTTTTCTTCGAGACTATGATTTCGTTTAAATAGATGTTTTTCGAGCCAGCTTCAAACTGAAGCGGCCTGATATCTTACTTAAAATCTAGGCGTTTATTTCACAAACTTAAACATGACTTGACCTTGGCTTCAAGGCATTTTTGCAAAAGCTTGATGTCTTGTCTGTACCTAACTTCAAAATAACTTCTTGTTTTGATATTTTTTTATTTAAAAACAACTGTTGACTATTGTAAGGGGTAGAATGTTTTATTCTGCATGTAGCCTTTAACTTGGGTCTTCTTAAAGATTAAAAATAATTCGAAATATTATACTAACGCCAATTTGACGCATGACGTAATCGTTCAAGTCAACAGCTGATTTCAAGCGCGCTTGAGGTGTTTATTTCACACTCGAAGCGCGCTTGGGTCAAGTCAACCCTAAATTGTTTCGGGCTTGACTTAACAAATCCAAACCGGCTTCAAGGATAATCTCGCCCGTTTAATTCGTTATTTCTAAGCCGCTTGACTTCAAGCACGCTCGGAACTGTCAATATAAACGTACTGTATATGGAAAATCTCAATAGTCCCTATCAAAAAGTTTTTTTAGACGAACTGTGAAAGGTGTATTTTTTATTGTTTACTCTTGGTCTTTTCCAAGGCTTGATTAGTATTCTGTCACTGGATCAACCGTAACTACCAAGTTCTCCTACATGAAAGCCCTTATTATTTAATTGGAGTTGGTTTTTTTCTGGAAGGGGATCTACTTTAGTGTACTTTAATGATATTTTGATAATAAGTATATACAGGGTGATCAAAAACCAACATTAAATATTAAGTTGAAAAAATCATTACGTCATTTTTTTAAAATATAAATCCCCTATTTTTATAATATTATCTTATTTAGCCAAAAAAAAAATAAGGGTGACTTTGTACAAGGTTATCTATTCGAAAAATTCGTAGTTTTTAAAATATTGGCAATTTAGCATTTTTGTACTGTAAAAATGCTATACGGCTTTTAAGTTTTGTTAATAGTTAGCCATAACGACGAAACGCGATGAAAAAAAAACAACAGAACACTACAGAAATGTCACTATTTCTTGCCATTTAATAATTATTAATGAAAATCATGCCCATGCGAATAAATTATACGCACGAAGATTATTTAAATTTGTTTATTATTTATGGGGAATGTAACAACATTTTGTCAAGAATATGCCAGATATTTGCTGACAAATATCCAAATAAACAAAATAAACAAAATCCATCATGGAACAGAGTAAACGAATATGGAAAAATATCAAATATTTTTACTCCATTAAGGCAAAATTGCATAAAAGGAAACCTATTCTCAATGGTGAAAATGTTGAAATTGCAATTCTGGGATATTCTGAGGCATATCCTATAACATGGTTTAGACAAGTGGCTCTACAAACAGGAATCTCGAAGAGCTCAATATGTAGAATTCTGTTGAAACATAATTTCCATCCTTATTTAAAATCTTTGGTTCAATACCTAAGAGATTCTGATTTGCCGAAAACAGTGCGATCCTCGATTTTTGGACAACATGATTTGGACTGATGAAGCAAAACTTACGAAAAATGACGTTTTTAACAGACACAATTCCCATTTTTGGAGTGATTCAAATTCTCATGCGGTAAGATTTAGGAATTTTCAAGAAGCCTGGCAATTTAACGTATTTTGTGCTGTAAGAAATGATAAAATAGTATAACCACATTTTTATGAAGAAAACTTAAATGATAATTCATTAATAATACAAAGCAAATTATGTCTCTATTTAAAATTATGTATTAAGTTTTGTAGGAGAAAGGTATTTAAATATTTTAGAAAAGTTAGACAATCAATATTTAAGCAATTTACCTCTGGCGGAACACAGGCAAATTTTTTACCAACAACATCAAAATAGGGAGTATATATTTAAAAAAAAAATACTTTTAACGATTTTTTTGACTTAATATTTAATATTAGTTTTTGATCACTCTCTATTTATTTATTATCAAAATATCAACACAGTTCCCTAAAGTAGATCCCCTTCTAGAAGAAAATCAACTCCAATTAAATAATAAAGGCTTTTATATAGGAATAATTGATAGTTTGGTGTACAAACGCAATTTTTGACAAAATTTAAAATATGTCAAAAACAGTTAGACTTATAGAACATTATACACGAAACATGTCCATAATTTTGCGTAGAATTTAAAAATGAAATAACATATAGGGTATTCTATTTAAAATATATAACCGGAAGTTCTACCATCTTGAAAATATTTTAGCCGAATTGTTCGCATCGACTTTAGTAAACAGCCAAATTTAAAAAAAAAAGTCTATTTTCCGAGAAACCGATCGTGGCAGTTCGTTATGGAACACCCTGTATGATTAATTTAGTATTCCAGAGCATATGCCAGTTCAGATAAAAAACTTTTAGAAATAAAATTTTAAATAAATACAGTACATTCGAAAACTAAACTAATGGAACAGAATACTTCGACAGGAGACCTTTCTTCGTTGTTAGAGAATGTAATTATTTCATAAGTATATTCTTTACATCTAAAGCGATATTTTTAAAATAATATAAATTTTAGAACTGCCTCATGACGGTCGGTAACCTCATTGCGAGGGTGGAGGGAATGGAGATTAATTTCCAACTTTTTAAAATCAAAAATTGCTTAAATGAGAAAGTAATTAAATCACATACTTATATTGATTACAGCATCCGTTATATAAACGAGATAGGCCAGGTTTATTGACACAATAGGTGAAGTGCTGTAATAATAGTGGGTTCTTAATTGGAAGCTTAAGTTTTTATATTATTAATCTGCTTAGTTTTCGGTTTAAGTACGTTATATACTCGTAATTGAAATTGAAATGAATTTTGTGGATAAACCTCTGTGTCCGCAAAAGGTTAGCTACTCGAATGTGTCAGTTATGAAAATCATAATTATTAACAAACTTTTATTTTTATTCACCTTGAGTAACGTATGAAATATGTATATACAGTGAACTTCAGAATCTTTAACTAAGTCTAAAAAAAACATTTAAAATGTTTTCTGTTATATCAGCTTATATACATATGACCTTTTTCTGTAACCCAAAGACCAGAATTATTTGATTATCTCACCGTGCTATTTCATAACCTAAAAAAGAGAAAAATGCCTAATAGAAAATTATTTGTTAAAACTCGTACTAAATCTTTAGGCCTTCTTAAAACAAAATAATGCAAAAACATCTACTATATAGCTGATTTAAATATATACAAAATTCTTCGTCAACCAAAATAAAAAATATTTCGTATGTTTTTTTCTCATCTAGAGGTCATTTGAAGATTAATCGCACTTATAATCTGACAGAAAGAGGTTCCTATTAAGAGAAACAAAGTTTGGAAACTTATGTCTCTCCCCATTAAACCGTTTGGTTTCTAAGCCTTTTTGCGTTTTTCCGTCAAACGAGTGCGATTGACCTTTAAATGACCACTAGATGTGAAAAACCATATGACATATTTATAGCGTTAGACGAGGAATATTCCGTTCTCCATTTCTGTAATAAAAAACAGAAGTTTCTATTAGAAAAAAAATTGATCTTGAAATGAGTTTGAAATACATGCGTCAGTTTTAAGATCACAAAAGTTTAGCCACCTTAAAAAAAAAGAAACTTCTGTGTCTTGTATTTTTCGTAAAAACCTTAGTTTCAGAGATTTTTGGGTATCCGAGTTAAAATGGAACAGCCTGTAGCAGAAAAAACTTGTGTGGAAAAATGCTAGAACCCGTCGAATTTTACCTTTAATATAGAGTTTTTTTGCGTCATTCCGAAAAATACAGGGTAACTCACGAATAGACTAAGACGTCATCGATATTTTTTTCAATTTTAAACCCAATTTTTTTTTCAGAATCAGAAAGAGTAGATTTTTTTAAATACGACAAGGTAAATATCAATGTTGCTTACATAAAGAAATTTTCAAGAAAAATTGCTGTAAAACTTTAAAACATAAAAAAAATTTTAGTGCCATCTAAACTAATTGTTCAAACTGAGCCTTCACTGCTGCAAAATATTTGAAGTTTCTTCAAAATGACCTCATTCCTGCACTAATAACTTTGTAATGAGGCCCACAAGAACCCGATATGCGACCTTTTTTTTCAACAAGATGGAGCACCCCAATACGCTGCCCCTGTCCGTGCTTATTTGGATGAGGTTTTTCCGAATCGTTGGATAGGTAGAGGAGGGACAAGTGAATGGTCAGTCAGTTCACCAGATTTAAACCTCCTTGATTATTTCTTGTGGGAATCCTTTAAAACTAAAGTATACTTGACCGTGCCCGACAATTTAGAAGTCCTAAAATTTTGAAGACGCCAAGAAGTACTAAACATAAAAGAAGCACTAAACATAAAAGTAATTGTCGATGAGACAATATTCAAAAAGAATTTATTCATCGACGTGACTATTGTCGGATTGTTACCGGTGCACAGTTTAAACACTAATTTTAGATTGTAACAAATTTTGCAGTAATTTTTCTTTAAAATTTCCTCATGTAACCAACATCGATAGTTACTTTGTCGTATGTAAAAAAAATGTGCCCTTTCTGATTCGAAAATGAAAAATGGGGTTTCCAATTGAAAAAAAAATTGAGAACGTCATAGCTCCTTATGAGTTACCTTGTATATTTCGGTACATACAAAAATACTCTAAACAAGTGTTTTCCCAAACAAGTACTTTAAGCCAATCGGCACACAACAATATATATATATATATATATATATATATATATATATATATATATATATATATATATATATATCCAATGTGTGCAATATATTCACCCATGCCAATCTTTGGTTTGTTGAGGCAACTGTCCCCGGGCTTTTTCTTGTTTCTTTAATCAAACTGATATTGACGAGGTAAAGAATAGTAATAGGGAGTATGATGAACGGAACAAACAAGATAAAGTCTAGGATTGAGGCCAGGGATATTCCGATTTGAGTTCGCCTTATCACAGATGTTGAAGCGAAAAATATGAAAAATTATAGTGAACTGTATTATGAACTAAAAAATAAAAACTTGCACAAGTCGTGTACCTTTCCTACAGTCAATTGACACAATCTTGCAATACTGAGGGTACCTTCGTGCTGATGTTGTCTTGAATAACAGGTTTTCTCACATCACATTGAGTTTTTCTCACTTTATTGCTACCATAACTTTAAAGGTTTGCAGTAACTGTTTACTGAAAATTTAATGCATATTTGTCACAGTAACCGAACTGAGAATACGATTGTACCGGACAAAAGGTTGAGACAGTACTCCACACGTGTATGAAAATAAAAAGTAGGAAAAAATATAAATTGCAAAAAAAAATCTAAATAGAAAGATAACATAAATTTAAGTGTAATTATGAACTACATTATTTTTTCACATAAGTACCTAATTAAATAATGGAATTACCAAAAAATAAAATACAATAAAATAAACTAATTTTCTTAAACATTTATATCAACAAAAATAAACCAAGTAAAATAAGTAAAGAATTATTTTAGTAATATTTAAGAGCAAAAATAATGTTGTTGTCTCAAAACAAAGAAAAAGGTTTATCTGCCAGGTAATGGACAATTTTTGACCATAGGGTATTGCATAATGCCGTGGGCCGTTTTAAGCATAATTGCACCACCTTGCCTTCGGATGCAATTTAGATATCCCATCGGAAGTGTGGATTTTGCTTATTGTTAATTAAAATAGGAACCCTTTCACGATTTAGTCTATTTAGGCCTCACCTGAAGGAAATAAATATACTATTGAGACCACTGCTTCCAAAAATCACCATGAAAGCGCTGGAATCTGCCAACGATTTAGTCAATTTTAATTTATAGAGCTTAAATTTCCATCAGGGTTGAACCAAAAAATGACACAGAGTAAGATGCTGAAAGTCATTTGGAGCAGCATAAAAGGCGTGGACTTAATAGACACCCTACTGAGTTAATAATATGCAGAATTCTTCATAAAATAATATTTGAGTTCGCAAGAAACAATAAAAATATTTCTTTACGCCGTTCTCTACTAACCCAAAAATAAATCGAAGAGTATATGCAACAAATCGTTATACCTTAAGTACTAAAGAAAATCAATCTAGTAAAAGAAATTATCGGAAGGAAGCAAAACTGCTTTTCTTGCTTAGATATATGTAAATCGGTTTGACATGCTAAATCAGGCTATGCGAGCTGCAGGTAAAGATTCTGAAATAAAAACTTTGGGCTTGACCAACAAACAAAAATATGCAAAAGTTGCTGAGGAATTTGACAACGCCTCTCACAATCTGCTGGATTATGCTTGAAAGAAAGGTGGTAAAGCGAGAAAATTTCTTGAATGTAACCTACTGGATTGGCTATGAAAATCTTCCAATTATGAGGAGATGCAGATAACCAAGCAAGTATAACCATGGAATAAACAAGAACAGTTTTGCCGTTGTCTAATTAATGTATCTTCCACACGAAAATGAACAACCCCAGCATATATTAACCATTGCGAAATCCATATAGTCCATTTCAAAATATCAAATTAGAATCTACATACCGAGGTTTTTTAATATCATCAAATAAATATTTATATAGAGCTAATATATCATTTCAATTTAAAAAATAGAAAGAAAGAAAGATAGTGTGGTTTAACAGCACGATCATGTATTGCCGTTTGTGAACGATGGTTTAAATGTTCGCAGGAATTTTGTGTACAAGAATATAATTGTTAAAGGGTAGTTAATAGGTACTAAAGGTACCATGGTTGCAGACAAATCCAGAGTAATAAGCTTCAAAGTTAACTATCACGCTAGAGTTTATACCCAATATAAGGAAATGACCTTAAGTGTATGAAATATACAATGGGGACTTGTGACAAAATAATAATTCTTTAAATTTTAGAGATAAAATCAAAAATATTACTTTACCTAACGATTATTTAATTATATCATCGGATGTCGTATCTTTATACAGGGTGTCCTGTCTAATTCTCGGGAACATACAGGGGATGTCTAAATAACCTTACTTTATCATAGAAAAAAAATCTTAAAGTGCCCCTTTACATAGATACAGAGCTCAAAAGGCGTACCCAGCGATTTACCTTATCGGCTCTAAGTCTTGAACTGTCTTGTATAATTTAATGAAACTTCATATTTAATAGAGGCCACAAAGACTCATTAAACCGTACTACAATAGATGTTTTAGATCATCAGAGAAGTCAGGAACGGACTTGCAGCCACACTCGTTAAGCCTAATTTTTGACAGGTGTCATTTTACAGAGCTGAAAGCTTGTTTTTAAATAGTTTGGTCATTCCTCTTCAAAAAAAATACTTTTAATTTATTTCGATGAAACTGACGGTTTTCAAGATAGATCGGTAGTTTCCATAAAAGAAATCCTACAAAACATAATATTTTTCTTTATTTTTAAGGAATTAAATTTTTATTTAATAATCAAAATGTAGTTAAATCTCCTTCAAGTCACGCGATAACTAACACCAATCAAAGTGAATGACTTCACTACGACTCTGCGTCATCGCCGTCAAAAGCTACGTTGTTAGATTAATAATATTTTATAGTAATTTTGGTACAATTCCTTCAAAATTTGCTTACTACTTGAAAAATAATAACTTGACTTGAAAGTGACGGTTTTCAAGATAAATCGGTTTTTATGCGAAACACTCAAAATTTACGAACGTTATAAACACAAACAGGTAAAAATCAGGTTGTTATTGTTAATACCTACATAATAAATTACTACTGACGGAACTTGTCAAAACCGCCTTCAAGTAAAAATAATTTTAAAAAATAGAAGAATATTCGTACGCAGAGTATGCTGATAAGCATTTAATTTATGGTGAAGCGCTGTCAAATTCTTCGAAGGCAAGAAGAGTTTATGCTGAAAGATTTCGAGTTCGAATATTTCCAAGCGCAAAAACGTTTCAAAGTGTTGATTAGAAAATAATTATTGGAGTTAACAAATTAATTTTTTACATGTTTTATTCACGGTCATTTTTGCCGCGACATGGCCGTGAGAAACCTCCCAGGAAAGACCCAGCCCAAAAACCTTTCAAAGGGTTGATTGAAGACTAAGGGAAACAGGTAAAAGATAATTAGAAAATAATTACTAGAGTTAACGAATTAATTTTTTACATGTTTTGTTTTGGGTCATTTTTGCCGTGACATGGCGGTGAGGGCCCCTCCCCCCAGGAGAGCACGAGACCTTCGAGTAGAGAAAAAAATTTTGCTAACAACCTTTCAAATAGCATAAAAATGCTCGCGACACAAAACAATGTTACAAAATGAATTGTACATGAAACTCTAACAGAACAGCTACTTCATCCATACCACGTTGAAAAAATACACACTATGTCTTCGGATGCTTATCCCACAAGACTTCAATACTCCAAATTGTTTATACCATAGACGTAGAATAAACTAATTATTACTTAATCATGTAATTTTATTTAATTTCTACTACGTCTATGGTTTATACAGCAACATAACCTAAATCAAAATTTTTCTAACCTTATTTTGTCAGTGTTATGATTTTCTCCTTTTGATGTTTGATATCATTCACGTCTAGGTTTTTTAAAAGCAACTTGTGCGTAATTTTGTATGTAGCTGTTAGTTTCGAGTCAATTTTAACGTGGAGTGTAGAAACGAATATTTTCGGCATATTTAACTTTTTTATTCCCGTAAAGGAAAAAAAGCTGCTAAAACTCGCAAAGAGATTGGTGAAGTTTATGGTGTTGTGGTGTTGATTGCATAACCGAACGCACGTCTCAGAATTGGTTTAAAAAATTTCGTTGTGAGGATTTTTCATTCAAAGATGACTATGATTGACCTACCGAAATTGACGATGACCAAATTGAAACCATAATGGAAGATAATCGTCATATAACTGTTCGAAAGATTGCAGAGACGTTAAATGTATCGCACGTAATAAACTGAAAGTGATTCTTTTTTAAAAGAATTATCACATTCGTAAAGGACCCTGGTCTAAGTATGATGAACTAGCACAAACCACATATAAAGCTGAATTACATCTAAAAAAAGATCATGATGTCAATTTGTTCAGATAATGATCTCGCATCCCCCATATAGCCCTGATCTGGCATCATCTAATCACCATTTATTTCGTAGTTTGCCAGACTCTTTAAATGGTAAAACTTTCGCAAACAGCGATGAGGATATCGCACTTGCTTCAGTTTTTTGCTGATAAGAACCAAAATTTCTATGAGCCCAAAATCAAAAAGCGGCAAGAAAGATGGCAAAAGGGCATTTAATAAAATGGAAAATATATAGTTGATTAAAATTTATTCCTTGTATGAAAAAAAAATAGTTTTATTTCACACTACAACACAGAAATTACTTTTTTGCCGATCTGATACATTTTAACTCTCTAGAACCATACAAAAATGAATTTCGAAAAATGCTGAAATTGCTTTTTAGAAAATCGTATGCAAAATATGTGAAGCCGAAAATCATGTGGGTATCGTGATTTTTCAAGGAGGAAATGACTTTTTAATGAGCAATCGTAAAATCGACATCTTATCTCTTCCAATTTCAAATTGCTAATACCTAAAAATCAAAAAATTTGTGCGAATTTGAAAAATCCTTTATTATTGGGTACCTACATGGTATATCAACATTTTCCCCAAATTTTATGATTCTACCTATAATAGTTTGGGCTGGGCGTTGATATGTCAGTCTGTCACTCAGTCAGGCAACACCGCTTATAGATGGTTGGTCTGATTTCAATGATTTTTTTTCTTTTCCGTGTTTTGGATAATACCGGGCTAATTGAGTGTTAGTTCATTTTAATAAGCTCATTGTACTGTTGCTTGATTTTGAACAAAATTGTTATTTGGAGGCATTTTGAAATCGTAGATCCATAATCGACGAAAAAGTAGTGGAAAAAAGACTAACTAGTTTTCATAGTGGAATTTTAACCCTGAAGAACATATTTAAAAAACTTTATTTTAAATAGGGATGTGGACTGTATTCAAATAAAAATATAATTACAAATATTACCAAAACTTACATTAAAATGATCTTCACAAAAATACATTTTAGATTGTGTAGGTACAAGTGCCGAATCACTGCGGGCTAGCTGAAATTATATTTTCCTATTATTTTCCGAACGTGGAACGTGAATAAATAACTTTTCAGGTGTTTTAATTGTGACACCGCACAACACATAAAACTCAGACTCATCTTTTATTACAAAAATTACGAATAAACGTAATATCTCCTTGTCAGTTTGACAGTTAGTCAGACATTGGCACCTGTGTAAAGTTAGCAACGTTGTTCGGAAACGTCTCTACCAGCTACGAATTTAGAAGGAACTTTGTCAATTGCGCTTACCGTCTGAACAACAAATTAAAAAATAAAATGAGGAAGAATAAATGCTTAATTCCGTGGTATTCTAAAGTATTTCCCTAGTCGAGAAATTAAAAACCGTAAAAGAATTATAACCAAAACCCTGTTACGAGTTAAGATATAAAATATGCCAGCAACGAACAGTGGGCTAATAAAGAAATATGCAATTTTCACGAGGAAAGCTTTGAGTCTACACTTGAAAATATTTTTCAAAAATTTCCGTTATATTGAAGAAAATAGAAAACGCCATAAAAATTCTCAACATTCTGTACGAGTTTAAGACATTAAGTTAAGAGTGCCAGTTTCATATTTACGCAAGGATTATTTGAAAATAACCGTGGAGAATACGAGGTTTGTCCCAAAAGTATCGAGCCTGCATTCATATCTCCGCGTCAAAACTTCCGAGCGACCTCTGTGGGGCATGAGCGTCACCAGTAAGTCTTCACGAACTCGTTGGTGTGCGCAGTTACCAACTGGACGTGTTAGGTCGTGAACGGTGTGCGTTAGTTTACAGTCTTTTGTTCGTTCGTCGCATTTTATTATTGTAAAAAATGACGGAAAAATTAGATCAACGAATTTGCATCAAGTTTTGCTTTAATCTTGGTAAAACTTGCTCGGAAACAATTAATATGATGAATAAGACATTTAGAGAAACAAAGCGACAGTCTTCACAGTGGAAACATTCTGAATCGCCAAGACCAAAAAAAGCACGTCGAAGTCGGATCAAAGTGAAGACAATGTTGACTGTTTTTTTTTTTTTTTTGATTATGAAGGTGTTGTACATCACGGATATGCTCCAAGGAGTCACACGATCACTAAAGAATACTACGTTGAAGTATTGAAAATATTGCGTGACGCAGTCAGAAGAAAACGGCCACAGCTTTAGACAAGCGGTGATTGGCTGCTTCACCACGACAATGTACCAGCGTATTCATCGAGCCTTGTGTAGCAATATTTAACAAAGCACCAAGTCATACAGCTTCGCCAGCCTCCGTACAGTCCCGACGTAGCTCCCTGCGACTTTTGGTTCTTTCCCAGATTACAAATGCCGCTCAAAGGACACCGGTTCGATGACAGAGACGGTTGAAACTAATACGACGAATGCACTGAAGGCAATTCCGAAAACTGATTTCCAGGACTGCTTCAGGAAGTGGAAATACCGCTGAGGACATGTTATTCAATTAAATGGGGACTACTTGGAAGGATGTCACTCACCGGATGATAAAGAATAACTCCAATGCGGAGATATGAAGGTAGGCTCGATACTTTTGGGACAAACCTCGTATATTGACATGATTACAACTACAATATATTACAAAAGAAAATAAAGACGAGGTTTGGGTGGATAACAACGGACAGTATATTTTGAAAAAATAAGCTCGACACTAAAATAAATTCCAGGTTGTAGATTATGAACATAATGTCAGTTTTCTTAATTAAAAATAAGATAAAATTAACGAGCGGAAAACTGGAAATAAAAATAGTTTGATCAAGCTCTACCAACTTTGAAATAGAAATAATAATCTATATACTCGTTTTATCGCTTGAGATTAAGCAGGGCTCTATTCTCTCACAACTATTTTTCCCGGCTTCGATCGTACTAGTAAATTTAAACAACAAGTTTGTGTGGTTGTTGTTAAGGTCGGTGAGTTAGCAGCTGTTTTGATGTTATAAATATTTTTTCCTAATTTTGCTTTCTTCTTTTTTTGTTTGTCGTGGCTCCTTAGTGTATTTTTAAGGAGGTATTAAGGCCGCCATTTTTGCTAATTTGTCTGCCCTACACAAGTACAAATGTTTGTACTAGAAGTCGCCTCTATGCAGGACAGAAGTAATAAAATTATCTTGAAGAATAAGAGGATTTAAAAAATTTTATTTATCGATAAGTATTATTATAGATTATTTACATATTGAAAATAGCATAATAATTTAGATAATCAAAAATTCATACTTTTATTTTATTGCCCGGGTACTTTATTCACCAGTTGATGTATTGATTAGCAGGTTATCCTGATTTAAAAAATGCAATTAGACAAGAACGGCATTTTATTGGTGTGTATACCAAGAAATCACTATTTATGAACACTTTTCCATATAGAAATAAAAATATTTTCACTAGATTCGCTGATTACATAACGAACACTAATTCTGACCATATATTAATTCTACAGGAAAATTGTAGATTTCGGGCTTTTATCATTGATCTTATTAATATAAACCTTATTTCCATTGCAACACTCCGATCGGATCTTTTCAAGATCACATGCATTTTTATTGAAAACTGTTCCATCGGATTGACTAATCAATATTTCAATTTTGAAATGAAATTGAAATAAAAAACTGTAAATTACTTCAGATAGGTACCCAATTATTTTGAAGGGAAGAAGTCAGGCAGGGCAGTCGATTTGCCAGAAATCGCTGGCATTTGCCACTCAGAAAGTAATTTTTCTAGAAAATGTATCATGCCTGTGATTTATCAAGAATTGATATCTAGTACTTAGATATATATATATTATGATCTATAGTAAGTTTCCACGGATAGTGGAACGAATGATTTGGTTATTCCGAGTTTCAATCCGTTCGTTCAAAAAATCGTTTTCACGTTTCGCCAAAATCTAATTGGGTATTTTCAAGTTACTCGCTTAGTTGTAGATGCGAAGCTATCCTTATGAAAATTACTTATTTCTATATTGACCATCTGTCCATCGCTGGCAGTTTCTACTTTGTATCTCAACTCCTACGGGTTGTTTACAGTTCTTATAGCGTGGGTTATTTTCTTCCATAGAGTAGTAAGTTTTGAAAAATATTTCCAAGTTGTAGACTCGAAGCTTCCCTTGTAAAAATTGCATATTTCTTTATTAACCCACTCTCCGTTGCTGGCACATTTTATATCTTAATTCGTACGATGTTTTGATTAGAACTAGCTGTCTATAACTTATGCTTCACGGCTTTTAATTTTTCTACTAGCTACGTCGATTTTCGCGCATTTTCCGCATTTTGGTCATAAAAATATAGAACACGTTCTATATTTTTATGCCGAAAATTTTCACCAAAATTTTAATAATAATTCTTTGATGGGTAAAACAGCAAATTAGTTTTATGAAAATTTTCAACACAATTATGAAAAAAATTTTAGCTATAATTCTTGTGTGTAAAACGGCTCTAATTTTATTCAGACGGTAAGCGCAATTGACAAGTTCCCTTCTAAAAATTCGTCCCTGGTAGAAACGTTTCTGAAAAGTCGCTAACTTCACATGTTACCCATGTGACGTCACAACCGTTTTGGAGCGAAATTAGAAACAGAATTTAAAATATATGATTTTTCAAGTATTCGTTGTATTAAAAAAATATTATTAAATATTTTGGGTACTTATGCTTAGTTTTAAACAATTTCTCAAAAATAGACAACATCCCTAAATAACGGATATTTAAATCAGTGTACAACAAAATCCAAATTTTTAGACAGAAATATGTTTGATTCAATGGACGAAATTACTTTAGCTCAGTGATAAAATTGCTTAAATTCCGCCAAATTTTTAATTATATTTTAAAAAATTAAATTGTGTATCCACTATGGAACATTAAAATTATTTCAAGCAAAATTTGTAGTTGGAAATTATTAGGATCGTCGATTACAAATCTAAATATATAATTTAAAAACTCAGTGCGGCGATTCCAACATGGAAGATTAAATTTTTTTTATAGTTGGAAGTTTTTGAAGTTGTAGATCAGGAATCTGTCATAATATCATTTTATGATTCGTCCAAAATTTACCCTATTTAGGAACTCTATTAAAATTTAATCAACCAATATGAATAATTTTTGAACGGGTGAATTGTGAATATATTATTTGATTTAATAAATTCTGTGGAATGATAAATAACTGAACAGCAGCTGATAACACTGGACAACAGCCAAAATGTATCTAAAATAAAATCGACTAAATCTTACCATTTCTGGTATACTAAAACGGATATTAAACGTATCTTTTTAATATTACTTCAAGTTTTAGAGACATGTGATGTCATATCTTTCTCTAGATTAACAATGTAACCGCAAGAATGTACGTGGTATGGTTATTAAAAACTTGTTCTTGAAAATTGCAACTAAGTTTTTAATTTCATTATCATTTTTGTATTCAGCGCCCCAAAATTAACAAAAAAATGCACTTTTTATACATGATACAACAAATGAACTAAAATTTGTTGCGTAGTGTAATATGAGGTTTTAGGTGTAAATGGAATAATAATTTTGAAACTTTGTAATACTAAAAAGTAAAAATGGCAATGAAAAAATTAAGAATAATTTTAAAATAAATTTACTGACTACAACAATTTAAATCATCAATCAAAGCACTAAAGTTAACTGAATCCGTTATAAATCAATCAATGTAATCAAAACGAATCTAGTTAATATATTTACAAATCCGTAGCTTGGAACAAGAACTGCAGTTTATTAGCAAATAAACTGACTTGAGCTCACTTTAAAGAAATATAACTTAAAAATTTGGTTAATCCACTATGGGAGATTAAAGGTATTTCAAGCAAAATTCGTAGATGAAAATAATTAAGATTAATAAAAATTTAGTGTGTTATTCCCATCATGGAAGATTAAAAATTTGTTATATTTATTTTAGAAGTAGTAGATCACGAATCTGTCATAATATTAGAACAGTCGGACACGTGAATAACAATTTTTATGATTCGTGCAAAATACAAGTTATTTAGGAATTCTTTCAAAACTTCAAAATTAACCAATATCAACAATTTTGGGCAGGTAAATTGTGAATATATTATTTCTCTGATTTAATAAATTTTGTGGAACGAAAAGTATTTGAACAGTAACTGATGATAGGATGTTTTAGGTGTAAACAGAAAAACAGTGTAAATCTGAAACTTTGTAACACTAAAAAGTAAAAATGACAATAGAAAAATTAAGAATAATTTTAAGATAAATTTACTTACTACAACAGTTTAAGTCATCAAATTGAAAGCTAAAGTTAATTGAAGCCATTATAAATTAGTTTATATAATCAAAACAAATCTAGTTAATTTATTTACAAATCCATAACTCGCAAGAAGAACTGCAGTTTATTGACAATTAAACTGACTTGAGCTCACTTTAAAGAAATATAACTTAAAAATCTGGTTAATCCACTATGGGAGATTAAAAGTATTTCAAGAAAAATTCGTAGATGAAAATAATTAAGATTAATAAAAATTTAGTGTTATTCCCATCATGGAAGATTAAAAATTTGTTATATTTATTTTAGAAGTAGTAGATCACGAATCTGTCATAATATTAGAACAGTCGGACACGTGAATAACAATTTTTATGATTCGTGCAAAATACAAGTTATTTAGGAATTCTTTCAAAACTTCAAAATTAACCAATATCAACAATTTTGGACAGGTAAATTGTGAATATATTATTTCTTTGATTTAATAAATTCTGTGGAACGAATGTATTTGAACAGTAACTGATGATAGGATGTTTTAGGTGTAAACAGAAAAACAGCGTAAGTCTGAAACTTTGTAACACTAAAAAGTAAAAATGACAATAGAAAAATTAAGAATAATTTTAAGATAAATTTACTTACTACAACAGTTTAAGTCATCAAATTGAAAGCTAAAGTTAATTGAAGCCATTATAAATCAGTTTATGTAATCAAAACAAATCTAGTTAATTTATTTACAAATCCATAACTCGCAAGAAGAACTGCAGTTTATTGACAATTAAACTGACTTAAGCTCACTTTAAAGATATGTAAATTAAAAATTTAGTAAATCCACTATCGGAGATTAAAATTATTTCGAGCAAAATTCGTAGTTAATAACTTAATAACAATTAAGATCGCCGATTATGAATTTAAATATATAATTTAATAATAACAATTTTTATGAGTCGTCCAAAATTTAACCTATTTAGGAATTCTTTCAAAACTTCAATATCAACCAATATGAATAATTTTTGAACGGGTATTTGCGAATATATTATTTGATTTAATAAATTCTATGGAATGATAAATATTTGAACAGCAGCTGACAATAGGAAATTTTGGTGAAAATGGAAAAACAGTGTAAGTCTGAAACTTTGTAATACTAAATGATAAGAATGACAATGGATAAATTAAGAATAATTTTAAAATAAATTTACTGACTACAATAATTTAAGTCATCAAATTGAGCACTAAATTTAACTGAAGCCGTTATAAATCAGTTAATGTAATCAAAACAAATCTAATTAATATATTCACAAATCTATAGCTCAGAACAAGAACTGTAGTTTATTGACAATTAAACTGACTTGAGCTGACTTTAAAGAAATGTAACTTAAAAATTTAGTAAATCTATTATCGGGGACCAAAATTATTTCGAGCAAAATTCGTAGTTTAATAATTTAATAATAATTAAGGTTGTCGATTATAAATTTAAACATATAATTTAAAAATTCAATGTGGTGATCTCAACATGGAGGATTAAAAATTTATTATATTTGGAAGTTTTTGAAGTTGCAGATTACGAATCTGTCATAATATTGGAACAATCGGGCACGTGAATAACAATTTTTATGACTCGTCTAAAATTTAACCTATTTAGGAATTCTTTCAAAACTTCAAAATCAACCAACATGAATAATTTTTAGACGGGTATTTGCGAATATATTATTTGATATAATAAATGCTGTGGAATGATAAATATTTGAATAGCAGCTGATAATAGGTTTTAGCTGTAAATGGAATAACAGTGTAAGTATGAAACTTTGTAATAATAAAAAGTAAGAATGAAAATGGATAAATTAGGAATAATTTTAAAATTAATTTACTGACTACAACAATTTAAATTATCAAATTGAGCACTAAAGTTAATTGGGGCCGTTATAAATCAGTTTATGTGATCAAAACAAATCTAGTTAATATATTCAGAAATCTATAGCTCGGAATTCAACTGTCTTGAGCTGACTTTAAAGAAATTTAATTTAAAAATTTAGTAAGTCCACTATCGGAGATTAAAATTATTTCGAGCAAAAGTCGTAGTTTAATAATTTAATAATAATTAAGGTCTTCGATTATAAATTTAAACATATAATTTAAAAATTCAGTGTGGTGATCTCAACATGGAGGATTAAAAATTTGTTATATTTGGAAGTTTTTGAAGTCATGGATCACGAATCTGTCATAATATTGGAACAGTCGGACACATGAATAACAATTTTTATTATTCATCCAAAATTCAACCTATTTAGGAACTCGTTCAAAACTTCAAAATCAACCAATATGAATGATTTTTGGACGGGTATTTACTAATATATTGTTTGAATTAATAAATTCTATGGAACGATAAATAATTGAACAGCAGCAGAAAATAGGAAGTTTTTAGATGTAATTGGAATAATAATGTAAATCTGAAACTTTGTAATACTAAAAAGTAAGAATGACAATGGATAAATTAAAAATAATTTTAAAATGAATTTACTGACTACAACAATTTAAGTCATCAAATTGAACGCTAAATTTAACTGAAGCCGTTATAAATCAGTTTATGTAATCAAAACAAATCTAGTTAATATATTCAGAAATCTATAGCTCAGAACAAGAACTGTAGTTTATTGACAATTAAACTGATTTGAGCTGACTTTAAAGAAATATAACTTAAAAATTTAGAAAATCCACTATCGGAGATTAAAATTCGATTATAAATTTAAACATATAATTTAAAAATTCAGTGTGGTAATCTCAACATGGAGGAATAAAAATTTGTTATATTTGGAAGTTTATGAAGTTATGGATCACGAATCTGTCATAATATTGGAACAATCGGACAGGTGAATATATTTTTTTATTCATCCAAAATTAAACCTATTTAGAAATTCTTTCAAAATCAACCATTTGTGGACTGGTAAATTGCGAATATATTATTTAATTTAATAAATTCTATGGAATGATAAATATTTGAACAGCAGCTGATAATAGGAGGTTTTAGGTGTAAATGTAATAGTGTAACTCTGAAACTCTGTAATAATAAAAAGTAAAAATGACAATAAAGATATTAAGAATAATTTTTAAATAAATTTACTGACTACAAAGTAATCGAAACAAATCTAGTTAATATATTTGCCAATCCATACCTTGGAACAAGAGCTGCGGTTTGTTGACAATTAAAGTAACTTGAGCCGACTTTAAAAAACTATAACTTAGAAATTTAGTAAATATATATATATATATATATATATATATATATATATATATATATATATTAGTATCGAAATGATTTTGTTTTCTATTTGTTATTTTTTACTATTTAGTTATTTGAGAACGATTCTTCTTTTAACTATTGTGTTATCATAATTGATTAATAATCTTTAATTAAAAAAAAAAGTTGCCCCAATGTTTCATATTTTATTTTAAGATCTTCAAATTTACAAAATAGTTTATATGAAGATCCCACTTACCTTAAATGCGTTTTAATTCTAACAATGTTTTATTCTGAAATATAATTTATATTTTAAGGTTTTCAGTGTATATTTTACACAATTAAATGCAACTATTTTTTAAAAAATATTAAATAAATACCTTGGTATTCGGGTTTGGGGCTAATCTGAAAAACTTTCACCATTGGTCACCCTCGATTTTGCAAACAGTTTATTTACAATAAAGTTCACGTCAGAAAAAAAAAAGTTCAATAGATAAACGTAATATCGCGAATGATAGTCGCGTGTCCGGTAGTGTCACACTAGCATTAGCAGCAACAATGAACGACTCGGTCAGACACTGAGTGTTCACTCAAGTGGCGTACGGTGGTTCCGCGGCCTTAGTCGGCCCAAAAAACTCCTGCTGGCGGGGAATGCACACACCGGTGATGCAGCAGCGCGGCCGACAGGTGAGTGCACCTGCGGCCGTCCACCGCCGACGTCGCCGGATGCTGCGAAGCGTGGCCGACGAAGAGACGCTCTTCAGCCTCGCAATTTGCAATGACGAAATAGCTAGAAATGTAAAAATTGCCAGTGTAGTTGTTTTTTTTTCTATTATCAAATATTTAAAGGGCCTTTAGGAAATGTCTAGCTTATTTTAGAGAACTAGTATATATATTTTACAATTCACTTTAAAAAATAAAAAAAGTATCTTTCGTAATAACATAATTTAACAATCAGTGAAAGATATTCGGAATAAAAAATTTAATAAATGTTTTAGACATGTAGTAAATACTTTCTATCTGCTTCTTTACAGTCAGACAACAAAGGCTCTTGAAGAGCAAAGGGTATGGAATTTTAGACATTAACAGTAGTATGACAAAAGGATCTTCTGAATAGGACATTTCGATGTTATAAAAGATGAACATTACACATGCTTACGGTATGGATTACAGATCTAAAATTAGCCCGTTTATTAAGTATATTGGATTGCCGGTATGCAGCGATTTGCATCCAATTTGCTGCAATTCTCTTGAGATCGTCAGTCCAACGAGTAGGGGGTCATCCTCTACTTCTTTTGTCTAATCTCGGCCTCCACTGGAATAATCTCTTCGTTCACCTTCCATCACTGATTCGGGCGACATGTCCGGCCCAGGTCCATTTGAGTGTGGCAATTCGGGAAATTACGTCGGTAACTCCTGTCTTTCGTCTCAGGTCTTCATTTCTAACTCGGTCACGCAGCGATATACCTAGCATTGACCTTTCCATCTTTCTCTGAGCTATTTGCAGGATTTTAGAAGTTGCTGTTGTCAATGTCAAAGTTTCGGCACGGTAGGTCATAACCGGTAACACACATTAGTCAAATGCTTTACGTTTTAAAGAAATTGGTATATCGCTTTTAAAGATGTCTAAGTTTTCTATAGATTGCCCATGCGAGATTTACTCTTCTCCGTAGCTCGCATGTTTGATTATCTCTTGTGATCTTAATTTCATGTCCACGGTATATATATTTTTCCACAAGCTCCACTTCATTGTCTCCAATATTGATATTTCCACTAGGTACTAGATTGGTCATAAATTCTGTTTTTAATATGTTTATTTTAAGATCCACATTGGCGCATACTTGCTGAAGTTCATGTAACATTGTACATATCTCCTTGAGATTATCGGAAAACAAAACCATGTCGTCCGCGAACCTCAAATTTGTTAATCTTTGGCCGTCTACATTCCGGCCTCTTTTTTTTTATAATCATTCATTTTATAATCTTAGGAAAAGTGAAAGTGTAATTTATTTTAAAATAGCTCTTTAAATAGACCTAGTAAATAACACAAATATCTCCAGAAATAATAGGAATTTTTTAAAATTAGCAACAGCCTATAGTTCTGCATCATACAGCCAAGTTACAGACACGAAGATCTCGGTAAATTTATTGTATGGCCTGGATATTTAACAATGGACTATCCTGATTTTATTAACTTTTTTGATTTTACACTGATAAAACTATATTTTTATTTATTCCGCTTTTTCTTATTGTGTAACAAAATTCGGATCATTGTGTTTTAACAGATTTTGTTATTTATCAACAAAATTGCAACTAGTACAAAACACCAATGTTCATATATTCCTTTTTAACCTACTTCTTAAAAAAATGACGTGCTAAATTCATCCGATATATATATATATATATATATATATATATATATATATATATATATATATATATATATATATATATATATATATATATATATATATATATATATATATATATATATATATGAAGTAAAATGCGAACAGTAAGTGCAAACTTCGTTCCAACCATATCCTTTCCGTGTTAGAGGTTGCACAGGAACACAATTTATCCTATTCCACCACCATCGAGATGATGGCCTACCTGTACCACTATACCCAGAAGAAAGTCAAAACTTACCCTCCCCGCCACAGTGATACGGCAGAGGTACATGTTTCGTCTCTACTAGACTCTTCAGGGTACCGACATGCACCTGGCTGTGCATGCTTCCTACAACAGCATAATGTTGATATATCAACTGCTATTGCATCTCACACGGAGGAATCCGTGAAAGCTACATAAACATATAAACATCTACTTCTGGTATAATCGGAAATGCTACCATCTTGAAAATATTTTAGCCGATTTGCCCCCATCGATATTGACCAAATTTTCCTATATGAAATTTTCCATATATAGATCGAATTGGTTTCCAGTGGGACACCCTGTATATGTATATATGTACACATGTATGTATGTATGTATGTATGTATGTATGTATGTATATATATATATATATATATATATATATATATATATATATATATCTTCTTTTATGTATGTACGTTGATTACTCTTAAACGGAGGCACTGATTTGAGTGGATTTTTTTGCGTTATGTTCAGGACGTTATCATGATGATCCCATATGGCCGAAACTAATTCATCCAAGATAGCGCTTATAATATGGCACACAAAAAATTAATTTTGTCCGATTTTCTCTAAAGTTAGTGTGGGGAAGTTTCGAGGTCGTACATAACGAATATAAAATAATTTTTTAAAAATTCAATATGGCGGACTATTAAATTTTACATCTCTGGATTTTGTTCAAAATCGGTATAGGGGGGTTTTTCAAGGTGTAAATTACGAATTTAAAATTATGTTTAAAAAATTCAATATAGAGGATCTATTATAGCGAATTAAAAATTTAATATTTCTCGATTTTGTTCAACATTGTTACTGGGAGACTGCTAAGAGTATAAACAACGAATTTAAAATTGTTTTAAAAAAATCAATATGGCAGATGACGGTCTAAAAATTTTATATTTTCGAATTATGTCCAAAATTAGTACTGGGGGATTTTCGATGGATATCTTCTTTTAGAGATCTATGTAGTAGATTCTTCTTAATTTGACCATGAAATGACCCTGAAATGATCGCTAGCTGACTTTCGGGGCTAAGCAAACCACGAATTCGGATTAAACAATCTCAAAAATGTACGCATCTACTTCTTCAGATTTATTTAGTGAATTTTACTCCATTTGACCTTGAACCTGATGTGATAGAGGTTATCGTATCTCAGATATCAGGTGTCTAATTACATAAGAGTCTGCTCAAATAGGCATCCATTTTTTTTTTTTGCAGCCCTGTGTAATTTACAGAAAAATATTCGAAGAATTAGAAAATGTTTTTAAGTACATGGAGCCTATAATAAACATTTACCAAAATAACATTGAAACGTTTTCACTATTTTTGCTTTTTAATAACATTGTAAATTAATTGATCCCAATCAACACTTTGAAAGGTTTCTGGAACTGACAATGTTTGAGCCGGAAATCTTTCAGCATAACATCTTCCTGCCTTCAAAGAGTGAGACAGCGCTTCTCAATAAATTAAAACACATCAGCATACCCTGCATATTTTATCTTTACCTGTTTGTGTTTAGAATTAGTAACTTTTAAGTTTTTCGCACAAAAACCGATTTATCTCGAAAACCGTCAGTTTTATCGAACTAAATTAAATGTACCTTTTTTGAAGAGAATTGAACGAAGTATTTAAAAAATCAGTTTGGCTGCAAGTCCGTTCCTGACTTCTGTGATGATCTAAAATATCTACTGTAGTATAGTTTAATGAGTCTTTATGGCCTCTATAAAATCTTAAAATTTCATTAAATTGTACTAGAAATCGGTTCAAAATATAGATGAGGTAAATCGCTGGGTATCCCTTTAGGGCTCTATATCTTCATCAAGGGGCATTTTAGGATTTTTGTTCTATGATAAAGTAGGCTTATTTTGACCTCCCGATACATTAGGAGATACTTACCAGACAATTTCGAACGTACCCCTGTAGAATTAGCATAATTAGTCAGAACTAGGGCCCGGTTGTTTGAACGCTGAAGAACGTAATACTATTTTTATTTATATTTGAAAAAGTGTTGATAAATGGTAGATATTTAATTTTTTGGTACAGACATACCGATTTCATGCTATCCTTTTTCTATTTAAACGAGTATCATATGATAATCGGTACGTCAATTCTGAATACATAAAGTATGATATATGGTTGCCTGAATTTTTATTAATCTTATTTTCAATATGTAAACAATATCTAACAATATTTACCAATAAAAGTAAGTTTTTAAATCCTCTTTTTGTTAAAATTATTTATAAACTTCGCATTTATAGTAATTTTCCAACACTTATAAACACCGAAAAAAGTCGCGACAAGCAATTAAACTGAAAGACAAGATAAGTAAATATGTTTATGTCTGTCAAACATCAAAAAAGCGTCTCCCCCACCGACCATAAACAGCCTTCAAACAAATCTATTATTGTTTATATCTAGGGTATGATCGAAGCCAGACACCCTGTATAAATTGTTCAATCAGTATAATACTGATAGTTAATAATTTATGTGCTATTGCCTTTACCCGAAATTACATATATTTACAATATATCCTGGAAAAATAAAAATATATATACAATATACAGATATACCACATATTTCATATATACATACTTTGAACCGCGTCTAAATAAAATATTATTAATTATATACAAAAATTTATTTGAAATTAAAATAAATAAATGTATCCGTTTATTTACTGATTTATCTATTTTATGCGATACATGTCCACATATAAAACACAGTCGTAACGCCCGGCGTGTGCAGTTTGCGGCTCTCTTCTCCTTTGCTGCTTGTATCCTCTCACTACATCTGCTTCGCTCGGCTTCTGACGCGAATTTACGCATATTGGGCTATATTCCAAAGCATTTTTAGCTCATTTCAACGCATTTATACGAAAATCTGAGAGAGACGAATTGTAGTTCATAATCTCTACCTTCAAAATCCGTTTGGTAAATTCAAATTGGATTTATCAGGTTAATATGATGGCCTTGACACAAAAATGCTCTTAATTGTTTATATTGGAATTAGGCAAAAGTACTAATGCGAAAAATATCATCTCCCTCCTGTTCAAAGTACACATAATAATTATCATTTTCTAAAAAATCTTTGCTAAATATTGTAAAATACCAGAGATATGAATTTAAGGAAAAAAAGGGCTTTTTTGAGTGTTTTTCCAACTTCTTGGTGAATAATTATCAGATAGAGGTCTATAAAAACGTGATGCGATTCATTCAATACTTCCCAAAATATATTCAAAAAACCTAAAAAGACACTTTTTTTCATACGACTACCCTTCAAGTCATTGTTCAGGTAGTTTGCTGTTACATTTTTTTTGCAAAATTAGCATTTCTTTATGCTCTATTGATTGGGTAGTATTAGTTTGGCGCCGACTTAAAAAATTTCAATTTCGTGTAAAAATTTATAATATTATTTTTCGCTTTTTTAGAAGTTGGTTAAATTTTTTATAGAAATTTAATGAAATATTAGAAGCTAAAGTAGTAATATTGTTTTTTAATTAATCGACAAAAATAAAAATTTACGAAATAAAATTTTTTTTTTATTTTCTCGAGATTCTAGAAATGCCGGTTGGTTAACTCTTATACAGTGTCTGCGGAAAAGTCTGCACCATATGTAAAAAAATTTTATTCCTTTGGTTTTAAAAACATGATTTCTGTAGTTTGTTTTTGCATAAATAGAAATAAAAAAATAACCTCAAATATTTTACATATTGCCTTTACTTAACTCTGCAAATGTCATTTAAACGCCCGAAAATATAATTATTTGTCGAAATATAAGTAAAAGAAATAAGAAAAGGTTATTTATTTTTCCATGGCTATTATAAATCCAAAGTTCAGTACAAAAATGTTAACTTTTATTTTTTTACCATATTTTGCCAAAGTAACACTTTATTTTTCAGTATATAGAAGAGAAAATTTTACTTACTCTTTTATAACAATAGATAGTTTTTTCAAAATAGATGATGTTAAATAAGCTTGTGGACATTCTTGAACTATTTTTATAATTATATATTCGCTTCATGTGTGACAGCAACTCCAACTAATACATGCACTGAAGGACGCTATTTAAGTATATTGACATTATAATATAATGGAAAATCCCAATTGAAAAGTATATTTTTTGGTAATAAAAGTATAAAGGTTTATAAAACAAGCGAAAAAATTAATTTATTATTATTATATGTTTTTATTACTTCAGTTAAAAAAAAGTAAGTACAATTAATAAAAAAATAATCAAAACCCATTGAAATTTAGATTAAGTAATGTCAAAATAAAAAAGCTACAATTAAATAATAACGTGGAATAAAAATTATTTTATATTGTTGTGTACTTACCCTGAATGACCTTTAACACAAATAGAACTATTGAAGTAGGCATTTTATTACCTAAAATACGACTTTATATTGGAACTTCTAAGATGTGATATACCAGCACTATTAATTTTATACATTTATTTCTTTGATTTAATTTCCATTCTGCTACTCGAAATATATAAAATTTGCAGTTTTTTTGCTAGTATTTTTACAATTTACAATACGCTTGTTCATTATATTGTTTTTAATTATTTAAAAAAATTGACACGTGTATCTGATACGTCACAAGAACAAAATATTGTCCCGAAGTACTTGAATTCTCCGTAGCTAACACTAGTATTGTTTTTGCTTCTCCTTCCATGACTTTGCACTGAGCGAATACTAAAAATGTTTATTTATCAGTTAAAATAAGTGAAAAGGCAAGAAAACACCACTAATTTTAAGTTTAGCACAAGTTACAAATTTCCTTTTTCAGCGAAATTTTCCCTATAATTTCTAAAACCTAAAACTTCAACTCACAAGAAGGCTTAGAAACCAATTGCACATTTTAGACTTTCCATGATATAAATAACTAAATTAATGTCAGTTTTATGTTAATTCTCCATTTTTAACCGACTTCCGCAACGGCGGCACCTATTTGAATAATTTTTTTAACGTTATGTTCAGGAAGTTACTGTGGTGGTCTCATATTATTTTTGATGAAATTGGTGCAGTAAAGTCCAACATGGCGCTGACAATATGGTAACAAAAAAAATTAATTTGGTCAAATTTTCTCCAAAATTGGTATGGGGGAATTTTCGGGGTTGTACCCAACGAATCTGAAATTATCTTTAAAAAATTCAAAATGGCGGATCCAATATGGAAGACAAAAAATTACTTTTGTCCGATTTTCTCCAAAATTGGTAAGGGGGAGTTTTGGGGATCCCATATAACGAATCTAAAATTATTTTTAAAAAAATCAATATTGCGGACAAAAAAAAATCCATTTTGTCCGATTTTCTCCAAAATTGATATGAGGAAGTTTTCGGGGTCGCACATAACGAATCTGAAATTATTTTTAAAAATTCAATATGGCGGACAAAAAAATAAATTTTGTCCATTTTTTTCCAAAATTGGTATGAGGGGGTTTTTGGGATCGCACATAACGAATCTGAAATTAATTTTTAAAACTTCAATATGGAGGATCCAATATGACGGACAAAAAAATTAATTTTTTCCGATTTTTCCCAAAATTGATATGGGAAGTTTTTGGGATCGCAAATTACGAATGTGAAATTATTTTAATAAAATTAAATATAGGGAGCCAAGACGGTGGATTAAAGATTTTACATCTTTCGATTTTGTCTAAAATCAGTATTGGGGGATTGTTGCTAGCGTTAATTGCGAATTTAAAATATTTTTTGTATTTGCAAACTTAAAAACCAATTTTAGACAAAATCGAGAGATGTTAAGTTTTTTGTCCACCATATTGGATCCCCAATACTGATTTTTTTTAAATAAATTTAAATTCGTAATCTACATCTTCAAAAACCCCCTGTACCAATTTTGGACAAAGCTGAGAGATGTAAAATTTTAAGTCCACTATATTGAATTTTTCAAAAATAATTTTAGATTTGTTGTGTATGACCCTGAAAACTTTCCCACACCAATCGATGTATATACTTAAAAAAGAATACGTAACGATCAAATTCAGAACATCCTTCTTTTAAATTTCGGTTAAAAAGGTCATATTTTATGATAATTTAAGTAAGTTAATGAAAACAAGTACTGATCAAAGTTTTTTATTTAGTAATGAATGATACGAAAGGTTACTACAAGAAACAGCTTCTTAAAAAAAAGCAACCAATCTCTATCGAAGCACAAACTAGAGTCGGATACAAAGAGACAAGAGGTAAATACATTAATTGAAGGAATTGAGACAATTTGTCTTTTTCGATTTATTACGTAACTTTTGTTAGCACTGCACAGTGAGCACACAGTGGTTTTTAGCAGCTGATTATTATGTATTCGTGTAAAGAACATCAAGCATCTACGAATAAATGTAGTTTGGCCTTTGGCAGTCTTACAGAACAAAAAACAAAAGTGTATTTTCCCCATACATTTTATTTCTTTGAATTTTCTTTTAAGTATGAAAATTAGGCTTCCCAGAAAATCTGCAGAACTAATATTGTTCAGCTTAAAAATTGTAAATAAAAATGTTTCAATCATGCATCAACGAACGTTCAGACTGCATTATGGCATTAATAATCATCATAATGCATAGTGGTCAAATCACAAAAATGCCGCAACGCGAATTTGGCTTTTTGATTTAGTCACAATGCGTTGTGGCTTTTTTTTTCAAGTGTCACAATACGATTATCGCGCTGTGGATGATTTGAAGTGACCACAACGCGTTATGAACATTTTTTTCTCTCAATAGCCTTTTGGTTCTTTGAGCATAACATATACATATCGTACATTATAGCCATTTGGTTTCAAGACAGAAGAATACTTTTAAAATATAACCTTAACCAAGCGTTGTATCTTGTGAATATAAAAGCACTGATCGACTAGTTGACCAAATAAACTAGAAATTTAGTTAATATTTTTGAAATAACTGGTAAAAAAAAGGTTTTTAATTCGACCGATAGTTTCCGAAATACATGGGGTCAAAAGTTATAATTTTTTAACACTTTTTCTTTTTAATATTCATCTTAATAGCTTGATTTGCACTTAATTTGGTACTTTGTAGTTTTTCAAGATGATAAATCAAGATCTACGGTTTCATTGTGCATTGCAGAGAGCGCCACTTCCCCTACATCTAAAAATTCATAACATTGATGATAGCTGCTCTTACTGGTTGGTTGAATGCTCATTTATTTCCGGCGGATATTAGATAAATATTGATTTATTTCCAGAGGCAATCAAACACTTTATCAAGCATACAAATTCTTGACTAGAGAATCCATGTATATTAAACATGGACAACTATGAGCATTATTTATCAGCTGAAGCATTAAATTTCGCCAAGGCTTCTGGTGCTTACGTAACATCCACATACATCTGGAAAGCTACAGCCTCTAGATGTAGGAATTTTCGGATCCTTTAAAATCTACTACAATGCAGCTATTGATTTGTGGATGCTGAGAAACCCTGGAAAGTCAATAATCATTTACGATATTGGCAAACTTGTTGAATCTGCTTTCCTCAAGGTCATGACACCTATTAACATTATCAGTGCTTTTAAAAAATGTGGATTATTCCCATTCAGTAACCAACCGCTCATACCGAGACTGTGTTTTGCGAGATCAAAGACATACTAAACAAGAATATGCTTAAGATATGTCATCGACATCGAATGTTTCAGTCGTTAGTCTTCAGGCGTATTTGGCTACTACAAATCAGTTTAAATAAAATTTGTGGCGAGGACGTAGAAAATACAACAATGCAATATACTGGAAAAATAGGTTTATCTCGGCTTAATAATTTGTATAATACAATGGACTCTTGTGATGTAAGAAAGTTGGACCAGGGTCGCATTAATCCGCAACAACTTTTTAAACCCATTCCACAAATATGTAATTGGTCAACTTCATAGAGTAAATTCAGCATCTTTACTAGATCGCATGCAAGGCTATTCCGATAAGTCACTTAAACCTAGTGTTGGGAGTAACTTGTCTCGATCTAAATCACCTTTTCTGCAAAAGTCTAACATTCAGTGGCAAACATCAGAAAAAAAAATAAGTCACCAGGTTTTAAATCACTATTTTAGTTTAAAGATCCGGCAAAAGCGGGTCTAAGAAATTAAAAAAGGAAACCAACAACCACTGAAATCTGCTCTTCGTGGGAGATATCAAGAAAACAGTCTAAAATTATAGAAAAATATTTTAATTGTTTTAAGTCTGATATAATAGTTTTCTTTATTCTATCTTCCAAAAGCTGGATAATTTCATTTTGTATTTTATAATCGAGATAATGAGTCACACGAGTCTGAGCCTTCTGGACGCAAACACCGTGTTCGGCTAACACGTCATCGAAATTAAATATACATTCAATAAGTTTTAAAAAATTACCATTGTCAGATCGAAAAATTTTTTCATACTTCCCTCTTAATGCTAAACATTTCCTTGCTAGAAAATAAATAATATTAATTATGTGTTCAATTAAGGCCGTCCACCTTTTTTTGCGTTCAATTTCTGCTTGATTTATAAAGTCTACAGTCTTTCCTTTCAAAAAATTACTTTTTAAATCTAGATATTTCTTGAGGCTCATTAGATGTCCTACACTTTTTCCATGACGTTCTATGCTTCTAGACAAGTGCTGCCAATCATTGTAATTAATTTTATTATTGAAAGGCGTGACATCAACATTAAAAAATTTACAGTAAAACAAATAAACAGAATCATTAGATTTTGAGTATACAAGCTAGTCTCTTTTAACGGTTTCGCCATTTGATAATTTCTATATATAATATAAATTTGAAAACGACCTATTTTTATTATTCATTGGATACTAGACCGTGATCTATTATACATATTCTAAGCTTAACTAATATCACTTGAGGCCATAATGTAAGATCGTTTATTGCAGCTTCTCCAATTAGCTTTTTCACAGATGCATCGTCACATTCAGTGGGGTCGAGATCAACACCAACAATTACGGCGTCGTCGGTGGAGAAGGGTCTGCCGAAACGTCCTGGATTTCTTCTGTAACTAGATCTTCGGAAGCTGAATATGGGCCTGGTTGAAGAAACTTTTTAATAGAGCTAGTATTCTTTTTTCAAATTTATATTGCTTTTTCAGTTGTTTTTTGCAGCTCTATGCAGCAGAAAGTTTTTTTTCTTACCACCATCAGTATCATCAGACATCTAATAAAAATAAAAAATCTCAGAAAAACAATAATTTCCAATATGAACCAATCATAATCCTACTCTACTATACTATACTTACCTTTTACAAATCGTGAAACTAGATTAGTTGACTTAATAATTCAATGACACCGCACACACTTCAGATCTCCACACTGTTACTACCACAGAACATGGATTGGTCACCGCTTCTCGGTATATTCCGTGGTTACTGCCCAAAATCTACTACACACAGTCACGATTAAATAACTTTTTTTCCTGCAAAAACTTGCGAATTAAATAGCGAAAATGTTCTGAACAATGTATGATCTCTGTGCGTGAATGACAAATAAACTCCTGACAACAAATAAAGTTAACGGAGATATCAATAGTCTACGATAACAAGAGTAACAGGTACAGCTATGTTATGGCAGTCAAGTATAGCCAATGAAAAACGAAATTTCGGGGATTCTCCGATGATAGCGTGCAGTGGCGTCTAAGGCAGCGGGCGGCGGTCATTCTACTCACGCTCACGCGGGAAAATCAAATTGTTTAGATTTGTTTGGAGCTAACTGTTCTCGACAACAGCGCTGCTTGTGAGTATCAATGTATTTTATAAAAGCGCGACGCGCCCGATCTGCTAACTGCGCCGCTGCCCGCTATCGTCTAGACTTTAGTCTTTCTACCGCTGACGCCAGGGTGCACCCCTTGCAACCCCAGTAGGGCCACCCCAGGGTTTATTGTTGTGGTTAACATCTAGTGGTTCCTTTTACGTGGTACAGAATTTGGTGCTGTTATGGTAAAAACTTTTTAATTTATTATTTTTATGGCCTATCTTCAGAATCTTATTTGTATTGTATTATAATTTCTCAAGTGAGTTCTAGACGGCAGTATGATATTTGCTTTTAGTAGATGATAATCTTTTCCACGTTCAGATCCACGGAAAAGGTTGTTATTTGTGTTTTCTGGCTTAATAACAATATATATATATATATATATATATATATATATATATATATATATATATATATATATATATATATATATATATATATATATATACATTAAAGACAATTACATTAATAAGAATTTTAATTAACATATTGTAACGAACTTTAGAACGTTTTACTTTTCATATTATTAGTTTGTGTTTGTAGTTTGTAGGGTTTTAGGTTTATTTTCTATGAGTTCATAATTTATTGAATTAATTTCACTTTTGTTAATTTCCTCAGGAGACGTCTATGAAAGAAGGTCTGAATCTTTTTAAAGAATTCTATTTCCTTATTTTTAACATGGAACGCCTATGATAGGTCTAGGTTCCTTCTAGAAAATTAGGGAATCTTCCAGTATCGGCCAAAAGAGTATATAAAGGGTCCAGATCGACTTTCGTGGACAGTTTAGTTTGAGAGTGATTAAAATAATACAGTTGTGTATAAATACCGGCCGTCCGGAACAATACTAAAGGATAACTGAAGTGAACATTTGAAATTCTAATCGAAACTAAGTAATAAGGACTGAGGCAAGGTACTTAATATCACGGTATATCAAAAAATAACACTTTAATGTAGTCACACATCCAAGTGGATACTTTGCGAAAAGCAGATCACTCAGGAGGCTTCGATCACGATGAATTATTTCTTGTGTTATGTACTTAAAGTGATGTAGTGTAATAGAAAAAATGTCAACTAACGATTGGCTTTTAAATCTGTTGAAAGCAGCACACGTTCGAAAGATAGCCTTAGTCGTAAAATTTGTAGTGTTGGTAAATAGAATTGATAGTGATAACGAGCATAAAATGAGTTAAGTTGATCCAGGAGATTATTAATCAATTTTCTTGTTAAATAATTTGTAAAGGAAAATGAAGGAGTGGTACACTCTCCGCTGTTGGAGGAACAGAACGTTAAATCTTTTTAACAGGTTAATGTGATTTGGTTCCTGTTCCGGAAAAATACCATCCAGTTAAAATAAGAGCTATTTCAAAAATCATAGTTGAACATATTCCATTCTGTTCACATGCAATTGGTGTATGGAAGACCAAACAATTACATCATAATCGATTCCTGACGTAATAGAAACCCAGCCTTTTAAAGCACATTGGAGAATTTTTCTTATACGTAATATAAAAGTAAATTTTTTGTCCATATATGCTCCCAGGTTTGACCTGATTAAGGTGTTTTCCATAGAATACGATAAATTAAAAAAGTTACGCTATACAAGGAAGGTATTCGAGATGTACCTCAATTTTTTTTTTTTGATTTGATATTGGGTTATAGTGTATCGAAAAATATTATACATGTGTTTTTTCTTGGGCTCTAATCTGTCCATTCAAAGGAAGCAACGTCACATATATGTTTATAGAATACATCAATTTATGCTTAACTAACAACTACTTTCAATTCAAAGATACTTTTTATCAACAATTAGACGGTTGTGGGATGGGCTCTCTTATATCTTCGACCGCTGCAAAACTAGTCATGGAATACTTGGAAGATGAAGCCTTTAAAAAACTGATATAACTGTTGTTTTTTTTTTCCAAAAGATACGTCGATGATTGTCTTACAGCTGTATCTGAGGATCAAATAGATAATATTCAAAAAAACTTTTACTAATTTTCACGACAAATTACAATTTACGCGGGAAATTGAATATAATAACGAATATATATATATATATATATATATATATATATATATATATATATATATATATATATATATATGTTATATGCGAAAATACTATAGTTATGCGAAAATTATCTAAGTTTGTTCTCATGTAAACTGCTTACGCAGGATTTCGCACCCACTGCTTTATTCTTAGTATAAATTCATGGCATTATTTTGTAAACGACACATAGTACGTATTGTAAGTAGTTTTTCAATGATAAATGCCCTGCTATTTATTTTTAAAATATATTATTTTTGATTAGCATTTCAATTTAATTGGTCAAATATTGGGTTTATTTGACTCATGTGGTGTATATATATATATATATTGGTTATGGTAAGAAATACGGGTTTAGCTAAATGGGAAAAAAAATGCATAATTTAAAAAAAAAACAATTTCGGATTTTCAATTATATTTTTTTCTGACGTTAATGTTAAAGTTAGAGCGAAAGTAATAAACCTTTCTTACAGCAACTTTCAATGGGCTTAAAGATGACGCTATTATTTTTTATTTGACGTTTCGTCGTCGATCAACCATCATCAACTTAATTATTTAAATACGGTCCTGATTTTCTAACATTGAATTTTAAAAACCCTTTTTTTTTCTAAATTCAGCAATGTATCATGTATTATGATTTACTTACATTTTGAACCTTTTTTGACCCTTATTAAGAAATGTTTAAAGTACAGACCTGTAAATTTCCAATGGATAATGATGAATAATTTTTTTAAATTAATTCTAATCCCGAAGATTACGCCGAAGAAACAAACAAGCAAATAAACTCTATCTCTTTATTATATTAATATACATAACACAAGATTTTCTTAAAATATATCTTTAGTTTTATTTCTTGGATTTTATATGACTTTTTGAAGTTAAAACTGATAAATTTTCGATCCTCTTCTAATTGCTGGTATCGTTTTCTAATAAACCTATTAGGAATATTTTGAACTTGGCTTAACTTTCTTGTTCCTTGTAATGTAGATACAGAGTATGTCGGGATACTGTTGACAATTTACTGCTAAATATTATTTACCAAGATAAATTGATAGATTTCAAAATTCAAAGATTACCCGTGTGAGTAATACCTCAAATACAGGTGAACGGAATTCTCGAAGAGTCATCGTGTGGATAAAAAAAAATAAAGAAATATATAATCTTATTATTTATGTACCAACAATTAATAAACAATAGGAAACAACAAAAAAGTGTATATAACTAAAAAAAGTTTAATCTTACGCAACTTATTAGAAAGAATATCTCTGCTAACTATCTGAGTCTTCGTCAAATATTTTTTTATCAGGTAATTTATCAAAACGCTCCTGAGTTTTCTTCCAAATATTCTGCTTATTGTCATTACTAGGCAGAGATGTAGTCTGATCAATGGAAGCGCCGATACCGGTGTTACCAACAGTTGATTTTAACTGAACCTGAAACATTATATATTATGTTGAAATTATGAAGATTAGTAAAAAGATATGTCTTTTTTACATGTATTTTTCTACAAACTAAATATTGTACCAACAAACTGACATTTTAAAGTATGCGGTTAAGTCTTTTCAACTTTTAGATTTCATCCGCCTCTATGGTATATCACCTTGAGCTAGAAAGGAGGAGAGAGGACATCACGTAACAAAGGGGGCTTCGGGTCCGCTCTATTGTTCTTACACAGTCATATAAAATGAAATAAAGGGCCAACCTCGGAATAAATAAATAATATAAGACAGCTAAATTTTTGGCCTAAATCTATGTTTTGACGTTCTAAAGCCTTGCTAAAAAGTCTTATCCAATCTCGTGATCGCGAGTCAATTCAAGGTCAAAGCTCGCGAAAATAGTTTTTTCTTGTTTTATTAGAAGTTATTATAAAATTTGTAGATCATAAAATTCTCTACATTCATTGTGTTCTCATTTTTTTTGTGCCATCATCTGTTTTACAGATAAAGTGAGATAAAGTAGGGCGACGCATAAGCTTATAGAGGATAATCCTATGTAAAGTGCGGAGCAGATGTATAGTTTATGTTACTAAATTAATTGTTTAATAAAAATATCCCACAGATTCAAACGGCTTTCGTACTCCCTTCAAGGGAAGTGCAACCGTTTTAATTTCTCTGCCAGGCGTTGATGGATAATACTGGCAGCAGAATCGTGTCTCTCCTTGTACTCCGATGCGGCAAATGCTTGGCATCCTTCTATTATGTGGTGGATTGTCTCTGATGTTCGACATGCATACCTGCATTAGACGTCTTGGATCGAGGGGTCTCTAATTACGGGTTTCAGATAATTTAACGCTGTTGATTTATAATAATATTTTTATTGTTATTATCTCATATACTAAGCCAAACAGCTTTGTACTCTTTTCAGGGAACATTCTCCAGATATACTGAGATATTATAAGGATGGGGCTCTGTGGGGGGTCCTTTGCATGTTGTTGGGCCCTAGATGACGTTATGGTCCTCTACATTCCCCATAAGCTTCTGGACAGTTCGAACGGATCCAAGAAACACTGCCTTTTGCAATACCTTACACATGAGTTCACCAAGGACCAATCTCTTTATATTAAGCAGAAGACTTCTTCGGTACTACACCGGTTGTAGATAGAATTAAGGGGATCGTCCGGATGCTATTCGCCTCTGTATTTGGCGATCTTCTCACCACCCCTTAGATTGTTATTGTAAGGGATAGCGACTTCTACTAGTGTTGTTCGTTTGTATGTTTTATCTACTAAAATCAGGTCTGGTCTGTTATATTAACTGTATGATCCGTAAGCACAGTTTGATCCTAGTACAGGTTGAACTCGTTATTCTCTAGTATAGGCTCCGGGCTGTACTTATAGTATAAAATGCGGCATTTGTCATGGCCGAATAACATTCCTATCTCCTGAGAGAACTCCTCCACGTTTTTAAGCGTTGGTTTCAGTTGACTTCTGGTGGTAGCCAGCAATTTAGGATCATGCGTATATATAGTGTTATAATCTCTTCATATTGTTCCTAATACTGAAGCCGCACCTGGTGGAATTTAAATGGCGTGATAGTGGGTTCATGGCAAGACAGGACCATAATGGATTCAATGAATCTCCCTGCAATATTCCCCTTCGTATCGGGATTGTCTGTCTCGGTGTTGTCGCTAGAAGATATCTGCATGTGAATCAGTAAGTAAACCATACCACTGAATCCTTCTCTAGTCGAAGTAATGCCTCCCCGCTTGGTAACAGCCAGTTAATACTTCATAGTTCAAGTCCAAATCGTACCTATTAGACATGATATCTATTGGTTTTGATATCGATTCTATTGAAATTGTATCCAGAATCTTCACATGTCCAATAAAATTTCCAGATCTGATCTTTTCAGTTTGGAACAGCTTGAAGACATTTGTTGCCGCCGCCCTCATCATGAAGTGACGGGAGGTTCAGCATTACCTGTATTGCGGCGGTGGGGTATCATGGTATTGCCCCTGTAATTCCTACACAGACCAATCTTGAAATTTTTTTTGAGCTGCTATTTGTGAAGGCAAATTAAGCATCAAAGAATTCATTCCACTGGTGCGGTATTATTCCTAACAGAAATTTTTAATAAGTAACTTTTTTAACTCACATAAACGCATAACATTAAAATAGCATCATATAAAACGACAATTTCATCGTTGAGATGCCTTTAGTTTTTAGTAACATTTTTTCTGTACTATACTTATATGTATTCAAATAAATTAGAAAGTATTTTCTTTGTTGTCCTAATAATAAAGACGTGTGAGTTTAAGTGAAAATTGGCACCATTATAAATCATTAGTATATTAATTAATACTTTTTATAAATTTATAAGGACATAATTCCATTCATATTGTATTCATTAATTAGCAAAATCTAAGAATTTTCGATAAGTAAGTAATATTCTAATCCGACTCAGTTAAAATCGCCATATTGTTACTATTTTAAGCTCTATCCAGTGATATCGTTTTTCTTAACATTATTAAATAACCATGGCATCTCCTTTTGTTTATACATTGTTAAAAATAACCTTAAATTTAATGTACGTCCCCTAATAAAATTTAATGATTTTGTAACTTAAATCGTGAATAAGTTACATGTACTTCGATGTTAAAGCTTTGTACATTAAATTTAATTAAATGCTACCTTAAATTTCAATAAAACAACTCAAAAAATTCCAAATTTAATATATTATCACACTAGATTTAATGTAAAAATTATCAAATTACCTTAAAATTAATGTAAAGCTTTTACAGTGTATCCAAGGAAGTTATAGGGAATATGGAAACCAACTAAAATAGACGAAATGCCAAAAAAGCCCAACATGCAGAAAATAAGTGTCATAAATTGACATCAAGTGGCTATGTGAAACAAGCGCAGAAAAAATTTCATAGCAAATTTGTTGTACGAGGTTGGTAATATGAGAACCAAAAAACAGAGCAGGATTTTGCGAAAGTGCGGCATCCCGGTGTATTCTTTGTATTTAATGTGGTCGTTTGTCATCGTCCCGACGCTTGAAATTCTCTTAATTTTTTTTTGTTGTGCCGTGTAGTGACACTAGTTAAATTTCGGAATTTATATTTGTGTATGTTATCAAGACATTTGTGTAGACTTTTTATGCATACAATGCATCAATGTATGGTATTGTTATGTACATCTCGTTAATTCATTATTTTCGGTAAGAATGTTTTTTATATTTTGGTAATTATTTACATTATTGTAAATGTTGGGAAAAAAATTCAATATTTACCCCTAATTTCGAGGACGTAGAACACGATTTTGGCTTTGATTTTTCACTATTATTTCTCACTTTCTCAGAAAGCTCAAGAAATGCCAAGCGTCATTTCATCAAGCAATTTTAATGCTGAAGAAAAACCGAACATGCATATATTTTTTTCAATGGTACTAGTTAAAATATTATGTATGTAATATATTTCAGCTATTTTTGCACAAATTCTAGTGAATAAATTTTTAAAAACTTGTATTTTCAACAAAAAACCAAAAACACGTTCTAGAAAGGTCATCGACCATCAGACTCGTAAAAACGACTAATATTCGTTTGACACATTGCTAGATGTAAAATATTTTCTGTAGTATAAATAAACAATATAGTTCAATTTTTGTAATGTTTTATACAATATCAGGGAAAAATTAATTTTAACCACCTAAAATTTTTGTGTAGTTTAGGTTTAGCTAGATTTTGGTTAATTTGTAAAACTGAAACTAATCTGAACTAACCTAAATTGATCTAGACTTATATTTTCGTAATATAAACTATAAAATTTATCCATTACAGTTAACAACATAGTTTAATTCTTTTAATGTATAAAAAAGGGTAAAATTTATTTTAACCACCCAAAATTTTTGATCAGAAATCACGTGAAGGCGGGACAATCTGTGAAAGAAAAGAATAAATGTGAATTTCACATAAATCGTATTGGCAATATGGCAACAGCGCTAATTTTTTGGGTTTTAGGAACGAGTCACACTAATATTTAATGGCGGTAGCCATTTTGTTTTAATTGGTTTTTTGATAATTTTTTTGATATTTCCAATAAAAATGTGCAAATTTATGAATTTTTATATAATACAGAGTGATATTTGTAGTTGTAACAAAATTTTAACGATTTAGTACAAAAAATTGAACCTAAAGTGAAAAGTGCTTTTCACTGGTTTTCCGCAAAACCGAGGAAAAATTATAGAAAACAGAGGTCGGAATCGTGTTCTACGACCTCGAAATAGGGATAAGCACCGAAATTTTTCAAGAAAACGTTGTTTTACTAGATTTCCCATAATGCCAATTTTTACCCAGAGGATTATATTCAAATCTATTTATGTCTGTATTTGTTTTATTAATCATTTAATAACGAACTCTAAATTGTACTTTTTCCAATACAATAACATAATAAAAGGCTGCTCAAGTCCATTCCTGCCCCCTGACCTACTGCGCAAGTACATTATAACCACTTTAAGGGGAGTATAGCTTTACATGCCGGACCGAATTTATTTAACGGTATTTCCCTACCTTTTACCCCCTCCAAATTCCTTGAGTATATCTAAATGGTATATCATTTAATCACGTAAAAATATCAGTTACCAAAAAAGCTACAAAAAAATTATTGGAAACCCCACTAAATCGGACAATGAAAAATTCCTTGCTTCTGAGAGTCTCCCAAATACTAATTTTGAAGGAAAAGGGACAAAAAAAATTAGTTTCTTATAATGAATTTTAAAAAATTTATTTTAGATTTGTAATAGAAGCCCCTGAAAAGCCTCCAAAACCAACTTTAAAAAAAAATTGAAAGCTCCCCTCCCTATTATTAAAAATTAATTAAAAGTGCTTAAATGGAAATATAAAAACTAATTTATTTTAAAATATGAAACGTAAATATTGTTAAAATAAGACAATCGTGCATCAACATCAAATAATCATTAATAATACATTTTAAAAAATATTAAAAACAATGTAAAAGTAAAAAAAAAAAATAAAAAATGCCAATTCCGCAACTTTAGTTGTACTTACTGGTTCTAAAGTTCCTGTTCCATCTTTTCCTAATGATTGGCCTTCTTTCCATCCCATTTTTGATAACAATTTAAAACCTTTATTCTCTGATGAAATAGATCTAAAAAAAATTGTTGAGAATAAACAAACACGGTGATATAACTAATATTACTAGTTTTCAAACTACAGAATGTAAAATTGAAAAAATGTTTTCTTTCAAAGTTGTACCACTCTTCTTTCAATTCTGTTTTTTAAACATGTCTGAAAATACTTGAGCAATTTGAATAAATTTAAATTGTAGAAAGTACTTATACTAGTGTGAATTTTAATTTAGACCTTATATTTCTGGCTACGACGTATGTGCATGAAACTCATTTCTGGCCTACTAATGAATTGTAATTGTAAATCCCGGGTTCATGTTTTTCGGAGAAATTTCTTTCCTACGAGCTGTGTAATATCAAGTTTTATATCCCAGAAATAGGTACTATGCAAACTGCACATCTTGTAATATTTGTGGCATATCTGATTGTGTGTGAATTTACTCTAGCAAAAGCGCTACATGGCAAATTCAACTGCAATTATATATTCTAGTGAATTTTAATATTTCTATCTTGTGTAGGCTAGAAATATACTTCACATATGTAACATGAATTTATTTCAAAACGTTTATTTTTCCTATATTTTCCTTTCAGGATCACTTGGTTTTCTGTCTTCCTCCTATCTTTATTATATGTAGTTATCAAATATTATAGAAATAAAATGGTAAACACTAGGGAAAGGAAAATCAGTTAAGTAATGCTTATCAAACAGATAAACTTACTCGTCCACTGAAGCTATCTGAGTTTTTTCATATGGATTCTGGCTTCCTACGGTTTCCCTTCTTTTCTGTGCTCTATCTGTATATCCAGTTGCTACTTTCGTCGATTCTTCAGTGGAACCCAAAAGTCCATGTTGTTTTCTCAGTCTTCTTAGCTCAGTTTTATACTGTTGATTTATGCTTCTTTTATTGTTACTTGTGTGTACTGGTAGATCTATAGATGATAAAATGATATTAATAAAGTAAAAGTAACACACTATCACTGGAAAGATAGTATTATAAAATATCATCTTACAAACAAGTAGAAAATAGAATCATGAAAATCCATAATACCATCATAATTTAAATGTTAATATTACTTTTAAAAAAAAACTTAATTAAGTCTGAATTGAAATTTTTAAGAGAGTAGCCGTTTATACATACATACCCTATTTGTCTTGTTTACAGTACTTCAAAATTTCATCTCGGCAAAAAAATTGAATTAACTCGTAAATATTTTCGTGCGATTATTTTTCACTACTTTCGACCTAGTTTATCTCAACAAGAGTGCACTTAGAAAAACCATTGTATACCGCTGGTTTAGTGAATTCAATCATGACCGCCCTTCACTCACGGACGAATCACGTGAAGCTCGTTCGAAATTAGTTGTAGTGCAAGAAAACATCAAAGCCCTGCGTGAACTGATAATACAAGATCGTCATATAACATAATGTAAGATTGAGGCATCAGTGGACACTAGTAACACTAGCGTATATAATATATTGCATGAATATGTGACCGTGAAAAACTTATGTTCGCGTTGGATCCCGCATAATTTTACGATCGCTCAAAAAAAAAGGTTTGTGTTAATTGGTACAACCAAATGTTCAAAAAATGCAATCGCGGTGATTCATAAAACATTTACCATATCGTGGCAAGTGACGAGTTCTGAATTTATGCCTATAAGCCCGAAACTAAACAGTGATCGACTGTATAGGTCTTAGATGATAAGCCAAGACTAACAATAGTTGTTCGAGCATAAAGCACTTCGAAGCAAATGATGTTTTTTCGGAAAAAACGGTCGTGTCATAATCGTAGCTCTAGAGAATCATTTGTTTGTCGGAAGTCTTCGGAGAATTGAAGAAAATCAACCGGATACAATGAATCATTCTACACTATGATAATGTGAGCTCTCACACATCGGCTCAGACAAGTGACTTTTCGAGCGTTCAAGACTTGGAATTGATGGGTCATAACCAATGCTGCCAGATATTGAACGTGTCTAGAACCATATTTTTGTGTGATAATTTGGATTTTATTTTTTTAGCCAAAAAAATTATTACGATGAAACGAATTTGAAGTTCTTCTTTTAAAGAAGAACCAGAAAATACAAACCGAATTTGTAAAAAAGTATTCTGATCTATATTGTATGTTAAAATGTAATATTTTCTATTGTTCAAAGACTGCTATGTAACACACACCTCAGCCACTTCCAAATCCTTGATAATTTGTTTGATCAAAAATATTTCGTTTAAATTCAATATAATTATAAATATTAAAAAATGATTTGGCTAAAAGCACAACCCATTATATACTTAACTAAGCGGCGAGAATCAAAAATATAATAGTGGCAAGGCTGACATTTTATGTATGCTTACTTCACCCAGGAGCCCTATCCTTGAACTGGGGAACGTGAAGTGAACGGTTAAATCCCATGCAAAATGACGAATTTGTATTCTTGACGTGTTCATCATTCATATCCCTGTTCGCCCGGTGGAAAACAAGCGATCAATGAAAGGAGTTACTAAACATGGGCAAATGAAATGTTCGCCGCTAACTTACATATTTGGGAATTAGTATTAAAAAATATTATTATATTTTTGGTTGATAAAAATAACTCATTATTAAAAAAAGCAATTGTTTGATGAACCGTTTCTTCAAGACGTTTTATTTTTGAATAAACAATTGCGATATTAATTAGGTGGTACCCCGATATTTTTTTAATTTTTAATTAAAATATCCTTCGAAAGTTGAATATATCTCACAAACTTCAAGTAAATTTGAGATTACAGATATACAAAATTATTACAGGAGATTTCGTTAATAATATAGTATGAGCGTGCTATTTAAAAATGTATTTCTACGGCTAGTTCTGTCTTTGGATTTAACATAAATACTTGTGTCCATATGTACATAACAACCGAGTATCTTAGTTTTAAACAGTTTAGCTTAACATAATTCTGTTCATCACACAACTTATAATAAATATGAGAAATAACAATTTGTAAGAGATTTTAAACTTTTATTTAAGTAAGTAACCAATTTTATATTCAAATATTGTTAACTACAGCATTTCACTTAATTTGGCTGTGTTAAACACTACAATTAAATAAGTATTATTATGATTATAATTTATTGGGACATATAAATATGAACCCTACAGGCTAACGAACGAGGTCCTTCTGCATAAAAACGTTATTTATGGTACATTTGAGCTTCAAGCTTCTACAAATATTTACAAAATAAAAAAACTATATTAAAAGTTGAACGTGAGATCTGCCTTTGGTTTCGGTCCCTAGTCTTACACAGTTGCCAGGACAGCAAATCTTGCAGTAAGAGACTCAATGTTTTGTGAATCCATACAATAACTGATTGGATGGTTTATGTAGTGGATTAATAGAATGATAGCTTTTGGTCATACTACACAGAGCTGTAATTTTCGCAGCTTCAAGGTTTATCAGTGCTGGCTTTCTGCGGTTACCGTATAGGGGGGGGGGGGCATGTATTCCAATAGACATCAGTATATTGCTTTGTATATATGAGTTGCTGTCTTTCTTGATATCCTTTTTTCTTTATATATTGGACTACTTGGCTATATAGTAAATTTAATCGAGGAAAAGTACAAATATTTTAATGGCAATCAATAACTTCACAAAAATAACCACAATGACAATTTTTTTATTTTTGATGATTAATTTGACGTACCAAAACTACTTTTTGGCCAAAATGGCGAAAATGCACACTACGGACATTATCGGTGTCATCCATTTTATTTTTTGAAATCGGTGGGTTTTAGCACGTTCATATCTGGCAACATTGCTTATTTAACAATACGGCTTTTACTATCAAAGTATGAAGTGAAAGTTCACATTGGCATTCACATCATGCTTTAGAGGATACGGGCCCAATTCGCTTACTTTCCACCAAGCAAAGAGGGATATAAATGATAAATGCGCCGAGAATACAATTTTCGCCATTTTTCATGGCATGTCACCGTTCACTAGACATTCCCTAGTTCGAGGATAGGGCAACTGATTTGGCACCCAACGATTCCTGGTTGTTCAGGTATATGAAGAATAAACTGCATGGCCATTGATTTTCTACGCCAGAAGAGGTGGTTGATGCGCTCAAAAATCATGTTTTGAGGATACAATCTTCATACTGGCAAAATGCTTTTCGGACAGGGTCAAACGCCTACAAAAATAAGAGGTGTGGCTATAAAATAATGAGACTATTGTTGTAAAACATTTTAATTTAAATTTATAGATAATTAGTTATTATCACCTTCAATATACTCCCCTCTTCTATCCCTACAATGCTCCACGCGAATTTTATATTGTTCGAAACAGTGCTGGAAGTCTTCTGTGAGCCCATTCAGGAAGCGCGCCGCTTGTTTTTCATAGCTTCAACGGACTGAAATCTTGTTCCTTTTAATGCAGATTTGACATTATGAAACAGATCAAAGTCATACAAGGTCAGGCGAATAAGGCGGATGGTCTAACACTGGGATATAATACTCGGCTAGAAACCTCTTAACAGACAATGCAAAATGAACCGGCGCATTGTCCTAATGGAGTTGTTCTTTTACAATTCGGGTCTTTTTTTCTTTCACGGAGTTGGGCAAGAACGTCAAGGTAGTAATATTGATTAATTGTTTGACCTTCGGGAACGCAGTGAAGTTATACAACCCATGAATATCGACAAAAACATTCACCATCGCTTTGAATCCTGATTTGACCATTCAAGCTCTTGTTGCTCTTGGTGAAGTTGGGAAAAAACAAAGTTCGTCACAAGTTATCACTCTTTCCAATAAATCCGGGTATTTTTTAATGGCATTCAAAGTGGCAGTACAAACATTTTCGCGAGCATCTTGTGGGAGAAAAGAAAGGCACCATTTTCGCACACAATTTTTGCATGTTAAAAATGTTATGTAAAATTTTCCTAACGCATTCTTTATCAATTCCAACAGTTTCAGCAATCGCAAGAATAGTTAACCGACGATCAAATCGAATAAGATTAGAATTTTTCAATATTTTTACCCGTTTTTGAAGTGAAAGAGCGACCCGGGCGTGAGTCATCTTTAACGTCTTCTCGGCCATCTTGGAAACGCTTAAACCACTTCAAAACTCGCGCACGTGATAAACATTCATTTCCATATACTTCTTTTAATAAAAGATAAATTTTAGTAGCGGTCTTTTCCATTTTATGTGAAATTTCACGAAAATTCGTTGCTCTATTATTACACTTATCAGTTTTTTTTTTGGCAAAACAAAAAAACAGCTCTTATACAATTGTAGGGCACAGCCAGACTGATTTGTTTACAGATAGATGCCGCATTCGAAAGAGAAGGATTCACGCTACACAGCTGTCAGTCATTCGTCTTTGGCAAATGCACACTTATTCTGTAGAAGCCTCAGTCTCATTATCTTATAGCCGCACCTCGTATACTGATCATCACGGAGAATATTTTGAAAAATCAAAACATTTTTAATGATAAATATGTATTTTTGTAAGACCCGAATATAAACGGCTACCCTCGTATTGCCGATTAAAATCCCGTAAGGGGTATTGTACCGGTACGTTTCTAATATGTAATTTTTCTTCAAAAGGAAAAAAGGTCAACTGAAATTTCATTTACATGATTTGACAAATGCAAATTAATTTTTTCGACTGACCTACGCTGAGCCTTTTTTCCCTGAAAAAAAAAACAAAATTTTTCTTAATCTATATACCAAATGTTAGAAACAAGCACAGAAGATTTTACAACATCGACAATTTTGTAAAAATGACATGTATTTGAAAAAAATTTTCCCAGGTTTGCAAAAACGTGGTTTCAAAAAAATTCCGTTTAAAACTTTAAGTGACTATAATTCACGTTTAACTATGAAAAATGTAGTTGATAGTTTAGTGGTGGCTTCAACTGTTTTACTAGCATTACATCAGTACGTATAAGAGCAAACTGCAATTTAATATCTGACTCGTTTTGAAGCACCACCAGTTGGTTCGGTCGAACTATCGCGTTGTAGTGGCTTACATTTTGATCTTATAGCTAGGAAATGACAAATTGTTCAAATGGCAAAGATACAGCTTTTTTGATATCCTAAATTTCACCTAAGCTAAAAAAAATAAATTTTTGAACCAGCTATATTAAATATAGTAAAATTATTCAAATTTGTAATAAAATAACTGAGGATTTAACTAATGATTGGATTATGTGAAAGCAAGTTTTCTCTCTTGTTTAACATCCGTTAAGTTCCACAGATACCTACAATTCCAAATTACATCACAATTACTTTAATTTAGAGTATTATAAAAAAAGGATTATATTAAAGATTTCTAAAGAAATACTAACGTCTGAAAGCGAATTCCGTTCGTTGTTTTTAAAAGTTTTATTTTGTTTTTATATCGCAAGATGTACTGTACATTAAAAAGTAAAAATATAATAAAAACAAAAATGTAAGTGATTAATTATTAAAAGCAAGCCTTTTATATTCAGAAAATATCCCCATGGTTAAACTTACCTTTTTCATCTTCTATTAACAAACCAGGTTCACAATGACCACACGTTTGACTTCCCTCATGTATATGACATAAAAGAGTGGTAGCACCCATCTGAATTTTACTACCATGAGGTACTTCAATAGGTTCGCTCTCTTGCTTGGAAGCCGAAATTCTTTTTCCATTTAGTACCGTCCCATTTCGCGAGCCCAAGTCGGTTATCATATATTTAGACCCTTCCGCGTCGTAGGTTACTTTCAAATGATGTTTGCTCACATTAACATCGGGTAAACACACCGAGTGGTTGCCTTCGCGACCTATGGTTCCTCCATCACATGTAATTATGAACAATGAACCAGGTTTAATTTTTGGAATTTCAGTTGACTCCACTATTAATCTCATACAAGGAGGCCATTTCTTGCAGATATCTGAAAAGCGGTGTAATTACTTCTACAGAATAGATATGTAACATAGATGAACTTGTTCACTTTGATGCCTTTTAGATGATATATAATACATACAGGTTTATTCATCCTATTTTGACAACTAGTAATAATTTTATTACATCGTCAATAAAGTAACAATACTTCCTACCACCCCTCCCAAAACTAAATTTTAGAGGAAACAATACAAATTACCTGAAGATGAATAAGAAGGTATTTTTATTTAAATAAATGTATATATAGGAGAAACCAACTAAAAAACCTTTTGTTATAAAAACAGGCCTGCTTTGTTTTAGTTAGGAATCAATCAGCGTATTTTTATTTTCTTGATACCAGAAATTTTCTAAATTTTTAACTAGCGAAATTATTAAACGCGTGTTGTATTACCGCATTGCTTAATGAGATTTGTTTAAGGATTAAGATCAAAGTTTTCTTGATTATTATTGTATGTTTAGCATTCATTTATATGTTTATACTGAAAGCTTTTGATTCGATTTATCACTTTATAAAAGAACGAAGATAGGAACAGCATTATTCAAAAATTCAGTCAAAATTACTTGTTAGGTATTGATATAAAACTACGATTTTGAGAAATTAGGAAGATAATAAGTACAGTTTTCAGTGAAGAGAAGCAAAATACATTTGATATTTGAGAGCTGTCAAAATTAATATGAACACCCAATAAATATTATAACAATAATTGACAACAATGAACAGAAATGTAAATATAAAGTAAAAAAATGTTAATCATTTTACTTAATAAACATAGCAATAAAAACAACACAGTAAAACATTATCTCAAGCTAAGGACTCAGAAACAAGAAGCCGGGAAAGAACAATGCGTTATACGACTGACACAAACGAAGAAGACAACTGGCAAACAAAATGACGTATTCTACAAATTTTAATCTTTAGTGAAAGATAGTGGGAATCATGACAAACGCCCTTGTTGGGTTGTACAGCTAATAATGATGGTAATGATATTTTTATATAAAAATATATATTTTTTAAATTCTGGTTCTATCATTCGGTGTAGCTTTTAGTTTTCGATATTTACAGAATACGAAGACAGGAGCTTCATTTCAAAATTTTCCTCAGTTATTAAGAACTTCTCAAAAGTAACAGTGTTATATTTCAAAAAAAAATAAATAAATAAATGCAATTTCACGTTATCTTTCTTCATCATGATGTTCTTATAACAAATATTTGTAATCCAGACTAGAAATTTTGCAAAATCAATTATTTTTCATTTTCTACAGTCAATTTAATGAAAGTACTATAAAGGATGCACAGGATCGAACCACCTACCCGTCGCCAAAAAAAATGTGTTATGAAAGTACTTAAATGTTCTGATTCTATGAAATACAAAACCATAGCTTACAGGACAATAATAAGCTTTAACTGGCGTGTTAACTATTTAAAATATTTTTTAAATAAATAAAAATTATTCGTCGTTCGGACCCGAGAATGCGATCAGAGGTTAAAATACCATCTAATCTTAAATAAATGATAAATCTGTAGCATTATAAAATGGACTTACGTAATGTGCCCTCTGGTGAGACCGCAGAACCGACTTTTTCCTCAATTTACTAACAAAGGGAAATGGAAGTATGTATTAAGTCAGTACTAACCAGAATAAATCTTATTGCTTAAAGATGGATGTTAAATCTGAATGCATCAAAATTTTCAAACTTGGCTCAAAATAAAATAATCAGCCTTAAGCATCCTTAAGGGGAAAAACTAGTTTTTCACGAGACTTCCCTGGTAATGATTATGTGATAACATTAGCGGGATCAAACGACTTTACAAATAGAAGAACTCCATGTCTAACGGCCGAGCATCCGTCTATCAAACAAAGACAATACAGATGCGACAAATACAGGATGCAGAAATGAAATACACCTTAGTATGCGCAACCTAATTTAAAAGGCGGTTTTTTAAGTCTTTGTCGCGTCTGTGTCTGATGGGTGGGCGCGACCTAAAGGTTATAAACGATAAAATTAAATATGTGGGTCACACAAATATTGTCCTTGTGTCTGAGCTTTGCAAATATAATTCTGAACTTAATTTTAACCTAATTCTTTGACTTAACAAAATGATATATAATTTTAACTGTAAAATTTGTAATTATGATACAAAACTTTCTCAGTATATAGAGAGTATTGTTCTTTTCTTGCGTTAACCATTTGGGGTGGACCACATGGCTGAAATGTTTATGAGTAGTAATATTATCTCTGCGTTTCCTGGAAAATCTGTGAGGCTAAAATCGCAAAAAATGAAAATTTTATAATGAAATCTGGTAATCCTTCTAAGGCATCTTGGCAGATTGTAAATACATTTAGGCACGAAAATATTAAAAAAGACGATGTTAGTTCTTTGAATTCTAATAACTTTAATGATTATTTTGTTAATGTTGCTTCCTCTATAATTAGCAGTCCTAAAAATAACAACTCTTCTAATTACTTTTTAAATAAATTAAATTTAAATAATTTGCCTAAATTGGATTTTTGTAGTGTAACTTACAGTGAAATATCATTTATTCTCCCCAAAATAAACATAGCAATGGCTACTATGGTATTAACACTAATATAAATAAAAGTATAGCTAATGTAGAGGTGTTTCCCTGGACGAAACTTATAAATTATTGCTTGGAGAATGGTATTTATCCTTCAGTATTTAACCTTTCTAGGGTAAAATATTTCCTCTTAAATCAGAGATTTTCCTCCCTAAGGGAGTTTTATCATTTTAATTTTAATTAGTGTTATGTCAGTTTTTGTTCTCTTTTATACATGGTGTATCACTCCAACTCCTGGTATTTGTGTATATAGTCAATCTTTATTCTAGTGTTTTATTTGTATATGGCATATTACTGATTATAATTTAGTTTATAGATCTAGGTTGACGTATGTAAACATTTATGTAAAAGCATTATTAAAATCTTGACTTTGACTAACGGCTGTGACATAATTTAATAATTTTTATTTCTTACCCCTTCAGGGTATACTGTATATGTTTTGATGGTTTACTGTCTGGTATCTAGTCTATAGCTGTAACATCCTGCTGATACATTACGGAACAAATATTTTAAATAATCAGTTGTCTTCTGTGAACTTCGCCTTATGCTATTCAAAAACTTTTGTACACGCCATGCCACCCTTCGGATAGCACTTATTTAATGTTTCCAATGGACACTTTAGTGATTCGGACCGTCCGGAACACCAATTTTAAAGATCCGATGAAAAGATCCAGATCAATTGTCCAATTTCTGTCAAGAATTCCAAAGAAAGTCAAACGACTTTCCGATTTTTATCTTCTTTTTAACATATAATTTTAAGAAATACAGATATTTTACGGAACAAATGTTTTAAATCAGCAGTTGTTTTCTGTGAACTTCGCCTTATGCCATTCAAAAACTTTTGCACACGACATGCAACCCTCCGGATAGCCCTTATTTATTGTTTCCAATGGACACTTTAGTGATTCGGACCGCCCGGAACACCAATTTTAAAGATCCGATTAAAAGAACCAGATCAATTGTTCAATTTCTGTCAATAATTCCAAAGAAATTCAAACGACTTTTCGATTTTATCTTCTTTTTAATGTATAATTTTAAGAAATCCATATATTTTACACTTTCATCATATTCAATTTTTTCAAAAAAAAATATCAAGATTAATTGCAACATTCCAAATGTTAAAGCTAAATGGCGAAATTTCATTTGAATGTTAAATGACTGGTAATATTTAATTTTGCGGCTCCCTCAATAACAATTCGTAAGCCGTGTCATTTGCTATGGTAACCTTAAATATCCTAAATACATTCTAAAGACCCACAAATTTAAACAATCCTAAACTGTTGTATTGCAGGGTCTCGAATTTTGATCTGTTAGCGGATCCGGAACATGAGTGATTCATTCAAAGCACCACGATAATCTTCCGGTTAACAGATTATGGCTCATTGTTGGTTCGATATAATATGTGACAGGTCCGAGTCCGGTATTTTAAATTTTATTGATCGGATCTTTTAGACTGTAAAATGATCCGTGTAAAAATGTAAAAAGAACGGGTCCTACAAGTCCGACTCACCTCTATTCAAAACGCAAAATGTAATGCAAATTCTTTGCTAGATTGTTCTTGGCATGGTAAAATCACCATCAAGTATAAACATCCAACCAAAACTGCTGTAACTTATTCATTGATGTGTGTAGCATCTTAAAATTTTTCATAATTATTACCTACAGTTGTAACAACTTTTATTTTTGGACAGAAGGTATCTACTGATGTAACGCCAGACTGTAAAGTATTATCAGTAACTCACAAAACAATAGACAATTTTTTAATAATTAAAGAGTAAACAAAACAGAAATAGTTCCTGTGCACTATGCTTTGGTTCCCTCAACAGAAGTGTTTTGACAAACGTACGATCTATTTTGCAAAGTTTAAATAAATTGAAAATGAAATCCAAATTCCTTAAAACCATATTGTATCACTAGAACATTAATCAGTTGGATATGTCAAATTAAACTATTTAAGTATTTTTTTGTGTGTTATAAATGTGAAGTCTTAATATAAATAAATATAGGTACAGCAATTTTTTGGAAAAAAAATATCGCGGCACCTGACGAGAGAAGCCTGGACTTAAAAATTGCAGAAAAAAAACATCTACAAAAATATTAAAAACAAAATCGACAATCACATTCATGGTTGTTCTTATAAACTTTTTAACGATTTTTTTACTATTTTACAGTTAATCGATTCGTTCCTTATCGTAATACAAGTCTAGAAGATTGAATTACGTTTTCAAACACACCTCTACCTATGTCGGTTTATGTAGAATATTTGTTTAAAAATCGGACTTATGGGATAAGCAACTGCAGTTTCTCATAAACTATTGAACTGATCGGGCTGAATTTTTTGACATTTACAGCCACTTGAAAATGATATAACATATTAACCCAAAAATGGCGGTTTTTTACAGCTATATCGGTAAATAATAAACATTTTGACGTGTAAACACTCAAATTAAAGCAACTCTTGCATTTAACATTTTCCCCTATAATGCAAGCAAAAAATTAATTTCCCAACTTTAAACAGTTTTTATTTATCCAGGGAAAAAACGGACTGTAGATCTTTACGGATTTAAGTCTCCTAAATATGCTCTTACCACAAACTAAACCTTTCCAATTTCTGCTATTTTAGGTTTTAAAAATCAATGCCTGGGTTTTCACCCATAACTGACCATAATAACGGATATATTTATACAGGATCCAACGAAAGAAGTTAGAAGGGTAAATGGAAAAACTTATTACCGAAAATAATTAATTCCTGAGATTGTGTCAATGGATTTACAGAACAATTCCATACCTGATGCACTGTTTTAAAGAAAAACTCTACATAATTTTTTTACCATACATAAATATCATCTCTGAAATCTTATTAATGGCACTGTACGGCACAGCACAACAGAAAAATCAACATAAATATAAGGGTCAAGGACCTTCCTGCTAACGAACGAACGTACTAAAGACTACGCCAAGATGCATCCGCAAAGCGTACTCTGCTTTTCTGGTTACCATATTCCCAACTCCATGCAATTTTAATTACAA